>JAQNBH010000008.1:35119067-37995242 GCA_028752905.1 Cladorhizidae sp. MBARI D1340-BT2
CTGCCGAGGATCTGTTATCTATGGAGGAAGAGGACACACCCGCTCAATCTGCCAAGCCCAAACACACCGTATCAGCAAGGGCTGCGGGTCAGTTGCTGCGCACACACACAAGAAAGTAATGGGATCCTTACTATGTGTGGTCTTAATTACTACTGTATATGGTGTTAATTACTACTCATGAGTGAAGGCTCTCTCTCCAATAACCTTTTCACACATCATTAGCATATTTTCATTATTCAAAATTAGCGGAGGAGCCTGGGCATTGCCCGGGAAAAGGATAAAATATCTTGCAGAGCACAAAATGGGAGTGAGGGATATGGTCCCTGCCCCTCCCTCCCCCAAAGTATTGATTCCCCAACGTTCCCAAACAGCAATGGTTCTGTTGAGCTTTGAGACAGGCCTTAGCGCTTACAGATAAATCTCAATAACTGCCGAGGAAAAAGGATGAATTAATTTTACGAATATGACCAAAAAAAGTATCACGGGCAAAGAGAATATCTACATATATATGTATATATGTATATCATTTTTTTGTCAGAACCATTCGAAGATGACGCTGTACTCTATAAATAGCGTTCTTCCAGCAATTCAGTGATTTTCTAATAGAGTAAAGGCTGATTCACAGTTTGACGCTCAGCCATCGTTACGTATCGTATCGTCCTATCGTAACGTATCATCGTATTGTGAACCAGCAACGTCATGCCAATACGATACGATAGGACATTACAATACGTAACGATGGAATATGATCTGGTTCTATTCTAGCATCGAGCGTCCGGCCAATCAGAATGCTGGCAAGTGGTAGGGTCACGTGAAGGACTTTGTACCATCACTAGAATCACTAGAATTTACCAGTATGAATGAGGAGAAATTGATCGAGGCTGTTCGAAAATATCCCTGCTTGTGGCAGGTCTCTTCTGTAATATATAAGGAGTTAAGGCCAAAGGAAAATGCATGGATTCAAGTGGTCAATAATAGCTACTATCACGTGAGCACCTTGTCAAAACCAGCAAAACTCGCCAATCGAACGCTATATTGTGAACCAGAAACAATACGATACGATAGAATGATACGATACGATACGTTACGATAGGACGATACGTAACGATGGGCGAGTGTCATATTGTGAACCTGTCTTTAGGCTAGAAGCAACGTCGCTAGCAAACTGTTTGTATTAGGTGAGGTGTTAAACGTAACTAGCGTAGTTTTGTTCATAATTATGTTGCCGTGTAGCGTAATTTGTGTGCTAATCATCGCCGACGTGAAAAACGGCATGCACAGGTATTTCCTAAATGGCTGACGTTTGCGACCATTTTTTGGAATGATGGCATCCAGTTAGTCTGGAGTTGAATGTTTAACACAACACGGCCCTTGTCCGCCCCCCAGTGTAAAAGTACACACCTTCCTGCTCAAGTTGAGCTTCCTAGCTTCAAAACTGTGTCCGTGCATAAAAGGACGCACTCACATACTGACAGACACACAGACTTTCTAAAGATGATGATGAAGCCCATAGCAACACAAACTACAACACAGCAAGTGTTCAAGACCAACACATCTGTAAGGATTTAGAGCCTGGTAAGACCAGCACACAGGACCTGTTTAGAGCCTGGTAAGACCAGCACATAGGAGGAAAACTTGTTTAGAGCCTGGTAAGACCAGCACATGGGAGGAAAACCTGTTTAGAGCCTGGTAAGACCAGCACATAGGAGTAAAACCTGTTTAGATCCTGGTAAGACCAGCACAAGCACATAGGAGTAAAACCTGTTTAGAGCCTGGTAAGACCAGCACATAGGAGGAAAACCTGTTTAGAGCCTGGTAAGACCAGCACATAGGAGTAAAACCTGTTTAGAGCCTGGTAAGACCAGCACATAGGAGTAAAACCTGTTTAGAGCCTGGTAAGACCAGCACATGGAGGAAAACCTGTTTAGAGCCTGGTAAGACCAGCACATAGGAGGAAAACCTGTTTAGATCCTGGTAAGACCAGCACAAGCACATAGGAGTAAAACCTGTTTAGAGCCTGGTAAGACCAGCACATAGGAGTAAAACCTGTTTAGAGCCTGTTAAGACCAGCACATAGGAGGAAAACCTGTTTAGAGCCTGGTAAGACCAGCACATGGGAGGAAAACCTGTTTTGAGCCCACACAGCCGTAAAACCTGTTTAGAGCCTGAATCAAACCATTTTGATAACTTAGCTGAAGAGTTTAAAATTGTCTAATAAAAAATCCAACAAGAGACAACCAGACTAATACCCACACAACCAGACAACCAGACTAATACCCACACAACCAGACTAATACCCATACAACCAGACTAATACCCACACAACCAGACTAATACCCACACAACCAGACTAATACCCACACAACCAGACTAATACCCACACAACCAGACTAATACCCATACAACCAGACTAATACCCACACAACCAGACTAATACCCACACAACCAGACTAATACCCACACAACCAGACTAATACCCATACAACCAGACTAATACCCATACAACCAGACTAATACCCACACAACCAGACTAATACCCATACAACCAGACTAATACCCATACAACCAGACTAATACCCACACAACCAGACTAATACCCACACAACCAGACTAATACCCACACAACCAGACTAATACCCATACAACCAGACTAATACCCACACAACCAGACTAATACCCACACAACCAGACTAATACCCACACAACCAGACTAATACCCACACAACCAGACTAATACCCACACAACCAGACTAATACCCATACAACCAGACTAATACCCACACAACCAGACTAATACCCACACAACCAGACTAATACCCACACAACCAGACTAATACCCGTACAACCAGACTAATACCCACACAACCAGACTAATACCCACACAACCAGACTAATACCCACACAACCAGACTAATACCCACACAACCAGACTAATACCCACACAACCAGACTAATACCCATACAACCAGACTAATACCCATACAACCAGACTAATACCCACACAACCAGACTAATACCCACACAACCAGACTAATACCCATACAACCAGACTAATACCCACACAACCAGACTAATACCCACACAACCAGACTAATACCCACACAACCAGACTAATACCCACACAACCAGACTAATACCCACACAACCAGACTAATACCCACACAACCAGACTAATACCCACACAACCAGACTAATACCCACACAACCAGACTAATACCCACACAACCAGACTAATACCCACACAACCAGACTAATACCCACACAACCAGACTAATACCCACACAACCAGACTAATACCCACACAACCAGACTAATACCCACACAACCAGACTAATACCCATACAACCAGACTAATACCCACACAACCAGACTAATACCACAACCAGACTAATACCCACACAACCAGACTAATACCCATACAACCAGACTAATACCCATACAACCAGACTAATACCCATACAACCAGACTAATACCCACACAACCAGACTAATACCCACACAACCAGACTAATACCCACACAACCAGACTAATACCCATACAACCAGACTAATACCCATACAACCAGACTAATACCCACACAACCAGACTAATACCCACACAACCAGACTAATACCCACACAACCAGACTAATACCCATACAACCAGACTAATACCCACACAACCAGACTAATACCCATACAACCAGACTAATACCCACACAACCAGACTAATACCCATACAACCAGACTAATACCCACACAACCAGACTAATACCCACACAACCAGACTAATACCCACACAACCAGACTAATACCCACACAACCAGACTAATACCCACACAACCAGACTAATACCCACACAACCAGACTAATACCCATACAACCAGACTAATACCCATACAACCAGACTAATACCCACACAACCAGACTAATACCCACACAACCAGACTAATACCCACACAACCAGACTAATACCCACACAACCAGACTAATACCCATACAACCAGACTAATACCCACACAACCAGACTAATACCCATACAACCAGACTAATACCCACACAACCAGACTAATACACATACAACCAGACTAATACCCACACAACCAGACTAATACCCATACAACCAGACTAATACCCACACAACCAGACTAATACCCACACAACCAGACTAATACCCACACAACCAGACTAATACCCATACAACCAGACTAATACCCACACAACCAGACTAATACCCACACAACCAGACTAATACCCATACAACCAGACTAATACCCACACAACCAGACTAATACCCACACAACCAGACTAATACCCACACAACCAGACTAATACCCACACAACCAGACTAATACTCACACAACCAGACTAATACCCACACAACCAGACTAATACCCACACAACCAGACTAATACCCACACAACCAGACTAATACCCACACAACCAGACTAATACCCACACAACCAGACTAATACCCACACAACCAGACTAATACCCACACAACCAGACTAATACCCACACAACCAGACTAATACCCATACAACCAGACTAATACCCATACAACCAGACTAATACCCATACAACCAGACTAATACCCACACAACCAGACTAATACCCACACAACCAGACTAATACCCACACAACCAGACTAATACCCACACAACCAGACTAATACCCACACAACCAGACTAATACCCATACAACCAGACTAATACCCATACAACCAGACTAATACCCACACAACCAGACTAATACCCATACAACCAGACTAATACCCATACAACCAGACTAATACCCACACAACCAGACTAATACCCATACAACCAGACTAATACCCATACAACCAGACTAATACCCACACAACCAGACTAATACCCACACAACCAGACTAATACCCACACAACCAGACTAATACCCATACAACCAGACTAATACCCACACAACCAGACTAATACCCACACAACCAGACTAATACCCACACAACCAGACTAATACCCACACAACCAGACTAATACCCACACAACCAGACTAATACCCATACAACCAGACTAATACCCACACAACCAGACTAATACCCACACAACCAGACTAATACCCACACAACCAGACTAATACCCGTACAACCAGACTAATACCCACACAACCAGACTAATACCCACACAACCAGACTAATACCCACACAACCAGACTAATACCCACACAACCAGACTAATACCCACACAACCAGACTAATACCCATACAACCAGACTAATACCCATACAACCAGACTAATACCCACACAACCAGACTAATACCCACACAACCAGACTAATACCCATACAACCAGACTAATACCCACACAACCAGACTAATACCCACGCAACCAGACTAATACCCACGCAACCAGACTAATACCCACGCAACCAGACTAATACCCACGCAACCAGACTAATACCCACGCAACCAGACTAATACCCACGCAACCAGACTAATACCCACGCAACCAGACTAATACCCACGCAACCAGACTAATACCCACGCAACCAGACTAATACCCACACAACCAGACTAATACCCACGCAACCAGACTAATACCCACACAACCAGACTAATACCCACACAACCAGACTAATACCCACACAACCAGACTAATACCCACACAACCAGACTAATACCCACACAACCAGACTAATACCCACACAACCAGACTAATACCCACACAACCAGACTAATACCCACACAACCAGACTAATACCCATACAACCAGACTAATACCCACACAACCAGACTAATACCCATACAACCAGACTAATACCCATACAACCAGACTAATACCCACACAACCAGACTAATACCCACACAACCAGACTAATACCCACACAACCAGACTAATACCCACACAACCAGACTAATACCCACACAACCAGACTAATACCCACACAACCAGACTAATACCCATACAACCAGACTAATACCCACACAACCAGACTAATACCCATACAACCAGACTAATTCCCACACAACCAGACTAATACCCACACAACCAGACTAATACCCACACAACCAGACTAATACCCATACAACCAGACTAATACCCATACAACCAGACTAATACCCACACAACCAGACTAATACCCACACAACCAGACTAATACCCACACAACCAGACTAATACCCACACAACCAGACTAATACCCACACAACCAGACTAATACCCACACAACCAGACTAATACCCACACAACCAGACTAATACCCACACAACCAGACTAATACCCACACAACCAGACTAATACCCACACAACCAGACTAATACCCACACAACCAGACTAATACCCACACAACCAGACTAATACCCACACAACCAGACTAATACCCACACAACCAGACTAATACCCACACAACCATGTCCCCTTTCTCCCGATTTTCCTCCCAAATAATCCAGATACTATTGCAATTAATAAAGGCAGAAATAGTACTAAATTATATACATCGATCTCCTAGCTCTAAGACCTACTATTTTAGTGCCTGCCCAAGATAAAGCACACAGATACACTAATAGAGCTTTTAAATATGAACTGTTTACTATAGATGCACCTTGTGGAAGTCGGGAATCTCAAGTAGAGATTGGCTTTGCTTCCCCCCCATATATGTCCAATTTTGAACTATGTAGAGACTGCCCCCCCCTTAATAAATGATTATACATGAGCATGCTTGTTCTGCTTCTAATTTGTCTCTATTGTGCAAGTGTTCCTCTAGGATGTTTATATGGTTGCTGCTTGTGTGTGTATGTGTGCATGCATGTGCTGCATGCATACGTGTGTGCATGCATACGTGTGTGCATGCGTATGTGTGTGCATGAATGGTGTGTGTGTGTGCATGCGTATGTGTGTGCATGCATATGTGTGTGTGTGCGTATGTGTGTGTGATGAATGGTGTGTGTGTGTGTGTGTGTGCATGCATATGTGTGTGTGTGCCTGCATGTGTGTATACATGAATGTGTGTGTGTGTGTGTGCATGCATATGTGTGCATGCATGAATGTGTGTGTGTGTGTGTGTGTGTGTGTGTGTGCATGGATGCGTGTGTGCATTGTTCTCCCCAGAGCATTTAAGCGCATCGGCCCGATATCCCTTCGAAATTGAAGGAGTATTGGCTGATATACCTTACCACCGTTGTGCTAAAAGTTCATTTTGTGATACAATAAAATTTCATTTATACGTATTGTGGGTGTGGTTGGTGGGTGTGGTTGGTGAAAAATTGCATCTGTTGTAGCTCCACAGTAGTTTCCATCTTGCAAGTGAGACTTACCGGAGAGTAGAATCCTGACGAGGGTGTTCCTAGCAGAGCTCAAACTTGTAAGCACAGGAAGGCTGGCATTGCTAAACAATGGAAGTTGAACTTTCCCTGGATGTTAAAGTTGGAGGATGGGCAAGGTGTGGTGTGTTCGCTCTGCTGATAACACACTCATAGGCCTAGGAAGGTCGCCATCGGCTGAACGACATAAATCAGCTTGCCTTGCGTGACTCTAAAAAGGCAGTGAAGCATGTGAAGAGCGAGTGCTACATCATAGTAGGCTGACTTGGATTTGGGGTGATGGTGCAGTGCCTAGGAGAGATTGTAGCTTAGCCCTTACTTTTCATCTAAAGAGTCTCCTTTTTCCCTCTCTTAGTGTTTATGGAACCATTTCTTCCAGAATCGCCATTGTAACAGTAGTACACAACAGGCACTTCCTTCACCCATGAAATATTTCAAGACAATTATATTCATATAATATGAGCATTCAGGCTTCAGTATAATATATGGAATATTATGTCAATCGTATTATGCAGTGCTTGTTGCATGATACTGTACTGATTCATAGCTCTTTCACATGCAACAATATTATGTCTAGTCCAGTGCACCTCCTGCAATCTGTAAACACAGTAATGAATACAAGACCAAAAACACAGACCATCATCATGTTTATGCTACTCCACCGATGACATGCCCATATCTCTTGCAAAAATCATGGGGAGAACACTGGTGTGTGTGCATGCATGTGTGTGTGCATGCATGTGTGTGTGCATGCATGTGTTTGTATGTACATGCATGTGCTTGCAGAGTTCGCAGGTTTTACCCAGGGCTTGGGTGTAACCCGGGTTAAACCCAGGTTAGGTTAAATACCTTTTACCCGGGTTTTACCCAGGTTTTACTCAAACATGGATACAACCCAGGATAAAATAACGCAATAGATTTATTATAAACTGTAAAGATATTATAAGAAATTAACTCTGTAATCAGGAATTAAGACATTCAATAAATGGCAACTGTAAAGAACTAGACAAAAACAGGAGCTGTGTTTCACTCAGCATTTATTTACCAAGTGACAAGGTTGTCTACTAGAGTATATATTTTTTATTTAATGATTTATTTAAATATTTAAACAAGATTCATGGGATTAAAGTCCAATTGATATGCAAGTTAAACAGATTTAATAGTCAATCTCCTGAGGTCCTCGCAGGAGCCTGTGGCAGAAGACGAGTTTCTGGGCTTTCTCATTTCCCAGGCTGTTGCGGAGTTTGTTGTCGATAAGTCCATAGGAGCACATTCTATGAAGCTGGATGGCTTCAAAAGTTGCATGAATCCAGGGGGCAGGGCACACCTCTTGTCTACAACTTTCCACCAAGTGAGAGGTGGGGTTTCAGTGGCACCAGGCTCAAAGTAGGATGAAGGGAATGGGACCGCCTGAGCCTCAAAAGAGATGGCTGTGCTGAGGAATGCTTGGCTTTTCGTCTTCAGTCAAGCTTTGGCATCCTCAATCTGATAACCACTAAGTAACTGGCCCTGATACTTAGGGTGAAGTAGGTAGGCAGCAAGGTGGCCAACCTTAACCACTGCAGCAAAGCGTTTTTTGATAGCATCCTGGTGGGTTTCCAGATAGGAGGGAGAGGTAGTGATGTGTAGCATAGCAATCATGCAGCTATCACTTTGACATTTGTTGATGGCAACAGTAATAGGTTTGAGTTGCAAGGAGATCTCCAGCAGCACATAGAATACCTAGATTCTTGATCTTACTAACAATAATGGCTCATCAGCATTGTCTATGGCTATTTTCTTGTAGATGGAATGATTGGTCATAAATGATTTCAGACAATCCAGATTACTATTCTAGCGTGTAGGACAAGGCAATTTGAGTTTAACATGGCCAAGTAACTCCCTCAACCATCCATGGGGACAGTGGACATGTTTGAAGTGATGGTTGATGGACTTGACATGCTCCATGACCCATGGAGTGGACAGGTTTGACAAAGAAGGTTCAGGCTCTGACTCATGCAGCCATGTACGTTGACATCACGACGCTCTTTGTGGACTTCTTCACGCACTTTCTTCATTTTGTTCTCGTTGTCTGTACAGCAGTTCAGTACTTCACAGCCATACTTGCTCTCTGCTGTCTTGATAGAGTCCAAAAGAAGATTTTTGCATACTTCTGCAGTTTTCTTAGTGGATATGGGGTCATGAGCATCATGGAAGTAGCCTATGCCACCAGCAGTGAGAGAAGTGGCAATGATGGGGTCATCCTTGATGTTAGTCCAGCCATCCTGTTGGATAGTTGTGGGCTTATTCTGTAGCTGTTGCCTCATCTTTGATTGAAGTTGGTGTGCGAATTATCAAGAAGTGAGCCACCGATGTGCTTGGCTGTTGGAGGTACATATCCTGGGCGCATCATGTTGCAAACTTTCTTGAATAAATGGTGATCAGCAAAGTTGAAGGGTGTGTTGGTGGCATACAACAGATCAGCCCATGCCTGGTCCAGGTCTTGCTTTTGGACTGGTGTAGTTGTGACAAGGTGATCATTGAGACTAAGTCTGTCGCTGCTTCTTTGCAGGGGGAGGAAGAGAGGAGACTACATGCGGGTCTCTTTTGCGGGGTAGTCACAAGAGAGATACCCGAACATCTTTTGTGATGAGCGATGAGGCGCTCTCCCCCCCCCCCCCCCCCCCCCCCCCCCTCCCGGGTAAAATAGCGGTAAAACCTGGGCAAAATACCTAAAACACAGGTTTAAATAGGTTTACCCGGGTAAAATGCAAACACTGTGTGCTTGTGTGTGCATACATGTGTTTCTCTGTGTGTGGATGGATGTGTGCAAGCATGTGTACATGGATGTGTGCATGCATGTTTACATGTATGTGTGTGTGTATGTGTGCATGCACGTTTGTGTGTACACGCATGTGTATGTGCATGCATGTTTTTGTGTGTGCGTGTATGTGTGTGTGCATGCATGTGTTTCTCTGTATGTGGATGTGTGTGTATATGCATGAACGTGTATGTGTGTGCATGTGTGTGTGCATGCATGTGTATGTGCATGTGTGTGCATGCATGTGTGCATGCATGTGTATTCTAGCCATGAAAACTGCGAGTATTAAACAGCTTGAAGATATCTTGCTATACTGATAGAGCCTGCATTGTAAACTTCTAGATAGAGCACACACAACTCGGCAGTGGTAATATTACTTCTGATTTCAGTCATTACTTGCTGCAGGCTCACAGCAGGTAACCATGCCCAGGACCACACCCAGCATGGAGGCAGATGTGGGACAGGCCTCCCTGGACATGGACAATTGGCTGTATCAGGATCCCCAGGGGGATATGCAGGGACCTTTTTCCTCCGCAGACATGAAGAAGTGGTACCAGGCCGGCTACTTTACCATGGACCTTATGGTGCAGAGAGCGTGTGACCTCATACTGCTGCCCCTAGGTGAGCCAGAGTTTTGATACTGCTGCCTCTAGGTGACCCAGAGTTTTGATACTGCTGCCCCTAGGTGAGCCAGAGTTTTGATACGGCTGCTCCTAGGTGAGCCAGAGTTTTGATAAGTACTGCTGCTCCTAGGTGAGCCAGAGTTTTGATACGGCTGCTCCTAGGTGAGCCAGAGTTTTGATACTGCTGCTCCTAGGTGAGCCAGAGTTTTGATACTGCTGCTCCTAGGTGAGTCAGAGTTTTGATACTGCTGCTCCTAGGTGAGCCAGAGTTTTTGATACTGCTGCTCCTAGGTGAGCCAGAGTTTTGATACTGCTGCCCCTAGGTGAGCCAGAGTTTTGATACTGCTGCTCCTAGGTGAGCCAGAGTTTTGATACTGCTGCTCCCAGAGTTTTGATACTGCTGCCCCTAGGTGAGCCAGAGTTTTGATAAGTACTGCTGCTCCTAGGTGAGCCAGAGTTTTGATACTGCTGCTCCTAGGTAAGCCAGAGTTCTGATACTGCTGCCCCTAGGTGAGCCAGAGTTTTGATACTGCTGCTCCTAGGTGAGCCAGAGTTTTGATACTGCTGCTCCTAGGTGAGCCAGAGTTTTGATACTGCTGCTCCTAGGTGAGCCAGAGTTTTGATACTGCTGCTCCTAGGTGAGCCAGAGTTTTGATACTGCTGCTCCTAGGTGACCCAGAGTTTTGATACTGCTGCCCCTAGGTGAGCCAGAGTTTTGATACTGCTGCTCCTAGGTGAGCCAGAGTTTTGATACTGCTGCCCCTAGGTGAGCCAGAGTTTTGATACTGCTGCCCCTAGGTGAGCCAGAGTTTTTGATACTGCTGCTCCTAGGTGAGCCAGAGTTTTGATACTGCTGCCCCTAGGTGAGCCAGAGTTTTTGATACTGCTGCTCCTAGGTGAGCCAGAGTTTTGATACTGCTTCCCCTAGGTGAGCCAGAGTTTTGATACTGCTGCTCCTAGGTGAGCCAGAGTTTTGATACTGCTGCTCCCAGTTTTGATACTGCTGCCCCTAGGTGAGCCAGAGTTTTGATAAGTACTGCTGCTCCTAGGTGAGCCAGAGTTTTGATACTGCTGCCCCTAGGTGAGCCAGAGTTTTGATACTGCTGCCCCTAGGTGAGCCAGAGTTTTGATACTGCTGCTCCTAGGTGAGCCAGAGTTTTGATACTGCTGCTCCTAGTGAGCCAGAGTTTTGATACTGCTGCTCCTAGGTGAGCCAGAGTTTTGATACTGCTGCTCCTAGGTGAGCCAGAGTTTTGATACGGCTGCTCCTAGGTGAGCCAGAGTTTTGATACTGCTGCTCCTAGGTGAGCCAGAGTTTTGGTACTGCTCCCCCCAGGTGAGCCAGAGTTTTGATACTGCTGCTCCTAGGTGAGCCAGAGTTTTTGATACTGCTGCTCCTAGGTGAGCCAGAGTTTTGATACTGCTGCCCCTAGGTGAGCCAGAGTTTTGATACTGCTGCCCCTAGGTGAGCCAGAGTTTTGATAAGTACTGCTGCTCCTAGGTGAGCCAGAGTTTTGATACTGCTGCTCCTAGGTGAGCCAGAGTTTTGATACTGCTGCCCCTAGGTGAGCCAGAGTTTTGATACTGCTGCTCCTAGGTGAGCCAGAGTTTTGATACTGCTGCCCCTAGGTGAGCCAGAGTTTTGATACTGCTGCTCCTAGTGAGCCAGAGTTTTGATACTGCTGCTCCTAGGTGAGCCAGAGTTTTGGTACTGCTCCCCCCAGGTGAGCCAGAGTTTTGATACTGCTGCTCCTAGGTGAGCCAGAGTTTTGATACTGCTGCCCCTAGGTGAGCCAGAGTTTTGATACTGCTGCTCCTAGGTAAGCCAGAGTTTTGATACTAGGTGAGCCAGAGTTTTGATACTGCTGCCCCTAGGTAAGCCAGAGTTTTGATACTACTGCTGCCCCTAGGTGAGCCAGAGTTTTGATACTGCTGCTCCTAGTGAGCCAGAGTTTTGATACTGCTGCACCTAGGTGAGCCAAAGTTTTGATACTGCTGCCCCTAGGTGAGCCAGAGTTTTGATACTGCTGCCCCTAGGTGAGCCAGAGTTTTGATACTTCTGCCCCTAGGTGAGCCAGAGTTTTGATACTGCTGCTCCTAGGTGAGCAAGAGTTTTGATACTTACTGCTGCCCCTAGGTGAGCCAGAGTTTTGATACTGCTGCCCCTAGGTGAGCCAGAGTTTTGATAAGTACTGCTGCTCCTAGGTGAGCCAGAGTTTTGATACTGCTGCCTCTAGGTGAGCCAGAGTTTTGATACTGCTTCCCCTAGGTGAGCCAGAGTTTTGATATTGCTGCTCCTAGGTGAGCCAGAGTTTTGATAAGTACTGCTGCCCCTAGGTGAGCCAGAGTTTTGATACTGCTGCTCCTAGTGAGCCAGAGTTTTAATACTGCTGCTCCTAGGTGAGCCAGAGTTTTGATACGGCTGCTCCTAGGTGAGCCAGAGTTTTGATAAGTACTGCTGCTCCTAGGTGAGCCAGAGTTTTGATACTGCTGCTCCTAGGTGAGCCAGAGTTTTGATACTGCTGCCCCTAGGTGAGCCAGTGTTTTGATACTGCTGCCCCTAGGAGAGCCAGAGTTTTGATACTGCTGCTCCTAGGTGAGCCAGAGTTTTGATACTGCTGCCCCTAGGCGAGCCAGAGTTTTGATACTGCTGCTCCTAGGTGAGCCAGAGTTTTGATACGGCTGCTCCTAGGTGAGCCAGAGTTTTGATAAGTACTGCTGCTCCTAGGTGAGCCAGAGTTTTGATACTGCTGCTCCTAGGTGAGCCAGAGTTTTGATACTGCTGCCCCTAGGAGAGCCAGAGTTTTGATACTGCTGCTCCTAGGTGAGCCAGAGTTTTGATACTGCTGCTCCTAGTGAGCCAGAGTTTTGATACTGCTGCTCCTAGGTGAGCCAGAGTTTTGATACTGCTGCCCCTAGGTGAGCCAGAGTTTTGATACTGCTGCTCCTAGGTGAGCCAGAGTTTTTATACTGCTGCTCCTAGTGAGCCAGAGTTTTAATACTGCTGCTCCTAGGTGAGCCAGAGTTTGGATACTGCTGCTCCTAGTGAGCCAGAGTTTT
Organism: Cladorhizidae sp. MBARI D1340-BT2; assembly: GCA_028752905.1. Taxonomy (NCBI): domain Eukaryota; kingdom Metazoa; phylum Porifera; class Demospongiae; order Poecilosclerida; family Cladorhizidae; species Cladorhizidae sp. MBARI D1340-BT2. The sequence goes on from JAQNBH010000008.1 coordinate 35,132,824, forward strand.
GATACTGCTGCTCCTAGGTGAGCCAGAGTTTTGATACTGCTGCCCCTAGGTGAGCCAGAGTTTTGATACTGCTGCTCCTAGGTGAGCCAGAGTTTGGATACTGCTGCTCCTAGTGAGCCAGAGTTTTGAAACTGCTGCCCCTAGGTGAGCCAGAGTTTTGATACTGCTGCTCCTAGGTGAGCCAGAGTTTTGATACTGCTGCCCCTAGGTGAGCCAGAGTTTTGATACTGCTGCCCATAGGTGAGCCAGAGTTTTGATACTGCTGCTCCTAGTGAGCCAGAGTTTTGGTGGCTTTGTGCTTAGCTTGTTTTGTTGTGCGTGTGTGTGTATGTATGTGTGTGTGTATGTATGTGTGTGTAGAGGCGGGGTGGGGGGGGGCTGGGAAAGGGATATCAGAGTGCTTAAGGGGGGACTGTACGTTGGTTCAGCACCACCAAAGTATTATAAATCGCCATAACTTTTTTCTGTACCCTCTATGCAGATTTAAAAAATTCCAGGTGTTCCTTATGCTTTGTGCTTTCTAATGATATGTTGAATGTCTCTGCAGACATATTTTCTCGTAAGATACATCAAGATCCCTAAAAAAGTTGACCTAACTTGCAGAAAAGTCCTAATTATCAAGATCAAAGTCCCAGATTTGGTCAGCTGATAAAGGAGGCTCTAATCTGTGCAAGCATGAACAGATTATCAATAAACATTGTGGTTTTTGAGTGAAGGCCACCGCTTTTGCAACCGGAAAACACCAGGGAAAATCCCAAACCTCACCACTTCAAATCACCATAACTTGCCAACACTTATAGTAATTAAAAATTTGTTTCATGCGTTGCACAGATAATTATCCAGTGATATAAAAAAAATTAAAAATTTTTTTAGTGAAGTATAGGAAAGTTATGAGCTTTACGAGCTTTACGAGCTTTATGGCAAAAAAAACAAGATAAAAAAATATATATATAGTCCAAGTTAGGGCAATGAAATGTTTGGGTTTGCAATGAAATATCATGCAAGATGTGTTCTCTTTGTAATTTCTTGATCTGTTACATGGACAAAAACCAACATAACTTCGAAATAGAGCATCCAATGCCTCTCAAACTTTGAAAATGGCTAGAGGATAGATACAAGAACAGTTTGAAAGAAGAAGAAAAAAGAAGGGGGAAAAAAAAGGTCTAGTACAGTCCCCTCTTCTGCTAGAGAGCTGGGCAAGTTGACTCACTTTACACGGGGTCAAGAGAGAGTTGTTAAACTTTTCATCTTTTAATGCAGCTGGTTTTCATTTCACCAGTATTGAGGGAAATTTCTGGCGTGTGTGTGCACTCTATTTGGTAAACTCATGCTAGTTCCTCTTGCTACAGGTCAGGTGATCAACATCTGGGGGCGAGTCCCTTTCTTTCCGGGCAATGATGTGCCCCCCCCTATACGACCCAACAACATCTTCTGGCAGCAAATCTTCCGACAGCAGCAGGTACGTATATGAATACTCCAACAGCATGCTATAGCTGTAGAGCAAGTTATTATTGTTGTACAGACTAGTGGTGTTGTGGGTGCAGTCATTATTGTACAGTCCACCACACAAATATTGCTTAGGAGAGTACTCCCAACTGTGGGTAAACAAACAAAGAAAAACGTTATAGATAATCTGTGTTGTGTGTGTGTGTGGGGGGGGAGGGATGTGTGGGGTGTGTGTAGGCGGGGAGGGGAAGATACAATAGTAAAGTTACTACATTTAATTTAATTAGGAGTACTCGATATATTAATTAATGTGAAAATTGCCTGGGTTTCCCCCCCTTTTTCCCTTTCCATTTTCTGTTTTTCATCCCATGGACCCATAATTTATTCTGCACACTTGCCATGCAAGTGCCTAATAAAGCTAGATCTCTCACTGCTTCAGAAAGATGGAAGACATTGTGGGTGAGGTGTGTAGGTATTGGGTCGGGGGCATTCAAAATGGTCGTATCTAATATTGTTAGCTACCTAAGTAGTTGGAGATGATTGGGTCTTCAAAGACGAGGTTAGCTCCTGTGATTTTCTCCTCCTTCAGACCCAACGGGAACTTACAGAGTCAATCCCGTTATAAGCTGCCTGTATGAGAACATGGTAAATGGTAGCATCCGCAATGGGGAGGGAGGTGTGGTCAAGCAAGCTTACATTGTATGTCCGGGGTAGTGCCGGATATTCCTGCTAGGTGCGTCTATATATTCAGACAGCTGCTAGGTGCTTTAAGACGGCTAGAGCCCTCCCCCTCCTCCCCTCTCTCTGTGTGGTTGATGGCAGCAGCAAGGCTGGTGGTGTGATGAGGTGGGAGAGGAGTGGCCTCCAAGCTCTTGGGAGCAGGCCGGCACAGGTAAGTTGACATCACCAAGTCCCACAATGTATGAAACCGTTGTTCCTCTCGTGGAAATAGAGATAAGATCTAATGGGTGATGGGCGACAAAAAATAATCAAGTGTAATTTTCAGACATGTGACTTCAAGGGCGCATGGGCTCAGCACTTCCTACAGAGTTCCATAATTACTGGAGGATGACGCACGCACAACCCTGTCTGGTGCGTCCGTTCATATTCACCATGACACACACCTTCCTGGTGTTCTCTGTTGTAGTTCATGTTCCAACAACAACAGCTGCTGGCACTGCAGAAACAGATGCAAGCCTCTGCTGTTGCCGTGGCTGTGGCAACGACCAGCACCGAGCAGCACGCCACGCCTCAGGTGCTCCACCCCCCTCCTGCAGGACAGCCGAACCCCCATGCCACCACACCTGCCACCTCCAGAGACGCCAACTCCATATGGGGCATCACCTCGACCGCCAAGACTAAAGGTATGTGGTGAATGATGATGTGGGGTGTGTCCGAGTGGAAGTCCTCGGCCGCAGTGTTGCTTGTTGCTTATGATGTTGCCACTCATGTTGTCTGTTGCTGCACTCTAGTGGTTTACGGTGATGCGTACCTGCAGCTTCTGCTGCTGTTGTTGTTGTTAATGTTGCTCCAATGTTGCTCCTATTGTTGCAGAGTCCTCATCTGTGAACCAGTGGCCGGATATCTCGGGGGTTGAATCCGTGTGGGACACCATTGCATCATCACACTCCCCTACATCACAGAACACACCTACCAACCACGCCCAACAGCAGAGGGGGAGGGAGGAGCAGAGAAGGCTGGCCGTCGAGAAGGAAAGACACCAACAGGAGGAGGCCATCGAGAGGAAGAAGAAAGAGGAGGAGGAAGCTAGGTGGGTGAGACGAGTGGCACGGGCAAGATGGCCTGGATGTGTTGTGGACAATCTAGGGGTATCTAGGGGTGGCCAAAGTTCAAAGTTTCTGCCCCTCCCAGTTCCAAATTGGTACCCCTCCTAATCCTAGCCCAGGTACTTGCCAAGCCAGTATTAGGTGTGGAAGAACTTTGAAGTTCGGACATACATATGCGGGTGACCCCGGGATTGTCCACGATGTCACTGGACAGATATTGCATTGAGAGAGATATTCGAGAGATATGAGATTTCATGGCTTTCAGGTTAGGGATCCAATCTGCTAATGGGTGCGACCCAAGAGAAGCAGAGCATGGTGTGGCTTCATGCTCCACAAGCAACGAGGATTTCCCCCGCAGATTTTTCTCTCCAGTCACCATCTGCGAATGCATAACCTCCCAAAATATCCCTCTCCATGATACGTTTAGTGTGGGTGACGTTTGGTGACGTTTGGACCAATCTGTGAGCAACGGTGAGGAAGAGGAGTGCGGGAAAATTTGAAATTTGCTTGCGACTGGGTTGCATTTGTTCGGTCCGGGCTCCAGAAAGTTCTAGTACCTTCTGTTTTGATGGTGTGGTAAGGTGTGGTCATCTACACACATGACGGCATATTAATATGAAGGACCTTTTATTTATAACTATATTCGATTGACAGGAATCTACCCATGTTGACCACAACCAGTTAGATGACCCTTTACCTTTTAGAATCATATACACCAATCGTTATGTACTGATTACTAAGCAGTGTGATGTTGATGTATATGATTTTAATATGGCCCAGAAGGCAGTTAACGGTAGTTAACAGTAGTGTAGTTCTTCGCTGCTCATTTAGAAACAAGCACCAAAAAATAAAAACCCCCAAAAATACCCAGAAAAAATGGAGACGGGGACAAGAATATTATTATTTTTAGGAACAAGCATTTTTAAGAACAAGCAGTTTTTAAGAACAAGCAGCTTCATTGATGCAGAGACAAGGAACTTAAATTTTCTCGCTCATCGTATCGGCTATTCATCAGGAAGAATGATATGTTAAGACTCACGTGGGGTTGATATATACTTGATTTATACTACATCACGTCATCTGTGGCTAATCTGATTGGTTAATAACTGTAGGTTACATAGGGGCGTAACCTACACTTTTAACCGCATGTAGTTTAGCGCATGCGCAATGTAGTATAAGTAAGATAGCCTATACAAAAGAGTCGGTTATGCGCCAGTGTAACCTACTCGTTTGCTGTTACATTCCTCGTCTTCGCCTCGGGGTAACCGCAAACTCGGAGGTTACATAGGCGCATAACCGACTCTTTTGTATAGGCTATCCTATACATATACCTGTAGCTAGTTATCCACCCTGTGATGTGAACCACACCCTGGCACACGTGTGACGCATGTGACCGGATGTGGCTGGAAGCAAGGGTGGGGGTGGATATATAATAACAAATGAAATAAAACAAAGAAGCAAACATGCTCTAGTTTAGATAAACGATGATAAACGATTAAAAAAAAAACCCAACTAACTAACTAAACGAACTATTAGGTAACTAAACTAACAATTACTAACTAAACTAACTACTTACTAACTACTAGCTAACTAAACTATTAGGTAACTCAACTGACTAACTAACTACTAACTAAGTACTACTAACTACGAGCTATTAGGTAACTAATCTAACCTAAACTAACTACTAACTATTAGCTTACTACTAACTAAACTACTAACTAAACTAACAACTAACTAACTAAACTAACTGTTAGGTAACTAAACTAACTACTAACTAACTAAACTAAAATTAAACTAAGTATTAGCTAACTACTAGCTAACTAAACGAACTACTAGCTAACTAAACCAACTACTTACTAACTACTAACTAACTAAACTAACTGATAACCACTAACTAAACTATTAGCTAACTAAACTGACTACTAGCTATCTAAACTAACTACTAACTAAACTAACTACTAGCTAACTACTAGCTACTACTAACTAAAGTAACTACTAACTAACTAATAGCTAACTAAACTAACTACTAACTAACTATACTAACTAAACTATCTACTAACTAACTAAACTAACTGCTATACAACTAATTAACAAAAACTAACTAACAAAAAAACTAAACTAACTATAAATAAAGTACAAATAAAATTATGTGGTCGAGGCTTCAACTTTTATAGTGGCCACTCAGCAGCCAGGTAAGTCCATCCCACAATCTCGATTGAACCGCTCACACTCTGGGGCTAGGCTACCATGCAATGTCCCTTCACCAGCAGTTCCTTCTGTCTCCAGGCCAGGTCTAAGGTGGTGGTGTACTATGTCAGCTGGGAGAGTCTTGAGAATCTGTATTAGTCAACAATGAAGGAAACAGGGCGTACTCATCCAGACTACAACCTGTTAGACGACTCTTTACCACTTGTACTCATACACATAAAAATTGTAGTTCTTGTAAAACCAGTTCTATAAATAAAACACGTTTGGTCTTGTTTCAAGTTGTTTTGTTTGTTTTGTTGTCTGGTTTCTAGTTGAGTGGTCTAGACCAGGTCAGAGGGGACAAAGTCCAAAGGGCTTTTAAGCTAACTTGTGTGTATGTTGTTGCACACTACACATACCAGCACATGCCATGTCTTGTTGCTGTTGTTGACTGCACCCACCCATGTAGAGTCAGCTGCAGTCTCCTTCAAGGGCTTGGTAACAGTTGCACGGGAGAACTCCACCAACCCAACAGCAGAACTTAGTGCGCGTCATTCGGTCTGCTTAAGATAGTGGTACCTTGATTGCGCCGGTTACGAAATTACTCACCTGATGATCCCAACCACTTTATTCTGCATTTCTAATGCAGTAGTCGTGGACGTGCACTGGGACATTTGCAATCTTGTGGGACTAAAATATTTATATGAATGGACCTAATTGTACTCGAGTTGTGTGAGTGGGAAATGTTACGTACACTTGGGTCTGCCAGTTTATCATCATAGTGAAGGTTTCAAGGCGAGGGTGGGTGTCTCACTATCGAAACCACTATATAGGAAGTTGCCCGTGTGAGTTTTAGCTGACAAGGGAGCGTAAAAAAAAAGTAAAAATTTAAGGTTTTTTTCTGTCCGTCATTTTGAAATAGGGATCAAACTAATACATGATTAACAGAGAAAGCAATAATGGTTAAACTGCATGAACTATGGTGGTATGGTGAGGTGTATGGTAAGGTGTGAGTTTCTGCAAAAGACACATGTGGATGGTAAGGTGTGGTTGCTCCAAAATGTGTCGGTAAGGTGTGGTTGGTGCAATCATATGGGAAGGTGTTGATGAAATTAAACGTGTTGATATGGCCAGGTATGCATCATGATATGACCGTGTTTGTACCGTGTTTGCTTTAGGAGAAAGGCCGAGGCCGAGGGGAAACGTCAAGCAGCTGCTGCAGAGGAGACCTGTCGTCGTGAAGCTGAGGCTCAGAGGAGGCTAGAGGCAGAGAGACAGCTGGAGAAGGAAGAAGCAGAACGGCAGAGGCTGGCAGTGTTGGAAGCAGAGAGACAAAGGCTGATGGAGGCCGAGAGACAGAGGGAGGCCATGGCGGAGCTGGAGAAAAGGCAGATGAGGAGGAAGAGGGAGGAGGAGATGAAGATGCAGTGGCAGAGGGATGGTGAGCAGCAAACATTACACAGTAATGGCATTATCTGGTGCTGTGCTGCAATCAGCGACAATGCTGTGCACAACAGCACTTCAACTCACTATTTGGTTGCCCCCATTTCAAAATGGTGATCCCATGAAATAAAGCTTCTTAGCAGCCTCAATGGTTTCAGCCATTGCTCAAAAACAACCAGTGTACCATGAATTCTCTTCACTACACAGTAAACCAGGTGTAGTAAACCAGTAATAATAATATAAATAATAATATGTAATAAAATAATAATAATAATAATAATAATAATAATAATAATAATAATAATAATAATAATAATAATAATAATAATAATAATAATATAATAATAATAAGGTAATAATAATCATAATAAGGTAATAATAATAACAACAACAAACAACAATAATAATATGTAATAATAATATAATAATAATAATAAATGTAATAATAATAACAACAATAATATTAATAATTAACAATAATATGTAATAATAGTAATAATGGTATGTAATAATAATATGTAGTAGTAATAATAATAATAATAATATGTAATAATAATATGTAATAATAATATGTAATAATAATAATAACAGTAATATTAATAAATGTAGTAGTAGTAGTAGTAGTAGTAGTAGTAGTAGTAGTAGTAGTAGGAAGAAGGTAATAATAATAATAATAATAATAATAATAATAATAATAATAATAATAATAATAATAATAATAATAATATAATAATAATAGTATGTAATAGTATTATTAATAATAATAATAATAATAATAATAATAATAATAATAATAATAATAATAATAATAATAATATGTAATAATAATAATAAATAAACAAATAATAAACACGTCAAAATTGGCCCACAAAGTTCCCCCCCTAACTAAACATCTTTCTTTGTTATTTCCCAGGCATAATTTGCTTGCAATAGTTCCATTTGTACCACCAGCATGTACCACCAGCAGAATTTTTCAGGGTCATGCTTGATCTAATTATATTCCTGGTGACGGCTAGAGTATCTAGTCAAAACATCGAGAAGCAAATTTCAAGGTGATCATTGAGAAAGTCATGAAAAATGTCTTGCTGATCCTTACCAAACATAGTGGGTGGATTAAATGTACCAAGGAATCATTACACTTCAACAAGATTGGCTATGCTTCTATCTATCTCGGGTCCTCCCACTGCCCTGTTTTTGGTTTCCCCCTTATGGCAAACACACACACACACACATACACACATACACACACATACATACACATGCGCACATGACGGGTGGGGTGGGGATATTCTCAGCTAAGATTCACTTTTGCAGCTTCTAAGTATCCTAAACGATGGTTTCTGCAGATTTGCAAAGCAAAAACACTTTGAGCATGCCTCGACGCTTCGTTGAAGTGGTAAGCTAAAACAGCCATTGGAAACTGTGAAGTCTGCTCAAGATCTTCTGCTACTAAAAACATGCGTGCATGTTCTCATGCACTTGCTAATCTCATTCAGTAATACATGAAATGTGGTAAAGGATTGTACATGTAATAAACACACTTGTGTATGTGCAATACCAAGTTGAGCTGAGCTGAGTCAGCTATATAGCAGCTCCACGTTTTCATACCAAGAAGTAATCAGTTGGTTTCCTCAGAATTGTGACAATAGTTAACAGTATAGACCTTCAGCAGAACCAGGAAACTACTTATGGTCCATGTATCTATTGTGTATAATATATGAATACACAGACATGTGTGTGTACTATATGAATACACAGACATGTGTGTACTATATGAATACACAGACATGTGTGTATACTATATGCATACACAGACATGTGTGTACTATATGAATACACAGACATGTGTGTACTATATGAATACACAGACATGTATGTGTACTATATGAATACACAGACATGTATGTGTACTATATGAATACACAGACATGTGTGTGTACTATATGAATACACAGACATGTGTGTGTACTATATGAATACACAGACATGTGTGTGTACTATATGAATACACAGACATGTGTGTGTACTATATGAATACACAGGCATGTATGTGTACTATATGAATACACAGACATGTGTGTACTATATGAATACACAGACATGTGTGTACTATATGAATACACAGACATGTGTGTACTATATGAATACACAGACATGTATGTGTACTATATGAATACACAGACATGTGTGTGTACTATATGAATACACAGACATGTGTGTGTATTATATGAATACACAGACATGTGTGTGTACTATATGAATACACAGACATGTGTGTGTACTATATGAATACACAGACATGTGTGTACTATATGAATACACAGACATGTGTGTGTACTATATGAATACACAGACATGTGTGTGTACTATATGCATACACTGGCATGTGTGTGTACTATATGAATACACAGACATGTGTGTGTACTATATGAATACACAGACATGTGTGTGTACTATATGCATACACAGGCATGTGTGTGTACTATATGAATATACACAGACGTGTGTGTGTACTATATGAATACACAGACATGTGTGTGTACTATATGAATACACAGACATGTATGTGTACTATATGAATACACAGACATGTGTGTACTATATGAATACACAGACATGTGTGTACTATATGAACACACAGACATGTGTGTACTATATGAATACACAGACATGTGTGTGTACTATATGAATACACAGGCATGTGTGTGTACTATATGAATACACAGATGTGTGTGTACTATATGAATACACAGACATGTGTGTGTACTATATGAATACACAGACATGTGTGTATACTATATGAATACACAGACATGTGTGTGTACTATATGAATACATAGACATATGCTAAACGTGGCAAAGAATAGCATCCAGGATTGGTTAGTTCTCTCCCCAGTAGATTCTTGTAGATTCTTGTATTGGCTGCAAAGAAGAGAGAAACAAGAAAAATATACTTGTAATTTTTTATTATTTTTTAGCACAAGCATTTGTAGGACCCTTTACCTATTAATATAATGAAGACACTGTTTTATAAAAATGCAGTGCAGGTATAGATCTTTATAAGGAGAATGTGTACATCGGTAAATTCTACTTTCATTTCTTTCTTTGACAAGTCAATCCAATAAGTAAATGAAGCATTTTTGTCGTGTGTGTGTGTGTGCGTGCATGCATGCAAAATTGTCAAGATGCTATATACAAGGCTGAGCAAAAGCACACTCTATATAGTTATGATATGATGACGATATGATGATGAGAGAAGCACGCTCACTCTGGCGACTAGGATGGGACAGTTGGCACTGCCACTCATGGCGTGTCTATGTATTCAACATTCACCCATACGAACAGGCCGCCTGCCTTATACAATAGGCTTGTGTAGATCAGAAGTGGTGAAGGGAAAGATTGAGAAGACGGCTGAAGATTGAGGACGGGAAACTGGCTGCATGGTTAATAGTGAGGACAGATTAATAGTGAGGACAGATATACCACTCAGCCCCTGAGCTCCTCAACATGCTTCAGCTGCTGTGTATACTGCCACTCGTGGGTGCTGCTCTCCTCGGACAGTGAGTACGGAAGAGAATAGGCTACATAGTTGGAAAGATAACTGACTGCCATTAGTCAATGGAGGAGGAGAGAGGTGCTAATGATGGTGAACACAATGAACAAATAAACATAACAGGAGTGAAAAATATGAAATCTGACTGGTGACGTCTTGAGGTTCCTACCCTGCTTCCAAAATCCCTCCTCTCTCGGGAATGCTTCACACATGCATTTCTGCTCCACAACCAGCCAGTCCATTATGTTGCAGGGCGTCTGGTTGTGCAGCCATGCGTAAGTGGGCATCTGTGAGTATGCACGTGATTATAAAGGCAGGCGGCAGTGTAGAGCATCAGCCCACCACACACTATCTATTCTTGAATTTACTTCAAGATGTACGTACTGACACTGTCCAGGATCGTGCATGTATTAGTTAACCAATCGACCACCGACTTTAGTTGTGTTTTTTATAGCAGTTGTATTCGTAGCTGTAACTTTTTTTTGTCAAGAATAGACTTTTTCAAACGGTCCATATTGTCAGGATGCAAATACAATAATCTGCAGTTTGGTATAAAGAATGAGCTGCTTGGAGGTAAGCTAAGGAAAGCTCTGCATTGCTACGTTGGTCCAGGCCTGCATGTCTGCTTGGACTTACAGCAACTAAATCCACCCAGGAGCAAGTCAAGGGCAAAGGGTCAGAGCGACTGCGGGGAAGCGTATGTGCCTGTGCAGCTCCTTCAAAGAAGGGCTTCCAGAAGTGGCAGTAAACGAGTCTATTTTTATTTATTCCATCTTCAAGCAAGAAGTCGAGTTTTGTGAATGTTTTGTACGGACAGAGCAGTCCACTGGGCATGTGCAGGTGTCAAATTTTGTGTTTAGCACGACCTTTAACGAGTGGGTGAGAGGTAGTGAGTGTGTGTGTGGTGAGGGGTGGTGGAGGGGATGGTGGGAGGAGTGATATCACGGTCCTCTGCAAGAAATGCTGGTGAGTCAAGATGAGTTACTGTTCAATAAGAACCATTAAAACCACATACACCAACTGATTATAAAAGCAGTTCATATCAGCAGCAACGAGACATGGCACGTGCCACTTACAAGGAGAAGCAAATGACCCTGAAAACATAAATATATATATTGATAAAAATGAGAGGCAATGCTTGACTGCGAGTCGGCACATAATTAGTGTTTGGACTTTGAACTTATGCTAGACAACATTGCCTCAGCTTCCCAAACCCACTGCTCGGCTATAAAACATACGAGGAGGAGTGGGTGCAGAGGTCAACAAACAAATGAGGAGTGGGTGCAGAGGTAAACAAACAAATAAGGAGTGGGCGGGAAGAGGGCATGAAGTAAAAGCAAAATGGTTTATTTAAAAACTTAAACTGTATTGGATGACTTACAATAAATAATGTTAAGGCCACACCCATTTATACGATCCTTTACCAATTGACAAACAAAAATAATTATGTACCCAATATAATGGTAAATACTTTACTAGGTGCATGAGTGATGCCAGGTGCATGGGTGATGCCAGGTGCATGGGTGATGCCAGGTGCATGGGTGATGCCAGGTGCATGGGTGATGCCAGGTGCATGGGTGATGCCAGGTGCATGGGTGATGCCAGGTGCATGGGTGATGCCAGGTGCATGGGTGATGCCAGGTGCATGGGTGATGCCAGGTGCATGGGTGATGCCAGGTGCATGGGTGATGCCAGGTGCATGGGTGATGCCAGGTGCATGGGTGATGCCAGGTGCATGGGTGATGCCAGGTGCATGGGTGATGCCAGGTGCATGGGTGATGCCAGGTGCATGGGTGATGCCAGGTGCATGGGTGATGCCAGGTGCATGGGTGATGCCAGGTGCATGGGTGATGCCAGGTGCATGGGTGATGCCAGGTGCATGGGTGATGCCAGGTGCATGGGTGATGCCAGGTGCATGGGTGATGCCAGGTGCATGGGTGATGCCAGGTGCATGGGTGATGCCAGGTGCATGGGTGATGCCAGGTGCATGGGTGATGCCAGGTGCATGGGTGATGCCAGGTGCATGGGTGATGCCAGGTGCATGGGTGATGCCAGGTGCATGGGTGATGCCAGGTGCATGGGTGATGCCAGGTGCATGGGTGATGCCAGGTGCATGGGTGATGCCAGGTGCATGGGTGATGCCAGGTGCATTAAGTAGACTTTTTAAAATTTGTTTGCGAGTTGTTTATAAAGTGTCATGTAACTTCTTTAATAATACGCTTGCCCGTGTGTGTGTGTATGTCAAGCCACTGAGCATGTGCGAGGCAACATGTTGCGCAACTCGGAAATGCTGCAAGTCCAAGACAGAGCTACTGCAGCATAGAGACAATGGCGGAGAAGCTGACTCAGATGAAAATGTAACAGCAAGTATCATTGTATTGATAGGGAACTGGAAAGAGACTAGTCAGAGTAGCATTACCACACGAGGAAAGCAACGTCTTGATAGAGTAGAATAGAGACTAGTCAGAGCAGCATTAGCGATGAGGAAAGCAACATCCGGATAGAGTAGAACAGAGTAAGGCACAGACTAGCAAGGAAGAAGTACAAGAGAAAGCACTAGCAATGCAAACTCCTACCTCGGGCCATTGCCCACATTGTGCCAGCATTGTGACTTTAAGGGAGACCCTGAACTGCTGCCACAATGGCAAGATCAGTCCACCACAAACTGTCTGAGTATCCAAAAACACTACAAGAACCGTTAGTGAAAACAATCAGTGAAGCAAACTATTTTCAAGAAAACATAGGAGTGCTTCTCCTTGGCATCTAATATACATACTGTAGGTCCATTATTTGACTACAGCTGTGCATATGCAGGGCACATGGTCAACTATATGTGGCCTTCTCCTTGGCAACTAATATACATAGGTCCATTATTTGACTATAGCTGTGCATATGCAGGGCACATGGTCAACTTTATGTGGCCTTCTCCTTGGCATCTAATATACATAGGTCCATTATTTGACTACAGCTGTGCATATGCAGGGCACATGGTCAACTATTTGGCATCTAATATACATACAGTAGGTCCATTATTTGACTACAGCTGTGCATATGCAGGGCACATGGTCAACTATATGTGGCCTTCTCCTTGGCATCTAATATACATAGGTCCATTATTTGACTATAGCTGTGCATATGCAGGGCACATGGTCAACTTTATGTGGCCTTCTCCTTGGCATCTAATAACATAGGTCCATTATTTGACTACAGCTGTGCATATGCAGGGCACATGGTCAACTATTTGGCATCTAATATACATACAGTAGGTCCATTATTTGACTACAGCTGTGCATATGCAGGGCACATGGTCAACTATATGTGGCCTTCTCCTTGGCATCTAATATACATAGGTCCATTATTTGACTATAGCTGTGCATATGCAGGGCACATGGTCAACTTTATGTGGCCTTCTCCTTGGCATCTAATAACATAGGTCCATTATTTGACTACAGCTGTGCATATGCAGGGCACATGGTCAACTATTTGGCATCTAATATACATAGGTCCATTATTTGACTACAGCTGTGCATATGCAGGGCACATGGTCAACTATATGTGGCCTTCTCCTTGGCAACTAATATACATAGGTCCATTATTTGACTATAGCTGTGCATATGCAGAGCACATGGGCAGCTGTATGTGGCCTTCTCCTTGGCATCTAATATACATAGGTCCATTATTTGACTATAGCTGTGCATATGCAGGGCACATGGTCAACTTTATGTGGCCTTCTCCAGAGCTAGAGCTGTTAATATTCTCCGAGTGCAAGTGCACTCAGCCCAGCATCAAGCAACAGCACATGGAAAACTTTTACTCTTGATGTAGTTTTTCGATTGCTAATTGTGAAGTCAATTATTTTTAGTATTCATTAGAAAAATAAGGGGGAGTCCCTGTGGCTAGTTATTTGTTTTCTTACAAGTGATATTCACATGTACATGGAATTGGACTCTGTGGGGTGTTCCCTCGTTACACTAATCCAAATCCTCCTTCTCCATTGACCCCCTTAATTAGTGTATGTGAGTAGATATTATGTGTGCATGTCTGTTGTGGCCATTGCAGAAGAAGTTCAGCTGCTGCAAAAGATACAGAAGGAACAAGAATTGGAGGCTCAAGTTGAGAGAGAGGAACACCTTCGTCAGCAACAGCAGCAGCAACATCAGCAGCAACATCAACAGGCTGTGGCGTGGGCACAAGGGGACGGGGGAAGGGTAGGAGTCAGGACGGGGACATCTTTGCTGCAAATACAACAAGAAGAGACACAATCACAGCTGGTGAGTTGGTTAGTCATTGATCACCTCAACCCAGTGTGGTGTTGGTCGAGTGTGTGTCCCCATAGAGCTATTGTCAACCTACTTCAACCCAGTGTGATGTTGGTCCAGTGTGTGTCCCCATAGAGCTATTGTCAACCTACTTCAACCTGCCTCAATCCAGTGTGATCTTGGTCCAGTGAGTACCCCCATAGAGCTATTGTCAACCTACTTCAACCTGCCTCAACCCAGTGTGATGTTGGTCCAGTGTGTGTCCCCATAGAGCTATTGTCAACCTACTCAACCTGCCTCAACCCAGTGTGATGTTGGTCCAGTGTGTATCCCCATCGAGTTCTTGCCAACCTACTTCAATTTGCTTCAACCTACTTCCGGGATTCATACAGGATTTTTTGTTGGGGGGAAGGGGGAGGGGAAGAGGGAGGGGGTTTACTCATCTTTTTAATATTCACACTCTAAAGGTGTAAAAAGTAAAACTATGCACAAAGCTGCTGAGAGCTGCTGAAAAGTCATTTGGTCATTTTCAGACTGACCACAAAGTACTTCATCTCTATGCTTCTGACATCTGCCTATTAACTCATTGAACGCTGACTTTTATTTGCAGTTTCTTGTAATAATTATATATTTTTATAACGTTAAGAACAAATCCTCAAACATCATTGATACAACAAGCTGCAGTTTGCTACAAGAATCAGCTCCGTTGAAGTAAGAAAACAAAAGCTATGCAGTGCTTTGTCATCAATGTATATAACAACACTTACAGGTGCTTGTGCTGCTTTGCACTGAAGAAGAACTTTCAGAAACAGTAACAAAGCCAGGAAGAGACTGTTCACGAAGGCAGTTACAATTGTCAGCCATTAAAAATTAAAAAAATCCTTTTTAATTTTGCTCGCTCGCCTCGTCAAGCCAGAAATAGAGTTTTGTAACTGTCAATAGAACAATCTATTGGGCAAGTACTTACGGAGAATGAACATGGTATCACAGTTGGCACTAGTGTAGGAATCACTTGAAACGCTCCAGCCTTCTCTGACCTTAAAAGCTTTCAAGATTCAGTTGCTATTCCTTACACTGATATTTTGGTAAAATATATATTTCAGAAGGGGGGGGGGGGGGGGGAAGATTACAAATAGCAGTACTGTATCTACTGTTCAATTGCCGGATGCACAATAGATATGGAAACAAGGAAATAAAACTGTTGTTTGATTTCCATGGTAAAGAAGGTGATTGTAAGGGAAGCAAAATTCAAGTCTTTTCCTCTTCTTGAACAGCTCATTCCAGAGTGACCTGTGTTCTGTAGGGCCCTGCAGAAATAGAAAGAAGCACTAATAGCTTCAAGCAGAGTGTGTTCTGTAGGGCCCTGCAAAAATAGAAAGAAGCACTAACAGCTGCAAGCAGAGTGTGTTCTGTAGGGCCCTGCAGAAATAGAAAGAAGCAGTAACAGCTGCAAGCAGAGTGTGTTCCGTAGGGCCCTACAGAAAGAGAAAGAAGCACTAATGGCTGCAAGCAGAGTGTGTTCTGTAGGGCCCTGCAGAAAGAGAAAGCAGCACTAATGGCTGCAAGCAGAGTGTGTTGTGTATGGCCCTATAGAAAGAGAAAGAAGCACTAACAGCTGCAAGCAGAGTGTGTTCTGTAGGGCCCTACAGAAAGAGAAAGAAGCACTAATGGCTGCAAGCCGAGTGTGTTCTGTAGGGCCCTGCAGAAAGAGAAAGAAGCACTAATGGCTGCAAGCAGAGTGTGTTGTGTGTATGGCCCTACAGAAATATAAAGAAGCACTAATAGCTGCAAGCAGAGTGTGTTCTGAAGGGCCCTGCAGAAAGAGAAAGAAGCACTAATGGCTGCAAGCAGAGTGTGTTCTGTAGGGCCCTGCAGAAAGAGAAAGAAGCTGCAAAAAGCCTCAAAATAGCTCCTTCTTTTCAAGAGGTATTTGAGGTTATTCAAATGCCTACAGAGGAATTTTCCCTCGAGTTTATATTCTGGCTCAAATCTTATTGGCACTTCCAGTTGCAACAGCGACTGTCAAAAGGTCATTTAGCCAGGTCAAGACCTGGTTCAGATATCCATTGTCAGATGAAAATTTGGCACACCTTATGAGAATTTCTATTGAGGGTCCAGACTTCAAGGAAGTTAACTTTAACGAGAATCATGATATTTACAAAGAAAAGAACATGCGCACTAACTTTAGCTGCGAGACACTTAATGACCTGAATTGTAATGATAAAGCTAACAACCCAGTGTGATGTTGGTCCAGTGTGCGTGTGTCCCCATAGAGCTATTGTCAACCTAGTTCAATCTGCCTCAACCCAGTGTGGTGTTGGTCCAGTGTGTACCCCCGTAGAGCTATTGTCACCTACTTCAACCTGCCTCAACCCAGTGTGATGTTGGTCCAGTGTGTGTCTCCATAGAGCTAGTCAACCTACTTCAACCTGCCTCAACCCAGTGTGGTGTTGGTCCAGCGTGTTTCCCCATAGAGCTATTGTCAACCTACTTCAACCTGCCTCCACCCAGTGCGATGTTGGTCCAGTGTGTGTCCCCATAGAGCTATTGTCAACCTACTTCAACCTGCCTCAACCCAGTGTGGTGTTGGTCCAGTGTGTGTCCCCATAGAGCTATTGTCAACCTACTTCAACCTGCCTCCACCCAGTGCGATGTTGGTCCAGTGTGTGTCCCCATAGAGCTATTGTCAACCTACTTCAACCTGCCTCAACCCAGTGTGGTGTTGGTCCAGTGTGTGTCCCCATAGAGCTATTGTCAACCTGCTGCCTCAACCCAGTGTGATGTTGGTCCAGTATGTGTCTCCATAGAGCTATTGTCAACCTACTTCAACCTGCCTCAACCCAGTGTGGTTATGGTCCAGTGTGTGTCCCCATAGAGCTATTGTCAACCTACTTCAACCTGCCTCAACCCAGTGTGATGTTGGTCCAGTGTGTGTCTCCATAGAGCTAGTCAACCTACTTCAGCCTGCCTCAACCCAGATCTTGGTCCAGTGTGTGTCCCCATAGAGCTATTGTCAACCTACTTCAACCTGCCTCCACCCAGTGTGATGTTGATACAGTTGGTGATAGTGGTCCTTGTGTGGATGCTCGTGGCACGAGGGAGAAGTGTGATTGTGTGCAACTTTCTTGTGTCTTGATGATGTAGTTTAGAAGTAGATGGTGTTGTGGTCATGTATGTTCAGCGTCAGAGAGAAGAGCTCAAGCTCCACTACCACCAGCAGCAGCAGCAGCAACAGCAGCAGCAGCAGCAGATGAGGCAGCAGATAGCCGGGTGGGGCGGAGGGGGAGGCATGGGTGCCGGTCACAGCCGAAGGTGAGGTGCACCGAGTACTTGTTTTTATATGATAATTAGGCCAAGAGGGTGACAATGGTGATGGCGGTTGTGATGATGGAGGTGGTGGTGGCTAGTGGTGATTGTGGTGACAATAGTGGCGATAATAATAATGGTGATGATGGTGGTGGTGTTGGTGAAGATGGTGGAGTGATGATGGTGATGGTGGTAGTGATCATGGTGATAGTGGTGATGGTGATGGCTTGTGTCACGATTTGAGAAAGTCAACTGCAGAAAATTGAACCATTCATAAGTTGTCAGTATCTCTTGGTTACCCACTAATATTTAGCCTACAGACTTTCATTGTTGTCATTCGGGAGAGAAAATACAATTTCTGTTCTGTATCATTGAGGAATATGCTAGCACTCTCGATAGTAGTGGCTGACACACACACACACACAACACACGCACACCACACACATGCACACATGACACACACAGGCACACACACCCACACCTCCCACACACATGTACACACACATACCACACATGCACACACACACATACACACAAGAAGAACATAGCTGATATCTCAGTTAAAACTCATTTTGGTATCTCCCTAGCATCCTCCTAAATAGTCGACCAATTGTGCTCCCTCCAAAAACAACAAGAACAACAACACTTCAAGTGCCCCACTAAAGTAGAAACCGGCAGCTTCCCCCAAAACGTTACAAGCCGTGAAATTCATCTCCCCCCTTCCATAACTTGATTGCCACAAGTCCATTCATTACCATTCTAGTTCCAGAAAACTCCAAACCAAAAGCTTGCGACGACTAATTTGTTTCTTGATCCCGTCAGCACAAGAGTAGGTCCAATTTGCTCGTGGAGCTCAACTCCAAAGGAGTGAACAATAAGAAGCTAAGAAGCTTACTCTTGTGACAGGAGGTAACAGCAGTTCTTCAACTGCTTGTGGTCCATGGGTCTCTGTGGGCGTGTGTACTTGGGTGATAACCATGATAAAGCATAACATCTGAGATGATTGGTTAGTTCCGGAGTTATCTTGAACAATTTCTTGAAGGAGGATGCTTGATTATAGTATTAACAAGAACAAAAAAAGTTTTATTTTAAAACAGACGCTGTATATGCCAAGTTGACCACAAGCAGTTAGATGACCCTTTACCATCCACACCAATCATAAAAGCAGTGCAGCTGCAAATGGTAAAGGGTCACCTTACTTGTTGTGATCTACATGGGTAGAGAGTCTGTTTCCTTTCTAATTTTGATGGTCAATTCAATAAATCATTTTTGAATAAAAACTTTTTTTGCTTTTTTTTTGCTGTTGTTGTTGTATATTATATTTGAGTGTTGGAGGACAACACCAAGTGTGAGCTACAGGGACTTCAGACTCTTTTCTAACTTGTGTGTGTTGTTGCACACTACACATACCAGCACATGCCTTGTCTTGTTGCTGTTGTTGACTGCACCCATGTAGGGTCAGCTACAGTCTCCTTCAAGGACTTGGTAATAGTTGCACAGAACTCCCACCAACCCAACAACGGATGTTTTGGTAGAGGATCATTTGGTGGAGGATCAGCTATAGCCTCCTTTGTCTTGCTAACAGTTTCTCAGGAACAAGAACTCCATAAACCAAACAGCTGAACTGAGCGTGGGTCGTTTGTTCTGCTTATAATAATAATAACAGATGTGTGGTCGTTGCTGATTATAAAACCACACAAGCTAGCTTGATTACATCATCGACAACCACCACTACTCGCACCTTTTTGCAGTCGAGAAGCAGGGTGGTCGTAGACGTGCATTGAAAGACTTCTGGTACTCATGTTTATGTGGATGATTGTATTGTATGCAAGTTATGTGATTATGGGGGGGAAGCAATGCTTACATGCCTAGATATGGATTTCAAAGTTTTTTCACAATTTTGATGCGTTTTTTGTGTGTGCTGCCGTTTGCTCAGAAATACCTTTTCAAGGAAAAAGGAAGAAGCATTTAGAGCACAAACACTTAGAGGACCCTTTACCTTTTAAAATCATGGGTACTTAAAAAAAAAATTATTTTAATTTTATATTAATCTTAAAATGATTGAAATTTTACTCTCTTGCCTCGCGTTACAACTAGATACTCTAGCCTTCATCAGGAATGATGAGATGCTACTGTAAGACTCACGTGAGCTTGTTATATACTGGTATATAGCTAGCTATCCACCACACGAGACAAACCACACCCTTGGAACATGCGTCCTACATGTGAACTGGATGTGGCAAACAAAAATTAAATAAATACATAATAATAATAAAGATAATAATAGCCAATAGTGAATAATACAAAACAATAAATATTATAATTATAATATTTAAAAACCGGAAAATCTTGATTATCTGCCTTAAATTCTTTTATTAAAAAACAACAACAGAGACATGCTTGGTATAACTAAAACATTAATGAAGAACTCATAAAAATACAGAAATTATGTTGTTAAGGCTCTTGAGAGTGGACACCTAGCAGCCAGGTGAGTCCATGCCACTATCCTAGCAGCCAGGTGAGTCCATGCCACTATCCTAGCAGCCAGGTGAGTCTATGCCACTATCCTAGCAGCCAGTCCATGCCACTATCCTAGCAGCCAGGTGAGTCCATGCCACTATCCTAGCAGCCAGGTGAGTCCATGCCACTATCCTAGCAGCCAGGTGAGTCCATGCCACTATCCTAGCAGCCAGTCCATGCCACTATCCTAGCAGCCAGGTGAGTCCATGCCACTATCCTAGCAGCCAGGTGAGTCCATGCCACTATCCTAGCAGCCAGGTGAGTCTATGCCACTATCCTAGCAGCCAGGTGAGTCCATGCCACTATCCTAGCAGCCAGGTGAGTCATGCCACTATCCTAGCAGCCAGGTGAGTCCATGCCACTATCCTAGCAGCCAGGTGAGTCTATGCCACTATCCTAGCAGCCAGGTGAGTCCATGCCACTATCCTAGCAGCCAGGTGAGTCTATGCCACTATCCTAGCAGCCAGGTGAGTCCATGCCACTATCCTAGCAGCCAGGTGAGTCCATGCCACTATCCTAGCAGCCAGGTGAGTCCATGCCACTATCCTAGCAGCCAGGTGAGTCTATGCCACTATCCTAGCAGCCAGGTGAGTCCATGCCACTATCCTAGCAGCCAGGTGAGTCATGCCACTATCCTAGCAGCCAGGTGAGTCCATGCCACTATCCTAGCAGCCAGGTGAGTCCATGCCACTATCCTAGCAGCCAGGTGAGTCCATGCCACTATCCTAGCAGCCAGGTGAGTCTATGCCACTATCCTAGCAGCCAGGTGAGTCCATGCCACTATCCTAGCAGCCAGGTGAGTCATGCCACTATCCTAGCAGCCAGGTGAGTCCATGCCACTATCCTAGCAGCCAGGTGAGTCTATGCCACTATCCTAGCAGCCAGGTGAGTCCATGCCACTATCCTAGCAGCCAGGTGAGTCATGCCACTATCCTAGCAGCCAGGTGAGTCCATGCCACTATCCTAGCAGCCAGGTGAGTCTATGCCACTATCCTAGCAGCCAGGTGAGTCCATGCCACTATCCTAGCAGCCAGGTGAGTCATGCCACTATCCTAGCAGCCAGGTGAGTCCATGCCACTATCCTAGCAGCCAGGTGAGTCCATGCCACTATCCTAGCAGCCAGGTGAGTCCATGCCACTATCCTAGCAGCCAGGTGAGTCCATGCCACTATCCTAGCAGCCAGGTGAGTCCATGCCACTATCCTAGCAGCCAGGTGAGTCCATGCCACTATCCTAGCAGCCAGGTGAGTCCATGCCACTATCCTAGCAGCCAGGTGAGTCCATGCCACTATCCTAGCAGCCAGGTGAGTCCATGCCACTATCCTAGGTGCTATGCTGATGTGCAATGCCTCCTTCACTAGCAGTTCCTTCTCTCTTCAGGCCTAGTCTAAGATGGTGGCTTCCTCCCACATGAATAGGATGTCCATTATCCCATGCATGTTCAGCAAATGCAGGTTTCTCTTTAGCACACGTTTTACACATCTTGATGTTCTTTCATTCTGGTATACATTATTTTAAAAGGTAAAGGGTCATCTAAATTGACATTTGTAAGTCACTCCAATATATATTTATATTTGGGGGGATATTTAGATCAAGCATTCTGTCTTGTTTGGCTTAGTGCTCTTCGACATGATTCCAATATAGTCATTCTGTAGAACTGACCTCAGATCCTGTCATGTATGTTGGGGGGGGGGGGGGGAATGGTTGTATGTTGGGGGGGAATGGTTGTTTGTTGGGGGGGAATGGTTGTATGTTGGGGGGGAATGGTTGTATGTTGGGAGGGAATGGTTGTTTGTTGGGGGGGAATGGTTGTATGTTGGGGGGAATGGTTGAATCTCAAAAACTTACAAACATACTTTAGGCCGACCTCATAGCGCTGTAGCTATTGCAAGTCCTCCATTTAATCTCTCCCTGAAAACCTTTAGAGGAGTGAAATTGATGTGGTGTCCATCTTCATCATAATTAATGGAGTGCTAATTACAAAAAGAAATAAGGTGATGGATGAGAGATTGAGCAGGTGAGATTTTCTAGCATTTTTCCCCCCAAGGCTAGCAAAGTTTGTGAGTCACATGACCAAAGGAATTTTTAAATATAAATTATTTTTTTACCCTTACCCATTCGCCCTTCAACTCTTCCAGGTGAGATTTGGTCATGGTTATTACATCATGTTTCAGTATAGTTCAGGTTACACCACTTTTTCCATTATTAAATAATTTTTGTGGGTGAAGTCAACCATGAAAATATATCTCACGAAATATATATGAGAATGAATAATTTAAAAAATGAGAGGGATTAATATATATTATATATATATATTATATAGATATTATATGTATTGAAACAGCACACACAGGCATCCATGTATGCTGTGTCAGCTAACTATTTTCTGTTCTAGCTGTGTCATCACTGTCAGAGGCAGAGTTTCCAAGGGCTAGGGTTCTGTTCTAGCTGTTGTCAGAGCCAGAGTTTCCTACGGCTAGGGTTCTGTTCTAGCTGTTGTCAGAGCCAGAGTTTCCAAGGGCTGGGGTTCTGTTCTAGCTGTTCTCAGAGCCAGAGTTTCGAAGGGCTAGGGTTCTGTTCTAGCTGTTGTCAGAGCTAGGGCTAGGGTTCTGTTCTAGCTAGTATAGTAGTTGACTTCATGTACCACTATTAGTCTGTGTATTATGTGTCCACATAGTATAGTAGTTGACTTCATGTACCACTATTAGTCTGTGTATTATGTGTCCACATAGTATAGTAGTTGACTTCATGCATTACTATTAGTCTGTGTATTATGTGTCCACATAGTATTATTATAGTAGTTGACTTCATGCACTACTATTAGTCTGTGTATTATGTGTCCACATAGTATAGTAGTTGACTTCATGTACCACTATTAGTCTGTGTATTATGTGTCCACATAGTATAGTAGTTGACTTCATGCATTAAGTACTATTAGTCTGTGTATTATGTGTCCACATAGTATTATTATAGTAGTTGACTTCATGTACTACTATTAGTCTGTGTATTATGTGTCTACATAGTATAGTAGTTGACTTCATGCACTACTATTAGTCTGTGTATTATGTGTCCACATAGTATAATAGTTGACTTCATGTACTACTATTAGTCTGTGTATTATGTGTCCACATAGTATAGTAGTTGACTTCATGTACTACTATTAGTCTGTGTATTATGTGTCCACATAGTATAATAGTTGACTTCATGTACTACTATTAGTCTGTGTATTATGTGTCCACATAGTATAGTAGTTGACTTCATGTACTACTATTAGTCTGTGTATTATGTGTCCACATAGTATAGTAGTTGACTTCATGTACTACTATTAGTCTGTGTATTATGTGTCCACATAGTATAGTAGTTGACTTCATGCACTACTATTAGTCTGTGTATTATGTGTCCACATAGTATAGTAGTTGACTTCATGCACTACTATTAGTCTGTGTATTATGTGTCCACATATTATTATAGTAGTTGACTTCATGTACTACTATTAGTCTGTGTATTATGTGTCCACATAGCATAGTAGTTGACTTCATGCACTACTATTAGTCTGTATTATGTGTCCACATAGTATAGTAGTTGACTTCATGCACTACTATTAGTCTGTGTATTAAGTGTCCACATAGTATAGTAGTTGACTTCATGCACTACTATTAGTCTGTGTATTATGTGTCCACATATTATTATAGTAGTTGACTTCATGCACTACTATTAGTCTGTGTATTATGTGTCCACATAGTATAGTAGTTGACTTCATGCACTACTATTAGTCTGTGTATTATGTGTCCACATAGTATAGTAGTTGACTTCATGCACTACTATTAGTCTGTGTATTATGTGTCCACATAGTATAGTAGTTGACTTCATGCACTACTATTAGTCTGTGTATTATGTGTCCACATAGTATAGTAGTTGACTTCATGCACTACTATTAGTCTGTGTATTATGTGTCCACATAGTATAGTAGTTAACTTCATGCACTACTATTAGTCTGTGTATTATGTGTCCACATATTATTATAGTAGTTGACTTCATGTACTACTATTAGTCTGTGTATTATGTGTCCACATAGTATAGTAGTTGACTTCATGCACTACTATTAGTCTGTATTATGTGTCCACATAGTATAGTAGTTGACTTCATGTACTACTATTAGTCTGTGTATTATGTGTCCACATAGTATAGTAGTTGACTTCATGCACCACTATTAGTCTGTGTATTATGTGTCCACATAGCATAGTAGTTGACTTCATGTACTACTATTAGTCGGTGTATTATGTGTCCACATAGTATAGTAGTTGACTTCATGCACTACTATTAGTCGGTGTATTATGTGTCCACATAGTATAATAGTTGACTTCATGTAATACTATTAGTCTGTGTATTATGTGTCCACATAGTATAGTAGTTGACTTCATGTACTACTATTAGTCTGTGTATTATGTGTCCACATAGTATAGTAGTTGACTTCATGCACTACTATTAGTCTGTGTATTATGTGTCCACATAGTATAGTAGTTGACTTCATGCACTACTATTAGTCGGTGTATTATGTGTCCACATAGTATAATAGTTGACTTCATGTACTACTATTAATCTGTGAATTATGTGTCCACATAGTATAGTAGTTGACTTCATGCACTACTATTAGTCTGTGTATTAAGTGTCCACATAGTATAGTAGTTGACTTCATGCACTATTAGTCTGTGTATTAAGTGTCCACATAGTATAGTAGTTGACTTCATGCACTACTATTAGTCGGTGTATTATGTGTCCACATAGTATAATAGTTGACTTCATGTAATACTATTAGTCTGTGTATTATGTGTCCACATAGTATAGTAGTTGACTTCATGTAATACTATTAGTCTGTGTAGTCCACGCAGTATAGCGGAAAATCTAGATTTAGATTCACATATATCACGTGTGAACCTCAATCTTCATGATTAGAGGGTCAGCTTGCTCAATGAGATTAGCAAAAAGAAGCCACTTGCTTGTACATTTACTAAACCTACTGCCCAGCAGTGTTTGCTCAATGTCTCATGTAAACCACACCCATTACATGTGGAAAAGATAAAGATCGAAGCGTGGGCAATAACCTGAGATCGTGTAGGATTGCGAGTTCTTAGGATGGGGTGGATTAGGTTAGCGGATTGCAAGGGACTTACAAAGAACATCTCCTTATAAGGAGATGCTGAGTCCACCCACATCCGACCATGCTAACCCTCAAGAGGTGTTGGAGAACTGGTTAACACGTGCAAATGCTAAGTAATATTCAGCAAGGTTTCAACCAACACCCGTGAGATGATTATTGCAGCAAGCCTGACCAGCTTGACTCATTAGTAGCAATACACTATACACGGCCTCCAAGATGGTCGGTTTTATTTTAGACCAAAAATGAGGGAGAGCCTAATGAATGCTTTTTGACTCCCAAATAATGGCTTTGGCAGGGGGCTTGTGGTGGATTTTCAAGACGAACCAAAAAAATGTTTTTTCCTCCTCCCCCCCCCCCAGTTGTATATATTGAAAGGGGGTCTATTTTGAGGTGAATATCAAGTGCAATTTAATTCTCCAATAATGTATAGCAAGTTAATTAAGTGACAAGCAGACATGGTAGTCTCCAACAACTTTGGCTGCAGCCAACTGTGGTTTAGACATGAATATAGTTAAAGGGCTCCTCCCTCATAGGCCTGTACACATGATAGGTCTACAATCTTCTTTGATGGTATGCATTCAGCTGCATGTCAGGGGGTGTATTTGAGGGGAAGGGAGGGGTTTCAATTTCCCCCCCCTTTAAGTTAAGTTAAACAGCAATTCTTCTGGTTGCTCCGCCTACAAATGTTCACTATTTCTTCGAAGTTCCCCTTGGCTCGATTGGTGTCTTCATAGGTGTGAAAACATTTCCTCTTAAAAGATTTTTTAGGGGGAGCTTGATTTTCAGGGACGCTTCTCTTTAGTGGAAACAGAGGAAGAAGAATGGACAAACTCTGACAGGAGCAATCTTGTGCAAGGGGAACATTTTACTTTTGGCAATACCCTTGCTCATCAGCTCTTTCAGCTGCAAGGCAGCTATCTTGCAGGTGTTGTTTGCTAACAAGTTACACGACTTTCCATTGTGTGTATATTTCAAAGCTTATCATTGCTGTCTTCACTGTTGCCACTCCACTCTCTGTTTCTTCACATCTCTCCTCACCATGGTGAGCAAGGATTACATCAAGTGACTCCTCTCCTGAGGTCGGGGGGGGGGGAGCACCGACTACCTTTCTGAAGTAAATTATGGATAGTGCTGATAGGACACCATGAGTGAAGCAAATCGACTTAATACGCTGTCATTCAAGTAGACTACAAATGACTCATCATCAGATCCTAAAATGGAAGGATTTGGTCTGCATTAGAGCTCACTCCTCTGCCGGCTTGCTGCCGGTCATCAATGTGATCCAGAAGTTCAAAAACCCAGTTTTCACCGTCCAATGTTCCATCAGCAAAAGAGACTACTATAGAGAAATAAATCTGTTCTGTTCGAAGTGCTTTGCTGAGTTTGGCCACCTACCCGAGGTTGCAATTTTGGAAAGTTTTCAAAGGCTTCTATGGATGCCTTAAGCTTCAGGTGCATGGAAATTTGCACCATTAATGTCCAGTGTGACAACAATTGCAGAATAACACTTCAACACACCTCTCCTCGTAGACCAGCCGACGTGTGCCAAATGGGTTGATGACCTTCATTTCTGGTAGATCAAGGACGCTCAAAATGTCTTCAAAGGTTCTGCTCTCCATGGGAAGAAGTGGCAATATTTCTATGGAGTGGATGAGGGGACATACAGCACTGATGGCAGCCTGGACACTAGCAAGCTTTAGCAAGTGGCAGTGCACAAACAGGGCATGAGCTAGCGTGTTGTCATTTACACTGACACACTCTCGCTGCTTCAGGAGACTCAGATCAAGTACATCTATGCTGATAGAGCTTGCACACTTGAGTGGTATGACGCCAGCAACTACGTCAAGGACAGTCTGCTCTACAGCCAACAAGAAAGGAACTGGGGAAGATGAATGCACGGGCACACCATCGCAGAGTTTGTCGGCCTCCTGTTATCCTCTCAAACCTTTCAAAGGTCATTTCTGGCCAATTCTGAGCCTTCCCCCCCCCCTCTCCTCCCCCTTCTTAGTCGGCATAGTTGTTTTATGTACACCGTCTTTCTTCCAGGAAAAAACTGGCCCCATCGAATCCTAAATCCCACAATCCTTCCAACCTGGAGATTTTTCTCTTTCTAAAACTTGATAAGAGATGAGTAGATTGTTTCTGCATCAGTGTTTTTTTAATGGGACCATCTCCAAGAAACACTCTCTGGTGCACCTTCCCCCATACAGAACACAGGCAACTCCTGTGCTACACTCATGTCTGTGTGTACACAGGCAACTCCTGTGCAACACTCATGTCTGTGTGTACACAGGCAACTCCTGTGCCACACTCATGTCTGTGTGTACACAGGCAACTCCTGTGCCACACTCATGTCTGTGTGTACACAGGCAACTCCTGTGCTACACTCATGTCTGTGTGTACACAGGCAACTCCTGTGCTACACTCATGTCTGTGTGTACACAGGCAACTCCTGTGCAACACTCATGTCTGTGTGTACACAGGCAACTCCTGTGCAACACTCATGTCTGTGTGTACACAGGCAACTCCTGTGCAACACTCATGTCTGTGTGTACACAGGCAACTCCTGTGCTACACTCATGTCTGTGTGTACACAGGCAACTCCTGTGCTACACTCATGTCTGTGTGTACACAGGCAACTCCTGTGCCACACTCATGTCTGTGTGTACACAGGCAACTCCTGTGCTACACTCATGTCTGTGTGTACACAGGCAACTCCTGTGCAACACTCATGTCTGTGTGTACACAGGCAACTCCTGTGCAACACTCATGTCTGTGTGTACACAGGCAACTCCTGTGCAACACTCATGTCTGTGTGTACACAGGCAACTCCTGTGCTACACTCATGTCTGTGTGTACACAGGCAACTCCTGTGCTACACTCATGTCTGTGTGTACACAGGCAACTCCTGTGCCACACTCATGTCTGTGTGTACACAGGCAACTCCTGTGCTACACTCATGTCTGTGTGTACACAGGCAACTCCTGTACCACACTCCTGTCTGTGTGTACACAGGCAACTCCTGTGCTACACTCGTGTCTGTGTGTACACAGGCAACTCCTGTGCTACACTCATGTCTGTGTGTACACAGGCAACTCCTGTGCTACACTCATGTCTGTGTGTACACAGGCAACTCCTGTGCTACACTCATGTCTGTGTGTACACAGGCAACTCCTGTGCTACACTCATGTCTGTGTGTACACAGGCAACTCCTGTGCAACACTCATGTCTGTGTGTACACAGGCAACTCCTGTGCAACACTCATGTCTGTGTGTACACAGGCAACTCCTGTGCTACACTCATGTCTGTGTGTACACAGGCAACTCCTGTGCTACAGTCATGTCTGTGTGTACACAGGCAACTCCTGTGCTACACTCATGTCTGTGTGTACACAGGCAACTCCTGTGCCACACTCATGTCTGTGTGTACACAGGCAACTCCTGTGCTACAGTCATGTCTGTGTGTACACAGGCAACTCCTGTGCTACACTCATGTCTGTGTGTACACAGGCAACTCCTGTGCTACACTCATGTCTGTGTGTACACAGGCAACTCCTGTGCAACACTCATGTCTGTGTGTACACAGGCAACTCCTGTGCAACACTCATGTCTGTGTGTACACAGGCAACTCCTGTGCTACACTCATGTCTGTGTGTACACAGGCAACTCCTGTGCTACAGTCATGTCTGTGTGTACACAGGCAACTCCTGTGCTACACTCATGTCTGTGTGTACACAGGCAACTCCTGTGCCACACTCATGTCTGTGTGTACACAGGCAACTCCTGTGCTACAGTCATGTCTGTGTGTACACAGGCAACTCCTGTGCTACACTCATGTCTGTGTGTACACAGGCAACTCCTGTGCTACACTCATGTCTGTGTGTACACAGGCAACTCCTGTGCTACACTCATGTCTGTGTGTACACAGGCAACTCCTGTGCAACACTCATGTCTGTGTGTACACAGGCAACTCCTGTGCTACAGTCATGCCTGTGCTTTCATCTGCCATGCGGTTGCATACTGATACCTTTTTTTTTAAAGTCATTTCAGAATGGGATTCCTTGACCCATGTCTCTAATGCTTCTATAAAGTCCACCACTGTTACTCTAGATGTGTAGGCAGCATTGCATTTCTTGGTGCATTTTCTAAGATACCACAGGATCAACCAGTTTTCTCTACTTTGTAGAGTGTGAAACATATTCTCGTGTAAGGAAGTGAGTGCTGTGAATGAGAGGCTTCACTGCAGCTCTCGTCCCCCTCCCCCCCCCCCCCTCCTTTCATGCCCAGTTGTTCTACAACTCATCCTTCTCTGACTGCCTTTTTAGCAGACAAAAAGGCTTCAGTTGGGAGCTGCTTCCTGCATGAGCTGCCATTTCAGCTTTCACTTCCCATTTTTGAAGGCTTTGATGACCCGTACTCTTCCTGTGCACTGAAGAGACTTCTTGGATTGAGTGAACATCTTTTACAAGAAAAGCACCTTCACTATCCTCGTCATAGTACTATAGCAAACTGAGCTCATTTCCCCAGTTTTTGTAGTGTGTACCTACTTCCATCAGACTCAGAGGGAGGATGCTTTTCTCTGTTGTAGCCAAACACCTTCTCTCT
This sequence comes from Cladorhizidae sp. MBARI D1340-BT2, assembly GCA_028752905.1. Taxonomy (NCBI): domain Eukaryota; kingdom Metazoa; phylum Porifera; class Demospongiae; order Poecilosclerida; family Cladorhizidae; species Cladorhizidae sp. MBARI D1340-BT2. The sequence continues at coordinate 35,163,086 of JAQNBH010000008.1, forward strand.
GATGGTATCTCTGATGGTGTCTCTCTGATGGTGTCTCTCTGATGGTGTCTCTCTGATGGTGTCTCTCTGATGGTGTCTCTCTGATGGTGTCTCTCTGATGGTGTCTCTCTGATGGTGTCTCTCTGATGGTGTCTCTCTGATGGTGTCTCTCTGATGGTGTCTCTCTGATGGTGTCTCTGTGATGGTGTCTCTCTGATGGTGGTTCAAGCACAGATCCATAGTCAAGCACAGATCCATAGGCTGAGCTATCAGATTCATTTTCATCTGCATTGCTCTAATGAGAAGTACTTGCATGAAGATAATGAATATCCATATGTAGAGGCAAGGTAATCCTCTTCCCATTGGTCGCTTTTATGGTCGCAGAAGGCAAGATGTGGTCAATGGTAGTTGACCTCGGGCAGAACTCTGAGGAGGCCTTGGAAATGTTTTTGAGGCATTGTGCAATATTTGGTATAAATGAAGCATTACAAATGGTAATTTAATCAACTGACGATTAGTCAGCACTTACTGGGTCAAGATGCTAAAATGCATCGACCTAGCACACATCACAACCATCTAGGTCAGTCGTACAATGAGATTAACACCAACAATGCTCTACCTTGTTTGGATGAAGGTGAGAACTTTAACCTTTAGCACCACGTGAAAGAAAATAAAAGTTTTAGTTGGACGATGTCACGTTCAGTCTCTAGTGGATGTCTCGTTAGCTTCTGCATTGCATCCTATAGAGGAGGAGAGGAAGCTTCCACACCATTCACTCCTCTGGCCTGGTGTTTTTACAACCGCACATGCTTCACTACCACATGCTCTGCCATGCACTCACTGCACATGTTCAGCCATGCACTCACTGCCCATGCTCAGCCATGCACTCACTGCACATGCTCTGCCATGTACTCACTGCACATGCTCTGCCATGCACTCACTGCACATGCTCTGCCATGTACTCACTGCACATGCTCTGCCATGCACTCACTGCACATGCTCTGCCATGCACTCACTGCACATGCTCAGCCATGCACTTACTGCACATGCTCAGGCATGCACTCACTGCACATGCTCTGCCATGCACTCACTGCACATGCTCTGCCATGCACTCACAGCACATGCTCTGCCATGCACTTACTGCACATGCTCTGCCATGCACTCACTGCACATGCTCAGCCATGCACTCACTGCACATGCTCAGCCATGCACTCACTGCATGTGCTCTGCCATGCACTTACTGCACGTGCTCAGTCATGCACTCACTGCACATGCTCTGCCATGCACTCACTGCACATGCTCAGCCATGCACTCACTGCACATGCTCTGCCATGCACTCAGATGCACATGCTCAGCTTTATGAATGAGTGTTTGTCTCACAGAGGCTGATGCCATTTTGAATCACAATGTGTCATAGGTCAATTTACTAATATTTTTTAATGTAGTCCTGGAGCCAGTGTGGGTGTGTCTGGGGTTACACCTAAGCCCAAGTCATTCCTCGAGATTCAGCAGGAGCAGGAGAGCGATCCTCACCAGCTCCACTCAGCACCACCCTCCTCACTCCATCACCCGGCACACACCCTGCAGCACCACCCTCTCTACCAACCCCAAGTCACTGCTAACACTAAACCACTCGCCACCAACAAGCTCAAAGTGAGCTCTTTAATAATTATATTTTTATATTTTTTAATGTCTTGTTTTAAGTGAAGCGCACCAATGTAAAAATATAGTAAGATTGATATCTATCCTTGATATACCCACTCTAGTATTTCCCTATAGGTGAGGCATTAGATATTCTCCTTAGTTCACCCGGGGTTATTTAACACTCTACTGCACAAATGCACAATCATTAACTTCCACTTTCTAAGAATTATGGCAGCATCTTCAACAGCAGAAGCAATGAAGCATTTTTGACAGCAATAAAGCTACAAGTACTGTCAAGACAACTCGAAGTGACTTAAATGTGTGTTATAGATGGTGTCAATCAGACCGACCGACTGACTAATGGACAAACTGACCAACCATTATAATTATTATGAAGCATTACGAGTGTACAAGTCTAGCCAATTATCACACTCATCGTGGAATATGGCGAGTCATTTCACTCGCAAGCTGTATTGTCACTCGCCTTGGGCTTGTGAAACTACAGGGACTTACTCTTAATATAACTTGCCATATTCCACTCAGACAGTGTAATAATTACTAAAGTCAACAGACACAGGGCAGTTGTTAGCAGGTTTCAGCAGATGGAAGCTATCGAAGTTCATTTGGAAGCAACAACACTTACTGGAGGTGCGATTTTTTACTGACCGGCAGCCTTGGAGGAGTGGGTCAGCCACTAGAACAGATCTAGTAGAGCAGGATTCAGTTACTGATAGGCTGGCAGTAGCCTTGGGGGAGTGGGTCAGCCACTAGAACAGGTCTAGTAGAGCAGGATTCAGTTACTGATAGGCTGGCAGTAGCCTTGGGGGAGTGGGTCAGCCACTAGAACAGGTCTAGTAGAGCAGGATTCAGTTACTGATAGGCTGGCAGTAGCCTTGGGGGAGTGGGTCAGCCACTAGAACAGGTCTAGTAGAGCAGGATTCAGTTACTGACAGGCTGGCAGTAGCCTTGGGGGAGTGGGTCAGCCACTAGAACAGGTCTAGTAGAGCAGGATTCAGTTACTGATAGGCTGGCAGTAGCCTTGGGGGAGTGGGGCAGCCACTAGAACAGGTCTAGTAGAGCAGGATTCAGTTACTGATAGGCTGGCAGTAGCCTTGGGGGAGTGGGTCGGCCACTAGAACAGGTCTAGTAGAGCAGGATTCAGTTACTGACAGGCTGGCAGTAGCCTTGGGGGAGTGGGTCAGCCACTAGAACAGGTCTAGTAGAGCAGGATTCAGTTATTGATAGGCTAGCAGTAGCCTTGGAGGAGTGGGTCAGCCACTAGAACAGGTCTAGCAGAGCATACTGATAGGCTAGCAGTAGCCTTGGAGGAGTGGGTCAGCCACTAGAACAGGTCTAGTAGAGCAGGATTCAGTTACTGACAGGCTGGCAGTAGCCTTGGGGAAGGATGGGCTCGTAGGTGCTGCTCTCTCTGACAGCTAGTACAAAAGCAACAGGCTACATGATGAGTTGGTGTATATAGAGGCAAGATGACTGACTGATATAGCGAACAGAGGAGTGGCGACACACAAACAGATGAGGAAGTACTAAATATCATGTCTGAAGTTATTGTCAGCTATTGCGAGGGACTTTCCTTCAGTACTCTGACAATTCCAGCAGCCAGCAAGCACTGCCTGATGACCTCACTCTTAATGACATCAGCCCGCAAGCACTGCCTGATGACCTCACTCTTAATGACATCAGCCAGCAAGCACTGCCTGATGACCTCACTCTTAATGAGCTTCTCATCTTAAGTTCGTGGGAAACTACTTCCAAGCAGTCTTATTAAAGTAGTTCACTATATATATGTCTGCTTCACAACCAGACAGCTCATTGTGCTGCAGGGCATCTGCTTGTGCAGCCAAGCACAAGTTGGGCCTCTGTGAAGAGCACACATGAACACTTACCATTACAGGCAGGAGACAAGATTTGGCAAGGCCCTTCAGCTCCCCACACAATGCCTTGCCTTCATTTCTAGAATAGGCCATGATGCTTACTGATCAAGAGGACAAGCCTATCCCTCTATGTAACCATAAGGTTTTGTTTTGAAAGCAGGACCCTGCTAATATCTCTTGCTCAATCAACTTGTTTTCATCTTTGTTTCTAACCTTTCTTTCCAACCTTCTGTCTCCTCCTCTCTTCCTTCTCCATCTCCCCTCTCGACCATCTCCTCTCTTCCTTCTCCATCTCCCCTCTCAACCGTCTCCTCCTCTCTTCCTTCTCCATCTCCCCTCTCAACTGTCTCCTCCTCTCTCTCTCTCCACCATCTCCTTCCTCTTCCACCACCCCTCCCTCCCCTCTCTCCTCTTCCTCCTCATTCCATCATTTCCGCTCTTCCTCTCCTCCTTCTCGCAACTTCCAGGGGTCTTCGTGGAGCAGTGTGACCAAGACAAAACAGTCCCAGGCGACCTGGTCCCCCATATCTCCGGTTCAAAACATCTCCCCCAGTAGCAGCAGTGGACACCCCCCACAGAGTCGAAGCTCCAAGCCCATCCCTCCCTCTTTTTCTGACAATGAAGAGGAGGAGGAGGAGGAGGAAGAGGAGCAACACGCATTCTGGGACGAGTGTGAGCAGGTGGCCAAGAAAAATCCCGTCCCCTCTAAGAGCATGGCTAAAGCAGGTGGTCCAGGGAAAGCAAATGACAGAGGGAAGAGGAACATTGGCCGAGATGAGGTAAATACGTGTATGTGGTGATTAAAAATCGGGTTGTTGGAGTCATGGTGGCTGTGGCTAGTTCAGTGCGTGTCTTGTTTTGTTAATTGCTGTTGAGTTTATGTGTTCTTAGCACCGTTTTGTAAAGTTCATGGGGGAATATAAAGAAGGGGGGGTATAGTAGGGGGAATATAAAGTAGGGGGGAATATAGTACGGGGAGAATATAAAGTAGGGGGGAATATAAAGTAGGGGGGAATATAGTAAGGGGAGAATATAGTAGGGGGGAATATAGTAAGGGGGGAATATAAAGTAGGGGGGGAATGTGTATATTGGCTCCTATTGGTTCTTGCTTAATTAATGGTGCTCGATGTTGCGTGCTTACCCGTTTTGCTTGTTTCTTGTTCATTGTTTGTGTTTGTTTTTCGATCACTTTTCCTTTTATTTTTCAGCAAAAGCTTCGCAGGTTGTTATCGACTAATGATGCTAGTTCAGAGTTCAATAATTGGTGTGATCAAGAGCTGCACAAGTTCAACACTGACTTGGACAGTAAGTGCACCTGACCACCCACCAGAGAAAAGGCACACAATCATGTGGACTTCATTTCACTTGGCATCATAAATACGACTTCACTATGCTCCTCCTTCCTTTGTGTTCTCTCCCCTCCTCTTGTCCCCCACCTCCACCCTCCTCTTGTCCCCCACCTCCACCCTCCTCTCGTCCTGCACCTCCACCCTCCTCTTGTCCCCCACCTCCACCCTCCTCTTGTCCCCCACCTCCACCCTCCTCTTGTCCCCCACCTCCACCCTCCTCTCGTCCCCCACCTCCACCTTCCTCTCGTCCCCCACCTCCACCTTCCTCTCGTCCCCCACCTCCACCTTCCTCTCCTCCCCCACCTCCACCCTCCTCTCATCCCCCACCTCCACCTTCCTCTCGTCCCCCACCTCCACCCTCCTCTCGTCCCCCACCTCCACCCTCCTCTCGTCCCCCACCTCCACCCTCTTCTTGTCCCCCACCTCCACCCTCCTACTCCCTAACGCCACTCAACCCACTCTTTTCTGTCCCAATCAGCGGCCACATTTATTAGTTTCTTGCTGGAGGTCGACTCAGTGTATGAAGTGCACGACTACATCAAGTCGTACTTGGGAGAGAACAAGTTGGCCCACGACTTTGCCATGCAGTTCCTGGAAAAGAGGCAGAAATTAAAGCCACCCTCACAACAGGTGAGGCCACGAGGAAATATACGTAGGAGTTCCTTTAGATGACGTCGACAGGAAAAGACTGGGGGGAAATAGGATATCAACAAGTCTTTGAATTATAAAGTAGATCACGGAATGTTCTTAACTCGGGTCGATTTATTAACATGACAATAATCCCTGCCATGTCCTCCACTATCCTTGTTCTAGACCTTGTTGTTGTTGATTTTTTTAACTATCAGTGATTATTGGGTGATAATTATGAAGTGCCTTGGCGCGTGGTCTAGTATAACCACAACACACTTCAAACTGACCAGGGTCATTTGGCATGATGGGAACTCTATAGCCACTTGAGTGTGTGCTAGCCAGGTAGTCACTTGACCACAGGACACTTAAAGTTCCTTTGCTGGTCCCACTGAGAGGTTTTTTTGATGTACCACAAGACACTTCAAGCATCACACAATAACAACATGCTAGGTGGTGGCTCAAAGTGATCAGAGAAAGAACTCTCTCTCTCTTTCTTTCCTATCCCATATAATTTGCCTTTGTAAAATTTTTTACTCTTGTATTATGTACCTTCACTCTGACAGTCTAAGAAGTCTCGAGGGAGGGAGAGAGTTCCAAGTGCTAGCAAGTGCGAGGACTCTAGCAGACCAGACTACCACGAAGGAGGGACCATGAACAGCGGGGATGGGGGAGGAGGAGGATCCTCAAGATCCAGCAAGAAGAAAAAGAAGAAGATGCAAAAGGTGAACCCAGCGGCCATGTTGGGCTTTACTGTGAATGCAGCCGAGAGGCCTAATGTTGGCGAGATACAGAGCATCCATGATACCTCGTGAGAGAGGGGAGAACACGAGCGAGAAGGACACGAGAGACACTCTTATGATACACTCTTGTACAAATTATGCACACTTGGAGGGGAAGGAGGCAGGAATGACTCGATCATAAGTTCTCTTTGCTCTTCTTCTGACGTGTTTGCATGTTTTGTTGTTGGTGCTGGCAGCTTTTGTCCACATTCTGAATAATTATATACACCACCAGAAACAGTCGTGACATGGCGTTGTGAGGAACACAATTACAAGAACGAAAATGTTATTTAAAAATAAACAACAACTGGATTGCCAGACACGTTAAAAAGGGGGAAGGGCGGACTGTTGATTGACCTCAACAACTTGTACCATTACAATATTGACATTTAAAATGGTAAAGGGTCATCAAACTGGTTGTGTCAACGAGGGCATAGTCTTGCTTCCTATTATCTGCAGCAGTTTGTTTTTGAATAATATGAAGAGGGGGAGAGGAAGTCCTGAGTAGGGATGAAGCACTCCCCACAAGTTGTCGAGTTACACTGCGCCCTATTGCACTGTGCATATTTGTACGATTATAAGATCCTGTTCCGACACTTGCCGAGTGCGGAGTTCTGCTTCCTCACTTCATTACAATGGGTATGTACATTTAGGAACTAGACGACCTGTTCTTGCATATCGGTTATAACTGTCAACAGCTTCGCCTTGTGACCTCTGTATCGTTGTATCTTTTTGTGTGCATTTTTCTATACGCCCACTTATTCTCCGGCTGCACTCTGTGTTGCTGAAGTGTTAATTTTATTTTATTTTAAAAATGGTGTAAAAGTGAAATTTGGTTGCCGATGTTATGGTATGTTAAATAAATAATGTTGCTAAGATATAGCCAAATAAATCTGAGCTGTCAAAATACTGGGATAAAAATAACACAACTTACCGTGCAGAACAGATTGTATGTGGAGCAGTAAAAACTGAATACGTGCAAAGTGTACGACTAGCATTTACTAACGTGTTGGCGTGGTAATGTTACACGTACTTGTCACATGAGTTTTGACCAATCGAAGTCGTCATCATCAAATAGATCGGCAGGTGCAAAGCGCATGACCACACCCTCCTGAGCATCCAAAGGAGCTGCCATGGGATTGAAAGGTGTGGCATTCCCGGTACTCGTGTACCCCCCACTGTAATTGGGAGGCTGGGGTTGGTGTATTGGGTGAGGGTCAGATCCTAATGTTAGCCCTGTTAATTGGTCCTGTTGGGAAGGTCCAATGTTGGGACTGGGCGTGCGGTTGGAATTAGGATGGTAGTGGGTTGGAGGGGAGTCTTGGTGGTGCATGTTCATCATCGGAGACATCAAGCCAGTGTCCAACTTGTGATGGGAATGGTATTTCTGCGTGAAGCTGCTGCACCCAGAGGTTCCTTCGACCAAGCCGTGAGGCACACTCCTAGTGGCAGGATGGGGGTGTTGTCGGCTGTATTCGTTTAGCTGCGGGCTTGAGCTAGAGTTACCTGTCAGAAACCTGTTGTTGAGTTGGGAAAGAAAGAGGTTGAAGGACGCGTAAAGATCGGCATAGACGTCTGGCTCGAGTCCAAATTTGTCGTGTTCCCCAGCCTTGAAAGAGTCGACCAGCCCCTGGATTTGTGCGGGATCTAGTTTGTCCCAACTGTTGGTTTCAGCAATGTCCCGGAAGCTTCCCATGAGGGAGGCAAACTGTGGATTATTGACGGAGTTTAGCAGAGCACTTGGAGGCAGGCTCCCGCTAGAGTTCGAGAGACTGCTGCATGATGAGCTGGTAATACTAGGGACGGCTACCACGTGTTTCACATTGCCAGCGATGGAGTCATTAAAGTAGTCACCCTGAGTAATGGAACGACCAAATATGGACTTGTAGAGAGAGCAAAATGAAGAGCTCAAGTCGTCGAAGCTTTCTCTGTCGTTGAATGCCATCCTCGGGAGGACTCCAAGGGATGAGCAGCTGTCCGAGACTGAATTGGAGTAGAGGTGAGCGGTGGAGATGGGAGGTGGAGGTGGGGAGGGTGAGTAAGGGGAGATGTAGGTGGTGTTGGTGTTGGCACGCTTGGTTTTAGGACCTTCTGAGATAGCATTGAGTTCTGCTAAAGTCGGAGAAGAGACTGTCTTAGAATATGTAACCTGTGGGTGCTGGTGGTTGCTGTCCTTCCTGTGGTTGCTGCAGTTGTTAGGTTGCTTAGATCTCTCCCTATTCTCTTGTCTGTCCCTGTCTCCTGGATCGTCCGATGGTAGCTGTAATTGGAAGGGAAGTGGGGTAGGGGAGGGAGGAGAGGCCGGAGAAGATGGAAGAGGGTTAGCAGTGGGAAAGGCAATTAGTTCCTATAATCTTTTTTTTTTAAATAAAAAATAAATAAAAATTTAAACTAATTAAGAGAGAGGAAGTGGTGCAAACCCAGACATAATATTGGACCCCTCCACTACATAGAACTGCTTGGATCCCAGAGATGGAGGGAGGGCTGGAGTTCTAGCTGAGCAGGATGGAGGGGTATAAACAAAATGAAGGGGGTGGAAAGACCGAGGGCAAGAAAAATATTTCCACTTGTGTATATATACATGTATATATATACTGACAATCTAATCCTCTTGAACAATTCCATGAAACATTAGCCTACAATTGTACTATCTATGACTAGCCCTGTATTAGTACCTTATCTCTACAGTACAATCACTAAAATGCACTTTGATCTTTATACATGCAATGCTACACTGTTTTGAAATTTGTGTAATATTTGGTGAACTTAATTTTTGGTCCCCCAGTGTGTGTCCCCATAGAGCTATTGTCAACGTACTTCAACCTGCCTCCACCCAGTGTGGTGTTGGTCCAGTGTGTGTTTCCATAGAGCTATTGTCAACGTACTTCAACCTGCCTCCACCCAGTGTGGTGTTGGTCCAGTGTGTGTTTCCATAGAGCTATTGTCAACCTACTTCAACCTGCCTCAACCCAGTGTGATGTTGGTCCAGTGTGTGTCCCCATAGAGCTATTGTCAACCTACTTCAACCTGCCTCAACCCAGTGTGGTGTTGGTCCAGTATGTGTCCCCATAGAGCTATTGTCAACGTACTTCAACCTGCCTCCACCCAGTGTGATGTTGGTCCAGTGTGTGTCCCCATAGAGCTATTGTCAACCTACTTCAACCTGCCTCAACCCAGTGTGATGTTGGTCCAGTGTGTGTCCCCATAGAGCTATTGTCAACGTACTTCAACCTGCCTCCGCCCAGTGTGGTGTTGGTCCAGTGTGTGTCCCCATAGAGCTATTGTCAACCTACTTCAACCTGCCTCAACCCAGTGTGATGTTGGTCCAGTGTGTGTCCCCATAGAGCTATTGTCAACGTACTTCAACCTGCCTCCGCCCAGTGTGGTGTTGGTCCAGTGTGTGTCCCCATAGAGCTATTGTCAACGTACTTCAACCTGCCTCAAACCAGTGTGGTGTTGGTCCAGTGTGTGTCCCCATAGAGCTATTGTCAACGTACTTCAACCTGCCTCCACCCAGTGTGATGTTGGTCCAGTGTGTGTCCCCATAGAGCTATTGTCAACCTACTTCAACCTGCCTCAACCCAGTGTGGTGTTGGTCCAGTGTGTGTCCCCATAGAGCTATTGTCAACCTACTTCAACCCAGTGTGGTGTTGGTCCAGTGTGTGTCCCCATAGAGCTATTGTCAACCTGCCTCAACCCAGTGTGGTGTTGGTCCAGTGTGTGTCCCCATAGAGCTATTGTCAACGTACTTCAACCTGCCTCCGCCCAGTGTGGTGTTGGTCCAGTATGTGTCCCCATAGAGCTATTGTCAACCTGCCTCAACCTGCCTCAACCCAGTGTGATGTTGGTCCAGTGTGTGTCCCCATAGAGCTATTGTCAACGTACTACAACCTGAGTGTGATGTTGGTCCAGTGTGTGTCCCCATAGAGCTATTGTCAACGTACTTCAACCTGCCTCAACCCAGTGTGGTGTTGGTCCAGTGTGTGTCCCCATAGAGCTATTGTCAACCTACTTCAACCTGCCTCCACCCAGTGTGGTGTTGGTCCAGTATGTGTCCCCATAGAGCTATTGTCAACCTGCCTCAACCTGCCTCAACCCAGTGTGATGTTGGTCCAGTGTGTGTCCCCATAGAGCTATTGTCAACGTACTACAACCCGAGTGTGATGTTGGTCCAGTGTGTGTGTCCCCATAGAGCTATTGTCAACGTACTTCAACCTGCCTCCACCCAGTGTGGTGTTGGTCCAGTGTGTGTCCCCATAGAGCTATTGTCAACCTACTTCAACCTGCCTCAACCCAGTGTGGTGTTGGTCCAGTGTGTGTCCCCATAGAGCTATTGTCAACGTACTTCAACCTGCCTCCACCCAGTGTGATGTTGGTCCAGTGTGTGTCCCCATAGAGCTATTGTCAACCTACTTCAACCTGCCTCAACCCAGTGTGGTGTTGGTCCAGTGTGTGTCCCCATAGAGCTATTGTCAACCTACTTCAACCCAGTGTGGTGTTGGTCCAGTGTGTGTCCCCATAGAGCTATTGTCAACCTGCCTCAACCCAGTGTGGTGTTGGTCCAGTGTGTGTCCCCATAGAGCTATTGTCAACGTACTTCAACCTGCCTCCGCCCAGTGTGGTGTTGGTCCAGTATGTGTCCCCATAGAGCTATTGTCAACCTGCCTCAACCTGCCTCAACCCAGTGTGATGTTGGTCCAGTGTGTGTCCCCATAGAGCTATTGTCAACGTACTACAACCTGAGTGTGATGTTGGTCCAGTGTGTGTCCCCATAGAGCTATTGTCAACGTACTTCAACCTGCCTCAACCCAGTGTGGTGTTGGTCCAGTGTGTGTCCCCATAGAGCTATTGTCAACCTACTTCAACCTGCCTCCACCCAGTGTGGTGTTGGTCCAGTATGTGTCCCCATAGAGCTATTGTCAACCTGCCTCAACCTGCCTCAACCCAGTGTGATGTTGGTCCAGTGTGTGTCCCCATAGAGCTATTGTCAACGTACTACAACCTGAGTGTGATGTTGGTCCAGTGTGTGTGTCCCCATAGAGCTATTGTCAACCTACTTCAACCTGCCTCAACCCAGTGTGATGTTGGTCCAGTGTGTGTCCCCATAGAGCTATTGTCAACCTGCCTCAACCCAGTGTGGTGTTGGTCCAGTGTGTGTCCCCATAGAGCTATTGTCAACGTACTTCAACCTGCCTCCGCCCAGTGTGGTGTTGGTCCAGTATGTGTCCCCATAGAGCTATTGTCAACCTGCCTCAACCTGCCTCAACCCAGTGTGATGTTGGTCCAGTGTGTGTCCCCATAGAGCTATTGTCAACGTACTACAACCTGAGTGTGATGTTGGTCCAGTGTGTGTCCCCATAGAGCTATTGTCAACGTACTTCAACCTGCCTCAACCCAGTGTGGTGTTGGTCCAGTGTGTGTCCCCATAGAGCTATTGTCAACCTACTTCAACCTGCCTCCACCCAGTGTGGTGTTGGTCCAGTATGTGTCCCCATAGAGCTATTGTCAACCTGCCTCAACCTGCCTCAACCCAGTGTGATGTTGGTCCAGTGTGTGTCCCCATAGAGCTATTGTCAACGTACTTCAACCTGCCTCAACCCAGTGTGGTGTTAGTCCAGTGTGTGTCACCATAGAGCTATTGTCAACCTACTTCAACCTGCCTCCACCCAGTGTGGTGTTGGTCCAGTGTGTGTCCCCATAGAGCTATTGTCAACGTACTTCAACCTGCCTCAACCCAGTGTGATGTTGGTCCAGTGTGTGTCCCCATAGAGCTATTGTCAACCTACTTCAACCTGCCTCAACCCAGTGTGGTGTTGGTCCAGTGTGTGTCCCCATAGAGCTATTGTCAACCTACTTCAACCTGCCTCCACCCAGTGTGGTGTTGGTCCAGTGTGTGTCCCCATAGAGCTATTGTCAACGTACTTCAACCTGCCTCCACCCAGTGTGGTGTTGGTCCAGTGTGTGTCCCCATAGAGCTATTGTCAACGTACTTCAACCTGCCTCCGCCCAGTGTGGTGTTGGTCCAGTGTGTGTCCCCATAGAGCTATTGTCAACCTACTTCAACCTGCCTCCGCCCAGTGTGATGTTGGTCCAGTGTGTGTCCCCATAGAGCTATTGTCAACCTACTTCGACCTGCCTCCGCCCAGTGTGGTGTTGGTCCAGTGTGTGTCCCCATAGAGCTATTGTCAACCTACTTCAACCTGCCTCCGCCCAGTGTGGTGTTGGTCCAGTGTGTGTCCCCATAGAGCTATTGTCAACCTACTTCAACCTGCCTCAACCCAGTGTGGTGTTGGTCCAGTGTGTGTGTCCCCATAGAGCTATTGTCAACCTACTTCAACCTGCCTCAACCCAGTGTGATGTTGGTCCAGTGTGTGTGTCCCCATACAGCTATTGTCAACCTACTTCAACCTGCCTCAACCCAGTGTGATGTTGGTCCAGTGTGTGTCCTCATAGAGCTATTGTCAACCTACTTCAACCTGCCTCAACCCAGTATGATGTTGGTCCAGTGTGTGTCCTCATAGAGCCATTGTCAACCTACTTCAACCTGCCTCCGCCCAGTGTGGTGTTGGTCCAGTGTGTGTCCCCATAGAGCTATATATTATTCTATGTTGCCTCTCTCGCTGCATGGCCTCCGTAGCAGCAGCTTCTTTCCTCATAGCTCCTGGTCAGAGAGAAGCGACCTCCTTCTCTTCAGCCTTCCTGTCAAGCAATACCGCAATCAGATGCAGCTTTGTTGTGGCCAAGGTTTATACACAATACTTTACAGTTTTGTTTTACACGTGTGCATCGGACTCCATTATTATGACCTCGTTTCATTCGATACATTCACTAGATTGAAACAATCGTTGGCGATTACTGGATCCTACACGTCTCCAACCTTCCTCTAAATGAGAGACGGACACAAAACCTCAGATGTCACACATCAAAGGCACTGGCATGCTTTCTTTCTGACCAATACTAAACGCACAGATGACCCCTACTAAATGCACTCCCATGCCAATTACTTGGACGTGGGAGAGCCTTGTGTTTGAGGTTTCTAAAATGAACAAACAATTGATAGAGTTTGGACAATACTTGTAGTCCGTGCACGCACCCCCCATTAGCAGACGTCAAGTGCCTCCTCCTCCCCTCGCTTTGAACTTACGCAGCACATGAGCACTCGAGTAACATCAAGAATGGGCGTAAACCAAACAAAGGAAGCTCGGCCATTATGTAATTGGTGTGAGCTAATGAAAACAAACGGGACAGATGGTGAAGCAATGGCGGGGTGTGTGTGTAGGATGCCCCATCGGCTTTGATGCCGGGGCTGTGAACAGAAGGAGGGTTGGGTCGGAGGTACTCGCCTGAATGATGCCAGTACCACACCCATCTTCGTGGAACTGTGATGTCACTGAAGGAAGGACACAGATTGTTGCAACCAGAACATCGGAATTGTGCTGGGGAAAATGCAAGGATGCCTCGATTGCCGAACACTAGGCTCCAGGAGTTGAAGGTGAAGCATCCACTGCTATGCATCTCGCATGCACATTACGACAAAGAATTAAATAATTGGAGAGCAAAATCTTGCCGTCCCCGTTGGAAGCAGGGCGTGTTCGAGTTGCTGAAATGCTTGGATAACTAAGAATGCAAGGTCAGGCATCAGAGTTTATGATTACGCTGTGTAACCCTAGATGGCTTTATAAGGCTTTATAAACTCTAGATGGCTTTATAAACCCTATAAGGCTTTAGATGGCTTTATAAACCCTAGTGGCAAGCATTTAAAAAAAAAACATGCATGTTTGTAATTTGACCTCTTATTGATACGGTGTTATCTGGAAATGCCGGAGACAATTCTTGGATGTTCCAGAAAATGGAGCCCTAAACTGAGAACTGCACTAACCCTAGTCTTTGCCCTAACTCTAATCCTTCCATAACCTTAGTCATACCCTAGCTTAGTCCATCTTGACCCTAGGCATTTCTATCCCCAGCCTTAACCCTAGCCCTGGCCTTAATTAACCCTAATCCTGATCCTAACTCTAGCATGTCCTAATCACCTTGCCTTACCCTAGCCCTTCTCTAACACTAGTCCCGGTCCTAACTCTAGCCCTGGCCCTAACCCTAGCCATGTCCTAACATCAGCATAGCCTAAACCTGCTAGTCCTGGCCTTAACCCTAATCCTGCCCTAAACCTAGCTAGCCAGCCCTGTCACAAACTTAACCCTGCCCTAACCCTGGCCTTAACCCTACCCCAACCTTAAGCATGGCCCTAAACCTAGAGCCCTAGCCTTAACCCTAGCCCTGCCTCAAACCTAACCCTGCCCTAACCTTAGGCATGGCTTAAACCTAGCTAGTCCTGGCCTTAACCGTAGTCCTTCCAGTCGGGCACTAACCCTAAACTGTAGTCCTAACCCCAACCCTGTCCTGAGTCCTTAACTCTATCCCTGGCCTAATCCTTGCCCTAACCCCTAACCCTAGTTTTGTCCTAACCTTAGGCATGACATTCCTGGCATCTTGACCCTAGTCCTTCCTTAATCCTAGCCCTGCTCTAACCCTAGCCTAACCTTAGGCACGGCCCTAAACCTAGCTAGTTCTGGCCTCAACCTTGGCCTCAACCTTGGCCCTAACCCTAGCCTAACCTTAGGCACGGCCCTAAACCTAGCTAGTTCTAGCCTCAACCTTGGCCCTAACCCTAGCCTAACCTTAGGCATGGCCCTAAACCTAGCTAGTTCTGGCCTCAACCTTGGCCTCAACCTTGGCCCTTATCCTAGCCTAACCTTAGGCACGGCCCTAAACCTAGCTAGTTCTGGCCTCAACCTTGGCCCTAATCCTAGCCTAACCTTAGGCACGGCCCTAAACCTAGCTAGTTCTGGCCTCAACCTTGGCCCTAATCCTAGCCTAACCTTAGGCATTGCCCTAAACCTAGCTAGTTCTGGCCTCAACCTTGGCCCTAACCCTAGCCTAACCCTAGGCACGGCCCTAAACCTAGCTAGTTCTGGCCTCAACCTTGGCCTCAACCTTGGCCCTAACCCTAGCCTAACCTTAGGCATGGCCCTAAACCTAGCTAGTTCTGGCCTCAACCTTGGCCCTAATCCTAGCCTAACCTTAGGCACAGCCCTAAACTTAGCTGGCCTCAACCTTGGCCCTAATCCTAGCCTAACCTTAGGCATGGCCCTAAACCTAGCTAGTTCTGGCCTCAACCTTGGCCCTAACCCTAGCCTAACCCTAGGCACGGCCCTAAACCTAGCTAGTTCTGGCCTCAACCTTGGCCTCAACCTTGGCCCTAACCCTAGCCTAACCTTAGGCATGGCCCTAAACCTAGCTAGTTCTGGCCTCAACCTTGGCCCTAATCCTAGCCTAACCTTAGGCACAGCCCTAAACTTAGCTGGCCTCAACCTTGGCCCTAATCCTAGCCTAACCTTAGGCATGGCCCTAAACCTAGCTAGTTCTGGCCTCAACCTTGGCCCTAACCCTAGCCTAACCTTAGGCATGGCCCTAAACCTAGCTAGTTCTGGCCTCAACCTTGGCCCTCAGCCCTAAACTTAGCAACCTTGGCCCTAATCCTAGCCTAACCTTAGGCATGGCCCTAAACCTAGCTAGTTCTGGCCTCAACCTTGGCCCTAACCCTAGCCTAACCTTAGGCACAGCCCTAAACCTAGCTAGTTCTGGCCTCAACCTTGGCCCTAACCCTAGCCTAACCTTAGGCACGGCCCTAAACCTAGCTAGTTCTGGCCTCAACCTTGGCCCTAATCCTAGCCTAACCTTAGGCACAGCCCTAAACTTAGCTAGTTCTGGCCTCAACCTTGGCCCTAATCCTAGCCTAACCTTAGGCATTGCCCTAAACCTAGCTAGTTATGGCCTCAACCTTGGCCCTAACCCTAGGCACGGCCCTAAACCTAGCTAGTTCTGGCCTCAACCTTGGCCCTAACCCCAGCCTAACCTTAGGCATGGCCCTAAACCTAGCTAGCCCTGACCTTAACCCTAAGTCCTTCCTTAACCCTATCCATGGCCCTAACCCTAGCCCTAACCATGGCCCTAACTCTAATAATCTTTTCCTTAACCCCAGCCTAACCTTAGGCATGGCCCTAAACCTAGCTAGCCCTGACCTTAACCCTAAGTCCTTCCTTAACCCTATCCATGGCCCTAACCCTAGCCCTAACCATGGCCCTAACTCTAATAATCTTTTCCTTGAAGCCTGGCCCTAAACTTAGCCCTGGCCTTAATCCTAGCCCTAACCCCTAGCCCCCCCAACACTTGCCCTTTATACTCACTCTCTAGCAGAGCTGGATACGAGTGTTATGTTATTAATATATAATGCAGGAAGTTTCCCTGCAGCAGCTGCTGATTAATTCCTCCTTCTTTATCCCTCCCTGCCTCATAACAGGACAGCTGTCGAGGCCCATGAATCTCAGTCAACCTCCCTGGTTTTCTGGCAGAGACTGCCTGCCTCTCAACTACTAATGAGATGTATTGATCTAAAAGATTTTGTAAACAAATGAATATCGGTGCATGTTCGTCTCTCCTACATTCTGTTAGCACAAGTTCCGAGTTGGTTGGGGCTATCTTCAAGTGTGTCCATCCGTCTATACATTCGTAAGATGGAAATATCTACTTGAAGCACCGACTCATTAGCTGGCTAGATTCATATAGAAAAATTCAAAGGTATTTTTTTCCCAGTTCTGCTGGTAATTTTTAAAATCTCTGAGTGTCATTATGTCGCTGCTGAACACTGGGATGTCTTGACTGCCATCTCAAATTTAGAGGAAAACAAGTTGTTCATTCTTAATTATGGCTCCATCTACTTCAGATAGCCATAGATAGCTAGATATGGCAGCTCACTAATTACTGCAAATCTGAGCGAGCAGAGTCTTTAGTTTTATAGTAAAGCAGTTTGAAGGTCTATTGACCATATTAGACCCCCTGCCATCCATCTGCAAAGCTGGGCAAAGCAAATGAATGCGTTTGTGTACAATATATATATATAATTCACATTCTGGAGTTGGTTTTTCCATGCCACCAATAGTCACACACACACACACACACACCTCTCCAATGAGCATGTCCACGAGTTTGCAGCAGTTGTGGGAGCCACGCCTTAAAGACTTCCCGCCAGCCCTGCAGCGGCTTGCACACTATGGCCCCTCCCACTTCAAGCACATGTCTCGTGCTATGAGCTGGGCATGCAGACGCCCACCAGCTGCAGTCTGTTTGTGGAGCTTCTTTATCAAGGCAAGGTCTTTATCAAGGCAAGGTGGTCGAGTGACTAATGCAACAGAACTGGATGTGCCACGCTAAAAGTGGCCTGGGATAAAAGCGGTCCAGGAGGGGGACGACCTCCTGGGGACGACTAAGCGATAATTGAAGGTGGAGTGTTTGCGTAAAAAAACTTTTCCTGTGTTTTGGGGCATGTTGGATGTCTAGGCGCTCGGCTCATGCCAAAGCAGAACCTAGGGTATTCACAGCTAGGTGCCCAGTGGGGGTAGGGGTGCTTGGATCCGGCTAAGAGTAAGACCAGGGAAAGCCAGGGCCCCGGAAAGGACTAGATTTCGTATTAAAAAAAGGGCTGGGCTGAACAATTTCGGCCCCGAGATATGTATCCTTCAAGGAATGATGGCATGATCTCTCTCTTTCCCTCTGTGTGTGTGTGTGTGTGTGTGTGTTGTGTTGTGCGTGTGTTGTGTGTGTAGATTTAGTGTTGGGTGTTGGCATAGTTTGTGTATGTGTGTAGGTAGATTTATTGTTGTGGTAGTGTGTGTATAGATTTAGTAGTGGTATACTGTGTGTATAGATTTAGTGTTGTGGTATACTGTGTGTATAGATTTAGTGTTGTGGTATACTGTGTGTATAGATTTAGTGTTGTGGTATAGTGTGTGTAGATTTAGTGTTGTGGTGTGTGTGTGTGTGTGTGTGTGTATTTAGTGTTGTGGTGTGTGTGTGTGTGCGTGTATAGATTTAGTGTTGTGGTGTGTGTAGATTTAGTGTTGTGGTATAGTGTGTGTAGTTGTGGTGTGTGTGTGTGTGTGTGTGTAGATTTAGTGTTGTGGTGTGTGTGTGTATAGATTTAGTGTTGTGGTGTGTGTATATTTAGTGTTGTGGTATAGTGTGTGTGTGTAGATTTAGTGTTGTGGTATACTGTGTGTGTAGATTTAGTGTTGTGGTATACTGTGTGTGTAGATTTAGTGTTGTGGTATACTGTGTGTATAGATTTAGTGTTGTGGTATACTGTGTGTGTAGATTTAGTGTTGTGGTATACTGTGTGTATAGATTTAGTGTTGTGGTATACTGTGTGTATAGATTTAGTGTTGTGGTATAGTGTGTGTAGATTTAGTGTTGTGGTGTGTGTGTGTGTGTGTGTGTGTATTTAGTGTTGTGGTGTGTGTGTGTGTGCGTGTATAGATTTAGTGTTGTGGTGTGTGTAGATTTAGTGTTGTGGTATAGTGTGTGTAGTTGTGGTGTGTGTGTGTGTGTGTGTAGATTTAGTGTTGTGGTGTGTGTGTGTATAGATTTAGTGTTGTGGTGTGTGTATATTTAGTGTTGTGGTATAGTGTGTGTGTGTAGATTTAGTGTTGTGGTATACTGTGTGTGTAGATTTAGTGTTGTGGTATACTGTGTGTGTAGATTTAGTGTTGTGGTATACTGTGTATAGATTTAGTGTTGTGGTATACTGTGTGTAGATTTAGTGTTGTGGTATACTGTGTGTGTAGATTTAGTGTTGTGGTATAGTGTGTGTATAGATTTAGTGTTGTGGTATACTGTGTGTATAGATTTAGTGTTGTGGTATACTGTGTGTAGATTTAGTGTTGTGGTATACTGTGTGTGTAGATTTAGTGTTGTGGTATACTGTGTGTGTAGATTTAGTGTTGTGTTAGTGTGTGTGTGTGTGTAGATTTAGTGTTGTGGTATAGTGTGTGTGTGTAGATTTAGTGTTGTGATATAGAATGTGTGGGTGTGTGTGTGTAGATTTAGTGTTGTGATATACTGTGTATAGATTTAGTGTTGTGGTATACTGTGTGTATAGATTTAGTGTTGTGGTATAGTGTGTGTATAGATTTAGTGTTGTGGTATAGTGTGTGTGTGTGTGTAGATTTAGTGTTGTGGTATAGTGTGTGTGTGTGTGTAGATTTAGTGTTGTGGTATAGTGTGTGTGTGTGTGTAGATTTAGTGTTGTGGTATAGTGTGTGTGTGTAGATTTAGTGTTGTGATATAGAATGTGTGGGTGTGTGTGTGTAGATTTAGTGTTGTGATATAGAGCGAAAGATGACACTTTTTGTTTAGTGCTACTACTCCGACACTTTTTAGCAGAGATTAGGTGGAAATGAAGGTAACTCACACATACTCACATCCACTCTGATTGCCACCACATCAAGGGTGTGTGTGTGTGTTTTCCAGTATACTTAGGAGTGTTCCAAGATGTCCCTGCCCCTGGCCCTAGAATAGTTTTTAACACCCCAGTGCTAATCCCTAGCACTGAGCCCTTAACCCTGCCCTAATGCTGATTCCAGGATCAGAGTTCCCAGACCCTAGGAATTCCAGCCTGCCTGGGCGTGTATAGTATGCTGTGACATCTAATAGAGGTATCACTTGCTAGTGGAGAGCATGCAGAGCTCCACTGCAAGAAATAGAGATGCTTTGTGCTTTGGGTTGAGAACACACAAAATATTCATAGAAAACCTTCCCCAGATAGTGAGCGATCGTAGGAATTTTCTCATAATGACTGAAGGCAGTCATCAGAGAGTTGATCACACAATCACTGTCTTATGCCTGGTAAGTTACAATTGCTCCATGATAATACTGGCTCTACCAAGATAAGAATGATACCAGCATCATGAATGATACTATTAGCTCTACCAAAATTGATACTAGCTCTACCAAGAGCTCTGCCAAGGTGATACTAGCTCTCCAAGAATGATACTAGCTCTACCAAGAGCTCTGCCAAGGTGATACTAGCTCTCCAAGAATGATACTAGCTCTACCAAGAGCTCTACCAAGGTGATACTAGCTCTACCAAGAGCTCTACCAAGGTGATACTAGCTCTACCAAGAGCTCTACCAAAATTGATACTAGCTCTACCAAGAATGATACTAGCTCTACCAAGAGCTCTACCAAGATGATACTAGCTCTACCAAGAGCTCTACCAAGGTGATACTAGCTCTACCAAGAATGTACTAGTTCTACCAAGAATGATACTAGCTCTACCAAGAATGATATTAGCTCTACCAAGAATGATACTAGATCTACCAAGGTAATACTAGCTCTACCAAGAATGATACTAGCTCTACCAAGAATGATACTAGCTCTACCAAGAATGATACTAGCTCTACCAAGAATGATACTAGATCTACCACCAAGGTGATACTAGCTCTACCAAGAATGATATTAGCTCTACCAAGGTGACACTAGCTCTACCAAGAGCTCTACCACCAAAATTGATAGTAGTAGCTCTACCACCAAGAATGATACTACTCTACCAAGAGCTCTACTAAGGTGATACTAGCTCTACCAAAGAATGATACTACTCTACCAAGAGCTCTACCAAGGTGATACTAGCTCTACCAAGAATGATATGGTTCTACCAAGGCTAGCTCTACTACTAAGGTGATACTAGTTCGACCAAGAATATCTCCCAAGCACGACTGCCCCTCCTCCTCACACTACTCTCATCTCTCTCTCCTTACCCGATCGCTGATTTTTCTCTTGCGTGGGAAGCCAGATAGCGATATCGAGTCACTACTCTCCTCCAAGGGGGTGGGGTCGATCTCCCAGTATGAACCCTGAGGGGACAAATTAAACAACATGGTCTCAATTCTCGAGTAACACCAACACCACGGTGTGAAGCTGCTGCTCCAGCGGGGACCATGAGTCCACTCCCTCCTCATGCACTTGTCCAGGATAAGTTGTCACTATGCGTGGCACCCTATACTATTCAGCCACAGATACTAATAGGATTAGTCTAACTTTCCTCCGTACATCTTCTAAAGTCCCAGCCCCCACTGATATTTTAATTAGCAATAAGGAAAGAGTGCAGGCCCTCATCAAATAAGACAGCGTCATGCACCTGGTGGGTGATCCACTGGAGATGAGCTAGTGTCATGCACCTGGTGGGTGATCCACTGGAGATGAGCTAGTGTCATGCACCTGGTGGGTGATCCACTGGAGATGAGCTAGTGTCATGCACCTGGTGGGTGATCCACTGGAGATGAGCTAGTCATGCACCTGGTGGGTGATCCACTGGAGATGAGCTAGTGTCATGCACCTGGTGGGTGATCCACTGGAGATGAGCTAGTGTCATGCACCTGGTGGGTGATCCACTGGAGATGAGCTAGTGTCATGCACCTGGTGGGTGATCCACTGGAGATGGTGGGTGATCCACTGGAGATGAGCTAGTGTCATGCACCTGGTGGGTGATCCACTGGAGGTGAGCTAGTGTCATGCACCTGGTGGGTGATCCACTGGAGATGAGCTAGTGTCATGCACCTGGTGGGTGATTCACTGGAGATGAGCTAGTGTCATGCACCTGGTGGGTGATCCACTGGAGATGAGCTAGTGTCATGCACCTGGTGGGTGATCCACTGGAGATGAGCTAGTGTCATGCACCTGGTGGGTGATCCACTGGAGAAATTCAAGCGAGGGCAGTACAATTTGAAATATGCCATATGGTCAGATGAAACCACTTGAGAATGTGACTGTCTCTTCGCTTTCATACCATCCCTCCCCACACCTTCCTTCCCCCCTTTGATCACCCTCCTCCCTTCACTCATCCTCCCCCTCCCCTTCACCCATCCCCCCCTCCCTTTCACTCCTCCCCCTCCCTTCACTTATCCTCCTCCCCCTCCCCTTCACTTATCCTCCTCCCCCTCCCCTTCACTCATCCTCCCCCTCCCTTCACTCATCCTCCTCCCCCTCCCCTTCACCCATCCTCCCCCCTCCCCTTCACTTATCCTCCTCCCCCTCCCCTTCACTCATCCTCCCCCTCCCTTCACTCATCCTCCTCCCCCTCCCCTTCACCCATCCTCCCCCCTCCCTTCACTTATCCTCCTCCCCCTCCCTTCACTCATCCTCCCCCTCCCTTCACTCATCCTCCCCCTCCCTTCACTCATCCTCCTCCCCCTCCCCTTCACCCATCCTCCCTTCACTTATCCTCCTCCCCCTCCCTTCACTTATCCTCCTCCCCCTCCCTTTCACTCATCCTCCCCCTCCCTTCACTCATCCTCCTCCCCCTCCCCTTCACCCATCCTCCCCCCTCCCTTCACTTATCCTCCTCCCCCTCCCTTCACTCATCCTCCCCCTCCCTTCACTCATCCTCCCCCTCCCTTCACTCATCCTCCTCCCCCTCCCCTTCACCCATCCTCCCTTCACTTATCCTCCTCCCCCTCCCTTCACTTATCCTCCTCCCCCTCCCTTTCACTCATCCTCCCCCTCCCCTTCACCCACCCCCCACTCCCTTTCACTCCTCCCCCTCCCTTCACTTATCCTCCTCCCCCTCCCCTTCACTCATCCTCCCCCCCTCCCTTCACTCATCCTCCTCCCCCTCCCCTTCACTCATCCTCCCCTTCACTCCCTCTCCTACCCTCTAGCTTCCTTGCTAGTATTAACTGAGCCACACCCCTTACCACCACATCACTCTTTCCAACACACAACACGGAAAACAAAAACAACTATCTTGAGGTGAGCAGACTGACCATCCCATCACACTCTTCCAGCCTATTCTGTGTCCTGCTCGACCCTTCTAGCACGCTTCCATTGAAAAGCCTTTCATTGCAGCGGTAATATCATGCAACCCTGGTAATCTACAGAGCTTGCTTCTTCACCCTTCCTTCCACATGTTTCAACTTTCAGACCAATAGAAACGGCAGCTCTCAAGTCTGCACACGTAATTACTCGGATGAGAGACAGCTGAACTATAATGCCTGCTACAGAGGCCATCTGTTCACTAAAACACTAGCACTAAAACCATTCTCTTGAGAGTAATTTCTTAATCACAAACTTGTGGAATAGCTGACAGTTAACCTCAAAACCCAGAAACAACTCCAGAAAGCATCAAGCCCCTTCAGCTTCAGAGGACCCAAGACTAGGGGTTTGAATCCCTTTGTCAAGGTAGTAAGATGACAGTTAGGCATGTAGTTAGAGTTGTTGCTTGCTTGTACATACTCCGGACTCGATCTTGAGTGGTACACGAGCAGAAGCCACTGCGTGACAATAGAACCTGGAGGCTGGAATGCGCTACAGAATACCTCCACATGCCCATGTCCATCATTAATGCGGGCAGGCTCAGGACTCAGCAATATACAATGATATTCATTGCCGCAATGATAGAGCACAACTTGACCACATTGGAATGTTCACGCCCAGATATATTTGGGGGAAGGGGTGTGAAAAGTAAGCCCCTCAAGTGCAGCAACGACAACACATGTACAGTACGCCACCCCAGAACCCCCCAATGATTTACCTTTCCGGGGTCCTCCTTTGGGCGAGGTACTTTCCTGAAGCACTTATTGAGAGACAAGTTATGCCGAATGGAATTCTGCAAGTGTAAATGAGGCAAGCACAAGGAAGTGAAAACTATCCTGGATCAAGTGACGGGAGTGTTGCAGCACAATATGACATTGGGGGATGGGGGGAGCTGGTGGACCATGAGAGTCTTAAACATGAACTTGTGTTTGTTTTATAGCTTGGATTGTATCTTTAGCTGTTTTTAACTTTTTTTAATTTTTGTCTCGAGAGAAATTCGCCAGCATGCCCCTTGAATCCTTCACTACTGAAGGAGTACACAGGAAATTGGAAAACAAATCTCTATCTTTCTTTCAATGTGACCAGCATTTTGGGCCAAGGGATCCATTCGTATCAGCTCGAGACTCAGAATTCCCTGCAGTGAATCTTTCATGTCATATATACCTGGGGGATTACAACAAAAGCTACAGAGGCATTTGGGCGATAATACATTTGGGCGATAATACACATCGGAGGGCCCTGTCAATTTAGAGTGATAAAAATGGGGCAACACTTTAACCACAATCACTGTGAGAATTAGTCCAATAAAAGCACACCAAATATGGAGAAACTTAGTGTCTTGTATTGAGTTAACTCTAGATATACACACAGCTAATGCACTACAGCTAATTCACTACCTACCATAATGTAAGCAAGAAATACACATACCCTTACTATTATAACACCCCAGCTCGTATAACATGCTGGCTTAGGTAACAATCGAAAACAAAAGTTACACCCCTTGCTCCCTACTATATTTTTGTAGTACTAGCCCGCCCACACACTTAATTATATTCCCTAGAACCATGCGTATGTCGCACAAGACTTCTCTACTCATAACTTGGCCTCAAATCTAATTGTGGGGCTTCAAACATTATTGTCAATTTACAACTTCCTTGCTCTCGGGCTAAAGGAGACTACCTCAATATTCACATGCTCTTTAATAACTGGCTGTTTGCTGGATAGTGCACTATTTAGCACCTGCCTACCTGGTGGTTGCTGGACTGCAGTAGACTAATGATTCTCATTTCATCACTCCAACTTTAGACTGCGTAAAGCAGGCAATTAATCGAGTTGGAAAAAATAATAATAATTTTTTTTTTTAACTTGGAAGTCTTTCCCCCCCATTCCACTGCTATCCTAATACAGTCCGCCCACTTCAGTGGCAAGTCCAGCCATGGCGGCGTTGAACAGGCAGGCACAAATCAAACAAGCTACATTCTACGTCACGATAGATGTTAAGTGCATGCTGCCAGTTGCAAGACATGTTGTCAAAGCTCTTACCACTGAACCAAGGGCACCCAGACATCAGGTGAGCCACGGGCACCCAGACAGCAGGTGAGCCACGGGCACCCAGACAGCAGGTGAGCCACGGGCACCCAGACAGCAGGTGAGCCACAGGCACCCAGACAGCAGGTGAGCCACGGGTACCCAGACATCAGGTGAGCCATGGGCACCCAGACAGCAGGTGAGCCACGGGCACCCAGACATCAGGTGAGCCACAGGCACCCAGACAGCAGGTGAGCCACGGGCACCCAGACAGCAGGTGAGCCACGGGCACCCAGACAGCAGGTGAGCCACGGGCACCCAGACAGCAGGTGAGCCACGGGCACCCAGACATCAGGTGAGCCATGGGCACCCAGACAGCAGGTGAGCCACAGGCACCCAGACAGCAGGTGAGCCACAGGCACCCAGACAGCAGGTGAGCCATGGGAACCTAGACATGGGAACCCAGACAGCCGGTTAGCCACGGGCATCCAGACATCAGGTGAGCCATGGGAACCCAGACAGCAGGTGAGCCATGGGAACCCAGACAGCCGGTGAACCATGGGAACCCAGACAGCAGGTGAGCCATGGGAACCCAGACAGCCGGTGAGCCACGGGCACCCAGACATCAGGTGAGCCATGGGAACCCAGACAGCCGGTGAACCATGGGAACCCAGACATCAGGTGAGCCATGGGAACCTAGACATGGGAACCCAGACAGCCGGTTAGCCACGGGCATCCAGACATCAGGTGAGCCATGGGCACCCAGACATCAGGTGAGCCATGGGAACCCAGACAGCAGGTGAGCCATGGGAACCCAGACATGGGAACCCAGACAGCCGGTGAGCCACGGGCACCCAGACAGCAGGTGAGCCATGGGCACCCAGACAGCAGGTGAGCCACGGGCACCCAGACAGCAGGTGAGCCACGGGCACCCAGACAGCAGATGAATTAAGACGTGTGCATGAATTCCATGCCTATAGGCTTATTATACTCACCAAACAAAACTAGAGAGATATCTAAAACCACAAGGTAGCTCCAGGTAAATGCTGCCTCTTCTACCTCTCAGTGACTCTCCTAGCCGTGTAGATAGAATATTACTACCAGCGTGAGTGAATGCTAGGTGGCAGCGCTCTGCAAGGGAAGTCACAGACGTCTGGGTGTAGGAAAATCACTAGCCTTTTTATCTTACAGGTGTCAAAGTTACAGCCTTTGCTTTATTCTGTGCAGTGTGTTGTGCATGCACGCACGCGCGTGCATGCACACACACACACACACAAAACACTGGCTCAGCTGATTTAAAACAACACACACATATCGACAAGAAACCAAGAATGACATAATTTACCGGCTATCAGGAAATTCCCCACTTAGTGATCATTTGAAGTGCCGAATTGTGGTTTTCTCTAATAACAACTTTCCAAGGGGTAGGGAGAAGTTCTTGGTGGATAATATACTGTGTTCAGTGTGGTGTTGACTAGCACATGACATCAAATTAAAACTGACACGTCACACAACTGGGCTTATATACTACAACACAGCTAATGGCTCTTCTCTTTCTCTCAAGAAAGGTATGCTTGTAACAAGAGTCACTTTGTAGCTGATCAATGGCTGTACTTGTTTAGGCTAATGCAAGACATTCTCACCTTCCAACCTGTTCCAGCATCTTTGTAATAAGGGAAGTTGCTGGATATCCAGTTGTATATGTCGCTGAGAGTCATCTTCTTCTTGGGGGTGCTGTTGATGGAAAACGTAATAAGGGATGCGTAGGAATAAGGTGGCTTGGCGTCGTGGCAACGGTAGGCCTGGGCCTCCAAGGGGTCCAGTCGAGCCGTAAGGTCTATAGGACTAGGTGGTGGTTTTCTGGCGGGCGGTCTTGGACGGGGAGGCTCTCCAGGCGGTTCCATTTTTCCTCCAGGCCCTCCTCTCAAATGTGGGAGCCAGTCTATGGCAGTCAGACTATTTCCAAGTTCCATATACTACCGTTATTGTGGAATGCACTTGTTACGCAGTATTTCGGGAACTGAGCTACACTTGAGTAATGACGCTATTTTGCAGCTGGTTCCGCTTGCAACTTGGCAAGGGTTGGGATTATACTGGACAAGCTTAGCTAAAGACGCGTCTTACACGGTCCATCCCCACTCGCTGAAGATTAGGCTGACAGTCGTGGTTACAGTTCAACAGGCACTAGACTTTGAAGTTAACCTGGGGTTAGCTATAAGGAGGTGGGAAGGCACGTCAATGAATACAATTACATTTAAATGCGTTATTTTTGTTTAGTAATCCTTTTTGCAAATCCTAGATATATATTTAAACCACCACCAGCAAGTGACTTCTACATTTTTTGGTGCAATGGTATGATCAATGAAGTTTACGTTAGGCAACCCTTAACAAACAAAACTGCACAAAGATAATATCATGGGAACTCTTTCCTGCACCTTGTACTTTCATCAGAGACTTGCTTTAAGATTCAATGTCAAACACATGAGTGACACCAAGTCATCCATTTACACAAGAGAAGAGAATTCCTGTGTCGCTCGAATTCCTGTGTCGCTCACGACCACCACCATAATTATTGTGCAAACTCGAGGAGAATTACTTCCTTTACACCTTCACTAGATACAGTTCACGATATTTGGGCAACGAACTGGTGCATGAGTCTCTGGCTGAAGAGTTCATATTGTTGCATGGTCAGAGTTAGAGGTGATCTAGGACATTCATATAATCACTTACTATTAGCACTTCAAACACCTAACACATGACAGAAATGGTTTTTATCAGATCTGGAGCTAAAAGTAGACGCCCAGAAGCACATCCTGAAACATTGCGAAAGGTATGCATAAATCAATGATAACACTGTAACACACCAAAAAAAGAATTTTTCTTTTTTCTTCAGACTGCCTTGCTACATTTTCTCAAATGTCACTTGAAATCCACACTCGGAGCATGTTTTAGTCCAGCTGTCCGTGTGGGCGTCGTATTTCTCTGCGTCAGGAGGGAAGTTGTGGACGTGGGATCTTCCTCCCATTGTTCGTGTGTGACTGGCCCTCACAGCTTTCCTAAGTGCTGCCAAAAATTTATATATATATATATAATAAATTTCCCATTCATAATTTTTCATTAAATTTGTATTGTTTGTCCCTGAATATTGTATTGATATATATTATTAAATAATTAATCAAATAGATTTAAAAAAATATATAATAAATAAATTTAAATAAATAAGTAAGTATACTAGGCAACGTTCAACCGCTGAATGTCGAGCAAAGTTGTGTGGCAAAGTACGGATGGAGGTCAAAGTGTATTGCTCCGTGTGATGTACGCACGCATGCCCTGAGACAAACAAAACATTTCATAGCATAGCTCTCCTCAATTCCTCAAGCGCTTTGCTCTTTACCACTCATTTCTTGCTCCCATTGTCACCTTTTTTATTTTACTTGACTTGTTTTACTGTTTCAACCGTCTCTTACACCCCCTCCCTCCCCCCCCTCCTCCCCTCACCCCCCCCCCCACCCCCCACCGGCTATATTTTGCCTCCCCATCTCGGGGTGTTTTTTAGTGTGCTGAAGAGGAACAAATGTGAGGAAGTTAAATGGCATATGCACAGGAAACTACTTCTATTGCATACGCTATACAATGCTATCCAAATCATCATCAGATAATGTTTGTGCTGATCCTGTTTGTTTCTCCAATGCCATTTCTCAACTTGGTCTTAATTATCTTCATCTTTGAAAAACTTTGTTCAACAGAAGCAGTGCCAACAGAAATTGATAGACAGATATTAGCCAAAGTGTTTTTAAGTTGGGAAATATTGCAACGAGCATTTCATTGGTCACCAGTTATTGCAATTGTGATGCTGAAATCTTCCTTTGGCTTTTGAGTGAGGTAGTGTCGGAAAGTCTTCCACTCAGTGCAACGTTCAGGAGCTATGAGGGATGGTTTAGAGTATTCTTCGGTGTCTGCTGTTCTGGCCACTCTATAATGGTACTCAGAAAATTCAGGAGTGGGAATTTTATTTGGTTCAAAATGCAACAGATACCACATCTTGAGAACTTAAAAGACTGGAAATGTTACTTTTCAGATTGGAAATGAAGGTTTCCCCACAGTATGGAAGGATATAATATCAGCCATGGTGATCTTTGTATCAGTCACTTCCTCAAGACTTTCTTCAATGCCACACAACTCCAGTACCCAGTTAGTAGCAGGTAACACTGCATCATCAAGTGTATGTAAAGTTGCAAGAGAGGATACGATGGTTAGGTCAAGCTTTGAGTTTTGCTAGTTTCTCTACTTGAGGCAAGACATAATCAAAGATCAAACTGCTGACTTCTTACTCAATACTATACTTATCCTCAATGCTTCTGGCTTGGCGTAGATGTCATCGAGAGCGAGAATAATTGCACTGCAGTTCTCTCTCACTGTTTCTACACATCCTTCATGAGACCACACCCACATCTGTCAGATGGCTTGATGAGTTTTAACTCGGATGTGTGAGTACACGTTGGACCTCCTTCAAACCCTCAGCTCTTTAGGGTGATGAGTGAAAGGATTTCCGCAGAGTATATAGTAATTGTAAATATACTCCTAGACTACGCCAAATTGCCCTTTTTAGGGGTCCAAAATTTAAAAAAAATCCTGGGGGCATGTCCCCAACCCCCCCCCCCCCCCCTAAATGCCCTGCTCCCCCTTCTACTCCCCCTTCTATGTATAAACCTTTCCCTCCCCCCCCCCCCCCCCCCCCCCCGGGGTAAATTTCTGAAAGAAACCCTGATACAGAAGTTGTTCATTTCTCCTTGTGATGAGCATATGTACATACATGTATATGCCTGAGGCAAAAAAGGGTTCTCATGAATAGTAAGTGTCTCACTTCGCTCGACGATAAAAACAAAATAATAAGACGAACAATCAACCAATTAAAACAACAACAAAACAAACGATAATTGGATTGAATATTACACCAACCAGTCAGCCTGAGGCTATTGATAAAGTTGGGGATATCTTTGATAATAAATTAATGACAGGAGGTGGGGGAATGGGTCGATCTTTCAAGAAAACAAATCGTTCCCATACTCTTTTCAACATCTAGTAATAGTTAGTCTGCCTTCAACATTCATTGAGGATTGGATCGATTCAATGATCCATACTCCATTCCATGGATTATTTTTTGACCTTTACCCGAGAGCAATCAAATCCCATAGTACTATTCGGTACCATTGACACGTTCTGTCACAAGTATGGTGACAATATTTCCCGAGAGCAGAGGCATTTCACAGCTATACATAACACGTGCACACCGGGATGTCAAGTGGCTCGATGTTTAGTGCATAAGAAGTTGTCAAAAGCCAGTCTCACTGTTGTTACAATTGTTAGGCTGTGTGCGGTACCTCGCTAACAAGCGCCGGTCTTACTGTCGTCGAAAAATGAAAAATGCACGACAGTAGAGGGTGCATGCAGCGAGTCTGTCCCGAGGATCTGTCTCCATCCTTCCCAAAGCGGAGTCTTTCGCCAATGAAGGGTGTCCAAATTGATTTCTAGATATGGTGGCCACGAAGAATAAAAAACCAAAGAAGCCATCTCTAGCACCTACTTCCAGCTCCCGAGACTAGTTATCTTACTTGCTTGAAATAATTATGCATAATAAGTCGCAGGCAGAATCGGTGGTGCGCGTTATATAGTAATAGTGTTTAATAAGCACCTATTAGCAGCTAGGCACTGGATTTCTTGTAGGTTGGGAGTAGAAGATGGGAAGCACAAAATGTGCGGTATACACACACACCATTAATGAAAAAATGAGGCATTTTTATAATGTCCACTGTTAGTAGTCGGTAACCTTTGGATATATATAGAGCAACTGAGATAAGCTCTGCCACATGTCACCGTGGACCACGACCAAGTTCACTTCTGGTATTTCACACAGTTTGGCTAATCATTCTCAAGAGTCTCTTGAAAAAAATTACACCGAGTGGCTAATTGAAGACAGTAGCCAGATACAATGACCCACAGATCTCCGAGACATATAAATTAGGAAATGATTCATTAAAAGGTTTCAGAGGTGCACAGATAATAAATACACATTTTAAAGCACAGACACGCACGATTGTATAAGGTACACACATTTAACAAACAGATACTCTATAAGGAACAAATGGAGAAGGTAGTGGTATGCAGGTAAAGGTTGTAACCATTGCCTGACTTGTAGAGCATGCATGGTTAATCAATCAGCATGATTTCGGAACATGCAAGTTTCATTATAAAAGAGACCACCTGTTAGTCAATGCACATCTTTTTGTTTCGTTCAATATGAGCCACAATTTATTTATTCAATTCAGTAGACATATGAATGTTCAAGACCCCCATAACTTGTTCCCCGCACCCTCAATCTAGGTGTTTTTTGTTTGTGTCAAAAGACAGCTCTCTCTGGGTTTAGGACGTCATCATCAGGTAGGTGAAGCTGGGAGTTAGGTAGGTACTGGGTCAGTGGCAAGCTGGGGGTTAGGTAGGTACAGGGTCAGTGACAAGCTGGGGGTCAGGTAGGTATGGGGTCAGTGGCAAGCTGGGGGTTAGGTAGGTATAGAGGGTCAGTGGCAAGCTGGGGGTTAGGTAGGTATGGGGTCAGTGGCAAGCTGGGGGTTAGGTAGGTATAGAGGGTCAGTGGCAAGCTGAGGGTTAGGTAGGTATGGGGTCAGTGGCAAGCTGGGGGTTAGGTAGGTATGGGGTCAGTGGCAAGCTGGGGGTTAGGTAGGTATAGGGTCAGTGGCAAGCAGGGGGTTAGGTAGGTATAGGGTCAGTGGCAAGCTGGGGGTTAGGTAGGTATGGAGTCAGTGGCAAGCTGGGGGTCAGGTAGGTATAGGGTCAGTGGCAAGCTGGGGGTTAGGTAGGTATAGGGTCAGTGGCAAGCTAGGGGTTAGGTAGGTATAGGGTCTCAGTGGCAAGCTGGGGGGTTAGGTAGGTATAGTGTCAATGGCAAGCTGGAGGTTAGGTAGGTATAGGTCAGTGGCAAGCTGGAGTTAGGTAGGTATAGGGTCAGTGGCAAGCTGGGGGGTTAGGTAGGTATGGAGTCAGTGGCAAGCTGGAGGTTAGGTAGGTATGGAGTCAGTGGCAAGCTGGAGTTAGGTAGGTATAGGGTCAGTGGCAAGCTGGGGGTTAGGTAGGTATAGGGTCAGTGGAAAGCTGGGGGGTCAAGTAGGTATGGAGTCAGTGGCAAGCTGGGGGTCAGGTAGGTATGGAGTCAGTGGCAAGCTGGGAGTTAGGTAGGTATAGGGTCAGTGGCAAGCTGGGAGTCAGGTAGGTATAGGGTCAGTGGCAAGCTGGGGGTCAGATAGGTACATGGTCGGAAAGGAGATTTGGGGGCACTAATTATGCAAGAGCTCCACCCAAATGGTCTGCATGCACTTAGCTATGCAATAAGAGTAGTCCTGACTAATCAGTGCTGATGACTGTTGCCGGAGAACCAGAGGGCAACTGCCACCCTCAAAAGTGTTGACACCACTTTACACCACCCTCACTTTGCTATGGCAATATTGCAGAAGAGGACGTGTTTGAATTTTCCCTTGTCCAGGAGGATCTTTTGTGTGAAATCAGTGCCTTTCTAACTCCCCACTCCCTCCACACATGGGGAAAAAAGAAGAAAAAAATCTCAAGTCTTATTGCCACTGGCATCTCAAGTAATTACCTGACATGACACTGACACTATACATACTTAACCCCCAGAGAGAGGGAGAGGGGAGGGTGGGAGGGGAGAGGAGAGAGAGAGGAGAGGGTGGGAGAGGTGAGGGGAGAGTGGGAGGGATGGAGGGAGAGGAAGAGTGAGCGAGGAGAAAGGGAGGAGAGAGTGAGGAACAAAGAGTGAGAGAGAGGAGAGAGGGGGTGTCCTTTGACATGACAATCATTAGCATAGGTGGTGCAGGGACAAGTTAGGAGACCTTAAACACGAGACTTTCCCCCATTCATGGATTCAAATTGCCGACAAAAACTAACAGAACCTGTAGAGATTAGACTTGTCTGGCACGTCTGCAACATCGCCAAACATTGCACAAAACAATAGCTTCTAAAAGCCAATTCAAAGGAGAACTCGTTCCAGCGATGTTTAATTATTCCACCTTTAATTCCCTTGGCATATTTCTTTTCCTTCTTCTTCTCCTGCCTCTCCTTCCTTTCCTCTCGCTCCCTCTCCAGCCCATCCTCGCTGCCCCATACCTCATGGGACCGCGCCTCTAGCTGCATGTACATGGTACATAACAGTGTGAAGAATAACAACACATTAAAAAGCACACAGCAATAACAACAACAACAACAACAATAACAATAACAACAACAACAATGCTACAACGATAACCCGCCCTGGAAAGGAAGTTGCTTAGCCGTTGATGGAGTGAGCACAACCGCATGGCATGGTTTGTGCCGAGTCAACATGATCATGAAGCAAGTGGAGCTAATTAGAATGAAATAATTGTCTGATAATTGTCTAATTAGAGTGAAATAATTGTCTAATGAATTAATTTTACAAATCTAGCCCGCTGATTGGGAGGGATGAATCTCCAACCATGTGATGCTTTCCCATAAAGACAAGTGTCTCAGGTGTGTTTTTTTTTGCAGGGATCACCGAGGGACCAGAGAGGTCATTTGTTTTTTGAAATTTCACTTCAAATTTTGTTCAAATATGAGGACAAAAATAAAAAAAAAGCAAACACCCCCCCCCCCCCCCCCGGGTTTTGTACCATATACCAAAATGTAGCCCATTCAATACGCTTTCTCATGTTTTTGTTTTGGAACTGCGCGGGTTGGAATGTGAAGTCCGTCGAACCACACTAACTTGTACCATCCGGCAACCAGTCTTGAGTGGCTATAGCTGCTGTCATGGCTGGAACAATGCGAGATTAAGTTTGTACCAGTCCAGCAACCAGTCTTGAGTGGCTACAGCTGCTGTGATGGCTGGAGCAATGTGAGATTAAGTTTGTACCAGTCCAGCAACCGGTCTTGAGTGGCTATAGCTGCTGTGATGGCTAGAGCAATGCAAGCACGCCAGCATGGGGTGTCTTTGCTGTTTGTTTGTTTTGCATAAGTCGGCAATGTTCTTGCGTAGGGTGTATTATATAAGCACAAACAAAACCTCATGATTACGACTTTGGAGCTCCATAGATTCTGCACACTTCCCTGTGAGAACTTGATACGTAGCTCAAAAGATAGATCTCTCTGTGTGCTCTCTTTTGACACTAAATAATTGTTGCATTAGCTATAAATAGGCCAACCTGTAGCCTCAAAATCTGAATGCCTGAACTGGCTGTAGTTGTTGGTTCCTGACTGGAGAGCACTAGCCTGTTAAAATTAGTCTCTGTGCCGGTAGATGAGCTATACTCTACAAAATGAGTGTTTTAAAACTTGATGAAGTGGTCAAGCGTGCTACACTGAAACCGAAAACTAATTTTCTTGCGTACGGGGGAAATATTTCCAACGCAACACGCTTGACTACTTTGTCACATTTTAGCGCATCATTTTTGTAGAGGAGGCGAGGCCTTCCTCTTGCTACGGATAACTGGCTAGCACTTGCCAATCAGGAGTCAAGTGCCCCCCCCCCCCCCCCCCCCCCCCACGAGTTCGGCACTTTTGAGGTCCCCCACTTCGGCTGCATGTACCTTTGGCCTAGTTATAGCTGATGCAACGTTTTTAGTGTCAAAAGAGAGCACACAGAGAGGTCTATCTTTTGAGCTACGTATCAAGTTCTCACAGGGAAGTGTGCAGAAAATATGGAGCTCCAAAGTCATAATCACGAGGTTTTGTTAGTGCTTATATATTATATTTTAGTACCTCCCTTCATATGAACAAAAGTCGACTTACCTGTATAAGCATGTTTTCAATGCACAACATGCTGTAGTGCTCGCATTGCTCTAGCAATCGCAATAATTATAGCCACTCAGGACTGGATGCCGGACTGTTACAAACTTAATGAGTCAGTGTGGCTTGACTGACTTCACATTCCAACCCACAGTTTCAAAATAAAAATATGGATGGCAGAAGGAAGAGAGAGCATATTGAATGGGCTGCATTTTTGGTATATTAATCAGGACCATAGCATGAACGCGTGCAAAGATATGATGCAATACCACGAGGGTTCATAAATGATCAGACCCTTTCCCCCTATTTACTGCTTGCGAAGGGGGGGGGGGGGGGGGGGGTATTGTAAATTCAAGGGGTCTGCACCAAGAACACTTAGGGAAAGATGAGAACAATTTGGAAGGCAGTAAGACATTTTCTTTGAATCAGGTAAGAACTCTCCATACCTCCTTACCTGACATAGCAGGTAGAGCTTCATCTCACCCCACACAGAACTGCGGGGGTTCTTTTTCAACAAAAACGGCAGAGCTGGACTCCTCGCTGACTCTTCAAAGTGATAATCTTGAAGCAAGAATTTCTAAAAAAGTATGGAGAGAGAAAACATCATTGTACATCATGCATGTGTCAAATTAGTCACACAATCATACGAAAAAGAGAATCTCCTTGATGGCAATTTTGTTGTTGCTTCCTGGTGATGTGCAGATGGCAGGTAGACAATCCTTGCTTACCATGTGTGCAGCCACCAGCAGCCACCATAAAAACTGCTACTTCTCCAATCTATCACAGACCATATGGAGGGCAATTATGCCATGGACAATATCTACACCTCCGATATATTTGCCTGCCATTGCTATAGCAACCATATTACCACGACCTATAACATGAAGCAGTTCATCGTGAAGTGATCAATGCACACCTCATTTGCCTCCAATTATCGTGTGTACTTTCATAATAATGGTTGTCTAGTAATTTGGTCGTCTAGTGATTTTAAAAAAATTATTATTTTTTGCTCAAGTGGGACATCATTCCCATTGGCCATAAAAAAACTGCAAAGCAAGGTGGTAATAATTAAATGAACTCTCACACCCAATTTAACGGCAAGAGTGCCCCAGATATTTTTTTAATTGCAAGCCAAGCAAAGTTGTGAAGCAAAAGGAAAATGAAGGGCATCCAGTAGTAGTAGTTGATAGCTTTCAAGCTCACTTACCTACATCCTCTAGCCCTAGCCCTGACTCAAGTCCTCATGCCCAGCATCTCAAGCCCTAGACCAACACATCGCTAGCTCTATCCGTGACTCCAGCCCTACACACAGGGTTCATATTCTAGCCCTACATCCCTGACCCTAGCCCTACCTTAGCTCTGTCCCTAGCCCTGGCCCTGTCCCTGACCCTAGCCCTGTCCCTGTCCCTGTCCCTGTCCCTAGCCCTGGCCCTAGCCCTGTCCCTGACCCTAGCCCAGCCCCTAGCCCTGTCCCTGGCCCTAGCCCTGACCCTAGCCCTGTCCCTGACCCTAGCCCTGACCCTGACCCTAGCCCTGACCCTAGCCCTGACCCTGACCCTGTCCCTGACCCTAGCCCTGACCCTAGCCCTGGCCCTGTCCCTATCCTTGTCCCTGACCCTGACCCTAGCCCTGTCCCTGACCCTAGCCCTAGCCCTACTCTCTGTCCCTGACCCTAGCCCTGACCCTGACCCTAGCCCTGGCCCTGTCCCTGACCCTGACCCTAGCCCTGACCCTAGCCCTGACCCTAGCCCTGACCCTGACCCTAGCCCTGACCCTAGCCATATCTCTGACCCTAGCCCTGACCCTAGCCCTGACCCTGACCCTAGCCCTGACCCTGACCTTAGCCCTGTCCCTGACCCTAGCCCTGACCCTAGCCATATCTCTGACCCTAGCCCTAGCCCTAGCCCTGACCCTAGCCCTAGCCCTGACCCTAGCCCTGACCCTAGCCCTGTCCCTGTCCCTAGCCCTGTCCCCCAGCCCTAGCCTAGCCCCTAGCCCTGTCCCTGGCCCTAGCCCTGACCCTAGCCCTGTCCCTGTCCCTAGCCCTGTCCCCCAGCCCTAGCCCTGACCCTAGCCCTGACCCTGACCCTGTCCCTGACCCTAGCCCTGACCCTAGCCCTGACCATAGCCCTGTCCCTGACCCTGGCCCTGTCCCTTCTCTCTGTCCCTGACCCTAGCCCTGACCCTAGCCCTGACCCTGACCCTAGCCCTGACCCTAGCCATATCTCTGACCCTAGCCCTGACCCTAGCCCTGACCCTGACCCTAGCCCTGACCCTGTCCCTAGCCCTGTC
The DNA here is from genome assembly GCA_028752905.1 of Cladorhizidae sp. MBARI D1340-BT2. Taxonomy (NCBI): domain Eukaryota; kingdom Metazoa; phylum Porifera; class Demospongiae; order Poecilosclerida; family Cladorhizidae; species Cladorhizidae sp. MBARI D1340-BT2. The sequence goes on from JAQNBH010000008.1 coordinate 35,200,211, forward strand.
CCTGTCCCTGACCCTGTCCCTAGCCCTGACCCTAGCCCTGTCCCTTACCCTAGCCCCGACCCTGTCCCTGACTCTAGCCCTGACTCTAGCCCTGACCCGGTCCCTGGCCCAGCCCCTAGCCCTGTCCCCCAGCCCTAGCCCTGACCCTAGCCCTGACCCTAGCCATATCTCTGACCCTAGCCCTGACCCTAGCCCTGACCCTGACCTTAGCCCTGTCCCTGACCCTAGCCCTGACCCTAGCCATATCTCTGACCCTAGCCCTAGCCCTAGCCCTGACCCTAGCCCTGACCCTAGCCCTGTCCCTAGCCCTGTCCCTGACCCTAGCCCTGACCCTAGCCCTGTCCCTAGCCCTGTCCCTGACCCCAGCCCTGTCCCTGACCCTAGCCCTAGCCCTACTCTCTGTCCCTGACCCTAGCCCTGACCCTGACCCTAGCCCTGACCCTGACCCTAGCCCTGTCCCTAGCCATATCTCTGACCCTAGCCCTGACCCTAGCCCTGACCGTGTCCCTGACCATAGCCGTGACCCTAGCCCTGACCCTAGCCCTGACCCCAGCCCTGTCCCTAGCCCAGCCCCTACCTGTCCCTGACCATAGTTCAGGTCCTACTAAAAGCCTAGCCATATCTCTGACCCTAGCCCTCATCCAACACCCCTAGCCCTATCCCTCCCTGACCCTCATCCTAATATCTGTATCCCTCACCCAAGCCCTGCATTCCTAGCCCCTGACCCTAACCCTAGCCCTAGCCCTAGCCTAACTCTCTGTCCCTGACCCTAGCCCTGACCCTGACCCTAGCCATGTCCCTGACCCTAGCCCTAGCATGACCCCAGCCCTACACCCCTAGCCCTACCATGACCCCAGCCCTACACCCCTAGCCCTAGCATGACCCCAGCCCTACACCCCTAGCCCTAGCATGACCCCAGCACTAGCATGACCCCAGCCCTACACCCCTAGCCCTAGCATGACCCCAGCACTAGCATGACCCCAGCCCTACACCCCTAGAACTAGCCCTATATCATGAGCAGTGCAGCACAGAAGCTGGTCGTAATGAGCACCCTTCAAGCACTTAACATGATTACACGTCTCATCAAGCATGCTACATGCAATTACACGTCTCCATGCAACACATGATTACATGTCTCATCAAGCACACTACACATGATCACTCTTGTCAAGCACACTACACATGATCACTCTCGTCAAGCACACTACACATGATCACTCTCATCAAGCACACTACACATGATCACTCTCATCAAGCACACTACACATGATCACTCTCATCAAGCACACTACACATGATCACTCTCGTCAAGCACACTACACATGATCACTCTCATCAGGCACACTACACATGATCACTCTCATCAAGCACACTACACATGATCACTCTCGTCAAGCACACTACACATGATCACTCTCATCAAGCACACTACACATGATCACTCTCGTCAAGCACACTACACATGATCACTCTCGTCAAGCACAAGACATGATCACTCTCGTCAAGCACACTACACATGATCACTCTCGTCAAGCACACTACACATGATCACTCTCATCAAGCACACTACAAATGATCACTCTCGTCAAGCACACGATCACAAGTCTTGTTAAGGACACTGCAAGTTTATTTCTTCAGATGACAAAAACAACAACAGCTGCAGTGCCGTCCAGAGTAGAGGTTGCTGCATAGCAATATTTGACCTTTGCAAGTAGTGGACATTCCAGCATGAGTATTAGAAATCAACCTACTTGCGCAAAGACAGATAAAAACATCTTCAGAGTTCACTAGAAAAAGCATAAGTGGCTACCATCGTCAAGTGATGACCTGAAGAGAGACTTAGAGGGTCGAAAACAAAATGTCCAAATATAGACATACAAATATTACACTTCCTGAGTATCTAGGAGTATACAGCCTCTGCCTTCAGGCCTTCAATGGGAGTCCTACGAGCTGCTTCAAGTTCTATTCTGTATGTGTTCTTTCACCTGGTGTCTTTGAACCGGTGTCTCTGACCCGGTGTCTTTGACCCAGTGGTGTCTTTGACCCGGTGTCTTTGACCCAGTGGCTTTGACCCGGTGTCTTTGACCCGGTGTCTTTGACCCGGTGGTGTCTTTGACCCGGTGTCTTTGACCCGGTTGTGTCTTTGACCCGGTGTCTTTGACCCGGTGTCTTTGACCCGGTGTATTTGATCCAGTGTCTTTGGCCAGGTGTCTTTGACCTGGTGTCTTTGACCTGGTGTCTTTGACCTGGTGTCTTTGACCCGGTGTCTTTGACCCGGTGTCTTTGACCCGGTGTATCTGACCCGGTGTCTTTGACCTGGTGTCTTTGACCCGGTGTATCTGACCTGGTGTCTTTGACCTGTTGTCTTTGACCCAGTGCTTTGACCTGTTGTCTTTGACCTGGTGTTTATTAATGCTCAAAATTTGGATCAATTGTTATCTTGATTCTAACGATGATGACGAAGATCACCGTCACCGTCATCGCCATTACCACTACCACCAACACCATATCACCACTACCCCATCACTATGCCCCATCACTACAACCATCATCACCATTACCACTATCACCACCAGCACAATTACCATTACCCCCCCCCCCCCCCCCCCCCCAGTAATACCGTACCTGCTTAGCATCCGTCTTTGTGATCAAAGAATGTTTCCCGTTAGAGTCCCTGTGGGAAGTAACATGTCATAATCGTATCATTACATCATCACAATGACATCATTGATAGTGTACAATGCAGTATTTGATTTCCCTCTCCCTAGCCATTACATCACGCCCTTGCTTATGCCCTAGTCTCAATCTTTGCTTATGCCCTAGCCCTAGCCTCATGTCGTTGCTTATGCCCTAGCCCTAGCCTCATGTCCTTGCTTATGCCCTAGCCCTAGCCTCAGTAGATTACCAGTGGCCAGGGCTAGGCAGTAGTTTTTTTAGGGCTAGGCAGTAGATTACCAGTGGCTAGGGCTAGGCAGTAGATTACCAGTGGCTAGGGCTAGGCAGTATATTACCAGTGGCTAGGGCTAGGCAGTAGATTACCAGTGGCTAGGGCTAGGCAGTAGATTACCAGTGGCTAGGGCTAGGCAGTAGATTACCAGTGGCTAGGGCTAGGCAGTAGATTACCAGTGGCAAGGGCTAGGCAGTATATTACCAGTAGCTAGGGCTAGGCAGTTGACTAGGGCTAGGCACTAGATTACCAGTGACTAGGGCTAGGCACTAGATTACCAGTGGCTAGTAGATTACCAGTGGCTAGGGCTAGGCAGTAGATTACCAGTGACTAGGGTTAGGCAGTAGATTACCAGTGGCTAGGGCTAGGCAGTATATTACCAGTAGCTAGGGCTAGGCAGTAGATTACCAGTGACTAGGGCTAGGCACTAGATTACCAGTGACTAGGGCTAGGCACTAGATTACCAGTGGCTAGTAGATTACCAGTGGCTAGGGCTAGGCAGTAGATTACCAGTGACTAGGGTTAGGCAGTAGATTACCAGTGGCTAGGGCTAGGCAGTAGATTACCAGTGGCTAGGGCTAGGCAGTAGATTACCAGTGGCTAGGGCTAGGCACTAGATTACCAGTGGCTAGTAGATTACCAGTGGCTAGGGCTAGGCAGTAGATTACCAATAGCTAGGGCAGTAGATTACCAGTGGGCAGTAGATTACCAGTGGCTGGGGCTAGGCAGTAGATTACCAGTGGCTTGGGCTAGGCAGTAGATTACCAGTGGCTGGGGCTAGGCAGTAGATTACCAGTGGCTGGGGCTAGGCAGTATATTACCAGTGGCTAGGGCTAGGCAGTAGATTACCAGTGACTAGGGTTAGGAAGTATATTACCAGTGGCTAGGGCTAGGCAGTAGATTACCAGTGGCTAGGGCTAGGCAGTAGATTACCAGTGACTAGGGTTAGGAAGTATATTACCAGTGGCTAGGGCTAGGCAGTAGATTACCAGTGACATGGTCTAGGCAGTAGATTACCAATAGCTAGGGCTAGGCAGTAGATTACCAATAGCTAGGGCTAGGCAGTAGATTACCAGTGACATGGTCTAGGCAGTAGATTACCAATAGCTAGGGCTAGGCAGTAGATTACCAGTGGCCAGGGCTAGGCAGTAGATTACCAGTGGCTAGGGCTAGGAGAGTAATCCAGTGGCTAGGGCTAGCAGTGGTGAATGGAAACGCATACTAATAGAGGATGTATGCTACCTAGAGCGAACCAAAACTCTACCCCAGCAACCAGAACTGGGGTACAAATTCAATGAATGTCTGTCATCTTAAGGGAGAGGGGCATGGAAAGATAAAAAATCAAAATGAAGCAGACTAATCTCCAGCTACTAGTGCACAATCCTATAACAAACTAGCAGAAATACCCTCCCTGTGGGTGTGGTGTTCCTAACCCATCCCTGCCCACATAAATCGTTCCTTATCTACACCACCACACTTCACAGTGTCGACGCTGTACCTATATGTACACTAGTTTGGCCGTTGCGGCAGTTTTAAAGCCTTGGGAGTGATGCCTGAGGCAATAGCCTAAAGGGCACAGAAAAACTGGGTCCAAAACTTTACTCCGTGTCAAGAGGTTTCCAATTAAGTGTGACATGTGGACAGGGCCAAAGCTGGCCGAGTCATGCACACACACATGCACATGCATGCACACACACACATGCATGCATACACATGCATGCATACACATGCACACATGCATGCACACACACACATGCATGCACACACACACACACATGCACACACACGCGCACACACACACATGCGCATGCACACACACACACGTACATGCATGCATCACACACACACGCATGCGCACACACACACATGCACACACACTCACACACACACATGCATCACACACACACACACACGCATGCACGCACACACACACACACACATGCACACACACACACACACATGCATGCATACATACACACACATGCACACACAGAGTCAGAGAGATGCTTTCATTTATATACCCATTCATAAAAATTAATTTCATTTCTAAAACGTTTCATTTGTAAGGCTCCTTGAGCTGCAGTGACTTATCCAGTTAGAGACCTGCTCCATGCATGATGTCACATGGGGACACTGACTTGGCTCAAGAGATGCACCTGCAATGGAGGACTCTGGTTAGTGAACGACCAGGGCACAAATGATGTCAGATCACGATCTCAGACTCGCGTACTGCTTCTCCTCCTTTACTGCCGAGTGCTTCTTCTGCTAGTAGCAGGAATGGTTTTGACGGCAATGCCATTGCTGAGTCCACTTCGCATGAGCCCGAGGTAGAGGAGAAGGACACACACACACCATCATCCACAGAGTCTGGGGACGTTGAAAGACTCCACAACTTCAACTGGCAATGCAAAACTACAAACCCAGCCTCTAAACACTGCCGTGATGAGCTGCAGCCAATGTTTGGTAGAGCCCAGCACTGCCGTGCATGAGCTAGTTGTTGCTGCAGCCAATGTTTTGGTAGAGCCCAGCCTCTGGGGCACTGCCGTGCATGAGCTAGTTGTTGCTGCAGCCAATGTTTTGGTAGAGCCCAGCCTCTGAGGCACTGCCGTGCATGAGCTAGTGGTTCCTGCAGCCAATGTTTTGGTAGAGCCCAGCCTCTGGGGCACTGCCGTGCATGAGCTAGTGGTTGCTGCAGCCAATGTTTTGGTAGAGACCAGCCTCTGGGGCACTGCCGTGATGGGCTACAGCAAATGTTTTGGTAGAGCCCAGCCTCTGGGGCACTGCCGTGCATGAGCTAGTGGTTGCTGCAGCCAATGTTTTGGTAGAGCCCAGCCTCTGAGGCACTGCCGTGCATGAGGTTGCTGCAGCCAATGTTTTGGTAGAGCCCAGTCTCTGGGGCACTGCCGTGCATGAGCTAGTGGTTGCTGCAGCCAATGTTTTGGTAGAGCCCAGCCTCTGGGGCACTGCCGTGCATGAGCTAGTGGTTGCTGCGGCAGCCATTTAAACCACATAAAAAATCAAGTATATATTTGACTGATTTTAAAATCGGTTTAATATTGGTGTGTGTGTGATTTAAATGGTGATGATGATGTTCTCTGCCTCATGATCCTCGGCTGACCGCTCTAGTCCGCAATCGAGAAACAGATTAGTCGTGCACACACATTGGGACATTTGGAGTTGGTTGTTTGTTTATAGCACTATCATTTATTATGAAGGGACTACCACATGCGAGTCTGCGAGAGGAGAAAAGAAAAAAGCTTCAAGGATTCAAGGCACTCCCAGTAAAGGGTTCAAGGCACTCCCAGTGAAGGGTTCAAGGCACTCCCAGTGAAGGGTTCAAGGCACTCCCAGTGAAGGATTCAAGGCACTCCCAGTGAAGGGTTCAAGGCACTCCCAGTGAAGGGTTCAAGGCACTCCCAGTGAAGGGTTCAAGGCACTCCCAGTGAAGGATTCAAGGCAGTCCCAGTGAAGGATTCAAGGCACTCCCAGTGAAGGATTCAAGGCACTCCCAGTGAAGGATTCAAGGCACTCCCAGTGAAGGATTCAAGGCACTCCCAGTGAAGGGTTCAAGGCAGTCCCAGTGAAGGATTCAAGGCACTCCCAGTGAAGGATTCAAGGCACTCCCAGTGAAGGATTCAAGGCACTCCCAGTGAAGGGTTCAAGGCAGTCCCAGTGAAGGATTCAAGGCACTCCCAGTGAAGGGTTCAAGGCACTCCCAGTGAAGGGTTCAAGGCACTCCCAGTGAAGGGTTCAAGGCACTCCCAGTGAAGGGTTCAAGGCACTCCCAGTGAAGGGTTCAAGGCACTCCCAGTGAAGGGTTCAAGGCACTCCCAGTGAAGGGTTCAAGGCACTCCCAGTGAAGGGTTCAAGGCACTCCCAGTGAAGGGTTCAAGGCACTCCCAGTGAAGGGTTCAAGGCACTCCCAGTGAAGGGTTCAAGGCACTCCCAGTGAAGGGTTCAAGGCACTCCCAGTGAAGGGTTCAAGGCACTCCCAGTGAAGGGTTCAAGGCACTCCCAGTGAAGGGTTCAAGGCACTCCCAGTGAAGGATTCAAGGCACTCCCAGTGAAGGGTTCAAGGCACTCCCAGTGAAGGGTTCAAGGCACTCCCAGTGAAGGGTTCAAGGCACTCCCAGTGAAGGATTCAAGACACTCCCAGTGAAGGGTTCAAGACACTCCCAGTGAAGGGTTCAAGGCACTCCCAGTGACGGATTCAAAGCATTCCTAATGAAGGGTTCAAGGCACTCCCAGTGAAGGGTTCAAGGCACTCCCAGTGAAGGGTTCAAGGCACTCCCAGTGAAGGGTTCAAGGCACTCCCAGTGAAGGGTTCAAGACACTCCCAGTGAAGGATTCAAGGCACTCCCAGTGAAGGGTTCAAGGCACTCCCAGTGAAGGATTCAAGGCACTCCCAGTGAAGGGTTCAAGGCACTCCCAGTGAAGGATTCAAGGCACTCCCAGTGAAGGGTTCAAGGCACTCCCAGTGAAGGGTTCAAGGCACTCCCAGTGAAGGGTTCAAGGCACTCCCAGTGAAGGGTTCAAGGCACTCCCAGTGAAGGGTTCAAGACACTCCCAGTGAAGGGTTCAAGACACTCCCAGTGAAGGGTTCAAGACACTCCCAGTGAAGGGTTCAAGGCACTCCCAGTGAAGGATTCAAGGCACTCCCAGTGAAGGGTTCAAGGCACTCCCAGTGAAGGGTTCAAGGCCCTCCAGTGAAGGGTTCAAGGCACTCCCAGTGAAGGGTTCAAGGCACTCCCAGTGAAGGGTTCAAGACACTCCCAGTGAAGGGTTCAAGGCATTCCCAGTGAAGGGTTCAAGGCACTCCCAGTGAAGGGTTCAAGGCACTCCCAGTGAAGGGTTCAAGGCACCCCCAGTGAAGGGTTCAAGACACTCCCAGTGAAGGATTCAAGGCACTCCCAGTGAAGGGTTCAAGGCACTCCCAGTGAAGGGTTCAAGGCACTCCCAGTGAAGGGTTCAAGGCACTCCCAGTGAAGGGTTCAAGACACTCCCAGTGAAGGATTCAAGGCACTCCCAGTGAAGGGTTCAAGGCACTCCCAGTGAAGGGTTCAAGGCACTCCCAGTGAAGGGTTCAAGGCACTCCCAGTGAAGGGTTCAAGGCACTCCCAGTGAAGGGTTCAAGGCACTCCCAGTGAAGGGTTCAAGGCACTCCCAGTGAAGGGTTCAAGGCTCTCCCAGTGAAGGGTTCAAGGTACTGCAGTTCATTTTATTTCTAGTTTTTAAAGCAAACAAGCGGCTGAAGTGTTCAGGAGCTAACAAGCTGCTAGTGTGAGTTTTAGCAGAGATATGAGCTTCATTGTTGTTGTTGTTTGGGGGGGGAGGAAGGGGGAGGGGAGGAAGGGGGAGGGGAGGAGAGGGGAGGGGAGGAGAGGGGAGGGGAGGGGAGGAGAGAGGGGAGGGGAGGAGAGGGAGGAGGGGAGGAGAGGGGATTGCCGTATGTTATTGATTAAGGTACTTAATTACAAACAAGCAACTATATTGCCAGAAAGGAAGTGAGACTGCACTCATGTAGACCACAACCAGATCATTGGTGTGTGTATGACTTGAACCGGTAAAGGGTATTCTAGCTGGTGGTGGTCCGCATGAGTGCAGTCTCGGCTCCTTTCTGGTCAATCCAACAAAGTTGCTTGTAAATTTTTATTTTTTTTAAGTTCCTGTTTAAGTGGTTGTTATAGTTGTTGTTTCTGTGCACTATATTATAGTTGAGTGGTGGAGGACTACATCAACTCAGACCTCTACAAAGACTGACTCGGAGCTTTCTTGTTATTGTACACTACACATACCAGCACATGCCATGTCTTGTTGCTGTTTGCACCATGTAGGGTCAGCTACAGTCTCCTTCAAGGACTAGGTAACAGTACGGGATAACTCCACCAACCCAACAGCAGAGGTTTTGGCAGAGGATCTTTGGACATGGTAACAGTAGGAGCAATAACTGAGTGCGGACATTCGTTCTGCTTACCATACAGCACGTGCGATAGCTTGATTGTGTTATCAACAAACCAACCGGCTGACCCTCACCAAAAACTTTATTCTACAATCAAGGAGGAACAGATCAGTCGTGGACGTGCATTGGAACATTTTGGGTCCTCTAGCGCTAAAGTTAGTATGAATGACCTTTGTACACAAGTCATGTGACTGGGAAAACAGAGATAAATGCATGATGATCTTGAAGAAAGATGTTTCACACTTTCTTCAGTTTTTTCCCCGTCTGCCAGTTTAGCACCTTCAGCCAAAGATTCAAGGCAGGCTGGTGCCGGTTTACCAGCTCTGCCGATAGCTTGTGGAGCCAGTAGCGGCTGACATTAGACAGCTAAGAAGTTGCGCATGTGAGTTTTATCCCAAGGTGTTGTGTTGTTGGTGGTAGTAGTTGTGGTGTTGTTTGTGTTGTCGTTGTTGGAGGTGGTGTTGGTGGTGGATGTGTTGTTGGTGGTGTTGGTGGTGGATGTGGTGTTGGTTGTGTTGGTGTTGGTGGTGTTGGTGGTGGTGTTGGTGGTGGATGTGGTGTTGGTGTTGGTGTTGGATGTGGTGTTGGTTGTGGTGTTGGTGGTGTTGGTGGTGGTGTTGGTGGTGTTGGTGTTGGTGGTGGATGTGGTGTTGGTGGTGTTGGTGTTGGTGGTGGTGGTTGTGTTGGTGGTGTTGGTGGTGGTGTTGGTGGTGTTGGTGGTGTTGGTGGTGTTGGTGGTGTTGGTGGTGTTGTTGGTGTTGGTGTTGGTGGTATTGGTGGTGGTGTTGGTGTTGGTGGTGTTGCCCTCAGCTGTCTTGGAATAGAGGCTAAGTTTTAGGCACACAGGGAGTGGGCAGTGGCAGTGCATTTCTTGACATACTACATGTAGGATACAGCAGGTGTGAGCTTCTCTGCATGGCTATGTTCAGGTTGTCTAGCCCTAGCCCTCCTGCACCTGCTCACAGTGAGACTGGTGAAGGCACTGCTAGCATGTGGTGAGGCTGCTAACATGTGGTGAGGACTGCTAGCATGTGGTGAGGACTGCTAGCATGTGGTGAGGACTGCTAGCATGTGGTGAGGACTGCTAGCATGTGGTGAGGACTGCTAGCATGTGGTGAGGACTGCTAGCATGTGGTGAGGACTGCTAGCATGTGGTGAGGACTGCTAGCATGTGGTGAGGACTGCTAGCATGTGGTGAGGACTGCTAGCATGTGGTGAGGACTGCTAGCATGTGGTGAGGACTGCTAGCATGTGGTGAGGACTGCTAGCATGTGGTGAGGACTGCTAGCATGTGGTGAGGTCTGCATGTGGTGAGGACTGCATGTGGTGAGGACTGCTAGCATGTGGTGACTACTGCTAGCATGTGGTGAGGACTGCTAGCATGTGGTGAGGACTGCTAGCATGTGGTGAGGACTGCTAGCATGTGGTGAGGACTGCTAGCATGTGGTGAGGACTGCTAGCATGTGGTGAGGACTGCTAGCATGTGGTGAGGACTGCTAGCATGTGGTGAGGACTGCTAGCATGTGGTGAGGACTGCATGTGGTGAGGACTGCTAGCATGTGGTGAGGACTGCTAGCATGTGGTGAGGACTGCTAGCATGTGGTGAGGACTGCTAGCATGTGGTGAGGACTGCTAGCATGTGGTGAGGACTGCTAGCATGTGGTGAGGACTGCTAGCATGTGGTGAGGACTGCTAGCATGTGGTGAGGACTGCTAGCATGTGGTGAGGACTGCTAGCATGTGGTGAGGTGTGCTAGCATGTGGTGAGGACTGCTAGCATGTGGTGACGTCCGCTAGCATGTGGTGAGGACTGCTAGCATGTGGTGAGGACTGCTAGCATGTGGTGAGGTGTGCTAGCATGTGGTGAGGACTGCTAGCATGTGGTGACGTCCGCTAGCATGTGGTGAGGACTGCATGTGGTGAGGACTGCTAGCATGTGGTGAGGACTGCTAGCATGTGGTGAGGACTGCTAGCATGTGGTGAGGACTGCTAGCATGTGGTGAGGTCTGCTAGCATGTGGTGAGGTCTGCTAACATGTGGTGAGGACTGCTAGCATGTGGTGAGGTGTGCTAGCATGTGGTGAGGACTGCTAGCATGTGGTGAGGACTGCTAGCATGTGGTGAGGACTGCTAACATGTGGTGAGGACTGCTAGCATGTGGTGAGGACTGCTAGCATGTGGTGAGGACTGCTAGCATGTGGTGAGGACTGCTAGCATGTGGTGAGGACTGCATGTGGTGAGGACTGCTAACATGTGGTGAGGACTGCTAGCATGTGGTGAGGACTGCTAGCATGTGGTGAGGACTGCTAGCATGTGGTGAGGACTGCTAGCATGTGGTGAGGACTGCATGTGGTGAGGACTGCATGTGGTGAGGACTGCATGTGGTGAGGTCTGCTAGCATGTGGTGAGGACTGCATGTGGTGAGGACTGCATGTGGTGAGGATGCTAGCACATTAGAATTAAAAAGAACCATAGTTATATACAACTCTATACAAGTGTTTGTGCGTCCATATTTTATTGATGCCCATCGCTGGAGGGCCACATGGTGGACTGCACGGGTGCCTCGTCGAGGGCCACATGGTGGACTGCATGGGTACTTCGTTTTTTTCCTAAAAATTTATATCTAGAAGGTTCCAAGGATTTAAAACCATGCTGCAGCTGTTCGAAACTGCCGCGGCTGTCGGTGTTGCACTGTATAACTATCAAGTTAGGATAACTACCAAAACATTAACTCCTGCAACCACTAGCTCATGCACGGCAGTTGCCAGAGCCTGGGCTCTACCAAGACATCCCAGGCACCCAATAGCTGGGCTCCCCATGATTGATGCTTCTTCACTTCTCCTCTGGCTAGTACAGCTTCTCCTGAGCGCCTGCCTTGGTTGCTGCCTCTGCTACTTCGTGGTGTGCCATTATCCATAGAGGATCTCAGGATTTCTTTTCTCGTCCCCTTGGTGCGTGCAGCTTCTCTCCGGAGAGTGTCTCCCTAGGTTACCATGTTTAGCCAGTGCTCTAAGATGGGCGGAGCACTACACAATTTATTATTATTATTATTATTATTATTATTATTATTATTATTATTATTATATATATTTTTTGCTCGGGTAGCTCGTTTAATAATGCTGTGTTGTCTTGCGTTACCTGTGTGGTATCCTTGGGAACGCAAAAAGAACACGCATGTGCATTAAGAACGGCCATCGACAATCGCAAATAGAGAGTTCAAAAGCCAATACAGTATAGCTTGCTTAAAACCTTCCTTGGACAGGTCCTCGTGCATTCCCAAGAAATAAGCAGCCATACAAGTACAAAAAAATGGACGCTACTGCTTTATAGCAGACCAATATTACAACACTGCTTTTTAAACCTGTACATTCATCTGTACATTAATAGGTAAAGGGTCCTGTTTGTGGTTATATGTTTGTGGTTTTATTAATGGTTATATTAACGGCCATTGTATTAATAGGTAAAGGTCCTTGTATTAATAGGTAAAGGGTCATTGTATCAATAGGTAAAGGGTCATTGTATTAATAGGTAAAGGGTAAAGGACAATTGTATTAATAGGTAAAGGGTAAAGGACAATTGTATTAACAGGTAAAGTATATAGGTAAGTATATTAAAGGTCCTGTAAATGTTTGTGGTCGACATTGTATTAATAGGTAAAGGGTCCTGTAAATGTGTGTGGTCTACATTGTATTAATTGTATTAATAGGTAAAGGGTCATGTAAATGTTTATGGTATAATTATTGTCTACATTGGTAAATTCTTGTCTGTTAACTAGTCGTGTGTGTGTGTGTGTATAGGTTTTCCTCTTGCCTTGTCTGTGTAGAGCATGTATCTACCCACTTTCCCCCACACATAACTTGTACAATACCTCCACCCATAATTAATTTTCACTCGCAGAAGACTCTAGACTGTCTAATACATTGCAACGACTAATCCATTTCTCAACAAGCACTAATCCTCTTCAACAAAGCATGACACGTGGTAATGGTCGTCAACACCATAAACACAGTTATGAAGCTAATGAACTTGCAACAAAACCAGGTGACTAGAATCCATTCGCATTCACTTGTCACTTACAAAACCTCTTTCTACTATCAACTCTTATTCAAAGTTCAAAATTCTTAAGGCCATCCATCATGCTGCTCGTTGTGTGGTGGTTCTTTACCTGTTCTTTAGCAGTGTAGAAGCTTTAAAAAGTTAGCTGTACTGCCACAAGGACACGCCATCGACCACAAGGAATTACGTGCGCGATATAGGTGAGCTTCCAATAAATGCATGCCAATATTCCAATAAAAGTGCACCACACAAACAAAGGATATCTTGAACTCTTAATACAAGTACAGAGGCTTCAGGACGTGGGGGGGAAAATGGCAGGAAGAGGCGCAGTGAGCGAGTCAATATTATGTAAAGTGTAGGAAAACACACAAGTAAAAGTAGAGGGAAAGATTCTGCTGTGATTGCATTAGACAGACACTGCATTTGCTCCCTACACAAATGCACTACACGCAAATAGCTACAATGATAATGACGATGATGGGGAAGTGAATCGTACAGGCTAGAGTCCTCCAACCCAAAAGGAAGCAACATAGAGAGGAAGAGACCCTGTCAAATGTGTCCGGGTCTAGACGTATGTATTCTTGATCTATGGCTGCATTTTGTTGGTGTCAGAGAGGTGTTGTCGGGGGAGAGCAACACTGTAACCTTTGTTACTTACAAGGACAGTAACAAAGGTTACAGTGTTGCTCTCCCCCGACAACACCTCTCTGACAGAGAGAGTGAGCGAGGGACTGGCGGGGGGCAACAGCGTTACTTACAAGGACAGTAACGCTGTTGCCCCCCGCCAGTCCCTCGCTCACTCTCTCTCTCTCATAATTGACTTTCCCTTCCGCCGAGCTTCCCTGAACTCTTTTGCATTGTGATGAAGCACTTCAGCTGCGATGTTTAGATGCACACCTTGACCCGTCATCTTCCCGACTATGGCTAAGACCTCAGCCACCATCACTGACACCACATCTCTTCCTATTGGCCAGTATTCTGCTATGTGTATACAATGTACCGGTATATGGATTTGCTTACAGGAATGTTGAACTTGTGACCTATCATTGTTTGGTAGCTTCCTCATGGCACAGCCACGGCTAGCTATCATCATGATGACATCAATACTGTGCAGATCAGTGCTGAATTACTTGATAGCTTCCTCATGCCACAGCAACGGTTAGCTATCATCATGATGACATCAATACTGTGCAGATCAGTACTGAATTAGGTCCTCAGTTAGGGACAGGGCAATGGTAGGGAGGCGACTAGACCAATGCAATGCTCATGGTGATGTGATGCTAAGAGATTTTTTTGTGATTTTTTTAAAGCAAAATCCTGAACAAAAGTATGCCAAAAGTTGTATAAATATGTCTGCCAATATCTGAAGGCTCACCAGCTTCACTTGGCCACAACAGTGCCCTAGCAACCACCTGCTCATGTGCATAAAATGCAGTTCGCTGATGCTGTGCACGTGAACCGCAATGTGTAAATTTTAAAAAGCCGAAAATATTCTCAAGTCATCCATTGCGCCAGGCCTCTGGTGGACAAGCAAATGTGAATGGAGTTTAGTCATGATGCATGCGTTAGCAATATTCATGGTAAATAGTAATGTCTATGGTGGTGTAACACTGAGTAACTTCTTGTAGGTGGCTGCTCGACTACAAACAAACCTCGACTACAAACAGAAACAAAACAGAAAATTTATTTACAAAAATAAAAATGAAATACAATATATAGACAATACATGTGTGTGTGTGTATATATAGACAGACACATGTATATACATACATGTATATATAGACACACACATATATACATGTGTGTGTGTGTGTGTGGGAGGGGGGGGGGGGGGGGGGGAGTGTGAAGTAGATCGATACAAGACCTTGAGATGAGTTTTAGAGTAGGGTATTGACAGTTTTGGGGCTGCAAGTTCTCGAATGATTCAAGGCACGCTGGAAGTGTTTCAGAGATAAAATTGACCATTCAAGATGCTGACAGAGATGTAAGCATCTGTGTGTATATGTGTGCACATGCGCATGATTTGGGGTCCTCCTTGTAAAAATGTCAACCACATAGCTGCTTCTCTGCAATCAGCTACAGAGAAGAGTTCAGCACGTGCCTTTGTTCAATATACATACATGTATGTCCAGATTGAATTTTCAGACAAGGAACTGAATCCAGCCAACATGAAGTATGTAGGAGAATAGGAGCAGCCTAGAGTACAGATGTAAGCCCCACCATAGCAACAAGCTAGCCAACATGAAGTATGTAGGAGAATAGGAGCAGCCTAGAGTCTAGATGTAGGCCCCACCATAGCAACAAGCTAGCCAACATGAAGTATGTAGGAGAATAGGAGCAGCCTAGAGTACAGATGTAGGCCCCACCATAGCAACAAGCTAGCCAACATGAAGTATGTAGGAGAATAGGAGCAGCCTAGAGTACAGATGTAGGCCCCACCATAGCAACAAGCTAGCCAACATGAAGTACATGTATGTAGGAGAATAGGGGCAGCCTTGAGTACAGATGTAGGCCACACCATAGCAACAAGCTAGCCAACATGAAGTATGTAGGAGAATAGGGGCAGCCTTGAGTACAGATGTAGGCCCCACCATAGCAACAAGCTAGCCAACATGAAGTATGTAGGAGAATAGGAGCAGCCTAGAGTGCAGATGTAGGCCTCACCATAGCAACAAGCTAGCCAACATGAAGTATGTAGGAGAATAGGAGCAGCCTAGAGTGCAGATGTAGGCCTCACCATAGCAACAAGCCAGCCAACATGAAGTATGTAGGAGAATAGGAGCAGCCTAGAGTGCAGCACCATGGCAACAAGCTAGCCAACATGAAGTATGTAGGAGAATAGGGGCAGCCTAGAGTACAGATGTAGGCCCCACCATAGCAACAAGCCAGCCAACATGAAGTATGTAGGAGAATAGAAGCAGCCTAGAGTACAGATGTAGGCCCCACCATAGCAACAAGCTAGCCAACATGAAGTATGTAGGAGAATAGGAGCATCCTAGAGTGCAGATGTAAGCCCCACCATAGCAACAAGCTAGCCAACATGAAGTATGTAGGAGAACAGGAGCAGCCTAGAGTGCAGATGTAGGCCCCACCATAGCAACAAGCTAGCCAACATGAAGTATGTAGGAGAACAGGAGCAGCCTAGAGTGCAGATGTAGGCCCCACCATAGCAACAAGCTAGCCAACATGAAGTATGTAGGAGAATAGGAGCAGCCTAGAGTACAGATGTAAGCCCCACCATAGCAACAAGCCAGCCAACATGAAGTATGTAGGAAATAGGAGTAGCCTAGAGTACAGATGTAGGCCTCACCATAGCTAGCCAACATGAAGTATGTAGGAGAATAGGGGAAGCCTAGAGTACAGATGTAGGCCCCACTAGAGCAACAAGCCAGCCAACATGAAGTATGTAGGAGAATAGGAGCAGCCTAGAGTGGAGATGTAAGCCCCACTAGAGCAACAAGCTAGCCAACATGACGTATGTAGGAGAATAGGAGCAGCCTAGAGTACAGATGTAGGCCCCACTAGAGCAACAAGCTAGCCAACATGAAGTATGTAGGAGAATAGGAGCAGCCTAGAGTGCAGATGTAGACCCCACCATAGCAACAAGCCAGCCAACATGAAGTATGTAGGAGAATAGGAGCAGCCTAGAGTGCAGATGTAGGCCCCACCATAGCAACAAGCCAGCCAACATGAAGTATGTAGGAGAATAGGAGCAGCCTAGAGTACAGATGTAAGCCCCACCATAGCAACAAGCTAGCCAACATGAAGTATGTAGGAGAATAGGAGCAGCCTAGAGTACAGATGTAGGCCCCACCATAGCAACAAGCTAGCCAACATGAAGTATGTAGGAGAATAGGAGCAGCCTAGAGTACAGATGTAAGCCCCACCATAGCAACAAGCTAGCCAACATGAAGTATGTATGAGAATAGGAGCAGCCTAGAGTACAGATGTAGGCCCCACCATAGCAACAAGCCAGCCAACATGAGTATGTAGGAGAATAGGAGCAGCCTAGAGTACAGATGTAGGCCCCACCATAGCAACAAGCTAGCCAACATGAAGTATGTAGGAGAATAGGAGCAGCCTAGAGTACAGATGTAGGCCCCACCATAGCAACAAGCTAGCCAACATGAAGTATGTAGGAGAATAGGAGCAGCCTAGAGTACAGATGTAAGCCCCACCATAGCAACAAGCTAGCCAACATGAAGTATGTATGAGAATAGGAGCAGCCTAGAGTACAGATGTAGGCCCCACCATAGCAACAAGCCAGCCAACATGAGTATGTAGGAGAATAGGAGCAGCCTAGAGTACAGATGTAGGCCCCACCATAGCAACAAGCTAGCCAACATGAAGTATGTAGGAGAATAGGAGCAGCCTAGAGTACAGATGTAGGCCCCACCATAGCAACAAGCTAGCCAACATGAAGTATGTAGGAGAATAGGAGCAGCCTAGAGTACAGATGTAGGCCCCACCATAGCAACAAGCTAGCCAACATGAAGTATGTAGGAGAATAGGAGCAGCCTAGAGTACAGATGTAGGCCCCACCATAGCAACAAGCCAGCCAACATGAAGTATGTAGGAGAATAGGAGCAGCCTAGAGTGCAGATGTAGGCCCCACCATAGCAACAAGCTAGCCAACATGAAGTATGTAGGAGAATAGGAGCAGCCTAGAGTACAGATGTAAGCCCCACCATAGCAACAAGCTAGCCAACATGAAGTATGTAGGAGAATAGGAGCAGCCTAGAGTACAGATGTAGGCCCCACCATAGCAACAAGCTAGCCAACATGAAGTATGTAGGAGAATAGGGGCAGCCTAGAGTACAGATGTAGGCCCCACCATAGCAACAAGCTAGCCAACATGAAGTATGTAGGAGAATAGGAGCAGCCTAGAGTACAGATGTAAGCCCCACCATAGCAACAAGCTAGCCAACATGAAGTATGTAGGAGAATAGGAGCAGCCTAGAGTACAGATGTAGGCCCCACCATAGCAACAAGCCAGCCAACATGAAGTATGTAGGAGAATAGGAGCAGCCTAGAGTACAGATGTAGGCCCCACCATAGCAACAAGCTAGCCAACATGAAGTATGTAGGACAATAGGAGCAGCCTAGAGTGCAGATGTAGGCCCCACCATAGCAACAAGCTAGCCAACATGAAGTATGTAGGAGAATAGGAGCAGCCTAGAGTACAGATGTAGGCCCCACCATAGCAACAAGCCAGCCAACATGAAGTATGTATGAGAATAGGAGCAGCCTAGAGTACAGATGTAGGCCCCACCATAGCAACAAGCTAGCCAACATGAAGTATGTAGGAGAATAGGAGTGGCCTAGAGTACAGATGTAAGCCCCACCATATGATCAGCAAATTTGTAGCAAAAAATAGACCAATGACTGAACAGCTAGCTAGCTAGCTCTTTGGTTTTCCTTCTTCATAAAATACAGCATGATGAAGGCTAGAGCATCTAGTTGAAATGTCGAGAGCGAGTTGATCAATTGTAATATCTCCACGCTATCATACTCACTTGACCTGTCAGTGTTTCACAAGGAAAGGATGTGTCTGGGGATATACTACCCATTGTCCCCCCCCCCCCCCCCCCCCAACCCCCCAATTATTTAAATAGTCAGTGTACCCCCAGAACAAAAACAACAAAATAAATGTGCATAAAACACTGACAGCGTATATTAACTGTCACTGCAAAATTATAACTTTTTACTTGACAAAATTCCCCCCCCGCCCATGTATATAGGTGACGACAATATACCTTGTCTTCATTATATTAACAGGTAAAGGGTCCTATAAATATTTGTCTACATTGGTAAAATTCTTCTTTCATTTTTTGACCAAATATATTTATATAATATATAATATTGTTGTTGTTTTTATAGTCAAGAAGCCACCTATAGAAGTTAATTGGTATACAACCAGAATTAATTATCATAGATGTTATTAGTTTACCATGATTATTCCTAAAGTAGACAAAACAATATATTCATATAAATTATATATATACACACACGCATGCATCACAAGCAGTTGACCTGGCTTTGTTGAAGGTCTGTGCTGTTACCCACTTAAGAGTGTTTATGATGTTGATAACCTTTTACCGATATTCGAGTGTTTCGTTGACTAGCGGAGTGGATTAGCACTGAATCGAGAAGTAGATCAGTTGTTGCAATATATTGGACAGTTTGGAGTCTTCCGATAGTAAAATCATGACCAACGGACAAACAGTATGCAAGTTACGAGATAGCTGCACATAAATGGATACACAAGTTCTCGAAAATAAATTTCATCATGCTTGTAATGTTTACTTGAGACTCACTACCTTGCTCACTACCTTCTCGAAGGATTCAAGGCACGCCCGAAGTATTTTGAGGGGTCAAAATCAGCCGAAGACACAACCATTTAGGATACTAAGAAGTTGCCAAGGCAAGTTATAGCCGAGACATAAGCTGTCTGGCATTTTAAAAATGGGAGTCAAAACAATACACTCCCCACTCTGCCACCATCCTCTCCCACCAATCACCAAATATTTTGAGGCAACATTCACTGCTCTAACACAATACACATTTAACACAACCACATGAACAGTACAGTAAGTGAATGCGTCTACAAACACCTACACATGAACACACCTGCACTTGTCGCACACGTGCAAGTGGAACTTGGCATGAAGGTAGGACTCGGCAAACTTCTTCTTACACTCTTCACAAGTCATTAGAGCATCCGGCAGCGCAGGAGCTAAACACAATAGGGTGCTAATGTGAGATACATAAAAGCTACACTGCCCACTTGATGACCCGAGCACTATTTTATCAGGCTCCATAAGTTCCAGCTTCATTTCAATGACCCTCTCCCT
The DNA here is from genome assembly GCA_028752905.1 of Cladorhizidae sp. MBARI D1340-BT2. Classification (NCBI taxonomy): domain Eukaryota; kingdom Metazoa; phylum Porifera; class Demospongiae; order Poecilosclerida; family Cladorhizidae; species Cladorhizidae sp. MBARI D1340-BT2. The sequence continues at coordinate 35,220,025 of JAQNBH010000008.1, forward strand.
CGACGCATCGACTAGACACTCTAGCCGTCATCAGGAATAATGAGATGCTAAGACTCTTGTGAGCTAGTTATCCACCACGTGATACAAACCACACCCCAGCACACGCGTCCAGCACGTGAACCGGATGAGATAAATAATAATAATAATAATAACAAATAAACAAAACAACAACAAAAGAATAATACAAAACAATAAATTAAGAAATTAAAAAAGACGTGTTTGGTAAATATAAAGAAGGATGAAGAACCAAATACAAAAATAATTATGGTGGCCGTGGTTTCAAGTTCAGGCTGCTCTTGAGAGTGGCTCCCCAGCAGCCAAGCAAGTCCATTCCACAGTCTCGATTGAACCACTCACACTTTGGTGCTAGGCAATGCCTCCTTCACTAGCAGTTCGTTGGGTCTTCTGGCCTTGTTTAAGATGGTGGCTTCCTCCCACAAAATAGGATGTCCATTGTTCCATCATGTTCTCGGCTATTGCTTTAACAACGGTTTACAGGCATCTTAATGTCCTTTCATTCTGGTCTCCAGTCTTCTGTTGGTCTCCCCTGCAAGGGATGCGGTACACAATGTTTTGAAAGTGATATGTGGGTGATAGATACCTTCTGCATAGTGAAGAAGGGAAGTGAGCAGAAGTTGTTGGACTACCTGAACAACATCAGGTCCACAAAGTGTTCCATGGAGCTTGAAGTGGACGGATTGCTGCCCTTTCTGGATTGCCACCTACCAGAAAGGAAGATGGAAGGCTGACTGCAACAGTTTACAGAAAACCCATGCACACCAACCAGTACCTTGATTATAGATCACATCATTCTATCCATGTCTGAAGAGGAGCGGTGAAGAGCTTGTATGATTGAGCCAGGAGAGTAGTGAGAGAGAAGGAGGACCTATGGAAGGAAGAACATCATTTGAATAGGGTCTTTATAGAGAATGGTTATCCACAAGCCTTCATCAACCTTTCCTCTGTAGATACATCTAACTACAGAAAGGAAGATAAGTACACCGTACAGGCAATTAGGTGTCTGGATCCTATGGTAGTGATTCCTTATGTAGCAGGGATGAGTGAAGACATCAGGAGGGTCTGCAGGAAGTTCAACATCAGAGTCGTTTTCAGATCGGAAAGAACTCTGAGGGCACAACTGAGCAGAGTGAAGGATGAATTACCAGCTAGTATGCACTCATGCATTGTGTACTGTATTCCTTGCAGCTGTTGGACATAGGGGAGACCAACAGAAGACTGGAGACCAGAGCGAAAGAACATCAAGATGCCTGTAAAAAGTGTGCCAAAGAAAAATCTGCAAACAACGCATGGGAAATGGACATCCTATTTTGTGGGAGGAAGCCACCATCTTAGACGAAACTGCTAGTGAAGAAGGCATTGCACATCAGCCAAGCACCAAAGTGTGAGCGGTTCAATCGAGACTGTGGAATGGACTTGCCTAGCTGCTGGGTGGATAGCAGTATATAAAAAGCTCACGCGAGTCTTAGCATCTTTATGTAAGAAACATCAAGAGAATAAATTTCAAGTTCTTTATTGAGAATGTCATTTCGATTCCTGACAAGTGTTATTTTCGGTTCAGCTCCAGCTTCTATGAGTAAAAATCTACACTCAATCAAGCGAGGGCTAAATCAGCACATACCTGTAACACCACTGATCATAACCACCCCCCCCCCTCCCACCACCCCCCTCCATTCCCTCCCATGTCCTCTCCAGACAATCCCTTTCCCATTCCGTACCTGGAACTCTATTTTATTCCCTCTTCCACAGCGCTATGGAGCTTACTGCCATGCTCCACTCCATTAGATCCTCTTCCTCACACTCTCTCTCCTCCTTTAAACGCTTGACCACAAAACTATCACTTTGCCACCCACTTGTTAGAACAGGAATTATCCACACGCCCATTTCCTGTATTGACATCATTTTTTTCATGCTTAAAAAATTTAACCCGAGGATTCTCATGAATACACTTTCAGAACAAAAAAGGAATTGCATTTCTGTACACTGAACTCGTAAACATAGCAAGAAGCTTCACACAACCCATACAGTGCCTTCATATAACCCATAATGCACAACCCATATACTGCCTTCATATAACCCATATACTGCCTTCATATAACCCATAACTGCCTTCATATAACCCATACACTGCCTTTCATTACCTTATAATAATATACCATACAGGTTAGAATAGCCTAATTACCGCTCCAGCTCAGAAGCAAAGTGGGGATGGGATATTGCCGAGTCAGCAATATGAAGTAGGCAGTGCTAGAGTTGCCCATATTTAGAGCGACACCATTCGACAGACCTAGCCTGGTGGGTAAAGCTGGCTAAAGGACTTTTCGGGTATTGCGATGGGTGATAAATTCCATGAGACTTCCTAAGTATCCTATGCGGCAAGACAGAGGTTAAAAAAATTTAATTTCAAGATTCTTTCAATTGCAGAAACACAGTGATCGACTGCTTGATTACTTCACTCCTGCCTCATGCATGTATGGTTTGGGAAATTATTAACCAAGAATACACTTCAATTTAATTATCCACACATGGGGTCCTTATCCCTAGCCAGTTTTCTCTGACCTCCAAAATGTGATTTAAATATGCACTTGATTTAAATATGCATTTCATGGGCAGTCAAAAGTAGTAACACTTTACCTTCTTCCTCCATCCTCTGATAGCTGTGCACCCGACCAGGAGAGTCGTCATTATCATCAATTATAAAGCCAGCATGATAACTTCTTGAGCTCAGGGGTTCTTGCGTGGAAGGGTTAGGTGTGCTGAAAGCAAGGTTCACAGTGGAAACAGTTTTTTTGCTAGGTCCACCATAAGGTTTTGCCTTTCGTTGTTCTCGGCGTGCAAGGGCTTTTTCCTTGTTTTTGTGGATGCGTTGTAACTGCTCTTCTGTCAAATCTTGAGGATCAGAACTGCACCTTGACTCCGCCTCCATTGAAAAACAAAACTCAGTGTGTGAGCTCCTGATTGTAGGTTCTGCATGCGCATGTCCACAGCAACTCCCCACGCCCCCTCCCGTAAGCGACCCTTTACTACCCTTCTCTTACTTGCGTCCTAGTTGGACGGATGTCCTAGGTAAGGTTTGCTTGACTACCCTAGCGAACTCTTGGGTTGCCGTGCACTTCATAATCATCACCAGCGGGTCTTATTGGTCGTCAGGGGCGGGCGGCGCTAACCCGACGGGTTCGTAGGCCTCGACGAGGGATCCCTCAGGCAGTATTTCAGCTTTCTGAGCCATAATTATTATACACTATTTTAGAGCAAGTTAGAGGTTAGAAATCTGTCATATAACCGTCAGGGAATAAAAACGCTTTTGCCCAACATGGGATTCCATAGGCTCCGCACCGCAAGGATCTTCACTTCCTGTATTGGTTTGACCCGTACTTTAAAATGGCTGATACCAAAACAAACACACACACACACATCCACCCGATAAGTCAAGAGTCACTGAAGAATGAGCCTTTGACAGATGGTTTGAATTTGTTTTGTTTTTGTGACAAAATGGGCCTTTGATTTTCAATTGAGTGATATGGCTGAGTGCTAAAGCACATCAATTGGTTAGCAAATCAGTAAGCAGCATTCCATATTTTTATGTCCATGAGGGCTAAACAGTCGTTCTCTTTTGCGCCATGGTAGAGCACATATTTTGGGACTACAAATGACACTAATACATTCACAATGAAATGCAGATAATACACAGAGGTGTGTGAACGATGGTTGATTGCAGGGGCTGAGACACCACTTTCAAAGTGGGGCGGCTGACAATTTAGGGGGGTATGAACCTGATGCAGCTGCAGGGAGTGGATGTGGGAGGTAACGACCTAGAGGAGCTGTATTTTGTTGAGAAAAAGAGTTTTAATCGTAATTACCAAAATACTATTTACACTCATCATAATATGCTGACACAAATTTCTTGGCTACAGAAATCAAATCTAATGAGTCTGTAAATTCTTTGTGCACATGAAGCATCAAACAGTTATTCAACCGTTTTTCAGTCATGGTTGAACGCAAGTAGGTGAAGAGACGCTTGAGGGCGGAAAATGTTCTTTCAGCTGTAGCAGATGTGATGGGTATGGTCTAAGCAATTTGTGTACAGCAGGTAACATTTCTTTGAATAGTTCATTGCTTCACACACAGTGCGTATTGAAGTGACGGTCTTTACTTCTGGTGTACCTTTCTTGATGACGTCAGGAAGAAGTGCTAACTGCACCTTTAACTCTTCAAGGTCTACATCAATTTTGAAGCAAGACTCCCCAATTTTTGTTACTTCAATCTTGAAATCTTTCTTGTTTGCTGCCTTCATAAGTGCTTGCTCCATTAATACCACTGATGGAATCTGTTTGGTTTCGAAGCGATTTTGAAGTTCACCAGAGAGTCGATCACAGGCTTCAAAGTAAAATTTTCTGTAGTAGACCTTCATGATAGGGTTCACTTCCATTGTCATAACGTGCAGGTTGTTTCCTACTCCTAGGTAGCACTGGTTGTCCAATTCCCTCCTTCTCAGAAAATTGAATACACTCTTCGTAGAATCGATTGAACTCTTCCTTAGATTGGATTCGTTTGAAAAAATTCTTTGCTGTTTGAACAGCAGCTAGAGCATCTTGAATTGCTATGTTTTTCTTTTGTAGAACAAGTGATACTTGTTCGGCTGCACTGAACAATCGGTGGCTGAGCATGAGGCCAAATAGTGTATTGAACTTTTCCAGTGACTGCAGCAAACCATTTGCGTTCATGCCATACTCATCATGGGTGGTTGCATGAATTTCTTCTAATGTCTGTAGAAGCACACAATAATCTTTGAGAATAGCATTAATTGCTGAGGTTCGAGCAGTCCACCTTGTCGGGCAAGGCTCACTGTGTCATCACATGCTTGCTGGAGCTTTGAAGAGAATAGATGAGATCTTTTGGGAGAAAATAAAATTAGTTTGCCAATTTCTTTCACTGTGTCCAAAGCATCTCTTATGCATACTATATAGCTATCTGCCTTCCAGTTCCCTAAAGACACAAATTCAAAGAATGGGCGAAACAGTGCACAGGTATGGCTGCCGGATTTTCCCTTAAAAATCGTGCCACTACTCCTGTTCGTTTCCCTTGTGTATTGGCTGCACCATCATATGCTTGCCCCCGACATAAATTGAATGAAAGGCTACACCTTATAAGGAGATCTTTGATCACCGTAAAATACGGTCTCGGCTTTTGTATCAGGTACTCGGAATAAGCCTATGGGATCTTCAACAACTTCATACTGATCATTCACCCAGCGTATTGATAAGTTCAGCTGTTTAGGGAAAACATCAGTTACTTCATCTGCAATAACTGAAAAACATGCAGGGCTTCCTTCCTTCATTTTTTTCAATATGCTGCGTAGCAAATTTTGACCCATAATTGAAAGAAGCCATTTACTGTTTGATAACAAGTGTAGCGATTTTCCTTGACCCAGGTTTTAACCACTTCATCTTCATGGCTCCACATTAGCATTAGTTGCTTCAGATTTCCTTCAGACTCAGTATGGCCTATATAGAAGGGCTATTCCTTGCCGAGTAAGAAATTGTATTCCCTTCATCACCTGTTCTTCACATTTGTTGCTGATCTTTCAATTGTGCACTTAACTGGCTCCCAATTGTAGGTCTTCCTTGAGCTATCCATTTCATTTTGGCCTCCGTGTGGGAGAGGGATCCTTCGTGAGATTTAAACTTCTCTATGGCTTTTTTCCAATTTTGGAAACCATTTTCAATGAACACATTATCTGCAGACTTACTGAATGTAAGCAATTTGTGCCTGGAAGCATATCGACAGTAAAAGCAAAATACCTTCTTACGAGATGTACACACACTAAGCCATGGAAATTGCTTATACCAACTCGATTGAAAGTTTCTTTGTTTCATGCTCAATGTTTTCAGTGCAATCTTACCATTAGGCTGAAAGGTTTTCTCTTCACTGGTACAACACTGTGATGAACAGCCTACATCTTCTAGTGTGCCTTCTGATAAACTTATGGCATCGGATTCGAATGGGGTGTCATCTTGCTCAGATGCAATCACTTCCTAGTCCAACTCTCTTTGGTGATTTGATTCAATTCTTCTTGCTTTCTTGGGTGCTGACAAAAAGCTCAATAGGGATACCTGAGGCTGTGATTTAAAATGGAGAGCAATGATTAAATCAATTGTCATGTCAAACCACAATACAGGTTTGCTAATCAGCTGGTCAATCACAGCATTCATTCCCAAATTTTAGAAAGTGGGGGGGCTCTGACCCCCCTGCCCCCCCAGTATCTCAGATTTTGAAGTGTATCAGGAAGATCACGTTTTTTTTGGCAGATTTCTATATACTTCCACTTTTCCACAAATGCAATTCCATTTAAGGGATATTCTACAAGTTCTTTTACCAGTGATTTCGTAGGTTAAACTATCATCATGATTTTATGAAGACAGAGGAAACAATATAAAGCCATCCTTACTTTTGTACTTCTGAAAATCTGACATTGAGGTGAGATATCTTATCATCAAGAAATGGAATTATTCTCTAGTACTCCTCTCAAAGGCACCAACAATTTCATTGTAAGTGGCAAAATATTCTTTCATGCTCCCTGCAGAGAAACTGTGAGACTTTTAATGAAACCTAATCTGCTCATACTCTAATGCCACCAAATGGAATTGAGTGGTAGATGTCAAAACTGCAGAAGCTTAGTTGGAAGACTCAGCATTTCAACCACAGGATGTAATTTACATTGACCTAAGCTGCTTATCTCTGAACACGTCAAAGCCTCTATCCGAGCAACCCAGCAAGTCTCGCAAAAGTTGATTACCTTTGTTTTCGTAGTGGTCCCACCAGGCCACCAGATCAAAATGCAATATGAATTTCTTGCTCACCTGACAGATGATTTGCTTCGAACAGGGTGAGTGAAGAATTTCCTGATGAGGAGTTAGAAGTGTGCAGAGAATAGGAAGGAGCAGGTGAGCAGGACATTGCCAGGAAGGAGCAGCCATAACTCAGCATGCTCTATATGTCACAGGCTGAGCTGTGAGAGTTGCAGGACTCAGACAGAACAATCCAGAGTAAGCAGATAATCAGCTTTCAAACTCGAGTGTAAGTTGTTGTTGTTTTTTATCGGGAGGGATGGACTGCCTTACTGGTGCTTGAACATAGTTCTGAAACAATGTCAAGGCGAAGTACTTGAATTCTCATATTCTATTCCCATTGAAGGATACCTCAGCGAAGGAAAGATAGCACACAGATTCAAATGTCCTATACTGGGCAGAGATGTGGCAGATTACTGCACGAGTTGCGGGACTTGCCAGATGACCAGACTTCATGGAGCTAGCCAAGCATCCTTGCCCCTTGACATATCACTGGCAAGGGGCAAGTGGTAGAGGAACCATTTCATATGATAGCATTGGACATTGTGGGACCACTGACTGCCTAGAACTCACTCAGGGAGATGATATGTTGTGGTGATATGTGATTATGTCACCCATTACCCTGATGAGGATTGCCCACATTTATGTGGAGTGTGTAGCAGAAGAACTGGTCCACCTCTTCTCTGGAGTGGGCGTACCAATTGAGATCCTCACAGACCAGGGCAGCAATTTCACATCACAGTTACTCACTGAGGTCTACTAGATGTTCTGTCTATCCTCTTGTTGAATAACACTTTATCATCCCCAGACCAAACAGCTGGTTGAATGCTTAAACCAGACCCTGAAGTCTATGCTACATAAATACGCCATGACAAAAGGAAAGGACTGGGGTAAGTTACTAGCTTGTCATATCATGGGATTCCCCAAGCCACTACAGGTTTCTACTCTATATCGGTGGACTCATGGATATGTTGCAGGAAACTAGGGAAGCAGATTAGAATATCAATGAGAGTATCATCTCAAACAAGGTGATTAAGGAGTGGCTTGAGTGGATGTCAAAGCTGGCCAGGGAGAATCAGACTACTGCACAAGAGGATCTGAATGCATGATAGGACAAGAACACCAGAGAGCAGGAGTGGAAACCAGATGACTGAGTCATTCATACTGTTGCCCACCCCAACTTACAAGTTGCTTGCCCAGTGACAGGGACCCTACTGTGTCCATTAAGCGGGTAGAGCAAGTCGATTACGTGGTGGAGATGGAAGGTTATTTGAAGAAACCCGGGATTTTCCATGTAAATATGTATGACTTTGTTTCTCCTCCTACAAATTTATATGTTGAGGAAGTTTAGGATGGAGAAGTGGAAGATGATCTGCCTGGGGTGCTGCAGGGAGTGCACCAAGTATTGGAGAACAGCTCAGGTAACAACAGACGGTGGAGGCGAGTCAGTTTTGGGAGGAGTTTGGAGGTGTGGTTCCATGATGAACCTGAAAAATGAAATTGATTCTTATCTCATTATCTCAGGTTCAGCTCAACCCATTCAAACTCATCCTCACTGGATACCGCAAAGTATGTAGAGGTACTCAGTGAGTCCCTGAAAGCAAATTTGGAATTAATTTTTCATTAGCTTTAGAGAAATCTAGCTCTGTCATATAAGCAGACTCGATGAAGTGATGAGGGAGATGGAGAGTCCGAGATTAGAGAAAAGAAGTAAAGGATAAAATTGTTGTCAGAGGTAGAGATATGGGAAGAGTTACTTCACAGTGGGTGGATACCAGAATCACAATGCACAAATTCATTTATAAATTCTACCTGATACATTGGTAGACCTGATAATCAGTGGTAACTGCTAGTTGAATTAGTTCCCTCGTCAGCACAGACAGAAGGGGAAAAACTTGATTTTTTCCACGATTTTATGGTGCGCCCACTTTCCAACAACAGCAATCAAATCACTCTGAATTCAATGGGTACTGTCAGCCACCAACAAGATGCTCTCTTTTAAAGTTTCACCTCCTAACTCAATTTGGTCGAGTGTTGGGAAGTTTCCATGATTTGCAGAAAACTGAGAAGAACTATATAGCAGGATTCACAGATTCACAGTTGCCTCTCGGAGCAATATTTTGTTTGCCACAAAATGTGAGGGTTTTTAAAGTAAACTTTAAGATGGCTTTGTTATTGTTGGTTTTGTTGAAGAGAGGTTGACCCCTTTCCACTTATTCATGAATACCACACAATCTTCCATTGCATATGCCACACAATCTTCCATTGCATTTTATGTGTAAACTGTAAGCTGTAAGTCTTGCTCTTGGAGACTATCCTTTGCTTATGAGCAAGTCATTGGCTTTGTAATTAATTGACCAGGAAGCTATGGTTATTGGCAGAGAAAGCAATTTTTACATAAGCCACCATTTAACAATTCACTGTATGTATCCAATGACTGGATTTACCATAATTATTCCAATGTGGGAGGAATCCTAAAAGGGCAAGGCTTTGTCTCTGTGGATTGTGGGCAGCTTCTATAATTATAGTAGTGCTGAGATGGTTGATAGTTTTAAGTGCAAAATTGCTTTTTTACAGCCATGACAGGACCAGCTTGTTTATTGTGTGTCAAAATCAATTAACACATTAACTTTGGCTTCCTGACAACAGGCAATGCCCTGGGTAGGAAGGGAAGGTGACTTTGTTATACAGTGCGGCCCACTATCATACTAAATATCCCTTTTACTTTTCCAAATCACTTCCTATAATATATAGCATGTACTTTTATCATCCTTATGCCATGTAAATGATGCCAAACATGCATGTTTTCCTTATAAGGAAGTAATAGCTAAACCCTGCTAGCTAAACCACGCTACATGATAACACAGCGGAATTCCAAATCAAGTTCTTTTGTGTTAGTTGTTGAATCTAGCTCTCTGTTTACTAAACGCAAGCATACAGATCTATCCAGATTTGTAGAATTGTTTAAACAGAATCCATATGTATATACATACATATATAGCTTGCTGCACAATTCGGATTGAAAAAAATCATGAGGGATAGTGTATATATCCCCTTGAAACAGTTATGTTGAACATGGAGAGCACTATGATATAGACATAGATCTAAACAATCTGAAGGAGAATGTCCATGATCACAATGCCAGATTTTTGGGTCAAGATATTGTAACTTAGATAAAAAAAGCAAAAGCAAGATAACATGTATATAGCTGAAACTACCATCAGATTATGACTTATCATGACTGCAGGTTGCTACACAACTTTGGGCATATCAAACAGACAACACCTTTTAGTTAAGGCAACCAGTTAGCTACATGAAGTTAGAGGGGAGGAGTAGACCATTCTTGTGGTTTTTTATGTTTAATTCTTATCTCAAAAGGTATATAGCCCATACTGTGTGCTTTCCAATGATGTTATGATAGTGGTGTTGCAACTAACTATGGCAGAAATACACAAAGGTCATTAAAAATTCTTATAAACGCTCTTGCACCCCAACCATGAGTTTATTATTTATGGTAATATCAGAGTACCAACAGATACAACTTATGAATCATCACTTTTGTTTAATTAAATAATTTATTTCCCCCATTATCTCAATTTAATTTTTTTGCAGTTCAGGTGACCACACAGAGTGGACTATATATATCTCATTTAAAAAATGACTGGATTGGAAAAGTGATAATTCAAAATACAGAGCAATGAAAAACTTTCAGTTTACTAACGATAAAAATTGACCGAGTTATATAGACTGCTTCACACTTTCATGGAAAATCAGTTTGAAAACTAAAATCTCAAGGGTTTCTTATTGTTCAAGAAACTGTGGTTATGACTTTGGAGCTCCATAAATTCTGTGCACTTCACTCAGTGAACTTGATATATAACAGCTCAAAAGATAGATATCTCTTGTGTGCTCGCTTTTGATATTAAAAACTGTTTCATACGAAGGTACAGGCAGTCAAAATTAGGGGCCTCAAAACATCTGCATTTCTAACTCCGTAATTGGAAAATGGAAGACAGTTGTATGTTTTTTATTAGGGGTCAAGTGCATGGGTGGAAATTTATTTTCCATCTGCCAACTTGACCTTTTATTATTGTTTTAATAATTTGTATCATTAAAAAATGTGTTGTTTGTTTTAAGATCATGTTTAATGCTGCCCGAAATCATTAAAAAAAATCATAAACTGATTTAGCATGCCTGACATTAATACAATTTCATACATAGTTTCCTGTGGACTGTATCATAATATACATGTATGTTGTATTAACTGGTTATTTATGCTATGAACAAGTCTCTATGGCAAATAGTTTAGGGTTGTACTGACTGAGAGTATGTATTGCCATCAGTTCCCAGAGTTGTGATAACCCATGTCTTCAGGTGAAAGTAAATTAAATATGCCCCTTCAAGTATATAACTGGTTTTCTTAACTAAGAGGTGAAACAGAGATCAATGGTAGGCCCAATTTTGTCACCTTCAGAAACAAGGCCAAAGCTTTGCTCCACGACTTCTACAGTCATCAGAAGGCTGATCTTGACCACACCTGAGAAAATGAGGACAGAACATTTACCCTTCTGTTGTGGCGGTTACGCTTCTCTTTCTTCCGTCTCTCAAACAGTAATGGCATTTTAGGTGTGGATGTGTGATTCTGTCCTGTGCACTGCCTGCATATCCATTGGTGGGGAGGTCATCTGTAGACACCTTCCCATATACTCACTTCACTCACTCTTAACTGCAGTGAATTTCTTTTTCAGCTTACCACCCGACTTTAACACACACCAATCCCATCATCACCTCACGGATACCAATATGTACTGTTCTCAACTTGTTCAGCATCCATTCCATGTAACTGACATTTCATCGAATCAACTTGACATAATTCTAGCACATTCCATGACTGGAGCTAGCTGCTGGTTACAACCCTCAAAACAAATAAATATTCAAACCACTCCCCTTACTCGTACACAACACTTTGATGGCTCCGCTGTCCAATTGTACACATATGAGAGCCTAGTTTGATATTCTCTAAGACACTGCCTCCCAGTTTCCTCAAGTTGCTTCTGCTTCAATAGCATTTCATCCACGCTTTGCTTATGTGAGATAAGGTAGACGTTCCTACACCCTCTAGAAACAAACTCAGTGTTGAACCTCACATCATGTCTTCTTTCAGCATCAAAAGGACTGAGCCACACACCTACTGACACATCTTCATTGTTGTACAAGGTAAGGCCATCAGAGTTAGATGTTATTCGTCTGATAAGGTCTTGTGACACTATATAACCACCACCAAGTGCATAAGGCAGGTATCTTTCACTCAAAAACCACTTCTTCTCTCTCCATTTTCCTTTGCCCTTTACATGAGCTCTACCATCAAAGAATCCCCAATAATAACTTTCTTTTGATTCTCTCTTCTCCAGTTCACTCAAAATAGTATCCAAGACTACAAAGCTGTCATCGTCGCATTTCATGAGGTAAGAGAAGCTGTAATGAGCGCTTATTGCCACAAAACTCTCCAAGACTTTCCTGGTGAGGTTGTTATAGGAGTCGTACAAGTTAGGGAGAAGCAACAGGTCACCGTATTTGGCTTCCTCTGATGTCAATTTATCCATATTTTCAGAGGAGAGCCCTTCAGTCCCAATAGAAAATTGAACTAAAACTTTTTGTGCTCTTCCCCTGTACCCTTTCATCCAGGTCTGTCTAATGGCATCTCGACGTTCCATAATTTTCGGGGTCGAGAGCACCACGAGCACCAGAAAATAGTATTCCTTGGTAGACTTGAGTGGACCTTGTTCAAGTTGAAGGAGAGCTTCACAAAAAACTGCGCTAGGAGTTGGGCACGAGGTTTGAATATTCAGGTACAAAAGAAGACAAACAGATACGTTGATCGCAATCAAAATGAAGACTCCAAATCGATAGGGCGTTTTGTAACTGATCATAGCATTAAATATCGTACTTCTCCATTTTAGTTCGAGTACGAGTTCGCATTGTTTGATCACCGCCGAGGTGATCCTTTACCGAATAACTATAAAAAGTTATATGTCACACACATCCAATAGTTTTTGGGATGTGTGCTGATTGAATACGGGATTCACTGGATCTGAGGTACGGGTGTGTGGTTGACACGAAAAGGTGTGGTTCCAGTCATGTGATAAATTTCAGGCGGGGAAAAGTAGTGGCGTGGTCGGTGGTGCTAGAAACTGCTACTTGGAATGGGTACTGCTTCCTAAAAAGCTGATGGACTGTACTAGTGTAGTGGACTGTAGCTATGCTGCTCTATCGTGTCAGTGATAGTATAAACATTGCTGCTTTGACACAATAGCTGGCAGAGGGTTTTTATGAATCTCATCGGACTGGCACTTGAATATAGGGCTGGGGCTAGGGGCTAGAGCTAGGGTGGGAACAAAACTTTCAAGGGCTTTTGGAGGCGATACAGTCTTCAGCACTAGCAAGCTATTGTGTCCAAGCAGCAATGTTTATACTAACACTGCACACGATGGAGCAGCCTAGATAAGTCCATCACAGCTGTTTAGCAAGCAGTATCCATTCCAAGCAGCAGTTTCTAACCACCCTACGCCTGACGACTAGAACTTGGTTACCCCCCCGTGAAAACCACACCCCTGTACCTGGCGGAAATAGCACATGACTGGAACCACACCTTTTCGTGTAAACCATACCTCAGATCGAGTGAATATACCGAATCGTGTTATTTTTTTGCCATATCCTGTTCACGCGTGTGTCGTTTGTATCACGTGTTAAAAGCAAATTCGCGCTAGTCTAAGGGGGGGGGAGGGGAGTAAACCATTTTGTGGGTTTTTTAGTTTGTTTTTTAACGTGTCATAACTATTTAATGCTTTATCTATTTCCAAAGATTATGGTCTCAAAATGTAGCTCATTCTAGGTGCTTTCCAATGACATTAGAATAATGGTGTTGCAATAAACTAGGACTGAAACATGGGCAAAACCACAAAGGTCCTTAGATGCGCTCCTGTACCCCAACCACAGGTCTTCAACACTTGCTATTTATGGTGATATTAGAGTGATCACAGATGCATGTTTTGAATAGTTTGTTTGAATTTTTTTCCCTTTTCCCCCAATATCCCAATTTCATTTTTATGCTGTCAGACTTGACTATATCTCATCAGAAAATGACTGGATTGGTGAGAAATGTATTGAAAACACGCATTGAAAACACGCAGTAATGCAAGAGCTTTCATAATATATAAAAATTATTTACTACAGACAAAAATTGAATGAGTTACGTGGTATCATGTGATGTCACTACATGAAAATTACATTTCATAATGAAAAGTACAACACTAAAATATTGATGAAAGAGTTATTTTATGATAAATTGAGATAAAAAATTGAGTATATGAATTTAGGTTTGGGGCTCAGCACTGTAAGTACAAGCATCATCATCACCCCAAACCACCAAGAGACGCCAAAGATCCTGAGAGTGCATGATAACAGGAACAGATTCCACAGAGATTAAACTACAGAAGTCTGCCTCAAAATTGAAGCAGATTCCCTACCAATCTGCCCAAGTCTTGATGCAGCAGACTCCCCAACAATCTGTCCCAAGATAGAAGCAGACTCTCCAGCAATCTGCCCCACTCTTGAAGCAGATTCCCCAGCAATCTGTCCCAAAGTTGAAGCAGACTCCCTGGAAATCTGCCCCACGCTTGAAGCAGAGACTCTCCAGTAATCTGCCCCATGCTTGAAGCAGACTCCCCAGCAATCTGCCTCATGCTGCTTGGCACAGGCTCCCCAGCAGCCTGCCCCAAACCAACAAGTTCAGCGCTGGCATGCAAAAGGCCAGCCTCACCAACAGACTGACCTGATCTAGTTGGTACTCGGGGAGGACCTACTACAGACTCGCTACTAGTCCGAACCAGAGGGTTTGGCGTGGGCGAAGAAGAGCCAGCATCATTCGCGTCTTCAGCTTTTATCATCTTCACCGGCCACACACCACGGAAGACTTTGGGTCTCTTCTTCCGACGACAACTGGAATGCTGCATGATAGTAGCTTTAGAATCGCACTAGAATCACACAGAGGTTCGATCAACATTGGGAACTGAGAAAAAACAATGTGGCATGTGCAGGAGCAGACGTTTGTACTCCCCTTTGCGCGGAAATGACGGAATAGCACCGAGCGATATTTTAGCCAAGTTTCAAGTTGGTTATTATATTATGAACGATCCAACTTACTGTGTTTATTCAGGCTTCTTCTTGTTCATCGCGCAGAGTTGTGCAATGAAATGGGAGGATAAAAAGTATCATAACTCAAGAATGGTTGACAATAAAATGTTGAAACTAATATTGAAGGTATAGAATGATGGGGGGGGGGGGGGGGGGGAGAAGGAAAAAAAGTGGAAAAATGGGTCTACCCCCTGAGATGGTGGGAAGTCGCGAGGTTTAATATCTCACGGTGACGTTCCTAGTTGAATGTCAAGAGAGTTAATTTCAAGTTGATTTAATCTTGATATTGCTGAGCCTGTTAAGGCCACCCACATAAATATTACAGCACAGTGTGGAACTATTTAGTAACTAACCTAATAACAGTACTTAATTAATAAAATTATCCACAATATTAATTATTATTATTATTTTATTTTTATTTTTATTATTTTTTTATTTTATTATTATTATTATATATATCAAACAACAACAACAACAACAACAAAACAATAACAACAACAACACTAATAATTACACAAGACTGTCCATGATTATTATTATTATTATTATTATTATTATTATTATCACTTTAAAGTACACACATATATATATATAGAAACATGAGTGATGACCATGATTAGGGAGAAAGTACTGATGGTCTACAAGTCAAAATCAAGGGGTCAGGTTTAAGTGGTGGAAGTTAGGGGGGATGGTATATTAGTGCATTTGTTACATGGACATAGAAAATGATAAGAGCATGAATTATTTGGATCAAAGTTTGACGAGTGTCCTGCTGCTCAAGGAGGGGGGGATGGGAGGGGACCAAAGATCATTCCTCAGCTCACCATACAACAGTTCCTTTCTCCCCTGCCACCACTTCCCTACCCAACATAACAAACTCGCCCACCTCCATCACTGCACCACTTACTCCCTCCTGTCCACATCTTTCCCCAAAAGCAATGCCACGTTTCCATTACTCACTCTCCTAAATTCATCCAGCCACTGTCCTGCCCCTACAATTCTGCGCACCTCATCCATCAGTACCAGCCGATCCCTCTCAAATTCCCCGCATATCACCCAGAAATGTTCCACATCCTCCCCTGCTTCACTATAACACATTATACACCTCTCATCCCTAACGATCCCACATCTCTTCTTATCCTTTAACAACCCAGCTGATGCAGTCCTCAGTCGAAATTGCAACTGCACACCTTCCTGACCATGCATGGACCTCACATACCTCTCCAACCTTGCACCATTCTTTGCCGATTTATAAAAATTCAGCGTACTCTTTCCGTTTACTTCCTCCTCCCAGTTCTTCTCATTTCTCACCTTCACTTTCCCCTTCCACTTGCGCACTGACCCAACCTCGTAGTTTATCTCATACTTTCTCCTCAATATCTCATATTCTTCCCACCATCCAATTCCTCCATCCTCTCTTAGTTTATTTACAACAACTTTTACCAATCTGCTCTGTTCCAATACCTCTAATATATTGCCAAACAAAACCTTCATCTCTTCCCTCCTCTCCTCTAGCTTCCTCCACCCCATATCTCCCCGTATTGCCACTCCTGCTACTGTGTTACTTGCCCCCAACAGTTCACTTACCCACTTCCATCTGTGCTGACTCCATCTTCTTCCGTCCTCCTGTTCACCACACTTCGGCAATGCTCCATACTAGGTCTCACTAGAAGCTCCCACACCATTCTTCCTCTGTCTACTTCCACCTGCCCATTCACTCTACTCATCCATATTACCTTTCCAACCCACTCTTCTTTGCCATCTTCTCTAACTGAACATTACCCCTTAGCTTCCTATCAAACCATATTCCTAATACTTGAATTCTTTAACCTCTTCCAATATCTCCTCACCACTCCAATGCACTTCTGCTTCCTTCTTCCCTACTACCATGACCTTGCTCTTCTTGCTGTTAAATTTCATCTTCCACCTTTAACACATATGCCTGTACCACATCCAACATAGCTTGCAGTTCCACCCCTGAGTCAGCCAGAAGAACATCATCTGCATACATAAGTGCCCCACACCAGCAGCCTTCCACTTTGACTCCTAGCTCAGCTCTCTCCAATTCCTCTGCCATTCCCATCAAATAAATATTGAAAAGAAGTGGAGACAAAGGACATCCCTGCCTAAGTCCATTCTGCACAGCGAACCACCTTGACCTCCTTCCGTTCAATATCACCGTCATCTCCACCCCACTATACAATCCTACACTTGTCCTCACAAGTTTCTCCTCTATCCATACTGCCTCAACTTCTGCCACAGTCACTCCCTACTGTCATAATGATATGCCTTACTTATGTCCAGGAAAGCCAGATATGAAGCTTTTTTCTCTCTCTTCCTCACTTCACAAACTCCTCTTATATAACACCAACCACTGGTCTGAACATCTCCTCTGTCTCTAAATCCTCCCTTGTGCTTCCGTCAAAATCCTATCCTCAGTGAACACTCCCAACCTCCTTGCCAACACTCTCACAAACACCTTCACCACACTACAACACAATGAAATTCCCCTATAATTCCCTACTTCATCCTCGTCACCATCCTTGTGGAGAGGTACTAGTAAACTCCTCTTCCAGTCCACTGGGCAGCACTCAATCCTCATCACCACATTCATCACCTGCAACATCACCTGCACCATCACCTCCACCAACCTTCTACCTCCATACATCATCATCTCATTCAACATTCCATCTGGGCCTGGAGCCTTTCCTCCTTCAAACACTTCATTACCTCTACTACTTCTTCCAGCTCATGCCCACCCACTTCTCCTATCTCTAATTCTTGTACTGTGGCATCCTCTTTTTTAGTTCTTCCCAGAGTTTTGCCATCACCTCCAACACTTTGTCTTCCTCCTCCACCATCCTTTCCTCATCATGTTTCACTCCTTTTATCCTTCTCCTTCCTCTTTACTCTTAAATCATTCCAAAACAGCTTACAACTAGTCCTACCCTGCTCTCTAATCTTCTTTATAGTTCTCTTCCTCAATTCCTTCTTCTCTTTCCTAATAGTCTTTTTCATTTCCTTTCTTGTTTCTCTATAGTCATCCCATAGCTGTCTTAATGTAGCCTGTCTCTACCCTCTCTTCCTGGTTTCCCTCAGCCTCTTACATTTCTCCTTCCTGACACCAATTAACCACTCCACATCCTCTGACCACCATCCCTCTGACCTGTCTGTAATCTTCTTCCTTCCAATTCCTTTCCGCTGCAGCCAAAACTTTCTCCTTCCACCTACCCCACACCTCTTCAACTATGTTTCCTCCCAACTCTTGCTCAAGCTCTCACCTCCTCTTCCCACCCCATGAACATTTCCTCCACTGCCTCCTGATACTCCACCCAGTCTAGCCTATTGTCAACTCTCCATTTATGTCGCTCTCTTCTCACTTGTACCTCTCTCCTACCCTCCTACCCAACGTAATTTCTCACCAAATAATGTTATGGTCCGACCCCACATCCAGCTTCCCTGAGTCCTCAACTACTACCCTAGCTACATCCATGTCCTCACTAAACAACATATAGTCTATGACCGACTTTCTCTCCCCACATTCCCACGTCCATCTGCCCTCACAGCACTGCAATTCGTTCCCCACAACCAGACCTACGGCCCTAACCAACTCCAACAACTGCCTTCCATTACTGTTTGGGTTGTCCTCCACTCTTAGTCCAATCTTTGTATTGAAGTCCCTCATCATAACAACATCGAAACCTTTCTCTTCAGACTTTACCACATCCTCCTGCAATACCTCAAACAATCCCTCCATCTCTCTCACTCCTTCTGGGTTCACATACACTACCCCTACCATAGTTTTTCTTCTCCCCACTCTGCTCAACTCCACCCACAGCAAACCTTCTCTTGACTTCCTCACCTTAGAGTCCAAACTCTCATGCACCACACCTCCACCTGCTCGCCTGCCACCCTCTCTATTCATGCCATACCACTCATATCCTGCCACACTCACTTCGTCCTCCTTCTGCAAAAATGTCTCCGTTAATCAAACTTCTTCGTTTTTGTTGAGAAGGTCATCTGTTGAGTCATGAGATAGGCCATCACTTAGTTCATAAATGAACTACCAAAAAAAAATCGTGAATTATGTTGGTTTTGAGATTACAATGGTGAAGAGGTGCCAAAGAGATAAAGGCTTGGGGTTCTAGGTGTCAAACATCAAGTATTTCCTTTCTTTCACCATTTGAGCACACAATTCTGCTTCCCTACCCAACACCTCTTCCTTCACCCCTGCAACTGATCTACCCAACATAGGCCTAATCTCCCTCATCATCTTCATTTCTCCATTCCACCATCCACTCTCTCAATGCCCATGACCATATCCAATAATATTACAATAACCATATCAATAATCAACTTGAAATTGTATTCTCTCGACGTTTCGACTAGATGCTCTAGCCTTCATCAGGAATAATCTTCCTCGATCACCAGCAAACTCCCCACAATGCAAGATATACACAATATCTTCCACAATACCTTCATCACATGCTCACATTTACCATCCCGACATATACCACACCTCTTCTTGTCACCCAAAAGTCCCGGTGTGTAACTAACTTATAACATGTAATCAAGATAGCCCGTAAGTAGTCTTCAGTTCATGCCATTTCAACAGTGCAACTCACTCTGAAAATTGGCGGGGGGTGGAAGATTATCTTAATAGAATTCAGCCATTTGTTGAAGTTTAGTGCAGCACTGATACCACTTGAGGCTGGATTTTTCCCCCCTTCTTCCTGCCATTCTTCCTTATGAACATCCCTTACACAATTCCTCCACATTACACTTGAGCCTACTATCTCCAAGTTTCTTTCCACCCTAAAACTTCCTTTTCAGCTCACAAAACTCTGCCCACCAACAGGTGAGTAGCCAGGATTTTGAGCAGGATGGGCCTGAAGTAGCATCTTCACCTTAGCCATACTCACTTTCAATGATTGCTATTATTATTATATTACGTATGACAGGCAGTGAGCTTTAGTTAATCAGCAAGAATGTTAATCATTTGAAGTCGCCTGGGATGGCACTGAAATTTGTCAACGACTGATGAAATGTCAATAGGAATGTCTTGATGGATGTGGAGTAATGTCAACCCATTGAGCCCAGTATTACTCATTCAGGAATAACTTATTATCACTTATGCTTTGCAACCTCCAGCCTAATAACTCGTCTCTTCTCTCCTCCAGCCTCCTCCAGCCAAGGTTTCCTCTTACTGCAACCAACACCTGAAACTGTATTACTCCCTCCAACCAGTTATCCACTTGAATTCTTTCCAAATTCTTGCAGGCTGTCTTCCCTCCTGTCCACCAAAATTTGGATGCATGTTATAGACATGGTCTAGCTAGTAACTCCTACATTACTTTACCTCTCCATCTCCACCTCTCCATTCTCAATCAATTCTGGCCCTCTATTTCTCTGCCTTTTCCCTCATCTTCTCCAAATGAACATTTCCTCTCACCCCCTGTCAAACCACACTCCAAGATACTTGAGGACTTCCACATTTTCCATTCTCTCTTCATTAACCTTCCACTCTCCTTCACTACACTTTCCACTGACCATCGTTGACTAACTCTTCTCACTATTAAACCTATATCTCCACTTCATGGGATACTTCCCCACCATATCCAACATCACTTGTATCTCCACCTGATCTCTCATCTGCATGCATACAGCAACCTACTAAACCATGTTCCTTACACTTAAGTCCCTAACTCTTTTCCCTCCAAATCCTTCAACAATCCCATCACATACACACTATAGAGAACTGGTGAAAAAAGACAACCCTGTCTCTAAAAATCTATGCTAAATACACATTAAATCCATCAAATCTATATGCCAAGTAGTCAGCTGCAAAGAGATCGACATTCCAGTGCGCTTGATGCCAGAAACCAACAACCCAGAGCCATGTAGCATACCAATGGATGGTAAACATTCATAGCTGGTTATTTGGTTCAAGACAGCATATAGCATTGTTCACAGAGCTCTGGAGAAGATCTTGTCAACTTTGCATGAGCAGGTAGTAATGAATTCATTGGTTCATGTTTTTTCTTGGTATATGAAAATGATTATGGGAAATTAATCACTCTGCAAGCACACTCTAACATAAATGACAAAGGTCTAATTGCTGCAAATAATTAAGTTCCCGAGATATGGAATAGAAATACTTCAGTATCTGCTCCTGTCTGGGTATCATATACATAATACTGTTAGAATATGAGTGTCCACACAAGTGAAGAGAACTGATGTTGGTGAAAGTTCAAATGTAAGTCATGAAATGAGTTCTTCTAACCACTGTCCATGACTGCAGGGGTGGATCCAGGGGGGGGGGGGTTTCTGGGGTTGCAACCCCCCCATAACGTTCTAAACACTAGCTCCACCTCCAGTTTCTTTGTTAGATATAGACACTTTGTTAGCTTGTTAGATATAGACATTTTGTTAGATATAGACACTTGGTTAAACTACAAACTGTTAAATATGAATCAAATTCTAGTAAACCCACACTCCTGGAATGTGGCTGTGCATATTATAGTCATTTTGCATTCATTTTGCATCCGCCATCAATATTGCCATGTCTGGAAGTAGAAAGAGGCCACCACCCAGGGATTGCACCCAGCTGACAACTTTTTTTAAAAGGTAAGCTACAATACACAGCTAGTATATGAACAATAAGGGTTAAGAGTTGAATGCTCAATTTATAATAGCCTTCTAATTAATGTAGAATCAAGTATGGGTCCCATGTCCCTGTGTCAGTCCCTGCTGATGATGGTAACTCTAGTGCATCAACTGATATAGATTTATTTGTTCAATCACCATCAATGACAGTCACAACCACTACATCGAGCTCTTCCTTGTCAATGCCAACTACTGTTTCTCAGTTATGCTCAGCAACAATTGATACGATAATTACATCACTCAGTGTAGTTCCGTCAACTAGTGGACAGGTGGACTTAGGGACAATAGTTGAAGCCGCTCAAGGTAACTGGGATAAGCTTAGGTCATTAGCAAATAATATCCTAGATGATCGTAAGAAGCAATATCTTTCTCTTCATTCCAAACCTTCTTCTTCTGATCATCTTCAGGTTACCAAATTAGGAAAAACCTGGAGTGTATCCTTCCAGCTTGGATGGTTAGTACAATTTCCTTGGCTTTCATACAGCACTGTTCTTGCAGTTGGTCTTTGCAGATATTGTATAGTTTTTCCAGAGCAGCCGGGTAGAGGCAGTGTTTCTGGAGTTGGCAATCGTTCTGGTTTGTTAGTTTTGTCCCCATACCAGAAACCATACTCAAAAGCACTTGGCAAGGATGGTGTACTTGTATGCCATGATCAGACTCAAATGCATTGCCATGCAGCTGAGAGGGTAGATCAACAGGGGCAATTTTGTAGCCACACTTCAGCTTTTGGCTAAGACAGATAAGCTCCCACACAAACACCTTCTCTCAGCTAAAAGGAACGCGAAGTATACCAGCAAGACAATTCAAAATGAGGTTATTCACATATATGCATCTAAAATTAGAGAGCATAATTATAACTGAACAGCTCCGAGAAAAAAATTGCCTTTCACCATCATTGCTGATGAAGCCACAGATCCTCATTCTAATCAAGAGATTCTTTCTGTGTGCTTCAGGTATGTTGATCTGTCCTCTCCCACTGATCCTCATATTAAGGAGTGCCTGATTAGCTTTGTCTACTTGGACCGAGCCAATGCTTCATCCATTTCAAGAAAGATTCTTGAAACAGTTTCTAGTCCTTCAGTTTCTTTAGATCCCTGCAGAATTAGAGGGCAAGCTTATGACGGAGCATCTGTGATGTCATCCGGCATTGCAGGAGTCCAATCTAAAGTCAAGGAGGTCAGCCCACTAGCTCTGTACACACACTGCTACTCACACTGCCTTAATCTTTCAATTGCCAGAGCATGTCTTGTTCAGGAAGTACGAAATTTGATTTTAGTTATAAATGAAGCACACCTCTTTTTAGCTCACAGCCCTAAGAGACATTGAACTTACAGTCAATGAATTCTTGCCTTTTTCAAAAGCAAGAAAGCTTCCAGGAATGTGTAAGACAAGATGGGTGGAGAGACATACATGCTTTGAAGTGTTTCTTGAAATGTATGAGCCACTTATCACTTTCTTAGATGCCATTTTGGTCCTACTGATTACCCAAATTTAGATGGGAGCTGGAATTGGGATACTGAGACAAGAGTGAAAGCACAAGGTCTGAAAGCTGCTCTCTCTTCTTTTCAAACTCTTGCTGTTTTTATAATCACCAAGAATGTTCTTGATGAAGTGAAAATACTTGCTTCAAACAGAAGCAGGATCAAGAGCCTATAACAAAGTTACTGAAGCGATTGAATGCTTGAAAACCCTCAGAAAGACTATTGACACCATTTTTAGCTTGTGGTATTGTCAGGTACTTGAACTGGCTGAGTCAATTGGTGTGAGTGAGAGTGTTCCAAGAAAGATAAGCATTCAACAGAATCGAAGCAACACTCCAAGTCAATCAGCAAAAGAGCTATACCAGTGCTGGATTCATTCATTAACCAGTTGGTTCAAGGTGAGGGAAAACAAAGTCATATGCTTTTGTGCCTTGTGCCTTCAGTGCTCAACTGCAATCCGAGTGTTCAACTATCACAACATATAGATGACCTTCTGTACTGGGAACAAGATCTTCCATGTTCCTTGTCTCTCAAAAGTGAACTAAGAAGATGGCAATCATTGTGGGAGCATAAGTGAGACAAAGATGAGGCTACCACCCCCAACAATCTTCTCCTAGCTCTTAGCTCTTGTGACTCTGACTCTTTCCCAAACATTCATTGCTTACTAGTCATTGCTTGCACTCTGCCTAGCACCAGTGCTGAAGCAGAACGATCATTTAGTTTTCTCAGGAGGATAAAGACATATACAAGGTCGACTTTGACTGAACAACACTTTTCTGATCTTGCTGTAATAGCCATGAACTATGGAGTGAGAAGAGTGTCAGTTGATGATATCTGCCATGCTTTTGTGCAGTGTCACCCGAGAAGGCTCTTTCAAGCTTCACTATTTATTGACTGAAAATAGTTTCCTGTTTATCTTTAGTTGCTGTTCTTTTAAGCTGATAAATATTCTTATTCATTACACAGTACAGTGTGCATGGGCTAGTTCTCCACCCCTGCACCCCCCCTGTACCTTTCTAAAATTCCTGGATCCACCCCAGCATCTTCCTTAGGTTGTTAGTAGGCAGGCAGCTAGGACCATAGCCAGGAATAATTAAGGGGGTTTCCTGAGCACTTGCACTATCACTCACAATTTTTTTTAAAGGATACCATGTTCAATTTTACATTTCTTGTTATAATAGTGTTGGTGATGATATGTCTTGTTATATAATTGCCAAGAGAAATGCAGGACGGTGCTTTCTTGCAAAATGATTAATGATCTGATCATGATTCAGCAAAGAGGGGGAAGGATTTCCGGGCAACATGGAAACCCCCCTGGCTATGGCCGTGAGTAGTTCATCAACCCCCCCCCCCATCTAAAATTCCTGGATCCACCCCTGACTGCTATGGGGTTTGGCACAAGACAATGTCAGTGACTCTGACACGAAGCAAGAATAATTGGCATAAATGCAAACTTTTAATTTCTCCTGTGGACTTCAGCTTGCCATTGTAGTACTTTTGTATTCAGATAACCTCAGCACTAGACTTCAGAGAGCAGAGCTATGTGCAGTGGTTCTCAAGTGAATGCCAAGCTTTCTGTTACTGTTCTTTGCGGTATTTCAGACAGGGATGCAAGCCTCCATTGGACCAAGGTCACTCAAACTTCTGTGAAATGGAGTAACAAGCACCATCACTTCCACGTCACCGTAAGATGCCATCAAGGAATTTTGACGTTAATGCTCAACCTGAGCACCATTCCAATATAGAGGACTTTTACCCCCAAATCTACTTTGAAATTGTGTACACTGTAGCTATATAGCTGCATTGTAGAGTGTTTCAATCAAAAGGGTCACACCATGTATGCAAGCTGTGAGCAGGTTCTTCTGAATGAGATTGGGGAACTTATCTCACAAAACATTGACCAACTGTGTGAGTTCTATGCTGAGTTTACCCTAACACCCTTCGAGTTCAGCCATCTATAATGGCAGAGTCTTATCACAGTTTCAGTCAAGGTGAAGGGGGATTTCCTCAAAAGAACAAAAATATCTGCTCCCTCATATCGGAGGTCATGTCCTTGTTCAAGATTGTTCTGGTTATGCCAGCAACAAATGCCAGCTCTGAACGTGCCTTCAATGCACTGTGAAAGGTGAAGCCTTACCTCCATACAACCATGTCAAACAACTCTGTAAGTGATCTTATGATATGCACAGTCATAAGGAGCTGGTGAAGCCAATGACTTTGTGGATAGAGTAAAGAGGCTCATCCATCTTTGGCCACTTCCACACAGAGTAATAGATGTGGATGAATGCCTCTCTACTCTAGTTCTGACTCTCCAACTCTTTATGATTGGTCATGTCCCCATAATGATATTATTGGAATAAAACTGCTATAATTTATTTAAGTCAGTAGAATTGCGACCCTATTTTTTTTTTATTACAAGGGGAGTATCCCAGTCCTCAGTATAGGGTAATCAGCATTGGCACTGCTCTTGGGCCCCCCCAACTTTCAGTTACCCTCCTGTAACAACAATGACAAACATTTTGGGGGCTGGTCAAAGGCAATACTTATATGTTTAATGGACATTTCAGCCTACATGCTTAATATATATAGCAGTGCTGAACTGCTGATAGAGTTCTGTTTATCTGAGTTATCTGAGCACCAAAGTGAGTGAACATTTGAACCCCCTGAAAAAATGGACAATAACTGGTAAAAAGTTTGTAGCTTTGTACACAAAAATCATCAGTACACAGGAGAGCCTAATTAATCTAAATCTAACTGAATACTCCTGTAATGACTGGTAAGTAGTTGGGGTATCTTCATTTGATGTATCCAAGTATCTTCCATACTTCAGGTTCAATGAAAAAACTACTGAAATTGCTTTGCACGATGTCTTCAAACCTTGACAGCAAACCTAAACTCAGCATTTTCTCCACCACAACAGAGTAAGCAAAATGAACCACCAATGCCTCTCCAACTACACAATTGGGATTGGCCACTTTAGAAGAATAAGTTCTTGTCCACCATTCTTCATCACTACATGGAATCTTGCCAGCTTCAAGTAATGCCTTGATATCTATCAGGTCTCTATCCAAGAGAAAAGCATTGATGCTGAACCTTGCTCTATCGGTAGTAAGTTCGAGGCCTTTAAAGAGATACTGTTCCAAAGTCTTGTGTTTATAGTGATGAAAGAAAGTATGCAGTGTTAGTTCAGCACATTCTGGTCCTTTCCATCCACAAGGTGCACTTGGGCTGTAATTAAACTTCAGGTTTTTGGGGTTGGTATCATTATAAAGACCATTTCTCTGATGGATCCAGCTGCACCTCCAGTTCGAGCCAGCTATGTTGAAAAAGTGCATGAAACAAGAGGAATTCTTATTTGTAACCATGCTTTGAAAAGCTCCCGGATGGATGTACACTATATCATCATCAAACTTAAAGAAGGTCGTTTTTGGATAAGCCATCAAGTGAGAGAAAATTATGAAGTAAGGCTGAACAAAAAGGTCTTCCTTAATAAGTGAAGGCTTTCCTGGAGGATGGCCCATAAATTCCATCCGGAAAATTTCTTTCTTGGACAGCGAGTTAGTTGTTGTAACGAATTCTTGGAGTTTGTTGAGAGTTTCTCCATCATACTTAATCATCATGAACCAGACTTCATCTAAGATGCCCCCGTTTCTTCTCAACTCTCTGTAAACATGTGCTAACTGGATTCTTAAGTACTTCCACCTTCCAGAGTAGATGAATAAGATGTTTGTCTTGTTCTCTACAGCAACAGACTGATGTCCAGGACAATTGATGACTTTTTTCACTGTGTTGAAATAGAAGTACGATACTGACAGCATAACCACTACAACTAGCAGGACTAATAGCTTCTGAAGCAGACTGACACTTTGCATCTTTTAGCTAACGTGCCAGTCTCCCAAAAATAATAAGTCCACTTGTCAACCAGATTCTAACAGCGCGTGTTTGCGCTGAGAGCGGCAACTATTTAATTAATGCGCAGTCAGCTAGCAGCTGTTACTTTAATATACAAGTACTGTATATTGAAGGGGGGGAAAGAAAACAGGAATATTGTACTAAATGTATACTTCTGTGGTTACTCATAAACCAGTGCTTATTGACTTGTATTTTTGCAAATGGAGTTGTTCTTGTCTGGGTCAGATTTTTCTAGTGATATCCACTTACTTAAAAATTTTTTTTTTTTTTAAGCCTTACAGGACGAGTGTCAGGACGAGTGTCACAATTAGGAGGACGAGTCGTCACGGATTCGTGACATGCAAATTAACAGCCGAAAGGACGGCATCACGAACTTTATGCTACACGCAAGTGGTAGTCTAGCAACAGCAGCTGCTGAAATAACCACGAAAGGTTGTAGTTGAACATGACCGCAAATGAGGCGCGACTTGAAGAGAGAAATTACCGAGTAGGAGGCCGAACGAGTCGGAAGTGAAGAACTTTTGGAACAGAGTTCTCGGTAGGAAGGGTGAATTTGATCTGAAAGATAGTTCAGTATCGGGCTGGATCAAGAGCTTCAGTCATGTTACTAATGAAAATTGATTAGGTAGAGAGTGTGAATGGGTGTACTAGTGAAAGTGACTGTACTAGTGAAAGTGACTGTACAAGTAGTGCCACAAGTAGTGCCACGTGAGGAAAGTAGTGGGGGTAATGAAGGAGGAACGGAGAACTCCTCATAGAGTGTAGGTACATGGAGCGGTGCCTTGCCATAGCAATGTCATTTCATGACCACACCTTCCCACATATCTCCGTTATAATCTTCTGAACTTCATTGCGGTGGGCAGCTAAGTGCTTCACGTACACACAAGACTGACTAGGGGGGCAGCCAGTAGCGCTGGTCAGAGTAGAATGGGAATTAGTGATATGAAAGCAGGAAGCAGTAGTATAGAAGTGGGTAGCAGTTGCTTGGGAAATGCTGTAGCAGGGGCAGTAGTATGGGTCTTGGAAGTAGAAGGGGTGGAATGGGACGAGGGAGAGTAGAGGGAGAGTATCCTCAGTCACTTGAGGGAGAGTATCCTCAGTCACTTGGCAGCAGTATACCTGGTCTCTAGAGCTGAGTTTTAGATATAGTTAAGACATTTTGTGTTATGGTTTGTTGTACTCTGACATATTTTGTCTAGAGGTTGACTTCTCACCTCACAGGACTATAGAAGATGCTGTCGTTATTGAAGAAGTTATAGTGAGTAGCTTCTGAGCTTTTACTAGTCATTTATTACGTTGTAGCTATAAGGCTCTGTTCCAATACCTCCAATCTCTTACCAAACAAAACCTTCATGTCTTCCCTCCTCTCCTCCAGCTTCCACCCCATACCGCCCCATATTGCCACTACTGCTACTGTATTACTTGCCCCCAACTATCTCCTATATACCCCTTCCGATCTGTGCTGACTCCAAATTCTTGCAAGCATTACGTCCTCTGCCTAGCCATACTTTGGCTGCATACTCCATACTAGGTTTCACTAGAAGCTCTTACACCATTCTTCCTGTCTATTTCCACCTGACCATTCCCTCTACTCATCCATGTTACCTTCCCAAGGGTTGCAATCCAACTGACTTTTAAACTAAATATAGCAGTTTTATCCAATATCACTATGTGACATGGCCAGATACGACTATCATAAAGACGTAAATAGTTCGAGAGAGAGTCAGGAGACATAGAGTAGAGAAGTATTAATCCACATCCATTACTGCTATGTGGAAGTGGCCGAAGATGGATGAGCACCTCTGTACTCTATCCACATAGTCATTGGTGACTTGCTTTAAGGTTTAATTCCTTCACCAGCTCCGTTGGGACATGGTTGTATGGAGGTAAGACTTCACCCTTCTCAGTGCACTGAATGCATATTCGGAGCTGGCATTTGTTGCTGGCATAACCAGAACAATCTTGACCAAGGGCATGATGGACTAGATCTTTTGGGGGAAATTTATAACATGCAATGTATCTCCTCCTTCACCTTGACTGAAACTGTGATAAGACTCTGCCTTTATAGATAGCTGAATGTTAGGGTTAAACTCAGCATTCACACAGTTGGTCAACATTTTGTGAGACAAGTTTCCCAATGCTCATTCACAAGAACCTGCTCACAGCTTGCATACATGGTGTGACCCTTTTGATTGAAACACTCTACAATGCAGCTAGCTACAGTGTACACAGTTTCAAAGTAGATCTGGCAGTAAAAGTCATCTACATTGGAATGGTTCTCAGGTTGAGCATTACTCTCACAATACCTTGATAGCATATTATGGTGAAGTGGAAGTGAAGGTGCTTGCTACTCCAATTTCACAGCAGCTTGAGTGACCTTGGTCAGGCGAGGTTGAAGCAAACAGGGCCCTATGGAGGCTTGCATCTCTGTCTGATTGTATACCTCGAAGAACGGTGACAGAAAGCTTGGCATTCTCTTGAGCATCCACTGCACATAGCTCTGTCCTCTGAAGGCTAGTGCTGAGATTATCTGAATACAAAAGTACAATGGCAAGCTGAAGTCCACAGAAGAAACTAAAATCTGCATTTTGGCATGCACTCCAATTCTTGCCTTCATGTCAGAGTCACTGACATTGTCTTGTGCCCAGTCCCATAGAATCATCAACAGAATAGCACTCAGTGATGCAGCTCGGACATTCCTCCTTGTTGGGCAGAGGATTTTCAGAGTTGGTCGTATACATGGAGATCACGTCAATTTCTCCCAGAATTTCTGCTTGTTTTCTGCAGAATTCTGCCTCACTTTTATATAGGACCCTTCTTTATGATTTCATAAGCAATATCAAGTGTGTCTTTTAGCAGGGAAATATTTTTTATCGTATCCCTGACAGCAAGGTTAAGTGAATTGCAGTAACAGTGTGTCAGCAGACATTTTTTATTCAGTTTCTTGATTTGTGCAGCAACCCCATTCTTGGTTCCAGTCCGAACATCCGTCATAGCATTTCCCATGGGCGTCTTGAATTCTGAGATTCATAACGCAGTTGCACATCTTTTATGCAAGTGACAATTGTATCTGCATTTGTCTGAGTAACTGGCCAATATATTCCTCACGTACTATATCATCCACCAACATATGCAAATTAGATGTTGTTCAATGCTGCTCGCATCAGTACTCTCATCAGCCATGATACTCCACCAGAGTCAGTTATGTCACTTGCTATACCATGCAGCACTTTTAGAGCCATGATTTGTAGTATTTCATTCTGAGCACCCAGCTTGTCATAAGAATTTTAAATCCACTTTCAAAGCACTTCATATCTTCAGCTCGGAGAAGGAGGAGCCACTTCAAACTTGACTCCTTCTCTTGCATGTTCTTACGAAAGGCAATGCCTTGGCGGGCAGCATAGATGATTTTCAGGAGGCAGTTCCTATTTTCCTTTTGACTCTTGATCCACTCCTTCAGCTGCTCATCAATGTGTCCTAGTTGAGTTAGCATAGTTACTGCATGTTTCTAACATAGTGAACTCTCATGTTTACGGAAACCCTTGGTTTTTTTTTTGCACAGAGGCTTTATCCAATTACTGAACCCACCAGACAAGAATGGGCTTTCGGATATTGTATCAAGACAGTCCGGTTTAGTTTGTCTTGGGTATAGCTTATTATGCACCATAATATAAAGTTACAATATTATGTAATATATGACAGAATACATCTCCCTCCTGTGGTATTGAGAATACAGATTAGACTCATAAACTACATATAGTGCACACACAGAATTCTAAATAGAGCACAGTATAGTAGTCAACACAATATTATTTCACGCATTTCATGCAAATGAAGCTAGTTTACGATCAAGTCCCTCCCCGAATTTTAGTGTGTATCTTGTTTCTTGGTAGGAAGCTGTGGAGACCAAGTGCGCTGGAGTCGGAGAAGAACAGGTAAGTGTTTTATAACAAGCAATGATGTAATTGTGTTTTCTTGAGGGATGCAGGGCTGTTGTGGGTGTCTCTGAAGATTATTGTGAACTCTTCTAATCACTTGCTCTCTGGCTGAGACAAGTGAAAGGCCGCCGCAATATTCAAAGAGTCTAGTTTTATACTCTTGCTTGGTAATTACCAGGGTTGGGGTCAAGTACAGTTGATCAAGTACTCAAGGACACCAAGTACTGACATATCAAGTACAAGTACAATACCGTAGCAAGTCCTCAAGTACATTAAGTACTGATGCATCAAGTACAAGTACACAAATATAACCACGGACATTTAAATTGAAACGATATTTCATTGGTACATGATGCTTTATGTCTTAACACCAGGTAACAGTCCAATCACTTCAGTCTTCAGTTCATATATCAATTATAAATGGTGATTGCACTTGATCATCATGATCATCTCAAAGTTTTTGTCAGTGAGTCGACACCTATCTGGCCGAAACACCTTCCCAGCAATGCTAAATGTCCTCTCTACTGATGCTGATGAGGCCACGATTGTCAGGTACTTGACAGCAAGCTTGGATGGGGCCTAGTACATGTGTGAATGTCCTTTCCAGTATGCAAGAGGGTCACTCTCTTCAGCCATGGTTTGCCAAGATACTGATTCACCTCAGCCATGATTGATGCTGGTTAAGCTGTAGCAGCTGGTGCATTATAAATATTACAATAACCGTCTCAATCATCAACTTGAAATTGTATTCTCTCGACGTTTTGACAGTCATAAAGCTGAACAGCTTGCTCCATTTCTTGGCTGGGTTGCTACTCACTGCAGAGGCCTCCGGAGGATGAGCATGTTCAACAGCCATCATAGATAGCTCTGTTGTAACAGCTTCCCGTTGGTTGTCATCCCTGCACCATTGCAGCTTGAAACGAGGATAGAGACAATCAGCAAGCCTGAAAACCTGATTGTCCTCATATACTGTATCAAGTGAGGTACTCAGGGCTATGATGAAGCTGTTCTTGTAGCGGGATTTCATAGTGGTAAGATGAATCCGAAGACCAATGATGGTTGGAATGATAAAACTGGCAATGACTGTTTTCTCATGCTGTTCTATTTCTGTAGCTTCCTCGAATGGCTCCAGGATCTCAAGCATGTCATTGAGGACGTTACGATCGTATGCAGTGATGGAGGGTGCATCAAGCTGGTTGAGCTTAGCTGCAGGTACAGCGAGCATGGAGCGAATCATTTTCACTTGGGAATTCCACCTTGTTACGTTTGCTGTCTGCAATCTCGTTTTCCCCTCAAGTAGATCAGTGGTGATTGTTGACTTGTGCACGTGGTTAACAACTTTGCAGATTTTTCCGAGAACATGGTTTAGCTGACCTGCCGCCTTGAACCCATCACTTACGACAAGCTGGGTGGTATGGCAGAAGCATGGGCTGTGGTCTGTAGTGATATGCTCATACTCATCTGGTGCGACAGTGATGGTGGAATCAAGGTCAACTTCCTCGTCAGAGTTACCAGCTGCTGAGTCTTGTGGTCTGGTAATCTGGCAGCGAGAAGGCCTTCAACATGTTTGAAGCATTGTCGGTCACAATAGTTGATGCAATGTTGTACAACTGGATACTGCTGCACTATGGTGGCAGCAGTGGGTCCACCCCTGAACCGCTTGCATGCGATTACCACCACAAACTTCATGCTCCAGTCCTGAAATTGGCCAGTCATTCCGAGGTATGACCGCATCTGTCGACTGGACCAGATGTCCAGTGTGATGCACACACTCTGTGCACAGTTCAGTTGCTGGGAGATCTCAGATTGCACGCTGGTGGGAGAAGTGAGCCAACGAGGTGTTTGTGACTGGGCACCTGATAGCATTGATCTAGGGCGTGGCACAAAACCCGTGAAGTACTGACTATCCAATCTGGAGAATGGCACGAGATCGCATGCGATGTGTGAGACAAGGGCGTTGGCGATTGTCTTCTGGCGCAAATCATGCACTGTATTTCTTGGCATCATAGTAGATTGCGGAGATCAGTGTAATCCTTAGGTAGCTGAACCTCTGAAAAATATTGATTTCAGACTGAATATCTTTCGAGTGCAAATACAATAGGTTGCAGTTTGTTTAAGAATTAGCTATCTTGTGGTTTAAGAGTGCATAAGACACTGTATATATAACCTATGACTACATTGACTAAGCAAACAAAAGCTACATTGGACTACAATAAAATTTCCAGAAAGGAAATTCGTCCAGGAGCACCTCCTTTCTCAATGGCATGGGAGTATTCGTAATGGTTCCTGGTGTAGGTGCCTATGCAGAAAGTGATTAGAAAGAAAAACCATTTCAAAATTATGAGAAGGCCAAGTCTGGGAGAAATGACCTAAGATCGCCTACCGGATTTGGTCATGCCACTAGCAATTTACAGCATGTGCTACTACTCCAAGGGCACAGGAAAAGTACCTCATTGTTGCCTAATGTCAGAATTAGTTTACTGGCATATGCATTGCACATCAGGAAGGCTGCTAGCAATTCCTATATTGGATTGGCACACTTTGATGGAAATCTCTTCCCCCCTAAAAAAACCCAAAGCTTAGAGCTCGTTCACATCAGCAGCTCCTTAGCTGCCTAAATGATGGTATTGGTTACTATTAGCTCAAGAAAGATTCAGAGATATGCCCTTTAATACAGTGAGTTGGCAGCGTAAAAGCCATAAGAGGTTGCGAAAAGAATCTTGAAATCCATCATCAAGGAACCCGGCATCTCCTTTTTCCCAATCACATAATTTGCATAAAATCAAAGAACTTTTAGTACCACTGCCAGGGTTCAGGGTTCAGGTGGGTGGGGGGAAATGGAGGAATTTGGGTGGCATGATGGTTAAGATGTTACACAATACACTTTCCGGGGGGGGGGGGGGGGGGGGGGGGGGAGGGGGGCACGAGAGTAAGATGTGACATAATACCATTACAGGTGGTTTGGATATGGATCACCCAATGGACTTGTTTATGATGGAATCAAGCTAATACACGTGTAGTATTATTCGGATGAAATGTAACTATATAGCTTACTTTATATATTAGATCCTCGGTGACCCAGAACCTCTGAGTTAGACTCTGACTTAGTCGTCGACCACTCAACAATAAATATACAGCAACAACCATGAGATAGAAAGGGATCAAGTTTAGACCACAACCAGTTAGATGACCCTCTACCATTTAAATCATGACCTCCATTGCTTTCAGAATTAGTGTAACTATTGGTGTAGCTATAATATGATGGGTAAGGGGTCATCCAACCCGGTGTGGTCTACATGGAAACAGTCTTGTTTCCTCCTTCTTAAGCACAAATGAACTCTGTCAAGTAGAACAAACAGAACAGTGTACAGATGATTTCTGAGGTCAGATGTGATTGATCTTTCTTAGAACAAGATACTCTGTATAGCCACAGCTGCTCACTTCTTAGCTAGTAGGAAGATGCAGCTGCAAAGGATTGCAGCTGCTATTAGTATACCAGAAGAACAAGATAGATTGTGGGTGAACTCCTCTCAGTCCTGCAGACAAAACATATATCCGAGTTTACTGTTACTAAATGGAGGTGTTGATGTTGATGTCAACTCTCCAACATCCTTAAGCTTGCAGGCCTTACCAGCTTAGTCAGCTCAGCTTCACGGCTCCTACTGCACACACATGAGCAATATACAGGTGTATTTATGGAATTGGCGATGTTTTATCCATGTGTTTCACTCAACAGTAACCTTTGAATCCTCCTGGCCTAATCCTCAATGGGGGGCTTCTTCAGACAACCCTCAAGTCTAATCATCAAAGGGCACTACTGACTCTATCTATGATGGAGCCCTCCAGGCCCAACCTTCAACAGTAACCATGGACCCTTCTAACCCAACCCTTGATTGCAAGACAGTATTGATGCAATATGTAATTCTAGTCAGATATGTAATCATCATATTCATTAATGTATTTAGTTTCACCAATATATGAGGTATGATTCGTCGGTAATAATCTGATCTAAGCACTTTTAAGCTCACACTTCTAGGTCTTACATTCCAAGATGTGGTTTATGAGCTAACTTGTCACAAGCTAGGGTTTCCACCCTTGGTCAGGTAATGCTCTCAAATTACATTCCATGCATCCCTAGGTATATCCACTTCACTGGCCCTGAAGAAACCCTAGCCACTATCCTGTATATAATCCTAGTCACTTCCATGGTCGTCCTACACACAGCCCTTCCCAGATCCCAACTGCTCTGGTCCTAACCCTAGTCACTGCCCTGGTCATAACCTTAGCCATTTCCCTGGTCCGGCCCTTGCCACTTCCTGGTCTTACTACAGCCACGACCTGGTCTTCTTCTAGCCACTGCCTGGTCCTATTCTAGCCACTGCCATGGTCGTAATTCTAGCCATTAGCTACCCTAGTCAGAGCCATCATTCTGGTCTTAACTCTAACCACTGTTCTGGTCTTAACTCTAACCACTTTTCTGGTCGTAACTCTAGTCACATTCTGGATAGCCACTGTTCCTGGCTCTAATCATAACAACTGTCCTTCCTAAACCTAACAACCTAATCCAGTGCAATAATGAAGATGTCATCATAATGATGTATTTTTACTAAGATTGGGACATATAGAGGAAGAACTAATCCATCCTTGCAAATCAGTAACTGATGTTGACTGCAGATGTTTCATTGGTGAACACGACTGAATTTAGTGAATTTGTTGGCTGAATTTGGTGAACCCGAGGAACCATACAGCTCTAAACTAACCAATAGCTGTTGCTGCTGCACATGACACATGATGTGTACATGTGGTGGTACCAGCCTGCAGTATGCCATGTGCACATTTACCGTAAGTGCTATCCCAAGGCTCAAGAGACACCTCACCTTCAGCATATTTTAAGGTCAGTGCTTATATAGCACGTGGTCTATGGTAGCCATTTGATCATTCACAATGACTGCCATACTAACAGGATGGCATTTTTGACTCTCAGAAGGGACACACACAACACATACCTACCAACTCTCAATGATGACCAATGATTTAAATATATATAGTAACATACACCAGTGTTCCAAGAAAACATTTGAGGGAGCCAAGGCACGAAGACCTCCCTTGCATACAAACTTCTGGAGACTACAATAGCACTATGTACTTATATATTATTCAATTGCCAAGAGATAGCAGGTTTCTTAGTTAGTTTATAGCTTAGAAATCCACTACACTGGACAGACTATAACGAACGCCAGAGAAACTACAACAGATAGCAATGGCTAACCGCCTGAAATGGCAGCTACCAGGACACTACCCCACTCCACCAAATACCAAAGAGGATGACAGTTGAAGCGGCAGTGGAACATCAGATGGCACGATTGGCTACAAGGTGAAAACACAAATAGAAAGACAGGAATGTGAACATGCAGGCATTGCGAGGAGAATGGAAGATGACACGAGGAGGACGGAAGAGAGAGAAAAAGACATGAAACGGCAAGAAGCCAAAGAGGAGAGGAGAGAGAGAGCAGAGCAAAAAGAGGATGCTAGGAGAAAAGAGAAGTTGGAGAGATGGTTCCAGATGTTGCAGATGCTGACCCAGACTGGCACCAGCAGACAAGAACAGGCAGCAGGAGAGGGAGGAAGTTGAAAGAATCAGACAAGAGGACAAACAGGAAGATGAGAGGAGACGGCAAGAAGCTAAAGAGGAGAGAGAGAGCAGAGCAAAAAGAGGATGCTAGGAGAAAAGAGAAGTTGGAGAGATGGTTCCAGATGTTGCAGATGCTGACCCAGACTGGCACCAGCAGACAAGAACAGGCAGCAGGAGAGGAAGGAGGTTGAAAGAATCAGACAAGAGGACAAACAGGAAGATGAGAGGAGACGGCAAGAAGCTAAAGAGGAGACTGATCGCATCAGACAGGAGGCAAGACAGAGAGAAGAAGAAAGAGAGTGTGTGAGACATCACGAATGCGAAGAAGACAGGGAGAGACAGAATCAAAGTAATGGCAAGGATGCCCGGCGGTCTGTTCAGCTTAATGGGTCAACCCATGTTTGTCTTTCATTAAAAACATTTTTGTCATTACTTTTAGTAGCATTCTGTGTATAATCTCATGTATTGCTCTCTGGGACAACTAAGGCTAATGAACTGAGGAAATATTTCATCATGTGAGTAAATAACAATCTCCCTCACTGGTTCAAATAAGTGCCACAGCCTCAAACAAGCAAGAGTGCATAAATTAAGGATATTGGTCATGTTGCGATATATCAGTCAATGCACTTGTTTAGTTGTTGTTTTGTTGTTTCTTGTAGTTACGATGAAGAAGTGATGGAAGAATATCAGAAGTCAATGGCCACCAAGAACCTATTGTCACTCACTGAAGATACTCAGGTGATTGCATCATCAGAAATCTCCTTCTAGAATACATACCTAGTTGGTCATTGGCATCCTGAGGTGTTATGTAATTACTACGAGTGGACTTTGTCTAATCCTCTGCCCAATGAGATAAGATGATCTTCATTAGGTTGGTGCTGACTCAAAGCTAGTGAAAACTGGGATTCTCTGGGAAAACAGAGCAGTTGCCAGTAGGAGATTTGATAGATTTGCTCCTGCAATATCTAATATATGGTGTGGTGCGCATGCCATCACCTCTGTAGGGCACCATTTACTTGTATTTATATATATATATATATACATGTATATCACTTTTATATAGGGTGGAATGTCTCCATTGTGTTCTTATGTAATTAATGACACAGAAATACCTTAGCATGTATTTGCTATAATTATACTGTATGTCATGTCACTGTGGGGTGGGGAGGGGAGAATGCATCTACATTCATATATACAAAGGTGGTGAGGTATGTGGCTCTGGCAAGGCCATCGATCATCTTGTCCACTCGAAGCACGGGAAATGGTCGGGATGGGTCACTGCATTGAATTTACACTATATAGTCCACACAGAGGCACAGTGACCTGTCCTTCTTTTGGACCAGCACAATGGGAGCAGCCCATGCCTTCTTCTCACAGAGTGTTGCATACTCCTGGGCTGCTTCGAGGCGGTCATATGTCTCCTGGAAGAAGGACACAGTGCTTTTTGGGGCCTGCTTGGGTGCTTCCCATTCTTCCTTGATTCACATGGTTTGCGGGAGTTCGTTCCATAGAAGAGCCACCAAATGTATTTAAATAACTTCTATAAAGTGCATCCACAGTATCTCCATCTCCTACCATTCATGATGCTCCTAGAACTCCATGTTTTTCGACATGTCACACTGGATCAAACTCACTGATTCCTCAATAAGGGCATCAAAACATTCCTAAATGACGCACATTCAACTTCCAACTTGTCTCGTCACATCTACTTCAACAGGTTGCCACATCTTTGGAATGGTCTACCTTCAATTGCCTTACTCCAGGTCCAGGTACCATCAAAAAGAGAGATCAAAGACTTCATGTGGTCTCCCTTCAATGACATATCACTACCTCCGTCTCTGTTGCAACCATTCTTCATTTTAGAACCTGCAAACCACCATGTTCTAACACCATGGATCCCTTACTTACACCTTATTCATCCTAACGTCATCAATTGATCATCTCATATACTGTAAAATGATAAATGAATGTATGCAAAGATATAACAAAACCAAGTGGTCACACCTGGTCCGACACCCTCCCACCCCCCACCCCACTTAAATTTTTTAAAAAGCATGTAAATCTAATTAAAGCTGTATATATTGTAATACACATGTTTTTATTTTAAATGTTCAAGAGTCATCTAATTGGGTGTGGTCTACATAACTATTTTTAAAGGGTTGTCTGCATGGGTGCCTTCTCGAGGATTCTATTCTTGTATGACTTGTATGATTACTTTCAGCTAACATCAAATACTTTGGGGAGATTCTCTTTAAATCATCTTGAGCCAACGTTTCAACCAGTCTTTATCAGGCAAATTAAAAAAAGAAAACAAAGCACAACACGTCCACACTTGCTAGCAATGCAACAAATGCATGTGATTTATGAGTTGTCTGAGTACCAGTGTATATGCACAGCAACAAATGAGGCAGACAACGATCGGCATGGTTTCACGTGTATAGTCTTAGTCTTGATAGTTGAGACCCAGCAACTATCAGGGCATAGTATTGATAGTTGATGACCTTTGTCTTGCTTCTTCTCAAGATAATACCTCTTGCCCTGACTTTTCCAAAGAGATGATTCAATTGGTTAGCTGGTTGCAGTGAGCGCAGATTTAGGATAATAGTTGATGTCATGACTACATAATTATAGTAATTATTTTCCTCCGTCAGTAGAGTTCCGTCAGTAGAGTTCCGTCAGTAGAGTCACTTGAAAAGTGGTATATATTGAAAAATATGCGCGACACAATTTGCCCAACTATTCCCAAACAGTTTCATCACTGTCGTAGTATTGTTAGATTGCATTGGTTTAACCATTGTCCTATATAGATGACATCATGGTGTTGCAATGCTTAGATGGAAGTAGCCAAGAGATGTATGAATTCTTACAGATTCTTCTGGTGCAGGGTTCAATAACCTGATGTGCTATCACAATGGATGGCAAATTCCAAAACAGAAAATGTGCACATGATGACTGTGAGAGGAGTTTTGTTAAGAGGAAGATATGTTCTGAACTGACGATCAAGACATTTGGCTTGGAAAAAGAGTGCAGGAGGATATATGATGTCATTGAAGTAAGGATCTTGACCAGAAATGGCACATCCCTGAAGTTATCGGCAGTTGTCGTCCCCCGCATTCGCAACCCTGTACATATTTTACCCGTCTCAGTTACCAAGCAAATGTACGAGCATATTTTAGGACTGGATCTTGCTGACTCAGCTGATGTTACTGGTAGGGAGATAGATATGCTTATCAGTACTGAAGGTAGCTTACTTGGAGAGTAACTAATGGACCTAGGGGACCCACAGACATGCAGACTCTATTTGGATAGGTATAGTTTGGACCAGTTGAAGCCAGAAGACACAGTGGTGAGCTTTGTTGCCACACACTCCACCCATTCCTTGAGGGTTGACGTGTTGCTATCGCAGAGGATGAGAGTTTGGAAACCATACTGAATAAGTTTTGGGAGCTGGAATCACTTGAGATTCTCAAGAACAAGAAGTCAGTTTATGAGAGTTTCACACAACAGATATCCTTGAAGGGAGGAAGATACAAGGTGCACTTACCATGGAAGGAGTCTTATTCACACCTCCCAGACATCTACGACTTGTGTTGTAAGAGATTGACCAGTCTTCTCCAGAAACTGAACCAAATCCCAGAACTCCTCATTGAGTATGATGCGTCATCAGGGGTCAGCTTCACCTTGGGATAGTGGAGGTATCCTGGCCACTCTGACAAAGGAAATGTGCATTACCTCCCACATCATACAGACAAGGATCAACAGACCACGAAGTTAAGGATAGTGTATGTGAGGAAAAGTGACCCATCTCTCAATGATTGTCTTTATATGGGTCCCAACTTCAGGAAATCCATACCAGATATCCTCCTCAGATCCAGGCTGCACAAGGTTGCATATATATATACCCATTGAAGATGTGGAAAAGGCTTCCCTGATGGTTTCAGTTGCACCCACAGACAAAGATGTCTCGAGGTTCTTGTGGATTGCAGATGTAAAGGATCCACTCTCGGGGAATTACTGAGCTGAAGTTTACTTCAGTGGTCTTTGAAGAGTCAGCTAGCCCATTTCTCCTGAATGCTACCATTGATCACCACCTTGAGAAGTTCAAGTCGATTGATCAAAGACTTGTTGATAAGTTGTGCTGGTGCATCTATGTGGATAACCTCACGACAGGATCCCATGACGTCAAGAGTGCATTTGACAGAGGCTGGGTTTAATCTCCAGAAGTTTACAACTAACTTGGCAGAGTTGCATAGGAGAATCAATGACCAAGATCAATATGCTCGACCATTTCAAGGGAGTGGCCGTGAGGCTTGGAATGAGTTGCAGGAACCGGCATTGGTGAGAGTCATGTCCTTGGAATACAATGGGATGCGTTCAACGACCAGCTCATCTTCGATGTCAGTGATGTTTCTCAAGCCATAAGAAACCTTGCCAACCAAGAGGAATGTTGTAAGCTTTGCCACAAGGTTATTTGATCCATTTGGAGTGATCTCATCACTCACTGTACGACTCAAACTGCAGTTTCAGCAACTGTGCAAGACCAAGGCAGGGTGGGATGAACCACTTGGGAAGGTCACTGGCCGAGTGGAATAGGTTGACCACTGATTTCCACACGAGGCCTGCATGCACAGTGTGCATTGTGCTTTATTTTTCACTCGGTTTCTTGATTGTGCAACAACCCCATTTTTGGTTCCAGTCATGGTCAAACATTCGTCATAGCACTGCCACCCACGGGTATCTTGAATTCTGAGATATATACAGTGTGCCACCGCTTATGCAGAAACAGTTCCATAATGTTGAAAATGTGCCCATTTTGAGTGATTTCAGACAGTTTTTCCTCAAAACGCTCAAAAACGTCCTTATTGGAGCAAAATAGAGCTTATAAACGGAAAATGTATCTGCATTTGTCTGAGCAACTGGCATCAGACCAATATATTGCTCACATATATACTATATATCATCTCCTTGTCCACCCAACGTAACAAATTATAAGTTGTTCAATGTTGCTTGCATTGTACTCTCACCAGCCATGATCATGTACCATCCAGATCCAGTGCTATACCACACAGCACTTTTAAAGCTATGATTTGAAGTACATGTATTTCATTCTGAGCAAGCACCTGGGCTCATATGCTTGTACACTTTCAAAGCACTTCATTGTCTTCAGCTCGGAGGAGGATCTGCTTGAAATTTGACTCATCCTCTTGCTCCTATATATGGCTTGGCAGGTGAGATAAGATGTACTTTGGACAATTTTCAGGAGAGAGTTCCTATTTTCCTCCTTTTGACTCTGGCTGTTCCTTCAGTTGCTCATCACGTGACCTGGTTGAGATAACATAATAACAGCATTTTTGTGACACAGAGAGCTCTCATGTTTATGGAAACTCTTGGTTATATTCAGAGTATTTCCCCAAATCAGACAAGAATAAGGTTTCATCTTGTATCAAGATGGAGCCGTCCCTTCAAATTGGCTGACACAAGTGTGGCAAATTACAGAATCTGAAATTGAAAGGCAATGGAGCCATGAAAATTGCAAATACCAGGCTGGTTGGAAAGCTCCTTGATCCATTTTGGCTTTAGGGTATTTGATGTTAACTGGCTGGTAGGGGAGGAAGGGTATTCCGAGTTGTGGATATTTTACTGGCTCCAGGTTTCTGCACATGAGAAACACAACGAGTATGTGCTTTTTATTCTTGCTACATATATACTCATAATACTTCAGCTTGAGCGAGTAACAGGATATGACAATACATGACTAACAATTTCAGAGCCCCCCCCCCCCGAGAGATCACCAAATATTTTTGGGTTCAATGCTGACATCATCATTATGTAATGGATCATGGCTTGCATGTCCTGGTTAATCTTCAGATTCTTCTGGGCTCAACCTGTGCATCCATCAGCTTGGCGATCAGTCATCTGATTCTTGGTCTTGATATGCCTTCTCCACACTCCCTTTGTAATTTGACAATAACTAAATAAGGAGGCTTGTGTTTAGTCATGATTCACACGCTGCACTAGTTAGCTCCCCAAATATGTGGACTGGAATATTCTAGAACTATTTGCACTTTATAGTTATGAACTACTCACACTAATTAACCATGAATGTCATTATTACCATGCTCTTTTTGTTTTTCAACATCACTTCTGATGTTACCTTTAAGTGGTGTGGGAAAATACCTCGGGAGAAAGTTGTTTTGCCCAAAATAAGGGGGCAGAGGGAATTACCCCCTGCTCAGCAAGAAGGTGGATTTCTGGATGGAGAGCAGAGTATCTATTGGAGTTAAGGGAGGCTTTTACCATTTTTTTTTTACGATTAAAAATAATAATTTTTATTGCTCTATTCTATACCTTGATGCATGTAGTTGTTATGTTTCAAGTTTCAGAGTATTTCAATGCTCCATTATGAAGTTATGCACCATTCTATTTCACATTATCAAGCTATATATATACAAAATACCGTTTGAATCTTGAAGACGGCGCTCCTGCCAAAGGTAAGCGTATCTCCCTAACCGTTCATGATAGAAGTCTGGAAAAGGACTCTAAATGAAGCTCTCAGTAAGCTTCCAATTACCATAGTTACCACGCAGCCCTGTGCTGTCATCACATGATCTGCGCATCCTGTCAGGCAACCGTCATCATTTCGATTTTTACCAAAAAAATACCCCCCCAAAACACACACACTTTTCATGGCTTCTCCTGAAAATCACTGTTTCCGAATCTGGAAATATTCTAACTTGCTCATTTTTTAAATGTATACAAGATTTTAATATATCATTTGAAAGTCCTTTCCCTGCTCTAAAAAGTGAATGATTAAAACATGTTTAAGTCCATCCATGGTGAAGGTATGCATATGCATACCATGTTTAGAACTTCAGGTTGACCTCTCTTAAAATTCAGTTGTTGTGCTAATGATATTTTTAGCCATTCACTTTTCACTTCTATGATCACTCTAAGCACTTCCTAAGTGGGAAGTGGTTAGGACTAAGTGGCCACGAGTTAGAATATTTCTCCCTGATACTGAGGTGGGATCCATAACTTCACCTAGGTAGTAGATATGCAAAATCTGAGCATATCAAAAGAAAGCACATTCAATACACTGCATCTTGATAAAATTTCACCTGCATTGAGAAAAAAAAAGAAAAAAGTTATGACAAGTTGTGTCGACCACCCCAGAAATGGTAAAAGCCTCCCTTAAGAGAAGCATACACCATCAGCTCTGATTGCCGAAGGGCACATCCACTCTGTATATACCTGTGGGTGATATTGTGATTGTGCATGATGAGAACCTCCGAAGAGGACTATATATGCCAAGTCCAAGAACTCATACATGGTGTCGATGGGAATGTCAGGGGTACGTCGTCAGGGTGCAGTCAGATGCAGGACACTCATCAGGAGACCCGTTAACAGTAAACGCTTAAAGTCAACCACCAGGAAGCTAAGTTACCTACTCATAAACAACGGTTGATGATCCATTGGTCAGTCAACCCTCTGAAGACCTTTCTTCGACGAGAAAGTGGGTTTGTACCTTCAAGGGTGAAGGCATGGACTAACAACTTAGACATGGATACCTAATAATTCAAACATAATATATATATAATTTTGTTGGATCAGTTCCATTTCCCAACGGGAAAAGTATTTCAGGTATTATGTATATAGTTGTCATTTATTTATTCGTGAGTCATGCACTTTGACCTTGATCATGTGAATTTTGTGCGAGAAAAAAAAGCAACTCAGACAGTTTGTTTATGCTGAGAAGTTTTATTGACTATATCTGAACTGAACTGTACTGTGGGTTAGCTAACTGCTCTCAAATCAGTGATTCATTAATAAAAAAAGTTGGCCTGAGGGCTGGACACTAAGTGCCTGAAGGGTGCCTACTGGTTGTGTCTTCACAATAGTACTAAGTGATTTACATAACTACACACTAACCAATCAGATTGCTCTATTCTTGACAACTGGTAAAACAATTATCATAGTAAAATACCATAACTATATTCATGATTGCCTGTGAAGATGTAAATATTGATGTCTTTTGGATTTGCTTAGCGTGGAGAATGTAAAAGTCAGAAACGTACACAACCTAGGAATGAAGGTGTGGCAGCAAGAAGAAAAGGGTGTGACAGTTATCCAGGGCTCATTTTCAGAGTTTTGTCATGAAA
Source organism: Cladorhizidae sp. MBARI D1340-BT2 (assembly GCA_028752905.1). NCBI lineage: Eukaryota > Metazoa > Porifera > Demospongiae > Poecilosclerida > Cladorhizidae > Cladorhizidae sp. MBARI D1340-BT2. The sequence goes on from JAQNBH010000008.1 coordinate 35,264,872, forward strand.
AAGAGAACTGGATTTTGCGCTTCGAGAGGAACAATATTCTGACAAAAATTATTGTAACGAAAGAGGAGCATGTGGAGGGCAACTTTCTGGCTGGTGAGGGTGGAGGTGAGGAGTGCTATATAAACTGGAAGTTGCAGTCATGCTGAGAAGATGTTCTGCAGCACTAAGATTTACCAGAACTAACCAAACATAGCAGATTTTATTCTACAACATTTCTTTAAGGCAGTGACCCTGTACTGTTACCCTCCCACCAAACCCATGCCCCCCAGTCTTCCCAGGCTTGTCTTCCTTCACCTTAGGCTTGCCTTCCTCCACCCTCTCAGGCTTGTCTTCCTCCACCTTAGGCTTGCCTTCTTCCATCCTCTCAGGCTTGTCTTCCTCCACCTTAGGCTTGCCTTCTTCCATCCTCTCAGGTTTGTCTTCCTTCACCTTAGGCTTGCCTTCCTCCATCCTCTCAGGCTTGTCTTCCTCCACCTTAGGCTTGCCTTCCTCAACCCTCTCAGGCTTGTCTTCCTCCACCTTAGGCTTGCCTTCCTCCATCCTCTCAGGTTTGTCTTCCTTCAACATCTCAAGCTTGTCTCGTACCATCTTCTCGGGCTTGTCTTCCTCCATCTTCCCTGGCTTGTCTTCCTTCATCACCTTAGGTTTATCCGCATCCATTTTCTTAGGCTTGTCTTCCTCCATCTCAGGTTTGTGTTCCTCTGCCTTTACGTCACTGACATATCCTTCATCCTGTCCGTCTTGGGCACTCATAGAAATGTCTGCACAACAAAATAACCAAGTATTGCAATACAGTGATAGTGCATCTCCATTTCAGCTCATTTCTATAGTACAAAGGTCACATAAAGTCAACAGGTTAAAGGAGCTATGGCACGCATGCCTAATATACTACAGGAAGTGATGTCATACAGTAACACCCTCACAAACTCTAGAGATCAGCTGTAGTGACTCCCGCAAACTTTTGTAGATTGACTAGTTTTGAGACGACCACCGGAGCTCTATATATAAGTGTGTTAAAGGAGGGGGAGGGATGGGAGGTCTAGCCAGGTGTGACCCCAATGTGCTTTTGTTAGTAAGTCTTGCCTCGCACACAGGCTGTGCTCCTGATTCAGTATAGCCAATTCAATATGCTTTCTAGCACAGGACATGTAATATTTTGAATGGTAACTTTGTTTTGCTATACCAGATTTTTTGTTTTGAAACTGTTGGATTGTCAATCACTCCACAACAACTAATTAAAGATGAGAAACAGAAACTTGTGGACATGTATTGCACATGTAGAGCAAATCATTAGCTTGTGTGGTATTGTGTGCAAAATCATTACCTGTACTGTGCTATTGTAGGATCAATGAACTGGAGTTGTCTTGGTGATGTCATAGAGAATGATGTATAGAGTTGAGTGTGAAATACTAAGCTAAAGAAAGTTGTGTTAGTTATATTTCAGCCCAATATGTCCCCTGCTGGATATTTTTCTGCGAGCTGGTGATGCAATATATATGGTACCATGAAAAAAAAGAGCTTGTTTTCAAGACTGAACTCTGCGGGACCACACACTGGTCCTACATCATATCAGGCTAAAATACATGTAGGTTGGCAATATATAGCTCTATGGGGACACACACTGGATCAATGTCACACTGGGTTGAGGCAGGTTGAAAATAGCTCACACACTCAGGTTAAAGTAGGTTGACAATAGCTCTTGGGGACACACACTGGACCAGCATCACACTGGGTTGAGGCAGGTTGAAGTAGGTTGACATTAGCTCTATGGGGACACACACTGGACCAACATCACACTGGGTTGAGTCAGGTTGAAGACTGTTGGCAATGAAGACTGTTGGCAACATTTGGCTCTATGTGGTTGGACCAACATCACACTGGGTTGTGGCAGGTTGAAGTAGGTTGACAATAGCTCTATGGGGACACACACTGGACCAACATCACACTGGGTTGAGGCAGGTTGAAGTAGGTTGACAATAGCTCTATGGGGACACACACTGGACTAACATCACACTGGGTTGCGGCAGGTTGAAGTAGGTTGACAATAGCTCTATGGGGACACACACTGGACCAACATCACACTGGGTTGAGGCAGGTTGAAGTAGGTTGACAATAGGGACACACACTGGACTAACATCACACTGGGTTGCGGCAGGTTGAAGTAGGTTGACAATAGCTCTATGGGGACACACACTGGACCAACATCACATTGGGTTGAGGCAGGTTGAAGTAGGTTGACAATAGCTCTATGAGGACACACACTGGACCAACATCACATTAGGTTGAGGCAAGTTGAAGTAGGTTGACAATAGCTCTATGGGGACACACACTGGACCAACATCACATTGGGTTGAGGCAGGTTGAAGTAGGTTGACAATAGCTCTATGGGGACACACACTGGACCAAGATCACACTACACTGGGTTGAGGCAGGTTGAAGTAGGTTGACAATAGCTCTATGGGGACACACACTGGACCAACATCACATTGGGTTGAGGTAGGTTGAAGTAGGTTGACAATAGCTCTATGGGGACATACACTGGACCAACATCACACTACACTGGGCGGAGGCAGGTTGAAGTAGGTTGACAATAGTTCTATGGGGACACACACTGGACCAACATCACATTGGGTTGAGGCAGGTTGAAGTAGGTTGACAATAGTTCTATGGGGACACACACTGGACCAACATCACACTGGGTTGAGGCAGGTTGAAGTAGGTTGACAATAGCTCTATGGGGACACACACTGGACCAACATCACACTGGGTTGAGGCAGGTTGAAGTAGGTTGACAATAGCTCTATGGGGACACACACTGGACTAACATCACACTGGGTTGCGGCAGGTTGAAGTAGGTTGACAATAGCTCTATGGGGACACACACTGGACCAACATCACACTGGGTTGAGGCAGGTTGAAGTAGGTTGACAATAGCTCTATGGGGACACACACTGGACTAACATCACACTGGGTTGAGGCAAGTTGAAGTAGGTTGACAATAGCTCTATGGGGACACACACTGGACCAACATCACACTGGGTTGAGGCAGGTTGAAGTAGGTTGACAATAGCTCTATGGGGACACACACTGGACCAACATCACACTGGGTTGAGGCAGGTTGAAGTAGGTTGACAATAGCTCTATGGGGAAACACACTGGACCAACATCACACTGGGTTGAGGCAGGTTGAAATAGCTCTATGGGGACACACACTGGACCAACATCACACTGGGTTGAGGCAGGTTGAAGTAGGTTGACAATAGCTCTATGGGGACACACACTGGACCAACATCACACTGGGTTGAGGCAGGTTGAAGTAGGTTGACAATAGCTCTATGGGGACACACACTGGACCAACATCACACTGGGTTGAGGCAGGTTGAAGTAGGTTGACAATAGCTCTATGGGGACACACACTGGACCAACATCACACTGGGTTGAGGCAGGTTGAAGTAGGTTGACAATAGCTCTATGCGGACACACACTGGACCAACATCACACTGGGTTGAGGCAGGTTGAAGTAGGTTGACAATAGCTCTATGGGGACACACACTGGACCATCATCACACTGGGTTGAGGCAGGTTGAAGTAGGTTGACAATAGCTCTATGGGGACACACACTGGACCAACATCACACTGGGTTGAGGCAGGTTGAAGTACATAGGTTGACAATAGCTCTATGGGGACACACACTGGACCAACATCACACTGGGTTGAGGCAGGTTGAAGTAGGTTGACAATAGCTCTATGGGGACACACACTGGACCAACATCACACTGGGTTGAGGCAGGTTGAAGTAGGTTGATAATAGCTCTATGGGGACACACACTGGACCAACATCACACTGGGTTGAGGCAGGTTGAAGTAGGTTGACAATATCTCTATGGGGACACACACTGGACCACCATCACACTGGGTTGAGGCAGGTTGAAGTAGGTTGACAATAGCTCTATGGGGACACACACTGGACCAACATCACACTGGGTTGAGGCAGGTTGAAGTAGGTTGACAATAGCTCTATGGGGACACACACTGGACCAACATCACACTGGGTTGAGGCAGGTTGAAGTAGGTTGACAATAGGACACACACTGGACCAACATCACACTGGGTTGAGGCAGGTTGAAGTAGGTTGACAATAGCTCTATGGGGACACACACTGGACCAACATCACACTGGGTTGAGGCAGGTTGAAGTAGGTTGACAATAGCTCTATGGGGACACACACTGGACCAACATCACACTGGGTTGAGGCAGGTTGAAGTAGGTTGACAATAGCTCTATGGGGACACATACTGGACCAACATCACACTGGGTTGAGGCAGGTTGAAGTAGGTTGACAATAGCTCTATGGGGACACACACTGGACCAACATCACACTGGGTTGAGGCAGGTTGAAGTAGGTTGACAATAGCTCTATGGGGACACACACTGGACCAACATCACACTGGGTTGAGGCAGGTTGAAGTAGGTTGACAATAGCTCTATGGGGACACACTGGACCAACATCACACTGGGTTGAGCTAGCCAACATGAAGTATGTAGGAGAATAGGAGCAGCCTAGAGTACAGATGTAGGCCCCACCATAGCAACAAGCTAGCCAACATGAAGTATGTAGGAGAATAGGGGCAGCCTAGAGTACAGATGTAGGCCCCACCATTTGTAGGAGAATAGGAGCAGCCTAGAGTACAGATGTAGGCCACACCATAGCAACAAGCTAGCCAACATGAAGTATGTAGGAGAATAGGAGCAGCCTAGAGTACAGATGTAGGCCCCACCATAGCAACAAGCTAGCCAACATGAAGTATGTAGGAGAATAGGGGCAGCCTAGAGTACAGATGTAGGCCCCACCATAGCAACAAGCTAGCCAACATGAAGTATGTAGGAGAATAGGAGTGGCCTAGAGTACAGATGTAAGCCCCACCATAGCAACAAGCTAGCCAACATGAAGTATGTAGGAGAATAGGAGCAGCCTAGAGTGCAGATGTAGGCCCCACCATAGCAACAAGCCAGCCAACATGAATGTAGGAGAATAGGAGCAGCCTAGAGTACAGATGTAGGCCCCACCATAGCAACAAGCTAGCCAACATGAAGTATGTAGGAGAATAGGAGCAGCCTAGAGTACAGATGTAGGCCCCACCATAGCAACAAGCTAGCCAACATGAAGTATGTAGGAGAATAGGAGCAGCCTAGAGTACAGATGTAGGCCCCACTAGAGCAACAAGCTAGCCAACATGAAGTATGTAGGAGAATAGGAGTGGCCTAGAGTACAGATGTAAGCCCCACCATAGCAACAAGCTAGCCAACATGAAGTATGTAGGAGAATAGGAGCAGCCTAGAGTGCAGATGTAGGCCCCACCATAGCAATAAGCTAGCCAACATGAAGTATGTAGGAGAATAGGAGCAGCCTAGAGTGCAGATGTAGGCCCCACCATAGCAACAAGCTAGCCAACATGAAGTATGTAGGAGAATAGGAGCAGCCTAGAGTGCAGATGTAGGCCTCACCATAGCAACAAGCTAGCCAACATGAAGTATGTAGGAGAATAGGAGCAGCCTTGAGTGCAGATGTAGGCCCCACCATAGCAACAAGCTAGCCAACATGAAGTATGTAGGAGAATAGGAGCAGCCTAGATGTAGGCCCCACCATAGCAACAAGCTAGCCAACATGAAGTATGTAGGAGAATAGGAGCAGCCTAGAGTGCAGATGTAGGCCCCACCATAGCAACAAGCTAGCCAACATGAAGTATGTAGGAGAACAGGAGCAGCCTAGAGTACAGATGTAGGCCCCACCATAGCAACAAGCTAGCCAACATGAGAGAATAGGAGCAGCCTAGAGTACAGGTGTAGGCCCCACCATAGCAACAAGCTAGCCAACATGAAGTATATAGGAGAATAGGAGCAGCCTAGAGTACAGATGTAGGCCCCACCATAGCAACAAGCTAGCCAACATGAAGTATGTAGGAGAATAGGAGCAGCCTAGAGTGCAGATGTAGGACCCACCATTGTAGGCCCCGCCATAGCAACAAGCCAGCCAACATGAAGTATGTAGGAGAATAGGAGCAGCCTAGAGTGGAGATGTAGGCCTCACCATAGCAACAAGATAGCCAACATGAAGTATGTAGGAGAATAGAAACAGCCTAGAGTGCAGATGTAAGCCCCACTAGAGCAACAAGCTAGCCAACATGAAGTATGTAGGAGAATAGGGGCATCCTAGAGTACAGATGTAGGCCCCACCATAGCAACAAGCTAGCCAACATGAAGTATGTAGGAGAATAGGAGCAGCCTAGAGTGCAGATGTAGGCCTCACCATAGCAACAAGCTAGCCAACATGAAGTATGTAGGAGAATAGGAGCAGCCTAGAGTACAGATGTAGGCCCCACCATAGCAACAAGCCAGCCAACATGAAGTATGTAGGAGAATAGGAGCAGCCTAGAGTACAGATGTAGGCCCCACCATAGCAACAAGCAAGCCAACATGAAGTATGTAGGAGAATAGGAGCAGCCTAGAGTACAGATGTAGGCCCCACCATAGCACCAAGCTAGCCAACATGAAGTATGTAGGAGAATAGGAGCAGCCTAGAGTACAGATGTAGGCCCCACTAGAGCAACAAGCTAGCCAACATGAAGTATGTAGGAGAATAGGAGTGGCCTAGAGTACAGATGTAAGCCCCACCATAGCAACAAGCTAGCCAACATGAAGTATGTAGGAGAATAGGAGCAGCCTAGAGTGCAGATGTAGGCCCTACCATAGCAACAAGCCAGCCAACATGATATGTAGGAGAATAGGAGCAGCCTAGAGTGCAGATGTAGGCCCCACCATAGCAACAAGCCAGCCAACATGAAGTATGTAGGAGAATAGGGGCAGCCTAGAGTACAGATGTAGGCCCCACCATAGCAACAAGCTAGCCAACATGAAGTATGTAGGGCAGCCTAGAGTGCAGATGTAGGCCCTACCATAGCAACAAGCTAGCCAACATGAAGTATGTAGGAGAATAGGGGCAGCTTAGAGTACAGATGTAGGCCCCACCATAGCAACAAGCTAGCCAACATGAAGTATGTAGGAGAATAGGGGCATCCTAGAGTACAGATGTAGGCCCCACCATAGCAACAAGCTAGCCAACATGAAGTATGTAGGAGAATAGGAGCAGCCTAGAGTACAGATGTAGGCCCCACCATAGCAACAAGCTAGCCAACATGAAGTATGTAGGAGAATAGGAGAAGCCTAGAGTACAGATGTAGGCCCCACCATAGCAACAAGCTAGCCAACATGAAGTTTGTAGGAGAATAGGAGCAGCCTAGAGTACAGATGTAGGCCCCACCATAGCAACAAGCTAGCCAACATGAAGTATGTAGGAGAATAGGAGCAGCCTAGAGTACAGATGTAGGCCCCACCATAGCAACAAGCTAGCCAACATGAAGTATGTAGGTGAATAGGGGCAGCCTAGAGTACAGATGTAGGCCCCACCATAGCAACAAGCTAGCCAACATGAAGTATGTAGGAGAATAGGAGCAGCCTAGAGTACAGATGTAGGCCGCACCATAGCAACAAGCTAGCCAACATGAAGTATGTAGGAGAATAGGAGCAGCCTAGAGTGCAGATGTAGGCCCAACCATAGCAACAAGCCAGCCAACATGAAGTATGTAGGAGAATAGGAGCAGCCTAGAGTTCAGATGTAGGCCCCACCATAGCAACAAGCTAGCCAACATGAAGTATGTAGGAGAATAGGAGCAGCCTAGAGTGCAGATGTAGGCCCCACCATAGCAACAAGCTAGCCAACATGAAGTATGTAGGAGAATAGGAGCAGCCTAGAGTGCAGATGTAGGCCCCACCATAGCAACAAGCCAGCCAACATGAAGTATGTAGGAGAATAGGAGCAGCCTAGAGTACAGATGTAGGCCCCACCATAGCAACAAGCTAGCCAACATGAAGTATGTAGGAGAATAGGAGCAGCCTAGAGTACAGATGTAGGCCCCACCATAGCACCAAGCTAGCCAACATGAAGTATGTAGGAGAATAGGAGCAGCCTAGAGTACAGATGTAGGCCCCACTAGAGCAACAAGCTAGCCAACATGAAGTATGTAGGAGAATAGGAGCAGCCTAGAGTGCAGATGTAGGCCCTACCATAGCAACAAGCCAGCCAACATGAAGTATGTAGGAGAATAGGAGCAGCCTAGAGTACAGATGTAGGCCCCACCATAGCAACAAGCTAGCCAACATGAAGTATGTAGGAGAATAGGAGTGGCCTAGAGTGCAGATGTAGGCCCTACCATAGCAACAAGCTAGCCAACATGAAGTATATAGGAGAATAGGAGCAGCCTAGAGTACAGATGTAGGCCTCACCATAGCAACAAGCTAGCCAACATGAAGTATGTAGGAGAATAGGAGCAGCCTAGAGTGCAGATGTAGGCCTCACCATAGCAACAAGCTAGCCAACATGAAGTATGTAGGAGAATAGGAGCAGCCTAGAGTACAGATGTAGGCCCCACCATAGCAACAAGCTAGCCAACATGAAGTATGTAGGAGAATAGGGGCAGCCTAGAGTACAGATGTAGGCCTCAATAGAGCAACAAGCCAGCCAACATGAAGTATGTAGGAGAATAGGAGCAGCCTAGAGTAGTACAGATGTAGGCCTCACCATAGCAACAAGCCAGCCAACATGAAGTATGTAGGAGAACAGGAGCAGCCTAGAGTACAGATGTAGGCCCCACTAGAGCAACAAGCTAGCCAACATGAAGTATGTAGGAGATTAGAAGCAGCCTAGAGTACAGATGTAGGCCCCACCATAGCAACAAGCTAGCCAACATGAAGTATGTAGGAGAATAGGGGCAGCCTAGAGTGGAGATGTAGGCCCCACCATAACAACAAGCCAGCCAACATGAAGTATGTAGGAGAATAGGAGCAGCCTAGAGTAAAGATGTAGGCCCCACTAGAGCAACAAGCTAGCCAACATGAAGTATGTAGGAGAATAGGGGCAGCCTAGAGTACAGATGTAGGCCCCACTAGAGCAACAAGCCAGCCAACATGAAGTATGTAGGAGAATAGGAGCAGCCTAGGTGCAGATGTAGGCCCCACCATAGCAACAAACTAGCCAACATGAAGTATGTAGGAGAATAGGAGCAGCCTAGAGTGCAGATGTAGGCCCCACCATAGCAACAAGCTAGCCAACATGAAGTATGTAGGAGAATAGGAGCAGCCTAGAGTACAGATGTAGGCCCCACCATAGCAACAAGCTAGCCAACATGAAGTGTGTAGGAGAATAGGAGCAGCCTAGAGTACAGATGTAGGCCCCACTAGAGCAACAAGCTAGCCAACATGAAGTATGTAGGAGAATAGGGGCAGCCTAGAGTACAGATGTAGGCCCCACCATAGCAACAAGCTAGCCAACATGAAGTATGTAGGAGAACAGGAACAGCCTAGAGTACAGATGTAGGCCCCACCATAGCAACAAGCTAGCCAACATGAAGTATATAGGAGAATAGGAGCAGCCTAGAGTGCAGATGTAGGCCCCACCATAGCAACAAGCTAGCCAACATGAAGTATGTAGGAGAATAGGAGCAGCCTAGAGTACAGATGTAGGCCCCACCATAGCAACACGCTAGCCAACATGAAGTATGTAGGAGAATAGAAGCAGCCTAGAGTACAGATGTAGGACCCACCATAGCAACAAGCCAGCCAACACGAAGTATGTAGGAGAATAGGAGCAGCCTAGAGTACAGATGTAGGCCCCACCATAGCAACAAGCCAGCCAACATGAAGTATGTAGGAGAATAGGAGCAGCCTAGAGTGGAGATGTAAGCCCCACTAGAGCAACAAGCTAGCCAACATGAATGTAGGAGAATAGGAGCAGCCTAGAGTGCAGATGTAGGCCCCACCATAGCAACAAGCTAGCCAACATGAAGTATGTAGGAGAATAGGAGCAGCCTAGAGTGCAGATGTAGGCCTCATCATAGCAACAAGCGAGCAGCCTAGAGTGCAGATGTAGGCCCCACCATAGCAACAAGCTAGCCAACATGAAGTATGTAGGAGAATAGGAGCAGCCTAGAGTGCAGATGTAGGCCTCACCATAGCAACAAGCTAGCCAACATGAAGTATGTAGGAGAATAGGAGCAGCCTATAGTACAGATGTAGGCCCCACCATAGCAACAAGCTAGCCAACATGAAGTAGGTAGGAGAATAGGAGCAGCCTAGAGTACAGATGTAGGCCCCACCATAGCAACAAGCTAGCCAACATGAAGTATGTAGGAGAATAGGGGCAGCCTAGAGTACAGATGTAGGACCCACCATAGCAACAAGCTAGCCAACATGAAGTATGTAGGAGAATAGGAGCAGCCTAGAGTACAGATGTAGGCCCCACCATAGCAACAAGCTAGCCAACATGAAGTATGTAGGAGAATAGGATCAGCCTAGAGTACAGATGTAGGCCCCACCATAGCAACAAGCTAGCTAACATGAAGTATGTAGGAGAATAGGGGCAGCCTAGAGTACAGATGTAGGCCTCACCATAGCAACAAGCTAGCCAACATGAAGTATGTAGGAGAATAGGAGCAGCCTAGAGTACAGATGTAGGCCTCACCATAGCAACAAGCTAGCCAACATGAAGTATGTAGGAGAATAGGAGAAGCCTAGAGTGCAGATGTAGGCCCCACTAGAGCAACAAGCTAGCCAACATGAAGTATGTAGGAGAATAGGAGCAGCCTAGACTACAGATGTAGGCCCCACCATAGCAACAAGCTAGCCAACATGAGTATGTAGGAGAATAGGAGCAGCCTAGAGTACAGATGTAGGCCCCACCATAGCAACAAGCTAGCCAACATGAAGTATGTAGGAGAATAGGGGCAGCCTAGAGTACAGATGTAGGCCCCAATAGAGCAACAAGCCAGCCAACATGAAGTATGTAGGAGAATAGGAGCAGCCTAGAGTAGTACAGATGTAGGCCTCACCATAGCAACAAGCTAGCCAACATGAAGTATGTAGGAGAATAGGAGCAGCCTAGAGTACAGATGTAGGCCCCACCATAGCAACAAGCCAGCCAACCTGAAGTATGTAGGAGAACAGGAGGAGCCTAGAGTACAGATGTAGGCCCCACCATAGCAACAAGCCAGCCAACATAAAGTATGTAGGAGAATAGGAGCAGCCTAGAGTGGAGATGTAAGCCCCACTAGTGCAACAAGCTAGCCAACATGAAGTATGTAGGAGAATAGGAGCAGCCTAGAGTGCAGATGTAGGCCCCACCATAGCAACAAGCCAGCCAACATGATATGTAGGAGAATAGGAGCAGCCTAGAGTGCAGCACCATGGCAACAAGCTAGCCAACATGAAGTATGTAGGAGAATAGGGGCAGCCTAGAGTACAGATGTAGGCCTCACCATAGCAACAAGCGAGCAGCCTAGAGTGCAGATGTAGGCCCCACCATAGCAACAAGCTAGCCAACATGAAGTATGTAGGAGAATAGGAGCAGCCTAGAGTGCAGATGTAGGCCTCACCATAGCAACAAGCTAGCCAACATGAAGTATGTAGGAGAATAGGAGCAGCCTAGAGTACAGATGTAGGCCCCACCATAGCAACAAGCTAGCCAACATGAAGTAGGTAGGAGAATAGGAGCAGCCTAGAGTACAGATGTAGGCCCCACCATAGCAACAAGCTAGCCAACATGAGTATGTAGGAGAATAGGGGCAGCCTAGAGTACAGATGTAGGCCCCACCATAGTAACAAGCTAGCCAACATGAAGTATGTAGGAGAATAGGAGCAGCCTAGAGTACAGATGTAGGCCCCACCATAGCAACAAGCTAGCCAACATGAAGTATGTAGGAGAATAGGATCAGCCTAGAGTACAGATGTAGGCCCCACCATAGCAACAAGCTAGCCAACATGAAGTATGTAGGAGAACAGGAGCAGCCTAGAGTACAGATGTAGGCCTCACCATAGCAACAAGCTAGCCAACATGAAGTATGTAGGAGAATAGGATCAGCCTAGAGTACAGATGTAGGCCCCACCATAGCAACAAGCTAGCCAACATGAAGTATGTAGGAGAATAGGGGCAGCCTAGAGTACAGATGTAGGCCTCACCATAGCAACAAGCTAGCCAACATGAAGTATGTAGGAGAACAGGAGCAGCCTAGAGTACAGATGTAGGCCCCACCATAGCAACAAGCTAGCCAACATGAAGTATGTAGGAGAATAGGGGCAGCCTAGAGTACAGATGTAGGCCCCACCATAGCAACAAGCTAGCCAACATGAAGTATGTAGGAGAATAGGGGCAGCCTAGAGTACAGATGTAGGCCTCACCATAGCAACAAGCTAGCCAACATGAGTATGTAGGAGAATAGGAGCAGCCTAGAGTACAGATGTAGGCCTCACCATAGCAACAAGCTAGCCAACATGAAGTAGGTAGGAGAATAGGAGCAGCCTAGAGTACAGATGTAGGCCCCACCATAGCAACAAGCTAGCCAACATGAAGTATGTAGGAGAATAGGGGCAGCCTAGAGTACAGATGTAGGACCCACCATAGCAACAAGCTAGCCAACATGAAGTATGTAGGAGAATAGGAGCAGCCTAGAGTACAGATGTAGGCCCCACCATAGCAACAAGCTAGCCAACATGAAGTATGTAGGAGAATAGGATCAGCCTAGAGTACAGATGTAGGCCCCACCATAGCAACAAGCTAGCTAACATGAAGTATGTAGGAGAATAGGGGCAGCCTAGAGTACAGATGTAGGCCTCACCATAGCAACAAGCTAGCCAACATGAAGTATGTAGGAGAATAGGAGCAGCCTAGAGTACAGATGTAGGCCTCACCATAGCAACAAGCTAGCCAACATGAAGTATGTAGGAGAATAGGAGAAGCCTAGAGTGCAGATGTAGGCCCCACTAGAGCAACAAGCTAGCCAACATGAAGTATGTAGGAGAATAGGAGCAGCCTAGACTACAGATGTAGGCCCCACCATAGCAACAAGCTAGCCAACATGAGTATGTAGGAGAATAGGAGCAGCCTAGAGTACAGATGTAGGCCCCACCATAGCAACAAGCTAGCCAACATGAAGTATGTAGGAGAATAGGGGCAGCCTAGAGTACAGATGTAGGCCCCAATAGAGCAACAAGCCAGCCAACATGAAGTATGTAGGAGAATAGGAGCAGCCTAGAGTAGTACAGATGTAGGCCTCACCATAGCAACAAGCTAGCCAACATGAAGTATGTAGGAGAATAGGAGCAGCCTAGAGTACAGATGTAGGCCCCACCATAGCAACAAGCCAGCCAACCTGAAGTATGTAGGAGAACAGGAGGAGCCTAGAGTACAGATGTAGGCCCCACCATAGCAACAAGCCAGCCAACATAAAGTATGTAGGAGAATAGGAGCAGCCTAGAGTGGAGATGTAAGCCCCACTAGTGCAACAAGCTAGCCAACATGAAGTATGTAGGAGAATAGGAGCAGCCTAGAGTGCAGATGTAGGCCCCACCATAGCAACAAGCCAGCCAACATGATATGTAGGAGAATAGGAGCAGCCTAGAGTGCAGCACCATGGCAACAAGCTAGCCAACATGAAGTATGTAGGAGAATAGGGGCAGCCTAGAGTACAGATGTAGGCCTCACCATAGCAACAAGCGAGCAGCCTAGAGTGCAGATGTAGGCCCCACCATAGCAACAAGCTAGCCAACATGAAGTATGTAGGAGAATAGGAGCAGCCTAGAGTGCAGATGTAGGCCTCACCATAGCAACAAGCTAGCCAACATGAAGTATGTAGGAGAATAGGAGCAGCCTAGAGTACAGATGTAGGCCCCACCATAGCAACAAGCTAGCCAACATGAAGTAGGTAGGAGAATAGGAGCAGCCTAGAGTACAGATGTAGGCCCCACCATAGCAACAAGCTAGCCAACATGAGTATGTAGGAGAATAGGGGCAGCCTAGAGTACAGATGTAGGCCCCACCATAGTAACAAGCTAGCCAACATGAAGTATGTAGGAGAATAGGAGCAGCCTAGAGTACAGATGTAGGCCCCACCATAGCAACAAGCTAGCCAACATGAAGTATGTAGGAGAATAGGATCAGCCTAGAGTACAGATGTAGGCCCCACCATAGCAACAAGCTAGCCAACATGAAGTATGTAGGAGAACAGGAGCAGCCTAGAGTACAGATGTAGGCCTCACCATAGCAACAAGCTAGCCAACATGAAGTATGTAGGAGAATAGGATCAGCCTAGAGTACAGATGTAGGCCCCACCATAGCAACAAGCTAGCCAACATGAAGTATGTAGGAGAATAGGGGCAGCCTAGAGTACAGATGTAGGCCTCACCATAGCAACAAGCTAGCCAACATGAAGTATGTAGGAGAACAGGAGCAGCCTAGAGTACAGATGTAGGCCCCACCATAGCAACAAGCTAGCCAACATGAAGTATGTAGGAGAATAGGGGCAGCCTAGAGTACAGATGTAGGCCCCACCATAGCAACAAGCTAGCCAACATGAAGTATGTAGGAGAATAGGGGCAGCCTAGAGTACAGATGTAGGCCTCACCATAGCAACAAGCTAGCCAACATGAGTATGTAGGAGAATAGGAGCAGCCTAGAGTACAGATGTAGGCCTCACCATAGCAACAAGCTAGCCAACATGAAGTATGTAGGAGAATAGGAGAAGCCTAGAGTGCAGATGTAGGCCCCACTAGAGCAACAAGCTAGCCAACATGAAGTATGTAGGAGAATAGGAGAAGCCTAGAGTACAGATGTAGGCCCCACCATAGCAACAAGCTAGCCAACATGAAGTATGTAGGAGAATAGGAGCAGCCTAGAGTGCAGATGTAGGCCTCACCATAGCAACAAGCTAGCCAACATGAAGTATGTAGGAGAATAGGGGCAGCCTAGAGTACAGATGTAGGCCCCACTAGAGCAACAAGCTAGGAACATGAAGTATGTAGGAGAATAGGAGCAGCCTAGAGTGCAGATGTAGGCCCCTCCATAGCAACAAGCTAGCCAACATGAAGTATGTAGGAGAATAGGGGCAGCCTAGAGTACAGATGTAGGCCCCACTAGAGCAACAAGCTAGCCAACATGAAGTATGTAGGAGAATAGGAGAAGCCTAGAGTACAGATGTAGGCCCCACCATAGCAACAAGCTAGCCAACATGAAGTATGTAGGAGAATAGGAGCAGCCTAGAGTACAGATGTAGGCCTCACCATAGCAACAAGCTAGCCAACATGAAGTATGTAGGAGAATAGGGGCATCCTAGAGTACAGATGTAGGCCCCACCATAGCAACAAGCTAGCCAACATGAAGTATGTAGGAGAATAGGAGCAGCCTAGAGTACAGATGTAGGCCCCACCATAGCAACAAGCTAGCCAACATGAGTATGTAGGAGAATAGGAGCAGCCTAGAGTACAGATGTAGGCCCCACCATAGCAACAAGCTAGCCAACATGAAGTATGTAGGAGAATAGGAGCAGCCTAGAGTGCAGATGTAGGCCCCACCATAGCAACAAGCTAGCCAACATGAAGTATGTAGGAGAATAGGGGCATCCTAGAGTACAGATGTAGGCCCCACCATAGCAACAAGCTAGCCAACATGAAGTATGTAGGAGAATAGGAGCAGCCTAGAGTACAGATGTAGGCCCCACCATAGCAACAAGCTAGCCAACATGAAGTATGTAGGAGAATAGGAGCAGCCTAGAGTACAGATGTAGGCCCCACCATAGCAACAAGCTAGCCAACATGAAGTATGTAGGAGAATAGGAGCAGCCTAGAGTGCAGATGTAGGCCCCACCATAGCAACAAGCTAGCCAACATGAAGTATGTAGGAGAATAGGGGCAGCCTAGAGTACAGATGTAGGCCCCAATAGAGCAACAAGCCAGCCAACATGAAGTATGTAGGAGAATAGGAGCAGCCTAGAGTAGTACAGATGTAGGCCTCACCATAGCAACAAGCTAGCCAACATGAAGTATGTAGGAGAATAGGAGCAGCCTAGAGTACAGATGTAGGCCCCACCATAGCAACAAGCCAGCCAACCTGAAGTATGTAGGAGAACAGGAGGAGCCTAGAGTACAGATGTAGGCCCCACCATAGCAACAAGCCAGCCAACATCAGTATGTAGGAGAATAGGAGCAGCCTAGAGTGGAGATGTAAGCCCCACTAGAGCAACAAGCTAGCCAACATGAAGTATGTAGGAGAATAGGAGCAGCCTAGAGTGCAGATGTAGGCCCCACCATAGCAACAAGCCAGCCAACATGAAGTATGTAGGAGAATAGGAGCAGCCTAGAGTGCAGCACCATGGCAACAAGCTAGCCAACATGAAGTATGTAGGAGAATAGGGGCAGCCTAGAGTACAGATGTAGGCCTCACCATAGCAACAAGCGAGCAGCCTAGAGTGCAGATGTAGGCCCCACCATAGCAACAAGCTAGCCAACATGAAGTATGTAGGAGAATAGGAGCAGCCTAGAGTGCAGATGTAGGCCTCACCATAGCAACAAGCTAGCCAACATGAAGTATGTAGGAGAATAGGAGCAGCCTAGAGTACAGATGTAGGCCCCACCATAGCAACAAGCTAGCCAACATGAAGTAGGTAGGAGAATAGGAGCAGCCTAGAGTACAGATGTAGGCCCCACCATAGCAACAAGCTAGCCAACATGAAGTATGTAGGAGAATAGGGGCAGCCTAGAGTACAGATGTAGGCCCCACCATAGTAACAAGCTAGCCAACATGAAGTATGTAGGAGAATAGGAGCAGCCTAGAGTACAGATGTAGGCCCCACCATAGCAACAAGCTAGCCAACATGAAGTATGTAGGAGAATAGGATCAGCCTAGAGTACAGATGTAGGCCCCACCATAGCAACAAGCTAGCCAACATGAAGTATGTAGGAGAACAGGAGCAGCCTAGAGTACAGATGTAGGCCTCACCATAGCAACAAGCTAGCCAACATGAAGTATGTAGGAGAATAGGATCAGCCTAGAGTACAGATGTAGGCCCCACCATAGCAACAAGCTAGCCAACATGAAGTATGTAGGAGAATAGGGGCAGCCTAGAGTACAGATGTAGGCCTCACCATAGCAACAAGCTAGCCAACATGAAGTATGTAGGAGAACAGGAGCACCCTAGAGTACAGATGTAGGCCCCACCATAGCAACAAGCTAGCCAACATGAGTATGTAGGAGAATAGGGGCAGCCTAGAGTACAGATGTAGGCCCCACCATAGCAACAAGCTAGCCAACATGAAGTATGTAGGAGAATAGGGGCAGCCTAGAGTACAGATGTAGGCCTCACCATAGCAACAAGCTAGCCAACATGAAGTATGTAGGAGAATAGGAGCAGCCTAGAGTACAGATGTAGGCCTCACCATAGCAACAAGCTAGCCAACATGAAGTATGTAGGAGAATAGGAGAAGCCTAGAGTGCAGATGTAGGCCCCACTAGAGCAACAAGCTAGCCAACATGAAGTATGTAGGAGAATAGGAGAAGCCTAGAGTACAGATGTAGGCCCCACCATAGCAACAAGCTAGCCAACATGAAGTATGTAGGAGAATAGGAGCAGCCTAGAGTGCAGATGTAGGCCCCACCATAGCAACAAGCTAGCCAACATGAAGTATGTAGGAGAATAGGGGCAGCCTAGAGTACAGATGTAGGCCCCACTAGAGCAACAAGCTAGGAACATGAAGTATGTAGGAGAATAGGAGCAGCCTAGAGTGCAGATGTAGGCCCCTCCATAGCAACAAGCTAGCCAACATGAAGTATGTAGGAGAATAGGGGCAGCCTAGAGTACAGATGTAGGCCCCACTAGAGCAACAAGCTAGCCAACATGAAGTATGTAGGAGAATAGGAGAAGCCTAGAGTACAGATGTAGGCCCCACCATAGCAACAAGCTAGCCAACATGAAGTATGTAGGAGAATAGGAGCAGCCTAGAGTACAGATGTAGGCCTCACCATAGCAACAAGCTAGCCAACATGAAGTATGTAGGAGAATAGGGGCATCCTAGAGTACAGATGTAGGCCCCACCATAGCAACAAGCTAGCCAACATGAAGTATGTAGGAGAATAGGAGCAGCCTAGAGTACAGATGTAGGCCCCACCATAGCAACAAGCTAGCCAACATGAAGTATGTAGGAGAATAGGAGCAGCCTAGAGTACAGATGTAGGCCCCACCATAGCAACAAGCTAGCCAACATGAAGTATGTAGGAGAATAGGGGCAGCCTAGAGTGGAGATGTAGGCCCCACCATAACAACAAGCCAGCCAACATGAAGTATGTAGGAGAATAGGAGCAGCCTAGAGTAAAGATGTAGGCCCCACTAGAGCAACAAGCTAGCCAACATGAAGTATGTAGGAGAATAGGGGCAGCCTAGAGTACAGATGTAGGCCCCACTAGAGCAACAAGCTAGCCAACATGAAGTATGTAGGAGAATAGGAGAAGCCTAGAGTACAGATGTAGGCCCCACCATAGCAACAAGCTAGCCAACATGAGTATGTAGGAGAATAGGAGCAGCCTAGAGTGCAGATGTAGGCCCCACCATAGCAACAAGCTAGCCAACATGAAGTATGTAGGAGAATAGGGGCAGCCTAGAGTACAGATGTAGGCCCCACTAGAGCAACAAGCTAGCCAACATGAAGTATGTAGGAGAATAGGAGCAGCCTAGAGTGCAGATGTAGGCCCCACCATAGCAACAAGCTAGCCAACATGAAGTATGTAGGAGAATAGGAGAAGCCTAGAGCACAGATGTAGGCCCCACCATAGCAACAAGCTAGCCAACATGAAGTATGTAGGAGAATAGGAGCAGCCTAGAGTACAGATGTAGGCCCCACCATAGCAACAAGCTAGCCAACATGAAGTATGTAGGAGAATAGGAGCAGCCTAGAGTACAGATGTAGGCCCCACACCATAGCAACAAGCTAGCCAACATGATGTAGGAGAATAGGAGCAGCCTAGAGTACAGATGTAGGCCCCACCATAGCAACAAGCTAGCCAACATGAAGTATGTAGGAGAATAGGAGCAGCCTAGAGTGCAGATGTAGGCCCCACCATAGCAACAAGCTAGCCAACATGAGTAGGTAGGAGAATAGGAGCAGCCTAGAGTACAGATGTAAGCCTCACCATAGCAACAAGCTAGCCAACATGACGTATGTAGGAGAATAGGAGCAGCCTAGAGTGAAGATGTAGGCCCCACCATAGCAACAAGCCAGCCAACATGAAGTATGTAGGAGAATAGGAGCAGCCTAGAGTACAGATGTAGGCCTCACCATAGCAACAAGCTAGCCAACATGAAGTATGTAGGAGAATAGGAGCAGCCTAGAGTGCAGATGTAGGCCCCACCATAGCAACAAGCTAGCCAACATGAAGTATGTAGGGCAGCCTAGAGTGCAGATGTAGGCCCCACCATAGCAACAAGCTAGCCAACATGAAGTATGTAGGAGAATAGGAGCAGCCTAGAGTACAGATGTAGGCTCCACCATAGCAACAAGCTAGCCAACATGAGTATGTAGGAGAATAGGGGCATCCTAGAGTACAGATGTAGGCCCCACCATAGCAACAAGCTAGCCAACATGAAGTATGTAGGAGAATAGGAGCAGCCTAGAGTACAGATGTAGGCCCCACCATAGCAACAAGCTAGCCAACATGAGTATGTAGGAGAATAGGAGCAGCCTAGAGTACAGATGTAGGCCCCACCATAGCAACAAGCTAGCCAACATGAAGTATGTAGGAGAATAGGAGCAGCCTAGAGTGCAGATGTAGGCCTCACCATAGCAACAAGCTAGCCAACATGAAGTATGTAGGAGAATAGGGGCAGCCTAGAGTGCAGATGTAGGCCCCACCATAGCAACAAGCTAGCCAACATGAAGTATGTAGGAGAATAGGAGCAGCCTAGAGTGCAGATGTAGGCCCCACCATAGCAACAAGCCAGCCAACATGATATGTAGGAGAATAGGGGCAACCTAGAGTACAGATGTAGGCCCCACCATAGCAACAAGCTAGCCAACATGAAGTATGTAGGAGAATAGGAGCAGCCTAGAGTACAGATGTAGGCCCCACCATAGCAACAAGCTAGCCAACATGAAGTATGTAGGAGAATAGGAGCAGCCTAGAGTGCAGATGTAGGCCTCACCATAGCAACAAGCTAGCCAACATGAAGTATGTAGGAGAATAGGGGCAGCCTAGAGTGCAGATGTAGGCCCCACCATAGCAACAAGCTAGCCAACATGAAGTATGTAGGAGAATAGGAGCAGCCTAGAGTGCAGATGTAGGCCCCACCATAGCAACAAGCCAGCCAACATGAAGTATGTAGGAGAATAGGGGCAACCTAGAGTACAGATGTAGGCCCCACCATAGCAACAAGCTAGCCAACATGAAGTATGTAAGAGAATAGGAGCAGCCTAGAGTACAGATGTAGGCCCCACCATAGCAACAAGCTAGCCAACATGAAGTATGTAGGAGAATAGGAGCAGCCTAGAGTACAGATGTAGGCCCCACCATAGCAACAAGCTAGCCAACATGAAGTATGTAGGAGAATAGGAGCAGCCTAGAGTGCAGATGTAGGCCCCACCATAGCAACAAGCTAGCCAACATGAAGTATGTAGGAGAATAGGAGCAGCCTAGAGTACAGATGTAGGCCCCACCATAGCAACAAGCTAGCCAACATGAAGTATGTAGGAGAATAGGGGCAGCCTAGAGTACAGATGTAGGCCCCACCATAGCAACAAGCTAGCCAACATGAAGTATGTAAGAGAATAGGAGCAGCCTAGAGTACAGATGTAGGCCCCACCATAGCAACAAGCTTATCAGCAAATTTGCAGCAAAAATAGACCAATGACTGAACAGCTAGCTACTGGGATATACAGTAGGATGTCAGTTATCCGGACAGGTTGGGACCGGAAGGTGTCCGGATAACTGAAATTTCTGGATAACTGAAGTCACTAGTTGTACACAAATGTGTACACGAATATAATGTTAAAAGAGTGAATGTACACATGTATAATGTGCATTATGTGCTAGGGTCTGAATCAGGATAAACTAAAGGATACATCTGCAACGCTTTACTCATCAGTAGTGGACCATTGATTGGATTGCCTGAAGCAAACAAGAAAGGACAAGCTGGTTAACATACTGTAGCCTAGTGCTAGCCACCAATTTGGCTATATAGCTGGACCTCACCTTTGCATCTCTGCTGCAAAAACCAAAGATAAACTGTCCTGTCCAACTCAGCCCTTCTAGCCATCTTCCTTTTTTTGATGCAATCACCATCTTCAATCTCTCTCATAAAAGCTTGTAGCTTGGCTTTGTTCTTGACTAAATCATAAACTGTAGATTTTCCTGTTAAATTCTGCAGCTACACTAGAAAAGCTTCTCCCATTCTTAATGTAGTCACATATTTTTAGCTTATCTTCAATGTTCAAAACAACTCTCTTTCTTTTCTTCCCAGCATCCATAGCTTACCTAGCAAGAAATGAGCAGATGCATCTCAGCACATGCAGATCATGTCAGCTTACCTAGCAAGAAATGAGCAGCTGCATCTCAGCACATGCAGATCATGTGTTGATTAGTACCCTAATGTGATGATTGTTGCTTGGGACCAAAGTACATGTACACCTGTTCTGGTTAACTGAAGTTTCCGGATAACTGGAGTCCGGATAACTGATACTGTACTACCCATTGTCTCCCCCCCCCCATTATTTATTGAAGTCAGTGTGCCCAGAACAAAAACAACAACAAAATGTGCATAAAACACCGACAGCGTATATTAACTCTGTCACTGCAAAATTATAACTTTTTACTTCACAAAATCCCCCCCCGCCCATGTATATATATAGGTGACGACAATTTACAGACGCCTTGTCTTCATTATATTAATAGGTAAAGGGTCCTATAAATGTTTGTCTACATTGGTTTAAAATTCTTTTTTTGATCAAGTATAATTATATATATATTGTTGTTGTTTTTATAGTCAAGAAGCCATCTATAGTGTATAGAGTGGTATATATACAACCACAATTAATTATCATAGATGTTATTAGTTACCATGATTATTACTAACAATTATTATTCATATATACACATGCACCATAAGTAGTTGACCTGGCTTTGTTGAAGGTCTGTGCTGTTACCCACTTAAGAGTGTTTATGATGTTGATAATCTTTTACCGATATTCGAGTGTTTCGTTGACTAGCGGAGTGGATTAGCACTGAATCGAGAAGCAGATCAGTTGTTGCAATATATTGGACAGTTTGGAGTCTTCCGATAGTAAAATTATGACCAACGCACATACAGTATGCAAGTTACGAGATAGCTGCACATAAATGGATACACAAGTTCTCGAAAATAAATGTCATCATGCTTGTAATGTTTACTTGAGACTCCATGCTCACTACCTTCTCGAAGGATTCGAGGCACGTTGAAGTATTTTAGGGGGGTCAAAATCAGCCGAAGACACCACCATTTCGGATACTAAGAAGTTGCCGCCAAGGCAAGTTATAGCCGAGACATATATAAGCTGTCTGGCATTTAAAAAATGGAAGTCAAAACAATACACTCCCCACTCTGCCACCATCCTCTCCCACCAATCACCAAATATTTTGAGGCAACATTCACTGCTCTAACACAATACACAATCACATGAACAGTACAGCAAGTGAATGCGTCTACATAACACCTACACATGAACACACCTGCACTTGTCGCACACGTGCAAGTGGAACTTGGAATGAAGGTAGGACTCAGCAAACTTCTTCTTACACTCTTCACAAGTCATTAGAGCATCCGGCAGCGCAGGAGCTAAACACAATAGGGTGCTAATGTGAGATACATAAAAGCTACACTGCCCACTTGATGACCCGAGCACTATTTTATCAGGCTCCATAAGTTCCAGCTTCATTTCAATGACCCTCTCCCTCGACGCATCGACTAGACACTCTAGCCGTCATCAGGAATAATGAGATGCTAAGACTCTTGTGAGCTAGTTATCCACCACGTGATACAAACCACACCCCAGCACACGCGTCCAGCACGTGAACCGGATGAGATAAATAATAATAATAATAATAACAAATAAACAAAACAACAACAAAAGAATAATACAAAACAATAAATTAAGAAATTTAAAAAAGACGTGTTTGGTAAATATAAAGAAGGATGAAGAACCAAATACAAAAATAATTATGGTGGCCGTGGTTTCAAGTTCAGGCTGCTCTTGAGAGTGGCTCCCCAGCAGCCAAGCAAGTCCATTCCACAGTCTCGATTGAACCACTCACACTTTGGTGCTAGGCTGATGTGCAATGCCTCCTTCACTAGCAGTTCGTTGGGTCTTCTGGCCTTGTTTAAGATGGTGGCTTCCTCCCACAAAATAGGATGTCCATTGTTCCATCATGTTCTCGGCTATTGCTTTAACAACGGTTTACAGGCATCTTAATGTCCTTTCATTCTGGTCTCCAGTCTTCTGTTGGTCTCCCCTGCAAGGGATGCGGTACACAATGTTTTGAAAGTGATATGTGGGTGATAGATACCTTCTGCATAGTGAAGAAGGGAAGTGAGCAGAAGTTGTTGGACTACCTGAACAACATCAGGTCCACAAAGTGTTCCATGGAGCTTGAAGTGGACGGATTGCTGCCCTTTCTGGATTGCCACCTACCAGAAAGGAAGATGGAAGGCTGACTGCAACAGTTTACAGAAAACCCATGCACACCAACCAGTACCTTGATTATAGATCACACCATCCTATCCATGTCTGAAGAGGAGCGGTGAAGAGCTTGTATGATAGAGCCAGGAGAGTAGTGAGAGAGAAGGAGGATCTATGGAAGGAAGAACATCATTTGAATAGGGTATATTTATAGAGAATGGTTATCCACAAGCCTTCATCAACCTTTCCTCTGTAGATACATCAACTACAGAAAGGAAGGCAAGTACACCGTACAGGCAATTAGGTGTCTGGATCCTATGGTAGTGATTCCTTATGTAGCAGGGATGAGTGAAGACATCAGGAGGGTCTGCAGGAAGTTCAACACAAAGTTGTTTTCAGATCGGGAAGAACTCTGAGGGCACAACTGAGCAGAGTGAAGGATGAATTACCAGCTAGTATTCACTCGTGCGTTGTGTACTGCATTCCTTGCAGCTGTTGGAAGTACTACATAGGGGAGACCAACAGAAGACTGGAGACCAGAGTGAAAGAACATCAAGATGCCTGTAAAAAGTGTGCCAAAGAAAAATCTGCAAACAACGCATGGGAAATGGACATCCTATTTTGTGGGAGGAAGCCACCATCTTAGACGGAACTGCTAGTGAAGAAGGCATTGCACATCAGCCAAGCACCAAAGTGTGAGCGGTTCAATCGAGACTGTGGAATGGACTTGCCTAGCTGCTGGGTGGATAGCAGTATATAAAAAGCTCACGCGAGTCTTAGCATCTGATTATTCTTTATGTAAAGTTAATTGAAACATCAAGAGAATAAATTTCAAGTTCTTTATTGAGAATGTCATTTCGATTCCTGACGAGTGTTATTTTCGGTTCAGCTCCAGCTTCTATGAGTAAAAATCTAAGCTCAATCAAGCGAGGGCTAAATCAGCACATGCCTGTAACACCACTGATCATAACCCCCACCCCCCTCCATTCCCTCCCATGTCCTCTCCAGACAATCCCTTTCCCATTCCGTACCTGGAGGTCTATTTTATTCCCTCTTCCACAGCGCTATGGAGCTCACTGCCATGCTCCACTCCATTAGATCCTCTTCCTCACTCTCTCTCCTCCTTTAAACGCTTGACCACAAAACTATCACTTTGCCACCCACTTGTTAGAACAATTATCCACACGCCCATTTCCTGTATTGACATCATTTTTTTCATGCTTAAAAAAAGAGAGTCTTTCAACCTTAGGATTCTCTCCCAGGAATACACTTTCAGAACAAAAAAGGTATACTGAACTCGTAAACATAGCAAGAAGCTTCACACAACCCATGCACTGCCTTCATATAACCCATACACTGCCTTCATTACCTTAATATCATTACCTTATAATATACCATCCTTATAATATACCATAAAGGTTTGAATAGCCTAATTACCGCTCCAGTTCAGAAGCAAAGTGGGGACGGGATATTGCCGAGTCAGCAATATGAAGTAGGCAGCGCTAGAGTTGCCCATATTTAGGGCGACACCATTCGACAGACCTAGCCTGGAGGGTAAAGCTGGCTAAAGGACTTTTCAGGTATTGCAAGGGGTGATAAATTCCATGAGACTTCCTAAGTATCCTATGTGGCAAGATGGAGGTTATTATTTCAATTGCAGAAACACAGCGATCGACTGCTTGATTGATTACTTCACTCCTGCCTCATGGATGTATGGTTGGGGGAATTATTAACCAAGAAAACACTTCAATTTAATTATCCACACATGGGGTCCTCATCCCCAGCCAGTTTTCTCCGGCCTCCAAAATGTGATTTAAATAGGGCACTGTCAAAAGTAGTAACACTTTACCTTCTTCCTCCACCCTCTGATAGCTGTGCACCCGACCAGGAGAGTCGTCATTATCATCAATTATAAAGCCAGCATGATAACTTCTTGAGCTCAGGGGTTCTTGCGTGGAAGGGTTAGGTGTGCTGAAAGCAAGGTTCACAGTGGAAACAGTTTCTTTGCTAGGTCCACCATAAGGTTTTGCCTTTCGTTGTTCTCGGCGTGCAATGGCTTTTTCCTTGTTTTTGTGGATGCGTTGTAACTGCTCTTCTGTCAAATCTTGAAGATCAGAACTGCACCTTGACTCCGCCTCCATTGAAAAACAAAACTCAACGATTTTGTGTGAGCTCCTGATTGAGGTTCTGCATGCGCATGTCCACAGCAACTCCCCACGCCCCCTCCCGTAAGCGACCCTTTACTACACTTCTCTTATTGCGCCCATGCTTCCCTAGTTGGATGGATGTCCTAGGTAATGTTTGCTTGACTACCCTAGCGAACTCGTGGGTTGCCGTGCACTTCATAATCATCACCAGCGTGCCTTATTGGTCGTCAGGGGCGGGCGGCGCTAACCCGACGGGTTCGTAGGCCTCGACGAGGGATCCCTCGGGCAGTATTTCAGCTTTCTGAGCCATATTATACACTATTTTGGAGCAAGTTAGATCATCTACCAAAAAAAAAATGTCATATAACCGTCGGGGAATAAAAACGCTTTTGCCTAACATGGGATTACAGGTCTCCATAGGCTCTGCACTGACCTTTATGATAAGGATCTACTCTTCTTGTATTGGTTTGACCCGTACTTTAAAATGGCTGATACCAAAACAAACACACACACATCCACCCGATAAGTCAAGAGTCACTTTCAGAAGAATGAGCCTTTGACAGATGGTTTGAATTTGTTTTTGTGACAAAATGGGCCTTTGATTTTCAATTGAGTGATAAAGCGGTGTATAAAAAATCAATTGGTTAGCAAATCAGTAAGCAGCATTCCATATTTTTATGTCCATGAGGGCTAAACAGTCATCTCTCTTGCGCCATGGTAGAGCACGTATTTTGGGACTACAAACGACACAATGAAATGCAGTTAATACACAGGTGTTTGAACGATGGTTGATTGGGAGAGGCTAGAGATTTTGAAGTGTATCAGGAAGATCACGTTTTTTTTGGCAGATTTCTATATATTTCCACTTTTCCACAAATGCAATTCCATTTAACCCACTCACCGTCATAAGCGTATATATACGTCCAAACCACATAATTATCGGTGAAAAATCATTAAAAAATCAATCGTTCGATTGTAAATTAAGATATGAATATAAAAAATAGCTCAATTCTTGCTCTACGTACGTGCCGAATATAAGAGCCGTACGGGTTCGGTAACTAAGGTAAAGTAAAATTGAAATCGCTGACCGTTCATAAGTTGGAAATGACGGTCAGACTAACTTTAGACCAAGTTCTTTCTAGGACTCAAGACGACGACTACGTCCTATCAGAGGACGAAAGTAGCAGCGAGGAAGGTGAAGTAATCTATTCCTAACTTGGGAAGAGTAGCATTGATCCTGAAATTGTGCTATCGATGGGTGGGAGATACTTTTTGGACAATTTTCTGGCGAGAGCGGTGCCGCTCGATAGTCTGTTTGGGCGGAGGAGAGTCTAGCAGTGACGAAGAAGACTATGCCAGTGAGTTTTGTTTACTTGCTAGCTAAGTAGCTAGCAAGTAAAGCATGTTCTGGATAGAATTGTTTAGCTGTTCTTTCGTCATATATAAATTCATTAGGTCGAGGAGGCAATACTTTTTGTTTATGTTGACATTATTCTTTTTAGGTATGGTGCAACCAACCCCTTCACTGTCACCCTTCCTCAAAGCCACTTCTTGTGGAGTTCTTATTCCTTCGGTTCATACTCATTCAAGGCCTGTTGGTCAGCGTAGTCGCAGAACTAGAGGCAGTAGTAGAGCTAGGAGTAGTCAACTTGGACGTCTGAGTACACGTAGTCAAGTAACTTCCAGTATTCATTTGGATACCTCAATGGCTTCTTGTACCAGTCATGTTTGATGATACATACATTGTGTACCAAGTGTTATAAGAGTAAATGAAATGTGAAAATATATATTCCTAGATGGTGTCTATACATTACATTGTGGTAGTGTGTGTAGTGTATAGTGTATGGTAGTGTGGCACAATGATGTCTTCTTGTATGCTGGCCAGTATCTTATCAAGCCTCCTTCACTGTCTGAGTGGCTGAAAACACCTTGATTATATATCATACTAGAGGGGGAAATTAAATAAGGCCATATACGTGTGTGCACGTACATAGATCATTATTACTACAATTGTTAATTATCTGTGAAATCAGAACTCAAAACTTCTAATTAGATTCATGACATTGTGGTTTGTTTCTGTGGCAAGTTACCACAATGTTGGTCATTATAAGGGCTTTCATGTGAATTATGGTTGCTAAGGACTTTAGTCAACCTTTGCTGAAATAGCATTGCATATGTCTATGCAAGTCAATTTTTTGTAATTTTTCAAAATAAAGTCAACGGTGAAAGGGTTAAGGGCTAGGGTGGTCATAAATGTAATATTCTACAAGTTCTTTTACCAGTGATTTCGTAAGTTATACCATCATGATTTTATGAAGACTGAGGAAACAATATAAAGCCATCCTTACTTTTGTACTTCTGAAAATTGAGATGAGATATCTTATCATCAAGAAATGGAATTATTCTCTAGTACTCCTCTCAAAGGCACTAACAATTTCATTGTAAGTGGCAAAATATTCTTTCATGCTCCCTGTCTCACAGTTTATCTTTTTTTGGAGAAAAGTTGGGTGGGCCACCACCCGGCCCACCCTGCTAAGCCACCCCTGCATTGTGGAACCACTGCCTAGAACTCACTCAGGGAGAAGATATGTTGTGGTGGTATGTGATTATGTCACCCATTACCCTGAAGATTGCCCCCATTTATGTGGAGTGTGTAGAAGAACTGGTCCACCTCTTCTCTGGAGTGGGCATACCAATTGAGATCCTCATAGACCAGGGCAGCAATTTCACATCACAATTACTCACTGAGGTCTACTAGATGCTCTGTCTATCCTCTTGTTGAATAAAACTTTATCATCCCCAGACCAAACAGCTGGTTGAATGCTTAAACCAAACCCTGAAGTCTATTCTACATAAATATGCCATGACAAAAGGAAAGGACTGGGGTAAGTTAACTAGCTTGTCATATCATGGGATTCCCCAAGCCACTACAGGTTTCTACTCTATATCGGTCACGAGTGGACTCATGGATATGTTGCAGGAGACTAGGGAAGCAGATTAGAATATCAATGAGAGTATCATCTCAAACATGGTGATTAAGGAGTGGCTTGAGTGGATGTCAAAGCTGGCCAGGGAGAATCAGACTACTGCACAAGCTGACCTGAATGCATGATAGGACAAGAACACCAGAGAGCAGGAGTGGAAACCAGATGACTGAGTCATTCATACTGTTGCCCACCCCAACTTACAAGTTGCTTGCCCAGTGACAGGGACCCTACTGTATCCATGAACCGGGTAGAGCAAGTCGATTACATGGTGGAGATGGAAGGTTATTTGAAGAAACCCGGGATTTTCCATGTAAATGTGTTATGACTGTTGTTTCTTCTCCTACAAATTTATATGTTGAGGAAGTTTAGGATGGAGAAGTGGACGATGATCTGCCTGTGTGGAAAGAGGGTGCTGCACCAAGTATTGGAGAACAGCTCAGGTAACAACAGACGGTGGAGGTGAGTCAGTTTTGGGAGAAGTTTGGAGCTGTGTCCCATGATGAACCTGAAAAATGAAATTGATTCTTATCTCAGGTTCAGCTCAACCCATTCAAACTCATCCTCACTGGATACCGCAAGTGCGTATCAAGACAGTTCAAGAAGAGTTGAAGGATATGCTGGCAAGAAACCTTCAGGTATACTCCCTGGATGCCCTCATAGTCCTTGTCAAGAGGAAGGATGGGTCATTGGGATTCTGTGTGGACTATAGGCACCTGAACGTGTTGACAAAATTAACACCTGCCCAATGCCATGCATAGATAGTCTCATTTATCAACTCGGTCAGACAAAGTATATCCACAAGCCTTTGGCTACGGGAGCACCACTCTGTTTGGTCTGCAACTGTAACAGCCATGCCATTCAGGTTGCAAGGAGCACCTGCTACTTTCCAGAGTTTGATGGACCAGCTGCTCTGTGGAATGGAGGAGAGTGCAGGAGCGATCTCAATAATCAGATCATCTTCAGTGAAATATGGGAGAATCACCTCCAACATCTGCGAGTAACTTTCATTGGGATAAGGGATGCGAGGTTAGCCAAGAAGTGTCAGTTTAGAGTTTACCAATGCATCTATATTGGGGCATCAAGTAGATAGTAATTGATCTACGATGGAGGGATGGTTCGACCTGAGAAATTAACATTGCAGTAATCCAGACATTAAAAGAAAGAAAAATGCCTAGAAATTACAAATTTTTATAGCCCCTTCATGCCAAATTATTTATCTCTGCTCACTGATCTCACTGGAAGTCAGCACCTACGAAGGTGGTTGGGGACAAGTGTGGTCAGGTATATCAGACACAGAAGGAGTCACCGTGCAAGAAGCCCACTCTCCATGGTCTGGACTTCAGCAAGTCATTCATCTTGCAGATTGATGCCTCTGACTGGGAAGCAGGGACAGTCTTAGCCAACTAGATGAAGAAGGCTATGACCACCCGATAACGTACTACAGTAGGAAGTTCCTTCCAATAGAGCAACAATATTCCACCATGGAAAAAGAGGGCACACACATACACACACACACACACACAAGCACGCACACACTTTCTCCCATTTTTTACACTTTTGTTTGCTTTTTCCCTACCTTACATTGAAAAAATCTGTGAGTTGTCTGGTAGCTACTCACGGTCCTCAGTTCAATCCTGGCTGCCATAACTTACTATTTTGCCTGTTTGTTATGGACTCAGAAACTTGTAATGGGAACCCAGTAAAAAGTATGTAGAGGTACTACTCAGAGAGTCCCTGCATGAAAGCAAATTTGGAATTAATTTTTCATTAGCTTGAGAGAAATCTAGCTCTGTCATATTATAAGCAGACTCGATGAAGTGATGAGGGAGATGGAGAGTCCGAGATTAGAGAAAAGAAGTAAAGGATAAAATTGTTGTCAGAGGTAGAGATATGGGAAGAGTTACTTCACAGTGGGTGGATACCAGAATCACAACGCACAAATTCATTTATAAATTCTACCTGATACATTGGTAGACCTGATAATCAGTTAATTAGTTCCTCATCAGCACAGACAGAAGGGAAAAAACTTAAGACAATTTGATTTCTTCCACAATTTTATGGTGAGCCCACTTTCCAACAACAGCAATCAAATCATTCTGAATTTGATTGGGCTCAGTACTGTTACTTTTTGTCAGCCACAAACAAGATGCTCTCTTTTAAAGTTTCACCTCCTAACTCAGTGTTGGGAAGTTTCCATGATTTGCAGAAAACTGAGAAGAACTAGCAGGATTCACAGATTCACAGTTGCCTCTCGGAGCAATATTTTGTTTGCCACAAAATGTGAGGTAAAATAAACTTTAAGATGGCTTTGTTATTGTTGGTTTTGTAATTGTTGTTGAAGAGAGGTTGATCCCCTTTCCATTTATTCATGAATGCCACACAATCTTCCATTGCATTTTATGTGTAAACTGTAAGCTGTAGGTCTTGCTCTTGGAGACTATCCTTTGCTTATGAGCAAGTCATTGACTTTGTAATTAATTGACCAGGAAGCTATGGTTATTGGCAAAGAGAAAGCAATTTTTACAGAAGCCACCATTTGCCAAAAGTATGGCTTTATCCAATGACTGGATTTACCATATTCCAATGTGGGAGGAATCCTATAAGCAGCTAAAGGGGCAAGGCTTTGTCTCTGTGGATTGTGGGCAGCTCTATAATTATAGTAATGCTGAGATGATTGATAGTTTTAAGTGCAAAATTGCTTTTTTACAGCCATGACAGGACCAGCTTGTTTATTGTGTGTCAAAATCAATTAATACATTAACTTTGGCTTCCTGACAACAGGCAATGCCCTGGGTATAATAATAGTGTTTGTTATACAGTGGGTGGGGCCCACTATCATACTAAATATCCCTTTTACTTGGGAACTCCCAAATCACTTCCTATGCAGCATGTACTTTTATTATCCTTATGCCATGTAGATGATACCAAGCATGCATGTTTTCCTTATAAGGAAGTAATATATAGCTAAACCCTGCTAGCACAGCGGAATTCCAAATCAAGTTCTTTTGTGTTAGTTGTTTAATAGTCTTGAATCTGGCTCACTAAACGCAAGCATACAGATCTATCCAGATTTGTAGAATTGTTTAAACAAAATCCATATGTACAGCTTAATGCACAATTCGGATTGAAAAAAATCATGAGGGATAGTGTATGTATATATATATCCCCTTGAAACAGACATTTAAACATGGAGGGCACTATGGTTATACTGATAGAGACATAGGATCTAAACAACGTGGGAGGAGAATGTCCATGATCAAGGAATGGGCAATGCCAGATTTTTGGGTCAAGATATTGCAACTTAGATAAGAAACCTTTGTAGGCAAAAGCAAATTAAGATATCATGTATATAGCTGAAACTACCATCAGATTATGACTTATCATGACTGCAGGTTGCTACACAACTTTGGACTGTCAAACTGACAACACATTTTAGTTAAGGCAACCAGTTAGCTACATGAAGTTAGAGGGGAGGAGTACACCATTCTCGTGGTTTTTTAAAGATTTTTGTCTCAAAAGGTAGCACTACTGTGTGCTTTCCAATGATTGGGCAAAACCACAAAGGTCATCTTATATACCACAACCATAGGTTTATCATTTATGGTGATATATATACCAACAGATATATAGCTACAACTTGTGAATCATCACGTTTCCCCCCCCCCCCCCCATCATCTTAATTTCATTTTTTTTTGCGGTTCAGGTGATCACACAGACTGGACTATATCTCATTTATTAAAAAAATTACTGGATTGGAAAAGTGATAATTCAAAATACAGAGCAATGCAAAAACTTTCAGTTTACTGCTTTATGTGATGTCAATACACACTTTTGTGGAAAATCAGTTTGAAAACTAAAATCACAAGGGTTTCTTGTCAAAGAAACTGTGGTTATGACTTTGGAGCTCCATAAATTCTGTGCACTTCGCTCTGTGAACTTAAGGGGGGAATAATGTCAAAAAAATACACCTCGACAATACCAATCATAACTTCCACCCACTACCCTCTATCAACATAATTTTTGTACCAAAATGTAGCTTAGATGATAAGCTATTTAATGATGTATTTAACTTTTGTCATATGGCAAAGTGTCAGCCAGGCAATCCAACTTTTGCCCTGTCCGCAAATTAAAAATCCATTAATAATGCTAAGTGGCTGTTAGGTGGTTTATGGTAAGAGTATATGTAGTAGTTTCACCTAAACTATTTGAATAAGTTTGATAATGCCCCACGGGAGAGGGAGGGGGGGAATCACAAACAAACCACATGCAGATATGCTGGTCTATACCCAACACATTCTCATAACAGTAAAAATAAAATAGTTTAGGTTAAAGAGCAGACAATAAGCATTCTGGTGATATATAAATTATGGAGTTTGGGTGAGAAATGAGGGAGAAATTTGTGGAAATATGTGGAAATTCTTCTAATCTAATGCGACGCGATTCTTCTTCACACTTGCTGGGTTTCTAATGAAAATAGTGAGTGCAAAAGCTGTCGTAACTGCATCATAGAATCTTCAAATGTTCTGAAACTTGGAACATGACTTCAATATGAGCAAATACACCATTTAAAATAGTTTGTGAAAAAAGTGAAAAATTAGCATTTTGACTTTATTCCCACCTTAATAACAGCTCAAAAGATAGATATCTCTGTGTGCTCGCTTTTGATATTAAAAACTGTTTCATATGAAGGTACAGGCAGTCAAAATTGGGGGCCTCAAAACATGCCTGCGCAAGGCATCTGCATTTCGTAATTGGAAAATGGAAGACAGTTGAAATTAGTACCGGAGGCTAGAGGAAGCTCAACTCTATACAACGTATGTTTTTTATTTGGCATTTATATGTAAGTATGTGGTCAAGTGCATGGGTGGAAATTTATTTATTTTCCACCCACTTACTTGACCTTTTTAATTTGTATCATTAATGTCTGTTTGTTTTAAGGGGGGAATAATGTCAAAATGCTAACTTTCACTTTTTTTAAACAACTATTTTAAATAGTGTCTCTGCTCATATAGAAGTCATATTCCAAGTTTCAGAACATTTGAAGATTCTATGATGCAGTTACGACAGCTTTTGCACTCACTATTTTCATTAGAAACCCAGCAAGTGTGAAGAAGAATCGCGTCGCATTAGATTAGAAGAATTTCCACAAATTTCTCCCTAATTTCTCACCCAAACTCCATAATTTATATATCACCAGAATGCTTATTGTGTGCTCTTTAACCTAAATTATTTTATTTTCACTGTTATGAGAATGTGTTGGGTATAGACCAGCATATCTGCACTGTGGTTTGTATGGGATTTCCTCCCCCTCTCCTGTGGTGCATTATCATACTTATTCAAATAGTTTAGGTGAAACTACTATATATATACATGTACTCTTAACCATAAACCACCTAGCAACCACTTAGCATTATTAATGGCTTTTTAATTTGTGGACTGGATTTCCTGGCTGACACTTTGGCAAAAAAATTTATATGACAAAAGTTAAATACATCATTAAATAGCTTATCATCTAAGCTATATACATTTTGGTACCAAAATTATGTTGATAGAGGGTAGTGGGTGGAAGTTATGATTGGTATTGTCAAGGTGAATTTTTTTGACATTATTCCCTCCTTAAGATCACGTTTAATGTTGCCCGAAATTATTTTAAATTATGATTTAGCATGCCTGACATTAATACAATTTCATACATAGTTTCCTGTGGATTGTATCATAATTATATACATGGATGTTGTATTAACTGGCTATGAACAAGTCTCTATGGCAAATAGTTTAGGGTTGTACTGACTGAGAGTATATATGTAGCCATCAGTTCCCAGAGTTGTGATAACCCATGTCTTCAGGTTAAAGTAAATTAAATATGCCCCTTCAAGTAACTTAACAAGTAACTTAACTAAGAGAGATCAATGGTAGGCCCAATTTTGTCACCTTCAGAAACAAGGCCAAAGCCGTGCTCCACGACTTCACAGTCATCAGAAGGCTGATCTTGACCACACCTGAGAAAATGAGGACAGAACATTTACCATTCTGTTGTGGCGGTTACGCTTCTCTTTCTTCCCTCTCTCAAACAGTGATGGCATTTTAGGTGTGGATGTGTGATTCTGTCCTGTGTACTGCCTGCATATCCATTGGTGGGGAGGTCATCTGTAGAGACACCTTCCCATATATATATATATACTCACTTCACTCACTCTTAACTGCAGCGAATTTCTTTTTCAGCTTACCACCCGACTTTAACACACACCAATCCCATCATCACCTCAAGGATACCAATATGTACTGTTCTCAACTTGTTCAGCATCCATTCCATGTAACTGACATTTCATCGAATCAACTTGACATAATTCTAGCACATTCCATGACTGGAGCTAGCTGCTGGTCAGGTTATCTTCAACCCTCAAAACAAATAAATATTCAAACCACTCCCCTTACTCGTACACAACACTTTGATGGCTCTGCTGTCCAATTGTACACATATGAGAGCCTAGTTTGATATTCTCTAAGACACTGCCTCCCAGTTTCCTCAAGCTGCTTCTGCTTCAATAGCATTTCATCCACGCTTTGCTTATGTGAGACTAGGTAGACGTTCCTACACCCTCTAGAAACAAACTCAGTGTTGAACCTCACATCATGTCTTCTTTCAGCATCAAAAGGACTGAGCCACACACCTACTGACACATCTTCATTGTTGTACAAGGTAAGGCCATCAGAGTTAGATGTTATTCGTCTGATAAGGTCTTGTGACACTATATAACCACCACCAAGTGCATAAGGCAGGTATCTTTCACTCAAAAACCACTTCTTCTCTCTCCATTTTCCTTTGCCCTTTACATGAGCTCTACCATCAAAGAATCCCCAATAATAACTTTCTTTTGATTCTCTCTTCTCCAGTTCACTCAAAATAGTATCCAAGACTACAAAGCTGTCATCGTCGCATTTCATGAGGTAAGAGAAGCTGTAATGAGCGCTTATTGCCACAAAACTCTCCAAGACTTTCCTGGTGAGGTTGTTATAGGAGTCGTACAAGTTAGGGAGAAGCAACAGGTCACCGTATTTGGCTTCCTCTGATGTCAATTTATCCATATTTTCAGAGGAGAGCCCTTCAGTCCCAATAGAAAATTGAACTAAAACTTTTTGTGCTCTTCCCCTGTACCCTTTCATCCAGGTCTGTCTAATGGCATCTCGACGTTCCATAATTTTCGGGGTCGAGAGCACCACGAGCACCAGAAAATAGTATTCCTTGGTAGACTTGAGTGGACCTTGTTCAAGTTGAAGGAGAGCTTCACAAAAAACTGCGCTAGGAGTTGGGCACGAGGTTTGAATATTCAGGTACAAAAGAAGACAAACAGATACGTTGATCGCAATCAAAATGAAGACTCCAAATCGATAGGGCGTTTTGTAACTGATCATAGCAGCATTAAATATCGTACTTCTCCATTTTAGTTCGAGTACGAGTTCGCATTGTTTGATCACCGCCGAGGTGATCCTTTACCGAATAACTATAAAAAGTTATATGCCAATAGTTTTTGGGACGTGTGCTGATTGAATACGGGACGGGATTCACTGGATCTGAGGTACGGGTGTGTGGTTTACACGAAAAGGTGTGGTTCCAGTCATGTGATAAATTTCAGGCGGGGAAAAGTTCTGGCGTGGTCGGTGGTGCTAGAAACTGCTACTTGGAATGGGTACTGCTTCTAAAAAGCTGTGATGGACTGTACTAGTGTAGTGGACTGTAGCTATGCTGCTCTATCGTGTCAGTGATAGTATAAACATTGCTGCTTTGACACAATAGCTGGCAGAGGGTTTTTATGAATCTCATCGGACTGGCACTTGAATATAGGGCTGGGGCTGGGGCTAGAGCTAGGGTGGGAACAAAACTTTCAAGGGCTTTTGGAGGTGATACAGTCTTCAGCACTAGCAAGCTATTGTGTCCAAGCAGCAATGTTTATACTAATACTGCACACGATAGAGCAGCCTAGCTAAGTCCATCACAGCTGTTTAGCAAGCAGTATCCATTCCAAGCAGCAGTTTCTAACCACTGATAACCCTAGAACTTGGTTCCCCCCCCCCCCCCCCCCCCCCCCCCCCGTGAAAACCACACCCCTGTACTGGCGGAAATATCACATGACTGGAACCACACCTTTTCGTGTAAACCATACCTCAGATCGAGTGAATTTAGTGAATCCCGATTGAATACGTACCGAATCGTGTTATTTTTTTGCCATATCCTGTTCACGCGTGTGTCGTTTGTATCACGTGTTAAAAGCAAATTCGCGCTAGTAGTCTAAGGGGGGGGGGGAGTAAACCATTTTGTGGGATTTTTTGTTTTTTTAAAACTGTCATAACTATTTAATGCTTTATCTATTTCCAAAGATTATGGTCTCAAAATGTAGGTGCTTTCCAATGACATTAGAATAATGGTGTTGCAATAAACTAGGACTGAAACATGGGCAAAACCACAAAGGTCCTTAGATGCGCTCCTGTACCCCAACCACAGGTCTTCAACACTTGCTATTTATGGTGATATTAGAGTGATCACAGATGCATGTTTTGAATAGTTTGTTTGATTTTTAAATTTTTTATTCCCCCCAATATCCCAATTTCATTTTTATGCTGTCAGACTTGACTATATCTCATCAGAAAATGACTGGATTGGTGAGAAATGTATTGAAAACACGCATAATGCAAGAGCTTTCATAATATATAAAAATTATTTACTACAGACAAAAATTGAATGAGTTACGTGGTATCATGTGATGTCACTACATGAAAATTACATTTCATAATGAAAAGTACAACACTAAAATATTGATGAAAGAGTTATTTTATGATAAATTGAGATAAAAAATTGAGTATATGAATTTAGGTTTGGGGCTCAGCACTGTAAGTACAAGCATCATCATCACCCCAAACCACCAAGAGACGCCAAAGATCCTGAGAGTGCATGATAACAGGAACAGATTCCACAGAGATTAAACTACAGAAGTCTGCCTCAAAATTGAAGCAGATTCCCTACCAATCTGCCCAAGTCTTGATGCAGCAGACTCCCCAACAATCTGTCCCAAGATAGAAGCAGACTCTCCAGCAATCTGCCCCACTCTTGAAGCAGATTCCCCAGCAATGTCCCAAAGTTGAAGCAGACTCCCTGGAAATCTGCCCCACGCTTGAAGCAGAGACTCTCCAGTAATCTGCCCCATGCTTGAAGCAGACTCCCCAGCAATCTGCCTCATGCTTGGCACAGGCTCCCCAGCAGCCTGCC
Source organism: Cladorhizidae sp. MBARI D1340-BT2 (assembly GCA_028752905.1). Taxonomy (NCBI): domain Eukaryota; kingdom Metazoa; phylum Porifera; class Demospongiae; order Poecilosclerida; family Cladorhizidae; species Cladorhizidae sp. MBARI D1340-BT2. Next base: position 35,302,842 of record JAQNBH010000008.1, read on the forward strand.
CCAAACCAACAAGTTCAGCGCTGGCATGCAAAAGGCCAGCCTCACCAACAGACTGACCTGATCTAGTTGGTACTCGGGGAGGACCTACTACAGACTCGCTACTAGTCCGAAAGGGGTTTGGCGTGGGCGAAGAAGAGCCAGCATCATTCGTGTCTTCAGCTTTTATTCTCATTTTCTTCACCGGCCGCACCCCACGGAAGACTTTGGGTCTCTTCTTCCGACGACAACTGGAATGCTGCATGATAGTATCGCACTAGAATCACACAGAGGTTCGATCAACATTGGGAACTGAGAAAAAACAATGTGGCATGTGCAGGAGCAGACGTTTGTACCCCCCTTTGCCGGAAATGCACCGAGCGATATTTTAGCCAAGTTTCAAGTTGGTTATTATATTATGAACGATCCAACTTACTGTGTTTATTCAGGCTTCTTCTTGTTCATCCGCAGAGTTGTGCAATGAAATGGGGGATAAAAAGTATCATAACTCAAGAAGAATGGTTGACAATAAAATGTTGAAACTAATAGTGAAGGTATAGAATGATGGGGGGGAGAAGAAGAAAAAGTGGAAAAATGGGTCTACCCCCTGAGATGGTGGGAAGTCGCGAGGTTTAATATCTCACGGTGACGTTCCTAGTTGAATGTCAAGAGAGTTAATTTCAAGTTGATTTAATCTTGATATTGCTGAGCCTGTTAAGGCCACCACATAAATATTACAGCACAGTGTGGAACTATTTAGTAACTAACCTAATACTTAAAAAATCAACAGTACTTAATTAATAAAATTATCCACAATATTAATTATTATTATTATTATTATTATTATTATTATTATTATTATTATTATTATTATTATTATTATTATTATTATTATTATTATTATTAGTTATTCGGCATATTATTGTTTGTTTATAATAAATAAATAAATAAAAAATAAAATAAAAAAAATATAAAAAAATATATAAAAAATAAAAAAAAATAAAAAAAATTATTATTATTATTATTATTATTATTATTATTATTATTATTATCACTTTAAAGTACACACATATATATATATATATAGAAACATGAGTGATGACCATGATTAGGGAGAAAGTACTGATGGTCTACAAGTCAAAATCAAGGAGTCAGGTTTAAGTGGTGGAAGTTAGGGGGGATGGTATATTAGTGCATTTGTTACTGGACATAGAAAATGATAAGAGCATGAATTATTTGGATCAAAGTTTGACGAGTGTCCTGCTGCTCAAGGAGGGGGGGATGGGAGGGGACCAAAGATCATTCCTCAGCTCACCATACAACAGTTCCTTTCTCCCCTGCCACCACTTCCCTACCCAACATAACAAACTCGCCCACCTCCATCACTGCACCACTTACTCCCTCCTGTCCACATCTTTCCCCAAAAGCAATGCCACGTTTCCATTACTCACTCTCCTAAATTCATCCACTTCCCTACCCAACATAACAAACTCGCCCACCTCCATCACTGCACCACTTACTCCCTCCTGTCCACATCTTTCCCCAAAAGCAATGCCACGTTTCCATTACTCACTCTCCTAAATTCATCCAGCCACTGTCCTGCCCCTACAATTCTGCGCACCTCATCCATCAGTACCAGCCGATCCCTCTCAAATTCCCCGCATATCACCCAGAAATGTTCCACATCCTCCCCTGCTTCACTATAACACATTATACACCTCTCATCCCTAACGATCCCACATCTCTTCTTATCCTTTAACAACCCAGCTGATGCAGTCCTCAGTCGAAATTGCAACTGCACACCTTCCTGACCATGCATGGACCTCACATACCTCTCCAACCTTGCACCATTCTTTGCCGATTTATAAAAATTCAGCGTACTCTTTCCGTTTACTTCCTCCTCCCAGTTCTTCTCATTTCTCACCTTCACTTTCCCCTTCCACTTGCGCACTGATCCAACCTCGTAGTTTATCTCATACTTTCTCCTCAATATCTCATATTCTTCCCACCATCCAATTCCTCCATCCTCTCTTAGTTTATTTACAACAACTTTTACCAATCTGCTCTGTTCCAATACCTCTAATATATTGCCAAACAAAACCTTCATCTCTTCCCTCCTCTCCTCTAGCTTCCTCCACCCCATATCTCCCCGTATTGCCACTCCTGCTACTGTGTTACTTGCCCCCAACAGTCACTTACCCACTTCCATCTGTGCTGACTCCATCTTCTTCCGTCCTCCTGTTCACCACACTTCGGCAATGCTTCATACTAGGTCTCACTAGAAGCTCCCACACCATTCTTCCTCTGTCTACTTCCACCTGCCCATTCACTCTACTCATCCATATTACCTTTCCAACCCACTCTTCTTTGCCATCTTTTCTAACTGAACATTACCCCTTAGCTTCCTATCAAACCATATTCCTAATAACTTGAATTCTTTAACCTCTTCCAATATCTCCTCACCACTCCAATGCACTTCTGCTTCCTTCTTCCCTACTACCATGACCTTGCTCTTCTTGCTGTTAAATTTCATCTTCCACCTTTAACACATATGCCTGTACCACATCCAACATAGCTTGCAGTTCCACCCCTCAGTCAGCCAGAAGAACATCATCTGCATACATAAGTGCCCCACACCAGCAGCCTTCCACTTTGACTCCTAGCTCAGCTCTCTCCAATTCCTCTGCCATTCCCATCAAATAAATATTGAAAAGAAGTGGAGACAAAGGACATCTCTGCCTAAGTCCATTCTCCACAGCGAACCACCTTGACCTCCTTCCGTTCAATATCACCGTCATCTCCACCCCACTATACAATCCTACACATGTCCTCACAAGTTTCTCCTCTATCCATACTGCCTCAACTTCTGCCACAGTCACTCCCTACTGTCATAATGATATGCCTTACTTATGTCCAGGAAAGCCAGATATAAAGCTTTTTTCTCTCTCTTCTTCACTTTACAAACTCCTCTTATATAACACCAACCACTGGTCTGAACATCTCCTCTGTCTCTAAATCCTCCCTTGTGCTTCCGTCAAAATCCTATCCTCAGCGAACACTCCCAACCTCCTTGCCAACACTCTCACAAACACCTTCACCACACTACAACACAATGAAATTCCCCTATAATTCCCTACTTCATCCTCATCACCATCCTTGTGGAGAGTTACTAGTAAATTCCTCTTCCAGTCCACTGGGCAGCACTCAATCCTCATCACCACATTCATCACCTGCAACATCACCTGCACCATCACCTCCACCAACCTTCTACCTCCATACATCATCATCTCATTCAACATTCCATCTGGGCCTGGAGCCTTTCCTCTCTTCAAACACTTCATTATAGTTCTCTTCCTCAATTCCTTCTTCTCTTTCCTAATAGTCTTTTTCATTTCCTTTCTTGTTTCTCTATAGTCATCCCATAGTTGTCTTAATGTAGCCTGTCTCTACTCTCTTCCTGGTTTCCCTCAGCCTCTTACATTTCTCCTTCCTGACACCAATTAACCACTCCACATCCTCTGACCACCATCCCTCTGACCTGTCTGTAATCTTCTTCCTTCCAATTCCTTTCCGCTGCAGCCAAAACTTTCTCCTTCCACCTACCCCACACCTCACAAAACTCTGCCCACCAACAGGTGAGTAGCCAGGATTTTGAGCAGGATGGGCCTGAAGTAGCATCTTCACCCTAGCCATACTCACTTTCAATGATTGCTATTATTATTATATTACGTATGACAGGCAGTGAGCTTTAGTTAATCAGCAAGAATGTTAATCATTTGAAGTCGCCTGGGATGGCACTGAAATTTGTCGACTGATGAAATGTCAATAGGAATGTCTTGATGGATGTGGAGTAATGTCAACCCATTGAGCCCAGTATTACTCATTCAGGAATAACTTATTATCACTTATGCTTTGCAACCTCCATCCTAATAACTCGTCTCTTCTCTCCTCCAGCCTCCTCCAGCCAAGGTTTCCTCTTACTGCAACCAACACCTGAAACTGTATTACTCCCTCCAACCAGTTATCCACTTGAATTCTTTCCAAATTCTTGCAGGCTGTCTTCCCTCCTGTCCACCAAAATTTGGATGCATGTTATAGACATGGTCTAGCTAGTAACTCCTACATTACTTTACCTCTCCATCTCCACCTCTCCATTCTCAATCAATTCTGGCCCTCTATTTCTCTGCCTTTTCCCTTATCTTCTCCAAATGAACATTTCCTCTCACCCCCTGTCAAACCACACTCCAAGATACTTGAGGACTTCCACATTTTCCATTCTCTCTTCATTAACCTTCCACTCTCCTCCACTACACTTTCCACTGACCATCGTTGACTAACTCTTCTCACTATTAAACCTATATCTCCACTTCATGGCATACTTCCCCACCATATCCAACATCACTTGTACCTCCACCTGATCTCTCATCTGCATGCATACAGCAACCTACTAAACCATGTTCCTTACACTTAAATCCCTAACTCTTTTCCCTCCAAATCCTTCAACAATCGCATCACATACACACTATAGAGAACTGGTGAAAAAAGACAACCCTGTCTCTAAAAATCTATGCTAAATACACAAAATAACATTAAATCCATCAAATCTATATGCCAAGTAGTCAACTGCAAAGAGATCGACATTCCAGTGCGCTTGATGCCAGAAACCAACAACCCAGAGCCATGTAGCATACCAATGGATGGTAAACATTCATAGCTGGTTATTTGGTTCAAGACAGCATATAGCATTGTTCACAGAGCTCTGGAGAAGATCTTGTCAACTTTGCATGAGCAGGTAGTAATGAATTCATTGGTTCATGTTTTTTCTTGGTATATGAAAATGATTATGGGAAATTAATCACTCTGCAAGCACACTCTAACATAAATGACAAAGGTCTAATTGCTGCAAATAATTAAGTTCCCGAGACATGGAATAGAAATACTTCAGTATTTGCTCCTGTCTGGGTATCATATACATAATACTGTTAGAATATGAGTGTCCACACAAGTGAAGAGAACTGATGTTGGTGAAAGTTCAAATGTAAGTCATGAAATGGAGTTCTTCTAACCACTGTCCATGACTGCAGGGGTGGATCCAGTGGGGGGGGGGGGGGGGGGGGGGGGGTTCTGGGGTTGCAACCCCCCCATAACGTTCTAGCTCCACCTCCAGTTTCTTTGTTAGATATAGACACTTTGTTAGCTTGTTAGATATAGACATTTTGTTAGATATAGACACTTGGTTAAACTACAAACTGTTAAATATGAATCAAATTCTAGTAAACCCACACTCCTGGAATGTGGCTGTGCATATTATAGTCATTTTGCATTCATTTTGCATCCGCCATCAATATTGCCATGTCTGGAAGTAGAAAGAGGCCACCACCCAGGGATTGCACCCAGCTGACCACTTTTTTTTAAAGGTAAGATACAATACACAGCTAGTATATGAACAATAAGGGTTAAAAGTTGAATGCTCAATTTATAATAGCCTTCTAATTAATGTAGAATCAAGTATGGGTCCCATGTCCCTGTGTCAACGACTGCTGATGATGGTAACTCTAGTGCATCAACTGATATAGATTTATTTGTTCAATCACCATCAATGACAGTCACAACCACTACATCGAGCTCTTCCTTGTCAATGCCAACTACTGTTTCTCAGTTATGCTCAGCAACAATTGATACAATGACTACATCACTCAGTGTAGTTCCATCAACTAGTGGACAGGTGGACTTAGGAACAATAGTTGAAGCCGCTCAAGGACTTAGGTAACTGGGATAAGCTTAGGCGATTAGCAAATAATATCCCAAATGATCGTAAGAAGCAATATCTTTCTCATCATTCCAAACCTTCTTCTTCTGATCATCTTCATTCACATCAGGTTACCAAACTAGGAAAAACCTGGAGTGTATCCTTCCAGCTTGGATGGTTAGTACAATTTCCTTGGCTTTCATACAGCACTGTTCTTGCAGGTGGTCTTTGCAGATATTGTATAGTTTTTCCAGAGCAGCCGGGTAGAGGCAGTGTTTCTGGAGTTGGCAATCGTTCAGGTTTGTTAGTTTCGTCCCCATACCAGAAACCATACTCAAAAGCACTTGGCAAGGATGGTGTACTTGTATGCCATGATCAGACTCAAATGCATTGCCATGCAGCTGAGAGGGTACATTTTTCTCAGAAATTTTAACCAAACCAGATGAAAGGATAGATACAAGGCTATTGAGGCAACCAACAAGCTGAAGAGAACAGGCATGTTCTCCAGCAGATAGTTTTGGCTGTAGAGTTTTTGGCAAAGCAAGCACTACCATTCAGAGGCCACTCTGACTGATACAGAGTGGATTTCTCAGATGAAGATGTCAACAGGGGCAATTTTGTAGCCACACTTCAGCTTTTGGCTAAGACAGATAAGCTCCTACACAAACACTTTCTCTCAGCTAAAAGGAACGCGAAGTATACCAGCAAGACCATTCAAAATGAGGTTATTCACATATATGCATCTAAAATTAATTATAACTGAACAGCTCTGAGAAAAAAATTGCCTTTCACCATCATTGCTGATGAAGCCACAGATCCTCATTCTAATCAAGAGATTCTTTCTGTGTGCTTCAGGTATGTTGATCTGTCCTCTCCCACTGATCCTCATATTAAGGAGTGCCTGATTAGCTTTGTCTACTTGGACCGAGCCAATGCTTCATCCATTTCAAGAAAGATTCTTGAAACAGTTTCTAGTCCTTCAGTTTCTTTAGATCCCTGCAGAATTAGAGGGCAAGCTTATGACGGAGCATCTGTGATGTCATCCGGCATTGCAGGAGTCCAATCTAAAGTCAAGGAGGTCAACCCACTAGCTCTGTACACACACTGCTACTCACACTGCCTTAATCTTTCAATTGCCAGAGCATGTCTTGTTCAGGAAGAAGTACGAAATTTGATTTTAGTTATAAATGAAGCACACCTTTTTAGCTCACAGCCCTAAGAGACATTGAACTTACAGTCAATGAATTCTTGCCTTTTTCAAAAGCAAGAAAGCTTCCAGGAATGTGTAAGACAAGATGGGTGGAGAGACATACATGCTTTGAAGTGTTTCTTGAAATGTATGAGCCACTTATCACTTTCTTAGATGCCATTTTGTGTCCTACTGATTACCCAAATTTAAGCTCATCAGATGGGAGCTGGAATTGGGATACTGAGACAAGAGTGAAAGCACAAGGTCTGAAAGCTGCTCTCTCTTCTTTTCAAACTCTTGCTGGTTTTATAATCACCAAGAATGTTCTTGATGAAGTGAAAATACTTGCTTCAAACAGAAGCAGGATCAAGATATATATGAGGCCTATAACAAAGTTACTGAAGCGATTGAATGCTTGAAAACCCTCAGAAAGACTATTGACACCGTTTTTAGCTTGTGGTATTGTGAGGTACTTGAACTGGCTGAGTCAATTGGTGTGAGTGAGAGTGTTCCAAGAAAGACAAGCATTCAACAGAATCGAAGCAACACTCCAAGTCAATCAGCAAAAGAGCATTACAAGAGAGTCGTTGCTATACCAGTGCTGGATTCATTCATTAACCAGTCGGAGGAAAGATTTCAAGGTAAGGGAAAACAAAGTCATATGGTTTTGTGCCTTGTGCCTTCAGTGCTCAACTGCAATCCGAGTGTTCAACTATCACAACATATAGATGACCTTCTGTACTGGGAACAAGATCTTCCATGTTCCTTGTCTCTCAAAAGTGAACTAAGAAGATGGCAATCATTGTGGGAGCATAAGCGAGACAAAGATGAGGCTACCATCCCCAACAATCTTCTCCTAGCTCTTAGCTCTTGTGACTCTGACTCTTTCCCAAACATTCATTGCTTATTAGTCATTGCTTGCACTCTGCCTATCACCAGTGCTGAAGCAGAAACGATCATTTAGTTTTCTCAGGAGGATAAAGACATATACTTGGTCGACTTTCACTGAACAACACTTTTCTGATCTTGCTGTAATAGCCATGAACTATGGAGTGAGAGTGTCAGTTGATGATATCTGCCACCCGAGAAGGCTCTTTCAAGCTTCATTATTTATTGACTGAAAATAGTTTCCTGTTTATCTTTAGTTGTAAGCTGATAAATATTCTTATTCATTACACAGTACAGTGTGCATGGGCTAGTTCTCCACCCCTGCACCCCCTGTACCTTTCTGGACCACCACAGCATCTTCCTTAGATTGTTAGTAGGCAGGCAGCCAGGACCATAGCCAGGAATAATTAAGGGGGTTTCCTGAGCACTTGCACTATCACTCACAAAATGTACCCTCTCAGCTGCATGGCAATGCTAACAAAGTGTCTATATCTAACAAAGAAACTGGAGGTGGAGCTAGTGTTTAGAACGTTATGGGGGGGTTGCAACCCCAGAAACCCCCCCCCCCTGGATCCACCCCTGCAGTCATGGACAGTGGTTAGTGCTTATGCCCTAACTGCACATCCTTGTTTATGCCCTAGCCTCGCGTCCTTGCTTATGCCCTAGCCTCGCGTCCTTGCTTATGCCCTAGCCCCATGTCCTTGCTTATGCCCTAGCCCTAGCCTCACATCTTTGCTTATGCCCTAGCCTCACACCCTTGCTTATGCCCTAGCCCAAGTCTCACACCCTTGCTTATGCCCTAGCCTCAGTAGATTACCAGTGGCCAGGTCTAGGCAGTAGATTTTTTTAGGGCTAGGCAGTAGATTACCAGTGGCTAGGGCTAGGCAGTAGATTACCAGTGGCTAGGGCTAGGCAGTAGATTACCAGTGGCTAGGGCTAGGCAGTAGATTACCAGTGGCTAGGGCTAGGCAGTATATTACCAGTGGCTAGGGCTAGGCAGTAGATTACCAGTGGCTAGGGCTAGGCAGTAGATTACCAGTGGTTAGGGCTAGTGTCAGTTGATGATATCTGCCATGCTTTTGTGCAGTGTCACCCGAGAAGGCTCTTTCAAGCTTCACTATTTATTGACTGAAAATAGTTTCCTGTTTATCTTTAGTTGCTGTTCTTTTAAGCTGATAAATATTCTTATTCATTACACAGTACAGTGTGCATGGGCTAGTTCTCCACCCCTGCACCCCCCCTGTACCTTTCTAAAATTCCTGGATCCACCCCAGCATCTTCCTTAGGTTGTTAGTAGGCAGGCAGCTAGGACCATAGCCAGGAATAATTAAGGTTTCCTGAGCACTTGCACTATCACTCACAATTTTTTTTAAAGGATACCATGTTCAATTTTACATTTCTTGTTATAATAGTGTTGGTGATGATATGTCTTGTTATATAATTGCCAAGAGAAATGCAGGACGGTGCTTTCTTGCAAAATGATTAATGATCTGATCATGATTCAGCAAAGAGGGGGAAGGATTTCCGGGCAACATGGAAACCCCCCTGGCTATGGCCATGAGTAGTTCATCAACCCCCCCCCCCCCAATCTAAAATTCCTGGATCCACCCCTGACTGCTATGGGGTTTGGCACAAGACAATGTCAGTGACTCTGACACGAACAAGAATAATTGGAGTGTATGCATAAATGCAAACTTTTAGTTTCTCCTGTGGACTACATCTTGCCAATGTTGTAGTACTTTTGTATTCAGATAACCTCAGCACTAGACTTCAGAGAGCAGAGCTATGTGCAGTGGTTCTCAAGTGAATGCCAAGCTTTCTGTCACTGTTCTTTGCGGTATATGATCAGACAGGGATGCAAGCCTCCATTGGACCAAGGTCACTCAAACTTCTGTGAAATGGAGTAACAAGAACCATCACTTCCACGTCACCGTAAGATGCCATCAAGGAATTTTGACGTTAATGCTCAACCTGAGCACCATTCCAATATAGAGGACTTTTACCCTCAAATCTACTTTGAAATTGTGTACACTGTAGCTAGCTGCATTGTAGAGCATTTCAATCAAAAGGGTCACACCATGTATGCAAGCTGTGATGAGCAGGTTCTTCTGAATGATGAGCATTGGGGAACTTATCTCACAAAACATTGACAACTGTGTGAGTTCTACACCGAGTTTACCCTAACACCCTTCGAGTTCAGCTATCTATAATGGCAGAGTCTTATCACAGTTTCAGTCAAGGTGAAGGGGGATTTCCTCAAAAGAACAAAAATATCTGCTCCCTCATATCGGAGGTCATGTCCTTGTTCAAGATTGTTCCAGCAACAAATGCCAGCTCTGAACGTGCCTTCAATGCACTGTGAAAGGTGAAGCCTTACCTCCATACAACCATGTCAAACAACTCTGTAAGTGATCTTATGATATGCACAGTTATAAGGAGCTGGTGAAGGAAAGCCACAAGCAAGTCACCAATGACTTTGTGGATAGAGTAAAGAGGCTCATCCATCTTTGGCCACTTCCACACAGAGTATATACTAGATGTGGATGAATGCCTCTCTACTCCAGTTCTGACTCTCCAACTCTTTATGATTGGTCATGGCCCCATAATGATATTATTGGAATAAAACTGCTATAATTTATTTAAAGTCAGTAGAATTGCGACCCTATTTTTTTTTATATTACAAGGGGAGTATCCCAGTCCTCAGTATAGGGTAATCAGCTTTGGCGCTGCTCTTGGGCCCCCCCAACTTTCAGTTACCCTCCTGTAACAACAATGACAAACATTTTGGGGGCTGGTCAAAGGCAATACTTATATGTTTAATGGACATTTCAGCCTACATGCTTAATATATATAGCAGTGCTGAACTGCTGATAGAGTTCTGTTTATCTGAGTTATCTGAGCACCAAAGTGAGTGAACATTTGAACCCCCTAAAAAAATGGACAATAACTGGTAAAAAGTCTATGATACTTTGTAGCTTTGTACACAAAAATCATCAGTACACAGGAGAGCCTAATTAATCTAAATCTAACTGAATACTCCTGTAATGACTGGTAAGTAGTTGGGGTATCTTCATTTGATGTATCCAAGTATCTTCCATACTTCAGGTTCAATGAAAAAACTACTGAAATTGCTTTGCACGATGTCTTCAAACCTTGACAGCAAACCTAAACTCAGCATTTTCTCCACCACAACATAGTAAGCAAAATGAACCACCAATGCCTCTCCAACTACACAATTGGGATTGGCCACTTTAGAAGAATAAGTTCTTGTCCACCATTCTTCATCACTACATGGAATCTTGCCAGCTTCAAGTAATGCCTTGATATCTATCAGGTCTCTATCCAAGAGAAAAGCATTGATGCTGAACCTTGCTCTATCGGTAGTAAGTTCGAGACCTTTAAAGAGATACTGTTCCAAAGTCTTGTGTTTATAGTGATGAAAGAAAGTATGCAGTGTTAGTTCAGCACATTCTGGTCCTTTCCATCCACAAGGTGCACTTGGGCTGTAATTAAACTTCAGGTTTTTGGGGTTGGTATCATTATAAAGACCATTTCTCTGATGGATCCAGCTGCACCTCCAGTTCGAGCCAGCTATGTTGAAAAAGTGCATGAAACAAGAGGAATTCTTATTTGTAACTATGCTTTGAAAAGCTCCCGGATGGATGTACACTATATCATCATCAAACTTAAAGAAGGTCGTTTTTGGATAAGCCATCAAGTGAGAGAAAATTATGAAGTAAGGCTGAACAAAAAGGTCTTCCTTAATAAGTGAAGGCTTTCCTGGAGGATGGCCCATAAATTCCATCCGGAAAATTTCTTTCTTGGACAGCGAGTTAGTTGTTGTAACGAATTCTTGGAGTTTGTTGAGAGTTTCTCTGTCATACTTAATCATCATGAACCAGACTTCATCTAAGATGCCCCCGTTTCTTCTCAACTCTCTGTAAACATGTGCTAACTGGATTCTTAAGTACTTCCACCTTCCAGAGTAGATGAATAAGATGTTTGTCTTGTTCTCTACAGCAACAGACTGATGTCCAGGACAATTGATGACTTTTTTCACCGCGTTGAAATAGAAGTACGATACTGACAGCATAACCACTACAACTAGCAGGACTAATAGCTTCTGAAGCAGACTGACGCTTTGCATCTTTTAGCTAACGAGCCAGTCTCCCAAAAATAAGTCCACTTGTCAACCAGATTCGAACACAGCGCGTGTTTGCGCTGAGAGCGGCAACTATTTAATTAATGCGCAGTCAGCTAGCAGCTGTTACTTTAATATACAAGTACTGTATATTGAAGGGGGGGAAAGAAAACAGAATATTGTACTAAATGTATACTTCTGTGGTTACTCATAAACCAGTGCTTATTGACTTGTATTTTTGCAAATGGAGTTGTTCTTGTCCGAGTCAGATTTTTCTAGTGACATCCACCTACTTAAAAAAAACATTTTTTTTAGCCTTACAGGACGAGTGTCAGGACGAGTGTCACAATTAGGAGGACGAGTCGTCACGGATTCGTGACATGCAAATTAACAGCCGAAAGGACGGCATCACGAACTTTATGCTACACGCAAGTGGCTGCTGAAATAACCACGAAAGGTTGTAGTTGAACATGACTGCAAATGAGGAAGAGAGAAATTATGAAAATTGATTAGGTAGAGAGTGTGAATGAGTGTACTAGTGAAAGTGACTGTACTAGTGAAAGTGACTGTACAAGTAGTGCCACGTGAGGAAAGTAGTGGGGGTAATGAAGAAGACTGACTAGGGGGTCAGCCAGTAGCGCTGGTCAGAGTAGAATGGGAATTAGTGATATGAAAGCAGGAAGCAGTAGTATAGAAGTGGGTAGCAGTTGCTTGGGAAATGCTGTAGCAGGGGCAGTAGTAATGGGTCTTGGAAGTAGAAGGGGTGGAATGGGACGAGGGAGAGTAGAGGGAGAGTATCCTCAGTCACTTCGAGGGAGAGTATCCTCAGTCACTTCCAGCAGTATACCTGGTCTCTAGAGCTGAGTTTTAGATGTAGTTAAGACATTTTGTGTTATGGTTTGTTGTACTCTGACATATTTTGTCTAGAGGTTGACTTCTCACCTCACAGGACTATAGAAGATGCTGTCGTTATTGAAGAAGTTATAGTAAGTAGCTTCTGAGCTTTTACTAGTCATTTATTACGTTGTAGCTATAAGGCTCTGTTCCAATACCTCCAATCTCTTACCAAACAAAACCTTCATGTCTTCCCTCCTCTCCTCCAGCTTCCACCCCATACCGCCCCATATTGCCACTCCTGCTACTGTATTACTTGCCCCCAACTATCTCCTATATACCCCTTCCGATCTGTGCTGACTCCAAATTCTTGCAAGCATTACGTCCTCTGCCTAGCCATACTTTGGCTGCATACTCCATACTAGGTTTCACTAGAAGCTCTTACACCCTTCTTCCTGTCTATTTCCACCTGACCATTCCCTCTACTCATCCATGTTACCTTCCCAAGGGTTGCAATCCAACTGACTTTTAAACTAAATATAGCCCAATATCACTATGTGACATGGCCAGATACGACTATCATAAAGACGTAAATAGTTCGAGAGAGAGTCAGGAGACATAGAGTAGAGAAGTATTAATCCACATCCATTACTGCTATGTGCAAGTGGCCGAAGATTGATGAGCACCTCTGTACTCTATCCACATAGTCATTGGTGACTTGCTTTAAGGTTTAATTCCTTCACCAGCTCCGTTGGGACATGGTTGTATGGAGGTAAGACTTCACCCTTCTCAGTGCACTGAATGCATATTCGGAGCTGGCATTTGTTGCTGGCATAACCAGAACAATCTTGACCAAGGGCATGATGGACTAGATCTTTTGGGGGAAATTTATAACATATGCAATGTATCTCCTCCTTCACCTTGACTGAAACTGTGATAAGACTCTGCCTTTATAGATAGCTGAATGTTAGGGTTAAACTCAGCATTCACACAGTTGGTCAACATTTTGTGAGACAAGTTTCCCAATGCTCATTCACAAGAACCTGCTCACAGCTTGCATACATGGTGTGACCCTTTTGATTGAAACACTCTACAATGCAGCTAGCTACAGTGTACACAGTTTCAAAGTAGATCTGGCAGTAAAAGTCATCTACATTGGAATGGTTCTCAGGTTGAGCATTACTCTCACAATACCTTGATAGCATATTATGGTGAAGTGGAAGTGAAGGTGCTTGCTACTCCAATTTCACAGCAGCTTGAGTGACCTTGGTCAGGCGAGGTTGAAGCAAACAGGGCCCTATGGAGGCTTGCATCTCTGTCTGATTGTATACCTCGAAGAACGGTGACAGAAAGCTTGGCATTCTCTTGAGCATCCACTGCACATAGCTCTGTCCTCTGAAGGCTAGTGCTGAGATTATCTGAATACAAAAGTACAATGGCAAGCTGAAGTCCACAGAAGAAACTAAAATCTGCATTTTGGCATGCACTCCAATTCTTGCCTTCATGTCAGAGTCACTGACATTGTCTTGTGCCCAGTCCCATAGAATCATCAACAGAATAGCACTCAGTGATGCAGCTCGGACATTCCTCCTTGTTGGGCAGAGGATTTTCAGAGTTGGTCGTATACATGGAGATCACGTCAATTTCTCCCAGAATTTCTGCTTGTTTTCTGCAGAATTCTGCCTCACTTTTATATAGGACCCTTCTTTATGATTTCATAAGCAATATCAAGTGTGTCTTTTAGCAGGGAAATATTTTTTATCGTATCCCTGACAGCAAGGTTAAGTGAATTGCAGTAACAGTGTGTCAGCAGACATTTTTTATTCAGTTTCTTGATTTGTGCAGCAACCCCATTCTTGGTTCCAGTCCGAACATCCGTCATAGCATTTCCCATGGGCGTCTTGAATTCTGAGATTCATAACGCAGTTGCACATCTTTTATGCAAGTGACAATTGTATCTGCATTTGTCTGAGTAACTGGCCAATATATTCCTCACGTACTATATCATCCACCAACATATGCAAATTAGATGTTGTTCAATGCTGCTCGCATCAGTACTCTCATCAGCCATGATACTCCACCAGAGTCAGTTATGTCACTTGCTATACCATGCAGCACTTTTAGAGCCATGATTTGTAGTATTTCATTCTGAGCACCCAGCTTGTCATAAGAATTTTAAATCCACTTTCAAAGCACTTCATATCTTCAGCTCGGAGAAGGAGGAGCCACTTCAAACTTGACTCCTTCTCTTGCATGTTCTTACGAAAGGCAATGCCTTGGCGGGCAGCATAGATGATTTTCAGGAGGCAGTTCCTATTTTCCTTTTGACTCTTGATCCACTCCTTCAGCTGCTCATCAATGTGTCCTAGTTGAGTTAGCATAGTTACTGCATGTTTCTAACATAGTGAACTCTCATGTTTACGGAAACCCTTGGTTTTTTTTTTGCACAGAGGCTTTATCCAATTACTGAACCCACCAGACAAGAATGGGCTTTCGGATATTGTATCAAGACAGTCCGGTTTAGTTTGTCTTGGGTATAGCTTATTATGCACCATAATATAAAGTTACAATATTATGTAATATATGACAGAATACATCTCCCTCCTGTGGTATTGAGAATACAGATTAGACTCATAAACTACATATAGTGCACACACAGAATTCTAAATAGAGCACAGTATAGTAGTCAACACAATATTATTTCACGCATTTCATGCAAATGAAGCTCATTTACGATCAAGTCCCTCCCCGAATTTTAGTGTGTATCTTGTTTCTTGGTAGGAAGCTGTGGAGACCAAGTGCGCTGGAGTCGGAGAAGAACAGGTAAGTGTTTTATAACAAGCAATGATGTAATTGTGTTTTCTTGAGGGATGCAGGGCTGTTGTGGGTGTCTCTGAAGATTATTGTGAACTCTTCTAATCACTTGCTCTCTGGCTGAGACAAGTGAAAGGCCGCCGCAATATTCAAAGAGTCTAGTTTTATACTCTTGCTTGGTAATTACCAGGGTTGGGGTCAAGTACAGTTGATCAAGTACTCAAGGACACCAAGTACTGACATATCAAGTACAAGTACAATACCGTAGCAAGTCCTCAAGTACATTAAGTACTGATGCATCAAGTACAAGTACACAAATATAACCACGGACATTTAAATTGAAACGATATTTCATTGGTACATGATGCTTTATGTCTTAACACCAGGTAACAGTCCAATCACTTCAGTCTTCAGTTCATATATCAATTATAAATGGTGATTGCACTTGATCATCATGATCATCTCAAAGTTTTTGTCAGTGAGTCGACACCTATCTGGCCGAAACACCTTCCCAGCAATGCTAAATGTCCTCTCTACTGATGCTGATGAGGCCACGATTGTCAGGTACTTGACAGCAAGCTTGGATGGGGCCTAGTACATGTGTGAATGTCCTTTCCAGTATGCAAGAGGGTCACTCTCTTCAGCCATGGTTTGCCAAGATACTGATTCACCTCAGCCATGATTGATGCTGGTTAAGCTGTAGCAGCTGGTGCATTATAAATATTACAATAACCGTCTCAATCATCAACTTGAAATTGTATTCTCTCGACGTTTTGACAGTCATAAAGCTGAACAGCTTGCTCCATTTCTTGGCTGGGTTGCTACTCACTGCAGAGGCCTCCGGAGGATGAGCATGTTCAACAGCCATCATAGATAGCTCTGTTGTAACAGCTTCCCGTTGGTTGTCATCCCTGCACCATTGCAGCTTGAAACGAGGATAGAGACAATCAGCAAGCCTGAAAACCTGATTGTCCTCATATACTGTATCAAGTGAGGTACTCAGGGCTATGATGAAGCTGTTCTTGTAGCGGGATTTCATAGTGGTAAGATGAATCCGAAGACCAATGATGGTTGGAATGATAAAACTGGCAATGACTGTTTTCTCATGCTGTTCTATTTCTGTAGCTTCCTCGAATGGCTCCAGGATCTCAAGCATGTCATTGAGGACGTTACGATCGTATGCAGTGATGGAGGGTGCATCAAGCTGGTTGAGCTTAGCTGCAGGTACAGCGAGCATGGAGCGAATCATTTTCACTTGGGAATTCCACCTTGTTACGTTTGCTGTCTGCAATCTCGTTTTCCCCTCAAGTAGATCAGTGGTGATTGTTGACTTGTGCACGTGGTTAACAACTTTGCAGATTTTTCCGAGAACATGGTTTAGCTGACCTGCCGCCTTGAACCCATCACTTACGACAAGCTGGGTGGTATGGCAGAAGCATGGGCTGTGGTCTGTAGTGATATGCTCATACTCATCTGGTGCGACAGTGATGGTGGAATCAAGGTCAACTTCCTCGTCAGAGTTACCAGCTGCTGAGTCTTGTGGTCTGGTAATCTGGCAGCGAGAAGGCCTTCAACATGTTTGAAGCATTGTCGGTCACAATAGTTGATGCAATGTTGTACAACTGGATACTGCTGCACTATGGTGGCAGCAGTGGGTCCACCCCTGAACCGCTTGCATGCGATTACCACCACAAACTTCATGCTCCAGTCCTGAAATTGGCCAGTCATTCCGAGGTATGACCGCATCTGTCGACTGGACCAGATGTCCAGTGTGATGCACACACTCTGTGCACAGTTCAGTTGCTGGGAGATCTCAGATTGCACGCTGGTGGGAGAAGTGAGCCAACGAGGTGTTTGTGACTGGGCACCTGATAGCATTGATCTAGGGCGTGGCACAAAACCCGTGAAGTACTGACTATCCAATCTGGAGAATGGCACGAGATCGCATGCGATGTGTGAGACAAGGGCGTTGGCGATTGTCTTCTGGCGCAAATCATGCACTGTATTTCTTGGCATCATAGTAGATTGCGGAGATCAGTGTAATCCTTAGGTAGCTGAACCTCTGAAAAATATTGATTTCAGACTGAATATCTTTCGAGTGCAAATACAATAGGTTGCAGTTTGTTTAAGAATTAGCTATCTTGTGGTTTAAGAGTGCATAAGACACTGTATATATAACCTATGACTACATTGACTAAGCAAACAAAAGCTACATTGGACTACAATAAAATTTCCAGAAAGGAAATTCGTCCAGGAGCACCTCCTTTCTCAATGGCATGGGAGTATTCGTAATGGTTCCTGGTGTAGGTGCCTATGCAGAAAGTGATTAGAAAGAAAAACCATTTCAAAATTATGAGAAGGCCAAGTCTGGGAGAAATGACCTAAGATCGCCTACCGGATTTGGTCATGCCACTAGCAATTTACAGCATGTGCTACTACTCCAAGGGCACAGGAAAAGTACCTCATTGTTGCCTAATGTCAGAATTAGTTTACTGGCATATGCATTGCACATCAGGAAGGCTGCTAGCAATTCCTATATTGGATTGGCACACTTTGATGGAAATCTCTTCCCCCCTAAAAAAACCCAAAGCTTAGAGCTCGTTCACATCAGCAGCTCCTTAGCTGCCTAAATGATGGTATTGGTTACTATTAGCTCAAGAAAGATTCAGAGATATGCCCTTTAATACAGTGAGTTGGCAGCGTAAAAGCCATAAGAGGTTGCGAAAAGAATCTTGAAATCCATCATCAAGGAACCCGGCATCTCCTTTTTCCCAATCACATAATTTGCATAAAATCAAAGAACTTTTAGTACCACTGCCAGGGTTCAGGGTTCAGGTGGGTGGGGGGAAATGGAGGAATTTGGGTGGCATGATGGTTAAGATGTTACACAATACACTTTCCGGGGGGGGGGGGGGGGGGGGGGGGGGAGGGGGGCACGAGAGTAAGATGTGACATAATACCATTACAGGTGGTTTGGATATGGATCACCCAATGGACTTGTTTATGATGGAATCAAGCTAATACACGTGTAGTATTATTCGGATGAAATGTAACTATATAGCTTACTTTATATATTAGATCCTCGGTGACCCAGAACCTCTGAGTTAGACTCTGACTTAGTCGTCGACCACTCAACAATAAATATACAGCAACAACCATGAGATAGAAAGGGATCAAGTTTAGACCACAACCAGTTAGATGACCCTCTACCATTTAAATCATGACCTCCATTGCTTTCAGAATTAGTGTAACTATTGGTGTAGCTATAATATGATGGGTAAGGGGTCATCCAACCCGGTGTGGTCTACATGGAAACAGTCTTGTTTCCTCCTTCTTAAGCACAAATGAACTCTGTCAAGTAGAACAAACAGAACAGTGTACAGATGATTTCTGAGGTCAGATGTGATTGATCTTTCTTAGAACAAGATACTCTGTATAGCCACAGCTGCTCACTTCTTAGCTAGTAGGAAGATGCAGCTGCAAAGGATTGCAGCTGCTATTAGTATACCAGAAGAACAAGATAGATTGTGGGTGAACTCCTCTCAGTCCTGCAGACAAAACATATATCCGAGTTTACTGTTACTAAATGGAGGTGTTGATGTTGATGTCAACTCTCCAACATCCTTAAGCTTGCAGGCCTTACCAGCTTAGTCAGCTCAGCTTCACGGCTCCTACTGCACACACATGAGCAATATACAGGTGTATTTATGGAATTGGCGATGTTTTATCCATGTGTTTCACTCAACAGTAACCTTTGAATCCTCCTGGCCTAATCCTCAATGGGGGGCTTCTTCAGACAACCCTCAAGTCTAATCATCAAAGGGCACTACTGACTCTATCTATGATGGAGCCCTCCAGGCCCAACCTTCAACAGTAACCATGGACCCTTCTAACCCAACCCTTGATTGCAAGACAGTATTGATGCAATATGTAATTCTAGTCAGATATGTAATCATCATATTCATTAATGTATTTAGTTTCACCAATATATGAGGTATGATTCGTCGGTAATAATCTGATCTAAGCACTTTTAAGCTCACACTTCTAGGTCTTACATTCCAAGATGTGGTTTATGAGCTAACTTGTCACAAGCTAGGGTTTCCACCCTTGGTCAGGTAATGCTCTCAAATTACATTCCATGCATCCCTAGGTATATCCACTTCACTGGCCCTGAAGAAACCCTAGCCACTATCCTGTATATAATCCTAGTCACTTCCATGGTCGTCCTACACACAGCCCTTCCCAGATCCCAACTGCTCTGGTCCTAACCCTAGTCACTGCCCTGGTCATAACCTTAGCCATTTCCCTGGTCCGGCCCTTGCCACTTCCTGGTCTTACTACAGCCACGACCTGGTCTTCTTCTAGCCACTGCCTGGTCCTATTCTAGCCACTGCCATGGTCGTAATTCTAGCCATTAGCTACCCTAGTCAGAGCCATCATTCTGGTCTTAACTCTAACCACTGTTCTGGTCTTAACTCTAACCACTTTTCTGGTCGTAACTCTAGTCACATTCTGGATAGCCACTGTTCCTGGCTCTAATCATAACAACTGTCCTTCCTAAACCTAACAACCTAATCCAGTGCAATAATGAAGATGTCATCATAATGATGTATTTTTACTAAGATTGGGACATATAGAGGAAGAACTAATCCATCCTTGCAAATCAGTAACTGATGTTGACTGCAGATGTTTCATTGGTGAACACGACTGAATTTAGTGAATTTGTTGGCTGAATTTGGTGAACCCGAGGAACCATACAGCTCTAAACTAACCAATAGCTGTTGCTGCTGCACATGACACATGATGTGTACATGTGGTGGTACCAGCCTGCAGTATGCCATGTGCACATTTACCGTAAGTGCTATCCCAAGGCTCAAGAGACACCTCACCTTCAGCATATTTTAAGGTCAGTGCTTATATAGCACGTGGTCTATGGTAGCCATTTGATCATTCACAATGACTGCCATACTAACAGGATGGCATTTTTGACTCTCAGAAGGGACACACACAACACATACCTACCAACTCTCAATGATGACCAATGATTTAAATATATATAGTAACATACACCAGTGTTCCAAGAAAACATTTGAGGGAGCCAAGGCACGAAGACCTCCCTTGCATACAAACTTCTGGAGACTACAATAGCACTATGTACTTATATATTATTCAATTGCCAAGAGATAGCAGGTTTCTTAGTTAGTTTATAGCTTAGAAATCCACTACACTGGACAGACTATAACGAACGCCAGAGAAACTACAACAGATAGCAATGGCTAACCGCCTGAAATGGCAGCTACCAGGACACTACCCCACTCCACCAAATACCAAAGAGGATGACAGTTGAAGCGGCAGTGGAACATCAGATGGCACGATTGGCTACAAGGTGAAAACACAAATAGAAAGACAGGAATGTGAACATGCAGGCATTGCGAGGAGAATGGAAGATGACACGAGGAGGACGGAAGAGAGAGAAAAAGACATGAAACGGCAAGAAGCCAAAGAGGAGAGGAGAGAGAGAGCAGAGCAAAAAGAGGATGCTAGGAGAAAAGAGAAGTTGGAGAGATGGTTCCAGATGTTGCAGATGCTGACCCAGACTGGCACCAGCAGACAAGAACAGGCAGCAGGAGAGGGAGGAAGTTGAAAGAATCAGACAAGAGGACAAACAGGAAGATGAGAGGAGACGGCAAGAAGCTAAAGAGGAGAGAGAGAGCAGAGCAAAAAGAGGATGCTAGGAGAAAAGAGAAGTTGGAGAGATGGTTCCAGATGTTGCAGATGCTGACCCAGACTGGCACCAGCAGACAAGAACAGGCAGCAGGAGAGGAAGGAGGTTGAAAGAATCAGACAAGAGGACAAACAGGAAGATGAGAGGAGACGGCAAGAAGCTAAAGAGGAGACTGATCGCATCAGACAGGAGGCAAGACAGAGAGAAGAAGAAAGAGAGTGTGTGAGACATCACGAATGCGAAGAAGACAGGGAGAGACAGAATCAAAGTAATGGCAAGGATGCCCGGCGGTCTGTTCAGCTTAATGGGTCAACCCATGTTTGTCTTTCATTAAAAACATTTTTGTCATTACTTTTAGTAGCATTCTGTGTATAATCTCATGTATTGCTCTCTGGGACAACTAAGGCTAATGAACTGAGGAAATATTTCATCATGTGAGTAAATAACAATCTCCCTCACTGGTTCAAATAAGTGCCACAGCCTCAAACAAGCAAGAGTGCATAAATTAAGGATATTGGTCATGTTGCGATATATCAGTCAATGCACTTGTTTAGTTGTTGTTTTGTTGTTTCTTGTAGTTACGATGAAGAAGTGATGGAAGAATATCAGAAGTCAATGGCCACCAAGAACCTATTGTCACTCACTGAAGATACTCAGGTGATTGCATCATCAGAAATCTCCTTCTAGAATACATACCTAGTTGGTCATTGGCATCCTGAGGTGTTATGTAATTACTACGAGTGGACTTTGTCTAATCCTCTGCCCAATGAGATAAGATGATCTTCATTAGGTTGGTGCTGACTCAAAGCTAGTGAAAACTGGGATTCTCTGGGAAAACAGAGCAGTTGCCAGTAGGAGATTTGATAGATTTGCTCCTGCAATATCTAATATATGGTGTGGTGCGCATGCCATCACCTCTGTAGGGCACCATTTACTTGTATTTATATATATATATATATACATGTATATCACTTTTATATAGGGTGGAATGTCTCCATTGTGTTCTTATGTAATTAATGACACAGAAATACCTTAGCATGTATTTGCTATAATTATACTGTATGTCATGTCACTGTGGGGTGGGGAGGGGAGAATGCATCTACATTCATATATACAAAGGTGGTGAGGTATGTGGCTCTGGCAAGGCCATCGATCATCTTGTCCACTCGAAGCACGGGAAATGGTCGGGATGGGTCACTGCATTGAATTTACACTATATAGTCCACACAGAGGCACAGTGACCTGTCCTTCTTTTGGACCAGCACAATGGGAGCAGCCCATGCCTTCTTCTCACAGAGTGTTGCATACTCCTGGGCTGCTTCGAGGCGGTCATATGTCTCCTGGAAGAAGGACACAGTGCTTTTTGGGGCCTGCTTGGGTGCTTCCCATTCTTCCTTGATTCACATGGTTTGCGGGAGTTCGTTCCATAGAAGAGCCACCAAATGTATTTAAATAACTTCTATAAAGTGCATCCACAGTATCTCCATCTCCTACCATTCATGATGCTCCTAGAACTCCATGTTTTTCGACATGTCACACTGGATCAAACTCACTGATTCCTCAATAAGGGCATCAAAACATTCCTAAATGACGCACATTCAACTTCCAACTTGTCTCGTCACATCTACTTCAACAGGTTGCCACATCTTTGGAATGGTCTACCTTCAATTGCCTTACTCCAGGTCCAGGTACCATCAAAAAGAGAGATCAAAGACTTCATGTGGTCTCCCTTCAATGACATATCACTACCTCCGTCTCTGTTGCAACCATTCTTCATTTTAGAACCTGCAAACCACCATGTTCTAACACCATGGATCCCTTACTTACACCTTATTCATCCTAACGTCATCAATTGATCATCTCATATACTGTAAAATGATAAATGAATGTATGCAAAGATATAACAAAACCAAGTGGTCACACCTGGTCCGACACCCTCCCACCCCCCACCCCACTTAAATTTTTTTTAAAGCATGTAAATCTAATTAAAGCTGTATATATTGTAATACACATGTTTTTATTTTAAATGTTCAAGAGTCATCTAATTGGGTGTGGTCTACATAACTATTTTTAAAGGGTTGTCTGCATGGGTGCCTTCTCGAGGATTCTATTCTTGTATGACTTGTATGATTACTTTCAGCTAACATCAAATACTTTGGGGAGATTCTCTTTAAATCATCTTGAGCCAACGTTTCAACCAGTCTTTATCAGGCAAATTAAAAAAAGAAAACAAAGCACAACACGTCCACACTTGCTAGCAATGCAACAAATGCATGTGATTTATGAGTTGTCTGAGTACCAGTGTATATGCACAGCAACAAATGAGGCAGACAACGATCGGCATGGTTTCACGTGTATAGTCTTAGTCTTGATAGTTGAGACCCAGCAACTATCAGGGCATAGTATTGATAGTTGATGACCTTTGTCTTGCTTCTTCTCAAGATAATACCTCTTGCCCTGACTTTTCCAAAGAGATGATTCAATTGGTTAGCTGGTTGCAGTGAGCGCAGATTTAGGATAATAGTTGATGTCATGACTACATAATTATAGTAATTATTTTCCTCCGTCAGTAGAGTTCCGTCAGTAGAGTTCCGTCAGTAGAGTCACTTGAAAAGTGGTATATATTGAAAAATATGCGCGACACAATTTGCCCAACTATTCCCAAACAGTTTCATCACTGTCGTAGTATTGTTAGATTGCATTGGTTTAACCATTGTCCTATATAGATGACATCATGGTGTTGCAATGCTTAGATGGAAGTAGCCAAGAGATGTATGAATTCTTACAGATTCTTCTGGTGCAGGGTTCAATAACCTGATGTGCTATCACAATGGATGGCAAATTCCAAAACAGAAAATGTGCACATGATGACTGTGAGAGGAGTTTTGTTAAGAGGAAGATATGTTCTGAACTGACGATCAAGACATTTGGCTTGGAAAAAGAGTGCAGGAGGATATATGATGTCATTGAAGTAAGGATCTTGACCAGAAATGGCACATCCCTGAAGTTATCGGCAGTTGTCGTCCCCCGCATTCGCAACCCTGTACATATTTTACCCGTCTCAGTTACCAAGCAAATGTACGAGCATATTTTAGGACTGGATCTTGCTGACTCAGCTGATGTTACTGGTAGGGAGATAGATATGCTTATCAGTACTGAAGGTAGCTTACTTGGAGAGTAACTAATGGACCTAGGGGACCCACAGACATGCAGACTCTATTTGGATAGGTATAGTTTGGACCAGTTGAAGCCAGAAGACACAGTGGTGAGCTTTGTTGCCACACACTCCACCCATTCCTTGAGGGTTGACGTGTTGCTATCGCAGAGGATGAGAGTTTGGAAACCATACTGAATAAGTTTTGGGAGCTGGAATCACTTGAGATTCTCAAGAACAAGAAGTCAGTTTATGAGAGTTTCACACAACAGATATCCTTGAAGGGAGGAAGATACAAGGTGCACTTACCATGGAAGGAGTCTTATTCACACCTCCCAGACATCTACGACTTGTGTTGTAAGAGATTGACCAGTCTTCTCCAGAAACTGAACCAAATCCCAGAACTCCTCATTGAGTATGATGCGTCATCAGGGGTCAGCTTCACCTTGGGATAGTGGAGGTATCCTGGCCACTCTGACAAAGGAAATGTGCATTACCTCCCACATCATACAGACAAGGATCAACAGACCACGAAGTTAAGGATAGTGTATGTGAGGAAAAGTGACCCATCTCTCAATGATTGTCTTTATATGGGTCCCAACTTCAGGAAATCCATACCAGATATCCTCCTCAGATCCAGGCTGCACAAGGTTGCATATATATATACCCATTGAAGATGTGGAAAAGGCTTCCCTGATGGTTTCAGTTGCACCCACAGACAAAGATGTCTCGAGGTTCTTGTGGATTGCAGATGTAAAGGATCCACTCTCGGGGAATTACTGAGCTGAAGTTTACTTCAGTGGTCTTTGAAGAGTCAGCTAGCCCATTTCTCCTGAATGCTACCATTGATCACCACCTTGAGAAGTTCAAGTCGATTGATCAAAGACTTGTTGATAAGTTGTGCTGGTGCATCTATGTGGATAACCTCACGACAGGATCCCATGACATCAAGAGTGCATTTGACAGAGGCTGGGTTTAATCTCCAGAAGTTTACAACTAACTTGGCAGAGTTGCATAGGAGAATCAATGACCAAGATCAATATGCTCGACCATTTCAAGGGAGTGGCCGTGAGGCTTGGAATGAGTTGCAGGAACCGGCATTGGTGAGAGTCATGTCCTTGGAATACAATGGGATGCGTTCAACGACCAGCTCATCTTCGATGTCAGTGATGTTTCTCAAGCCATAAGAAACCTTGCCAACCAAGAGGAATGTTGTAAGCTTTGCCACAAGGTTATTTGATCCATTTGGAGTGATCTCATCACTCACTGTACGACTCAAACTGCAGTTTCAGCAACTGTGCAAGACCAAGGCAGGGTGGGATGAACCACTTGGGAAGGTCACTGGCCGAGTGGAATAGGTTGACCACTGATTTCCACACGAGGCCTGCATGCACAGTGTGCATTGTGCTTTATTTTTCACTCGGTTTCTTGATTGTGCAACAACCCCATTTTTGGTTCCAGTCATGGTCAAACATTCGTCATAGCACTGCCACCCACGGGTATCTTGAATTCTGAGATATATACAGTGTGCCACCGCTTATGCAGAAACAGTTCCATAATGTTGAAAATGTGCCCATTTTGAGTGATTTCAGACAGTTTTTCCTCAAAACGCTCAAAAACGTCCTTATTGGAGCAAAATAGAGCTTATAAACGGAAAATGTATCTGCATTTGTCTGAGCAACTGGCATCAGACCAATATATTGCTCACATATATACTATATATCATCTCCTTGTCCACCCAACGTAACAAATTATAAGTTGTTCAATGTTGCTTGCATTGTACTCTCACCAGCCATGATCATGTACCATCCAGATCCAGTGCTATACCACACAGCACTTTTAAAGCTATGATTTGAAGTACATGTATTTCATTCTGAGCAAGCACCTGGGCTCATATGCTTGTACACTTTCAAAGCACTTCATTGTCTTCAGCTCGGAGGAGGATCTGCTTGAAATTTGACTCATCCTCTTGCTCCTATATATGGCTTGGCAGGTGAGATAAGATGTACTTTGGACAATTTTCAGGAGAGAGTTCCTATTTTCCTCCTTTTGACTCTGGCTGTTCCTTCAGTTGCTCATCACGTGACCTGGTTGAGATAACATAATAACAGCATTTTTGTGACACAGAGAGCTCTCATGTTTATGGAAACTCTTGGTTATATTCAGAGTATTTCCCCAAATCAGACAAGAATAAGGTTTCATCTTGTATCAAGATGGAGCCGTCCCTTCAAATTGGCTGACACAAGTGTGGCAAATTACAGAATCTGAAATTGAAAGGCAATGGAGCCATGAAAATTGCAAATACCAGGCTGGTTGGAAAGCTCCTTGATCCATTTTGGCTTTAGGGTATTTGATGTTAACTGGCTGGTAGGGGAGGAAGGGTATTCCGAGTTGTGGATATTTTACTGGCTCCAGGTTTCTGCACATGAGAAACACAACGAGTATGTGCTTTTTATTCTTGCTACATATATACTCATAATACTTCAGCTTGAGCGAGTAACAGGATATGACAATACATGACTAACAATTTCAGAGCCCCCCCCCCCCCGAGAGATCACCAAATATTTTTGGGTTCAATGCTGACATCATCATTATGTAATGGATCATGGCTTGCATGTCCTGGTTAATCTTCAGATTCTTCTGGGCTCAACCTGTGCATCCATCAGCTTGGCGATCAGTCATCTGATTCTTGGTCTTGATATGCCTTCTCCACACTCCCTTTGTAATTTGACAATAACTAAATAAGGAGGCTTGTGTTTAGTCATGATTCACACGCTGCACTAGTTAGCTCCCCAAATATGTGGACTGGAATATTCTAGAACTATTTGCACTTTATAGTTATGAACTACTCACACTAATTAACCATGAATGTCATTATTACCATGCTCTTTTTGTTTTTCAACATCACTTCTGATGTTACCTTTAAGTGGTGTGGGAAAATACCTCGGGAGAAAGTTGTTTTGCCCAAAATAAGGGGGCAGAGGGAATTACCCCCTGCTCAGCAAGAAGGTGGATTTCTGGATGGAGAGCAGAGTATCTATTGGAGTTAAGGGAGGCTTTTACCATTTTTTTTTAACGATTAAAAATAATAATTTTTATTGCTCTATTCTATACCTTGATGCATGTAGTTGTTATGTTTCAAGTTTCAGAGTATTTCAATGCTCCATTATGAAGTTATGCACCATTCTATTTCACATTATCAAGCTATATACAAAATACCGTTTGAATCTTGAAGACGGCGCTCCTGCCAAAGGTAAGCGTATCTCCCTAACCGTTCATGATAGAAGTCTGGAAAAGGACTCTAAATGAAGCTCTCAGTAAGCTTCCAATTACCATAGTTACCACGCAGCCCTGTGCTGTCATCACATGATCTGCGCATCCTGTCAGGCAACCGTCATCATTTCGATTTTTACCAAAAAAATACCCCCCCAAAACACACACACTTTTCATGGCTTCTCCTGAAAATCACTGTTTCCGAATCTGGAAATATTCTAACTTGCTCATTTTTTAAATGTATACAAGATTTTAATATATCATTTGAAAGTCCTTTCCCTGCTCTAAAAAGTGAATGATTAAAACATGTTTAAGTCCATCCATGGTGAAGGTATGCATATGCATACCATGTTTAGAACTTCAGGTTGACCTCTCTTAAAATTCAGTTGTTGTGCTAATGATATTTTTAGCCATTCACTTTTCACTTCTATGATCACTCTAAGCACTTCCTAAGTGGGAAGTGGTTAGGACTAAGTGGCCACGAGTTAGAATATTTCTCCCTGATACTGAGGTGGGATCCATAACTTCACCTAGGTAGTAGATATGCAAAATCTGAGCATATCAAAAGAAAGCACATTCAATACACTGCATCTTGATAAAATTTCACCTGCATTGAGGAAAAAAAAGAAAAAAGTTATGACAAGTTGTGTCGACCACCCCAGAAATGGTAAAAGCCTCCCTTAAGAGAAGCATACACCATCAGCTCTGATTGCCGAAGGGCACATCCACTCTGTATATACCTGTGGGTGATATTGTGATTGTGCATGATGAGAACCTCCGAAGAGGACTATATATGCCAAGTCCAAGAACTCATACATGGTGTCGATGGGAATGTCAGGGGTACGTCGTCAGGGTGCAGTCAGATGCAGGACACTCATCAGGAGACCCGTTAACAGTAAACGCTTAAAGTCAACCACCAGGAAGCTAAGTTACCTACTCATAAACAACGGTTGATGATCCATTGGTCAGTCAACCCTCTGAAGACCTTTCTTCGACGAGAAAGTGGGTTTGTACCTTCAAGGGTGAAGGCATGGACTAACAACTTAGACATGGATACCTAATAATTCAAACATAATATATATATAATTTTGTTGGATCAGTTCCATTTCCCAACGGGAAAAGTATTTCAGGTATTATGTATATAGTTGTCATTTATTTATTCGTGAGTCATGCACTTTGACCTTGATCATGTGAATTTTGTGCGAGAAAAAAAAGCAACTCAGACAGTTTGTTTATGCTGAGAAGTTTTATTGACTATATCTGAACTGAACTGTACTGTGGGTTAGCTAACTGCTCTCAAATCAGTGATTCATTAATAAAAAAAGTTGGCCTGAGGGCTGGACACTAAGTGCCTGAAGGGTGCCTACTGGTTGTGTCTTCACAATAGTACTAAGTGATTTACATAACTACACACTAACCAATCAGATTGCTCTATTCTTGACAACTGGTAAAACAATTATCATAGTAAAATACCATAACTATATTCATGATTGCCTGTGAAGATGTAAATATTGATGTCTTTTGGATTTGCTTAGCGTGGAGAATGTAAAAGTCAGAAACGTACACAACCTAGGAATGAAGGTGTGGCAGCAAGAAGAAAAGGGTGTGACAGTTATCCAGGGCTCATTTTCAGAGTTTTGTCATGAAAAAGAGAACTGGATTTTGCGCTTCGAGAGGAACAATATTCTGACAAAAATTATTGTAACGAAAGAGGAGCATGTGGAGGGCAACTTTCTGGCTGGTGAGGGTGGAGGTGAGGAGTGCTATATAAACTGGAAGTTGCAGTCATGCTGAGAAGATGTTCTGCAGCACTAAGATTTACCAGAACTAACCAAACATAGCAGATTTTATTCTACAACATTTCTTTAAGGCAGTGACCCTGTACTGTTACCCTCCCACCAAACCCATGCCCCCCAGTCTTCCCAGGCTTGTCTTCCTTCACCTTAGGCTTGCCTTCCTCCACCCTCTCAGGCTTGTCTTCCTCCACCTTAGGCTTGCCTTCTTCCATCCTCTCAGGCTTGTCTTCCTCCACCTTAGGCTTGCCTTCTTCCATCCTCTCAGGTTTGTCTTCCTTCACCTTAGGCTTGCCTTCCTCCATCCTCTCAGGCTTGTCTTCCTCCACCTTAGGCTTGCCTTCCTCAACCCTCTCAGGCTTGTCTTCCTCCACCTTAGGCTTGCCTTCCTCCATCCTCTCAGGTTTGTCTTCCTTCAACATCTCAAGCTTGTCTCGTACCATCTTCTCGGGCTTGTCTTCCTCCATCTTCCCTGGCTTGTCTTCCTTCATCACCTTAGGTTTATCCGCATCCATTTTCTTAGGCTTGTCTTCCTCCATCTCAGGTTTGTGTTCCTCTGCCTTTACGTCACTGACATATCCTTCATCCTGTCCGTCTTGGGCACTCATAGAAATGTCTGCACAACAAAATAACCAAGTATTGCAATACAGTGATAGTGCATCTCCATTTCAGCTCATTTCTATAGTACAAAGGTCACATAAAGTCAACAGGTTAAAGGAGCTATGGCACGCATGCCTAATATACTACAGGAAGTGATGTCATACAGTAACACCCTCACAAACTCTAGAGATCAGCTGTAGTGACTCCCGCAAACTTTTGTAGATTGACTAGTTTTGAGACGACCACCGGAGCTCTATATATAAGTGTGTTAAAGGAGGGGGAGGGATGGGAGGTCTAGCCAGGTGTGACCCCAATGTGCTTTTGTTAGTAAGTCTTGCCTCGCACACAGGCTGTGCTCCTGATTCAGTATAGCCAATTCAATATGCTTTCTAGCACAGGACATGTAATATTTTGAATGGTAACTTTGTTTTGCTATACCAGATTTTTTGTTTTGAAACTGTTGGATTGTCAATCACTCCACAACAACTAATTAAAGATGAGAAACAGAAACTTGTGGACATGTATTGCACATGTAGAGCAAATCATTAGCTTGTGTGGTATTGTGTGCAAAATCATTACCTGTACTGTGCTATTGTAGGATCAATGAACTGGAGTTGTCTTGGTGATGTCATAGAGAATGATGTATAGAGTTGAGTGTGAAATACTAAGCTAAAGAAAGTTGTGTTAGTTATATTTCAGCCCAATATGTCCCCTGCTGGATATTTTTCTGCGAGCTGGTGATGCAATATATATGGTACCATGAAAAAAAAGAGCTTGTTTTCAAGACTGAACTCTGCGGGACCACACACTGGTCCTACATCATATCAGGCTAAAATACATGTAGGTTGGCAATATATAGCTCTATGGGGACACACACTGGATCAATGTCACACTGGGTTGAGGCAGGTTGAAAATAGCTCACACACTCAGGTTAAAGTAGGTTGACAATAGCTCTTGGGGACACACACTGGACCAGCATCACACTGGGTTGAGGCAGGTTGAAGTAGGTTGACATTAGCTCTATGGGGACACACACTGGACCAACATCACACTGGGTTGAGTCAGGTTGAAGACTGTTGGCAATGAAGACTGTTGGCAACATTTGGCTCTATGTGGTTGGACCAACATCACACTGGGTTGTGGCAGGTTGAAGTAGGTTGACAATAGCTCTATGGGGACACACACTGGACCAACATCACACTGGGTTGAGGCAGGTTGAAGTAGGTTGACAATAGCTCTATGGGGACACACACTGGACTAACATCACACTGGGTTGCGGCAGGTTGAAGTAGGTTGACAATAGCTCTATGGGGACACACACTGGACCAACATCACACTGGGTTGAGGCAGGTTGAAGTAGGTTGACAATAGGGACACACACTGGACTAACATCACACTGGGTTGCGGCAGGTTGAAGTAGGTTGACAATAGCTCTATGGGGACACACACTGGACCAACATCACATTGGGTTGAGGCAGGTTGAAGTAGGTTGACAATAGCTCTATGAGGACACACACTGGACCAACATCACATTAGGTTGAGGCAAGTTGAAGTAGGTTGACAATAGCTCTATGGGGACACACACTGGACCAACATCACATTGGGTTGAGGCAGGTTGAAGTAGGTTGACAATAGCTCTATGGGGACACACACTGGACCAAGATCACACTACACTGGGTTGAGGCAGGTTGAAGTAGGTTGACAATAGCTCTATGGGGACACACACTGGACCAACATCACATTGGGTTGAGGTAGGTTGAAGTAGGTTGACAATAGCTCTATGGGGACATACACTGGACCAACATCACACTACACTGGGCGGAGGCAGGTTGAAGTAGGTTGACAATAGTTCTATGGGGACACACACTGGACCAACATCACATTGGGTTGAGGCAGGTTGAAGTAGGTTGACAATAGTTCTATGGGGACACACACTGGACCAACATCACACTGGGTTGAGGCAGGTTGAAGTAGGTTGACAATAGCTCTATGGGGACACACACTGGACCAACATCACACTGGGTTGAGGCAGGTTGAAGTAGGTTGACAATAGCTCTATGGGGACACACACTGGACTAACATCACACTGGGTTGCGGCAGGTTGAAGTAGGTTGACAATAGCTCTATGGGGACACACACTGGACCAACATCACACTGGGTTGAGGCAGGTTGAAGTAGGTTGACAATAGCTCTATGGGGACACACACTGGACTAACATCACACTGGGTTGAGGCAAGTTGAAGTAGGTTGACAATAGCTCTATGGGGACACACACTGGACCAACATCACACTGAGTTGAGGCAGGTTGAAGTAGGTTGACAATAGCTCTATGGGGACACACACTGGACCAACATCACACTGGGTTGAGGCAGGTTGAAGTAGGTTGACAATAGCTCTATGGGGAAACACACTGGACCAACATCACACTGGGTTGAGGCAGGTTGAAATAGCTCTATGGGGACACACACTGGACCAACATCACACTGGGTTGAGGCAGGTTGAAGTAGGTTGACAATAGCTCTATGGGGACACACACTGGACCAACATCACACTGGGTTGAGGCAGGTTGAAGTAGGTTGACAATAGCTCTATGGGGACACACACTGGACCAACATCACACTGGGTTGAGGCAGGTTGAAGTAGGTTGACAATAGCTCTATGGGGACACACACTGGACCAACATCACACTGGGTTGAGGCAGGTTGAAGTAGGTTGACAATAGCTCTATGCGGACACACACTGGACCAACATCACACTGGGTTGAGGCAGGTTGAAGTAGGTTGACAATAGCTCTATGGGGACACACACTGGACCATCATCACACTGGGTTGAGGCAGGTTGAAGTAGGTTGACAATAGCTCTATGGGGACACACACTGGACCAACATCACACTGGGTTGAGGCAGGTTGAAGTACATAGGTTGACAATAGCTCTATGGGGACACACACTGGACCAACATCACACTGGGTTGAGGCAGGTTGAAGTAGGTTGACAATAGCTCTATGGGGACACACACTGGACCAACATCACACTGGGTTGAGGCAGGTTGAAGTAGGTTGATAATAGCTCTATGGGGACACACACTGGACCAACATCACACTGGGTTGAGGCAGGTTGAAGTAGGTTGACAATAGCTCTATGGGGACACACACTGGACCACCATCACACTGGGTTGAGGCAGGTTGAAGTAGGTTGACAATAGCTCTATGGGGACACACACTGGACCAACATCACACTGGGTTGAGGCAGGTTGAAGTAGGTTGACAATAGCTCTATGGGGACACACACTGGACCAACATCACACTGGGTTGAGGCAGGTTGAAGTAGGTTGACAATAGCTCTATGGGGACACACACTGGACCAACATCACACTGGGTTGAGGCAGGTTGAAGTAGGTTGACAATAGCTCTATGGGGACACACACTGGACCAACATCACACTGGGTTGAGGCAGGTTGAAGTAGGTTGACAATAGCTCTATGGGGACACACACTGGACCAACATCACACTGGGTTGAGGCAGGTTGAAGTAGGTTGACAATAGCTCTATGGGGACACACACTGGACCAACATCACACTGGGTTGAGGCAGGTTGAAGTAGGTTGACAATAGCTCTATGGGGACACACACTGGACCAACATCACACTGGGTTGAGGCAGGTTGAAGTAGGTTGACAATAGCTCTATGGGGACACACACTTGACCAACATCACACTGGGTTGAGGCAGGTTGAAGTAGGTTGACAATAGCTCTATGGGGACACACACTGGATCAACATCACACTGGGTTGAGGCAGGTTGAAGTAGGTTGACAATAGCTCTATGGGGACACACACTGGACCAACATCACACTGGGTTGAGGCAGGTTGAAGTAGGTTGACAATAGCTCTATGGGGACACACACTGGACCAACATCACACTGGGTTGAGGCAGGTTGAAGTAGGTTGACAATAGCTCTATGGGGACACACACTGGACCAACATCACACTGGGTTGAGGCAGGTTGAAGTAGGTTGACAATAGCTCTATGGGGACACACACTGGACCAACATCACACTGGGTGGAGGCAGGTTGAAGTAGGTTGACAATAGCTCTATGGGGACACACACTGGACCAACATCACACTGGGTTGAAGTAGGTTGACAATAGCTCTATGGGGACACACACTGAACCAACATCACACTGGGTTGAGGCAGGTTGAAGTAGGTTGACAATAGCTCTATGGGGACACACACTGGACCAAGATCACACTGGATTGAGGCAGGTTGAAGTAGGTTGACAATAGCTCTATGGGGACACACACTGGACCAACATCACACTGGGTTGAGGCAGGTTGAAGTAGGTTGACAATAGCTCTATGGGGACACACACTGGACCAACACCACACTGGGCGGAGGCAGGTTGAAGTAGGTTGACAATAGCTCTAAGGGGACACACACTGGACCAACACCACACTGGGTGGAGGCAGGTTGAAGTAGGTTGACAATAGCTCTATGGAAATACACACCGGACCAACACCACACTGGGTTGAAGTAGGTTGACAATAGCTCTATGGGGACACACACTGGACCAACAACACACTGGGTTGAGGCAGGTTGAAAGGTTGACAATAGCTCTATGGGGACACACACTGGACCAACAACACACTGGGTTGAGGCAGGTTGAAAGGTTGACAATAGCTCTATGGGGACACACACTGGACCAACAGCACACTGGGTTGAGGCAGGTTGAAGTAGGTTGACAATAGCTCTATGGGGACACACACTGGACCAACAACACACTGGGTTGAGGCAGGTTGAAGTAGGTTGACAATAGCTCTATGGGGACATACACTGGACCAACATCACACTGGGTTGAGGCAGGTTGAAGTAGGTTGATAATAGCTCTATGGGGACACACACTGGACCAACATCACACTGGGTTGAGGCAGGTTGAAAGGTTGACAATAGCTCTATGGGGACACACACTGGACCAACAACACACTGGGTTGAGGCAGGTTGAAGTAGGTTGACAATAGCTCTATGGGGACACACACTGGACCAACATCACACTGGGTTGAGGCAGGGTTGAAGTAGGTTGACAATAGCTCTATGGGGACACACACTGGACCAACATCACACTGGGTTGAAGTAGATTGACAATAGCTCTATGGGGACACACACTGGACCAACATCACACTGGGTTGAGGCAGGTTGAAGTAGGTTGACAATAGCTCTATGGGGACACACACTGGACCAACATCAACTGGGTTGAGGCAGGTTGAAGTAGGTTGACAATAGCTCTATGGGGACACACACTGGACCAACATCAACTGGGTTGAGGCAGGTTGAAGTAGGTTGGCAATAGCTCTATGGGGACACACACTGGACCAACATCAACTGGGTTGAGGCAGGTTGAAGTAGGTTGACAATAGCTCTATGGGGACACACACTGGACCAAAACCACACTGGGTTGAGGCAGGTTGAAGTAGGTTGGCAATAGCTCTATGGGGACACACACTGGACCAACATCACACTGGGTGGAGGCAGGTTGAAGTAGGTTGACAATAGGACACACACACACTGGACCAACATCAACTGGGTTGAGGCAGGTTGAACATAAATATAATACAGCTGTATGGAATGACAATATTATGGAGTGCAACTTCCTCAGGTGATCCATAATGGGAACGCCATTATCGTCATCCTTACCTGCACTTTCCTTGGAAGTCTTGACCAGTTCCTAATATAGTGTGTGGAGAGACAACACAATGAGTGTAAATCAGATGTCACAGATTATTTAGCTCTATGGAGCAGGTAGACTTATAGAAATAGTCACCAGTGGCCAGCTATTTGCTTTTGTTATATAAAATATAATGCATGTGCTGTCATGTGATATACATTGTCATGTGATATAGACTGTCATGTGATATCAATTGTCAGATATTCAGTGAATATTCTCAGCTACTCTGCTTGCACGAGGCCCGCACAATAATGGTCTAAATTACATAAATTTTCCAATGGGAACCGTGGTTACTAAGTAAATATACCTGGTGTTAATATTGGAAGGGCGTGGCTTTTACACAAGTTTGGGTGCGAGATTTATTTTAAAAAATTGGCAGACTATTTGAACCGTTGTTCGCAAATGCTGCTATCGAGGGCAATGGCAGATTTGACTGTTTTCTAGAAACCATTCTGCCTATGCCTACCAGGAAATATATAGAATCCTTTTGCTTTTGAGAAAGGAGCAGCTTGAAGTAGCTTCCTCCCAACCCTTACTTCAATGGAGTCAATTCGTAGCTTGTATCTATATTCCAACAAAAAATTTCTAGCTATAGTCTCGCTAGGCAAGTTATGCTATCTATAAATCTGACACAGTCAGAGCTGAAAGTGTGGTTACTATTGAAGGAGCAACTCAATTAAGACTGGGTCACATGGTTACAATTGGAGGTGGGTTCCTAATAGAGGATATACAGCTAGCTGGGTTGGCTATGTCAGCATGTCGCTATTACTGGGTGTGCCTGCGGCCATTACAGGGTATCTGTACTTATTACTGGGTGTCCGTGGTTACTACTGGGTGTCTGTGACTATTACTGGGTGTGTCTGTGGCCATTACAGGGTATCTGTACTTATTACTGGGTGTCCGTGGTTACTACTGGGTGTCTGTGACTATTACTGGGTGTGTCTGCGGCCATTACAGGGTATCTGTACTTATTACTGGGTGTCCGTGGTTACTACTGGGTGTCTGTGACTATTACTGGTGTGGCTGTGGGTGTGTCTGTGACTATCGCTGGGTGTGTCTGTGGCTATTATTGGGTGTGTCTTTGGCTATCACTGGGTGTATCTTTGGCTATCACTGGGTGTATCTTTGGCTATCACTGGGTGTGTCTTTGGCTACCACTGGGTGTGTCTGTGGCTATCACTGGGTGTATCTTTGGCTAGCACTAGGTGTGTCTGTGACTATCACTGGGTGTGTCTGTGACTATCACTGGGTGTGTCTTTGGCTATCACTGGGTGTATCTTTGACTATCACTGGGTGTGTCTTTGGCTATCACTGGGTGTGTCTTTGGCTATCACTGGGTGTGTCTGTGGCTATCACTGGGTGTATCTTTGGCTAGCACTGGGTGTGTCTTTGGCTATCACTGGGTGTGTCTGTGACTATCACTGG
This sequence comes from Cladorhizidae sp. MBARI D1340-BT2, assembly GCA_028752905.1. NCBI lineage: Eukaryota > Metazoa > Porifera > Demospongiae > Poecilosclerida > Cladorhizidae > Cladorhizidae sp. MBARI D1340-BT2. Next base: position 35,340,119 of record JAQNBH010000008.1, read on the forward strand.
GTGTGTCTGTGACTATCACTGGGTGTGTCTGTGACTATCACTGGGTGTGTCTGTGACTATTATTGGGTGTGTCTGTGACTATCACTGGGTGTATCTTTGGCTATCACTGGGTGTATCTTTGGCTATCACTGGGTGTGTCTTTGGCTATCACTGGGTGTGTCTTTGGCTATCACTGGGTGTATCTTTGGCTATCACTGGGTGTATCTTTGGCTATCACTGGGTGTGTCTGTAGCAAACCAGTGCTAGGGATGGCTACCTGGAGCTAGGGGTATAATAGGGTATGGTTTGCTAATTAGTGCTAGGGGTGTCGCTATGACTAGAGGTGTGGCTGGGATGTATGCTAGGGATAACACTGACCATATGGGACTAGAACTGAGAAAATGGCTACAACATTCCTAAGAAAGTGGATTTGGAAAAAGACGCATGAATGGAAGCTAATGCTTAACACCTTTAGACTAGCCCCCAGGCTATCTAGGCCAAGTCACACCTTCAGCTGCTGCAAGTTGGTGGCGTCGCTCCACTCCTTGTCGTCTCTGATACGCGTGACTCGAGGGAACCTGATGGAAATACCTCCCGCTGTATGTGAGACGGAGCTGCTGAACTCTGCACCCATGATCTCCCACACAGGGGCAGCCTGCACATACATACATTCATGTACACCAATTATAATATGCATGACTACAATACAGATGTGAGTACAGTACAGATGTGAGTACAATACAGATGTGAATACAGTACAGATGTGAGTACAATACAGATGTGAATACAGTACAGATGTGAATACAGTACAGATGTCAATACAGTACAGAAGTGAATACAATACAGATGTGTATACAATACAGATGTGAATACAATACAGATGTGAGTACAGCACAGATGTGAATACAGTACAGATGTGAATACAGTACAGATGTGAATACAGTACAGATGTGAATACAGTACAGATGTGAATACAGTACAGACGTGAACACAGTACAGATGTGAATACAGTACAGATGTGAATACAGTACAGATGTGAATACAGTACAGATGTGAATACAGTACAGATGTGAATACAGTACAGATGTGAATACAGTACAGATGTGAATACAGTACAGATGTGAATACAGTACAGATGTGTGAATACAATACAGATGTGAAAAGGAAGTATAATTTGGTGCATATAGTGTTTTTTTTAATAAACTCAAAGTCCACTAAATGTGGTCTACATGAGTACATTCCTGCTCTTCGTTTTTTCGACAAGTCAAATCCAATATTAAGCCATGGGGTGGGGTGGGGTTGATGCAAAATAGAAGTCCTTGAAGATGAGCCTCATGGTTCTAACGTTCTTTCTAACTGGGCTGGTTTGCTATGTACCTTAGCAAAGGATCCAAGACATGCTACAAGTATTTCAATACCAGAAACCTGTGTTGTTTAGGCTGATAAAGTGGTCACAACTGAAGTATGAGTCTTGTTATAATGATATTTCTGGTCAGTGCATATTGAATGTGAACTTTGACATCAAGGGCTAGGGCCAATGACTTAGCGGAAACAAGGGCAAGAGGAGAGTCCATTCAAGTGCAGGGTGGCACGTGGGTCTAATTAAAGGCAAGTGTGTCTAATTAAAGGCATGGATAACTCCCATCTCTCGGGTGAAGTGATGGTTGTTAAGGAAGAACAACCAAGAAGCAAGTGGCCATTCATATGCAGTCAATTCATGTACGAGACAACATTCTACTTCCAACATGTCAGGTAATTGAGTCACTACAGTAACCGTCTCTATGGTTACCTTGGGGTCCTTGACCACAAAGTCTGGCACTAATTTCTTGCACACTAGTAACCACAGAGGAACCTTGGCGAAATCCTGAATGACATTTACAACAATCAGTGCGGCAACACAAACAACAACAACACAACAACAGCAACAATTGGTGCGTGATCCTAGAACCATCACAAGTGTGAGCATAACAATCAATTATTTTCACGCATCGTCAGAGCATAGCAATCACACAAAATGGAGCTCGCAATAAGCAAAGTCACACCCACTACTTTCCAATGTTCACGACCTCCACATAAGGAGGTAAAACGATTACGAAACTAGCTGAGATTGAGGTCCCCGACTTTCATGCATGTAACTTGTGGCATGGCAATATTAGACATATATACAATGTTAGTACCAAAAAAAGGACAAGCACATCGAGATGTACTCGTAAATATTATATTGGTGTAAATTGTGAAGTTCGAACATTGTGGCAGTATGAGCTCTCAAGTAGGGACACACCCTATTTTTACATATTGTTTCAGCCCACTCTCCTCCAACCCCCCCCCCACCTTGCTCACCTACCATCTGGTTGCCTGTGACTCAGAGGCGGTCATGGCGCATGGTGGGAGATTAGCACCTGGTCTAGACAAAGTGAAACTCTGACTGCAGCAGTTTACTTTGCACATGCTCACAAATTACTTTCAAAGTAGGGGGAGTCATAATTGCTTGCAATTAGGTCAACCTCACAGCCTTAGTGCCCCCAACAGGAGCGACAGCAGGGCGTGGCCAACGCAAGATCTAAGACACACAATTGTGACAGCATCTGAGAAACAAATTGCTCGAAAGTCGACTTTCTTCCGGAGTCTTGTCTTAGCCTCCAGCTTCAGCCTCTCCTATACTCTTAAGTATTCAGGATGCATACATAGCTAATTCAAGTGTGATTCTGTTGGGACTTGAGTAGTCTCTGACCTGACACTAGCAACATTTGCTCGGCACACGTGTCCATTTTGTTATATCCCATCACTGACCTGACGTGGCTTCTGCCCGGGCACTACCCGGGCAACTACCGCACTCGACACCACACTCGATTGTGCTGACCTTGCTGATTTTGACCACGTCCAACTCCTCCTGCAGCCGGGCCAGCGTGGCGTCATCGTGACCGTTCCCACACTTGGCCACCGTGCAGAACCTGCCGGTTGCATCATCATAGACACCCATCAGGAACGCTGACATCATACCGCCTGCAAACAAGAGAGAGAGGGGAAGGAGGGAGTGGGAGGAGGTGCTGCTCATCAACTCTCTCTTCCTTCATGGAGCACAGTGCAGGAATAGATGCAGTGTGGCCTCACCACACATACATGTCCAGGACTAGCTGACTCTTTCATGGAGCACAGTGCAGGAATAGATGCAGTGTGGCCTCACCACACATACATGCCCAGGACTAGCTGACTCTTTCATGGAGCACAGTGCAGGAATAGATGCAGTGTGGCCTCACCACACATACATGCCCAGGACTAGCTCACTCTTTCATGGAGAACAGTGCAGGAATAGATGCAGTGTGGCCTCACCACACATACATGTCCAGGACTAGCTGACTCTTTCATGGAGAACAGTGCAGGAATAGATGCAGTGTGGCCTCACCACACATACATGTCCAGGACTAGCCCACTCTTTCATGGAGCACAGTGCAGGAATAGATGCAGTGTGGCCTCACCACACATACATGCCCAGGACTAGCTGACTCTTTCATGGAGCACAGTGCAGGAATAGATGCAGTGTGGCCTCACCACACATACATGACCAGGACTAGCTCACTCTTTCATGGAGCACAGTGCAGGAATACAGATGCAGTGTGGCCTCACCACACATACATGTCCAGGACTAGCTCACTCTTTCATGGAGCACAGTGCAGGAACAGATGCAGTGTGGCCTCACCACACATACATGCCCAGGACTAGCTCACTCTTTCATGGAGCACAGTGCAGGAATAGATGCAGTGTGGCCTCACCACACATACATGCCCAGGACTAGCTCACTCTTTCATGGAGCACAGTGCAGGAATAGATGCAGTGTGGCCTCACCACACATACATGCCCAGGACTAGCCCACTCTTTCATGGAGCACAGTGCAGGAATAGATGCAGTGTGGCCTCACCACACATACATGCCCAGGACTAGCTCACTCTTTCATGGAGCACAGTGCAGGAATAGATGCAGTGTGGCCTCACCACACATACATGTCCAGGACTAGCTCACTCTTTCATGGAGCACAGTGCAGGAATAGATGCAGTGTGGCCTCACCACACATACATGCCCAGGACTAGCTCGCTCTTTCATGGAGCACAGTGCAGGAACAGATGCAGTGTGGCCTCACCACACATACATGCCCAGGACTAGCTCACTCTTTCATGGAGCACAGTTCAGGAATAGATGCAGTGTGGCCTCAACACACATACATGCCCAGGACTAGCTGACTCTTTCATGGAGCACAGTGCAGGAATAGATGCAGTGTGGCCTCACCACACATACATGCCCAGGACTAGCTGACTCTTTCATGGAGCACAGTGCAGGAATAGATGCAGTGTGGCCTCACCACACATACATGCCCAGGACTAGCTCACTCTTTCATGGAGCACAGTGCAGGAATAGATGCAGTGTGGCCTCACCACACATACATGTCCAGGACTAGCTCACTCTTTCATGGAGCACAGTGCAGGAACAGATGCAGTGTGGCCTCACCACACATACATGCCCAGGACTAGCTCACTCTTTCCCTGCACATCCTGGGACGTCCAATGTATAGACCATGAGTAGTAGAATTAGGGTATTCTAGGGCTTGGGTTATTATAGGGCTTGGCATATTCTACGGTTAGGAGTGTTCTAGGGCTAGGGATATTCTAAGTCTAGGGTTAGGGCTAGGGCTGGGGGTATTCTAGGCTAGGAAGGCTAGATCTACACATTCTAGGGCTAGGAGTATTTCTGACCCATGGAACAGCGTTGGATATCCCTCTAACTACACTACACCCACAGTCTCAGCTGACCTGTCTCTCACAGAGACATCCCTCGTCATGCGGTCACTAACAATGGCCTTACAAATTATATATATCCCATGAAATATCCACATGTTTGTACGTAGTGTATGCATGGAGGCATGAGATTGACCTTTGTTCCCAGTGCCGTAATAAGCACCCAGAACAATGAGATCGGCTGTGTCCGCCATGGCCCCGCCCTCCAAGTAATCCTTCTTCACCTTCAGCCAATGACGCTTACCAGGCTCGTATATACTCTAGAGGGGGCGGGGGAAGAGAGTGTGAGAGGGAGGGGGCAGAGGAAAGTGTGAGAGAGATGACATATTAAAGATAGAGAAATGAAAGAAAGAACTTGAGTAGTAAACTAATAATGATGCCTCTCTAAAAGGATATGGCAGCTGCTGCAAGAGATGCCTAGTGCTCCTGACTGGAGCAATGTCTGACTGCTGGCCCTGTAAGCAGCTCATCACACAGCTGCTGCTGCTCTCATGTCAGCCATCTTCCTGTTGAGGTTTCCTCTCTTTACTTTACACAGCTTTCGTTCTTTGTGTGTGTGTGTGTGTGTGTGTGTGTGTGGTGTGTGTGTGTGTGTGGTGTATATAGTGATCTGGTACTACAGCAAGGCTTTGCACACGTTGAGAAACTCTCCCTCCTCTGAATACTCAAGTTCATCTCTAGATTTGAGCAAGTGTTCAAGATGTACTTAGTAAGGTTGTTGGAAGATAGAGAAAGGACCATCACCATTGTGTCTTTAAGGACAAGTCCCTCTATGCCCTGTCCAATGACTTGCTTGATGAGAACAGAGAAGGAGTGGTCATCTTTGTCCTGCAGAGTACAACCAGATATACATACTCACACATACACACAAAATGCGTACACAGGTTCATTACACAGACGTGCTTGTACAAAGCCACTCCCCCTAATAATAATACAATGCAGTTATGAATTTACACGTCCTCTCAGTAATGCTACGGACAACTCTTGTGGTTTTTTAAATTTACCTTGATCAGTACTTGCTTGGAGAGCATAATCCTGCTCCTGATTTCTTTGACGTTCTTCTCCAAAAGGTTACGTCTCTCGCAGATCGGCCTGCGAGGGGAGAGAGGAGAGGAGAGGAGAGTTTGTCGGAGGGAAAATGAGGAGGAATGGAGAGGACAAGTAAAGTAGAATTGAGGAAGAGGGTGAGGAGCGAGAAAAAGCAGCAGAGGAAATGGAAGAGAGAAATAGAAGAGGACAAGGAAACGTTTCAGAATCATGGGCAGTCCATGACTGATTTTATAACTCCAGCACATGTGGTTGCTATGGTAGCACAGAGGTCATGTCCTCACCTGTCCATCAGTGTCTCTCCATTGAAGTAGATGATGTCAAAGATGACGAGACAACAGCAGGCATCTTTGAAGGCAGCTTTCTAGACACATTGTATTGGACTCAAAATCAACATCTTTGACAATAACAAAAAATAGCAACAAAAAATAACAACAAAAAATAACAACAAAAAATAACAACAAAAATAACAACAAAAAAATAACAACAAAAATAACAACAAAAAAATAACAAAAAATAGCAACAAAAATAACAACAAAAAATAACAACATTTTTTCAGCGCAGCCAACATCTTGAAATGAAGTAATTAGCAAATAGAAGAACGGCTTTAGCCCAACACTCAGGAAGACCTCACAACATCGTGTGTCGCTAGCCCAACACTCATGAAGACCTCACAACATCGTGTCACTAGCCCAACACTCAGGAAGACCTCACAACATCGTGTCTCTAGCCCAACACACATGAAGACCTCACAACATCGTGTGTCGCTAGCCCAACACTCATGAAGACCTCACAACATCGTGTCTCTAGCCCAACACTCAGGAAGACCTCACAACATCGTGTGTCGCTAGCCCAACACTCAGGAAGACCTCACAACATCGTGTGTCGCTAGCCCAACACACAGGAAGACCTCACAACATCGTGTGTCGCTAGCCCAACACTCAGGAAGACCTCACAACATCGTGTGTCGCTAGTCCAACACTCAGGACGACCTCACAACATCGTGTGTCGCTAGCCCAACACACATGAAGAACTCACAACAACGTGTGTCTCTAGCCCAACACACAGGAAGACCTCACAACATCGTGTGTCGCTAGCCCAACACTCAGGAAGACCTCACAACATCGTGTCGCTAGCCCAACACTCAGGAAGACCTCACAACATCGTGTGTCGCTAGCCCAACACACATGAAGACCTCACAACATCGTGTCTCTCTAGCCCAACACTAGCAACAAGCTAGCCAACATGAAGTATGTAGGAGAATAGGAGCAGCCTAGAGTACAGATGTAGGCCCCACTAGAGCAACAAGCTAGCCAACATGAAGTATGTAGGAGAATAGGAGCAGCCTAGAGTACAGATGTAAGCCCCACCATAGCAACAAGCTAGCCAACATGAAGTATGTAGGAGAATAGGAGCAGCCTAGAGTACAGATGTAGGCCCCACCATAGCAACAAGCTAGTCAACATGAAGTATGTAGGAGAATAGGAGCAGCCTAGAGTACAGATGTAGGCCCCACTAGAGCAACAAGCTAGCCAACATGAAGTATGTAGGAGAATAGGAGCAGCCTAGAGTGCAGATGTAGGCCCCACCATAGCAACAAGCCAGCCAACATGAAGTATGTAGGAGAATAGGAGCAGCCTAGAGTACAGATGTAGGCCCCACCATAGCAACAAGCCAGCCAACATGAAGTATGTAGGAGAATAGGAGCAGCCTAGAGTACAGATGTAAGCCCCACCATAGCAACAAGCCAGCCAACATGAAGTATGTAGGAGAATAGGGGCAGCCTAGAGTGCAGATGTAGGCCCCACCATAGCAACAAGCTAGCCAACATGAGTATGTAGGAGAATAGGAGCAGCCTAGAGTGCAGATGTAGGCCCCACCATAGCAACAAGCTAGCCAACATGAAGTATGTAGGAGAATAGGAGCAGCCTAGAGTACAGATGTAGGCCCCACCATAGCAACAAGCTAGCCAACATGAAGTATGTAGGAGAATAGGAGCAGCCTAGAGTGCAGATGTAGGCCCCACCATAGCAACAAGCTAGCCAACATGAAGTATGTAGGAGAATAGGAGCAGCCTAGAGTACAGATGTAAGCCCCACCATAGCAACAAGCCAGCCAACATGAAGTATGTAGGAGAATAGGAGCAGCCTAGAGTGCAGATGTAGGCCCCACCATAGCAACAAGCCAGCCAACATGAAGTATGTAGGAGAATAGGAGCAGCCTAGAGTACAGATGTAGGCCTCACCATAGCAACAAGCCAGCCAACATGAAGTATGTAGGAGAGTAGGGGCAGCCTAGAGTACAGATGTAGGCCCCACCATAGCAACAAGCGAGCCAACATGAAGTATGTAGGAGAATAGGAGTAGCCTAGAGTGCAGATGTAGGCCCCACCATAGCAACAAGCCAGCCAACAAGAAGTACGTAGGAGAATAGGAGCAGCCTAGAGTACAGATGTAGGCCCCACCATAGCAACAAGCTAGCCAACATGAGTATGTAGGAGAATAGGAGCAGCCTAGAGTGCAGATGTAGGCCCCACCATAGCAACAAGCCAGCCAACATGAAGTATGTAGGAGAATAGGAGCAGCCTAGAGTACAGATGTAGGCCCCACCATAGCAACAAGCTAGCCAACATGAAGTATGTAGGGAGAACAGGAGCAGTCTAGAGTACAGATGTAGGCCCCACCATAGCAACAAGCCAGCCAACATGAAGTATGTAGGAGAATAGGGGCAGCCTAGAGTACAGATGTAGGCCCCACCATAGCAACAAGCTAGCCAACATGAAGTATGTAGGAGAATAGGAGCAGCCTAGAGTACAGATGTAGGCCTCACCATAGCAACAAGCTAGCCAACATGATATGTAGGAGATTAGAAGCAGCCTAGAGTACAGATGTAAGCCCCACCATAGCAACAAGCTAGCCAACATGAAGTATGTAGGAGAATAGGAGTGGCCTAGAGTACAGATGTAAGCCCCACCATATGATTAGCAAATTTGTAGCAAAAAATAGACCAATGACTGAACAGCTAGCTAGCTCTTTGGTTTTCCTTCTTCATAAAATACAGCATGATGAAGGCTAGAGCATCTAGTTGAAATGTCGAGAGCGAGTTGATCAATTGTAATATCTCCACGCTATCATACTCACTTGACCGGTCAGTGTTTCACAAGGAAAGGATGTGTCTGGGGATATACTACCCATTGTCCCCCCCCCCCCAACCCCCCAATTATTTATTGAATAGTCAGTGTACCCCCAGAACAAAAACAACAAAATAAATGTGCATAAAACACTGACAGCGTATATTAACTGTCACTGCAAAATTATAACTTTTTACTTGACAAAATTCCCCCCCCGCCCATGTATATAGGTGACGACAATAAACCTTGTCTTCATTATATTAACAGGTAAAGGGTCCTATAAATATTTGTCTACATTGGTAAAATTCTTCTTTCATTTTTTGACCAAATATATTTATATAATATATAATATTGTTGTTGTTTTTATAGTCAAGAAGCCACCTATAGAAGTTAATTGGTATACAACCAGAATTAATTATCATAGATGTTATTAGTTTACCATGATTATTCCTAAAGTAGACAAAACAATATATTCATATAAATTATATATATACACACACGCATGCATCACAAGCAGTTGACCTGGCTTTGTTGAAGGTCTGTGCTGTTACCCACTTAAGAGTGTTTATGATGTTGATAACCTTTTACCGATATTCGAGTGTTTCGTTGACTAGCGGAGTGGATTAGCACTGAATCGAGAAGTAGATCAGTTGTTGCAATATATTGGACAGTTTGGAGTCTTCCGATAGTAAAATCATGACCAACGGACAAACAGTATGCAAGTTACGAGATAGCTGCACATAAATGGATACACAAGTTCTCGAAAATAAATTTCATCATGCTTGTAATGTTTACTTGAGACTCACTACCTTGCTCACTACCTTCTCGAAGGATTCGAGGCACGCCCGAAGTATTTTGAGGGGTCAAAATCAGCCGAAGACACAACCATTTAGGATACTAAGAAGTTGCCAAGGCAAGTTATAGCCGAGACATAAGCTGTCTGGCATTTAAAAAATGGGAGTCAAAACAATACACTCCCCACTCTGCCACCATCCTCTCCCACCAATCACCAAATATTTTGAGGCAACATTCACTGCTCTAACACAATACACATTTAACACAACCACATGAACAGTACAGTAAGTGAATGCGTCTACAAACACCTACACATGAACACACCTGCACTTGTCGCACACCTGCAAGTGGAACTTGGCATGAAGGTAGGACTCGGCAAACTTCTTCTTACACTCTTCACAAGTCATTAGAGCATCCGGCAGCGCAGGAGCTAAACACAATAGGGTGCTAATGTGAGATACATAAAAGCTACACTGCCCACTTGATGACCCGAGCACTATTTTATCAGGCTCCATAAGTTCCAGCTTCATTTCAATGACCCTCTCCCTCGACGCATCGACTAGACACTCTAGCCGTCATCAGGAATAATGAGATGCTAAGACTCTTGTGAGCTAGTTATCCACCACGTGATACAAACCACACCCCAGCACACGCGTCCAGCACGTGAACCGGATGAGATAAATAATAATAATAATAATAACAAATAAACAAAACAACAACAAAAGAATAATACAAAACAATAAATTAAGAAATTAAAAAAGACGTGTTTGGTAAATATAAAGAAGGATGAAGAACCAAATACAAAAATAATTATGGTGGCCGTGGTTTCAAGTTCAGGCTGCTCTTGAGAGTGGCTCCCCAGCAGCCAAGCAAGTCCATTCCACAGTCTCGATTGAACCACTCAAACTTTGGTGCTAGGCTGATGTGCAATGCCTCCTTCACTAGCAGTTCGTTGGGTCTTCTGGCCTTGTTTAAGATGGTGGCTTCCTCCCACAAAATAGGATTTCCATTGTTTCATCATGTTCTCGGCTATTGCTTTAACAATGGTTTACAGGCATCTTAATGTCCTTTCATTCTGGTCTCCAGTCTTCTGTTGGTCTCCCCTGCAAGGGATGCGGTACACAATGTTTTGAAAGTGATATGTGGGTGATAGATACCTTCTGCATAGTGAAGAAGGGAAGTGAGTGAGCAGAAGTTTTGGACTATCTGAACAACATCAGGTCCACAAAATGTTCCATGGAGCTTGAAGTGGATGGATTGCTGCCCTTTCTGGATTGCCACCTACCAGAAAGGAAGATGGAAGGCTGACTGCAACAGTTTACAGAAAATCCATGCACACCAACTGGTACCTTGATTATAGATCACATCATCCTATCCATGTCTGAAGAGGAGCGGTGAAGAGCTTGTATGATTGAGCCAGGAGAGTAGTGAGAGAGAAGGAGGATCTATGGAAGGAAGAACATCATTTGAATAGGGTCTTTATAGAGAATGGTTATCCATAAGCCTTCATCAACCTTTCCTCTGTAGATACATCTAACTACAGAAAGGAAGATAAGTACACCGTACAGGCAATTAGGTGTCTGGATCCTATGGTAGTGATTCCTTATGTAGCAGGGATGAGTGAAGACATCAGGAGGGTCTGCAGGAAGTTCAACACAAAGTTGTTTTCAGATCGGGAAGAACTCTGAGGGCACAACTGAGCAGAGTGAAGGATGAATTACCAGCTAATATTCACTCATGCGTTGTGTACTGCATTCCTTGCAGCTGTTGGAAGTACTACATAGGGGAGACCAACAGAAGACTGGAGACCAGAGTGAAAGAACATCAAGATGCCTGTAAAAAGTGTGCCAAAGAAAAATCTGCAAACAATGCATGGGAAATGGACATCCTATTTTGTGGGAGAAAGCCACCATCTTAGACCACGCCAGAAGGAACTGCTAGTGAAGAAGGCATTGCATATCAGCCAAGCACCAAAGTGTGAGCGGTTCAATCGAGACTGTGGAATGGACTTGCCTAGCTGCTGGGTGGATAGCAGTATATAAAAAGCTCACGCGAGTCTTAGCATCTGATTATTCTTGATGTAAAGTTAATTGAAACATCAAGAGAATAAATTTCAAGTTCTTTATTGAGAATGTCATTTCGATTCCTGACGAGTGTTATTTTCGGTTCAGCTCTAGCTTCTATGAGTACAAATCTAAGCTCAATCAAGCGAGGGCTAAATCAGCACATGCCTGTAACACCACTGATCATAACCCCCCCCCCCCCCCCCCCCCCCCCTCCATTCCCTCCCATTCCTCTCCAGACAATCCCTTTCCCATTCCGTACCTGGAGGTCTATTTTATTCCCTCTTCCACAGCGCTATGGAGCTCACTGTCATGCTCCACTCCATTAGATCCTCTTCCTCACTCTCTCTCCTCCTTTAAACGCTTGACCACAAAACTATCACTTTGCCACCCACTTGTTAGAACAGGAATTATCCACACGCCCATTTCCTGTATTGACATCATTTTTTTCATGCTTAAAAAATTTAACCCGAGGATTCTCAGGAATACACTTTCAGAACAAAAAAGGAATTGCATTTCTGTACACTGAACTCGTAAACATAGCAAGAAGCTTCACACAACCCATATACTGCCTTCATATAACCCATACACTGCCTTCATTACCTTATAATATACCGTATAATATAATATACCATACAGGTTAGAATAGCCTAATTACCGCTCCAGTTCAAAAGCAAAGTGGGGACGGGATATTGCCGAGTCAGCAATATGAAGAAGGCAGCGCTAGAGTTGCCCATATTTAGAACGACACCATTCGACAGACCTAGCCTGGTGGGTAAAGCTGGCTAAAGGACTTTTCAGGTATTGCAAGTGGTGATAAATTCCATGAGACTTCCTAAGTATCCTATGCGGCAAGATGGAGGTTAAAAAAATGAATTTCAAGATTCTGCAATTAAAAACACAGCGATCGACTGCTTGATTACTTCACTCCTGCCTCATGCATATATGGTTGGGGAAATTATTAACCAAGAAAACACTTCAATTTAATTATCCACACATGGGGTCCTCATCCCCAGCCAGTTTTCTCCGACCTCCAAAATGTGATTTAAATAGGGCACTGTCAAAAGTAGGAACACTTTACCTTCTTCCTCCACCCTCTGATAGCTGTGCACCCGACCAGGAGAGTCGTCATTATCATCAATTATAAAGCCAGCATGATAACTTCTTGAGCTCAGGGGTTCTTGCGTGGAAGGGTTAGGTGTGCTGAAAGCAAGGTTCACAGTGGAAACAGTTTTTTTGCTAGGTCCACCATAAGGTTTTGCCTTTCGTCTTTGTTCTCGGCGTGCAAGGGCTTTTTCCTTGTTCTTGTGGACGCGTTGTAACTGCTCTTCTGTCAAATCTTGAAGATCAGAACTGCACCTTGACTCCGCCTCCATTGAAAAACAAAAATAACGATTTTGTGTGAGCTCCTGATTGAGGTTCTGCATGCGCATGTCCACAGCAACTCCCCACGCCCCCTCCCGTAAGCGACCCTTAGTACCATGCTTCCCTAGTTGGACCGATATCCTAGGTAAGGTTTGTTTGACTACCCTAGCGAACTCGTGGGTTATCGTGCACACTTCATAATCGTGCCTTATTGGTCGTCGGGGGCGGGCGGCGCTAACCCGACGGGTTCGTATGCCTCGACGAAGGATCCCTCGGGTAGTATTTCAGCCATAATTATATATATATACACTATTTTGGAGATCAACCAAAAAAAAAAATCTCCCATATAACCGTCAGGGAATAAAAACGCTTTTGCCCAACAATGGGATTACAGGTCTCCATAGGCTCACCGGTGGTGAACCTTTATGATAAGGATCTTCACTTCCTGTATTGGTTTGACCGTACTTTTTTATATATTTTTTTAAATTTTTTTAATTTTTTTATTAATTATACATGCACTGGCTAATGCAAAGAGCACACAATACGCACAACACATGAAATACATTATGAATGTTGTGAAATTGTTTGTATGTAATGTTTAAATAAGCGGGGTTCCTTAATATTGTTCGGAAGAGCATTCCACTTACGAATGACAGAAGATGCATTAAAAGACTGAGTACGAGGGAAAATGAAAGTAAGATTGAGGGGGTAGTATGATCTAATGTTGTAAGGTGGAGGAGGCTGATGTGCAGGCAGTGAGGTTGGAAAGTCAATGTAATTATGCAAAAGCTTAAAGAGAAGTATGAGTTTAGAGTTGAGACGACGAGAGGAGAGTGTAGGGAGTTTTAGATTAGTACGTAAGAGGGAATAGTCAGAGGACCAGTCTTTAGAACATGCAAAGAATTGTATTTTTTTGGATAGACATGGAGAGGTGGGCAGATTGTGGGTCCCATAGAAAAGAACAGTATTCAAGGTGAGGTCTTATTAGAGAGGTGTATAGAGCAGAAGAGAAGAGGAGTCAGAGTGATGATAAAATTGTCGGTATAAGAGGCCTAAGAGATGACGAGACTTACTACAAATGAAGGATATGTGTTTAGACCAGGATAGTGTTGAAGATAAGAGAACACCCAGATACTTGAACTCGGAGACTAAATTAAGAGAGGAACCAAGTAGGTAGAGCGAGGGCAAAGTTTTGAAGATATGTAAGTTATAAACATCCATTTCGATTTTGAAGAATTTAATGTAAGAAAGTTGGATGAGATCCAAGAGGAGACAGTATCAAGATTTTGTTGAAATAGGGAGAAATCAGAAAGGGAGTTAACAGGTTGGAAAAGTAGGATATCATCAGCATACAGAATAATCTTTCAGGAAGAAGACAGAGGGACTTTACATACTCCATTAAATGATAAAGAGAAGGGGCCCAAGGATTGAACCTTGAGGGACACCAGAAGAAACTGGAAGAGGGGAGGAGGTGGACCCAGAAATGACCACATGTTGAGAGCGGCATGAAAGATAAGAATGGAGCCATTTGAGGAGCCAAGGGGGAAATTGGAGAGTTGAGAGAAGGTGTAGTAGGGGTGCATGAGGGACAGAATCAAAGGCTTTTTTTAGGTCAAGGAAGCAGGCACACACAGCTTTATTATGTTGAAGAAGCGTATGGAAAGAATGGACAGCAAAGAGGAGGGCAGATGAAGTAGAGCGGTGAGGGAGAAAACCAAACTGAGACGGAGAGATGAGATTGGAATCAAGACAGAAGTTGTAAAGAAGACGGTGCACATGTTTTTCAAGTAATTTACTTACAATAGAGAGAAGAGAGATAGGTCTATAGTTTGAGGGAGAGCTGAGATTTGAAGTGGACTTTGGAATGGGAACAATGTTGGATAATTTCCAATCATTGCGGACATAACCAGCACATAGAGAAAGATTAAACATGTGGGTGAGGGGAGAAGAAATGTTGAGAGCAGTCGCTTTCAACATGCGAGAAGAGATAAGATCAGGTCCAGAGGCAGTGACAGATGGTAGTCGATTAATCAGGTAAAGCACTTGATCCTCAGAACATATAAAGTCAGAGGGACATGCAGTGGACATAGAAGAATAGGGAGTAAGTGGAGGAGTAGAAAAATTGAAACATTCACAAAAGAATTTATTTAAAATATCAGCTTTTTGTTCATTAGAGGAGAATAAGAATCCATTATAAGACAGGGTGGGAACTGTTGGCGAGTCTTTCCTCATAGAACGAACATAAGACCAAAATGATTTGGGGGAGGATGAGAGAGATCGGAAAAAGGAGAGCTTGTTGAGGCGAAGAGTAAAGATTATTTTATTCCTTAATGTACGATATGCAAGGAAGAGTGAAGGAGAGTTGTACTTTTTGGCCAGAGCATATAGGTGCTGTCTTAATTTCATTTTACATATTAGATCACGATTGACCCAAGGAGGATGAGAAGGTGGGAAGACAAGTTTAGAGGGAACACAGGAGTTTATTACTTGCAAGAAATTTAAAATGACGGATACCAAAACAAACACACACACATCCACCCGATAAGTCAAGAGTCACTCAGAAGAATGAGCCTTTGAATTTGTTTTGTTTTGTTTTTGTGACAAAATGTGCCTTTGATTTTCGATTGAGTGCAAAAGTATAAAAAATCAATTGGTTAGCAAATCAGCATTCCATATTTTTATGTCCATGAGGTCATTCTCTCTTGCGCCATGGTAGAGCACATATTTTGGGACCACAAAGGACACTAATACATTCACAATGAAATGCAGATAATACACGAGGTGTGTGAACGATGGTTGATTGGGAGAGGCTAGAGATTTTGAAGGTATCAGGAAGATCACGTTTTTTTGGCAGATTTCTATATTATATATCATTTATTATACTTCCACTTTTCCACAAATGCAATTCCATTTAAGGGCTAGGGTGGTCATAAATGTAATATTCTACAAGTTCTTTTACCAGTGATTTCGTAGGTTAAACCATCATCATGGCCATCCTTACTTTCGTACTTCTGAAAATCTGACATTGAGATGAGATATCTTATCATCAAGAAATGGAATTATTCTCTAGTATATATATACTCCTCTCAAAGGCACTAACAATTTCATTTGTAAGTGGCAAAATATTCTTTCATGCTCCCTGCAGAGAAACTGTGAGACGTTTAATGAAACCTAATCTGCTCATACTCTAATGCCACCAAATGGAATCGAGTGATAGATGTCAAAACTGCAGAAGCTTAGTTGGAAGACTCGGCTTTCAACCACAGGATGTAATTTACACTGACCTAAGCTGCTTATCTCTGAACACATCAAAGTCTCTATCCGAACCCAGCAAGTCTCGTAAAAGTTGATTACCTTTGTTTTCATAGTGGTCGCACCAGGTCAAAATGCAATATGAATTTCTTGCTCACCTGACAGATGATTTGCTTCGAACAGGGTGAGAAGAATTTCCTGATGAGGAGTTAGAAGTGTGCAGAGAATAGGAAGGAGCAGGATGAGCAGGACATTGCCAGGAAGGAGCAGCCATAACTCAGCATGCTCGATATGTCACAGGCTGAGCTGTGAGAGTTGCAGGACTCAGACAGAACAATCCAGAGTAAGCAGATAATCAGCTTTCAACCTCGAGTGTAAGTTGTTGTTGTTTTTTATCGGGAGGGATGATCTGCCTGTGTGGAAAGAGGGTGCTGCAGGGAGTGCACCAAGTATTGTGGAGAACAGCTCAGGTAACAACAGATGGTGGAGGCGAGTCCGTTTTGGGAGGAGTCTGGAGGTGTGTTCTATGATGAACCTGAAAATGAAATTGATTCTTATCTCAGGTTCAGCTCAACCCATTCAAACTCATCCTCACTGGATACCGCAAGTGCGTATCAAGACAGTTCAAGAAGAGTACCACTCTGTTGCAGACCAAACAGAGTGGTGCTCCAGTAGCCAAAGCCTTGATATAATACTTTGCCTGACCGAGTTGGCATTGGGTAGGTATTAATTTTGTCAACACGTTCAGGTGCCTATAGTCCACACGGAGTCCCAATGACCCATCCTTCCTCTTGACAGGGACTATGAGGGCATCCAGGGAGTATCTGAAGGTTCAATGATGCCTCTTGCCAGCATATCCCTCTTGCCAGCATATCCTTCAACTCTTCTTGAACTGTCTTGATACGCACTTGGAGATATGGGAAGAGTTACTTCACAGTGGGTGGATACCAGAATCACAACGCACAAATTCATTTATAAATTCTACCTGATACATTGGTAGACCTGATAATCAGTTAATTAGTTCCTTCGTCAGCACAGACAGAAGGGGAAAAACTTAAAGACAATTCCACAATTTTATGGTGAGCCCACTTTCCAACAACAGCAATCAAATCATTCTGAATTTGATTGGGCTCAGTACTGTTAATTTTTGTCAGCCACCAACAAGATGCTCTCTTTTAAAGTTTCACCTCGTAACTCAATTTGGTTGAGTGTTGGGAAGTTTCCATGATTTGCAGAAAACTGAGAAGAACTAGCAAGATTCACAGATGCCTCTCGGAGCAATATTTTGTTTGCCACAAAATGTGAGGGTTTTTAAAATAAACTTTAAGATGGCTTTGTTATTGTTGGTTTTGTAATTGTTGTTGAAGAGAGGTTGACCCCTTTCCACTTATTCATAAATACCACACAATCTACCATTGCATATGACCACACAATCTTCCATTGCATTTTATGTGTAAACGGTAAGCTGTAAGTCTTGCTCTTGGAGACTATCCTTTGCTTATGAGCAAGTCATTGGCTTTGACCAGGAAGCAATGGTTATTGGCAATGAGAAAGCAATTTTTACATAAGCCACCATTTAACGATTCACTGTATGACAGCCAAAAGTATGGCTTTATCCAATGACTGGATTTACCATATTCCAATGTGGGAGGAATCCTATAAGCAGCTAAAAGGGCAAGGCTTTGTCTCTGTGGATTGTGGGCAGCTTCTATAATTATAGTAGTGCTGAGATGGTTGATAGTTTTAAGTGCAAAATTGCTTTTTTACAGCCATGACAGGACCAGCTTGTTTATTGTGTGTCAAAATCAATAATTATATACATGGATGTTGTATTAACTGGCTATGAACAAGTCTCTATGGCAAATAGTTTAGGGTTGTACTGACTGAGAGTATGTAGCCATCAGTTCCCAGAGTTGTGATAACGCATGTCTTCAGGTTAAAGTAAATTAAATATGCCCCTTCAAGTAACTTAACTAAGAGGTGAAACAGAGATCAATGGTAGGCCCAATTTTGTCACCTTCAGAAACAAGGCCAAAGCTTTGCTCCACGACTTCTACAGTCATCAGAAGGCTGATCTTGACCACACCTGAGAAAATGAGGACAGAACATTTACCGTTCTGTTGTGGCGGTTACGCTTCTCTTTCTTCCCTCTCTCAAACAGTAATGGCATTTTAGGTGTGGATGTGTGATTCTGTCCTGTGCACTGCCTGCATATCCATTGGTGGGGAGGTCATCTGTAGAGACAACTTCCAATATAGCTACTCACTTCACTCACTCTTTAATTGCAGTGAATTTCTTTTTCAGCTTACCACCCGACTTTAACACACACCTATCCCATCATCACCTCAAGGATACCAATATGTACTGTTCTCAACTTGTTCAGCATCCATTCCATGTAACTGATTTCATTGAATCAACTTGACATAATTCTAGCACATTCCATGACTGGAGCTAGCTGCTGGTCAGGTTATCTTCAACCCTCAAAACAAATAAATATTCAAACCACTCCCCTTACTCGTACACAACACTTTGATGGCTCCTCTGTCCAATTGTACACATATGAGAGCCTAGTTTGATATTCTCTAAGACACTGCCTCCCAGTTTCCTCAAGTTGCTTCTGCTTCAATAGCATTTCATCCACACTTTGCTTATGTGAGACTAGGTAGACGTTCCTACACCCTCTAGAAACAAACTCAGTGTTGAACCTCACATCATGTCTTCTTTCAGCATCAAAAGGACTGAGCCACACACCTACTGACACATCTTCACTGTTGTACAAGGTAAGGCCATCAGAGTTAGATGCTATTCGTCTGATAAGGTCTTGTGACACTATATAGCCACCACCAAGTGCATAAGGCAGGTATCTTTCACTCAAAAACCACTTCTTCTCTCTCCATTTTCCTTTGCCCTTTACATGAGCTCTACCATCAAAGAATCCCCAATAATAACTTTCTTTTGATTCTCTCTTCTCCAGTTCACTCAAAATAGTATCCAAGACTACAAAGCTGTCATCGTCGCATTTCATGAGGTAAGAGAAGCTGTAATGAGTGCTTATTGCCACAAAACTCTCCAAGACTTTCCTGGTGAGGTTGTTATAGGAGTCGTACAAGTGAGGTAGAAACAACAGGTCACCGTATTTGGCTTCCTCTGATGTCAATTTACCCATATTTTCAGAGGAGAGCCCTTCAGTTCCAATAGAAAATTGAACTAAAACTTTTTGTGCTCTTCCCCTGTACCCTTTCATCCAAGTCTGTCTAATGGCATCTCGACGTTCCATAATTTTCGGAGTCGAGAGCACCACGAGCACCAGAAAATAGTATTCCTTGGTAGACTTGAGTGGAAGTTGAAGGAGAGCTTCACAAAAAACTACGCTAGGAGTTGGGCACGAGGTTTGAATATTCAGGTACAAAAGAAGACAAATGATCGCAATCAAAATGAAGACTCCAAATCGATAGGGCGTTTTGTAACTGATCATAGCATTAAATATCCATTTTAGTTCGAGTACGAGTTCGCATTGTTTGATCACCGCCGAGGTGATCCTTTACCGAATAACTATAAATAGTTAGGTAAAGGTATTTTATGGAATCACACACATCCATTAGTTTTCGGGACGTGTGCTGATTGAATACGTATTCCGAATCGTTTTGCCATATCCTGTTCACGTGCTAGACCCATGTGTCGTTTGCATCACGTGTTAAAAGCAAATTCGCGCTAGTCTAAGGGGGGGGGGGAGTAGACCATTTTGTGGTGTTTTTTTAATTTAAACGGTGTCATAACTATTTAATGCTTTATCTATTTCCAAAGATTATGGTCTCAAAATGTAGCTCATTCTAGGTGCTTTCCAATGACATTAGAATAATGGTGTTGCAATAAACTAGGACTGAAACATGGGCAAAACCGCAAAGGTCCTTAGATGCGCTCCTGTACCCCAACCACAGGTCTTCAACACTTGCTATTTATGGTGATATTAGAGTGATCACAGATGCATGTTTTGAATAGTTTGTTTTAATTTTTTTAATTTTATTCCCCCCAATATCCCAATTTCATTTTTGTGCTGTCAGACTTGACTATATCTCATCAGAAAATTACTGGATTGGTTAGAAATGTATTGAAAACACGCAGTAATGCAAGAGCTTTCATAATATATGAAAATTATTTACTACAGACAAAAATTGAATGAGTTACACAGTATCATGTGATGTCACTACATGAAAATTACATTTCATAATGAAAACAACACTAAAATATTGATGAAAGAGTTATTTTATGATAAATTGAGATAAAAAATTGAGTATATATATGAATTTAGGTTTGGGGCTCAGCACTGTAAGTACAAGCATCATCATCACCCCAAACCACCAAGAGACGCCAAAGATCCTGAGAGTGCATGATAACAGGAACAGATTCCACAGAGATTAAAACAGACTACAGAAGTCTGCCTCAAAATTGAAGCAGATTCCCTACCAATCTGCCCCAGTCTCTTGATGCAGCAGACTCCCCAACAATCTGTCCGAAGATAGAAGCAGACTCTCCAGCAATCTGCCCCACTCTTGAAGCAGATTCCCCAGCAATCTGTCCCAAAGTTGAAGCAGACTCCCTGGAAATCTGCCCCACGCTTGAAGCAGAGACTCTCCAGTAATCTGCCCCATGCTTGAAGCAGACTCCCCAGCAATCTGCCTCATGCTTGACACAGGCTCTCCAGCAGCCTGCCCCAAACCAACAAGTTCAGCGCTCGCATGCAAAAGGCCAGCCTCACCAACAGACTGACCTGATCTAGTTGGTACTCGGGGAGGACCTACTACAGACTCGCTACTAGTCCGAACCAGAGGGTTTGACGTGGGCGAAGAAGAGCCAGCATCATTCGTGTCTTCAGCTTTTATTCTCATTTTCTTAACCGGCCGCACCCCACGGAAGACTTTGGGTCTCTTCTTCCGACGACAACTGGAATGCTGCATGATAGTAGCTTTAGAATCGCACTAGAATCACACAGAGGTTCGATCAACATTGGGAACTGAGAAAAAACAATGTGGCATGTGCAGGAGCAGACGTTTGTACTCCCCTTTGCGCAGATAGCGCGGAAATGACGGAATAGCACCGAGCGATATTTTAGCCAAGTTTCAAGTTGGTTATTATATTATGAACGATCCAACTTACTGTGTTTATTCAGGCTTCTTCTTGTTCATCGCGCAGAGTTGTGCAATGAAATGGGAGGATAAAAAGTATCATAACTCAAGAATGGTTGACAATAAAATGTTGATACTAATAGTGAAGGTATAGAATGATGGGGGGGGGGGGGGGGGGAGAAGGGAAAAAAGTGGAAAAATGGGTCTACCCCCTGAGATGGTGGGAAGTCGCGAGGTTTAACATCTCAGGGTGACGTTCCTAGTTGAATGTCAAGAGAGTTAATTTCAAGTTGATCTAATCTTGTTATTGCTGAGCCTGTTAAGGCCACCACATAAATATTACAGGAACTATTTAGTAACTAACCTAATACTTAAAAAATCAACAGTACTTAATTAATAAAATTATCCACAATATTAATTATTATTATTATTATTATTATCACTTTACAGTACACACACATATATATAGAAACATGAGTGATGACCATGATTAGGGAGAAAGAGTACTGATGGTCTACAAGTCAAAATCAAGGAGTCAGATTTAAGTGGTGGAAGTTAGGGGGGGATGGTTATTAGTGCATTTGTTACATGGACATAGAAAATGATAAGAGCATGAATTATTTGGATCAAAGTTTGACGAGTGTCCTGCTGCTCAAGGAGGGGGGGATGGGAGGGGACCAAAGATCATTCCTCAGCTCACCATACAACAGTTCCTTTCTCCGCTGCCACCACTTCCCTACCCAACATAAAAAACTCGCCCACCTCCATCACTGCACCACTTACTCCCTCCTGTCCACATCTTTCCCCAAAAGCAATGCCACGTTTCCATTACTCACTCTCCTAAATTCATCCAGCCACTGTCCTGCCCCTACAATTCTGTGCACCTCATCCATCAGTACCAGCAGATCCCTCTCAAATTCCCCGCATATCACCAAGAAATGTTCCACATCCTCCCCTGCTTCACTATCACACATTATACACCTCTCATCCCTAACGATCCCACATCTCTTCTTATCCTTTAACAACCCAGCTGATGCAGTCCTCAGTCGAAATTGCAACTGCACACCTTCCTGACCATGCATGGACCTCACATACCTCTCCAACCTTGCACCATTCTTTGCCGATTTATAAAAATTCAGCGTACTCTTTCCGTTTACTTCCTCCTCCCAGTTCTTCTCATTTCTCACCTTCACTTTCCCCTTCCACTTGCGCACTGATCCAACCTCGTAGTTTATCTCATACTTTCTCCTCAATATCTCATATTCTTCCCACCATCCAATTCCTCCATCCTCTCTTAGTTTATTTACAACAACTTTTACCAATCTGCTCTGTTCCAATACCTCTAATATATTGCCAAACAAAACCTTCATCTCTTCCCTCCTCTCCTCTAGCTTCCTCCACCCCATATCTCCCCGTATTGCCACTCCTGCTACTGTGTTACTTGCCCCCAACAGTCACTTACCCACTTCCATCTGTGCTGACTCCAACTTCTTCCGTCCTCCTGTTCACCACACTTCGGCAATGCTCCATACTAGGTCTCACTAGAAGCTCCCACACCATTCTTCTTCTGTCTACTTCCACCTGCCCATTCACTCTACTCATCCATATTACCTTTCCAACCCACTCTTCTCTTTGCCATCTTCTCTAACTGAACATTACCCCTTAGCTTCCTATCAAACCATATTCCTAATACTTGAATTCTTTAACCTCTTCCAATATCTCCTCACCACTCCAATGCACTTCTGCTTCCTTCTTCCCTACTACCATGACCTTGCTCTTCTTGCTGTTAAATTTCATCTTCCACCTTTAACACATATGCCTGTACCTGTACCACATCCAACATAGCTTGCAGTTCCACCCCTGAGTCAGCCAGAAGAACATCATCTGCATGCATAAGTGCCCCACACCAGCAGCCTTCCACTTTGACTCCTAGCTCAGCTCTCTCCAATTCCTCTGCCATTCCCATCAAATAAATATTGAAAAGAAGTGGAGACAAAGGACATCCCTGCCTAAGTCCATTCTCCACAGCGAACCACCTTGACCTCCTTCCGTTCAATATCACCGTCATCTCCACCCCACTATACAATCCTACACATGTCCTCACAAGTTTCTCCATACTGCCTCAACTTCTGCCACATCACCTGCAACATCACCTGCACCATCACCTCCACCAACCTTCTACCTCCATACATCATCATCTCATTCAACATTCCATCTGGGCCTGGAGCCTTTCCTCTCTTCAAACACTTCATTACCTCTACTACTTCTTCCAGCTCATGCCCACCCACTTCTCCTATCTCTAATTCTTGTACTGTGGCATCCTCTTTTTTCCTCCTCAGTTCTTCCCAGAGTTTTGCGATCACCTCCAACACTTTGTCTTCCTCCTCCACCATCCTTTCCTCATCATGTTTCACTCCTTTTATCCTTCTCCTTCCTCTTTACTCTTAAATCATTCCCAAAACAGCTTACAACTAGTCCTACCCTGCTCTCTAATCTTCTTTATAGTTCTCTTCCTCAATTCCTTCTTCTCTTTCCTAATAGTCTTTTTCATTTCCTTTCTTGTTTCTCTATAGTCATCCCATAGTTGTCTTAATGTAGCCTGTCTCTACCCTCTCTTCCTGGTTTCCCTCAGCCTCTTACATTTCTCCTTCCTGACACCAATTAACCACTCCACATCCTCTGACCACCATCCCTCTGTAATCTTCTTCCTTCCAATTCCTTTCCGCTGCAGCCAAAACTTTCTCCTTCCACCTACCCCACACCTCTTCAACTATGTTTCCTCCCAACTCTTGCTCAAGCTCTCTCACCTCCTCTTCCCACCCCATGAACATTTCCTCCACTGCCTCCTGATACTCCACCCAGTCTAGCCTATTGTCAACTCTCCATTTATGTCGCTCTCTTCTCACTTGTACCTCTCTCCTACCCTCTTACCCAACGTAATTTCTCCCCAAATAATGTTATGGTCCGACCCCACATCCAGCTTCCCTGAGTCCTCAACTACTACCCTAGCTACATCCATGTCCTCACTAAACAACATATAGTCTATGACCGACTTTCTCTCCCCACATTCCCTCGTCCATCTGTCCTCACAGCACTGCAATTCGTTCCCCACAACCAGACCTACGGCCCTAACCAACTCCAACAACTGCCTTCTATTACTGTTTGGGTTGTCCTCCACTCTTAGTCCAATCTTTGCATTGAAGTCCCCCATCATAACAACATCGAAACCTTTCTCTTCGTACTTTACCACATCCTCCTGCAATACCTCAAACAATCCCTCCGTCTCTCTCACTCTCACTCCTTCTGGGTTCACATACACTACCCCTACCATAGTTTTTCTTCTCCCCACTCTGCTCAACTCCACCCACAGCAAACCTTCTCTTGACTTCCTCACCCTAGAGTCCAAACTCTCATGCACCAACCTCCACCTGCTCGCCTGCCACCCTCTCTATTCCTGCCATACCACTCATATCCTGCCACACTCACTTCGTCCTCCTTCTGCAAAAATGTCTCCGTTAATCTCAGCACATCAAACTTCTTCGTTTTTGTTGAGAAGGTCATCTGTTGAGTCATGAGATAGGCCATCACTTAGTTCATAAATGAACTACCAAAAAAAATTCGTGAATTATGTTGGTTTTGAGATTACAATGGTGAAGAGGTGCCAAAGAGATAAAGGCTTGGGGTTCTAGGTGTCAAACATCAAGTATTTCCTTTCTTTCACCATTTGAGCACATTTCCCATAACAATTCTGCTTCCCTACCCAACACCTCTTCCTTCACCCCTGCAACTGATCTACCCAACATAGGCCTAATCTCCCTCATCATCTTCATTTCTCCATTCCACCATCCACTCTCTCAATGCCCATGACCATATCCAATAATATTACAATAACCATATCAATAATCAACTTGATATTGTATTCTCTCGACGTTTCGACTAGATGCTCTAGCCTTCATCAGGAATAATCGTCCTCGATCACCAGCAAACTCCCCACAATGCAAGATATACACAATATCTTCCACAATACCTTCATCACATGCTCACATTTACCATCCCGACATATACCACACCTCTTCTTGTCACCCAAAAGTCCCGGTGTGTAACTAATTTATAACATGTAATCAAGATAGCCCGTAAGTAGTCTTCAGTTCATGCCATTTCAACAGTGCAACTCACTCTGAAAATTGGCGGGGGGTGGAAGATTATCTTAATAGAATTCAGCCATTTGTTGAAGTTTAGTGCTGCACTTTTCAGCACTGATACCACTTGAGGCTGGATTTTTTTCCCCTTCTTCCTGCCACTCTTCCTTATGAACATCCCTTACACAATTCCTCCACATTACACTTGAGCCTACTATCTCCAAGTTTCTTTCCACCCTAAAACTTCCTTTTCAGCTCACAAAACTCTGCCCATCAACAGGTGAGTAGCCAGGATTTTGAGCAGGATGGGCCTGAAGTAGCATCTTCACCCTAGCTTTCAATGATTGCTATTATTATTATATTACGTATGACAGGTGAGTTAGCAGTGAGCTTTAGTTAATCAGCAAGAATGTTAATCATTTGAAGTCGCCTGGGATGGCACTAAAATTTGTCAACGACTGATGAAATGTCAATAGGAATGTCTTGATGGATGTGGAGTAATGTCAACCCATTGAGCCCAGTATTACTCATTCAGGAATAACTTATTATCACTTATGCTTTGCAACCTCCATCCTAATAACTCGTCTCTTCTCTCCTCCAGCCAAGGTTTCCTCTTACTGCAACCAACACCTGAAACTGTATTACTCCCTCCAACCAGTTATCCACTTGAATTCTTTCCAAATTCTTGCAGGCTGTCTTCCCTCCTGTCCACCAAAATTTGGATGCATGTTATAGACATGGTCTAGCTAGTAACTCCTACATTACTTTACCTCTCCATCTCCACCTCTCCATTCTCAATCAATTCTGGCCCTCTATATCTCTGCCTTTCCCCTCATCTTCTCCAAATGAACATTTCCTCTCACCCCCTGTCAAACCACACTCCAAGATACTTGAGGACTTCCACATTTTCCATTCTCTCTTCATTAACCTTCCACTCTCCTCCACTACACTTTCCACTGACCATCGTTGACTAACTCTTCTCACTATTAAACCTATATCTCCACTTCATGGGATACTTCCCCACCATATCCAACATCACTTGTACCTCCACCTGATCTCTCATCTGCATGCATACAGCAACCTACTAAACCATGTTCCTTACACTTAAATCCCTAACTCTTTTCCCTCCAAATCCTTCAACAATTGCATCACATACACACTATAGAGAACTGGTGAAAAAAGACAACCCTGTCTCTAAAAATCTATGCTAAATACACAAAATAACATTAAGTCCATCAAATCTATATGCCAAGTAGTCAGCTGCAAAGAGATCGACATTCCAGTGCGCTTGATGCCAGAAACCAACAACCCAGAGCCATGTAGCATACCAATGGATGGTAAACATTCATAGCTGGTTATTTGGTTCAAGACAATTGTTCACAGAGCTCTGGAGAAGATCTTGTCAACTTTGCATGAGCAGGTAGTAATGAATTCATTGGTTCATGTTTTTTCTTGGTATATGAAAATGATTATGGGACATTAATCACTCAAGCACACTCTAACATAAATGACAAAGGTCTAATTGCTGCAAATCATTAAGTTCCCGAGATATGGAATAGAAATACTTCAGTATTTGCTCCTGTCTGGGTATCATATACATAATACTGTTAGAATATGAGTGTCCACACAAGTGAAGAGAACTGATGTTGGTGAAAGTTCAAATGTAAGTCATGAAATGGAGTTCTTCTAACCACTGTCCATGACTGCAGGGGTGGATCCAGGAGGGGGGGGGGGGGGGGGGGGGGGGTTCTGGGGCATAACGTTCTAAACCTAGCTCCACCTCCAGTTTCTTTGTTAGATATAGACACTTTGTTAGCTTGTTAGATATAGACATTTTGTTAGATATAGACACTTTGTTAAACTACAAACTGTTAAATATGAATCAAATTCTAGTATACCCACACTCCTGGAATGTGGCTGTGCATATTATAATCATTTTGCATTCATTTTGCATCCGCCATCAATATTGCCATGTCTGGAAGTAGAAAGAGGCCACCACCCAGGGATTGCACCCAGCTGACAACTTTTTTTTTAAAGGTAAGATACAATACACAGCTAGTATATGAACAATAAGGGTTAAGAGTTGAATGCTCAATTTATAATAGCCTTCTAATTAATGTAGAATCAAGTATGGGTCCCATGTCCCTGTGTCAACGACTGCTGATGATGGTAACTATAGTGCATCAACTGATATAGATTTATTTGTTCAATCACCATCAATGACAGTCACAGTCACAACCACTACATTGAGCTCTTCCTTGTCAATGCCAACTACTGTTTCTCAGTTATGCTCAGCAACAATTGATACGATGACTACATCACTCAGTGTAGTTCCATCAACTAGTGGACAGGTGGACTTAGGAACAATAGTTGAAGCCGCTCAAGGTAACTGGGATAAGCTTAGGTCATTAGCAAATAATATCCCAAATGATCGTAAGAAGTTCTCATCATTCCAAACCTTCTTCTTCTGATCATCTTCATTCACATCAGGTTACCAAACTAGGAAAAACCTGGAGTGTATCCTTCCAGCTTGGATGGTTAGTACAATTTCCTTGGCTTTCATACAGCACTGTTCTTGCAGGTGGTCTTTGCAGATATTATATAGTTTTTCCAGAGCAGCCGGGTAGAGGCAGTGTTTCTGGAGTTGGCAATCGTTCTGGTTTGTTAGTTTTGTCCCCATACCAGAAACCATACTCAAAAGCACTTGGCAAGGATGGTGTACTTGTATGCCATGATCAGACTCAAATGCATTCCCATGCAGCTGAGAGGGTAGACATTTTTCTCAGAAATTTTAACCAAACCAGATGAAAGGATAGATACAAGGCTATTGAGAGCAACCAACAAGCTGAAGAGAACAGGCATGTTCTCCAGCAGATAGTTTTGGCTGTAGAATTTTTGGCAAAGCAAGCACTACCATTTAGAGGCCACTCTGACTACAGAGTGGATTTCTCAGATGAAGATGTCAACAGGGGCAATTTTGTAGCCACACTTCAGCTTTTGGCTAAGACAGCCTACACAAACACCTTCTCTCAGCTAAAAGGAATGCGAAGTATACCAGCAAGACCATTCAAAATGAGGTTATTCACATATATGCATCTAAAATAACTGAACAGCTCTGAGAAAAAAATTGCCTTTCACCATCATTGCTGATGAAGCCACAGATCCTCATTCTAATCAAGAGATTCTTTCTGTGTGCTTCAGGTATGTTGATCTGTCCTCTCCCACTGATCCTCATATTAAGGAGTGCCTGATTAGCTTTGTCTACTTGGATCGAGCCAATGCTTTATCCATTCCAAGAAAGATTCTTGAAACAGTTTCTAGTCCTTCAGTTTCTTTAGATCCCTGCAGAATTAGAGGGCAAGCTTATGACGGAGCATCTGTGATGTCATCCGGCATTGCAGGAGTCCAATCTAGTCAAGGAGGTCAGCCCACTAGCTCTGTACACACACTGCTACTCACACTGTCTTAATTAATCTTTCAATTGCCAGAGCATGTCTTGTTCAGGAAGTACGAAATTTGATTTTAGTTATAAATGAAGCACACCTCTTTTTAGCTCACAGCCCTAAGAGACATTGAACTTACAGTCAATGAATTCTTGCCTTTTTCAAAAGCAAGAAAGCTTCCAGGAATGTGTAAGACAAGATGGGTGGAGAGACATACATGCTTTGAAGTGTTTCTTGAAATGTATGAGCCACTTATCACTTTCTTAGATGCCATTTTGTGTCCTACTGATTACCCAAATTTAGGCTCATCAGATGGGAGCTGGAATTGGGATACTGAGACAAGAGTGAAAGCACAAGGTCTGAAAGCTGCTCTCTCTTCTTTTCAAACTCTTGCTGTTTTTATAATCACCAAGAATGTTCTTGATGAAGTGAAAATACTTGCTTCAAACAGAAGCAGGATCAAGATATATATGATGCCTATAACAAAGTTACTGAAGCGATTGAATGCTTGAAAACCCTCAGAAAGACTATTGACACCGATTTTAGCTTGTGGTATTGTGAGGTACTTGAACTGGCTGAGTCAATTGGTGTGAGTGAGAGTGTTGCAAGAAAGACAAGCATTCAACAGAATCGAAGCAACACTCCAAGTCAATCAGCAAAAGAGCATTACAAGAGAGTCGTTGCGCTGGATTCATTCATTAACCAGTCGGAGGAAAGATTTCAAGGTAAGGGAAAACAAAGTCATATGCTTTTGTGCCTTGTGCCTTCAGTGCTCAACTGCAATCCGAGTGTTCAACTATCACAACATATAGATGACCTTCTCTACTGGGAACAAGATCTTCCATGTTCCTTGTCTCTCAAAAGTGAACTAAGAAGATGGCAATCATTGTGGCAGCATAAGCGAGACAAAGATGAGGCTACCATCCCCAACAATCTTCTCCTAGCTCTTAGCTCTTGTGACTCTGACTCTTTCCCAAACATTCATTGCTTACTAGTCATTGCTTGCACTCTGCCTATCACCAGTGCTGAAGCAGAAACGATCTAGTTTTCTCAGGAGGATAAAGACATATACAAAGTCGACTTTCACTGAACAACACTTTTCTGATCTTGCCATGAACTATGGAGTGAGAGTGTCAGTTGATGATATCTGCCATGCTTTTGTGCAGTGTCACCCGAGAAGGCTCTTTCAAGCTTCACTATTTATTGACTGAAAATAGTTTCCTGTTTATCTTTAGTTGTAAGCTGATAAATATTCTTATTCATTACACAGTACAGTGTGCATGGGCTAGTTCTCCACCCCTGCACCCCCCCTGTACCTTTCTAAAATTCCTGGATCCACCACAGCATCTTCCTTAGGTTGTTAGTAGGCAGCCAGCCAGGACCATAGCCAAGAATAATTAAGGGGGTTTCCTGAGCACTTGCACTATCACTCACAATTTTTTTTAAAGGATACCATGTTCAATTTTACATTTCTTGTTATAATAATGTTGGTGATGATACATCTTGTTATATAATTGCCAAGAGAAATGCAGGACGGTGCTTTCTTGCAAAATGATTAATGATCTGATCATGATTCAGCAAAGAGAGGGAAGGATTTCCGGGCAACATGGAAACCCCCCTGGCTATGGCCATGAGTAGTTCATCAACCCCCCCCCCCCCCCCACCCAATCTAAAATTCCTGGATCCACCCCTGACTGCTATGGGGTTTGGCACAAGACAATGTCAGTGACTCTGACACGAAGCAAGAATAATTGGAGTGTATGCATAAATGCAAACTTTTAGTTTCTCCTGTGGACTACATCTTGCCATTGTAGTACTTTTGTATTCAGATAACCTCAGCACTAGACTTCAGAGAGCAGAGCTATGTGCAGTGGTTCTCAAGTGAATGCCAAGCTTTCTGTCACTGTTCTTTGCGGTATATGATCAGACAGGGATGCAAGCCTCCATTGGACCAAGGTCACTCAAACTTATGTGAAATGGAGTAACAAGCACCATCACTTCCACGTCACCGTAAGATGCCATCAAGGAATTTTGACGTTAATGCTCAACCTGAGCACCATTCCAATATAGAGGACTTTTACCCCAAAATCTACTTTGAAATTGTGTACACTGTAGCTAGCTGCATTGTAGAGCATTTCAATCAAAAGGGTCACACCATGTATGCAAGCTGTGATGAGCAGGTTCTTCTGAATGATGAGCATTGGGGAACTTATCTCACAAAACATTGACAACTGTGTGAGTTCTACACCGAGTTTACCCTAACACCCTTCGAGTTCAGCTATCTATAATGGCAGAGTCTTATCACAGTTTCAGTCAAGGTGAAGGGGGATTTCCTCAAAAGAACAAAAATATCTGCTCCCTCATATCGGAGGTCATGTCCTTGTTCAAGATTGTTCCAGCAACAAATGCCAGCTCTGAACGTGCCTTCAATGCAATGTGAAAGGTGAAGCCTTACCTCCATACAACCATGTCAAACAACTCTGTAAGTGATCTTATGATATGCACAGTCATAAGGAGCTGGTGAAGGAAAGCCACAAGCAAGTCACCAATGACTTTGTGGATAGAGTAAAGAGGCTCATCCATCTTTGGCCACTTCCACACAGAGTACTAGATGTGGATGAATGCCTCTCTACTCCAGTTCTGACTCTCCAACTCTTTATGATTGGTCATGGCCCCATAATGATATTATTGGAATAAAACTGCTATAATTTATTTAAGTCGGTAGAATTGCGACCCTATTTTTTTAAATTATTACAAGGGGAGTATCCCAGTCTCCTCAGTATAGGGTAATCAGCTTTGGCGCTGCTCTTGGGCCCCCCCAACTTTCAGTTACCCTCCTGTAACAACAATGACAAACATTTTGGGGGCTGGTCAAAGGCAATACTTATATGTTTAATGGACATTTCAGCTTACATGCTTAATATATATAGCAGTGCTGAACTGCTGATAGAGTTCTGTTTATCTGAGTTATCTGAGCACCAAAGTGAGTGAACATTTGAACCCCCTCAAAAAATGGACAATAACTGGTAAAAAGTCTACGATACTTTGTAGCTTTGTACACAAAAATCATCAGTACACAGGAGAGCCTAATTAATCTAAATCTAACTGAATACTCCTGTAATGACTGGTAAGTAGTTGGGGTATCTTCATTTGATGTATCCAAGTATCTTCCATACTTCAGGTTCAATGAAAAAACTACTGAAATTGCTTTGCACGATGTCTTCAAACCTTGACAGCAAACCTAAACTCAGCATTTTCTCCACCACAACTGAGTAAGCAAAATGAACCACCAATGCCTCTCCAACTACACAATTGGGATTGGCCACTTTAGAAGAATAAGTTCTTGTCCACCATTCTTCATCACTACATGGAATCTTGCCAGCTTCAAGTAATGCCTTGATATCTATCAGGTCTCTATCCAAGAGAAAAGCATTGATGCTGAACCTTGCTCTATCGGTAGTAAGTTCGAGGCCTTTAAAGAGATACTGTTCCAAAGTCTTGTGTTTATAGTGATGAAAGAAAGTATGCAGTGTTAGTTCAGCACATTCTGGTCCTTTCCATCCACAAGATGCACTTGGGCTGTAATTAAACTTCAGGTTTTTGGGGTTGGTATCATTATAAAGACCATTTCTCTGATGGATCCAGCTGCACCTCCAGTTCGAGCCAGCTATGTTGAAAAAGTGCATGAAACAAGAGGAATTCTTATTTGTAACTATGCTTAGAAAAGCTCCTGGATGGATGTACACTATATCATCATCAAATTTAAAGAAGGTGGTTTTTGGATAAGCTATCAAGTGAGAGAAAATTATGAAGTAAGGCTGAACAAAAAGGTCTTCCTTGATAAGTGAAGGCTTTCCTGGAGGATGGCCCATAAATTCCATCCGGAAAATGTCTTTCTTGGACAGCGAGTTAGTTGTTGTAACGAATTCTTGGAGTTTGTTGAGAGTTTCTCTATCATACTTAATCATCATGAACCAGACTTCATCTAAGATTCCCCCGTTTCTTCTCAACTCTCTGTAAACATGTGCTAACTGGATTCTTAAGTACTTCCACCTTCCAGAGTAGATGAATAAGATGTTTGTCTTGTTCTCTGCAGCAACAGACTGATGTCCAGGACAATTGATGACTTTTTTCACTGTGTTGAAATAGAAGTACGATACTGACAGCATAACCACTACAACTAGCAGGACTAATAGCTTCTGAAGCAGACTGACGATTTGCATCTTTTAGCTAACGTGCCAGTCTCCCAAAAATAATATGAAAGTAACAGCACTGGCGTCCACTTGTCAACCAGAGTAGTTCGAGTGTTTGAGCACTGAGAGCGGCAACTATTTAATTAATGCGCAGTCAGAACTTGACTGCGCATTGCGCATTCACTGTGCTGAAATAGAAGTACGATTACTGACCCATTTTTGAGAATCCCTTACTTAAATAGAATACAAAACTCTGGATTAACCGGTCGACACCCAATTACTTGACCTTTAAGCTATAACCCAAATTCCAGAAATAATTTAAATAATAACGATATGGTCAGAAAATATATATATTACAGCAAGGACAGGAAAGAGACTCGAACTCTTCTACTATCAGTTTACAGCCGATTACATCCCAATCTGTCATCCTGCCCCCTAGGGATAGTAGGGCTCGAACCTACAAAACCTTGAGCCTTAAAGTCAAGCGTGTTTACCTATATATATACAAGTATATTGAAGGGGGGGAAAAGAAAACAAGAATATTGTACTAAATGTATACTTCTGTGGTTACTCATAAACCAGTGCTTATTGACTTGTATTTTTGCAAATGGAGTTGTTCTTGTCTTGATTTTTCTAGTACCACCTACTTAAAAAAATTTTTTTAAACCTTACAGGACGAGTGTCAAAATTAGGAGGACGAGTGTCACAATTAGGAGGACGAGTGTCACAATTAGGAGTCGCGGATTCGTGACGTGCAAATTAACAGCAAATTTTATGCTACACGCAAGTGGCTAGTCAACAGCAGCTGCTGAAATAACCACGAAAGGTTGTAGTTGAACATGACCACAAATGAGGCGCACAGGGGCCATGATACGTTGCTTTTTCCTACTTGAGTAAAAATGGCCTATTGAAGAGAGAAGTGCATAGCAATTATGAAAATTGATTAGGTAGAGAGTGTGAATGAGTGTACTAGTGAAAGTGACTGTACAAGTATTGCCACGTGAGGAAAGTAGTGAGGGTAATGAAGAAGACTGACTAGGGTGACTCTTGAGGCTGCTTTGATAGGGGGTCAGCCAGTAGCGCTGGTCAGAGTAGAATGGGAATTAGTGATATGAAAGCAGGAAGCAGTAGTATAGAAGTGGGTAGCAGTAGCTTGGGAATACAATGCTGTAGCAGGGGCAGTAGTATGGGTCTTGGAAGTAGAAGGGGTGGAATGGGACGAGGGAGAGTATCCTCAGTCACTTCGCAGCAGTATACCTGGTCACTAGAGCTGAGTTTTAGATATAGTTATGACATTTTGTGTTATGGTTTGTTGTACTCTGACATATTTTGTCTAGAGGTTGACTTCTCACCTCACAGGACTATAGAAGATGCTATCGTTATTGAAGAAGTTATAGTAAGTAGCTTCTGAGCTTTTACTAGTCATTACGTTGTAGCTATAAGGCTCTGTTCCAATACCTCCAATCTCTACAAAACAAAACCTTCATGTCTTCCCTCCTCTCCTCCAGCTTCCACCCCATATCGCCCCATATTGCCACTCCTGCTACTGTATTACTTGCCCCCAACAATCTCCTACCCCTCCGATCTGTGCTGACTCCAAATTCTTGCAAGCATTATGTCCTCTGCCTAGCCATACTTTGGCTGCATACTCCATACTAGGTTTCACTAGAAGCTCTTACACCATTCTTCCTGTCTATTTCCACCTGACCATTCCCTCTACTCATCCATGTTACCTTCCCAAGGGTTGCAATCCAACTGACTTTTAAACTAAATATAGCAGTTTTATCCCAATATCGCTATGTGACATGGCCAGATACGACTATCATAAAGACGTAAATAGTTCGAGAGAGAGAGTCAGGAGACCTAGAGTAGAGAAGTATTAATCCACATCCTTTACTGCTATGTGGAAGTGGCCGAAGATGGATGAGCACCTCTGTACTCTATCCACATAGTCATTGGTGACTTGCTTTAAGGCTTAATTCCTTCACCAGCTCCGTTGGGACATGGTTGTATGGAGGTAAGACTTCACCCTTCTCAGTGCACTGAATGCATATTCAGAGCTGGCATTTGTTGCTGGCATAACCAGAACAATCTTGACCAAGGGCATGATGGACTAGATCTTTTTGGGGAAATCTATAACATATGCAATGTATCTCCTCCTTCACCTTGACTGAAACTGTGATAAGACTGCTTTTATAGATAGCTGAACTCGAAGGGTGTTAGGGTTAAACTCAGCATTCACACAGTTGGTCAACATTTTGTGAGACAAGTTTCCCAATGCTCATTCACAAGAACCTGCTCACAGCTTGCATACATGGCGTGACCCTTTTGATTGAAACACTCTACAATGCAGCTAGCTACAGTGTACACAGTTTCAAAGTAGATCTGGCAGTAAAAGTCCTCTACATTGGAATGGTTCTCAGGTTGAGCATTACTCTCAAAATACCTTGATAGCATATTATGGTGAAGTGGAAGTGAAGGTGCTTGCTACTCCAATTTCACAGTAGCTTGAGTGACCTTGGTCAGGCGAGGTTGAAGCAAACAGGGCCCTATGGAGGCTTGCATCTCTGTCTGATTGTATACCTCGAAGAACGGTGACAGAAAGCTTGGCATTCTCTTGAGCATCCACTGCACATAGCTCTGTCCTCTGAAGGCTAGTGCTGAGGTTATCTGAATACAAAAGTACAATGGCAAGCTGAAGTCCACAGAAGAAACTAAAATCTGCATTTTGGCATGAACTCCAATTCTTGCCTTCATGTCAGAGTCACTGACATTGTCTTGTGCCCAGTCCCATAGAATCATCAACAGAATAGCACTCAGTGATGCAGCTCGGACATTCCTCCTTGTTGGGCAGAGGATTTTCAGAGTTGGTCGTATACATGGAGATCACGTCAGAATTTCTGCTTGTTTTCTGCAGAATTCTGCCTCACTTTTATATAGGACCCTTCTTTATGATTTCATAGCAATATCAAGTGTGTCTTTTAGCAGGGAAATATTTTTTATCGTATCCCTGACAGCAAGGTTAAGTGAATTGCAGTAACAGTGTGTCAGCAGACATTTTTTATTCAGTTTCTTGATTTGTGCAGCAACCCCATTCTTGGTTCCAGTCCGAACATCCGTCATAGCATTTCCCATGGGCGTCTTCATAACGCAGTTGCACATCTTTTATGCAAGCGACAATTGTATCTGCATTTGTCTGAGTAACTGGCCAATATATTCCTCACGTACTATATCATCTTCTTGTCAACCAACATATGCGAATTAGATGTTGTTCAATGCTGCTCGCATCAGTACTCTCATCAGCCATGATACTCCACCAGAGTCAGTTATGTCACTTGCTATACCATGCAGCACTTTTAGAGCCATGATTTGTAGTATTTCATTCTGAGCACCCAGCTTGTCATAAGAATTTTCAATCCACTTTCAAAGCACTTCATATCTTCAGCTCGGAGAAGGAGGAGCCACTTCAAACTTGACTCCTTCTCTTGCATGTTCTTACGAAAGGCAATGCCTTGGCGGTCAGCATAGATGATTTTCAGGTGGCAGTTCCTATTTTCCTTTTGACTCTTGATCCACTCCTTCAGCTGCTCATCAATGTGTCCTAGTTGAGTTAGCATAGTTACTGCATGTTTCTAACATAGTGAACTCCCATGTTTACGGAAATCCTTGGTTTTTTTTTGCACAGAGCCTTTATCCAATTACTGAACCCACCAGACAAGAATGGACTTTCAGATATTGTATCAAGACAGTTCCGGTTTAGTTTGTCTTAGATATAGCTTATTATGCACCATAATATAAAGTTACAATATTATGTAATACAGTATATGTCAGCAATACATCTCCCTCCTGTGGTATATATTGAGAATACAGATTAGACTCATAAACTACATATAGTGCACACACAGAATTCTAAATAGAGCACAGTATAGTAATCAACACAATATTATTTCACGCATTTCATGCAAATGAAGCTCGTTTACGATCAAGTCCCTCCCCGAATTTTAGTGTGTATCTTGTTTCTTGGTAGGAAGCTGTGGAGACCAAGTGCGCTGGAGTCGGAGAAGAACAGGTAAGTGTTTTATAACAAGCAATGATGTAATGGTGTTTTCTTGAGGGATGCAGGGCTATTGTGGGTGTCTCTGAAGATTATTGTGAACTCTTCTAATCACTTGCTCTCTGGCTGAGACAAGTGAAAGGCCGCCGCAATATTCAAACAGTCTAGTTTTATACTCTTGCTTACCAGGGTTGGGGTCAAGTACAGTTGATCAAGTACTCAAGTACACCAAGTACTGACATATCAAGTACAAGTACAATACTGTAGCAAGTCCTCAAGTACATTAAGTACTGATGCATCAAGTACAAGTACACAAATATAACCACGGACATTTAAATTGAAACGATATTTCATTGGTACATGATGCTTTATGTCTTAACACCAGGTAACAGTCCAATCACTTCAGTCTTCAGTTCATATATCAATTATAAATGGTGATTGCACTTGATCATCATGATCATCTCAAAGTTTTTGTCAGTGAGTCGACACCTATCTGGCCGAAACACCTGCCCAGCAATGCTAAATGTCCTCTCTACTGATGCTGATGAGGCCACGACTGTCAGGTACTTGACAGCAAGCTTGGATGGGGCCTAGTACATGTGTGAATGTCCTTTCCAGTATGCAAGAGGGTCACTCTCTTCAGCCATGGTTTGCCAAGATACTGATTCACCTCAGCCATGATTGATGCTGGTTAAGCTGTAGCAGCTGGTGCATTATAAATATTACAATAACCGTCTCAATCATCAACTTGAAATTGTATTCTCTCGACGTTTCGACAGTCATAAAGCTGAACAGCTTGCTCCATTTCTTGGCTGGGTTGCTACTCACTGCAGAGGCCTCCGGAGGATGAGCATGTTCAACAGCCATCATAGATAGCTCTGTTGTAACAGCTTCCCGTTGGTTGTCATCCCTGCACCATTGCAGCTTGAAACGAGGATAGAGACAGGCAGCAAGCCTGAAAACATGATTGTCCTCATATACTGTATCAAGTGAGGTACTCAGGGCTATGATGAAGCTGTTCTTGTAGCGGGATTTCATAGTGGTAAGATGAATCCGAAGACCAATGATGGTTGGGATGATAAAACTGGCAATGACTGTTTTCTCATGCTGTTCTATTTCTGTAGCTTCCTCGAATGGCTCCAGGATCTCAAGCATGTCATTGAGGACGTTACGATCGTATGCAGTGATGGAGGGTGCATCAAGCTGGTTGAGCTTAGCTGCAGGTACAGCGAGCATGGAGCGAATCATTTTCACTTGGGAATTCCACCTTGTTACGTTTGCTGTCTGCAATCTCGTTTTCCCCTCAAGTAGATCAGTGGTGATTGTTGACGTGTGCACGTGGTTAACAACTTTGCAGATTTTTCCGAGAACATGGTTTAGCTGACCTGCCGCCTTGAACCCATCACTTACGACAAGCTGGGTGGTATGGCAGAAGCATGGGCTGTGGTCTGTAGTGATATGCTCATACTCATCTGGTGCGACAGTGATGGTGGAATCAAGGTCAACTTCCTCGTCAGAGTTACCAGCTGCTGAGTCTTGTGGTCTGGTAATCTGGCAGCGAGAAGGCCTTCAACATGTTTGAAGCATTGTCGGTCACAATAGTTGATGCAATGTTGTACAACTGGATACTGCTGCACTATGGTGGCAGCAGTGGGTCCACCCCTGAACCGCTTGCATGCGATTACCACCACAAACTTCATGCTCCAGTCCTGAAATTGGCCAGTCATTCCGAGGTATGACCGCATCTGTCGACTGGACCAGATGTCCAGTGTGATGCACACACTCTGTGCACAGTTCAGTTGCTGGGAGATCTCAGATTGCACGCTGGTGGGAGAAGTGAGCCAACGAGGTGTTTGTGACTGGGCACCTGATAGCATTGATCTAGGGCGTGGCACAAAACCCGTGAAGTACTGACTATCCAATCTGGAGAATGGCACGAGATCGCATGCGATGTGTGAGACAAGGGCGTTGGCGATTGTCTTCTGGCGCAAATCATGCACTGTATTTCTTGGCATCATAGTAGATTGCGGAGATCAGTGTAATCCTTAGGTAGCTGAACCTCTGAAAAATATTGATTTCAGACTGAATATCTTTCGAGTGCAAATACAATAGGTTGCAGTTTGTTTAAGAATTAGCTATCTTGTGGTTTAAGAGTGCATAAGACACTGTATATACAACCTATGACTACATTGACTAAGCAAACAAAAGCTACATTGGACTACAATAAAATTTCCAGAAAGGAAATTCGTCCAGGAGCACCTCCTTTCTCAATGGCATGGGAGTATTCGTAATGGTTCCTGGTGTAGGTGCCTATGCAGAAAGTGATTAGAAAGAAAAACGATTTCAAAATTATGAGAAGGCCAAGTCTGGGAGAAATGACCTAAGATCGCCTACCGGATTTGGTCATGCCACTAGCAATTTACAGCATGTGCTACTACTCCAAGGGCACAGGAAAAGTACCTCCTTGTTGCCTAATGTCAGAATTAGTTTACTGGCATATGCATTGCACATCAGGAAGGCTGCTAGCAATTCCTATATTGGATTGGCACACTTTGATGGAAATCTCTTCCCCCCTAAAAAAACCCAAAGCTTAGAGCTCGTTCACATCAGCAGCTCCTTAGCTGCCTAAATGATGGTATTGGTTACTATTAGCTCAAGAAAGATTCAGAGATATGCCCTTTAATACAGTGAGTTGGCAGCGTAAAAGCCATAAGAGGTTGCGAAAAGAATCTTGAAATCCATCATCAAGGAACCCGGCATCTCCTTTTTCCCAATCACATAATTTGCATAAAATCAAAGAACTTTTAGTACCACTGCCAGGGTTCAGGGTTCAGGTGGGTGGGGGGAAATGGAGGAATTTGGGTGGCATGATGGTTAAGATGTTACACAATACACTTTCTGGGGGGGGGGGGGGGGGGGAGGGGGGCACGAGAGTAAGATGTGACATAATACCATTACAGGTGGTTTGGATATGGTCACCCAATGGACTTGTTTATGATGGAATCAAGCTAATACACGTGTAGTATTATTCGGATGCAATGTAACTATATAGCTTACTTTATATATTAGATCCTCGGTGACCCAGAACCTCTGAGTTAGACTCTGACTTAGTCGTCGACCACTCAACAATAAATATACAGCAACAACCATGAGATAGAAAGGGATCAAGTTTAGACCACAACCAGTTAGATGACCCTCTACCATTTAAATCATGACCTCCATTGCTTTCAGAATTAGTGTAACTATTGGTGTAGCTATAATATGATGGGTAAGGGGTCATCCAACCCGTTGTGGTCTACATGGAAACAGTCTTGTTTCCTCCTTCTTAAGCACAAATGAACTCTGTCAAGTAGAACAAACAGAACAGTGTACAGATGATTTCTGAGGTCAGATGTGATTGATCTTTCTTAGAACAAGATACTCTGTATAGCCACAGCTGCTCACTTCTTAGCTAGTAGGAAGATGCAGCTGCAAAGGATTGCAGCTGCTATTAGTATACCAGAAGAACAAGATAGATTGTGGGTGAACTCCTCTCAGTCCTGCAGACAAAACATATATCCGAGTTTACTGTTACTAAATGGAGGTGTTGATGTTGATGTCAACTCTCCAACATCCTTAAGCTTGCAGGCCTTACCAGCTTAGTCAGCTCAGCTTCACGGCTCCTACTGCACACACATGAGCAATATACAGGTGTATTTATGGAATTGGCGATGTTTTATCCATGTGTTTCACTCAACAGTAACCTTTGAATCCTCCTGGCCTAATCCTCAATGGGGGGCTTCTTCAGACAACCCTCAAGTCTAATCATCAAAGGGCACTACTGACTCTATCTATGATGGAGCCCTCCAGGCCCAACCTTCAACAGTAACCATGGACCCTTCTAACCCAACCCTTGATTGCAAGACAGTATTGATGCAATATGTAATTCTAGTCAGATATGTAATCATCATATTCATTAATGTATTTAGTTTCACCAATATATGAGGTATGATTCGTCGGTAATAATCTGATCTAAGCACTTTTAAGCTCACACTTCTAGGTCTCTACATTCCAAGATGTGGTTTATGAGCTAACTTGTCACAAGCTAGGGTTTCCACCCTTGGTCAGGTAATGCTCTCAAATTACATTCCATGCATCCCTAGGTATATCCACTTCACTGGCCCTGAAGAAACCCTAGCCACTATCCTGTTATAATCCTAGTCACTTCCATGGTCGTCCTACACACAGCCCTTCCCAGATCCCAACTGCTCTGGTCCTAACCCTAGTCACTGCCCTGGTCATAACCTTAGCCATTTCCCTGGTCCGGCCCTTGCCACTTCCTGGTCTTACTACAGCCACGACCTGGTCTTCTTCTAGCCACTGCCTGGTCCTATTCTAGCCACTGCCATGGTCGTAATTCTAGCCATTAGCTACCCTAGTCAGAGCCATCATTCTGGTCTTAACTCTAACCACTGTTCTGGTCTTAACTCTAACCACTTTTCTGGTCGTAACTCTAGTCACATTCTGGATAGCCACTGTTCCTGGCTCTAATCATAACAACTGTCCTTCCTAAACCTAACAACCTAATCCAGTGCAATAATGAAGATGTCATCATAATGATGTATTATTACTAAGATTGGGACATATAGAGGAAGAACTAATCCATCCTTGCAAATCAGTAACTGATGTTGACTGCAGATATTTCATTGGTGAACACGACTGAATTTAGTGAATTTGTTGGCTGAATTTGGTGAACCCGAGGAACCATACAGCTCTAAACTAACCAATAGCTGTTGCTGCTGCACATGACACATGATGTGTACATGTGGTGGTACCAGCCTGCAGTATGCCATGTGCACATTTACCGTAAGTGCTATCCCAAGGCTCAAGAGACACCTCACCTTCAGCATATTTTAAGGTCAGTGCTTATATAGCACGTGGTCTATGGTAGCCATTTGATCATTCACAATGACTGCCATACTAATAGGATGGCATTTTTGACTCTCAGAAGGGACACACACAACACATACCTACCAACTCTCAATGATGACCAATGATTTAAATATATATAGTAACATACACCAGTGTTCCAAGAAAACATTTGAGGGAGCCAAGGCACGAAGACCTCCCTTGCATACAAACTTCTGGAGACTACAATAGCACTATGTACTTATATATTATTCAATTGCCAAGAGATAGCAGGTTTCTTAGTTAGTTTATAGCTTAGAAATCCACTACACTGGACAGACTATAACGAACGCCAGAGAAACTACAACAGATAGCAATGGCTAACCGCCTGAAATGGCAGCTACCAGGACACTACCCCACTCCACCAAATACCAAAGAGGATGACAGTTGAAGCGGCAGTGGAACATCAGATGGCACGATTGGCTACAAGGTGAAAACACAAATAGAAAGACAG
Organism: Cladorhizidae sp. MBARI D1340-BT2; assembly: GCA_028752905.1. NCBI lineage: Eukaryota > Metazoa > Porifera > Demospongiae > Poecilosclerida > Cladorhizidae > Cladorhizidae sp. MBARI D1340-BT2. The sequence continues at coordinate 35,382,890 of JAQNBH010000008.1, forward strand.
GAATGTGAACATGCAGGCATTGCGAGGAGAATGGAAGATGACACGAGGAGGACGGAAGAGAGAGAAAAAGACATGAAACGGCAAGAAGCCAAAGAGGAGAGAGAGAGCAGAGCAAAAAGAGGATGCTAGGAGAAAAGAGAAGTTGGAGAGATGGTTCCAGATGTTGCAGATGCTGACCCAGACTGGCACCAGCAGACAAGAACAGGCAGCAGGAGAGGGAGGAAGTTGAAAGAATCAGACAAGAGGACAAACAGGAAGATGAGAGGAGACGGCAAGAAGCTAAAGAGGAGAGAGAGAGCAGAGCAAAAAGAGGATGCTAGGAGAAAAGAGAAGTTGGAGAGATGGTTCCAGATGTTGCAGATGCTGACCCAGACTGGCACCAGCAGACAAGAACAGGCAGCAGGAGAGGAAGGAGGTTGAAAGAATCAGACAAGAGGACAAACAGGAAGATGAGAGGAGACGGCAAGAAGCTAAAGAGGAGACTGATCGCATCAGACAGGAGGCAAGACAGAGAGAAGAAGAAAGAGAGTGTGTGAGACATCACGAATGCGAAGAAGACAGGGAGAGACAGAATCAAAGTAATGGCAAGGATGCCCGGCGGTCTGTTCAGCTTAATGGGTCAACCCATGTTTGTCTTTCATTAAAAACATTTTTGTCAGTAGCATTCTGTGTATAATCTCATGTATTGCTCTCTGGGACAACTAAGGCTAATGAACTGAGGAAATATTTCATCACGTGAGTAAATAACAATCTCCCTCACTGGTTCAAATAAGTGCCACAGCCTCAAACAAGCAAGAGTGCATAAATTAAGGATATTGGTCATGTTGCGATATATCAGTCAATGCACTTGTTTAGTTGTTGTTTTGTTGTTTCTTGTAGTTACGATGAAGAAGTGATGGAAGAATATCAGAAGTCAATGGCCACCAAGAACCTATTGTCACTCACTGAAGATACTCAGGTGATTGCATCATCAGAAATCTCCTTCTAGAATACATACCTAGTTGGTCATTGGCATCCTGAGGTGTTATGTAATTACTACGAGTGGACTTTGTCTAATCCTCTGCCCAATGAGATAAGATGATCTTCATTAGGTTGGTGCTGACTCAAAGCTAGTGAAAACTGGGATTCTCTGGGAAAACAGAGCAGTTGCCAGTAGGAGATTTGATAGATTTGCTCCTGCAATATCTAATATATGGTGTGGTGCGCATGCCATCACCTCTGTAGGGCACCATTTACTTGTATTTATATATATATATATATACATGTATATCACTTTTATATAGGGTGGAATGTCTCCATTGTGTTCTTATGTAATTAATGACACAGAAATACCTTAGCATGTATTTGCTATAATTATACTGTATGTCATGTCACTGTGGGGTGGGGAGGGGAGAATGCATCTACATTCATATATACAAAGGTGGTGAGGTATGTGGCTCTGGCAAGGCCATCGATCATCTTGTCCACTCGAAGCACGGGAAATGGTCGGGATGGGTCACTGCATTGAATTTACACTATATAGTCCACACAGAGGCACAGTGACCTGTCCTTCTTTTGGACCAGCACAATGGGAGCAGCCCATGCCTTCTTCTCACAGAGTGTTGCATACTCCTGGGCTGCTTCGAGGCGGTCATATGTCTCCTGGAAGAAGGACACAGTGCTTTTTGGGGCCTGCTTGGGTGCTTCCCATTCTTCCTTGATTCACATGGTTTGCGGGAGTTCGTTCCATAGAAGAGCCACCAAATGTATTTAAATAACTTCTATAAAGTGCATCCACAGTATCTCCATCTCCTACCATTCATGATGCTCCTAGAACTCCATGTTTTTCGACATGTCACACTGGATCAAACTCACTGATTCCTCAATAAGGGCATCAAAACATTCCTAAATGACGCACATTCAACTTCCAACTTGTCTCGTCACATCTACTTCAACAGGTTGCCACATCTTTGGAATGGTCTACCTTCAATTGCCTTACTCCAGGTCCAGGTACCATCAAAAAGAGAGATCAAAGACTTCATGTGGTCTCCCTTCAATGACATATCACTACCTCCGTCTCTGTTGCAACCATTCTTCATTTTAGAACCTGCAAACCACCATGTTCTAACACCATGGATCCCTTACTTACACCTTATTCATCCTAACGTCATCAATTGATCATCTCATATACTGTAAAATGATAAATGAATGTATGCAAAGATATAACAAAACCAAGTGGTCACACCTGGTCCGACACCCTCCCACCCCCCACCCCACTTAAAATTTAAAAAAAGCATGTAAATCTAATTAAAGCTGTATATATTGTAATACACATGTTTTTATTTTAAATGTTCAAGAGTCATCTAATTGGGTGTGGTCTACATAACTATTTTTAAAGGGTTGTCTGCATGGGTGCCTTCTCGAGGATTCTATTCTTGTATGACTTGTATGATTACTTTCAGCTAACATCAAATACTTTGGGGAGATTCTCTTTAAATCATCTTGAGCCAACGTTTCAACCAGTCTTTATCAGGCAAATTAAAAAAAGAAAACAAAGCACAACACGTCCACACTTGCTAGCAATGCAACAAATGCATGTGATTTACGAGTTGTCTGAGTACCAGTGTATATGCACAGCAACAAATGAGGCAGACAACGATCGGCATGGTTTCACGTGTATAGTCTTAGTCTTGATAGTTGAGACCCAGCAACTATCAGGGCATAGTATTGATAGTTGATGACCTTTGTCTTGCTTCTTCTCAAGATAATACCTCTTGCCCTGACTTTTCCAAAGAGATGATTCAATTGGTTAGCTGGTTGCAGTGAGCGCAGATTTAGGATAATAGTTGATGTCATGACTACATAATTATAGTAATTATTTTCCTCCGTCAGTAGAGTTCCGTCAGTAGAGTCACTTGAAAAGTGGTATTGAAAAATATGCGCGACACAATTTGCCCAACTATTCCCAAACAGTTTCATCACTGTCGTAGTATTGTTAGATTGCATTGGTTTAACCATTGTCCTATATAGATGACATCATGGTGTTGCAATGCTTAGATGGAAGTAGCCAAGAGATGTATGAATTCTTACAGATTCTTCTGGTGCAGGGTTCAATAACCTGATGTGCTATCACAATGGATGGCAAATTCCAAAACAGAAAATGTGCACATGATGACTGTGAGAGGAGTTTTGTTAAGAGGAAGATATGTTCTGAACTGACGATCAAGACATTTGGCTGGGAAAAAGAGTGCAGGAGGATATATGATGTCATTGAAGTAAGGATCTTGACCAGAAATGGCACATCCCTGAAGTTATCGGCAGTTGTCGTCCCCCGCATTCGCAACCCTGTACATATTCTACCCGTCTCAGTTACCAAGCAAATGTACGAGCATATTTTAGGACTGGATCTTGCTGACTCAGCTGATGTTACTGGTAGGGAGATAGATATGCTTATCAGTACTGAAGGTAGCTTACTTGGAGAGTAACTAATGGACCTAGGGGACCCACAGACATTCAGACTCTATTTGGATAGGTATAGTTTGGACCAGTTGAAGCCAGAAGACACAGTGGTGAGCTTTGTTGCCACACACTCCACCCATTCCTTGAGGGTTGACGTGTTGCTATCGCAGAGGATGAGAGTTTGGAAACCATACTGAATAAGTTTTGGGAGCTGGAATCACTTGAGATTCTCAAGAACAAGAAGTCAGTTTATGAGAGTTTCACACAACAGATATCCTTGAAGGGAGGAAGATACAAGGTGCACTTACCATGGAAGGAGTCTTATTCACACCTCCCAGACATCTACGACTTGTGTTGTAAGAGATTGACCAGTCTTCTCCAGAAACTGAACCAAATCCCAGAACTCCTCATTGAGTATGATGCGTCATCAGGGGTCAGCTTCACCTTGGGATAGTGGAGGTATCCTGGCCACTCTGACAAAGGAAATGTGCATTACCTCCCACATCATACAGACAAGGATCAACAGACCACGAAGTTAAGGATAGTGTATGTGAGGAAAAGTGACCCATCTCTCAATGATTGTCTTTATATGGGTCCCAACTTCAGGAAATCCATACCAGATATCCTCCTCAGATCCAGGCTGCACAAGGTTGCATATATATATACCCATTGAAGATGTGGAAAAGGCTTCCCTGATGGTTTCAGTTGCACCCACAGACAAAGATGTCTCGAGGTTCTTGTGGATTGCAGATGTAAAGGATCCACTCTCGGGGAATTACTGAGCTGAAGTTTACTTCAGTGGTCTTTGAAGAGTCAGCTAGCCCATTTCTCCTGAATGCTACCATTGATCACCACCTTGAGAAGTTCAAGTCGATTGATCAACGACTTGTTGATAAGTTGTGCTGGTGCATCTATGTGGATAACCTCACGACAGGATCCCATGACGTCAAGAGTGCATTTGACAGAGGCTGGGTTTAATCTCCAGAAGTTTACAACTAACTTGGCAGAGTTGCATAGGAGAATCAATGACCAAGATCAATATGCTCGACCATTTCAAGGGAGTGGCCGTGAGGCTTGGAATGAGTTGCAGGAACCGGCATTGGTGAGAGTCATGTCCTTGGAATACAATGGGATGCGTTCAACGACCAGCTCATCTTCGATGTCAGTGATGTTTCTCAAGCCATAAGAAACCTTGCCAACCAAGAGGAATGTTGTAAGCTTTGCCACAAGGTTATTTGATCCATTTGGAGTGATCTCATCACTCACTGTACGACTCAAACTGCAGTTTCAGCAACTGTGCAAGACCAAGGCAGGGTGGGATGAACCACTTGGGAAGGTCACTGGCCGAGTGGAAGAGGTTGACCACTGATTTCCACACGAGGCCTGCATGCACAGTGTGCATTGTGCTTTATTTTTCACTCGGTTTCTTGATTGTGCAACAACCCCATTTTTGGTTCCAGTCATGGTCAAACATTCGTCATAGCACTGCCACCCACGGGTATCTTGAATTCTGAGATATATACAGTGTGCCACCGCTTATGCAGAAACAGTTCCATAATGTTGAAAATGTGCCCATTTTGAGTGATTTCAGACAGTTTTTCCTCAAAACGCTCAAAAACGTCCTTATTGGAGCAAAATAGAGCTTATAAACAGAAAATGTATCTGCATTTGTCTGAGCAACTGGCATCAGACCAATATATTGCTCACATATATACTATATATCATCTCCTTGTCCACCCAACGTAACAAATTATAAGTTGTTCAATGTTGCTTGCATTGTACTCTCACCAGCCATGATCATGTATATACCATCCAGATCCAGTGCTATACCACACAGCACTTTTAAAGCTATGATTTGAAGTACATGTATTTCATTCTGAGCAAGCACCTGGGCTCATATGCTTGTACACTTTCAAAGCACTTCATTGTCTTCAGCTCGGAGGAGGATCTGCTTGAAATTTGACTCATCCTCTTGCTCCTATATATGGCTTGGCAGGTGAGATAAGATGTACTTTGGACAATTTTCAGGAGAGAGTTCCTATTTTCCTCCTTTTGACTCTGGCTGTTCCTTCAGTTGCTCATCACGTGACCTGGTTGAGATAACATAATAACAGCATTTTTGTGACACAGAGAGCTCTCATGTTTACGGAAACTCTTGGTTATATTCAGAGTATTTCCCCAAATCAGACAAGAATAAGGTTTCATCTTGTATCAAGATGGAGCCGTCCCTTCAAATTGGCTGACACAAGTGTGGCAAATTACAGAATCTGAAATTGAAAGGCAATGGAGCCATGAAAATTGCAAATACCAGGCTGGTTGGAAAGCTCCTTGATCCATTTTGGCTTTAGGGTATTTGATGTTAACTGGCTGGTAGGGGAGGAAGGGTATTCCGAGTTGTGGATATTTTACTGGCTCCAGGTTTCTGCACATGAGAAACACAAAGAGTATGTGCTTTTTATTCTTGCTACATATATACTCATAATACTTCAGCTTGAGCGAGTAACAGGATATGACAATACATGACTAACAATTTCAGAGCCCCCCCCCCCCCCCCCCCCCGAGAGATCACCAAATATTTTTGGGTTCAATGCTGACATCATCATTATGTAATGGATCATGGCTTGCATGTCCTGGTTAATCTTCAGATTCTTCTGGGCTCAACCTGTGCATCCATCAGCTTGGCGATCAGTCATCTGATTCTTGGTCTTGATATATATGCCTTCTCCACACTCCCTTTGTAATTTGACAATAACTAAATAAGGAGGCTTGTGTTTAGTCATGATTCACACGCTGCACTAGTTAGCTCCCCAAATATGTGGACTGGAATATTCTAGAACTATTTGCACTTTATAGTTATGAACTACTCACACTAATTAACCATGAATGTCATTATTACCATGCTCTTTTTGTTTTTCAACATCACTTCTGATGTTACCTTTAAGTGGTGCGGGAAAATACCTCGGGAGAAAGTTGTTTTGCCCAAAATAAGGGGGCAGAGGGAATTACCCCCTGCTCAGCAAGAAGGTGGATTTCTGGATGGAGAGCAGAGTATCTATTGGAGTTAAGGGAGGCTTTTACCATTTTTTTTTACGATTAAAAATAATAATTTTTATTGCTCTATTCTATACCTTGATGCATGTAGTTGTTATGTTTCAAGTTTCAGAGTATTTCAATGCTCCATTATGAAGTTATGCACCATTCTATTTCACATTATCAAGCTATATACAAAATACCGTTTGAATCTTGAAGACGGCGCTCCTGCCAAAGGTAAGCGTATCTCCCTAACCGTTCATGATAGAAGTCTGGAAAAGGACTCTAAATGAAGCTCTCAGTAAGCTTCCAATTACCATAGTTACCACGCAGCCCTGTGCTGTCATCACATGATCTGCGCATCCTGTCAGGCAACCGTCATCATTTCGATTTTTACCAAAAAAATACCCCCCAAAAACACACCCACTTTTCATGGCTTCTCCTGAAAATCAGTTTCCGAATCTGGAAATATTCTAACTTGCTCATTTTTAAAATGTATACAAGATTTTAATATATCATTTGAAAGTCCTTTCCCTGCTCTAAAAAGTGAATGATTAAAACATGTTTAAGTCCATCCATGGTGAAGGTATGCATATGGATATACATACCATGTTTAGAACGTCAGGTTGACCTCTCTTAAAATTCAGTTGTTGTGCTAATGATATTTTTAGCCATTCACTTTTCACTTCTATGATCACTCTAAGCACTTCCTAAGTGGGAAGTGGTTAGGACTAAGTGGCCACGAGTTAGTCCCCCTGATACTGAGGTGGGATCCATAACTTCACCTAGGTAGTAGATATGCAAAATCTGAGCATATCAAAAGAAAGCACATTCAATACACTGCATCTTGATAAAATTTCACCTGCATTGAGAAATAAATAAAAAAAGTTATGACAAGTTGTGTCGACCACCCCAGAAATGGTAAAAGCCTCCCTTAAGAGAAGCATACACCATCAGCTCTGATTGCCGAAGGGCACATCCACTCTGTACCTGTGGGTGATATTGTGATTGTGCATGATGAGAACCTCCGAAGAGGACTATATATGCCAAGTCCAAGAACTCATACATGGTGTCGATGGGAATGTCAGGGGTACGTCGTCAGGGTGCAGTCAGATGCAGGACACTCATCAGGAGACCCGTTAACAGTAAACGCTTAAAGTCAACCACCAGGAAGCTAAGTTACCTACTCATAAACAACGGTTGATGATCCATTGGTCAGTCAACCCTCTGAAGACCTTTCTTCGACGAGAAAGTGGGTTTGTTGGGTGATATTGTGATTGTGCATGATGAGAACCTCCGAAGAGGACTATATATGCCAAGTCCAAGAACTCATACATGGTGTCGATGGGAATGTCAGGGGTACGTCGTCAGGGTGCAGTCAGATGCAGGACACTCATCAGGAGACCCGTTAACAGTAAACGCTTAAAGTCAACCACCAGGAAGCTAAGTTACCTACTCATAAACAACGGTTGATGATCCATTGGTCAGTCAACCCTCTGAAGACCTTTCTTCGACGAGAAAGTGGGTTTGTACCTTCAAGGGTGAAGGCATGGACTAACAACTTAGACATGGATACCTAATAATTCAAACATAATATATATATAATTTTGTTGGATCAGTTCCATTTCCCAACGGGAAAAGTATTTCAGGTATTATGTATATAGTTGTCATTTATTTATTCGTGAGTCATGCACTTTGACCTTGATCATGTGAATTTTATGTGCGAGAAAAAAAAGCAACTCAAGACAGTTTATGCCGAGAAGTTTTATTGACTATATCTGAACTGAACTGTGGGTTAGCTAACTGCTCTCAAATCAGTGATTCATTAATAAAAAAAGTTGGCCTGAGGGCTGGACACTAAGTGCCTGAAGGGTGCCTACTGGTTGTGTCTTCACAATAGTACTAAGTGATTTACATAACTACACACTAACCAATCAGATTGCTCTATTCTTGACAACTGGTAAAACAATTATCATAGTAAAATACCATAACTATATTCATGATTGCCTGTGAAGATGTAAATATTGATGTCTTTTGGATTTGCTTAGCGTGGAGAATGTAAAAGTCAGAAACGTACACAACCTAGGAATGAAGGTGTGGCAGCAAGAAGAAAAGGGTGTGACAGTTATCCAGGGCTCATTTTCAGAGTTTTGTCATGAAAAAGAGAACTGGATTTTGCGCTTCGAGAGGAACAATATTCTGACAAAAATTATTGTAACGAAAGAGGAGCATGTGGAGGGCAACTTTCTGGCTGGTGAGGGTGGAGGTGAGGAGTGCTATATAAACTGGAAGTTGCAGTCATGCTGAGAAGATGCAGGTTCTGCAGCACTAAGATTTACCAGAACTAACCAAACATAGCAGATTTTATTCTACAACATTTCTTTAAGGCAGTGACCCTGTACTGTTACCCTCCCACCAAACCCATGCCCCCCAGTCTTCCCAGGCTTGTCTTCCTTCACCTTAGGCTTGCCTTCCTCCACCCTCTCAGGCTTGTCTTCCTCCACCTTAGGCTTGCCTTCTTCCATCCTCTCAGGCTTGTCTTCCTCCACCTTAGGCTTGCCTTCTTCCATCCTCTCAGGTTTGTCTTCCTTCACCTTAGGCTTGCCTTCCTCCATCCTCTCAGGCTTGTCTTCCTCCACCTTAGGCTTGCCTTCCTCAACCCTCTCAGGCTTGTCTTCCTCCACCTTAGGCTTGCCTTCCTCCATCCTCTCAGGTTTGTCTTCCTTCAACATCTCAAGCTTGTCTCGTACCATCTTCTCGGGCTTGTCTTCCTCCATCTTCCCTGGCTTGTCTTCCTTCATCACCTTAGGTTTATCCGCATCCATTTTCTTAGGCTTGTCTTCCTCCATCTCAGGTTTGTGTTCCTCTGCCTTTACGTCACTGACATATCCTTCATCCTGTCCGTCTTGGGCACTCATAGAAATGTCTGCACAACAAAATAACCAAGTATTGCAATACAGTGATAGTGCATCTCCATTTCAGCTCATTTCTATAGTCTCATTTCTATAGTACAAAGGTCACATAAAGTCAACAGGTTAAAGGAGCTATGGCACGCATGCCTAATATACTACAGGAAGTGATGTCATACAGTAACACCCTCACAAACTCTAGATCAGCTGTAGTGACTCCCGCAAACTTTTGTAGATTGACTAGTTTTGAGACGACCACCGGAGCTCTATAAGTGTGTTAAAGGAGGGGGAGGGATGGGAGGTCTAGCCAGGTGTGACCCCAATGTGCTTTTGTTAGTAAGTCTTGCCTCGCACACAGGCTGTGCTCCTGATTCAGTATAGCCAATTCAATATGCTTTCTAGCACAGGACATGTAATATTTTGAATGGTAACTTTGTTTTGCTATACCAGATTTTTTGTTTTGAAACTGTTGGATTGTCAATCACTCCACAACAACTAATTAAAGATGAGAAACAGAAACTTGTGGACATGTATTGCACATGTAGAGCAAATCATTAGCTTGTGTGGTATTGTGTGCAAAATCATTACCTGTACTGTGCTATTGTAGGATCAATGAACTGGAGTTGTCTTGGTGATGTCATAGAGAATGATGTATAGAGTTGAGTGTGAAATACTAAGCTAAAGAAAGTTGTGTTAGTTATATTTCAGCACAATATGTCCCCTGCTGGATATTTTTCTGCGAGCTGCGATATATATGGTACCATGAAAAAAAAGAGCTTGTTTTCAAGACTGAACTCTGCGGGACCACACACTGGTCCTACATCATATCAGGCTAAAATACATGTAGGTTGGCAATATATAGCTCTATGGGGACACACACTGGATCAATGTCACACTGGGTTGAGGCAGGTTGAAAATAGCTCACACACTCAGGTTAAAGTAGGTTGACAATAGCTCTTGGGGACACACACTGGACCAGCATCACACTGGGTTGAGGCAGGTTGAAGTAGGTTGACATTAGCTCTATGGGGACACACACTGGACCAACATCACACTGGGTTGAGTCAGGTTGAAGACTGTTGGCAATGAAGACTGTTGGCAACATTTGGCTCTATGTGGTTGGACCAACATCACACTGGGTTGTGGCAGGTTGAAGTAGGTTGACAATAGCTCTATGGGGACACACACTGGACCAACATCACACTGGGTTGAGGCAGGTTGAAGTAGGTTGACAATAGCTCTATGGGGACACACACTGGACTAACATCACACTGGGTTGCGGCAGGTTGAAGTAGGTTGACAATAGCTCTATGGGGAAACACACTGGACCAACATCACACTGGGTTGAGGCAGGTTGAAGTAGGTTGACAATAGGGACACACACTGGACTAACATCACACTGGGTTGCGGCAGGTTGAAGTAGGTTGACAATAGCTCTATGGGGACACACACTGGACCAACATCACATTGGGTTGAGGCAGGTTGAAGTAGGTTGACAATAGCTCTATGAGGACACACACTGGACCAACATCACATTAGGTTGAGGCAAGTTGAAGTAGGTTGACAATAGCTCTATGGGGACACACACTGGACCAACATCACATTGGGTTGAGGCAGGTTGAAGTAGGTTGACAATAGCTCTATGGGGACACACACTGGACCAAGATCACACTACACTGGGTTGAGGCAGGTTGAAGTAGGTTGACAATAGCTCTATGGGGACACACACTGGACCAACATCACATTGGGTTGAGGTAGGTTGAAGTAGGTTGACAATAGCTCTATGGGGACATACACTGGACCAACATCACACTACACTGGGCGGAGGCAGGTTGAAGTAGGTTGACAATAGTTCTATGGGGACACACACTGGACCAACATCACATTGGGTTGAGGCAGGTTGAAGTAGGTTGACAATAGTTCTATGGGGACACACACTGGACCAACATCACACTGGGTTGAGGCAGGTTGAAGTAGGTTGACAATAGCTCTATGGGGACACACACTGGACCAACATCACACTGGGTTGAGGCAGGTTGAAGTAGGTTGACAATAGCTCTATGGGGACACACACTGGACTAACATCACACTGGGTTGCGGCAGGTTGAAGTAGGTTGACAATAGCTCTATGGGGACACACACTGGACCAACATCACACTGGGTTGAGGCAGGTTGAAGTAGGTTGACAATAGCTCTATGGGGACACACACTGGACTAACATCACACTGGGTTGAGGCAAGTTGAAGTAGGTTGACAATAGCTCTATGGGGACACACACTGGACCAACATCACACTGGGTTGAGGCAGGTTGAAGTAGGTTGACAATAGCTCTATGGGGACACACACTGGACCAACATCACACTGGGTTGAGGCAGGTTGAAGTAGGTTGACAATAGCTCTATGGGGAAACACACTGGACCAACATCACACTGGGTTGAGGCAGGTTGAAATAGCTCTATGGGGACACACACTGGACCAACATCACACTGGGTTGAGGCAGGTTGAAGTAGGTTGACAATAGCTCTATGGGGACACACACTGGACCAACATCACACTGGGTTGAGGCAGGTTGAAGTAGGTTGACAATAGCTCTATGGGGACACACACTGGACCAACATCACACTGGGTTGAGGCAGGTTGAAGTAGGTTGACAATAGCTCTATGGGGACACACACTGGACCAACATCACACTGGGTTGAGGCAGGTTGAAGTAGGTTGACAATAGCTCTATGGGGACACACACTGGACCAACATCACACTGGGTTGAGGCAGGTTGAAGTAGGTTGACAATAGCTCTATGGGGACACACACTGGACCATCATCACACTGGGTTGAGGCAGGTTGAAGTAGGTTGACAATAGCTCTATGGGGACACACACTGGACCAACATCACACTGGGTTGAGGCAGGTTGAAGTAGGTTGACAATAGCTCTATGGGGACACACACTGGACTAACATCACACTGGGTTGCGGCAGGTTGAAGTAGGTTGACAATAGCTCTATGGGGACACACACTGGACCAACATCATACTGGGTTGAGGCAGGTTGAAGTAGGTTGACAATAGCTCTATGGGGACACACACTGGACTAACATCACACTGGGTTGAGGCAAGTTGAAGTAGGTTGACAATAGCTCTATGGGGACACACACTGGACCAACATCACACTGGGTTGAGGCAGGTTGAAGTAGGTTGACAATAGCTCTATGGGGACACACACTGGACCAACATCACACTGGGTTGAGGCAGGTTGAAGTAGGTTGACAATAGCTCTATGGGGAAACACACTGGACCAACATCACACTGGGTTGAGGCAGGTTGAAATAGCTCTATGGGGACACACACTGGACCAACATCACACTGGGTTGAGGCAGGTTGAAGTAGGTTGACAATAGCTCTATGGGGACACACACTGGACCAACATCACACTGGGTTGAGGCAGGTTGAAGTAGGTTGACAATAGCTCTATGGGGACACACACTGGACCAACATCACACTGGGTTGAGGCAGGTTGAAGTAGGTTGACAATAGCTCTATGGGGACACACACTGGACCAACATCACACTGGGTTGAGGCAGGTTGAAGTAGGTTGACAATAGCTCTATGGGGACACACACTGGACCAACATCACACTGGGTTGAGGCAGGTTGAAGTAGGTTGACAATAGCTCTATGGGGACACACACTGGACCATCATCACACTGGGTTGAGGCAGGTTGAAGTAGGTTGACAATAGCTCTATGGGGACACACACTGGACCAACATCACACTGGGTTGAGGCAGGTTGAAGTACATAGGTTGATAATAGCTCTATGGGGACACACACTGGACCAACATCACACTGGGTTGAGGCAGGTTGAAGTAGGTTGACAATAGCTCTATGGGGACACACACTGGACCAACATCACACTGGGTTGAGGCAGGTTGAAAATAGCTCTATGGGGACACACACTGGACCAACATCACACTGGGTTGAGGCAGGTTGAAGTAGGTTGACAATAGCTCTATGGGGACACACACTGGACCACCATCACACTGGGTTGAGGCAGGTTGAAGTAGGTTGACAATAGCTCTATGGGGACACACACTGGACCAACATCACACTGGGTTGAGGCAGGTTGAAGTAGGTTGACAATAGGACACACACTGGACCAACATCACACTGGGTTGAGGCAGGTTGAAGTAGGTTGACAATAGCTCTATGGGGACACACACTGGACCAACATCACACTGGGTTGAGGCAGGTTGAAGTAGGTTGACAATAGCTCTATGGGGACACACACTGGACCAACATCACACTGGGTTGAGGCAGGTTGAAGTAGGTTGACAATAGCTCTATGGGGACACACACTGGACCAACATCACACTGGGTTGAGGCAGGTTGAAGTAGGTTGACAATAGCTCTATGGGGACACACACTGGACCAACATCACACTGGGTTGAGGCAGGTTGAAGTAGGTTGACAATAGCTCTATGGGGACACACACTGGACCAACATCACACTGGGTTGAGGCAGGTTGAAGTAGGTTGACAATAGCTCTATGGGGACACACACTGGACCAACATCACACTGGGTTGAGGCAGGTTGAAGTAGGTTGACAATAGCTCTATGGGGACACACACTGGACCAACATCACACTGGGTTGAGGCAGGTTGAAGTAGGTTGACAATAGCTCTATGGGGACACACACTGGACCAACATCACACTGGGTTGAGGCAGGTTGAAGTAGGTTGACAATAGCTCTATGGGGACACACACTGGACCAACATCACACTGGGTTGAGGCAGGTTGAAGTAGGTTGACAATAGCTCTATGGGGACACACACTGGACCAACATCACACTGGGTTGAGGCAGGTTGAAGTAGGTTGACAATAGCTCTATGGGGACACACACTGGACCAACATCACACTGGGTTGAGGCAGGTTGAAGTAGGTTGACAATAGCTCTATGGGGACACACACTGGACCAACATCACACTGGGTTGAGGCAGGTTGAAGTAGGTTGACAATAGCTCTATGGGGACACACACTGGACCATCATCACACTGGGTTGAGGCAGGTTGAAGTAGGTTGACAATAGCTCTATGGGTGCACACACTGGACCAACACCACACTGGGTTGAGGCAGGTTGAAGTAGGTTGACAATAGCTCTATGGGGACACACACTGGACCAACATCACACTGGGTTGAGGCAGGTTGAAGTAGGTTGACAATAGCTCTATGGGGACACACACTGGACCAACATCACACTGGGTTGAGGCAGGTTGAAGTAGGTTGACAATAGCTCTATGGGGACACACACTGGACCAACATCACACTGGGTTGAGGCAGGTTGAAGTAGGTTGACAATAGCTCTATGGGGACACACACTGGACCAACATCACACTGGGTTGAGGCAGGTTGAAGTAGGTTGACAATAGCTCTATGGGGACACACACTGGACCAACATCACACTGGGTTGAGGCAGGTTGAAGTAGGTTGACAATAGCTCTATGGGGACACACACTGGACCAACATCACACTGGGTTGAGGCAGGTTGAAGTAGGTTGACAATAGCTCTATGGGGACACACACTGGACCAACATCACACTGGGTTGAGGCAGGTTGAAGTAGGTTGACAATAGCTCTATGGGGACACACACTGGACCATCATCACACTGGGTTGAGGCAGGTTGAAGTAGGTTGACAATAGCTCTATGGGTGCACACACTGGACCAACACCACACTGGGTTGAGGCAGGTTGAAGTAGGTTGACAATAGCTCTATGGGGACACACACTGGACCAACATCACACTGGGTTGAGGCAGGTTGAAGTAGGTTGACAATAGCTCTATGGGGACACACACTGGACCAACATCACACTGGGTTGAGGCAGGTTGAAGTAGGTTGACAATAGCTCTATGGGGACACACACTGGACCAACATCACACTGGGTTGAGGCAGGTTGAAGTAGGTTGGCAATAGCTCTATGGGGACACACACTGGACCAACATCAACTGGGTTGAGGCAGGTTGAAGTAGGTTGGCAATAGCTCTATGGGGACACACACTGGACCAACATCAACTGGGTTGAGGCAGGTTGAAGTAGGTTGACAATAGCTCTATGGGGACACACACTGGACCAAAACCACACTGGGTTGAGGCAGGTTGAAGTAGGTTGGCAATAGCTCTATGGGGATACACACTGGACCAACATCACACTGGGTGGAGGCAGGTTGAAGTAGGTTGACAATAGGACACACACACACTGGACCAACATCAACTGGGTTGAGGCAGGTTGAACATAAATGTAATACAGCTGTATGGAATGACAATATTATGGAGTGCAACTTCCTCAGGTGATCCATAATGGGAACGCCATTATCGTCATCCTTACCTGCACTTTCCTTGGAAGTCTTGACCAGTTCCTAATATAGTGTGTGGAGACACACACAATGAGTGTAAATCAGATGTCACAGATTATTTAGCTCTATGGAGCAGGTAGACTTATAGAAATAGTCACCAGTGGCCAGCTATTTGCTTTTGTTATATAAAATATAATGCATGTGCTGTCATGTGATATACATTGTCATGTGATATAGACTGTCATGTGATATCAATTGTCAGATATTCAGTGAATATTCTCAGCTACTCTGCTTGTACGAGGCCCGCACAATAATGGTCTAAATTACATAAATTTTCCAATGGGAACCGTGGTTACTAAGTAAATATACCGGGTGTTAATATTGGAAGGGCGTGGCTTTTACACACGTTTGGGTGCGAGATTTATTTCTAAAAATTGGCAGACTATTTGAACCGTTGTTCGCAAATGCTGCTAACGAGGGCAATGGCAGATTTGACTGTTTTCTAGAAACCATTCTGCCTATGCCTACCAGGAAATATATAGAATCCTTTTGCTTTTGAGAAAGGAGCAGCTTGAAGTAGCTTCCTCCCAACCCTTACTTCAATGGAGTCAATTCGTAGCTTGTATCTATATTCTAACGGAAAAAATTCTAGCTATAGTCTCGCTAGGCAAGTTATGCTATCTATAAATCTGACACAGTCAGAGCTGAAAGTGTAGTTACTATTGAAGGAGCAACTCAATTAAGACTGGGTCACATGGTTACAATTGGAGGTGGGTTCCTAATAGAGGATATACAGCTAGCTGGGTTGGCTATGTCGGCATGTCGCTATTACTGGGTGTGTCTGCGGCCATTACAGGGTATCTGTACTTATTACTGGGTGTCCGTGGTTACTACTGGGTATCTGTGACTATTACTGGGTGTGTCTGCGGCCATTACAGGGTATCTGTACTTATTACTGGGTGTCCGTGGTTACAACTGGGTGTCTGTGACTATTACTGGGTGTGTCTGTGGCCATTACAGGGTATCTGTACTTACTACTGGCTGTCCGTGGTTACTACTGGGTGTCTGTGACTATCGCTGGGTGTGTCTGTGACTATTATTGGGTGTGTCTGTGGCTATCACTGGATGTATCTTTGGCTATCACTGGGTGTGTCTGTGACTATTATTGGGTGTGTCTGTGGCTATCACTGGGTGTATCTTTGGCTATCACTAGGTGTGTCTGTGACTATCACTGGGTGTGTCTGTGACTATTATTGGGTGTGTCTGTGACTATTATTGGGTGTGTCTGTGACTATCACTGGGTGTGTCTTTGGCTATCACTGGGTGTGCCTGTGACTATCACTGGGTGTATCTTAGGCTATCACTGGGTGTATCTTTGGCTATCACCGGGTGTGTCTTTGGCTATCACTGGGTGTATCTTTGGCTATCACTGGGTGTGTCTTTGGCTATCACTGGGTGTATCTTTGGCTATCACTAGGTGTGTCTGTGACTATCACTGGGTGTGTCTGTGACTATTATTGGGTGTGTCTGTGACTATTATTGGGTGTGTCTGTGGCTATCACTGGGTGTATCTTTGGCTATCACTAGGTGTGTCTGTGACTATCACTGGGTGTGTCTGTGACTATTATTGGGTGTGTCTGTGACTATTATTGGGTGTGTCTGTGACTATCACTGGGTGTGTCTTTGGCTATCACTGGGTGTGCCTGTGACTATCACTGGGTGTATCTTAGGCTATCACTGGGTGTATCTTTGGCTATCACCGGGTGTGTCTTTGGCTATCACTGGGTGTATCTTTGGCTATCACTGGGTGTGTCTTTAGCTATCACTGGGTGTATCTTTGGCTATCACTAGGTGTGTCTGTGACTATCACTGGGTGTGTCTGTGACTATTATTGGGTGTGTCTGTGACTATTATTGGGTGTGTCTGTGGCTATCACTGGGTGTATCTTTGGCTATCACTAGGTGTGTCTGTGACTATCACTGGGTGTGTCTGTGACTATTATTGGGTGTGTCTGTGACTATTATTGGGTGTGTCTGTGACTATCACTGGGTGTGCCTGTGACTATCACTGGGTGTATCTTTGACTATCACTGGGTGTGTCTGTGACTATTATTGGGTGTGTCTGTGACTATCACTGGGTGTGTCTGTGACTATTATTGGGTGTGTCTGTGACTATTATTGGGTGTGTCTGTGACTATCACTGGGTGTGTCTTTGGCTATCACTGGGTGTGCCTGTGACTATCACTGGGTGTATCTTTGGCTATCACTGGGTGTATCTTTGGCTATCACTGGGTGTGTCTTTGGCTATCACTGGGTGTATCTTTGGCTATCACTGGGTGTATCTTTGGCTATCACTGGGTGTGTCTGTAGCAAACCAGTGCTAGGGATGGCTACCTGAAGCTAGGGGTATAATAGGGTATGGTTTGCTAATTAGTGCTAGGGGTGTCGCTATGACTAGAGGTGTGGCTGGGATGTATGCTAGGGATAACACTGACCATATGGGACTAGAACTGAGAAAATGGCTACAACATTCCTAAGAAAGTGGATTTGGAAAAAGACGCATGAATGGAAGCTAATGCTGAACACCTTTAGACTAGCCCCCAGGCTATCTAGGCCAAGTCACACCTTCAGCTGCTGCAAGTTGGTGGCGTCGCTCCACTCCTTGTCGTCTCTGATACGCGTGACTCGAGGGAACCTGATGGAAATACCTCCCGCTGTATGTGAGACGGAGCTGCTGAACTCTGCACCCATGATCTCCCACACAGGGGCAGCCTGCACATACATACATTCATGTACACCAATTATAATATGCATGACTACAATACAGATGTGAATACAGTACAGATGTGAATACAGTACAGATGTGAATACAGTACAGAAGTGAATACAATACAGATGTGTATACAATACAGATGTGAATACAATACAGATGTGAGTACAGCACAGATGTGAATACAGTACAGATGTGAATATAGTACAGATGTGAGTACAGTACAGATGTGAATACAGTACAGATGTGAATACAGTACAGATGTGAATACAGTACAGATGTGAATACAGTACAGATGTGAATACAATACAGATGTGAATACAGTACAGATGTGAATACAGTACAGATGTGAATACAGTACAGATGTGAATACAGTACAGACGTGAATACAGTACAGATGTGAATACAGTACAGATGTGAATACAGTACAGATGTGAATACAGTACAGATGTGAATACAGTACAGATGTGAATACAGTACAGATGTGTGAATACAATACAGATGTGAAAAGGAAGTATAATTTGGTGCATATAGTGTTTTTTTAATAAACTCAAAGTCCACTAAATGTGGTCTACATGAGTACATTCCTGCTCTTCGTTTTTTCGACAAGTCAAATCCAATATTAAGCCATGGGGTGGGGTGGGGTTGATGCAAAATAGAAGTCCTTGAAGATGAGCCTCATGGTTCTAACGTTCTTTCTAACTGGGCTGGTTTGCTATGTACCTTAGCAAAGGATCCAAGACATGCTACAAGTATTTCAATACCAGAAACCTGTGTTGTTTAGGCTGATAAAGTGGTCACAACTGAAGTATGAGTCTTGTTATAATGATATTTCTGGTCAGTGCATATTGAATGTGAACTTTGACATCAAGGGCTAGGGCCAATGTGTTAGCGGAAACAAGGGCAAGAGGAGAGTCCATTCAAGTGCAGGGTGGCACGTGGGTCTAATTAAAGGCAAGTGTGTCTAATTAAAGGCATGGATAACTCCCATCTCTCGGGTGAAGTGATGGTTGTAAGGAAGAACAACCAAGAAGCAAGTGGCCATTCATATGCAGTCAATTCATGTACGAGACAACATTCTACTTCCAACATGTCAGGTAATTTAGTCACTACAGTAACCGTCTCTATGGTTACCTTGGGGTCCTTGACCACAAAGTCTGGCACTAATTTCTTGCACACTAGTAACCACAGAGGAACCTTGGCGAAATCCTGAATGACATTTACAACAATCAGTGCGGCAACACAAACAACAACAACAACAACAATTGGTGCGTGATCCTAGAACCATCACAAGTGTGAGCATAACAATCAATTATTTTCACGCATCGTCAGAGCATAGCAATCACACAAAATGGAGCTCGCAATAAGCAAAGTCACACCCACTACTTTCCAATGTTCACGACCTCCACATAAGGAGGTAAAACGATTACGAAACTAGCTGAGATTGAGTTCCCCGACTTTCATGCATGTAACTTGTGGCATGGCAATATTAGACATATATACAATGTTAGTACCAAAAAAAGGACAAGCACATCGAGATGTACTCGTAAATATTATATTGGTGTAAATTGTGAAGTTCGAACATTGTGGCAGTATGAGCTCTAAGTAGGGACACACACTATTTTTACATTTTGAATTTCAGCCCACTCTCCTCCAACCCCCACCCCCCCCACCCTACTCACCTACCATCTGGTTGCCTGTGACTCAGAGGCGGTCATGACTCATGGTGGGAGATTAGCAGCTGGTCTAGACAAAGTGAAACTCTGACTGCAGCAGTTTACTTTGCACATGCTCACAAATTACTTTCAAAGTAGGGGGAGTCATAATTGCTTGCAATTAGGTCAACCTCACAGCCTTAGTGCCCCCAACAGGAGCGACAGCAGGGCGTGGCCAACGCAAGATCTAAGACACACAATTGTGACAGCATCTGAGAAACAAATTGCTCGAAAGTCGACTTTCTTCCGGAGTCTTAAGCCTCCAGCTTCAGCCTCTCCTATACTCTAAGTATTCAGGATGCATACATAGCTAATTCAAGTGTGATTCTGTTGGGACTTGAGTAGTCTCTGACCTGACACTAGCAACATTTGCTCGGCACACGTGTCCATTTTGTTATATCCCATCACTGACCTGACGTGGCTTCTGCCCGGGCACTACCGCACTCGACACCACACTCGATTGTGCTGACCTTGCTGATTTTGACCACGTCCAACTCCTCCTGCAGCCGGGCCAGCGTGGCGTCATCGTGACCGTTCCCACACTTGGCCACCGTGCAGAACCTGCCGGTTGCATCATCATAGACACCCATCAGGAATGCTGACATCATACCGCCTGCAAACAAGAGAGAGAGGGGAAGGAGGGAGTGGGAGGAGGTGCTGCTCATCAACTCTCTCTTCCTTCATGGAGCACAGTGCAGGAATAGATGCAGTGTGGCCTCACCACACATACATGTCCAGGACTAGCTGACTCTTTCATGGAGCACAGTGCAGGAATAGATGCAGTGTGGCCTCACCACACATACATGCCCAGGACTAGCTCACTCTTTCATGGAGCACAGTGCAGGAATAGATGCAGTGTGGCCTCACCACACATACATGCCCAGGACTAGCTCACTCTTTCATGGAGCACAGTGCAGGAATAGATGCAGTGTGGCCTCACCACACATACATGCCCAGGACTAGCTGACTCTTTCATGGAGCACAGTGCAGGAATAGATGCAGTGTGGCCTCACCACACATACATGCCCAGGACTAGCTCACTCTTTCATGGAGCACAGTGCAGGAATAGATGCAGTGTGGCCTCACCACACATACACATGCCCAGGACTAGTTCACTCTTTCATGGAGCACAGTGCAGGAATAGATGCAGTGTGGCCTCACCACACATACATGTCCAGGACTAGATCACTCTTTCATGGAGCACAGTGCAGGAATAGATGCAGTGTGGCCTCACCACACATACATGTCCAGGACTAGCTGACTCTTTCATGGAGAACAGTGCAGGAATAGATGCAGTGTGGCCTCACCACACATACATGCCCAGGACTAGTTCACTCTTTCATGGAGCACAGTGCAGGAATAGATGCAGTGTGGCCTCACCACACATACATGCCCAGGACTATCTCACTCTTTCATGGAGCACAGTGCAGGAATAGATGCAGTGTGGCCTCACCACACATACATGCCCAGGACTAGCTCACTCTTTCATGGAGCACAGTGCAGGAATAGATGCAGTGTGGCCTCACCACACAGACATGCCCAGGACTAGCTCACTCTTTCATGGAGCACAGTGCAGGAATAGATGCAGTGTGGCCTCACCACACATACATGCCCAGGACTAGCTCACTCTTTCCCTGCACATCCTGGGACGTCCAATGTATAGACCATGAGTAGTAGAATTAGGGTATTCTAGGGCTTGGGTTATTATAGGGCTTGGCATATTCTACGGTTAGGAGTGTTCTAGGGCTAGGGATATTCTAAGGCTAGTAGTATTCAGGGTCTAGGAGTGTTCTTGGGTTAAGGGTATTCTAAGTCTAGGGGGATTCTACGGCTAGGCATAATATTGTAGGACTAGGGCTAGGGGTATTCTTTGGTTAGGGCTAGGGGTATTCTAAGGCTAGGGGTATTCTAAGGCTAGATCTACACATTCTAGGGCTAGGAGTCCCATGGAAACATTGTGGCAGCGTTGGATATCCCTCTAACTGCACCTATAGTCACAGCTGACCTGTCTCTCACAGAGACATCCCTCGTCATGCGGTCACTAACAATGGCCTTACAAATTATATATATCCCATGAAATGTCCACGTGTTTGTACGTAGTGTATGCATGGAGGCATGAGATTTACCTTTGCCGTAATAAGCACCCAGAACAATGAGATCGGCTGTGTCTGCCATGGCCCCGCCCTCCAAGTAATCCTTCTTCACCTTCAGCCAATGACGCTTACCAGGCTCGTATATACTCTAGAGGGGGCGGGGCAAGAGAGTGTGAGAGGGAGGGGGCAGAGGAAAGTGTGAGAGAGATGACATATTAAAGAGAGAAATGAAAGAAAGAACTTGAGTAGTAATAATGATGCCTCTCTAAAAGGATATGGCAGCTGCTGCAAGAGGTGCCTAGTGCTCCTGACGGGAGCAATGTCTGACTGCTGGCCCTGTAGGCAACTCATCACACAGCTGCTGCTGCCTCATGTCAGCCATCTTCCTGTTGAGGTTTCCTCTCTTAACTTTACACAGCTTTCGTTCTTTGTGTGTGTGTGTGTGTGTGGTGTATCTGGTACTACAGCAAGGCTTTGCACATGTTGAGAAACTCTCCCTCCTCTGAATACTCATAAGTTCATCTCTAGATTTGAGCAAGTGTTCAAGATGTACTTAGTAAGGTTGTTGGAAGATAGAGAAAGGACCATCACCATTGTGTCTTTAAGGACAAGTCCCTCTATGCCCTGTCCAATGACTTGCTTAATGAGAACAGAGAAGGAGTGGTCATCTTTGTCCTGCAGAGTACAACCAGATATACATACTCACACATACACACAAAATGCGTACACAGGTTCATTACACAGACGTGCTTGTACAAAGCCACTCCCCCTATTAAGTTATAAATTTACACGGCCTCTCAGTAATGCTACGGACAAATCTTGTGGATTTTACTTTACCTTGATCAGTACTTGCTTGGAGAGCATAATCCTGCTCCTGACTTCTTTGACGTTCTTCTCTAAAAGGTTACGTCTCTCGCAGATCGGCCTGTGAGGGGGGAGAGGAGAGGAGAGGAGAGTTTGTCGGAGGGAAAATGAGGAGGAATGGAGAGGAAAAGTAAAGTAGAATTGAGGAAGAGGGTGAGGAGTGAGAAAAAGCAGCAGAGGAAATGGAAGAGAGAAATAGAAGAGGACAAGGAAACGTTTCAGAATCATGGGCAGTCCATGACTGATTTTATAACTCCAGCACATGTGGTTGCTATGGTAGCACAGAGGTCATGCCCTCACCTGTCCATCAGTGTCTCTCCATTGAAGTAGATGATGTCAAAGATGACGAGACAACAGCAGGCATCTTTGAAGGCAGCTTTCTAGACACATTGTATTGGACTCAAAATCAACATCTTTGACAAAAGCTAACAACAAAAAATAACAACAAAAAATAGCAACAAAAAATAACAACAAAAAATAACAACAAAATAACAACAAAAAATAACCAAAAAATAACAAAAAATAACGACAAAATAACAAAAAATAACGACAAAATAACAACAAAAAATAAAAAATAAATTTTCAGCGCAGCCAACATCTTGAAATGAAGTAATAAGCAAATGGAAGAACAGCTTTAGCCCAACACTCAGGACGACCTCACAACATCGTGTGTCGCTAGCCCAACACTCAGGAAGACCTCACAACATCGTGTCTCTCTAGCCCAACACACAGGAAGACCTCACAACATCGTGTGTCTCTAGCCCAACACTCAGGAAGACCTCACAACATCGTGTGTCGCTAGCCCAACACTCAGGAAGACCTCACAACATCGTGTGTCGCTAGCCCAACACACATGAAGACCTCACAACATCGTGTGTCGCTAGCCCAACACTCAGGAAGACCTCACAACATCGTGTGTCTCTAGCCCAACACACATGAAGACCTCACAACATCGTGTGTCGCTAGCCCAACACACAGGAAGACCTCACAACATCGTGTGTCACTAGCCCAACACTCAGGAAGACCTCACAACATCGTGTGTCGCTAGCCCAACACACAGGAAGACCTCACAACATTGTGTGTCGCTAGCCCAACACTCATGAAGACCTCACAACATCGTGTCACTAGCCCAACACTCAGGAAGACCTCACAACATCGTGTCTCTAGCCCAACACTCAGGAAGACCTCACAACATCGTGTCGCTAGCCCAACACTCAGGAAGACCTCACAACATCGTGTGTCGCTAGCCCAATACTCAGGAAGACCTCACAACAACGGGTGTCTTACTCTAGATCTTCGAACATCATTTACAGTTTTTAAATTATATTTTCCAGTTATTGGCGGTTAATTAAGCCTGATATTCTTGCAGGTGGAGTTAAGAGCTAGTGTTAAACAGCCAGAGTTGAAATACACCAGCACTTACTTATTCTAACCAAGTTGACATAACAAATTATGTCTTTCTAAATAATCAACTTGGAGAAATTCACTCTCTCGACATTTCGACTAGATGCTCTAGGAATAATGAAGGCTAGAGCACCTAGTCGAAATGTCCAAAGAACAAATTTCAAGTTGGAAGATCCTTGTAGAAATAAATTAATATAATAATATACTATATTTATATTACAGTAATCAAGATTGTCTGGAAGATTCCAGTACTACAATTGTTATAATTGGATCCACTGTACACAAGTTAGCATATTTGCTCAATAAAGCTCCAGCTCTCGCTCTCTAATAGTGACCTCCTCCATTCCAGTCTCAATAAAGACAACCGTCACTCTTGAATAATCCCCGCTCGCGATCCCGTGCACGAAACATACGAGGCTTAACACCCAGAGTTCGCAACAGACAAAACACAGGCAGACGACCCTTTACCACATGTATCTCAACCTACACGCTAAGCATCCATAGGTACCATCAAAATCAGCTGAAATGAGTATAGTGAGTGCTTGACCCATGGGTGGACGCTTGGTAAGTTTGGAAATGATTTAGTAACACTTCCAGGTGTAGGGAATGAGGAAGCGCCCCCCCCCAAATAGCTGATGATCACCACTGCCACCAAAGGATGGTCACTTCCAGGCCTTTGCTGGTGCTTGGGGGTGGCCTTCGGCTGAAGAAAGGAACCAGTCTGAATCTCATTGCTCCTGAGAAAGACTATGCTCCTGGATGGACCTCTTTGCAGTGTGTAGCGCTGCATAGCTTTTGTTTGCTTCCCTCAGCGGAGCTGACAAACTTCAGCTTATTGCATTCGCAGCCTAATAACGGGAACATGTTATTCCTGAAAGAAGTTGTCGCTAGCTATTTCAAAACAAGACAAGCAACTCTCAGGGTTGCCAATCTTTTACTGCAGTGTTACGGGCACGCGCGTGGCTTCAAACTAAACTTCTGTACACTGGGTACCCGACCCAGATAGCTCGCATCCACGCGTTGCAATTAGGCTGATGGGGGGGCATGGGCACCTAGCATGCACAATACAGTACATTAATTATTTGACGAAGTATAATATTGATGTCCACAATTCTAAGAGGTGTTATTCATGAGCTATGGTTCAGCCACGCGCCATAAAGGCTAATTGACAGCGAACAGGGACCAGACTCTATCAATGCTTTGTTTGTACCTTGTGGATTCCCAGTGTGCCAAATGGAAGAGGGTTGCCTGTTATTGCATCCACCATCAAAATCTATGGGGAAAGGAAAAAAAGAAGCAAACATCAACTAACACCAAGTGACACCAAGTGTCATGTATGTAACAACCATTAGCCTAGAGCTAAGTAAATTAAGTAACACCACGTGACATAACACCAATGACACCTTCTAACACCAAGTGTCATGTATGTAACAACCATTAGCCTAGAGCTAAGTAAATTAAGTAACACCACGTGACACAACACCAATGACACCTTCTAACACCAAGTGTCATGTATGTAACAACCATTAGCCTAGAGCTAAGTAAATTAAGTAACACCACGTGACATAACACCAATGACACCTTCTAACACCAAGTGTCATGTATGTAACAACCATTAGCCTAGAGCTAAGTAAATTAAGTAACACCACGTGGCACCAACTAACACCAAGTGACATAACACCAATGACACCTTCAAACACCAAGTGACATGGTGGTATATAACAAACCATTAGCCTAGAGCTAAGTAAACTAAGTAACACCAAGGTGAGGTGCAACAATAGTTGGGCAACTGACGCGGCTGTGTCTGTCATATTCTTAGACTGATTGGCATCAGATCAGGTCAGATTGAGGTGTTCGTTGTCATGAGAATTCACAACTTGTTATAATCAGCATTTTAGAGCAAGAGAGAGTTTACGACTATTATCATCACAAGATATGGTCCAGGTGCTGTATGCAGGCACATGGTCCAGGTGCACAAGCGAGAGGCTATCACCACCATCATCACAAGACCACCACTCAATAATCACAGGAGAGAGGCCCCACCATCAACATCACAAGAGAGAGGCCACCACCACCACCTTATCATCACAAGAGAGAGGCCACCACCATCATCACAAGAGAGAGCCATCACCATAACCATTATCATCAGAAGAGAGAGGCCACCACTACCATGATCATCACAGTTAGAAACTACCACCATGATCATCACAAGAGAGAGACCACCACCATCATCACAAGAGAGAGGCCACCACCACCACCAGAGAGAGACCACCACCACCACCATTATCATCACAAGAGAGAGGCCACCACCATCATCACAAGAGAGAGCCATCACCACAACCATTATCATCAGAAGAGAGAGGCCACCACTACCATGATCATCACAGTTAGAAACTACCACCACCATCACCACCAGAGAGAGGCCACCACCACCACCATCACAAGAGAGAGGTCACCACCACCATCATCACAAGAGAGAGACCACCACCATCATTATCACAAGAGAGAGACCGTCACCACCACCACCATCATCACAAGAGAGAGGTCACTATCCCCATCATCACAAGAGAGAGGTCACCACCATCACCATAACTCATACTTACTATGATGTAGATGTGACTGCAATGCATTGCGTGGCACATGAAGGTGCAGATACTAACATCTCTAGTAGTGCTCTTGCAATGAAGGCATTCTTTGCCTAGTCATCGGTTTCGAACAGCCTATGTGCCTAATATTAATAAGTCAAAGTGTGAAGTACTTATTGACCTGCTCGAAGTGTAGTACTAATTGGTGTCTTGGCCACACCCTTCACTATATCACTGATGAGATAGACATCAAATGTGCATCGTCAGCATTAGGGGTTGGACTACAATACTATGGCTAGAGCCCCAGTATCTCCCCTTGCCTCAGCACCACTCCTTGCCCAGCACCTCTCCTTGCCCAGCACCTCTCCTTGCCCTAGCACCTCTCCTTGCCCAGCACCTCCCCTTGCCCCAGCACCTCTCCTTGCTCCAGCACCTCTCCTTGCCCCAGCACCTCTCCTTGCCCCAGCACCTCCCCTTGCCCCAGCACATCTCCTTGCTCCAGCACCTCTCCTTGCCCCAGCACCTCTCCTTGCCCCAGCACCTCCCCTTGCCCCAGCACCTCTCCTTGCCCCAGCACCTCCCCTTGCCCCAGCACATCTCCTTGCCCCAGCACATCTCCTTGCCCCAGCACCTCTCCTTGCCCCAGCACCTCTCCTTGCCCAGCACCTCTCCTTGCCCGAGCACCTCTCCTTGCCTCAGCATCACTCCTTGCTCAGCACCTCTCCTTGCCCAGCACCTCTCCTTGCCCAGCACCTCACTTCGCCCTAGCCCTAGCAATCGTATATGGTGAACCTCTGTGGTCCTCAAGTGAAGGTGTATGTATGTAACACATCCAGCAATGAAGAACCCAGCCTGCCTACCAGACTCTTATGCTAGCTGTTAGACACACTCCAATAGTAGGCAAGGTGATGGCATCTTTTTGGAACATTGCAAGCAACTCACCTCACAATCCAGAATCATGCTGTCGCCATGGGGACAAGCCTTGACCAGGTAGTCCTTTATATGCTCCACCTAGCAGAAAAACAAAACACAAAACAAACAGTGTGAATAAGCATAGACTGCCGTAACCATTAGTTACTCTTGATTACACGGAGGGTTTTCATTAGGCACTAAAACATAAGTGATGATGCATGTTAGTTGAAAATTAATTTCCTAAAATTAATTTTGAACTCGGCGCACATGTCCACACATGAATATAGTAGATTATGGCTTCCTCTAGCCACTGATAGTACTTAATGTCAACTGTCTAACACACTTGAGTTAGGAACTAGAATTCGGGCATGCAGGTGTTGATGCCGTCAACATTAACTTGGGCATGGTTGGTTATACAGTTTTTGTACCAAAAAAGAGTGCACAGAGATTATATCTTAAAAAGCGGAGATTTCTCACCAAAAGCCGTTTTCTGTCATTTAAAGAGTAGAAACATTTCTATAATGTTGAAAAGGAAGCCATCTTGACAAAAATGAGCGATTTCAGACAGTTTTTCCTCAAAACGCTCAAAAGTCCCAATTGGAGCAAAATAGAGCTTCTTTCGGTTAAAGTTCATACAGTGAAGTGTGCAGAATTTATGGAGCTCCAAAGTCATAACCAAAAGTTTTTTATAACACTTTTGTAAAAAATGGTATAGCCCCCCCAACCCCCCCCCAGCTTTTGAAAGAAGAAAGGCTATTTCCATGCTATTTGCAATCACCGGCAGCTATTTTGTTTAGGGAAATAATTGCACATGCATTTTTCAATGTCCCCAACGATACACACAATGAACGCAACACAGCGAGTGGTATTAACAACAGCTACCCTGCAAAAAGTAGTCAAAATATTATCATGAAATTAACAACGCAACCAAACAAACAAATCTACGGAAAGCTGTCAAAATTAAGCAAACAATTTTTCAATTTTTCTCAAATCACTAAATGCAACCAAAACAAAATCAGTCGTGCTTTTTTATCCTCGACGACTAGCTATGGAATAATAAAGACAGCAAGTTATAAGGCTAGCACACACAGTCCCCATGGCAGGCCATCTGGGATTCAAAAGAACCAAGCAGAGGATTCTCAGACACTTCTACTGGCCTGGCGTGCACAAGGATGTCAAGAGTGCATGTGAGAGCTGTCCAGAGTGCCAAAAGGCAGCTCGTCGACCTCACCACACGCTCCATTGCAGCCTATGCCGCTGATGACACAACCGATGGATAAGGTAGCAGTGGACCTTTAACACGCACCAAGTCAGGGAACAAATACCTTCTCATGTTCATGGATTTTGGTAGTGGATACCCTGATGCTGTAGCACTCAGGAAGGTCGACACGGAGTCAGTTGTGGCAGCACTCATGGAGATTTCCCCTAGACTGCGTGTGCCAGCAGAACTCTTGACTGACCAGGGAGGAAGCAATTTCTTGGCCAGATCCATGCAAACCTTTTATAACAAGATGGGCAATCACCACAAACAGACTAGCCCATACCATCCTCAAACTAATGGCATGCTTGAACATTTTCATGCCACACTGAAGCAGATGGCGAAGAAGGTGGGAAAACACGACCAAGAGTGGGACACCTTATCTGCCATACTCTTTGCCTACAGAGAAGTACCAAATGACACGACAGGTTCTCCCTGTTTGAGCTCCTGCTTGGACACCACGTCAGAGGCTCCTACAAATCTTTAAAGGAAACATGGATGGAGTGCAATGTCCTGGACACCGCCACGCTGGAGTGGATAGGCAACATCAGAGATCAACTAGATCAGATGCAGCAACTGGCTGTGGGAAACCAGAAAGCTTCACATGCAAGGTCGAAACAAAGATATGACCAACAGGCAAGGCACGGGAATTCCAAGATGGTGATGAAGTATTGACACTTATGCCTATGACATCGGGGAAACTCACCGCCCAATGGCAAGGTCCCTACGCCATTGTTGGCAGGGTGTGTGTCACCAGTTAATTATATAGTCCATATGCCGGATTGTAGAACGAGGAAAAGAACCACACACATCAAATATGTTGAAGAAATGGAATCCTCCATTGCTGCTGGACTGCAAGTAAATGATGAAGAGGAACAAACCCACAGACTTCCCACGACCAACCCGGAAGAAGCTGTAACCCAAATTACTGGCAAACATCTCACTGATGACCAGGCACAACAGATCAAGACCTTGGTCAACACACAGATCGATGTGTTTACAGACATCCCTGGCTAGACCAGAGCTACATCTTCCCATCAACACTGGCTCAGCCATACCCCTTCACATACCCCCATACAGAGTGCCAAAGGCTTGGGAGTCAGCAGTGGCCGATGAAATCAGAACTCTTCTCCAGCAGAACATTATTGAGCCAAGCAGAAGCCCATGGGCATCACCCATTGTGATGGTGGCAAAGAAAGATGGGGCTCTCCATCTCTGCATAGATTAAGCACCACCCATTGTGACAGTGGCAAAGAAAGATGGGGCGCTCCATCTCTGCATAGATTAAGCACCACCCATTGTGACAGTGGCAAAGAAAGATGGGGCACTCCATCTCTGCATAGATTAAGCATCACCCATTGTGACAGTGGCAAAGAAAGATGGGTCACTCCATCTCTGCATAGATTAAGCATCACCCATTGTGACGGTGGCAAAGAAAGATGGGGCACTCCATCTCTGCATAGATTAAGCATCACTGTTAGGCCCCAGCCTAACAGCCGTGACCACAGCCGGGACCACAACCATGGGACAAGGTGAAAGCCACGATTGAACTTACCAGACACTCGTTTGCACTAAAATAACTATAATTATTATACCACACGCACCCATGACTTATACTAATACCTTATACGGAAATGCCCATTGGAGTGTGGCCAGCCTATTTAAATGCAGCCCGCTCTGGGATCGTCAGTCGAGTTAGCTCAGTTCTGTAACAGTTGTTTTTGATTCTCTGTACCAGTTCTATAATCATAATTTTAACTTATCTCTGCCAATGTACCTAGGTTTAGGACCAGGAGAAGGGTAGGATAAGCAAATTAGTAGGACAAGGTCTAACATATGGTGGCAGCGGAAACCAGCTACTAACTAGACTCAGTTGATAGCTTAGAATAGACGGTCAGCTGACTACTCGACTAGCTAAGATTGCTGTTGAAATTGCTTGAATTGTTACAAACTGAAGGTGCATAAGTGACATATGGAAACCCGTTCGGATAGGACAACCAAGAAAGGGAGAACCGACCTCGAATCCACTGAACTCTCTAATTGTGCAACATCAACAGAAATAGATGACACAATAATTGAACTACGGCAGACCAGATCTGCTACAGAAACCAAGACCACAAATGACATACTGCAACTACTCTTACTGCAGCAACAAAGCGACCGAGAAGCACGCCAGCAAGAACAACAACTCCGCCAACAGCAAGCAGATAGGGAGCAGAGGAGATGGGAACAGGAGCTGGCCATGAGACAGAGAGAAATTGATGTAGCTAAGCAGGAGCAAGAAGAACAAAGGCGGCTACAGGAAGAGCGACAGAGAGTAGAATTGAAACGACATGCTAACGAGATGGCAGAGTTACTCGAACGCACTCTTAAAGCAAATAAGCCAAAACCAACCCTTCCCAAACTAGAAGCCATTAGTGGGGGTGATAGACTCTTGTCTGACTTACTCCGCTTCGAGAAGCATATGACAGCTTTTGAAGTGGACGACCATAAATGGACAGCACACCTTCAAGCAACATTAAAAGAGGAGGCACTTGATGCTTATCTTGCAATCCCTACTGAAGATGTCGCAGATTATAGTAGGGTTAAGAAAGCCTTGCTAGAACGGTTTAACGTGACAAAGGAGACACATATGGCCAACTGGTGGGCCATTATCAGGAAACCCGATGAATCAGCGACACAACTCGCAAACCGACTTGGGGATATTACAGCATTATGTATTGAAGATTGCAAGAGCAATAGAGAGGCAACCGAACGATTTGCCAGTGAACACCTGTTACGAAGTATGCCATTGCACATTGCTTCATGGGTAAGGTCCCAGCGTCCTACCTCCTTAGCAGAGACGGGAAAACTCTGTGATCAGTATATTCGGGATCGCAGCCTGGACTACGGAAGTTTTCGCAAAGATGGGAAATGGAGAGATAGGCAGCCCTATTTGAGAGATTTTAAGCCAAAAGAACGAAGTCAAACTGCTGATGACAATTTAAAACCATCCCCAAGTGGTGGACCGAACACTTTCATGAAGCCACCACCCATTCAATCTCAAATCGACCATGGATCAGAGCATAAGAAGGACCTCTCAAAGTACTTTAGCCCAGAAAAGGGGCCCATGTGCTTCAACTGCAATAGTTGGGGACATGTGGCAGCACAATGCCCCAAGAAAGTTTTCTTAAGCAAGCTACCGGACAAACATTACAGTTTTATCACCACAGGCAGAGTGAACGGAAGAGAATGTACCATCAGAATAGATACTGGATGTCAGATCACCATGGTAGCAGAAAAGCTCATCACCGAAGAGAACAAGAATGGAGATACCATCCCCATCCGTTGCATTCATAACAAAGTCAGTCACTACCCTCTGGCAGAGGCAGGTTTAGAGATCTTCGGACATGACTGTACCCACACAGTGGCTGTATCAGCAGACCTTACGGAAGAAGATGTGGTGTTAGGAATAGATACCCCAGATTTTTTGGATATTCTCAAGCTGGCAACTGAAGCCGAAAAGAAACGACAAGAACCGACAGTCTTGGTGACACGGAAGCAAATCCAAGCTGAGGAACAACAACAGGCAGTAGATGATAGAGCTACAGCAGACTCACCAGTTACTCCTCTCAACCTCCTAGATTCTGATGATGATGGAGAAGAAGAGAGCAACCTGCTCAATCCAGTCATGGATGACCAATACAAGAAGGATGAACAGTTAATAGACCCAGATGGTCCAGAAGACACACATGTCGAAACAGAACAGCGAGAACCTGATCAAGACTTAAAAGCAGAGCAGCATGATGACCTTACACTCCAACCCCTTTGGGAATCAGCTGCCAGCGACCCTGATTCGATTTATTATGTGGAACAAGGACTTCTCTTCAGGAAAGGCGCCTATCACACAGGTGGGACATTTAGTCAGCTCGTCCTCCCGAAACAGAGAAGAGCACAAGCCATTCGATTGGCACATACTATCCCTATGGCAGGTCACTTGGGCATCAAGAAAACCAGATACAGATTGTTGAGGCGATTTTTTTGGCCGGGTCTACACAGAGACGTCAGGAATGCTTGTGAGTCCTGCCCAACTTGCCAGATACACTCCAGACAGAAAGGGAATAGAACCCCCCTTATACCGATGCCGATCATTCCGGAGCCATTCCAGCGAATTGCCATAGATATAGTGGGACCCCTCCCAAGAACGAAAAAAGGAAATAAGTTTATCCTCACAATGATAGACTACGGAAGTCGTTATGCGGAGGCAGTGCCACTCAAAAAGACAGACACAGAGACCATAGCAGAAGCACTTGTTGAGATATTCTCAAGACTGGGCATTCCCCAGCAGATTTTGACTGACCAAGGTTCTAACTTTTGCTCACGACTGATGAAAGAACTACTTGCCCTCCTCAACATTGAACACCTTACTACCACACCCTACCACCCGCAGACAAATGGAGCCGTGGAAAGGTTCCATGGCACCCTCAAGTCCATGCTGAAAAAGGTAACGAACGACAAAAGGGAATGGGACAACCTACTTCCTTATGTGCTTTTTGCATATCGCGAGGTACCCAACGAGAGCACTGGATATTCACCGTTTGAGCTACTATTTGGAAGGTATGTGAGAGGACCATTGGATGTTCTTCGAGATGCATGGATGGGAGACAAGGTGAACGATACAACCACATTGCAATGGGTGTTGGACATGAGGGAAAAGTTGGATGAAATGCAACAGCTCACCCAGGAACAACAAAGAGAGACACAACGTAAGATGAAGGAAAGATATGACAGGAAAACCAAAGACATTCAGTTTGAAATCGGTGAACAAGTACTGGTCCTCATGCCAGTTCCATCTGGAAAGCTTCAAGCCCAATGGATGGGCCCGTACCTAATAACCGGGAAGACATCGCCAGTCACATACACAGTTGACATGGTAGACAAGACAAAAAGAAAACGGCATGTCCATGGAATGATGCTGAAGAGGTGGAAATCACCTGAAGCGATGGTGCTTGTCGCCTCCATCGATGAAATCAATGAAACTACTGAAATCTCAATCTCAACTAACCTCTACCCGAAGCCAGATGAACCAAAACTACAGCTAACACTTGGTGAAGTTCTTACCAAACCTCAAAAAGTTGATATCAACCAATTGGTGGAAAAGTTCCCAACAGTATTTACTGGAGTACCTGGCTGTACAAAGGAAGCAATGCACGTGATCAACACAGGTGATGCAACGCCCATAAGAACTGTGCCCAGACGTCTACCCAAGGCTTGGGAACAACAGGTTCTCCAGGAGATAAAGGACATGCTAAAAGCAGGAGTGATAGAGCCTTGCTCAGGCCCATGGGCCTCTCAAATTGTTCCAGTCAAGAAGCCTGATGGGTCCGTCCGAGTCTGTGTCGACTATAGAGATGTTAACGCCGTTACAGTTGTCGATCCCTACCCAATGCCTCGCATTGACGAGCTGCTCGAGACACTGGGTGATGCTACATTTATCTCCACTTTTGATCTAGCTAAGGGGTATTACCAAGTTCCTGTCCTACCACAAGACCGTGATAAAACAGCTTTTATGTCCAAACTGGGCAAATATCGCTTCACCAAAATGCCTTTTGGCCTCAGGAATGCTCCAGCGACATTTCAGAGGCTTATGGATAAGACGCTAGAAGGAATGCAAGAGTTTGCTGCCGCTTATCTAGATGATATAGTCATCTACAGCTCGTCATGGACAGACCACCTCGCTCACCTCTCTCTCCTCATGAATAAGTTACAACAACATGGGCTCACTGTGAAACCCAGCAAATGCCAAGTAGGCATGGCTACGTGTAAATATCTAGGACATGTTGTTGGCAATGGACAGATTACTCCACAACAGAGCAAAACAGAAGCAGTAAGAACCTTCAAGCAACCCAAAACGAAAAAAGATGTTCGAGCATTTCTTGGAATTGCAGGCTATTATCGCAGGTTCATACCACAGTTTGGCTCATTATCAGCACCTTTATCTGACCTAACACGCACATTAGCACCTAATAAAGTGCAATGGACAGGTTATTGTGAAGAAGCATTTACACAGCTAAAGCAGGCACTAGCGAAACAGCCTATCCTAGTCACACCCAACTATAATCTTGATTTCTTGCTACAGACAGATGCGTCTGATCGAGGCATTGGAGCAGTGCTCAGCCAACCAGATGGCAAAGATGGTGACCGGCCCATCGCCTATTATTCGAAGAAAATGTTGGATCGAGAAACAAGATATTCCACTACGGAAAAAGAATGCCTTGCAATAGTCCTAGCGCTCAAACATTTCGAATCCTACCTCCTCGGCAGACACTTTTGCATACAAACCGACCATCGAGCACTTAAGTATCTGAATTCTATGAAAGGTACAAATGGGCGACTGACCAGATGGGCCCTAGCGCTCCAGGATTTTGATTTCACGGTGACATATCGGCCAGGCAAGGACAATGCCAATGCTGATGGTCTCTCCCGACAAGCCTGGGACCAAGACCCACCAGAGGACAGCTTTCGACCCCACAAGGAGGGGGAGATGTTAGGCCCCAGCCTAACAGCCGTGACCACAGCCGGGACCACAACCATGGGACAAGGTGAAAGCCACGATTGAACTTACCAGACACTCGTTTGCACTAAAATAACTATAATTATTATACCACACGCACCCATGACTTATACTAATACCTTATACGGAAATGCCCATTGGAGTGTGGCCAGCCTATTTAAATGCAGCCCGCTCTGGGATCGTCAGTCGAGTTAGCTCAGTTCTGTAACAGTTGTTTTTGATTCTCTGTACCAGTTCTATAATCATAATTTTAACTTATCTCTGCCAATGTACCTAGGTTTAGGACCAGGAGAAGGGTAGGATAAGCAAATTAGTAGGACAAGGTCTAACAATCACCCATTGTGACAGTGGCAAAGAAAGATGGGGCGCTCCATCTCTGCATAGATTAAGCATCACTCATTGTGACAGTGGCAAAGAAAGATGGGTCACTCCATCTCTGCATAGATTAAGCATCATCCATTGTGACAGTGGCAAAGAAAGATGGGGCACTCCATCTCTGCATAGATTAAGCATCACCCATTGTGAGAGTGGCAAAGAAAGATGGGTCACTCCATCTCTGCATAGATTAAGCATCACCCATTGTGACAGTGGCAAAGAAAGATGGGTCACTCCATCTCTGCATAGATTAAGCATCATCCATTGTGACAGTGGCAAAGAAAGATGGGGCACTCCATCTCTGCATAGATTAAGCATCACCCATTGTGAGAGTGGCAAAGAAAGATGGGGCACTCCATCTCTGCATAGATAAGCATCACCCATTGTGACAGTGGCAAAGAAAGATGGGTCACTCCATCTCTGCATAGATTAAGCATCACCCATTGTGACAGTGGCAAAGAAAGATGGGTCACTCCATCTCTGCATAGATTAAGCATCATCCATTGTGACAGTGGCAAAGAAAGATGGGTCACTCCATCTCTGCATAGATTAAGCATCACCCATTGTGACAGTGGCAAAGAAAGATGGGGCGCTCCATCTCTGCATAGATTAAGCATCACCCATTGTGACAGTGGCAAAGAAAGATGGGGCGCTCCATCTCTGCATAGATTAAGCATCACCCATTGTGAGAGTGGCAAAGAAAGATGGGGCACTCCATCTCTGCATAGATTAAGCATCACCCATTGTGACAGTGGCAAAGAAAGATGGGGCGCTCCATCTCTGCATAGATTAAGCATCACCCATTGTGACAGTGGCAAAGAAAGATGGGGCACTCCATCTCTGCATAGATTAAGCACCACCCATTGTGACAGTGGCAAAGAAAGATGGGGCACTCCATCTCTGCATAGATTAAGCATCACCCATTGTGACAGTGGCAAAGAAAGATGGGGCACTCCATCTCTGCATAGATTAAGCATCACCCATTGTGACGGTGGCAAAGAAAGATGGGTCACTCCATCTCTGCATAGATTAAGCATCACCCATTGTGACAGTGGCAAAGAAAGATGGGGCGCTCCATCTCTGCATAGATTAAGCATCACCCATTGTGACAGTGGCAAAGAAAGATGGGTCACTTCATCTCTGCATAGATTAAGCATCACCCATTGTGAGAGTGGCAAAGAAAGATGGGGCACTCCATCTCTGCATAGATTAAGCACCACCCATTGTGAGAGTGGCAAAGAAAGATGGGGCACTCCATCTCTGCATAGATTAAGCTTCACCCATTGTGACAGTGGCAAAGAAAGATGGGTCACTTCATCTCTGCATAGATTAAGCATCACCCATTGTGACAGTGGCAAAGAAAGATGGGGCACTCCATCTCTGCATAGATTATAGACGACTCAATAGCATCACAACAGCAGATCTGCACTTGATGCCCAGAGTGGAAGACTTAACCGACAAGTTGGGGCAAGCACCACACATCACCACACTTGATCTCAGTAGAGGATACTATCAGGTGCCTGTTGCCGAAGAGGACAGGGATAAAACAGCTTTTCTCTCCCCCATGGCAAATATCGCTTTTGAATGATGCCTTTTGGTTTGAAAGGCGCCCGGACAAGTTTCCAACGCCTCATGGGATAGCGTGTTGGATGACCACTCTGCTGCTTACTTAGATGATATATATATATAGTAGTGTTCAGTGCTTCATGGGAAGAACACCTGCACCACTTACAGTCAGTCATCGACAGGCTGAGACAGGAAGGTCTGACATTGAAACAGAAGAAATGCCAATTTGCAATGTCCACCTGCACTTTCCGGGATCACACCGTCGACCTTGGCCAAGTAGCACTGGCGCAAGCAAAGATCACAGCCATACAGAAGTTTCAGCAACTAAAGATGAAACATGACGTCAAAGTATTTCTAGGTCTGG
Organism: Cladorhizidae sp. MBARI D1340-BT2; assembly: GCA_028752905.1. NCBI lineage: Eukaryota > Metazoa > Porifera > Demospongiae > Poecilosclerida > Cladorhizidae > Cladorhizidae sp. MBARI D1340-BT2. Next base: position 35,421,067 of record JAQNBH010000008.1, read on the forward strand.
CTGGCTATTACCAGCACTTTATTCCTCACTTCAGGTCAGCAGCAGCAGTCTTATCTGATTTGACCAGAAATATTGCACCAGAAATCATTCACAACATTGAAACAAGCATTGAGCAGTCAACCCGTGCTTACCTTACCAGACTAACGGTTCGTATTACAAACAGATGCTTCCGACCGAGGAGTGGGCGCTGTCCTAAGCCAACAGGACATAACAAGAATGGAAAATCCCATTGGCTACTACTCATCCAAGCTGTTACCACGTGGATCACGATACTTAACTGTGGAAAAGGAGTGCCTGGCAATTATAAAAGTTCTACGACATTTCCAAGTATATCTGATGGGCAGACCATTTGTCGTTCAAACAGACCACCACGTGCCCTCAGCTATTTAGCCAGTATGAAGACGTCCAACAGTCGTCTCGTGTGGTGGGCATTGACTCCACTGTACAGTGCAAAGCTGGTGGATACACTAACAATGAAGACGGGCACTCCTGACAAGCATGGACGTCTAACCCAGAGCCCGACACACTCCTACTAGATGCAACACTTCCAATTGCTACCCGCACTTCCAGGATGAACCCACAGACTCTCACCTGACAGACTATGTATCGTCCAAGGTCGGACTTCAACCGCACAGAAGGGGGAGGGGATGTTAGGCCCCTTAGCCACGGCAGGCCTAATGACTAGCTAACTAGCTAAAGTACCAGCAGATGAGAATTGCAACACCTCAAGGTGCGGGTGGACATTACCAAATGCAATGTGACAAAGTACCTGCACACACACACACACACACACACACACACACACACACACAGACACCTTGATTGGTTGTATCAGGAATGGTCCACTTGCTAATTTGTCCTTATTTTGTTATTGTAAAGCCTCTACAAGTTAGACTATTCAATTAAAGGGGACTTGTCAGAGGTTCAAGAGGTTCTTGATACGAGTTTTCGTGACTTGTACATACTCCAATCCTAATAATCATTCTAAGCATATTTACTCCGAGAAGTTTAGCTAGAGGGATTAGACTAAGTAAACCGTTGCTTGAAGTTAAGGACTGGGTCAGACAGGTTAGAGGTTGTCCCATTGAGATTAGGAAGCACCTAACCTGCACCCCTTCAGTATCTGCCTAGTGCTATATCCTGGTTGGTAACCCTGGTAACCTGCACCTCTTCAGTACCTGCCTAGTGCTATATCCTGGGTGGTAACCTTCACCCCTTCCTGGTTGGTAACCCTGGTAACCTGCACCTCTTCAGTACCTGCCTAGTGCTATATCCTGGGTGGTAACCTTCACCCCTTCAGTACCTGCCTAGTGCTATATCCTGGTTGATAACCCTGGTAACCTGCACCCCTTCAGTACCTGCCTAGTGCTATATCCTGGGTGGTAACCCTGGTAACCTGCACCCCTTCAGTACCTGCCTAGTGCTATATCCTGGTTGGTAACCCTGGTAACCTGCACCCCTCCTTCAGTACCTGCCTAGTGCTATATCCTGGGTGGTAACCCTGGTAACCTGCATCCCTTCAGTACCTGCCTAGTGCTATATCCTGGGTGGTAACCCTGGTAACCTGCACCCCTTCAGTACCTGCCTAGTGCTATATCCTGGGTGGTAACCCTGGTAACCTGCACCCCTTCAGTACCTGCCTAGTGCTATATCCTGGGTGGTAACCCTGGTAACCTGCACCCCTTCAGTACCTGCCTAGTGTTATATCCTGGGTGGTAACCCTGGTAACCTGCACCCCTTCAGTACCTGCCTAGTGCTATATCCTGGGTGGTAACCCTGGTAACCTGCACCCCTTCAGTACCTGCCTAGTGCTATATCCTGGGTGGTAACCCTGGTAACCTGCACCCCTTCAGTACCTGCCTAGTTGTGGGTGCTTAAAACACAGTATATGAACTTTTACACACATGCACACTATTTCCTCATAAGGTAAGGAGTGTACCTTGTGTGGCTGCACGGCCTTCAGACTCCGGCTGAAGTACTCAAACTTCTCTCCCTGCTTGTGAACTTGAACTCTCTCCCCGTCGTACTTGATCTCCGCGTACATGCCGTGTGGACACTTCTTCATCGCCTTGGAAATGGAACGACATGCCGCAGCCTAGGCAGCAAGCAATTAAACATGTAGACTTCAGTATTAATCTAACAAAATATTGATTTGCTATAAGTGCATTGCTAATTATGGTTGATTAACTCCCAACTCAATTTGTCGGATATTTTTTATACCCATAACCGGATTTTTCTGTCTGGGCCTTCATCGAAACGTGGACACATGCAGAGGATATCAGACATGTCAGCGGACAGCCCAGGTCAACAAGCACAAGGTGCCTCTTCCTGCATCCAGAACACAGAAAGGACACATCCCCGACCACGAAGACATAGTCACCTGGTCTATCACACCCTCCACCATGCCAACCACAATGAACCCGGAGCTCCTTCTCGCCAAGACGGACGAGTTCCACTCTATTCTCACCCAGTAGCGTAACCTGATCCCCAACATTCCCTGATCCCAAACACTGGTGATAGCATTCCCTGATCCCAAACACTGGTGGTAGCATTCCCTGATCCCAAACACTGGTGGTGGCATTCCCTGATCCCAAACACTGGTGATAGCATTCCCTGATCCCAAACACTGGTGGTAGCATTCCCTGATCCCAAACACTGGTGGTAGCATTCCCTGATCCCAAACACTGGTGGTAGCATTCCCTGATCCCAAACACTGGTGGTAGTATTGCTTGATCCCAAACACTGGTGGTGGCATTCCCTGATCCTGAACACTGGTGGTAGTATTCCCTGATCCCAAACACTGGTGTAGCATTCCCTGATCCCAAACACTGGTGGTAGCATTCCCTGATCCCAAACACTGGTGGTAGCATTCCCTGATCCCAAACACTGGTGGTAGCATTCCCTGATCCCAAACACTGGTGGTAGCATTCCCTGATCCCAAACACTGGTGATAGTATTCCCTGATCCCAAACACTGGTGGTGGCATTCCCTGATCCCAAACACTGGTGGTAGTATTCCCTGACCCAAACACTGGTGCCCTGATCCCAAACACTGATCCTAAATGCTGGTGGTAGCATTCCCTGATCCCAAACACTGGTGATAGCATTCCCTGATCCCAAACACTGGTGGTAGCATTCCCTGATCCCAAACACTGGTGGTAGCATTCCCTGATCCCTGACAATAATGTTTACAGCAGCTTTTCTCTTCCTCTTCCCTCCCTCCAGGAAGAGTGTTTTCAAACCCTTTCATATCATTATAATGCAAATTCAATAAGCTGCAGCTGATATGAGAATCATCTCCATTGAAGTAAGCTATGCAGCTCTTAGTCGTGTTATGTCCACAACATCAACAAAGAAATCCATCCGCAGCACCTCCTTTATCAAGGGAGAGGACTTCAGAGTGGTTCCCAGTTGGCGTAGGTTTCTGTGTAGCCTTCCTCAGAGGAAAGGCTTTCAGAATTAGCAGGGTTGGCCTGGAAGAGACACTCCAGACTGCAGTTGAGATCATCCATCATCGGCCATTTTATATAAAAAAATTGACTGGTACTATAAGTTCAATTTTTTCATACTTGACAATCAGCGGTCAACTGGGCATGTGCGGGTTAAAACAACAGCAAAATCTTATACACTTATTGACAAATTCCCGACTTTCATTTGCCAAATTCACATCAAGAAATGCTGGGACAAAGGCATATGATGAGCTAGTACGCGCTAGTGTGCTGGATGACAGCACCTTGCAGGAGCCCGGAAGGGAAAACAAAACATTATTTATTAAACCAACAGAAAAGCCTTCAAATACTACTCTAATTTGACTTGTGATTTTCAACTCACTTCATTATAAATGCTGAAGCAAAAGATTTATCCAATAACGGGCTTTAATTTTTATTTAATTTTTTTAAATTTTTTTAAATTAATTAATTAATTTATTATTATATTTTTTTTAAAGGGGAGACAGTTGCATTTTTTGGGGGGGAATGACCCACATGTTTTTTTTTGTGTGGTTACCACTTTATAACTCCATAGATTCAGTAAAATGTTATGGACTTGATATATAGCTCAAAAGATAGGTCTCTCTTTGTGCTCTCTTCATAACTATAGCCAAGTTACGGAAGCTATATACAAGTGGAGGGATCCTCAAAAAGCTGAATGCCTGAAACCTCCGCATAAATATCTCCAGATTGCAAAGTGCTAAAGATTTGAATTAGTACCAGTGGCTAGAGGAAGCCCTCCTCTATTCAATGAGTGTTTTCATTAGGCGTTAAAATGTAAGTACGTGGTCAAGCGCGCGGTGGAAAATTAATTTCGTTAATAATCCATAAAGCTCATTTTCCACCCACGTACTTGACCGCGTACTTACGTTTTAGCGCCTAATGAAAACACTCATTGAATACTGTAAACCCAGAAAAGTTGGCGACCTTTTTATTTAGCGTTTTTGATATCATGCACATTTTAGCGACCATTAATGTTAACGTTTTATAGTATGAAAAACAAGTTGAAATCCTTGTGAAAATAAGAACAGTACATTAATAATTAATAAAGTCCATGATTCCAGGTTTTTTGAATGCTTGTTTTAGTCTTTCAGTATTGCAAGATTGCTAAGACTAATGATTAACCAGTTTGCATGCAGGGGCTTGATCAATGATGCACGAAGATCCACTTTAACAGCTGATATCTCTTTCCCACCGTCCAGGGCTTCATGGATTACAACCTCGTGAAGGAGTCCTTCATTAAAGCCTCATCTACGCACACATCAAGTGCCTGCAACTCTCCTGTGCAGCTTGCAGGAACAAACACTTGGTGGATATTGTTGTCTTGAAGCTTTTTAAGAACAGAACTACAGCGATGAGCTGCATACACATCGAATATTGCCAATGCAGCTGATCGTCAGCCAAATCCAGTCTCGCTCTAGTAGTAGTGACATATGGAATGATAATTTGTTGGCTGCAGCTGTTGCTCCGACACCTTCTGGTAAACAAACTGAGCTAGATCCACCAGCATTGCCTTTAAACCAACGAACAATCGACATAGCTGTAAGTTCGCAGTTGCTCGATCAAAACTCGAAAGCTTCTAATCAGTTGACGACCTCGTGCTCTGCTGACAGCTAGCACGCGCGCGTGAGTGTTTTTGAACTTTGTACGTATATTGCCACAAATGTTGGCTGCCTATTAACTTAGCGATTTCCCCCCCATCGCTTAATGGCCCGCTAACTTTTCTGGGTTTACAGTAGAGGAGGGCTTCCTCTAGTCACTGGTACTAATTTCAAATCTTTAGCACTTTGCAATCTGGAGATATTTATGCGGAGGTTTCAAGAATTCAGGTTTTGAGGTCCCTCCACTTTAGGTCTAGTAACTTGCCTATAGTTATACCTATGAAAAATATTTTAGTATCAAAAGAGAGCACACAGAGAGACCTATCTTTTGAGCTATATATCAAGTCCATACCATGAAGTTTGCAGAATCTACGGAGCACTAAAGTGGTAACCATAAGTTTTGAATAAAAAATGCAACTGTCCCCCTCAACCTTTTGAAAAGCTGATTAAAACAGAGCTCTTCAGTAAACCTAAACGTTAACCTTTAGATGCCATCACTGCATCTAGGTTATTACCCCAGACAAAGCCTGTTTAAAGAAAAACAAAAATTGGATTCACTTGCCTAGAAAATAGCCCATTCCAATCGTTGATGCCCACTAGTTATTCCAAGATCTACAAGTACATAGTTGTCCAGGGAGTTTGAGAAGCAATCCTAGCTAGTATGCTAATCAATCAATATTGCTAGCGGACCCTTTACCCTAGGGTATTGAGCAAGCCTAGTTATCTAGGCAGGCATGTCATCTAGCAGACAACATAGTGCTGTTACAACATAAAGCTCTTTCAACATTATGTAGTGCTCTTTCAACATAATGCCCTTTTAACATCAGCTCTTTATACATGTGCTTTCAACATAGTCTTTCAACATAAAGATCTTTCAACATTCTGTAGTGCTCTTTCAACAGTGCAACATCAAGCTCTTTCAACATTCTGTAGTGCTCCTTCAACACAGTGCTTTCAACATGTAGTCTCTTTCAACGTATTACTGGAGTTGCATGTAAAAGCTATAGCTACTCAGAGTCCATAACAGAACAAGACCAGTGATGATTGTACAGAGCATCCTCTGTATTGGGAAGTGAGGGAGCACTCCATTTCAGATTGATCTAAAAAAAATTAAAAAATTAAAAAACAACGGAAAAACTGAAAATCGGTAAAAGGTCATCAATGTCATAAACACGCATGTGAACATGCAATATCCTGTCAGCAAGCAGAACACAGTTGGTTTCTTCAAAACTTTACTTACTCTTGTGATGTAGTTAACGGGACAGAGCTGACTCAGAACTGAGGTAAGTCACCTGCAGCTGCATGTTTTTGTACAAGAAGTGATCAGTTGGTTTCCTCAGAATTGTGACAATAGTTAACTCTTTCACCCGGTAAATTTCTAGATGCTTACGACTGCAGCTGTTGTATATCATTATAATATATATACTAGGTTTAGGAATAACTAAACTCCCTAGCAACCACATATATATAATGGAAATAAAATGTGATCCTTAAAAATGGTTGCCTAACAACAAACCACAAAATCAATACAGGAATATGAATATCATTATTGACACCAGATGAAGAAATGCTCATGAGGATGCTATCAAACAGTTCCTTCCACACTCTGAGAGATTTGCTTGGCTGGGGGACCAGACATACCAGAGAAATGACATAATACTGACTGGCTAACCCGCAAAACACACACGCACAACCTCCTTACATAGCAAAGAATCATGTTTTACTCTTGCATGCTCTCTCCTGCTAAATTCCAGATCTAGATTGTTAAATAGTTTAAACTTACCACGAACAGACTTTTTGATTTCTTCATTCGATCTTTCCTTATCTATCTCTGTGCTGAAGCTGGTAATGTTGAGAGAATTACCACTCACATTGATTCTATTTCTCTGCTGATTCTATTTCTCTGCTGAGTGCCTTGACTTCAGCATGGAATTACCACTCACATTGATTCTATTTCTCTGATGAGTGCCTTGACTTCAGCATGGTTCAAACCAGGCTCCCACAAACTATATAGCAGACACTTATTCTCCTTTTTCATCGCTCAGTCCTCCGTCTGACAGTCAGATATCATAAAAAAGTACCGTCTACACTTCACTAGCGGCATACCTAGACGCCATCAATTCAGCTGCCATGCTGGTCTCATTTTACCTTAGCAACCTAACGATTAGGGATTTCCCCAGCTTCTAAAGCCATGATTTGGGCATGCGCTGATCTATTAAGCTAGCGCTAAGTTCAAATATGGCGTGAGATACAGCGAAGTTTTTTTTTGATGGCATCTTCAAACCTCCACATTGTGGTTACACCTGTGAATGGCACCTGTGACCTTCAACAAAATCAGATTAACTACTTATTGCGTGTGTCTCTGGATGTGTGTCTACTTGAGCTATACACATAATATGATGGGTTACTGAGTAACATCTTATAGGTGCTGCTTGACTTTAATACTAATAGAACCAAGACAAATTTAAAAACTATTGGATTAACAAGAAATGAAACAATAATTTCCCAAATGTAGGCCACAAACATCTACAGGACTCAATAGGTAAAGGGTCGTAGAAATGTTTGTTGTCATGGTAAATCCTTCTTTTTTGACTGATACTTAAAATAGATTTTGTCCTGTGTTTATTACGCGAGTCAGACAGTGGAATATGGCGAGTTATTTCGTGAGCACATGCCCATATTTGCATCAGCATAAGGCGAGTGACAATACAGCTTGCGAGTGAAATGACCCGCCATATTCCACGATGAGTGCGATACTTGCTTATTCCATGTTTGATATACTTATAATAATCACTTCTTATTATATATAACAGTCTGTCTGTTGGTCGGTCGGTCCGTCTACGAGGACAGCATCTACCATAACCTTAAAGTCACTTCTAGTTTTCTTGACAGACTTCGGCTGTCTTGCTTCAATTCTTGGAAAGTGGTATATAGTTAATGATTACACACATGTGTAATAGAGCGTTAAATAACCACTAGTGGAATATGGAATGCATCGTGAGGAGAGTGGATTTCATTGAGCGCATCAACTCATCAATAGTTTCTCGTGTTTTGATGGACACCCCGTATCCTACCTATCCTGTTATGGACACCCCATTTCCTACCTATCCTGTGATGCGACACCCCATGTCCTACCTATCCTGTGATGGACACCCTATTTCCTGCCTATCCTGTGATGGACACCCCGTATCCTACCTATCCTGTGATGGACACCCCGTATCCTATCTATCCTGTGATGGACACCCCATATCCTACCTATCCTGTGATGGACACCCCATATCCTACCTATCCTGTGATGGACACCCCATATCCTACCTATCCTGTGATGGACACCCCATTTCCTACCTATCCTGTGATGGACACCTCGTATCCTATCTATCCTGTGATGGACACCCCATATCCTACCTATCCTGTGATGGACACCCCATATCCTACCTATCCTGTGATGGACACCCCATATCCTACCTATCCTGTGATGGACACCCCATATCCTACCTATCCTGTGATGGACACCCCGTATCCTATCTATCCTGTGATGGACACCCCATATCCTACCTATCCTGTGATGGACACCCCATATCCTACCTATCCTGTGATGGACACCCCATATCCTACCTATCCTGTGATGGACACCCTATTTCCTGCCTATCCTGTGATGGACACCCCGTATCCTACCTATCCTGTGATGGACACCCCGTAACCTACCTATCCAGTGATGGACACCCCATTTCCTACCTATCCTGTGATGGACACCCCATATCCTACCTATCCTGTGATGGACACCCCATATCCTACCTATCCTGTGATGGACACACCATTTCCTACCTATCCTGTGATGGACACCCCGTATCCTACCTATCCTGTGATGGACACCCCATTTCCTACCTATCCTCTTATGGACACCCCATTTCCTACCTATCCTGTGATGGACACCCCGTATCCTACCTATCCTGTGATGGACACCCCGTATCCTACCTATCCTGTGATGGACACCCCGTATCCTACCTATCCTGTTATGGACACCCCATTTGCTACCTATCCTCTGATGGGACACCCCATTTCCTACCTATGGACACCCCGTATCCTACCTATCCTGTGATGGACACCCGTATCCTATCTATGTATCCTTTGCATATGAAATATAAAATCCCCTGCGCCAGTGAGTCGACTGGTTGTCATGTGAATATTATGACATTGTTTTGTCAGGCCACTTTCCCATAGCCTCTGGCATGAAGTGTTTGATGAATTTTTTTGTTTTATTTTGAAATGATAAAATTCATTTTTAGAGGGTCTTTTTAGAGGGTCGATTCAGGTCGATAAATGGCTTCGTATATGAACTCTGAGACTAAGAGGTAATCTGTAGCCCACCCAACCTCGTTTAATAACGATTAGACATAGTTTTTGGAACAAGCCAATTTCATTGGTCAATTACTGCTGAAGCTCATAGAAAACCTGTGAGCAGGCCTAGTAGCAGTGGACCTGGCCTGGTAGCAGTGGACCTGGCCTAGTAGCAGTGGACCTGGCCTAGTAGCAGTGGACCTGGCCTGGTAGCAGTGGACCTGGCCTGGTAGCAGTGGACCTGGCCTGGTAGCAGTGGACCTGGCCTGGTAGCAGTGGACCTGGCCTAGTAGCAATGACCTGGCCTAGTAGCAGTGGACCTGGCCTAGTAGCAGTGGACCTGGCCTGGTAACAGTGGACCTGGCCTGGTAGCAGTGGACCTGGCCTGGTAGCAGTGGACCTGGCCTAGTAGCAGTGGACCTGGCCTAGTAGCAATGACCTGGCCTAGTAGCAATGACCTGGCCTAGTAGCAATGACCTGGCCTAGTAGCAGTGGACCTGGCCTAGTAGCAGTGGACCTGGCCTAGTAGCAGTAGACCTCGGTTATCAAGGCTGTGGTTTTTGCTATGATAAATAAAACAGTGTTAGAAGAAATTGAGCAACCATTTTCTGAGCTGAGTATAATAAATGGTTTTTAATTTGATGTCGACATGAATGTCTACGTTAATTTATTTTCCTCCTCACAGATTTTCCTTGCCCTACTCACACTATCTATTCCCTACAGATTTCCCTTCCCAACCTCAATTATTCCTTGCTCAGCAAAGATTTTGCTTAATTAACCCCCAACAGATTTCCTTTACCCACCCTCCCACCTCCCCCAACCAAAGACAAACCCCCCCCCCCCCCACATAATCCCACTAATGGTTGGCTTAGTGAGGGAGAGTGCTTGTATCAGAGACTGCATGAAAACCTGAGCCATGCAAGACTAACAATCATGATAATAACAGAGGGAGAACATAAGTCCGGCATTAGGTTCTCGAGGAGCTGAGATAGAACAGAAAGAAACAAAGAATAGCCACCATCTTGCTCTTGGTAAGTGCCTCATCATCATCTTGATATCATGGAGTCATGGGAGTGTACGTGGTGTGGGAGTGTGTGTGGTGTGGGAGTGTGTGTGGTGTGGGTGGTGTGGGAGTGTGTGTGGTACGGGAGGATATGTTAGTGTGGGTGGATATGTTGAGTGGGTGGGTATGTGTGTGGGAGGATATGTTGAGTGTGGTTGGTCTCATCATCATCTTGATATCATGGAGGCAGCACACTTGGTCTCATCATCATCTTGATATCATGGAGGCAGCTCACTTGGTCTCATCATCATCTTGATATCATGGAGGCAGCACACTTGGTCTCATCATCATCTTGATATCATGGAGGCAGCTCTCTTGGTCTCATCATCATCTTGATATCATGGAGGCAGCTCTCTTGGTCTCATCATCATCTTGATATTCTTGAGGCAGCTCTCTTGGTTTGATATTCTTGAGGCAGCTCTCTTGGTTTGATATTCTTGAGGCAGCTCTCTTGGTCTCATCATCATCTTGATATTATTGATCTTGGTCTCATCATCATCTTGATATTATTCAGAATTTCTCTGCTTTACCTGATCTGATATGTCTATTTCGTTTCACAGCTAACTATAGCTAAACTCACTGTCAATGCTTCTTCATCGCTAGCACTCTCATCTTCATCCTAATTGTCAGGCCCGACTGCTTTGCCGAGCGATAGCAGAGCTTCAGGGTTACCAAACATCTATAGCTTTTACATTTGGTGAGCAAGTAGAGAAAGAACGCATCTATTTTTTTGGCCTCTATTGGATATTTTGAAACCTACAATCGATTTTTTATTAATTCAATTAATAGCTTTTGGCGTGTATACATGTATATATATATATATATATATATATATATTCATGCTTATACAAGTGAATGGGTCAACAAAGATAGATTGCTTATCAAAGCAACCTGTTACTGTGGTATGCATTTCTCACCAGCATAGGTTTGACAGGTGTCAAAATGTTGGCTTTGACACTCAGCTTCTTCATGCCGGAGTTTCCCACACCCCCAGAGGCCATGCCCACTTCCATGACCCGGTCCACCACATCTCGCAGGTCATTGGATGCCTGGAATGCCGCGTAAGCATTTGGATCAAGAGCATCCAACCTGCGGTGTGGGTGTGTGAGTGTGGGTGAGTGAGTGAGTGAGTGTGGGTGAGTGAGGTGGGCGAGTGTGAGTGAGTGTGGATCAGTGAGTGTGGGTGAGGGTCTGGGTGGGAGAGTATGGGCCCATGGACTACACCTCTGGGTCTTTGGGCCCCTGGACTACAATTTGGGTTCTAGGTTAAATACTCTTGAGAGTTTCTTCCCGTCCATCACCTAGGTGGCAAGCACTGACACGCTCAGTCAGCTAGTTGTGGGTGGTTCCATGCCATGCACACAGAGGTCACCTTAGGGTTCACACTCACACGTGCTTGGCTCCGGCGTTGATGCGAAGGTCGTGCTTGATCAGACGGATTATCATGAGCAGGTCATGTGACGTGCACCTGCACCATACACACGAGGGAGAGATAACACAACAAGTTATCGTAGGTGGCTGATTCAGTGCATCCAAATAGTAATTTAATGGAACGATACTTACGATCCGACAACATGCCTAGTACTTACGCTTTCTCTTACATCAGCTTTAACCCTAATCTCCCCCCCCCTCCTCCCCCCTATCAAGGCTGATGCCAAGAGCCTCGACACCTTTAAGGATTGGCTCTCCGACATCCGTGTCTGAAATTAACCAGCTTCTACCCTTGCAAACAAACACCTGATTGTTTTACGGTTCTCGTTGCCAGTATGATGATATTCAGCTACGAACCCTGTTCTTGTGAAACCTTAGAGCACAGAAATCCATCCAGGAGCGCCTCCTTACTCAAAAGCGAAGGAATTCAGAGTGATTCCTGGTAGGCACAGGTGCCTGTGAAGCTTTTCCACTGAAGAAGAACTTCCAGAAAAAGTAGCAATAGCCAGAAAGAGACCATTTACGAAGGCAGTTGCGATTGTCAGCATAATAAAAAAATTAAAAACAATTCGCTCCATCCAGCCAGAAATAAAGTTTTGTAACTCAATAGAGCAATCTATCGGGCAAGTGCTTACAGAGAATGTTGGCGTGTAATACAATCAATATAAAAAATTTAAAAAATTCCCAACGATATCTGAGTTTGCGCCATAATGCACTTATGGCATTTGATGGGCGTGTGTACATATACGGATTGCATATATCGTGCAGATGGGTACATGTATTTAATATACACAGCTGGCGACAAATTGGAAAAATTTCGCAAAATAAATATCCGTGGATTGTGTAACGAGTTGTGGAAGCCACACCCATGCTCTGCTGCTTTGGATTCTAAGGGTGAAGCCGCAAATATTAAACTAATCCACTAGGATCTTTTCTTCTATGCTATCTGAAGTGGTTGACCACCGATGCTATTTCTGTTCTCAATGAACTCTCAGTTGACATAATAACATTATAATCACATTCTCAATAAATTGTATTCATTCGACGTTTCGACTAGATGCCCCAGCCTTCATCAGGAATAATGAGATGCTAAGACGCGCGTGAGCTTGTATATATATAGAGAGCTAGCAGGCTCACACGAGCCTTAGCATCTCATTATTCCTGATGAAGGCTAGAGCATCTATAGTCGAAACGTCGAGTGAATACAATTTGAAGTTAATTATTGAGAAGGTTATTCTAATCTATTTCTGTTTTTTTCTATAATATTTATTGCAAGAACATTTTTGTCGAAGAACAAACTTCCTGTTAATATTATTAAAATGCAAACACAACAGGCTGCAGTTTTGAGCAAGAATCAACTCCATTGACAAATGCAAACCAAGTTTCAACACTGCACCCTCCCCCCCCCCCCCCTCCCCCTCGTCAACAACAAAGCTTACAGCAAAGACATATCCATGCAGGAGTGAATTCCTCTCCAAGAGGGAAGGGATTCAGAATGATTCCAGGACAGCAGCGGTGCCTGTTGCAGCTTTCCTCTGCAGCCCTAGCCCTAGCTTTCCTCTGCAGCCCTAGCCCTAGCTTTCCTCTGCAGTGCCCTAGCCCTAGCTTCCTCTCTACAGCCTTAGCCCTAGCTTTCCTCTGCAGCCCTAGCCCTAGCTTTCCTCTGCAGCCCTGGACCTAGCTTCCTCTCTACAGCCTTAGCCCTAGCTTTCCTCTGCAGCCCTAGCCCTAGCTTTCCTCTGCAGCCCTAGCCCTAGCTTTCCTCTGCAGCCCTAGCCCTAGCTTTCCTCTGCAGCCCTGGCCCTAGCTTTCCTATGCAGCCCTAGCCCTAGCTTTCCTCTGCAGCCCTAGCCCTAGCTTCCTCTGCATCCCTAGCCCTAGCTTCCTCTGCAGCCCTAGCCCTAGCTTCCTCTGCAGCCCTAGCCCTAGCTTTCCTCTGCAGCCCTAGCCCTAGCTTTCCTCTGCAGCCCTAGCCCTAGCTTTCCTCTGCAGCCCTAGCCCTAGCTTTCCTCTGCAGCCCTGGCCCTAGCTTTCCTATGCAGCCCTAGCCCTAGCTTTCCTCTGCAGCCCTAGCCCTAGCTTCCTCTGCAGCCCTAGCCCTAGCTTCCTCTGCAGCCCTAGCTTCCTCTGCAGCCCTAGCTTCCTCTGCAGCCCTAGCCCTAGCTTTCCTCTGCAGAAGGGCTTCCAACAACAGCAGTTACGGACAGGAAGAGTTTCTCCATGATGGCAGTCGTGATCACTGCCCCCGCCCGCCCCCCGTCCCCCACCATGTTTCCTCACCCCGTCAAACCAGAAGTAAAGATTTATGATGACTTTCTAATGACAGAGCATTCTACTGGGCATGTGCAGGTAAAAGTGATCTGGTGTTAGCGTGTATAATTTTTTTTTGGGGGGGGGGGGGGGAAGGTGACCGATATCTAATTCACAGATGTATCGGTATATGGTGGACTAAGAACATTTACTCTGCAACCACCAGGCACTTCTTCACTAGTAGAGTTGACCACTACTAGATGATGTCCATGGCAACGTGCATGACCACAAATACAATTATAGATTCATTTCACAGTGGTACGTAATGGCCGTGCACTTGGAGATGTCATGGACGGTTAGCGATGCAGGACATATAAAAAAGAGTAGAATGTAGTGGACTATTGACCTTCTGATGACTTTAGCAAGCTCGGCCCTCTGGTCGTCTTCCTTGGTTAATGAAGTCATGCGGTCTAGAAAAGTGTCCACCTATGTTGGAATATTGAACAGGTATACACGTACATGCCGTAAGAGTATGCAGAGATGCTGGTGTAGAAGTTGGAAGCTACCGACAACGGAAGTATGAACAGCAAGTTAGCCCAACAATCAACCGATTGGATGAGGTAAAAGGAGGCGTCATATTTAAACCTTCACTACACAGCTATATAGCTAGTACTACATAATGAATGTGTATATGCACAGTGAGAATATGGGTGTGTGTATGTGGAGGGTGGGGGGGGAGGGAGAGGAGGTGAGGAGAGGAAGGGAGAGGAGGGCAGGAGGAGGAAGGGGAGGAAGAGGGGAAGGAATAGGGGGGATGGAAAGGAGGAAGGAAAGGAGAAGAGGTGGAGGAGGGAGAGAAGGAGGAAAGAGAGAAGAGAGGGAAGAAGAGGAGGAAGGAGAGGAGAGCAGAAGGAGGAAGAAGGGGAAGAGGAAGAAGAGTAGGATGAGGCACAGGAGAAGGAGGGAGCAGAGAGTTACAAGAAGGAAGATGAGAAAAATAGGAGAAAGAAGAAGAGGAGAAGAAGAGGCAAAAGAAGGAGAAGGAGGAATGTGAGGAGGAAGAAGAGGAGAAGGAAGAGGAAGAGGAGGAAAGAAAGGGAAGAGGATGAGAAGGAGGAGGGAGTAGTACTTGGAGAAAGGGGAATGGAAACCTTGACAATGTGAGGCACATGGACAGGAGAGGTGAGGGGCTGAAGGAAGGGAGGGGGGGGGGGGGGGGGGAGGTGAGACTCCCCAGGAAAGAACAGAGAGGTACACGACAAGAGAAAGAAAGGAGAAAAGTGAGAGGATAGGAGGGGGAGAGGCGAGGGACAAGGTGAGGAGGGAGGACATGACTAGAGATAAGAAGCATCAGGTGAGGAGGAGGACATGACTAGAGATAAGAAGCATCAGGTGAGGAGGGAGGACATGACTAGAGATAAGAAGCATCAGGTGAGGAGGGAGGACATGACTAGAGATAAGAAGCATCAGGTGAGGAGGGAGGACATGACTAGAGATAAGAAGCATCAGGTGAGGAGGAGGACATGACTAGAGATAAGAAGCATCAGGTGAGGAGGGAGGACATGACTAGAGATAAGAAGCATCAGGTGAGGAGGACAGGACTAGAGATAAGAAGCATCAGGTGAGGAGGAGGACATGACTAGAGATAAGAAGCATCAGGTGAGGAGGAGGACAGGACTAGAGATAAGAAGCATCAGGTGAGGAGGGAGGACATGACTAGAGATAAGAAGCATCAGGTGAGGAGGAGGACATGACTAGAGATAAGAAGCATCAGGTGAGGAGGAGGACATGACTAGAGATAAGAAGCATCAGGTGAGGAGGAGGATAGGACTAGAGATAAGAAGCATCAGGTGAGGAGGAGGACATGACTAGATAAGAAGCATCAGGTGAGGAGGAGGATAGGACTAGAGATAAGAAGCATCAGGTGAGGAGGGAGGACATGACTAGAGATAAGAAGCATCAGGTGAGGAGGGAGGACAGGACTAGAGATAAGAAGCATCAGGTGAGGAGGAGGACATGACTAGAGATAAGAAGCATCAGGTGAGGAGGGAGGACATGACTAGAGATAAGAAGTATCAGGTGAGGAGGGAGGAGATGACTAGAGATAAGAAGCATCAGGTGAGGAGGAGGACATGACTAGAGATAAGAAGCATCAGGTGAGGAGGAGGACAGGACTAGAGATAAGAAGCATCAGGTGAGGAGGAGGACATGACTAGAGATAAGAAGCGGAGGGAGGACATGACTAGAGATAAGAAGCATCAGGTGAGGAGGGAGGACATGACTAGAGATAAGAAGCATCAGGTGAGGAGGAGGACAGGACTAGAGATAAGAAGCATCAGGTGAGGAGGGAGGACATGACTAGAGATAAGAAGCATCAGGTGAGGAGGGAGGACAGGACTGGAGAAGAGTGAGAGAAAGAAGAAGCCTCACATCAGCCAGGGAGAGTGTGCTAGACTTGGCAGGAGGAGTGGCATCACTGTCCCCAAAGAAGGTCTTTGCAGTCTCAGCCACATCTCCCTATAAACCCAGGTGGGCATGGTGGTGAATATCAACATGCTAATTAATAATATAGGGGTTAATATTAATATGGAGGGGGGGGAATATCAATTTGGAGGGGTTAGCATTAATATCCATCCAGCATGACCCCCCCCCCCCCCCTCCCACACACACAGAGCTTAACCTACTCAACCCAGTGTGTTGTTGCCCAGTCTGTGCACTATAGAGCTGTGGCATTACCTACCTTCTCTAAATCTTCGATCATGTCGTTCACACTGCAGACAAACACCTGTATAGAATTATAGACACTCATAGACTGCACACACATGCTCACAGGTTGGGTACCTGACTCAGCAGCTTAACAATCTGCTTGCTCTGAAGGTTGTACACTCTCTTCTTGCCCGAAGTTGGCAAGAGAAGCTTCACCAAGAGATACACGTCACCCGTGAAGCCATCTAGAACAACGGCAACGAAGATTACCAAGCAGAGGCAGAAATTCAAATGGTACATATCGTATAATGCACACACACACACAACAACAAGCAGCCTTATGGCACAAGTTCTTTCCCTACCTCCACTGCTGCCAAGCTTGATGAAGTCAATAATAATCTTGGTCTTGGCATTGTAGCTAGGCTCTTTCTCTAACCGGCCACACAGCTTGCAGAAGCAGTGGAAAGAGTTGTCTGGCAGACACGAAACTGCTGCATGTCCCGGGAGGTCTTTCTCCGCTGGATTGGAAGGTGCAGCCAGCATTAGTGGAGTTGTTGACAACGTTGAGGAGAGCATCAAAGGAGTTGCAGAAAACTTTGAAGACAGCATCGGTGGTGGTGTAGAACAGGATGAAGATAGCATTAGAGGAGTTGTTGAAGAGTTTGAGGTGAGCATTAGTGGGGAGGTTGATAGTGGGGAGGTTGATAGTGGGGAGGTTGAAGAGAGAAGTGAACAGGTTGAAGAGGTAGGCAGATGGGCAGCTGAGGTCGACGAACCTAGGTAGATTAGTCAAGTGATGTGATACAATATAGTACATGACATATCGCAGATGGTCGCACATCCATCATGCATAATATTCTGAAAACCATTCCAGTGTAATGTTGGTCCAGTGTGTGTCCCCATAGAGCTATTGTCAACCTACTTCAACCTGCCTCCACCCAGTGTGGTGTTGGTCCAGTGTGTGTCCCCATAGAGCTATTGTCAACCTACTTCAACCTGCCTCAACCCAGTGTGATGTTGGTCCAGTGTGTGTCCCCACAGAGCTATTGTCAACCTACTTCAACCTGCCTCAACCCAGTGAGCTGTGATTTATGTGCGAAACCTGTTCCTCCCATTGAAATAAAATAATCCATCCATGCTCCAACCTGTTGCTGCTTGGATAATTTGCTTCCTTTCTCTTCCTCCTCCCTCTTCCTCTGTTTTCTTTCTCAGCTTTGCAGGAGATTTGGAGGAGACAAACTCCTCAATCAAGGACTTAATTTCATCCTTTTCTTCATCTTTCATTTCTTTCATTTCCACAAATCCTTCGAGGTCTGCTGGTGTCTCTATTTTCATTGCAACTGTAGGTGCTTTCTGTTATAGAATATTAATTGCTAAAGATAATTATTATTTATGTAAAGTGTTTATAAGTGGCATGATGCAATACACACTCCAATCACCATTATGAAGGTTTATTAGAAAAAACCCTTTACCATATCATGGAATAGAGTGTACTATATATCACCTGGCAACGCATGTACATATATAATCAAAGCCAACACTCATATTAATATCAGTCTCTTTTCACTTGTTTGCATGTGGCTAATGTTTTGTAGGATCTCCATACAACTCCATACAGCAACTACTAAATGAGGATGAATTTCATTGATGGATTGCTATAAGTTAGTAGCTTAGCACTGTAGTTACTGTGGCATTTCCGAAGTTCAATTATGTGCTGAGAAGCAGATGAAAGAGTACTTCGAAAAACACTGTGAGCTAGTAATCTTACATTTTAAAGTACTCTCAATATCGAACCTTGATCGTGCACATGCAGCGCATTTGATGCCATGTTGCTCCATCATCGTTGAAAGGGTTGGCCGTAACCATTCCAATTCGACTCTCTCCTGAGAGTAACTGTGTTAAAGATGCTATTCCTTGGAACACTACCTGAGCTTCCTTGCAAAATCTGGATTGAGTGATCCTTCGTAGAGAGAGCTTCACACACTCTTGCATATGCTTGCATAGTCTCGCGTATCCAGACCCTTTACCAATCGCTAAGCCAGTAAATTGGTAAGCGTCGTCCATGGCGAAAGAGCGTGTGGCAGGAAGGCGGGAATGGGGGTGGGGGAAGTGGTGGTGGAAAAGGTGGACTTAGATCTTGGTACGCGCCAGAACCTGGAGAATGACTGATACGAAATATTGTGTCGAGTACGCCAAGTCTGGGAGAAGCTCATGCAAAAAATGCAAGCAACGGATAGAGAAAGGAGCGTGTCGAATTGGAAAGATTACGGCCAACCCTTTTAGCGATGATGGGGGAGACATGAAAGTGTGGTATCACTTGCGTTGCATGTTTGAAACGCTCAAGGTATGATATTGAGGTTATTTGTGTAAGGTACTAATCTTTTTCCAAGTGCTCTATCAGCTTCTTTGCAGCATACTTCAGAAATGCCATGGCTACTACAGTGATAATTGTAGCCCAATTTTTGGAAGCAGTTTTGCTGATATGAACATTGTCTCTCAACAGAAAGCACGTGCCACTACTAACAAAATAGAGACACCAGCAGACCTTGATGGATTTGCAGAAATGAAAGACGAAGAAAAGGATGAAATTAAGTCCTTGATCAAGGAATTTGTCTCCTCCAAATCCCCTGCCAAACCGAAAAAGAAAACCAAGAAATTAGAAGAGGGAGGAAAGCAGATTCTCAAACCAGCAGCAGGTTAGAGCATAAGATGAATTATTTATCAATGAGCAGAAGCAGAAGAGGGTATTTGACATGCATCTTTTGCGTGTTAATTATTATCCTCAGAAGAGTCTTTCCTGATGGTTAGTATAAGAATCTGCCCCAATAAGTGAATCTGCCCCAATAAGCAAAAGAAAGCTTGCAACACTTGCTCTGTCTCTATAATAGCATTCAATATTTATAGCAAGGGAATCAAGCCAGGTGTACCTACTTTCTCATGAGTGAAGAGATTCAGTTGCTGGTATGCAAGGTGCATGAGCAGTCTTCTTTACCTGATCAACCTCCAGGAGCAAGCAGTAAAGGAATGGCAGTCGTGGTCGTCGGCCATTAATATATATTTGTGCTCTCTCACACCCATCAAAGGGGAAATATTTTCTTGCTCCTTTATAGTGTCGCAGCTCTAGGCCCACTGGCCTTGTGAAATTATTTTAAAACCTGGTCTACAGTGTGAAAGAAGCACTATTTTGCTCCAATTGGGACTTTTTTTAGCGTTTTGAGGAAAAACTGTCTGAAACCGCTCATGCTGGTCAAAATGGGCACATTAGCTTCCTTTTCAACATTATGTAACTGTTTCTACTCTTTAAACGGCAGAAAACGGCTTTTGGTGAGAAAACTCCCATTTTTAACGTTGTTTATTATTGTAATATTATTGTTGTTATATATACATGTTTCCTGTGAACAATGTCTGAGTTTGCATGAATAGGTGCTATGTGCTCAATCAAGCAACTTGCTGGTCTCAGGTTACAGGTTGACAATAACTCTATGGGGAGACACACTGGATCAATATCACACTGGGTGGAGGCAGGCTGAAGTAGGTTGACAATATGGGGACACACATACTGGACCAACATCACACTGGGTGGAGGCAGGCTGAAGTAGTTGACAATAGCTCTATGGGGACACACACTGGACCAACATCACACTGGGTTGAAGTAGGTTGACAATAGCTCTATGGGGACACGCACTGGACCAACATCACACTGGGTTGAGGCAGGTTGAAGTAGTTGACAATAGCTCTATGTGGACACACACTGGACAACACCACACTGGGTTGAGGCAGGTTGAAGTAGTTGACAATAGCTCTATGGGGACACACACTGGACCAATACCACACTGGGTTGAGGCAGGTTGAAGTAGGTTGACAATAGCTCTATGGGGACACGCACTGGACCAACATCACACTGGGTTGAGGCAGGTTGAAGTAGGTTTCTATGGGGACACACACTGGACCAACATCACACTGGGTTGAGGCAGGTTGAAGTAGGTTGACAATAGCTCTATGGGGACACGCACTGGATCAACACCACACTGGGTTGAGGCAGGTTGAACATGTGTATCATGCCACTGTGATATCTGCATGGTACAATGTGTGACTATCTCTGGACTATATCCTGCCACTAGTGAATAGCACAACTGAATTAATCCACCAGGGTCATCATCGTCTACATCAACCTCTTTACCTTCCTCCTCAACCTGTTCATCTAACTCTTCAACAACTCCATCCAAACCAGCGGAGAAAGACCTCCCGGGACATGCAGCAGTTTTGTGTCTGCCAGACAACTCGTTCCACTGCTTCTGCAAGCTGTGTGGCCGGTTAGAGAAAGAGCCTAGCTACAATGCCAAGACCAAGATTATTAGTGGCTTCATCAAGTTTGGCAGCAGTGGAGGTAGGGAAATAACTTGTGCCATAAGGCTGCTTGTTGTTGTTTATGTGTGTGTGCATTATACGACGTGTACCATTTGAATTTCTGCCTCTGCTTGGTAATCTTCGTTGCCGTTGTTCTAGATGGCTTCACGGGTGACGTGTATCTCTTGGTGAAGCTTCTCTTGCCAACTTCGGGCAAGAAGAGAGTGTACAACCTTCAGAGCAAGCAGATTGTTAAGCTGCTGAGTCAGGTAGCCAACCAGTGAGCATGTGCAATGTTTCATACAGAGGCAGGGGCGACTGGGATTCCCCCTCCCCCCCGAGAATATATATATTTTTGATGGCTTTAAGATTGTATATTTGTAAAGAGATTCTATTTGGGATGGGGGTGGGTGTTCTTTAAGAATGTCTAATACTTGCCACTGATTTAAGTCAGGCCCATCACATTAGTTGAGCTAAGTTAATATCACTGATTCTGTTTCTCAGACGAGTTTTAATCAACTTATTTGACTGAGTGACCGCTCTCTTGTTGCAGTTGCTCGGCTGTTGCAGTTTCCAAGAAAAGCCAGCAAGACACTAAGATGTGTGAACACCTCGGGAGGGGGGGGGGAGGACATCTCTGTGTATGCACAGGAACAGTCTCATCTCTTCCTTTAGCTCAGTGGCTTGGAGAGCTTGCCCTTCTCGACCATCTCTCTCGTCTCTTTCACAAGAGGCTCTCTTCAACATGTCCCACTCGGCTAAGATCTCATTCCCATCCACAAGCGGAGGGGAGCTGTACATGGAACCATCAAATTCTACTTCCACCTTTTCGCCGTAACAGTTAATCAACGTCTGCAGCTTTTCCTCGCCATAATCAGCTAGAGCAGTTTCATAACGAAGAAAAGAGATCTTTCACAGCAGCGTCTGAGAAACGAGGTTCTCTGGGACTGACTAGTTGGTCCATCATCACTGAGGTGGGATGCATCGTCGTGGCCACTTTGAATCCTTGCTGAGCTGATAGTGATGTTACGCTCATTGCTGAGCTCTGTGATAGCTACATTTACTCATGAATGCTAATCTGTTTTGTTTCTCTTCAACTCCAAAATGCTCTCGAGTACTACGGGCAGTTGACTGAAGTGAGTAGCCTTCCTCTGCATGAAGCAGTTAGCTTGGCTAGCGCACCAAGGAGGACATTAAGCAGTGTGGACAAGATACACCTCCTCCAGTGTGAGAACTCTGTACTAATGCCAAGCCACCAGCCTCAGCATCACTGCTTCCTTCGTAGATCGTAGAGAGAATGGAGAGTGATGATCGGAGAAGGCAGCTCCTTCAGAATGAAACAGTAGTAGTGGGTGTGGTTTGTAAAGTGGGCATGCTCGTAGGGAAATCCCCCCACCAATATATCCTCTATGACACCCTGATGTGTGTGGGTGTGGTCTCTATGAGTGCCTGTAACTTTTTTTTTATAGGTGTTTGACTGCAGTGTGAATGATATGATTGAAGATTTAGAGAAGGTAAGATCGTGCAATATCTCCCTAGTGCTCATATATCACACTGGGTTGAGGCATGTTGAAGTAGGTTGACAATAGCTCTATGGGGACACACACTGGACCAACATCACACTGGGTTGAGGCAGGTTGAATTAGGTTGACAATAGCTCTATGGGGACACACACCAACATCACACTGGGTTGAGGCAGGTTGAAGTAGGTTGACAATAGCTCTATGGGGACACACACTGGACCAACATCACACTGGGTTGAGGCAGGTTGAAGTAGGTTGACAATAGTGGACACACACTGGACCAACATCACACTTGGTTGAGGCAGGTTGAAGTAGGTTGACAATACAGTAGCTCTATGGGGACACACACTGGACCAACATCACACTGGGTTGAGGCAGGTTGAAGTAGGTTGACAATAGCTTTATGGGGACACACACTGGACCAACATCACACTTGGTTGAGGCAGGTTGAAGTAGGTTGACAATACAGTAGCTCTATTGGGACACACACTGGACCAACATCACACTGGGTTGAGGCAGGTTGAAGTAGGTTGACAATAACACACACACTGGACCAACATCACACTGGGTTGAGGCAGGTTGAAGTAGGTTGACAATAGCTCTATGGGGAAACACACTGAAGTAGGTTGACAATAGCTCTATGGGGACACACACTGGACCAAGATCACACTGGGTTGAAGTAGGTTGACAATAGCTCTATGGGGACACACACTGGCCAACATCACACTGGGTTGAGGCAGGTTGAAGTAGGTTGACAATAGCTCTATGGGGACACACACTGGACCAACATCACACTGGGTTGAGGCAGGTTGAAGTAGGTTGACAATAGCTCTATGGGGACACACGCTGGACCAACATCACACTGGGTTGAGGCAGGTTAGGTTGACAATAGCTTTATGGGGACACACACTGGACCAACATCACACTGGGTTGAGGCAGGTTGAAGGAATTTATAGCTCTATGTGGACACACACTGTAGGTTGAAGTTAGATTGATTGACAATATCGTTGTGTGTGTGCGTGGAGGGGGAGGGGGGGGGGGGGACTGCGTCCGAATCACATGTTTTATATTAATGTTAACCCCCTCATGTCAATATTACCCTAACCCCTATTATTGCTATCATGTTGATATTCACCACCACGACCACCTGGGTTTATAGGGAGATGTGGCTGAGACTGCAAAGACCTTCTTTGAGGACAGTGATGCCACTCCTCCTGCCAAGTCTAGCACACTCTCCCTGGCTGATGTGAGGCTTCTTCTTTCTCTCACTCTTCTCCAGTCCTGTCCTCCCTCCTCACCTGATGCTTCTTATCTCTAGTCATGTCCTCCCTCCTCACCTGATGCTTCTTATCTCTAGTCATGTCCTCCCTCCTCACCTGATGCTTCTTATCTCTAGTCCTGCCCTCCTCCTCACCTGATGCTTCTTATCTCTAGTCCTGTCCTCCCTCCTCACCTGATGCTTCTTATCTCTAGTCCTGTCCTCCCTCCTCACCTGATGCTTCTTATCTCTAGTCATGCCCTCCCTCCTCACCTGATGCTTCTTATCTCTAGTCATGTCCTCCCTCCTCACCTGATGCTTCTTATCTCTAGTCCTCCTCCTCACCTGATGCTTCTTATCTCTAGTCATGTCCTCCTCCTCACCTGATGCTTCTTATCTCTAGTCATGTCCTCCCTCCTCACCTGATGCTTCTTATCTCTAGTCATGTCCTCCTCCTCACCTGATGCTTCTTATCTCTAGTCATGTCCTCCTCCTCACCTGATGCTTCTTATCTCTAGTCATGTCCTCCTCCTCACCTGATGCTTCTTATCTCTAGTCATGCCCTCCCTCCTCACCTGATGCTTCTTATCTCTAGTCCTGTCCTCCCTCCTCACCTGATGCTTCTTATCTCTAGTCCTGCCCTCCCTCCTCACCTGATGCTTCTTATCTGTCCTCTTTTCATGCCTTCTCCTCGCTCTCTCCTCATCCTCCATCCTCTATCTCTTCTTCTCCTCTCCTTCCTCCTCTTTCCCTTGTTTTCTCCCCCTCCCCCTCTTGCCTGTCGATCTCTTCTTCCTCCTCGTCCTCCTCCTAGTTTCCTCTCTATGACATCCATAAGTACGAGTGGCAAGGTTTAATAACCCTTTACCACATCCATTGGATTGACATGGTAGGCTATTAGTAGATACGTGTTCATCCAACGTAGGTGGACACTTTTCTAGACCGCATGACTTCATTAACCAAGGAAGACGACCAGAGGGCGGAGCTTGCTAAAGTCATCAGAAGGTCAATGATCCACTAGTTAGTTTATTTTTTTAAATGTCTTACAAATATTCAAATGCATAACCTCGCCAGGTGCGCAGCTATTAATACCAACACAGTGGAACATGTCTGTAATGGTATTCATATCCACACAGTGTTGCCATGGAAATCATCTGCATGTAGTATTGTAAATTCTTAGGGAATCATTTTCCGATTCATGAATAACTTTTTTGAAATTGTCCAGTTTCAATATTATCTTCAAGAGAGAAGATGTGCAAAAAAAATGAATGCAAAAGATATTGATTATAGTCTTCCTTGAACTGCTTGCACGTTTGTTCCTTTTGCTCGTCTGCTGATGCACAGCTAGCAGGTGCACTTCTGTTGGTCTTCTTGGCTCTCGGAGGGACTAAATCTGCCATCTCTTTCTTCCAAGTTCATCTTCCAAGTTCATATAGATGCTTTAATCCTCTGAGTGCTGGAGGTCCATTTAACTTTTTATTACCTCTCTAGCAGGGAAAGGATTTTCAGGAATGAACCCTCCAGGCTTGCAAAATGCAATCTCAAGCTTAAAGGCAACTAACTACAGAGAGTGACTTCCAATTAGTTATACCTCCAGCTGTGTAGCTGCTCACAGAAAGTCAGGAGGCTGTACTCCAGTGATGTGTAAAAGATATAGCTACAAATCACAGCTACAGCCAGGGCAGCTGCTATGACTCAATGGGAGTACACGCAAGCCTCTCATTTCCGCTTCAAAATAACAACCTTTAAAATACCAACTGGTGAAATCCATCTGCATGATCTGCACTCTGCACTGAAAATGGTTCCCCCTAAATCGTAAACTCTACTAGTGAAATGCAAATGAGCCTGAATTGTAATGCCCAGCAGCTGTCATCGGACACTAATTATGCATCCATACGCTGCTGTCTCACTGTGTCACACAGATATTGGGGAGTCCCCCCCCCCCCCCCCGTCAATAGATGGTTCCAAGGATGTTTTATCGTAAAAAAATATATTAAAATTAAAATTGAATTCTTATGTTTATCTTAAAAAAAATTCTTTTATTTTATTTTTATGCACACAGGCAAGCAGGAGCACTCCCTGTAAAAATGCAGCTGGCAAAAAAAACAAAAAAACCCACTCCTAAAAAAATACACACGCAAAAATAAAAATGACCAAAGCTCACATGTCAGCTACAGGTTGCACCAATAGCTTCCTCTTCTTAGATGCCTAATGGAAGCTTCGGCTGCTTTTTGCTCCTACCAGCGTGCCTTGAACCCTTCACTACTTAAGGTAGTAAGCCGGCAGACCTCCCAAACCCCATAGAAAGTGTTAAAACCCTTTGGAATCTCTGTTTCCCCCATTGCATAACTTGCATGCGTGTACACAATGGAATGCATGTACACGACTGATCTGTTCCTCCTTGATTGTAGAATAAAGTTTTTGGTGAGGGTCAGCCGGTGGGTTTGTTGACGATACAATCAAGCTATCGCACGTGCCGAGCAGAACGAATGTCCGCGCTCAGTTCTTGCTCCTGGGAAACTGTTACCATGTCCAAAGGAGGCATAGCTAATCCCCTGCCAAAACCTCTGCTGTTGGGTTGGTGGAATTCTCCCGTGCAACTGTTACCTAGTCCTTGAAGGAGGCTGTAGCTGACCCTACATGGTGCAAACAGCAACAAGACATGGCGTGTGCTGGCATGTGTAGTGTACAATAACAAGAAAGCTCTGAGTCAGTCTTTGTAGAGGTCTGAGTTGATGTAGCCTTCCACCAGACTCAGTGTTTGCATTTTACCCGGGTAAAACCTATTTAACCCAACCCAGTGGGTAAAAGCTGTATTTCTCCCAGGTTGTATCCATATTTTACCTGGGGTTTTTATCCGGGTTTTACCCTGGTATTACCCAGTGATATAAAACACTTATTTGTAGCCCTGTCACAGCCCTGTCCCAGAGCCACAAGTGTCTGGGTGGTGATGGACACCAGGGCTATTTAAAAGGCAAGCAAATATCACAGGTCATCATTCACTGCTTGCAGTTTAGTAAGTGTACTGCAATTACAAAAATGAGAAAGCCCAGAAACTCGTCTTCTGCCACAGGCTCCTGCGAGGACCTCAGGAGATTGACTATTAAATCTGTTTAACTTGCATATCAATTGGACTTTAATCCCATGGATCTTGTTTAAATATCAAAATATATACTCTAGTAGACAACCTTGTCACTTGGTAAATAAATGCTGAGTGAAACACAGCTCCTGTTTTTGTCTAGTTCTTTACCGTTGCCATTTATTGAATGTCTTACTTCCTGATTACGGAGTTAATTTCTTTACAGTTTATAATAAATCTATTGTGTCTATTGTTTTATCCTGCGTTGTATCCATGTTTGAGTAAAACCCAGGTAAAAGGTATTTAACCCAACCTGGGTTAAACCCGGGTTACCCCCAAGCCCGGTAAAACCCGGGTTACCCCCAAGCCCGGTAAAACCCGGGTTACCCCCAAGCCCGGTAAAACCCGGGTTACCCCCAAGCCCGGGTAAAACCTGCAAACTCTGCCACCAGTCAACTATAATAATATTATAGTTGACTGGTGGCAGAGTTCGTCAGAGTATAATATAGTATCAATGAACTCTCAGTTATAATATAGTGTACAGAAAACAGAAATTAAACAGAAACATATTTGTTTGTGTATATCGGTTAGGAAACAAAGCTGTTCCCATGTAGACCACAACCAGTTGGACGATTCTTTACCTTTTAAAATAAACCCACGGCTCTGTGGTGTTCCCTAGAAGGTACTTTTGCCTGGCCTTGTGGTGAACTTATGTACTACTTACAGTCTCCTTGGGAATTTTCAATCCAATCTCAGACAAAGTAAATAAATAAATAATTTCCTCGAATAGCGTTTGCCTCTGAATAGTACTCGTCTCGTGCATATGCAGATACATTTTAATTCCAAGATGAAAGTAGAGAACGTACGGAGGACGGCAACGAAGATGACGAACTTTTACTGCCTAAAGGGGAGAGAGGTGGCAGCTGAAGCCACTTCCAAGCTGGAAAGTGGAGAACGTCGGGATTCTAGCGACCCCTTCACGGACCTCCATGATGACTACGGACAGCTGGAAACTAACAAAATACTAGTTCTCAATGAACTCTCAGTTGACATAATTACATTAAAATCACTGATCAATGAAGACTAGAGGATCTAGTCGAAACGTCGAGTGAATATAATTCGAAGTTGATTATTGAGAAGGTGATTTAAAAATACTAGTTGATGACTGAGGACTAGCAAACTTTGCTTCCAATTCTGGCCCTGGCCCTGTTTTTTTCTCAATGCATTCAATTTCTTTGTGCTAGTGTTTGTTGGCTCGAGGTCAGCAATCACTGGGAGGAGCCATTGTACGAGGCTAAATGAGCGTGCCTCTGCTCCTCCCATACCTCCCCCTTCTCGCCCGCCCCCCTGCTGTGGTGTTTACCCAAGATGCTGCCTTTCTGGAGTAAGTCGACACAAGTATACGCGAGCTAATGATACAGTAAACGCACCACTATTCATCGCATTTATTTGCTGGGTTTGGGGGGTAAGTGTGTAAGCCCTCAAATTGCATTCACCCTCGTTCAGTATTCGCTCCTTAGGACGCATGAAATGATTAGAATCAGCGGTAACTATTGTATTTGAGAAAATACGCTGTGTGCATGTTACATATATTTTCCTGGGAAGGGGTTGGATTAGACTCCTCTCTATTCCCTTGAAGCATGAAGCACTTCAAAGATGCATCGGCTGTTCCTCACCAAACCAACCAAAAATCCCATCATATGGAAGGATGGTAATATTTGCATGCTTTAGCAGCCTGTCTAGGAATAGGTAGGGCAAGGAGCAGCAGAGTGGGTGTGGCTTCCACTGCATGCTCCACAATGCATTTCTAACCTGCACATGCCCAATGGACTGCTGTGAGGAAGGGGGAGAGAGAGAAAGATGGGGCTGATGATTGCAACTGCTGTCATTGACCGGCTCTTCCTGGTCTTTACTGCTGTTTCTGATGCTCTTCTGCAGAGGAGAGCTGCAGTATGCGTACCTTGAATCACTCGGAATCCCTTGGCTCTTGAGGAAGGGGGTAGTCTTGGATGGGTTTCTTTGGTAGCGATACATAGCTTTAGTTTGCATACCTTGATGGCGCTGGTTCTTTCCCAAATGCAGCTTGAGCAGGAAGGAAAAAAAGTGGGAGATGTATATATAATATATATATTACACAAAAATCTATTTAACCCAACCCAGTGGGTAAAACCCGTGTTTTAGGTATTTCGCCCAGGTTTTACCCTGGGATTTTTACCCGGGTTTTGTCCAGGTATTACCCAGTGATATAAAACACTTTATTTGTAGCCCTGTCACAGCCCTGTCCCAGAGCCACAAGTGTCTGGGTGGTGGTGGACACCAGGGCTATTTAAAAGGCAAGAAAATACCACAGGTCATCATTCACTGCTTACAGTTTAGTAAGTGTACTGCAATTACAACTGAAATTCTGCTATTCAAAAGTCACTATGTTCAAAGGTGGACGGCCAAAGAATATTGTGTGGCAACACTTCATCCAACAGGAAGGCAAAAAAGCACAATGCAGGAAGTGTTTCTATTTGTTTTCAGCAAAAGTGGAGTGCCTCATCGCTCATTACAAAAGATGTTCGGGTATCTCTCTTGTGACTACCCCGCAAAAGAGACCCGCATGTAGTCTCCTCTCTTCCTCCCCCTGCAAAGAAGCAGCGACAGACTGTCTCAATGGTCACCTTGTCACAACTACACCAGTCCAAAAGCAAGACCTGGACCAGGCATGGGCTGATCTGTTGTATGCCACCAACACACCCTTCAACTTTGCTGATCACCCAAAGAAAGTTTGCAACATGATGCGCCCAGGATATGTACCTCCAACAGCCAAGCACATCGGTGGCTCACTTCTTGATAATTCGCACAACCAACTTCAATCAAAGATGAGGCAACAGCTACAGAATAAGCCCACAACTATCCAACAGGATGGCTGGACTAACATCAAGGATGACCCCATCATTGCCACTTCTCTCACTGCTGGTGGCATAGGCTACTTCCATGATGCTCATGACCCCATATCCACTAAGAAAACTGCAGAAGTATGTAAAGATCTTCTTTTGGACTCTATCAAGACAGCAGAAAGCAAGTATGGCTGTGAAGTACTGAACTGCTGTACAGACAACGAGAACAAAATGAAGAAAGTGCGTGAAGAAGTCCACAAAGAGCGTCCTGATGTCAACGTATATGGCTGCATGAGTCACAGCCTGAACCTTCTTTGTCAAGACCTGTCCACTCCATGGGTCATGGAGCATGTCAAGTCCATCAACCATCACTTCAAACATGTCCACCGTTCCCATGGATGGTTGAGGGAGTCACCTGGCCATGTTAAACCCAAATTGCCTTGTCCTACACGCTGGAATAGTAATCTGGATTGTCTGAAATCATTTATGACCAATCATTCCATCTACAAGAAAATAGCCATAGACAATGCTGATGAGATGGATCCCATTATTGTTAGTAAGATCAAGAATCTAGGTATTCTATGTGCTGCTGGAGATCTCCTTGAATACAAACCTATTACTGTTGCCATCAACAAATGTCAAAGTGATAGCTGCATGATTGCTGATGCTACACATCACTACCTCTCCCTCCTTAAAGAGCCCCTACACATCACTACCTCTCCCTCCTTAAAGAGCCCTATCTGGAACCCCACCAGGATGCTATCAAAAACGCTTTGCTGCAGTGGTTAAGGTTGGCCACCTTGCTGCCTACCTACCTCACCCTAAGTATCAGGGCCAGATACTTAGTGATTATCAGATTGAGGATGCCAAAGCTTGGCTGAAGACGAAAAGCCAAGCATTCCTCAGCACGGCCATCTCTTTTGAGGCTCAGGAGGTCCCATTCCCTTCATCCTACTTTGAGCCTGGTGCCACTGAAACCCCACCTCTCACTTGGTGGAAAGGTGTAGACAAGAGGTGTGCCCTGCCCCCTGGATTCATGCAACTTATGAAGCAACTCCACACTGCAGTTGCATCTTCCAGTTCCATAGAATGTATATTTAGCTCCTACGGACTTATCCACGACAAACTCCGCAACCGCGGGAAATGAGAAAGCCCAGAAACTCGTCTTCTGCCACAGGCTCCTGCGAGGACCTCAGGAGATGATTGACTATTAAATCTGTTTAACTTGCATATCAATTGGACTTTAATCCCATGAATCCCATGAATCTTGTTTAAATATTTAAGTAAATCATTAAATAAAAAATATATACTCTAGTAGACAACCTTGTCACTTGGTAAATAAATGCTGAGTGAAACACAGCTCCTGTTTTTGTCTAGTTCTTTACAGTTGCCATTTATTGAATGTCTTACTTCCTGATTACAGAATTTATTTCTTATAATATCTTTACAGTTTATAATAAATCTATTGGGTCTATTATTTTATCCTGGGTTGTATCCATGTTTGAGTAAAACCTGGGTAAAAGGTATTTAACCTAACCCGTGTTATACCCAAGCCCTGGGTAAAACCTGCGAACTCTGATAAAGGGGCCTGTAAATGTTTGTGGTCTACATTGTATTAATAGGTAAGGGGTCCTGTAAATGTTTGTGGTCTACATTGTATTAATAGGTAAAGGGTCCTGCGAATGTTGGTTGTCTACATTGTATTAATAGGTAAAGGGTCCTTTAAAGGTTTGTGGTCTACATTGTATTAATAGGTAAAGGGTCTGTAAATGTTTGTGGTCTACATTATATTAATAGGTAAAGGGTCCTGTGAATGTTGGTTGTCTACATTGTATTAATAGGTAAAGGGTCCTGTAAATGTTTGTGGTCTACATTGTATTAATAGGTAAAGGGTCCTGTAAATGTTTGTGATCTACATTTTATTAATAGGTAAAGGGTCCTGTAAATGTTTGTGGTCTACATTGTATTAATAGGTAAAAGGTCCTGTACATGTTTGTGGTCTACATTATATTAATAGGTAAAGGGTCATGTGAATGTTGGTTATCTACATTGTATTAATAGGTAAAGGGTCCTGTAAATGTTTGTGGTCTACATTGGTAAATTTGTGTTTCATTTCTTCCTTTACTAGTCAATTATATATACATTGGAGACAAAAAAAAGTTCCAGTTCCGTTGCATTAATATTCCGCTGGCATTTCTGAGCAAATCGTTCCAACCTCATTCAAACGCTGTTAAATAAAGTTCCAACGGCGAAGAATCTTTTTTTTTTGCGTTTCAAATCGTTCGCGGTTCAATATCCTTGCCCTCGTTCACTTCAACCTCGAGTGCCTCGTGTTCAATCGGGCTACGTGCTCCAGCTGCTTCTAGTTCGTTTGTTGTTTGGCAGTCTTGTACCATTCGTAATGTCGTTCTTCAGTGAAAACCCCTCGATATTAATGCCAGCCTTGAAGAAATAGAGGAGCAGACGAAGCTGACCGACGAAACGATTGTCGACTAGCTCCAGCGTCTGCTACAGACCAAACAAGGGCTACAACATTTCACTGCGCACCATTCTGCTGCGCAGGACCGCTCTAGGATAGACCTTCCA
This sequence comes from Cladorhizidae sp. MBARI D1340-BT2, assembly GCA_028752905.1. Lineage (NCBI taxonomy): Eukaryota > Metazoa > Porifera > Demospongiae > Poecilosclerida > Cladorhizidae > Cladorhizidae sp. MBARI D1340-BT2. Next base: position 35,453,618 of record JAQNBH010000008.1, read on the forward strand.
GGTAGCTCTACTGTCAGCTTGTCAGACTCACGGAACAAGATGAGCTGTCTGTCATTTCTAAAGCTTGCTAAGCTTAGTTTAGCTAACAACCTGGTTTAAGCTTACAGTTTATAAGCTGGTTTGGCTTAGCTAAGGAAGCTTGAATGATGAGCTTATTTTAAATTTGAAGGGTAAGCTCCAGAGCATAGCTTTGCCTGGGCTGTGGCTTGAAGGACCAGCTTAACTAGGCTAAGACTTTTTAAGACATAGATAATCTTTTGACTGCTTAGCTTACTCCTTAGCAAGCTTAGCTTGAGTCAGTGAAACATTTGATTTCCAAATCTTAAAGGCAAGGCAATATTACAATAATATCTCTTCCCTTCCCTGCCTTTAAAGATTAAAAGATTGGAGTGAATCTGGCATTTTCTTGGGGAGGTGACTTGTGGTGTGGAGGATGTTATATGGACTGATGATGAATGAAGTCCAACTCAAGATCTATAGACTGCACTTAATTCTTCCAAGGATTATTGAACTACAAGCAGCAGCAACTGGCTATTGAATGTTGTTGTACTTATTCACTGCTAGTTCATGCATATGCATGTACTATGATTTTTTTTGTTCACTGGCAGGGTTTCATTTAGAGAGGGGGGGCAGTGGGCCCCTTGGAACCTTTTTGCCCCCCCCCTCCCCCTTGGAAATTGTATTATTAAAATTCATTAGAAGCTTTGTCACATCTTTAACCTTCATGTCCCCCCCCCCCTTAAAATCCAGATTCCTCCAGTCCTCCCCTTGGACACTTTTCTAAATGAAACCCTGACTGGTAGTAGTAAGGTTATCATAATCATTGTGCATGCAGAACTATCACCAGTGAACTTTCATAGCAATTAACACCGTATCTTGTAAGGCTTGTGTTATAGTTGGCTTTCACAACCAAGACTACCCAATTGTGTGGCAGGACGCATTTTTGGTGTGAAGCGTGGTCTCTTATATTTGAAGGCTACAAGCAAGTGTTTGTGTGTCTCAGTGTGTCACTATTTCTCTGACATTTGAACATTTTTGTGTGAAGCATAGATGAACTTGCCTTGTAGTCGTTTATTAAAAGACATCTTCATATAAAAGATGACAGTTACAAAACTAACACGTATTTTCCTATTTTGCGAACAGTTGCATGCTTGCTGGATTGACTCCAAAACACTTCTCCCATACAAGCTCAAATTCAAGGGTCCATGAAGAGGTAAGTAGTTGGAACCAGCGAATGTAGGGGAGATGTAGACTAGTATGTGTAGGTTGATGGAGCCACCGAGGACAAACTTATCCTATAACTCCACCATAGAAGTCTGAGCTGTTGCATGCACAGCAAAACGTAATAAAGACATCCACTATGCAATAGAGGAATGCATTGCAGGAATTTTCCACTCCAGCTGGAGCTTTTCCACTCGTACAGTACACCTGTCACCAAACACACATGACCATCCTCCACCGCTTATGAATATCATTATAGCGAGAAGTAAAAACAACAACAATTTTTTCCCCCGTCAAATTTAGCCATGCATATTTGGCATATTTGGCTGTAGAAAGGTTGACCAGTACCTAATGGGTTGCTTGCTGATCATTGAAGAACGAAATGTCGAATTTTGGTTTCTTGGCAACAAACCATATTGCCGTGAATACCATTAAAAGAAGCTGAATAGCTTTTATTAATATGACTTTGCATCTAGCCGTGTTGGCCAGTAACTGTTGTCTATGGTCAAACGATGAGTTGACAGAGCTTTATGATGAATTCTAGTTGCTTAGCAACTAACCGCACAAACCATATTGCCGTGAATACCATTAAAAGAAGCTGAATAGCTTTTATTAATATGACTGCATCTAGCCGTGTCAGTAACTGTTGGCCTATGGTCTATGGTCAAACGATGAGTTGACAGAGCTTTATGATGAATTCTAGTTGCTTAGCAACTAACCGCACAGGTACGAATATAATTATAGTCTCTCGGTTTAGTCTCTCGGTTGACGTAATAACTTATAATCTCCTTCTCAATAATCAACTTTAAATTGTATTCACTTGACGTTTCGACTAGATGCTCTAGCCTTTATCTAGAGCATCTAGTCGAAACATTGAGTGAATACAATTTGTTGAGAAGCACATCAGCAGGTGGGCCAAGAGAAATGGCTCGACCACGGCCACAGCCCTGATGAGCAGGAAAGGTTCCCCGTGCTTCAGACTCTTCAGGGTCAGGTGAACGAGGGAGGTTGAGAGACGAGCCTGTTGGTCCTGATGAAAACTAGAGCATCTAATCGAAACATCGAGTGAATAAAAAATTGAAGTTGATTATTGAGAAGGTGATTTTAAAACTATTATACCAATGCACCACATACTTACCAGCGACAGAGCCACCAGTCAATGGGTCAGGAGACACAACCACACCCATCATGAGCAGGAGTGGTTCCTAGTGTCTCTGACTCATGGAGTCGGATGAATGGAAACAATTGAGAGTATTGTCAGAGAATAGACTTGTCATTCTATCGTATTACTAGCTCATTAGCTACTTATGAAATTCATGGGAAATTCCAAGGAAAAAGTGTTTTTCTCAAAATCACCTGAATATACAATGCTGGCTTTACGCTAGCTTTATACATAGCTATCATGCCTTTTATTTTCATCATTACTTACCTTGGGACAAGTCATGCCGGTCGTCGCTGCCATCAGAATCTTCACTAGATGGTGCAGGGGTAAGACCAGCTGTACCATATCATCGACAACAGCTCAGCTCACAGCTGCTACGGCGTTACAATTGAATACAGACTACCCTAGGCCATCATATTCACTGCTGTCGCTCTCAGAGAGGCTGAAGTCTTCTTGAAAAAGTTGACCGATAAAACTTCCTCTCAGGTATAGCGAATCGTCATTTCTTGTCCAGAAACTGGAAGTCATTTTGACGTCATGTTTACCACAGTCACCAAAGTTGTACGTTCCTTATACTTCCACACAATGATAGAGCAATGGTCTTGGCATGCTCAGGTAGACTTCTATGTGAATGATTAATTAGCAGCAGCCATTGGTCCTTGCGTCATGTGATGCTTATGCCAGTGAGAGGGTTAACGGTTTTTGGGTTACTGGTTTACTTCCTTCGCGGGATTCAAGGCACTCGCGAAGTGTTGGGGGGGGGTGTGATCAAAATTGGCTGAAGTCACCATTTACGATACTAAGAAGCTGCCAAAGTTAGTTTTGGCTGAAGTATAAACTTCTTTTTGGGGCTACCATTTAAAAATAGCGGTCAAACTAAGAATTGATTGGGGGGGGGGGAGTTACTGCACTCACCAATATCTATAGAGTATACAAATGACATGGATTAATGGTTAAATATCCGTCCGTGTCCCCACAACCCTTCCCATGACATCCCTTAGATTAGGGCTGTTTTGGGGACCTCCTGAGGTTATTCTAGGGATAGAGACATCCTGGCGCGCTAGGGCCAGAGATAGGATATTCTAGGGCTATGGCTATGGTTAGGATAGAGACATCCTTAGATGATACGGCCAGGGGTATTCTAGGGCTATGGTTATGGTAGAGATATCCTGGGTAGGGCCAGAGGTATTCTAGGGCTATGGTTAGGGTTGGGACATCTTGGCGTGGTCCTTGAATACAATACAGGACCCCATGCTATATTTAGATAGTCACTGGCACCTCTCACTAGGGACATATAGATAGGACCCCATGCTATGTATAGATAGTCAGTAGTCACCTCTCACTAGGGACATATAGATAGGACCCCATGCTATGTATAGATAAGTAGTCAGTAGTCACCTCTCACTAGGGACATATAGATAGGACCCCATGCTATGTATAGATAAGTAGTCAGTAGTCACCTCTCACTAGGGACATATAGATAGGACCCCATGCTATGTATGTAGCTAGTCAGTAGTCACCTCTCAACACACAAGTCGGCCGCCTACGATATCAGCTGTGTTATCTCTCCCTCGTGTGTATGGTGCAGGTGCACGTCACATGACCTGCTGATGATAATCCGTCTGATCAAGCACGACCTTCGCATCAACGCCGGAGCCAAGCACGTGTAAGTGTGAACCCTAAGGTGACCTCTGTGTGCATGGCATGGAACCACCCACAACTAGCTGACTGAGCGTGTCAATGGCTGCCACCTAGGTGACAGAGAATCCGAACACACACAGTATACCATAAAAGTTGGAGATCTTTATCCTTATAAATAATGGGAGGTAGCATTTTTATGACAAATATACACCAACAGTTAGTAAATGCACACTAGAATTACATGTTCTGGCTGGCTGTAAGCTATGCAATGAAAATGAAGGTAAGAGTTGATGGGCTGGCTGTAAGCTATGCGATGAAAACCAAGGCAAGTGTTGGATGGGCTGGTTGTAAGCTATGCGATGAAAACAAGGTAAGTGTTGATGGGCTGGCTGTAAGCTCTACAATGAAAGCCAAGGGTAAGTGTTGCCAGAAAATTGACATGTTGATTTTCAATGTGTTGTACACGGGTACAGTCAACAATAGCAACATGACATGTGCTGACACTGTATGTGTAGTGGACAACATGTACAGTCTTTATTTATGATCCAATGGAGTTGTTTGTTAAATTGTAAGCCCAAGCAGCTCCTCTTGCAGCACGAAGCAGATCCTCAGGTGCCCTCATAGCACGGCAGATCCTCAGGTGCCCTCATGGCACGGCAGATTCTCGAGTGCTCTCATGGCACGGCAGATCCTCAGGTGCCCCCATGGCACGGCAGATCCTCAGGTGCCCTCATGGCACGGCAGATCCTCAGGTGCCCTCATGGCACGGCAGATTCTCGAGTGCTCTCATGGCACGGCAGATCCTCAGGTGCCCCCATGGCACGGCAGATCCTCAGGTGCCCTCATGGCACGGCAGATCCTCAGGTGCTCTCATAGCACGGCAGATCCTCAGGTGCCCTCATGGCACGGCAGATCCTCAGGTGCCCTCATAGCATGGCAGATCCTCAGGTGCCCCCATGACTAGGCATCATGGTTTCATTTCAGCTTGCATGCAAGTGGGGCAGAAGCAGAGCTGTGGATTTAGTGTTGGGTGGAATTTGGTATCTGTTCTCCCCAAAAGTCCCTACTGGAAAGATTGGATGAGCTCTGCCAGCTCAAGGAGTGGGGGGCTTATTGGCAGCATCCTTTGGTTGAAGAATCGATGCCCACCACACAGATGAGTTTCATCATGGCCTGTGTGTGGTCAATATCGAAGCACTGGGTATGTCTCCACTCAATCAATCAATTCTTCAAGTTCTCCACCACTGGCGTCCTTTATGATGCTCAGAATATTCCACGGACACGAGAGACTGACCATGAAGTGTGTGCGATTGCTAGTATTGTCCGAGTTACAACATTACGCAGAGTTACAATGTTATGCAGTTACAATGTTACACAGAATTACAATGTTACGCAGAGTTACAACGTTAGGATGATAACCTACAGGGAAAAAGTAAATGTTTTTTCCTGTTACAAATTCAATTCTTCAGCTCTCATTATACTCAAAAGAGGGTCGCGGATATCTGTTCAGTTAGTCACTTTGCCTGGCCAGACGGACATTATCTACATGTAGGTGCGGCTAGATGAGCATTATCCAGGTGCGGCTAGACGGGAATTATCTAGGTGCGGCTAGGTGGGCATTATCCAGGTGCAGCTAGACGGGCATTATCTAGGTGAGGCTAGACGGAGATTATCCGGGTGCGGCTAGACGGGCATTATCCAGGTGTGGCTAGACGGGCATTATCCAGGTGCAGCTAGACAGACATTATCCGGGTGTGGCTAGACGGGAATTATCCAGGTGCGGCTAGACGGAGATTATCCAGGTGCGGCTAGACGGGCATTATCCAGGTGCGGCTAGACGGAGATTATCCAGGTGCAGCTAGACGGACATTATCCAGGTGTGGCTAGACGGGCATTATCCAGGTGCGGCTAGACGGGCATTATCCAGGTGTGGCTAGACGGAGATTATCCAGGTGTGGCTAGACAGGAATTATCCAGGTGCAGCTAGACGGGAATTATCCAGGTGTGGCTAGACGGGCATCATCTAGGTGCGGCTAGACGGACATTATCCAGATGCGGCTAGACGGAGATTATCCAGGTGCGGCTAGATGGACTTTATCCATGTGCGGCTAGACGGGCATTACAGGTGCTTTCTCTTGCCTCTGATTATGTCTAGCACTTATCAATCGGGCAAGAACTGCAGAGAATTCATTTGAGGTCCCCAAATTTGACTGCATGTATTTCAGCATCTACTCTGCAACAGTTTTAAGAGGGCACACAGAGAGATCGATATTTTGACAATAATTATATGAAGTTCATAGAAGTGAAGTTTGCGGAATCCAAAGTTGCAACCACAAGTTTTTGTAAGAATTTGCATTTTATGGTATCGTCTCCTCCTTAACCTCTTCACTCCTGTAACCGCCATATGGAGGTTTGAAGATGCTATCAAGAAACTTCGCTGTAACTAGGGCCATTTTAAAACTTAGTGCTAAGCTAATTAACACATGCCTAAAGATAGCTTTAGAAGCTGGGGAAATCCCTAGTCCGTAATTGTTAGGTTGCTATGGTAAAATGAGCCCAGCATGGCAGCTGAATTGATGGCGTCTAGGTATGCCGCTAGTGAAGTGTAGACGGTACTTTTTGATGATATCTGACTGTCAGACGGCCAACTGAGCAATGAAAAAGGAGAATAAGTGTCTGCTATATAGGCCTGGTTTGAACCATGCTGAAGCCAAGGCACTCAGCAGAGAAATAGAATCAATGTGAGTGGTAATTCCATGCTGAAGTCAAGGCACTCACCAGAGAAATAGAATCAGTGTGAGTGGTAATTCTCTCAACATTACCAGCTTCAGCACAGAGATAAAGAATGAAGAAATCAATGAGACTGTTCATGGTAAGCTTAAAAAACCTCTAGCAGTGAATAGAACCTATATCTGGAATTTAGCAGAAGAGAGCTAAGAGCAAAACATCATTCTCTGCTGGGTAACTGGAGGTTGTGTGTGTGTGTGTGTGTGCATGTGTGTGTTGCAGGTTAGCCAGTCAGTAATATGTCATTTCTCTGGTGTGTCTCGTCCCACAGCCAAGCAAATCTGTCAGTGCAGAACTGCATCCACATTGAGCATGTCTTCATCTGGTGTCAACAATTGTATTCATATTCCTGTCATCATTTTGTGGTTGTTGCTAGGCAATCATTTTCAAGAATCACATTCCATTTTCATTATACATTCTGAAAATATAAGGTTGCTAGGGAGTTTAGTGAATCCTAAACCTAATATATCTCTGCAGTTGACTGACTGGTGAAAGACTATTAACACCTACACTAACTAGTATGCCCACACTATCCCACACTCAATCACCCACACTCACTCTCTAACACTCATCACCCACACTCACCCACACTCACCCACACTCACTCACCCACACTCACTCACCGATATTCCCACACTCACGCACCCACACTGCAGGTTGGATGCTCTTGATCCAAATGCTTTCGCGGCATTCCAGGCATCCAATGACCTGCGAGATGTGGTGGACCGGGTCATGGAAGTGGGCATGGCCTCTGGTGGTGCGGGAAAGTCTGGCACGAAGAAGCTGAGTGTCAAAGCCAACATTTTAACACCTGTCAAACCTATGCTGGTGAGAAGTACATACCATAGTAACAGGTTGCTAAGCCCCTGTCGTTGTTAAGCAATCTTGCTTTGTTAATTAAGGGGGAAATCCACCCACATGGTTCATGGTTAACCCTGTAAGGGCCGATAGTGGATATATCTCTACGTAGGGTTACTCCTTAATGGCATACTTCAAAAAGAACGCAAGTTTACTAGCATGACTTGAAAGTTATGCTAGAGCTCGCATGGAGAGATCCAACTGGAACTATTTTCTAGGGCTGGTTCACAAGACCTTTTTTCTACTGCGTCGCGTCATGTCCTCAAGTGTTCTCAAAAGTAGCGTTCTACCGCGTCCTCGTGGTTCACAATGTTGTTCCAAGACGCGTGTTGTGAACGGAATTCCAACCTTTGACCTCTTTATTGAAGATGGCGAAACTTGGAAATCCGACGAAATACTTGGGAATCCGACTTCGATGACAGCTCTGAGAGCGATGATGACTACGTGGAACACATCCATTGCTTAGAAACTCCGCTTAGTGTTGCATTCTAAATAATGCGCAGGTTGACAAAATCACATGCGATGAAGAAGCAATCTGATTGGCTGGATGGATGAGGACGCTTCACACCTGGACGCAAAAATAGAACGCGAGTCTATCCGAACGTCGCATCGTGTCCTAAAGCTAGAATGCGTATGGATGCACACTGTTCACAGGACACTTTAGGATGTGACGTGATGCAATGTTCGCTGTTTGCATCGTATTGTGAACCAGCGTAAGACTGCATCTAACCTAACTCTAAGAAAGACTCCGCAGTTGATGAGATCGAGTGATGAGGGAAGGGAAGAGGAGGCGAGGAGAGAAGAAGGGAGAGAAGGAGGCGAGGAGAGAAGAAGGGAGAGGTGAGGAGGAGGAAGAGTGAGAGAGAAAGAAGAGACAACTGTCATCATCGGCAGCATTGTTGAAAAGCAAAGTGGTACAGATGACTGAAGGCAGTGACTGATTTAGATTCTTACATGGGAGAGCTCGGAGACAGATCCATTACCTCCTCTTACTGCAATCCAAGTACTAGCTAGCTAAAAGCTAAAATGGCCGCTACAGTCTTGGGCCTGAATGCTGACGAGCTAGAGATGTAGTTGTACTGACTTGCCTAGCAATGGAGATATGGACTGTGAAGATGGTGAAGGACAGGAACAAGAGCTCCCAGGTGAGTAAAGACATGGCTATGCTTGTAAGCAAGCTAGCTTAGTTAGTGAAGGACAGGAACAAGAGCTCCCAGGTGAGTAAAGACATGGCTATGCTTGTAAGCAAGCTAGCTTAGTCAGTGAAGGACAGGAACAAGAGCTCCCAGGTGAGTAAAGACACGGCTATGCTTGCAAGCAAGCTAGCTTAGTTAGTGAAGGACAGGAACAAGAGCTCCCAGGTGAGTAAAGACACGGCTATGCTTGCAAGCAAGCTAGCTTAGTACACTTTCTGCTTTTGATTTTGTTTTTCTCGCAAGTACCAAACTGAGCAAAATAGCCTTTCACGGGTACTTCCCGGGTACTTAGCTAACTACCTATCCAATTAGCTGGCTACACAGCTTGGACTAGCACTGCATATTCCACAAGCTCTACCGTGATCTTCACTCTGCAGCCACAATGGACTCTCTTTCTTTTCTTTTTTGTAGTTGTATTGTTAGGTACTGGGTTTTTTGTGTGCGTTTCCTGGCTAAAACTTTCACTAAGCTTGCACTATAGCTGCAGTTTACATTTAATTGACAGTTTACATTTAATTGACATTTAATTGACAGTTTACATTTAATTGGTTCCCCCCCCCCCCCTTCTTTTTCCCCTTTTTCCCTCCCCCCCCCCCCCCCCCTTTTCCCCCCTTCTTTTCCCCCCTTCTTTTTCTTTTTTTTCCTTTCTTTTTTCCCCCTTTTCCCCTTCTTTTTTTCCTTCTTTTTTCCTTTTCTGCCTAGGCTGAGGCATGTCGTTCCATTTCCAAGGCGATGAAGAAGTGTCCACACGGCATGTATGCGGAGATCAAGTACGACGGGGAGAGGGTTCAAGTGCACAAGCAAGGAGAGAAGTTTGAGTACTTCAGCCGGAGTCTGAAGGCCGTGCAGCCGCACAAGGTTCAGTAGTACTCTTGCATGCATGCATGTGCATGTGCATAACATAAGGAAATAGTGTGCATGTGCAGAAGTTTGGCTGTTATGCTAAGTTTAGAATTGCTTCAGTGTTTAATTCCTAATTTCACCCATTGCCCCACTCTAAAGTTCATACTGCAGTCTGCGTGCTATGTAAGCACCCACCAATAGGCAGGTACTGAAAGGGTCAGGTTACCATGGTTACCACCTAGGGTATAGCACTAAGCAGGCACTGATGGAGTGCAGGTTGCCAGGGTCAACCCCCCCAGGTATAGTACTATGCAGGTATGAAGGGGTGCAGGTTGCCAGGGTCAACCCCCCAGGGTATAGTACTATGCAGGTATGAAGGGGTGCAGGTTGCCGGGGGTCAGCCTCCCAGGGTATAGTACTATGCAGGTATGAAGGGGTGCAGGTTGCCGGGGTCAGCCTCCCAGGGTATAGCACTAGGCAGGCACTGAAGGGGTGCAGGTTGCCAGGGTCAGCCTCCAAGGGTATAGTACTATGCAGGTATGAAGGGGTGCAGGTTGCCAGGGTCAGCCTCCAAGGGTATAGTACTATGCAGGTATGAAGGGGTGCAGGTTGCCAGGGTCAGCCTCCCAGGGTATAGAACTATGCAGGCACTGAAGGGGTGCAGGTTGCCAGGGTATAGCACTAGGCAGGCACTGAAGGGGTGCAGGTTGCCAGGGTCAGCCTCCCCCAGTATAGAAATTGAGCATGACAGCATGTGCATTCCTGTAACATCACTCATGTTAACGACATTCTGAGAGGGTTTGTGAATTTTCTAATTGTTTTGTGTTTTGTTTTTCTGCTAGGTGGAGCATATAAAGGATTACCTGGTCAAGGCTTGTCCCCATGGCGACAGCATGATTCTGGATTGTGAGGTGAGTTGCTTGCGATGTTCCAAAAAGATGCCATCACCTAGCCCACTATTGGAGTGTGTCTAACAGTTAGCATAAGAGTCTGTTAGGCAGGCTGGGTTCTTCATTGCTGGATGTGTTACATATATACACCTTCACTTGAGGACCACAGAGGTTCACCATATACGATTGCTAGGGCTAGGGCGAAGTGATGTGCTAGGCAAGGAGAGGTGCTGGGCAAGGAGAGGTGCTGAGGCAAGGAGAGGTGCTGGAGCAAGGGGAGGTGCTGGGGCAAGGAGAGGTGCTGGGGCAAGGAGAGGTGCTGGGCAAGGAAAGGTGCTGGGCAAGGAGAGGTGCTGGGGCAAGGAGAGGTGCTGGGCAAGGAGAGGTGCTGGGGCAAGGAGAGGTGCTGGGCAAGGAGAAGTGCTGGGCAAGGAGAGGTGCTGGAGCAAGGAGAGGTGCTGGGGCAAGGAGAGGTGCTGGGCAAGGAGAGGTGCTGAGGCAAGGAGAGGTGCTGGAGCAAGGAGAGGTGCTGGGGCAAGGAGAGGTGCTGGGGCAAGGAGAGGTGCTGGGCAAGGAGAGGTGCTGGGCAAGGAGAGGTGCTGGAGCAAGGAGAGGTGCTGGGGCAAGGAGAGGTGCTGGGGCAAGGAGAGGTGCTGGGGCAAGGAGAGGTGCTGGGGCAAGGAGAGGTGCTGGGCAAGGAGAGGTGCTGGGCAAGGAGAAGTGCTGGGCAAGGAGAGGTGCTGGGCAAGGAGAGGTGCTGGGGCAAGGAGTGATGCTGGGGCAAGGAGTGATGCTGGGGCAAGGAGTGATGCTGGGGCAAGGAGTGATGCTGGGGCAAGGAGTGACGCTGGAGCAAGGAGAGGTGCTGGGCAAGGAGTGTGCTAGGGCTTTAGCCTAACCCTAGCCCATTTAGCCATAACCATAGACCTAGCCATGTAAGTCGCCCTAACCATAAGTAGCCCTAGCCCTAGTCTTCCCCCTAACTCTTACAATACTATTGTCTTCCGAATCACTGGTGCACTCTCCTAGTGCCCTTTCTTTGCAATGTCGTAGTGCCGAGTGCCTAGCAAGGCATGCATTTTTAGACTGGTCACAATGCTAGTGTATTAACTCTATTCTGGACTTTCTATGATTTGATGCACTATAGATAGTTCTATTATCACTTTGTGTTTTTATGAAGTAGGTATTTTATTGTTGTGTAGTGTAGGTATTATTATTATTATTATTAGTAGTATTAGTAGTAGTATTAGTATTATTAGTATTATTATTAGTAGTATTAGTATTAATATTATTATTATTATTATTAGTAGTAGTAGTAGTAGTAGTAGTATTGTTATTATTGTTATTGTTATTATTAGTATTATTAATAATAATAATTATTATTAATTATTATTATTATTATTATTATTATTATTATTATTATTATTATTATTATTATTATTATTATTATTATTATTATTATTATTAATATTATTATTATTATTATTATTATTATTATTATTATTATTATTAATAATAATAATATTAGTAGGTATTATTATGTAGTTATTTTAATTTAACTCCTTTCCTGTAACCTATGTAGGAGATTATCCCAACCACAGAAACTGTTTCCATGAAAATAAAACAAAGCAAAATAGTGCTGCTCTGCTAGCCCCATACTCTGTCTTGATATGCATTAGTTATCAATCCAAGCTCTAGACAAGTGAGCCATGTCCCAGTATGTTAGTTAATAACTGTCAATATGCAAGCTCTACACAAGTGAGCCATGTCCCAGTATGTTAGTTAATAACTGTCAATATGCAAGCTCTACACAAGTGAGCCATGTCCCAGTATGTTAGTTAATAACTGTCAATATGCAAGCTCTACACAAGTGAGTCATGTCCCAGTATGTTAGTTAATAACTGTCAATATGCAAGCTCTACACAAGTGAGCCATGTCCCAGTATGTTAGTTAATAACTGTCAATATGCTATTTGCTTATAGCTAAAGCCTTATTGAAGTAGCATATCCTATCTAGTAGACTCTTTACTGAAACAAAGTTATCTATCTTGAGAGTCCCTAATATATATATATATATGTATATTTAGCTCTGTTGCTGGATACCTATACTAGAACATGAACAACCAGAACCAGGGTTTCATTTAGGGGGGGGGGGAGGGGGGGACAGCTTCCCCCCTTGAATTTTTTTTGCCCCCCCTTGGAAATTGTATTATTAAAATTCATTATTGATGTTGATAAGTGCAGATGGCGTTTGTGAAACTTTGTCACATCTTTAACCATCATGCCCCCCCCCCCCTTAATTAAAATCCAGATTCTTCCAGTTTTCTAAATGAAACCCTGAGAACTTGGGCTAGCCACACTACTTACAAGTATAATGCTCTTTCAACATAGCTCATGTTCTGTGCGAAGGCTCTAGCTGCTGCAGCTACCTATAAGCTAGTTTTCTACTCTTGAGAGTTCCATTTGGTATATGTACAGTGTATATATATATATATGTATATATCTGGCTCTGCTCCTGGATGCCTGTACTCAAAACAAGAACAAGCGAAGCTTATGATGCCCCAGAATAGAGGTTAGCCACCCTCCTTGCATGCACCAGTATAGTGCTGTTTGAACACAGCGCTCGAGTTTGTTGCAAAGGCTATTGCTACTGTGAGGAGCTCTAGTCCTAGCAGCTGCTACTGCCTTCTTTTTAGTACTCTAGCAAGCTCTTCCTTGTCAATATGAGGCCTAATAGTAGACAACTCGATACTTGCCCCACTGAACAAGACCACAGATGAAACCTTACTGATTAGTCCGAACATCCTTGGAGGGACTTAGATTAGCCATGCTACTTATCAGTACGGTGCTCTTTGTACTTAGTAAAAGCTATTAGTAGTAGTAGTAGTGCTGCAGGTGCTATTCTAGTCTTATCCCCACTGAGCTGAACAGATGAAAACTTACTGGATTCATTGAGCCATATGACAACTTAAGAGAGTTAATACAATTATTAATTGTTGTGGTTGTGGTGTAAGTATTACAATTATTATTGTTGTGGTTAAATTTTGGTATTACAATTTCTATTGTTATTATTTTATTATTATTATAATTGTTGTTGTTGTTGTTATTATTATTATTATTATTGTTATTGTCATCATTATTATCAACATTATTATTATTATTATTATTATTATTATTATTATTATTATTATTATTATTATTATTATTATTATTATTATTATTTTATTATTTTATTATATTATTATTGCTATAATGTAGGTATTATCATTATTATTGTGTAGGTATTATTATTGTGTAGGTATTATTATTGTGTAGGTATTAACCCTTTCACTGGCAGATTTACGGAGGACATTTTACAAAAATTGACACAATTTCACATAATTTTTTTTATAGAGGACCTTATGAAGACAAGTACCCAACAACTATATATCAGGTGATAGCTGATGCATGAAGGGACGTTATGTTAAATTTTTGTTGCTTAGCAACAAACCACAGAAATGTGAATATTGTTATAAGAGACAGGAAGTAAAATAAAAGGGTTTATATCGGGTTTATATCATCTCAATTTCATATTACACATGAAACCAGCAATGTTAGCTGGTCAACTTTTGGTCAACAACAACAACTGTTTGTAAAATAACCTCTCCTCCAACCCTGTCTTCTCCTCTGCTGCTTCCTCATCCTCCTCCTCCAGCTCCATGAGTGAAACTACCTTCCCAGGAGAAATAGTTCTTATTATTATGCTAGTTACTAGGCTTTACTATACAACTCTTATCTATTCTTACCTTGGGGGAAGTCTTCATGACCATCGCTATCGTCTGAAGCTTCGCTTGGCAGAGTAGGGCGATCTATACTTTGAAAACTTGCTTCGTGGTCGGTGCCAACAGCTTCTGTTATAGCTACCATAGCATCACTGTCAACTACGCCACTTCCCAGGTAAGCACAGGCACTTTCTTCCTCTCCTTCACTAACGTCAATCTCGGACAGGCCGAAGTCATCCTCAAATAGGAAGTCTAACGCTTCGTCTCTACTCTAAAGCAAGTCGCCATTTCTTCTTCGAGACCGGGAATTAACCGGAAGTGATGTTTGCTGGCATGTTTACTTCCCTTTCCTCATTCCGTATTTTCCTGATATTCAGGGGTATATTAGAGACATGCTTTGGGCATATTCGTACAATCTTTGAAGTTAATACCGCGAACGGTTAATTTTTTATGAATTGTTTCGTCGCGGTTAATCCGTTTTCGCGACTTAAGTCGCTTATGCCAGTGAGAGGGTTAATATTATTATTATTATTGCTAGCCAATACCCACAGAGATTCTGCGGTAATTTTTCCCCTTTCACTATCAATACTAGAAGCGACTAATTATAGTTGACTATACTGTGTACCATCCATAATAGTATAAGGAGATGGCACTCTTGTTTTGTTGAAGATAGTTTGCTTTGCAGATTGTGTCCACAAATATAGTTCTTGCAGTGTTTGTGGGTACTCACAAAGTGGCGGTAGACTAACTTTTCCTTTGTGGCAACTCCATATTAAACCTTAAAGCATCACAATGCTGGTGGAGGTGGTGATGATGGTGAGCTCTCTCTCATGCTCTCTGAAATGCTTGATGCATATCTGAACAAGTTTTGTATGTGTCATGCTTTGAATACACCTCGGATACTGATGCCAGTTAGTCAAGAATATGACGCATGCACAACCTCCTATGCGGCCTAATATTGTTACACTCTCACTTGGTGTTACTTATTTTGTGTTTACTTAGCTTTGTTGCTAATGATTGTTATACCATGTCACTTGCTGTTAGTCTATGTTACTTGGTGTTACTTAGTTGGTGTTTACTTAGTTCTTTGGCTAATGATTGTTATATCATGTATACTGTACTTGCTATTAGTCTGTGTTACTTGGTGTTAGTTGGTGTTTGTTTCCCCCATAGATTTTGATGGTAGATACAGTATCAGGCAACCCTCTTCCATTTGGAACATTGGGGATCCACAAGGTATGAATATTGGGGATCCACAAGGTATGAACATTGGGAATCCACAAGGTATGAAGAAAGATTAATGGAATCTGGACCCCCCACCCTGTTTCCTGTTAATTAGTCTTTATGGGGAAGGGAGCAGGGAGCATTCTCATAAATATATTAATGAACATTGTGATGAAATTCTGCATGCTTCACCACACTCCGCGGAGCCATTGGCCGGGATGTCTAGTATACTACTACGTGTGAAGTTCCGTAATGAAATTCATGAACTCCAGGCCGAATATTTATGTTTGTAGTCTACCCAAAGGTTGTGGTTTGTTATTTGCCTTGAGCCTGGCCACCGTGGATCATGAGATGAGCCGGGCCACGGTGAATCATGAACGAGCTGGGCCACGGTGATCATGAGACGAGCCGGACCACGGTGATCATGAGACCAGCCAGGCCACAGTGATCATGAGATGAGCAGGGCCATGGTGATCATGAGTCGAGCCGGGCTACGGTGATCATGAGACGAGCCGGGCCACGGTGATCATGAGACCAGCCAGGCCACAGTGATCATGAGATGAGCAGGGCCATGGTGATCATGAGTCAAGCCGGGCTACGGTGATCATGAGATGAGCCGGGCCACGGTGATCATGAGACCAGCCAGGCCACAGTGATCATGAGATGAGCAGGGCCATGGTGATCATGAGTCGAGCCGGGCTACGGTGATCATGAGATGAGCCGGGCCCCAGTGAATCATGAACGAGCTGGGCCACGGTGATCATGAGATGAGCCGGGCCACAGTGATCATGAGATGAGCCGGGCCACAGTGATCATGAGACAAGCCGGGCCACAGTAGATCATGAGATGAGCCGGGCCACAGTGATCATGAGACAAGCCGGGCCACAGTGATCATGAGATGAGCCGGGCCACAGTGATCATGAGACAAGCCGGGCCTAGATCATGAGATGAGCCGGGCCACAGTGATCATGAGACAAGCCGGGCCACAGTAGATCATGAGACGAGCCGGGCCACAGTAGATCATGAGACGAGCCGGGCCACAGTGATCATGAGATGAGCCGGGCCACAGTGGGGATCATGAGATGAGCCGGGCCATGGTGATCATGAGATGAGCCGGACGGTGGATCATGAGACGAGCCAGGCCATAGTGATCATGAGATGAGCCGGGCCACGGTGATCATGAGATGAGCTGGGCCACAGTGGGGATCATGAGATGAGGCAAAGAGCTGTTTTCTATTGGTGTAGCGACGGAAACTTGTAGTGATCACACAACAGTACAAGTTACGTGCAATATCATAGCTGTGGTGTGTTTTTTTCCCCTCCCAAAAAACACAAAAATGGGTAAAGATCATTAAACCGATAACCAGCATGTGTGTGTGTCAATAGTGAGCCCAGCTCAGCTCATTCGGCAGCTTCGTGTTTTCCTCAAGAAAGCATGTTGCACCAAACTATGGTTGCCCAGGGTGATGAGTTGACTTGGTGACAATAGGTCCCAGCACATACCTTCCCCAAGACCAGGTGAGCTTCTGGTGATGTTGTGTATGTGGATGTGTATATGTTCCATCCAATCTATGAATCTGCCTGAATGCCAATTTATTGCCTGCCAATCAATACACTTCAAACATGGTAGCATATAACACCCTTTGCAACAGAGAACAGAGAAAGTGATGATTGCAACTGAGATGATTGCAACTGAGAGTGTAATGATGTAGAAAAAAGTTATACATGTACTGAGAAAAAGTTTCACATGGACTTGGCAGATAAAGAACTAAGTGACATGGCAAGTGTAGCTAAAGCAAAAAAAAAGAAGATATTTGAAGAATATTGCTCTGTCAAAAAAAGATATAATTCACAGTTTGTAATACCACGAACACTCGCACAACTGCTATAGTCCCCAAATGTAGAGAAACTTGCCTCACAAACAGCTCTTCTCCCTTCTTCTCTTTTCATGGGAGTAGCGCAGGCTTTGTAAATTCCCGTCGACTATCTCATATTGTGTGGGTGGGTTTGGATATTTGGCTTGCACACTCGCTCAGTATAACTAGTCGATAATAAGTACTGGTCGATATGTTCCATCCAATCGATGGATCTGTTGCAAAGGGTGTTAATATGCTACCATGTTTTGAAGTGTATTGATTGGCAGGCAATAGATAGGCATTCATAGATTGTGCAGCACAATCTATAGATTGGGCAGATTCATAGATTGGATGGAACATATATACTTGAGTAGTAAACGTCGTTAAGAATAACATCTTGTTGTTGTTTGTTATTGCTGTTCTTGCTATTGTGTTTTATTATTAATACTGACGATTTATCATTCAGTCAGCTTTAAAAAAAAATTTTTTTTATCAGATAATGATCTATAGGTAAATAACTGTAAAATAACTGTAAAAATAACAATAAATAACTAATACAAATAACTAATACACTGTACACACAAAAAATGACTGGGAGCATCGCCAACTGGTCAAAGAACAGAGATAGTGTTCCCTCTCTGTATGGCCACAGAGACGTTGTAGTAGGCAAGCCTGGGCTCTCACCTCTCCCAGTAGTAGGCAAGCCTTGGCTTCACCTCTCCCAGTAGTAGGCAAGCCTGGGCTTCACCTCTCCCAGTAGTAGGCAAGCCTGGGCTTCACCTCTCCCAGTAGTAGGCAAGCCTGGGCTTCACCTCTCCCAGTAGTAGGTAAGCCTGGGCTTCACCCCTCCCAGTAGTAGGCAAGCCTGGGATTCACCTCTCCCAGTAGTAGGCAAGCCTGGGCTCTCACCTCTCCCAGTAGCAGGTAAGCCTGGGCTTCACCTCTCCCAGTAGTAGGCAAGCCTGGGCTCTCACCTCTCCCAGTAGTAGGCAAGCCTGGGCTCTCACCTCTCCCAGTAGTAGGTAAGCCTGGGCTTCACCTCTCCCAGTAGTAGGCAAGCCTTGGCTTCACCTCTCCCAGTAGTAGGCAAGCCTGGGCTTCACCTCTCCCAGTAGTAGGCAAGCCTGGGCTTCACCTCTCCCAGTAGTAGGTAAGCCTGGGCTTCACCCCTCCCAGTAGTAGGCAAGCCTGGGATTCACCTCTCCCAGTAGTAGGCAAGCCTGGGCTCTCACCTCTCCCAGTAGCAGGTAAGCCTGGGCTTCACCTCTCCCAGTAGTAGGCAAGCCTGGGCTCTCACCTCTCCCAGTAGTAGGCAAGCCTGGGCTCTCACCTCTCCCAGTAGTAGGTAAGCCTGGGCTTCACCTCTCCCAGTAGTAGGCAAGCCTGGGCTTCACCTCTCCCAGTAGTAGGCAAGCCTGGGCTCTCACCTCTCCCAGTAGTGCAAGCCTGGGCTCTCACCTCTCACAGTAGTAGGCAAGCCTGGGCTTCACCTCTCCCAGCAAGCCTGGGCTTCACCTCTCCCAATAGTAGGCAAGCCTGGGCTCTCACCTCTCCCAGTAGTAGGTAAGCCTGGGCTTCACCTCTCCCAATAGTAGGCAAGCCTGGGCTTCACCTCTCCCGGTAGTGGCAGCCTGGGCTTCACCTCTCCCAGTAGTAGGCAAGCCTGGGCTTCACCTCTCCCAGTAGTAGGCAAGCCTGGGCTTCACCTCTCCCAGTAGTAGGTAAGCCTGGGCTTCACCCCTCCCAGTAGTAGGCAAGCCTGGGATTCACCTCTCCCAGTAGTAGGCAAGCCTGGGCTCTCACCTCTCCCAGTAGCAGGTAAGCCTGGGCTTCACCTCTCCCAGTAGTAGGCAAGCCTGGGCTCTCACCTCTCCCAGTAGTAGGCAAGCCTGGGCTCTCACCTCTCCCAGTAGTAGGTAAGCCTGGGCTTCACCTCTCCCAGTAGTAGGCAAGCCTTGGCTTCACCTCTCCCAGTAGTAGGCAAGCCTGGGCTTCACCTCTCCCAGTAGTAGGCAAGCCTGGGCTTCACCTCTCCCAGTAGTAGGTAAGCCTGGGCTTCACCCCTCCCAGTAGTAGGCAAGCCTGGGATTCACCTCTCCCAGTAGTAGGCAAGCCTGGGCTCTCACCTCTCCCAGTAGCAGGTAAGCCTGGGCTTCACCTCTCCCAGTAGTAGGCAAGCCTGGGCTCTCACCTCTCCCAGTAGTAGGCAAGCCTGGGCTCTCACCTCTCCCAGTAGTAGGTAAGCCTGGGCTTCACCTCTCCCAGTAGTAGGCAAGCCTGGGCTTCACCTCTCCCAGTAGTAGGCAAGCCTGGGCTTCACCTCTCCCAGTAGTAGGCAAGCCTGGGCTCTCACCTCTCCCAGTAGTAGGCAAGCCTGGGCTCTCACCTCTCACAGTAGTAGGCAAGCCTGGGCTTCACCTCTCCCAGCAAGCCTGGGCTTCACCTCTCCCAATAGTAGGCAAGCCTGGGCTCTCACCTCTCCCAGTAGTAGGTAAGCCTGGGCTTCACCTCTCCCAATAGTAGGCAAGCCTGGGCTTCACCTCTCCCGGTAGTGGCAGCCTGGGCTTCACCTCTCCCAGTAGTAGGCAAGCCTGGGCTTCACCTCTCCCAGTAGGTAAGCCTTGGCTTCACCTCTCCCAGTAGTAGGCAAGCCTTGGCTTCACCTCTCCCAGTAGTAGGTAAGCCTGGGCTCTCACCTCTCCCAGTAGTAGGCAAGCCTGGGCTCTCACCTCTCCCAGTAGTGGGCTTCACCTCTCCCGGTAGTGGCAGCCTGGGTGGGCTTCACCTCACCCAGTAGTGGCAGCCTAGGCTTCACCTCTCCCAGTAGTGGCAGCCTGGGTGGGCTTCCTCTCCCGGTAGTGGCAGCCTGGGTGGGCTTCACCTCTCCCGGTAGTGGCAGCCTAGGCTTCACCTCTCCCAGTAGTGGCAGCCTGGGTGGGCTTCACCTCTCCCAGTAGTGGCAGCCTGGGTGGGCTTCACCTCTCCCGGTAGTGGCAGCCTAGGCTTCAGTAGTGGCAGCTTGGGGACTTGAAAAATTATCATACATGTTTTTGTTGTTGTTTTCTTAATGTTTGTTGTCATTTTTGTTGTTGTTTCTGTTGTTGTTAATTGCTTTCAAAGATGTTATTGATAGTAGCAATTGTTGAGTTTTATATAGTCTAATACAATGTGTCTAGAAAGCTGCCTTCAAAGATGCCTGCTGTTGTCTCTTCATCTTTGACATCATCTACTTCAATGGAGAGACACTGATGGACAGGTGAGGGCATGACCTCTGTGCTACCATAGCAACCACATGTGCTGGAGTTTTGAGAGGCTATTGAGCTACACGACAGCTCGAGTTCATTCCTCTTAACTCTTTAGGGCCGATCGCGTGCAGGTTTTTCATGTTTCTGGCGGTGACATGTATATATGTGCACAAAGAATGAAACTTGTTTCCTAAAAGCTACGCTAGAAAATCGTAACTCAAGCTGTTTGCTGGCTAGGCTGCATCTGACCGCACTCTCTAGCCACAGTTGCTGAAATGCGAGATTTGCACTGGAAAAGTGTAAATGAAGTCTTTGACAGAAGGCATGAAAGCCCCCAAAGGTGAGCAGATAGATATGTGTCTAGCTCTAGCTGAAGGCAGCAAATATTAAGGACTACGAGACAAATTCATTGTCTGCCATACTAGAGATTAGTATTCGCTCGAAATGACCTCTACAGTCTTTGCCTAAATGCTAACGAGCACGCATTCCAAGTGCTTTGTTTACCTTTATTGTTGCCAGGCTAACAAGCATATCAACAATACTTAACTGATAGTGACCAATATTTATTGTTGCCAGGCTAACTAGCATATCAACAACACTTAACTGATAGTGACCAATATTTATTGTTGCCAGGCTAACTAGCATATCAACAACACTTAACTGTTAGTGACCAATATTTAATGTTGCCAGGCTAACTAGCATATCAACAACACTTAACTGATAGTGACCAATATTTATTGTCGCCAGGCTAACAAGCATATCAACAGGCTAACAAGCATATCAACAACACTTAACTGATAGTGACCAATATTTATTGTTGCCAGGCTAACTAGCATATCAACAATACTTAACTGATAGTGACCAATATTTATTGTTGCCAGGCTAACAAGCATATCAACAATACTTAACTGATAGTGACCAATATTTATTGTCGCCAGGCTAACTAGCATATCAACAACACTTAACTGATAGTGACCAGTATTTATTGTGCCAGGCTAACAAGCATATCAACAACACTTAACTGATAGTGACCAATATTTATTGTCGCCAGGCTAACTAGCATATCAACAATACTTAACTGATAGCGACCGATATTTATTGTTGCCAGTCTAACTAGCATATCAAAACTGATAGTGACCAGTATTTATTGTTGCCAGGCTAACAAGCATATCAACAATACTTAACTGATAGTGACCAATATTTATTGTTGCCAGGCTAACTAGCATATCAACAATACTTAACTGATAGTGACCAATATTTATTGTTGCCAGGCTAACAAGCATATCAACAACACTTAACTGATAGTGACCAATATTTATTGTTGCCAGGCTAACAAGCATATCAACAATACTTAACTGATAGTGACCAATATTTATTGTCGCCAGGCTAACAAGCATATCAACAATACTTAACTGATAGTGACCAATATTTATTGTCGCCAGGCTAACTAGCATATCAACAATACTTAACTGATAGTGACCAATATTTATTGTTGCCAGGCTAACAAGCATATCAACAACACTTAACTGATAGTGACCAATATTTATTGTTGCCAGGCTAACAAGCATATCAAGAACACTTAACTGATAGTGACCAATATTTATTGTCGCCAGGCTAACTAGCATATCAACAACACTTAACTGATAGTGACCAATATTTATTGTTGCCAGGCTAACAAGCATATCAACAACACTTAACTGATAGTGACCAATATTTATTGTCGCCAGGCTAACAAGCATATCAACAAATACTATTTATTGTCGCCAGGCTAACAAGCATATCAACAATACTTAACTGATCGTGACCAAGGTTTAAATGCTGACAGGAAGTTCAAGGGAAATGGAAGGGCCCGACTCTTAATTGCACTCCACACTCCCTTTTTGTGCGGAACGATAGGAACAGGAACCAAAACACAGAAACTTCTTTTCACTTTGTGCCAACTAATTGATGTGTGAATTTTCTAACATGTGTCATATCAGCAAACAAGATGGTGCACACATATTTATGTTGATTTTCTTGATAAGCATGTCTCTGTGCAAGGAGGAAGAAGAGGTGTCTGAATTTAGAATGATAGTGGAGGATTATTTTGAAAGATGTCCTTGCCCTGTTCTACACATATCCTCTGATCTTTCTCTTCCACCTCACTCCTCTCCTTCCTCTGTCCTGACTTTCCTTTTCCTCTCCATTTTTCCTCGTTCCTCCTCCTCCTCCTCACATGTATGACACACTCCTCACACTTCTCCCCTCCTCTCTCATCCTCTCCTCTTCCTCCTCCCCCCCTCACAGGCCTCTCTGTGAGAGACGTAAACTGTTAGAGAAGAACGTCAAAGAAGTCAAGAATAGGATTATGCTCTCCGAGCAAACGCTGATCAAGGTAATTAAAAACCACAAGAGTTGTCCACGTATTTGATGCTCATTGGTTAACAGTGTGATGGAGTGCTCGTGCAAAATGTGATGGTGTGACGTAGTGCTGGTACACAGTGGGAGGGTGCACAGTGTGATGGTGTGGGAGAGTGCTGGTGCACAGTGTGATGGTGCACAGTGTGATAGTGTTACATAGTGCTGGTGCATAGTGTGATGGTGTGGGAGAGTGCTGGTGCACAATGTGATAGTGTGGCATAGTGCTGGTGCATAGTGTGATGGTGTGGGAGAGTGCTGGTGCACAATGTGATGGTGTGACATAGTGCTGGTACACAGTATGATGGTGTGGGAGAGTGCTGGTGAACAGTGTGATGGTTTGATGTACAGGCTGGTGCATAGTGTGATGGTGTGATGTAGTGATGGTGCACACGGGAGCACAGTGTGATGGTGTGAGGCAGGCACGCCCTGAAGCCGTGAAATCCTTTGATCATCTTTTTTCGAGTTTTTTTCATGGAATTCTTGACCCCTGACAGTTTTCTTGACAAGCATAGCACTAAAGCAGGTAGAGTTGAGATGGCCTGCTAAATGCTGTCATGATTAAGATTGATTAGCTGCTGTCATGATTACGATTGATTAGCTGCTGTCATGATTACGATTGATTAACTTCTGTCATGACTAAGATCGATTAGCTGCTGTCATGAAGATCGATTAGCTGCTGTCATGATTAAGATTGATTAGCTGCTGTCATGATTAAGATTGATTAGCTGCTATCATGACTAAGATTAATTAGCTGCTATCATGACTAAGATTAATTAGCTGCCGTCGTGATTAAGATCGATTAGCTGCTGTCATGATTAAGATCGATTAGCTGCTGTCATGATTAAGATTGATTAGCTGCTGTCATGATTAAAATCGATTAGCTGCTGTCATGATTAAGATTGATTAGCTGCTGTCATGATTAAGATTGATTAGCTGCTATCATGACTAAGATTAATTAGCTGCTATCATGACTAAGATTAATGAGCTGCCGTCATGATTAAGATTGATTAGCTGCTGTCATGATGAAGATTGATTAGCTGCTGTCATGATTAAGATTGATTAGTTGCTGTCATGATGAAGATTGATTAGCTACATTCACTACCAATTCCCAATAAAAAAAGATGAAGAAAAGGATTTTCCACACGACAAGGCCATAAACTTGACAAAACACAGCTGGCATGGGACACTCCTGGACTGTGGTGTGTGCTACACTTTGATTGGTTGCCGTTCCTGTTGAAGCTTCAGTTTCAGGTGGTTTGCACTCTACAGAGTAAGCAGATCGTTGATAAGCAACGCACCCACAGGGACCCCTCCCTGTATGCATGCACACAGGTTGTCAGGTGCATGCCCTTTGTTAGGAGGTGGTTTTCGTGCTGACTTGTGTTGAACCAGCACACCTGTTAAAGAATGCGGTTTTTAGACCGTCAACATTTTTTCTGGCTGTGTATAAGTTTGTCGCACATACTTGAACATGTTCTCAAATTACCTACATGTATGTAAGCTGTGGTCACTCCTGTTTACCTTGTGTCGAAATAACAACAAGATGCTAGATTCAGCAAGATTACCTGAGGATTAGTTACAGCTATAATTAGTGTGAATATATTCATATTTGTGTTTAGTGTGGGGTTGATGTAATTTGACCGTATTGTTTATCAACAACAATGCAACCTGTGGTTGCTATGGCATTAGTGCATGCAGGATTCAGTTTTATAGCCTTGCGAGTTTGATAGTGTGAGATATATTTATAAAGTAGGTTAATTTGTACATATGCTTGTAACTTTCTGTGTGTGTGTGATATATATTATGTACATGTCTGTGTGAGATTATATTATATGTTATGTGCATGTCTGTGTGTGAGATTATATTATATGTTATGTACATGTCTGTGTGAGATTATATGTTATGTACATGTCTGTGTGAGATTATATTATATATTATGTACATGTCTGTGTGTGATTATATTATATGTTATGTGCATGTCTGTGTGTGATTATAATTATATATTATGTACATGTCTGTGTGTGATTATATTATATGTTATGTACATGTCTGTGTGAGATTATATTATATGTTATGTACATGTCTGTGTGTGATTATATTATATGTTATGTGCATGTCTGTGTGTGAGATTATATTATATGTTATGTACATGTCTGTGTGAGATTATATGTTATGTACATGTCTGTGTGAGATTATATTATATATTATGTACATGTCTGTGTGTGATTATATTATATGTTATGTGCATGTCTGTGTGTGATTATAATTATATATTATGTACATGTCTGTGTGAGATTATATTATATGTTATGTACATGTCTGTGTGTGATTATATTATATGTTATGTGAATGTCTGTGTGATTATATTATATATTTGTACATGTCTGTGTGTGATTATATTATATATTATGTGCATGTCTGTGTGTGATTATATTATATATTTGTACATGTCTGTGTGTGATTATATTATATATTATGTGCATGTCTGTGTGTGATTATATTATATATTATGTACATGTCTGTGTGATTATATTATATGTTATGTACATGTCTGTGTGTGATTATATTATATGTTATGTACATGTCTGTGTGTGTGATTATATTATATGTTATGTACATGTCTGTGAGATTATATTATATATTATGTACATGTCTGTGTGAGATTATATTATATATTATGTACATGTCTGTGTGTGATTATATTATATGTTATGTACATGTCTGTGTGTGTGATTATATTATATGTTATGTACATGTCTGTGTGTGATTATATAATATATTATGTACATGTCTGTGTGTGATTATATTATATGTTATGTACATGTCTGTGTGTGATTATATTATATATTATGTGCATGTCTGTGTTCCACTTTTGTAGCATGAAGATGACCGCTCCTTGTCTGCTCTTATTATGCAAGTAATTAGGCAGGGGCTTGAGGGACTTGTCCTCAAAGACACAAAGGTATGGCGACTGGGACTTATATCACAAATTCTATCCATTACGTTCTCTTCCGTTTTCCTCCAAACCTCATTAAGAGTAAGACTCTTGTTTATAAGAGATGAACTTATGAGTATTCAGAGGAGGGATAGCTACTCAACGTGTGCAAAGCCTTGCTGTAGTACCAGATCACTATATACACCACACTGACACACACACACCACACACCACACCACACACACACACACACACACAAACACAAACAAACAAATGCAAAGAAGGACAGCTGTGTAGAGTAAAGAGAGGAAACCTCAACAGGAAGATGGCTGACATGGCAGCAGCAGCTGTGTGATGAGCCAGCAGTCAGACATTGCTCCCGTCAGGAGCACTAGGCACCTCTTGCAGCAGCTGCCATATCCTTTTAGAGAGGCATCATTATCACTACTCAAGTTCTTTCTTTCATTTCTCTATCTTTAATGTGTCATCTCTCTCACACTTTCCTCTGCCCCCTCCCTCTCACACTCTCTTGCCCCACCCCCTCTAGAGTATATACGAGCCTGGTAAGCGTCATTGGCTGAAGGTGAAGAAGGATTACTTGGAGGGCGGGGCCATGGCAGACACCGCCGATCTCATTGTTCTGGGTGCTTATTACGGCACTGGGAACAAAGGTCAATCTCATGCCTCCATGCATACACTACGTACAAACATGTGGACATTTCATGGGATGTATATAATTTGTAAGGCCATTTTTAGTGACCGCATGGTGAGAGACAGGTCAGGTAAGACTGTGGGCGTGGTCTGCCACACCCTTTCCATGGACAGAAATACTCTGAGCCCTAGAATAGCCCTAGCCCTAGAATACTCCTAGCTCTAGAAAAGCCCTAGCCCTAGAATACTCCAGCCTTAGAAAACTCCTAGCTCTAGAATAGCCCTAGCCCTAGAATAGCCCTAGCCCTAGAATAGCCCTAGCCCTAGAATACTCCTAGCCCTAGAATAGCCCTAGTCCTAGAATAGCCCTAGCCCTAGAACACTCCTAGCTCTAGAACCCGATACCCATTGAGTATAGTCAGTGCAACTCACTAGCGGCAGCTTGGGAGAGTCTCAAGTTTCCCTGGTCGCCCCAGGATGTGCAGGGAAAGAGTGAGCTACTGTAGTCCTAGGACCTAGACTGTATGTGTGGTGAGGCCACACTGCATCTATTCCTGCACTGTGCTCCATGAAAGAGTGAGCTAGTCCTGGACATGTATGTGTGGTGAGGCCACACTGCATCTATTCCTGCACTGAGCTCCATGAAAGAGTGAACTAGTCCTGGGCATGTATGTGTGGTGAGGCCACACTGCATCTATTCCTGCACTGTGCTCCATGAAAGAGTGAGCTAGTCCTGGGCATGTATGTGTGGTGAGGCCACACTGCATCTATTCCTGCACTGTACTCCATGAAAGAGTCAGCTAGTCCTGGGCATGTATGTGTGGTGAGGCCACACTGCATCTATTCCTGCACTGTGCTCCATGAAAGAGTGAGCTAGTCCTGGACATGTATGTGTGGTGAGGCCACACTGCATCTATTCCTGCCCTGTGCTCCATGAAAGAGTGAGCTAGTCCTGGACATGTATGTGTGGTGAGGCCACACTGCATCTATTCCTGCACTGTGCTCCATGAAAGAGTGAGCTAGTCCTGGACATGTATGTGTGGTGAGGCCACACTGCATCTATTCCTGCACTGTGCTCCATGAAAGAGTAGGCTAGTCCTGGACATGTATGTGTGGTGAGGCCACACTGCATCTATTCCTGCACTGTGCTCCATGAAAGAGTGAGCTAGTCCTGGGCATGTATGTGTGGTGAGGCCACACTGCATCTATTCCTGCACTGTGCTCCATGAAAGAGTGAGCTAGTCCTGGACATGTATGTGTGGTGAGGCCACACTGCATCTATTCCTGCACTGTGCTCCATGAAAGAGTCAGCTAGTCCTGGACATGTATGTGTGGTGAGGCCACACTGCATCTATTCCTGCACTGTGCTCCATGAAGGAAGAGAGAGTTAATGAGCTCCACCCCCTCCTCCTCCCACTCTCCGCTACCCCTCCTTCCTATTTGCAGGTGGCATGATGTCGGTGTTCCTGATGGGCGTGTATGATGGTGCAAGTGGCAAGTTCTGCACGGTGGCCAAGTGTGGGAACGGTCACGATGACGCCACGCTGGCCCGGCTGCAGGAGGAGTTGGCCATGGTCAAAATCAGCAAGGTCAGCATAATCGAGTGTGGTGTTGAGTGCGGTAGTTGCCCGGGTAGTACCCGGGCAGAAGCCACGTCAGGTCAGTGATGGGATATAACAAAATGGACAAGTGTGCCGAGCAAATGTTGCTAGTGTCAGGTCAGAGACTACTCAAGTCCCAACAGAATCACACTTTAATTAGCTCATATATGCATCCTAAGCCTGGAGCCGGAAGCTAAGCATTTGTAGACTCCGGAAGAAAGTCGATTTCCGACTCCTTTTCTCAGATGCTATCACCAATTCTGTGTATCTGACCACATTGTGTGGGCCATGCCCTGCTATCACTGGCTGCGTGTCACAATAGCTGGGAGGTTATTTGTTTCTCTCGGTCTAGACTGCCAATTCTGTACAGCTGCAGTTGCTCGTATTACAGGAATTTTCGATTTCTCCCTCTTTGAATGTTTGTGGTTTAGTTGGGTACTTACTGAGCATGTGCAAACCAAACGGCTGCACTCAGAGTTTCTCTTTTTCTAGACTGGTTGCTAATCTCTTACCATGAGTCTTGGCTGCCGCTGAGCCTCAAGACAACCAGACGGTGAGGGCGGGGGAGGGGGAGCGGTCTATAGCCCAAATGGTTAGAAATATTGGAAAAAAGGTGTGTCCTTATTTGAAAGCTCCATAACTTGCACAAGGTTCAGAGTTCGCAATTTATATTGATATTTTTGTCCACTAAAATTGTGGGACGAGATTTGCCGTACCAATTGCATTCATGATTAGGGTATCTCAATCTGTATTTATTATATATATTTTTTATTTGGGGGGGGGAGGGGGGCAGTTTCTAAACATCCTTATGTGGAGGTCATGAACATTTAAAAGTTTGTGTGTGGCTCTGTGTTAGTACGAGCGTTGTTGCTATCCTCCAGTGATGTGAAACTAATTGATTGAATGAAGAGTTGTGCTCACACTTGTGATGGTTCTAAGATCACACACTAATGGCTGTTGTTGTTGTTTGTTTGTGTTGTTGTTGCTTGTTTTGTGTTGCCGCACTGATTGTTGTAACTGTCGTTCAGGATTCTGCCAAGGTTCCTCCGTGGTTACTCGTGCATAAGACATTGGTTCCAGACTTTGTGGTCAAGGACCCCAAGGTAACCATGGAGACTATACTCATAGTGACCCGGTGATAAGCTGGAAGCAAATGTTTACAAGATTTCAGTTGTTTGCATGCGAGTGGCCACTAGCTGAGTGGCCACTTGGTTCGTAAGTGTGCTTGGAAACTCTCCATTGCCATGGTCATGTGAAGAGGAAAAGGCTGGAGTAATAGTGTTTGCCTTAGAATACATGTCGAGTTTGCTAGTCTCCTGCTTGCACAGATAAGTTTTAATTCCAAGCTGAATGTTCAGAACGTCAGGAGGATGGCAGTGAAGGTGGAGAAATTCACCACCTAAAGCAGGGAGAGGTGGCAGCTGAAACCACACCCAACAATTGCTGAGCTCGCTTTCAATCCGGACCTCAATGACAAAGAAGAAGAACTGGAAACTAAAGCATTTCTACGTAGTTCATGACTGAGGACTAGCAAACTTTCTTTTCCAACTTTATTCGGGACCTAGCCTCCTATTTTCTCTCGCTTATTAAATTTCTTTGTGCTAGTGTGTGTTGGCTGGAGCTGAATAATAAGTGGGAGGAGCCATTGCATGAGGCTTCTATAGCAACTTGGGGATTAATTTTTTTTGGCCCTCGTTGAGTGTTCACTTCATTAGGATGTCAAACTATTTGAGCCCGTGGCCACCATTTGAGGAAGTACAGCGTGTGTTCATATATTACACGGAGACTTGCATTATAAGTACTTACCTGGTCTTGTTGAATGTCTTTAACCATTGTCACAAGAATAAACTTCTGAGCAAACCAACAGTTCACTTCTTGATATGAAAACGTGCAGCTGCTTGCTGACTCGGCTCAGTTCTATTCTGGGAACTATTGTCACAAGAGCAAGCTTCCAAGGAAACCAACTGACACACCTGCTTTGTATGTATGTATTCAGTACCGGAAGGTTTGCGCTGTTAAGGGTGGGGCAAAGCAATAAAATAAAATTTTGTAATCTCCATAACTTTCCCCCTCTTTTATCTGTGTAAGTAATTTTGGTATCAAACACTTGCTTATTCTGTGTGCTTCCAAATGATATGTTGAATGTCTCTATAAGCACATTTTCTTAGAAGATGCATCCTTCAACATCAGGGTCACTCATTCCCCTATTTTGTTTTTTTGTGGCAATCTAACTTTGCCACTGTTCGCTCAATATTTTGAGAGCTCTTTTAGTACTCTGTGATACCTTTAATCATGAAAGATGTGAGCATTTTAATCACGCTAAATTGTGCGACTCGGTTACAATCAGCACAAATTAAATAACCACCATTTTTGTTTATTGCGAATGCACATAAATTAGTGGCATGAGCTTTCTATCGAATGTATTTGGTGGAAGAATGAGAGAAAGAAGAAAGCCATCCTTCCAACATCTGAACAAACTGGTTTGGAGGAATGGCATCCTGAAGAAGCTAACAAATGCATGGAGGCAGTTACTAGATGGCTCTACTAGTGGTGGCCAGGTGAGGAAGGCTACAGCAGCACTCAGAGGCAGCAAGAACCTTTTGAGTCAACCTTATATTATCTAGAATGGTTTTCCTGGAGCTGGAATCACTGATGCTGTTTGTGAAGAAGAAGGATCGTCACCAGGTTCAGATTAGCATAACCTGCAGCATACTGCAGTATGGCACCTACATACCAGTGTGTAAAACACAAGTGCACTCAGTTATTCACGACCAGCAGAAGTAATGGAGATTGTTTTAGCCTATATCCATGAACCTTGAATTAGCATGAATTTGATTTAATTTTGAAGGTAATTTCAACCCTAAACGCATGAATTAGTGTAACATGAAGTTTATGATTGACAGATTATGTGTTTCATTAAAAAAAAATTTTTTTTTAAATTCTACACTTATTTTGTCAAGTCGTGGTGATTAGAAAAGGAGGTGTCCCTTGAGTTTGGCTCACATGATCACATCACAGTCTGTGCAGCTAACTTCCTTCCATTCTTATCACGACTAATCACAGACCCAATTAGAGCCCTTGTTTACACTGCACTGATAGTCCTGCCATAAACTAGCTATCGAGTGACCTTGATGTTACTGGATGCATCCTCTAAGATGATGTGCCTACATATAGAGACATCCAACATGCCATTTGGAAGCACACCGAATGAGCAACCATTAGAGATGATTACTAGCATAGAGGAAGGAGGGGGGGTTGGTGATTGCAAATTTGTTTCTGGGGTTGTTTTTTTTTTTGTTTTGACCTATAGTCCCCCCCCCCCCCCCCCCCATTCTCCCGGGAGTAAACATCTGAGGAAACCAACCGATCACTTTATGGTTCGAAAATGTGCAGTTTCTTGCTGACTCAGCTCAACTAGTCTCATTATTGCACTGCACACAAATGTTTTATGACATTAAAATCCTTTCCGATCTGTGGGTGTTTTCCTGAGGATTAGTGCCGACTCAAGAAATGAGCTCGTTTTTTTCCCTTTCTTTTTCCCCTTCAAAGCAGTGGACAGTTTGGAGTCTTCTTTTTTCCGCTTGTTACTTCAATATTTGAGCTATAGATGGGCGGAGAGGAAGGTTGGTAGAGGAGGAGGTGAGTACAAGGGAGGAGGAGAAGGTGGTGGAGGGTAACCTGAACCAGTTGGGCAAACAGATTCCAAGTCTGAGGCAGAACCTGTAACAGAGGGATACCATATTGCAGAATCTATGATTATATTATAGCTACTATACAAGCTTATAGTAGTTAGAGCTACATTAGGTAGCTAGTATATTCTAGGCACCTTGCTTACACTTAGCAGAATTCATCCATTGTTCAAGCTAGCTATATCCCTCTATACTTACCTTGAAACTGATCTCCTGAATCACTACCATCGATATACTTCATCAGAAACAACAGCTTTCCTGCCATCCTCAGGGTGCATAGCATCATCTCCGAGGTATGCCTGCATCCAAGCAGTCACTGCTCTCACTGTCTTAGTGGGTGGTCATCGTCAAACAGCAGCTCCAATGCCACGTCATCATCGAATAATAATGCCATCTTTTTAAACCCGTTACTCCAACTTTGACCTCGCAGTTACCTTAGCTACCTTCGAGCTATTCAATTGAAACTGTGTTTATTAATGGAACATCCCTTTCTGCATATTTTTCGGCAGATCATTGAGTCAACGGATGATTTGTTATGATTTTTTGTGGGGCATTTTGCATATACAGGCGCTTCGGCCAAGCGGGTTAATATCGATGTAAGCTCAAAAACTGTGACATGAGGAGTGGGAGAAATTAATCTAGAGTAGCAGTGGAATGCGATGCTGGAATGTAGACTGTCCATGATTTTATAAGGAACAAGGACAAGCAGAAAACCTGAATTTCAGGTTTCTGAACACTCCTGTCCCAACGTGTTCGGATAAGTGGCCTCCTACTGTGCTAGCAGAGAGAGAGAGATGCAGCTTTCCCCAGTTTCTGGGTGGAGTGTATCTCGCACCATTGTGACCAGGTTCTCAGATGCTGTGAGTGGGAGGGAGATGAGGCAGAAAATCCATGGTTGAAAACCTCTTTGTTTGCTCTATTGGGTTGAGCATCCCGTCCTCTCTTCCCGGGTTCTTGGTGGAGCGAGTGGGTGAGCTAGGAAGGAGGAATCCATTGGCCCTTTACCTGCCACAGAGCTTCAGGGAACTGACATGCTGGAAGATGCACAAAGATAGAGTTGTTACCATGAGACAAGACATGGTGACGTCAGACCCCTTCTTCTTTAAATGGTGTAGTGTGTTTTGCCGCAGCCTTTGGAGTTTGAAGAAGAAATGAAGGATGGGGAAACTGCAGCTGCCGAAACAGAAAGGGACAGTCGCTGGGAATCGTTCGTGGCCTCGATCATGTGATGGTGCAGCAGCAAACTTTGTGTACATCACCAACAAAATGGCGGACGGTTGCAGCTGTTGTTTTTCACGTTAAAGGAATGATTCCGTTGCTTCCCGGGTAACGCAACATTGCCCATGTCCACCACAGTGCACAAGTGCACCTTTGTGCAAAGTTTGAGCTTCCTAGCTTTAAAACTGATCCCCATACAACAGACACTGTCAGCTTTATAGAAATGTATGTGTGCAGGTCATCCATGCATTGGTGGACCCTTTACCTTTTAAAACGTGCACCTAAATACCTAAATTATTCTGCTATTTACATCTGGGTGCTATTTACATCTGTATTGTATTCACATCTGTACTGTATTCACATCTGTACTGTACTCACATCTGTACTGTACTCACATCTGTACTGTATTCACATCTGTACTGTATTCACATCTGTACTGTATTCACATCTGTACTGTATTCACATCTGTACTGTATTGACATCTGTATTGTATACACATCTGTACTGTTTTCACATCTGTACTGTGTTCACATCTGTACTGTGTTCACATCTGTACTGTGTTCACATCTGTACTGTATTCACATCTGTACTGTATTCACATCTGTACTGTATTCACATCTGTACTGTACTCACATCTGTACTGTACTGACATCTGTATTGTATACACATCTGTACTGTTTTCACATCTGTACTGTGTTCACATCTGTACTGTGTTCACATCTGTACTGTATTCACATCTGTACTGTATTCACATCTGTATTGTATTCACATCTGTACTGTTTTCACATCTGTACTGTGTTCACATCTGTACTGTGTTCACATCTGTACTGTATTCACATCTGTACTGTATTCACATCTGTACTGTATTGACATCTGTACTGTATACACATCTGTATTGTATACACATCTGTATTGTATTCACATCTGTATTGTAGTCATGCATATTATAATTGGTGTACATGAATGTATGTATGTGCAGGCTGCCCCTGTGTGGGAGATCATGGGTGCAGAGTTCAGCAGCTCCGTCTCACATACAGCGGGAGGTATTTCCATCAGGTTCCCTCGAGTGACGCGTATCAGAGACGACAAGGAGTGGAGCGACGCCACCAACTTGCAGCAGCTGAAGGTGTGGATAGCCTGGGGGGGGCTCGTCTAAAGGTGTTTTCATGACATATAATACTTATTTATCCTTTTCAAGGAGCTAGAGGTTTTGAGGTTTTCGCAGACTTGATCCTATTAGATGTAAAACTTGTGCTCTCCAATCAATAATGAAGTCTGGTAAGGGGTTGCAATAACCTCGAAAATTATTCCACATAACAATTCGGTTACAGAAACCCCTAAGAAATGTAGCTTCTCAAAAACAAGAGCTACACCGCATTAGGTAATAGGACCCTTTGGTACCATTTTGGCTGCAACCACTGTGTCACACCTCTAGTAATAGCCACAGACACACACACACACACACCCACAGATACACCCAGTAATAGCCATAGTTTGCTCCAACTATTTCGAGCCATTATTGGGTAGACCTAGTACCAGTACAATTGCTGAGAGTTTTTACTGAATATCACATGACAGTGTATATCACATGACAGTGTATATCACATGACAGTGTATATCACATGACAGTGTATATCACATGACAGTGTATATCACATGACAGTGTATATCACATGACAGTGTATATCACATGACTGTGTATATCACATGACAGTGTATATCAATGACTGCACGTGCATTATATTTGATATGACGCAGGCAAATAGCCGGCCACTGGTGACTATTTCTATAAGTCTACCTGCTCCATAGAGCTAAATAATCTGTGACATCTGATTTACACTCATTGTGTGTCTCTCCACAAACTATATTAGGAACTGGTCAAGACTTCCAAGGAATGTACAGGTAAGGATGATGATAATGGCGTTCTCACTTCTCATGCACCAGATTACCTGAGGAGGTTGTAGGTTGTACACACGTGATGTTGTCATGTTCAACACTCCAACCTGCCTCAACCCAGTTGATGTTGGTCTCGTGTGTTTCCTCATAGAGTCATTGTCAACCTACTTCAACCTGCCTCAACCAAGTTGATGTTGGTCCAGTGTGTGTCCCCATAGAGCTATTGTTAACCTACTTCAACCTGCCTCAACCCAGTTGATGTTGGTCCAGTGTGTGTCCCCCCATAGAGCTATTGTCAACCTACTTCAACCTGCCTCAACCCAGTTGATGTTGGTCCAGTGTGTGTCCCCCCATAGAGCTATTGTCAACCTACTTCAACCTGCCTCAACCCAGTTGATGTTGGTCCAGTGTGTGTCCCCCCATAGAGCTATTGTCAGCATACTTCAACCTGCCTCAACCCAGTTGATGTTGGTCCAGTGTGTGTACCCCCATAGAGCTATTGTCAACCTACTTCAACCTGCCTCAACCCAGTTGATGTTGGTCCAGTGTGTGTCCCCCCATAGAGCTATTGTCAGCCTACTTCAACCTGCCTCAACCCAGTTGATGTTGGTCCAGTGTGTGTCCCCCCATAGAGCTATTGTCTACCTACTTCAACCTGCCTCAATCCAGTTGATGTTGGTCCAGTGTGTGTCCCCCCATAGAGCTATTGTCAGCCTACTTCAATCTGCCTCAATCCAGTGTGATGTTGGTCCAGTGTGTGTCCCCCCATAGAGCTATTGTCAGCCTACTTCAACCTGCCTCAACCCAGTTGATGTTGGTCCAGTGTGTGTCCCCATAGAGCTATTGTCAACCTACTTCAACCTGCCTCAACCCAGTGTGGTGTTGGCCTAGTGTGTGTCCCCATAGAGCTATTGTCAACCTACTTCAACCTGCCTCAACCCAGTGTGATGTTGGTCCAGTGTGTGTCCCCATAGAGCTATTGTCAATCTACTTCAACCTGCCTCAATCTGGTGTGATGTTGGTCCAGTGCGTGTCCCCATAGAGCTATTGTCAACCTACTTCAACCTGCCTCAACCCAGTGTGATGTTGGCCTAGTGTGTGTCCTCATAGAGCTATTGTCAACCTACTTCACCCTGCCGCCCCCAAATCACAACTTCTACAGCTTGTCGATATTGTAGTGGTCAATGAGAACTGCGGTGAACTAACACCTTAGTTAATGTATGTAAGTAGTAATCTATACTATGTGTGACAAGTAGTAATCTATATTGTATGTGCTACAAGTTCTATATTGTAATGTGTATTGAGTGGTTTTGAATATTCCCCCCCCCCCCCCCCCCCCCCCCCCGTTATTTTTTCAGGTTGTATGGTTTGTCTTGTCTCGCAGAATATTTTGCCTTAGGGCATAGCCATTGTTCCTTTTGAAGGTGAAATACCGCATGTAGTACACAGCACACTTCCTCAGTCATTCCCTGGCTGCTGCTCTTCCCTACCGATGACTTGGTGCTCTCAAGCATGAAGTGATCCACCAACATTTATGGTCTCTATAATTCAGTATTCATCCAGCTATCACTGGCACACCCTGTGAACGTTGCTCAAGTCGGCATAACCACTGTGCGGGCACACACTGTGCGGGCACACACTGTGCGGGCACACACTGTGCGGGCACACACTGTGCGGGCACACACTCTGCGGGCACACACTGTGCGGGCACACACTGTGCGGGTACACACTGTGCGGGCCTGTGCAGGCACACACTGTGCGGGCACATACTGTGAGAATTGGCTTATATCTATTCCCACCATAGATGGATATACATTTAGCGTAAAAGCTAGTTGTTAGGAAGATGCATTTATACACAAAACTCAAACGACTACCACCTCCTAACAAGAAGCATGCGCCCAACTAAGAACATGCTCCTAAGTATAGCTCATACTCGTGATCAGTGCGTGCAAAACTTAGTCACTTGTTCTCGTGCCAAAGCAGTCCTAACAGACTATAATCTGGAAAGTGTTGATCGAAGTCATCATCATATCTTATGAGTCTGTCTAGAGGTCCTTCGATGGAGAAAAGCTATGTTTAATGGAAGACAAAGGAAATGTTTTTGATAGGCATGCCATTGGCATCTTGCTCGGGATGGATATCTTTGCCATTTCAGAACAGTTACACTGCCTGGCCTACCAATAGCCTTGTGATCCTCAGTAATGTGCTGTGTCAGCACAAAAAATATGTGCTTGAAGGAGTCATAGGTTCAATTGAGAGCGACTCTCATATGCACCTAACAACGAGCGTTGGAGTCAGCATATATGCACCTAACAATGAGCGTTGGAGTCAGCATTAGAATATGCACCTAACAACGAGCGTTGGAGTCAGCATATATGCACCTAACAATGAGCGTTGGAGTCAGCATTAGAATATGCACCTAACAACGAGCGTTGGAGTCAGCATATATGCACCTAACAATGAGCGTTGGAGTCAGCATTAGAATATGCACCTAACAACGAGCATTGGAGTCAGCATATATGCACCTAACAATGAGCGTTGGAATCAGCATTAGAATATGTACCTAACAACGAGCGTTGGAATCAGCATTAGAATATGTACCTAACAACGAGCGTTGGAATCAGCATTAGAATATGCACCTAACAACGAGCGTTTGGAATTAGCATTAGAATATGCACCTAACAACGAGCGTTGGAGTCAGCATTAGAATATGCACCTAACAACGAGCGTTGGAGTCAGCATATATGCACCTAACAATGAGCGTTGGAGTCAGCATTAGAATATGCACCTAACAACGAGCGTTGGAGTCAGCATATATGCACCTAACAATGGGCGTTGGAGTCAGCATTAGAATATGCACCTAACAACGAGCGTTGGAGTCAGCATATATGCACCTAACAATGAGCGTTGGAGTCAGCATTAGAATATGCACCTAACAACGAGCGTTGGAGTCAGCATTAGAATATGCACCTAACAACGAGCATTGGAATCAGCATTAGAATATGCACCTAACAACGAGCATTGGAGTCAGCATATATGCACCTAACAACGAGCGTTGGAGTCAGCATTAGAATATGTACCTAACAACAAGCGTTGGAGTCAGCATATATGCACCTAACAATGAGCGTTTGGAATTAGCATTAGAATATGCACCTAACAACGAGCGTTGGAGTCAGCATATATGCACCTAACAATGAGCGTTGGAATCAGCATTAGAATATGTACCTAACAACAAGCGTTGGAATCAGCATTAGAATATGCACCTAACAACAAGCATTGGAATCAGCATTAGAATATGCACCTAACAACAAGTGTTGGAATCAGCATTAGAATATATACCTAACAACGAGCATTGGAATCAGCATTAGAATATGCACCTAACAACAAGCGTTGGAATCAGCATTAGAATATGTACCTAACAACGAGCATTGGAATCAGCATTAGAATATGCATCTAACAACGAGCGTTGGAATCAGCATTAGAATATGCACCTAACAACAAGTGTTGGAATCAGCATTAGAATATGCACCTAACAACGAGCTTATACGGTACATATTATATTTGTATTTATTTTATTCTCCAAAATGGTCATGAGTTTTTAAATAATAATATTTTTGTTACAATGACTTTCTCAATAACTAACTTTCGGCTAGATGCTCTAGCATTATATTGTCGTTATTCCTGAAGAAGGCTGGAACATCTAGCCAAAACGTAGTCATTGTATCTGTGCTATGTCAACTGAGAGTTTGTTGTAGAGAGTATGTTTTTGTTCCTGTTAATAACCTAGACTGCTCCCTCTTTTGAGAGTTTCAAATCCACACAACGGTCTCTCTCTCAAAGGAGTTGGTCTGGAAGTGGGTGGTGCAATGGCATTGATATACTTGTCCTTACCGTACAGTTAACATGAATAATGCATGTTCATTTATAGCAAGACTCGAGTGCATAATAATCAGGACTTTTCACTGTTTATCTTCTTAAAACAGCAATGCTCTCTTCCAAAGTTAGCATGTTCTTTTCCTGGTAGACACGGTGCAAAAAAAACCTTTAAGCTAACTAAAGCTAACTGCCCACAACTACACTGTATACATCTGTCCTGTGCTTGGCAGCTGCTAGGTACACATCTGTCCTGTGCTTGGCAGCTGCTAGGTACACATCTGTCCTGTCCTTGGCAGCTGTTAGGTACACATCTGTCCTGTGCTTGGCAGCTGCTAGGTACACATCTGTCCTGTGCTTGGCAGCTGCTAGGTACACATCTGTCCTGTCCTTGGCAGCTGCTAGGTACACATCTGTCCTGTGCTTGGCAGCTGCTAGGTACACATCTGTCCTGTGCTTGGCAGCTGCTAGGTACACATCTGTCCTGTGCTTGGCAGCTGCTAGGTACACATCTGTCCTGTGCTTGGCAGCTGCTAGGTACACATCTGTCCTGTGCTTGGCAGCTGCTAGGTACACATCTGCCCTGTCCTTGGCAGCTGCTAGCAGTTGTTTACTGTACACATCTGCCCTGTCCTTGGCAGCTGCTAGCAGTTGTTTACTGTACACATCTGCCATGTCCTTGACAGCTGCTAGCAGTGGTTGTGTATGCTACGCTGTTGTAGAGATGGTGTCCAGGCTAGGGGGTTATCCAGCAGGCCTTGTGTGGGTTGAGAAAGTTATTAAATACTTTTGAGTGGTCCCCAGGTAGTAAAGATAGTTTGGCTGGTGTTGTTAGGTAGTGGAGGTGATCTGCAGCTAGAGGTAAGTTTGTGCTGTAATCTTTAGTGGGTCTCTCAAAGGGGGGAATTACTGTACAATTTTCAAGGATTTTCCCGTATATTTCAGTGGCACGCTTCTCCCATTTTATAAGTGATTATTTTAGCAACTGTTATTTTAGCAACTGTTCTCTAGTTCATGAACTAGAGGAACTGCATGTCAGTGTAGTACTCTATTATTTTGCTGTCTAGACTTTTCAACAAGTGCCCAAGACGGACAGGATGAAGGGGATGTCAGTGACGTAAAAGCTGAGAAGACGGGGGAAGAAGAACCTGAGAAGATGGAGGAAGACAAAGAACAATTCCATGCCACTACCCCTTCACCCAAATCAAAGAGAAAGAGAAAGGCAAGAGATATTGGCGAAGAGGTCGTCTCTCCGAAAAAACCAAAGAGGATGGCAGAAGCTATCGGCAAAGATGTTGCCTCTCCGCGAAAACAAAAAAAGAAGGCGTCCAGATCCGAGTCAAAAAGTTACCAAACTGGTCCCAAGGAGAAGAAAGATCCATTGGCAAGTTTGTGTTTTATTGCTTGGGAACATTCTGTAGGGAAATAGTTTTAATAATGTGTCGGTGGGTTTCCATTTGATCTCCCTTGCTTTCATGGTTATTGAAATTTGAGCCCCCCTATTTACCCACCCTCCTTGCTTTCATGGTTGATTGACTGGAAGGGATGGTCCATGGTGGCAGTTGCGATCACTGGTATTAATAATATATTAGCAAGTTTACTACAGGAGGTTAAAATCAACTGCTCAAATGTTGCATGTTCTGTGAATGATGCACTTGTGGTAGACAATTTGATAGTTACCCAAGGGCATGGGTCAAAGTGGATCGTCCAAATAATGTTGTCTTGTTCAGACCACATCAAAAGGAGAAAACTGTCAGTGATCTATTTCTTGCAATAAACAGCAAAATTAAGAGAACTGCGAACTGCGAAAAACCAACAAAAACAACAGGAAAAGAAATAACAAATTACGCAAGAAAGAATACCGTCATTTCTGGGATTTAATCTTGCCCCCAGCATTGTGTAGTGGATGCTAGTGATCAAAAGGATACTCAGTATTTTTGGCCCAGCATTGTGTAGTGGATGCTAGTGATCAAAAGGATACTCAGTATTTTTGGTGACTAAAATTGGCTTGTTTTGTTTGTGTTTGTTTGTTCCAGCCTCTTGCAGACCTCTTCACTGGAGTCAGCGTGTATCTGCTCCCTGGGACAACTAGGGCTGATGAACTCAGGAAATATTTCATCGCGTGAGTGATTCCATTAAATGACAAATTCTCTCACTTGGTCTAATAAGTGCCACATGACCAAACAACAAAGTGAATATTATTCTCAGCAGACTCTCAGTCGACATAGTACAGATTATTGACTTTCTTGATAATCAACTTAAATTTACTCACTCGACATTTCGGCTATTCATCAGGAATGTGATGAAGGCTAGATGCTATAGCTGAAATATAGAGTGAGAAAGATTATCAAGCAAGTCATTATATCTGTGTATATCGTTGTTATAAGGTTATTGGCAACATTTTTGTTTGTCGTCAATGCACTTGTTTTGTTGTTGTTTGTAGTTACGATGGAGAAGTGATGGAAGAATACAAAAAGTCAATGGCCACCTACATAGTCACTGATAAGAGCACATTGTCGCTCACTGATGACACGGAGGTGACTGCATCCATATTTCTTGTCAGAATAGCTGGGAGGAGGGAGGAACAATATATATTTTGGTGATTTTGCGGATTCCAGAGTCTAATGCGTAAATTATAAATTATAGCACAAAAACATTTGTATTAAGTTTACTATGGTCACTGTGCTTGCTTTGTGGGTCCTGTTCTAGATCTGTAGCAGCTGCTGTAGCAAATTAAGGTGTCATCAGGAAAGCTAATTTATTTTACAAGTCTCACTTTTGATTATTGAAAACACTTTGCAATAAGAAAAAGGAAAGTGTTTTCATTTTTGGCTTTAAAAACACCATTTATGTAGTGTTATCTCTGAATGGTAGTTGTTAGTCTTGAGTGGTAGCTAATCTTGAGTGGTAGTTGTTAATCTTGAGTGGTAGCTAATCTTGAGTGGTACATGTAGTTGTTAATCTTGAGTGGTAGCTAATCTTGAGTGGTAGTTGTTAGTCTTAAGTGGTAGCTAATCTTGAGTGGTAGTTGTTAGTCTTGAGTGGTAGCTAATCTTGAGTGGTAGTTGTTAATCTTGAGTGGTAGCTAATCTTGAGTGGTAGTTGTTAGTCCTGAGTGGTAGCTAATCTTGAGTGGTAGCTAATCTTGAGTGGTAGTTGTTGGTCTTGAGTGGTAGCTAATCTTGAGTGGTAGTTGTTAGTCTTGAGTGGTAGCTAATCTTGAGTGGTAGTTGTTAATCTTGAGTGGTAGCTAATCTTGAGTGAGTTGTTAGTCTTGAGTGGTAGCTAATCTTGAGTGGTAGCTAATCTTGAGTGGTAGCTAATCTTGAGTGGTAGCTAATCTTGAGTGAGTTGTTAGTCTTGAAGCTAATCTTGAGTGGTAGTTGTTTAGTCTTGAGTGGTAGTTGTTTGTTAGTCTTAAGTGGTAGTTAATCTTGAGTGGTAGTTAGTCATAAGTGGTAGTTAATCTTGAGTGGTAGTTAGTCTTGAGTGAGTTGTTAGTCTTGAGTGGTAGTTGTTAGTCTTGAGTGGTAGTTAGTCATAAGTGGTAGTTAATCTTGAGTGGTAGTTAGTCTTAAGTGGTAGTTAATCTTGAGTGGTAGTTGTTAGTCTTAAGTGGTAGCTAATCTTGAGTGGTAGTTAGTCATAAGTGGTATTGAGTGGTAGTTAGTCTTAAGTGGTAGTTAATCTTGAGTGGTAGTTGTTAGTCTTGAGTGGGAGTTGCTAAAATAGTCTTTTCTAATCCTCTGACCAAATATGATGAGATAAGATGATCAGCATCATGATGAATCTCCATGTTTTCATTAGGTTGGTGCTGACACTAAGCTAGTGAAGACTGACTGGATCTGGGATTCTCTTGGGCAAAGACAACAGTTGCCAGTAGAAGATTATCTGATTGATCGAGTTGCTCCTGCATAGCGATGCATATCTTTTATTAAAAGTACATTGCCAATCACCTGTGTAGATGTCAGTTGTGTATATATACAGGTTGAAATATTGCCATTTTGTTCTCGTGTACTAAAGGTATAATAGCAGTATCGCAAATAT
This sequence comes from Cladorhizidae sp. MBARI D1340-BT2, assembly GCA_028752905.1. Classification (NCBI taxonomy): domain Eukaryota; kingdom Metazoa; phylum Porifera; class Demospongiae; order Poecilosclerida; family Cladorhizidae; species Cladorhizidae sp. MBARI D1340-BT2. The sequence continues at coordinate 35,496,611 of JAQNBH010000008.1, forward strand.
CTTTAGCATAGAGCAATGCACAGAGTCTGTTATTTACTATGAAACAGGTTTGTTGAAATGTGTAGATTGTGTTGCATATAATTTCAGGTTGAGATGTCACTTCATTCTCATGCACTAAAGACAGCAGTATCTCAGAGATCTCTTTTAGCATAGAGCGATGCATGAGTACATATTTACTATCTAACAGGTCGATGTTCTTCCCAGGACTTTTGTAAGTGATGGATGGGGGTGTGGAGTATATAGCAGACTAATTAATCATGATGGTCGGCTGCACTAATGTGTTGGACATTCCTGAAATTTCATTTAAAAACTAAGAAACTGCTGAAGTTAATGCTGGATTCTCAAGATCCAGATGCAATATTTGATCTGTGTCCAACCCTGGTGGGCCTGAAATCTATGAAGTTTGGAATCATGTTCAAAGGTTAGCATGCTGTGAATGACCGTCGCCATGGTTGTAAATGTCATACGGCTGTGCTTTTTTCTGTAAGTGACCTGTACAATCAAATTGTTTTGAAGTATCCTGATATCAATGGGTCATTCTATTGAGTGGATACGGTGTCAGTTTTGGCCTCGAAATCCCTTCCAATAGTCATTGCTCTGCACACTTTGGTATTAAGTTCCTGGTACAGTCCAGACAAGTGACTGCAGATACTTTTGATTGTGTGGCTATTTTTAAACACCTCCATGAGCTTGCTATCGTGTTCAAGTCACGTGTCATATGCCAGTCAAGATGATAGCACTTGGTGAGCCTAAACTTTCTAGTGGCAGGTGTTGAACGGTAAGCATGTGGTTGTGAGTGCAAATGCTCTCCTTTCTGGGTTGGTTGTGAGTGCAAATGCTCTCCTTTCTGTGTTGGTTGTGAGTGCAAATGCTCTCCTTTTTGGGTTGGTTGTGAGTGCAAATGCTCTCCTTTCTGGGTTGGTTGTGAGTGCAAATGCTCTCCTTTCTGGGTTGGTTGTGAGTGCAAATGCTCTCCTTTCTGGGTTGGTGGCGAGTGCAAATGCTCTCCTTTCTGGGTTCGTGGCGAGTATAAATGTTCTCCTTTCTGGGTTGGTTGTGAGTGCAAATGCTCTCTTTTCTGGGTTAGTGGCAAGTGTAAATGTTCTCCTTTCTGGGTTGGTGGCAGGTGTAAATGTTCTCCTTTCTGGGTTGTTTCTCCTTTCTGGGTTGGTGGTCACGATTTCACAAAGTAAAAAGCCAAGAATGTTCCACCAGTGACACTTCCCTGCAGTGCCCCTAAAGGATGCTGATACCTTCTACTCGGGAAGTGATGAATCTAAGAACTCTCCCTATGGAGCTTTCAGAGAAGACAGTCAGCCCTACCACACTTCTTGATGCTCTTAATAATGCATGGCTTTGGGAGGTTCTTAAGCGCGAGTTTGAAGGATGTCAGTGATTTTGAGATAGCTGAATTTTCTGCATGCATTTGAAGAGGACATCTATGCTATCCTGTGTACATCTTTGCCACTTCTACATTCTCTCCCTTCAGGCTATCAACAGTCCATGAATGTTTGACTTCTGAGATCTTCTCTGCCACATTTTTTTCAATGTTATCCATGCTGTTTGCATTGGAAATGTTCTTTTCCATCTCCTCTGACATCTGCAGCCTCATATCAACACACCGGTAAGTCATGGTGGATAAGAGCTTTTGTCAGAGCTACTATGCAGTACAGGCTTCAATTAGCTTCAACTAGCATGTCTAGATCCAACAAGTGAAAAAGACCCAGTAATGCAACCTGGTCAGACAGAAAATTACTGCAGTGATCCAGACCTCCATCTGTGTATAGACACAAAGTTGAGGATGACAATGCTCCAAGGTAAGAAGCGCTCCAAGGTAAGAAGTAGTTCACTAAAGGGTCTGGAGCAAATATAATGCTCTTTGCATTAACTTGTATATATCTTATCCTTCTAGAGAACAAGCTCTGTGAAATTTCGAGCATGGAATCAACTGTGATAAAGAAGTTTCACCACATGATCACTCTGCAAGGCCTTTTTGTTTGCTACCTTTGTGGAGTCATGGGCGACTTGGTTCACATTTCTAAAGAACTCGGGAGACAAAGCAAGTCACTCCACCCATTGTGCACGGAATGATGCAGTAATGACAAGACGGAGTGAAAGAGGGGCTGCCGAATCGTTGGCCTGAAAAACCTGATCATACAATAATATTTTACTAATTTTTGTATGAATATTTTTTATGTTTGCTATCCATTCAAGAGAGGAAAGGTCATTGATGTGGTTTTATAATTGTTTGTTGTGGTAACAGGTTGGAGGGACACTGGACTAAATATATTGTTGCGAGTAAAAGAGCTATGAATCAGTATCATCATGCAGTGATAGTACATCAACATTATACTGAAGCTGAATACTCCTATATAATAGGCAATTAATTTTCTTGAAATGGTCCATGATTGACTGTTTTGTTACAATGATGATTCTGGTAGAAATGTTTTTGTCAATGCAGACAGAAGGAGGAAAGGGGACTCAAATAGGTAGGTGAGAAGCAGAAGCTACAATTCCTCTTAAGCTCTACACTTTCTGCATGAAACACTCAGATGTGTAGTGTGCATTTCACCTAGGTTCAGGTCTGTCAGATTAGATGCTCCCGAGACTTGTCTAGCTTCTTGAGAGGCACAAAGTTGGTAGTACGTGCAATCTCTCTTAGCCCACCAAATCCTGTTGTCATCCTTGGAGTCAAGGGACGTCGCTGTGGTAGGACCACACTCCATCCCGAGCTGTCCAAACAGTGGCCCCACTGCCCCCATCCCAGAGTCACTGTGGTAGGACCACACTCCATCCCGAGCCGTCCAAACAGTGGCCCCACTGCCCCCATCCCAGAGTCACTGTGGTAGGACCACACTCCATCCCGAGCCGTCCAAACAGTGGCCCCACTGCCCCCATCCCAGAGTCACTGTGGTAGGACCACACTCCATCCCGAGCCGTCCAAACAGTGGCCCCACTGCCCCCATCCCAGAGTCACTGTGGTAGGACCACACTCCATCCCGAGCCGTCCAAACAGTGGCCCCACTGCCCCATCCCAGAGTCACTGTGGTAGGACCACACTCCATCCCGAGCTGTCCAAACAGTGGCCCCACTGCCCCCATCCCAGAGTTGAAGGTGATGACTGGCTACTTCACGCAGGTCTCCACCACATCTGCAGAACTGAACCCGACCTTTGGGAAGTGATTCCATATCATGTTGTTGAACGACTCGTTCTTTTTTTGTGTCACCCCAAGCACACAGCACTCCATCAGCTTGCCTGGTCCTCAAACACCTTCTTCACATATGGGGTGACCTCTTCACAGATGGTGGGTTTGTAGGGTGGAGGAGCCTCTCCCTTGGTTAAGGCCCGATTGTGCTTGCACCAGGAGGGAGGTCCAGTGGGGCCCATGTGGTGTTGAGGGTGGGCGTCTGTGGAGACGGAATGGAAGAAGATGACCATTACAGCTTTCTTCATCTCCCTCACATCATTGGGGTGTGAGCAGTTGGCTTTCCCATAGTAGTGATGGAACAGCTTCATGAGTTTGTAAGTGCGGCGACCCTTCCCTCCCATCCTCACTCTTTTGCCATCAGGTAAAAAATATGGCTTCTGCTTGACAACCCTCAAGTGGTTTATCATCCACTTCTGGATGTGGTCCACACACACTCCTGCTTGGTGATCGGATGGTCTTTGCCATACGACTTGGCATTGCTTAACATTGGGAAGGTAGTCACCATCTGAGATCATGGTCGTGTATCAAAGCTTATGCTTCTATACTGACCGCATCCAGATCTGCAATGCCCCTTCCGTCTCCTTCGCACCAGACGATGTACTGAAGTTCTGGCCACAAGTCCTCCAATGCACCTCCCACCAATCCAAAAACTCAGCCGATGAGGTGTCAGGACAGTCCTTCCTCTTCTCCTGGCATTGGTTATGCCACTTGCTGACCATCTTCACATCCAGCACCTGTCCAGTCTCCCATGAAGCCATGATCACAACTCCAAAGAGAGCTGTGTGGCCTCGCTTGGACCATGCTATCGCATCCATAATTTCTTTCCGGAGCAGCGTCCTTGTGAAGTTGGGAAGCAGTAGCAGACTTGTTGGTCTCTCTCTCTGGGTCAGTAGTTGCTTGTTGTAGTGCTTGTACGTGATGGGGGGGATGCCGATTATGCCGGTGAAAGTGTCTAGGCCAGCCCATCCCTTCCCTTCCCAATGGTCCTCATCGCCAAATAAGCCTGCTGACCATGACCTGTCTAGCACAGTAGGGGTCGGTAACCTAAGATTTCTTGCTACACATAGTGCAGCAGATATAAACCTTCTAATACCAAATCCCTCTGGCAAGATCGATCTCACTCATAATCAGAGGAACACAACACAAAAAGGCACCGATTGACTCCATGAGGGAACTCATCTTCACCAGGTGAAGGTCCCCTGAAGTGTCCTCTAATGGTCCAGGCTGAGGTTGGGAGGGTTCAGGCTGGGAAGATCCAAGTCATAAATAGTGAGCCAAACCTATCTTTCTTTTAGACTTGAAAGCCACATGGACAGGTATGGTAGCAGCAGTGGAGCAGCAGTATGGGTTAGTAGGAGCAGGAATAGGGGCCATGGAAGGAGGAGTAGGGACAATGGGAGCAGGAGTAGGGACAGGATAGGGACAGTTGGAAGCAGGAGTGGGGGCAATGGGAGCAGGAGTGGGGGCCGTGGAGGGACAATGGGAGCAGGAGTAGGGACAGTGGGAGCAGGAGGGACAAGGGGAGCAGGAGTAGGGGCAGTTGGAAGCAGGAGTAGGGGCAGTGGGAGCAGGAGTGGGGGCAGTGGGAGCAGGAGTGGGGGCAGTGGGAGCAGGAGTGGGGGCAGTGGGAGCAGGAGTGGGGGCAGTGGGAGCAGGAGTGGGGGCAGTGGGAGCAGGAGTGGGGGCAGTGGGAGCAGGAGTAGGGGCAATGGGAGCAGGAGTGGGAGCAGGAGTAGGGACTGTTGCAGCAGGAGTAGGGAAAGACCATGTAAGTTTTTGTCAACATAGTGAGACCAGCACTCAAGCATCTTCAAACTAACTTACAAAAAAAAATCGCCAACTAACTAGTCTCGTGTGCAGTCGTTTTGATTCTGCATGTAATGAGCTGCATTCTCGCACTACTTGTCTCTAGGGTAAGCACCTGGAAGAAAGGTAGGCCTTAAACCAGTGCCATGAATTACAAGCGATGTTTAAGGACCATAACTTACAGAGAAGCTCATTATAAGGGATCTTAGCGAAGGCTTTACAGAATCGAAATAAGTAACATCAACTTGAGATTTTTCATTTAGTGAGCAATAGTAGTTGCTGAGTGGTAGAGAAGCCTTTTAAAAATCCGAATTGCAACAAGGAGATGGATTTGTCTATATATTCGTCTCTCAAAGATAAGGGAGATGGAACTTAGAAGTGAGATGGGCCTGTAGTTAGTGACAGATGATTTGTGTCCTGATTTATATATAGCAATGGCACAGGACTTGAAAAGTTTAAGGTTGAAACCATCGGGTCGTGTAGACCTAGTTGTGTCAAGCGCTACAATTGCTCTTGACCACATATTCTATGTTATTTAGCACATTAAGGTGTGAAGAGGTTGTAAGTGCTTCTGGTGAACACAGAGTGAAAATAGTTGTCCACCTTTCCTGAGTTGGAGATAACCCAAGATTGTCTAGAAAGAGTGTGGGGGGAATTAATTTTTTTGTCAGCCTCCGTAAATCTTGAAACTGTTATTATAAGTCAGCCCATTTACAATTATTTTCGAAGGTAGATTTGGTGATGACTGAATTGAGAGTGTGAGGTAGTGAGTTTGTAGAAGTTAGTAGAAGTGGGATGAGATTTGTATATATTTCCTTCCGAGTGTATTAAGGGGGGTGTCTTGAATGGTTTTTTCTGATTTTTGTTCAAATTAAATAAATTTTTTTTTGCTTCGTTCTATTCTATTATGTCTATGCTAGCTGTATTTCAGTATTTGAAAGCTCCCTTCTAAAGTTATATATAGCTATTTTAGTGCATGCTTACTTCAAGTAAATATCTTACCCGAGATTATCAAATACCTGAGGGAGAAGGCCTGAGCGAGGGACACTTCGGAGGAGAAGTTACTCCTACGCTATACCTCCCTGATCTCCGATGGTGACTCTAAGACCTACAAGCAACTGTGTGACTTTCAGCTGTTACGGTAAAGATGTCAAGAAGCACGAGTGTGTGGCTCATGTTGAGATGTGTCAGGATAGAAGGATACGTGCAAGAACCCAAGAATCATGCATTACGTGTATTATGACTGTAGACTGTTTTCTAACTTACCAAAAATCGAAAAGTCATGGTCATAAAAAAGAATAGAACTTGATAATTTTTTTAGGATAGCTCTTTTCCTGCTCTTTCCAATACAATTGTGAAAATTGGACCTTTGTGTTTAAAAGTATTGAGGGTTTTGTGAAACCATGCCTCCTACAAGGGTTGACCTCAATAATTAAAAAAAACTGCACAGTATGTGGCAATGTTTACAATGCATTCTATTCATCAGTGGTTGTGCTAAACACAACCTAAGTGGTTTAGAGAGCATGAGAGATTACCTTGACTTCTATAGGTTTGAAGGTAGCGTGGCGTACATGCCCTCCCCCCCAATCCATATCTTTACATAGGAAGAAGCTATGGACAAACTAATTATATCACTCGAAAGAGCATAGAAAGCACTGTATTTCTCAGAATGACCCGAGTTTAAAAAAAGTTAAGCATTTTAAGGAAACCATATAATACACCCCCCTTTTAAGACAATTCAATTTAGGTTTTAAATTGGGGGTCATCCATTGAGGACATTGGTAGGCTGACTCTGGGAATAAATATATCCATTGGAACTTCTTAGGAATTTCTTAGAATAACACTGTCGTGCAAGGAATTAAGCTGAAATCTTTGTCCAATAGGTAAGAGGAGAGAGACGATAATCCAGTTAAAAGCATGTCTTGGTGGCTGTTGAGATGTTATGGTTGGAGAGCATATTGATATAGAAAAAGAAATGATAAATTGATCAGAGAGAGACAATTAAATGTCACTACATTTGTGTATTAAGTATTGTTTTTGTTGACGTTATTATTCTTGTTGTGAACTGATGATTTGATGTAGTGTTGCAAGCTATGTTTGGTCAAAAATACTAAGAGGGGTGAGTCTGTCATTTTATCTGAGCTATGCACTTTTTGTTGCTCAACCTAGTTCGTCTATCCATATCTCTGCAACTGTCATTACTTGAGTTACACCTCCACATATGCAGCATACCCTTTGGTGGCCAAGGAATTAACCGCACGTGTCACATGACCGCTGCAGCGTATGCTGGGTGTTGATACTGTAATGTGCCAGAGTTTCTTCTACTTGCCCAACCAACTTGAGTCCGCAGCTAACGTAAAGCAGTCAGGTGTCAAGCTGTAATGCAGTTTAACCGATGGATATAAAAACTCTTCAAATTGGGAGTAGCTCAAGCGTGTCACAAGGTGACTTTTGTTCGTTGAACTCCACCATCAATTGTTCTTTACCAAACTACGTTCAACTTGATATCGGCATCGCTCCAAGCTATGTCGCCATAACTTCGTGTTCCTTCTCATGTGTGGGTTCCGTCCTGATCATGCTCACGTACTTCTTGTTGAAGGATTTGCGGACAGGAGCCCAGAAAATCATCACCATGTTGGCAGTAGCTGACCTAATCAGTGCTCTGGGTTACATTCTGGGCTCAACAAACTTTATCTATCACTACGATGCCAAGTCAGGGTGCGAAACTTTCTATAAGCTGTGCATAGCTCAAGCATTTGTCACATCCTGGTCGTCACTGGTTTCGTTTAGTTGGACTATTATCCTAGCATTTTACTTCTTCCTTCTAATTGTCTTCAAGCGTGCCCAAGCAGTGTCAAGGGTGATGCTGGTGTACTCCGTCCTGGCATGGGGCGCCCCCCTGTTCATCGTGGTACCGCTGCTCCTCCTGGACAAGCTCGGCTATGCACACTATGCAGCGTCAAACTGGTGCTTTGTGAAAGACGATTCCACAAACTTGAGAGAAGGCTGGAAATCCGTGCTGATTGTTCTCGTGGCCGGAAAGTTTTGGGAAATTTTGAGTTACGTGTTGGTGACGGTTCTCTATGTGGCCATCACCGTGGTGATTGGAAAGGTGGGACACTTGCAAAGATTGTCGTTAGTGTGAGTGCTCTTTTGTGTCCCGTACAGCCTTATTTCCTGTTGTTTCATTGGGTGGGATAAAGGGGAAGGGTCTGGCGTGTTGCCGTAGCTGTAAAGTGCTTAGTTCAGAGTGCACTCCAATCATTGTGGTCATGTGTATGGTAGAAAAATCTCTGGGAGCGTGTTAGCTACGGGTTGGTTGCTGCATGGCTACTCTTTATCTCATAACTTCTCCCTCTGCCCGAGACTCTACCATGTGCATGGCCACAAAGGTGCTAAGTTTGAAGAGCACTCTGAACAAAACACTCACTCCATTGACTGTGTGCAGGATCTTTCCCTTTCCAAGAGGTAAAGGGTTGGCTACATGAAAATGGTGTTTGTGTGCGTGTGTTGTGAGCACAGTGTTTAACACCACTTTCTGACGTGAGTTATTTTGTGGCTGTGTTTGTGTGCATTCAGCATGTGTGCATGCGTGCATGGCAAACAACACTCGTACACATGCTTTGTGTTGGTATGCATGTCAGTCTAAGACGACTGTTGATGTACGAGGATGAATCACTGCAGGTGTGTGCTCGTCCTTCCTTGCCGGAGATCGGTAAGGAGGACTACATACACCTCCTCACCTTTAGTCCTAGTCCTCTTTGAAGGACTCTCTTGTGCATGTACACACTGAGCAAAGGTGGCTGGAGAGAGCTCTATTATCGTGTGTACAATGCCAAGACCATCATCTTTTGAATAACCTTAGTTGTGTCTGGGGAGGGGGTGGGGGTGAGTTTCATACAGAAATATTTGATGGGGGGGGGGGGCATGTTTTTGGTGTGCCTAAAGTTATTTTCGTGGTGTGCATATGTATTATCGTACATGCTTTGACTAGGGCAGGGGTGGTTCATGGTCTATGGGCCCCAAGGGTGTCCACGAAAGGACTCCGGGGATCTATGGAATATGGGGCAATCCAATTATTCTTTTTGCTTTTGTTGTGGAAACTTATAAACACTTATAAAGGACAAAATGGCACACCAATGTCTATTGTTTAAGATCTGGGGCATTATTCTTTGTGAAGGTGACTCTTTTGTTGTTGTTGTTGTTGTTGTTGCTGTCATAAATATCCTCTGGTATAATATAAATGTGACCTTATCATTTTCTGGGGAGGAGGTCCGTGGACTTCATCTGATTCTCGAAGGGGTCCATGAACCTAAAAAGGTTAGGAAGCCCTGGTTGAAGGGGAATTTCTGTTGGTGAGGGGGTAGGGGGGGGCGGGGGTTCCCATCATCACTATGATATTAGTTGTGTTCTCCTCTCTATGGGTGTCAAATAGCAATGAAAAAGAGGATGGCAAAATCGATGCTCTCAGATTGATTCTGAGACATTTTGAGGGTACTTTCCTATAGTTAAAGTACTAGCACATGGACAGAACATTCTAGAGTATGATACAATTGCATCTTGCCACAGAATAGTTTTGTGGCAAGATGCGATTAAATCTACACTACAATTTGGAAAGCTAACCACAGAATAATAGCACATGACCAGGACATTCTAGATTAACACATGATTGAAGTGTGACACAGAATATTCTAGATTTATTCACAATTTTGTATAATAATAATAGTGGAGAAAAAGGCAACGTAAAGAAGAGTCGGCATCTCCTAGCATGCAAGAAATCCTGGACGAGATGAACAAGTCACATACGTACGGAGGAATTTTCCCTGAGACGTGGAAGCTATTCATTACAATGGTACTTCCTGTTGGCACAGCAACAGTAGAGTGTTCCTTTAGTCAAATGAAGTTGATTAAAACTCGCCTACGCAGTCGTCTATCTGACTCGAACCTAGAACAATTAATTAAAATTAGTATAGAGGGTCCTCCGATGTGGACTTTAATGCAATTCTCGACATTTTTAAACAGAAAAATATATGCATTTTACTTCAATTTAGTACTACTGAACTCACTGTTGTAATTTTCACCATACATTATTGTATATCTTCGTTTATATATTAATGTTGTTTATAAATTGTTCATGCATAATTATTATAATTTTATTACTGTTGATCATCTTTGAATTTGCTATTGCTTCTACGTTCCCTTCTCTGTACTGCTCTTTTCCCCCGCTACTGTAATGATTACATAAGAAATTTCATTAATATAAATTTTTATTGCGAAAATTCTTGGGGGGAGGGGGGGGGGGGGGGGGGGGGGGGGGTAGAAATCGTTTTTTTGGGGGGGGATATCCCGGCCCTCCCCCCCCTCCCTGTATGAAACCCTGCTAACTGTATACCTGTTCATCATTAGAATCATCTCTCTATGGTCATACTAACTCTGTATATCTGCTCATCATTAGAATCATCTCTGGTCGTACTAACTCGGTATACCTGTTCATCATTAGAATCATCTCTCTCTGGTCGTACTAACTCTGTATACCAGTCATTGGAATCATCTCTCTGGCCGTACTAACTCTGTATACCTGTTCATCATTAGAATCAACTCTCTCTGGTCATACTAACTCTGTATACCTGTTCATCATTAGAATCAACTCTCTCTGGTCATACTAACTCAGTATACCTGTTCATCATTGGAATCATCTCTCTCTATTTGTACTAACTCTGTATACCTGTTCATCATTAGAATCATCTCTCTATGGTCATACTACTCTGTATACACCTGTTCATCATTGGAATCATCTCTCTATGGTCATACTATTCTGTATACCTGTTCATCATACTACTCTGTATACCTGTTCATCATTAGAATCATCTCTCTATGGTCATACTACTCTGTATACCTGTTCATCATTAGAATCATCTCTCTATGGTCATACTACTCTGTATACCTGAATCATCTCTCTATGGTCATACTAATCTGTATACCTGTTCATCATACTACTCTGTATACCTGTTCATCATTAGAATCATCTCTCTATGGTCATACTACTCTGTATACCTGAATCATCTCTCTATGGTCATACTAATCTGTATACCTGTTCATCATTAGAATCATCTCTCTATGGTCCTACTACTCTGTATACCTGTTCATCATTAGAATCATCTCTCTATGGTCATACTAACTCTGTATACCTGTTCATCATTAGAATCATCTCTCTATGGTCATACTAACTCTGTATACCTTACCTGAATTATCCCGAGCTTCATTCTAGGCTTTCCTCATGACTTTAGTTTTCATGTAAATATTTGCGCTGTCATTGAGGCAACAACAACAACAACAACAACAACAACAGCAATGGATCTTGTGTTTGTTCTTCTTGAGGTGACAGACAGTAGCTAGAAATTGCAACACACCCCCTGCTAAGTGCTCCGACTCCAGCTTATTCAGTCTTCTCGATAGAAAATTGTGTTCTCGTACATTTGTCTCCGGTTGTAGCCATGCTCGCTCGCAGCTCTCCTTTCCACCCCATTGCAGCTTGATATGCGAATGATCTGGACGGACACACTCCAAAATGGAGCTGACCCCTCCCCCCTTCCTTTATATGCACATCTAGTTAGCCTTGTGGATAATCCGAGTTTCCGGACAATCGAGATTCTATTATTTATATTGAACATGTTTTTATTGTGAGAAGTAGAATTAAACATGTATTTCCTGTTCTTCCTTCCTCCCTACCCCCGTCCAGACCAGGAGGCAAGTGAGGAACACAGTGCTCGAGCCTCGGGTGATCCACATAGAGTCACGCCTCCTTGCCATCCCCATCATCTTCATCCTCCTTCGCGTGTGGGGCACTCTCCAGTTCATCTTCTCCATCATCGTTGCTGCTGCAGACCATGTGGAGGATAACTGTGTCTCGTATGACGTCAACATCACGTTCAAGGTCTTTGGGATCCTGCAGGTGAGGGTGTGGTTTAGCTTGGCTCGTACTGATTGGTCCCCATAATTGTTATACTGGAGCAAACATGGACGTCATTAAAAAAATAATTATGATGAACCACATGAACCGAACAATAGATTTTTTAAAACCTGCACATGCCCGGTAGACTGCCGTGTCATTATGAAATAGTCTGAAGACATCCTACTGTAAATGGATGACCTGTCCTGTATGTGAGCAGGTCAAGTATGAACAGGTCACCCATCCTAAATATGAATGGGTCACCTATCCTAAATATGAATGGGTCACCTAGATCCTAAATATGAATGGGTCACCTAGATCCTAAATATGAATGGGTCACCCATCTTAAATATGAATAGGTCACCCATCCTAAATATGAACGGGTCACCCATCCTAAATATGAATGGGTCACCCATCTTAAATATGAACAGGTCACCCATCCTAAATATGAATGGGTCACCCATCCTAAATATGAATGGGTCACCCATCCTAAATATGAATGGGTCACCCATCCTAAATATGAATGGGTCACCTAGATCTGGATCCTAAATATGAACGGGTCTCCCATCCTAAATATGAATGGGTCACCTATCCTAAATATGAATGGGTCACCTATCCTAAATATGAATGGGTCACCTAGATCCTAAATATGAATGGGTCACCTAGATCCTAAATATGAATGGGTCACCCATCTTAAATATGAATAGGTCACCCATCCTAAATATGAACGGGTCACCCATCCTAAATATGAATGGGTCACCCATCTTAAATATGAACAGGTCACCCATCCTAAATATGAATGGGTCACCCATCCTAAATATGAATGGGTCACCCATCCTAAATATGAATGGGTCACCTAGATCTGGATCCTAAATATGAACGGGTCTCCCATCCTAAATATGAATGGGATACCTAAATATGAATGGGTCACCTAGATCCTAAATATGAATGGGTCACCTATGTAGATCCTAAATATGAATGGGTCACCCATCTTAAATATAAATAGGTCACCCATCCTAAATATGAACGGGTCACCCATCCTAAATATGAATGGGTCACCCATCTTAAATATGAACAGGTCACCCATCCTAAATATGAATGGGTCACCCATCCTAAATATGAATGGGTCACCCATCCTAAATATGAATGGGTCACCTAGATCTGGATCCTAAATATGAACGGGTCTCCCATCCTAAATATGAATGGGTCACCTAGATCCTAACTATGAATGGGTCACCTAGATCCTAAATATGAATGGGTCACCTAGATCCTAAATATGAACGGGTCACCCATCCTAAATATGAACGGGTCACCCATCCTAAATATGAACGGGTCACCCATCCTAAATATGAATGGGTCACCCATCTTAAATATGAATGGGTCACCCATCCTAAATATGAATGGGTCTCCCATCCTAAATATGAATGGGTCTGAGTCTCCCATCCTAAATATGAATGGGTCACCCATCCTAAATATGAATGGGTCTCCCATCCTAATTTTGAACGGGTCAACCATCCTAAATATGAACGGGTTACCCATCCTAAATATGAATGGGTCACCCATCCTAAATATGAACGGGTCACCCATCCTAAATATGAACGGGTTACCCATTGGTGGGTCACCCATCCTAAATATGAACGGGTCACCCATCCTAAATATGAACGGGTTACCCATCCTAAATATGAATGGGTCACCCATCTTAAATATGAATGGGTCACCCATCCTAAATATGAATGGGTCTCCCATCCTAAATATGAATGGGTCTCCCATCCTAAATATGAATGGGTCTCCCATCCTAAATATGAATGGGTCACCCATCCTAAATATGAATGGGTCACCCATCCTAAATATGAACGGGTCACCCATCCTAAATATGAATGGGTCTCCCATCCTAATTTTGAACGGGTCAACCATCCTAAATATGAACGGGTTACCCATCCTAAATATGAATGGGTCACCCATCCTAAATATGAACGGGTCACCCATCCTAAATATGAACGGGTTACCCATCCTAAATATGAATGGGTGGGTCACCCATCCTAAATATGAACGGGTCACCCATCCTAAATATGAACGGGTTACCCATCCTAAATATGAATGGGTCACCCATCCTAAATATGAACGGGTCACCCATCCTAAATAAGAACGGGTTACTCATCCTAAATATGAATGGGTCACCCATCCTAATTTTGAACGGGTCGCCCATCCTAATTTTGAACAGGTCAACCATCCTAAATATGAACGGGTCTCCCATCCTAAATATGAATGGGTATGAATGGGTCACCCATCCTAAATATGATGAGCGGGTTACCCATTCTAAGTATGAAGGGGTCACCCATCCTAAATATGAATGAGTCACCCATCCTAAATATGAATGGGTCACCCATCCTAAATTTGAACGAGTCACCCATCCTAAATATGAATGGGTCACCCATCCTAAATATGAACGGGTTACCCATCCTACCATCCTAAATATGAACGGGTTACCCATCCTAAATATGAACGGGTCACCCATCCTAAATATGAATGGGTCACCTATCCTAAATATGAATGGGTCACCCATCCTAAATATGAATGGGTCACCTATGTTCTCCCGAATTCCAATGTGGCAAATTTGCCTAGTGTAAATTTGTGAAGAGATCCTGGCAGTGGCATCTAGACTGAATGTGAGAGCTAGTTACTGGACCTGATCGGGACTAATGTGTGTATATGAGGCTGGTTCCAGTCTAGCCTCATTCCTACATGTATACAAGTATATTAGTCCTATGGAGTGGTGCTTTCCTGAGTTCTACCTATACGAGCTCCTACAGTATATGAAGTGGTTCCTATATGAGATGGTTTCTATACGAGGTGGTTCCAATATGAGGTGGTTCCAATATGAGGTGGTTCCAATATGAGGTACATGTACATAGTTCCAATATGAGGTAGTTCCAATATGAGGTAGTTCCTATATGACGTGTTCCTATATGAGGTGGTTCCTATATGATGGTGGTTCCAATACGAGATGTCCTGTACGAGGTGTCCTCTACGTGATGGTTCCTACTGTATATGGGATGACTTATGTATAGGAGGATTGTCCTTGTAGAAAGTGGTTCCTGTACGGATGTTGACCATTGCAAAAAGCCAGTGTTGTAGAAATACAAGCCAGGCTAGTGTATGGCAATTAAAACTTCAAACAAATAGACAGCAACAATAAAGCACATAGTGAGATGGCTGGCAGCTGGAAGGTCCTGCCTGCCTCCATCGGCAGCTGGAAGGTGAGGTGCCTGCCTCCATTGGCAGCTGGAAGGTGAGGTGCCTGCCTCCATCGGCAGCTGGAAGGTGAGGTGCCTGCCTCCATTGGCAGCTGGAAGGTGAGGTGCCTGCCTCCACCGGCAGCTGGAAGGTGAGGTGCCTGCCTCCATCGGCAGCTGGAAGGTGAGGTGCCTGCCTCCATCGGCAGCTGGAAGGTGAGGTGCCTGCCTCCATTGGCAGCTGGAGGATGGTGAGGTGCCTGTCTCCTCCTGGAAGGTGAGGTGCCTGCTTAAACTGGCAGATGGAGGAGCGTGAGGTGCCTCCCTCCACTTGTCGATGGAGGAGCGTGAGGTGCCTGCCTCCACTGGCAGATGGAGGAGCGTGAGGTGCCTGCCTCCACTGACAGATGGAGGAGCGTGAGGTGCCTCCCTCCACTTGTCGATGGAGGAGCGTGAGGTGCCTGCCTCCACTGGCAGATGGAGGAGCGTGAGGTGCCTGCCTCCACTGGCAGATGGAGGAGCGTGAGGTGCCTGCCACCACTGTTTGTGCTCTTCATCAATTCTGGCTTTGTTCTATATGCATGCATATACAGACCGACCAAGTGTCACACCTCTGGCATGCATCCTCACTTTTTACAGGAGGTTCTCGTACTTGAATGCTCAGATGTACAATTCCCACTCCTGCTTCCAACTGCCCCTGCCCTAGCCCTAGACCAAGCATTATTGTGTCATGGGTGTGTGTTTTATTGGCCACAGTATGTGTGGGGCTGGTGTGTGTGTGTTTTATTGGCCACAGTATGTGTGAGGCTGAGTAGCAATGGTGGATGATGGCTCTAGCTAGACATGATGTGTGTGCTGTATATGAGGCTGAGTAGCAATTGGTGGATGATGGCTCTAGCTACATAGATGGAGAGGGCAGATGTTTTCATGACGTGTTGACCCTCTGTAGGAGGGATCTTAGCAATAGTGCCTGACGATGCTTGTGACCTGTTGTGCCGAGTGCAAGTCCAGGAAAGAGGAGACACATGGACTGACATGAGAGTGAACAACTTGCGAGTGGAACAGTGGGTTTCTTTCTTCTCCATCTCGCACATGGATGGAACTGTCTTGCACTTTTGACGTAGAAGGGGCGACAGTCCGACCCCTGGCAGCTGCAGATGGAGTTCTATGTTGGTGTGAGGGGTGTGCATATACATAGAACAGGGCCCTGCCCAACCCAAGCTAACACCTGCTCCTACTCTTTGACTGAGAGGGCCCTGCCCAACCCATGCTAAGACCTGCTCCTACTCTTTGACTGAGAGGGCCCTACCCAACCCAAAGCTAAGACCTGCTCCTACTCTTTGACTGAGAGGGCCCTACCCAACCCAAAGTTAAGACCTGCTCCTACTCTTTGACTGAGAGGGCCCTACCCAACCCAAAGCTAAGACCTGCTCCTACTCTTTGACTGAGAGGGCCCTACCCAACCCATGCTAAGACCTGCTCCTACTCTTTGACTGAGAGGGCCCTGCCCAACCCATGCTAAGACCTGCTCCTACTCTTTGACTGAGAGGGCCCTACCCAACCCATGCTAAGACCTGCTCCTACTCTTTGACTGAGAGGGCCCTGCCCAACCCATGCTAAGACCTGCTCCTACTCTTTGACTGAGAGGGCCCTACCCAACCCATGCTAAGACCTGCTCCTACTCTTTGACTGAGAGGGCCCTGCCCAACCCATGCTAAGACCTGCTCCTACTCTTTGACTGATCCTCTGCACATGTGAACAAAACTAAGTTTATAAAAAAATGGCCTCACAAAATGAATTTATTTTTACTGCACATGCCCAGTCGACCACTGGCTGATGTTTAAACTATATTTCTATGGCCGATGATGGCCACTGCAGAATTCTAGTCAGTCTCTCTCTGACTGTTTCTGGAAGTTCTTTGGCTTAGGAAAGCTGCACAGCCCCCTCGACTTTTATCTGGACTGGTTCATGGGAAGGGTTCCTAACTGGAGTAGTGTGAGTCAAACCCTCAGTGGGGAGTTAGGTAGAAAACTTGGTACTGTCGCACATGACATGTGCAAAGTTTCGTACAGGGGGGTAGGGGTGGATATCCCTCCTAACCCAAGTTTCCCCCCTAGTTTAGATCAAATTTATAATTAAATGCCATGGAGAGGAAAGCTTGCATGTATGTTATTATAACAGTATATACTCAGTGCAGCTAATTAAAGATCAATTCTTCTATTAGTTTCTTTAAAAATGTCAAAAATTTCTTCAAATTTCACATTCATCAGTTCTGGTCCAATCTTCATTAACCTAGACAAGTTACAATCAGATAGGTGATTTCTAAACCTGGTCTTGATCATTTTCATGTCACTGAAAGATCGCTCCACTGTTGCAGTCCCGATTGGCAAGACCAAAATGATATGAAGGAGGGCAAAGGTTTGTGGAAATATGCCTTCATATGCTTCAGTAGCTTCCATTGACTGAATTACATCTTGCATGCTAGGAGGTTTTGCTTTCTTCCATGCATTATCACCCTTTCTTTGCCAAGTGTCCTCCTGAAAAATTTCCATTCAGACACAAGTTCTTAACCCTCTCACTGTCAATGGCGCCATACGGCGCCACGGCTTTGAAAAATAAATTAAAATATAAGCATTTGTCAATAGGCAATAATTTTTATATCAAAAGATAGCTGAATTCAAACTCTATTTACACCAAAAAAATTACGGCGGTTGGACGGAGGAAAGTTAATGAAATTATATTTAAAACACGAACGGTTTTCAGTCGGACGATATCAACAATGGATAAGAGACTGTCAATAGCTGAAATTATTTCCCAAGTGGCTTGGGACATTTCTGGTGATGAATCAAGTGACGAAGAATGTGAAGGCATCCATTCCTACCTCGGAGATAGTCGTGTGCAATGCAAATACTGCAATGTTCACCTTTGCATTATGGAGGATCGGAATTGTTTCCATGCTTTCCACAACTTGGTTGACTTTTGCCACAGACACTGATTTCACCTCAAATTCCACCCAAAATTTCTTTCGATTACATTATGTCAAACAATTATATCAAATGTTTACTGAATGTTGTATTGACAAAGTTCTTGTTGATAAATAAGGACATTTTTGTGGTCGATTTATGAAGACCTTATTATGCGTTGGCATAACTTTTGTATAGTAATGTATATTCCTAGGTTATTAGAAGCAAAAGAAAGGATATTGATAGAGCTATCTTATGAGCTATATATCGAGTCCATAACATGAACTATGGAGAAGTTATGGCACTCCTAATCATGACCATTGTTTGCATAATTATATTCATATTATGTGGTTAGTTTGTGGCCACACCTTTTGACCACAACTTCTAAAACAATCATGCTATCACATGACCAAATGGTAAATGGTTGAGCTAAATATCTGATTTGATATTAATTTTTTAATGTGGCTGTGTTAAATTTTAAATAATTCTCCACAATGCTGACAGTTAAGGGTTAAGGTCATAGTAGAACTTCTAGAGAATCCAAAATGAAATATTTTAAGAATATGCAATACTACATTATCTTTAGCTACAGAAGTCATTACAGTGGTAATTCACTTCAAAGACGGCATGAAAGTGGGTGTGACCATGAAAAGGGCGTGTCACAGTCTAGTTGTGGTTTTTCCCCCTACAGAAAAATCCTGTATGAATCCCTGATATGTATGTATGTGTTAGCCGTACTTTCATCTGTAAAAAATATGAACAGGTCACCTGTCTTACCTGTTTAGGCGATAACTGATATATCCACACCTGCAGGAGTTCACGCATGATAATAGTTGATATATCTGCACAAAGATTGTGACTTGTGCAGCATCGTAGGTAGAACTGAATCAGCACGGGCGTGGTGAGCACCTCCATTGTCTGCCCAGCCTCCACAACAGTAGCTCCCCAGACTTGCGAGTGGTCCTGGACAAACTCGACTGTAATGGATGCTGTGGATTATCTATTGGAGCAACTCTGAGAGAGAGAAGAGCTGATCAGGTCCTCTTGATAATCCAGCAGGTGTCCTTTACCTCTTTTTGTGCAGTCATTGACTAGCCTCAGTTTGTCAAGGATAAGATCTGTGGAACTTGTTATGAAACTGAGGAAACCGTGTCGTTCCGTTGCATCTCTCAGTGTTATCTCAAGACACTTCTACTCTGTGGATGTAATGTGGCAGAGCCGTCTCTCTGAGTGTTTGTATTTGGTCTTGTGTGCCTGAGGCTTTCGGCTACATCAGGTGTTGAGCGGATATCACAAGACAACATCCTGTCGTTAACGGGGGGGGGGGGGGGCAGAACATATCACCAGTCAATGTTCAATTTTGGGCCTCCCATCTTCTTCTCTTCTCCATGGATAGTCTTCTGCGTCACACACTTACGACCAGCTGTAGTTACATGATCTCTGGTCGTGTGATCTAATGGAGCACTCCGATGATGCCTGCGTGATGCACTTACTTTGTGCGAGACCAAATACACAGGACACAGATCTATTGATTTAGACAGCCTGTCGGAGAATGTGTGACCTGTAGATGTAATTAAAGTTTCTTTCTTGCATCACTTCGTCATGATCCTGTGGTTCTTGTCCTTCAGATGTAGTTCAGTTGTAGAAAGACATAATTGTTCTGAGGTATGCTATCAAAGGACTTGGTTGAAGCATGGGATGTTAAGTACTCTGTAGTACGCCATGTGCACCTGCCTACGTGACTGTCGTTGGTGCACAGCCTTCTCTTGTTCGAGATGTGCCAGGGACTATATGTCTCCTTCTGCATCAGAGATTGTGTTTCTCCCGTTACTGGCCGAGCACCAGGCCAGACTTATGTCTGGTGATGTCTGCAGACGACACTCTCCAGGCTGTGCTGTGTAGCAATTTGTTTGTCCACCATTCTTCTAGCTACATGTAGCCAGAATCTTTGTTCCATACCATGCCTTGTGAGGTACCTGTACATAGTAAGAAGGTTGTTGTTCTAAGTCATCCATCTTTACCGGAATAGACACAGCTCACACGGACATTCCGCTCACACGGACATTCCGCTCACACGGATGCTGTATGTGTTCCTGTGTATGTTCCTTGCAGGTGCCCACAGAGTAGGACAAGTGAATGCCCTGCAGGTGCCCACAGAGTAGGACAAGTGAATGCCCTGCAGGTGCCCACAGAGTAGGACAAGTGAATGCCCTGCAGGTGCCCACAGAGTAGGACAAGTGAATGCCCTGCAGAAGAGTGGACTGGCTGGTTGCAAAGAAGGAGCATGTCTTCATATATGGCTGAGAGAGAAGCATTTTGTTGAGGTACAGTACTGTGGAAGCAACCTGCCATGGAAATCGAGACTTACCCCATCAGACAGTACTTACTTATTTGCTTGCTTGCTTACAGAGTACCGTGAGAAAGCTGACAGGAACTTCCGACATTTTGTTAAATATATTTTTCACTCTTAATATGCTCTCCAACACTCGTCCATTGATTATACGCAGTTACATCTCTCCTCTGAGTGTCAACTCTGTAGCCAGTTCTCTCTTGTCCACGAGTGGCAATGCATGCAAGGATTTCTGCTCTGACCTTAGCTAGCCTCTGCTCCTTCATGATGGTGCACAATCTCCATCCGTAGCTGGAACGTGTTGAGGAATCGAGGAACTATGTTGTAGCAACACTCCGGCATCCTTGAAGCCCGTGCTTACATGGACTTGGGTATGGCCAAGGCAGGAGATTCCTTACCATTTATTGCAGGTGAATGTTCGGCTCTACCTTAACGCGTGTGCATTGCATCACATATCGCGTGCGCGACATTACAAACCTTCCCAACTCCCTGTGTGAAGTTCACTTCGATAGCCAATATGAAATTGGCTGCGTGCAAACATGTATACGCACAATGCATTAATATTGTCATAATACTTTCAGTGTTGCGGAATATTCACGAGCAAATATTCACGAGCAAATATTCACGAGCAAATATTCACCCACCCCCCTCCCTTCATCCTCCCTTCATCCTAAAGGCTCCGAGACACACTTTTGAGGCTTTAAAGAACCTTAAGAATTTTTTAATACTAATATGTATGTCAGCTTGATGTGGGGCGTGGCATACATGGGGTGGGATATTCTGTGATAATAACTAGGCAGCTGTGATGCTAACTTGAAGGCTAGTTCACAATATGGCGTGAGACCTTCACAGGTCGTATCGCCTCTCTTCGAGCAGTCCACAATATCTGCCTGGTCTGCTTTGCTTAGAACTACCAATTATGAAACTCCACCCATTGATTAACGAGCCTTCGATTCTAAATGACTTGCCAGATACGGCCTTATACTAAGAAAGTTCGTCTAATGACCTTTCCACATTCATCGAGAAACTTTTTTCCTTCTGAAATTCAAATAAAGCACACCAACACATGTTGACCGATATCGCGACTGGATAGAATAGAAATCAAAGTCTATTCAAGTGAAGCGATGTGACTTCATGTTCACAGTATCACTAGATTGACTCGTCGCTAGAGCGAGCGGCACATTATGAACTGGCCGTACGCGGCCGGTGACTTCTGAATGGGCTCTTGTTGCCTGCAGCATCGCACGAGTGCATACAAAGACACACGGTATCCTGTTTGTTTATAAGAAGAGACTAAGGGAGTCTGGTGAAAAAGGGTTTCTCTCAGAGGACTTGTCGTTGGCCAGTTATGGAGACGAGTTGGAGCTCATGTCTGTGCTGGTTGCCGCACAAGAGTTATGTACTGCCTTGTTGTCAGGGTTGTCTTGGCTGTAGCAGCTGCGCCACTTGGAGTGGGTTGATAAGAACCTGCAGTTGTTATATGATAAGCCTGGGCAGTGGCCAAGATTTGGCACAGAAAACCGAGTTCATCTATTCAGTCCAGCCAATGCCAAACATTATACTTCAATCAGTGTACAACTGCACACCCCTCCCTTGTTTTTCCCCATGTTTGGATACACTAGAAATATTACATTTTAAACTGCAATCTACAGGGAGATACAAGCCATTGTAAGAATCATCCCTTAGGGTGGGCCTTGCTAATGAGTACATTAATTAAGGGAGTCCTACCACTTGCATTTTCTGGTAGTTCAGCTGTAGAAGTCATATACATGTATATAATATAAGGAGGCAGCTGCCTACTTGGGGTAGAGAACATGGACCACACCACCTCATGAAGAAAGCTCTGATACAGCAATGTTTATATCATTGCATGCAAGAAGACATTGCCTCTGAATTCAAAATGAATTGGACAATATTAACGACATACCCTTCTCATTCTTTGCTGATCACTTAAATTGTAAGTCTTCTTTGAGCCAACCATTATCTTCATGCGATTTAAACTTTTCTATTGCTTTTTTCCAATTTTGTAAACTAAACTGTTTACAATGCAGTTTCATAACAAACTCGGCATAACCAACTATGCTGTATTACTTCATTGTTCATACTGATGAGATACTCAGGCATAACAATGGGGGGTATCATTTGGCATTCTTTCTCTCCTTCTACGAAAAGAAACCATTTCTTAAGGTCTCCTATTACGCTGTCAATAACTTCCAAATATTCCTTTCTGTAAAGCTCGTCGACGGAACCAAAGGAATGCTCATCTCCATCGTTGTTTAACTTACACTTGGGAGTCGTCGTTGCCTAGGCAATATACTGGTGGGTCACATTTGTCTTTATCTTCGATCAATAAAAAAAAAATCGAACCTTTCATCATTTCTACGCTTAGTTCACCATGGTAACATCAACTGCAACAAATCATTTATTGGCATTAGTATTCACTCCTCGAAGTGTAACTCATTAATGTTCAGTAACACTGAAAATCAAAGCAGAGAGCCTCAAACCAAAATAAGTTAGAAGCTTCTCCTTGAGTGCTGGCACATCACTAGCTTGCCTAGAACAATCATCAGTTCCCTGCGAGGAGACTTCCATAGTTTCTTGAAGTGACAGGAGTTATGAAGAGTTCCTTGCACAACTTCTGCACGGACTGTCTACCTTGTTGGGAAAAACGTATTCCTGATACAGGTAGTCTTGATGTTGCCTTTGGACTTTTTCAAAAAGCGACTTGCCGTTTGGGTGAGCATTTTATCAATTGGATAACTTCCATGGCAAAGTTGAAGGCCTCTGTGTTGCACTTACTCTCCCTAGGCTCCGGGCATAGATAGCTTCGCGCAATGTACGAGGCAGTGTACCGAAATTGCTGATTTATTATCACCCTCAAATCTTTGGCAACACCACTGATGCAATGCAACCCTGAGAACTCCTTGCTCCATCATTTCTCTGTCCCTTTGCAAAGACTGAATGGAATGCCTAGAGACTATCCTTCAAAAGTGAATGAAGACATTTTGGTGGTAGCATCAACCTTTTCATTGACATGGTTTTCTGATACTCAACGCAGAGCAACAAGAACCTGTCTGGTAAGACATGTCCATAGCCTCACCAGCCAGCCATGAAGACCAACACTGGGAAAGCTAATCAGCTTATCAGTGAACCTTGAACTTTGATGAGCCATTATCTGCATCATTTCATTAATCATTCCTGGCGGCTGATATTTGTGGTGTTCCATCCACACCATTTCTCCCAATAGTTGAAGCATAGCAGTCACAGGTTTGAGCCACCACCACTGTCATCTCTGGTGGAAATGACTTGTCGTAACAAGTAATGCAGAGCTGAGAGCTGATTTATCTAGCCACTTCTCTGGCGAACACGGATGATATCAATTTACTTTGAGAGAAGTATTTCAGTTATAGGGCTAGACCCTGTGGAAACGTCAAACGCTACAGCATCTCTATGAGCTCTGCAACGTTCCTGCTCTTTAAAGCTTGTTGTGGCTTTGTTTCCATGTTGGAAAAACCAGTAAAACAAATGCTTTTGTCCTTATAACAATACTCTTTGAACTCTATGCTGCTTCTGTGCCTATAACAACAGTATGCTTTGAACTCTATGCTACTTCTGTACCTATAATAGTATGCTTTGAACTCTATGCTGTATAATAGTATGCTTTGAACTCTATGCTGCTTCTGTACCTATAATAGTATGCTTTGAACTCTATGCTGCTTCTGTGCCTATAACAGTATGCTTTGAACTCTATGCTGCTTCTGTACCTATAACAGTATGCTTTGAACTCTATGCTGCTTCTGTGCCTATAATAGTATGCTTTGAACTCTATGCTGCTTCTGTGCCTATAATAGTATGCTTTGAACTCTATGCTGCTTCTATGCCTATAACAGTATGCTTTGAACTCTATGCTGCTTCTGTGCCTATAACAGTATGCTTTGAACTCTATGCTGCTTCTGTGCCTATAACAGTATGCTTTGAACTCTATGCTGCTTCTATGCCTATAATAGTATGCTTTGAACTCTATGCTACTTCTGTACCTATAATAGTATGCTTTGAACTCTATGCTGCTTCTGTGCCTATAACAGTATGCTTTGAACTCTATGCTGCTTCTGTGCCTATAACAGTATGCTTTGAACTCTATGCTGCTTCTGTGCCTATAACAGTATGCTTTGAACTCTATGCTGCTTCTATGCCTATAATAGTATGCTTTGAACTCTATGCTACTTCTGTACCTATAATAGTATGCTTTGAACTCTATGCTACTTCTGTACCTATAATAGTATGCTTTGAACTCTATGCTGCTTCTGTACCTATAACAGTATGCTTTGAACTCTATACTGCTTCTGTGCCTATAATAGTATGCTTTGAACTCTATGCTGCTTCTGTACCTATAACAGTATGCTTTGAACTCTATGCTGCTTCTGTGCCTATAATAGTATGCTTTGAACTCTATGCTGCTTCTATGCCTATAACAGTATGCTTTGAACTCTATGCTGCTTCTGTACCTATAACAGTATGCTTTGAACTCTATGCTGCTTCTGTACCTATAACAGTATGCTTTGAACTCTATGCTGCTTCTGTGCCTATAACAGTATGCTTTGAACTCTATGCTACTTCTGTACTTATAACAGTATGCTTTGAACTCTATGCTGCTTCTGTACCTATAACAGTATGCTTTGAACTCTATGCTACTTCTGTGCCTATAACAGTATGCTTTGAACTCTATGCTGCTTCTGTGCCTATAATAGTATGCTTTGAACTCTATGCTGCTTCTGTACCTATAACAGTATGCTTTGAACTCTATGCTACTTCTGTGCCTATAACAGTATGCTTTGAACTCTATGCTGCTTCTGTACCTATAATAGTATGCTTTGAACTATATGCTGCTTCTGTGCCTATAACAGTATGCTTTGAACTCTATGCTGCTTCTGTGCCTATAATAGTATGCTTTGAACTCTATGCTGCTTCTGTGCCTATAATAGTATGCTTTGAACTCTATGCTGCTTCTGTACCTATAACAGTATGCTTTGAACTCTATGCTGCTTCTATGCCTATAATAGTATGCTTTGAACTCTATGCTACTTCTGTACCTATAATAGTATGCTTTGAACTCTATGCTACTTCTGTACCTATAACAGTATGCTTTGAACTCTATGCTGCTTCTGTGCCTATAATAGTATGCTTTGAACTCTATACTGCTTCTGTACCTATAACAGTAGTGAATTCTATGCTACTTCTGTGCCTATAATAGTATGCTTTGAACTCTATGCTGCTTCTGTGCCTATAATAGTATGCTTTGAACTCTATGCTGCTTCTGTACCTATAATAGTATGCTTTGAACTCTATGCTACTTCTGTACCTATAACAGTATGCTTTGAACTCTATGCTGCTTCTGTGCCTATAATAGTATGCTTTGAACTCTATACTGCTTCTGTGCCTATAATAGTATGCTTTGAACTCTATACTGCTTCTGTGCCTATAACAGTATGCTTTGAACTCTATGCTGCTTCTATGCCTATAACAGTATGCTTTGAACTCTATGCTGCTTCTGTGCCTATAACAGTATGCTTTGAACTCTATGCTGCTTCTGTGCCTATAACAGTATGCTTTGAACTCTATGCTGCTTCTGTGCCTATAATAGTATGCTTTGAACTCTATGCTGCTTCTGTACCTATAACAGTATGCTTTGAACTCTATGCTGCTTCTGTGCCTATAACAGTATGCTTTGAACTCTATGCTGCTTCTGTACCTATAACAGTATGCTTTGAACTCTATGCTACTTCTGTGCCTATAACAGTATGCTTTGAACTCTATGCTGCTTCTGTACCTATAACAGTATGCTTTGAACTCTATGCTGCTTCTGTGCCTATAACAGTATGCTTTGAACTCTATGCTGCTTCTGTGCCTATAATAGTATGCTTTGAACTCTATACTGCTTCTGTGCCTATAACAGTATGCTTTGAACTCTATGCTGCTTCTGTGCCTATAACAGTATGCTTTGAACTCTATGCTTCTGTACCTATAACAGTATGCTTTGAACTCTATGCTACTTCTGTACCTATAATAGTATGCTTTGAACTCTCTGCTGCTTCTGTGCCTATAACAGTATGCTTTGAACTCTATGCTGCTTCTGTGCCTATAACAGTATGCTTTGAACTCTATACTGCTTCTGTACCTATAATAGTATGCTTTGAACTCTATGCTGCTTCTGTGCCTATAACAGTATGCTTTGAACTCTCTGCTGCTTCTATGCCTATAACAGTATGCTTTGAACTCTATGCTGCTTCTGTGCCTATAACAGTATGCTTTGAACTCTATGCTGCTTCTGTACCTATAACAGTATGCTTTGAACTCTATGCTGCTTCTGTGCCTATAACAGTATGCTTTGAACTCTATGCTACTTCTGTACCTATAATAGTATGCTTTGAACTCTATGCTGCTTCTGTGCCTATAACAGTATGCTTTGAACTCTATACTGCTTCTGTACCTATAATAGTATGCTTTGAACTCTATGCTGCTTCTGTACCTATAATAGTATGCTTTGAACTCTATGCAGCTTCTGTGCCTATAACAGTATGCTTTGAACTCTATGCTGCTTCTGTGCCTATAACAGTATGCTTTGAACTCTATGCTGCTTCTGTGCCTATAATAGTATGCTTTGAACTCTATGCTGCTTCTGTACCTATAACAGTATGCTTTGAACTCTATGCTGCTTCTGTGCCTATAACAGTATGCTTTGAACTCTATGCTGCTTCTGTGCCTATAACAGTATGCTTTGAACTCTATGCAGCTTCTGTACCTATAATAGTATGCTTTGAACTCTATGCTGCTTCTGTACCTATAACAGTATGCTTTGAACTCTATGCTGCTTCTGTGCCTATAATATGCTTTGAACTCTATGCTGCTTCTATGCCTATAACAGTATGCTTTGAGGGGGGACAGTTGCATTTTTTAATAAAAAAATAACAACTTGTGGTTAGCACTTTATAGCTCCGTAGATTCTGTAAACTTCATGGTATGGACTTGATATATAGCTCAAAAGATAGGTCTCTCTGTGTGCTCTCTTTTGATACTTTTCATATGTATAACTATAGCCAAGTTACTGGACCTAAAGTGAAGGTAACTTCAAAACCTGAATGACTGATTTTATGGCATAAATATCTCCAGATTGCAAAGTGCTAACGAGTTGAAATTAGCACCAGTGGCTAGAGGAAGCCCTACTCTTATTCAACGAGTGTTTTCATTAGGCGCTAAAACGTAAGTACGCGGTCAAGCGCGTGGGTGGAAAATGAGTTTTATTTATTTTTATTTTTTGATCAGAAGATTTTTTAAGATTACAATCAACAATATTGGCTACGTATTGTATTGGTATAGAGTTCAATGGATTTCACTGATGTAGTGATATTCGACCCTCACTCATGGCAAGGTCGATTGGTGATGTTTCATGAATATGGGGGCCTGAGGTAGATCTAGCACCCCTGAGACAAGTGATGGTTGACCTCAGAAGAGAGAAGCTAAGAAGGACACGCAACCAGGCCATGACAGTGCTGTAGTGCTGATCTCTTTTTGCTGCAAGTAGGGAGGCAAGCCTTTTGTAGGCTACTGTTGCAGACTTTATCATTCCTCCAGAGGTTGAGAACACTAGGGGGGTGAATGAGCCAAATTCAACATCTCGTACTCTTTGTTCGTATTTCCTCCTTTTCTCTCTCTCTTGATTTTTGTAAGCTGCTCCTAACTGGAGTTGTCGGTAGCTGCGAGCGTTAGGGTTAATCACCTTCACATCAAAGAAAGCCTGCTGGTACCTATTCCCCCAGAATCCCTGTGCACTTACATCTAGCCGGGCTCCATCTTCTGTCAGGGTAGAAGCTAGGTCCACAGACTCTCCAGTGAGTGGCTGCAGTGGTGGTTCTACTCTGACATTGTGACATACCTCTGACATCAGTTTGACAGTGATATCTCTTAGTTCATTGTGACATATAGTCGGATAGCCTCCTGTCGAGCAGTTGAGAGCGTGATCAACGGAGAATGATCTGCCACATATGCAACTAGTTGGTAGTTGAGATGGGAGCCAGTTGTAGCGTAAACACAAGGCATCCCGGAACTATCCCTTGTGCAACGAAAACCCATGCTCCTCAACCGGTATTGAGGAGCATCGGAACGATCCCTTGTGCAACGCAAACCTATGCTCCTCAACCGGTATTGAGGAGCATCGGAACGATCCCTTGTGCAACGTAAACCCATGCTCCTCAAACGGTATTGAGGAGCATCGGAACGATCCCTTGTGCAACGCAAACCTATGCTCCTCAACCGTTATTGAGGAACATCGGAACGATCCCTTGTGCAACGTAAACCCATGCTCCTCAACCGGTATTGAGGAGCATCGGAACGATCCCTTGTGCAACGCAAACCTATGCTCCTCAACCGGTATTGAGGAGCATCGGAACGATCCCTTGTGCAACGTAAACCCATGCTCCTCAAACGGTATTGAGGAGCATCGGAACGATCCCTTGTGCAACGCAAACCTATGCTCCTCAACCGTTATTGAGGAACATCGGAACGATCCCTTGTGCAACGTAAACCCATGCTCCTCAACCGGTATTGAGGAGCATCGGAACGATCCCTTGTGCAACGTAAACCCATGCTCCTCAAACGGTATTGAGGAGCATCGGAACGATCCCTTGTGCAACGTAAACCCATGCTCCTCAACCGGTATTGAGGAGCATCGGAACGATCCCTTGTGCAACGTAAACCCATGCTCCTCAACTGGTATTGAGGAGCATCGGAACGATCCCTTGTGCAACGCATACCCATGCTCCTCAACAGGTATTGAGGAACATCGGAACGATCCCTTGTGCAACGTAAACCCATGCTCCTCAACGGTATTGAGGAGCAGCGGAACGATCCCTTGTGCAACGTAAACCCATGCTCCTCAACCGGTATTGCGGAGCAGCGGAACGATCCCTTGTGCAACGTAAACCCATGCTCCTCAACCGGTATTGAGGAGCATCGGAACGATCCCTTGTGCAACGCATACCCATGCTCCTCAACCGGTATTGCAGACAACATGGACGATGCACCTTTCTCGCTTGCTAATTCCATGGATCGACGTAATGAATCTATTAGTCTTGGTTGTAGATGGTCAGCTTTGGTTTCCAAGTGCTTTCTCTTGTTCAGTCGAACGGTACATTTCTCATTTGCTTGTTCGACCATGTCATCGTGTGTAAGCTCATGTTCTTGCTTGATGATGCATGCAACCAATGGACCAGTCACTCTTCTTGACTTCTTGAGCAGTCGAATTGGAAAGAGGCATCCTCGGTTTGTTTTGTGATGCCTAGACCACCCATGCGAACAGGCAAGGCAAAGAGGTCCCTTTCCTCAGAATCTCTGCTCGTCAGTGCTGGAATGAAATGATGGCAGATAGCATGCTCAAGAGGTTGTAGCAAATCTGACATGTCAGGGATGGTGCGTAGAAGTTAAGTCCATTTTCCACACAGGCCATGTGTATAGGCCGAATAAGCCGCACGGGGTTGTGTCTTGGCTATTGAGGACAGTTTCAATATTCATGATTTCCAATTCCCCACCTTCTCAGAAACATATTCTTGAGTGTATGATGACTTGGCAATAGCATCACCCAGGTGCCTTTTCTCATCTGTTGTTATGGAGCTTTTGAAAACACATTCTGCCCTGGCTCGATGCTGCTCTTTTACTATAAGCCATGTTTTGATTGAATTGCAGAAGTAGCCATAGTTGGGACCAGCTCCCTCAGTTGGTTCCACCAAGCATGTATTTGCTCTATAGAGCCGCAAGCCGTTGCATCATCAGCATACCATGTCTGCTTTGCATCAGTAGATTTCAATCTGTTTATCAGTGGGATGATACCAATGGCATACATGGCCATGGCGAGTGGATCACCTTGAGTGGTTCCTTCTCGAGACGATATACATTCACCTCCTATGAACAGATGGATGTCTTCCCTGTATGAGTTGATGAGGATTTTGGCAAGTGGTGGGCACAGGTGTTGGATGTTTCTCAGTGCTGATTGACGATTCAAACTGTTGAAAGCATTGGATGCATCTACCAGCAGGACAGCTTCTGACTGTTCATCAGAAAATAGCTCCCTCATTGCAGCTTCACTGCCAGCTTCCTGACCAGCACATAGTTGAAGGCATCCTGCAGCTTCCAAGATGTCAGTCTTCAGGACGGCAAGAATTGTAACAATTATCCTTCTCGCAGTCTCACCCACACCAATTGGGCGCACTCCAGGATTTTTATCCAATGCAATCCATCGGCTTGCCAGGAGAGGAGCTATCCCCTCAGGGTCAACAGATTCAATACACAAATGTTTGGCAACAAGTGCCAAGCTGCTGCACAGTCCATCTGAGGCACTCTCAAAGGTGGTGCAAAGTCTTCTCCAGGCAAATGCATCCATTCCAGAGGGGCTAGCAGATCCAGTAACACGCAATGATATAGATCGAATGAAGTTGCCATCAATGCAGTTGAATATCATGGGGTCAGATGAGGAGGACTGAAGAGTATTGGGGAAGGGTGGTCGACCTGGAGGATGTTTGATTTTGAGTTCATCCCCGACTGAAAACAGGAGGCCCTTGTGGGTTCACTATTTCAGCATCAATCAAAAGAGGACCACCCCTTGATTCTCCAGAGATTATCTTAATAGCCTCTGGCATTAGTTTGGATAGTAGGCGTGAGTTTTATGGATTATTAACGAAATTCATTTTCCACCCGCACGCTTGACCACGTACTTACATTTTAGCGCCTAATGAAAACACTCATGGGCTTCCTCTAGCCACAGGTGCTAATTTCAACTCGTTAGCACTTTGCTATCTGGAGAAATTTATGCCACAAAATCAGTCATTCAGGTTTTTGAAGTTCCCTCCACTTGTAGCTCGTAACTTTGCACTTATGAAAAATATTTTAGTATCAACAGAGAGCACAAAGAGAGACCTATCTTTTGAGCTATATATCAAGTCCATACCATGAAGTTTACGGAATCTATGGAGTTATAAAGTGGTAACCACACAAAATAAAAATACATCATTATGGTATAGTTCTCCTAAAAAAATGCTCCTGTCCCCCCTTGAATTGTATGCTGCTTCTGTACCTATAACAGTAGGCTTTGAACTCTATGCTGCTTGACAGTCATAGCAATACCTTTTAAGCATCTGAGCAGAAATGAACCCATGCACATGATTTCTACCATGATGGCAACAAATGTCTCTTCTGCACATTCAGACCAGATCCATATTCCTTTTCAGTTCTGCTAAGCAACTCTTTGTTAGTAGGTTGGTTAGTTTACCCTGGCAGCACTATAACATATGTAGGAAAACTCCTGGAAGTATACCTACAACTGGAGAGTTGACCGTCAGCAGCAGCAAATGAGTGAGAGTTGCCCATCAGCAGCAGCAAATGAGTGAGAGTTGACCATCAGCAGTAGCAAATGAGTGAGAGTTGCCCATCAGCAGCAGCAAATGAGTGAGAGTTGCCCATCAGCAGCAGCAAATGAGTGAGAGTTGCCCATCAGCAGCAGCAAATGAGTGAGAGTTGCCCATCAGCAGTAGCAAATGAGTGAGAGTTGCCCATCAGCAGCAGCAAATGAGTGAGAGTTGACCATCAGCAGTAGCAAATGAGTGAGAGTTGCCCATCAGCAGTAGCAAATGAGTGAGAGTTGCCCATCAGCAGCAGCAAATGAGTGAGAGTTGCCCATCAGCAGCAGCAAATGAGTGAGAGTTGCCCATCAGCAGTAGCAAATGAGTGAGAGTTGCCCATCAGCAGTAGCAAATGAGTGAGAGTTGCCCATCAGCAGCAGCAAATGAGTGAGAGTTGCCCATCAGCAGTAGCAAATGAGTGAGAGTTGCCCATCAGTAGTAGCAAATGAGTGAGAGTTGCCCATCAGCAGCAGCAAATGAGTGAGAGTTGCCCATCAGCAGTAGCAAATGAGTGAGAGTTGCCCATCAGCAGCAGCAAATGAGTGAGAGTTGACCATCAGCAGTAGCAAATGAGTGAGAGTTGCCCATCAGCAGCAGCAAATGAGTGAGAGTTGCCCATCAGCAGCAGCAAATGAGTGAGAGTTGCCCATCAGCAGCAGCAAATGAGTGACAGTTGCCCATCAGCAGTAGCAAATGAGTGAGAGTTGCCCATCAGCAGCAGCAAATGAGTGAGAGTTGCCCATCAGCAGCAGCAAATGAGTGAGAGTTGCCCATCAGCAGCAGCAAATGAGTGAGAGTTGCCCATCAGCAGCAGCTAATGAGTGAGAGTTGCCCATCAGTAGCAGCAAATGAGTGAGAGTTGCCCATCAGCAGTAGCAAATGAGTGAGAGTTGCCCATCAGCAGCAGCAAATGAGTGAGAGTTGACCATCAGCAGCAGCAAATGAGTGAGAGTTGCCCATCAGTAGCAGCAAATGAGTGAGAGTTGCCCATCAGCAGTAGCAAATGAGTGAGAGTTGCCCATCAGCAGTAGCAAATGAGTGAGAGTTGCCCATCAGCAGCAGCTAATGAGTGAGAGTTGCCCATCAGCAGTAGCAAATGAGTGAGAGTTGCCCATCAGCAGCAGCAAATGAGTGAGAGTTGCCCATCAGCAGTAGCAAATGAGTGAGAGTTGCCCATCAGCAGTAGCAAATGAGTGAGAGTTGCCCATCAGCAGTAGCAAATGAGTGAGAGTTGCCCATCAGCAGCAGCAAATGAGTGAGAGTTGCCCATCAGCAGTAGCAAATGAGTGAGAGTTGCCCATCAGCAGCAGCAAATGAGTGAGAGTTGCCCATCAGCAGTAGCAAATGAGTGAGAGTTGCCCATCAGCAGTAGCAAATGAGTGAGAGTTGCCCATCAGCAGCAGCAAATGAGTGAGAGTTGCCCATCAGCAGCAGCAAATGAGTGAGAGTTGCCCATCAGCAGCAGCAAATGAGTGAGAGTTGCCCATCAGCAGCAGCAAATGAGTGAGAGTTGCCCATCAGCAGCAGCAAATGAGTGAGTTGCCCATCAGCAGTAGCAAATGAGTGAGTTGCCCATCAGCAGCAGCTAATGAGTGAGAGTTGCCCATCAGCAGTAGCAAATGAGTGAGAGTTGCCCATCAGCAGCAGCAAATGATTGAGAGTTGCCCATCAGCAGCAGCAAATGAGTGAGAGTTGCCCATCAGCAGCAGCAAATGAGTGAGAGTTGCCCATCAGCAGCAGCAAATGAGTGAGAGTTGCCCATCAGCAGCAGCAAATGAGTGAGAGTTGCCCATCAGCAGCAGCAAATGAGTGAGAGTTGCCCATCAGCAGTAGCAAATGAGTGAGAGTTGCCCATCAGCAGTAGCAAATGAGTGAGAGTTGCCCATCAGCAGCAGCAAATGAGTGAGAGTTGCCCATCAGCAGCAGCAAATGAGTGAGAGTTGCCCATCAGCAGCAGCAAATGAGTGAGAGTTGCCCATCAGCAGCAGCAAATGAGTGAGAGTTGACCATCAGCAGTAGCAAATGAGTGAGAGTTGCCCATCAGCAGCAGCAAATGAGTGAGAGTTGCCCATCAGCAGCAGCAAATGAGTGAGAGTTGCCCATCAGCAGTAGCAAATGAGTGAGAGTTGCCCATCAGCAGTAGCAAATGAGTGAGAGTTGCCCATCAGCAGTAGCAAATGAGTGAGAGTTGCCCATCAGCAGCAGCAAATGAGTGAGAGTTGCCCATCAGCAGCAGCAAATGAGTGAGAGTTGCCCATCAGCAGTAGCAAATGAGTGAGAGTTGCCCATCAGCAGTAGCAAATGAGTGAGAGTTGCCCATCAGCAGCAGCAAATGAGTGAGAGTTGCCCATCAGCAGTAGCAAATGAGTGAGAGTTGCCCATCAGCAGTAGCAAATGAGTGAGAGTTGCCCATCTCAGCAGCAGCAAATGAGTGAGAGTTGCCCATCAGCAGTAGCAAATGAGTGAGAGTTGCCCATCAGCAGTAGCAAATGAGTGAGAGTTGCCCATCAGCAGCAGCAAATGAGTGAGAGTTGCCCATCAGCAGCAGCAAATGAGTGAGAGTTGCCCATCAGCAGTAGCAAATGAGTGAGAGTTGCCCATCAGCAGTAGCAAATGAGTGAGAGTTGCCCATCAGCAGCAGCAAATGAGTGAGAGTTGCCCATCAGCAGTAGCAAATGAGTGAGAGTTGCCCATCAGCAGTAGCAAATGAGTGAGAGTTGCCCATCTCAGCAGCAGCAAATGAGTGAGAGTTGCCCATCAGCAGTAGCAAATGAGTGAGAGTTGCCCATCAGCAGCAGCAAATGAGTGAGAGTTGCCCATCAGCAGCAGTGAGAGTTGCCCATCAGCAGTAGCAAATGAGTGAGAGTTGCCCATCAGCAGCAGTGAGAGTTGCCCATCAGCAGCAGCAAATGAGTGAGAGTTGCCCATCAGCAGTAGCAAATGAGTGAGAGTTGCCCATCAGCAGCAGCAAATGAGTGAGAGTTGCCCATCAGCAGTAGCAAATGAGTGAGAGTTGCCCATCAGCAGTAGCAAATGAGTGAGAGTTGCCCATCTCAGCAGCAGCAAATGAGTGAGAGTTGCCCATCAGCAGTAGCAAATGAGTGAGAGTTGCCCATCAGCAGTAGCAAATGAGTGAGAGTTGCCCATCAGCAGCAGCAAATGAGTGAGAGTTGCCCATCAGCAGCAGCAAATGAGTGAGAGTTGCCCATCAGCAGTAGCAAATGAGTGAGAGTTGCCCATCAGCAGTAGCAAATGAGTGAGAGTTGCCCATCAGCAGCAGCAAATGAGTGAGAGTTGCCCATCAGCAGTAGCAAATGAGTGAGAGTTGCCCATCAGCAGTAGCAAATGAGTGAGAGTTGCCCATCTCAGCAGCAGCAAATGAGTGAGAGTTGCCCATCAGCAGTAGCAAATGAGTGAGAGTTGCCCATCAGCAGCAGCAAATGAGTGAGAGTTGCCCATCAGCAGCAGTGAGAGTTGCCCATCAGCAGTAGCAAATGAGTGAGAGTTGCCCATCAGTAGCAGCAAATGAGTGAGAGTTGCCCATCAGCAGTAGCAAATGAGTGAGAGTTGACCATCACCAGCATCAAATGAGTGAGAAATATTGGAACAGATTTCATTTTCATGATCAGTACCATCGTCTATTGCAAGACTTGAGTCGGTCATCGGAACTTAACATTTGGGACTTACCTGGGGATCTGAGCAAAAGGAAGACCTAATGCCCAGTTGACTGGTGTCTGCCTTCCTGTTCTTTACTAACCTCAAGTGGCATTCTTGACTTGGTTCAGAGCTGCACTTGGGATTAAACATGTTCCCTTGCTGTGCATTATTGACGTGTGCCAATAATGCACACCTACAAAATGTGTCACCTTTGTACCACATCTGGCTCTTGACATGTCGCCATAGGAGTACAGTGCATGCATTGAGCCTGCAGAATGATGTTACAATCTGCAACCATGCTACACATGATCAAGGTAGCCTATGGGTGATGGTTGCACACTTCAGGGTTGGGTTGGGGGTGGGCTGTTCCTAATCCCCTCATGTGCATGACAGCAAAAATGCTCCCAAAGACATCATAAAATGAGCCATTCTCCAGAGCAAAAGCCACCTGTGCAGAGATAGCGATAGCGATAAAAAATGATTGTAACCAACTTACGGGGGGCCAAGCTACACCAAAAATTGAGTCGATTGCTCATAACGCTGAGGCCAACACCCAGGGTTTCATTTAGGGCGGGCGGGGGGGGGGGGGGGGGGGGGGGGGGGGGCATGGCTGCCCCTCCTTGGAACCTTTTTGCCACCCCTTGAAATTGTATTATTAAGCTTCATTAGAAACTTTGTCACATCTTTAACCATCATGCCCCCCCCCCCCCCTTAAGGCCACTCCAATAAGATTCATTGGTTCTCATCACATCACAAGGCATAAACAGGATGCGGGCGGGTGGGCGAGCTATTACATTATTAAAACCACAAACCACAAAAATAAAATAAATTATATATATATTTTTGTAAAAAAACAAACCACACAGCAATATTATCTAGTGTGATGCATTATATAGTGTGATGCATATAAAAAACAGTTACTGGGAGTGTAGATAGAAGATTTTCTTTGTATTTTGGGCTGTTTACAGTCGCTGCACTGTGGATAATTTAACTGAGAGTCTGTTCCCATAACGGCAGTAGCACTGTAGGTACAAATAGGATTATATCCTGCAGAGTAGCTTCTCAATTGGTTCTGAGCATACCATGCTTCTCAGGCCTGTACCCAGGGGTGTTTCCGGCCCCCATGACATCATGTCCGCATGCTACACAGGAAACATGCTACACAGGAAACCACACAAAAAATTGGTGCTAGAGGTCAAATAATGGACTTTGACCTAGAAATGTTAAATATTGGGAAAATTCATGAGGGCATCATCTGAATAGGTGGGAGGTGATGAGAACCAATGAATCTTGTTTGAATCCAGATTCCTCCAGTTGTTCCCCCCCCCTTGGACAATTTTCTACCGACACCATCTGTTTTGTTCTCTTGACTGCTTTGTAATTCTTCTCTAGTATTAACAATATCAAGTTGTTGTAACCTCTAATCAGATAATTCTTCTGTGGACTTCCTTCTTGGAGAAATCCTAGACCAGTCCATCCATTATAGTTACTGCTGTGGTTTGTGGCCATAGCTTGCTCATGGCACACTGAGAGCTCTATAGAAAACATTATACAACTTAGCAGTGAAAACAGGGTCACAGAGGGAGCTTACTGTAAATACTGCTTGGCATAAGGAGGGTTAAACACCAGGCATAAGTTTTGTCTCGATCAGCCCATTAGGTTTCTATATACCAGGGCAAACAAAAAAAGGGAATAACTGCAAGTATTGGTAACAGATCACACTGTTGTTAAGGCTAATAACAGATCATGCACTGTTGTTAAGGCTAATAACAGATCATGCACTGTTGTTAAGGCTAATAACATATCATACACTGTCGTTAAGGCTAATAACAGATCATGCACTGTTGTTAAGGCTAATACAGATCATGCACTGTTGTTAAGGCTAATAACAGATCATACACTGTTGTTAAGGCTGATAACAGATCATACACTGTTGTTAAGGCTAATAACAGATCATGCACTGTTGTTAAGGCTAATAACAGATCATACACTGTTGTTATGGCTAATAACAGATCATACACTGTTGTTAAGGCTAATAACAGGTTGTTAAGGCTAATAACAGATCATTCACTGTTGTTAAGGCTAATAACAGATCATGCACTGTTGTTAAGGCTAATAACAGATCATGCACTGTTGTTAAGGCTAATAACAGATCATGCACTGTTGTTAAGGCTAATAACAGATCATACACTGTTGTTAAGGCTAATAACAGATCATACACCGTTGTTAAGGCTAATAACAGATCATGCACTGTTGTTAAGGCTATTAACAGATCATGCACTGTTGTTAAGGCTAATAACAGATCATACACTGTTGTTAAGGCTAATAACAGATCATGCACTGTTGTTAAGGCTAATAACAGATCATGCACTGTTGTTAAGGCTAATAACAGATCATGCACTGTTGTTAAGGCTAATAACAGATCATGCACTGTTGCTAAGGCTAATAACAGATCATGTACTGTCGTTAAGGCTATTAACAGATCATACACTGTTGTTAAGGCTAATAACAGATCATACACTGTTGTTAAGGCTCATAACAGATCATACACTGTTGTTAAGGCTAATAACAGATCATACACTGTTGTTAAGGCTAATAACAGATCATACACTGTTGTTAAGGCTATTAACAGATCATACACTGTTGTTAAGGCTAATAACAGATCATGCACTGTTGTTAAGGCTAATAACAGATCATGCACTGTTGTTAAGGCTAATAACAGATCATACACTGTTGTTAAGGCTAATAACAGATCATGCATTGTTGTTAAGGCTAATAACAGATCATACACTGTTGTTAAGGCTATTAACAGATCATACACTGTTGTTAAGGCTAATAACAGATCATGCACTGTTGTTAAGGCTAATGCTAATAACAGATCATGCACTGTCGTTAAGGCTAATAACAGATCATACACTGTCGTTAAGGCTAATAACAGATCATACACTGTTGTTAAGGCTAATAACAGATCATACACTGTTGTTAAGGCTATTAACAGATCATGCACTGTTGTTAAGGCTAATAACAGATCATGCACTGTTGTTAAGGCTAATAACAGATCATGCACTGTTGTTAAGGCTAATAACAGATCATGCACTGTCGTTAAGGCTATTAACAGATCATACACTGTTGTTAAGGCTAATAACAGATCATGCACTGTTGCTAAGGCTAATAACAGATCATGCACTGTTGTTAAGGCTAATAACAGATCATGCACTGTTGTTAAGGCTAATAACAGATCATGCACCGTTGTTAAGGCTAATAACAGATCATGCACTGTTGTTAAGGCTATTAACAGATCATGCACTGTTGTTAAGGCTAATAACAGATCATACACTGTTGTTAAGGCTAATAACAGATCATGCACTGTTGTTAAGGCTAATAACAGATCATGCACTGTTGTTAAGGCTAATAACAGATCATGCACTGTTGTTAAGGCTAATAACAGATCATGCACTGTTGTTAAGGCTAATAACAGATCATACACTGTTGTTAAGGCTAATAACAGATCATGCACTGTCGTTAAGGCTAAAAACAGATCATACACTGTCGTTAAGGCTAATAACAGATCATACACTGTTGTTAAGGCTAATAACAGATCATGCACTGTTGTTAAGGCTAATAACAGATCATGCACTGTTGTTAAGGCTAATAACAGATCATACACTGTTGTTAAGCTAATTTTTCTGGATGCCACAGCAGCTTGAAAGCATAACACCAAGGGTCTATAGCTACCCGGCATTTCCTGTGTGGGTGGAGTCGGGGTGAGGAGAAGTGATGGAAGTATTGATTACAGTTGCATTCTAAAATTCAAAATCCAACCTTAAGGGGGGACTGTACGTCAAAAACTAGACTTTTTCCCCCTTCTTTTTCCCCCCTTCTTTCAAACTGTTCTTGTATCTATCCTCTAGCCATTTGCAAAACTTTGAGAGGCATTTTGGATGCTCCATTTCGAAGTTATGTTGGTTTTTGTCCATGTAACAGATCAAGAAACTACAAAGAGAACACATCTTGCATGATATTTTATTGTAAACCCAAACAACTTGGGCTATATTTTTCTCATAAAAAAAAACAACTTGTGTTTTTTTGCCGTAAAGCTCATAACTTTCTTACACTTCACTAAAAATTTTTTTTAAATTTTATATATCACTGGATAGCCATCTGCGCAGTAACAAATTACTATTAGTGTTGGCAAGTTATGGTGAATTGAAGTGGTGAGGTTTGGGATTTTCCCTGGTGTTTTCCAGTTGCAAAAGGGTCTCCTGCCACTCAAAAACCACCATGTTCTGTTCATGCATTGCACAGCTCTTTATCAGCTAGCCAAATCTGGGACTTTGATCTTGATAATTAGGGCAGTTACTGTATATGAACTTTTCTGCAAGTTAGGTTAATTTTTTTTTTAGGGATCTTGATGTATCTTCCAAGAAAATATGTCTGCAGAGACATTCAACATATCATTAGAAAGCACAAAGCATAAGGAACACAAAGGATTTTTTTTAACCTGCATAGAGTGTATAGAAGTTATGGTGATTTATAATACTTTGATGGTGCTGACGTACAGTCCCCCAGGTGCCTGATATGAGGTGAAAACTATTTACAGGATGGTACCGACAGAACTGTCAAAGGGTCTAAAGTGAGCTATTTTCTCCGTAACACGGCAATTTGGTTGCAAGGTCTAGGTACCCAATAGCTGGGCCCCCATCAAACAGGGCCTAGGCACCCTCTGGCTCCCCATGAAGCAGGGTCTAGGCACCCAGTACCTTGGTTCCTCATGAAGCAGGGCCTAGCACACAGTACCTTGGTTCCTCATGAAGTAGGCTAGGCACACAGTACTTGGTTCCCCATGAAGTAGGGTCTAGGCACACAGTACCTTGGTTCCTCATGAAGCAGGGCCTAGCACACAGTACCTTGGTTCCTCATGAAGTAGGGCCTAGCACACAGTACCTTGGTTCCTCATGAAGTAGGCTAGGCACACAGTACCTTGGTTCCTCATGAAGTAGGGCCTAGCACACAGTACCTTGGTTCCTCATGAAGTACACACCCACTCTAGAATAGCAGGCAGAGTAGCTGACCT
This sequence comes from Cladorhizidae sp. MBARI D1340-BT2, assembly GCA_028752905.1. Classification (NCBI taxonomy): domain Eukaryota; kingdom Metazoa; phylum Porifera; class Demospongiae; order Poecilosclerida; family Cladorhizidae; species Cladorhizidae sp. MBARI D1340-BT2. The sequence goes on from JAQNBH010000008.1 coordinate 35,537,296, forward strand.
TGTCAGTGATTCAACACCCACTCTAGAATAGTAGGCAGAGTAGCTGACCTAGTCAGTGATTCAACACCCACTCTAGAATAGCAGGCAGAGTAGCTGACCTAGTCAGTGATTCAACACCCACTCTAGAATAGCAGGCAGAGTAGCTGGTTCACAACACGATGCTGGCCATGTGTTGCATGTTGTCAATTGACCTTTGACCCTATTCATTTTGAACCACGCTCAACAAAGATGGACACGTGATAGTTCTGATTGGTCTGACGCTGCGTTTCAGATGCTGGATTAGGAAAAAAAGTTCTAATCCAGTGTCGCATCGGACCAATCAGCTTCCAATGTTTAGTGCGATTTAAGGGTGAATTGGCAACACGCAACACAACGCTCAGCCCGTGTGGTGTTGTGAACCGGCCTTGTCAGTGATGCAACATCCACTCTAGAATAGCAGGCACAGTAGCTGATCTAGTCGGTGATTAGTTAACACCCACCTGGAAAAGGTTGTGTCATCCATTTCAAGTGGGTTTTTTATGCTTGTTTCAGCAAAATGAATGAGCAGCTCACTCACTAAAGGTGTGTCCACAATGCATTAGTCGACATGCATTGGTCGCGTTAACGATTAATTCGAATTAAAATAATGCGCATTATTTTGGTTCACCTCGATAGGTGGTTTGAGTTGAAAAGCGCAACAAATTAAGCGCAACAAATTAAAGCGTTAAAAAAAACTACGCAAGTATGCGTCGTATGCGTCGGAAAAAAATCATTCACTCGCATCTTCGTGATGCTGCAGTTGGGAACTTTGGAGCTACATGTAGCTGTATACTGTCTGTGGCCTGTGTCCAAACGAGCTGGCTAGAGTAGCTAGCTAGACCAACTACATAGCTAGAGAACTGTTGCTATGTTTATACGCCCTGCATCTGGACTACTGAAGTTCGTGCAGACGTAACCTTCGTTGGTTCTGCCTTTCCCTCAGCTCTCTCCTCTTTCTTCTCTGCAGAAAAGTTTCCTGCGCATCTGTAGTAGCTGATCAGCAAGAAAAGGATGCAAAAACAAACTCCATCTCAACTACAGCTACGGTATATGATTTTGACTGACTTTGGTAGGCTGATTATTTTTGCTTTATAAGGTTTATTTCAGTGCTAGTGTGGATGCGATGAACGCACATTGACTTGAAGAGTTTCCCCCCCTCCTAGGACCTAGCACACATTAATGTGCATCAGTTTAGGTGGAGTATGGACAGGCCTTAATTAAGTTGAGCAAAATCCTTCAAGGAAGCCTGGTCTGGAGTCTAGTGTACACACACTGAACAACGCTGCAACTCCTGCAGCAAACTGGGTCTTGCTATAGTGGGATGAACGTGAGGATTCAGAGGCCGCTTAGCTACTGAAATCAAAGCTACTTTACAATGGAAAGCTCACAGGAAACAGTAGCTAAACTATTTCTTAATCACCTGACAAGCAAACATCAAAAGCCATTTTTGCTCTCAAGATGTAGTATAATTGCTTTAGCATCTTTGATCCTAGGAAGTTTTGTTTGAATGCCTGGATTAGATAGCTCGAACTTTCGACCACTGGGGGGGGGGGGGGGGGGGGGGGGAGGGGTTCTTGTTGAGGCCTAGAGAATACAAAGTGAGGAGGTTGGGTCAAGTTCAAAGGGAAATGAAGTGATTCTGGAGTCTTGGAATTAGGTAATGATTGTGGTTCTGCAGTCATGAGACTAGGAGATGATTGTACATTAGAGGGAGAGCAAGAGATTAAAAGGAAACGAGAAAATGCATGCACAGACAGGGGTGTATTTAGGGGGGGGCGGGGGGGGGGCATTCGCCCCCCCTTGTATCATTCTCGCCCCCCCCCCCTTGAAATTAGAGATATTTTTTAAAATAATGTCAAGAAAGGTGTAATACAAGAAAGGTGTAATAAGCTTATGATATCAGGTTCAAATGATAGGAATGTCAAACTGAGGTTCTTCTTGGTTTTCTCTGCCATACGTCCACAATCTCTTCAAGGTCGCTCTCAGAGAGTACTTCTGGTGCCTCTATAGCAATCCTCATAAGGTGAGAAAGGCTGCAGTCACTTAGAGAATTACGCAAACGAGTCTTGATCATCTTCATCTGTGAGAAGCTTCTCTCCACAGAAGCAGTAGAAACTGGAATCGATAAGCAGATGGAGGCAATCTTGTGCAAATTGGGAAACATGGCCTTGAGCATGTCGTTTGAAACAAGTTCTTTCAGCTGTGATGCAGTAGTATCCCGTGGTTGCTTGACTAACAGCTGGCGGAATGTTTTCCACTCTGTAAGTATTTCAGTGGAAATCATGGCTGTCTTCACTGTTTCTTCTCCATCCAATGTTTCTGCATCTCTATCTTCTCCGTAGTGAGCAATCAGTTTCTCAACAGACGTGTCTCCATAAGTGGGAAAAGATACTGAATCTGGTTTTGGAACTTTCCGTGGATCGAATATAGACAATGCTGATACAACAGCGTTGGATGAAGAAAATCGGCTTGTTATGTTGGCCTTTAAATCAGCAACAAAAGGCTTACCAACAACATTCTGGAACGAAAGTATTTTATCAGCGTCAATAGACACCTTTGTAGATGACTTCAAGTCTTCAACGTTTTCAAGAAGCTCCAACACCCAGTTCGCTCCAGGCAAAACTGCATCATCCAAGGATTTAACAGTAGCATCAACAAGGAATGATATCAACGAGAGGTCAAGCTGCTCTGCCTGAAGTGCTTTGCTGAGCTTGGCTACTTGTGGTAGAGTGAAATCAAGCAAATATATAGCTGCAATCGTAGACAATTTGCAGAGAGCACCATGGATTCCAAGAACTTCTGGCTCGTGGGACGTCTCGTAGATGTTCCCAATGGTGATTACAATTGCAGAATAACTTGCTTTGACAGCTTTGACACACCTTTCATGTGCCAGCCAGCGTGTGTCAGATGGCTTGATCACTTTCATTTCTGGAAGTTCAAGAACGTGCTGTACCTCCTTCAGACACTCTGCTTGCTTGGGGGAATTGCGAAAATGCTTCCAAAGAGTAGTCAATGTTCTGTAAACATGAGCAATTCCAGGAGTTTTATTGGCAGCTTGCACACAAGCCAACTGCAGTAAGTGACAGTGGCAGTGTATAAACAGAGCGTGAGGAGTATGTTTCTTGATACGTGCCTGAACCCCGGTCTTTCGTCCAGAAAAAGTTGCAGCTCCATCAAATCCCAATCCAACTATTCTTCCGACTTGTAGACCTTTCTTCTTTAAACAATCGATGAGATTAGAATAGATGGTCTCTGCATCAGCCTTCTTCAATGGAATAAGCTCCAGAAAGCACTCTACTGGTACACCATCTTCCTCCCAGCGGCAAAACACAGACAATTCTTCTACGTTGGTGACATCTGTGCACTCATCTGCCATGAGGCTGTACATAGGTGCCTTTTGAAGTCGCTTCAGAATCGACTCCTCCACCCATGTCCCCAATGATTCGATGAATTCAACCACAGCCACTCTTGATGTGTACACAGCATTTCTTGGTGCAGTTTCTAAGAATTGCTTCAAATGTTGGCTGCCACATCGAACCACCACGTCAACCAGCTTCTCAAATTTTGTCGAATGTGCAACTTGTTCTTTCGTAAGAAAATGAGTGAGTAGGATCAGGCACTTCACTGCAGCTCTGTTCTGAGCTCTTTTGCGAGCTAAAACATTCTGGAGTTGCTGTACAACTGTTCCACCTTTGGCTGCTCCTTTAGCTGCAAAAAGAGCTTGAGTTGCATGGATATGGAAGTCACTTCTCGCATGAGCTTTCATTTTTTCAACAGCTTTCTTCCAATTTCTGCAAGGTTGTGTGACCCACACTCCTCCAGTACGCTGCAGACCAGATTGCTTGCAAACCTTGCAAAAGGCACCATCGCTATCGTCGTCATAATAGAGCCAACTGAAATCTTTCTCCCAGCTCTTAGAGGATTTTCTCTTCGTGGATACAGAAGAGCGGTGTTTGTTTTGCTTGCTTTTCTTTGAAGGTGGAGGACTAAGGCTAGGACTAGATGCCTCGACATGCTCAGAGCTATCTGTTCTGCTATCTTCGCTATCGCTGCTATTAGCATGAGAAGAGGCTTGAGAAGTACTTGCAAAGTATGAGCGAATATCCATATTAATATGAAGAGAAATCAGCTAGTAAGGTTTCTTTTATAGAGACTTTAAGACCATGACATAATGGACTGAGTTAAAAATACTGAGAGAGAGTGGGAAAGAAGGAGGGAACTGAAGAAGTGACAAACCTACAAAGGAGAACACGTGGTGGTGTGTGATGACTTTAAGACCATGACATAATGGACTGAGTTAAAAATACTGAGAGAGAGTGGGAAAGAAGGAGGGAACTGAAGAAGTGACAAACCTACAAAGGAGAACACGTGGTGGCGTGTGATGACATCATGTCTAAGATTAGACTTGAAGACCATGACATAATGGACTGAGTTAAAAATACTGAGAGAGAGGGAGTGGGAAAGAAGGAGAAACAAAAGAAGTGACAAACCTACAAAGGAGAGCACGTGGTGGTGTGTGATGTCATCGTGTCATGACACATGCTCTCCTTTTTCCAAGCAGCTACAATATCATGAGAAATATATACAGTCTAGCCATAGTTCGGTATAGCATAATGCCATTGGTAGTCAGTCAAAATAGCTATCCTCAGACATTGTAAAAGCCAAAAAAAATATGGGGGGATCTTCCCCCCAGACCCCCCTTTTACGACTTATGAACATGTTAAGAAAATATTAACAAAAATTAGGGCACCAAGTGACCAACCATTTCCACCCCCCCCCCCCCCCCCCCCCCTAGAGAACTAGAGAAAAATTGTGTATGAAACCTGTTGTCCATGATTTTGTAAGAAAATGCATGGAATGCAACATAATTCGATTTCACAAAAGCCCACCTCCATTATACGAGTGACAAGTGACTATATCTAATCTATATATGCTGATTGCCGTAGCATGCAACTTCAGCAAATATTTAAGATGGAATGTTGTACTAAAGATTTTAGAAAAAGTGCATGCCATCATAAGTAGCAGCTATATATACAGTTAGTACTGCAAAAATACCTGTGGGTAAAACACTTTCGTACTCCACGCGGAAGCCCAGGGTGCACGTCCCCTTTCCGCACCATCCAGGCTCTCCGCCCCCCCCTTATCTCAAGTTCGCCCCCCCTTGGCAAAATTTCTGTATACAACCCTGACAGATGTCAGACCTCCCAACCTTGGCAGATTAAATCCCCTGGACATATGACCAATTTCCCCTGGACAACGAGTCATTTCCCTGGACACCCCCTCCCACAAACAGTGTACTCTATATTATAGCTACTGAGCAAAATATTTTGAAACCAAAAATACTAGCTAGCTACTATATACTTACTAGCTAATGAAAAATACAAGGTTAGTCACTGCCAGACTCAAATTATTCTGACTGAGACTGAGACTGCGTGGTAGTTTTTCTTAAACTTCTGCAAGTTGCAGTCTTTACTGATCGAAGGAAATCAGCAGAAAGAAGATGGCTACTGTCAAAACAAGGTTTGCTGTTGTTGATTTTGGCACTGAGTCAATCACAAACTGTTGAAGGATCCAAGGACAATCTTTGGTCAGTTACAATTTTTCTAACCATGCTGAAAAGCCTTTCCGGATCAGCATTGGAATGTGGAAGTACCAAGACCCTTTTAACAAGCTGTGAAAGCACACCATATCTGTGACTTTCATGGTCAGATATATACATACTTCACTTCAGACATGACATGCAGCCCAAAAATAATCAGTGGCCTTGCTGTTTTCTTTACTAGGACTAAATGTTGGAAGTTGACTATCAGAGCATGCTCGAAAATCTTGAAATTCAATAGTGAGTTTATCCATCTTATCTGTAGAAAATGATGTAAACCGAGTTGCGAGATTGATAATACCACTGCTAGATATTTTTGTGCGATTGCGTTGGTCAAGAAATGCTAGTTCTTTGATGACTTTATCTTCAAAAGGAAACTTATCAAGCATTTTTTTGACACTTGTTTCATAAAAAGCACGCACACAGGAGAAAAATTTATGCTCAACTGATGTTCCAGCAACTTCATCTTCAAGTTCATACAAAAGAAGCCTTGTAGATGTACCAATACCAAGTTCATCATTTTCATTGATTTTGTTGCTCAAAATATTTGATCTTAGTGATAATATCATGATCATCAGCACTCTTGTTTATAACTTCAGGTTTGATAAAGTTACTCATGTATCCTTGAAGCATGACACGTATGTCTGATTGAAGTGAGCCAATATGACTTGCACTTGTTTGCAAGGCAACAGTAAACTTGTTGAGAGGCTTTAAAGCGAATGATACAAAGTGGCTTTACCAATGAGTGCTTTAACAGTTTGTTAATTCGATGAACATGCTCATTGGCTGCTGTACTTTCGGCTTCAAGATCAAAATAAGCATAAAGAGCAGGCCATTTGTCAATAGCCACTTTATGCAGCGCTCCAAACTTAGCCAGTGTGTGGTACAATGCTTCAATTTTTTTTAGTGGTTTGATATCTGCAAAGTCAGCTTCTATTTCAGAGTATTCATTTTTGCAGAGTATTTGAAGTGATAACAAATGTCTACGAGAAGGCTATCAACAGATACTGGAAGTTTTTTTTAAGCCTGCGGTAGCACATAGAGCAGCAAGATGGCAAGTGCAACCAAGACTGAATAGTTTTGGTTGTTTTTCCTTATCAGGACAGAATTATTTTCCCCAACCATTACAGAAGCTGTATAGACCATGGGATTTTATGACATTCTAATTCCTTTGATAAAGCATCAAACATTGCTTGTGCAGTAGCCACATTACAAACTGGCATTGCTAGATAGCAAAGTGTGCACTTTCATCCCAAAATCTCACCATTATAGCGAAATATTTCTGAACATCTTGATCATTACCCCCATCGCAAAGGATAGTGAAAGGAGATGATGCACAGGTTTCGATTACATTTTCATTGAGTGCAGGAGCAAGAGTATTTTTAATGATGGCTTGTGTCTTTGTTGCTCCACAAGCAAACCCTTCAGCAATTTTACTCTTTGGGAACATATTTTTACACAATTTTGTGAAGTGGTCTCCAGCAGAAAATGCTAAGTTATGCTCTGCTATGAAAATTGTTAAATACAATTCAGCTGTAGTAGCTTGCTCATTAAGTGACTGCTTCTTTTGAGATAGCAAGGATGTCATTGTAGCTTGATTTGTGAAAGCTTTGGCACCATCTTTATGGTGTTTACTCTCCGTATGTCGCTTCACTTCACATAATCCTCCTCCACCCACTGAGAGATCGATTGCACAGATGTTGCAGTGGGCATAACTTGGTCCCTTTCTACTTGATCCCTTTCTACTTGATGACATGTTGTAGCATCTCCATTCATCTTTCCACTTGCAGATTCTTTTTGGCTTCTTCTGAGGTGGTGGTTCAGCCATTTTCAGCAGCAACTAGCAGCTGGTCATCTGGTGATCCAGCTGCTTTGACCTCAATGTAATCATGGCATCAGTGGTATGCTCATTTTTACCACAAAGGAAATGTGTATATTCATTAACCCTTTCACTGCGCATACCCGGTAGTACCGGGTAGAAAAAAAATATCGCTGAATTGCGCGTACCGGGTATGTGAAAATAATCATTTTTAAAATTCCGCGTGCACTGCACGTGCCAGCTATTGTTTTTTCTATGAACTAGAGATGATTTCCACTTGGAAAGTTGTATTTCCCAGCAGTAGGCAGCGAAATGACGCGAGCGCAGCCTCAGCAGGCAACGAAGTTGTGGACCAGACAGCGTGGACAACTTTGATTTGGACGATACAGGTAATTCGTTTCCAACAGTTGACTACGATAATGCCGACAGTGATTGGGAGTATTCCATGGACGAGACCGATGATTTGCTCGACTTGGGTGGCCCTGCACAGGGCCAAGGTGACAATGCCATGTCTGTAGATTGAAACGACATCAATGTGACAAAAATAAATGGCTGCTAAGGGTTACATAGCCAGATAAATGTTCAAAACACATTAGAAAATATGCATGTGAACATGAAATACCTGCATTCCATGATCCCAGAAGGTTGTGTGGAGTATAAATGACTAATTGTTGGGGTTACAGTGATTTGTTTGGAAATTTCATGTTTTTTCATGATTCTGCCGACAAACATTGTTTTTTGTCTGTTTTTGAATAAAATGATGAAAATAATTCAATATTGATGTTTTTATTCATTTTATGTATCTTCATCATTTATGTATCTTCATCATAGTGGGGAAAAAACGGCATCCCATAAGAATTTCTTGGAGAAAAAGTAGTTTTTATCACCGATTTGATGATAAAAGGGAAATCCAATATGGCCGCCATTAGGGCACATGACCACCTAATTATTCAAAATACCAAATTTCAATTTTTCCCCCATAGGCCAACCTCTTGCCCACCCAAACACACAAAAAGAATTTCAAAATAACCTCTGAGTCTTTTTTTGGCATTGATTTCAAAATCACCTTTTTTCCTCAAAAAAAAGAAGCCAGCACAGGGGGGGACGCGTTCTCTCTGCTCTGTGTGAGGTAACTCACCTGCCACCTGGGTGCCAGTGGCTCAGGGGTGCTATAGAGCCTTGAGGACTTGCCTTGACAAACAGCGATGGTCGTTTGAGGGGGGGGGGGGGGGGTATTTACCTGCAGCAGTGAAAGGGTTAATGGGTGAGAGAATCCCTGGACAAATGTAGTCCCTGGACAGAATCTTGAAAAGGCTAAATCCCTGGACAGTCCAGGGCATCCCTGGACAGTCCAGGGCATCCCTGGACGGTGGGAGGTCTGAGATGTAATTGCAAAATATTGACAACAACGGGAATGACGACAGAGTCGTTGTTGGGGTTTCTTTGTTGGAGTAGCTTGGTGAGGATATAAAGAACAGTCCATTCTCTGCGTATGCTGGTAGACACTTGGGGAAAGACATGGTTACTAAATCTGTTGAACACGAAGAGTTCACAAAAAATGTTTCAATTTTCATCGGATGAAATCCAATGCAGAATGGACAACTTACTGTAATTATACCACCAAGCAATTATACCACCAAGCAGCTAGAAGAAGATCTGGGGAAGCAACTAACACAACTAATTTCTAATGAAGTGCTAGTAACGATGTTGCCTAATCTGAGCACTTTGTCAGATATCTGCCCATCCTATTGGGGACTGCATCAGGTGAAAGATGTTACTTGGAAATGAAATTAATCGAGACTAGATTGAGAAACTGGCTGGGGAAGTGAAGCCTCTCATCCCTAATGGCTGACTCAACAGATCTGATGATTTACAAGCTATTATTTGGTGTATGGAATTAAAAACCTATTGCTCATAAAATTATAAAGCACATTTCAAAGAGGGGGAAAATGCCCACCTCCCTCCTGAAAGAAACCCAGGTTGGGTTACCCGTGCCTAGACACTCGGTGGCTAGGCTCCCCATGAAGCTGGTCCTGGATACACAGTGGCTAGGCTTCCCATGAAGCTGGGGCTGGACAGCCAGTGCCCAAGAAGCTGGGGCTGGACAACCAGTGGCTAGGCTTCCCATGAAGCAGGGGCTGGACAACTAGTGGCTAGGCTTCCCATGAAGCTGGGGCTAGACAGCCAGTGGCTAGGCTTCCCATGAAGCTGAGGCTAGTGGTTAGGCTTCCCATGAAGCTGGGGCTGGACACCTAGTGGCTAGGCTTCCCATGAAGCTGGGGCTGGATACCTAGTGGTTAGGCTTCCCATGAAGCTGGGACTGGACACCCAGATGCTAGGCTTCCCACGATGAAAAAAAAAGCTGGGCCTGGACCCAGTGGCTTCCAAGTAGACATGGTGAGCTCAAATTCTACTTTGGGGAGTGAACTACTTGAGGGAGTGAAGTCAGTCGCAACATGTTCTTGCGGCTCCAGTTTCTGAGATGAAGCTCCTTCTTACATAATATGCCTCGCAAGACTACAGAGCTCCATCTCTGCTCACATTTATACAATCATTTGGTTTTGGAAGAAGAACCAATAGTGATCGTTGTTTAGTAAGCAGCGGTATTTAGTAAACATCCATTCACTGCCAAGGTTTTCTTGCAGATTTAGTTAGAAGCATGCGCCTGCTAAACAACCAGCTAGTCTGGTATGATGTGCGGGGAACGTATGCACCGGCACTCACTGGCATTTAAATTGAAAATGTTCTTGTCGTGTGGTCCGAATCCCCTCTCTATCAATGTTAGGAAAGGGGAGGGGGGGAAAGGGGTGTGGGTGAAGGTGATCCAACTGAAGATGCTGGTGCAAATGTGTAATGAGAGAGGATTTTTCCTCTAAATATATTGCAGGCACTTCTAACTCTGTTTTTTTAATAAAAAAAATAAAAATTTAAAGGTGGTATGTGACACATAATTTTACTCTTTTTTCCTTCCTTTTTCTCCAGAGTCCCTTCCTCCCAGGCATGGTGGAGGAAGAAAGCGCCAAGACGAGCTCTAAGCTCCCTCAATCGTTTTTCCCCACAAACCTATGTAGCGTCACTTGCCAACTGCGATTTAGAATTTGTTCAAATTTGAATGAGTTACATACTGTAATAGTAATCCACTAGTTGGCGTGCCTGCTATTATGGGAGGCAAACAAAGGCTCCTCAAGGATTTGAGACCACAGTTCAGGTCTCTCTCCTTTCTCGAAACACGTTGCTAGCTTCTCGCTGAATTGTGTGTTGGCTTTATCACTTGCTGTAGTGTGTGCGTGATCTTTAGTATTCTCTTTTCTCTGTTATAGAGCTGCCACTGCTGGATTCTTGAGGGGTCTCGCAACTATTTTGTTGGTAGCCATTGCTAGGGCGTATTCCACCACGTGCACGCACGCTGACTCCTTCGACTAACTCCACCCAGGAACTGCCATTGTCCGAGGTTTTGATGCACTTTTAGGTCAACCTCGAATGTTGTCTGAGATGTTAGCGACTTGGATATTTGACTTGCTCTCCAGCAAAATGCATTGCTGTGCATATTCAACATAGCGATAAATACAATTATACATCACTAGCCGCAAAGGCGGCCCCCTTTGGGCTACTTTTGGGCTACATCTGCGGTGTGCTTGTATGCACAAACTGAAAGGGGGCGAGAGGAATATTACAGTTCTGACTCTTACCTAGTTTGTCCATTGGGACTATTTTAAGGGTGTGCAAAATGTTTGGTTAGCAATGGTTGAGAGGTCCGTAGTGCTAGTGACGGGCTCTCAAACGTTAGCAAGATAATAATCTGGAAAGGGTTGTTTGAGGTCATCACATTTATAAGTTGTTCTGGAGGCACTTCTACGAAGAGAAGCTACTTGTAGCGAAAGACGAAAGAAATGTTTGTGGTAGACCTGCCGTTGGCTTCTTACTCGAGACAGCCATTTCGAAACAGTTTAGCCTCCTAGTCTACCAACAGCATGCTTACCTCCTTCTTGTTCCTTAGCACTGAGCTGAGTCAAGTTAGTGCTTGTGGGGTCATGGGAGTTGATCATGTATGCACTTAAGCGAGCGCTGATCAGCCAGCTGTTATGGTCTCTTTTAGTTGTGTTATGATTTTAATAGTTAACACTTGTGCGTGTCTTGGCTTGTTCTTGTTGTCGTTTCCCCTCAGGCTATAGGTGACGGCGGTCAGGGCTGGGGGAATGCCGTGCTCTACATCTTCTTCTCTCCGATGATGCGCCAGCGGCTAATTGGGGAATGGTGCAGCACATGTGACAGAACAATGGACGACCGTCTTGACAGAGTTGCCGTCACGCGGCCCGTGGATGAGTGCAGTACCAATTACGACATCTGCCGTCACAAGGACACCAACAAGCCGAGGAGAAAGATGAACTCTAATGATAAGTTTGTGAATGATATATCGGACGGGAGCTTCTCTGAGAGTTTTCCGTTCGCCAAGGGGAAGGCTTCAGGGTATAATATCAGGAAGTACGACACCACCACAAGTGCTGGATGCACCGAGGGATTCGAAACGGGAAGCTCCATTGCTACATAGAGTGTTCTAATTCAACATGGAGCACACCAATGGATGTGTGTATATAGTATTATCAACAACATTCATGTAAATAACATTTATATGACTTCATGGGTGCAATTATCTTACCTTTGCCCCCCCCCCCCCCCCCCCCCCTGTGTTTGTGAGGAAGGACTCCACCCATTGTGCCACTTTTAGTGAGATTTATTTTCATAATGTGAAAATGGAAAATGGAAAATGTGTTATATATATACCATGGCCACATGCCAGTCGTTTTTTTCCAGGGACGGGCAGATGACTGGAGGCTGGCTGGGTAGACGGTCAACCCAGGATCTGATTGGTTAGGTAGCGTTTGTCCTTAGGTGAAGGGAGGGGCGAGTTAAAAAGCTGCCGAATAGTGTGCCTATAATGGAAGCTTTTGTCTAGCTTGTTGTTGATGCTAGGCTAGTCCTACCTCGCACCAATATTTTAATGCAATGCTCTTCTGAAATTAAAATGATCTCCAAGCCTTGAACATGGCATTTTACTCTTGGAACGTCGAAAACTGATAAGCTCTGCAATTATATTGGTATTTGCTGCTGTTCATTGCTGTGTTCGTTCTGACGAAAGTTGTGCGATCAGAAATATATAGAACCAATCAGTTAATTCCTTCCCACTTCATTTTCTCACATACTTCACTTTTGTACATCGTGCCAATTTAATCTTGCCCACTTTTTCAGCATTAGCCAAAACTAACTACCACTGTGTTTTTTAATTTTTTTTATTGCCTCACAGTATTTGGTGACACATGAATGAATGAAAATGAGTGACAGGGCAACTAGCTAGTATCCTGAACACTCTCGTGTCAAAAAAAAAAACAAAAAAAAAGTTAGGTAGGGTCTTGTAGGAATGTGGGGTGTGTGGGAATGGAATTTTACCAACGGATCACATTTTTCCAGCTATGTACACAAGAACAGAAAGGTCACAAAACTTGCCGCCGCAAACAGGTCGACTACACTTGCATCATAGTTCTAAGCTACTTCGCCTCGTGTGCGTGAACGTAAGTATTTGACAAACCACAAGCCTCATTTCTCAAGTGTGCAAGAGCTGCTCGGGTCGCCGACGCCATGGCCAACATCTCCTTCAGATTCGGGGACCAATATTCTTCGAGTGAGGAGGACTTAGACAGTGAAGACGGCTTTTCCACCGTGCAGCGGCTGAAAGAGCTGGAGGTTGAGAAAACCAAAACGTCCACGAGCTGGATGAAAAGCATTATCTCAAGGTCTATTGGGCAAAGAAACGGAAACCCACTGCTCTCAATTCAGTCTGGGGACATCGTACGCGCTCGCACTTCGCGAGGATCCGCACAGATTCCTCTAGCGCTCTCCGACAGAAATAGTACCACCGAGCCAGGAGACACTGCAGCTGACTCTTCTGATGCGAATGTGGATGCTCGAAATGAGGGAGATGGAGACTTCCATAGATCTAGAAAGGGTGCTCTCTTTCGATTTGTCCACATGCTAGTCAAGGTGCTTTTCTTCTCGATCAAGACTCGTTGCTGTGTTTTCCCTGTAGCCTCTTTGTGTATTCTGGCTTTCAACGTGGTCGTCATAGGCTCTCTTACAACCGCATCTCTAGTGAAATTTGCACCACAAGTCAACCTCAACCTTGAGGCATTCAGTATTCCTTCCCATCCATCTCAGGTGGGCTGGGATGCACTGTCTGCAGCCGAGTCCAACCAGTTCATCAGTGATCCACAAGTGAAAAGCAACAAGGGATTGACGACCCGAAGCTCGAGGGATACTTCCACCGAACTGAAGAGAAGGAGGAGAAGTGGTCACGAGTCTCCATCCCCATCATCGTCTTTCCCGAACTGCCCCGACACTTCTGGAACTCAGAGAACGAGACACAAGTACTGGATGTTGGACCTTGTCTTCCGTGCTCCAGATGCGAATCCAAACAAGAACATGCTCACAAGAGACCGCATTGGATATATCCACAAGATTGAGCAAACTTTGCAAAATGGCAGCGACTATCAGCATTTCTGCTTGAAGACAAATGGTGTTTTGTGTGACCCGCTGGTTTCTCTGCTGACCTGGCTCTACGTAACAGACCACAAAACGGGCGAATACATCTACAAAACTCCCGACCATCTGCCATTGAACATCGTGGAAACTCTGAAGAGTCACCCAGAGGTCCTGTGGTTCACCGGTGGCCAGTTGGACTTAGAAAATTCAACGTACACAGCAAAGTTACTTCGCTCGCAGCTTAGGATCGGTGTTCCATTGCCCTGCTTCAGAAGCAGTGTCGATATCGATGAGCAGCAAGATCTTGTGACCGATTACCTGGTCTCATTGATTCCTACCCTAGAAAACATGTCTAACAGGTAATTTAATCTAACAGGTAATTTAAGATCGTTGATTAAATGGAGGCAGTTAGTTAGTGCTGGGTTGGCATGGTTACATATTTCTATAATTAGCAATGGTATAAATGTAGTGCAACGTCAACTGGTCTAGTCTCTCCAGGCTAGACTATCAATACACTCGTCATAGAGTATTGTCAGCCTTATCAGGTTTTCACTCTGGCTTCCAGCATCCGGAGAAGCCAATGATACAGCATTCAGAAGCAGGAAGTATTGTCACATAAACTAAACTACAAACATGACTCTACAAACATGACTGAACATCAATTTGAAATAGTTGTTGGGGAGAAAGGTGGAACCAATAATATAATGGCTTAAGTTGATTGTCACTGTCAATAGAGGAGATCGCTGAAAGACTGAACCGTTATGTATGTAGCACCTCTACTAGGGAGTGGGTGTTGACTGTAACTCGGCTAAGAAATTGTAATGGCTGAGATGCACTGGCAGAGAAGGGAGCACTATACCATTTTTTGTTGTTGTTGTTTTTGGTGTTTGTGTGTGTGGTTATGACTTTAGAGCTCTATAGATTCTGCACACTTGTAACTTGATGTGTAGCTCAAAAGATAGATCTCTCTGTGTGCTCTCCTGTGATACCAAATAATGTTGCATAGCTATAATTAGGCCAGAGCTAACTGCAGTCAAAGTGAGGCACCCTCAAAATCATGAAGGTTGCTACAAGTGTGGGTCCTGATTGGAATGCTTGACAGTTGATCTGGTATCTGTGGATAGAGGAAGCTCAGCTCTACAGGACGAGTGTTCTCATTAAAGTGCTAGAATGTGAGAAGTAGTCCTGCGTGAGGGTTGAAAAAAAGTTTCCTTCCGGCACAAATTTAACAAATTTTTCTTCTTTTCAACCCACGGCATGACCACTTAAAAAACTTAGCGACCTACTTAACTTGTACATAATTGTAAAACATTTGGGCACCCAATACTAGGGGGAACTAAGGGGAACTAATTGGTTTTGGCATGCTAAATGCCAGTGGTATTAATATTGTAGTACGCTACCCAGTGAAGAGATTACCTCTACTGAGGAGTTGAATAGCACATACCGGTGAGGGTGGGAGGGCACACACAGAATACATCCCCTCCCCAAAACCGCTCATTTCCCCCTCTCCCCTCCATTTCCCCCTCTCCCCTCCATTTCCCCCTCTCCCCTCCATTTCCCCTTCTCCCCTCCATTTCCCCCTCTCCCCCTCCATTTCCCCCTGTCCCCTCTCTATATCAGGGTTTATTTCTGCATACAATCTTCAGATCTAGACTGTCAGTACAACTGGTTATTCAATCCTTTTCCCCCTTTGCCCTGTCAACAATAAACCTTTTCTGCCCGTGGAGTTAATCGTGTCTCCTCCGCACCAACTAGCCTAGCCATCTTGAGTGCACCATCTTCCATTATAATCTAGTAGCATTATTCTAACTAGCCTAGCCATCTTGAGCGCATCATCTTCCATTATAATCCAGTAGCATTATTCTAACTAGCCTGGCCATCTTGAGTGGCACCATCTTCCATTATAATCCAGTAGCATTATTCTAACTAGCCTAGCCATCTTGAGTGCATCCATCTTCCATTATAATCCAGTAGCATTATTCTAACTAGCCTGGCCATCTTGAGTGGCACCATCTTCCATTATAATCCAGTAGCATTATTCTAACTAGCCTGGCCATCTTGAGTGCAACATCTTCCATTATAATCCAGTAGCATTATTCTAACTAGCCTAGCCATCTTGAGCGCACCATCTTCCATTATAATCCAGTAGCATTATTCTAACTAGCCTGGCCATCTTGAGTGCATCCATCTTCCATTATAATCCAGTAGCATTATTCTAACTAGCCTGGCCATCTTGAGTGCATCCATCTTCCATTATAATCCAGTAGCATTATTCTAACTAGCCTAGCCATCTTGAGTGCAACATCTTCCATTATAATCCAGTAGCATTATTCTAACTAGCCTAGCCATCTTGAGCGCACCATCTTCCATTATAATCTAGTAGCATTATTCTAACTAGCCTAGCCATCTTGAGCGCACCATCTTCCATTATAATCCAGTAGCATTATTCTAACTAGCCTGGCCATCTTGAGTGCATCCATCTTCCATTATAATCCAGTAGCATTATTCTAACTAGCCTAGCCATCTTGAGTGCATCCATCTTCCATTATAATCTAGTAGCATTATTCTAACTAGCCTAGCCATCTTGAGTGGCACACCTCCCCCATTATAAGGGAGGAAGATGTGTGGGGTGGGGACAAGGGAAGCTAGTTTGGTACTCCGTCATGAAGACGTAGCTTCTCAAATGGATGCTTTATATACAACCTCTTCCAATAACATTCAAGGTAGCGTGTGTGTTTTTGCACCTGCATTTTTCATTAGCTGATCACTGTGTGTGTGTGCGTGCGCACAAAGGGTGTGTGCTGTGCATTGGTACCTCTGATCTGGTGGGCCCAGGAAGTGAGTGTGATAGGTGTTTTAAAAATGTGATGTGTATTTTCTCCCTAGTTTTGTCACAGATTGTAGAATCACTCTGAGATCAGTTTAATGCATACCATAATATAAAATGCATTGCATGTACTTGTTCTTTGTGTACTTGTTCTTTGTCAGGGCTTCTTCAAGCTTAGAATATGTAGGGATCCAATGAACTTGAAATTATGTTGCTATGTATATAGTTGGATGCAAGTCTTCCCGATAGCCAGTGTTGCCGCCAAGGCTATTAGCTTCTTGCCCTTTGTGGCCAACACGATCATGATAACTATATAAATTATACAATGTACCAACAAACCTTTCAATAAACAACACTGTAGGTATCATATCAAATAAATAGTTGATAATAATAATGATAAATCATTAATTAATTAAATAAAATTAATTAAATAATAATAATTTATAATAGTAATAATTTATAATAGTAACAATAATAACAATGGAAGAAGTAATTAATTAATTAACACCGTACATGTATACAATTAGAAATGAGCTGTCAAAATCAAAATCCTGACCTGTCCATGACCTGACATATTGGACAAGCTAGAACCTAGCACAGCTGCAAGTGTTCCCATGTTGGATGGCAGCAGAAAGTCTCCGAACAAGAAAATGTGTTTCTTCACACTCAGATTTGAGATGGCCTCCCAACTCATGAAGAAACAAAGATGCCTCAGCTCCAAACACTGCAGTGGCTTCTATCCCAATAGGAACAAGAAACAGACAATAGCAATGGCTGCATACTTTTCCTTGGAACATGGCTACTAGGGTTGAAACCACTGGAGTGTTTGGAGCTGAGGCATCTTTTGTTTCTTCAGGAGTTCTGTTGGCCTCTACACCTGACCTTTCAGATAGTAGGGTGGCATAGGAAGGTGCAAAGGAGTCTTATACAAGTAGCATCCCACACGAGAATAGGGCCGTTCTTCCATAATAATGATAATGATAATAATAAAATTATGGTTTGTATTGTGTTCTTGGTGGTAGGTGCATGTATACTGTCAGGGATATTATTGGGGCTATCTACATCAGCTCTGCGCCTCACAGAACCTCCAGAGAATGACTTGACTGTCAAAATAGTTTGCATGTTTTGTAGCTAGTGTCTATGAAGTAGCTAAGAAAGTAGCTAAGACACAATACCTATGAGCTAAGAGACAGTACCTATGAAGTAGCTAAGACAGTGTCTATGAAGTAGTTAAGACACAGTATGTATAAGTAGATAAGAGACAGTGTCTATGAAGTAGCTAAGACACAATACCTATGAGCTAAGAGACAGTACCTATGAGCTAAGAGACAGTACCTATGAAGTAGCTAAGACAGTGTCTATGAAGTAGTTAACTAAGCCTATGAGCTAAGAGACAGTACCTATGAAGTAGCTAAGACACAGTATCTATAAGTAGCTAAGAGACAGTGTCTATGAAGTGCTAGGATACAGTGTCTATGAAGTGCTAGGATACAGCGTCTATGAAGTGCTAGGATACAGTGTCTATGAAGTGCTAGGATACAGCGTCTATGAAGTGCTAGGATACAGCGTCTATGAAGTGCTAGGATACAGCGTCTATGAAGTGCTAGGATACAGTGTCTATGAAGTGCTAGGATACAGTGTCTATGAAGTGCTAGGATACAGTGTCTATGAAGTGCTAGGATACAGTAAATCCTGCAAATTAGCATCAGTATAGCACCAGGTATGGGCTTAGTTCTGGCACAGCTGGTGGCAGAGCAGTGAGGGTTCACTGTGAGCGCAGAACCAGCTTGCTTGGCATGGTCTCATCACCATCTTCTTCCCGAAAGCTCTCTTTGGAAAGGCGAAGGATTCGGGTTGGCGTGCACCTCAAAGTCGGTCATAACTAACTTGTATTGGTGCATTGAGGAGTGTGGTCATTCTTGTAGTGGTGAACAAACCTGTCGAGAAACACGCAGTCATCTGACTAGTGTCGGATTACCACGATGGTATGTGTCAGGCGAAATCAAAATGCGAACCTTGTTGACCCTGCCCACTCATTGATCACTCGTAAAAAGTGGCAAAAGCAGCTGCTTTGCTGGTATGTGTGTGGTGTGTGTTAGTGTTTGTGTGTGCTTCTGTGTGGGTGCGTGCGCACCACCAAGAAAGGAGACCTGGGATGAAAGTATTCCAGGAATTCCATCCTACAATACCCTTTATTTTAGTGCGACTTCAAAATGTAACACAAATTAACAACCTTAACTGCCACAACATTAGCAGCAATTAACACAATCATTGGATTTCGGCAAAGTGCCACCCCCACACACAGAAATATTCTATATACACACACGCATATACACACACACACAGATATACATATAGTCAAATAAGGCTATGTGTTTCTTGGAAACTCATGAGCTCAGTGCTACTGTAGCTCTTCCTCTCTTTTTGCAATTGGTATGAGAACTATGCATAAATGTCCATATTTTTCTGCCTCTCTGTGTACGCATGACTGTGTGTTGTTGTTGCCTGCCAAGGGTGCTGGAAGTGCATGCATGATGGTGTGTTGTTGTTGCCTGCCAAGGGTGCTGGTAGTGCATGCATGATGGTGTGTTGTTGTTGCCTGCCAAGGGTGCTGGAAGTGCATGCATGATGGTGTGTTGTTGTTGCCTGCCAAGGGTGCTGGTAGTGCATGCATGATGGTGTGTTGTTGCCTGCCAGGATGTGTAGTAGTGCATGCATGATGGTGTGTTGTTGTGGCCTGCCAGGGAGCTGGCAGTGCATGCATGATGGTGTGTTGTTGTGGCCTGCCAAGGGTGCTGGTAGTGCATGCATGATGGTGTGTTGTTGTGGCCTGCCAAAGGTGCTGGTAGTGCATGCATGATGGTATGTTGTTGTTGCCTGCCAAGGGTGCTGGTAGTGCATGCATGATGGTGTGTTGTTGTTGCCTGCCAAGGGTGCTGGTAGTGCATGCATGATGGTGTGTTGTTGTTGCCTGCCAAGGGTGCTGGTAGTGCATGCATGATGGTGTGTTGTTGTTGCCTGCCAAGGGTGCTGGTAGTGCATGCATGATGGTGTGTTGTTGTTGCCTGCCAGGATGTGTAGTAGTGCATGCATGATGGTGGTTGTTGTGGCCTGCCAAGGGTGCTGGAAGTGCATGCATGATGGTGTGTTGTTGTTGCCTGCCAAGGGTGCTGGTAGTGCATGCATGATGGTGTGTTGTTGTTGCCTGCCAAGGGTGCTGGTAGTGCATGCATGATGGTGTGTTGTTGTTGCCTGCCAAGGGTGCTGGTAGGATGGTGTGTTGTTGTGGCCTGCCAGGGAGCTGGGGTGGTTGTGATCCAAGTCCACTGTGGTTACCGTAGGGGTCAGTTACCCTCTTGCGTGTGTGCATGGATCTGCACTGATGGAGTCTTGAATAACAAGCTACAACAGTATCTTAATCAGAATCTAGTTGCGTCACGTCCAATTGATGGAGGAAGGAATTTGCTCAGCCTCAGCATGTGACAGAGTAACTAAGAGGCGTGGCAT
The DNA here is from genome assembly GCA_028752905.1 of Cladorhizidae sp. MBARI D1340-BT2. Classification (NCBI taxonomy): domain Eukaryota; kingdom Metazoa; phylum Porifera; class Demospongiae; order Poecilosclerida; family Cladorhizidae; species Cladorhizidae sp. MBARI D1340-BT2. The sequence goes on from JAQNBH010000008.1 coordinate 35,557,600, forward strand.
GAAGAGGCGTGGCATGACGTCTTATGTCACTGAATCAGTTTGTCGCCAACAATGTTGTCAATAACAGGAAGTGTAGGGATACTGTCTGCAGGAGAACCTAAAACACCAAGTTATTACACGGTAGTGCAGTGTTGCCATGGATAGCCTCAACTAGGCATGTCTAATGTTTTTCCCCACCCCTAGCCCTATAGCCCTAGCCCTATAGCCCTAGCTCTATAGCCCTATAGCCCTAGCCCTAACCCTATAGCCCTAACCCTATAGCCCTAGCTCTATAGCCCTAGCCCTATAGCCCTAGCTCTATACCCATAGCCCTAACCCTATAGCCCTAGCTCTATACCCATAGCCCTAACCCTATAGCCCTAGCTCTATAGCATAGTCCTAGCCCTAACCCTATAGCCCTAGCTCTATAGCCCTATACCCATAGTCCTAGCCCTAACCCTATAGCCCTAGCCCTATAGCCCTAGCCCTATACCCATAGTCCTATACCCATAGTCCTAGCCCTAGCCCTATACCCATAGTCCTAGCCCTAACCCTATAGCCCTAGCTCTATAGCCCTAGCCCTATACCCATAGCCCTAACCCTATAGCCCTAGCCCTATAGCCTTAGCTCTATAGCCCTAGTCTTAGCCCTACAGCCATAGCCATAGCCTTAAAGCAGTAGTCCTAGCCCTAGTCCTAGCCCTAGCTCTATAGCCCTATACCCATATCCTAGCCCTACAGCAGTAGTCAGTCCTTGTCCCATAGTCCTAACCCTATAGCCATAGCCTTAAAGTCATCATCCTAGCCCTAGTCCCATAGTCCTAGCCCTAATTCCATAGCCCTGTAGCCATATTCCTAGCCCTAGTCTTCTATAATCATGTTTGCTACATCACTGGCTACATTATGGTCAGGGCGATTCTGTGTTGCCGTGGGTGAGTAATCCCCGGGGGAAAGTGATCTAATCTCCTAAGTGGAAGTTTGTGAATGGGGGACTTGCATTATTACATCCCTTCATTCAGCCACGCCCACTTATGGTTCTATGCCCCACCGAGAAATGTATTCTGGTTCGTGATTTTCAATGAACCCCTGAGCATTGCTCGTGCAATGTACTATAGACCAAATTATAGGACTGAACTATATTCTTCATGTTTGTACGGTTGAGGAATGGTACAGAGTGGAAGTCAAAAGTGTTGTTAGTACTGAGCTTACCTGAGCTAGAAGAACTCGTTGCAAGGCAGAGGTTTACTGGTTTGTCTCGGGGAAGAAGGGAGCATCATTGAGCAGGCTTGAGCATCATGTACTTCATGTAGTAGAACTAGGGCACTGGTTGAAGTGCAGAGGTGCTATATCAGCTGGGAAGAAGCAGGATCATGTGAAAAGGTGAGTAGGCTCACTCCATGAAGCGCACTAGGCCCACGCTCGTTCTGTAATGCTCCAGGAACATTTTTCTTCCCTGAGACAAAGAGCTAGCTCCATGCAACGAATTCTGACAGAAAGCTCACAAGTAGCTAAGCACAAACAACACTTCCACTTTCATTCCTCAGCCATAGCTAGCACAAACACCACTCCACTTTCATTCCTCAGCCATAGCTTGCACAAACACCACTCCACTTTCATTCCTCAGCCATAGCTTGCACAAACACCACTCCACTTTCATTCCTCAGCCATAGCTAGCACAAACACCACTCCACTTTCATTCCTCAGCCATAGCTTGCACAAACACCACTCCACTTTCATTCCCCAGCCATAGCTAAGCACAAACACCACTCCACTTTCATTCCTCAGCCATAGCTAGCACAAACACCACTCCACTTTCATTCCTCAGCCATAGCTTGCACAAACACCACTCCACTTTCATTCCTCAGCCATAGCTAGCACAAACACCACTCCACTTTCATTCCTCAGCCATAGCTAAGCACAAACACCACTCCACTTTCATTCCTCAGCCATAGCTAGCACAAACACCACTCCACTTTCATTCCTTAGCCATAGCTAGCACAAACACCACTCCACTTTCATTCCTCAGCCATAGCTTGCACAAACACCACTCCACTTTCATTTCTCAGCCATAGCTAGCACAAACACCACTCCACTTTCATTCCTCAGCCATAGATAAGCACAAACCCACTCCACTTTCATTCCTCAGCCATAGCTTGCACAAACACCACTCCACTTTCATTCCCTAGTACAAACATGAAAAATCAATTGCCACGTGCAGTGCTCAGGAATTCATTGAAAATCACAAACAGTACATTTCCTAATTATTGATACCATAAGTGGGTGCGGCTGGACGTGCATGGTGTAATGCCATGGCGTCGATGAGTGAGCTCGGTTTGTCAAAACTTGGAGGTCCGTTCTAGCCGAGAACTGTTTGCATTTGCTTGTAAAAGACCCAGCAAAAAATACACAGTGAACTTGGTCGAGTCAAAACTTGAGTGCATTGTATGTTACTATATCTAAGCTACTGGCCTGCCACTCAGGACTATTCAGAATGTAGTTGACTGTGAACAATCCCTTAAAAGGGGGAAAGTTGCCATGGGAACCCCCCCTCCCCCTTGGCTACCTCTATATTATGTTTCTTTGAAGCACAGTTCACTTCCAAGAAGCACATCCTGGGATGACATTGTAGGCACCCACCATTGCGTGGGAGAAGAAAGCTTTGTGTCCACCAAGCCCTCCAAGTTAGAGACCTCATGCCCTCCTCCTTTTGCTTCCCTTTCCCACTGGTGGCAAGCATTACACTAAGTTAGGCATGCCCCAGGCACGCCCACATGGACACATGTCCCAGGCATGCCCACATGGACACATGCCCCAGGCACATCCACATGGACACATGCCCCAGGCACATCCACATGGACACATGCCCCAGGCACATCCACATCCATACATGCCCCAGGCACGCCCACATGGACACATGTCCCAGGCATGTCCACATGGACGTATGTCTCAGGCACGTGTCCCAGGTGCGCCCACACAGAGATAAGTTAAATCACAGGTCACTACATTATCTGCCAGTCTGAACTAGAGCCTGGGTTTGTCAAGTAGGGAGAGGTCCCTCCTGAGGTGTCTAACTCCCAACAACCTGTAGCCTCTCTTGAACTTAGGGGAACCTGGCATTGGAACTGGGCCCGGATGTGAATAGGAGTACCATTGTGGTCGCTGAGAGAGGCACAAGAATTTGCTCATCAGCTCATCAGTTCCATCACAGCCTGCAACCATGGGCGTAGCTAGGGAATGATCAGTACTTGGCTAAGCAACTAGACACGTGTGCATGCATAAACTCCAGTCAACTAGGCAATGGATCGAGGATGAGTAGATCATTGGCAATAGCGTTGCACATTATTGGGTACCTACCTTAGAGGACTGTATAAATAATTGTTTTAAGACTGTGGTATGGCTTAGGGCTAAACTCACCAGCCATATCAGGGCAAAATAAAAGTTCTCCCTGGCTTGCCCATCAAAACATTATCACATGATAATCCCTCATGTCAACATCCCAAAAGAGAAAAGTTTTTTTGGGGGATTTACTTGGCCATTTCTCTCGAGTGCTTGGAAAGGAACAGTTCTGAATTCAAATAGACATGCAGCCATCTGGAATCAGAGCATAGCTCATCTACTGATCAATACAGCCAATCAATGATGGCGTAAGGGAGATACCGCACGGCAATTTGTCATGGCGACTCCGCACGGCAATTTGTCATGGCGACTCTCGCTCTCAAAAGCAGGCCTTGACTGGCAGATAGTTGTGGGCCCGTGCTTGATGTTGGAATCTTTGATTCTTGGGGGAAAGATATGACAAACCAATATTAAACCTACTTGGTTTTGAATATCCTTCTCAGGCTATGCCAGTTTTTACCCGGGTTATTCCAGTCAAAGCCCCGTTCTAACTACCACACTGTGCCTATATACACACTAGGCACTATTAGTATGAATATCATTACTCACTAATCATGTGGCACTGCCAGTATGAATATCATTAAACCCCACACACTGATACATGTACTACCAGTATGAATACCTACACACTGGCACCTCCAGTATGAATATCATTATAGCCTACACACTAATACATGTGGCACTACCAGTAGTTCATACTCAGCCTAATAGGAACTGTGGTTATTAATCTGCAGTTCCCACAAGTTTTGGATGCCTGCTGCACGAAAATTAATTTTTATTTTATTTTAATGGCCGACCATCACAACTGCATCTCTAACGGTTTCTCTATGGCTGATTCTCCTGTTTGTGGAGACTCTCCGCAGAGGCAGGCTGCACAGGCTCCTATACATAACGCACAACCTGTCGCTCCTGGGGATGGATTGCTTGTAGGCCTAGCGTAGCTCTTGTTTGCTTACTTCGGTGGAGTCATCGGTGGAGCCAACCCAAACCAAACTGCAGCTTATTATATTTTCATCATTTTCATCATGTAAAGATATATATAATTATAAATAATAATAATAATTAATAATAACAAATATATAGCTATCAATTTGGTGTGGTTACAGTAAGAAGGAGGGGGGTGGAGTTTCAAATGGATAAACCGAGGGGGGTGGAGTTTCAAATGGATAAACCCCCTCCATTGGAATTGAAGTTTAGTTTTGGTTACAAGCAAATGTGCACCCAATACACACTTCATTGAAGCAGGACTGGACTGGGTGCAGGACAGGGCGCAGAGGTGGGTGAACTCGGTACACTCTGTTTAGCTGAACTTGCATTTTTGTGGTTTGTGGTAGCCAGCCCTACTTTTAATTAATTAATTAATTGAAATGTGTGAGGAGGAGCAGATGTACGTGTTTTTTGTATTTTTTTAGATGGGATTCACGCCAGGAAATAGACGTGTGTGTCTGTCTGTCACACGTGCAGATAGTCGCTGGATTTCGTATTGGAAGAGATGGTAGTGGTTGGGTAGTGGTTGGGACTGTTGCCAAACACATCCTGGAATGGACCATGCATAAGAGACATCATGTCTAATAATAATCCTGTTCTGGTCCCCGGCCATGTCGACGCATGCTTGAGGTGTGAAGGCCAGAACTGCAGTGTCAAGTGCACAACAAAAATAATAAGCCTTAATTAAGTAAGCTGGTGCCCTTGGCAACAGTGTTATGATAAGTATCACTTAGTGTATTAATTGGAATAGGGAACCTTGGCTGCCTTGGATTTTGAGTTTGGCAGAAGGAAGACCAGGTCGCCTCCCTCGAGTTCCTGCTAAACGTTAGGGCTTAGTCTTGCAGTTCACATCATCCTGCACTGAGGACATCATCACTTGATTAAGGGGTGAGGTTTTCTCTGGCCAGCGTTGCCAGCTCCGTCTCTGACAATTAATAAACAACAAAAGCCGAGTACAGAGTACACATCTAGCTAGCCATAGCTGAAGCCAATGGTACACTAGAGCTTGGGTCAACCACCATGCTAGACAAACAACTATCTTGAATGCTCTGTATATATATGTAGCATTGCTACATGCTGGCAGGCTAACGCAAACGGGGCTGACCTGATGGAGCCTTTGAGTATTGAAGAGGACGGACAAACCCTGGCATTTTCTGTCACATGACTAACTATTCACTCGCGTGCTTGCAGGTCACAAATCATTAAATTGGAACTGTGAAAAGAGACGAGTCTTACCTTTGGAGCTCCACACAACGATAACATTCTCTGTGTTCTCTTTTGGCACCAAAAATGCATGAAGGAACACCTGCAAGCTTCTTGTAATGGAGGACTGGCCTCAGCTCCAGACCTCGCCTTGTTTTGTTAATGCCACAGTAAATGGCTGAGTGTGTGTGGCTTGTTATTGTCTCTAAGTTACTGCTTAAGGATTGTAAATTAACAAACTAATGAGGCACTCAATTAGTCCACAGCCCTTGATAGCCGTCTGTCTTTCATTTCAGTTTTTGCTACAGCCAGCTAGATCTCGGTGAGGATTTACTGGTTGCTTCAATGTGTAGTAAGATCACTCAACCAAACCTGTTCAGGAAATAACTTACCATCAAGTGATTTGACTGAATTGATGGAGCTGTACAAACACTACGTTTTGATGTAGATTGTATATTTTTAAAGTTGACTTATGTTCATGTGGGGTCTTCATGTGAAGGGAGTCTTCATGTGAAGGTAGTCTTCATGTGAAGGGGTCTTCATGTGAAGGGAGTCTTCATGTGAAGGGAGTCTTCATGTGAAGGGAGTCTTCATGTGAAGGGAGTCTTCGTGTGAAGGGGGTGGGGTCTTCATGTGAAGGGGTGGGGTCTTCGTGTGAAGGGGTCTTCATGTGAAGGGGGTTTTCATGTGAAGGGGGTCTAAAACAAAAAAACCCTCATGGTTACGATTTTGGAGCTCTAGAGATTCTGCACACTTCACTATATGAACTTGATATATAGCTCAAATGATAGATCTCTCTGTGTGCTCTCTTTTGATATTAATAAGTAATGCATAGGTACTAGGCTAAAGTTACAGCCAAAGTGGGGTACCTCAAAATCTGAGTGTATGAACTGGTGGAAATTGCTGCCATTTGTTTCGACTGTATTAATTAGGCGGGGTGCTGGAAAAAATATTCTGCACCCAAGCTTGCCTAAATCAACTACGTTTTAGCTCCTAAATCAACACAGTTTTTAGAGGCGGGCTTCCTCTAGCCATGGCTAGCATGGTCCAATCAGGAACTACAGGCTTAACTAGTTCAGGCACTGGGTTTTGAGGTAACCCCACTTTGGCTGCATGTAACTTCAACACAGTTATATCTAGGCAACTTCTTTTTTTTAAATACCAAAAGAGAGCACACAGACAGATCTATCATTTGAGCTATATATCCAGTGAAGTGATATATCCAGTGAAGTGTGCAGAATCTATGGAGCTTGAAAGTCCTAACCACAAATACATTTTCCAGACACTTTCACTCTTTCCCCCCTTTTGACACGAGGGAACTCCAGTACATGAACCTATATGACCCAGTGGTTGCTCTAGCCAGGTTTAAAATGGATGAGACGGGGGTAGGTGTGGGTGGGTGTGTGCAGGCCCCACTATATATAGTGACTTCACCTCCTCAAACATAAACGAGCAGACGTTCTGCTTGTTTGTTGTGAGATGATCACACGTGCACTTGCTCTCAGCCATCCAGAGGAAGTGCACATCTAGGTAGTCAAGGACCATTATGCAGTCTACACACAAGCTAGTTGAGGACGAGTAATACTGAAAATACATGCACAATGAGACAAAATTCTATGTGATGCAATGCTTCAAATACGTAATGCTAAGATTTTAGAGTACATAATAGTTGAATTGCTTTGGGTGGAAATACCTAACGTCTGACTGTCACTTCGTCTTCTATCACATCCAATTCCAGCAATCCACTTTAGAGGGAAGGTTTGTTTGATGCAGGGGGGTGCTTTTAAAGTCTAGTAGCCAATCAACGGTCTCCCTGCCAATGTCTATGAACTAAATCTCAGTTCACCTGCTGAAAAACTTGACGCCATCCTGTGAGCTGATGGAATGTTTGTTTTACCAGAGGGTGTGGCTTCTCTTTAATTGCATGAAGTAAGTTTGGGTAGTGTGAGGGCATGACCTGGGGCCAAGTGGCGTGACCAATGGCCGGAAAGCGCGTGTCTCGTGCAAAAATTGTGAAAGTAACCCTGTGTTTAACTATATATAGTGGGGCCTGTAACCCTGTGTTTAACTATATATAGTGGGGCCTGTAACCCTGTGTTTAACTATATATAGTGTGGCCTGTAACCCTGTGTTTAACTATATATAGTGAGGCCTGTAACCCTGTGTTTAACTATATATAGTGGGGCCTGTAACCCTGTGTTTAACTATATATAGTGTGGCCTGTAACCCTGTGTTTAACTATATATAGTGAGGCCTGTAACCCTGTGTTTAACTATATATAGTGGGGCCTGTAACCCTGTGTTTAACTATATATAGTGAGGCCTGTAACCCTGTGTTTAACTATATATAGTGAGGCATGTAATCCTGTGTTTAACTATATATAGTGAGGCATGTAACCCTGTGTTTAACTATATATAGTTGGGCCTGTAACCCTGTGTTTAACTATATATAGTGAGGCCTGTAACCCTGTGTTTAACTATATATAGTGAGGCCTGTAACCCTGTGTTTAACTATATATAGTGGGGCCTGTAACCCTGTGTTTAACTATATATAGTGTGGCCTGTAACCCTGTGTTTAACTATATATAGTGAGGCCTGTAACGCTGTGTTTAACTATATATAGTGGGGCCTGTAAGCCTGTGTTTAACTATATATAGTGAGGCATGTAACCCTGTGTTTAACTATATATAGTGGGGCCTGTAACCCTGTGTTTAACTATATATAGTGGGGCCTGTAACCCTGTGTTTAACTATATATAGTGAGGCATGTAACCCTGTGTTTAACTATATATAGTGGGGCTGTAACCCTGTGTTTAACTATATATAGTGAGGCCTGTAACCCTGTGTTTAACTATATATAGTGGGGCCTGTAACCCTGTGTTTAACTATATATAGTGGGGCCTGTAACCCTGTGTTTAACTATATATAGTGGGGCCTGTAACCCTGTGTTTAACTATATATAGTGGGGCCTGTAACCCTGTGTTTAACTATATATAGTGGGGCCTGTAACCCTGTGTTTAACTATATATAGTGAGGCATGTAACCTGTGTTTAACTATATATAGTGGGGCCTGTAACCCTGTGTTTAACTATATATAGTGGGGCCTGTAACCCTGTGTTTAACTATATATAGTGAGGCATGTAACCCTGTGTTTAACTATATATAGTGGGGCCTGTAACCCTGTGTTTAACTATATATAGTGGGGCCTGTAACCCTTAACTATATATAGTGGGGCCTGTAACCCTGTGTTTAACTATATATAGTGGGGCCTGTAACCCTGTGTTTAACTATATATAGTGAGGCCTGTAACCCTGTGTTTAACTATATATAGTGAGGCCTGTAACCCTGTGTTTAACTATATATAGTGAGGCCTGTAACCCTGTGTTTAACTATATATAGTGGGGCCTGTAACCCTGTGTTTAACTATATATAGTGGGGCCTGTAACCCTGTGTTTAACTATATATAGTGGGGCCTGTAACCCTGTGTTTAACTATATATAGTGAGGCCTGTAACCCTGTGTTTAACTATATATAGTGGGCCTGTAACCCTGTGTTTAACTATATATAGTGGGGCCTGTAACCCTGTGTTTAACTATATATAGTGGGGCCTGTAACCCTTAACTATATATAGTGAGGCCTGTAACCCTGTGTTTAACTATATATAGTGAGGCCTGTAACCCTGTGTTTAACTATATATAGTGAGGCATGTAACCCTGTGTTTAACTATATATAGTGAGGCATGTAACCCTGTGTTTAACTATATATAGTGGGGCCTGTAACCCTGTGTTTAACTATATATAGTGGGGCCTGTAACCCTGTGTTTAACTATATATAGTGGGGCCTGTAACCCTGTGTTTAACTATATATAGTGAGGCATGTAACCCTGTGTTTAACTATATATAGTGAGGCCTGTAACCCTGTGTTTAACTATATATAGTGGGGCCTGTAACCCTGTGTTTAACTATATATAGTGAGGCCTGTAACCCTGTGTTTAACTATATATAGTGGGGCCTGTAACCCTGTGTTTAACTATATATAGTGGGGCCTGTAACCCTGTGTTTAACTATATATAGTGAGGCCTGTAACCCTGTGTTTAACTATAATAGTGCAGCCTGTAACCCTGTGTAACTATCTGTAACCCTGTGTTTATATAGTGGAACCTCCCTTACAAACTCCCTAGTTGCTTGATTTCTACACAGCTTTAATAGAAAGTAAATTAATTAGGTGCAACTGCAATTGGTCTACTTGCACTTGGTTCAGAAATCAATTAGTCCCCAATCAATTGGACACCTAGAGTTGCTAAGAGGTTGCATCTGAGCAGCTGCTCCCCAGCTGCTCGGATGATAAGCACCAAAGGTTCCAATGTAGTATTATCCCTCGGAATCATCATGAAATTCTAACTGAGTTTGTTTGTACCTGTGCGTTATATGGAGTAGACACAGCTTGATTATAATGACTTAGGTAGTATTGCCATTGCTGGTAATATTATTTATTATGAAACTACAACGAGCTACTAAGCTACTGAGTATAAAAGTTGGAGTGTTGATATATGATTGTAAATTGTGTGTCTGATGGTCAGAGATAGCCACTTGTATGGACTTGGTGGGTTACATTCCATTTAGTGGGCATCTGTGGACAGTTGATTGTACTTGTCTTGTTATTGAGAATTATAACTGGTCTGCCTTCTGCCTTTCCACATCTACACACACTTTTATCCCTCCTCCCCTCTCTCCTCCCTTCCTCCAGTGATGTGGAGATCTTGTACGGAGGATCCAATATCTTCGACTACGAGGTGACTGCAGCCGTCACCCATGATGCCATCTTGGCGGCCATTAGTATTGGCCTCATCCTCCTGCTCGTGTTTGTTCTGAGTGGCTTCTCTGTCTGGCTGACTGTGGGAGGACTCTACTCCATCATCACCTGCTTCTCTCCTGCCTACTTTGTCTACAGGGTGATTTTCAGTGAGTCTTTAATAATGGCTACATTGTATGTGTGTGTGTGTATGTATGAATGTGGTAATATACATGTATATATAGCTAGGTGTTCATGTAATATACTATAATTATAGGTATTCATTATTTAGTGGGTATTCATTATTTAGCTAGGTGTTCATGTAATATAAATATTTGGCTATATAGGTATCCATTATTTAGTGGGTATTCATTATTTAGCTATATAGGTATTCATTATTTAGTGGGTATTCATTATTTAGCTATATAGGTATTCATTATTTAGTGGGTATTCATTATTTAGCTATATAGGTATTCATTATTTAGTGGGTATATTCATTATTTAGCTAGGTGTTAGGTGTTCATGTAATATAAATATTTGGCTATATAGGTATTAATTATTTAGTGGGTATTCATTATTATAGGTATTCATTATTTAGCTAGGTGTTCATGTAATATAAATATTTAGCTATATAGGTATTCATTATTTAGCTATATAGGTATTCATTATTTAGTGGGTATTCATTATTTAGTGGGTATTCATTATTTAGCTAGGTGTTCATGTAATATATATATATATTTGGCTATATAGGTATTCATTATTTAGTATACTGTATAGGTATTCATTATTTAGCTAGGTGTTCATGTAATATAAATATTTAGCTATATAGGTATTCATTATTTAGTGGGTATTCATTATTTAGCTATATAAGTATTCATTATTTAGTGGGTATTCATTATTTAGCTAGGTGTTCATGTAATATAAATATTTAGCTATATAGGTATTCATTATTTAGTTGGTATTCATTATTTAGCTAGATGTTCATGTACTATATAGGTATTCATTATTTAGTGGGTATTCATTATTTAGCTAGGTGTTCATGTAATATAAATATTTAGCTATATAGGTATAGTGGGTATTATTATTTAGTGGGTATTCATTATTTAGCTAGGTGTTCATGTAATATAAATATTTAGCTATATAGGTACTCATTATTTAGCTATATAGGTATTCATTATTTAGCTAGGTGTTCATGTAATATAAATATATAGCTATATAGGTATTCATTATTTAGTGGGTATTCATTATTTAGCTATATAGGTATTTATTATTTAGTGGGTATTCATTATTTAGCTAGGTGTTCATGTAATATAAATATTTAGCTATATAGGTATTCATTATTTAGCTATATAGGTATTCATTATTTAGCTAGGTGTTCATGTAATGTGAATATTTAGATAGGTAGCCATCTAATGAAATATTTACTAGGCATTCAAATATTTCAAATATTTAACTGTGTATTCATTGATATTTTGAAACTATTATATAGCACTTGTTTTTCGAGGAGCTAAATTTTCGAAGATTGTTGTAACGAAATTGGTTCGCATAATGATTTTCAGCTATTAAGCATCTGGGATCAAGTCCGTGAAAACCTCGAAAATTTAGCTCCCTGAGAAAAAAAAGTTTATAACCTCATTGTTTAAAAAATATATATCCTTTTTATTTATTTTTGCTTAATGTGAACACACCTAGCTAGCCTCTATACATGTGAACACACCTAGCTAGCCTCTATACATGTGAACACACCTAGCTAGCCTCTATACATAGCACTCTTCCACTTAATAGAATTTCCCTTTCATTCAGAGGAATAATAAGTAAATTGTAATAAGTAAATTGCTGATGAGCGAGTGCTCAGCAGTTGTTGCAACACAGAGAGAACTTCAGACACATTGTCATTTCACTCCAAGAATCATTTCACTCCAAGAATCATTTCACTCCAAGAACAGCAAAATAACACACAAGAAGATTTTAAGACTTCAAGAAGACTGGTTGGGATAGTGTACACAGGCTGTCTATGCACTCTCTGCTGGCACTTTGCCATGCCTCACCAGCCTATCTAGATATGCTGCTCAGCTTTCCTGCTCTCTCCTGACATGTCCGCTTCGTCTCTTCCCATCTCTATGTTGTTCCTGGTACAGCTCAGTGGCATAGGCGACCATTTTAATACACGTTCTCCTCGGATGTACCCAACTGGCCTCAGGCTGTGATAATAGTTTCGATACTGCTTGGTGACACTCTGCTCTATCCAGGAATTCCCACTTACCACAGACTGTGGTAAGGTGTTGTCAACGCTGCTCAGGGATTACCTGCACTCTCCAGGAGTTTCCACTTTGCCTCAGACTGTGTCGATGGTTTCCATATTCCTCGTCTTTTTTCCCTGCTCTGTCCTTGCAGTTTCAGTATCTAGAATTGGTTGTTGACTCTTCAGGACCTTCATCTCTCACTGCTGTTATCCTGCTATTTTGGGGGTCGCAAATTTGGGTCGAGTATACATAATGCCCCCTGCAGTATTGTGTGGATGAACAATTTTTTATTTTATCTGTCCTCATTTTGCATATTTACTGGAGGGAGGGAAGGGGGCATTATTTACTGGGGGCAGGGGTAGCATTATCCCCTTGGGGAAGGGGGCATTATTCACTGAGGATGGGAGGGGAAGTTAGTCACTAGTAAACAGTGTTTAGCTGAAAATTCCATCTGCTCTCAGGGTTTCATTTAGGGGGGGGGGGGGGGGGGGGGGGGGGGGCAGCCTCCACTGGAAATTGTATTATTAAAATTCATTAGAAACGTTGTCACATCTTTAACCATCATGCCCCCCCTTAATATCCAGATTCCTCCAGTTGCCCCCCCCCCCCCCCCCCCCCACTCTTGGACAATTTTCTAAATGAAACCCTGGCTCTGTATGGCCACCCAACATGTTGATGATTATAAAGTATAGAAAAGATTCTTGGATCAGTGACCCCTTCAGCTCAGAGTCTCTTTTTGGGGTTCCCGGTTGCTACAACGTGACTCATGATAACTCGGTATCTGTCCTGATCACCTATCTACGGTGAACAGTGATTCTCTGCTGGTGGCCCCACCTGTGAGCCTATTGAGGACACAATGGGTACCAGAGAATCGAGGTGATGGATGCCTCTCGAGCTGTCTCCAGTAAAATCTGTCTGAAGTTTTTACCACTAAATGCTCGACTAGAAATAGGTGCAAGAGCCGTATGAAGAGCTGGAGCACTTTGCCAAGCCCTTCTGTATGTATTTATAATGGTTGGGTGACCTCTGTGCTTGTGGGTGAAGAGCTGGAGCACTTTGCCAAGCCCTCCTGATGTATTTATAAATGGTTGGGTGACCTCTGTGCGTGTGGGTAGCAGTAGTCAGCGTGAGGGATAAGATACAGAAGAGAGCAGAAAGCAGTGAATGAGGGTCTGCTATAGACAAGAGAGAGTGATGGATGGAGGATGGCAGAAATGAAGTACTTTACTACCAACATTATATTCAATGACAGTGTATGTACATGTATTTGAATACAGATATACGTATGTGCACTCCATTTTGAAGTTGAAAGCTCGTGGCTTGTACAGTATGTTATTTGCTGAGACTTCTGTATATAAAGATACGTATGTGCACTCCATTTTGAAGGTGAAAGCTCATGGCCTGCTACGTTATTTACTAGATTTTGTTGTTATTCTATTTTTCGTTTTGTTTTTATTCCTCCCCCGAAGTATTTATATGCCCGGCAACATAACACTGCTGGTTGTGCCCGGCAACATAACACTGCTGGTTGTGCCCGGCAACATAACACTGCTGGTTGTGCCCGGCAACATAACACTGCTGGTTGTGCCCGGCAACATAACACTGCTGGTTATGCCCGGCAACATAACACTGCTGGTTGTGCCCGGCAACACAACACTGCTGGTTGTGCCCGGCAACATAACACTGCTGGTTGTGCCAGGCAACATAACAACACTGCTGGTTGTGATTGGGGAACATTACATATGTGTGTGTGTGTGAGATGTGGCTGAGAGAGGAGGGCTTGTCAAAGATTGCTTGGAAGCTGGTTTGCTTGCAGTGGAATCACACCGAGGTGGAATGGAATCACATGAGGGATAGCAACACACCGAGATGGAATGGAACCACAAGAGGGAGTGGTACCACACTGATATGGAATGGAATCACACTGAAATGGATTGGAAGCACACCTCGAGTGAAGATCATCAGGCGATGGAATTGCCCGAGTACCGAAGTGAAGACCATGCAGAAGCTGGCAAGAACCTCAGACATTTTTTTCCTACAAAGAGACAGTTTGCATTCTTGCAGGCTAATGTTTGTCTGTTCAAGATGTCTTCCACCATCAGCACCTTCCATCGACTGACTATAAATCCAACTATCTCATCTGCCAAACTCTATAGCCAGTTCTCTCTTCTTCTCTCTGTCTGAGACTGCAGGTTGTCAAGAGACAGTAGCTAAAAGGAATTGTGATTTTGAAGCTTGCCAATAACTCCTGCACCTCACAACAAACACTGCACCCACAACATCGTGACAAAGATGTTAAGACTTCTTAGGTGTTGCACCTTCTTGGTGGCGTAGAGTGTTTTGGGGCTGGAAGAGGGCCAGGGTCAAGGTTGTTGGAGTACAGGAGTAGATGTTGGAGGTGTGCTTGCAGATAGAGCAAACTCAGTAATGTCTGAGGGAAACTTCATTACAGAAAATAGAGCATGCTGAGGACGGTGGCAATCTTGGGGTAAAAATACCTTCCTCGGATAGCTTGCAGCTGGAACAATAGGCCGGGGGAATCCGAATTGCCTCAGCTGGCCTCTGACTTTGCATGATGGGGCTTCTTTCAGTGGGGGTGCTAGAGTCTGCACAGCTAAGAGGGAAACAAGTCTGAAAACCGTGGTTAAAGTACCATTATATCTTTGCATACATTCATGCTATGGTCCTGATTTATATACCAAAATGTAGCTAATGCAGTATGCTTTCTGATGTGCTTTCTGTTTTGCCATACGTGTTTATCTGCAAGTTGGAGTGTGAGTAAGGTCAGTGCACCTTATCCGTTAGTAAATAGGTAACTTACCAGTATCAAGTGAATGGCTGTAAGAACTGTGATTGATAGAACTGAACAAACACCACAAACCTGGTGTAGATTTTAAAGTGGACTTATGTTCATGTGAAAGGGGTCTAAAATCAAACACCCCCCAAAAAACCCTCGTGGTTAAGACTTTGGAGCTCTATAGATTCTGCACACTTTACTGTATGAACTTGATATATAGCTCAAATGATACATGTAGATCTATCCGTGTGCTCTCTTTTGGTATTAATTTTTTTTGTGTAGGTGTAAGTAACTACATGCCGCCAAAGTGGGAGTCCTCAACATCTGTGTGCCTGAACTGTTTGTAGTGTGGTTCCTATGTGGCTAGAGGAAGCTATTCATTAGGTGCTAAACCACGACTAATTAGGCATGCAGGGGGGTGCTGGGGGGGGGGGGGATTTCAATGGAAACTATGTAGCCAGTTCTCTCTCCTCCACCAACTATGCAGCCAGTTCTCTCTCCCCACTAGCTAAGCAGCCAGTTCTCTCTCCTCCACTAACTATGCAGCCAGTTCTCTCTCCTCCACTAACTATGCAGCCAATTCTCTCTCCCCACTAGCTATGTAGCCAGTTCCCTCTCCTCTAATAACTATACAGCCAGTTCTCTCTCCTCCACTAACTATGCAGCCAGTTCTCTCTCCCCACTAGCTAAGCAGCCAGTTCTCTCTCCTCCACTAACTATGCAGCCAGTTCTCTCTCCCCACTAGCTATGCAGCCAGTTCTCTCTCCTCCACTAACTATGTATCCAGTTCCCTCTCCTCTAATAACTATGCAGCCAGTTCTCTCTCCTCCACTAACTATGCAGCCAGTTCTCTCTCCTCTACTAACTATGCAGCCAATTCTCTCTCCCCACTAGCTATGTAGCCAGTTCCCTCTCCTCTAATAACTATGCAGCCAGTTCTCTCTCCTCTAATAACTATGCAGCCAGCTCTCTCTCCTATTCACCACCCGAGTATTTCCTTTTAACGATTTATGAAAGCCAGTTTGCTGTTTTGGACAGGAAATATTTTACAGATGAATAAACCAATCAGATGCATTCGGTTTCAACACATTGTTGTCAAGATGGTTTATAAATACCAGCACTCAGTCACTGAGGCACCCAGGTGGCAGTGAGCACATCTCATACACAGTATGGGTGTGGGTTCTCTGTCCTTGTTATTTATATATTTACTCTGCAGTACAGAAATATTAGTCAGAACTAGTAATGCCCACATTAACTATTAGTAATCTCGACATGCACTATTTTTTTTGCCATGAATATGTTGCCTTTGGTTGTGCGAGGTCAATAATGATAATATATTTATGTTTTCTAATGCAGACATCCAAAGCATCGGCATTCTGAACGTGATCTCCATCTTCGTCATTGTCGGGATTGGAATTGACGATGTCTTTGTCTTCATCAACACATTTAAACAGTCTGTGCATTTCCTTGACCTCCGAGACACTCACCAGCGCATGACCCACACCATCTTGGAGGCCACCAAGGCCACCTTCTTCACATCCCTAACCACTTCAGTGGCTTTCTTCGCAAACACGGTCTCCTTGGTGAGGAATAGTGCAACAAAGTTGTGGTGTGCATGTACTATAGCCATGGGTGGAGTGTGATCACTGCTTATGACTGTCCTCCAATACATTGTACTTCTATCAGAGTTACAAGAGTTGGTCTCAGCTTTCATTTGTGGTAAAGGGTCGACAATGTCCTGAATAGAAGGACACTGTCAACCATGAATTCTGAGACAATTCAGCAGAGCAGTGGGACACTATGCAACCAAATGTAAGACAAATGGTAATGTAAGACAAATGGTTGCCACTGCTCTGCTGAAATGGCTCAGTATTATTCAGGGTTGGTCCTGTTTCTTGTGAGGTAAAGGGGTTGATAAGTGTCTCGTATTCATTTAGGGTAAAGGGGTGCTGTGTGTCTCAGTTATCATGTAAGGTAATGAGTTGTACAGTGTCCTACATGGACTCAAGCTTTAGCTAGCTATTGAGGCTCTATCCATGTGCTTACTGTGAGGTACAACTTACCCAAGAGAAACACAGGGCGAAATAATAGCACAGAAGTGTCCACCATGCCTGTTGCTATGGCAATGCAGCATCTAGTGCACAATGTAGCGGACAGTGCAACAGACAATCCTCTTGAGGTCACTTATTTCACTCACCTCCTAGTGGTGCAGGTGGCAGTACCGTAATGGTGCAGGTGGCAGCATCATAATGGTGCAGACATACTCGAATGGTGCAGGCAGATGGCAGGACCATTTTTGTTACTTTTTAGTAAGAATGGAGAAGGTTCTCTGTGAATTAAAGAACAAACAAACAGAAAAGGAGTCTGGGAAACCTCCGGCTCATTTGCCTCAGGCTATACTGGTTGTAGAGCAAACCATCGAGTCATCAGAACCAGTTCAATGTATGTAATAAACGCACAGGTCCCTGTTTAATTGTTCCCTAGCTAACTGGATCGCTTATCTGGACGGTTATGTCTATCTGGATGGTTATGTCAATACTATCTCTGTGAGGCCATGCTTTTGGTATGAAGCTCTTCAACCCTTTGCAACTGGGCCTCAAAGTCATGCATGTAAAATGGGGCACACCTTTTACACAATGATTCCTCGCCCACAACATTATATGAACAATGATGCCACACCCACAACACTATATGCACCGGTGATGCCATGCCCATAACATTATATATTAATCAGGGTTCATTGGGGGGGGGGGGGGCTTCCCCCCTTGGAACCTTTTTGCCCCCCCCCCTTGGAAATTGTATTATTTAAATTCGTATTGATGTTGATAAGTGCTTGACATCATGCCCCCCCCCCCTTAATATCCATATTCCTCCAGTTGCCGTTGCCCCCCCCCCCCTTGAACAATTTTCTAAATGAAACCCTGTTAATGGTGATCCCACGCTCATAAAAGTATGTACACAATGATGCCACACCCACATTATATACATGGTGATGCCACGCCCATGACATTATGTACAACATGGAGGCCTCACAGGAATCTGCACAAAAAACACAATTATAACTCTTCAAGGCATGAACATGATTCTCAAGCACGTCACATGATATGATGCAATATTGAAAACACTGACAGTCCAAATACTATCATCAAATGCCATGATACACAAACAATGTTGCGATGCCCACAACTGAGTATTGTTTAGTTGTCACCACATGTTGGTTTCTATGTGGCTGAACACACCTCAGGCAGGTACATATGTTTGTATGTGCATATATATGTACCTATAATAATAATCCAAGTTATGTTTACTTTCTTGACCATCTTGTCACGGAAATTTTCCAGCCATCACAATAGCTGAAAAGTTTAGCCATCTCCATCAAGCAGGCCAAACCTGTAAAGCTAGTTTGCTCCAATTATAGCTCATCTGCTTTAGGTTTATGTTTCATGTTTATGGTGTCAACACTAACATCACTGGCCACTGGCACTAAGATGGCAGCTCTGGTCACTGGCATTAAGATGGCAGCTCTGGCTACTGGCATTAAGATGACAGCTCTGGCTACTGGCATTAAGATGGCAGCTCTGGCCACTGGAGATGGCAGTTCTTACCACTGGCCGCTGGCACTCAAGTAGCATGTGAACACATTTTGAGTGCATGCATGTTATTGGCCGGCTGTCGTGTAGCTACATATAGTGGAGTAGGAAATAAGTTGCCTGCTGAGTTGTAATCTTAATGCTGGTTGTCCATGTGAATACGTGTCTTGCTATTTGTGTGATGGTGACATTGAACCTTGTGACCTCTATAAACAGTTGAGGGACTTGAATTTGCATCTGCCTGCCATACAAACACATTTATTATTATTATTATTACTATTACTATTATTATTATTATTACTATTACTATTACTATTACTACTACTATTATTATTACTGTATTATTATTATTATTATTATTATTATTATTATTTTTATATATTTTTTTAATTATTATTATTATTATTATTATTATTATTATTATTATTATTATTATTATTATTATTATTATTATTATTGCATTAGCTGCTGTTATTATTATCTAAATATATTTTCTTTTGTCTCCTTTCCCACATCTTCCCCACCCTCTCCTCTCCACTCTTCCTAACCTATTCTCTTCCTTCTTCCTCCACTCCACCTCCGTCTCCTCCATCCTCACCTCCTCATGCACAACATGGCAGATACCTGCGGTGCAGCAGTTCGGCATCTTCATGGGGCTCGTGGTCATGTTTTGTTTTCTTCAAGTCCTCTTTGTTGTTCCTCACTTTCTCTTCGTGTGGCACCATCTCTTCTCCCGACTGGAGAACTTCGTCTACTCACCCATTTGCAGGTGTGCACAGTTTTTAAACTCCCACAGGACTGGTCGCCGTTACGAACTCGGAGGCATCAGGATGAGCGAAGTTGCATGTGAAGACGACAGTGGGATAGAGGATGCATCCAATTCCAATTCCGACAACTCCAGTCACAACAGCAATCAATCCAGTACCCATTCTGATACTATGGAAACTGGAACCGATCCTCAAGAGGATAGCACTCTAGAATTAATTGGAGGAGAGGTGCCTTTGACCACACCTAACTACACTTTGGAGAAATCCGAGGAGACGATAGAGAAAAAACTGACAGTACTGATGCAAACAGCCATGTTTTATGTTGCCACGGTTTCCATGGTGTTGCATCTCTGGACTACGAAAAGCTTGGAGAAGAAGAAGAGGAGAGCTAAGCTGGCCATCAACATCTGTGTGTGCTCTCTCTCATATATTCTGCTTCTGGCTGTCTCCTTCACTCTTGTCTTCCAGCTGAGGCTGAGCGAACAGCCTCCGCAGTTTTTCTCTCCGGATACCAATATTCAGAAAATGCTGGATCTTGTAGGTAATGTTTCTGATGTCAATGCTGTAGATGGTTATCACTTCTCGGAGTGGAGCAGCAATCAGAAAGGTGAGAAGTGGGTGAGTGTGAAGTTGTAACAATGTTTGGTGAGGTATGGGAGGGATGAAGGAGGTGGGGGGGGGGAAGAAGAGAGAGGAGGAGGAAGACTTTGAAGGATGGAGGGTTGGTGAGGTAGAAGGGAAAGGATAGAGAAATGAATGACTGTGGGGAATAAGAAGCTTGATGAGAGGCTTTTTATCTCCAAGCTTCCGAACAGGGAAATCTAGTTTACGTCAGGGAGGGGAGAGGGGGGAAGATTTCCTCCTTGCCTCCAAACCCCCTCTCTGTGGAGCCTCACCACTAGTTGCTTACTCTCTCAATTTTCTCTTCTCCCTCTCTATTCAGTGTTTCCTGGGACACCAAGCAACCCCGGTGGGGGTACTGGAGGCAACACGGGTGGAAATTCAGGATCAAACTCAGGGGACAATTCTGGAAGTCATCCAAGAACGACCCCCAAACCTAAAGCCACACCTCATAGTGGTGTCCCGTCGACCGCTTCCCCGCCACCCACTAGGAGCAGTACCAAGAGCAATCAGAACACACTGCCACCTCCCACCCATCATACCCGACCTCCGTCCACCACTATTGTCACTCCCACCCATCCTTCGCACATTCCATCTACCCACCCTCGCCAGACTCTGCCCACCAGCCCTACCCACCATGCATCTAGTGCTACCCACCATGCATCTAGTGCTGGCACGCCTGCTGTTCCAAGTGGTAACCTGGTGAACGTCCGATTCTCAAACAATGCACCGGTGTTTGTGGTGTTTGGTGTGAAGACGGTTGAGAGGGAGTACAACCCTTCACACGTCCTCCCTGAGGAAGGGAAAAATGTGAGAGCTAGTTATTTCAAGGGTTGTGATGTGGCAGGGTGGAGGAGAGCACACTCATTAGCAGTGTCCCCATTGTCAGTTAATCTGAATTATATATGTACTTAGCATGAACTGACACTGTATTGAATACGTGCTCTTGTATCAGTTTAAATGGTTACACATCGTAAGCAAATATATCTGCAGACTCAACATCAGTCACAAAATAAAAAAGAACCGCTCGTGCTAAACATCAGATTTTTTACCTTGTGCATACCAAGCAGATTGTCAATATAAAATAGTTAGTTTCAGAAAAAATGGTTGATGATCGCCACTGTCGTCATGAACAGGTGTTTCCAGAAGCCTTTCTTCGGAGGAACTGTTCTTACTTGGAATCACTCTAGCTCTGGAAAAAACATTTGCTCCTGGGGTTTCTTTGTTGTGAGTTTTCTTATAGACAAGGATGTGATGTAGCGATGTGAAGCTTCTGTTTGCCTTACCTCATTCTTATATGAAGAGATGATTCATGAAAACCCATAAAAATGGGGAAATTGTAGTTATGACTTTGGAGCTCCATAGATTCTGTACACTTCACTGTATAAACTTAGAGTAGCTCAAAAGATGAGCTGTGTGTTCTCTATGTTGCATAGGTGTAACCATGCCAAGTTATGGGTGTACAGTGTCAAAATCTGAGTGGATGTAAGTGTGACTCCCAGCCATGAAGTGGGGTGGTTACAGGAAGCTGATTTGGGAGCTGCACTTAATGGCCTCGTGAATATTACCGATCTCCATTGGAAACCCACTGATGTTTTATTGGCACCTATAGAAAATTAATAAGCTTCCTCTGGCCACACTAGTAATTTCCGCAGCACTTTCCAATCAGGAGCCACACTTGCAGCCAGTTCTGGCAGTCAGATTTTGAGGTACATTGTACCCCCATTTTATCTGAAGGTAACTTTGGCAAAAACACACAAAAAAAACAAAGAACTCAGAGATTTGTACTGTTCATACAGTGAAATATGCACAATCTATGGAGTTCAAAAGTCATTTCAAAAGTCATAACACAATTTTACCTCCCCCTACCCCTTCTTTATGGTTTAATTAAGTCCCCATTAAAAAATAACTTAAAAAACCACAAGTGGGCAGTGATATCACGATGATTGAAATAGAGCCAATTACTTTGGCCTTCCTAATGGTCGATAAAGAGCAAGTGAAGTATTTATTATGTCTTCAGCTTATTATCAACATTCTAATTGTTGTTGTTGTCCTTATGGTCATATTAATCCTGTAAATCTCATTCTTCATCTCTCCCTCAGATATCGGCTGTTCTGGACAGTTCCTTCTCGGATGTGTTCTCCTGTAACTACAATCCTGGCAGAGGACCCTCCAAGATTTCCAAGCTGAGGGGAGCCTTGCACGGCCTGTGCCGTCTCTGTTCCAACATCAGCAACCCCGAAAATGGACTCGTCCTTGACGGCAACTACCAGTGCTTCCCACGGAACCATGGCATACTGCAGTCTTGTATCTTAGAAGTGGCCAGGGGCATTCCGGAGTGCAGGTCTCTGCTGCATTCAGAGAGTAGCAAGTTGTCGGTGAGGGCTAAGGCCAGTACTGTCATTAACCCTTCCAGTGCTACTTCTGGGGGAGGCAAACTAGTGCAGTTACGTTACTTGGCTATGGCTTTCAGATCGGTGAGTTGACTTGTCTGTTTTTCTCCCTTGTTGTTATAATTGTGTTAATTTTAGACATGTACATGTAGCTCTAGTTCCTTATACATGTACATGTGTCTATTTACTTATACATGTACATGTGTCTCTAGCTCCTTATACATGTACATGTGGTCTAATAAATGCACATGTTGCTCTAGTTC
The DNA here is from genome assembly GCA_028752905.1 of Cladorhizidae sp. MBARI D1340-BT2. Lineage (NCBI taxonomy): Eukaryota > Metazoa > Porifera > Demospongiae > Poecilosclerida > Cladorhizidae > Cladorhizidae sp. MBARI D1340-BT2. The sequence continues at coordinate 35,580,627 of JAQNBH010000008.1, forward strand.
CTTATACATGTACATGTGTCTCTAATTCCTTGTACATGTACATGTGGTTATAGTTCCTTATACATGTATCTCTAGTTCCTTATACATGTACATGTGGTTCTAATAAATGTACATGTGGTTCTAGTTCCATGTGGTTCTAATAAATGTACATGTGTCTCTAGTTCCTTATACATGTACATGTGGTTATACATCTGCATGTGACTCTGGTACGTGTACATGTGGTTATACATGTACATGTGACTCTGGTTCACTGTCCTTCTCTTCTCCTCACCCTAACCTGCCCTCTCTTCTCCCTCCTCTTCTACACAACCGCCGCATTCTCCCCCCACCCTTCTCTCTTCCCACACTTCTCCCCTCCCTCTCTCCTCCCCCAAACATTCTCCCCTCTCCCCCCCCCCCCCCTTCCCCCCGTCTTGCAGACCACCAACCCAGGAAGCTCTCCTTTCAGCAGCATCGCAGACTACCAGAAGTGGGAGGAGTTCCTCTCCTCTGAGCTTAAAGCCATCAAGGCCTTATCCTCTGAAGGAGACCTCTATGAGGGGGCGGAAGGCCTCCTCTCGGCCTTCCAGGCCAGTGAGTATTGGGTTCAAGTCAACATCGAAGCAATTGCAGTCAGCGGCTCCATCTACGGGATCCTCATATCATTCATACTCTGCTCTTTGGTCGTCGTGTTCATGTCACATGATTTTAGACTCGTTCTCGCCATGGCACTCACCATCGTGGCCATTTTGCTGACCTTGTGTGGTTTGTTTTGGTGCTTCAAATGGTCCATCGGCATTGTGGAAGCAATTTCTCTGTCCATATTAGTGGGCAACTCTCTGGACTACTGCATCCACATGTCTGAAGCTTTCGTGGCTATGGACGGAAGGCACCTCGCATTTGTGGAGAAGTTTAAGGTATATAATGTGCCCAAATCTATACAGGTTGTTGGCTGTCCGGTTATAAATAGCTAATGAATATGATTACTTATAGTGATTCATTTCAGTGGTTTAGGCGCAGATCCCGAGGAATTGAGGTGGCGAGTGGGGCTAGAAATAGATGAGCTTGCGTGTGAAATAACTTGCCATATTCCATGAGGAGTGTAATAAACTATACACTTATAATAACTTTACAGAACTCTGTCAGTCAGTCTGGATTGACACCATCTATACCACACATTAAAATCACTTCTAGTTTTCTTTTAAGATTTATTGCTGTCAAAAATGGGTAACTGCTTCGTCATCCAAATAAACTGCTTCTGCTGTTGAAGATGCTGCCATAATTCTTAGAAAGTGGTAGTTAATGATTATGCATGTGTGCAGTAGAGTGTTAAATAACCCCGGGTGAACTAAGGAGAATATCTAACGCCTCGCCTATAGGAAAATACTACAGTGGGTGTATCATATACATATCATCCACAGTTAATGATGGTTAAATCGCAGATCACGTCTGGTGCCTCGGTCCGTGTGAAGAAAGTATTGGCGGCCATCTCCTTCATTGGTGTGTCCATCATCAGCTCTGCCATCACTACCATTCTGGCCATCCTCCCTCTTCTGGGGACGCAGTTACAACTCTTCACGCGCTTCGGACAGATCCTCCTTCTTGACACCATGGTGGCCATCGTCTTCACCGTCATCATTTGTAGCAACTTTCTCGCTTTCTTTGGCCCGGCCAAGAAGGAGAGCAAGAGAAAGAGAATGGTGAATGCCATGTCGACTATTGGGGTAACTCTTGGACTGTATGGCTTGTTGTTTTTGGGTTTATACGTGGCATCAGCTTGTGGTGTCTTTATTCCATCTCCCCAGGGGAAAGATTTGTTCAAGTGACAAAAAACAAACAATGGACTCTATAATTATAACTATATTTTGTCTCTGTTTCTCTGTGTTCATTTTTAATGCTGCACATCACACATTTTTATGATCTCAAGTGCCATGGAGATTGAACTCCTGGTTTAATCTGCAAACATTCTCAAGTGCTAAATTTAATAATAATGCCACCTTGTTTGGCACATGTTTTCTCCTTTAGTAGGCAAATGCTTACTGTGAAGCGAGATAAAAATAGATTCTTCATTGAAGGATGGCAGAATTAGGCGTAAATATAAAATTGTTTAATTGCAGTTAAACAGTATGCATGAGCCATTTTATTTTGTAGTATGAGATTCTAACTGGACTATTTTTAATGCACTAGTAATAATATTGCACTAGTAATAATATCAGGTGTACTGCATTTGGCTTACTGATTATAAATGCAACAGAAACAATATCAGGGGTACTAAATTTGGTTTACTGATTATGAAACTATCAGAGATACCGCATTTGGTTTGCTAATATATGTTCTTGTATGCCCGCGCTAATAAATGATGTAAGAAGTTCCTGCTATGATTGGCTAGATCTGGAGTTATCCTGAAGTATATACTTCTTGAAGGAACTTGAAGCACAACCACTATAGTTTGCAGTGTTCAGTTATTTATCTTCTTCGTTGATATTGTAATATCAGGCATATCTTTATTTGTTTATCTTTATTTGTTTATTTATTTATTATTGATATCAAATTTATGTTGTTTTTTTATTTTATTTTTTATTTTAATTAATTATTATTGTTATTATTATTGTTTTTTAAAAATTATTGTTGATTGTTGTTATTATTAATATTATTATTGTGATTAATTATATATTTTTAATTTTATTTGTATATCTATATATCCATTTAAGATATATTATATTTTTAGATTTATTTATTTTATTAACAACTATTATCTTATTTTATTTTTCCACCTACTGATCATGTTGCGGTTCACGTGTTGGACGGTGTGTTATGTGGTGAATAGCTAGCTACCAATATATAACCAGCTCATTCGAGTCTTAGCATCTCATTATTCCTGATGAAGGCTAGAGAGCATCTAGTCAAAACGTCGAGAGAGAGTGCAATTTTTGGTCGATTATTGAGTGTATTGTGACATTAATTAAAACAACATAAAAATTTCCTTATTTGTTAAGTGCATGTACATATTCATTAATGAAAACACTCCCTGTATATATAGAGTAGAGCTTAAAGGCAACTAGATGCTACTACACCAGCTTAAAAACGTTCCCACAGATAAAAGGGGCACACTCTGTGGGTTTTCTGTTTGTCTGTTCCCTTTGGTATTGTGTGGAATTGTTCACTTTCAAAATGATTCTTTTGTTTGTTTTCCCACCGGCCAACATCGGGATATTCTGTGGGACAGCTTTGGCGAAAAACAAAAAAGGTCAGTAGCTATAATGGATAACTATGTCTCTCTGCCTCTCTGTGTAATATACAGATAGATTACGTATCTGTGTGTTTAGAGGCCACTGGATGCAGACCAGCTTGAAATGAAAGCACTCCCGCAATGGAGTGTTGGTTTCTCAGCTAGTAAGTAAATAAGTCGTTCACACCTGGAGCCTATTGGGCTACTTTTATTTCCTTTGGTATTCATTGGCATTGTCCTAGCCTTGCCCTTCCTGGTCTTACTCTAGTGACTGCCTGGTCTTCTCTAGCCAAGACCTGGTCCTGAGCTTAGCCACTGCCATGGTCATAATCCTAGCCATTAGCTACCTAGTCACAGTTGAGGTCCCAACTCTAGCCACTATTCTGAGCCTAACTCTAGTCATATTCTGGTCCTAAATCTAGCCCCTGTCCTGTCTATCATACATAACTAACTGTCCTGCCTAAACCAACAGCCTAATCCAGTGCAATAATGATGTCATCATAATGATGTAATGCTAAGATTGGGATATTTAGTTACTATCCATTCTTGAAAACCAGTAACTGATTTGACTGCAGCTATTTCGTTTGTTCAAGCTTTCGTTTGTTCAAGCCCAGCATGACCATCATATAAACTCTATTAATCAAGTAGGCTGAGCTTTATTTGCCTATAATTAGAAAGAAGCAGTTTTACCAATCTATGCAGCTGCATTGTAAAGGGTAATGACTATTTATTTATTTGTGGTGATCTTATGGTGATCTTAAATGCCATAAAGACATCCCAGGTATTTGTTGTTTTGTACCACTATGTAAATAATATAGCATCAACAATGGGAAATGTGATTTTTTTCAGACAGACATGATACCAATGGACAAGAAGATTAATTTAGCTGCCTTGCACTGCTTACAATGCCTCTGCTAGTTAATACCTTAAAAACAGCAATAACATAAAACTTACCGATAAAAATCTGCTAACATCGTATTGTGTCGACAAGTCAATGCGGATGTTTGGGTCTCTTCTAATGTCCTAGCCTTTGATTCCTCCAGCCAAGCGTTAAGTCCATTACGCACGAGCTGCTGCTCCTACCCAGTGTATAAATATAAAATACACATATTATAGAGGAAATTCGCAAAATGAAAAGAAACAAGACAACACAAGGGTGGTACCAACAAAGATAGCTCTTCCGTTGGCTGAATTTAGGAACCAAACAGCTCTAATAGCTGTTGCTGCTGCATGATGTATGTGGTCACAGTATATACCAGCCTGCAGCATGCAATGTGCATTAATTGGACCATTTACCTAAGTAGGCTAAAGAGTCACCTTACCTTTTCCAGCTGCTGTTGTGACCCTAATTACGGAATCACAAACATTTGGGTAGCAACGCGTCATTAAAAAAATAAATATTGAACACAAATCGCGTCGCATCGCAACGCGTCGCACTGCAACCCCAGCGACCTGTTGGATTCTGGTGTGCTTTTATTTGAGTTTTCGTCATTCTGGTGTGCTTTATTTAGATTTCCAATAAAAGCTGAGCTAACGGACGATGAAAGGCTTATCGAAGCAGCAGAGAAAACTTTCCTTAGTGACGAAAGGCTTATTGAAGTACTGACCTGGATCATGTAAATAAGACTCCAGAGTCCGAAAAATCAGTGCGCGTCAATTAATTTTCGCGGTATATATTTTAAAACGCTACTTATCCTAAACGCGCGCGCTACAACTCGCGCGAGGATTCAGAAGACACCTCGGGACAGAACAATATTCAGTAACACAACTTCATATTAAAACTTCATAAAACAAAAAATGCAGCAAAAACCAACAACAAAAAATAAATAATAATAAACATCAGAGGACAAAATTATACAGGGTACTGTGTTTTGATTGCTTGTATGATGCTGGCTTCAGCAGTTGTGCGGGCATTCCTCTCCCTCCACATAAACTCATCGAGGTATGAAGGAAGTTGATTACGGTGGACTTGTCTCCCTGGAGACAAGAGCAAAGAGAGAACCATCAAGTATAATTATCTCTACTATTATATCTAAAAAAATATTGACAGACATACAAACCATGCCGAATCGTCTTTACGGTTTTACACGCAGGACACCCCCATGCAAATCCATCTTTCAGGCTGGACTTCTTACGTCCAACCATAGTTACATTGCAACTGTACACCAAGATACAACACCAAACATGTTTATCATAATAATAATTATTATCCTATTATTATTACTTTTTAGATATTTTTCCCCTTACAGTCCACAAGTAACAGTACTTGCCAAAAGAGATTTGCTCCTAAAGTAGTCAATGACTTCCTTGTTTGTTTGTTTGTTTTCCCCAAATGCAGCAGGAGCAATCGACCTGATCGTTATCTCTGTACATAGCGCGCGCGTTTAAGATAAGTAGAGAAAAGTGCGTTTTAAAATATATACCGCGAAAAATAATTGACGGCGCACTGATTTTTCGGACTCTGGAGTCTTAACTCTTTACATGATAATGGGATGCGTGACATAGGCGCTGGCGTCCGTTAATTAACGGGCAGGGTTCCAGTTGGGTGAAAGTTCAAGTTTGCTAAAAGAAGTGATGCGCGACGCGACGCGTAGGCCTCGTAGCATGTGATAGGATCTGCGAAAAACGTGCCTTATTACCAAGTTTTAGAGCATACACTATGAAATTTGACTTTTTTTTGTATTTATTGTCGTTCCTTAACATTCACTACAGAACTGGTGTGCTCTATCTTGAGTCCCATACTATACATCAATTAAATGTGTGCGCGTGTATAGATTCATAGTTGTGGTTAACCTACAGCTTTCTGTTCTTATAGTCTCGGCTATTCTACATCCCTCCCTTATCGGATGACAACCCCGTCAAGTCTTTTGAGCATACATTTCCTCGAGCAAACGCTGAGTCTTCCTGCTCCTGGTGTTCTTCTAAGTCCTTCACTGGATCACCTGATCGTGTCCTAACAGGATGTGCTCTGTAGAATATGGCTCAGGGGCCCCATCTATTTCTAGGAATTCACCTGGCTCTTCTTCAGCTGGCTCTTCCTCAGACTGGACTGGGTGCTCCTCAGCCAGTTCATAAGGCAGTTGATGAAACATTGCTGCATTCCTAGTTACGAGAGAACGACCCTTGCTCTATGCTGTTATCATAGAGCCCTTGCGTCTTGTAACGACTAGTGGATGGGGGTTAAATGGTGTGGATAGTTTTCCTTTTTTCCGTTGCTGCAACAAGACTACGCCCCCTCCCCTGATTGTGCTCTGTTCAGCTCTTGCTCCTCGATCAGCAGCATATGACTTCATCCCCTTCTTAGTCACTGCATCTCTGTCTTTTACTAGTTTCTTATCAGGGTGCACTTTGCTTAACTCAGGCAGTTTCGTGCGAGGTTCCCTTCCAAACATCAACCTGTATGGTGTGAAGGTAGTTGTTACATGTGGCGAACAGCGATATGCACGGAGCATCCGTTGCATCTCGGGGAGCCATGCAAGGCCCTTGATGTTGGCTACCTTAAGAGCTTTCATGAGAGAAGTTTTCTGCCTGTGCATTGGCCTGTGGCCATAGTGGCGTTACTTGGCAATGACGGACACCACACTTGTGCATAAAGCTTTTCCAACTGTGCCCCATGAACAGTGGTCCATTGTCTGTTTTGATGACCTCAGGGAATCCAAATAGACTGAATATTTTGTCGACTACAGGAATGACCTTGTCCCCTGAGGTACCCTTGACAACTTCCACCACCGGATATCGTGAAAACTCATCGACAATGACAAGCAGATACTCTCCAGTGGGTAGAGGTCCACAAAAATCGATGCTGATGTCCACCCATGGTCCTTGAGGTAGTGTGACATGGACAAAGGTTCATTCATCCTATGTGCTGAATTAGCTTGACAGGGAATGCATCGTCTCACAGCTTTGCAGCCGCATCTATACCGGGGAACCACACTTTGGAGCGAAGTAGAGCCTTGGTCTTGCAGATGCCCTGGTGTCCTTCGTGTGCCAACTCGACTGCCCGGTGTTGAAGGGTATGGGGAATGACCACTCTGTAGTCTCTCAACATCAGGTCTACACTCTCATTGACTGTCAAAGTGTCTTTACTCTGCTGTACCCTCGCAGAGCCTCCTGATTGATGTCAGATCCTATGTATTGTGAAGTGTCACGCCACTTGCTGTTGCGGGTCAAGTTGATGACTGCCTGCAGGGTGCTATCCCACGCGGTTTCACGCTGGACTTCTTCAATTGTCATGGCCAGTGGGATGGCTGCTTCTGCTATTGAGTTAACATAGCACTCTACCATGCTCATCTCCTGGCTTTCCGGCCTGCTATGCTCTGAAGGATGCCGGGATAGGTAGTCTGCTGGGTTGTCTGCACCTGGTCGATACTTGACTGTCATTTTGTACGGTTGAAGACGCAGGCCCCAACGCTTGATCCATTGTTATTAATTGCTGCTCCCTACACACAGAAACCACACCAATAAACCCATAGCTGAGACTATTTGTGGCTGTGAATGAGTTTGAGTACATTGGTAGGGAGCAGCAATTAATAACAATAAGTACACATGCATGGGCGTGCACACACAGATTTATATATTTATTATATGAGTCAGACTGGAATATGGCGAGTTATTTCACCTCTAATTTCATGAACCAACTGAAAGTTAAACTACAGCTGGCGTGTGAAATAACTTACCATATTCCACGAGGAATGTAATAAACAATACATTTATATATAACATCTTTACAGAACTGTCTGTTAGTCACTCTGGATTGACACCATCTATACCACACATTTAAATCACTTCTAGTTTTCTTGAAGTTTTATTGCTGTCAAAAATGCTTAACTGCTTTCATAGCTTCTGCTGGTTTTGGAAGAGGTTGCCATAATTCTTAGAAAGTGGTATATATATAGTTAATAATTATGCATGTTTGCAATAGAGTGTTAAATAACCACTGGTGCTAAGGGAGAATATCTAATGCCTCATCTATATGAAAATACTACAGTGGGTATAATGAAGTTCATTGTAATTTTCTTATATCAACTGAGAGTTTGTTGATAGTTATAAATTTACTCACTCGATATTTCGGTTGATGCTAAGCATTCTTTTTTTCTTAAAAAATTGATGTTCCGTATGCAAGGTCACTGTTTCGATTCTGGGCAGAATGGCATTCAAAGTTTGCTCTCTTTATCTTAGAGCACTCCCTCCCTCTTAAACAATAATGGGAAGTTCTGTGGGAAGGTTTCGACAAAGAGTGGGGAGGGGGTGGGTTAAATCATTATATTATCCTGAGTGGAATCATTTACTTTTTTTAAATCGGGATAGCGCCGTCTGTCTGTATGCTATATGTGTGTGTTGTGTGTGCATGTTTGTGAGTGTGTGGTTAAAAGGCCACTAGATGTATATAGCCATGCCCACTAAGTGGTAATCCTCTGATCATCTAATTCAGCCATCATCTCCATTGCCACGTAAAGAAATAGCCTGTCTTGCCAAGAATCGTATGCTCTGTGCAACCTTGAGTAAATACTGACGATTAGCATGCTTCTCTGCTGAAATGGTTGATGAAAGCATTTCACTAACATTGCCTGTTGTTTTTGGCTGTTTGATCATGACTCCAAAAGCTGTTTGTGAGTAGAAGTTCTTTCATGAGCATTAAAATTCAGGGTGGTATCTTTCCAGTTAGAGTAACCACTAGTAATAAAATTTGAATCTTGTACATTTCGAGATGTAGTTTTCGTATTCCCAGTTTTTACAGCCAAAACACATAATGACAAGAAACTAGATCTCTTGATGAATCATAGTGAAGCCACTGCCATCTATTAAACCATGGACTTTAAAAACTATGGTTAACTACCTTTGTTTTCCTAAAAGGACTTGTGGAAAGTTGATAGGGAACTTCATCAATTTCAGGTAGAGAATTTCACAGAGCCTCAGCAATGTTATACTTGCTAGTAGCACATCAATACAAGAGACAGCCAGCAAAGATCATGATTGTGGTAAAAAGTGACTGAGAGGTCACTTGATGGAGGTCAGTTCAGAGTCATCAGTGGTGAACTAATAATTATTGTGGTCATTAATTTAATTACTCGGTGTGGTAACAGGTGATTAAAAATAGTTAGCAAACTGTACTTGTTCACCAAGGTGCTGAAAAATTAGTGTTGAACTGGGCAAACTGGGCAAGTTAGTAAATGAGAGGTTAAATGTCAAACTTGCTCAAGCTTTGTTGCAATAAGAATCATGTGTACACAGTTCAAAGTGTCTTGTCTTGATTTTGCATGATATTAATGTCATTAGTTAGCTATGCTTTCTGGGTGAAAGTGGATTTGAGCTGCCCCACCTCTAGATAGACCCTGTAATGATTGGTACACCACATTCCAAGTAAGAAGTATGGATATTTTTTTGTGTGTGTCTGCACAATCCATGACTGCCAACATAGCTATCTGCTTTTAGCAGATAACTCATAGTTTGCACCCTCAAAGTATGGATCCCTGCTTTGAGTGGACAATCCATGCTTTATTCATAACATATATATACACTCATAACATATATATTTACATACATATATATTGTAAATGCATTCAGGATCCTAGCCTTCCTAGGCCTAGAGATCCATGATATAATGGTCAGGAAAGTATGGTGTGGATGCAAAGTATCATTAGTGCTGAGTCTACCTGTGAGCTTGCTGACGTTTTTCTCAGAACTTATGGTCAGGCAGCAGTTCACTGGCTTGCCGAAGTGAAGAAACTTATCAGCCCAAAAGAGGATCTCTTGAAATATAGCTTGAAATATAGCATGGAATGTTGAAAAATATTTCCAGGTCAATTTGCTTTCTTTTCATTGCAGGATTGTTTATACTGGTATATATACTTCCAAAGAACGGTTAGATCCCATGCCTAGAACTCAAGAGGCTATGTTGACTAGTTGCCACAATTTTTTTGGTAATGTCCAAATTACTCGCCTGTGTTATCCAAAAATTTTGGCAACAAAAAATCCAAACAAAATCCAAACAACAATTTCATGAGAAATAACATACTAAAGTGTGTTCATAGCAATTACACATGTCTTTAATAGTTCAGTGTTCGGTTTAAATTCATAGCATTTTTGAGGAACATTGAATTGCACTGTTAAAAGTTAATTTAATGTAGAAATTCCTCTGTGCTTCGTTTTGTTGAGACCTATGTGGCTGAATAAACTTTCGGTATCAGCATTGCTGTGTGGTATAACTAGAATGGCATTTGCGAGTTTTGCCTTTCTAATGATGAAAAATCCAAACATTTATTGATGAAATCCAAACAGAAAATTTAAGGGTAAAAAATCCAAACAGTTTGAAATAAAATCCAACACTGGCAACATTGCTAGTCACAAAAATTAAGTTAGTATTCTAAATAGAGCACATCTGCTCTCTGTTAAAATGATAATTCGATGAACACCAGATGCAACACAGATGCAACACATAATTATGCATAACTATATTATAGCTACCAGGACTGTCTTGACTCACAGGCCTGGCTTCTTTAAATTTTATAGGCTGCCAGATTTAGGGTATTCCCTTACATGGTAATGTGACTACTAACTACAGTTCCTTCCCTGGCCAATCAGAACTTACCAGGGATATCTCATGACCTGGCTAGTATTGGCTAACACTGCTTATCATCAACAGTATAACTACGTGGTCTCATCACTTGTCAGGGGTTCATCTTGGTGAGGAATCCCTGACACCCTCTCTCCTCCCTTTATTCATGTATCCTTCTTCCAACCACCCACGTGGCCACCCCCACCCCCAAGTACAAGTGTGAACGAACATTCATTGAAAGTGTGCAAGCCTTTTTATTTTATTCAGGGGGTTTAAGAAATGTATATTTGACTTTTATCTTATCTTTAGATAATTGCCTTGGTCTTCTCTTTTCCTGATAAATGTGTCCAAAAGCAAAAGTAGTGCTCTACTGGCTCTATGAAAACGAGCCCCCATCTCCTCTCTGGGAGGCATTTTACAAAGACACTCTACACAACACACACTTCACAGATCAATGCTCCTGTCATGACAAATTTGGTCCCCCCATATTTGGTTCCCCCTGGAACTTTTTCTTTGAAAAATATGTTCCCCCCGGAACTTTTTACTTGAAAAAAAAGTTCCCTCTTGAAAAATAAAGGCTAGGGCCAGGGCTAGGGTGGGAACAAAACTTTCAATAAGGGGGGAACAACTTTTGGGGGGGAACAAATTAAACGTTACACTCCCCTGGCAGGGCACTGGCACTAGTCCTACACACAGAAACCACACCAATACATTAGACATACCTATAACTGAAACAGTTTGTGGCTGTGAACGAGTTCAAGTACATGTTTGGATGAGATCTAATCTGTTTGGTGCCCGTGGCTCAATGGTTGTGTACCTTACCCAGAAATTAAATGGGCTTAGGTTCAAATCCCGCTGGTGTCTCAAAATTTTGAACTTGTCTTAAGTTCTCTGTTTATAACTTATAAGGGTATAATATAAACTACACCTAAGCTAAAACACCATAGGCTCTATATACAAACATAAAACACACATGCCAGGGATCCAGTGCTGTGGTACCTTTCTTGACTGAGACAACAGTCCACACACAACCCAATGAATTTCTCATCCACAAATGCCATGTTTTAAACAGCTGCAGCTTCCCACAGCACATCCTTATAGGGCTAGCTAGTACAACTACACGTGTCTAGTGGTTTTCAACTGGACGTACTAGGGTTTTGGTAGCTAATAGTTTGATAGAGTAGTATTGACTAGCCAGTTATTAGCACTGCTGTCGTTTGGTAGCTACGAGAACTTCTAAAGTTGAACAGCTGACTAATAAAAATGGTAGAATTTAGACATTTCCCCCTGGCCTATACCGCATTGTCCTCGCCCTGGCATTCCCGTATGCTTTAGCAGATAAATGGGGGAGTTGTCAAGGCTCCAATAAACTTATTTTCATCCACAAATGCCAACATTTAATTGAAACTACACAGCTTATTATGCAGATCGCGTGTCAGATTCTAGTATTCTGATTGGCCCGACTGTTTGTTGCTAATGTTGGAATAGAACTTTATTCAGGACGTTTTTTTTTGGCTTCCCTCACATAGTAAACTGTCACTTCCTGTTATTAGGCGTTTGTCCCAATTACAGCAATGATCATATTATGATACAACTTCCTGACATTTCCAACGTTATTAAGCATCTAGTTAGTGTCCATAATGAGTCTATTTACATCGTTCTCAAGGACATATTCCTTTCCCGTTATCCAAAGACCTTTGCATGGCAAACATATCATCTACACTTCTTTCAGCAAGCAAGACTTGACTATCGGAACATTTAGAAGAGTATGGGTGTGTGTTAAATCTATTATCATGATGGCTATCTATCTCAAAAGGACTCAACCATGCTCCAACTGCTGCATCGTCATTGGTGTAGTGGACAAGATCATCAGATCTGGCTGCTATTCGTCTGACAAGGTCTTGGGACAATATGTATCCACCACCCATAGCATAAGGAAAGAAGGTGTCACACAGAAACCAGACCTCTTCTGACCATTTCCCCTTTCTATGAACTCCAGCATTCATAACATGAAAGCCCCAGTAATACAGTTTATTTGATCTTCGCTGTCTTAACTCTCTCAAAATTGTGTCCATGTTTACGAAGGTGTCATCATCACACTTAAGGAGATAAGAGAAGTTGTAATGGTTGTCCAGTGCCACAAAACTCTGCAGCACTTTTGTTGTGAGGTTCTTGTAGGTGTCATGCAAATGAGGTAAGAGCAGAAGATCGTCATAAATGGAAGCCTCTAGAGTCAAATTCTCAATATCATGGGAGGAAAGTCCTCCAGTTCCAATAGCGAATTTTACCATGGCAGTAGATACATTTTCTCTGTAATTTTTCATCCATGTCTCTCTAATGGAATCACGCTCTGTTTTTCCTTTCACACGAGACGAAATTAAAACCATTAGCTCCACGTGCGGCATATTTTCGCCACCGTAGTTTGCAGACAAACTATATCCAGTTTCGTAGGTACTACGTACATCATTTAATGATAACGTATCAGTACTGAAGTCAAAGAATAGAAAAACTGCTATACAGAGTATCAAAGTCAGCAACACTAAGTATCTTGTCTTATACATGACTTGGATTAGTTATAATAAAAGAGCGGACACAAAAGATGAAGGAGCCCTTACCCTTCAAGTTTCTTGCGGTTTCAACTGATGCCCCCTAGGAATACATCCGTTCTGATTACAATTAAGCGAACGTACGCCCTATGCACAATAGCTTGCCACGCCCTCACACCTCTATTAAAAAAATATTAAAAAAATACTCAAACTAATTTGTGGTTGCCTATAGCTCTTATATACTTTCCAAAGAGCAGTTAGATACCATGACTAGAACTTGATCCATCCAAGAGGCTGTGTTGACTATAATATTGTCACAAAAATTAAGGAGAGAAGAGTGCTGAAAATTTTTTTTTTTTTTTTTAAGATGTTTTTCCCGAAGTATTTAGAATGTGTCTGCAGGTTGAGTTTCAGAGCAAGTGAATACTTCTATCAGAAGATATAGCCATTTTTATACAATGCATATTGTTAATTTGATTTCATTTCACGTCTTCCCTTGTCGACCCATCTACAGTCGGGCGGTCGGCGATGATCGCCAACCTCAAATACACATTTTATGTACAAAAATTTCACACACAACCTTAGAGGAGGGGTTACTGCGCAACCGGAAAGGTTATGCAACATCGATTTCCCCCATATGCAGAGACAACCCGCCACTTGTTCCAACGCGTCTCCATTACACTATGGAGAGGAAATTCCACTCTGTGGACAAGTCGGCTCCCCATATGCTCTGCTTGGGTGGACGGAACTATATAACTCTTCCCCCCCCCCAAATGTACTTGAGAAATTGTGCTTCTGTACCTATTTAACCATGAAAGAAAAAAGAAGGAAAAAAAGAAAAAAAGGAAAAGAAAAAAAAGAAGAAAAAATTCCCCCCCCCCCCCCCCCCCCGATGATCATGCCTTGTTGCCGCTGTAATAGGTTAGGAAAGTGTAAGGGTTGCTCCTGTGTTAAGGGAGTAGAACCTGCACGGGCTGTCTTCCTGGCCGCACCCAACCCCGTACACGTGCCCCTTCGGTTCTCCCACCCATCGCTACCTCCGTTGGAAGTTCATCTCAGGGATGATCCCTCCGGTATCGGCAGTTCCAACACTTCTGCTCCTGATGGAATTCTCCTACTGCTCCAGTTGTTCAGGGGTCTGTTAACGATCCTTTACCAGGAGCGAGTGCTTCCTCCTCACAAGATGCAATAACTTAAGGGTCAGTGCCGTATTAACCCAAGGCAGGCCCCCTCGGCTTCGAGCTTCTTTGGGCCACAGGATCTTCGTATTCATACCGCGGCCGCATGAGACTGCGAGTCTGGCGCCAGTTTCACAAGAGCAACTGTCGTTGGGGCTCAGTACATTACATTGTTTACATCATTTTTGAACCACAATTTATTTTTTTACATTTAAGCCGAACCATTGTCACGAATTCGTGTCACGCGCAGGCGTATCCGACCAGTTGGGGCCGAGGTTGATGGAACTCTTTAGATTAATTATTTATTGTTCTTACTACTTACTTACTTAAAAGGACGTTGTACTCTATACTGCATTGTATTGTCTGCATGTTTTTCTCTTAGTTAAGATAGTACTCTCTCTATTCTCTCTCTTGATACCAAACATCCATATATTCTGCACACTTCACTGTAATGGACCATTGTCACGTATTCGCGACAGTAGCACGATAATAATTATCGTGACAGCCACATTCATTTGACCTCAACGGTTATTTTACTGCGGTTAGTTACGTGGTTGTTACTATGAATGGCCTGTGGTAATGTACCAAGACTCTACTAGAGATGTTATCTGATGATAATTAATAGCATTGGTGATTGTATATACTGTGGCTCAAATAGTTGTAGTGATGATGAGAAATAGCAATTTTGAAGAGACCAAGAATGAGTATGGATGTTGGAGCAAGTGGAAATAGGGGGAGAGATACAGCGAGAGGACTAAGTCAGCAGATGTCAATGGGAGGTAGTGGTAATAGGGGAAGAGCTGCAGGTGTAGGACAGCAGAGGAAGGGAAGAGCTCCAGGAAGAGGATAGCAGAGGAGAGGAAGATCAGTTGTAAGTGGAACCAGCCGTGTGGATGCTAGCCAATATATCTGGACAACTGCTGGGGAAGGTATGACATTCCTGCATTCCTGCAATAAGAATAATAACAACTAATATTATTAGCTACTACACAGACAAATGTTTTTATATCAAGCAAACTTTACATATAATTTCATTTCAAATTCTAGATGACATTGCTCCACAGAGTACCCCATTCTCCTTCAACCAGGACCTAATGTTCCTCCATCCTGCCAAAGTGCAGAAGATTGTTTTCCGCTATTCTTTGGACCCACCATGCTAAAGTTTACCATTGGCAGGACCAATGCACATGCTGAGCATAGGTTGCCGAAGTGGGCCCAACCTGGCTGAGAAGTACCCAAACAGGCTGAATGGCAAGGGAGACCATTACCAAGTGTGAGGAAGTCAAAGGTGTGACTGTGCTTTCTGCAATGGCAGGATGGCACCAGACACCTCACCCTGTATAGATGTGGTACCTGCCTAACACACCCACTCCGTGGCTAGCCGTCAGCTTCCAGACCTACCACTCACAGAGGACGTATAAAACTTAATCTATATAAGTATACCTTCATCCTAGTCTCATGGTTATGATTACATGACAGATGTTGCTTCATCACAGATGCTGCTGCAATCCTGTATGTATAGGATAGCCTATTCAAAAGAGTGGGTTATACGCCTATGTAACGTACGAGTTTGCGGTTACCCCGAGTGATGTAACCGCAAACGAGTAGGTTACATTGGCGCATAACCCGCGAGTGGAGTATAGGCTATCTTACTTATACTACATTGCGCATGCGCTAAGCTAACTTCCATGGCCTGCAGCAATAAAAGTGTAGGTTATATGCTTATGTAACCTATAGTTATTAACCAAATCAAATTAGCCACAGGTCATGTGATGTAGTATAAGTATAGGATAGCCTATTCAAAAGAGTGGGTTATGCACCTATGTAACCTCCGAGTTTGCGGTTACCCCGAGGCAAAGCCTCAGGATGTAACCGCAAACGAGCAGGTTACATAACCCGCGAGTGGAGTATAGGCTATCTTACTTATACTACATTGTGCATGCGCTAAACTACGCGCCTATGTAACCTATAGTTATTAACCAATCAAATTAGCCACAGATCATGTGATGTAGTATAAGTAAAATATATTAAGAAGTGAACAACTGAATGTGAGCAAGGACTGTATAACAAAACCAGCACAGTGTTCTCAGGAAAGAAAATGCTATTTAGCTAAGCTATTTAACTGCTAACTAGCTAAGCTATTTAACTGCTAACTAGCTTAAGGGTGCGCTAGCTTGCTAGCTACTTGGGTGCTTTAGCCAGCTAGCTATATGGGTGCGCTAGCTGGTTAGCTACTTGGGTCCGTTAGCTAGCTAGCTTCATGAAGCGCTAGCTAGTTAGCTACAAGGGTGGGCTAGCTAGCTGCTTTACAGAAGAACATCGAACAGTATATTATATGATCATGATTGAGATATCGATGTAAATATAGTTCTGAGGGTCTGTTAGGATTGAGCTACACAGCCCTGAAATTACAAACTAAAGAGTGAATTAGGCAAGAGTAAGGGATGTTGAGAAGTTGGAAGGGGTAGGATTATTAGAACAGCTACGCTAGCTAAATTATTTACTATTCCTACACTATTTAAATGCGCTAGCTAAACTATTTACTATTCGTACACTATTTAGCTTGATCTAACAGTCATAAAAGAAACTACTAGGTTAGCTAAAGTAAAGTTAGTTCATCACCCTGGTAACAGTTCTTCGCTTTACTTTTTTTAAATTATTATCAGCTCAAATACTTGAAAACCTTTTGAGATTTGAGTAATGAAGTACCAGTAGAGAGGAGTAGCACCTAGAACTCTTCGGACACGATGAGAAACTAAATATTGCCCACCGTAAATACACCCTTGATCTCTGGGATTTTTTTGATTTTTTTTTTTTTTGGTCTCTGGGAATAGATGCGCACGCGAATTGAGTCAGGTGCGGTCCGTCCCCTTAGCGTCTCCTATAAATTTATTTTCAGTGACGCGCAGGGAGCGTTTACCGTTTCCATAGTGTTACAATTTAACACTAGAAAAAAAGGTGCGCATGGGCCCCTGTTTTTGGTGGGCCTCTGCTCTCTGGTGGGCCCCTGCTCTTGGTGGGCCCCTAGGCTTCAGCCTAGTCAGCCTTATGGATACGGCACTGATAAGGGTGCGTCTCTCCCTCCACCCTCCCTACTTCTCTTGGTACCTCTGGTACTTTTCCCACCCTTACTGTTATTTTGGGATGAAAGACCCCTACCCTCTACCATGTTCCTAAAGGGGTCAGAGATGTCTGGGCCGGTCTTGTTGGTGGTGTTTTTCAGTCCATCAAGGCTGATCCTTCAGACCTTGAAGCTTGGTGTTTGTTTTTCATGCTCGCACGATGTATTCTTTCTATTCCTGACAAAGGGGCTGTCTCTAATTGGAGAGATAGAGAGAAAATAGTGAGAGCTCGAATTAGGAGATGGAAGGATGGGGATATCTTCGGCTTGTGGTCTGATTTGATTTCTAGGGACAAGAGCACTAATATTGGTAGAGCTAAGAATTTAAGTCCAGAAGTGCTGTTATTAGCCAATGCCAAGCAGGCTCGTCGTGAGCTATGGAGGACGGCCATTACAGAAAGGCTTCACAAGCTTTGACTTCGAGTGGTCTTGCTCCAGTGTCTGATGACATTTTTG
Source organism: Cladorhizidae sp. MBARI D1340-BT2 (assembly GCA_028752905.1). Taxonomy (NCBI): domain Eukaryota; kingdom Metazoa; phylum Porifera; class Demospongiae; order Poecilosclerida; family Cladorhizidae; species Cladorhizidae sp. MBARI D1340-BT2. The sequence continues at coordinate 35,598,691 of JAQNBH010000008.1, forward strand.
CTGAGATGCTGTCTAAGCACCCTCAGGTGGCCTCCCCCCCATCCCCCCCCCCCCTGTTCCTTCTCCAGTCAGGATCTCAGCAGAGGCATTAGTTTCAGCCTTGAAATCCTTACCCAATGGGTCTGGCCCTTCCTGCCTCAGAGCTAGTCATCTCAAGGAAGCTATTTTTTGCCCTTTCCCAGAACGGGCCAATTCTGCCCTTTTAGCCATTTTGGACATATTTCGAACCTATGTTTGCGTTTTGTCGATCTTTACCGACTGGGTATTACTTGTCAGATGTGTTGTGCTGTTCTCGTGGAGTAGAAAAGAAAGTTGCTATTCTCTTTTAGTAATCGCTTCATTGGTGACCCCGACACCCAAAAACGTTTTTTTGGGCCGACATTATGGCAGTGGAGAACGCAGTTGCCCTCAAACTGCCACTTTTCTGGACGTCTCAGCCTCAAGTTTGGTTTGCTCAGACAGAGGCTCAGTTTAATTTGAGGAATATTACGGTCGACGAGACTAAGTATTACCACGTCCTCTCGGCATTGGACCAAGACACAGCAGCGCGGCTGCTTGATCTCGTCAGCCAACCTCCTCCTATACACAAGTACGATGCTTTGAAGGAACGTTTGCTTGGCACTTTCGGCCTCAGCTCACGTGAGCGTGCTTCCCGCCTCCTCCACTTTCGGCCTCTGGGAGATTCCAAACCCTCCGCACTTATGGATGAGATGCTAGCCCTCCTGTGAGACCACCCCCCATGTTTACTTTTCGACCAGCTCTTTCTGGAGCGGTTGCCTGAGGACATCAGAGTCCAGTTGGTGGACACTAACATAGATGACCACCGGAAGCTGGCCAAAAGGGCGGACTCCTTATGGGCAGCCAGGGACATGGGAGCCAGTGCCAGTGCAATTCAACGTCGTCCGTTTTCAGTGCCAAAGTCTAAGAATCCGATCGCTTCTCAGGACAATCTCTGCTTTTATCATCGAAAGTATGGCAAGTTAGCTCGGCAATGCCGGGATCCTTGTTCCTGGTCGGGAAACGAGCAGGCCGGTCGTCAGTAGTAGCCTCGGCGACCGGCCTTAACGATAGCCTCCTTTTCATCTGGGACAGAAATTCTGGGCGCCAGTTTCTTGTGGACACAGGAGCAGAGGTCAGTGTTTTCCCCTGTACCGGACTCGACACACGTATCGAGCAGTCAGGTCCCCCTCACTCACGGCAGCTAACGGCAGCACAATCAGGACATATGGGGTGCGAACTATCTCGTTATGTTTTGCCTCACACCAATATGAATGGGATTTCATCATTGCAGATGTGTCCCGTCCTTTACTGGGGGCTGATTTCCTGCGCTCCAACTCTCTCCTAGTTGACCTCAACGGCAAGCGTCTCGTGCATGCCGAGACCTATCTCTCCATTCCTTTGGGGAAGGCTGCGACGTCTGCTCCTCACCTGGATGCCATCTCAAGCTCCACACATCAGTACGACATACTTCTCTCAGATTTTCCAGACGTCACTGTCCCAAAATTTGCCCAACCGTCCACCAAGCATGGCGTGGAACACTTTATTACCACCAAGGGTCCTCCGATACATGCACATGCCCGCCGCCTTCCGCCAGATAAGCTAGCAATGGCCAAGGCCGAATTCGCTAGTATGGAATCCATGGGGATTATTCGTCGCTCATCTAGCCCTTGGGCATCCCCGCTGCACATGGTTCCCAAGGCATCAGGGGGTTGGCGCCCCTGCGGAGATTATAGACGCCTCAACGATGCTACGGTACCTGACCGTTACCCTGTGCCTCACATCCAGGATTTCTCAACCCTCCTTGCCGGCGCTCATATTTTCTCGAAGGTCGACCTGGTGCGCGGTTATCACCAGATCCCAGTCGTTGCAGCAGATGTGCCCAAAACTGCCATCATCACTCCGTTTGGGCTCTATGAGTTCCTCAGAATGCCTTTTGGGCTCAAGAATGCTGCCCAGGCTTTCCAGCGCTTGATGGATACTGTCTGCCATGGCCTGGAATTTGTCTTCGTCTACCTGGACGACATCCTGGTGGCCAGCAGAGATGCCACAGAGCACAAGATCCACCTTCGTCAGTTGTTCCAAAGCCTCCAGGACCACGGCCTGGTTCTCAATGTTGCAAAGTGTCAGTTCGGCCTCTCCCAAATCGATTTCTTGGGACACCGTATCACTCAGCATGGCGCCATGCCTTTGCCTGATAAGGTGAGTGCCATTAGCCAGTTCAGCCAGCCAACCACTGTCAAGGGCCTCCAGGAGTTTGTGGGTATGGTAAATTTTTACCACCGTTTCATTCCGGCCGCTGCTCAGATTATGTTACCCCTCTTTTCAGCTTTGTCCGGCAAACCTAAGACCTTGGAGTGGAATGATGTCATGGTCAAGGCGTTTCGGGACACCAAGAGAGCATTGGCCGGAGCCACAATGCTCACACATCCACGTCACAATGCACCTACTTCGCTCACGGTGGACGCTTCAGAGTCGGCAGTGGGTGCAGTGCTCCAGCAGTTAGTGCATGGCATTTGGCAGCCCCTGGCATTCTTCAGCAAGCAGCTGCGTTCACCTGAAAGGAAGTATAGTGCTTTCGACCGTGAGCTGCTGGCTCTCTATCTTGGAATACGACATTTCAGATACTTTTTGGAGGGTCGTTCGTTTATCGCGTATACAGACCATAAGCCCCTCACTTTCTCCATGGCCAAGATATCTGACCCTTGGTCTGCCCGTCAACAGCGTCATCTCGCCTACATCTCTGAGTTTACCACAGACATTCGACATGTACAGGGTAAAGACAACCAGGTGGCCGACGCACTCTCCAGAGTAACAATTGATGCCATCCACGAGGGAGTTGATTATGCTGCCATGGCGGCCAGCCAACAGGACGACCCTGATGTACAAGCTTACCGCACGGCTATTTCTGGTCTCAAACTCGAAGACATTTCTTTCGGACCAAATGATGTTACTCTACTTTGTGACATTTCCACCGGCCAACCCAGGCCTGTTGTTCCTGCTGGTTGGAGACGCAAGGTTTTCGATCTGGTGCATGGCCTATCCCATCCTTCCGTGCGCACTACACGACAACTTATGGCTTCAAAGTTCATCTGGCACGGCCTCCGTAAGCAGGTTGGAATATGGGCCAAGGCCTGCATCCCTTGTCAAACATCCAAGGTTCAGCGCCACATCAGGGCTCCACTTCAGACATTCCAGGTCCCTCACCGACGTTTCGATCATATCAATGTGGATATAGTGGGCCCTCTTCCACCTTCCAATGGATTCACCTATCTCCTCACTGTGGTAGACCGATTTACCCGATGGCCCGAAGCAATCCCTCTCTCCAATACATCCACCCCCACCTGCGCCCAAGCTTTGATCACACATTGGATTGCCCGTTTCGGTGTTCCTATGGACATGTCATCTGACAGGGGATCACAGTTCACTTCACAGCTGTGGGCATCCATCTCGCAGTTGTTGGGAATTAAGCTGCATCACACGACCTCCTACCACCCACAGTCGAATGGCCTTGTTGAGCGATTCCATCGGCACATGAAGTCAGCTTTGCGAGCTCGCTTAACCGGCCCCAACTGGAGTGCTGAGTTACCATGGGTGCTTTTAGGAATCAGGACAGCTCCCAAGGAAGACTTGGGATGCTCTTCAGCTGAGCTGGTTTACGGTTACCCACTCACTGTCCCCGGGGATTTCATTGCCAACCATGGCCGGCAGTCAGACCACAGCTTCCAACTTCAGCGATTGCGGGACCAAGTGGGCACACTGGCCCCTATCCCTACCTCTCAACACGGTCTTACACCTATGGCAGTTCCCGCTGACCTACAAAAGGCCAAGTTCATTTTCATCCGTCGTGACGCTCATCGTACACCCCTACAGCGCCCCTACGAGGGCCCTTTCAGGGTCATCGAGAGTGGACCTAAGACTTTCAAAGTTGACATTGGTGGCAAGACAGAGATCATCACAGTCGACAGATTGAAGCTGGCCCACCAAGACTTCGATAGCCCTGTTCAGGTAGCACAGCCACGTCCTCGAGGCCGTCCTCCAGGTAAACGTCAGCAAACACTTTCTCCCTCTCCGGTTCAGGCTTCACCGCCCACATCCGCCCCAGTTCAAGCTTCACAGCCCACAGATACCCTGCTGCCACACCGCACCAGAGCAGGTCGTCAGATTTTTCCTCCAACAAGATACATTTCAGTTCTGGGGGGAGTTATGTAGGGGACATATTTCGAACCTATATGTTTGCGTTTTGTCGATCTTTACCGACTGGGTATTACTTGTCAGATGTGTTGTGCTGTTCTCGTGGAGTAGAAAAGAAAGTTGCTATTCTCTTTTAGTAATCGCTTCAATATGGTCAATCTCCTTTGTGCTGGACTTGTTCCTTCCGCGGTTGTGCCTCGTCTTTGTGGGGCGTCGCTTCTTGCTTGTGTAAAGAAGAATGGTGGACACCGTCTGATCGCAGTGGGGGAAGTGTTGCGTCGTCTGACTTCTAAATGTAGGCCCTATTTCCTGGGCTGTCCAGTCAGATGCCTTGCATGCCCTAACACCTCTACAGGTTGGGGTGGAGGTTCCAGCTGGTTGTGAGGCAATTATCCATGCTATGAATCGGGTACAGGAGAATTCTCACATATCACCAGACGATCGGTGGACCCTCCTCTCAAATGCTTTCAATTGTGTAGACCGTGAGAACATTTTTAGGGAGGTGAGAGCCCGCATTCCTTCCATGGCTGAGTGTTGTTATGGGGCACAACCTTACCTTAGGCTAGGGGATCGTACCATTCTTAGTTGTAGTGGTGTCCAGCAGGGGGTCCCCTTGGCTTTGCTTTGGCCCTTCAGCCCATTTTGGAGATGAAGTACCCAGCCTCCTGCTTAATGTATGGTATCTTGATGATGGCACCTTGTTTGGCTCTGCTAAGGACCTCTGTGCCGCTCTTGCCATCATTGACGAAGAATGCCACTCTTGTGGGTTGAGATTGAACCATTCAAAATCGCTTTTGCACATATCAATTTCTCTTCCTCCGGACATCCCTATCTCGCGTGATGGTTTTAGTCTTCTAGGGTCCCCTATCGGGCCATCTTCCTACTGTGAGACTTTTGTTCTTCAACGGGTAGTCAAAGTGAAGGCTGTTCTGGCTAGAGTTGCAGATCTTCAGGATTCCCAAATGGAGTTTTCTCTTCTCCGTTCCTGTCTTTCTCTCCCAAAGGTGGTCTTTGCTCTACGTACTTGTCCTCCCAATTACATCAAGGATGTTTGTGTTGCCTTTGACAATACCATGCATGATGCTTTCTCTAACATTGCTGGTGGCCCGGTATCCAAGTAGAGTTTACTGAAGGCCAGTCTACCTTGCTCCCTTGGTGGTCTAGGCCTGAGGTGTGCCTCTCTTCATGCCTCGGCTGCTTACATCAGCTCTGTGACCCAATCCGGTGACCGAGTTATCAGGATCCTCGGGTATACTCCCTGATCCATCCATCCATCTGGCCCCAGCCTTGCATGATCTTGCCTTGGCCGCCAGCAGGCTTGATTGGTCTGATTTTGAGGCTATTGATGTTCCCTTGCGACAACGTCCGCTCTCGCGTTGCATCGACCAAGCTCGTTATGACCTCTTAATTGCTGAAGCACCTGACATCCGTTCAAAGGCTCTGGTCCTTTCTTGTGCCCTTCCTCATGCTGGAGACTGGTTAAATGTTATTCTCTCTAAGGCTTTGGGTCTCCATCTGCATGATCGGGAGTTCCACCTTAGTCTTGATTACTGGCTAGGGCTTCCAATGTTCGATGAGAATGTGCCATGTTCCATCTGCCATAGCATAGCCGATTCTATGGGTGATCATCAAGTTGGTTGTGGTGGTAACGGAGATAGAATCCATCGTCATGATTCTATTAGAGATTCTGTCTTCTCTGCAGCCCAGTCAGCAGCACTAGCCCCTAGGAAGGAGGTTCCTGCACTGATCCCAGGTACCTGTTGTAGTCGTCCTCCTGCCGATGTTTTCATCCCTAACTGGGAAAGAGGGCAGCCTGCTGCTATTGATGTTTCTGTAATTTCAACTATGCAACATCTGACTCAGGTTGGGGGCGCTTCCACTCGTGGACATGCGCTCACTATCGGGGTGAACAGGAAAATAGCAGCTCATTCAGGAGCTTGCCGAGAAGTCGGTGTCCTCTCCATCCTTTGTTGGCCGAGTCTTTAGGCGGTTGGTGCCCTGAAGCAGTTTCCACCATCAGAGCTATTGGTCGCCTGCAGGGTATCCGGCTTGGAATACCTTCAGCGGATTCCATCTGCCATCTCTTTCAACGCCTCTCCATCAACCTCTGGCGCTGTAATGCCGGGCTTTGGCTAAGAAGATTGGCCATCCGTTCTCCAGCTGTGGATGGTGTCGTTTGATTTCGGACTTTTATTGTTGTTGTTTGTGGGTTTTGTCTTGCTTTTGTTTTTTGCCGCTGTCTTTTGGTCGCCATTGTTTCATTGATGTGTTGGAACTTTTAGTAGCTTGGAAAGGCTACCACGTTTTTGTAGATCACGTTTTTTTTAAACGTCAGTTACCAAGAATTGCTGGAAAGGATTGCACTGTTGGAAGAGAAAAGAGAACAAGGGACGCCACGTAGTGAAGAAGAGCGAGAAGGATTAGAAGAAAAAGCCCCGCCAGCGGCTGTTGTAGAGCAGGGTACAGTAGCCGCGTCAGGCAAGTTTAATGTTTATCTTGGTACTAAAAGTTACTTGCTGTTTCCTTCCTTTGTTAGTGAGTCTCTTGGATCCTGAAGGTAGGGGTAGCGCCTTCTGTGAACCTTAACTTAACTTGCAATCAATTGAAAATATCTGAGAGAGGACAGTTCCAGTGGTGACCCTGACCAGGAAGAAGTTGGCTGTCTTGATGTTCAGCTTCTTCTGGGGTGTTGCTACTGGATCTACTGGCTCTACCTCTTCGGACTAGAGGGGTGCTGTGGCGGAACTGGGTAAGGGTATTGAATTGGATAAGCTTAGACAGGTCACAGAAAGGAGTAATAAGTATATTCAATGTGTAGCCAAGCTCCCTTTCAACTGAAGGAAAAATTTTCCCATAGGGCAGGCATGGTATGTCATATTTTTACTTTTTGTTCAAATTGTCGTAACACTAAAGACATCTCAAACCATGTATCTATAGAAGCCCATTCTTTGAACATCCAGTCAGTACTGGGTGCTCGCATTGCTGGAATTATTCATTCTGGTCTGGAACGCATCACCACAGTCATGGATCAGTTGCCCCCTCTTAGTTCCACCAGTTGTTTTTTTGTTGAATATACCAAGTCCATAGGGAGTGACGCAAATGCAATAACACAAAGTATTATGTTGGATGCCGCTCATAGGTTACATGATTTTTATGGGGTTGAGCATGAAGACATCATTGATGTTAGTGTTACTGTTGATGGCATGTTGCATAGACAGGACCTGTTGATGGCATGTTGCATAGACAGGACCACAAATTAAATTATGGTGTTTGTCAGGGAAATACTCTCACCTGACAGTGGCAGAACCAGCAGGTGGTGTTGACAGCAGAACATCACTATCTGTGGGATTAACAAAGGGAAATATACATGTGAAAGAACAAGCCTCTCATGTGAAAGAACAAGCCTCTCATGTGAACGAACAAGCCACTGATGTGAGCAAACAAGCCACAACCACACCACAGACAACAAGCAAGAACACTCACCTGACTGAGGAGCCTGTGGCATGGGGTGACCCAAGTGAAGATGATTGGTCCAATCCAGAGGTTGGCAAGGAGACCAGTGACCACTGATAGAAAGAGTATAAAAGGAGACTATGGATAAGATAAAAAACACGCTATGGCCTATGCCCAAAAGAACTGATACCTGATTGTTGAACTTTAAGAACTGTTGTAAGAACTTTGTTGATAGTGTTGATTGACACTGTGTATGTGTGATTCTCTATCTGTATTTAATATTTAACATACTTGTTTCAAGTGGGTAGCCAGTATCTCGGGGAGAGATACTGAGTTTGGCTTGGGATAAGATTTCTAGCAGGTGGCTAGGAATAGGTCCCAGGCGTCGGACGAAAGTGTGGATCTGACTGAGCAGTTAAAGTGTCTGTTTCAGCAGAAGGACGACTTTCCGTCACAGTGTTGCTATGATGTCTTTCGAGAAATTTTAGATCTTATGTCTAAGTTCGGTCAAGCGTGCGCACGAATACCTGAAGATGAGACAGAAGGAAGTTACAAAGAATGGTTTGAGGGTCACATTTTTAAAGCATTTTGAGACGTGCATTAAATGGCGCTGTTGCTGGTGATGGCAAGCATGTAACTTTGGGTGATGCTAGGGGGATTAGTCACGTGTCTATAATTAAAACGCAAACCTACTATGAGGGAGCAATTACAAATAACAGGAACAACCTAGACGGGATGATCCGCGGTGTAAAAGCAATTTTTCTTCTATCAACTGCAGAACATCCCAAACATGAGTATTCTCCTACAGGCATTTTGAGTTGAGCCTGCACTAAAGGTGAGGATCTTTTACACAATGGTTTAGGCGGCTACACGCAGAATCAAAATGAAAGTTTTATTTCTGTAGTGTGGAGTAGAGTGGATAAGACAGAGCACATGAGTGCGACAAGTATCAGGCTCGTGTCGATTTAGGTGTGGCGAGCTTCAATGTTGGGAGGAAGGTTGGCTTTGGTAAGATTATGTCTAAAAGGTAGTCGAGCTAACATGTCCTTCGAGTGTTATATTTTGTTTGTGTGTTTTGTGTTTTGCTCTATAATGTCAGTTTGCAGGGATTACTGGAGGATGAGTGAAGATGTGTGTGGAGGATGACGATGGATGCACCTGAGCTGCAAATTATGATGTGTTTATAACTGCTAATTCAATATTAGCAAGGCAACATAATAAAACAAGTCTGATGCATCTTTAATATATATATATATATATAGTTGGACACTGGCTGTTGCTGAAAAATAGAGGAAAGTGAAAGTCAATAGTTGCTTTCAACATTTTGTTTGTATGCACACATAATTCTAGTAATGAAGGGATGTGTTCTAGTGATGCATGGGGTGTTTCTGCCAGCTGGGGCGTGTTTAGAAACCTGTTGGACTTGAAGGCTCAATATCTTGGGAGCGATTTTTTAAGAAGGGTTCAAATGATAACTTCAATATTTTTTATCCTTTCATAAAATTATATCATTTGAAAGCAAATAAGATTTAATCTTGATATTGCTGAACCTGTTAAGGTCATCACATATATTACAGCATATTTCGGGCTTGTGATTCCGGCCCTCCAGTGAACTGAAACTGAACTTCATTGTTGCTGCATATATGCATATCTTTACTCATGTATTTTCCCTTCTCTTACTTGATTATCCTTTCTTGCATGCATATTCTCCTCATCTCCTAATAAGGTTATGTATAGATTATGTCACCACTACTCAGTTTTTTCCCATTTATCGCTCACCTGCTGTTGTATTATTATGAAAGTTAAATCCTGTGTGCTTCAGTCAATTCTTTCCGTATGAGTTTGTACCAGCCATAGCAATCTCCACTCAAGTCCTTCGAAAGTCGGAAGCCTTACAACCTTCCACCTCGACTTAGCAGGGCGAAACATTGGTCCTTCGAGCCGGACCCTCACAGCTCGACCGCTCGTGTCCCGAGGATCCAGACTCCAATGACAGGACAACAGATTAGGACGCTCGCCCGACCTCTGCTGTCAACACTCTACGACTCCTTCAGTCAATCCTAGCCCTTCAGCATGACCGCTCCCTCAGAAGATGCTGACCGCTCCCTTAGAAGAGGCCATACTGGACATCACCGAACTCTACCCGCATAAAATGCTACTATGACAACACCAGCAAGATGGACCTCGACAAAGTCAGTTTGCCCGAATGCCTCAAGAAAAGGGAACAACTTGAGGAGCAAGCTCATCTCTTCGAGGTGATCCAAGAACGGATCAGCGAACTCTCTTCCAGTGATGCCATCTCTGCAGAGGAGTCTGAAGTCAACAAGCAGTTCAGCTCCATCGAAGAACTCGTAAGTGGGATCGACCATCTGTACTTAGCCAGACAAGCCTACAGCGATGCCACCAGCGTACTTTGGACGCTGGCAGACATCCGAGCCCTTGACTCAACCCTCAGCCATCCCGCGAAGTCCAAGAGAGACGAAATGGATGTTCTCATCAAGCGCCAACTCAATATGGACACAGTGAGTGACATTGTAACCTTATGTGAACTAAGGGACAGATTAAATGCAGAATCCCTGGAGCTCTACAACCGGGTATCCAAAGAAGAAGCTACAATGAAAGACAGAGCGGCTGCCACAGCCCACACAGATCCTCCCACCATCGTGAAGGATCCTCCAGCTGCATCCACCTCATCTTTCCCATCTCGCCTGCGCATCGATCTCCCTTCCTTCAACGGAGACATCATGGCGTGGAAGCCAGGCACCTCTATCAGGCTCGCCTCAAGAAGGAGGTGGGGCTGGATGACTTTGAAAGGATCAATTGTCTCAAATCGTGCCTCAAGGACCCAGCGACCCAGCTGCTAACAAATTGTTCACCGCCTCCTCCACCTTCCTACAAGAAGCCTACGATCAGGAAAGATTGGTATTTAAGCAGCATGTTCACAATGTATTGTCTTTGCCTCACATCTCAGGTAACCACTCCGACATCGTGGCCCTCCGCCAGAAGATGCGTGACACCATATCTGGCATGAAAGGATGCCAAGGGACTGACTGCCATGCAAATCCTCACAGCCATTGCCGAGCGCTCGTTCGATCGTGGCCTGCGCTCACGGTGGGACGAGTTCACTACCGAGCTCGACTCTCCTCCGGACATGGAATGTTTCACGGCATTCTTGGACAAACGAGCCAAGTCCACCTTTAGCCAAGCTCTCCAACTCAAGGAAGACCAGCCTATGCCATCCAGGAGCAAACCAGCTGACATCAAGCCCAAGCCACAGCAGCACAAGGTCAAGGTCATGCAGTCTACCGATGCTCCCAAGGACCCTACATGCCCTCACTGCGATGGAGCCCACAGAATTTATGACTGTGATTCCTTCAAGTCCTTGACTGCCGAGCAGAGAGCAGAGGCAGCCCGACAGAAGCGGCTGTGTTTCAACTGCCTAGGAAAAGGGCACGGTATTGCACGCTGTCACAGCAAACACACTTGCCGAGAGTGCTCTGCCAAGCACCACTCACTTTTGCACAAGTCTACTACTACCACCACGGCTTCCGACCTGAACGACTCCGGCCGAGCTCTGTTCGTAAGCAACAACCGATTCCGATCCGCCAAATACACTATTCCCAGGACAATATTGGCCACCGTCTCTGTAGACTCTGGTCAGCAAGTCGCTCGAGCTCTTATGGACCCGGGCGCTTCACTATCGCTGGTCACCAGCAGACTGGCAGCTACCCTCAAGGCAAAACGAATCAGGATCGCCTACCGACATTGCAGGCATTGGGGGTGGGCTGCAGAGCAGTCACAGAGTGGAACTAACTCTAAGGTCCACTCATTGTCCCAATGATGAATCCCTTGTGATCATCGCGCAGGTTGTCCAGGACATCACCACAGACTATCCACTCAGGGATCGAACGGACCTGCACAACCTGCCTTGCCTCAAGGGCCTTCCTCTTGCTGATCGAGAGTTTGGCCGCTCGGGGAAGATAGACTTGCTACTTGGGATAGCAGATTGCAACCTCTGTCTCAGGGACGACTCTGTCTCTTTACCTCATCAATGCATTACTGCCCAGAAGACGTTTTTCGGATGGGCACTGGGAGGTGCCAGACAGTCCAGTACAGACGTGCCTCAAGGCTACTACTGACAATGGACATCAGACAGACCTCCTACTCCAACAGTTCTGGGAGATGGAGAAGGTCCAGGGTGAAGATTGCGAGCTGACTCCTGACCAGAATCTGGCCGCAGATGATTCATGGTCAAACTCCCTAGACCTCAGCTACCTCCACCACTTGGAAACTCCAGAGCTGCAGCCGTCCGACGATACCTACAGACCGAAAAATCCTTGAAGAAGCAAGGCAGGTGGCAGGACTTCTCCAAAGCAGTGGAGGAGTACGCGGAACTGAGACACGCTGAGCCGGTACCCGCAGTCGACCTGCAGAAGCCATGCAACTCTGTGTTTTACTTGCCCATGCGGCACGGCGTGGTCAAGGAAGCAAGCACGACCACAAAACTACGCATAGTGTTCGACGCCTCTGCCGCAACAACAACAGGATACTCCCTAAATGACACGCTGCTACCCCGTCCATCTCTTCTGACAAGTCTGCCTTCCATCCTCACAAGGTTCATGCCTCGCATCGGGATGTCGGCAGACGTGTCAAAAATGTTCCGAGAGATCTGTCTACATCCCGACGAACGTGACTACCATCGCTTGCTACGTCAATCACCCAACGGAGACATAGAAGACTGGAGGATGCTGAGACTCACCTTCGGGGTTGCAGCTTCTCCTTTCCTGGCATCTCAAGTCCTGCGTCAAGTGGCCCAGGACCACAGCGCTGAGTACCCTTTCGCCTCATATGTTGTTCTTAACTAATTTTATGTAGACGACTGTCTCACAGGTGCAGACACCCCAGAGGCAGCAGCAGAGCTCCGGAGCCAACTGAATGTGCTCCTGAGCAGAGTGTGCATGACGCTCTGCAAGTGGAGGACCAACTCCTCTGAGCTTCAAGGCACAATTCCTCCAGAACTACTCGAGAAAGATGACCCCACACGTCCAGCCGACTGCTCTAAGGCGTTGGACGTTCATTGGAACACGGCCCAAGACACACTCCACGTCTCTGTGCCCCAGCTGGAGAGTCAATCTACTTTTACCAAGAGGCAGCTCGCCTCAGCAGTTGCCAAGGCATTTGACATACTGGGTTGGTACGCACCTGTAACCATTGCTCTAAAAACTCTATTGCACAAGCTGTGGCGAATCAAGATCGGTTGGGATAACGACATCCCCGCGGAGCTCAAAGGTGAATGGGAGGCATGGAGAAGCGAACTCCACCTGATTACAGAGCATCCCATCCCGAGGAGAATCACCACTGAGGAGCTGCCCGTCGTCGGAATGCAGCTCCATGGCTTCTGTGATGCCTCCGAAGCAGCCTTCGGAGGTGTAGTCTACCTCAGAATGTTTTATTCGGACACTTCAGTCACGGTAACACTCATTACAGCAAAATCTCGTGTTGCTCCTGTTTCAGGACTTACAATTCCCAGACTGCAGCTGAATGGAGCAGTTCTACTCTCCAAGCCGGTCGCCTCCGACCTAGCCCTTCCCATTGAACAAGTATACGCCTGGTGCGATTCAACAGTAGTGCTGGGCTGGCTGAACTCGTCTTCAGTCAAGTTCAAAGTATACGTCGGTCACCGGGTCAAGGCAGTGACTGAACTCGTCCCTGCAAGCCACTGGCGTTACGTGGCTACCAAGTTAAACCCAGCTGATCTGGTGTCCCGAGGAGTTACGCCCAAGGAGCTCATAAGCAGGCAGCTGTGGTGGGCAGGCCCTCCGTGGCTGTCAAAAGATCCTGGCCTATGGCCCAAGCGACCAGATCTAAATCTGTCAAGAGAGTTACCCGAGATCAGGTTAAAGGTACTTGTGGCTAAGCCAGTCGTCCGAACACACGATCTTCTCAACCGCTATTCCAACTTCGACCGTCTACTGAGCGTGGATACGACGTTTCTGTTCGAACTGCCGAGGTCCCAAGGAACTGGCTCTCAGACTCACCAACAAGGAGCTGGAAGATGCAAGACTCCAGCTGCTGAAACTCTTGTCAAGTTCAGGCCTACGGCAAGGCTATCAAGCTGATATGGAGCTCTCCAAACCATTTCCTCTACTCGCTCTCCGGCCTCTCATCAGTTTCGATGGGCTATTGAGAGTTGGAGGACGACTCGAGCACTCCAAGGAGAGTTATTTCAAGCAACATCCAGTTATCCTGCCAGCCAATTCACTCATCACTGCATTACTCGTGCAACAGGCTCATCACCTATCGAATCATGCAGGACCATCCGCCATGATAGGCATCCTGGCAGACACCTATAAGGGGTGACAGTTGCATTTTTTTATTTTAATTTTTTTAACCTGTGGTTACAACTTTAGAGCTCAGTAGATTCTGCAAACTTCATGGTATGGACTTGATATATAGCTCAAAAGATAGGTCTCTCTGTGTGCTCTCTTTTGATACTAAAATATGTTTCATAGGTATAACTTACTAGACCCTAAAGCGGAGGGACCTCAAAAACCTGCACCCCAAAATCGCCGTCCAAAACCACTCCGAGTTGCGAAGTGTAAAAAAATTGAAATGGTACGAGTGGCTAGAGGAAGCTCTAGAGCATACAATGACCGTTTGAAATAGGCATTAAAATTTTATTACCTGGTCAAGCGCGCGGGTGGAAAATTGAAGGTGTTGATTCCTCTAGCCACTCGTACCATTTTCAATTTTTTTTTTCCATTTCGGAGGCATCTGGGAGGCCGGAGTTAAGAGTATGAAACTCATTCTCCTGAAAGTAGTCGGACCACACCACCTCACCTACGAGGAATTAACAACTATTCTTGCTGACGAAGCGACTCTAAACAGCAGCCCCCTCATCGCTACCTATAGCACAACGGAAGACGGAGTTCAGCCCCTTGACCCCTGGCCACTTTTTAATTGGTCTCCCACTCAAGGCTCCACCAGTCAGAGTGGAAAGCTGCAAGAAAATCACAGCACTCAGACGCTGGAATCTACTCAACCGATTATACGACGACCTCTGGACGAGATGGAGGTCGGAGTAGCTACATCATCTGCAAGCCAGGAAGAAATGGCACCACCCCATGTCCAACTTGAGGAAAGGAGACTTAGTCTTTCTCAAAGAGGACTTTCCAAGCAGACGTTCTTGGCCACTGGGCATCGTGACTAATACCTTTCCAGGGCAGGACGGGCTCACTCGAGTGGCTGAAATCACTGTCGACGGCCACAGCTACAAGCGACCTGTGAACAAGCTGGTCCTCCTGATCACCGAGAAGGAGGAGAATGAAGATCAGGATTCCCACTTCTTCGGATGTTCGGGCCTGTGATTCCGTCCCTCCAGTGAACTGAAACTGAACTTCATTGTTGCTGCATGTATGCATATCTTTACTCATGTATTTTCCCTTCTCTTACTTGATTATCCTTTCTTGCATGCATATTCTCCTCATCTCCTAATAAGGTTATGTATAGATTATGTCACCACTACTCAGTTTTTTCCCATTTATCGCTCACCTGCTGTTGTATTATTATGAAAGTTAAATCCCGTGTGCTTCAGTCAATTCTTTCCGTATGAGTTTGTACCAGCCATAGCAATCTCCACTCAAGTTCCTCGAAAGTCGGAAGCCTTACAACCTTCCACCTCGACTTAGCAGGGCGAAAACAGCACAGTGTGGAACTATTATAGTAACCAACCTAATAACAATCTATATTAAAAAATCAACTACTTAATAAAATTATCCACAATATTAAGTTACGAGTGTCCCGCATGCTCAAGGAGGGGGGGATGGGAGGGGACCAAAGATCATTCCTCACCTCACTATACAAGTGTTCCTTTTTCCTCTGCCACCACTTCCCTACCCAATACACAACACACTTGCCCACCTCCATCACTGCATCACTTACTCCCTCCACATCTTTCCCCAAAAGCAATGCCACCTTTCTATCCCTACTCACTCTTCTAAATTCATCCAGCCACTGTCCTGCCCCTACAATTCTGCGCACCTCATCCATCAGTACCAGCCAATCCCTCTCGAATTCCCCGCATATCACCAAGAAATGTTCCACATCCTCCCCTGCTCCACTATCACACATTATACACCTCTCATCCCCACATCTCTTCTTATCCTCTAACAACCGCAGTCCTCAGTCGAAATTGCAACTGCACACCTTCATGACCATGCATGGACCTCACATACCTCTCCACCATTCTTTGCCGATTCAGCGTACTCTTTCCGTTTACTTCCTCCTCCCAGTCCTCATTTCTCACCTTCACTTTCCCCTTCGCACTGACCCAACCTCGTTGTTTATCTCTTAATTTCTCGTAAAGATCATCTCATATTCTTCCCACCATCCAATTCCTCCATCCTCTCTTAGTTTATTTACAACAACTTTTACCAATCTGCTCTGTTCCAACACCTCTAATCTCTTACCAAACAAAACCTTCATCTCTTCCCTCCTCTCCTCCAGCTTCCTCCACCCCATATCTCCCCGTATTGCCACTCCTGCTACTGTGTTACTTGCCTCCAACAGTCTCCTACCCACTCTCATCTGTGCTGACTCCAACTTCTTGCAAGAATTCCGTCCTCCTGTCCACCACACTTCGGCTGCATGCTCCATACTGGGTCTCGCTAGAAGCTCCCATACCATTCTTCCTCTGTCTACTTCCACCTGCCCATTCACTCTACTCATCCATATTACCTTTCCAACCCACTCTTCTGCCTTCTTTGCCATCTTCTCTAACTGTTAACATTACCCCTTAGCTTCCTGAACTCTTTGACCTCTTCCAATATCTCCTCACCAATCTCCTCCAATGCACTTCTGCTTCCTTCTTCCCTACTACCATGACCTTGCTCTTCTTGCTATTAAATTTCATCTTCCACCTTAACACATACGCCTGTACCACATCCAACATAGCTTGCAGTTCCACCCCTGAGTCAGCCAGAAGAATAACATCATCTGCATACATGAGTGCCCCACACCAGCAGCCTTCCACTTTGACTCCTAGCTCAGCTCTCTCCAATTCCTCTGCCATTCCCATCAAATAAATATTGAAAAGAAGTGGAGACAAAGGACATCCTGCCTACGTCCATTCTCCACAGTGAACCACCTTGACCTCCTTCCGTTCAATATATATTACCGTCGTCTCCACCCCACTATACAATCCTACACATGTCCTCACAAGTTTCTCCATACTGCCTCAACTTCTGCCACAGTCCCTCCCTCCACACACTGTCATATGCCTTACTTATGTCCAGGAAAGCCAGATATGAAGCTTTTTTCTCACTCTTCCTCAATTCACAAACACCACTGGTCTGAACATCTCTGTCTCCTAAATCCTCCTTGTTCTTCCATCAAAATCCTATCCTCAGCGAACACTCCCAACTTCCTTGCCAACACTCTCGCAAACACCTTCACCACACTACAACACAATGAAATTCCCCTATAATTCCCTACTTCGTCCTCGTCACCATCCTTGTGGAGAGGTACTAGTAAACTCCTCTTCCAGTCCACTGGGCAGCACTCAATCCTCATCACCACATTCATCACCTGCACCATCACCTGCACCATCACCTCCACCAACCTTCTACCTCCATACATCATCATCTCATTCAACATTCCATCTGGGCCTGGAGCCTTCTCTCTTCAAACACTTCATTACCTCTACTACTTTACTTCTTCACACATACCCAGCTCATGCCCACCCACTTCTCCTATCTCTAATTCTTGTACTCTGGCATCCTCTTTTTTCCTCCCCAGCTCTTCCCAGTGTTTTGCCATCACCTCCAACAGCTTGTCTTCCTCCTCCACCATCCTTCCCTCATCATCTCACTCCTTTTATCCTTCTCTCCTTCCTCTTAAATCATTCCAAAACAGCTTACAACTAGTCCCACCTTGCTCTCTAATCTTCTTTATAGTTCTCTTCCTCCATTCCTTCTTCTCTTTCTTAATAGTCTTTTTCACTTCCTTTCTTGCTTCTCTATAGTCATCCCATAGTTGTGTCTTAATGTAGCCTCTCTCTCCCCTCTCTTCCTGGCTGTCCTTAGCCTCATATTTCTCCTTCCTGACACCAATTAACCACTCCACATCCTCTGACCACCATCCCTCTGTAATCTTCTTCCTTCCAATTCCTTTCTCCGCTGCAGCCAAAACTTTCTCCTTCAACCTACCCCACACCTCTTCAACTATGTTTCCTCCGAACTCTTGCTCAAGCTCTCTCACCTCCTCTTCCCACCCCATGAACATCTCCTCCACTGCCTCCTGATACTCCACCCAGTCTAGCCTATTGTCAACTCTCCATTTATGTCGCTCTCTTCTCACTTGTACCTCTCTCCTACCTCACGTAATTTCTCCCCAAATAATGTTATGGTCCGACCCCACATCCAGCTTCCCTGAGTCCTCAACTACCACCCTAGCTACATCCACGTCCTCACTAAACAACATATACATGTAGTCTATGACCGACTTTCTCTCCCCACATTCCCACGTCCACCTGCCCTCACAGCACTTCAACGCGTTCCCCACAACCAGACCTCCAGCCCTAACCAATTCCAACAACCGCCTTCCATTACTGTTTGGGTTGTCCTCCACTCCTAGTCCAATCTTTGCATTGAAGTCCCCCATCATAACAACATCGAAACCTTTCTCTTCATACTATACCACATCCTCCTGCAATACCTCAAACAATCCCTCCATCTCTCTCACTCCTTCTGGGTTCACATACACTACCCCCACCATAGTTTTTCTTCTCCCCGCTCCGCTTAACTCCACCCACAGCAAACCTTCTCTTGACTTCCTCACCATAGAGTCCAAACTCTCATGCACCAGAACTCACACACCTCCACTCGCCCGCCTGCCACCCTCTCTATTCCTGCCACACTCACCTCGTCCTCCTTCTGCAAAAATGTCTCCGCTAATCCCAGCACATCAAACTTCTTCGTTCCCAACACTACCACCTCCCTTGACCACCATCCTCTACAATTAACAAATGCACTCTCAACCACCCAGTTTCACTATCTTCGGTCCCTCTCCCAACTCCCACCCTCCTCAACATACTTTTTGCACTCACAGCTTGGATTTGTTCATGATCATGGACATCTTTTCTTTGGCCAGCAGGTGCTCCTTCCCTGGATGAATCCCCTCCCGGTGCTCCCCCACCTGACGGTTCTTGCCTCTCTCCACCCCCCTCTGTGTTGTTCTCCGCCAGCGAGTCTCCCGCTGACAGCCCACATGTACCAAATTGCAGTAGATATGACGTTCCCCTTGACTTTTCCTCCTGGCCTGCATCCACTCTCCCCCACCACCTTTTTGCATTCCGACTTCTCCCGTGTGCCTTCTCCTGTTGTTTCACTTGCTGGCGATTCTTCATTTGCCGCTGCTGATTCACCCCCTGCACCATATATGCTCATTTCCCCCCAGACTCCCTTTCCTCCTATTGTATCTTCCTCTCTTTCTCATGATAATTGGCCTCCCCACCAGTTTGCTCAAGACCTCCTCAAAATTTTCTTCATCCCTCTTCGTAATATTCTTATATATATTGCCTCCATCCTTCACCAACTTTGCTTGTCCTATTTCCTTTAACACCTTCTCAGTTTTATCTTCCTTACACACTTCCTCTACCACCCCCATGATTGCTTCCTGTTCCCTCCTTCCGCCATCACCTGTTCTAACTTCCTCCCCAAGACTTCAATTCTTCTCTGTTTATGCTCTACCTGCTTTTCTTTATCCTTTATCACTGAAACATCTTACTACACTATTCATTACTCTTTCTCGTGCCTCTTTCCGGTTCTTCATATCAACACACTTCACAACCAGCACTTCTTTTCCTTTACCTTCAGCATGAACTTCTCCCTTCCCCACACTTGCTCCATCCAAACTCCCACAACATTGACTACAAGCCCATTTTTTCTCACCTAAACTCTTAATATCCTCCTCAGACATGCCAACACATCTTTGGTGAAACCACTCCCCACAAGACCCTTCACAGCCAATCCAACTTGAGCCTTCCTCCGGAGGATTCTTCATCCTTAGAACATACCACGCACGCATCTTATATATATATACCGCCATTAAAAAAATAAAAATAAAATTTAAAAAAAAAATTTTTTTTTATTATTTTTTTTATTAATAAAAAAAAAAAAAAAATTAAGCAAATTATATATTCTACAACTTTAAGTTATTGTTTGAGAGTATTGTAGAGTATTGTTAAAAAGACATAGACGAAAATGTAACGTAAAGCTAAATGGTCATAAATCCAACAAAAAAACCTTTTTCAAACTTTCAGTTTGTATTGCTCATTATGAACCCGAATAAGAGCCACGCCTAGGTCGTTGCTATACTAAACTGCTTACGGTCGCAGTAAATCCCAAAGAAAAAAAAGTAGAACAAAATCAAAATTACCATTAGAAAGTACACCGTGCAAGCTATATTTTTATATATAAACCAGGACACTAGTGTCAATGTGAGCAAATATATTTGTGAGACCGCATGTAAACGCAGACTTGCCCCCCACCCCTCGAGTTAGTATTCTAAATTCTAAAGAGAGCACATTCATTTTGGTGGTATTTCCAGAGCCATTCATGTAAATCTCCCCTCTATGAGGGATCTGCTCTCTGTTAGCTCAAAACTTGTTCAAATACGGTTTTCAAAATCAATGACACCTTATGCAATGCATTCACAACACATTTGCATAACTATCGGGCCTCCCTGATGCAGATGCCTGGTTCCTTTAAATAGGCTGCCAGACAAGATTCAAGGTTATTTCCTTACAAGGTAATGTGACTACTACTAACTCGTCTCCTTCCCAGAACTGACCAGGGTGATCTCATGACCTACCACTATTGGCTAACTCTGCTTATCATATCTACGTGGTGTCTATTAATTTTCAATTCGAACACTTGTCAGGGGTTCTCTTGGTTGAGGAATCCCTGACACCCTCTCTTCTCATTTATCCCTCTTCTAACCACTCCACCCCCAAGTACAAGTGCGTATTTCTCAATAGCAGAGAATATTAATTGAATGTGTGCAAGCCATTATATTTTATTCAGGGAGGCTTAAGAAATTAAAAGTATCACTGCTACAGTTCTATATTTAACTTCTATCATTCTGTTCAAATAATTGTGTCTCTCTCTTCTTTACCCTATAAAAGCTTCCAAAAGCCAAAAAAATTGTGCTCGGCTGACTCCCTAAATCAAGCCCCCCACCTCCTATATATCTGGGAGGCACCCTACAAACACACTTCTTGCAACACACACTTCACAGGCAGGGCACTGGCACTAGCCCTACACACAGAAACCACACCAATAAATGAGACTATTTGTGGCTGTGAATGAGTTCGAGTACATGTTTGGAGGAGAGCTAATCTGTTTGGTGCCCGTGTCTTAACGGTTGAGTACCTTACCCAGAAATCAAATGGGGTCAGGTTCAAATCTCGTTGGTGCCCCAAGAAATTTCAACTTGTCTGAAAAGTTCATAACTTATAAGGGTATATCTCATAAGGGTCTTATATAGATACACCCAAGCTAAAACACAATGGGCTCTAGAACACAAAACACACATGCCAGGGATCGATCCTCTCAGGCGAGTGCTGTGGTGCCTCTCTTGACTGAAACAACAGTCCACACACAAACCAATGAGTTTCTCGTCCACAAAGGTCATGTTTGCTAAACAGCTGCAGCTGCCCATGGCACATATATACTAAAATCTACCATTTTAATTGGTCAGAGGTCAGATGTTCAACTTTAGCTCGACTACAGTTATAAAACTATTGCTACCAAACAGCTACTAAATAACAGCGGTGCTAAATAACTAGCTAGTCAATACTACTATTATACAAACTATTAGCTACCAAAATCCTAGTACATCCAGTCTGAAAACCACTAGACACGTGGAGCTGTACTAGCTAGCCCTATAACATTTTTTCCTGGCCTATACCTGTTCTACGCATTGTCCTCGCCCCGTTATGCTTTAGCAGATAAACGCCACAAACAGGGGGAGTTGTCAAGGCTCCAATAAACTTATTTTCATCCACAAAGGCCAGATTCTGATTGGCCCAACTGTTTCTTGCTAATGTTGTGGAATAGCCACTTTATTCAAAAGGACTTGGCTTCCCTCACGTAGTAAACTATCATTTCCTTATTAGGCATTTGTCCAAAGGCATTTGTCCAAATTACAGCAATGATCATATGATACAATTTCCTGACATTTCCAACGTTATTAAGCATCTAGTTAGTGTCCATAATGAGTCTATTTATGTCTTTCTCAAGGACATATTCCTTTCCCGTTATCCAATGACCTTTGCATGGCAAACATATCACCTACATTTCTTTCAGCAAGCAAGATTTGACTATTGGAGCATTTAGAAGAGTGTGGGTATGTGTTAAATCTATTATCATGATGGCTATCTATGTTAAAAGGACTCAACCATGCTCCAACTGCTACATCGTCATTGGTGTAGTGGACAAGGTCATCAGAGCTGGCTGCTATTCGTCTGACAAGGTCTTGGGACAATATGTATCCACCACCCATAGCATAAGGAAAGAAGGTATCACACAGAAACCAGACCTCTTCCGACCATTTCCCCCTCCTACGAACTTCAGCTTTCTTAACATGAAAGCCCCAGTAATACAGTTTATTTGATCTTCGCTGTCTCAACTCTCTCAAAATTGTCTCCAAGTTTACGAAGGTGTCATCATCACACTTAAGGAGATAAGAGAAGCTGTAACGGTTGTCCAGTGCCACAAAACTCTGCAGCACTTTTATTGTGAGGTTCTTGTAGGTGTCATGCAAATGAGGTAAGAGCAGCAGATCATCGTAAATGGCATCCTCTAGAGTCAACATCTTTATATCATGGGAGGAAAGTCCTCCGGTTCCAATAGCAAATTTTACCATGGCAGCAGATACCTTTCCTCTGTAATTTTTCATCCATGTCTCTCGAATTGAATCACGCTCTGTTTTTCCTTTCACACGAGACGAAATTAAAACCATTAGTTCCACTTGCGGTATATTTTCACCACCGTAGTTTTGAGACGAACTACTATATCCAGTTTCGTACCTACTACCTACATCAAACGTTAACGAATCAGTACTGAAGTCAAAACTGAATAGAAAAACTTCTATACCGAGTATCAAAAGCAACACAAAGTACCTTGTCTCATACATGACTTGATTTGCCTACCTAAAAGAGCGGCGGGTACAAAAGTGGTCTCAAGCAGACCTTTTACCTTTAAGTTTCTTGTACGGTTTCAACTACGTCATCTCATAGACTACTTAGTTCGATCTGAGGTACGGAGGTGTGGTTTACACGAAAAGGTGTGGTTACAGTCATGTGATATTTCCGCAATGTACAGGGGTGTAGGGGAAAACTTCTAAGTTGTGGTCAGGCGTAGGGTGCCTGGAATGGATACTGCTTGCTAAAAAGCTGTGATGGACTGTAGCTAGGCTGCTCTATCGTGCGCAGTGATAGTATAAACATTGCTGCTTGGACACAATATCTTGCTAATGCTGAAGACTATTACCTCCAAAAGCCCTCGGGCTCTCGCTGACAATCCAGCTTGATATCATGGAAACACAGGACTAGATGATGGCAGAGGGTTTTTATGAATCTTATGGGACTGCCACTTGCCCCCACTCAACTATTTTATGTCAAAACGTAACTCGATCCTGGTTTGCTTCCCTGGATGCCCACAAGTCTGTCTGTGCAGTCTTTCTAGTGAGCTACTTTAAGTGCAATTTGTTGCTCAAAATGTGGAATTGTTCAAAGCATGGGTCACTTCCACTCCCAGGGACATCTTGCAGAAGACACCAGAGGCGAGAATGAAAGAACATCTAGACACAGCAAGCAGATTGGGATCATGGGGGACACAACTCGAGCTTGTTGCTGCCTGTTTCAAGTGGACACCTATGTGGCTACTGATTCTTTAGTCAAAGCCGAGTGCAGATGGACCAGATTCACACCTCTAAAATGCTCCATACAGATTCTCACTTCTAAAAGGCTCCATACAGATTCCCACAGACATTGCACAAAGTGGTTTTCAAAAATTAATGGAGTGTAAGAGCTGGATAGAGATTGCATATGAAAATAATTGTCACTACAGTAGTTTTCTGCCTCTTTTCAAGGAAAGAAAGTTGCTCGCCCCTCCACATCTCGTACAGAATACTTCTCAGACAGTAGATCTAACTCTTCTCCAAGAGTAACCTTTGATATTTTTAATTGAGAAAAAGAAGAATGTACAGGGTTGGTGGGGAGAATTTTGCTAAGATGCAGTGAGTGATGGCCAATATTAGCTAGGAGGAAGGTTTATTGTGCTGTACTTAGCTGGGGACAAGACTAACGTTGCTGGCCAGGCAAAATTATTGTGAGGGTGAGGTGTCATAATAACATGCTGAGTCTCTGGAAGCCACTGCAATATCCTATAGGCTTTTACATCAGTTTGCTATTTCAGCTGGCTTCTTCACCTCAGAGACCTCTGCCCAAAATTGTCTGGAGGGCTATATATAATGTCACTGTACAGCAAGGAAAAAGGTCAGTAGTGCTAGCACTATTCTACTATTTTATGATTGTGAAAGGGAGTGCTGCTAATTAAAAATAGGCATGCAATATTTGTATAAGTGGTTTTATCCCTGAAGGCATTTTGAAAAAGTTGGAGGCGATAGTTCCTTATAATCTGACGCCAACATTTTTTAATTTTTTTTAATGAGCTCAGTAGCAAAAGCTATTTAGAGCCTTACATACATGATAACATGATAGGTAGAAAAATGATTTAAGTTAGGCGAAGAATTGTTTAATAAATCGTTTGAAGGAAGAAAGTGAGGACGAGGATCTAATGGAGGTTGGGAGTGAGTTCCAAAGAGCTGTGGCGGAGGGAACGAAGACTGCATGATGCTAAGTGCGGGAGAATGGGATTATGATGTTCGATGGGTGGTATTGGCGAGAAGACATGAGCAGAGTAGGAGCTAATAGGATTGAGTCTGGAGGAAAATGGATGTAATTGTTTAAATTAGAAGGAGCTTGGCCCGAGCACGTCTATTTGAGTGTAGGAAGTTTAAAGGTGGAGAGGTTGGATACATAGTCAGAAGTCCATTGGCGAATACAGAGTCTGAGTGCAAAGTGCTGAATGTGTTCTAAGAATTTTGAACTACAAGAAGAGGGAGGAGGTGACCACACAGAGGAACAGTAACTTAGATAAGGGAGAACTAATGTTTAATTAGCATACGAGAGGATAACTGATGGCATTAAATTAATCCTATTATTTTCCTTGATTTAGTGCGTACTTTGCTAATGTGCAGATTCCAGGAGAGGTTACAACCTGTGAAAGTTACTCCAAGTATGTAAATGAAGTGACGAGATCAAGGGGAGTACTATTGAGGACTAATACAGTTGAGTATGAGGATGTGAGGGGTTTACGAGAGATCATGTACTTGCTCTTATTAAGGTTAATTATTAGGAGACGGGAAGATAGCCATGATGATATACTGATTGCACTGAATCTAAGGAAGAGGTTGAAGAAAATGGATGGAACAGGAGGATGTCATCTGCATAGAGAGTAAGTGTAGAAGATGTCGAGAGTGGGAGCTTTGCAATGTCGTTAATGTAAAGAACAAAGAGAAGAGGACCAAGAATAGATGCTTGAGGTACTCCAGAGGATGCATGGCACGAAGAAGAGAGAACACCAGAGATAGCGACACTCTGTGACCGGGCCGTAAGATAGGAAGTGAGCCAACAGAGGAGGTGAGAAGGAATATTAAATGAGGACAGAGTGTTTAAGAGTGGTCTATGTGGCACAGAGTCAAAAGCTTTCTTGATGTCTAGAAAGACTGCACAGACGGACTTATGGGTATCCAGGGAAGCAAACCAGGATCGAGTTATGTTTTGACATAAAATAGTTGAGTGGGGGCAAGTGCCAATCCCATAAGATTCATACAAACCCTCTGCCATCATCTAGTCCTGTGTTTCCATGATATCAAGCTGGAGTTGCTGGATGTCAGTGAGAGCCTGAGGGCTTTTGGAGGTGATACAGTCTTCAGCATTAGCAAGCCAAGCAGCAATGTTTATACTATCACTGTACACGACCGATAACAACCCTACGCCTGACCAGTTAAGATTAAATCATGCACTGTATTAAAATGGCTATATTAGTATTCACTTGCTCTGAAACTTGAAACTCAACTCAACCTTCAGACACATTATAAAAACATTAGGGCAAAAAAAAATAGAAAAAATATACCATTTCGGCACTCTTCTCCCCTTAAGGCCAGGACAAGCTGCAGAAAAAATCCCGCACAAGAGGGCGGCCGAACTCCACAGAATCGGGAGGGAGAGAAAGATGATGACGATTATTTCCATTATCCATAATTGTGCGTTCAAATAATAGGGCGTGCCCTCGAATATCACGCACCTGCTCAGCTTGTGGCGTTGATCACTCGATCTGAGGTACCGAGGTGTGGTTTACACGAAAAGGTGTGGTTCCTGTCATACGCCAGGCACAGGGGTGTAGTTTTCACGGGGGGGAAACTGGTCGGGTGTAGGGTTGTTATCGGTCGTGTACAGTGATAGTATAAACATTGCTGCTTGGCTTGCTAATGCTGAACGGGAGGGTACCAAAGAACATTCCTCACCTCACTATACAAGAGTTCCTTTCTCCTCTGCCACCACTTCCCTACCCAATACATAATACACTCGCCCACCTCCATCACTGCATCACTTACTCCCTCCACATCTTTCCCCAAAAGCAATGCCACTTTTCCATCCTTACTCACTCTTCTAAATTCATCCAGCCACTGTCCTGCCCCTACAATTCTGCGCACCTCATCCATCAGTACCAGCTGATCCCTCTCAAATTCCCCGTGTATCACCAAGAAATGTTCCACGTCTTCCCCTGCTTCACTATCACACATTATACACCTCTCATCCCTAACTATCCCACATCTCTTCTTATCCTCTAACAACCCAACTGATGCAGTCCTCAGTCGAAATTGCAACTGCACACCTTCCTGATCATGCATGGACCTCACATACCTCTCCACCCTTGCACATTTATAAAAATTCAGCGTACTCTTTCCATTTACTTCCTCCTCCCGGTCCTTCTCATTTCTCACCTTCACTTTCCCCTTCCACTTGTGCACTGACCCAACCTCGTTTATCTCGTACTTTCTCCTCAAGATCTCATATTCTTCCCAACATCCAATTCCTCCATCCTCTCTTAGTTTATTTACAACAACTTTTACCAATCTGCTCTGTTGCAACACCTTAATCTCTTGCCAAACAAAACCTTCATCTCTTCCCTCCTCTCCTCTAGCTTCCTCCACCCCATATCTCCCCGTATTGCCACTCCTGTTACTGTGTTACTTGCCCCCAACAATCTCCCCACTCTCATCTGTGCTGACTCCAACTTCTTACAAGCATTCCGTCCTCCTATCCACCACACTTTGGCTGCATGCTCCATACTAGGTCTCGCTAGAAGCTCCCACACCATTCTTCTTCTGTCTACTTCCACCTGCCCATTCACTCTACTCATCCATGTTACCTTTCCAACCCACTCTTCTGCCTTCTTTGCCATCTTCTCTAACTGAACATTACCCCTTAGTTTCCTATCAAACCATATTCATAAGTACTTGAATTCTTTGACCTCTTCCAATATCTCCTCACCAATCCTCCAATGCACTTCTGCTTCCTTCTTCCCTACTACCATGACCTTGCTCTTCTTGCTATTAAATTTCATCTTCCACCTTAACACATACGCCTGTACCACATCCAACATAGCTTGCAATTCCACCCCCAAGTCAGCCAGAAGAACAACATCATCTGCATACATGAGTGCCCCACACCAGCAGCCTTCCACTTTGACTCCTAGCTCAGCTCTCTCCAATTCCTCTGCCATTCCCATCAAATATATATTGAAAAGAAGTGGAGACAAAGGACATCCCTGCCTAAGTCCATTCTCCACAGTGAACCACCTTGACCTCCTTCCGTTCAATATATATCACTGTCGTCTCCACCCCACTATACAATCCTACACATGTCCTCACAAGTTTCTCTTCTACTCCATACTGCCATAACTTCTGCCACAGTCCCTCCCTCCACACACTGTCATATGCTTTACTTATGTCCAGGAAAGCCAGATATGAAGGTTTTTTCTCACTCTTCCTCACTTCACAAACTCCTCTTATATAACACCAACCACTGGTCTGAAAATCTCCTCTTTCTCCTAAATCCTCCTTGTGCTTCTGTCAAAATCCTATCCTCAGCAAACACTCCCAACCTCCTTGCCAATGCTCTCGCAAACACCTTCACCATACTATAACACAATGAAATTCCCCTATAATTCCCTACTTCGTCCTCGTCACCATCCTTGGGAGAGGTGCTAACAAACTCCTCTTCCAGTCCACTGGGTAGCACTCATTCCTCATCACCATATTCATCACCTGCACCATCACCTCCACCAACCTTCTACGTCCTCCATACATCAGCATCTCATTCAACATTCCATCAGGCCTGGAGCCTTTCCTCTCTTCAAACACTTCATTACCTCTACTACTTCTTCCCAACTTACTTCTTTACACATACCCAGCTCATCATGCCCACCCACTTCTCCTATCTCTAATTCTTGTACTGTGGCATCCTCTTTTTTCCTCCCCAGCTCTTCCCAGTGTTTTGCCATCACCTCCAACACCTTGTCTTCCTCCTCCACCATCCTTCCCTCATCATCTTTCACTCCTTTTATCCTTCTCTCCTTCCTATTTGCTCTTAAATCATTCCAAAACAGCTTACAACTAGTCCCACCTTGCTCTCTAATCTTCTCTATAGTTCTCTTCCTCAATTCCTTCTTCTCTTTCTAATAGTCTTTTTCACTTCCTTTCTTGCTTCTCTATAGTCATACCCATAGTTGTCTTAATGTAGCCTCTCTCTCCCCTCTCTTCCTGGCTTCCCTTCCTCTTACATTTCTCCTTCCTGACACCAATTAACCACTCAACATCCTCTGACCACCATCCCTCTGACCTGTCTTTTTTAAATTAAGTTTCTCAACAGTCAGCAATGACGACCCTTTACGATTTTTATCTTCTGACTAGTCATGCTGAGTGAACGTTTTCTTAACACTTTTCAAATTTGTTTTCTGACTTTTCTCATGTCGTGAACAGTGTCCCATAGAAAAATGGGAAAGTGGGCAAAATACAAGCAGGCCTTCAAACCAGACTGGAAGACACAATCAGAATGCAAGGGTGGCTCGAAGGAGAAGTGGATTCGGCAAGATGTAATGTCTGCAAAGTGGAATTGACCCCTCATCTCAATGATCTGAAACATCATGCAAAGTGCCAAAAACATCTTCAAAATATGGTCAGTCTCAAGAGTCAATCATCCCTGTGGATGAGCTTCGCCCCTGCTCCTGCAAAGACTGCTTAAATGAAAGAGAAGGAATTTCAACTTCAGATAGCTCTCTACATTGCATCTGTCAACTTTCCGTGCAATTGATGACCTGACCGAGATTCTCCAGAAGAAATTTGGGAAAGAACCCATCAAAATGCATCGTACCAAGTGTGCTGCTCTGATTAAAAATGTGCTGTGTCCTCACTTTCAAGAAGAGCTACATCAAGATATCCAAAACACTCCTTTCTCTCTTCTGGCAGATGAGTCCACTGACGTCTCATGCACAATGGCGATCTCGGTAAAAAAGCACAAAATCATCTCGACGTATCTTGGTCTTGCAGAAATTGTAAGGGCAGATGCTCTGAATCTCGAAGCTGCAGTTCAGAAGATTATGGAGGAATGGCATCTCAAGGGGGAAAACATGGTCGGTCTTGGGACAGACAGAGCAAGCAGCATGATGGGAGAACACCATTCACTCCAGTCCTTACTCCGCCGAACCTGGCCTCACATGATTAACAACCGGTGCACATGCCATGCCATTGATTTGGCTGCCAGAGATGCTGTTCGCAAGGCCATGCCAAGTAACATCGAATACATGATCTGCGCCTCCTTCAACTGGTTTGCCCATTCGTCGGTGAGACTCCATGCTTACAAAGAAATTGCAGCACTCATTGGATTTTTGAACCACCCAAATGAAGACAGAGCAGGAGAAGATGAGGCTACTGCAACTACTGATTCGTCTCCGTTAAAACTCATTTCCCCGAGCGAGACCAGATGGTCAGACTGTACTGAAAGAATTCTGGGCCAGTGTGACACTCTTGTGCACATTTTCAAGTTGCCTATATACAAGGCAGAAAGGTGCTTCGAAGCTAAAACATTGGCCAGCATGTTCAAGGATGAACAAAACAGGCTGTTTCCGCTTTTCTATACCCGAATCTCAAGGAACTGAAGAGGATTACAGTAGACCCTCGCATATCCGAACCTCGATTATCCGAACGCTCGGATTATCCGAACTCCTGATTAAATAATAAACCTGGTAACGGTCGTCGATCTGCCAAATCGATTACACGTGGAAATTAGTTCGTTCGCTTTGGCCAGAAAAAAGTTTTGTCGATCGAGTCAAAGAGAGCCATTCTAAGCAAGATATCAAATGGAGCCAGTCAAGCCGGACTAGCGGAAGAGTCAGGCGTAGAGAAGTTGACAATAACGGAGATAAAAAAAGAACGAAGCCAAACTTCGAGAGTTTGCAGGCAACCTTGACTGTCGGGGGATAAGTTCACGCAAAAAGTTATGCGCCTTGCTAAAGACGAACAACTAGAAAACTTTATATCTGTGGTTCATTCAGAAAAGGGAGAAAGCCCCAAGGCACTCAGTGGACTATTGCTCAGAGAAAATACAACATTATGAATATATATATACAGTAATATGAAAAAATATGTATGTAAAATAACATGCCAGTTACTGAGGACCTAAATCCTTCTAGTACCAGGAAGTGAGCTTCTTAATCCCAAGGACCTGCAGTTAAAAGGATATTGAAAATAGTTCCAACGTGATTCAGCATTTTAATTACATTCATGAATTTATCATTAATATTTGTGGTTTTTTGCATATCCGAACTTTTTGCATATCCGAATAGCCTCTGGTCCCAAGCTGTTCGGATATGTGAGGGTCTACTGTACTACAATGTTCCAGTCGAATGCTGCAGACAACATCAAGATCTACAATGAGTTGCAAACTTTCTTTGTTGCTCTGGCAGCTCAAATTCTCAAACCTGCGATCATCTGAAGCAATTCGGCTGAAGAACTTTCCAATATGAGGATTGCAGACTCTGAATTCTATCTTCTGCCACTCGAAGCCATCAATCTTGGAGTCACTTTTCAATCCAAAGTCGAGAGAACTCCCATTCCCAAGAGCAAAAGATGTTTATCCGAATCAAAGCATCGTCCTTCCTGAAAGAACTCTTCTATGGTCTGCAGGGTCGTCTGAAAAAAAAATATATATACTAACAGTCCTGAAAAAAGGGCACCTTTCCAACTGCCAGCTTCTTGAAACTCCTTTGGAAAGAAATCATCTTGCACTGCCCTTCTTTCCACAAGATGACATCACACTGGGTGAAATTGAAACCAAATATCGACTGATCAAGGCAAAGACCTGGGACACAAGCAGCACAGAAAAATTCTGGATGGACGTTCACAACTACCAAGATCTCACAGAAAGCTTCCCATTTCGCATTCTGAGCGAGGGAGGGTAAAAATGTTTTGTCTGCCAACTTCTAATGCAGATATTGAACGAGTATTCAGTCAGGTAAATGTAAATGGGCAAAAAAAAGTTGGGGTGAAATTTGGGATAATATGAATAAAAGGTACGGTATTTCCAAAAAATCATCTGGTCATACTCCTAGAAGAATGTGCTTCATTTAGAAGGTTGTTTTAAGTCCAGGGGGTGTACGGTCACGAAGTTATGCCGGCTTGAATTCGACCTTGGATCGGGCCCTTCTCCTTGAGCAATGAATGTATTATTGGAGTGATGTGTACATAACTTCAAAATGAAACATCCAAATGCTCTGAAACTTTACAAAGTGAAAGTTTGTGTGTTTAACCCTAGTAAGAATATATATTTTAAAAATAATAATAATTTAAAAAAACACTGTTAGGTACCCCTTTTAAGTAACCATATTCTAGTAAAATACTTGTAGTTACCACTTGATAGCTCCATAGATTCTGCAAACTTCATGGTATGGACTTGATATAGCTCAAAAGATAGGTCTCTCTGTGTGCTCTCTTTTGATGCTAAAACATTTTTCATCGGTTTAACTATACCTAAGTTACTGGAGCTAAAGTGGGAGTACCTTAAAACCTGAGTGCCTGAGTTAGGAAAATATTTTTCTCGAGATTGTCAAGCTAGAGAGCTGAAATTAGCACCAGATCTATTCAACGACTTGTCTTACGTCATGTGGATGAAAATTTGGAAGCGCATGAAGCATTCATGTAGTTGAACTCTATTAAATGTGCTTGCTGGTGTTTTCAAGGATACAATGTTGTGGATGAACCTGAGCATGAGTGATTGCAGGGGTCAGTGTTATGATGGGGCAGCCAATGTGTGGATCGAAGAAGGGTGTGGTATCTCAGATAAGACATCTTGAATCATGTGCCCCATTTATTCATTGTTATGGCCACGCCCTCAACTTGGCCATTGGAGACACGATCAAGGAAAACAAAACTCTCTTGACACCACATATGAAATTTCAAAACTATTACAGTATTTTTCGAGGTGAGATGCTCTTTTTGAGAAAATACAGGCAGAAATAGCACCAGACTCTCCAGGATTTAGCACCCTTTGTCCCACACGATGACCGTATAAGAGGTAGTTCTCTGGAGAGTGTTAGGCTAAGTTATAATGTTATTTACGAGTTCTGGGATGAGGTCAGAAATAGTCAAGGACTCGGAATCTAGGGCTCGAATCATTGGGGTACAGTCTACTATGAAAATGTTTGATTATTTGTTTGGAATGGTTCTTGGAGAACGTCTACTGAAGCACTCTGGTAACCTTAGTAAAACTCTGCAGAACCCTTATTTAACTGTTTCAGAGAGTCAACAGGTTGCTCAGCTGACCATCGAAACATTACAACAAATTCGAACAGTTGAGGCCTTTGATATTTATTGTTACTACAAGAGGAACTTGAAGTCAATGAACCCTGATTACCACGAAAATGAAAGGCTCCTGCTAGGTACGAGGAAGGGTCAGCTGGCTTTGGCTATCATCCCACTACCCACAAGAAGTTTTATTGTCATCAGTATTTTGACCATACTCCAGAACTGGAATTTGTTTCAGCCTTTTATCATGATGATTTTGAATGGTCCTCACTTAAGCTTCAGCTTGAATGTCTAGTTACATCTTTCAGTAGTCAAGAGAAGCCAACTGCATTATCGTTTGCCATGCCAGGCTGATGGATAATGGTAAATGAGATGGGTTGGAGAACTAGAGATCACCTCATCAGTTTGACTGCGAAGTCTTTCATGTCATGAAAATATCGGAGGCAGCTGTGGTCTGTGACAAAGTTACCTGTTAGGTGGACTACAAAGTGGTGTACTCTGTTTATGATGGCTAAACACTCCTGCTCACCGCAGCATAGTTGCACTCCCGGCTACATAGTTTCCGGAAGTATGCCACGGGGCGGTCATCATCTTGGTCTGAGTGCTGACTGAGGACTACTGCAATGCCTACATTGGAGACATTGATGTGTAGGATGAAAGGATGCTGGTATTCATGACCTTGGAGTACAGGATTGGTTGTGAGTGAAGACTTGAGAGCCTCGAAGGCAATTTGGTATGGCTCCTCCCATTGAAGTTTGTCAGGCATGTCTTTACAAGTGAAATCGGACAGATGCATGGCTAGTGTGGCATAGTTGTCTACAAAATGACGGTAGTGCCCGGCTAGACCCAAGAAGGATCCAACATCCTTCTAAGTGTGTGGCTATGCAAACTGCTGGACTGCCTCAATTTTTGCAGTGTCTGGTTTGACCACTCCATGGGCAACTCGGTGGCCGAGGTAGCTATACTTCTGCATGCATACCAAACTGGCACTTGGACATCAGGGACTGTCACGCTGAACCTTCTCTTAGCATGCCTCGGGCAACAGGCTGGGGATGGTGGGCTCTTCTGAATCTGTGGTGGAGGATTGCTCTGCATAGTTTATCTCTCTGCAGCACCTTCTTCTTGGCTGCTTTGAGTGGAGTGCTCCTCATTCCATGGACGTGTATGAGGGACCATTTTGCAAAAAGGTTAGGTACATTGATGCCTATAGGATTCCATTGAACCTGATATTCAGATTAACTGCCATTCTAAAAGACAGCTTCCTTCCCTTCACTCTCAGCTCCACCATGGGCGTAGGATAAAGTTTGGTGGTGAAGTTGGGGCCAGTGATGAGTACAGGACCCTGCTTCTGATAGTTGTCGGCCAGCAACAAGTGTTAACCTGTGGGATGTTGCAGGCTGTGGGGAGCAAGAAGCGTTGGACCCGGCTCCATTGACTGTACCTGGGAAAGTGAGAAAAGCGGTGTTAGAGCTGGTTATGCTTACCAGACATGTCTTATTTGGACATTCGGCAGCCACATGCCCATACTTCTGGCAAGGAATGTGACTCTTTCAGTGGGTCAAAATAGGTAGTTTGGTGGTGGTTCCTTCGACCCTGCGGAGAGCTTTGTCTGGATGGGGGTGGCTTCGGTTGTTCGCCCATATGTTGCTGTTGAAATCCCTCTTCTTTGGGGTGGGTAGGACAGGTCCACCTCTTCTGTTCCTCCTGCTTTGGTTGGCTGTGGACAAAGGCATCAACCAGTCATGTGACCGCCTGTGCACGAACCCAGGCTTAGACTTTTGGGTCAATGAGGAATGATAACATCTTGTCCATGATTATCACATCGAAGACTTCAGCCTTGGAGGTAATCTCTCAGGCTAGGAGCACCATCAGGGATGCCACCTTCACAAGGAGTTGCTGGGATGTGTCTCAGAGGGTAGTTGTGTGAGCTCTCTCAGCTTTGGCTCTGTAGAGGAGATGCCATGCAGATCTATCAGAGCAGCCTTCAGTGTCTGGTTAGTATGACTTCTGGTCCACTGGCATCTGTTCATGGAATCTGAGAAAGATAGGGTGAAACAAGGGTAACAAGTTTGCAGTCCAGTATTTCCTCATACAGAGTCATGTGACTCTGGAAATTGTTGAGGAACATCTCAATGTTCCCCACATCCTGGACTGCTGTCAGCTTTGGAGCATCTCTAGTAGGCCATTTCTTCTCTCCCTCTCCATAGCTCTTCTGGCATCCTCCTGCTGTTCAGCTGTTGTGTTAAGTCGAACAGCCTCTCTCTCTCTCACTCAGGACTCTTTGTTCCTGAGTCTCTGTCTCTCAACTTCCTCTCTCGCTTGGATGGCAGCCGCTTTGCTGGTGGTTAGGTGGGTGACCCAGCATTCCTCATTGGCTCATCTCTCCTCCTTCCTTCACTTCTTGTCTTGCTCTCTCTCGGCTTTCCTAGCTTCCTCAGCAGCTTGTTTAGACTCTTCAGTAGCCTGTCTTCGAGCATCCTCTCTGTCTTGTTCGTGCTGTCTGACTTCCACAGCTTCCCTGCATTTCTCCTCTCTCTCAGACAGTTGCATTTGTAAGAACATGCCATTATTGTGGCTATCTCCCCAGTGTTGCTCTTTCCCCAGACGGTGATTTAATAGGTGCACAGGTCACTGTTTAATCATTCCTTAGTTCACTAGTAATTTCAACTCGATTATTGGGATTGTTCTCGGGTGGTACTCCTGAGTGGAGGTCAATACTCTCTGTGAGGCCACGCTCAGTGGATGCTTTTTGTATGTAGCTTTGCAACTGCCATCTTTGCAACTGGCCCCTCAAAGACATTAATGTAAAATGAGCACCCCTTCATAGCGCATAACATTATATACATGGTGATGCCATACCCATAAAATTATATACCCCATGATGCTACATGCACAACATTATTTATACGATGATGCCTCACCCATATTATATACAGATGATAACACACTCACAACACAATGATGCCACAGCCATGACATTATAGTACCAGACCTGCAACATGATATTGTTGAGATGCCTTACAAAGATCACTATCAGAAAACAAGGCACTGAACATGATTCTCAACCGGGGCACCTCAATATTGAAAACATTGACAATCCAAATACTGGCATGGTCCAACCGCCACGATAGACAAACAATGTTGCCATGCCCACAACTGAGTATTGTTATCACCACATGTTGGTTTCTATGTAGGCTGAACACAGGTACATATGTTTGTATGTACGTATGTATGTATGTATGTGTGTATATGTGCATATGTATGTGTGTATGTGTGTATGTATGTAGCTACAATCATAATCAAAGTTATGTTAACTTTTTTGTCACGGAATTCTCTACTGTATTTTCCAGCCATCACAATAGCTGAAACGTTTGGTCAACTCCCTCAAGAAGGCCAAACCTGTAAAGCTAGTTTGCTCAAATTATAGTTCACCTGCTTGAGGTTTATGTTTTGTTTGGCACTAAGATGGCAGCTCTGGTTACTGGCACTAATATGGCAGCTCTTCACTGGCTACTGGCACTAAGATGACATCTCTGGCTACTGGCATTAAGATGGTTACTGGCACTAAGATGGCAGCTCTGGTTTCTGGCACTAAGATGGCAGCTCTGGTTACTTGCACTAAGATGGCAGCTATTATCACTGGCCACTGGCACTAAGATGGCAGCTCTGTTTACTGATATTAAGTAAGATGCTAGCTCTTATCAATGGCTACTGGCACTAAGATGACAGCTCTTATAACTGGCTACTGCAATAAGATGACAACTCTTATTACTCGCCACTGGCACTAAGATGACAACTCTTATCACTGAGCCAAAGGTACCAAGACAGCAGCTCTTACCACTGGAGATGACAGCTCTTATCACTGGCCATTGGCACTAAGATATTTGGCCACTGGCATTAAGATGGAAGCTCTTACCACTGGCTGATTAAAGGTGGCACTCATCAGGTAGCATGTGAACAGGTTTCATGCATGAAGCTACATACAGTGTGGAGTAGGAAATAATAGCCAATTCTCCTGGTGTTGACTTACTGAGTTGTAATCCTAATGCTGGTTATCCACGTGAATATGTTGGCTTGCTATTTGTGTGATGGTGACATTGAATCTTGTGACCTCAATAAACAGTTGAAGGACTTGAATTGCATCTGCCTGCCATACAAACACATTATGTTGTTGTTGTTGTCGTCATCACCACCATCATTATTATATTCTTATTCTCCTCCTCCTCCCCCCCCCCCCTCCTCCTCCCCCTCCTCCTCCCCCCCCCTCCTCCCCTCCTTCTCCTCCTCCTCTTCTTCTTATTAATGCTGCTGCTGCAGCTGCTGTTATCTCTTCCTCCACTCTTCCTTCTCCATCCTCACCTCCCACCCCTCATGCACACACATAGCAGATCACTGCGGTGCATTAGTTCGGCATCTTCATGGGGCTCATAGCCATGCTTTGTTTTCTTCAGGTCCTCATTGTTGTTCCTCACTTTGTCTTCGTGTGGCACCATCTCTTCTCCCGGCTGGAGAACTTGTCTACTCCCCCATTTGCAGGTCCGCACAATTTTTTGCTCCCATAGTACTGGCTTCCATTACAAACTAGGAGGCATCAGGATGAGTGAAGTTGCATGTGAAGACGACAGTTGGATAGAGGTTGCATCAAATTCCTATTCCGACAATTCCAATAAAAACAGCAATCAATCCAATACCCATTCTGATATGGAAACTGGAACCAATCCTCAAGGGGATAACATGCTTGAATTAATTGGAGGAGAAGTGCCTTTAACCACACCCAACAACATTTTGTAGAAATCCAAGGACATGATAGAGAAAAAAATGACAGTGATGCAAACAGCCATGCTTTATGTTGCCACGGTTTCCATTGTGTTGCATCTCTGGACCACGAATAGCTTTGGAGAAGAAGAAGATGAGAGCTAAGCTTCTGTGTGTGCTCTCATGCATACATTCTGCATCTGGCAGTCTCCTTCCTTTACTCTTGTGTTCTGGCTGAGGCTGAGTGGACAGGCTCCACGGTTTTTCTCTCTTTATATATAGAAAATGCTGGATCTTATAGGTAATGTTTCCGAGGTCAATGCTGGGATGGTTATCACTTCTTGGAGTGGAGCAGCAATCAGAAAGGGTCATTAGAAGATTACTGTGGTGTATTGTGATCCCCAAATAGTGTAACAAACTGACTTAATATCAGTGGAGAGCACACAGAGATCTATGATTTGAGCTATAATTATATATAACTAGTCCATACAGTGAAGTTTGCACAATCTATAGAGCTCCAAAATCATAACCACTAGGCTTTGTTAGTGTTTCCATTTAGATCCCACTTCACACGAAGATAAGTCCACTTAAAAAAAAATCTCTTGAGATTCAATCTGTAGTGTTACGGCTCTACCAATTATAGCCATTCAAGACTTGATGTGGGGAAGTAGTGATTAAAAAGGAGTTCGACAGGTGATTTCACTTCACACTCGAGCAATTCGTAAACATTTTGCAAATGTATTGACTGTACTTGGAAACAGTCTCCCAGTTTGCTTCGTTATCTCTCTATACTATGTATATAGCCTAGCAGGACTTGCAATCACATGCTAAATATGTACAGGTCTTAGAAAATGCAAGTGAATGTTTCTTACAGCTTCATACAGGCCTCAAGACTATGCCAAGACCCTGTGAGAGTAGGATTACTCTTAACCCTCCTCCGGCCTATTTCGAAGACCAATTTTGACAGGGTTTGTAATAAATCCTTCATAGTACTTTTGGGGGGGGGGGGGGGAAATGATACAGCACATCAACTCAGTAAAGTTCAGAGTTTTTTTTGTGTGCTTTGAGTGCTTTGACCACAATTTTTGCTTTATTTTTCACTTAGCGCTTTATTAATTATGGTAGAAATTATACAGTATAACAGGTACATAATTATATATAACAGGATTTTATTATGGTAGAAAAGTACACATAAAATTTATTTTGTGATAATACAATGAGTAGTAGCAAAACAATGTCATAACAAGTTGGAACTACATGTATCTCTGTTGAATCCCATCACTTGACCGAGAATGCCACTGAAAAAAACAGTCTCTTTCGCGGGCAAAACAAAGATATACTTTACACACTACACAATACTTGTCAGCAAGTGTATACTTCTTCTGTGACTTGCACATCAAACAATATTTTCTCCCTGTCATACCATAGGTCAGTCTGTGATGTACACGAACTTGAGAACATGGTTGCTGACCTCTTTGAAGTGTCATGGGTGGGGCTGCAGAACCTGCCGCAGCTAGTTCATTGACCAAGTCAGTCACTAGCCTTTTCTGCCGTATTTGATCCTATCTTCGAGTGATTCCCTGTACAAAATGTAGGCATTTGTAACAGATATGTCCACACAGTGATAAAATTAAGTTTTCCAATATTTATCAGTTTGACGTCTGGTCTGATGATACTGAAAAAGTTTATCGGATAAGTCAACTCCACCCATGTAATGATTATAATCGTATATGGAATCAGGGATAGGCACCAGCACATCTTGACAACCACCACCAGTTTTTTTACTCTCCTTTTGACTTTGTTGCTGGAATTTCCGTTGAGGCAGTGCATACTACTTTCGTGTCCTTCCAAAGATTGAATACAATTGATCCATCTCGAATCCAAACCCCATAACCTCTCTTGTACTTCTTACTAAGCATTTTTCTTCTATGGAGAGAAAGACTAGGTGGACAATCTGCACATGTAGGATTGATAGTCCCAACAGCACCAAATCCTTGTAGCACAAGGTTTTCAAACAATTTTGGGGAAGAGTAAAAATTATCAGTAAAAATGGAAAATTCCTGATTCTTCAGTCCAGCAACCAATTTCATTACGACATCATAACCAAGCCCATTGGAACTCACAGTTTCCCCTTCCTTTCCCCTGTATATTTGGAAATTCCAGGTATACCCATTGAGAGAATCAGCAAGTACCCGTAACTTGAACCCCCACTTTATAGGTTTATTGCAGATGTACTATTTGCTAACGAATCTCGCTTTACTCTTGACCATTCTTTCATTGACAGAGACATACTGAGGGAGAGGAATACCAGCACAACTGCTGATTCTTTTGGCAGCATCCTACATGAAATCAAAACGCAGTACCCAGTATAATTTTGTCCTCTAATGTTTTGTTTTGTTTAATTGTTTTGTTGTTCGTTTTTTTTCGATGCTGCATTTCTTGTTTTATGAAGTTGTTTAAAGTTGTGTTAATATGAAGTTGTGTTACTTTTTTGGTTATGCTATGAATATTGTTCTGTCCTGAGGTAGTACACTTCGAGTATCCTTTCTTGATGCCTTCCGCGCGAGTTTTAGCGCGCGCGTTTAAGATAAGCAGAGTGCGTTTAAACCGCGGACACGCACTGTCATACTTCCAAAAACATAGTAACCACAGCAACGGCATCAGAAGGGCCTGCTTGCGACTTAGCCATGCTACAATATGGCTCTGAGAGGCTCAATGACAGACTAACAGCGACTAGAATCCTAGCGAAACTTCGTTCACACAAGAAAATTAGGTAGTTTTTTCTTTTTAATAATTATGGTTTATATACATATTATGTGACCGCTTAACGCTATTTTTTCAAAATCTTGTTTTCTTTATTTTTTAGTACCTATGATGCCTAAGGATGAAGTCCTGAAAGTTTGAAACCGTTTGAACGTGTTACCTTTGAGCTACGACAAGAACAATTCAAAATGGCTACAATAAAAATACATTCACTAAGGCGCGTGCACCGTGACTTCCGTATACCTGAATTGGGCGGAGCGAACGGCGGAGCGAACGGGCAGTGTGGGCTAGACTCTTTCTGAGAAGCGGTGTGCGGTCGACTAGTTAATATTATAGTTATAAAGAGTTTAGACAGTTGGTTAGCTATGTTTGACATCGTCTATCCCGCCCTCAAACGACCTGAATAGAATCGACCGTTGGAGTATTCTTTGGATCAAAATTCATTATGAAAAGCGGTGACTAGGCCAACGCGGGTCCACCTGTTCAGAGCGCTGGCTATGTTGTCTGCACTGGACATCTCTGTAGATCAAGGTAAACTTGAAAAGGAGGCCGACTGTAAAGCAGCGCGCGCGCTCTTGAGCCCCAAGCCTGCATAGCAACGCTCCGTTCACGAACGGCAGATCCCTAGAGCTGGCGCCTGGGCTTATAACTGCCACAGGTTTGTAGCGAATAATAATTCTACCCCCAAAAAATCTTTTTGAAAAAATTAAATAAAACTGCAATAATTGTTCTACCGCTGGTTTTCGCAAATCCGGTCACATATATATAGTACATATTCAGTTGATTAAGGATACCTTACCTATCAGCTGATATGATTTTTTTTAGAAAGTTGATCATTATGATCAATTTTTCAATGGGGGGGGGGGGGGGGGGTTATGGCTACATGGTCCATAAGTATGTATGTGTGTAGGTATGAATGTGGGGTAATACAATAGATATTTAGCATGTAATGTATATTAGTTATGGTATTCAAATATTTAGCTAGGTATTTATGTAATATAAATATTTAGCTATATAGGTATTCATGTAACATAAATATTTAGCTATATAGGTATTCATGCAATATAAATATTTAGCTAGGTATTCATGTAATATAAACTAGGTATTCATCTATTTAGTATTGTTAGGGATCTAGCAGGATAAGGCAGGTTATTCTCAGTGAGATAAGGTAGGGAGATGACAATAGAAGACTTACCTGTTCAATTTGAGTTGATTCTAACTGGGCTTCTTAAGCTTGCTCCTCCTTTTAAAAGAGGAGACAGTTGCATTTTTTGGGGGGGAATGACCACATGTTTTTTGGGGGTGTTTTTGTTGTTGTGTGGTTACCACTTTATAACTCCATAGATTCCGTAAACTTCATATTATGGACTTGATATATAGCTCAAAAGATAGGCCTCTCTTTTAGCTCTCTATTGATACTAAAATATTTTTCATAAGTATAACTATAGCCAAGTTACGGGAGCTATATACTAGTTGAGAAACCCTCAAAAACCTGAATGCCATAAACCTCCGCATTAATCTCATAACTTAATATTGTGGATAATTGTATTAATTAAGTACCGTTGACTTCTTTTTTAAATATAGATTGTTATTAGGTTAGTTACTAAATAGTTTCACACTGTGCTGTATTATATATGTGATGGCCTTAACAGGCTCAGCAATAGCAACATTAAATCATATCTCCAGATTGCAAAGTGCTAAAATTAGTACCAGTGGCTAGAGGAAGCCCTCCTCTTATTCAATGAGTGTTTTCATTAGGCGTTAAAATTATTAATATATAATTGGATAACACACCAGTGAAGGTGCAATGATTACATTACAATATGAAAGATAGAAGATGATCTAAAATGTAAGTACGCGGTCAAGCGCGCGGGTGGAAAATGAATTTCGTTAATAATCCATAAAACTCATTTTCCACCCACGCGCTTGACCGCGTACTTACGTTTTAGCGCCTATGAAAACACTCATTGAATACTAGTATAGGAGGGCTTCCTCTAGCACTGGTACTAATTAAAATCTTTAGCACTTTGCAATCCGGAGATATTTATGCGGAGGTTTCAGGCATTCAGGTTTTGAGGTCCCTCGACTTTAGGTCTAGTGACTTGCCTATAGGGAAAATATTTTAGTATCAAAAGAGAGCACACAGAGAGACCTATCTTTTGAGCTATATATCAAGTCCATACCATGAAGCTTGCAGAATCTACGGAGCTCTAATGTGGTAACCATAAGTTTTAAAAAAAATTTAAAAAAATGCAACTGTCCCCCCCATAGGTGCCAGCTTATGAAACCCATTCAGGACCTTATATGGCATTAATTAGGCCAACGTGGGGCCAATGATACATTTGGTGTGTGCATCTGGCTACTCTACTGTAACAACCTTATATGGCAGTATGCATCCCAATTAGGCAGGTATGGGGTCAATGGAACATTTAGTGTGTCCATCCGGTCTCCTCTACTGTAATATCCTTATGTAGGTGTGTCAGTGGGTTGTTAGGGTTCCACTATTAGTATAGTTAGTTGGGCATCCCCGACATTCCCCCCAGGTGTGGTCTTCCAGTCCTTCAGATGTCACAAGATGATGTTAATTAGATAGCTGGTGCTATTCCACTGATATTATGCAGCTATTATGCAGCTATAGATTAACTTCCATTATAACTATCTGTAGGATAGGGTAATAAATCTAGCCCCCTTCACCTCCTCAGATATGCCCCTAAACTGAATTACTATAAAAAGAAGTGGTAATCATATTCATTAGGTACTGTAAATCAGTTTATAACCAGACAGCCAACAGCCTGTACAGAGTTGTGCACATTATATTCCTTATACTTCTCAACCTTATACTTCTCAACAAATGCGAAGTGCCTTCTGTCCAGTGCCATGAAAGCTTCAGACGTGTGGATGCAGTAGTTCAGAGAGTTGCCCACTAATATGGACAGAGCAATTGCTTCCACAATGCTGGTGGCCCATCTGAAACACCAAAACAAACCGCACAGGGTCAGCAAAATGGACACGATGATGAGTGCCATAGTGGTCATGTGACATGAACATGATGACCACAGAGCAGAGTAGGAATGATATGAGGATCCCGTAGATGGAGTCTCTGACTGCAATTGCTTCGATGTTGACTTGAACACAAAGCTCGCTGGTCGGGAAGTGTCTCCACCAGAGGAAAAGACTTTAATGGCTTTAAGGTCATAGGAAAAGAACTCCTCCTACTTCTGGCAGTCAGCAATACTTCTGAAAGGAGAGTTTCCAGGCGTGATGGTCTGCAAGATGGCGGGGGTGATGGGGGCGGGGGAGAGATAGAGAGGGGACAGAAAAGTTGGAAGCAGAGAGAGAAGGGCGAGGGCAGATTGCAGAGGTTGGGTAGGAGAGGAGGGAGAAGAAAGGGGAGGGTGAGGTGAATGGAGATTTGGGTGAACCAGAGTCACATGCACATGTGCAAGGAACTAGAACCACATGTACATTTATGGGGAACAAGAAGCACATATACATGTATAAGCCACCTGTACACTTATAAAGAACTAGAACCACATGGACATGTATAAGGAACTCAGACACATGTATAAGGAACTAGAGCCACATGTATAACGAACTATACCCACATGTACATGTATAAGGAACTTGAGCCACCTATATATTAATAAAGACTAGAACACATGTACATGT
Source organism: Cladorhizidae sp. MBARI D1340-BT2 (assembly GCA_028752905.1). Lineage (NCBI taxonomy): Eukaryota > Metazoa > Porifera > Demospongiae > Poecilosclerida > Cladorhizidae > Cladorhizidae sp. MBARI D1340-BT2. Next base: position 35,642,512 of record JAQNBH010000008.1, read on the forward strand.
ATAAGGAACTAGAGCCACATGTACATTTATAAAGAACTAGAACCACATGTACATGTAGAGCCACATGTTATTGTACATGTATAAGGAACTAGAACCACATGTACATGTATAAGGAACTAGAGCCACATGTATGTGTCTAAAAATCAAGACAAGATAACAAGGGAGAAAAATAGACACTAAACCAACTCAGCGATCTGAAAGCCTTAGCCAAGTAACGTAATTCTCTCGTTTGCCACCCACAGAAGTAGCAATGGAAGGGTTAATGACAGTACTGGTTGCACACTGACAACTGCTACTCTCTGAATGCAGAAACTTGAAAAATAACTAGCTCTCACATTTCCCCCTTCCTCAGGGAAGACGTGCGAAGGTTTTTACTCAACCATCTTCAAGCCAAACACAATGAAAACCAGTGCTTTGTTGGAGAATTGGACGTTCACCAGGTTACCACTTGGAACAGCAGGCATGCCAGCACTTTATGCATGGTGGACAGGGGTGGTGGGCATAGTCTGAGGGGGTGGATGGAATAAGCGAAGGGTGTGCAGGAATGACAACAGTGTTGGGCTGGTATGATATGGGAGGTGGCGGTGTAAGTTACCTTCTGATTCAGTATGGCCTCTTATAGCTATTGCTTGACGAGTAAGATATCGTATGCCTTTTAACTGCATTAGCAGTCCTTCTCTTTGGATTTGCTGAAGTTGTTGCATGTGGCAGCTCAGCTGGCTTGCAATTGTTGGCATCCCACGAGCTATCCATTTTAATTTTGCTTCTCTATGAGTATGCGAAACTTCATGTCCTCTGAATTTTTCCAAGGCTTATTTCCAATTCTGGAATCCTGATTTAGTAAAAGCACTGTCCCCCATTTTACTGAATGAAAATAAACCATGCTTGTTGCTATAATGACAATAAAGACTTCTTTTGTGTAATGCAAATACTAAGCCAAGCAAACTCTTTATATATACCACTTTGGTTGAACATTTCTCTGTTTAGATAACAGTAGTGCTAGTGTTGGCTTATCAACTGGTTGAAAAGCTTCTACATCGCTACTACAACATTGTGACATGCACTGATCTGAAGTTTCAGGGTTGGTAAGATAGGAGTGGCTCACTTGAATGCTGCTCTACATTTTCTGTACTTCCATGTTGAGCATCTCCTTTTTCATCACTGCCAAGGACAACAGATTCATCACAATCACTGGCTTCTGACTATCTTCCAGTTCCTCAGTTTTCTTTTGCTTTTTTAGCAGTGAGGCATGTCGCTTAGACGTAATGTAGCTATCAGTATGGGCCTACAAATCAACTTGGTATCTAGATAATAATGTAGCAAGAAACTACAAAGAGAACACATCTTGCATGATATTTGCCCTAACTTGGCTGGTTATAATATGCCCATGTGGTCTAGTGGTCATGCAAAACTCTGTTGTTGTTTTATAATAGATGTGATATACTTGAAAAGCAGCTATGTGTGTGTGTGGAGGGGGGATGGGCAGGAGGATGGGCATTGATTGTGCATGTTTAATGGTAGGATTATGTTAAACTGTAGAATATCTGTTTTTTCTTTTACATTCGCATGTGTGGTTGTTGCATGTGCATGGAAACTGAAAGTCATTCTACACAGTGGCAAGTCAGTTATGTGAGTACATTGGGACCAAAGGGTGTTTGGATGACCGATGTGCTATGATAACATAAGTCAAACCCATGTACATCAAATTAATGCTGAAAAGGTGGTCATAGCAAGATTTTTTAGGAGCTCTTGCACAAATATAGAAACACCATCATCAAGAGAAAAAAATGAAAAATGAGGTGTAAGTCAGTTTACTACTGGAACAACCAAGCTACGATCTCTTGTTGTCCTGAACTTTGGTACGAAGGTCTGCAGCTGATCTTGATTCCTCACAATATCGTCAATAGTTGAATTTCCAATGGCCACTACACTGAGGAAAGTTTTCTCCCCTTTGAGTTGAGCTGAAACTAAATTGCAAAAGAAATCTTCTGTAGCATGGCCAGCAAAGCAATGGTCGTGGCTTCATGTAGTGTTTACAAGACGACTGGCATATTTGGATAACTGAAGATTCAATGACTGACTTCCCACTGCACTCAAGAAAAATGTGATTAATTTTTGGGGCAATCTTCAATCCTTTTCTCATGGTTTATGTAGTAGTGTGGGACCATCCAAGAAAAAGTGAAACATTGGTAGAGAGCAGCAATTAATAACAATAAGTACACATGCATGGGCGCGGATTTATATATTTATTATATGAGTCAGACTGGTATATGGAGAGTTATTTCACGAGCAGGCGCCCCTAATTTCATGAACCAACTAAGAGTGAAAATACAGCTTGCATGTGAAATAACTTACCATATTCCATGAGGAGTGTAATAAATTATACTTTTCTTCACAGAACTGTCTGTCAGTCAGTCTGGATTGACACCATCTATACCACACATTTAAATCACTTCTAGTTTTCTTGAAGCTTTATTGCTGTCAAAAAATTCTTAACTGCTTCATTGGTTCAGCTGGTTTTTGAAGATGCTGCCATAATTCTTAGAAAGTGGTAGTTAATGATTATGCATGTGTGCAGTAGAACGTTTGGTGAACTAAGGAGAGTGTCTAATGCCTCGCCATAGGAAAATACTAGAGTGGGTATAATAATTATTGAGAAGTTCTTTGTAATTTTCTTATGTAAACTGAGGAGTTATAAATTTGCTAACTCAACATTTCGGTTGATGCTCGAACCTTTTTTTTCTTCAAAAAATTGATGAAGGGCAATTTCGTGGTCAGTTCCCTTTGGTATGCAGGTCCCTGGTTTGATTCTGGGCAGAATGGCAAACAAAGTTTGCTCTCATTATCATAGAGCTCTCCCTCCCTTTTAAACAACAATGGGAGGTTATGTGGAATGGTTTGGACAAAAGAATTGGGGTTAATGTTTGTGTATGTACTGGATGGAAATTTCAAGATTACCAGTTTGATCCCGAGTGGAATCATTAATCAGGATATCACTGGCTATGAATGTGTGTGTGTGTGTGTGGTTAGACGCCACTAGATGTAGCCATGCATATTCTCCTCCCAGGGTTGTATAAAGCAGTGGAAAATAAACCTGTGCAGCCATAGTGCCCCTAAGCATGACCATGCCCACTTTAATGACTACACCCATTTTAATGACCACATCCAATTGACATGGTGTTGAAAATATTTGTAATGCAGAAAAAATTAAAACTTAAACAAATACAGAGGATCTATGATCGTTCACGGATATAAATTCAGATTCTAAGATAGTCAGTTTTGTCTTTATGCATGTGAAGGACCAACAAGTTGTTGAGTCGCATCTTGGTCATTGTGGAGCGAAGGTACGTTTAATTCTTCTCACTCCAGAAGCACTCCGCTCACTCACAGCATTGGTTGCAGGAACTACCAATTTCAGCAAGGTGCAAACTTCTGACATGCAACCTCTTTGAGCTGGTGACAATGATTTTAAGGGGGGACTATACGTCAAACCACAAAACAGTTGTACCTATTTCTAATTGCCATAAAAAAATTTCTCTTTTGTCTACACAGGTAATTATGGTACCAAAGTCTTTGTTCTTCTGTGTGTGTTTTTATAAAATGTTAAATATCTCTATAGACAAATTTTCTCAGAAGATACATGCAGAAACATCGAGGTGACCCCAAGATATTTGTGGCAGACCTAGCTGCCTAACGATTCGAAGTCATTATACTCATAATTGGTGTGTGACTTGCTAAGGAGTGTCTCAGTGATTTCCATGGACCAAAGTTATCATATGTTGTCATGTTGATTAGTTACACACTACAGAGTCTGAAAAACTGGGGTCACCTCTTCTAACCACCATCTCTTGGCAATCCTTGCAGTAAACAAAAATCTGATTCATGGAAATCACAGAGTACTAAAAGAGCTCTCAAATGATATACACAGCCAAAAAAAATGAGCAAACGGTTTTAAAGTTATTCTCGCCACAAGAAATATTTCCATTAATTGTGGGAATAACCAGTCCAAGTTTGGAAAACGAAATGTTTGAGTTAGCATTGAAATAACTGACAAAATATGTTCTTTTACAAGTTTTAGCAATTCCTTGATCTTTTTTTTATTACTTCCATGACTTTCTTCAGTTTTTCTGTGCCTGTATCTACATGTAACAAAGAAAAATATGATGAAAATGGTTAGATGTATATGTGGAATTTTCCTTTACAGCTGAATATTTGTACATGTCAAAGAAATGTATGATGAAGTAGATCCACCATAACTTTGAAATGAAGCATCCTATGTCTCTAAAACTTTGGAAATAGCAAGTATATAGATGCAACAACAGTTTGAACTTAAAATATAATAATAAAATAAAATTTCATGTGTAGTCCCCCGGGGTGTGTGTGGTGGGGGGGGGGGGGGGGGGGGGGGGGGAGGGACTGTACGTCAGCACCACCAAAGTATTATAAATCGCCATAACTTTTGTTGTATACACTTATACACTCTATGTGGGTAATTTTATTCCCTATTTCCTTATGCTTTGTGCTTCCTAATGATATGTTGAATGTCTCTGCAGACATATTTTCTCGGAAGATACATCAAGATCCCTAAAAAAGTTGACCTATCTTGCAGTAAAGTTCATAACTGCCCTAATTATCAAGACCAAAGTCCTAGATTTGGTCAGCTGATAGAGGAGGCCCTAATCTGCAATATATGAACAGATTATCAATAAATGTAGTGGTTTTTGAGTGACAGGCCACCGCTTTGGCAACTGGAAAACACCAGGAAAAATCCTAAACCTCACCACTTCAAATCGCTAATACTTAGAGTAATTAAAAAGTTGGCACATACATTAAACAGATAATTAGACGAGCTATCCAGTGATATAAAAATTATCATTTTTTTAGTGAAGTGTAGGAAAGTTATGAGCTTTACAGCAAAAAAAAAAGAAAAAATGAGAAAAATATAGTTCAAGTTAGGGCAAATATCATGCAAGATGTGTTCTCTTTGTAGTTCTTGATCTGTTACATAGACAAAAAAAAAGTTTGAAAGAAGAAGTAAAAAAGGGGGGGGGGGGGGGGAAATGTCAATTTTTTGATGTATAGTCCCCCCTTAAGAGATCCCTCACATTCTTGAGGGTAGGCTTCTCTTGATTACTGAAACATGTAGCTAGCAGTTCAAGCTGAGGCTTTAAAGCGAGGACCGTTCAAAATCATCATGATAAAAGGTTGAAACAAATTCCAGTTCTGGAGTATAGTCTTCGACATTCTTTAAAACAGTACAATCTAGTTGATTAAACATTTCTTTAGTGCAGCTCACACACATATCGAAACATTCAAAATACTGATGACAATAAAACTTCTTGTGGGTAGTGGGATGATAGCCAAAGCCAGCTGACCCTTTCCTCGTACCTAGCAGGAGCCTTTCATTTTCGTGGTAATCAGGGTTCATTTACTTCAAGTTCCTCTTGTAGTAATAATATGTCAAAACAAATGAAAGGCCTCAACTGTTCGAATTTGTTGTAATGTTTCGATTGTCAGCTGAGCAATCTGTTGAACCTCTGAAGCATTAAAGAAGGGTTCTGCAGAATTTTACTAAGGTTATCAGTGTGCTTCAGTAGACGTTCTCCAAGAAGCATTCCAAACAAATATTCAAATGTTTTCATAGTAGATTGTGCCCGAACAATTTGAGCCCTAGTTTCAGAGTCTTTGACTATTTCCCTGGCCTCATCCCAGAAATCGCGAAAAACATTATAATTTAGCCGAACACTCTTCAGAGAACTACCTCTTACAGTCCATCGTGTGGGACAAAAGGTTCTAAATCCTGGAGAGTCAGCTGCTATTTCTGTTACTTTCTCAAAAACAGCATCTCACCTTGGGGCTGTAGTAGTTTTGAAATTTCATATGTGGTGTCAAGAGTGTCACGAAGAATTTTATTTCCCTTGAGCGTGTCTCCAATGGGGAATGGCCATAACAATAAATAAATATGGCACGTGATGCAAGAGATCTTATCTGGGATGCCACACCATTTTTCGATCCACACTTATTGGCTGCCCCATCATGACACTGACCCCTGCAATCACTCATGCTCAGGTTCATCCACAACATTGTATCCTTGAAACAAGCATGCCTGATTTAATAGAGTCAACTACATGAATGCACAATGAACTTATAATGATAATGACCAGCCACATTTTAAGAGAAATTGCTGTTTCAATTCGAAATTCAAAATTCTTTTCTTTAATGGCAGATGATACGGATATTTCGAATATGGAGCAAGTAGTTATTTACTTACGTCATGTGGATTAAAATTTCAAACCACATGAAGATTTTGTTGGTGAACTTGGGGGCAGACATACTTGTCAGTCCTACGTTGAAGGCAAGTGACAATCCTCTGATCTAATGCACACAACTTCATTAGGTGTGTAAAATTGCATTGCCACGTAAAGAAGTAGCCTGTCTTGCCAAGAATCGTATGCTCTGTGCAACCTTGAGTAAATACTGATGGTTAGCATTCTTCTCTGCTAAAATGGTTGACGAAAGCATTTCACCAACATTGCCTGTCGTTTTTGGCTGTTTGATTATGACTTCAAAAGCTAGTTTGTGAGTAGTTTTCACAGTCAAAACACATAATGACAAAAACTGATGAATCATAGTGAAGTCACTTCCACCTATTAAACCATGAAATTTGAAAACTACAGTTAACTACCTTTGTTTTTCCAAAAGGATGCTTGGGGAAAGAGTGATCAACAGTTTGATGGGGAGCTTGATCAATGTCAGGTAGAGAATTACACAGAGCCTCAGCCATGTTATACTTGCTAGTAGCAGAACATCAATTACAAGAGACAGCCAGCAAAGACCATGTGGTCAAAAGTGACTGAGGATTCACTTGTTGGAGGTCAGTTCAGAATTCTGAGTCATTAGTGGTAGCCTAATAATTATTGTGATCATTAATTTAATTACTCAGTATGGCCACAGGTGATAGTTAGGCAACTAATTGAAGTACTTCTTCACCAAGGATGAAAAATTAGTGTCCAACTGACCAAGTTATTAAATGAGAGTTAAAATGTCAAATTTCAAAAACCAATGCGGCCATGGCCGCATGGCTGCTAGTCCACTGCCTCCCCTTCCTTGGTACTCAAGGTACCCATTTCGATCCTGTGCTACTGTTCACTTTTTATTCAGCGAGATCGATAAATTCTTATTGCAACAAAGCGTTCGATACTTGAGGGTATCTTCGGCAGCACAGAACAGTTATGAAAGCACTCAGAGCCATTGAAAGATGCACCCCAAAATGAAGAGAGGCCCTATTTTTTCTGAGTTCTGAGTTTTTGCCCCAAAAGGGGTTCCTCAGTTTTTTCCTTCTCTGCTAGCCCAACAAAACTCTGCACCATCCACTCACTATATCATCACTCACTCACACCATCAACCATGAACAAATCACAAAAGTGCGAACTCATGCTCACCACTCTTTATATGCAACCACAGGCACGGAGCCTCTCATTCTTAGCACTGATGAAGATACTCCCAACTATCGAAAGCTTTATTGCAATAAGAATTTATTGATCTCACTGAAAATTCAATCTAACAAGAACTGTTTGAAGGGTACCCAACCAATCGATGTCCTAGCATTGAACAGCCCTGAGGAGCCACAGGATCTCCAAAGGATGGGGGCTCCAACCCTGGACAGGTGTGGATGAGGAAGGCTCCACCCCCACAAGAGGTTTCACCTATCTCTCCCCATTCACAAAACCATCACTTTTGCTCGCTGGAAGGGAGAAGAGGATAGTTTTCTGCGAAGTCTCGAGCACCCCTCCAAACTCTGAGTTGCCACACGCATATACCTATAGACTACACCTTGGCAGCTTCTCCCTCTCAGAAGGGTAATCAACCCCCTACCATTAATATACCCAATGTTACTGACAGCTTCCTCCAGCAGACAAACCCTGAGCTGGCATCCATCCACATTACCTGGTCAACACGTGGGTGCGAAATTGAAGGCATTGATTTTTCAACGCCCTCAATTTCTCACCCACACGCTTGACCAGGTAATAAATTTTTAACGCCTAATCAAAAAGGTAGCTCACTCTAGCCACTCGTATATACCATTTTTCAATTTTTTTGCAGCAATCTGGAGTTCTTTTGGCGGAGGTTGCAGGGATTCAGGTTTTTGAGGGCCCTCCACTTTAGGTCTAGTAACTTGCCTATAGTTATACCTATGAAACATATTTTCATATCAAAAGAGAGCACACAGAGAGACCTATCTTTTGAGCTATATTCCATACCATGAAGTTTGCAGAATCTACAGAGCTCTAAAATTGTAACCACACGTTTTTTAAAAAAAAGTAAAAAATACCATTGACCCCCCCCCCCCCCTTAACCCAGGTCATAGAAAAGAGTAATAAGTGCATTTAATTTGGTAGCCAAGCACCCTTAAAACTAAAGGAAATTTTTTCCTGTAAAGCAGGCATGGTGTCTCACATTTTCAAATTGTGGTATATAACACTGCAGACATCTCAAACCCTATATCTGTAGAAACCAATTCTTTGAACTTCCAGTCAGTACTATTGCTGGATTAGTCATTCTGGTCTCATGGCATAGATGGGGGCACAAATCAAATTATTGCTTGGTTGCTGAGATGTCTTGGGACACTGGCGAAGTTTTAGATATTATCTTTTGTCTTAAGTTCTGTCAAGCTTGCGAGCGAAGACCTGAAGATGAGACAGGACAGAGGCAAGTTACAAAGAATGGTTTGAGGGTCACAAGGTAAGTTGTGAAGCCGTGAAGGCAGTTCAGGTTCCATGGAAGTTGTAGGAACAAAAAAACAAGTTAATCCTATATATATATATATATATATATTATTTGTATACATTTTTGTCTTGTTTCTATTCTATTTGTTTTTGTTTTTATTGTTAAGCAGCTACCTACAAGAAGACAAAGAATTACTAGCTAAGTATACTGAATCCCAGAATTAACATGTTGATGACTGGAGCAATGCAGATAGAATTTACGTTGCAGATAGGCTATAGCAGAATAACTTGTCATCCACAAAATTCCATTACATGCATGCCAGCAAAACTGTCATTTCTTCCATGATAGAATTGTGCATTACAAGCAGCAAATTGTTTGCTTAGAACTTTATTACTATTAGCTCTGATGGGAAAGAGATGCCTCAAGATGACTGAAGTCAGGAAATCATAGACCAGTATACTCAAGCACAAGTGAACTGCGTGAAGTAGAACAACAAATGATTTCTGAGGTCAGATGTTATTGATCTTTCTTAGAACATGATTATCTGTATAGCCATTGGCCAACACTTCTTCGCTAATAGGAAGATGCAGCTGTTATTAGTACACCAGAAGAACAAAATAGATTGTGGGTGAACTCCTCTCAGTCGTGCAGACAACATATATCCACGTTTACTGTTACTAAATGGAGGTGCTGATGTTAATGTCAACTCTCCAACATCCTTAAGCTTGCAGGCCTTACCATTAATAACATGCTTAGTCAGCTCAGCTTCACGGCTCCTACTGCACACACATGGAGCATGTTTATTATTATACAGGTGTATTTATAGAATTGGCGATATTTTATCCATGTGTTTCACTCAACAGTAACCTTTGAATCCTCCTGGCCTAATCATCGATGGGGGCCTGGCCTAATCATCGATGGGGGCCTGGCCTAATCATCGATGGGGGCTTCTTCGTACCACTACTGACTCTATCTATGATGGAGCCCTCCAGGCCCAACCTTCAACAGTAACCATGGACCCTTCTAACCCAACCCTTGATTGCAAGACGGTATTGATGCATTCCAGTCAGAATTCCAGTCAGATATGGATATTCAATAATGTATTTAGTTTCACCAATATATGAGGTATAATTTGTCGGTAATAATCTGATCTAAGCACTTTTATAAGCTCACACTTCTAGGTGTCTACATTCCAAGATGTGGTGAGCTAACTTGTCACCAGCTAGGGTTTCCACCCTTGGTCAGGTAAAGCTCTCAAATTACATTCCATGCAGCCCTAGCTATATCCATTTCCCTGGCCCTGAAGGGCCTAAACCCTAGCCACTATCCTGTTTCTATCCTAGTCACTTCCATGGTCCTACACACAACCCTTCCTAGATCCCAATGGCTTCGGTCCTAACCCTAGCCACTGCCTTGGTCATAACCCTAGCCATTTCCCTGGTCCTGCCCTTGCCACTTCCTGGTCTTACATAACCATGGCCTGGTCTTCTTCTAGCCTCTGCCTGGTCTTATTCTAGCCACTGCCTGGTACTAACCTAAGCCACTGCCATGGTCATAATTCTAGCCATTAGCTTCCCTATTCAGAGCCATTATTCTGGTCCTAACTCTTGCCACTGTTCTAGCCCTAACTGAGTCATATTCTGGCTAGCTACTGTCCTGGCTCTAATCATAACAACTGTCCTTCCTAAACCTAACACCCTAATCCAGTGCAATAATGAAGATGCAATCATAATGATGTATTGCTAAGATTAGGGGAAGAACTAATCCTTACTATCCATCCTTGTAAATCAGTGACTGATGTTGACTGCAGATGTTTCATTTGTGTAGGCCTAGCACGACAGAATTTAGTGAATTTTGTTAGCTGAATTTAGTGAACCCGAGGAACCATACAGCTCTAAACTAACCAATAGCTGTTGCAGCTGCACATGACACATGATGTGTACATGTGGTGTACCACCAGCCTGGAGTATGCCATGTGCATTAATTGTAATAATAAATCATTTACCGTAAGTGCTATCCCAATGCTTAGACAACTCACCTTTTTCAGCAGATTTTAAGGTGAGCATACACAGTACTTATATAGCACATGCTCTTCTTAGTCATTTGATCATTCACAATGACTGCCATACTAACATAGGATGGCATTTATAACTCTCAGAAGTGACACACCACACATACCTACCAACTCTCAATGATGACCATTGATTTAAGTACAGTAATATGCACCAGTGTTCCAAGAAAACATTTGAGGCACATAAAAGAAGACCTTCCTTGCATACAAACTTCTGGAGACTACAATAGTAGGTACGTAGCTACATATACTTACCAAAGAGGATGAGAGTGAGCAGCAGTGGAACATCGGTTGACATGATTAGCTACGACGTGAAAACACAAATAGAAAGACAGGAATGTGAACAATGTAAACATTGCGAGGAGAGTGGAAGACGACACGAGGAGGAGAGAAGAGAGAGAAGAACGACATGAAGACATGAGATGGCAAGAAGCCAAAGAGGAGAGAGAGAGCAGAGGAAAAAGAGGATGTTAGATGAAAAGAGGAGTTGGAGAGATGGTTCCAGATGTTGCAGATGCTCACCCAGACTGGCATCACCAGCAGACAGGATGATGGCAAGAACAGGCAGCAAGAGAGGGAGGATGTCAAAAGAATCAGACAAGAGGACAAACAGGAAGATAAGAGGAGATGGGAAGAAGCGACTGATCACCTCAGACATGAGGCAAGACAGAGAGAAGAAGAAAGGGAGTGGGTGAGACATCACAAATGCGAAGAAGACGGGAAGAGACAGAATCATAGTAATTAACAAAGGGGAAATGTTTCTTATAGCTTCATTGTACAGGGCCCAAGAGTATGCTGAACACCACCCAGACCTTGTGTGAGAGTAAGATCACTCGAGTAATGTGAAGTTGAATTAATGCTCTTCAAGCTATCGTTGTGGATGGGGCTCCTGAAATGTTTAGTGTCATTGAGATAGTTGAGGAGCACATTTCTTCCACAATCTTGTTGAGGGTCATTCTCCAGCATTGTTTTCCCATCAATAATTTGTAGCATGCCATTGCTAGACAGATGGGGAAATAAAATGATCGCCATGCGTCATAACTATTGTGAACAGCCTTAAGATGACCATTTCCAAATTTAAGTTGGTGAGCATTTTAAGGTGAGCGACCTGTTCATATTTTTTTTACGGGTGAACATATAGTAATAAATATGCCACATCTATGAATATGACTATTCATCCAGGGGATAATGCAGCCCATTCTCACTTGCCTGTGTGGACCAGTTTTCCTTCGTATAGGTATTAAAAAATATCCCGTCTTTTTCTTGATCATCATTCCCTTCGACCATTCCTGATTAACATTAGCTCACATTTATGCAAACCATTTAACATATGCCAGCTCTACTTAATATGGTTAATGCTTTTTTACAGGTGAACATATGGTTAATACATACATAGATTAATTACTAGGCAAAGAACGAGGATAAGCTAGAGTGTGTTAAACAACCAAGTAACTATATCTATCATCCTTTCCTGTCAGCATGCAGCCGGTTCTCACCTTCCTGTGCAGCAATTTTTTCGGATGTGTGTGTGGTAGTTGGGGGGGCGGGGGGTTATGAGAGTGAATAGGAGAGGTGTTGCTGAGATGTATTATGGTCTTGGTTTGTATTATAGTCTATTGAGTTATTATACCAAGTTCATAGAGTGAAGTGTGCAGGATTTATGGAGCTCCAAATTCACCTCAGCTTTATAATACTTTCAAAGAAAAGTATCATCCTTCATCTCCCTTATTCATTTCTTGAGAGGTATATGTCTTGGTTTGTATTATAGTCTATTGAGTTATTATACCAAGTTCATAGAGTGAAGTGTGCAGGATTTATGGAGCTCCAAATTCACCTCAGCTTTATAATACTTTCAAAGAAAAGTATCATCCTTCGTCTCCCTTATTCATTTCTTGAGAGGTATATGTACAATGAAATCGGTGGCATAGAAGTATCACAACTCAATAGTGGTTGACAAAAATGAGTTGAAACTTGAAATGCAATTATTATAATATCTAGTAGAGTGAAGGGTGAAAGGACCAAAATATGTGGTTAGTCTCCATAATGAGTGAACTTATGTCTTTTTCAGGGACATATTCCTTTCCCATTATATCCAACGACCTTTGCATGGTAAACATGTCGCAATCATGACTTGACTCTTGGAACATTTAGAAGAGGGTGTGTCAAAAGGACTTAGCCATGATGTAATCGATACATCCTCATTGCTGTAGAGGACAAGATCATTAGAGCTGGCTGCTATTCATCTGACAAGTTCTTGGGAAAATATGTGTCCACCACCCACAGCATAGGCAAGTACATATCACACAGAAACCATATTCTTTCTACCCATTCCCCCTTGCTTTGAACAGTACTACCTCTATATTCACACCCCAAGAATTACAGCAGATTTGATCTTCGCTGTTGAAACTCTCAAAAAATTGTGACCATTTTTACGAAGGTGTTATCATCACACTTTAGGAGAAAGGGAAGTTGTAATGGTTTTCCAGTGCTGCTAAACTCTGCAGAGCTTTTCTTGTGAGGTTGTTGTAGGAGTCATGCAAATCAGGTAAGAGCCGAAGGTAATAGTATGTGGTGTCCTCTAGAGTCAAGTAATTTATATCTTGGTAGGAAAGTCCATCAGTTCCAATAGAGAATTTTCCCAAGGCAGCAGATACATTTTGTCTGTAATTTTTCATCCATGTCCCTCTAATGGCATCATGCTGTGTTTTTCCTTTTATATTAGCCAAAACTAAAATCATTAGGGGGGGGTTCTAGTCTTAAATTATTTTTTTCCATTCATTTTCATCACAAAAGGTAGCCCATTCTGTGTGCTTTTCAATGATCAATAATGTCACAATGGTGGTGTTACAATTAACTCTGATGATAGGGGGGAAACCACAAAGGTCATTTAAAAAAAAAGGTCTTGTGATCCCCAACCACAGGTCTTAAACTTATCATTTGTGGAGATATCAGAGTACCTACAGATACAATTTATGAATACAAAGATTTTATTGAGCCATTTTATTTCTCCTATCATCCCAAATTCATTTGTGCTGTCAGGTGACCAACTATATATATATCCCATCAGAAAATGAAACCAATGTATTCAAAATACAGAGCAATGCTACTAAGGATAAAATTTACACTGTTTTATGTGATATCAGCACATGAAATTACACTTTTGTGATAAATGAGCTTGAAAAGTAAAAACACTACAAAGTGGTAAAAAACCCTGTGGTTTGCAGTTTGGAGCTCCATAAATTCTGCACACTTGACTCAGTGACCTTGATAACAACATTATATACCCAAATTACATGCAGTCAAATTTGGGGGCCTCAAAACCAGCCTGCCCAAGCTTTCTGCATTTCGTGGTCAAGCGTGCAGGTGGAAAATAAAAAATTATTTTCCACTCGTATGCTTGCCCACACAAAGCAAATATTGCAAGTGAGTGCTTACTGAATATTAGGCCCACTCTCCCTTCATCTCTCAATTCTGCCACCTACTCTTCAGCCCTATCAATACCCTCAACCATTAATCACCAGCAAACTTCCCACAGTACAACAAGAAATGAACGATATCTTCCACAACACCTTCATCACATAGTTCACATCTCATTCTGGATAGGACACATACTGTAGCGACCAGACTTTCCTGCCTCGTTTCCGTCGTGATTTGGACATTCCTTCGTGACACTTCCGTGTACACTAGTTAATTAACAATCATAATGTTCTAGTTAACGCACAGTTGTATGAAACCTTACCAGTTGAAATGTGCTGCCTATTGAGAAGTGTTATATAACTTTTATCCACTTCATTGGTGACCCCGACGCTGCCTGTGTAGCATCTACACAGCCTTCCAAGCAAGTTTACATGGCTCTCGAAGAGCCTCGCGCTGCTGTCCATACTGTCTCCCTTAAACTGCCTCCATTTTGGCAGGAAGACCCAGCTCTTTGGTTTCACCAGGTGGAGGCACAGTTTGCTACCAAGGGCATAACTCAACAGCTAGCAAAATACCACTATATCATTGGCTCCCTAGCACCTGAGATTGCCCATGAGGTACGTGATGTTATTGTCACTGTTCCGGCTGTTGATCCTTTTGACACCTTGAAAGAGCGCCTCGTCTCACGCACATCCCTCACTGAGTCCCAGAGGATGCAAAAACTGCTCTCGTCTTCCAGTGGCAGTCCAGCTCGTCTTGAAATCGCACCCCGACAAAAGTACAGAGCAGCTCGCTTCCCTTGCTGACAGCCTCGTTGCAGTCACCCCAGAAGCCTCTCTGCCTGGGTCCTTCAGCACCATCGCACCTGTCACTGCCAATGTTGACACTATTGCCTCTATCCGCTCTGAGCTGGAAGACCTTACACGTCGATTCTCCTTGCAGCAGAAAACTGGCAATTTTTCAGCTCCCTCTACCACCTCCCCTTCCGCCACACTCTGTTGGTACCATGCCCGATTTGGCAAGGATGCCACCAAATGCAAAAAAACCTTGCTCTATGTCGGGAAATGCTTTCCCCGCCCACTGATGGCGACCAGTGGATCGGGAAATAACAGTCACCTTCTGTATGTTACTGACTGCACTTCCGGCCAACGCTACTTGGTCGATTCTGGTGCCGAAGTCAGCATGCTTCCTGCAACACGTATTGACCGTCAGACACTCAAGAAGGGACTCCCTCTCAGGGCCGCGAACGGTTCTGCCATCCCCACCTTCGGCAAACGCACCTTATCTCTGCACTTTGGCCTCAGGAAGAACTTTAACTGGACTTTCATCCTGGCCGATGTCAGCCAACCAATTATTGGTGCAGACTTTTTCCGTGAGCATGGTTTGCTCATTGACCTCAAGCACCACCGACTATATGACTCAGAAGCACCCTGCAGCAGCATTCCTGCTTACCTTTCTGACCTTGAAGCACTCCACCTCAACTATTTTTCTACGGCACACAATCGGTATTACGCCATTCTCCGAGACTTCCCCCAACTTGCTGCTCCTCAAGTGGCTGACAAGACACCAAAACATGGTGTCCAGCACCGCATTGTTACTGCTGGCAGACCAACCTTCGCAAAGGCTCGTCGACTTTCCCCTGCAAAGCTGGCTGCTGCTAAGAAGGAGTTCAACAATCTCCTTCAGCTTGGTATCATCCAACCATCCTCCAGTGCCTGGGCTTCACCACTGCATATGGTGGCCAAGAAGTCGGGAGCATGGCGTCCCTGCGGTGATTATCGTGCCCTCAATGACATCACCACACCTGACCGATATCCCATCCCTCACATCCAAGACTTCGGAGCATCACTGCGTGGAGCCACAATCTTCTCCAAGGTAGACCTTGTCCGAGCTTTTAATCAGATTCCTGTGTACCAAGAGGACATCCCAAAGACTGCCATTATAACACCATTTGGTCTCTATGAATATCTCATGATGCTCCGGAATGCAGCACAGACTTTCCAGCGTTTTATGGATCAGGTCTGCCGGGAGCTCTCCTTTGTCTTTGTTTACATGGATGATATCCTGGTAGCCAGGCACACACCTGAAGAGCATGACCAGCACCTGCAGACTCTCTTCACATGTTTGTCTCAGTATGGGCTGGTCATCAACCCTGACAAGTGCCAATTTGGTGTCTCCACTCTCGACTTCCTCGGCCATTGCGTTAGCTCCGCAGGCATTGCCCCTCTGGAAGATCGTGTGGAAGCTATACGCAATTTTCCTGTTCCAGATAACAAGACTTCCTTGCAAGAATACCTGGGACTTATTAACTTTTACCACCGCTTTTATCCTCACTGTGCGGAAGTCCTCCACCCGCTGTACCTGCTCCTCAAAGGGAAGAATACTCCCTGGATCTGGGCACCTGCATGTCAGGCTGCTTTCATCAAAAGTAAGCAGGCACTACAAACACTTACCCTGTTGGCATACCCTGATCCTTCAGCACTAACGTCCATCACTGTTGATGCCTCAAATGTTTCTGTTGGTGCAGTCCTGGAACAGCAACTTAATGGACAATGGACACCAATCTCCTTCTTCTCCCGCAAACTCCGCGATCCGGAGACAAGATACTCAGCCTTTGACCGGGAACTACTTGCCATCTACCTGGCTATTCGCCACTTCCGACACTTTGTGGAGGGTCGAGCCTTCACCATCTTCACTGACCACAAACCACTGACATTCGCCCTCTCAAGTGCCAACTCCGATAAGTGGACACCTAGACAAACTCGTCACCTCTCTTTCATATCAGAATTCACCAGTGATATCCGTCATGTCGATGGGAAGGACAATGTTGTCGCTGACGCCCTGTCCCGCATTCACAGCTTCTCAGCAGTTACTCCTACATTGGACTATACTGAACTAGCCGCTCATCAGACTGCCGACCAGGAGACCCAAGCTCTACGCACTGCTACCACATCTCTGGAGTTAGTAGACATCACACCTCCGGGATCTCATCATTCGATCCTCTGTGATATGTCACTGGGTTTCCCTCGTCCAGTTGTGCCCATCTCCCTCCGTCGCAGAGTTTTCGACATCCTGCATTCTCTTTCACACCCAGGTTCCCGACCCACAAAGAGGTTAATCGCAGCTCGGTATGTATGGCCTGGGTTGAAAAAGGATATCACCTCATGGGCCAAGTCATGCCTTAGCTGTCAGCAGTCTAAGATCTCACGACATGTGGCTAGTCCCCTGCAGAGTTTCCCTGTGCCAAGTTCCAGATTCGAGCACCTTCATGTTGACATTGTGGGACCTCTCCCACCTTCAAGAGGCTACACCTATCTGTTTACAATTACACCTTCATGTTGACATTGTGGGATCTCTCCCACCTTCAAGAGGCTACACCTATCTGTTTACAGTCATTGACCGATTCACTCGCTGGCCAGAAGCAATCCCGATGGCTGACTGCACTGCTCAAACATGTGCCCAGGCATTCCTTTCAGGGTGGATTGCTCGCTTTGGTGTGCCGGCTTCTGTCACCTCTGACCGTGGACGCCAGTTCATCTCAGAACTGTGGCGGGATGTCCTCCACTTGTTCGGCATTAAGCCTACTCAAACCACATCGTACCATCCACAAGCTAACGGTATGGTTGAGCGAATGCATCGCCAACTTAAGGCAAGCCTCAAAGCAAGGCTCACCACTGCAGCTTGGTGCACTCAACTCCCCATCGTCCTCTTGGGCATGCGTACTGCCCTCAAGGAAGATCTTGGTACTTCAGCTGCCGAACTGGTCTATGGCACTACTCTTCATCTCCCTGGAGACTTCATTCATCAGGCACCACAGATGACATCACCAGGTACCTTTGCTGACCAACTACGGCAGCACATGGCACAGCTGAGACCTTCACCAGTCATTACCCACGGTCAACGTGCCTTCCATGTGCCCTGTGATCTGCAGTCTGCCACACATGTTTTCGTGCGGCATGATGCCCATCGCTCCCCACTTCAGCGACCTTATGATGGACCATTCCGTGTACTCCACAGGTCTGACAAATTCTTCAAGGTGGATCTTGGCTCACGTACAGATAACATATCCATTGATCGTCTGAAAGCAGCCTTCATAGAGTCACCGTCTCTGCCTCCGTCACCCACACCACGGTCCCAATCTCCTCTGGCTACATCAGCTCCACCTTGGCACCGTCTCTCTCCGACTGCACCTCCTTTCGTGCCCTCCACACCGTCACCTAGGCTACCTGCTTCTGGTTATGTCACCAAAGCTGGCCGACTATTCATCCTCCAGATCGCCTTTGTTCCATTGTGGAAGATCACTGGGGGGGAGCACTGTAGCGACCAGACTTTCCTGCCTCGTTTCCGTCGTGATTTGGACATTCCTTCGTGACACTTCCGTGTACACTAGTTAATTAACAATCATAATGTTCTAGTTAACGCACAGTTGTATGAAACCTTACCAGTTGAAATGTGCTGCCTATTGAGAAGTGTTATATAACTTTTATCCACTACCTCTTATCACCAAAGAGTCCTGCTGATCATATCCTTAATCTTAACCGATAAACTCTGAAAATCCGAATAATAGGTAAAGGGTCATGGAAAATATTTGTGTGCTTTTTCGAAGAGCCAATCCAATTATTTTGAATAAAACTTCATAGTTTTGTTTCTTTTTGTTTGTTTTTGTTTTTGTAGTCAAACTGCCACCTAAACTGCCACCTATAAGAAGTTACTCAGTATAACACCACAAAATGTGTTAAGGTAGATGCACTTGCCTATGTATCATAATTATATTACACACAGCCACATGCATTATAACTGGTTAGGTGGTTTTGTTGAAGGTCTGTGTTATTAAATATTGTCACAAGGAGTAAACTTCTGAGGAAAACAATTGACTTCTTGGTATGGAAATGTGCAGCTGCTGGTGACTCAGCTCAGTTCTGCTATTATCACAAGAATAAGCTTCTGTAGAAACCAACTGATGATTCCTTGAAATTTAGCTTCCATTTCCTGCTCCAGGCAGAGAGAGAGTCCAGATCCTCTTGCAAATCGTCTTGGTTGTGAGATCCTTGAACTAATTTACCAAACTTAACACTGTCAGCAAATATCAGTAAACGGCATTTCTGTGAAGATTGTTGATATGTATCAGAAAGATTAGTGGCCCCAGAGTGCTCCCCTGGAGAAACCCGTAGACTACAGGAAGTAGCTGGCTTCTATTACTTCCTAGGCATGCCCTCCGACTGAAAATAAGCCTGAAACCAAAGCCACAGGCCACCTGTAATCCGATATGACCACAACTTGAGAAGTATTTTAGAATGAGGGACACACTTTTGGAAAAAATCTGAAACAAACTGAGAGGTACTACTCAAGTTTTCAGCTATGGACAAAAAAAGCTGCTGTTAGGTGGATCACTTTCTTAATAAACCTGAGTATTTCGTTTCTGAGGTTTATGAAAGCCAGTTCTTTGTTTTTGTTGGGAAATATTTTAGAGACGAATAAACCAATCAGATTCATTCGGTTTCAACACATTGTTGTCAAGGTGATTTACAAATGCCAGTACTCAATCTTAACTCGCTGAGCGTCTTCCTCAACACATTCAAGCAGTCTGTGTATTTCCTTGACCTCCGAGACACTCACTGGCACATGACTCACAACATGTTCGAGGTCACCAAACCCACCTTCTTCACATTCCTAATCACTTCAGTGGCAAACACGGTCTCCTTGGTGAGGAATAGTGCAATAGAGTTGTGGTAGATGTGCATGTACTATAGCCATGGGTGGAGTTTGATCACTGCTTATGACTATCCTCCAATACATTGTCTGGTCCTAGTTTCAATGGGACACTTTGCAACCATGGTTATTACTGCTCTGCTGAAGTGTCTCAGTATAATGCTTGTAAAAGGTCGTTACTTGTAAGGTAAAGGGGTTGATAGTGTCTCGCTATTCATTTAGGGTAAAGGGATCATCTATGTCCCAGTTTTCATGTAAGGTAAAGGATTCATCATGTCCCATGCTACTCATGTTTGTACGGTAACAGTTGACAATTTGTGTTAGGTAAAGGGTTACCATACACATGTAAGGTAAAGGTCACTATATTTTGTGTAAGGTAAAAGGGTACTCTATGTCCCAGTTGTCATGTAAGGTAATGAGTTGTATAGTATCCTACAGGGACTCAGCTTTAGTTAGCTATTGAGGCTCTATACACTGTGAGGTACAACTTACCCAAGAGAAATATAGAGCGAAATAATAGCCCAGAAGTGTCACCATGCTTGTTGCTATGGCAAGGCAGCATCAAGTGCAAAATGTAGCGGTGAGTGCAACAGACAAACCTGATGCTTATTTCACTCACCTCCTAATGTTGCAGGTGGCGTAACTTAATGGTGCAGGTGGGTGGTAATGATGCTGTACTCTAATGGTGCAAGCAGTACCTTAATGATGCCGGTGTCAGTATTCTAATGAAGGCAGTACATTAATGATGCATGTGGGAGTACTCTAATGGTTCATCTAATGGTGCAAGCAGATGGCAGTATCATTTTTATTACATTTCACTAAGAATGAATGACTCTGCGAATTAAAGAACTAACAAATAGATACACACAGTCTGGGAAACCAGTTTGAGCCTCCGGCTCATCTGCCTCAGGCTATACTGGTTGTAGTAGACCAATACCATGAAGTCTTCAAAACTATCAGAACCAGTACAATGTATGCCTCTATACATATCTAGTAAAGGGCACAGGTCGCTGTTTAATCGTTTCTTAGCTCATTAGTTATTTCAACTCAATTATCAGGGTTATTAGGGTGGAACTCTTGCAGTGGAGGTCAATACTGAGGCCATGCTTAGTGGATGCTTTTTGTATGAAACTCTGCAACTACTATCTTTGCAACTGACCCTCAAAGTCATGCATGTAAAATGGGCACACCTCATAGCCCATAACAATATATACACAATGGTGCCTCACCCACAAAAATGATGCCACACCCACAAAATTATATACATGCTGATGCCATACCCACAACATTCTACACACGATGATGCCACACCCATGACATTATGTAACAGACCTGCAACATGATACTGTAGAAGCCTCACAGGGATCAAACAATTATAACTCTTCAAGGCACTGAACATGATTCTCAAGCACGTCACATGATATGATGCAATATTGAAAATACCAAGAGTACAAATACTAACATGGTAAAAATGCCATAATACACAAACAGTTGCCATGCTCACAATTAGTTATCACCACATGTTGATTTCTATGTAGGCTGAACACACCTCAGGCAGGTACATATATTTGTATGTACGTATGTATGTTTGTATGTGCATATGTATGTACCTATAATAATAATAATATATAATCCAAGTTATGTTTACTTTCTTGACCATCATAAGGCAGAGTTCTCTACAGTATTTTCCAGCATACAAAATAGCTTAAAAGTTTAGCCTTCTCGATCAAGATGGCCAAAGCTGTAAAGCTAGTTTACTACAATTATAGATGTATCTCTAGTTCCTTATACATGTACATGTGGTTCTATTCTTTATAATGTACATGTGGCTCTAGTTCATGATACAAGTACATGTGGCTCTAGTTCATGATACATTTACACGTGTCTTAGTTCCTTATACATGTCTAGTCCTTGTACATGTGGTTCTTGTTTTTTATAAATGTACATGTGTCTCTAATTCTTTATACATGTACATGTGGCTCTACTTACTTATACATGTACATGTGGCTCCAGTATACATGTACATGTGGCTCTAGTTACTTGTTACTATGGCGGATTTTCTCTTAGGCAAACTCAAACAGCAGCTCACGATCATTTACAAAGCACACATGTATATTCTATTCATAGTTGATCACACCCATTTACATTCTACCACTACCACAGTTGGGAAATGAATTTTATGGAATTTTAAACGAAATTCATTTTCCAACCGGGTGCTTGACCACATACTTAAGTTTTAGCACCTAATCAGACAAGTCGTTGCATAGAGCAGGGCTTTTTCTAGCCACTGGGACTAATTTCAACTCTCTATATAGCACTTGGCAATCTGGAGATAGTTATGTGGCAAAATCACGCAATCTGATTTTGTAGTTCCCTCCACTTTAGCTCCAGTAACATGGCTATAGTTATATCTGTGAAAAATATTTTAGTGTCAAAAGACAGCACACAGAGATACCTATCTTTTGAGCAAGTCTATGCCATGAAGTTTGCAGAATCTATGGAGCCATAAAGTGGTAACCACAACTTTTTGTAAAAAATATATTAAAAAAATGGAGGCATCCCATAAGGCAGGAAGGGGAAAGGAAACACACCTGCTGTCAAAGGTAAGTAACATAACTAGTGTCACTGAAATACAGAACATGCATACCTACCTGAAGTCGACGAAGGAATTTTAAGGAAATTCATTTTACAACTGCATGCTTGACCACGTACTTAAGTTTTAGCACCTAATGGAAAAAAACTCGAGTAGGGCTTCCTCTAGCTACTGGTGCTAATTTCAGCAGTCTAGTCACAACGGTCGTTGCTGGAATGTAGTTTACTTGACGGCTTAATTAAGGTCCCACACTCGCAGAGCCTACAGTCATGAAGAAAAAAAGTAGGGAGAAACAAAATTACAAAAGAGAAATAAGCTCACGGCACTAGCTATATTTTGATCTATTGTGAATGTGAGCAAAGATTAGACACCCCGTATATGCAGACTTGTCTCCCCCTTTAGGAATGCTGTCCTCGTGTGACCCATCTGTCATGCCATATTAATTGTCATGCTTTCTCCACCCACTAAAGACCGGGACGTTTCGTATTTCTTGCCGGTGCCTGGTCTATTTATAAATTGCCACTCAATGTTTCCAGTAGATGCTCTGTCATTAACTTATGGCAATGTGTAATAGTGATTGGTTGATATAGTAAGTTGAAGGACAGACACCAAGAGCTGGTGGACCTTCACTAAGTTATAATATATAGCCTTTATCAATGCCTCATAAACTACTAGAATGGATATATGCAATGATGCTAGATAAACAACTTAATTTTCTCACTTGCATTTCGATTGTTGCTAGAGCCTTCATTTTTTCTTCCAAAAAATGATGAAGGGTTAGTTCCGTAAGGTTGTCCGTTATCCTTGGCACGCAATGTCCCTGGTGGTTCGATTCCAGGCAGAATGGCATTCGATCCTTGAGCACTTTCCCCCTAACCCTCTCCCTTTTTTTAAAACAACAATGGAAAAGTTCTATGGGATGGTTTAGACAAAAATTAATAGTATATGTGTGAGTATGTGTGTGTGTGGGTGTGGGTGTTTAAAGGCCACTAGATGCAACTTAAGCTTGCCATGCCTTACTATTAATAATAATTATGCTTAGTCAGCTCAGCTTCACGGCTCCTACTGCACACACATGAGCATGTTTATTATATACAGATGTATTTATGGAATTGGCAATATTTTATCCATGTGTTTCACTCAACAGTAACCTTTGAATCCTCCTGGCCTAATGATGGGGGCTTCTTTGCACCAACTTCAATGGGCCTAACCAGGTTCAATCATCAAAGGGCACTACTGACTCTATCTATGATGGAGTCCTCCAGGCCCAACCTTCAACAGCAACCATGGACCCTTCTAACCAAACCCTTGATTGCAAGACAGTATTGATGCAATATTTAATTCTAGTCGGATATGGAATCACCATATTCATTAATGTATTTAGTTTCACCAATATAGCTACAAGGTATGATTTGTTGGCTGATCTATGCACTTTTAAGCTAGGTGTATACATTCCCAGATGTGTTTATGAGCTAACTTGTCACAGGCTAGGGTTTCCACCCTTGGTCAGGTAAAGTTCTCAAATTACATTCCATGCAAAAAAAAACAACAACAACAAAAACACCCTAGCCCTAGTATTGTCTTTTTGTGTTAGTGTGTGTTTGTGGTTTGATTCTTTATAACTAGCGTCTGTTAATTAACTCTGTATGTTCTATAATTGATCTTTTTCTTAGAAGAACAAAAATATCATTATTGTTGTTGTTGTTGTCGTTGTTATTAGTAGTAGTATTATTATTAGTATTATTACTATTACTATTACCATTATTATATTATTATTATTATTACTATTGTTGTTGTTATTATTACTATCGTCGTGGATCCCCAACTGAAGAAAAAACCCAACACAAGGCCACAACAAGGATATAACTCCTACCCAAACAAAACAAGCCAAGCTCGAGGGACACCAAGAACCTCCACAAAGCAACAACAGGGACACCAAGAACAAAGCAACAACAAGGATATAACTCCCACCCGAACAAACAAGCCAAGCTTGAGGGACACCAAGAACCTCCACAAAGCACAGAGCACATGTCATATGACAGACCCACAAAGCACATAACACAGATTCACCCCAAAATGAAGAGAGGGCTAGTTTCTCTTTTTTCCCCCTGAGCTCTGAGTTTTCCCCCAAAAAGGTTTTTTCTCTCAGTTTCTCAGTTTTTTTCTTTCTCTGCCCAACCAAAACCTGTACCACCCACTCACTAATCATCACTCACCACCCACTGACTATATCACACCATCCACCATGAAACAATCACAAAGTGCGAACACATGCTCACCAACCTTTATATACACCCACATGCACGGAGCCTCTCATTCTTAGACACTACCTCATTGTATCGAAAGCTTTGTTGTTGAATAAGAATATTATCTATCCTACCAAACTCAAATCAGAACTATATAAGAATGACAACAGATAAGTCCTCTACGATGTGCAGCCGCTACCCAGCGCTAAATAGCCTCTCCCTGAGGAGCCACAGGATCTCCAGAGGATGGGGGCTCCAACCCAGGACTGATGACGAGGAAGGCCTCTCCTCCCATGAGCAACCCCTCCCATTGCCACATCCACAACACCATCACTATTGCTCACCGGATGGAAGACTCACCGGATGGAAGAACAGGATAGTCTTCAGCGCATCCTCTAGCAACCCTCTGAACAATGAGTTGCCACACGCACATACGAACAGTGCACACACTAATAATAATTACAGCGCAGACAGCTTCTCCCTCCCAGAAGGGTACTCAACCCCCAGACATTACCATAATGCTTCCTCCAACAGACAGACTCTCAGCTCCAGTCCATGCACATGC
The DNA here is from genome assembly GCA_028752905.1 of Cladorhizidae sp. MBARI D1340-BT2. NCBI lineage: Eukaryota > Metazoa > Porifera > Demospongiae > Poecilosclerida > Cladorhizidae > Cladorhizidae sp. MBARI D1340-BT2. The sequence goes on from JAQNBH010000008.1 coordinate 35,667,840, forward strand.
CCATGCTAGAAGATTGGTCCCCAGACCAAAACCCAAGCCCCCAGCCCAACCCCAATGATCTGGCATCCACCGACCCAAGCCCCCTGCCCAACCCTAATGATTTGGCATCCATCAACTGTCCCCCAGACCAAATCCAAGACCATGGCTCTGCTGGGAGGAGTGGTACCCCTCTGGCTCCAGCCCGAGCCCCCAGCCCAACCCTAACAATGATCTGATCTTTGTCAGCCCTTCACGGCTGTCCCCCACTCCCTGACAGGTTACTAATACCATGGTCGGAAACCCAAACACAGACAATACAGACATACCAAATAATATGGTGGTGGTGGTGGTGGTGAGCAAACCGTTAGACCGTGCACCAGCAGGAAGGGGACTGATATGTAGGCGCTAAAAAAATTGAGGTTACTATATATCTTATAGCTCCATAGATTCTTCCCACTCCATGGTATGGACTTGATATTAGCTCAAAAGATAGATCTCTCTGTGTGCTCTCTTTTCATACTAAAATATAGTTCATAGTTATAACTATACCTAAGTTACTAGAGCTAAAGTGAGAGTACCTCAAAACCTGAGTGCCTGATTATGATGGCCAATAAAAAAAACTCCGTTGTATGCAAGTAGAGCGTCCTATAACCACTAATTAGAGTGGCTAGAGGAAGTACTACTTGCATACAACGATTTTATTAGGGCTAAACTTGAGTATATTATGGTCAAGCATGCGGTGGAAAATTAATTTCCACATGAACTCATTACAATAACCTTCACAATAATCACAATTAAGAGTACGCTGAAATTTTCTAATGGTGCAAAGGTGGAGAGGTATATGAGATCCATGCATGGTCAGGAAGGTGTGCGGTTGCAATTTAGAATGAGAACTGCATCAGCTGGGTTGTTAGAGATGAAGAAGGGATGTGGGTTTTGTTAGGGATGAGAAGTGTATCATGTGTGATAGTGGAGCAGGGGAAGATGTGAAACATTTCTCTGTGATGTGCAGGGAATTTGAGAGGGATGGCTGCTACTGGTGGATGAGGTGTGCAGAATTGTAGGGGATGGACAGTGGCTGGATGAATATAGAAGAGTGGGTAAGGATGGAAAGGTGGCATTGCTGTTGGGGAAAGTTGTGGAGGGAGTAAACGATGCAATGATGGAGGAGGTGGGTGAGTGTGTCGTGTACTGGGTAGGGAAGTGGGAGTAGAGGAGAAAGGAAGGCGAGCTGAGGAATGATCTTTGGTCCCTTCCCCTCCCTCCTCCTTGAGCAGAAGGGCACTCATAACTATTAGTGTTATTATGGACAGTAAGTATTGTTGATAATGTTATTAGTGTTAGTTACTGTTACATAGTCTCACACTGTGCTGTAGTATATGTGGTGGCGGCTCAGCAAGACTTTATCATCAACTGATAAATTATATTCTCTCGACATTTTGACTAAATGCTCTAACCTTCATCAGGTTCTGTAAAATTCCTTAAAATTTACTTTCCAACTGGTGCTTGATCAGTTTTAGCACCTAAGGGGGAAAAAATCATTGTATGAAGTAGGCTTCCTCTATCCACTGGTGCTAATTTCATTTGTCTGTACTTGGCAATGTGGAGAAAAAATGTGTTGGAAATCAGGCATTCAGGTTTTGAGGTACTCCCACTTTAGCTCCAGTAACTTGGGTATAGTTATACCTATGAAAAATATTTTAGCACCAAAACAGAGCACACAGAGAGGCCTATCTTTGAAGCTAATATCAAATCCATACCTGAAGTGTGCACAATGTATGGAGCTATAAAATAGTAACCACATGTTTTTTATATCGCCTATATACAAGTTTGTATTGGTATCGTCCCCCCCATCCCACCCCAGGAAATAAGAACGCCAAAAAAATGCTGTCTGAAGTGGGTGGAGAAATCATGGCAATCTGTCACAACAGAAGTGATAATAAAAAATAAAAAATAGTCATTAAATCGAGAACAGATTGGCCACCATAAGGACAGCATTCACTGTTTAAATCCTGCACAAGTATATAGCTGCAGGGGGAAAAAACACGCAGCAAAACTCCACAGAAATGAGGAGAGACCGTAGTGACGTATATAGGAATGAGGACGATAGCTAGAATTAGAGTCCCTGTATATATATACAGGGACTCTAGCTAGAATTATTACTGATAATAATAATAATAATAGTGATTTTACAGCATACGCATTACATGAAAGGATAATTTGAGACAATGACAATATTTGATTGCTGAAGGTATATATATACCTATAAGAGTTATATATAGGCAACCACAAATTAGTTAGAGTATTTAGAGGTGTGAGGGATATTCGTGCGCTGGCAAGCTATTGTGCGCATACCTAATAGGGCGTACGTTCGCTTTCAGCTCAGCTCATGTGTAGTCAGAACGGATGTATTCCTAGGACTGGCATGAGATGACGCAGTTGAAACCGTACAAGAAACTTGAAGTGTAAGGGCTCCTTCGATCTTTTAGCCTATAACTAATCCAAGTCATGTATAAGGCAAGGTCCTTAGTGTTGCTGACTTTGATACCCTGTATAGCAGTTTTTCTATTCATTTTTGACTTCAGTACTGATTCCACTGATTCGTTAAAGGTAAATGGTGTAGCTAGTGCATGTACAGGTACCTGTGAAACTGAAGATTGGTTGTCTACAATTGATGGTGAAAAGATGCCGCACGTGGAACTAATGGTTTTAATTTCGTCTCGTGTGAAAGGAAAAACAGAGCGTGATTCCATTAGAGAGACATGGATGAAAAATTACAGAGAAAATGTATCTACTGCCATGGTAAAATTCGCTATTGGAACTGGAGGACTTTCCTCCCATGATATTGAGGATTTGACTCTAGAGGCTTCCATTTATGACGATCTTCTGCTCTTACCTCATTTGCATGACGCCTACAAGAACCGCACAACAAAAGTGCTGCAGAGTTTTGCGACACTGGACAACCATTACAACTTCTCTTATCTCCTTAAGTGTGATGATGACACCTTCGTAAACATGTACACAATTTTGAGAGAGTTAAGACAGCGAAGATCAAATAAACTGTATTACTGGGGCTTTCATGTTAAGAATGCTGGAGTTCGTAAAAAGGGGAAATGGTCAGAAGAGGTCTGGTTTCTGTGTGATACCTTCTTTCCTTATGCTATGGGTGGTGGATACATATTGTCCCAAGACCTTGTCAGACTAATAGCAGCCAGCTCTGATAACCTTGTCCACTACACCAATGACGATGCAGCAGTTGGAGCATGGTTGAGTCCTTTTGAGATAGATAGCCATCATGATAATAGATTTAACACACACCCATACTCTTCTAAATGTTCCGATAGTCAAGTCTTGCTTGCTGAAAGAAGTGTAGATGATATGTTTGCCATGCAAAGGTCTTTGGATAACGGGAAAGGAATATGTCCTTGAGAATGACATAAATAGACTCATTATGGACACTAACTAGATGCTTAATAACGTTGGAAATGTCAGGAAGTTGTATCATATGATCATTGCTGTAATTGGAAGTGATAGTTTACTATGTGAGGGAAGCCAAGAAAACACGTCCTTCTGAATAAACCAACATTAGCAACAAACAGTCGGGTCAATTAGAATACTAAAATCTGGCATGTGATGAACTGCATAATAAGGCTGTGTAGTTTCAACTAAATGTTGGCCTTTGTGGATGAAAATAAATTTATTATAGCCTTGACAACTCCCCCTGTTTGTGGCATTTATCTGTTAACATACAGGGATGCCAGGGCGAGGACAATGCGTAGAATCAGGTGTAGGCCAGCTACATGTGTCTAGTGGTTTTCAACTGGATGTACTAGGATTTTGGTAGCCAGTAGTTTGATAGAGTAGTATTGACTAGCCAGTTATTTAGCACTTGGTAGCTGCGATATAACTGTAGTTGAAGAACTTCTAAAGTTGAACATCTGACCCACTCAAAATGGTAGAATTTAGGATGTGCTGTGGGAAGCTGCAGCTGTTTAACAAACATGGCATTTGTGGCCGAGAAATTCATTGGGTTGTGTGTGGACTGTTGTCTCAGTCAAGAAAGGTACCACAGCATTGCCTGAGAGGACCCCTGGCATGTGTGTTATATGGTTGTAGAGCCTATGGTGTTTTAGCTTGGGTGTAGTCAGTGCCGTATTAACCCAAGGCGGGGCCCCTAGGCTTCGAGCTTCTTTGGGCCTCTCGCGCATTCCCCCCCCCCCCCGCGAAATGCACTCCTATGTGTACAGGCCCTCTGGCAGTGGTCACACCCAGCTAACTGCCGCTGCCTGACAGGATCTTATCAGAGCAAGGGGATTCTGGAACTCTGGACAGGATGTTTATTTTGATGTTAGGGTATTTTACCCCAATGCATCCAGCAACCGTTCAGGAACCATCTCAGGTGCATACAAGATGCCAAGAAGAGAGCGTATGGCCAGCGTGTCCGAGAGATAGAACATGGTATTTTTACACCCCTAGTTTTGTCATCCACAGGAGGAATGGGTCGGGCAGCAACGAATTTTTATAAAAGATTGGCAGACAAGCTATCGCACAAAGGCAGAAGCGTTATTCTGTTTTGATGAGTTGGCTAAGATGCAGAATGTCTTTTGCAGTTGAGGTCTTCAATCATGTGTATACGGTGGGGCAGCAGAAACCCAGTCAAAGATGTGGATGTAACCCTGGCAACAGCAGAGGGCCGCATCCCACAGCTCATTTAATTATCATAACTCTACATCATTAAAATAATAACTATAATATTATATTTAAAAAAAGAAGGGGAAAAAAAGAGAGAAAAAATCTTCGTATTCCCACGGCCGCATGAGACTGCGAGTCTGGCGCCAGTTTGAGAAGAGCAACTGTCGTTGGAGCTCAGTACATTCCATTGTTTACATAATTTTTGACCAACTGAAAAATTAAATTAAGAGTGGGGAGGGCCCACCCGCGGCTGTGCTCGAATTCATGACACGCTCTATAAGACCATTGTCAAGTATTCGCGACAGCCACCCTATTGGCACGATATCGTGACAGAAACATTCATTTGACCCAACGGTTATTTTACTGCGGTAAGTTACGCTGTTCAGGTATATACGGTTGTCTATGAATGGCCTGTGGTTATGATACCCAGACTCTACTAGAGATGTTATATCTGATGATAATAGCATTGGTGATTGTATATATTGTGACTCAAATAGTTGTAGTGATGATGAGAAATAGATACGAGTAGGAATTTTGAAGAGACCAAGAATGAGAGCAAGTAGTATGGATGTTGGAGCAAGTGGAAATAGGGGGAGAGATACAGTGAGAGGACTAAGTCAGCAGATGTCAATGGGAGGTAGTGGTAATAGGGGAAGAGCTGCAGGTAGAGGACAGCAGAGGAAGGGAAGAGCTCCAGGAAGAGGATAGCAGAGGAGAGGAAGATCAGTTAAGTGGAACCAGCCATGGGGATGCTAGCCAATATATCTGGACAACTGCTGGGGAAGGTATGCAATAAGAAGAATAACAACTAATATTGTTAGCTATTACACAGACAAATGTTTTTATATCAAGCAAACTTTACATATAAACCATTATTATTTCATTTCAAATTCTAGATGACATTGCTCCACAGAGTACCCCATTCTCCTAGGACCTAATGTTCCTCCATCCTGCCAAAGTGCAGAAGATTCTTTGGACCCACCACGCTAAAGTTTACCATTGGCAGGACCAATGCACATGCTGAGCATAGGTTGCCGAAGTGGGCCCAACCTGGCTGAGAAGTACCCCAACAGGCTGAATGGCAAGGGAGACCATTACCAAGTGTGAGGAAGTCAAAGGTGTGACTGTGCTTTCTGCAATGGCAGGATGACACCATACACCTCACCCAGTATAGATGTGGTACCTGCCTAACACACCCACTCCGTGGCTAGCCGTCAGCTTCCAGACCTACCACTCACAGAGGACGTAATAAAACTGAACCTATGTATAGGATAGCCTATTCAAAAGAGTGGGTTATACGTCATGTAACGTATGAGTTTGCGGTTACCCCCGAGGCGAAGCCGACTGATGTAACCGCAAACGCGTAGGTTAAGATAGCCTATACTCCACTCGCAGGTTATGCACCAATGTACTTATAATACATTGCGCATGCGCTAAACTACATAGCAACTAGAAATGGAAGAATTTTTTGCTATTGACCAAGGCACCCCAGCTATTGACTAAGTACTGCTAGATAAGAACGCAGCTGAGTTGGAGCAACTTCCTTCAACTGATAATCAGCATCTCCAAAACGAGATTGGGACACTGGAGTTGGTTGAATAGCGATGGGAGGAGAAACAGAATGTCCTGGCTGCAGGACAGAATTGAGAGATGGTTCTACTGGATGTTCTATCAGCCACTGCAAAATATCTGGGCCTATAAATCCCCTGAAGTTGAAGGAGTTTTTGATTATCAGTTGAAGGAAGTTGCTCCAACTCAGCTGCGTGCTTATCTAGCAGTACTTTGTCAATAGCTGGGGCACCTTGGTCAATAGTAAAAAATTCTTCCATTTCTTGTAGTTTAGCGCATGCGCAATGTAGTATAAGTAAGATAGCCTGTGAAGGGTCGATCGTGCTGTAATAGCCTAGATTATCTAAAGCTATCCACCCTTCAGTTATGGTAGATGCTGCCACCTGGTAATGCCTCTATGACTATTCCCTTAACTAGGATAACCAGAGAAATTTAGGTTAAGAGTATCTTAGCTTATAAAGGTAATAGTCAATCATGAAGACAAGACTAATGAGATTCTGACTGGCAGGGCTTATATGGCCCAGCCAGGCAGGAAACAGGATGTGGTAATCCTACAATACATGGACAAGTCACAAATATACAGAAATGCCATAGGGCTCCATATGTCTATCTGAGGTCCCACATCATAAGTTAAAAACTAACTAACACATACTCAATAATTAGTGAAGTCATTGTGAGTGTTGTGATCATTAATTAACTCATTAGGAATAACTCATTAGGAATGTTAGTTCACTGACCCGGCAGGCCATGTTGAGCGGCCCTCAACATAGCCTATACTCCACTCGTGGGTTATGCGCCAATGTAAAGTGTAGGTTATATGCTTATGTAACCTATAGTTATTAACCAATCAAATTAGCCACAGATCATGTGATGTAGTATAAATAAGTATACCTTCATCCTAGTCTCATGGTTATGATTACATGACAGATGTTGCTTCATCACAGATGTTGCTGCAATCCTATATGTAAAATATATTAATATCTGAATGTGAGCAAGGACTGTATAACCAAGCCAGCAGTGTTCTCAGGAAAGAAAATGCTATTTAGCTAAGCTAGATAGCTATTTAACTGCTAACTAGCTATAAGGGTGCGCTAGCTTGCTAGCTACTTGGGTGCTTTAGCCAGCTAGCTATAATGGGTGCGCTAGCTGGTTAGCTACTTGGGTCCGTTAGCTACAATGGTGGGGATCAAGTGGCGTTTACGACTCCAGCCATCAACAAATTCGTGGGTTTTTTTAAAATTTTTACGCACATGCGTTTTGGGAGGGGGTTCATTTCAGGTTCATTTCATGATGCAAGAATTGAATCACATTGCAGCCTTTGCATACGCTCGAGTGATGCTAATTTGGAGGGGGTAGTCTTTTTAATTGTGTCTTCTCTTTTCAAACAATCCAATTTCATGAAATATCATCCAAATAAATATCATCCAAATAAACAATCCAAATTTCATGAAATATCATCCAAATAAAAATATCAAATAAATAATAATACAATCAAAGGGTTTTAATTTCTGTTAATATGTTATTATAAGTTAAAGCTACAGTTGTTCCATTTCTCTCCCGCCACATAAATTCATCCAGGTAGGATGTAACATAAATAAATTTCATTGAATTAAAATCTTTGAAATAGGCACAATACGTTTATCAAGTGTACCAAGAGCAGGCGTATGATCCGTGTCAACCATTACAATTATCCAAGTAGTATCCTTAGTAGGTGGGCGGCCTCTATGATGCTAAACAGTCAATAACAAAAGTGATCATCCATTCAAGTATATCAATGTTACAGTGATACCTTGGGTTTGTGTGTGAACTGTGACTCGTCTATTTGAATAATAGATACAACACCACCAAGCACAATCTGGTTTCGACATAGTGCTGCAGAGCCCACTTCCCTAAGCCACTGGTACACAATGACATTAATCGGCACTTTTCTTGTAGCAGCCAGACTCATCTGCTGCATCTAATACAGGGTACTGCCTCACCCACCAATATATCAATAGTAGCCATGTCTGAAGTACCAGGTGTGATTTCGAGAAAAAACTCCCATGCCGAATTGATTTATTACAACTTGGGCATGCCCAAGTTTTGCCATCCTTCAGGTCTCCTTTTTTTCTTAGCACCATTGAAGAACTACACCAGTATAATAATTATGTGATGTCTTATAACATAGTATAATAATTATGTGATGTCTTGTCTTATCTGGAACATGAAAAAGAAAGACCTAGTACTGATTCTTACCCTTTTTTTCCCTTCCCATAATGAATATTTTTTATTGTTACCAACATGAAAAAGCATGCGTGCGTAAAATTAAAAAAACGCGCACGAATCAGAATAGGTCGCCTGCAGGGACAGCGCCTTGGCATTGACCCCGTTTGATAGCACCCGCCACTTATTTCAACGCTTGGCCATCGCCCTTTGGAGAGGAAACGCTTCACTGTGGGTCCAGAGGCAACCCATTCGCCTGGCGGAGGTAGATGGTGTAGACTAATTAACTGAACTGTTTTCCATAACCCATCCCTGCAGAGGTGGATGGAGATGTTTAATCTTTGATGTATTATTAACGATATTTGTCAATTAAATTTGTTTTTTGTTTTTTTGTTTTGTTGTTGATGGCTGGAGTCGTAAACGCCACTTGTCCTGGTGGGCTAGCTAGCTACGCTAGCTATTTAGCTACGCTAGCTACTATTCCTACACTATTTAAATGCGCTAGCTAAACTATTTACTATTCCTACACTATTTAGCTTGATCTAACAGTCATAAAAGAAACTACTAGGTTAGCTGAAGTAAAGTTAGTTCCTCACCCTGGTAAACAGTTCTTCGCTTTACTTTTTAAAAATTATTATCAGCTCATATACTTCAAAACCTTTTGAGAATTGAGTAATGAAGTACCAGTAAGTAATCCTAGAGAGGAGTAGCACCTAGAACTCCTCTATCAAGCCTCCAGTTCTTCGGACACGATGAGAAACCCCACTGGGAATAGATGCGCGCGCGAATTGAGCGTTAACTTTTCAATTAACGGGTACGGTCCTCTCCCTTAGCGGCGTAGTACGGAGGTGTGGTTTACACGAAAAGGTGTGGTTTCAGTCATGTGATATTTCCGCCATCAGGTGTGTGGTTTTCGCGGGGAGGGGGAGGGATACTAAGTTCTAGTCAGGCGTAGGGTTGTTATCGGTGGTTAGAAACTGCTGCTTGGAATGGATACTGCTTGCTAAACAGCTGTGATGGACTTAGCTAGGCTGCTCTATCGTGTGCAGTGTTAGTATAAACATTGCTGCTTGGACACAATAGCTTGCTATTAAATGCTGTATCACCTCCAAAAGCCCTTGAAAGTTTTGTTCCCACCCTAGCCCCAGCCCTAGCCCCAGCCCCAGCCCCAGCCCTAGCCCTAGCCCTATATTCAAGTGCCAGTCCCATGATATTCATAAAAACCCTCTGCCAGCTATTGTGTCAAAGCAGCAATGTTTATACTATCACTGACACGATAGAGCAGCATAGCTACAGTCCATCACAGCTTTTTAGGAAGCAGTATCCATTCCAAATAGCAGTTTCTAGCACCACCGACCACGCCAGAACTTTTCCCCGCCAGAAATTTATCACATGACTGGAACCACACCTTTTCGTGTAAACCACACACCCGTACCTCAGATCGAGTGAAATCTCTTAGTATTCAGTATCAAAGAGAATTCCTACATCAGTGAAATGCATTGAACTCTATATGAACTATGAACTCTATACCAATACAATAATTATGTAATGTCAATAAAAAAATAAAAATAAAAATAAATTCAAAAAAATTAAAAAAAATTCAAAAATTAGAGAATTCCTATAAATTATTTTCAGTGACGCGCAGAGCGTTTCTGGAGGAGATTTATTATTTAATGTGATTTTACATGTTTTTGGTTTTACAGTTATGAACAATAATAGATTATGTATATATAAAAATAAAAAAAAATAAAATAAAAATATCTATCTTGGTAAAAGTCTTGCTTGACCGTATCCATAGTGTTAACCTTTAACACTAGGTTTCAGCCTTATGGATAATACGGCACTGGGTGTAGTTAGGGGGTCCACTACCCCAAAAAACAAAAAAACCAAAAAACCCACAACTTCTCTCTGCTTCAGAATTTTTATTTGAAATCTTGTATGATGTGTACCTATATACAGACCTACCTTCTGGTGCTGTGCCAACTACCCAGCTCCAACTGATCCGGACTTAGTGAACATTTAAGATTTCACGAGGACGGTCATATTTGGAGACTAGTTTACTTTGGGATTTCACAACTTACCACAGGGGAAATTACAAAGTATGAAACACAATATAACATTGAGTTTTTTTTAAATAGTGTGATCATGGACTTTAAAAACTATTGCAATTTCTTGGTAGCATTTTCATTGTTTTTTTGTACCTGTTGACATCATACTTGCTTAAAATTAAAAACAGAGAATGTCATCTTGTAGCTCTCATTGAGAGGAAACAGAATCTATATAATTTTGTTCGATTACTCCAAATATGAAGCAGGGAGAACCGTCCTTGGCCAAAAAAAACAACTTTTTCGGGACAGGCATTTTAAGGACTAAGTATAGTATTTCAATGGTTGAACTGACAATACCATTAAAAAAAACACCAAAAGTGGTATACATATTATACATATAGAAAAATCAAGAATAGGGAGGGGAAGTTTGGTCTGTGCTGCTTCCTAGGGGGATGACCAGAATCACTGGTTTGCTTCCCTTGTCGGTCTCCGCGGCCATTGAAACTCACTATTACATGAAGCATCTTCTTCGCAAATCGGGAGTACTCAAGTTAGTATAAGTCCAGAATGGAGCATCCAAATCTTCTCCAATTTGGAAGGCAGCATCTTGCATGTACAGTCATCATATTTTGGGGGGGGGAAAAAAAAAAATAAAATAAAAAATTTTTTGGGTAGTGGACCCCCTTAATAAGACCCTTATAATTATAAGTTATAAACGGAGAACTTAAGACAAGTTGAAAATTTTGAGTACACCAGAACCTGAGCCCATTTAATTTCCGGATAAGGTACACAACCATTGAGCCACGGGCACCAAACAGATTAGATCACCTGCAAACAGGTATTTGAACTCGTTCACAGCCACAAACTGTTTCAGTTATCGGTATGTCCAATGTATTGGTGAGGTTTCTGCGTGTAGGACTAGTGCCAGTGACCTGCAAGGGGATCATTGATCTGTGAAGTGTGTGTTGCTAAAGTGTCTTTGTAAAATGCCCCCCAGAGAGGAAATGGGGGCTCGTTTTCAGAGAGCCAGTAGAGCACTCCTTTTTTTGTTGCTTTTGGAAGCATTTATCATGAAAAGAAAAGAGCAAGGCAATTATCTGAAGAGAAGATCATAGAAGTCAATTATACATTTGTTAAACCCCCTGAATAAAATAAAAAGGCTTGCACACTTTCAATGAATGTTCGTTCACACTTGTACCTGGGGGTAGGGGTGGGGTGGGTGGTTGGAAGAGGGATACATGAATATAGGGAGGAGAGTGTGTCAGGGATTCATCAACCTAGATGAACCCCTGACAAGTGATAAGACCACGTAGTTATACTGTTGATGATAAGCAGTGTTAGCCAATAGTAGTAGTCAGGTCATGAGATCTCCCTGGTAAGTTCTGATTGGGCAGGGAGGGACTGTAGTTAGTAGTCACATTACCATGTTAGTGATGTAAGGGAATACCCTAAATCTGGCAGCCTATTTAAAGGAGCCAGGCCTGTGAGTCAAGACAGTCTGGTAGCTATTATATCTAGTAATGCAATGCAAATGTGTTGTGAATGTGTTGCATCTGGTGGTGTCATTGAATTATCATTTGAACAGAGAGCAGATGTGCTCTATTTAGAATACTAACTTAATTTTTGTGACTAGCCATGTGCTCTATTTAGAATACTAACTTGATTTTTGTGACTAGCCAACATAGCCTCTTGGATGGATCAAGTTCTAGGCATGGGATCTGACTGTTTTTTTATTTTTAAGTATACCAGTCTAATCTTGAAATGGCAAATTGACCAGGAAATATTTTTCAGCATGCCAATGAACAAATCCATCCCTAAGCTATATTTCAGGCTATAATTCAAGAGATGCTCTTTTGGGTTGATTAGTTTATTCACTTAGGCAAACCAGGAACTGCTGCCTGACTGTGATTTCTGAGAAAAACTTCAGCAAGCAAACTTCAGCAAGCTCGCAAGTAGACTCAGCACTAATAAAACCTAATACTTTGACTTCCAAACTCCATACATTCCTGACCATTGTTCATATCATGGATCTCTAGGCCCAGGATCTTGTTCACATGAACACATTTACAATATATATGCATGTAAATATATATATATAGCGTTATGAGTATATAAATATGTTATGAGTAAAGTATGGATTGTCCACTCAAAGCAGGGATCCATACTTTGAGGGTGCAAACTATGAGTTATCTGCTAAAAGCAGATAGCTATGTTGGCAGTCATGGATTGTGCAGACACAAAAAAAGGTCCACACTTCATACTTGGAATGTGGTGTATCAATCCATTATAGGGCAGAGCTCTCCAGAGGTGGGGCAGCTCAAATCCATGTGCACTAGCTAACTATTCATGACATTAATATCATGCAAAATCACTTTGAATTGTGTCCACATGATTTCCACTGTCATTACCAGCAATAAAGCCATTCATGCGCCACAAGGCTGAGACTGTCAGTGTGGTTCTTGTGCACATGCAAGAGCATCAGATGGTTCAGACGCTGCTGAGACACCTTGAGTTTAGGTAAGTCTTGATTCATCAGACAGTACTGAATGACCTCTCACTCTCAGCATTAGTTGCTGGCATCTCAAGTAGTAGCTTCACCAGTTTACTGATATGGGACATTCTGCAAATAACCTGAGGTGCAACTTGAACAATACTTGATGGTATTGGACACAAGCACTTCTCCATTGGTTCGAAAGTTTTGAGAAAATAAATTCTGCTTGTGTTGGAAAGCAGGAAATTGAAATCAGAACCACAAAAAGGGAGCAGTTATTCTTCATGTGGCTTTGCAGCTGCCACCTCAGGAGTGACTAGACTTCTTCATAGATCTGGTAGCCAGGGTGTTGAGAACAAGCCACAATGCAAAAAGTGATGAGATCAAGTGGCTCAAAATAAATGATCCTTAGCTATAGTGGCAAAGAGTCTGGTGATTGTGAGGTAGAGCAGGTCAGTTGACATTAAGATCTTCAGCTGAAGCAGTGATTTCTGCTCATTGTTAGGGTTGGGCTGAGGGCTTAGGTTTGAAGCCAGAGGGTACCAATACTCTCTCAGAGCCATGGTCTGGGATTTGGTCCAGCGATCAATCTTCCAGTGTGGGCATGTGGATGGATGCCAGCTCAGTCTCTCTGCTGGAGGAAGCTGTCAGTAGCATTGGGTCTATTAATGGTAGGAATTGTGTACCCTTCTGAGAGGGAGAAGCTGCCAAAGTGTAGTTATTGGTATGTGCTGCATGTGACAACTCCAGAGTTTTGAAGGGGTGCTGGAGATTTCGCAGAACACGATCCTCTTCTCCAGTAGTGGAGCGATGGGAGGGGCTGCTCATGGGGAGGAACCTTCTTGTCACCAGTCCAGTGTGGATCTCCCTTCCTCTGGAGATCCTGCAGCTCCTCAGGGACAGATTGTTCAATGCTGAGTAGCGGCTGGACATGATAGAGGACTTATCGATTGGTTGAGTTCCCTTCAAACAGTTGTTCTTAGATTGAATTTTCAGCGAGATCGATAAATTCTTATTTGGAAGAAAGCTTTTGATACTTGGGGGTACCTTCTTCAGTGCTAAGAATGAGAGGCTCCATGCATGTGGGTGCATAAAAAGAGTAGTGAGCTTGCATTTGCACTTTAGTGATTGGTTCATGGTGGATGGTGTGAGTGATGATATTTTATTATTATTATTATCATTATTATCACTTTGCAGTACATATAATATATATATATATAGAAACATGAGTGGTGACCACGATTAGGGAGAAGGAGTACTGATGGTCTACAAGTCAAAATCAAGTGGCCAGATTAAAGTGGTGGAAGTTGGGGTGGGGGGTGGGATGGTATATTAGTGCATTTGTTATATACATGAACATAGAAAATGATAAGAGCATGGATCAAAGTTTGAAATGACGTGATTAAGAAATATCGAGTTTAGTTGATATTTTATAATAGAGTGGGTGGGTAGTGCAGTTTTTGATTGGGGGTGTCAGAGAAGAAAAAACCCGAGGAATTCCTTTTGGGGGAAAAACTCAGAACTCAGAAAAAAGAAGAGAAAACTAGCTCTCTCTTCATTTTGGGGTGCATCTTTCAATGGCTATGAGTGCTTTCATAAGTGGTCTGTGGTGCCAAAGGTCCCCCCAAGTATCGAAAGCTTTGTTTCAATAAGAATCGATTATGCTCAGTGGGGGAGACACCACATTAAAAGTGGGGGTGCTGAAAAAATGTTTCATATATCAATTACATCCTGTTCTTACCAGGGGAGTCTGAAGGTAACCCCCAACCCCCAAGAATTTTTTTGACATGAAATAACAGTCTGAGAGGAAAATTAGAGTATAGCTTTACATCAAATTACATTATATACATTGAATACTAAAAGTGCCCCCAAAATCTTCATTCGTTCATCATTGTTGACAAATTGTTTTGCTACCATACGTAAGTCCAGAGAATCTGTTAGTTCCTTGTGGATGTGAAGAAGTAGGCAGTTATTAAACCTTACTTCCATCATAGTTGAACGGACATGTGTTAAAACGCACTTTAGAGCTGAGAATGTCCTTTCAGAAGTTGCAGACGTGACTAGAATTGTTAAATACAGACGTAGAAGTTGGTGCACTGTTGGCAACATTTGTCTCTCTCTTATTCATTACATCACATATTGTGAGTACAGAAGTGACTCCTTTCACCTCTGGACTACCCTGTTTGACTACATTCTGTAACAGTTGAAGGTAGCTAATGCAGGCATGTCAACATCATCTTTATAGCAGGACTCCTTCAGATCCTTCAAGGTGTCTTCATAATCTTGACCATTAGCTGCACTTATGAGGGTTTTTTCAATTGCAATGACAAAAGGAATATGCTTGCCACTAAATCTGTCCTCGAGCTCACCACAAAGTAGGTCACAAGCTTCAAAAACGTTTGACGAAAGTAGGCCTTTGCAGATGTAAAGATATTTGGAGCACTCCCGATCTCAAACCTTGAAGGACATCTTCTGTAGCGAGGCAACTCTGGCTTACCGATGTTGTGTTCCTGGGCAGTGGAGACTATCATGTCGTAAAACCTCTCAATTTTCACTAGACCTTCTTCTCCTGAAAAACTCCTTGGCTGCATCAACAGCAGAGAGAGCATCATTCAAAGCTATATCTTTCCTTTGTAGTGTGAATGAAACTTGCTCTGCTGCACTGAACAAGAGACGGCTGAGTCGAAGTCCAAATAATGTGTTAAATTTTTCCAATGAATGCAACAATCCACTTGCCTTTAGACTATACTCATCATGTGTAGTTGAGTGTATTTCATCCAAAGTTTCCAACAGCAAGGTATAGTGAGTGAGAATAGCTTCTATGGCAGTAGTTGTTGCTGTCCATCGGGTTGGACATAATGGCTTCAAAGTAACGCAATCTTCAGCTGATTCCTGCATCTTTGATGAAAAGAGATGTGATCAATTTGGAGAATATCGGATTAGTTTGCTTATTTCTTTTACTGTTTCTAAAGCATCCCGAATACACGGCAGCTTCCTTCCAATGTCTTGTAGACAAAGGTTCAATGAATGTGCACAACAATGTACAGCAATTGCAGCTGGATTTTCATTTTTAAATCTTGTTGCAACACCTGATCTTCTTCCCTGCATATTGGAGCCCCATCGTATACCTGTCCCTGCATAATGATATTGGGAGGTTACACCTGATCCTTTAATACACTGAACAGGGTCTCAGCTTTAGTGTCTGGAACTGTGTAATCAGGCCCAACAAATAGATAAGTTCAGCTGTTCATTATTGGTCACATCTGTTGCTTCATCGGCAATAATTGAAGTTTTGTGGCTTTAATTTTCTTTAAAAGGTTACGCAGTACCATCTTCCCAAGAATAGTAATTTGCTCATTTACTGCTTGGTGCGAGGTGAACCGTTGATCCAATTCTTGATACACATTCATTGTCCTCGCTCCATATTAACAGAAGCTGTTGTAAATTTCCTTCTTCTTCATGATTACCTCATATTGCTATCCCTTGACGAGTAAGATATTTTAAACCTTTCGGCTGCATTTCAAGGCCTTCCCTTCGGATTTTTTGAACTTGTTCAGTTTGGGAGTTCAGCTGGCTTGCAATTGTCGGCATACCTTGAGCCATCCATTTTAATATGGCTTCTTTACGAGTATGTGAAGTTTCATGGACAGTAAACTTTTCTAGGGCCTTTTTCCAGTAGTTTAACCCCGATTTAGTAAACATATTTTCTCCCACTTTGCTGAAACAAAGTAAAAATGTGATTGCAACCGTAATGGCAGTAAAGACAAATTTTATATGTAACACAAACACTCGGCCATGGATATTCTTTATACCATTTGGAATGAAAATTTCTCTGTCTGAACGATAGTACTGATAATGTTGCTTTAACCACTGGTTGAAAAGCTTCTTCATCAGTACTACAACATTGAGCTACACAGGGCTCATTTGAATGCTCTGGACATGGTAAAACAAGAGGACTTACAGTTTCATCCATGATGTCATATGCTTGATTACTGCCAGCATAACTGGTATCATCACTTAGAGACTACTCCACTATTAGACTCAGGCAATCTCTCATTTGAAATCCTTGCTTGCTTAGATTTGCTAGTTCTGCAGCTTGAGAACAAAGTAACTTGTCTTTTGGACATGATGACTAACACTCAAAGCTGCTAGTCACATGTCCTAGTAAGGCTGTCACATGGATAGCCGAGGCTAGAAGCTGTAAATCTAGTTATGGTAATTGGTTATGCTAGTTAGTATGCATGTCAAATTTTGGTATGTAAATGTACTATATAAGCTTAAAATTATGCCCCCCACCCCCCAATAAAATAGTGGGGGGCTAGAGCCCTATGCTTTCTCCCCACCTGATGCTGAAAATTCAATCTAACAAGAACTGTTTGAAGGATACCCATCTAATCAATAAGTCCTATACTAAATGCAGTCACTACTCAGCGTTGAATAGCCTCTCCCTTAGGAGCCCCAGGAAATCCAGAGGATGGGAGCTCCAACCCTGAACCAGTGATGAGGAAGGCTCCTCCGGAGTCCTCCCCACAAGAGGCCCCTCCGATCACTCCCCATTCACAACACCATCACTTTTTCTTGCCAGAAGGAAGAAGAGGATAGTGTTCTGCGATTCTCGAGCACCCCTCCAAACTCTGAGTTGCCACACGCACAATACCAATAACTACACCTTAGTCAAGTCCTCCCTCTCAGATGGGTACTAAACTCCTACCATTAACAGACTCAATGCTACTGACAGCTTCCTCCAGCAGACAGACTCTGAGCTGGCATCCACCCACATCCACACACTGGAAGATTAGTCCCCAGACCAAATCCCAGACCATGGCTTAGCTGAGAGGAGTAGTAACCCTCTGGCTTTGGCCCCAAGCCCCCAGCCAACCCTAACAATATAAAGTGAACAATTGCACACAGGAGCAAAATGGGGACCTTCAGTACCAAGGAAGGGGAGGCGGTGCTGTAGCAGCGAATGCGGCCATGGTTGCATAGATTTATGAGCATTTAACCTCCATTTGCTAACTTGCTCAGTTCAACACTAATTTTTCAGTACCTTGGTGGAACAAGTATTTCAATTATTTTACTAACTAATCACCTGGCTAAACTGAGTAATTAAATTTATGACCACAATAATTATTAGTTCACCACTAATGACTCTGAACTCTGAACTGATCTCTAACAAGTGACCTCTTGGTCAGTTTTGACCACATGGTCTTTGCTGGCAGTTTCTTATAATTGATTTTCTGCTACTAGCAAGTATAACATGGCTGAGGCTCTGTGTAATTCTCTACCTGACATTGATCAAGTTCCCAATCAAACTGTTGATCACTCTTTTCCCAAGCATCCTTTTGGAAAAACAACCATAGTTTCAAAGTTCATGGTTTAAAATAGGTGGAAGTCACTAAGATTCATCTTGTTTTTTGTCATTATGTGTTTTGGATGTAAAAACTTGGAATATGAAAAGTACATCTGGAAATGTACAAGATTCAACTTTTATTACTAGTGGTTACTCTAACTGGAAAGATGCCACCTGGAACTTTAATGCTCATACAAGCACTTCTACTCACAAACTAGCTTTTGAAGTCATGATCAAACAGTAGACAATGTTGGTGAAATGCTTCCATAACCATTTCAGCAGAGAAGCATGCGCTTACCATCAGTATTTACTCTAAGGTTGCACAGAGCATACGATTCATGGCAAAACAAACGTTCTAATGGAGATGATGGCAATTTTACACGGCTAGTGAAGTTGCATGCATTAGATGATCAGAGGATTACCATTTAATTTCAGCATAGGACTGACAAGTATGTCTGCCCCCAAGTTCAAAATTAACTTATAATGATTGTTTCAATCAATTCAAAATTCAAAATTGTTTTCTTTAATGGCAGATGAAGTTACAGATATTTTGAATATGGAGCAAGTTGCTATTTGCTTACATTATGTGGATGAAAATTTGGAACCACATGAAGATTTTGTTCGCCTTCATCAGTTCATGCAGATGTGGTTGTTGGTATTTTCAAGGATACAATGTTACGGATGAACTGGAACGAATGACTGCAGAGGTCAGTGTTATGATGGGGCAGCCAATATGTGTGTATCGAAAAATGGTGCGGCATCTCAGATAAGATCTCTTGATTAACGTGCCTTATTTATTCATTGTTATGGCCATTCCCTCAACTTGGCCATTGCAGACACGATCAAGGAAAACAAAATTCTTCGTGGCACTGTTGACACCACATATGAAATTTCAAATCTACTACAGTATTGCCAGAGGCAAGATACTCTGAGTAAAGGCAGAAATAGCACTGATTCACCAGGATTTAGAACCCTTTGTCCCACACGATGTACTGCAACTGTAAAATGTCTGGGGAGTGTTCGAACGTTTTTCACGAGTTTTTGGATGAGGCCAGGGAAATAGTCAAGGACTCTGAAACTAGGGCTTGAATCATTGGGGCACAGTCTACTATAAAATTGTTTGATTACTTGTTTGGAATGGTTCTTGGAGAACTGCAGAACCGTTCTTTAACTGCTTCAGAGGTTCAACAGATTGCTCAGCTGACCTTCGAAACATTACAACAAATTCGAACAGTTGAGGCCTTTGATTTGTTTTGACAAAATGTATTGTTACTACAAGAAGAATTTAAAGTAAATGAACCCTGTTTACCACGAAAATGAAAGGCTCCTGCTAGTTACGAGGAAGGATCAGCTGGCTTGGGTTATCATCCCACTATGCACAAGAAGTTTTATCGTCATCAGTAGTGTTTCGATATGTGTTTGAGCTGCACTAAAGAAATGTTTAATCAACTAGATTGTACTGTTTTAAAGAATGTCGAAGATCTATTGCTAAAAGCAGAAAATAATGATGACTGAACTCCGGAACTGGAATTTGTTTCAGCCTTTTATCATGATAATTTTGAACGGTCCTCACTTAAGTTTCAGCTTGAACTTCTGGCTACATCTTTCAGTAATCAAGAGAAGCCTACCCTCAAGAATGCGAGGGATCATCACATTGTCACCAGTTCAAGGAGGTTGCATGTCAGAAGTTCTGAAATTGCTAATGGTAGTTCCTGCAACTAATGCTGTGAGTGAGCGGAGTGTTCCGGAGTGAGAAAATGAAAAATGTACCTTCGCTCCACAATGACCAGATGCGACTCAACAATTTGTTGTTCCTTCGTGTGCATAAAGACAAAACTGACTATCTTAAATTAGAATCTTGTTTAAATGATGTGAATGATCATAGATCCTCTGTACTTGGGTTTTAATAATTTTTTCTGAATTACAAATATTTTCAACACAATATCAACCATTAAAATAGGTGTAGTCATTAAGGTGGGTGTGGTCATGGCCAGTTGCACTATGGCTGTATTTTCTATTGCTACAGCCCTAGGAGAATGTGTGTGTGTGTTTGGAGGGGGGGGGGAGGAAGAAGAAAAGGGGGGAGGAACTGAATAATTCCATTCAGGCTCAAACTGGGGACCTTGAGTATCAAAGCAAACAGACAAACAGAAAAGCCACAGAATTCCCCCCTCATAATGTGTGAGTGTTTTCAAGCAGGCATAGCTACATCCAGTGGCCTTTAACTACACACACATGCACACACACACACACACACACATACATAGCATAGACAAACAGACAGCACTATCCTGATTTAAAAAAAGTAAATGATTCCACTCCGGATCAAACTGGGAATCTTGAAATTGCCATGCAGTACACACAGACATAATATACTGACCGCATTGCAAGTCACCTGTTTTCTTTGAGTCTATCCCCTTCCCACTTCTTTTGTCGAAACCATTCCACATAACCTCCCATTGTTGTTTAACCCTTCAATGTGGAGAGTACCCGAAAATGTATACCCCCTAAATGTGGAAAAACCACTATAGTGGCTTTAATTAAGCATGCTCAGTAACTATTGCACACTCTGCATTTTTTGAAAGTTTTGGCTCCCATTTTGTAGAACACCTCATGGTGCATTCAGTGGACTTTGTTTTGTAGCTCTAGGTTCTTCCTACTCCAAGTTACAAGTTAGCATAACTTGACAACAATCACAAGTTGAAATCACAAGTAGATTACCAATCTACATATTGTATGCCGTTATATGTTACATTTTAACAATTTCGTTTATGTGTATCTTATGTTAAAATGTTTGAAAATTTATGATACTTGGTCATTGATGAAGTCTTATGGCATGGATTAAGGTATGTCTATTAGAAAAAGTGCAGCGAAAATTAAAATGTTCATCCACATTCAGTAGCCGAGCCACTATAGTGGCTTTTCCACATTAAAGAGTTAAAAGGGAGGAAGAGCTCTATGATAATGAGACCAAACTTTGATTGCCATTCTGCCCCGAATCAAACCAGGGACCTTGCAAACCAAAGGGAACTGCCCACAGAACTTCCCCTTCATCAATTTTTGAAGAAAAAAAGGCTTAAGTAAGACCCGAAATGTCAAGTGAGCACATTTATAACTCTCGAAAAACTCTAAGTTGACATAAGCAATGAACTTCTCAATAATCTTTATATCCACTATAGTATTTTCCTATAGGCGTGGCATTAGATATTCCCCTTAGTTCACAAGTGGTTATTTAACGCTCTACTGCACATATGCATAATCATTAACTATAATATATATACCACTTTCCAAGAATTATGGCAACATTTTCCAAAATAACAGAAGCAAAGAAGCAGTTAAGCATTTTTGGACAGCAATAAAGCTTCAAGAAAACTAGAAGTGATTTAAATGTGTGGTATAGATGGTGTCAATCCAAACCAACTGACAGACAGCTCTGTAAAGTGTATAGTTCATTATGCTCCTTGTGGAATATGGTAAGTAATTTCACCGCAAGCTGTATTTTCACTCTCGATTGGTTCATGAAATTAGAGCTATTACCTGCTCATGAAATAACGCGCCATATTTCAGTCCGACTCGTATAATAATCTGTGTGTGCATGCACCCATGCATGTATACTTCGTGTTTTTAGCTGCCAATGTTCCACTTTTTTCTTGGATATATATATAGTCCTACACTACTGAACCATGAGAAAAGATTGTCCCAAGAATTAATTACATTTTTCTTGAGTGCAGTGGGATGTCAGTCAATTGAAAATTCAGTTATCCAAATACGCCAGTCTTGTAAACAATACATGAAGCCACAACCATTGCATTGCTGGCCATGCTACAGTTCTTTTGCACATATACTTTCAGCTCAACTCAAAGGGGAGAAAACTTTACCCAAGTGTAGTGGCCATTGGAAAGTTGACTGTTAATGATATTGTGAGGAATCAAGATCAACTGCAGACCCTTGTACCAAAGTTCAGCACGGCAAGAGATCGTAGGTGTTTTAGCTTGTTTGAGTCGTTCCAGTAGTAAACTGACTTACACTTCTCATTTTTCTCTCTTGATAATGGTGTTTCCATGTTTATGCAAGAGCTCCTAAAATATTTTTCTACGACTACCTTTTCAGCATTAATTTGGTGTATATGGGTGTGACTTATGTTATCATAGCACATCGGTCATCCAAACATCTTGGTCCCAATGTACTCACATAACTGACTTGCCACTGTGTAGAATGCCTTTCAGCTTCCATGCACATGCAACAACCACACGTGCAAATGTAAAAGGAAAAAAAGGACATTCTACAATATAGCATAATCCTACCATTAAACATGCACAATCACAATGCCCATCTTCCCGCCCATACCCCCTCCACACACGCACACATACCGTGAAAAGCTGCTTTTCCAGAATATCACCTCTATGAAGAGAATTTTTTTAATGAAAAATATACAATACCTCGGACACATGCGTACATCATGATACATGTCTGTTAGAATGTAGGGATGGGCATGGCAAGGGCAAGAGGGAGGTGGGGTATATAGAAATGAAATTACATTTTAAAGAAATATAAAACAACAACAGAGTTTTGCATGACCAGGAATGAATCAGCATTTCTTCCACCTTTTCCACCACCTACCTTTACCACCCTAAGGTACACCATACTACAGATGCATTAAGAGTACAAGGTCACTTTTGTGATAGATTTAGTAAAGAAAATCGACTAAACTCTAAAATGAAAGATGCATGACCTTTTCACAAGCCACCAACTAACTTACCAACTAGAGAGGTAACTTTTCCATCATCAATAGGTAAATTTTATTGCAGTGACTTGGAGTACATTGAACAACAACAGGAGATAACTTGGCAGGAAAAAAACAACACAGAGGATTTTAGCAAAAATAATGAAGGCCTCTCTAATAATTTCGACTAAGTGTTTTATCAACTACATGGCAGATCCATGAGGCTAGTCTTTTTCCCCTTAAAAAAGAAGTATTGTGTAAAAGCTACAGGTCTAATGATGTTAATTAGATAGCTGGTGCTGTTCCACTGATATTATTATGAAGCTATAGCTTAACTTCCATCATTAATTGTGTGTCAGAAGCTCAGGAGAGGGTAACAAAATTAATATTCTACACCTGTGTTCTAGCCCCCTTCACCTCCTCAGATATGCCCCTAAATAAATTATGTAAAAAGAAGGCAATGTAAATCACCAAAGTAACCTTGTTCTCTTGCTGCATGAGTAGTATGGCAGGGGAGGAGACAGGAGATGAAAAGTGGAGTGGCTGAGATATGCATGCAGAAATTTTGCTGGACTACGCCCACCTTGTCTAGCCAGCTAATTGGTGGAACAATTATTATACCTCCTCCCATGGATTCTCACTCAACTGACAAATTTAATTTAAAGGACTCAATGGTGTATTGTTTGCATGATTGTGTGTAAAAAGATAAATATAACACATCAAGGAAAGCTTCCAAAAAACTTCTTTCATTCATCATTATTAATAAATTCATTAGCGACTGAAACCAAGTCAAGTGAGCCAGTTAAATCTTTGTGGACATGGAGAAGCAAGCAAGTATTAAGCTTTACTTCAAGTCATCGTAGACCTTATGTACGTTAAGACACGCTTCAGTGCAGAAAAGGTTCTTTCAGCCGTTGCAGATGTAACAGGGATTGTTAGATAGAGACGAAGGAGCTGATGCACAGTTGGTAGCATTGCTTTGAAAATGCTTTTCTTGTTCATTACATCACAGATCGTCTGTACAGAAGTGACTTTCTTCACTTCAGGGCTACCTTGCTTGACAACATCTTGTAAGAGTTGGAGGTGTCTGGCTAAGTCTGACATATTGACATCATCTTTGTAGCAAGATTTCTTCAGCTCTTCCATGCTGTCTTCATAATCATTACCATTTGCTGCACTCACAAGAGTTTTTTCAATTGCCCGGATTGATGGAATAAGTTGTTTACTAAACCTGTCTTCCAACTCACCATAGAGCAGGTCACACGCTTCAAAGAACATTTGCCGAAAGTATGCCTTTGCAGACATAAAAAGGTATGGTTCACTCCCACTTTCAAAACGTGGAGGATGCCTTCTGTAACGAGTTAATTCTGGTTGGCCAATATTGAACTTTTCAGCAATGGTGACAAACTTGTCATAAAACCTGTCAAAATTTTCATCTGTCCTGTTTCGTTTGAAGACTATCTTGGCAGCATCAACAGCAGAGAGTGCTTCATTCAAAGCTATGACTTCTGAGCTGACTAGCAGGTTATTAATGGTAAATCCTGCAAGCTTAAGGATATTGGAGAGTTGACATCAACATCAACACCTCCATTTAGTAACGGTAAACTTGGATATTTGTTTGTCTGCAGGACTGAGAGGAGTTCACAATCTATCTTGTTCTTCTGGTGTACTAATAGCAGCTTGACAGAGTTCACTCGTGCTTGAGTATACTGACCTGTGATTTCCTGATTTCAGCCATCTTGAGGCATCTCTTTCCCATCAGAGATAGTTCTAAGCAAACAATTTGCTTGTAATACACAATTCTATCATGGAAGAAATGACAGCAGCTTCAGCAGTTCACATAATGGAAGTTGTGAACGACAAGTTATTCTGCTATAGTATATCTGTGACATAAATTCTATCTGCATTGCTCCAGTCATCAACATGTTAATTCTGGGTTTAGCTAGTAATTTCTTGTCTTCTTGTAGGTAGCTGCTTGACTATAAAAACAAAAACAAATAGAATAGAAACAAGACAAAAATGTATACAATATATATATATATATATATATATGGGATTGACTTGTCAAAAAAAAATCTTTACCAATGTATATATACAACAAACATTTACATGACCCTTTACCTATTAACCCTATGGGTATCAACACTCCCTTCAGTGTTGTAGTTAAATCATCCACACTCGGCAAGCAATAGAGCTATGTATTAGGGCATTTTTTGATAGGGATTTTTTTGTTGTGATCACTGTCAGAATTTTGCCAAACCTCTATACTTTCTGAAACTTCTTTCAAGCATATCATCATGCAGCAAGTTGCATTCTGATATCAAAATGAGTTGTAGGGGATGAAGGACAACAAAGTTACACATGTTTACAAAAATATATATACGTAATGACCCACCTACTCAAGTTTTAGCGCCTAATCATTGAATGCAATAGAGTCTTGTGTATATAGCTTACAAATAAGCCACACTATTAGCATAGAATTAGTAAAGGGTAAGGCTACACAAGTCTATATTTTATTCCTTTGAGTTACAGAGTTCTGTAGTGCTTGATAATGTAAATAATAATTGTCATCTTCAACCCTCAAAGCAAATATTCAAACCACTCCTTTTACTGGTACACAACATTTCGATGGCTTCACTGTCCAATTGTACACATAGGATTGCCTTCTTTGATATTCTTGAAGACACTGTCTCCCAGTTACTTCAAGCTGCTTCTGTATCGATAGCATTGCATACATGCTACACTTGTGTGAGACTAAGTAGGCATTCCTACAAACCTCTGGAAAGAAACTCAGCGTTGAACCTCACATCATGTCTTCTTTCAACATCATAGGGACTTAGCCACACACCTACTGACACATCTTCACTGTTGTACAAGGTAAGGCCCTCAGAGTTAGATGTTATTCGTCTGACAAGGTCTTGTGATACTATATAGCCACCACCAACTGCATAAGGCAGGTATGTATCACTCAAAAACCACTTGTCCTCTCTCCATCTTCCTTTGCTATCTACAACAGCTCCACCAATAAAAAATCCCCAATAGTAACTTTATTTTGACTCCCTCCCAGTTCATTCAAAATACTTTCCAAGTCTACAAACCTGTCATCGTCGCATTTCATGAGGTAAGAGAAGCTGTAATGAGTGCTTATTGCCACAAAACTCTCCAGGTTAGGTTGTTGTAGGAGTCATACAAGTATGTCAATTTATAATTTATCCATATTTCCAGAAGAGAGGCCTTCAGTTCCTATAGAAAATTGAAATACAACCTGTACACTTTTTTGGTACCCTTTCATCCACGTTTATCTTATAGTATCTCGACGTTCCTTATTGCTGAAAGAAGTACAGAGGATATATTTACCACACAAAGTTCCGTTGGATAATGGGAAAGGAATTTGTCCCTGAAAAAGACATAAGTACACTCATTATGGACACTAACAACATATTTTTGGTCTTTTCACCCTTCACTACTATATAGATATTATAATAATTGCATTTCAAGTTTCATTGCATATCTCTTGAGAAATGAATAAGGGGGAACGAAGGATGATACTTTTCTTTGATAAAGTGTTAAAAAGCTGTGGTTATGAATTGGGAGCTCCAAAAATCCTGCACACTTCACTCTATGAACTTGGTATATAATTCAATAGATAGATATCTCTGTGTGCTCTATAAATCAATACAAACCAAGACCATAATATATCACAGCAACACCTCCTTATTGACCCTCATAAACCCCCCCCCCACCCCCAAAATTGCTGACAGGAAAGGATGATAGATATAGTTACTTGGTTGTTTAACACACTCTAGCTTTTCCTCGTTCTTTGCCTAGTAATTTATCAATGATGTATTAAACATATGTTCACCTGCCAAAAAATAAGAATGCATTAACCACATTAAGTAGAGCTGGCATAGTAAATGGTCTGCATAAATGTGAGCTAATGTAAATCACGAATGCTTGAAGGGAATGACGAAGAAAATGGCCTATACAAAGGAAAACTGGTCACACAGGCAAGCGAGAATGGGCTGCATTATCCCCTGGAGGAATAGTGGATTTTACCGGCATATTTATTACTATATGTTCAACCGTAAAAAATATGAACAGGTTGCTCACCTTAAAACGCTCACCAACTTAAATTTGGAAATGGTCTTCTTAAGGCTGTTCACAATAGTTATGATGCATGGCGATCATTCTGTTTCCCCATCTGTCTAGCAATGGCATGCTACAAATTATTGGTGGGAAAACAATGCAAGAGAATGATCATCAACAAGATTGTAGAAATGTGCTCCTCAACAGTCCCCATGACATTCATCAACATCATAGGTCATAGCCCCATCCACAATGATAGTTTGAAAAGCACTAATTCAACTTCACACTACTGGAGTGATCTTACTCTCACATATGGTCTGGGTGGTGTTCAGCATACTTTTGGGCCCTGTACGAAGCTATAAAACATTCAATTGAATTTCCCCTCTGTTTAAGAATGGTACATATTTAGCACATAATTGCAAGTCCTGCTGGGCTACATGTGTGTAAAGAGATAATGAAGCAAACTGGGAGATCTTTTCCAAGTACAGTCAATACACGTGTTTGTTTTCGAACTGCAGGTTGGAATGTCAAGTGAAATCACCCTCGAACTCGGCTTTTTAATCACTACTTTCCAGCATCGAGTCTTGAATGGCTATAACAAATGTAATTGATAGAGCCATTCTATACAACATTAGAGGTTGAATAGATTTTTTAAGTGGAATATGTTCGTGTGAAGTGGGGTCTAAATTATAAAATGACATAACATTATTGTTACAACATTGGAGCTCTGTAGATTCTGCACACTTCACCGATATATATATATAGCTCAAAAGATAGGCCTCTCTGTGTGCTCTCTTTGATACTAAAATATGTTTCATGGGTATAACTATACCCAAGTTACTAGAGCTAAAGTGGGGAGGCCTCAAAACCCGAGTGCCTGAGTTTGCAACATGTCTAACTACAGACTGCCAAGTGCTATATAGACAGCTCAAATTTGCACCAGTGGCTACAGGAAGCCCTACTTGCATACAACGAACATTAGGCTCTAAAACTTGAGTTCGTGGTCAAGCATGCGGTTGGAAAATAAATTCACTTATAATTCCTTAGTCGACTTCAGAAGTAAGTGTGATCTCCTGTAATTCAGTGACACTAATTATGTTACTCATCTTTGGTAGCATGTGTGTGTTTCCTGTCCCCCACCTGCTTTCCCTATAATAAAAAGAACACAGCTGAATTAGAATCTCTTCTTGTTATATCCACCTTAGTTGTGAATACCTAAGCATATTGGACTTGTATTCACTTGTACTTTGACAAGTATGGTAAACACTATGGTAGGCATAAATGTTGTTATTATGCCATAGCATAATAACTTGTTGCTAATACCAGTACATGTATAAATTGAATCTACCCTTCTACACATTGCTAATTTGATGCAGTACTAATTATTAACTCTCTTTCTTTTGTGCTTGCTAACCTTTTTTTATTTCTAACTTGTAATAAGATAAAAATTATTATTTGTTCCCCAAAGTCCCCAAAGACTGAGAATTTCCTACTTTTGTTGATGTAGTGGATTCCTAAGCTATAACCTAACTAAGAATCCTGCACCCCACTATGGCTGGTGATGTCGGTGCTCATTCCCTGACTGAGAGCTGTGCCTTGGTGTCTGACAGTACCTGGATGGTCCTCTCCACTGCTACCATGTTATGCAAGACTTGCCTTGATGTGGCACCTTTCGTTCATTTGGCTAGCAGACTGTCCACATGTTCGGCCAACTCCTGTCTAGACTCTCTGTTAAGCCGTGCCATTTGGTCCGGTAGAAATCTGCCGTGATGCCATGGTAAGCGATGAGTGTCTGGCATAGCGTATCAAAATCTTTCTTTTGCTCTTCTGGGAGACCAGATTGGTAGTCTCTGGACTTGTCTTCCAGCACAGTGAGAGGGTTCGTGACCAGGTGTACCTCAAAGACTGTCACATGTGTCCTAAAATTATCTAGGAATGTCTCTATCTCCATCACATCCTTGAGCTGAACAGACTGCCGGGCATCATTGCCATTACTTTGATTCTGTCTCTCCCTGCCTTCTTCGCATTCATGAGGTCTCACACACTCCCTTTCTTCTTCTCTCTGTCTTGCCTCCTGTCTGAGGGCAATCAGTCTCCTCTTTAGCTTCTTGCCATCTCCTCTCATCTTCCTGTTTGTCCTCTTCTCTGATTCTTTCAACATCCTCCCTCTCCTGCTGCCTGTTCTTGGCATCATCCTGTCTGCTGGTGATGCCAGTCTGGGTCAGCACCTGCAACATCTGGAACCATCTGTCAGACTCCTCTTTTCTCCTAGCATCCTCTTTTTGCTCTGCTCTCTCTCTCCTCTTTGGCTTCTTGCCATCTCATGTCTTCATGTTCGTCTTCTCTCTCTTCTCTCCTATATACTCATGTCTTCATCCATTCTCATCACGATGCTTGCATGTTCACATTTCTGTCTTTCCATTTGTGTTTTCATCTCGTAGCCAATTGTGTCATCTGATGTTCCACTGCTGCTTCCAATGTCATCCTTTTGGTATTTGGTGGGATTGGGTATGTCCCCGTAGCTGCTGTTTCAGGTGGTTAGCCATTGCAGTTTCTTTGGTGTTGGTTCTAGTCTATAGCTGCCACCAGTGTAGTGGATTCCTAAGCTATAAACTAAGAACACTGCTATATATTGGCAATTGATTCTTATTCCAAGTACATGCAGCTACCTAGTGCTATTGCAGTGTCCAGAAGTTTGTATGCAAGGGAGATCTTCTTTTATCTGCCTTGACTCCCTCGAATGTTTTCTTGGAACACTGTGCATGATCTTACACTTAAATCGTTGGTCAACATTGAGAGTTGGTGGGTATGTGTTGTGTTTCCCTTCTGAAATGCCATCCTATGTCAGTATGGCAGTTATTGTAAATGCTACCATAGACTATGTGCTATATAAGTACTCACCTTAAAATCTTCTGAAAAAGGTGAGGGGTCTCTTGAGCCTTGGGATAGCACTTACAGTAAAGGAACAATTAATGCACATGGCATACTGCAGGCTGGTGCACCACATGGACACATCATGTGTCATGTACAGCAGCAACAGCTATTGGTTAGTTTAGAGCTGTATGGTTCCTCAGGTTCGCTAAATTCAGCCAACAAATTCACTAACTTCAGTAGTGCTGGGTGTGCATAAACGAAACAGCTGCAGTCAACATCAGTTACTGGTTTGCAAGTATGGATAGTATGGATTAGTTCTTCCTCTGTATGTCCCAATCTAGCATTACATCATTATGATGACATCTTCATTATTGTACTTGATTAGAGTGTTAGTTATATAGGTTTAGGTAGTACAGTTGTTATGATTAGATCCAGGAGAGTGGCTAGCCAGAATATGAGTAGAGTTAGGGCCAGAATAGTGGTTAGGGTCAGGATCAGAACAGTGGCTAGAGTTAGGACCAAAATAATGGCTCTTACTAGGGTAGCTAATGGCTAGAATTATAACCATGGCAGTGGCTAAGGTTAGGACCAGGCAGTGGCTAGAATGGGACCAGGCAGTGGCTAGAAGAAGACGAGGCCATGGCTATAGTTATAGTGTAAGACAATGGAAGTCCATGGCAAGGGTGACCAGGGAAATGGCTAGGGTTAGGACCAAAGCAGTTGGGATCTGGAAAGGGTTGGGTTTAGGACCATGGAAGTGACTAGGCAGGACAGTGGCTTGGGTTTAGGGCCAGGAAAGTGAATATAGCTAGGGCTGTAATTTGAGAGCTTTACCTGACCAAGGGTGGAAATTCTAGCTTGCAACAAGTTAGCACCTAAACCACATCTGGGAATGTATACACCCATAAGTATGAGCTTAAAAGTGCATACATCAGATTATTACCTACAAATCATACCTCATATATTGAATACATTAATGAATAAGATGATTCCATATCTGACTAGAATGACATATTGCTTTCTTGCAATCAAGGGTTGGGTCAGAAGGGTCCATGGTTACTGTTGAAGGTTGGCCCCGGAGGGCTCCATCATAGATTTGAGCCAATAGTGCCCTTTTAGGATTGGACCTGGTTAGGCCCATTGAGGGTGGGGCGTAGAAGCCCCCATCAAGGATTAGGCCAGGAGGATCCAAGGGTTACTGTTGAATGAAACACATGGATAAAAGATAGCCAATCCCATAAATACACCTGTATATTGCTCATGTGTGTGCAGTATATAGGAGCCGTGAAGCTGAGCTGAAAAGCCTGCAAGTTTAAAGATATTGGAGAGTTGACATCAACATCAACACCTCCATTTAGTAACAGTGAACTTGGATATTTGTTTGTCTGCAGGACTGAGAGGAGTTCACCCACAATCTATCTTGTTCTTCTGGTGTACTAACAGCAGCTCTTCCTACTAGCGAAGAAGTGAGCGGCCAGTGGCTATACAGAGAATCTTGTTCTAAGAAAGATCAATCACATCTGATCTCAGAAATCATGTACTGTATACTGTTCTGTTTGTTCTACTTGACATAGTTCACTTGTGCTTGAGTATACTGACCTGTGATTTCCTGATTTCAGCCATCTTGAGGCATCTCTTTCCCATCAGAGATAGTTTTAAGCCAAACAATTTGCTATCATGGAAGAAATGACAGCAGCTTCAGCTAGAGTGCACATAATGGAAGTTGTAAACGACAAGTTATTCTGCTATAGTATTGCTAATCCTACCTGTGACGTAAATTCTATCTGCATTGCTCCAGTCATCAACAAGTTAATTCTGGGTTTAGCTAGTAATTTCTTGTCTTCTTGTAGGTAGCTGCTTGACTATAAAAACAAAAACAAATAGAAACATGACAAAAATGTATACAACAAATATGTATATATATATATACAGGATTGACTTGTCAAAAAAAAATCTTTACCAATGTATATATACAACAAACATTTACATGACCCTTTACCCATTAACCCTATGGGTGTGAAATTAAACTAAATAATGCAAACATTTATTGTGGGTGATCCGTAGGACTTTTTAATTGACAAGTTTATATCAAAATGATCAGCATAGGTTATTAAAAAAAAATAAAAAAAGCATCTCACTGTTGAAAACACCACAGGTGGTTTTATTTAGAAATATATACCGGATATAAACAAGGTGTGCCAATGACAAATTTTAATTAGATTAGTGGAAATTAGATTAGTGGACATAAATGAAGTGTGATAAATGACAATTAGACTTTCAAATAGAAAATAGCTAGACTGGAGCAAGTAAAATCAATACCGATACCTGCTGTGATACAATTCAAAACATTCAGTTTGACATAAGAAAATTTTACACTTAGAACAATAGTCATTTGTTTTTTTTAATCAGTTCTTTTTCCATCTTTTTCCATCTGGCTTTTTTGTTGTTGCCACACACGGCACATCTTCCTCTGTGGTTCTCTCTGGAACAATAATGCTTGCCATGCAAACGACTGTCAGAATGGGGTGATACACGACCATGCACAATAGTTCCAGAATCAGAACATAAACGCTTATTCATATGTTCTGTAAACGATACATTTTTAGTAGCATATAGAATATAAAATATGACTGTTGATAATCGCCATATCAAATACTCTCCAAAATACTCGTCTATACTATAGTTTTTCGATCTATGGCAAGTAACTGGTCCATGTGGTCTACACCACCCATGTTTTGATTATAGTCACTAATTAGCACTGGTCGCTGCACTTCTTGTACCTTTCTACACGAAGTAGTGAAGTCTACCATTGTATTTCCATGCAAAGTAGATAGGCAAAACACATCCCTTTGGTCTTTCCAGTGAACAAATGTCATGCCAGACTTCTTTTCCTTCTTGAAAATTGCTTCACCACGCTTCAAACGTTTATAAACTGCCTGTTTTGGTTAGCCACATCTGTTGGATCGAACTGTACCACAAGCATGTGTACCACCTTTTAGAAGGTCTGTAAAGAGTTTAGGTGAGGTGTAATATAGTAGTTATCTACATACAGATGGTAACCTTTGTTCATGAAATTGTCCATAAGGGAAATAACGACATTATAGGCCAACCCACATTCAACACCTGAAATACTAGCTCCAGTGTACACATCAAAGACTGAGACATAACCATGGAATCAGCAGTTTTATTCCCCACTTTTTAGGCTTTTTTGGTAAATATTGAAGAAATAATATTCTAGCCTTTATGCCGATCATTTGTTCATTAATGGAAATGTGTTGTGTGGTGTGTATAGGAAGCAAGAAAATTCTCCTTGGTAGTATTCAATATTGGTCGAATCTTGTGTAATCGATCATACAAGGGGTCGTCTTTTCTATCAAATCCAAATACCACAGAACTTTCCGTTGTTGGTAGGGGGAAAAAGGGAAAAAATGGGGGAAAACGGGGGCAGTGTGTGGAAGTGAATGATTCCATCACAAGATTGAACTGGGAACATTTAATACCAAAGGAAATAAAAGTCAATAGGCTCCAGGTGTGAAAGACTTACTTAATTTATTTGATTTCCTTACTAACTTAGATATATACATGCACTCTATTGAGGGAGTGCTTTCAAGCTGGTATATATATGCATCCAGTGGCCACTAAACACACACATACATAATCTGTCTGTATATTTCACAGAGAGGCAGAGAGACATAGTTGTCCATTATGGCTACTGATTTTGTTTTTTGTTTTTTTGGTCAAAGCTGTCCCACAGAATATCCCGATGTTGGTTGGAGGAGAAGAAGAAAAAAAGTGAACGATTCCACACAGGATCGAACTGGGTATACCTTGATTACCAAAGCAAACATAAAATTCCCAGATTTTCCCCCTTGTGTGGGAATGCTTTTAAGCTGGTGTAATAGCATCTAGTGGCTTTAAACAACCACACACACATACAAACACCCACATACACACAC
Organism: Cladorhizidae sp. MBARI D1340-BT2; assembly: GCA_028752905.1. Taxonomy (NCBI): domain Eukaryota; kingdom Metazoa; phylum Porifera; class Demospongiae; order Poecilosclerida; family Cladorhizidae; species Cladorhizidae sp. MBARI D1340-BT2. Next base: position 35,701,810 of record JAQNBH010000008.1, read on the forward strand.
ATACAAACACCCCCACACACACAAACACCCACACACACACGTAGTACAGAGAGACACAGCTATCCAATTTAAATATGATTCCACTCAGAATCGAATTGGGTATTTTGAAATTGCCACACCATATTTAAATGGAAACTTTGTGTACCACACACAGACATAATAATTATACTGATTTTACTCTCCCCACCCCCTTCTTTTGTCTAATCTATCCCACAGAAGTTTTCCATTGTTGGTTAAAAAAGGGAGAGGGTTAGGGGGAAAGTGCTCAAGGATCGAACTTGCACAAACCTTGAATGCTATTCTGCCTGCGGTCGAACCACCAGGGACCCTGCATACCAACAATAATGGACAACCTTACAGAACTACACCTTCATCATTTTTTTTGAAGAAAACATGAAGCCTCTATATAGCTAGCATGTGAGTGAGAAAATTATCTAGCATCATTGTATCTACTCGAGTAGTTTATGAGGCATTTCTAAATGTGTAATTAAATAAAGACCATATATAATTCCATCATCTCTTGAAGTCCACCATTTCTTGATATATATTTGTCCTTCAACTTACATAATTTTCTAGATCAACTCGTCACTATTCCACATTGCCATCTATTGGAAACGTCGAGTGGGCAAATTCAATTAGACCGCGCACAAGCAGGAAATACGAAAGCTGCCCAAGAAAATGCTGTCTAGAGTGGGAAAGCACGGCTATATGGAAGTGATAATGAAGAAAAAACTGTGGCGTTTCAGTCGAGACACAAGGGTTACACGAGTACAGCATTCACAGTTTAAAAGCGCAAGAGGGCGGACAAACTCTACAGAAAAGAGAGGGAGAGACGATTATTTCGCTAGCGACGTAAAGCCATCCAATAATTGTGCGCATGCCAGTTCAAATAATAAGGCGTGTCCTCGTATATCACGCACCAGCTCTATGCAGATGACGTATTTGAAACCGTACAAGAAACTTGATTGTTGAAGTTAGCTGAGACCAGTTTTGTGCCCGCACTTTTAAATGTAAGCAAATCAAGTCATGTATAAGACAATGTACTTTGTGTTGCTTTTGATACTCTGTGTAGCAGTTTTTCTATTCAGTTTTGACTTCAGTAGTGATTCGTTATCATTAAATGATGTATACGAAACTGGATATAGCTTGTCTACAAACTACGGTGGCGAAAATATGCCGCACGTGGAACTAATGGTTTTAATTTCGTCTCGTGTGAAAGGAAAAACAGAGCGTGATTCCATTAGAGAGACATGGATGAAAAATTACAGAGCAAAGGTATCTGCTGCCATGGTAAAATTCGCTATTGGAACTAGAGGACTTTCCTCCCATGATATAAAGATGTTGACTCTAGAGGACGCCATTTATGATGACCTGCTGCTCTTACCTCATTTGCATGACACCTACAAGAACCTCACAATAAAATTGCTGCAGAGTTTTGTGGCACTGGACAACCGTTACAGCTTCTCTTATCTCCTTAAGTGTGATGATGACACCTTCGTAAACATGGACACAATTTTGAGAGAGTTAAGACAGCGAAAATCAAATAAACTGTATTACTGGGGCTTTCATGTTAAGAAAGCTGAAGTTCATAGGAAGGGGAAATGGTCGGAAGAGGTCTGGTTTCTATGTGATACCTTCTTTCCTTATATGCTATGGGTGGTGGATACATATTGTCCCAAGACCTTGTCAGACAAATAGCAGCCAGCTCTGATGACCTTGTCCACTATACCAATGACGATGCAGCAGTTGGAGCATGGTTGAGTCCTTTTGACATAGATAACCATCATGATAAAAGATTTAACACATACCCACTCTCTTCTAAATGTTCCGATAGTCAAGTCTTGCTTGCTGAAAGAAATGTAGATGATATGTTTGCCATGCAAAGGTCATTGGATAATGGGAAAGGAATATGTCCTTGAGAACGATGTAAATAGACTCATTATGGACACTAACTAGATGCTTAATAACATTGGAAATGTCAGGAAGTTGTATCATAATTATGATGTAATTGCTGTAATTGAGCCTAATAACAGGAAGTGACAGTTTACTATGTGAGGGAAGCCAAGAAAAAACGTCCTTCTGAATAAAGCATTCCAACATTAGCAACAAACAGTCGGGCCAATCAGAATACTAGAATCTGGCACGCGATGAACTGCTGTGTAGTTTCTACTAAATGTTGGCCTTTGTGGATGAAAATAAGTTTATTGGAGCCTTGACAACTCCCCCTGTTTGTGGCATTTATCTGCTAAAGCATACGGGGATGCCAGGGCAAGGACAATGCGTAGAATCAGGTATATATAGGCCAGGAAAAAATGTTATAGGGCTAGCTAGTACAGCTCCACGTGTCTAGTGGTTTTCAACTGGATGTACTAGGATTTTGGTAGCTAATAATAGTTTGATAGAGTAATATTGACTAGCTAGTTATTTAGCACTGCTGTTGTTTGGTATATAGCTGTTTGGTAACGATAGTTTTATGACTGTAGTTGAAGAATTTCTAAAGTCGAACATCTGACCAATCAAAATGGTAGAATTCAGAATGTGTTGTGGGCAGCTGCAGCTGTTTAGCAAAATGGCATTTGTGTGGACGAGAAACTCGTTGATTTGTGTATGGACTGCTGTGTCAGTCAAGAGAGGTACAACAGCACTTGCCTGAGAGGATCCCTGGCATGTGTGTTTTATGTTGTATAGCCTATGTTGTTTTAGCTTAGGTGTAGTTGTATAAGACCCTTATAAGATAATCCCTTATAAGTTATCAACTGAGAACTTAAGACAAGTTTAATTTTTTTGGACACCAGCAGGGTTTCATTTAGAAAATTGGGGGAATTTGGATTTTAAGGGGGGGGGGGCATGATGGTTAAAGATGTGACAAAGTTTCACAAACGCCATCGTTATGCTTGAATGTGTGTGTGTGTGTATGTGTGTGCAGGATTTCATACAGAATTTTGAGTTTTGTATGGTTGAATGTGTGTGTGTGTGTGCAGGATTTCAACAGGATTTTGAGTTTTGGAAGGGGGTAGGAACTCCAAAGTTTGGTGTTGACGTGGAGGGGGGTGTATAGCACTAGTCTGGGGGCATGCTCCCCCAGAATTAAAATATATATCGAGACGGCTGGTTCATTTGGCAAGTCTGCAGGTCATTTCTTTTCGGATTTGGGTAACCGTCTCAAACTGGAAATGGATGATCCCCGCTCCTCCTTTTTCCTTTCCCAACGGATTGCAGTAGCCGTTCAGTGAGGTAATACTGCAGCTGTGCTGGGCACCAGCTTTAGTTGTAATGACGATTATTTTTTATAAGTAGTCTATATTGTTTTAATGTTTGTTTGTTTTTCTGTTTATTGGACAATGTATATATATTATATAATTATATATGTATGTGTAATTATACACTGCTATGTATATATATAATTATACACTCCTATGTAAAAAAAAAAAATATATATATATATAGATACTCTGAGATTGATTCTGAGACATTCTGGGGGTTCTAGTAGTCAGTTCTAAAAGGGAAGTCTACACAGCAGGACTCAGTTTTATTTGTGTTGTGACGGGTGGGACGAAATAAATTGTTAAGGAAACATGTTTTTGGGGTGGGGGGGGGGGGGGGGGGGGGGGGGGAAAGGGGATAAACTGGTCTTTGGGAGATTCCAGGGCTCCCCCCTCTAAATGAGGAAACCCTAGTTTGTGTGAACTCCCCTGTTTTTTTTGTTTTTTGGTTTTGGGTTGGCTGAGGTGCTTCTGCCTTGAGTACTATAATGTAGAACCGACAGTTGAAACAAAGGTTGTAGAAAGGTAAACTGGTGTGTAGAAATGCTGTCCATGTGATCTATTTATAGAAGGGAACACTACTTATACTACATCACTTCATCTGTGGCTAATCTGATTGGTTAATAACTGTAGGTTACATAGGCGCATAACCTACATGGATGTAGTTTAGCATGTGCGCAATGTAGTACATAAGTATACGCCAGTGTAACCTACTCGTTTGCGCTTTAGCTATTAATGTTCACTGTTCATGAAGCTTTAATGTCATGATAATATTCACTTGATATAATTTATATAGATGTTCTGTGCTGCAGTGTAACCTACTCGTTTGTACATAACACTGCAAAATATCTGGGCTCATAAATCCCTGAAGTTGAAGGAGTTTTTGATTATCAGTTGAAGGAAGTCGTTCCAACTCAGCTGCGTGTTTATCTAGCAGTACTTTTTCAATAGCCTTGAGTAAAAAATTCTTCCATTTCTAGTTGCTATGTAGTTTAGCGCATGCGCAATGTAGTATAAGTAAGATAGTTATGCGCCAGTGTAACCTACTTGTTTGCTGTTACATTCCTCGGCTTCGCCTCGGGGTAACCACAAACTCGGAGGTTACATAGGCCATAACCGACTCTTTTGTATAGGCTATCCTATACACTTACATCATCATATTATTGAATGGTATATAAATTGAAGCAAAACATAAAAATGGATATTCGTTCGTATTTCAGGAGTGCATCCAAGTCTTCGGTAGTTTCTAGCTCCAGTGATTCTGAGGATGGTAATGAGTCTGAGATTGCCAATCCTCCTAAGAAGCATTGCTTAAGTTCTACATTCTAAACCACCTTCCAAGTCACTGGAATCAGGAGATACAACAAAAAGTGGGAAGAAACTTTTCCCTGGTTAGAGTTTGATGAAAATTTACAGGGTGCATTCTGCAAATTATGCAAAAAGATGGAAGATCTCTTCAGAGACTGGTGGGGATTGGATTACCAAACCATTCACTAACTGGAAGAAGGCGACTCAAAATTAAATCACTTTCAAAAAGTGAAGCGCACCTTCTATCCCGTCAATTGGACGTGGAAGCTGATAGAGCTAGAAGAGAAGGATCCATTATCAGCCGGCTTCAAAATGTTGGAGAGCAGCAAAGATTACAAAATAGGACGGATCTAATCTAATATACTCACTTTCTAGCTCATCAGCACATCGCACATATATACTACTAACTTTGACAAACTAGTTGAATTGGTAGCGAGTTGTGTTGGTGAAGACTCTTCAAACCTTTCTTGACAAAGCTGGAAGAAATGCAATGTACACCTCAAAAACGGCTGTAGTAGAGTTTGTGAATGCTCTTGGAACATAGGTGGAAGAATCTCTACTCAAGTGGGCACCCTTTTTTAGCATCATGGCTAATGAATACACTGATGTTATTACCTTAGAGGAGCTGACAATTTGTTGTCGTTGGGTGGAGAGCGGTGTTGTACCAGAAGAACACTTCATTGAAATTTTACCCTTGAAGAAAGCTAATGCTGAAAGTTTTTATTCTGCTTTAGTGGAGTACTGCAAGGAAAAGAACATTCAGTTGGGAAGGTTTTTATGAATGGGGTTTGATGGATCCGGCACTGCACATGATGTAAGCAAATAACAACTTGCTCCATATTAGAAATATCCATAACTTCATCTGCTATTGGAGAAAAAATCTTGAATTTCGAATTGAAACAGCAAAGTCTCTTAAAATTTGGCTGGCCATTATCATTATAAGTTCATTTTGAACTTAGGGGCAGACATACTTGTCAATCCTATGCTGAAGGTAAGTGGTAATCCTCTGATCATCTAATGCATGCAACTTCATTAGCTGTGTCACAGAACACTTATGAAAGCACTCTCACCTCAAAATGAAGAGGGGGTTAGTTTTTTCTTATTTTTTCTGAGTTGTGAGTTTTTCCCCCCAGAAGGGTTCCTCAGTTTTTTCTTCTCCACTAACCAAACCAAAACCTGTACCTCCCACTCACTATATCATCACTCACACCATCCACCAGTCACAAAAGTACAATACGTGCTCGCCACTCTTTATATGCAACCACATGCCCGGAGCCTCTCATTCTTAGCACTGACAAAGATACCCCCCATCTATCGAAAGCTTTGTTGCAATGAGAATTTATTGATCTCGGTGAAAATTCAATCTAACAAGAACTGTTTGAAGGTTACCCAACCAATTGATAAGTCCTCAATGTCTCCAACCACTACTCAGCATTGAACAGCCTCTCCCTGAGGAGCCGCAGGATCTCCAAAGGATGGTGGCTCCAACCCCGGACCGGTGACGAGGAAGGCTCCTTCCCCACAAGTGGCCAAACCTACCGCTCTCCAAACACAAACCATCACTTTTGCTCGCTGGAAGGGAGAAGAGGATAGTGTTCTGTGAAGTCTCGAACACCCCTCCAAACTCTGAGTTGCCACATGCACATACCAATAACTACACCTAGCTTCTCCCTCTCAGAAGGGTACTCAACCCCTACCATTAATAGACCCAATGCTACTGACAGCTTCCTCCAGCAGACAGACTCTGAGCTGGCATCCATCCACATGCCCACATTGGGAGATTGGTCCCCTGGCCAAATCCGAGACCATGGCTCTGCTGGGAGGATTTGGTACCCCTCAGGCTTCATGCCAAAGCCCCCATCCCAACCCCAACAATGAGCTGGCATCCAACATGCTCACATTGGCAGATTGGACCCCAGACTAAATCCCAGACCATGGCTCTGCTGAAAGTATTGGTACCCATATGGGTTCAGACCCAAGCTCCCAGCCCAACCCTAACATGGAGCAGAAGATCACGGCTTCAGCTGAAGATCTTGATGTCAACTGACCTGCTCTACCTTGCAATCACCAGACTCTTTGCCACTTCAACAATAGTCCTGTGCCTACCTTTCATGCGGCAGTGGATGACAACTATAGGATAATTTATCTTGAGCCACTTGATCTCATCAATTTTTGCATTGTGGCTTGTTTTCAACACCCTACCAGACCCATGAAGAAGTCTAGTCACTCCTCCTTAAGGTGGCAGCTGCAAAGCCACATGAAGATAACTGCAATTCCTGCTCCCTTTTTGTGGTTCTGATTTCGATTTCCTGCTACTTCCAACACAACCAGAATTTATTTTCTCAAAAGTTTTGAACCAATGGAGAAGTGCTTGTGTCCAATACCATCAAGTATTGCTATTTGCAACTAATAATGTCTCATATCGGCAAACTGGTGAAGCGATGCCAGCAACAAATGCTGAGAGTGAGAATCATTCAGTACTGTCCATTGAATCAAAACTTACCTAAACTCAACGATGTCTCAACAGCGTCTGAACCATCTGATGCGCTTGCATGTCCACAAGAACCACACTGACAGTCTCAGCCTTGTGGATGGGTTTTATTGCTGGTAATGACAGTAGAAATCTTGTGTGCACAGTTCAAAGTATCTGGACTTGATTTTGCATGATACTAGTTAGCTAGGTTTTGAGCTACCCCACCTCTGGATAGCTTCCAGCTGCCCTTTAATGGATTGGTACAGCACATTCCAAGTATATAATGTGAATATTTTTTTAAAATCTACATGATCCATGACTACCAACATTTTAGGAGATAATTCATTCATAATTTGCAACCTCAAAGTATGGATCCCTTCTTTGAGTGGACAATCCATGCTTTACTCATGGCATATACAATAATATTTATAGTAAATGTGTTCAAAATAACATGATCCTAGGCCTAGAGTAGAGATCCATGATATAAACAATTTAACAGGAAAGTATGGAGTTTGTAAGTCAAAGTAATAAGTTTTATTAGCTGAATCTACATGTGAGCTTGCTCAAGTTTTTCTCAGAACTTATGATCAGGCAGCAGTTTACTGGTTTGCCTAGTGAAGAAACTAATCACCCCAAAAGAGGATCTCTTGAAATATAGCCTGAAATATAGTTTACGGGACATGTAGCTATTTGTTCACCAATGATTGGCATGTTGAAAAATATTTCCTGATCAATTTGCTTTCTTTTCATTTCAAGATTGTTCATACTGGTATACTTCCAAAGAGCAGCCAGATCCTATGCCTAGAACTTGATCCATCAAGAGGCTGTGTTGACGATAATATTGTCACAAAAATGAGGGTAGTATTCTAAAAAGAGCACATTCATTTAAGTGTGTGACTTGACACTTGACAGAGTCATTTTGGCATACATCCAGTGCCATTCACGTGAGCCTCCCCTCTGTGAGGCATCTGCTCTCTGTTCAAATGATAATTCAATGACACCATCTGCAACACATTCACAACACGTTTGCATAACTATATATATAGCTACCAGGACTGTCTTGACTCAGAGGCCTGGCTCCTTTAAATAGGCTGGTAACTACAGTTCCTTCCCTGGCCAATCAGAACTGACCAGAGAGATCTCATGACCTACCACTATTGGCTAACACTGCTTATCATTAACAGTATATCTACGTGGTCTCTACTTAATTATCAGTTCCGTCAGGGGTTCATCTGGGTTGAGGAATCCCTGACACCCTCTCTCCTCCATTTATTCATGTATCCCTCTTCCATTGTCCCACCCCCACCCCCAAGTACAAGTGTGAACTTCTCAATAGCAAAGAACGAAAGTGTGCAAGCCATTCTATTTTATTAAGGGAGGTTTAAGAAATTAAAAGTATCACTGCTACAGTTCTATATTTGACTTCTATCATTCTCTTTAGATAATTGCCTTACTCTCCTCTGTTCCTGATAAAATCTTCAAAAAAAGAAAAGAAAAAAAAGTAGTTGTGCTCTACTGGCTCTCCGAAAATGAGCCCCCCTTCCCCCACCTCCTATCTGGGAGGTACCCTACAAAAACACTTCATGCAACAAACACTTCACAGATCAATGTTCCCCTGGCAGGGCACTGGCACTAGAGCCCTACACACAGAAACCACACCAATACATTGTTTTGTTGGAAAAGGACATAATTAGATAATAAGGGGATCGCCCTCTTTGGTCGCGATGCCACTGAATAAGAATTGGTAGTTCACGAATAGCAATGTGTATACAGACTGGCTAGTAATGTGATGCGCATGCGTACATGTAGGACAATGATAATAGGTACGGATCGATTGTGTGTGAGTGTATGTAGTTAGTATTGTCTATCTCCCCCAAGTCTTTGGCCAGTAAGGTTGGAGACTGAGTAGTTAGTATGTTCCAGAGTAGTAGTAGTCTGGTTTCCGATGGGTTCTCTTTGATCTTCTAAGTCCAGGGTCTGGGGTGGCTGTCTGGGTATATAGTGCAGTCTCCTAGGCTGGGCGACCGTGGCTTCTTTGGGGGTTGTATCCTGGTTCAGGGTCCCGTTTGTTCCAGGGGTGGCGATGGTGGGTGTGGTGTCCATGAGTGTGATAGGTGTTGGGAGGTTTCCTGTTGGGATGTGGTCTGAGTGGGTTTCGTCTTTCGTTTTAGTGGGTGTTGGCATCATCGGTGTGGTTTTGTGGTTTCCTGTCGGGTTGTGGTTCGAGTGGGTTTGGTCTTCAGTTTTAGTGGGTGTTCGCATCATTGGTGAGGTTTTGGTGATTGGTGGTGGAGCTTGGGTGGAGATCTTGTTTCTGTGAAGGCTTTGTGCGATATCTTGGGAGATGGTTAGTTTGGCTGCGGATTGTTGGTGTGGGGTGTATCTTCTCAAGAACTTCCTGTTCCTGAGGGAGACTCTCCCTGAGCCGTCCATCTTCACCAGGTACTGGTGGTACTGCCTCACTTCGATCACTGTGCCGGTGCGATCCCATTTGTTGGGGTGGTGACCGGTCTGGTTTTGTACCCTGACGGTGTCTCCTGTCTGTAGTTGAGTGAGGGGTTTAGTATGCTCGCTCCAGCATTCCTGGTTGATGTGATGTCGGTTTCGGAGTGCCTGTTCTCTTAGGTTTAGTGTGTTGCTCCAGGTCTGGTGTGGTATGTATTTCCCTTGGAGGACTGGTATCAGGTCTCTTGTTGGTCGTCCGAATACGCATTCAGCAGGTGACTGTTTTGTGGAGGGGTCTGGGCTGTTCCGGTATTGGAGCATAGCCTTCTGAAATGTGTCAATTGAGAGGTCTCCATCTGTGCCTGTGTTCCCGGATATTAGTCTCTTGATGGTTTTTACTCCGATTTCCGCCCTGCAGTTGCTGTGAGGGTAGGCAACTGAGCTCAGCCTGTGGTTTACCCCCCATGTCTTCAAGAAGTTTGAGGTGATGTGTGACGTGAACTCGGGGCCACCGTCTGTGGCTAGCTCGTCGGGGATGCCATACGTTGAGAAGGTCTTTCTCAGGACATCGGTGAGGCCCTTTGCACCATCTCTTGATCTCTCCACAATAGGCCAGTTGGAGTATCGGTCAATCACCACTAAGTAGTTTTTCCCTAGATGGTGGAAAAAGTCAGCACATATGTACTGGTAGGGATACACTGGTAGGGCTGGTGGGATGGGGGGCATGGCTGCCTGGGATGGGGCCATCCCGTTGCAGATCCTGCAATCCGTTCTGGTAGCTGCAATGTCGGCAGTGATCCCTGGCCAGAATATAGATGACTCTGCCTTGGCTATCATTGCGGATGTACCTTGGTGAGCTGCATGGAGGGCTGCTAGGCATGTTGGTCGAAGTGCTGGCGGGATGATTAGTCGGTCTTTTACACCACAACGCCATCGATGGAGTAGAGGTGGTCCCGATGGGTGTGGTAGTCTCTGATAGCTGGTTGTACTAGGTGGCGTCTGTCCGGGAAGCCGTCTTCGATGGTGTTAAGGAGAAGCATCATGTCGTCATCTGAAGATGTAGCTGTTTGTACTTGCTCCCAGCTGATAGGCTGTATGGAGTCCATGGTCGATGCGAGTGATTCTTGGATTGTGGTGTCCAAGTGGTCGGATATGTGTGACTCATCTGTGGAGATGCCGGCCATGAGGTTCGTTGGGATCGTGGTTGTGGGTCTCAAGGTTTGGTCCGAGGCAGAGTGTGCATCGTCCGTTAGGGTCATCTTGTCTGGGTCCTGTGTGCCGGTGGGGTACCTTGAGAGGGCGTCTGGTGTCTTGTTCTTGACACCTGGGACGTGGATCATTTTGAATTTGTAAGGCAGGGTTTTTTCTTTCAGATTGCGGAGTCTTGTGTTGGTTATCTGCTCCAGGGATCTGTCGCCGAATATCTTGACGAGGGGTTTGTGGTCGACCGCAATGGTGAGGTTTGTGCAGCCTAGGACAAAGTGGCGAGCCTTGTCCAGGGCATCTGCTACAGCGAGGGCCTCTCCCTCAATTGGAGCATAATGGGACTCCACAGCATGTGTGAATCGTGACCCGACTAGGGTGACCTTCCATCCGGTTTGGCAGCAAAAGACGTCGTTGGATGGGCACTGGCAGTGCTTCTGGAATAGCCAGTACCCTATCCCGTTCTTTGACCAGTCGGTTGCTAGACAAGTTGGTTTGGTTTTGTCGTAGATCTTCACACCTTCTTGAATTTCCCTGACGATGGCTAACTTTGAGTTGTTGAATGCCGATTAGTGTGATTCCTTCCAGGAAAACTTCTCCGAGGGTTTAAGTAAGTCCCTGAATGGTATCATGGCCGGTGTCATGCTAAATGTATAGGAGACTTGGTTTACCAGTCCGAACCAGGATCTTACATCTGTCAGGTTTTTAGGGGTCGGGAAGTCATTGATGGCACAGATGTATTTTCTGCATGGCTTGACTGTTGTAGGGGTGATCTCGAATCCGGCGAACTCCACACTGTCCTCCGCGAAATGGAATTTCTCGGGGTTGAGGGTTACACCGTTGGTGGTACAGATGTGGAGCCATTCCACTGCCTGGGAGTATGCATCGGAGATGGTGTCGGACCATAATAGAGTGTCGTCTATGCACTTTGTCTTCTTCTTGATGTGGGACACTATGCCGTCATACCTGCTGGTGTACCCGTCCCCTGAGGTGATGTAGCCCTGGGGGGCGGTGCAGTAGCAGTATCTCCCCCATGGTGTAATGAAGGAGGTGAAGTGTCTGTTGTCCTCGTGGAGTGGTACGGAGTGGTAGCCATTCCAGGCGTCAAATATAGTCTTCTTTGTTTTCATTGGTACTGATCTTGCCTGGTGGAATGGGGATTGGGTGTGGTGTGTCTCCCTTGTGGCGTGTTGGTTGAGGGCCTGGAAGTCAATGGTTCGACGAAGGGAGCCATTCTTTTTGGGGCAGATTACAATCCTGTGGCACCATGTAACTGGGGTTCCGATAGGGACTTTTTCGACGACGCCAAGCCTGACGTCCCTGTCCAGTCCAGCCTTCACTTCGTCTTGCCAGTGGAGGGGGACAGGGATTGGGTTGTGGTTGGCAGTTGGTGTTGCAAGGGGGTCGATCCTTAGCCGTAGGGTTGGGCCAGTCATGAGAGGGAGTGGCTGGTGTTCGCAGGTGTTAAATGCACTTGAGCGATACAAGATTCTCAGGGATTCCTCTAGTTTGCCTCTGTTTTCTTCCATAGCTGGAAGTGGTGGTGAGGTCGGGATGGGTGGTGGGGGTGATCTTCTTGGGCACTGGCATGGTCGGTTGGGTGGGGTCGTCAAGTGGATGGGTGGCGTAGCCCCTGCCTTTGTTGTGGTGCCTGAATCCGAGATCCTTGCGATGCCTGTTTGGGGGAAAGACTGGTTGATGATCCCTAGGTCGGTGCAGGCTTCCTGGCTGAGGAAGACCTTGTGGGTCACATATACCATTTGTCTTGTGGTCCTCCCTGATATGGTGTCGGATAGTCTCAGGATTGTGGCTCCTAGGATTCGCAGGTTGCTGTTGTTGTCAGTATGCATGCGTAGGTTCACTGGTATGAGGTCCTCTGTGGTCAGGCCGAGCTTGTGGAGGATGTTTGTGCCAGCAAGGCAGCTCTGGCATCCTGTATCAGCCATTGCCTCTATGGAGGTCTTTTTGTTGCCCGTCCTTAGGGTGTGTCCTAGGTGGCGGTAGTCGTCCTTGTTGAGGTCGATGTTGAGCCGGATGTACGGCTGAGGCTTTGATCTCCTCTTTATCCATGACTTCGTGGACTGGTTGTATACATGGTGGTCCAGGGTATTGGCTTTGTTGGGGTCGGATGTTGTTAGGTTGCATACCTCGTCGAACAGGGAGCTCTCGAACTGCGTGGTGTGTTGTTTGCTATCGCTCCTGCACATCCTCTCAGTGTGGTGGTCTCTTTCACAACCAGTGCATTTTGACCCGAATGCTGGGCACTCTGATCGCCTTATTCGGGTTGGGGCGCTCCTGCTATGGCCTTTTCCTCCGCAATAAGAGCAGATGTCCTCCTTTGGTGGGTGTACCTTCGTGTTCTGGGGTTTCTTCTGTCGCTTGTATGTGCTTCCCAGCGCTTCGGTTGATTGTGAGATGGACAGTCTCGATTCCGACCTCTTCCCAGCCTCCTTGGCTTCCACGAAACGTAGGGCTTGTTCCACTGTCATCTCCTGGTTGGCGTCCCCGAGGAGGTCGATTTGTATCTCTGTGTCAGCAAGCCCCCTGCATAGTACGTCTGCCACGTTCTCCTCGGAGTAATCTACAATGTGCCCACATACACTGCATGGTTTCATGAATTTACATACACTTGCCTGTCCTCTCAGTCGTGCGCCGAATGCCCGTATCGGCTCATTGCGATCCTGTTTCATGTTATAGAGCGAGACTCGGGCGACCATGGCGTTCTCTTCCCTCACCGCCAGTGCCTTCATGGAGGCGAATACTTCGTCCTCAGTCTTTCCGGCCAGGGTGCCCCCCGCGTTATGGGTGAGGTCCCTGCGCAGCTGATCATCGCAGCACTCTAGCAGTTGCATGACCAGGTCCGGTCCGACTAGCTTGGGGGCCCTAACGTAGTCACCCCACCTTGATCTGAAGTATGTCCAATCTTCTGAGGTGCCTGCTGATGTGATGTTTGGCCTTTTCACCTTTTCCACCCTGGCTGTCTGCGGAGGCCCAGTCATGTGGGTCATCGAGTGTACTGACAGGAATGCAGCTGCCAGTATTGGGTCAACGTCGGGTATGACATAGTCGCAATCGTCGAAGGGGCATCTCATCTCTGCCATCCTACGTAGTGGTGTGCTCCAATTGGGATCTGTCGATCTCGTCTCTTGGTCGCCTCTTTCTGATAGGTGGGGGACCTCCTGGGCTCTTCAACGTGTTGCCCTTGGAGTCTGTATACACATAGATAATAAGGGGATCGCCCTCTTTGGTCGCGATGCCACTGAATAAGAATTGGTAGTTCACAAATAGCAATGTGTATACAGACTGGCTAGTAATGTGATGCGCATGCGTACATGTAGGACAATGATAATAGGTATGGATCGATTGTGTGTGAGTGTATGTAGTTAGTATTGTCTAATAATAGTCCCTTCAAAAAGTGCTTGGACGTCTCCCATGGTACCTGTATGGAAGAAGGGAACAAATAGAATACGATTCTGTATAGATTAAATGCGGTCACAATTAATGACCACTTTCAGATGCCCTTCATTGAGGACCTTTTAAACTATGTGGCGGAAGCAACTTGGCTGATTTAAATAGGTTTTACCAGGTGCCCCTGTCGACAGACTCGCAGGAGAAGACAGCCTTTTGTTTCCCTTGGGGAAATTTGCATTCAAGTAAATGCCCTTTGGGCTCAAGAATGCGCCCGCTGCGTTCCAGAGATGTATACTGAACACACTCTCCCACCTCCCAGTATGTAGCGTGGCATACATAGATGATGTAATAATTTTCTCACCCAATTGGAAGAGTCAAATTGATCACATACGAGTAGTGCTAGATGCCCTTAGAGTGGCAGGACTGACGGCCAATGCCTAGAAATGTGTGTGGGGTGCCCAATCGTTGGAGTATCTGGGGCATCACATTGGCATGGGTAAAGTGAAGGTGCCTGAAGTAAGAGTTAGAGCGATGAAGGATTATGTTAGACCAACTACTCAAAAAGGTTTGAGGGCATTCCTGGGGACAGACGGCTACTACCAGCAATTCGTGCCCAATTTTTTCCCGGCAGGCTAGCCCCTTGTTCGGAGCCCTGAAAAAGGGATCCCCTGTTAAGATAGAGTGGGGAGAATCTATGAGCGATGCCTTTGTTTACTTGACCAATGCGAGCACACATTAACACTGCCTAGGGAACAGGACCAACACCTGGTAAAAACTGATGGCTCCATGGAAGGAGTAGGAGCAGTGCTGTCCATCATGAGGTACAATGAGGAGAGCCTAGCGGCCTATTACTCCAACAGCTATCTTCAGCGGAGAAAAACTACACTGTCACTGAGCTGGAGTGTCTGGCAGTGGTTAGGGCGATCGACCACTTTGCCATCCACCTGCTGGAGCATGATTTCACACCGGTGATGGATCACCGCGCCCTAGCAGCCCTCCGTAACTCAGGCAAGCTCAATTGATGCTTGCTACAGTGGGCGTTGGCACTCCAATTTTGCACATTCACAGTGAAATTCCGACCAGGAATAGACCATTCGAACACAGATGGACTCAGTTGACAGGACTGGGAAGAGATAGGCTCATCAGAAACGGCAACAGTCTTAGGAGGGGGGGAATCATGGATATAGAGGTCCACCCTCCACATACAGCACCAGCAGAGCCATCCCATGCAGGACGCACACCTAGCAAGGTTGACCAGTATCCTGATGGAGAAGACCTAATAAAAGAGAGAATGATAAAGCGTTAATGTCTAACACATTAGAACCCATCTGCCTAATTAATTATCAATTTATTGACTTACCTGAACACCTGTATGTAATACATTTGTGTCTTGTCTGTGTATGTTGCCCACCCACTTGTGGTTCATCTTAATTACTTCCTGGCAGTGTGGGTATTTAAGCCCAGCTGCCAGGCCTGTCTAGTTGCTTAGATTCACAATCAGAAATCCAAATTATCTCTGAAATTAAAAGCCTAAACTTCTCTGGCTTCCAGGGTTAGTTACGACAGTAGGAGATGTCCAAGACTGGTGGCAGCAGCCCCAAAAGGGGCCAGTCCCGACCCTCACAACCATGCCTGCCCTACAGGAAAGGTTTTCCTTGAGTTATTAGGGTGCTTGGCTACCACATTGAATGCACTTATCACTCCTTTCTAAGATTAACTAAGTTTTTAAACTATAATCCTTACTCAATTCTCCAAAAATATCTCTATAATCCAAAGAGGTAGAGCCTGAAAATCCAGTAGCAACACCCCAGAAGAAGTTGAATGATCCAAGAGAGCCAACTTCTTCCTTGTCAGGGTCACCACTGGAACTGGCCCTCTTCAGACATATTCAATTGATTGCAACAAAAGTGGAGGTACACAGAAAGTACTACCCTCACATTCAGGATTCGAGAGACTCACTTACAGAGGAAGGAAACAGCAAGTAACTTTTTAATACAGAGATAGAATATTCAACTTGCATGACGCGGCTGCACCAGGCTTTAACAACAGCCTCTAGCGGGCCTTTTTATTCTAGTCCTTCTAATTTTTTTTGAATATGTGGCATTTCTTTTTCTCCTATCTTGGACAGCGTGATACAATTCTGGGGAACTGACGTTAAAAAAATGTGATCTAAAAAATTGTGCTCGCCTTCCGGGTTGTGTAGTACCCTCCTTCCCCCACCCCCTACCTGGGTCAATTTAATACTTTTTGAAAGTATATTTGGGGTTGGCGATCATCGCTGACCGCCCAACTGTAGACTGGAGGAGAGCCTCTTTCAAACGTGAAGTGACATGATGGAACAATAATGCACTGTATTAAAATGGCTATATCAAATATTCACTTGCTCTGAAACAACCTGCAGACACATGATTTAATCTTGATACTGCTGAGCCTGTTAAAGGCCACCACATATACTACAGCACAGTGTGAGACTATGTAACACTAATAACAATCAACAGTACTTAATATAGCATTATGAGTGTCCCGCTGTTCAAGGAGTGGGGAGGGGAGGGGACCATCATTCCTCAGCTCGCCATACAACAGTTCCTTTCTCCTCTACCACTACTTCCCTACCCAGTACACAACACACTTGCTCACCTCCTCCTTCGCTGCATCGCTTACTCCCTCCACACCCTTCCCCAAAACCAATGCCACCATTCTGTCCTTACCCACTCTTCTAAATTCATCCAGCCACTCTACTACCCCTACAATTCCACACACCTCATCCATCAGTACCAGCCGATCTCTCTCAAATACCCCGCACATCACTAAGATATATTCCACATCTTCCCCTGCTCCACTATCACACATGATACACCTCTCAGCCCTAACTACCCCTCATCTCTTCTTATCCTCAACCCAGCTGATGCAGTCCTCAGTCTAAATTGCAACTGCACACCTTCCTGACCATGGACCTTGTATACCTCTCCACCCCTGCACCATTCTTTGCCAATTTATAAAACTTTAGTGTACTCTTGCCATTTAGTTCCTCCTCCTCCCAATCCTTCTCATTTCTCACCTTCATTTTCCCCTTCCACTTATGTACTGACCAAACCTCGTTGTTTAGCTCATATTTTCTCCTCAAGATCTCATATTCTTCCCACCATTAGATTACTCCATCCTCTCTAATTTTATTTACAACTATTTTTTTTACCAATCTGCTCTGTTCCAACACCTCTAATCTCTTACCAAATAAAACCTTCATCTCTTCCCGCCTCTCCTCCAGCTTCCTCCACCTCATTTCTCCCCATATTGCTAGTCTTGCAACTGTATTACTTGCCCGCAACAATCTCCTACCCACTCTCATCTATGCTGACTCCAGCATTATGTCCTCCTGTCCACCACACTTCGGCGGCATACTCCATATACTAGGTCTCACTAGAAGCTCCCACACCATTCTTCCTCTGTCTACTTCCACCTGTCCATTCACTCAACTCATCCATGTCACCCACTCTTCTGCCTCCTTTGCCATCTTCTCTAACTGAATATTACCCTTTAGCTTCCTATCAAACCATACACCCCAATATCTCCTCACCAATCCTCCAAAGCACTCCTGCTTCCTTCTTCTCTACTACCATGATCTTACTCTTCTTACTGTTAAAATTCATCTTCCACCTTAACACATACGCCTGTACCACATCCAACATAACTTGCAGTTCCACCCCTGAGTCCATCAGGACAACAACATCATCTGCATACATAAGTGCCCCACACCAACAGCCTTCCACCTTGACTCCTAGCTCAGCTCTCCACAACTCCTCTGCCATTCCCATTGTTGAGGTCGATGAGGGTCCAGTGACACTTCCTGGTGCTAATTGATTACTTCTGAAGCCACAAGTCCCATGACTCTGAACACATAACTATATTTCATGTCTGCATCTCATTGGACTAACACTTAGCATAATTAGGTATGCATTTTACCTTATATGGAATTCCTGGCCTGTAGACTGGCAGTCTATTTAAAGGCACCAGTCTCAGGCCAGAGTTCAGTCTTCTGTTACAGATTGTATGGACGTATGCAAGTTGAATTATCCATTTGTATGAACCTTTCTCTTCATCTCTTCGCAATCTGTTGGTCAGCGCTCTTCTCAGAGCATCGGCCATAGCATTTCTCGAGGTCTTCACAGCAACAGGAGGCTCTAGTTTCAGTCCGCCAGGGAGGAAAGGCTTTACGAACCTTTCCGCGCCAACGTTCTTCTCCAGGCACACCGGCGGCCCTCAGCACCTCAAACACCCATCAAATAAATATTGAACAGAAGTGGAGACAAAGGACATGCCTGCCTAACTCCATTCTCCACAGTGAACCACCTTGATCTCCTTCCATTCAATATCACCGTCGTCTCCACCCACTATACAATCCTACACATATCCTCACAAGTTTCTCCTCTACTCCATATTGCCTCAACTTCTGCCACAGTCCCTATCTCCACACACTGTCATATGCCTTACTTATGTCCAGGAAAGTCAGATATGAATCATTCTTCTCGCTCTTCCTCACTTCACAAACTCCTCTTAACACCAACCACTGGTCGGAACATCTCCTACGGCTCCTAAATCCTCCTTGTGCTTCCATCAAAAGCCTATCCTCCGCAAACTTACCCAACCTCCTCGCCAACACTCTCGCCAACACCTTCACCACACTACAAACTAATGCAATTCCCCTATAATTCCCTTCTTCATCCTCATCGCCATCATTGTGGAGAGGTATCAAACTCCTCTTCCAGTCTACTGGACAGCACTCAATCGTCATCACCACATTCATCACCTGCACCATCACCTCCACCAATCTTCTACCTCCACACATCAGCATCTCATTCAACATTCCATCCATCAGGGACTGGTGCCTTTCCTCTCTTCAAACACTTCATTACCTCTACTACTTCTTCCTAACTTACTTCTTCACAGATACCCAACCCATGCACACTCACTTCTCCTATCTCTAATCCTGGTACTGTGGCATCCTCTTTTTTCCTCCCCAGCTCTTCCCAGACACCTCCAACACCTCGTCTTCCTCCTCCACAATCCTTTCATCATCTTTCACTCCCTTTATCCTTCTCTTCTTCCTCTTTGCTCTCAAATCATTCCAAAACAGCTTACAACGAGTCCCACCTTGCTCTCTAATCTTCTTTATAGTTCTCTTCCTCAATTCCTTCTTATCTTTCCTAATAGTCTTTTTTGCTTCCTTTCTTGCTCCTCTATAGTCATCCCATAGTTGTGTCCTAATGTAGCCTCTCTCTCTCTCCCCTCTCTTCCTTGCTTCCCTCAGCCTCTTACATTTCCCCTTCCTAACACAAATTAACCACACCACATCCTTGACCACCATCCCTCTGACCTGTTTGTAATCTTCTTCCTTCCAATTCCTTTCTCTGCTGCAGCCAAAACTTTCTCCTTCCAGCTACCCCACATCTCTTCAAATATGTTTCCTCGCAACTCTTGCTCAAGCTCTCTCACCTCCTCTTCCCTACCCATGAAGATTTCCTCCACTGCCTCCTGATACTCCTCACAGTCTAGCTTATTGTCAACTCTCCATTTATGTCGCTCTCTTCTCACTTGTACCTCTCTCCTACCCCACGTAATTTCTCCCCAAATAATGTTATGGTCCGACCCCACATCCAGCTTGCCTGAGTCCTCCTAGCTACATCCATGTCCTCATTAAACAACATATATGCTATGACCGACTTTCTCTCCCCACATTCCCATGTCCACCTACCCTCATGGCTCTGCATCTCATTCCCTACAACCAGACCTCCAACCCTAACAATCTCAAACAACCTCCTTCCATACTGTTTGGGTTGTCCTCCACAACGGAAGGGTAAATAAGTCAGGCCTACTAATCTCACACCCCAAATATTGAAATTGAAGCCTAGAATATTGAAACTTGTATATAGTAGGCCAACATCCAAATTCTAACTTAATCCAATCTTTGCATTGAAGTCTCCCATCATAACAACATCGAAACTTTTCTCTTCATACATCACCACATCTTCCTGCAATACCGCAAAAATCCTCCGTCTCTCTCACTCTCACTCCTTCTGGGTTCAAATGCACTACCCCTACCATAGTTTTCCTTCTCCCTGCTAAGCTCAACTCCACCCACAGCAAATCTTCTCTTGACTTCCTCACCCTAGAATCTATACTCTTATGCACAATAACTCCCACACCTCCACTCGCCCACCTGCCACCCTCTTTATACCTGCCATACCACTCATATCCTGCCACGCACACTTCGTCCTCCTTTTGCAAAAATGTCTCGGCTAATCCGAGTACATCAAACTTTTTCATTCCCAACACTACCTTCAAATCCACCTTCTTTGACCACCATTCTCTACAATTAACAAACAACACACTCAATCACCCAGTTTCCCTATTTCGTCCCTCCCACCCCCCAACCTCCTTACCTTTTTGCACTCACAACTGAGATTTGTCCTTCAAGATCATGATCTTGGACATATTCTCATTGGCCAACAGGTGCTCCTTCCCTGATGGATGAATCCCCTCCCAGTGCTCCATCACCTGATAGTCCTTGCCTCTATCCAACCCTCTCTGTGTTGTCCGCCAGATTGTCTACCCCCGGTAGCCCACATGTACCAAACCGCGGTGAACACAATGTTCCCTTTGACTCTTCCCACTGGCCTCCATCCACACTCCCACCACTCCCCACCACCCTTTTGCATACCACCTTCTTTCCCCGTGTGCCTTCTCCTGTTGTTTCACTTGCTGGAGACTCTTCATTTGCTGCTGCTGATTCACCCCTGCACCATATATGCTCATTTCAGCCCAGACTCTCTTTCCTCCTCTTGTGTCTTCCTCACTTTCTCATGATGATTGGCCTCTCTACCTGTTTACTAAAGACCTCCTGAAAATTTTCTTCTTCCCTCTTCATAATATTCTCATTGCTTTACCACCTTCTCTATTTTATCTTCCTTACCATCTGGTTCGACTTCCTCCAAGCCCCAAATGATTTAGCTTCTTCCCAAAACTTCGATCCTTCCCTGCTTGTATTCCACTTGATTCTCCAACTCTTCCATCCTTAGCAATATATTCATGAGTACACCTCCCATTTCATGGCTTTCCATTACATTAAAGTTAATCCAGACACCAGCATTCTCCTTATGTAACAGTTGCTTTAGCACCTCCCTCATCAGCAGCTGTCTTGTGTTAATTAATGTTTATAAATCCTGCGCCATCTCTTTCTGCCCAATACTGTTCTAGTTAACAGTTCCTCCTTCTTAAAAACAACCTTGTCCTTAAAAAACCTTACTACTGTTCTGTCTCGTGCATCCTTTCGAACCTTCAAATCAACATTCATCCCAACCAGTGTTCCTTCCCTCTTTTCCGAAGCTTCAGCTACTTTTTTGTCCACATTTGCCCTAACCAAACAATTTCCACTCCGGGAACAACGAATTTTCCTCACCTAACCTCTTGATATCTTCCTCAGCTATCACAATGCAACTTTGATGGTACCATTCCCCACAAGAACCTTCACATCCAATCGATCTTGAACCTTCCCCTCAGAGTTGTTTTCATCCTTAAGACACACGACTAACTTCTCTTCCACCTCATGCAGTTCGTTGTTCACCGCCATCTTATTTTTATTTTTTATCACCCCACCCTTAAAGCCTCGACAAGTAGCAGAAAGTGTTGCAGGAAAAAGCCCGCAAGAGGGCATCCAAACTCCACAGAAAAGAGAGGGAGATACAGATGATGACGATTATTTCCATAGCGACCTAAGTTGATAGTCACTGCCGTTATCCATAATATTCCGCATGCCTGTTCAAATAATAAGGCAAACCCTCGAATATCATGCACCTGATCAGCTCGTGGCATTGAAATGCGGTATGGCTATATATCCAGAATGCCAATAAGATGGCATAGTTGAAAAGTACAAAAACTTAAATGGTATAAGACTAGTTTTGTGATGCACTTTTTAATGTAGGTAAATCAAGTCATGCATAAGATAAGGTACTTTGTGTTAATGCAGTTTTTCTATTCAGTTTTTACTTCTGTACTAATTCGTTAACAGAAAATGGTACCTGTGAAACTGAAGATTGGTTGTCTTCAAACGACGGTGAAAAGATGCCGCACGTGGAACTAATGGTTTTAATTTTGTCTCGTGTGAAAGGAAAAATAAGCGTGATTCCATTAGAGAGACATGGATGAAAAATTACAGAGAAAAGTTATCTACTGCCATGGTAAAATTCGCTATTGGAACTGGAGGACTTTCCTCCCATGATATAAAGATGTTGACTCTAGAGGATGCCATTTACGATGATCTGCTGCTCTTACTTCATTTGCATTACACCTACAAGCCTCACAATAAAAGTGCTGTAGAGTTTTGCGGCACTGGACAACCATTACAGCTTCTCTTATCTCCTTAAGTGTGATAATACTTTCGTAAACTTGGAGACAATTTTGAGAGAGTTGAGGTGGCGAAGATCAAATAAACTGTATTACTGGGGCTTTCATGTTAAGAAAGCTGAAGTTTGTAGGAAGGGGAAATGGTCGGAAGAGGTCTGGTTTCCGTGTGATACCTTTTTCCCCTTATGCTATGGGTGGTGGATACATATTGTCTCAAGACCTTGTAAGACGAATAGCAGCCAGCTCTGATGATCTTGTCCACTACACCAATGACGATGCAGCAGTTGGAGCATGGTTGAGTCCTTTTGACATAGATAGCCATCATGATAAAATATATAACACATACCCACTCTATTCTAAATGTTCCGATAGTCAAGTTTTGCTTGCTGAAAGAAATGTAGATGATATGTTTGCCATGCAAAGGTCATTGGATAATGGGAAAGGAATATGTCCTTGAGAACGACATAAATAGACTCATTATGGTCACTAACTAGATGCTTAATAACATTGGAAATGTCAGGAAATTGTATCGTATGATCATTGATGCAATTGGAACAAATGCCTAATAACAGGAAGTGACGGTTTGCTATGTGAAGCAAGCCAAGCAAAACACGTCCTTCTGAATAAAGTTCTATTCCTACACATTAGCACTAAACAAACAGTCGGGCCAATCAGAATATTAGAATCCGGCATGTAGTGAACTGCATCATCAGCTGTTAAGTTTCAAGTAAACATTGGCATTCAAATGGGTGAAAATAAGTTTATTGTAGTCTTGGAAACTCCCCCTGTTTGTGGTATTTATCTGCTAAAGCATGCGGGGATGCCAGGGCGAGGACAATGCGTAGAATCAGGTATAGGCCAGAAAAAAATGTTATAGGGCTAGCTAGTACAGCTCCACATGTCTAGTGGTTTTCAACTGGATGTACCAGGATTTTGGTAGCTAGTAGTTTGATATAGTAGTATTGACTAGCCAGTTATTTAGCACTGCTGTCATTTGGTAGCTGCGATATAACTGTAGTTGAAGAACTTCTAAAGTTGAACATCTGACTGGTAGAATTTAGGAAGTGCTGTGAGCAGCTGTTTAGCAAACATGGCATTTGTGGATGAGAAATTCATTGGGTTGTGTGTGCACTGCTGTGTCAGTCAAGAGAGGCACCACAGCACTCGCCTGAGAGGATCCCTGGCACATGTGTTTTATGTTTGTAGAGCCCATTGTGTTTTAGCTTAGGTATAGTTATATAAGACCCTTAAAGATATACCCTTATAAGTTATAAACTGAGAATTTAAGACAAGTTGGAAAAAATTGGGGCATCAGCTTGATTTGAACCTGAGCCCATTTGATTTCTGGGTAAGGTACTCAACCATTTAGCCACGGGCACCAAACAGATTAGCTCTCCTCCAAACAGGTACTTGAATACATTCACAGCCACAAACTGTCTCAGTTATGGGTATGTGTAATCTATCTCCTCCCTTAATTGTTTAACCATGCCTGGTGCAATATGGTAAGGTGGAGACCTAATGGGGTAACAATCCTTTACCAGGATCTCAGCAATCTCATTCTTAGCTTGGCCCAGCTCTGTTGTCACGATGTCTGGGTACTCGGTGAGAACATCCCTTAATTCCATCTGCTGAGCCTCGGCCAGATAAGGGTCTCCCATTCATACTTTACCAACTGGCTCATGTATCTCCTCCTCATCTGCTACCACCACCCTAAATAGATTAGCTTTCGGTTCAACCCACTTTTTAAGGCGGTTTATGTGTACAGTCTGCTTTGTGTATCTATCACCAGGAATTAATATCATGTAGTTGCATTCTGACATTTTGGCAAGTACTTCAAAAGGCCCTTCCCAGATACTGTGTAGTTTACTGGTTAGGCCAGGTGTGTGACATAGGACTAGCTCACCAGGATCTAGTTGACTAGGCTGTGTGTTAAGGTCATAGACTTCTTTAGCTTTCCTCATAGCCATCATCTCTTGACTGTTTGCGACCTTAAACAATTCTTCCAATCTCTTTGTCAGCTCACACACCGCTAATTTCTCCCCCAATCCAACCATCTTTTATGCTTTCTAATGGCCCTCTCATGGTCCTCCCATGAACTAATTGATATTGGGAGTACCCAGAAATCATGTGGGGGGTCACCCTATAGTCCAAGAGACAGTACTGCAACAACTTATCTCACTGGCCCTGGTCAATTTTTATCAGTTTCAGAAAACGGTGCCACCTTTCCAGGACACTGTTGCTCTGGGGGTGGTAAGGGGTTATTTTCAACTGCTAGTAGTTTACAGAGGCTTTTCACACCTTATGAGAAATATGGATCCTTGGTCAGACAAAAGCTCTACAGGTGTAGCGGTGTGTCAGATCACCTCGATTAATCCCTCAGCCACACTTTCAGCGTCCCCCCGTCTGAGTGGAATAGCATAGGGGAACCTAGACCCAAGACACATCACCGTGAGAATATATGAAAAACCTGTCTTTGTTCTAGGCATCTTTCTCACCAAGTCCCAAGCCATTCTCTGATATGGCTCGGCAATGATTGGAGTAGTAATGATGGGCACTTTCTGGGATAACTGTCTGCCCGTTTTTTGACTTTCAGGACAACTGGTGCAATATTCTTTAATGTCCTGTCTTATACCTGGCCAGGTAAAGTGCTCAGTACTAAGGGCGGGCCTCATTTTGTTGTGGCTAAAGTGACCAGCCAACAACCCTCTGTCACTAAGGTCCAACAAGTGATGCCTTCTTTGTTTGGGCACCACTACCCTTACCAGTTCCCTCTTCCAAGACCAGTAGCCTTCACGTGAACTAACATGCCATTGTCCATGCAGTACCCTTCTTCACCATTCCCTGCCTTCCTCCAACAGTCCATAAGCATGTCATTGGTGAGCAATTCCTTCAGTTGCATGGATGTATTATCTTTTGGCAGGGAGCTGACGATACATTTTCCACTCTGTGCTGAGGTCAGAAGAGACAATGGCTGCCTTCTCAAATTCAGTTCCGTCCAAAGATTTAGCTGGTAAATCTTTGCCAAACTGTCCAATGAGAGTGAACTGTCTCCATATAAAGGTAGCTCATGAGTAGAGAGGCTGGGTACTTTCTTCGTATCAAAAATACTGAATGCTGATAACACATCTTTTGAGGAGGATCTAAACCGGCTGGATATGTTATCTTTGATGAGTCTGATAAAAGGCTTGCCCACTCTTTCTTGAAAAGAGCATATTATATCTAAATGAGTGACTGTGGGTGGTATGGTAATGTTCTGAGGTTGTGTATGCCTAGAAGAGAACACATATGGGCAACAACTTTTCCCACAAACACCGAACCTTGGTCAGTTAATATCTCCTCAGGAATTCCTGTCCTGGAGAAGACAGCTACCATGGCTTCTGCAACCACCAATACTGTCACTTTCTTTAGTGTTAAAGCTTCCGGGTGCTTTGTTCCATAATACATGCATGTTAGTATATATTTGAAGCCTGATCTTGACATTGGAGGATGTCCAACAATGTCAAATGCCAGTCCACGAAATGGTGTGGTAATCACCGGCAGGGGCTGCAGTGGTGCTTGCTTGTGGTGATGTGGGGCTGCATTTTGGCACTCTAGGCTGTTTGGTGTCTGCTGTGATGCCTGACCAAGTGAAGTGGTGTTGTATGCGATTCTGAGTTTCCTGCATCCAAAATGTCCACCAGTGAGAGCTGAGTATGCTAGTTTGAGAATGTTTGAGTGCCTGGTCTCTGGCAATACAATTCATGTGGAACACAGTCCTATCTCGTCCATTTCCTGATGAACGAGGAGTCCATCATCCCAAATGTATCCTTTCTCTTGCTTGCTTGCTAAGTTCCTGATATGCTGCAGAGAGGGTTCGTTCTTCTGTTGCTCACCAACTCCTGTCTATCAGAGTAGTCTTGGGGCAATTGGGGTAGTGGCTCCAGATCTGGCAGACTGACTCTAGTACAGCCAGCACAGTAGTCTTGGGTGGAGGGTCAGTCTGGAACATCTCATCCTCAAAGTCAAAAATACCCTACAGATTGATAATGTCTGCACCCTATTGTTGAGTGTCTTCATCTTCCCTCTGTAAAGCTGCCTGTTCTTTGGCCTGCTGATCTGTGGTGAGATATACTGGATGACCTTGCTCAGTGTTGTACAGATGAAGTAAGTAGTCAAGAAGTTGCAGGTCTACTCCCAGCAGAGCATCTGCATCTAAGTTGTGCAACAGCAACTGTATAAGTACCAATATGCTTTCCTACGTGCAACTTAATGTCTGCCAATGGGTAGTCTTGAGTTGTCTGGTCAAATGCTGCCAGTCTCATTTTCATCCCGATTATGTCCTGGGTTCTGATGTGCTTACTGTGCACCAATATACCTGAGATGCGAGGGCTTATAGTTGGAGTGGGGGAGGTGACTCATCTCACTTGCATTGGACAGTCTGGCTTCTTATGACCTTTCTGTCTGCAGCCAAAGCACACCACAGGACAGCTGTCTGGGTTGCTGCATGAGTGCTCCCAGTGTTTGTCCCCTGGGGTCTGTTGGAGTAGTTCTGTTTCTGTTGTGGTGGTTGATGATCACCTTTGCAGTACCATTGTCTGGGTAGTCTGCTCTCTCCGTAGGAGTTCCAGAGTGCTAGCTTGTCTTCCATGAATGATCCACATTTATGGTACAGAGGTCGGCTTCTTATTAGACACATAATCAGCATCAACAAGATTAAATGAGGACAACAACTTGCCAGTAGCCATCCTTTGGTTTGCTTCTTTCACAGTATTGCAACCTTCCAGGAATCTGTTGGATAGCCACTGCAGCTCTCTTGCAGTCTCTGTGGGTGGTTCATTGTGCATCCTCCTGTATCCCCAGAACTATCTTTGGCAGGCTTCCTTGGATTTACCCAGTGCAGTAAGTAGTGCTTCTTTTAGTGTGGGGTAAGACATCTTCGCTTCGGTCGAAATGTTGACAGTGTATGCCTACAAAACTTTCCCAATCAATAGGGGGATGAGGCAGAGTGGCCATGTTGCTGTGTCCACTTTTGCTGTAGTCATGATTTCCTCAAACTTGAAGAGG
This sequence comes from Cladorhizidae sp. MBARI D1340-BT2, assembly GCA_028752905.1. NCBI lineage: Eukaryota > Metazoa > Porifera > Demospongiae > Poecilosclerida > Cladorhizidae > Cladorhizidae sp. MBARI D1340-BT2. The sequence goes on from JAQNBH010000008.1 coordinate 35,729,353, forward strand.
TAGCATGCTGGTTGGTCAGAGTCACACCATGGTGTCAATGATTGTGCCAGTTTGTCTAGCTACTGCCTTTGCTCTTTAGCTTCCTCTTTTTCCATACGTTCCTTGGTCAGATTTTTCTCCTGGTCCAGTCTAGCAGTTTCCATCACTTGATGACCTCGCAGCTGCTCTTCTTGGAACTGTTTGTGGTTTTCTGCCTGGTTCTGCAGATCATCTAGAGTAGTCGGATTCTGCCGTAGTGTGTCTTGCTGGACCTGGAGGAGTTGTTCAGTTATCCGTGTGAGCATTGTTACCTGAATTTCTGCTTGGGAGGGAGGGAATGTAGAAACATTGTCATCATTAGTAGTAGAGTGTTCTGATCTTTTGGTTTCTGTCGGGCATTCATTCTCCCACCATCGTAGCCGTAATACTCAGGCTTTTCATTAGATGAGTTGGTCCACCTGTGCTACCAAGTATTTGTCAGTCACTTCAATGGGTGAGTAATCTAACCAACACTGCTGCCTGGTGTTAGGGGCAGGGTAATTGATACCACCAGAGTCTGCCGCAAACTGCTACTACCAGGAGTCAGGAGAGGATTAGTTCTCTCTGACTATCTTATCAGAGGCTTTAAGCAATGATAGATATTGAATAGACAGAAATTGTGCAGAACTGCAATAGCTCAGCTGGGTAAAGGTTTAAATGCCCATCCATCTGGTTCACAGAAATTACCTTAAGTTAGAGTCTCCAACCACAAGGGACCACGAACCTTGGTAATTTGCTGCCACCAGAGTCTCTCTCTAACTTCTTCTAGCTAACCCTCAAGCTGACAAAAGAGTTTTAGATCTTAAGTAGCTTATATTAAAACAGTAGAATAGCAGAATATGATGATAGGATGAGACTGCCCAAGCCTGGACTGCAGAGGGGTTTAAATACCCTTGCAGCCAGGCTTTCACAGCTTTATGTCAACTGAGAGTTCATTGAGATGATTGTCCTATGTTTTGATAGTCTGAGGTCTTGAGTTCTGATTGTCCTACATGTTGATAGTCTGAGATCATGAATTCTAGCTCTATTTATAAATTCTATTTATAGTTCAGGGCTGCTCTGCAGCCAGTCAGGGCTGAGGCCTGACATCACCGCCCCCCCTTGAAAATGTTGTTGCCGTTCTTTTTCTTCATCCTGCTCACCATCCCAAGCCTGATGAGTGTCCGTCGGCATTACCATTCTTTGGGCCAGAACGATAGCGGGTGGTGAAGTTATTGGGTTGCAGCAATAATGCCCACTGTGTTGTGTTAATCTTGAGTTGAAGAGTGGAGATGTGTTAAAGCCTTGTGGTCGGTTTCAACAGTGAAGGGCTTCCCCACCAGGTAACCAAAGTGCTGGATGCTTTGTATGATGGCCAAACATTCGATCTCCATGGCAGAGTACCTATTCTCTGCTGGATGCAGCTTCTGGAGTAGAACCCCACTGGTAATTCTTCATCTTTCCTGACCACACTCTCAATCCCCTTAGTGGATGCGACTGTCTTTAGGATAAATGTGTCTGTGGGAGTGGGGATGGTAAGGGAGGACACTCGGGAAAGGGTATGGCATAGATAATAAAATTCATCATTCATAGCAGTAGACCAACATAGAACATTAGCTGCGCTCTTCTGCGTCGCGTTGGTGAGTTCTATGGACTTGTGGGCGTAATTAGGGACAAATTTCCTATAGTATCCTGTGGTAACCAGGAAGGATTGTATGTCCTTTATGATTATAGGTCCTACTTAGTTTCTGATTGCTTCCACCCTGTTCTCTGGTGTGGTCACCTTGCCTCTTCCCACGGTCGTGTCCCAGAAAGGGAAGTGATGCTGACCCCCACTGGCATTTTGCTGGCTTGGCGTTAGTCCAGCCTTTTGTCTGTTTAGCACACATTTGATGTTTGCCATGTGGTCTTCCCAGGTCTGACTAAATATGATATCATCTATATATAATATCATCTATATATGCACCACTAAAATGTTGGATGTCATCTAGGAATGTGTCCATCATCCTTTGGAAAGATGCCAGGGCGTTCCTCAATCCAAAGGGCATCATAGTAAAATGGAATTTTCCCCATGGCATGCAAAAGGCTGTCTTTTCCTGACCTACTTGGGCTAGGGGAATTTGTTGAGATCTAACTCTGACAAATAATGGGCTTCCCCAAGCTGATCATCTCGTCTATGCAGGGCATTAAATAAGGATCTGGGTTTGTGATGTGGTTAACCCTTCTAAAATCAATGCACAGTCGGATGGTGCCATCAGGCTTACGATCTGGGACCATGGGTGAAGTCCAAGGGCTGGTGGATGGCACCACTCTGCCGGACTCTAACATCCAGACGTCCTCCCTCAGCTAGTCCCTCCATGCCGGAGCTAACCTATATGGGCATGTCCCTGATGGGCTTCTCGTTGCCAGTATCAATCTCATGACATAAATCCCTGGCTCTATCAACCTCCTGCCTTACTACATCGGCTAGCAAGGCTCCCACCTCACCATTCTGCCTGCCCGTCAGAGCTGGCAGCTCTGCAAGTACTTTACCCTGCTCCTGGCCCTCATCTTCCTCTTCTGCTATATACTACTACCATACAGTAGCGAAGCATCAGGAGTGTTCCAGGCCTTTAACATGATGATATGAGCTATTCTTCTCTTACTTTTTCTTTCAGGTATGGCTAGTTCATGTGCAACAGAGCTTACTTCCCTGGTTATCTCAAAGGGGCCATCCCACAGGTCGTCTAGCTTTCCGCTCAGATTAGGGGCTCAGACTAAGACTAGCATGCCTACTTCAAGTTCACAGGCGCATGCCTTTTAATCATACTGGGCCTTCATGGATGCTTTGTCTGACTTATCTCTTTCCACCACTACCGGTCTCATCTCTATCAGCTTCTCTCCGAGCTAGTCTACCCATTCTACTATGGTCTTCTGGTCCTTCTCCCCACTCAGCCAACCTTTTCACCACATCCAGTGGTCCTCTTATTCAATACTACCTCAAATAGAGAGAACCCGGTATTTGCATGGGGAGCGCTTTTATAAGCGAATAGGAAGTACTTCAATATGTCATCCCATTACCTCTTATGCTCGCTGCATTTCCTCAGCATGTTCTACGACCCATAACAGGGTTCGATCCATTTGTGGGTGGTATGGAGACGTACTCAGCTGTTTGACATCGAGGAGTCAGCACAACTATTTGGTGAGGTGCCCCATGAAGACAGAACCTTGGTCTGTCAATATTTCCTCTGGCAATCCTGTCCTGGACAGATCTCCATCATGACCTCTGCAACCGTCTCTGCATCTACCCTGCATAATGCGACTACCTCAGGGTATTTAGATGCAAGGCACATACATGTGAGTATATATCTGTTGCCAGACTTGGCCTTGGGCAAGGGACCTACAAGGTCAAAAGCCATTCTTGCAAAGGGGGTAGTGATAACAGGGAGGGGACAGAGAGGAGCTATGTGAGAAGTTTTTCTAGCTGCCTTTTCGCATTCTGGGCATGATCTACTCCAGGCTTTGGTGGTCTTTAGAAATACTGGGCCAGGTAAACAATCTGGCCAAGGCTGCTACTGTCTTTTTGTAAGAAAAATGACCTCCTAGTTTGTTGGAGTGTGCCATAGGATACCTTTCCTCCTCTCTACCGGTATGACCACCCTCTCACTCATTGTGTCGTCCTCCCTTTCCATTCTGTGCACCAGCACTTTGTTCTTCCAAATATATTCCTCCTTCTGATCCACGGCCAATTGCCAGATACTGGCTAGAGTTGGGCCCTCTTCTTGCTGACTACAGAGCCTAAGCTTGTCTGAAGCTTCTTCCTGAAGCTCGGTGATAGGGATATCTATGGGCTCACCGTCATGTGTTCAACCCCCCCAACTTTCTCATCCCCAAACATTTCGTCACTAAATTGAAAGGGCATGGTACCTGACTCTGCATTGAGCTCTGTGTCTAGGGTTGTATCCTCTTCTTGCTGACCACACAGCCTAAATTGTCTGAAGCTTCTTCCTGAAGCTCGGGGATAGGGATATCTATGGGCTCACCGTCCTGTGTTGCTTGTATTTCAACCTCCCCAACTTTCTCATCCCGAAACATTTCGTCACTAATTTGAAAGGGCATGGCACCTGACTCTGCACTGAGCTCTGTGTTGGCCCATTCCTCTGCTGCCTGACATGCAGCCTGATCCCTTGTGATTAAAGTTAATGAACTCCTGCATCTTATTGTTGGATACCTCCAGCTCCTCTTTGGCCTTCATTTGTTGAACTTCTAGCTCTTAACAGATAACTCATAATGCCCGTATCCATACCCAATAATATTTTTTCCGGGGCATTGCCCACCACTGCTATTATGTGGTGTAACCTGTGCTTCCCTACCTTCGAGACCTTTGCTAAAGGTTGAAATGCATTGAATCCATTGAAGCCCTCCAAGTTAACATTCCTACCTAGGTATTCATTTCCTCTACCAGGTTTGCATCAATTACGGTCCTGTCTGCTCCCGTACCTATGCGCATTCTGCATTCTCTCTGGCCTACCCTGCCATCTCTACACATAGATCTGGTGGTTTGATGACTGCTATTATTGACTCTGGCATTTCACTGGGTTTTTTCATCCTAACTTCGCTCTCATCCCCAGAATTGTTCATACATCCGACCTTTTGCTTCTGTGGGCAGTCAGGGCATTTATAGCCTTTCTTCCCACACCTAAAACATGTAGGCACAAAGTTAACTTTATCCCCAGACCTATCTTGAGGCTTTCTGTAAGAGCTTCTGTAAGGCAGGTTATTTACGCTACGCTTAGACTTACCACACTGCGGATCATGGTGTCCTTCCCTGCTGTCTTGGTTGATGTTGCAACGTGAGCGCCAGTTCCTGGGATGACTGTTTTCATCCCATGGATTCCTCAACCGGTCCCCTGGGCGACTCTGCAATTTCATGTAGGGCAGTCATCTAATCGCAGAAGTTCTTTTTTATGGCTTGTCGCTCTGTCATGAGGTTGGCGATGTCCAGTTAATGTATCGGGTTTCCTTGCTCTGACATGGTTCACATCCTCTAGTGAGTTAGAGGGAGAGAAATTTTCCTGTGACCACTGTCTGGGCTGCCTCTTTTATCGTATTGCAGATTTCCATGAATATCTCTGCCATACTTAGTAATTCTCTTAGAATGTGCAGCCGCTACTCAGCATTGAACAGCCTCTCCCTGAGGAGCCGCAGGATCTCCAGAGCTGTACAGATGATGAGGAAGGCTCCTACCCCACAAGAGGTTTCACCTATCTCTCCCCATTTATAAAACCATCACTTTGCTCGTTGGAAGGGAGAAGAGGATAGTGTTCTGCGAAGTCTAAAGCATCCCTTCAAACTCTGAGTTTCCACACACACATACCAATAACTACACCTTGGCAGCTTCTCCCTCTCAGAAGGGTAATCAAACCCTACCATTAATAGACCCAATGTTACTGACAGCTTCCTCCAGCAGATAGACTCTGAGCTGGCATCCATCCACATGCCCACACTGGGAGATTGATCCCCTGGCCAAATCCCCAACCATGGCTCTGCTGGGATGATTTGGTGCCCCCTCAGGCTTCAGGTCCAAGCCCCCATCCCAACCCTAACAGTGAGCTGGCATCCATCCACATGACAATGGAAATTAGTCCCCGGACCAAATCCAAGACGATGGCTCTGCTGAGAGGAGTTGTACCCCTCTGGCTTCAGATCCAAGCCCCCAGCCCAACCCTAACATGGAGCAGAAGATCACTGTTTCAGCTGAAGATCTTGATGTCAACGGACTTGCTCTACCTTGCAATCGCCAGACCCTTCGCCACTACAACAATGATCCTGTGCCTACCTTTCATGCGGCAGTGGATTAGGATAATTTATTTTGAGCCACTTGATCTCATCACTTTTTGCATTGTGGCTTGTTTTCAACACCCTACCAGACCCATGAAGAAGTCTAGTCACTCATCCTTAGGGTGGCAGCTGCAAAGCCACATGAAGAATAACTGCAATTCCTGCTCTTTTTTTGTGGTTCTGATTTCGATTTCCTGCTACTTCCAACACAACCAGAATTTATTTCCTCAAAAGTTTTGAACTAATGGAGAAGTGCTTGTGTCCAATACCACTCAAGTATTGAACTGCAGGCTATTTGCAGCTAATAATAATCTCATGTCAGCAAACTGGTGAAGGTAGTATTTGAGGTGCCAGCAACAAATGCTGAGAATGACAGGTCATCAGTACTGTCCGATGAAACAAGACTTACCTAAACTCAAAGATGTCTCAGCAGTGTCTCAACCATCTGATGCTCTTGCATGTCCACAAGAACCATACTGACAGTCTCAGCCTTGTGGATGTGGCATGAATGGTTTTATTGCTGGTAATGACAGTAGAAATCTTGTGTGCACAGTTCAAAGTATCTGGTCTTGATTTTGCATGATGTTAGTTAGCTAGATTTTCGGTGCAGAGTTGCCCCACCACTGGAAATCTTGCACATTCCAAGTATAAAGTGTGGATCATTTATTTTGTGTCTATGACTACCAACATAGCTATAATGCTTTTAGCGGATAATTCATACATAGTTTGCAACCTCAAAGTATGGATCTCTTCTTTGAGTGGACAATCCATGCTTTACTCATAGCATATATATATACTCATAATATATATATAGCTAAATATAATATTGTAAATGTGTTCATATTAACATGAGCCTAGGCCTAGAGATCCATGATATGAACAATGGTCAGGAAAGTATGGAGTTTAGAAGTTAAGTTTTATTAATTCTGAGCCTACATGTGAGCTTGCTCAAATTTTCTCAGAACTCATATTCAGGCGGCAGTTCACTTGTTTGCCTAGTGAAGAAACTAATAAGTCCAAAAGAGGATCTCTTGAAATATGGCCTGAAATATAGCTTAGGAGACATGTATTTGTTCACCAATGATTGGCACGTTTAAAAATATTTCCAGGTCAATTTGCTTTCTTTTCATTTCATACTGGTATACTTCCAAAGAGCAGTCAGATCCCATGCCTAGAACTTGATCCATCCAAGAGGCTGTGTTGAGTGTAATATTGTCAAAAATTAAGTTATTATTCTAAATAGAGCATATTCATTTAAGTGTGTGACTTGACCAAGTCATTTTGGCACATTTCCAGTGCCATTCATGTGGACCTCCCCTATGTTAGGCATCTGCTCTCTGTTCAAATGATAATTCAATGACACCATATGCAACACATTCATAACACATTTGCATAACTACCGGGACTCTCTTGACTCAGAGGCCTGGCTCCTTTATATAGGCTGCCAGGCATGAGTTATATTACCTTACATGGTCTAGTAACTACAGTTCCTTCCCTGGCCAATCAGAACTGACCAGGGAGATCTCATGACCTATCATTTTTGGCTAACACTGCTTATCATTAACAGTATATCTACGTGGTCGCTACTTAATTATCAGTTCTAACCTTTGTCAGTGGTTCATCTTGGTTGAAAAATCTCTGACACCCTCTCTCCTCCCTTTATACATGCATACCTCTTCCAACCCCCTGCCCCAACCCCAACCCCACCCCCAAGTACAAGTGTGAACTTCTCAATAGCAGAGAACATTTTCATCCACGAATGCCAATGTTTACTTGAAACTAAACAGATGATGATGCAGTTCATCACATGCCAGATTCTAGTATTCTAATTGGGCCGACTGTTTGTTGCTAATGTTGGAATAGAGCTTTATTCAGAAGGACGTGTTTTCTTGGCTTCCCTCACTTAGTAAACTGTCACTTCCTGTTATTAGGCATTTGTCTCAATTACAGCAATGATCATATGATACAACTTCCCAACGTTATTAAGCATCTAGTTTGTGTCCATAATGAGTCTATTTATGCCGTTCTCAAGGACTTGAGAACATATTCCTTTCCCCTTATCCAATGACCTTTGCATGGCAAACATATCATCTACATTTCTTTCAGCAATCAAGATTTGGCTATTGGAACATTCAGAAGAGAGTGGGTATGTGTTAAATCTTTTATCATGATGGTTATCTATGTCAAAAGGACTCAACTATGCTCCAACTGCTGCATCGTCATTGGTGTAGTGGACAAGGTCATCAGAGCTGGCTGCTATTCATCTGACAAGGTCTTGGGACAATATGTATCCACCACCCATAGCATAAGGAAAGAAGGTATCACACAGAAACCAGACCTCTTCCAACCATTTCCCCTTCCTACGAACTTCAGCTTTCTTAACATGAAAGCCCCAGTAATACAGTTTATTTGATTTTCACCGTCTTAACTCTCTCAAAATTGTGTCCATGTTTACGAAGGTGTCATCATCGCACTTTAGGAGATTAGAGAAGCTGTAATGGTTGTCCAGTGCCACAAAACTCTGCAGACTTTTATTGTGAGGTTCTTGTAGGTGTCATGCAAATGAGGTAAGAACAGCAGATCATCATAAATGGCGTCCACTAGATCATGGGAGGAAAGTCCTCCAGTTCCAATAGCAAATTTTACCATGGCAGTAGATACCTTTTCTCTGTAATTTTTCATCCATGTCTCTCTAATGGAATCACGCTCTGTTTTTCTTTTCACACGAGATGAAATTAAAACCATTAGTTCCATGCGGGATCTTTTCACCATCGTTTGTAGACAACCAATCTTCAGTTCCACAAGTATTGTTTATAGAGTTAACAAATCAGTACAGAAGTCAAAACTGAATAGAAAAACTGCTATACAGAGTATCCAAACAACATAAAATACCTTGTCTTATACGACTTGATTTACCTACATCTAAAAGAGTGGGCACAAAAGTGGTCTCAAGCAAACCACAACCTGCAAGTTTCTAGCACATTCTGCTACTTGTCCAGGCTAAGGGGGGAAGAGTGCTGAAAAGGTATATAAAAAAAGAAATAATCCCCCCCCCCAAAAAAGATGGCGGTGAACAACGAACTGCATGAGGTAGAAGAGAAGTTAGACTTGTGTCTTAAGGAAATCAGAGGAAGGTTCAAGATGGATTGGATGTAAAGGTTCTAGTGGAGAATGGTATCATTAAAGTAGCATTGGATATATAGCTGGGGAAGATATCAAGAGGTTGGGTGAGGAAAGTTGGGTTTGTCCTCATTGTTCCCAGAGTGGAAATTGTTTCATTAAGGCAAATGTGGACAGAAAAGTAGCTGAAGTTTCGAAAAGAGGGAAAGACCACTGGTTGGGATGAATGTTGATTTGAACGTTCAAAAGGAGGCACGAGACAGAACGGTAGCAAGGTTTTTTTATATGGACAAGGTGGTTTTTAAGAAGGAGGAACTGTTAACTAACATAAAAGAACAGTATCGGGCAGAAAGGGATGGCACAGGATTAATACTAACACAAGACAGCTGCTGATGAGGGAGGTGCTAAAGCAACTGTTACATAAGGAGAATGCTGGTGTCTGGATTAACTTTAATGTAATGGAAATGGGAAGTGTACTCATAAATATATGGCTAAGGGTGGAAGAGTTGGAGAAACAAGTGGAATACAAGCAGAGAAAGATCGAAGTTTTGGGGAGGAAGCTAAATTAGTTATGGGTTGTAGAGGAAGTTGAACCAGAGGGTAAGGCAAATAAAACAGAGAAGGTGGTGAAGGAAACAGGATAAGCAAAGTTGGTGAAGGATGGAGGCAATATATATGAGGATATTACGAAGAGGGAAGAAGAAAATTTTCAGGAGGTTATGAGCAAACTGGTAGGGAGGCCAATCATCATGAGAAAGTGAGGAAGATATATACAAGAGGAGGAAAGAGAGTCTGGGGAGAAATGGAGCATGTATGGTGCCGGGGGTGAATCGGCAGCAGCAATGAAGAGTCTCCAGCAAGTGGAACAGCAGAAGAAGACATACGGGGAAACTAGTCAGTATGCAAAAGGGTGGTGGAGAGAAGGGGGAGTGGTGTGAATGGAGGCGAGGGGGAAGAGTCAAGGGGAACATTGTGTTCACCGCAGCTTGGTACATGTTGGCTACCGGTGGGAGTCACTCTGGTAGACAAACATAGGGGTTTGGAGAGAGGCAAGGACCATCAGGTGGTGGAGCACTGAGAGGGGATTCATCCATCAGGGAAGGAGCACCTGTTGGCCAAAGAGAATATGTCCAAGATCATGAACATGAAGGACAAATCTCAGTTGTGAGTGCAAAAAGTTTGTTAAGGAGGTTGGGGGATGGGAAAGGGACCAAAGATAGGGAAACTGGGCGGTTGAGTGTGGCGTTTGTTAATTGTAGAGGATGGTGGTCAAGGGGGGTGGATCTGGAGGTAGTGTTGGAAATGAAGAAGTTTGATGTGCTGGGATTAGCCGACATTTTTGCAGAAGGAAGACGAGGTGATCATGGCAGGATAGGAGTGGTATGGCAGGAATAGAGAGGGTGGCAGGTGGGCGAGTAGAGGCGTGGGAGTTCTCGTGTATAAGAGTATAGATTCTAGGGTGAGGAAGTCAAGAGAAGGTTTGCTGTGGGTGGAGTTGAGCGGAGTGGAGAGAAGGAAACTATGGTAGGGGTAGTGTATGTGAACCCAGAAGGAGTGAGAGTGAGAGAGATGGAGGGATTGTTTTAGGTATTGCAGGTGGATGTGGTAAAGTATGAAGAGAAAGGTTTTGATGTTATGATGGAAGACTTCAATGTAAAGATTGGACTAGGAGTGGAGGACAACCCAAACAGTAATGGAAGGCGGTTGTTGGAGTTGGGTAGGGTTGGAGGTCTGTTTATAGGGAACGAGTTACAGTGCTTGTGAGGGTAGGTGGACGTGGGAATGTGGGAAGAGAAAGTCTGTCATAGATTATATGTTGTTTAGTGAGGACGTGGATGTAGCTAGGGTGGTAGTTGAGGACTCAGGCAAGCTGGATGTTGGGTCGGACTATAACATTATTTGGGGAGAAATTCTGTGGGGTAAGAGACAGGTACAAGTGAGAAGCAAGCAACATAAATGGAGAGTTGACAAAATGCTAGACTGGGAGGAGTATCAGGAGGCAGTGGAGGAAATGTTCATGGGTTGGGAAGAGGAGATGAGAGAGCTTGAGCAAGAGTTGGAAGGAAACATAGTTGAAGAGATGTATGGTAGGTGGAAGCAGAAAGTTTTGGCTGCAGCGGAGAAAGGAATTGGAGGGAAGAAGATTGCAGACAGGTCAGAGGGATGGTGGTCAGAGGATGTGGAGAGGGAAATGTAAGAGGCTTGAGGGAAGCAAGGAAGAGAGGGAGGCTACATTAAAACATAACTATGGGCTGGCTATAGAGGAGCAAGAAAGGAAGTGAAAAAGACTATTAGGAAATAGAAGAAGGAATTGAGGAAGAGAACTACAAAGAAGAAAAGGAGCGAAAGATGATGAGGGAAGGATGGTGGAGGAGGAAGACGAGGTTTTGTAGGTGATGGCAAAACACTGGGAAGAGCTGGGGAGGAAAAAAGAGGATGCCACAGTACCAGAATTAGAGATAGGAGAAGTGAGTAGGCATGAGTTTGGTATGCATGAAGAAGTAAGTTGGGAAGAAGTAGTATACAGATAATTGAGTGTTTGAAGAGAGGAAAGGCACCAGGCCCTGATGGAATGTTAAATGAGATGCTGATGTATGGAGGTAGAAGGTTGGTGGAGGTGATGATGCAGGTGGAGGTGATGATGCAGGTGATGAATGTGGTGATGAGGATTGAGTGCTGCCCAGTGGACTGGAAGAGGAGTTTGCTACTACCTCTCCACAAGGATAGTGACGAGGATGATGTAGGGAATTATAGGGTAGTTGCATTATGTTGTAGTGTGGTGAAGGTGTTGGTGAGAGTGTTGGCAAGGAAGTTGGGCGGGTTTGCTGAGGATAGGATTTTGATGGAAGCACAAGGAGGATTTAGGAGCCGGAGGAGATGTTCGGACCTGTGGTTGGTGTTAAGAAAAGTTTGGGAAGTGAGGAAGGGCGAGAAGATTCCTGGATATAAGTAAGGCATATGACAGTGTGTAGAGGGAGGGACTGTGGCAGAAGTTGAGGCAATATGGAGTAGAGGAGAAACTTGTGAGGACATGTGTAGGATTGTATAGTGGGGTGGAAATGACAGTGATATTGAACGGAGGGAGGTCAAGGTGATTCGCTGTAGAATGGACTTAGGCAGGGATGTCCTTTGTCTCCAATTCTGTTCAATATTTGTTTCATGGGAATGGCAGAGGTGTTGGAGAGAGCTGAGCTAGGAGTCAAGGTGGAAGGCTGTTGGTGTGTGGCACTTACGTATGCAGATGATGTTGTTCTCCTGGCGGACTCGGGTGGAACTGCAAGCTTTGTTCGATGTGGTACAGGCATATGTATTAAGGTGGAAGATGAAGTTTAATAGTAAGAAGAGTAAGGTCATGGTGGTAGAGAAGAAGGAAGCAGGAGTGATTTGGAGGAATGGTGAGGAGATATTGGAAGAGGTCAAATAAGTGGGAATATAGTTTGATAGGAAGCTAAAGGGTAAGAGAAGATGGCAAAGAAGGCAGGAGAGTGGGTTGGAAAGGTGACATGGATAAGTAGAGTGAATGGGCAGGTGGAAGTAGACAAGAATGGTGTGGGAGCTTCTAGTGCAGGGGCGGATCCGGCCTATTTTACTGACAGTCTTCCAAATCAAGTGCTAGCAGCTCACCTTGTATAAATTATGTACCATTTAAATCGGAATTTTTAAAATCAATGCAAGGTTAAATCAATGCAAGGTTAATTACTTCAAGGATATTAGAAACAGTTAAATGGCGAGTGTTTTTTCGACCAAAAACATCTATTACTTTATCCAAGTCTATTTGCATTGAATAGTGCACATAGAGTAGTGCAAGTCCATTGATCCTGTCTTGAGCCATCGAAGAATGCATATATATATGTCTTCAGACGTGGAGTGCAGACACTGATCGCTCACACTCGCATGATGTAATTGGCAAAGTGCAAATAATCTTCAACAGTTCTGTCAAATTTGGAAACAAGCCCTTGTCCATCAATTTTAATGTTTCCTATGCGGTACATGGCAAGTAATCCTGTCTGCTCCAATGCAGGCTAATTCTGCATCTATGGAGCCAGGAAATGGCAAATCATCGTCATATATTTCTGTGAAGGACAGGAATTCATCCTTCCATTGAGGAATATTACCCATTTGTGACGGAATAATAACATGCCCCTTCTGTAGAGATGGTTGTTCAGTAAAATGGGTTGATAATTCTGACAAAACATGATCCAAAAAGGGATAGTTAGGAATACTCACTAGCACTATTAGCACATACATTGCTGTGGTTAAATTGGCGAGCACAAGATTGGGGTTGCTAAATTTTAAAACCAAACTTTTCAGCCACACCCTCTGCTGCCTCGAACCACTTCTTGTGCTGCTCATCGATTTCACTTCTCACTTCTGCAATGGTATCTTTCACCAATAGGAGAGAATTGTATGCTTGCATTAATTCAATTTCTCTTCCTTGAAGCTTTAGTGTTAGTGCCTTGGTGTATGCCAAGGTTTCCTTGCAAACCAGAAGTGCTATGATGAAGTCGCTACGACTTAAAGAATGGTATAAACCATTTGCTTTAGTGATGCTCTTGCTGTTGAAGTTTTTATCACCCTTAATAGCTTCAAGTGTATCCACCACAGGTTTCAGAAGAATGAAAATAGTGTCTAGTGCATCCAGCCTTTCAACCCACCTAATTTGACCAGAAAATTGTTCATAAATGTATAGACCATACCTTGTTCCGGATTGTGGGCATAACTCTGCTATTTTACCATCCAGGACACCTTGTCGTTTTGGTGAGTAGTTGAAAAAAATTGGCCACCTCTGTGAATGTTCCGTTCCCATCATGTTTCGTATCATCTATTATAATAATATTATTATGCACACACCTGTACAGAGCAGGCTTTCATGATGCACAGGTTTAGGCTATGGCTGGAACAGTGTACATACTTAGCCATCAGATGGGATCGTCTGATGATGGCAGCAACACCCTTCACTGGACCAGACATGTTCCCTGCACCATGGGAGGCTTTTACCATTTTTTTATGATTTTTGTCAAAATATTTAAAAAAATTCTTTTATTACTCTATTCTATACCTTGATGTATGTAGTTGTTATGTTTCAAGTTTCAGAGCATTTCAATGCTCCATTATGAAGTTATGCACCTTTTTGTGCATGCTATTTCACATTATCAAGCCATATACAAAATACCATTTGAATCTTGAAGACGGCGCTCCTGCCAAAGGTAAGCGTATCTCCCTCACCGTTCATGATAGAAGTCTGGAAAAGGACTCTAAATGAAGCTCTCAGTAAGCTTCCAATTACCATAGTTACCACGCAGCCCTGTGCTGTCATCACATGATCTGCGCATCCTGTCAGGCGACCATCATTATTTCGATTTTTACCAAAAAATACAAAAAACAACAACATTTTCCCACTATTCATGGCTTCTCCTGAAAATCACTGTTTTCTGAATCTGGAAATATTCTAACTTGCTTATTTTTTTAATGTATACAAGATTTTAATATATCATTTGAAAGCCCTTTCCCTGCTCTATATATAACTGCTCTATAAAGTGAATGGCTAAAACTTGTTTAAGTCCATCCATGGTGGAGGTATGCATATGGAATGTCTAGAACTTCTTAAAAATCAGTTGTTGTGCTAATGATCTTTTTAGCCATTCACTTTGCACTTCTGTGATCACTCTTAAGCACTTCCTAAGTGGGAAGTGGTTAGGACTAAGTGGCCATGAGTTAGAATATTTGCCCCTGATACTGAGGTGGGATCCATAACTTCACCTAGGTAGTAGATATGCAAAATCTGAAGAAAGCACATGTATCTTGATAAAAATTCACCTGCATTGAGAAAAAACCCAAAAAGTTATGACAAATTGTGTCGACCACCCCAGAAATGGTAAAAGCCCCCCTTAAAACGACACTGACCTCTAAAACAGATAAATTACATAATCACTATATACTGTATCCTTGGAAATGATATTTGTATACCTGCACAAAGACATATCCAATCCTAGGTCACAAACACCTTTGGAGATGGTTTCAGCTATAGCTCTCCCAGTCAAACCACAAAAAAAACCCATCAACTCCTCACAAACTTCCTTATGTTGTTTGTTGAAGTACCTCAGGACTAAAGGCATCTGTTCAACATTGCTAGAATTTGTAGCTTCATCAGCCAATATTGAAAAATATTTTGCTACTTTGATATCTTAACTATCTGTTCACAAATGTACTCTCCACAGCAAGATAAGAGCTCATTCTAGATCGTTTTAGACCATTTTTTGGTGCTGTCTTGAAATGCTGCTCCAAAACTGTGTCGCCTGCATCTACACGGAACTCTAGCAGCTTCTGGAAGTTTTCTGTATTGCAATCTGTCTACTGTCATCTCTATGCCCTCGAACAGCAATATTTTGCCTACCACAAAATATAACTGTCTTTAAAATTGACTGTAACTTCATTCTATTCTCTTTAACCTGTCTGGCTGCTGATAGGTTTATTTGCAGCTGTACTGGCACACTCTGACCTTCCACTGACTTCCGAAACTTACTATAAGTAATGATTTCTTATGCATGTCAGAATAGCTTTCAGCTTCCGACTGGCCGAAGTCCACGTATCCAGTGGCTTGTGCAAGAGCCTTATCAATTTCCCACCACTTTTCCTAGTTTGCAACCAAACAAAACACAACGCAAACAAAAAGCTCCATCAAGAGATGGAGAGTAGGCCAGCCATGGGAATTGAGCAAGTCATTCATAATTAAACGATCTACGCTTCCCAAATTCAGCTTTCTGCAGAAATGGATAGTTCTTTGTAGGCTTCCAGACTTCTGTCAAGTACTTAAACTTGACATCTTTCACATGGCATGATCCTGAATTCATGAAAATCTAGGCTTCTCCATCACCCTCACTTGTCTGCAAGGATCTAGAAAAGAAAACAAAAATCAGGAATTAATGATTTATTCACCTTCCTCTCTGCCCTCCTTTCTTTCCTACCTCAGTACCTCCCTTATAATTTTTTTACCTTCATTTGTAAAATTTGGTGCGTCAATATTTATTTCAGTCACTTCTTGGAAATCAGAAGTACTTTCTGAGTTATTCAACCTGAATGTGTATCTCGGATTTGTTCACCTCAGATTAACTGCAGCAAGGACCTAAGGACACCAGACAACAGGTTTTCAATTATAAGACTTCTCTCCAAAGTCAACCTTCCCTGGTCTGGTAGTCCATAGTAATGCTCTTTCTCTAACTTCATTTTATACATTCATCTGCACAATTCAGTGCATTATCATTACTTGATCCTGCCATGCCATACTGGATCCTGCTATACTTGATCCTGCCATACTTAATCCTGCTACTTCCTGGATATTATAATTACTTTTTGAATGCACAACCAGAACGTTCGCCTCGCGATAAAGCAGCTAGTGAATAAATGAAATTTAAAAAAAAAGAACTTACTAGTGTCCTTTTTTAAATTATTTTTTTAATTTATTTATTTATTGCTTCTCAGTATATCATAAATTTTGCAGAGCTAGATGTACAGTTGCATATGTGAGTGTGAGTACTGATGGTCAGCCAGGCCGGTGCACTGACTGTCCTGGCCACGCAAAGTTTCTTGTTGGTCACAAAGTCAAGTAAACTTTTTGATGACCTCCTTTTTTCGGACATTGCCACCTCCATTCCTCTGGTCTTCCTTTTAGGCATCTCATAGTGTCTACTTACTTCTCCTGACTGCACCTAGGATCACTCGGGCTCATTGCACACATGTAACTACTACGCATGCACGTCTCCGCCCCCGCTCCCCCCTTCCCCTTTCCCACCGATATCCTTTTTGTTTGTCATCTCTCTCTCTCTAGATCAAGAGGGGAAAAAAGCACGAAAACCTAGACGGTCTTCCGGAAGACTGTGGAAGACTGACTTGATCTGCCCCTGTAGTGAGACCTAGTATGGAGTATATGCAGCCAAAGTGTGGTAGACAGGAGGACATAATGCTTGCACGAAGTTGGAGTTAGCACAGATGAGAGTGGGAAGGAGATTGTTGGGAGCAAGTAATACAGTAGCAGGAGTGGCTATAAGGGGAGATATGGGGCGGAGGAAGCTGGAGCAGAGGTGGGAAGAGATGAAGGTTTTGTTTGGTAAGAGATTAGAGGTGTTGGGAACAGAGCAGATTGGTAAAAATGGTTGTAAATAAACAAAGGATGGAGGAATTGGATGGTGGGAGATCTTGATAGGAGTTAAGGGGGTCCACTACCCAAAAAAACAAAAAAACAAAAAACAACACAACTTCTCTCTGCTTCAGAATTTTTATTTGAAATCTTGTATGATGTGTACCTATACACAGACCTACCTTCTGATGCTGTGCCAACTACCCAGCTACAACTGATCCGGACTTAGTGAACATTTAAGATTTCACGAGGACAGTCATATTTGGAGACTAGTTTACTTTGGGATTTCACAACTTACCACAGGGGAAATTACAAAGTATGAAACACAATATAACATTGAGTTTTTTTTAAATAGTGTGATAATGGATTTAAAAAAACTATTGCAATTTCTTGGTAACATTTTCATTGTTTTTTTTGTACCTGTTGACATCATACTTGCTTAAAATTAAAAACAGAGAATGCCATCTTGTAGCTCTCATTGAGAGGAAACAGAATCGATATAATTTTTTCTGATTACTCCAAATATGAAGCAGGGAGAACCGTCCTTGGCCAAAAAAACCCAACTTTTTCGGGACAGGCATTTTAAGGACTAGTATAGCATTTCAATGGTTGAGCTGACCATACCATTAAAAAAACACCAAAAGTGGTATCATATTACATACTAGAAAAATCAAGAATAGGGAGGGGAAGTTTGGTCTGTCCTATATAGGCCGCTTCCTAGGGGGATGACCAGAATCACTGGTTTGCTTCCCTTGTCGGTCTCCGCGGCCATTGAAACTCACTATTACATGAAGCGTCTTCTTCGCAAATCGGGAGTACTCAAGTTAGTATAAGTCCAGAATGGAGCATCCAAATCTTCTCCAATTTGGAAGGCAGCTTCTTGCATGTACTGTCATCATATTTTGGGGGGAAAACAAAAGAAGACATTTCTTTTGGGGGGGTAGTGGATCCCCTTAATACAAGCTAAACAACGAGGTTGGGTCAGTATAATATATATAAGTGAAAGGGTAAAATGAAGGTGAGAAATGAGAAGGATTGGGAGGAGGAAGTAAACGGCAAGAGTAGGCTGAAGTTTTATAAATTGGTGCGGAGGTGGAGAGGTATACCAGGTCCAAGCATGGTCAGTAAGGTGTGCAGTTGCAATTTAGACTGAGGACTGCATCAGCTGGCTTGTTAGAGGATAAGAAGAGATGTAGGGTAGTTAGGGATGAGAGGTGTATCATGTGTGATAGTGGAGCAGGGGAAGATATGGAACATTTCTTGGTGATGTGGAGAGAATTTGAGGTGGTACTGTGAGGTGTGCAGAATTGTAGGGGCAGGACAGTGGCTGGATGAATTTAGAAGAATGGGTAAGGATGGAAAGGTGGCATTGTTTTTAGGTAAAGGTGTGGAGGGAGTATATAAGCGATGCAGTGACAGAGGAGGTGGGTGAGTGTGTTATGTACTGGGTAGGGAAGTGGTGGCAGAGGAGAAAGGAACTGTTGTATGGCGAGCTGAGGAATGATCTTTGGTCTCCTCTCCTCCCCCCTCCTTGAACACGAAGGGCACTATAACTATTATATTAAGTACTGTTCATTGTTATTAGTGTTAGTTAGTACTGTTACATAGTCTCACACTGTGCTATAGTATATGTGGTGGCCTTAACAGGCTCAGCAGTATCAAGATTAAATCATATGTCTGCAGGTTGCTTCAGAGCAAGTGAATATTTGATATAGCCATTTTAATAGTGTGCATTATTGTTCCTTCATTTAACTTCATGTTCGAAAGAGGTTCTCCTCCAGTCTACAGTCGCAGTTGGCGATAATCGCCAATCCCAAATACACTTTCAAAATGTAGCCAACTACCTTTTATGCAATGAAATTGACCAAGGGGGAAGGGTTTCTGCACAACCGGAAAGGCGAGCAAATTTTTTTAGATCACGTTTTTTGAAATGTCAGTTCCCCAGAAATGTATCGTGCTGTCAAGAAAGGAGAAAAAGAAATGCCACATATTCAAGAAAAGTGAGGACTAGAATAAAAAGGCCCTGTTGTTGAGCCTGGTACAGCAGCCAAGTTGAATATTCTATCTCTGTACTAAAAAGTTACTTGCTGTTTCCTGCTGTTTCCTACCTCTGTTAGTGGATCTCTCGAATCCTGAGGGTGAGGGTAGTGCTTTCTGTGAACCTCCATTTACCTTGCAATCAATTGAAAATGTCTGAAGAGAGGGCAGTTCCAATGGTGACCTCGACCAGAAAGAAGTTGGCTCTCTTGGATTGTTCACTATTTGCTTTTTAATTAACTTCATTACTAAGCACAATATCATACATTGCTTTTATAGCAAAAAAAAAAGATTAACGGAACTTATAATAAAAAAATTCTTGATTAATGTCGTATTTAATTTAGAGTTGTTACTATTTCCATGTGTCTACCTAGGAAGTAGCTTCTTTCTATAGGGCAGGCATGGTGACTCATATTTTTACTTTTTGTTGGTAACACTCCAGACATTTCCAACCCTGTATCTGTAGAAGCCTCATTCTTTGAACATCGAGTCGGTACTAGGTGCTCGCATTTCTGGAATTAGTCATTCTGGTCTGGAAGACATCACCGCAGTCATGGATATGTTGCCCCCTCTTAGTTCCACCATTTTTTTAAAGTCAATAGGGAGACAAATGCAGAAACACAGAGTATTATGTTGGCTGATGCTCATAGGTTACCCACTTTAGCTCCAGTAACTTGGCTATAGTTATATCTATGAAAAATGTTTTAGTGGCAAAAGAGAGCACACAGAGAGAGCTATCTTTTGAGCTATATATCAAGTCCATACCATGAAGTTTACAGAATCTATGGAAGTAACCATAAGTTTTTGTTTAAAAAAATTAAAAAATGGAGGCGTCCTGCAAAGCAGGTAGGGAAAAGGAAACACACCTGCTGGCAAAGATGAGGATGAGTAACATAAGTAGTGTCACTGAAGTACAGAACATGCACACCTATAGCTGAAGTCAACTAAGGAATTTTAAGGAAATTCAATTTTCAACCCCATGCTTTAACACGTACTTAAGTTTTAGTGCCTAATGGGGGGAAAACCGTTGTATGCAAGTAGGGCTTCCTCTAGCCACTGGTCCTAATTTCAGCTGTCTAGTTGCAATGATCGTTGCTGGAACATGTTTTACTTGACGGCTTAAAGGGGGACTATATATACGTCAAAAACTAGACATTTTAATCTGTTTTCTTGTTCTTTCAAACTGTTTTTTTTGGTTTTTTTGTCCATGTAACAGATCAAGAAACTACAAAGAGAACACATCTTGCATGATATTTGCCTAACTAGGACTATATTTTTCCAAAAAATCTTGTTTTTTTTGCTCATAACTTTCCTACACTTCTCTAATTTTTATATCACTGGATAGCTCTTCTAATTAGCTATCTGTTTAATGTATGTGACAAAATTTCAAATTACTATAAGTGTTGGTAAGTTATGGTGATTTGAAGTGGTGAGGTTTGGGATTTTCCCTGGTGTTTTCCAATTGCAAAAGCAGTGACCTTCCACTCAAAAACCACATTTATTGATAATCTGTTCATGCGTTGCACAGATTAGGGCGTCCTCTATATATATATCAGCTGACCAAATCTGGGACTTTGATCTTGATAATTAGGGCAGTTATGAACTTTTCTGTAAGTTAGGTCAACTTTTTTAGGGATCTTGATTTATCTTCCGAGAACATTCAATGTATCTTAGGAAGCACAAAGCATAAGGAACACAAAGGGAATAAAATTAACTGCATAGTGTATATAAAAAAAAGTTATGGTGATTTGGTGGGTGCTGACGTACAGTCCCCCCACCCCCCTGGGGGTACTTGATGTAAAAATATATATATATATATATATATATTTGTTCAAACTGTTGTTGCATCTATCTATATACTCGCTATTTCCAAAGTTTTAGAGGCATTGGATGCTTCATTTCAAAGTTATGGTGGATCTACTTCATCATACTTTTCTTTGACATGTATATATAATATATACATGTACAAACATTCAGCTGTAAAGGAAAATTCCACATATACATATCGTAATATTTATAACAACTTAGATCATATTTTTCTTTGTTACATGTAGATACAGGTAAAGAAAATCTCAAGAAAGTCATGGAAGTTAAAAAAAGTTTAAAAAAAACAGACCAAGGAATTGCTAAAACACTTGCAAAAGAACACATTTTGTAAAGTTATTTCACTGCTAACTCAAACATTTCGTTTTCCAAACTTGGACTGCTTATTCCCACAATTCATGGAAATATTTCTTGTGGCGAGCATAACTTTAAAACTGTTTACTCATTTTTTTTGTGTGTGTATATATGTCATTTGAGAGCTCTTTTAGTACTCTGTGATTTCCATGAATAAGATTTTTGTTTACTGCAAGCATTGCCAAGAGATGGTGGTTAGAAGAGGTGACCTCAGACTCTGTAGTGTGGAACAAATCAACATGACAACATTATGGTAACTTTGGTCCGTGGAAATCACTGAGACATTCCTTAGCAAGCCACACACCAATTATGAGTACTTGACTTCAATTCATTAGGCAGCTAGGTCTGCCACAAATACCTTGGAGTCAACTTCGATGTTTGTGTATGTATCCTCTAAGAAAATTTGTCTATAGAGGCATTTAACATATCATAAAAACACACACAGAATAACAAAGACTTTGGTATCATAACTACCTACACAGAGGAAAGAGGGGAAAAAGTTATGGCAATTAGAAATAGGTACAAATGTTTTGTGGTTTTGACGTCTAGTCCCTTCTTTTAAGGTCCCACACTCGCAGAGCCTACAGTCATGAAGGAAAAATGTAGGGAGAAACAAAATTACTAAAGAGAAATAAGCACACGGCACTAGCTATATTTTTATCTAGTGTGAATGTGAGCAAAGATTAGACCCCTGTATATGCAGACTTGTCTCCCCCATTTAGGAAAGCTGTCCTCGTGTGTGTGACCCATCTGTCCATGCCTCGGTCTTTTTTAAATTTTTTATTATCGTGCTTTCTCCACCCACATTTTCTAGGGAGCTTTCGTATTTCCAGCTGGTGTGCGGTCTAGTTATAAATTGCCCACTTGACGTTTCCGATAGATGCTCTGTGTCATTAACAGTTTAACTTATGGCAATGTGGAATAGTGATGGGTTGATATAGTAAGTTGAAGGACAGACACCAAGGGCTGGTGGACCTTGACTAAATTATATATAGCCTTTATCTATTTTTACACATTTATAAATGTCTCATAAACTACTGGAGTGGATACACAATGATGCTAGATAAGCAATTAAATTGTCTCACTCGCATTTCAATTGTTGCTAGAGCCTTGATTTTTTCTTCCCAAAAAATGATGAAGGGTTAGTTCCGTAAGGTTGTCGTTATCTTTGGTATGCAAGGTCCATGGTGGTTCAATTCCGGGCAGAATGGCATTCGATCCTTGAGCACTTTCCCCCTAACCCTCTCCCTTTTTTAAACCAAGAATGGAAAAGTTCTATGGGATGGTTTAGACCAAAGAGGGGTGTTGGGGGAGTAAAATCAGTATAATTATTATGTCTGTGTGACACAATGTTTTAAATATGGTGGCAATTTAAAAATACCAAGTTTGATTCTGAGTGGAATCATTTACTTTTTTCATCCGGATAGCTATGACTCTCTGTGCTATGTGTGTGTGTGTGTCACTGTTTGTGTGTGTGTGGGTGTGTGTGGGTGTGTGGGTATTTAAATGCCACAAGATGCTATTACACCAGCTTAAAAGCATTCCCACAGGTTAAGGGGGGAAATCTGGCAGTTTTATGTTTGCTGTGGTACTCAAGGTCTCCAGTTCAATCCTGTGTGGAATCATTCACTTTTTAAAATGATATTTTTTCTTCTTTTTCTCCCCCCCCCCCGGCCAACATCAGTATATTAAACAGTTACCGAAGAGGTATAGCATTTGATTGGCTGTAGTTACTTAAAAGGTATAGTCATCTGATTGGCTGTAATGTTATTCGTTATAGGGACCTGTCTGAGCTGAGTAGATAACCTATAAAAGGAACAGTCTGCTCAGCTAGGAGAGTCCCCTCTGTATTGTATGATATTCTGACTCAAGATTAATTACTTTATAGAATTAGCACAGGGACTGAGCTCAGACCAGATACCAGACAGACAGGCAGAGGTTGTGGGTTAGCTATACATTAGGGCTAACCATAACAGTTGGTGACAGCAGACCAGATAGGACTCAGCCAGAGAAGCAGCTACTTTCAACAGTTCAAAAGTAGAAGCATCTACATGTAGTTAAAGTTTGGAGTTTGTCGTTCACTTGATTGACTTTGTACAGAGTTAAACGCCACACTGGTATTGCGGGTGGCAGGGCATTAGAGAGCAAGTGCAGCAGTTTTGACTATTGTTCTGTATTTGTCTTATAGCTACGTTCTACTTTTCCGTTTGATTGATTGCTTCAATAGGTCTGGTTCAGCGAAGCAAATCAGAACCTATTGGTAGGGAGCGGATCCAGCAGCAGATAACGCGGACGCAAAAAGCCCACAGTTACCAGATTCACCTCTCGACAGGAACACAGAAGAACAGTCCATGGACTACAGCCGAGGTTCCAAGTAGTATACCCTAAACGACAGGAGGAAAGCAGTGGCAGAGCTGCAGGCAGACACAGACTTGCCCTGGTTATTGTGTTCAGCATGAGTACAGCAGGTAAATTTGGAGATGTCTAAGAGGAAGACAGTTGGGAAGAAGGACGACCACCCCCATTCAGAGGAGGAGGAATTAAGAGACTCATTTCAGTCAGGAGAACCAGAAGCAAGCAATGTGGGACGGACCCAATGGGCGATGATGCTACTCCTTAAACATATGCGGGATCAGGAGGAGCGCCGTTGGCAGCAACACCGATTGCAGTGAGAGGAAGAGAAAGAGAGAGGAAGAACACGAGCAACGTAGACAAAGAGAGAAGGAAGAAGCTGACCATAGACACAGAGAGGACATCAAATGAGAAAGGGAATGCTGGGAGGAGCTGATGTGTCAGCAGAACCTAGCAAGTGGTTGTCAACAGGGTCAGGAGCAACAGGACTGAGTGGTAGGTCAAGCTCCAAAATTCTGTAAGTTGGAAGGCGATGATGATGTGGCAAGCTTCTTCAATTCATTCCAAGAGCATATGGAAAATTATAATGTGCTCGAGGAGCAGTGGCCAGCACACCTGGTCCCAGTCCTGAGTGCCGAAGTTAGGCAAGTCCATAGCTCACTGGAGAGACACATAAAGCGGGATTTTAACCAACTGAAGAAGGCACTGCGACTTTATTTCCACATAACACTCAATCACTACAGAAGGAAAATGACATCCATGAGGAAACGACCTCAAGAATCTTGGACAATATATGTGGGAAGGTATCAACAGTGTAGTGCCCAGTGGAGATCAGAGTGCACTACCATGGAAGAAGTAGCAGACTTGTACGATAAGAGACAGCATTGGAGAAAATGCCTCCACAGTTGGCATCATGGGTAAGAGGCCAGAAGCCTAACTCAGATCAGAAGCAGCAAGATTAGCAGACTCACATCTGCATAATCAAGGACAGTTTGAGGAACAATACAAGAAAGTGTCCCAGAGAACAGAATTCAGAGATGGTAGCAAGCGTCCCTATACTGAACAGTGGGCCCAAGGCATTAACCTCTTCAGGAAGGGCGTCAACCAAGCCAACAATGCAGTTAAGAAAGAGAAGTTCCCAGATGAGAATGTAAAGCAGTGGGGAAAGCCTAACAAGGAAACAGACAAGACAGTCAAACCCTAGTGACTCCCAAAGTTTGACAGTGAAAAGGGACCACGCTGTTTTAGCTGCAATGCCTATGCCAGTGCATGCCCAAAAAATAATAGCTCTGTGAACTGGGCAGCAGAGGACATAACAGGAGGAAAATGAAAGCACTGACACACCACCAATCAGATACATGGGAAGGATCTCTGGACAGCAAGCAGTTGACATTATGATCGATACCAGTGCGTCAAACTCGGTTGTGCATAGTAGATTCGTCCCAGAAGAAGATGCATACACAGGACAGTCGCAGAGGGTCGAATCATTCTCAAGAGAATCTAAAGTATTGAGATTGGCTAAGGTAAAGATAGAGATAGGTGGACGGAAAATGAGGATAACAGCAGGTGTGTTCAATGGACTGAAACACGATATTCTACTTGGAAGAAACGTGGGCTTCTTGAAAGCACTAATAATTGAACACAAAGCAGACCCAGGGGAGGCATTGGCTGCTATGACCAGGAGCTGAGCAAGGCAAGAGAAACAGGAGTTGGAAGACGATCTGAAGGCAGGTGCTCAGAGTGGAACATAGACAACTGCCTGGGAAGGGAGTGCAGAGTCGGAGGGTGAGGCAGAGAGACCAGAAGTCACCATGGAGGATTTGCCCGTGTTTGAAGAAGACATCTTTTTACCTGAGAAGGAAATCAAGAAAAGGCAGACCCGAAATGAAAGACAGGCCAAGCGACAGCAGCATGCATCGCCCTTGAATGCAGATCACCCTCTAGACAGAGGTGCAGATAAGCTGAGGAAGCTGAGGAAAAGACAGGAAAATGATCCTACCCTGCAGATGGCACAACTGAAGGCAAATGCAGGAGATCAAGAGTTTAGCTGGATGAATGGAGTTTCGATAAGGAGAGTGATGAAAAAGGACTCAGCAGAGGAGACAGAGCAGCTGGTACTGCCAGATGTATACCGGTTGACAGTCTTGAAGATAGTCCATGCTCTACATAATAGCAGGGCACCTAGGACAAAAAAAAAGGTGGCACGAGTGTCCCAGTGATTCCATTGACCGGGACTACGAGTGGATGTAGCACGATTTTGCAGGGAGTGCCCACAATGCCAGAGGGGGGTCAACACAGAAGGTGTAAAGCACCTTTGATCCCTCTACCATCATTGAAGAGCCGTTCAAGTGGATTGCCATCGACCTGGTAGGGCCTCTACCTAGATCCAAGGCTGGGCATCGTTACATCCTCACCCTCATGGACTATGGAGCATGTTACCCAGAGGCTGTCCCCCTAAGGAGAACGGACAGTAAGACAATTGCAGAGGCACTGGTTACAGTGTTCACACGCATGGGGGTGCTGGAGGAGATCTTGTCAGATTGTGGCGCAAACCTGACTGGGAAGCTGATGAACAAACTTTGCAGTCTTCTCAGAGTAAAGAGATTGCGCACATCTCCATCCATAAACCGACGGGATGCTGGAGCGATTTTATGCAACAATGAAGTCGATGTTACGAAAGACGCTCACCAAATTTGATCAGCAATGGGACAAGGCACTCCCTTATGTGTTATTTGCATACAGGTAAGTGCCGAATGAAACCACAGGATATTCCCCATTCGAACTTCTCTATGGCCGAAAGGTGAGAGGCCCACTGTACCTCCTGCTAAAGGAGCAATGGCAAGCAAAGGCCTCGTGTGTTTTGAACTACATGCAGCGAATCCAGGAGTGCCTCGAGTAGGTACACAGACTAGTGGGATATCATGCGGTGATGGCCAAGAAACAGATGAAGACCTGGTATGATCAGAGCCACAGTCAGAAACTTCAATGTCAGAAATCAAGTATTAGTACTATTACCGGAGGGACCCTCCAAGCTTCAGGTGGACTGGCAGGGCCACCACACTGTCACCAGAAAGATCACAGATGTAACATATGAGGTGGCTGTAATAGACAGAAGGAAGATACGATGCATATTCCATGTGAACATGTTAGCATGGTGGGAAACTCTTACAACAATCTGCCTAGTAACAGAGGCAGAAACAGAAGACCCAGAAGACATGCATACCTGGGAGCAGACCAATGGTCAGCAAATACCAGACATCGACAACAGACTACAAGGGCAGCAGAGAGAGGAGGTCGGGGAACTTGTGGAAGAATTCAGGGATGTATTTTAAACAAGGCCTGGGAAGATTCGAATTCGGATGGGTGATGCACCAACAGTGCACTTGCCACCCTACCGACTATCCAAAGCAAGATACGCAATGGTCGAGGCAGAGATCAAACAGCTTTGTGACGAAGGAATAATCACACCCTCGACCAGCCCATGGGCATCTCCAATTGTCCTTGTACCTAAGAAGGATGGCTCTCTGAGGATCTGTATTGACTACAGGAAATTGAATAAATTGGGACTTGTGGGAGCACCGGCAGTCTTCCAGAGGCTGGTGAACTCCACACTTGCAGCAGCCTGCCTTGATGATCTGGTAATCTACAGCGTGACATGGGAAGAGCACTTACGACATGCGAGAGTAGTTCTGCAGCGGCTCAGGGAAGCAGGACTGAAGGCTAAGCCTGAAAAATGTCACATTGGAACAACTGAATATCACTTCCTGGGACACGTAGTGGGTGAAGGATTCGACCAGAGCAGGCCAAGGTCAGGGCAGTGGCAGAGTTTCATGTACCACAAAAGAAGAGAGATGTGCGGGCATGCTTGGGTCTATCAGGCTATTACAGCCATTTCATCCGGAATTTCTCTGAGATAGCAGCACCACTAACGGACCTGATGAAAGAGGATGCACCCAGCAAGATAATCTGGAATCCAGTATTAGAGAAGGCATTTCAAACTTTAAAGGATGGACTGACTGGTGAAGTAATGTTGCGGCATCAACAGCAGACAGAACCATGATTTTACAAACAGATGCTTCTATCATTGGAATAGGTGCAGTGTTGAGCCAGAAGGTCAACGGTGGCAATGAATGACCAGTAGCTTTCAAATTCAAGAAGCTATTACCCTGTGAAAGAAAATACTATGCAATCGAGAAGGAATGCCTGGCAGGCAGTCATAGGAATCAGACATCTCACGGGAGTTGCTTTTGAAGTTCAAACAGACCACAGATTTCTTATGTATTTGGACAAGTTCAAAGATGAGAATAGCAGGCTCACACGGTGGTCTCTGGCATTGCAGCTTTATGACTTCTCTGTGGTACACAAATCAGGACGACTAAACCTGATTGCAGATGGCTTGTCACGGCAAGCATGGATCGAAGGACTAGATGGCGACACTACACGAGCAGCTCTGAACCAGAGGAGAAGAAGGGGGGAGTGTTATGGAGTGTCAGCTCTAGAACTAACAGTTGAACTATTATTAACTTATATAGTCATGCAATTAAACAGTTACCTAAGAGGTGTAGTCATTTGATTGGCTGTAGTTACCTAAAAGGTGTAGTCATCTGATTGGCTGTAATGTTATTTGCTGTAGGGATCTGTCTGAGCTGAGTAGATAACCTATAAAAGGAACAGTCTGCTCAGCTAGGAGAGTCCCCTCTGTATGTAATATTGTGACTCAAGATACGTTCTCTAATTACTTTATCAGATTAGCACAGAGACTGAGCTCAGACCAGATATCAGACAGACAAGCAGAGGTTGTGGGTTAGCTATACAGTACAGGGCTAACCATAACAGTCTCTCTGCCTCTCTGTGAAATATACAGACAGATTATGTATGCGTGTGTTTAGTTGCACTGGATGCCCACCAGCTTGAAAGCACTCTCTCAACGGAGTGCGGGTATCTCAGCTATATAGTAGGTTAATAAAATAAATTAAGTAAGTCTTTCACACCTGGAGACTGTTGGGCTACTTTTTATTTTCTTTGCTATTAAATGTTCCAAGTTCAATCTTGGATGGAATAATTCACTTCCACACACTGCCCCCCCCCCCCCCGTTTGCCCCTTTTTTCTTTTCCCCCCCTACCAACAACGGGAAGTTCTGTGGGATTTAGTTTTGAGAGGTTAATAAATGGTAGCCATCATGGATAGCTGTGACTTTCTGTATATGGCTTATGTGTGCGATACACAATGTCACCATTTCAATACTGGTTAAAATTGGGATATTCTCTGAGATCCTTTGACCAATCGATCTATAGCCATATATAATGGTCAAATACATCTCTCTGTAATTTATTATACAGACAAATTAAGTATGTGTGTGTTTATAGGTCGCTGGATGCCACACCGGTAGGCTTGAAAGGACAACTGCAACAGAATGTGGGGATCTCAGCTAGTACACTATATATATATATATATATATATATATAGGCAACATGAGACAAAATATTTTTTATATAATAAAAAATTTTTAGAAGAAATGAAATCTATTTACCAATGTAGAAGATTTACAAATGTAGAAGACAACATTTACAGAATCCATTCTAAATAAACTCCAAATATATCACATATTTAAAAGCTATATATATTTTAATTGGATAGGTAAAGGGTCACGTAAATGTCTACATCTATTTTTTTCTATTTTGTTGTTGTTTTTATAGTCAATTTTTTTATAGTCAATTTTTATAGTCAAAAGCTACCTACAAGAAGACAAGAAATTACTAGCTAAGTATAAATACTGAATCCCAGAATTAACATGTTGATGACCGGAGCAATGCAGATAGAATTTACGTCACAGATATATAGGATAAGCAATAGTTTCAAAACTATAGCAGAATAACTTGTCGTCCACAACTTCCATTACATGCATGCCAGAAAAAGCTGTCATTTCTTCCATGATAGAATTGTGTATTACAAGCAGCAAATTGTTTGCTTAGGACTTTATTACCACTGATGGGAAAGAGATGCCTCAAGATGGCTGAAGTCAGGAAATCACAGGCCTGTATATTTAAGCACAAATGAACTCTGTCAAGTAGAACAGTATACAGTACATGATTTCTGAGGTCAGATGTGATTGATCTTTCTTAGAACAAGATTCTCTGTATAACCACTGGCCCTCACTTCTTAGCTAGTAGCAGCTGCAAAGGATAGGATTGCAGCTGCTATTAGTACACCAGAAGAACAAGATAGATTGTGGGTGAACTCCTCTCAGTCCTGCAGACAAACAAATATCCAAGTTTACTGTTACTAAATGTGTTGATGTCAAATCTCCAACATCCTTAAACTTACAGGCCTTACCATTAATAACATGCTTAGTCAGCTCAGCTTCACGGCACACACATGAGCATGTTCAGATGTATTTATGGAATTGGCGATGTTTTATCCATGTGTTTCACTCAACAGTAACCTTTGAATCCTCCTGGCCTAATCCGCTTCTTCGGACAACCCTCAAGTCTAATCATCAAAGGGCACTACTGACTCTATCTATGATGGAGCCCTCCAGGCCCAACCTTCAACAGTAACCATGGACCCTTCTAACCCAACCCTTGATTGCAAGACAGTATTGATGCAATATGTAATTCTAGTCAGATATGTAATCATCATATTCATTAATGTATTTAGTTTCACCAATATATGAGGTATGATTCGTCGGTAATAATCTGATCTAAGCACTTTTAAGCTCACACTTCTAGGTGTCTATATTCCAAGATGTGGTGAGCTAACTTGTCACCAGCTAGGGTTTCCACCCTTGGTCAGGTAAAGCTCTCAAATTACATTCCATGCAGCCCTAGCTATATCCATTTCCCTGGCCCTGAAGGGCCTAAACCCTAGCCACTATCCTGTTTCTATCCTAGTCACTTCCATGGTCCTACACACAACCCTTCCTAGATCCCAACGGCTCCGGTCTTAACCCTAGCCACTGCCTTGGTCATAACCCTAGCCATTTCCCTGGTCCTGCCCTTGCCACTTCCTGGTCTTACATAACCATGGCCTGGTCTTCTTCTAGCCTCTGCCTGGTCTTATTCTAGCCACTGCCTGGTACTAACCTAAGCCACTGCCATGGTCGTAATTCTAGCCATTAGCTTCCCTATTCAGAGCCATTATTCTGGTCCTAACTCTAGCCACTGTTCTAGCCCCATATTCTGGCTAGCTACTGTCCTGGCTCTAATCATAACAACTGTCCTTCCTAAACCTAACACCCTAATCCAGTGCAATAATGAAGATGCAATCATAATGATGTATTGCTAAGATTAGGGGAAGAACTAATCCTTACTATCCATCCTTGTAAATCAGTGACTGATGTTGACTGCAGATGTTTCATTTGTGTAGGCCTAGCACGACAGAATTTAGTGAATTTTGTTAGCTGAATTTAGTGAACCCGAGGAACCATACAGCTCTAAACTAACCAATAGCTGTTGCAGCTGCACATGACACATGATGTGTACATGTGGTGTACCACCAGCCTGCAGAGGAACCATACAGCTCTAAACTAACCAATAGCTGTTGCAGCTGCACATGACACATGATGTGTACATGTGGTGTACCACCAGCCTGGAGTATGCCATGTGCATTAATTGTAATAATAAATCATTTACCGTAAGTGCTATCCCAATGCTTAGACAACTCACCTTTTTCAGCAGATTTTAAGGTGAGCATACACAGTACTTATATAGCACATGCTCTTCTTAGTCATTTGATCATTCATAATGACTGCCATACTAACATAGGATGGCATTTTTAACTCTCAGAAGTGACACACCACACATACCTACCAACTCTCAATGATGACCATTGATTTAAGTACAGTAATATGCACCAGTGTTCCAAGAAAACATTTGAGGCACATAAAAGAAGACCTTCCTTGCATACAAACTTCTGGAGACTACAATAGTAGGTACGTAGCTACATATACTTACCAAAGAGGATGAGAGTGAGCAGCAGTGGAACATCGGTTGACATGATTAGCTACGACTTGAAAACACAAATAGAAAGACAGGAATGTGAACAATGTAAACATTGCGAGGAGAGTGGAAGACGACACGAGGAGGAGAGAAGAGAGAGAAGAACGACATGAAGACATGAGATGGCAAGAAGCCAAAGAGAAGAGAGAGAGCAGAGGAAAAAGAGGATGTTAGATGAAAAGAGGAGTTGGAGAGATGGTTCCAGATGTTGCAGATGCTCACCCAGACTGGCATCACCAGCAGACAGGATGATGGCAAGAACAGGCAGCAAGAGAGGGAGGATGTCGAAAGAATCAGACAAGAGGACAAACAGGAAGATAAGAGGAGATGGGAAGAAGCGACTGATCACCTCAGACATGAGGCAAGACAGAGAGAAGAAGAAAGGGAGTGGGTGAGACATCACAAATGCGAAGAAGACGGGAAGAGACAGAATCATAGTAATTAACAAAGGGGAAATGCTTCTTATAGCTTCATTGTACAGGGCCCAAGAGTATGCTGAACACCACCCAGACCTTGTGTGAGAGTAAGATCACTCGAGTAATGTGAAGTTGAATTAATGCTCTTCAAGCTATCGTTGTGGATGGGGCTCCTGAAATGTTTAGTGTCATTGAGATAGTTGAGGAGCACATTTCTTCCACAATCTTGTTGAGGGTCATTCTCCAGCATTGTTTTCCCATCAATAATTTGTAGCATGCCATTGCTAGACAGATGGGGAAATAAAATGATCGCCATGCGTCATAACTATTGTGAACAGCCTTAAGATGACCATTTCCAAATTTAAGTTGGTGAGCATTTTAAGGTGAGCGACCTGTTCATATTTTTTTACGGGTGAACATATAGTAATAAATATGCCACATCTATGAATATGACTATTCATCCAAGGGATAATGCAGCCCATTCTCACTTGCCTGTGTGACCAGTTTTCCTTCGTATAGGTATTAAAAAATATCCCGTCTTTTTCTTGATCATCATTCCCTTCGACCATTCCTGATTAACATTAGCTCACATGCAAACCATTTAACATATGCCAGCTCTACTTAATATGGTTAATGCTTTTTTACAGGTGAACATATGGTTAATACATACATAGATTAATTACTAGGCAAAGAACGAGGATAAGCTAGAGTGTGTTAAACAACCAAGTAACTATATCTATCATCCTTTCCTATCAGCATGCAGCCGGTTCTCACCTTCCTGTGCAGCAATTTTTTCGGATGTGTGTGTGGTAGTTGGGGGGGCGGGGGGGGGGGGGGGGGGGGGGGGTTATGAGAGTCAATAGGAGAGGTATTGCTGGGATGTATTATGGTCTTGGTTTGTATTATAGTCTATTGAGTTATTATACCAAGTTCATAGAGTGAAGTGTGCAGGATTTATGGAGCTCCAAATTCACCTCAGCTTTATAATACTTTCAAAGAAAAGTATCATCCTTCGTCTCCCTTATTCATTTCTTGAGAGGTATATGTACAATGGAATGGGTGGCATAGAAGTATCACAACTCAAGAGTGGTTGACAAAAATGAGTTGAAACTTGAAATGCAATTATTATAATATCTAGTAGAGTGAAGGGTGAAAGGACCAAAATATGTGGTTAGTCTCCATAATGAGTGAACTTATGTCTTTTCAGGGACATATTCCTTTCCCATTATATCCAACGACCTTTGCATGGTAAACATGTCGCGATCATGACTTGACTCTTGGAACATTTAGAAGAGGGTGTGTCAAAAGGACTTAGCCATGATGTAATCGATACATCCTCATTGCTGTAGAGGACAAGATCATTAGAGCTGGCTGCTATTCATCTGACAAGTTCTTGGGAGAATATGTGTCCACCACCCACAGCATAGGCAAGTACATATCACACAGAAACCATATTCTTTCTACCCATTCCCCCTTGCTTTGAACAGTACTACCTCTATATTGACACCCAAGAATTACAGCAGATTTGATCTTCGCTGTTGTAACTCTCTCAAAATTGTGACCATTTTTACGAAGGTGTTATCATCACACTTTAGGAGAAAGGGAAGTTGTAATGGTTTTCCAGTGCTGCTAAACTCTGCAGAGCTTTTCTTGTGAGGTTGTTGTAGGAGTCATGCAAATCAGGTAAGAGCCGAAGGTAATAGTATGTGGTGTCCTCTAGAGTCAAGTAATTTATATCTTGGTAGGAAAGTCCATCAGTTCCAATAGAGAATTTTCCCAAGGCAGCAGATACGTTTTGTCTGTAATTTTTCATCCATGTCCCTCTAATGGCATCATGCTGTGTTTTTCCTTTTATATTAGCCAAAACTAAAATCATTAGGGGGGGGGGTTCTCGTCTTTAAAAAAAATACTATTCATTTTCATCACAAAAGGTAGCCCATTCTGTGTGCTTTTCAATGATCAATAATGTCACAATGGTGGTGTTACAATTAACTATGATGATGGGGGGGAAACCACAAAGGTCATTAAAAAAAAATGGTCTTGTGATCCCCAACCACAGGTCTTAAACTTATCATTTGTGGAGATATCAGAGTACCTATATACAGATACAATTTATGAATACAAAGATTTTATTGAGCAATTTTATTTCTCCTATCATCCCAAATTCATTTGTGCTGTCAGGTGACCGACTATATATATCCCATCAGAAAATGAAACCAATGTATTCAAAATACAGAGCAATGCTACTAAGGATAAAATTTACACTGTTTTATGTGATATCAGTGTGATATCAGCACATGAAATTACACTTTTGTGATAAATGAGCTTGAAAAGTAAAAACACTACAAAGTGGTAAAAAAAACTGTGGTTTGCAGTTTGGAGCTCCATAAATTCTGCACACTTGACTCAGTGACCTTGATAAAAACATTATATACCCAAATTACATGCAGTCAAATTTGGGGGCCTCAAAACCAGCCTGCCCAAGCTTTCTGCATTTCGTGGTCAAGCGTGCAGGTGGAAAATAAAAAATAATTTTCCACTCGTATGCTTGCCCACACAAAGCAAATATTGAAAGTGAGTGCTTACTGAATATTAGGCCCACTCTCCCTTCATCTCTCAATTCTGCCACCTACTCTTCAGCCCTATCAATACCCTCAACCATTAATCACCAGCAAACTTCCCACAGTACAACAAGAAATGAACAATATCTTCCACAACACCTTCATCACATAGTTCACATCTGGATAGGACACATACCACACCTCTTCTTATCACCAAAGAGTCCTGCTGATCATATCCTTAATCTTAACCGATAAACTCTGAAAATCCGATTAATAGGTAAAGGGTCGTTGAAAATATTTGTGTGCTTTTTCGAAGAGCCAATCCAATTATTTTGAATAAAACTTCATAGTTTTGTTTCTTTTTGTTTCTTTTTGTTTGTTTTTGTAGTCAAACTGCCACCTATAAGAAGTTACTCAGTATAACACCACAAAATGTGTTAAGGTAGATGCACTTGCCTATGTATCATATATTACACACAGCCACATGCATTATAACTGGTTAGCTAGTTTTGTTGAAGGTCTGTGTTATTAAATATTGTCACAAGGAGTCAACTTCTGAGGAAAACAATTGACTTCTTGGTATG
Organism: Cladorhizidae sp. MBARI D1340-BT2; assembly: GCA_028752905.1. Classification (NCBI taxonomy): domain Eukaryota; kingdom Metazoa; phylum Porifera; class Demospongiae; order Poecilosclerida; family Cladorhizidae; species Cladorhizidae sp. MBARI D1340-BT2. The sequence continues at coordinate 35,764,550 of JAQNBH010000008.1, forward strand.
GAAATGTGCAGCTGCTGGTGACTCAGCTCAGTTCTGCTATTATCACAAGAATAAGCTTCTGTAGAAACCAACTGATGATTCCTTGAAATTTAGCTTCCATTTCCTGCTCCAGGCAGAGAGAGAGTCCAGATCCTCTTGCAAATCGTTTTGGTTGTGAGATCCTTGAAATAATTTACCAAACTTAACACTGTCAGCAAATATCAGTAAACGGCATTTCTGTGAAGATTGTTGATATGTATCAGAAAGATTAGTGGCCCCAGAGTGCTCCCCTGGAGAAACCCAGAGACTACAGGAAGTAGCTGGCTTCTATTACTTCCTAGGCATGCCCTCCGACTGAAAATAAGCCTGAAACCAAAGCCACAGGCCACCTGCAATCTGATTTGACCACAACTTGAGAAGTATTTTAGAATGAGGGACACACTTTTGGAAAAATCTGAATCAAACTGAGAGGTACTACTCAAGTTTTCAGCTATGGACAAAAAAGCTGCTGTTAGGTGGATCACTTTCTTAATAAACCTGAGTATTTCGTTTCTGAGGTTTATGAAAGCCAGTTCTTTGTTTTTTTGGGAAATATTTTAGAGACGAATAAACCAATCAAATTCATTCGGTTTCAACACATTGTTGTTGCCAACCCCAGAGTCATGAAAATCTGGAGATCCCCCCAAAAATCCTCAAAAAATCTGGATTTGGTATAAAATCTGGTTATCATTAACATAAGCATGCTAAGCATACTAAATTAATTTACCCCCCAAATAACACAATGCTATCAGTTTAATGATTCTGATTATAGCAAGAAGTTGCCCTTTTTGCATGGTCCAAAATTTTCTCATCAGGCACCCAGCGGTAACAGGGAACTTCAGATTCAGGGAATGCTATATAGCTTCATGGCTTGACAAAAGTGCCATCGAGCTTCATTGCCGAGCGTCTGTCATTCTTTCCGACAATGCTCAAGAGTCATTCCACTTCAGCATTACTGTGAGGGAGGCCAACACCTACCTCAGCGACACGAAATAGGTATTTGAAACGCTGACAAGATAGTTCGGATAAGCAGATATGCAAAAAAACCCCACAAATATTAATTATAAATTCATGAATGTAATTAAAATGCTGAATCACGTTGGAACTATTTTCAATATCCTTTTAATCTGCAGGTCCTTTGGATAATAAGAAGCTCACTTCCTGGTGTGCTAGGTCCTCAGTAACTGGCGTGCTGTTTTACATACATATTTTTTCTATTCATAATGTTGTATTTTCTCTGAGCAAATAGTCCACCCACTGCAGTACCTTGGGGCTTGCTCCCTTTTCTGAACGAACCATAGATGTAAAGGTTGTTCGTCTTTAGCAAGGCGCATGACTTTGCGAGCTGTACTTAACCCCCGACAGTCAAGGTTGCCTGCGAACTCTCGAAGTTTGGCTTCGTTCTTTTTTAATCTCCGTTATTGTCAACTTCCCTATGCTTTACTCTTCCGCTAGTCCGACTTGACTGGCTCCATTTGATATATTGCTTAGAATGGCTATCTTTGACTCGATCGACAAAACTACTCTCTTCCTTTTGCCGAACTAGTTTCCACGTGAAACTTACGTAAATGATTTGCCAGACCGACGACCATTACCATGTTTATTATCAAGCGATGGTGGTACAGTATTATATATTTTTTTATCCTGAACCCTGATCTTTAAAAAAATCAATTCCTCAGAAAGTCGGATGAATTCGATCGGGAGATCTGGAGATTAGTGTTGAAATCGGGTGACACCCGGCGGCAGCATCGGGTGAGTTGGCAGGTCTGTACTATAGCCATGGGTGGAGTTTGATCACTGCTTATCATCCTTATGACCATCCTCCAATACATTGTCTGGTCCTAGTTTCAATGGGACACTTTGCAACCATGGTTATTACTGCTCTGCTGAAGTGTCTCAGTATAATGCTTGTAAGGTAAAGGTCGTTACTTGTAAGGTAAAGGGGTTGATAGTGTCTCGCTATTCATTTAGGGTAAAGGGATCATCTATGTCCCAGTTTTCATGTAAGGTAAAGGATTCATCATGTCCCATGCTACTCATGTTTGTACGGTAACAGTTGACAATTTGTGTTAGGTAAAGGATTACCATACACATGTAAGGTAAAGGTCACTATATTTTGTGTAAGGTAAAAGGGTACTCTATGTCCCAGTTGTCATGTAAGGTAATGAGTTGTATAGTATCCTACAGGGACTGACTCAGCTTTAGTTAGCTATTGAGGCTCTATACACTGTGAGGTACAACTTACCCAAGAGAAATATAGGAGCCCAGAAGTGTCACCATGCTTGTTGCTATGGCAAGGCAGCATCAAGTGCAAAATGTAGCGGTGAGTGCAACAGACAAACCTGATGCTTATTTCACTCACCTCCTAATGGTGCAGGTGGCGTAACTTAATGGTGCAGGTGGGTGGTAATGATGCTGTACTCTAATGGTGCAAGCAGTACCTTAATGATGCCGGTGTCAGTATTCTAATGAAGGCAGTACATTAATGATGCATGTGGGAGTACTCTAATGGTTCATCTAATGGTGCAGGCAGATGGCAGTATCATTTTTATTACATTTCAGTAAGAATGAATGACTCTGCGAATTAAAGAACTAATAAATAGATACACACAGTCTGGGAAACCAGTTTGAGCCTCCGGCTCATCTGCCTCAGGCTATACTGGTTGTAGTAGACCAATACCATGAAGTCTTCAAAACTATCAGAACCAGTACAATGTATGCCTCTATACATATCTAGTAAAGGGCACAGGTCGCTGTTTAATCGTTTCTTAGCTCATTAGTTATTTCAACTCACTTATCAGGGTTATTAGGGTGGAACTCTTGCAGTCGAGGTCAATACTGAGGCCATGCTTAGTGGATGCTTTTTGTATGAAACTCTGCAACTACTATCTTTGCAACTGACCCTCAAAGTCATGCATGTAAAATGGGCGCACCTTCATAGCCCATACCAATATATACACAATGGTGCCTCACCCACAAAAATGATGCCACACCCACAAAATTATATACATGCTGATGCCATACCCACAACATTCTACACACGATGATGCCACACCCATGACATTATGTAACAGACCTGCAACATGATACTGTAGAAGCCTCACAGGGATCAAACAATTATAACTCTTCAAGGCACTGAACATGATTCTCAAGCACGTCACATGATATGATGCAATATTGAAAATACCAAGAGTACAAATACTAACATGGTAAAAATGCCATAATACACAAACAGTTGCCATGCCCACAATTAGTTATCACCACATGTTGATTTCTATGTAGGCTGAACACACCTCAGGCAGGTACATATATTTGTATGTACGTATGTATGTTTGTATGTGCATATGTATGTACCTATAATAATAATAATATATAATCCAAGTTATGTTTACTTTCTTGACCATCATAAAGTCTACAGTATTTTCCAGCATACAAAATAGCTTAAAAGTTTAGCCTTCTCGATCAAGATGGCCAAAGCTGTAAAGCTAGTTTACTACAATTATAGATGTATCTCTAGTTCCTTATACATGTACATGTGGTTCTATTCTTTATAATGTACATGTGGCTCTAGTTCATGATACAAGTACATGTGGCTCTAGTTCATGATACATTTACACGTGTCTTAGTTCCTTATACATGTCTAGTCCTTATACATGTACATGTGGTTCTGGTTTTTTATAAATGTACATGTGTCTCTAATTCCTTATACATGTACATGTGGTTCTACTTACTTATACATGTACATGTGGCTCTAGTATACATGTACATGTGGCTCTAGTTACTTGTTACTATGCGGATTTTCTCTTAGGCAAACTCAAACAGCAGCTCACGATCATTTACAAAGCACACATGTATATTCTATTCATAGTTGATCACACCCATTTACATTCTACCACTACCACAGTTGGGAAATGAATTTTATGGAATTTTAAACGAAATTCATTTTCCAACCGGGTGCTTGACCACATACTTAAGTTTTAGCACCTAATCAGACAAGTCGTTGCATAGAGCAGGGCTTTCTCTAGCCACTGGGACTAATTTCAACTCTCTATATAGCACTTGGCAATCTGGAGATAGTTATGTGGCAAAATCACGCAATCTGATTTTGTAGTTCCCTCCACTTTAGCTCCAGTAACATGGCTATAGTTATATCTGTGAAAAATATTTTAGTGTCAAAAGACAGCACACAGAGATACCTATCTTTTGAGCAAGTCTATGCCATGAAGTTTGCAGAATCTATGGAGCCATAAAGTGGTAACCACAACTTTTTGTAAAAAATTTATTTAAAAAATGGAGGCATCCCATAAGGCAGGAAGGGGAAAGGAAACACACCTGCTGTCAAAGGTAAGTAACATAACTAGTGTCACTGAAATACAGAACATGCATACCTACCTGAAGTCGACTAAGGAATTTTAAGGAAATTCATTTTACAACTGCATGCTTGACCACGTACTTAAGTTTTAGCACCCAATGGAAAACAACTCGAGTAGGGCTTCCTCTAGCTACTGGTGCTAATTTCAGCAGTCTAGTCACAACGGTCGTTGCTGGAATGTAGTTTACTTGACGGCTTAATTAAGGTCCCACACTCGCAGAGCCTACAGTCATGAAGAAAAAAAGTAGGGAGAAACAAAATTACAAAAGAGAAATAAGCTCACGGCACTAGCTATATTTTGATCTATTGTGAATGTGAGCAAAGATTAGACACCCCGTATATGCAGACTTGTCTCCCCCTTTAGGAATGCTGTCCTCGTGTGACCCATCTGTCATGCCATATTAATTGTCATGCTTTCTCCACCCACTAAAGACCGGGACGTTTCGTATTTCTTGCCGGTGCCTGGTCTATTTATAAATTGCCACTCAATGTTTCCAGTAGATGCTCTGTCATTAACTTATGGCAATGTGTAATAGTGATTGGTTGATATAGTAAGTTGAAGGACAGACACCAAGAGCTGGTGGACCTTCACTAAGTTATAATATATAGCCTTTATCAATGCCTCATAAACTACTAGAATGGATATATGCAATGATGCTAGATAAACAACTTAATTTTCTCACTTGCATTTCGATTGTTGCTAGAGCCTTCATTTTTTCTTCCAAAAAATGATGAAGGGTTAGTTCCGTAAGGTTGTCCGTTATCCTTGGCACGCAATGTCCCTGGTGGTTCGATTCCAGGCAGAATGGCATTCGATCCTTGAGCACTTTCCCCCTAACCCTCTCCCTTTTTTTAAAACAACAATGGAAACGTTCTATGGGATGGTTTAGACAAAAATTAATAGTATATGTGTGAGTATGTGTGTGTGTGGGTGTGGGTGTTTAAAGGCCACTAGATGCAACTTAAGCTTGCCATGCCTTACTATTAATAATAATTATGCTTAGTCAGCTCAGCTTCACGGCTCCTACTGCACACACATGAGCATGTTTATTATATACAGATGTATTTATGGAATTGGCAATATTTTATCCATGTGTTTCACTCAACAGTAACCTTTGAATCCTCCTGGCCTAATGATGGGGGCTTCTTTGCACCAACTTCAATGGGCCTAACCAGGTTCAATCATCAAAGGGCACTACTGACTCTATCTATGATGGAGTCCTCCAGGCCCAACCTTCAACAGCAACCATGGACCCTTCTAACCAAACCCTTGATTGCAAGACAGTATTGATGCAATATTTAATTCTAGTCGGATATGGAATCACCATATTCATTAATGTATTTAGTTTCACCAATATAGCTACAAGGTATGATTTGTTGGCTGATCTATGCACTTTTAAGCTAGGTGTATACATTCCCAGATGCGTTTATGAGCTAACTTGTCACAGGCTAGGGTTTCCACCCTTGGTCAGGTAAAGCTCTCAAATTACATTCCATGCAAAAAACAACAACAACAACAAAAACACCCTAGCCCTAGTATTGTCTTTTTGTGTTAGTGTGTGTTTGTGGTTTGATTCTTTATAACTAGCGTCTGTTAATGAACTCTGTATATTCTATAATTGATCTTTTTCTTAGAAGAACAAAAATATCATTATTGTTGTTGTTGTTGTCGTTATTATATTATTATTAGTAGTAGTAGTAGTATTATTATTAGTATTATTACTATTACTATTACTATTACCTTTATTATATTATTATTATTATTACTATTGTTGTTGTTATTATTACTATCGTCGTGGATCCCCAACTGAAGAAAAAACCCAACACAAGGCCACAACAAGGATATAACTCCTACCCAAACAAAACAAGCCAAGCTCGAGGGACACCAAGAACCTCCACAACCTCCACAAAGCAACAACAGGGACACCAAGAACAAAGCAACAACAAGGATATAACTCCCACCCGAACAAACAAGCCAAGCTTGAGGGACACCAAGAACCTCCACAAAGCACAGAGCACATGTCATATGACAGACCCACAAAGCACATAACACAGATTCACCCCAAAATGAAGAGAGGGCTAGTTTCTCTTCTTTTTTTCTGAGCTGTGAGTTTTCCCCCAAAAAGGTTTTTTCTCTCAGTTTCTCAGTTTTTTTCTTTCTCTGCCCAACCAAAACCTGTACCACCCACTCACTAATCATCACTCACCACCCACTCACTATATCACACCATCCACCATGAAACAATCACAAAGTGCGAACACATGCTCACCAACCTTTATATACACCCACATGCACGGAGCCTCTCATTCTTAGACACTACCTCATTGTATCGAAAGCTTTGTTGTTGAATAAGAATATTATCTATCCTACCAAACTCAAATCAGAACTATATAAGAATGACAACAGATAAGTCCTCTACTATGTGCAGCCGCTACCCAGCGCTAAATAGCCTCTCCCTGAGGAGCCACAGGATCTCCAGAGGATGGGGGCTCCAACCCAGGACTGATGACGAGGAAGGCCTCTCCTCCCATGAGCAACCCCTCCCATTGCCACATCCACAACACCATCACTATTGCTCACCGGATGGAAGACTCACCGGATGGAAGAACAGGATAGTCTTCAGCGCATCCTCTAGCAACCCTCTGAACAATGAGTTGCCACACGCACATACGAACAGTGCACACACTAATAATAATTACAGCGCAGACAGCTTCTCCCTCCCAGAAGGGTACTCAACCCCCAGACATTACCATAATGCTTCCTCCAACAGACAGACTCTCAGCTCCAGTCCATGCACATGCCCATGCTAGAAGATTGGTCCCCAGACCAAAACCCAAGCCCCCAGCCCAACCCCAATGATCTGGCATCCACCGACCCAAGCCCCCTGCCCAACCCTAATGATTTGGCATCCATCAACTGTCCCCCAGACCAAATCCAAGGCCATGGCTCTGCTGGGAGGAGTGGTACCCCTCTGGCTCCAGCCCGAGCCCCCAGCCCAACCCTAACAATGATCTGATCTTTGTCAGCCCTTCACGGCTGTCCCCCACTCCCTGACAGGTTACTAATACCATGGTCGGAAACCCAAACACAGACAATACAGACATACCAAATAACATGGTGGTGGTGGTGGTGGTGAGCAAACCGTTAGACCGTGCACAGCAGGAAGGGGACTGATATGTAGGCGCTTAAAAAAATTGAGGTTACTATATATCTTATAGCTCCATAGATTCTTCCCACTCCATGGTATGGACTTGATATTAGCTCAAAAGATAGATCTCTCTGTGTGCTCTCTTTTCATACTAAAATATAGTTCATAGTTATACTATACCTAAGTTACTATATAGAGCTAAAGTGAGAGTACCTCAAAACCTGAGTGCCTGATTATGATGGCCAATATAAAAAACTCCGTTGTATGCAAGTAGAGCGTCCTATAACCACTAATTAGAGTGGCTAGAGGAAGCACTACTTGCATACAACGATTTTATTAGGGCTAAACTTGAGTATATTATGGTCAAGCATGCGGTGGAAAATTAATTTCCACATTAACTCATTACAATAACCTTCACAATAATCACAATTAAGAGTACGCTGAAATTTTCTAATGGTGCAAAGGTGGAGAGGTATATCAGATCCATGCATGGTCAGGAAGGTGTGCGGTTGCAATTTAGAATGAGAACTGCATCAGCTGGGTTGTTAGAGATGAAGAAGGGATGTGGGTTTTGTTAGGGATGAGAAGTGTATCATGTGTGATAGTGGAGCAGGGGAAGATGTGAAACATTTCTCTGTGATGTGCAGGGAATTTGAGAGGGATGGCTGCTACTGGTGGATGAGGTGTGCAGAATTGTAGGGGATGGACAGTGGCTGGATGAATATAGAAGAGTGGGTAAGGATGGAAAGGTGGCATTGCTGTTGGGGAAAGATGTGGAGGGAGTAAACGATGCAATGATGGAGGAGGTGGGTGAGTGTGTCGTGTACTGGGTAGGGAAGTGGGAGTAGAGGAGAAAGGAAGGCGAGCTGAGGAATGATCTTTGGTCCCTTCCCCTCCCTCCTCCTTGAGCAGAAGGGCACTCATAACTATTAGTGTTATTATGGACAGTAAGTATTGTTGATAATGTTATTAGTGTTAGTTACTGTTACATAGTCTCACACTGTGCTGTAGTATATGTGGTGGCGGCTCAGCAAGACTTTATCATCAACCAGACAGCATTTTTTTTGCGTTCTTATTTCCTGGGGTGGGATGGGGGGGACGATACCAATACAAACTTGTATATAGGCGATATAAAAAACATGTATTTTATAGCTCCATACATTGTGCACACTTCAGGTATGGATTTGATATTAGCTTCAAAGATAGGCCTCTCTGTGTGCTCTGTTTTGGTGCTAAAATATTTTTCATAGGTATAACTATACCCAAGTTACTGGAGCTAAAGTGGGAGTACCTCAAAACCTGAATGCCTGATTTCCAACACATTTTTTCTCCACATTGCCAAGTACAGACAAATGAAATTAGCACCAGTGGATAGAGGAAGCCTACTTCATACAATGATTTTCCCCCCCTTAGGTGCTAAAACTGATCAAGCACCAGTTGGAAAGTAAATTTTAAGGAATTTTACAGAACCTGATGAAGGTTAGAGCATTATTTAGTCAAAATGTCGAGAGAATATAATTTATCAGGAGTGGGTGGAGAAATCATGTCAATCTGTCACAACAGAAGTGACAATAAAAAATAAAAAATAGTCATTAAATCGAGAACAGATTGGCCACCATAAGGACAGCATTCACTGTTTAAATCCTGCACAAGTATATAGCTGCAGGGGGAAAAAACACGCAGCAAAACTCCACAGAAATGAGGAGAGACCGTAGTGACGTATATAGGAATGAGGACGATAGCTAGAATTATTACTGATAATAATAATAATAATAGTGATTTTACAGCATACGCATTACATGAAAGGATAATTTGAGACAATGACAATATGTGATTGCTGAAGGTATATATATACCTATAAGAGTTATAGGCAACCACAAATTAGTTAGAGTATTTAGAGGTGTGAGGGATATTCGTGCGGGCATCTCCTGGCAAGCTATTGTGCGCATACCTAATAGGGCGTACGTTCGCTTTCAGCTCAGCTCATGTGTAGTCAGAACGGATGTATTCCTAGGACTGGCATGAGATGACGCAGTTGAAACCGTACAAGAAACTTGAAGTGTAAGGGCTCCTTCGATCTTTTAGCCTATAACTAATCCAAGTCATGTATAAGGCAAGGTCCATAGTGTTGCTGACTTTGATACCCTGTATAGCAGTTTTTCTATTCATTTTTGACTTCAGTACTGATTCCACTGATTTGTTAAAGGTAAATGGTGTAGCTAGTGCATGTACAGGTACCTGTGAAACTGAAGATTGGTTGTCTACAATTGATGGTGAAAAGATGCCGCACGTGGAACTAATGGTTTTAATTTCGTCTCGTGTGAAAGGAAAAACAGAGCGTGATTCCATTAGAGAGACATGGATGAAAAATTACAGAGAAAATGTATCTACTGCCATGGTAAAATTCGCTATTGGAACTGGAGGACTTTCCTCCCATGATATTGAGGATTTGACTCTAGAGGCTTCCATTTATGACGATCTTCTGCTCTTACCTCATTTGCATGATGCCTACAAGAACCTCACAACAAAAGTGCTGCAGAGTTTTGCGACACTGGACAACCATTACAACTTCTCTTATCTCCTTAAGTGTGATGATGACACCTTCGTAAACATGGACACAATTTTGAGAGAGTTAAGACAGCGAAGATCAAATAAACTGTATTACTGGGGCTTTCATGTTAAGAATGCTGGAGTTCGTAAAAAGGGGAAATGGTCAGAAGAGGTCTGGTTTCTGTGTGATACCTTCTTTCCTTATGCTATGGGTGGTGGATACATATTGTCCCAAGACCTTGTCAGACTAATAGCAGCCAGCTCTGATAACCTTGTCCACTACACCAATGACGATGCAGCAGTTGGAGCATGGTTGAGTCCTTTTGAGATAGATAGCCATCATGATAATAGATTTAACACACACCCATACTCTTCTAAATGTTCCGATAGTCAAGTCTTGCTTGCTGAAAGAAGTGTAGATGATATGTTTGCCATGCAAAGGTCTTTGGATAACGGGAAAGGAATATGTCCTTGAGAATGACATAAATAGACTCATTATGGACACTAACTAGATGCTTAATAACGTTGGAAATGTCAGGAAGTTGTATCATATGATCATTGCTGTAATTGGAAGTGATAGTTTACTATGTGAGGGAAGCCAAGAAAACACGTCCACATACGGGGATGCCAGGGCGAGGACAATGCGTAGAATCAGGTGTAGGCCAGCTACATGTGTCTAGTGGTTTTCAACTGGATGTACTAGGATTTTGGTAGCCAGTAGTTTGATAGAGTAGTATTGACTAGCCAGTTATTTAGCACTTGGTAGCTGCGATATAACTGTAGTTGAAGAACTTCTAAAGTTGAACATCTGACCCACTCAAAATGGTAGAATTTAGGATGTGCTGTGGGAAGCTGCAGCTGTTTAACAAACATGCATTTGTGGCCGAGAAATTCATTGGGCTGTGTGTGGACTGTTGTCTCAGTCAAGAAAGGTACCACAGCACTTGCCTGAGATGATCCCTGGCATGTGTGTTATATGGTTGTAGAGCCTATGGTGTTTTAGCTTGGGTGTAGTCAGTGCCGTATTAACCCAAGGCGGGGCCCCTAGGCTTCGAGCTTCTTTGGGCCTCTCGCACATTCCCCCCCCGCCCCCCGCGAAATGCACTCCTATGTGTACAGGCCCTCTGGCAGTGGTCACACCCAGCTAACTGCCGCTGCCTGACAGGATCTTATCAGAGCAAGGGGATTCTGGAACTCTGGACAGGATGTTTATTTTGATGTTAGGGTATTTTACCCCAATGCATCCAGCAACCGTTCAGGAACCATCTCAGGTGCATACAAGATGCCAAGAAGAGAGCGTATGGCCAGCGTGTCCGAGAGATAGAACATGGTATTTTTACACCCCTAGTTTTGTCATCCACAGGAGGAATGGGTCGGGCAGCAACGAATTTTTATAAAAGATTGGCAGACAAGCTATCGCACAAAGGCAGAAGCGTTATTCTGTTTTGATGAGTTGGCTAAGATGCAGAATGTCTTTTGCAGTTGAGGTCTTCAATCATGTGTATACGGTGGGGCAGCAGAAACCCAGTCAAAGATGTGGATGTAACCCTGGCAACAGCAGAGGGCCGCATCCCACAGCTCATTTAATTATCATAACTCTACATCATTAAAATAATAACTATAATATTATATTTAAAAAAAGAAGGGGAAAAAAAGAGAGAAAAAATCTTCGTATTCCCACGGCCGCATGAGACTGCGAGTCTGGCGCCAGTTTGAGAAGAGCAACTGTCGTTGGAGCTCAGTACATTCCATTGTTTACATAATTTTTGACCAACTGAAAAATTAAATTAAGAGTGGGGAGGGCCCACCCGCGGCTGTGCTCGAATTCATGACACGCTCTATAAGACCATTGTCAAGTATTCGCGACAGCCACCCTATTGGCACGATATCGTGACAGAAACATTCATTTGACCCAACGGTTATTTTACTGCGGTAAGTTACGCTGTTCAGGTATATACGGTTGTCTATGAATGGCCTGTGGTTATGATACCCAGACTCTACTAGAGATGTTATATCTGATGATAATAGCATTGGTGATTGTATATATTGTGACTCAAATAGTTGTAGTGATGATGAGAAATAGATACGAGTAGGAATTTTGAAGAGACCAAGAATGAGAGCAAGTAGTATGGATGTTGGAGCAAGTGGAAATAGGGGGAGAGATACAGTGAGAGGACTAAGTCAGCAGATGTCAATGGGAGGTAGTGGTAATAGGGGAAGAGCTGCAGGTAGAGGACAGCAGAGGAAGGGAAGAGCTCCAGGAAGAGGATAGCAGAGGAGAGGAAGATCAGTTAAGTGGAACCAGCCATGGGGATGCTAGCCAATATATCTGGACAACTGCTGGGGAAGGTATGCAATAAGAAGAATAACAACTAATATTGTTAGCTATTACACAGACAAATGTTTTTATATCAAGCAAACTTTACATATAAACCATTATTATTTCATTTCAAATTCTAGATGACATTGCTCCACAGAGTACCCCATTCTCCTAGGACCTAATGTTCCTCCATCCTGCCAAAGTGCAGAAGATTCTTTGGACCCACCACGCTAAAGTTTACCATTGGCAGGACCAATGCACATGCTGAGCATAGGTTGCCGAAGTGGGCCCAACCTGGCTGAGAAGTACCCCAACAGGCTGAATGGCAAGGGAGACCATTACCAAGTGTGAGGAAGTCAAAGGTGTGACTGTGCTTTCTGCAATGGCAGGATGACACCATACACCTCACCCAGTATAGATGTGGTACCTGCCTAACACACCCACTCCGTGGCTAGCCGTCAGCTTCCAGACCTACCACTCACAGAGGACGTAATAAAACTGAACCTATGTATAGGATAGCCTATTCAAAAGAGTGGGTTATACGTCATGTAACGTATGAGTTTGCGGTTACCCCCGAGGCGAAGCCGACTGATGTAACCGCAAACGCGTAGGTTAAGATAGCCTATACTCCACTCGCAGGTTATGCACCAATGTACTTATAATACATTGCGCATGCGCTAAACTACATAGCAACTAGAAATGGAAGAATTTTTTGCTATTGACCAAGGCACCCCAGCTATTGACTAAGTACTGCTAGATAAGAACGCAGCTGAGTTGGAGCAACTTCCTTCAACTGATAATCAGCATCTCCAAAACGAGATTGGGACACTGGAGTTGGTTGAATAGCGATGGGAGGAGAAACAGAATGTCCTGGCTGCAGGACAGAATTGAGAGATGGTTCTACTGGATGTTCTATCAGCCACTGCAAAATATCTGGGCCTATAAATCCCCTGAAGTTGAAGGAGTTTTTGATTATCAGTTGAAGGAAGTTGCTCCAACTCAGCTGCGTGCTTATCTAGCAGTACTTTGTCAATAGCCTTGGTCAATAGTAAAAAATTCTTCCATTTCTTGTAGTTTAGCGCATGCGCAATTATAAGTAAGATAGCCTGTAAAGGGTCGATCGTGCTGAAATAGCCTAGATTATCTAAAGCTATCCACCCTTCAGTTATGGTAGATGCTGCCACCTGGTAATGCCTCTATGACTATTCCCTTACCAGAGAAATTTAGGTTAAGAGTATCTTAGGTAATACAAGTCAATCATGAAGATAAGACTAATGAGATTCTGACTGGCAGGGCTTATATGGCCCAGCCAGGCAGGAAACAGGATGTGGTAATCCTACAATACATGGACAAGTCACAAATGCCATAGGGCTCCATATGTCTATCTGAGGTCCCACATCATAAGTTAAAAACTAACTAACACATACTCAATAATTAGTGAAGTCATTGTGAGTGTTGTGATCATTAATTAACTCATTAGGAATAACTCATTAGGAATGTTAGTTCACTGGCCGGGCAGGCCATGTTGAGCGGCCCTCAACATCTCCCCCTGCTTGAGATGAGAGACGGAGTCTTCTCACACTGGAGCACTCCAACGGTTGGTGGTCAGTGTCCCACGCTTGCCGTGACAGCCCATCGGCGTTCTGATGGGTTGACCCAGGTCTGTACTTGACTGTGAAGTTGTACGTTTGCAGCGCCAAGGCCCACCTGAGGAGGCGTGCATTTAGCTTCCCGGATGACTGAAGAGCCTCCAAAGCTTTGTGGTTGGTGAAAACGGTGAAGGGGCGTCCTAGCAGGTGAATGGCAAAATGGTCCACCGCTCTTACAATGACCAAGCACTCTATCTCGGTGGCTGCATACTTTTCTGTCTTGGTGAGTGCCTTGGAGTAGAAACCCACTGGTCGTTCCACACCATCTCGGACAGCCGATAACACCGCACCCACTCCTTGGAAGGAGGCGTCAGTGTGTAGTACGAAGTGGTCATCGTGCCTAGGAAGCCACAGTACACTCGACGAACACAGAACAGAAATAAGATGGTTAAAGCAGTCAACCTGTCTATCATCCCACTGGAGAAGGTTGGGAGCCTCCTTACATAGGGCTTTGTTTAAGGGGCCCGCCCACCTAGCATAGTTAGGGATAAACCTACGGTAGTACCCGACAGTTCCCAGAAAGGCCCGGAGATCTCTCTTCTTAACTGGCCTCCTAAATTCCATTAATGCTTTTACTCTAGCCTCTGGCACTCTTACCTTCCCCAAGCCCACTTTGTGGCCCAGGTACTCTAAGAACCGTGCCCCCCAGACACACTTCTCTGGCTTTGCTGTCAAGCCAGCTGCTCTTAGAGCCTCCAGCACAGAGTCAATGTGCCCCAAATGCTCCTCAAATGTGGGAGAGTAAATAATTACATCATCGATGTAAGTACTTGAAAAGTCTGACTGCTCCCCAAGTGCCTCATCCATGTACCTCTGGAAGGTTGCTGGAGCATTCTTCAACCCAAAGGGCATGCGGGTAAATGCATATTTCCCCCAGGGTGAGCAAAAAGAAGTCTTGGCCATGTTGTCTCTGTCCATAGGGATCTGATAAAATCCCTGATTGAGGTCAAGTTTGGAGAGCCAGCATGCCTCGGCTACCTCATCAAGCAAGTCACTGATCCATGGCATCTCATATGGATCATCTACTGTGACAGAGTTTAGCTTTCTATAGTCGATGCATAGGCGGATCGATCCATTGGGCTTGCGGACTGGGACAATGGGAGAGGACCAGGGGCTCTGAGACGGTTAAATAATACCTTGCTTCAACAATTTCATGACCTCCGCCTTCAGATCATCCTTCCAGCCAGGTACGATCCTATAAGGGTGGGACCGTATTGGCGATGAATTTCCCGTAGTGATGTTATGAGCACATTCCAAAGCCTTACCTAGACTACCAGACTCCACCGTTAGCTTGTGTTTATCTAGCTCTTCCGTCATCTCCTCCTTACCCAAATTCACCCTGCCTATAGGGTGGTCAGACCCTTCACTATCCTGGGCTACCATGCCTATAGGGTGGTCAGACCCTTCACTATCCTGGGCTACCACCACACGGAACAGGTCCACTGAAGGGATCTTCCAACGATTGATATGTGCT
Source organism: Cladorhizidae sp. MBARI D1340-BT2 (assembly GCA_028752905.1). NCBI lineage: Eukaryota > Metazoa > Porifera > Demospongiae > Poecilosclerida > Cladorhizidae > Cladorhizidae sp. MBARI D1340-BT2. The sequence continues at coordinate 35,780,082 of JAQNBH010000008.1, forward strand.
ATGACCTTGTGTGTCCTTCTCTCTGGCACTGATAACTGATAAGTGGTAGAGTTTATCATCTTCAACACCTCATAAGGCCCTTGCCATACTAACTCCAATTTGCCTGTTAAAACTGGGGTGTGTAGTAACACCATCTCACCAGGTTTATACTCCCTTCTCATCATATTTCTCCTTGACTTTGATCTTGTATTTGGCTTCCTTCTTACGAGCAACCTCATGCAGTTCTGTCAATGTTTTACCAAGGTCATTAACCCACTCTACTGCACTTGAGAATCGAATTTCCCCACTGACCCATCCCGCTTCCAGGGGCCCTCGTAGTGGTCTGCCATGAACTAGCTCAAAGGGTGAAAATCCAGTTGCGGCATGGGGTGTGGCCCGGTACGCAAGCAAGCAGTACTTTAACAAGAGGTCCCACTGCTCTAGCCTATTCTCCAGTTTACGTAGCATACCCTTAAGGCAACCATGCCACCTCTCCAGAGCGCCATTGCTCTGCGGGTGGTAGGCTGTTGTAGTGATATGCCTGATGTTAAGGAGTCTGCATAACTCCCTACATACCTTACCCACAAACACTGCACCTTGGTCAGTCAGTAATTCAACTGGTATGCCTGTGTGGGATAAGACTTCCATTAGACCCTCTGCCACTGACGTGGCATCCACTCTCTTTAATGGAACGCAATAAGGATAACGGGTTCCCATGCGGGTTCCCATGCACATTGCTGTTAAGATGTGATCATAACCCCGCTTAGTACGTTTGAGTGGCCCCACAATATCAAAGGCCATACGATGGTAGGGCACTGAAATGATTGGTGTCTCAACCATAGGGACTCTGGGTAACAAGGGTCTCCCCGCCTTCTGGCATTCTGGGCATGTCGCACAAAATTTCCTGACATCTCTGTCCAGACCTGGCCATGTGAAGGAATGCTTCAAGTGGGTAGCCATCCTATTGTGGGAGAAATGGCCCCCAACCAAACCCCTGTGCCCTGCACTCATAACCTCTGACCTCTTGGCAAGGGGTACTACCACTCTGGCAGCCTCCCTTCCATGTTCCATTACTTTTGAGTGCATCAACAAAAAAAACGTTGAAATAAAACCCTTGTTCCTCCCGCTCTGCCCTCTTTCGCATCTCAGACAGCGTGTCATCATCTCGCTGCTGGACTATCAGTTCACCAACTCCATCCCTATCCCGGGGAGGAGTGGCTCACCTTCTGGCTGCACATCTTCCAACCCCACAATGCAATCTGCCTCAACTACTGTGTCTGCGAGATCTTCTCCATCCTCACTCTCAACCACACCCTCCGTACCTTCCTCCTCCTGAGGACAAGCACTGGAACTTGTTGCCACTTCAACCTCCCCAACAATATCATCTGACTCAGAAGGAATTGCACAGGATCAGTTGTGAGTATGGTAGGGGTTGTACCAAATTTAGATCTCCGTCGACTTGGCTTTGGAATCGCCACAGACAGACATGAGAAGGGTATAGGGACTACCCCATCTCTGGCATTAGCAGCTTCATGCTCAGCTAACTCAGCTTCCTGTGCTTGACTCATTGCCCTGGTAATAGCAAAGCACGCACTTCTCTAGAGTTATCGCTGGGTGTCCGAACTATTTCCACCTTTGGTTTGTCAAGGGGACATATATCTGTACTATCATAGATATCATCCCCGGGAATGAGTTTGTCACCGTTCACAGTGATCGAACCTCTCCCAAACAGCTTAAGCGTTACAGGGTGATCAACCCCAAGTAAGGCTTCTTTACCTATTCCCTCCATGACAACTACTTTCCATGGACTAGTTTTCCCTTCCACTTCTAGCATTACTTCTGCCATCTGCATGGGCTCATGGCTTAGATTTCCCAACTGTATGTTATATACCTCCCCCGTATACTGGGATTGCTTCACAAAATTCCGGGGTACAGCAGTTATATCTGCCCCTGTGTCCAAATGAAACCTGCATGGCTTCCCATTGATTTTTCCTTGCCTTTTTAACTCTGGCAAGTGGGGGCTTGGTGATTTGACCCGTCCTAGAGAATGTTTCTCCTGACAATCACGCCTGATGTGCCCTGGCTTTTTACAGTTGTAACACACGACCTTAGGGCTAAAGGATGAGGTCCCACTAGCTTGACTACCTCCCGAACTATGGCTATGTGGGCTTCTGGGATACTGCCGGGTTTCCCTAGGCTCACCCCAACCTTGCCTAGTGTGCACCGCCCCACCCTTAATGTAAGAAGACTCACCTTCCTTCCTTGTGGATGAAGACCATGTATCCTGCCTCCGGCGCTGCTGCCCGTCTGGTTGTTGTGGCTGTAGTCGGAGCATCCGTTTCTTCTCATAATATCCCTTGGATTCCCAGAGTTCCTGTAGGGCTTCAGCTTTGTGGTATCTCGAAGCGTTGGGCTTTTGAGTTATGTACAGCAGAGCTTCATTGGAATAGTTCCTCAGCATTACTCCCTGAAACATCTCATTCAGTGCGTCCTCAGTGTTGTTCAGTAGAGGTTTGATCCGCGACAGTGCTTTGTTCGTTCTTTGTAGGAAGGAGCGAGGATCCTCTTCCAGCTTGGGATTATCGAGCCAAATAACTTTTCTGGCCTGGTTTGGTGTTGATCCGAGTCGTTCGATTAAATCAATTTTAATGTCCTGATAAGGGGTCTCCTCCGTTGGCGACAACTCCAAGAAGACAGATAACGCCTTACCCCTTAACTGCTTCCGCAGGATTTGCTGCCACTGTTCTTCCCCGATACCTGCTTCCAGCATGGATGTTTCGAAGCTCTGTAGATAGGCTTCTGCTTCTGTCGTGTCGTCCCATGTCTTTAAGTATTGACTGATAGATTGTTGGGCTTTCTCCTTGTCTCTTCTTTCCTGATAATTTCGATCTTCGTGTCGTCTCTTAGTCTCCCTGTCAAACTGTCGGTCCTGCTGTTCTCTTAACAATCGTAAGACAGTTTCCAGATCCATAGCATTGGGCGGTATAGAAGCCCTCCCGTCCGTACTTCTTTCCAGCGTGCTGCTGTCGCTAGCCACGCCAAGTATAGACATATTCTCCCCCTCACTTCTCGAGACTTGGGGCAGAGTTGATTGCTGCATCTTGGAGACAGAGCGTAATTCCCTGTCCTTTGACATTGCTTGTAATATTATAGTAGCGTTGATGGCTTCCTGGTCCCCAAATCCAGAGACGTGCACCACCACTGCCACCAGATGTGGGGGGTCGATCGTGCTGAAATAGCCTAGATTATCTAAAGCTATCCACCCTTCTAAAGCTATCCATCCTTCTCTTCCGCTTTCTTCGTCTCCTACTAGTCAATAGCAAGATTAAATCAAACTCTTCTTCGTTGTTGTTGTCAGTGCTGTCGCGCGCGGTTCGAAATGAATAGGGTCAAAGGTCGACACTGGCCGAGCGGAGCGTTGCGTTAATTATGTTGTGAACCGACAAGCCTTTGATTCCTCTATGCGTGAAGCGGTATCAGCTATCGCAGGGGGTCCCCTCTCTGACTGGGCGTGGTCAAAAGCCTCATTACCTTGCTCTCTAGGTGGTCTCTCCATCAAATCTGCTTCACTCCATGCTCCAGCAGCGTTTTTGGGCTCTCTACATCAGTCCCACCACCTCATTGCCAGCATCCTGTGTCGGATTCCTGATGTTTCTCCTCATTCGTCCCCCGCCCTGGCCTCCTTGGCTCTGGCCGCCGATAAACCAGCATGGTGTACCCTGGAAGACGTGGATGTCCCCATCAGACAGCACTCCCTCTCACACTCTATCGATCTTGCATCCTTCGACCAACTTATTGCCACGGCTCCCAGCCCCCGTTCTAAGGCCCTTGCCCTGTCCACCGCTATTCCCCATGCTGGTGACTGGCTTAATGTCATTCCCTGCAAGGCTCTGGGCCTCCATCTCCTGGACCTGGACTTCAGACACTGTCTCCAGTACTGGCTGGGTATGCAGATGGTAGCGAAGGGTTCTTTCTGCCCCATCTGCCAGACTGCTTCCGATCCTCATGGTGACCATCAAGTTGGTTGTGGTGGGAATGGAGACAGGATTCATCGGCATGACGCTATCAGGGACACTCTTTTCTCTGCTGCCCAATCTGCTGCCCTCGCGCCCCGGAAAGAAGCGCCTTCCCTCATTCCTAGCTCCCACAGTCGCCCTGCCGACGTTTTCCTCCCTAACTGGAAAGGAGGGAAACCAGCAGCAATAGATGTCCACGTCATCTCCACCCTCCAGCAGCTCACACTAGCCGGTGCTGCCTCCACCCAGGGTCATGCCCTTAATGTTGGCTGTGAGAGAAAGATGGCAGCCCACTCTGCCGCCTGCCAGTCGGTTGGGGTAACCTTTGTTCCCCTGGTTGTTGAGTCTCTGGGTGGTTGGTGCCCTGAAGCTGTTGACCTCATTAGGTCTATTGGCCGTCAACAAGGACAGAGACTTGGGATCCCACCTGCAGAAACAACACGCCACCTCTTCCAGAAACTCTCCATCACCCTTTGGAGAGGCAACGCCACACTTTGGGCGAACAGAGTCCCCATCAATCCACCTGACGTCGATGGCGTCATTTAAAAACTTGACTGATTAATTTAGATTAATTAAGTTATTTAGTTATTTCTGTATGATAGGAATGCAATGCAATGCAATGCAATGCAACGCAACGCTCCGCTCGGCCAATGTCGTGTTGTGAACCAGCCTTAAGAGTATCTTAGCTTATAACCTTTAGTCAATCATGAAGACAAGACTAATGAGATTCTGACTTATATGGCCCAGCCAGGCAGGAAACAGGATGTGGTAATCCTACAATACATGGACAAGTCACAAATATACAGAAATGCCATAGGGCTCCATAATTATGACTATCTGAGGTCCCACATCATAAGTTAAAAACTAACTAACACATACTCAATAATTAGTGAAGTCATTGTGAGTGTTGTGATCATTAATTAACTCATTAGGAATAACTCATTAGGAATGTTAGTTCACTGGCCCAGCAGGCCATGTTGAGCGGCCCTCAACATAGCCTATACTCCACTCGTGGGTTATGCGCCAATGTAAAGTGTAGGTTATATGCTTATGTAACCTATAGTTATTAACCAATCAAATTAGCCACAGATCATGTGATGTAGTATAAATAAGTATACCTTCATCCTAGTCTCATGGTTATGATTACGTGACAGATGTTGCTTCATCAAGATGTTGCTGCAATCCTATATGTAAAATATATTAATATCTGAATGTGAGCAAGGACTGTATAACAAAACCAGCAGTGTTCTCAGGAAAGAAAATGCTATTTAGCTAGCTATTTAACTGCTAACTAGCTATAAGGTGCGCTAGCTTGCTAGCTACTTGGGTGCTTTAGCCAGCTAGCTATATGGGTGCGCTAGCTGGTTAGCTACTTGGGTCCGTTAGCTAGCTAGCTTCATGAAGCGCTAGCTAGTTAGCTACAATGGTGGGGATCAAGTGGCGTTTACGACTCCAGCCATCAACAAATTTGTGCGCGTTTTTTTAAATTTTACGCACGTGCGTTTTGGGAGGGGGTTCATTTCAGGTTCATTTCATGATGCATCACATTGCATATGCTCGAGTGATGCTAATTTGGAGGGGGTATATAGTCTTTTTAATTGTGTCTTCTCTTTTCAAACAATCCAATTTCATGAAATATCATCCAAATAAATCCAAATAAACAATCCAAATTTCATGAAATATCATCCAAATAAAAATATCAAATAAATAATAATACAATCAAAGGGTTTTAATTTCTGTTAATATGTTATTATAAGTTAAAGCTACAGTTGTTCCATTTCTCTCCCGCCACATAAATTCATCCAGGTAGGATGTAACCTAAATAAATTTCATTGAATTAAAATCTTTGAAATAGGCACAATACGTTTATCAAGTGTACCAAGAGCAGGCGTATGATCCGTGTCAACCATTACAATTATCCAAGTAGTATCCTTAGTAGGTGGGCGGCCTCTATGATGCTAAACAGTCAATAACAAAAGTGATCATCCATTCAAGTATATCAATGTTACAGTGATACCTTGGGTTTGTGTGTGAACTGTGACTCGTCTATTTGAATAATAGATACAACACCACCAAGCACAATCTGGTTTCGACATAGTGCTGCAGAGCACACTTCCCTAAGCCACTGGTACACATTAATCTCACTTTTCTTGTAGCAGCCAGATGCATCTAATACAGGGTACTGCCTCACCCACCAATATATCAATAGTAGCCATGTCTGAAGTACCAGGTGTGATTTCGAGAAAAAACTCCCATGCCGAATTGATTTATTACAACTTGGGCATGCCCAAGTTTTGCCATCCTTCAGGTCTCCTTTTTTTCTTAGCACCATTGAAGAACTACACCAGTATAATAATTATGTGATGTCTTATAACATAGTATAATAATTATGTGATGTCTTATCTGGAACATGAAAAAGAAAGACCTAGTACTGATTCTTACCCTTTTTTTCCCTTCCCCCCCCCCATAATGAATATTTTTTATTCTTACCAACATGAAAAAGCATGCGTGCGTAAAATTAAAAAAACGCGCTGGAGTCGTAAACGCCACTTGATCTGTTGGGCTAGCTAGCTAGCTATTTAGCTACGCTAGCTACTATTCCTACACTATTTAAATGCGCTAGCTAAACTATTTACTATTCCTACACTATTTAGCTGGATCTAACAGTCATAAAAGAAACTACTAGGTTAGCTGAAGTAAAGTTAGTTCCTCACCCTGGTAAACAGTTCTTCGCTTTACTTTAAAAAAAATTATTATCAGCTCATATACTTGAAAACCTTTTGAGATTTGAGTAATGAAGTACCAGTAAGTAATCCTAGAGAGGAGTAGCACCTAGAACTCCTCTATCAAGCCTCCAGTTCTTCAGACACGATGAGAAACTAACCACCGATAAACACCCGGGAATAGATGCGCGCGCGAATTGAGCGTTAACTTTTCAATTAACGGCGGTATGTCTCCCCCCCCCCCCCCCCCCCCCTTTTTTTTAATTTTTTTATTTTTTGAATTTTTTTTATTATGGAAAATCAATGCAAATTAACATAAATAACGAAATAACTAAATTAATAAGTCAAGTTTTTAAATGACGCCATCGACGTCAGGGGGGTTGATGGTGTATCACCTCCAAAAAGCCCTTGAAAGTTTTGTTCCCACCCTAGCCCCAGCCAGCCCCAGCCCTAGCCCTATATTCAAGTGCCAGTCCCACATGATATTCATAAAAACCCTCTGCCAGCTATTGTGTCAAAGCAGCAATGTTTATACTATCACTGACACGATAGAGCAGCATAGCTACAGTCCATCACAGCTTTTTAGGAAGCAGTATCCATTCCAAATAGCAGTTTCTAGCACCACCAACCACGCCAGAACTTTTCCCCGCCAGAAATTTATCACATGACTGGAACCACACCTTTTCGTGTAAACCACACACCCGTACCTCGGATCGAGTGAAATCTCTTAGTATTCGGTATCAAAGAGAATTCCTACATCAGTGAAATACATTGAACTCTATATGAACTATGAACTCTATACCAATACAATAATTATGTAATGTCAATAAAAAAAATAAAAATAAAAAAAAATTCAAAAAAATTCAAAAAAATTAAAAAATTAGAGAATTCCTATAAATTATTTTCAGTGAAGCGCTTCAGTGAAGCGCAGAGCGTTTACCGTATCCATAGTGTTAACCTTTAACACTAGGTTTCAGCCTTATGGATAATACGGCACTGGGTGTAGTTAAGGGGGTCCACTACCCAAAAAAACAAAAAACAAAAAAAACCACAACTTCTCTCTGCTTCAGAATTTTTATTTGAAATCTTGTATGATGTGTACCTATATACAGACCTACCTTCTGGTGCTGTGCCAACTACCCAGCTCCAACTGATCCGGACTTAGTGAACATTTACGATTTCACGAGGACGGTCATATTTGGAGACTAGTTTACTTTGGGATTTCACAACTTACCACAGGGGAAATTACAAAGTATGAAACACAATATAACATTGATTTTTTTAAAAAATAGTGTGATCATGGACTTTAAAAACTATTGTAATTTCTTGGTAGCATTTTCATTGTTTTTTTGTACCTGTTGACATCATACTTGCTTAAAATTAAAAACAGAGAATGTCATATTGTAGCTCTCATTGAGAGGAAACAGAATCTATATAATTTTGTTCGATTACTCCAAATATGAAGCAGGGAGAACCGTCCTTGGCCAAAAAAAACAACTTTTTCGGGACAGGCATTTTAAGGACTAAGTATAGTATTTCAATGGTTGAACTGACCATACCATTAAAAAAAAAAACCAAAAGTGGTATACATATACATATAGAAAAATCAAGAATAGGGAGGGGAAGTTTGGTCTGTCCTATATAGGCTGCTTCCTAGGGGGATGACCAGAATCACTGGTTTGCTTCCCTTGTCGGTCTCCGCGGCCATTGAAACTCACTATTACATGAAGCATCTTCTTCGCAAATCAGGAGTACTCAAGTTAGTATAAGTCCAGAATGGAGCATCCAAATCTTCTCCAATTTGGAAGGCAGCATCTTGCATGTACAGTCATCATATTTTGGGGGGGGGAAATTTTTTTTTTTTTTAATAAAAAATTTGGGTAGTGGACCCCCTTAATAAGACCCTTATAATTATAAGTTATAAACGGAGAACTTAAGACAAGTTGAAAATTTTGAGTACACCAGAACCTGAGCCCATTTAATTTCTGGATAAGGTACACAACCATTGAGCCACGGGCACCAAACAGATTAGATCTCCTGCAAACAGGTATTTGAACTCGTTCACAGCCACAAACTGTTTCAGTTATCGGTATGTCCAATGTATTGGTGAGGTTTCTGCGTGTAGGACTAGTGCCAGTGACCTGCAAGGGGATCATTGATCTGTGAAGTGTGTGTTGCTAAAGTGTCTTTGTAAAATGCCCCCCAGAGAGGAAATGGGGGCTCGTTTTCAGAGAGCCAGTAGAGCACTCCTTTTTTTTTTGCTTTTGGAAGCATTTATCATGAAAAGAGAAGAGCAAGGCAATTATCTGAAGAGAAGATCATAGAAGTCAAATATACATTTGTTAAACCCCCTGAATAAAATAAAAAGGCTTGCACACTTTCAATGAATGTTCGTTCACACTTGTACCTGGGGGTAGGGGTGGGGTGGGTTGTTGGAAGAGGGATACATGAATAAAGGGAGGAGAGTGTGTCAGGGATTCCTCAACCTAGATGAACCCCTGACAAGTGATAAGACCACGTAGTTATACTGTTGATGATAAGCAGTGTTAGCCAATAGTAGTAGTCAGGTCATGAGATCTCCCTGGTAAGTTCTGATTGGGCAGGGAGGGACTGTAGTTAGTAGTCACATTACCATGTTAGTGATGTAAGGGAATACCCTAAATCTGGCAGTCTATTTAAAGGAGCCAGGCCTGTGAGTCAAGACAGTCCTGGTAGCTATTATATCTAGTAATGCAAATGTGTTGTGAATGTGTTGCATCTGGTGGTGTCATTGAATTATCATTTGAACAGAGAGCAGAGGTGCTCTATTTAGAATACTAACTTAATTTTTGTGACTAGCCATGTGCTCTATTTAGAATACTAACTTAATTTTTGTGACTAGCCAACATAGCCTCTTGGATGGATCAAGTTCTAGGCATGGGATCTGACTGTTTATTTTATTTTTAAGTATACCAGTCTAGGCAAATTGACCAGGAAATATTTTTCAGCATGCCAATCATCCCTAAGCTATATTTCAGGCTATAATTCAAGAGATGCTCTTTTGGGTTGATTAGTTTATTCACTTAGGCAAACCAGGAACTGCTGCCTGACTGTGATTTCTGAGAAAAACTTCAGCAAGCAAACTTCAGCAAGCTCGCAAGTAGACTCAGCACTAATAAAACCTAATACTTTGACTTCCAAACTCCATACTTTCCTGACCATTGTTCATATCATGGATCTCTAGGCCCAGGATCTTGTTCACATGAACACATTTACAATATAGCCTATATGCATGTAAATATATATATATAGCGTTATGAGTATATAAATATGTTATGAGTAAAGTATGGATTGTCCACTCAAAGCAGGGATCCATACTTTGAGGGTGCAAACTATGAGTTATCTGCTAAAAGCAGATAGCTATGTTGGCAGTCATGGATAAAAAGGTCCACACTTCATACTTGGAATGTGGTGTATCAATCCATTATAGGGCAGAGCTCTCCAGAGGTGGGGCAGCTCAAATCCATGTGCACTAGCTAACTATTCATGACATTAATATCATGCAAAATCACTTTGAATTGTGTCCACATGATTTCCACTGTCATTACCAGCCATTCATGCACCGGCCACATCCACAAGGCTGAGACTGTCAGTGTGGTTCTTGTGCACATGCAAGAGCATCAGATGGTTCAGACGCTGCAGAGACACCTTGAGTTCAGGTAAGTCTTGATTCATCAGACAGTACTGAATGACCACTCACTCTCAGCATTAGTTGCTGGCATCTCAAGTAGTAGCTTCACCAGTTTACTGATATGGGACATTCTGCAAATAACCTGAGGTGCAACTTGAACAATACTTGATGGTATTGGACACAAGCACTTCTCCATTGGTCCGAAAGTTTTGAGAAAATAAATTCTGCTTGTGTTGGAAAGCAGGAAATTGAAATCAGAACCACAAAAAGGGAGCAGTTATTCTTCATGTGGCTTTGCAGCTGCCACCTCAGGAGTGACTAGACTTCTTCATAGATCTGGTAGCCAGGGTGTTGAGAACAAGCCACAATGCAAAAAGTGATGAGATCAAGTGGCTCAAAATAAATGATCCTTAGCTATAGTGGCAAAGAGTCTGGTGATTGTGAGGTAGAGCAGGTCAGTTGACATTAAGATCTTCAGTGAAGCAGTGATTTCTGCTCATTGTTAGGGTTGGGCTGAGGGCTTAGGTTTGAAGCCAGAGGGTACCAATACTCTCGCAGAGCCATGGTCTGGGATTTGGTCCAGCGATCAATCTTCCAGTGTGGGCATGTGGATGGTGCCAGCTCAGTCTCTCTGCTGGAGGAAGCTGTCAGTAGCATTGGGTCTATTAATGGTAGGAATTGTGTACCCTTCTGAGAGGGAGAAGCTGCCAAAGTGTAGTTATTGGTATGTGCTGCATGTGACAACTCCAGAGTTTTGAAGGGGTGCTGGAGATTTCGCAGAACACGATCCTCTTCTCCAGCAGTGGAGCGATGGGAGGGGCTGCTCATGGGGGAGGAACCTTCTTGTCACTAGTCCAGTGTGGATCTCCCGTCCTCTGGAGATCCTGCAGCTCCTCAGGGACAGATTGTTCAATGCTGAGTAGCGGCTGGACATGATAGAGGACTTATCGATTGGTTGAGTTCCCTTCAAACAGTTGTTCTTAGATTGAATTTTCAGCGAGATCGATAAATTCTTATTTGGAAGAAAGCTTTTGATACTTGGGGGTACCTTCTTCAGTGCTAAGAATGAGAGGCTCCATGCATGTGGGTGCATAAAAAGAGTGGTGAGCTTGCATTTGCACTTTAGTGATTGGTTCATGGTGGATGGTGTGAGTGATGATATTTTATTATTATTATCATTATTATCACTTTGCAGTACATATAATATATATATATAGAAACATGAGTGGTGACCACGATTAGGGAGAAGGAGTACTGATGGTCTACAAGTCAAAATCAAGTGGCCAGATTAAAGTGGTGGAAGTTGGGGGGGGGGGGGGGGATGGTATATTAGTGCATTTGTTATATACATGAACATAGAAAATGATAAGAGCATGGATCAAAGTTTGAAATGACGTGATTAAGAAATATCGAGTTTAGTTGATATTTTATAATAGAGTGGGTGGGTAGTGCAGTTTTTGGTGGGGGTGTCAGAGAAGAAAAAAACGAGGAATTCCTTTTGGGGGAAAAACTCAGAACTCAGAAAAAACTAGCTCTCTCTTCATTTTGGGGTGCATCTTTCAATGGCTATGAGTGCTTTCATAAGTGGTCTGTGGTGCCAAAGGTCCCCCCAAGTATCGAAAGCTTTGTTTCAATAAGAATTTATCGATCATGCTCAGTGGGGGAGACACCACATTAAAAGTGGGGGTGCTGGAAAAAAAATTCATATATCAATTACATCCTGTTCTTTCCAGGGGAGTCTGAAGGTAACCCCCAACCCCCACAGAATTTTTTTGACATGAAATAACAGTCTGAGAGGAAAATTAGAGTATAGCTTTACATCAAATTATATTATATACATTGAATACTAAAAGTGCCCCAAAAATCTTCATTCGTTCATCATTGTTGACAAATTGTTTTGCTACCATACGTAAGTCCAGAGAATCTGTTAGTTCCTTGTGGATGTGAAGAAGTAGGCAGTTATTAAACCTTACTTCCATCATAGTTGAACGGACATGTGTTAAAACGCACTTTAGAGCTGAGAATGTCCTTTCAGAAGTTGCAGACGTGACTAGAATTGTTAAATACAGACGTAGAAGTTGGTGCACTGTTGGCAACATTTGTCTCTCTCTTATTCATTACATCACATATTGTGAGTACAGAAGTGACTCCTTTCACCTCTGGACTACCCTGTTTGACTACATTCTGTAACAGTTGAAGGTAGCTAATGCAGGCATGTCAACATCATCTTTATAGCAGGACTCCTTCAGATCCTTCAAGGTGTCTTCATAATCTTGACCATTAGCTGCACTTATGAGGGTTTTTTCAATTGCAATGACAAAAGGAATATGCTTGCCACTAAATCTGTCCTCGAGCTCACCACAAAGTAGGTCACAAGCTTCAAAAACATTTGACGAAAGTAGGTCTTTGCAGATGTAAAGATATTTGGAGCACTCCCGATCTCAAACCTTGAAGGACATCTTCTGTAGCGAGGCAACTCTGGCTTACCGATGTTGTGTTCCTGGGCAGTGGAGACTATCATGTCGTAAAACCTCTCAAAATTTTCACTAGACCTTCTTCTCCTGAAAAACTCCTTGGCTGCATCAACAGCAGAGAGAGCATCATTCAAAGCTATATCTTTCCTTTGTAGTGTGAATGAAACTTGCTCTGCTGCACTGAACAAGGGACGGCTGAGTCGAAGTCCAAATAATGTGTTAAATTTTTCCAATGAATGCAACAATCCACTTGCCTTTAGACTATACTCATCATGACTGTGTAGTTGAGTGTATTTCATCCAAAGTTTCCAACAGCATGGTATAGTGAGTGAGAATAGCTTCTATGGCAGTAGTTGTTGCTGTCCATCGGGTTGGACATAATGGCTTCAAAGTAACGCAATCTTCAGCTGATTCCTGCATCTTTGATGAAAAGAGATGTGATCGATTTGGAGAATATCTGATTAGTTTGCTTATTTCTTTTACTGTTTCTAAAGCATCCCGAATACACGGCAGCTTCCTTCCAATGTCTTGTAAACAAAGGTTCAATGAATGTGCACAACAATGTACAGCAATTGCAGCTGGACTTTCATTTTTAAATCTTGTTGCAACACCTGATCTTCTTCCCTGCATATTGGAGCCCCATCGTATGCCTGTCCCTGCATAATGATATTGGGAGGTTACACCTGCTGATCCTTTAATACACTGAACAGGGTCTCAGCTTTAGTGCTGTGTAATCAGGCCCAACAAATAGATAAGTTCAGCTGTTCATTATTGGTCACATCTATTGCTTCATCGGCAATAATTGAGGTTTTGTGGCTTTAATTTTCTTTAAAAGGTTACGCAGTACCATCTTCCCAAGAATAGTAATTTGCTCATTTACTGCTTGGTGCGAGGTGAACCGTTGATCCAATTCTTGATACACATTCATTGTCCTCGCTCCATATTAACAGAAGCTGTTGTAAATTACCTTCTTCTTCATGATTACCTCATATTGCTATCCCTTGACGAGTAAGATATTTTAAACCTTTCGGCTGCATTTCAAGGCCTTCCCTTCGGATTTTTTTAACTTGTTCAGTTTGGGAGTTCAGCTGGCTTGCAATTGTCGGCATACCTTGAGCCATCCATTTTAATATGGCTTCTTTATGAGTATGTGAAGTTTCATGGACAGTAAACTTTTCTAGGGCCTTTTTCCAGTAGTTTAACCCCGATTTAGTAAACACATTTTCTCCCACTTTGCTGAAACAAAGTAAAAATGTGATTGCTACCGTACTGGCAGTAAAGACAAATTTTATATGTAACACAAACACTCAGCCATGGATATTCTTTATACCATTTGGAATGAAAATTTCTCTGTCTGAACGATAGTACTGATAATGTTGCTTTAACCACTGGTTGAAAAGCTTCTTCGTCAGTACTACAACATTGAGCTACACAGGGCTCATTTGAATGCTCTGGACATGGTAAAACAAGAGGACTTACAGTTTCATCCATGATGTCATATGCTTGATTACTGCCAGCATAATCTTGAAGACTGGTATCATCACTTAGAGACTACTCCACTATTAGACTCAGGCAATCTCTCATTTGAAATCCTTGCTTGCTTAGATTTGCTAGTTTTCCAGCTTGAGAACAAAGTAACTTGTCTTTTGGACATGATGACTAACACTCAAAGCTGCTAGTCACATGTCCTAGTAAGGCTGTCACATGGATAGCCGAGGCTAGAAGCTGTAAATCTAGTTATGGTAATTGGTTATGCTAGTTAGTATGCATGTCAAATTTTGGTATGTAAATGTACTATATAAGCTTAAAATTATGCCCCCCCCCAACCCCCCCCCCCAATAAAATAGTGGGGGGCTAGAGCCATATGCTTTCTTCCCCCCTGATGCTGAAAATTCAATCTAACAAGAACTGTTTGAAGGATACCCATCTAATAAATAAGTCCTATACTAAATGCAGCCACTACTCAGCGTTGAATAGCCTCTCCCTTAGGAGCCCCAGGAAATCCAGAGGATGGGAGCTCCAACCCTGAACCAGTGATGAGGAAGGCTCCTCCGGAGTCCTCCCCACAAGAGGCCCCTCCCATCACTCCCCATTCACAACATCACTTTTTCTTGCCAGAAGGAAGAAGAGGATAGTGTTCTGCGAGTCTCAAGCACCCCTCCAAACTCTGAGTTGCCACACGCACAATACCAATAACTACACCTTAGTCAACTGCTCCCTCTCAGATGGGTACTAAACTCCTACCATTAACAGACTCACAGCTTCCTCCAGCAGACAGACTCTGAGCTGGCATCCACCCACATCCACACACTGGAAGATTAGTCCCCAGACCAAATCCCAGACCATGGCTTAGCTGAGAGGAGTAGTAACCCTCTGGCTTTGGCCCCAAGCCCCCAGCCAACCCTAACAATATAAAGTGAACAATTGCACACAGGAGCAAAATGGGGACCTTCAGTACCAAGGAAGGGGAGGCGGTGCTGTAGCAGCGAATGCGGTCATGGTTGCATAGATTTATGAGCATTTAACCTCCATTTGCTAACTTGCTCAGTTCAACACTAATTTTTCAGTACCTTGGTGAACAAGTATTTCAATTATTTTACTAACTAATCACCTGGCTAAACTGAGTAATTAAATTTATGACCACAATAATTATTAGTTCACCACTAATGACTCTGAACTCTGAACTGATCTCTAACAAGTGATCTCTTGGTCAGTTTTGACCACATGGTCTTTGCTGGCAGTTTCTTATAATTGATTTTCTGCTACTAGCAAGTATAACATGACTGAGGCTCTGTGTAATTCTCTACCTGACATTGCTCAAGTTCCCCATCAAACTGTTGATCACTCTTTTCCCAAGCATCCTTTTGGAAAAACAACCATAGTTTCAGAGTTCATGGTTTAAAATAGGTGGAAGTCACTAAGATTCATCTTGTTTTTTGTCATTATGTGTTTTGGCTGTAAAAACTTGGAATATGAAAAGAACATCTGGAAATGTACAAGATTCAACTTTTATTACTAGTGGTTACTCTAACTGGAAAGATGCCACCTGGAACTTTAATGCTCATACAAGCACTTCTACTCACAAACTAGCTTTTGAAGTCATGATCAAACAGTAGACAATTTTGGTGAAATGCTTCCATAACCATTTCAGCAGAGAAGCATGCTTACCATCAGTATTTACTCTAAGGTTGCACAGAGCATACGATTCATGGCAAAACAAACGTTCTAATGGAGATGATGGCAATTTTACACGGCTAGTGAAGTTGCATGCATTAGATGATCAGAGGATTACCATTTAATTTTAGCATAGGACTGACAAGTATGTCTGCCCCCAAGTTCAAAATGAACTTATAATGATTGTTTCAATCAATTCAAAATTCAAAATTGTTTTCTTTAATGGCAGATGAAGTTACAGATATTTTGAATATGGAGCAAGTTGCTATTTGCTTACATTATGTGGATGAAAATTTGGAACCACATGAAGATTTTGTTCGCCTTCATCAGTTCATGCAGATGTGGTTGTTGGTATTTTCAAGGATACAATGTTACGGATGAACTGGAACGAATGACTGCAGAGGTCAGTGCTATGATGGGGCAGCCAATATGTGTGTATCGAAAAATGGTGCGGCATCTCAGATAAGATCTCTTGATTAACGTGCCTTATTTATTCATTGTTATAGCCATTCCCTCAACTTGGCCATTGCAGACACGATCAAGGAAAACAAAAATCTTCGTGACACTGTTGACACCACATATGAAATTTCAAATCTACTACAGTATTGCCCGAGGCAAGATACTCTGAGTAAAGGCAGAAATAGCACTGACTCACCAGGATTTAGAACCCTTTGTCCCACACGATGTACTGTAACTGTAAAATGTCTGGGGAGTGTTCGAACGTTTTTCACGAGTTTTTGGATGAGGCCAGGGAAGTAGTCAAGGACTCTGAAACTAGGGCTTGAATCATTGGGGCACAGTCTACTATAAAATTGTTTGATTACTTGTTTGGAATGGTTCTTGGAGAACTGCAGAACCGTTCTTTAACTGCTTCAGAGGTTCAACAGATTGCTCAGCTGACCTTCGAAACATTACAACAAATTCGAACAGTTGAGGCCTTTGATTTGTTTTGACAAAATGTATTGTTACTACAAGAAGAATTTAAAGTAAATGAACCCTGTTTACCACGAAAATGAAAGGCTCCTGCTAGTTACGAGGAAGGATCAGCTGGCTTGGGTTATCATCCCACTATGCACAAGAAGTTTTATCGTCATCAGTAGTGTTTCGATATGTGTTTGAGCTGCACTAAAGAGCTGCACTAAAGAAATGTTTAATCAACTAGATTGTACTGTTTTAAAGAATGTCGAAGATCTATTGCTAAAAGCAGAAAATAATGATGACTGAACTCCGGAACTGGAATTTGTTTCAGCCTTTTATCATGATGATTTTGAACGGTCCTCACTTAAGCTTCAGCTTGAACTTCTGGCTACATCTTTCAGTAATCAAGAGAAGCCTACCCTCAAGAATGCGAGGGATCATCACATTGTCACCAGTTCAAGGAGGTTGCATGTCAGAAGTTCTGAAATTGCTAATGGTAGTTCCTGCAACTAATGCTGTGAGTGAGCGGAGTGTTCCGGAGTGAGAAAATGAAAAATGTACCTTCGCTCCACAATGACCAGATGCGACTCAATTGTTCCTTCGTGTGCATAAAGACAAAACTGACTATCTTAATTTAGAATCTTGTTTAAATGATGGAATGATCATATATCCTCTGTACTTGGGTTTTAATAATTTTTTCTGAATTACAAATATTTTCAACACAATATCAACCATTAAAATAGATGTAGTCATTAAGGTGTGTGTGGTCATGGCCAGTTGCACTATGGCTGTATTTTCTATTGCTACAGCCCTAGGAGAATATGTGTGTGTGTTTGGAGGGGGGGGGGGGAAGAAGAAAAGGGGGGAGGAACTGAATAATTCCATTCAGGCTCAAACTGGGGACCTTGAGTATCAAAGCAAACAGACAAACAGAAAAGCCACAGAATTCCCCCCTCATAATGTGTGAGTGTTTTCAAGCAGGCATAGCTACATCTAGTGGCCTTTAACTACACACACATGCACACACACACACACACACATAACTATCCTGATAAAAAAAAAGTAAATGATTCCACTCAGGATCAAACTGGGAATCTGAAATTGCCATGCAGTACACACAGACATAATATACTGACCGCATTGCAAGTCACCTGTTTTCTTTGAGTCTATCCCCTTCCCACTTCTTTTGTCGAAACCATTCCACATAACCTCCCATTGTTGTTTAAAAGGGAGGAAGAGCTCTATGATAATGAGACCAAACTTTGATTGCCATTCTGCCCCGAATCAAACCAGGGACCTTGCAAACCAAAGGGAACTGCCCACAGAACTTCCCCTTCATCAATTTTTGAAGAAAAAAAGGCTTAAGTAAGACCCGAAATGTCAAGTGAGCACATTTATAACTCTCGAAAAACTCTTAAGTTGACATAAGCAATGAACTTCTCAATAACTGTAGTATTTTCCTATAGGCGTGGCATTAGATATTCTCCTTAGTTCACAAGTGGTTATTTAACGCTCTACTGCACATAAGCATAATCATTACTATAATATATATACCACTTTCCAAGAATTATGGCAACATCTTCCAAAATAACAGAAGCAATGAAGCAGTTAAGCATTCTTGGACAGCAATAAACCTTCAAGAAACTAGAAGTGATTTAAATGTGTGGTATAAGATGGTGTCAATCCAAACCAACTGATAGACAGCTCTGTAAAGTGTATAGTTCATTATACTCCTTGTGGAATATGGTAAGTAATTTCACCGCAAGCTGTATTTTCACTCTCGATTGGTTCATGAAATTAGAGCTATTACCTGCTCATGAAATAACGCGCCATATTTCAGTCCGACTCGTATAATAATCTGTGTGTGCATGCACCCATGCATGTATACTTTGTGTTTTTAGCTG
Source organism: Cladorhizidae sp. MBARI D1340-BT2 (assembly GCA_028752905.1). Lineage (NCBI taxonomy): Eukaryota > Metazoa > Porifera > Demospongiae > Poecilosclerida > Cladorhizidae > Cladorhizidae sp. MBARI D1340-BT2. Next base: position 35,798,940 of record JAQNBH010000008.1, read on the forward strand.
CCAATGTTCCACTTTTTTCTTGGATATATATATAGTCCTACACTACTGAACCATGAGAAAAGATTGTCCCAAGAATTAATTACATTTTTCTTGAGTGCAGTGGGATGTCAGTCAATTGAAAATTCAGTTATCCAAATACGCTAGTCTTGTAAACAATACATGAAGCCACAACCATTGCATTGCTGGCCATGCTACAGTTCTTTTGCACATAATACTTTCAGCTCAACTCAAAGGGGAGAAAACTTTACCCAAGTGTAGTGGCCATTGGAAAGTTGACTGTTAATGATATTGTGAGGAATCAAGATCAACTGCAGACCCTTGTACCAAAGTTCAGCACGGCAAGATATCGTAGGTATTTTAGCTTGTTTGAGTCGTTCCAGTAGTAAACTGACTTACACTTCTCATTTTTCTCTCTTGATAATGGTGTTTCCATGTTTATGCAAGAGCTCCTAAAATATTTTTCTACGACTACCTTTTCAGCATTAATTTGGTTTATATGGGTGTGACTTATGTTATCATAGCACATCGGTCATCCAAACATCTTGGTCCCAATGTACTCACATAACTGACTTGCCACTGTGTAGAATGCCTTTCAGCTTCCATGCACATGCAACAACCACACGTGCAAATGTAAAAGGGAAAAAAGGACATTCTACAATATAGCATAATCCTACCATTAAACATGCACAATCACAATGCCCATCTTCCCGCCCATACCCCCTCCACACACGCACACATACCCTGAAAAGCTGCTTTTCCAGAATATCACCTCTATGAAGAGAATTTTTTTAATGAATAATATACAATACCTCGGACACATGCGTACATCATGATACATGTCTGTTAGAATGTAGGGATGGGCATGGCAAGGGCAAGAGGGAGGTGGGGTATATAGAAATGAAATTACATTTTAAAGAAATATAAAACAACAACAGAGTTTTGCATGACCAGGAATGAATCAGCATTTCTTCCACCTTTTCCACCACCTACCTTTACCACCCTAAGGTACACCATACTACAGATGCATTAAGAGTACAAGGTCACTTTTGTGATAGATTTAGTAAAGAAAATCGACTAAATTCTAAAATGAAAGATGCATGACCTTTTCACAAGCCACCAACTAACTTACCAAATAGAGAGGTAACTTTTCCATCAGCAATAGGTAAATTTTATTGCAGTGACTTGAAGTACATTGAACAACAACAGGAGATAACTTGGCAGGAAAAAACAACACAGAGGATTTTAGCAAAAATAATGAAGGCCTCTCTAATAATTTCGACTAAGTGTTTTATCAACTACATGGCAGATCCATGAGGCTAGTCTTTTTCCCCTTAAAAAAGAAGTTTTTAACATAATTATTGTGTAAAAGCTACAGGTCTAATGATGTTAATTAGATAGCTGGTGCTGTTCCACTGATATTATTATGAAGCTATAGCTTAACTTCCATCATTAATTGTGTGTAAGAAGCTCAGGAGGGGGTAACAAAATTAATATTCTACACCTGTGTTCTAGCCCCCTTCACCTCCTCAGATATGCCCCTAAATAAATTATGTAAAAAGAAGGCAATGTAAATCAGTTTATAACCAGACAGCCAACAGCCTGTACACATTATATTCCTTAAACTTCTCCACAAATGCGAAGTGCCTTCTGTCCAGTGCCATGAAAGCTTCAGACGTGCGGATGCAGTAGTTCAGAGAGTTGCCCACTAATATGGACAGAGCAATTGCTTCCACAATGCTGGTGGCCCATCTGAAACACCAAAACAAACCGCACAGGGTCAGCAAAATGGCCACGATAATGAGTGCCATAGTAATCATGTGACATGAACATGATGACCACAGAGCAGAGTAGGAATGATATGAGGATCCCGTAGATGGAGTCTCTGACTGCAATTGCTTCGATGTTGACTTGAACACAAAGCTCGCTGGTCGGGAAGCGTCTCCACCAGAGGAAAAGACTTTAATGGCTTTAAGGTCATAGAAAACAAAGCCAAACACAATGAAAACCAGTGCTTTGTTGGAGAATTGGACGTTCACCAGGTTACCACTTGGAACAGCAGGTATGCCAGCACTTTATGCATGTTGGGCAGGGGTGGTGGGTAGAATCTGAGAGGGTGGATGGAATAAGCGAAGGGTGTGCAGGGATGACAACAGTGGTGGGCAAATGTCTGGTATGATATGGAAGGTGGCGGTGTGTTCTGATTGCTCTTGGTACTGCTCCTAGTGGGTGTCGGGGAAGCGGTCGATGGAACACCACTATGAGGTGTGGCTTTAGGTTTGGGTGTCATTCTTGGATAACTTCCAGAGTTTTCCCCTGAGTTTGATCTTGAATTTCCACCCATTTCCCCTCTGAATTTCCACCTGAGTTGCCCCCACTATCCCCACCGAGGTTACTGAATAGAGAGAAGGACAGGAGAAAATAGATACAGAATAAGTACCTGCAGGTGAGGCTCCACAGAGAGGGGAATGGAAGACAAGGTAGAAATCATCTCCCCCTACAGATGTAAAACTTGATTTACCTGTTCGGAGGCTTGGAGATATAAAGCTTCCACAAAAAACCACATGGTGCCCACACCCTGCCTGACCCAACTCAAAATTGGATCCTTCTTCCCACTGCTGTCATGACAATTGTCTCTGCTCTCCTATCAGCTAAGGTCTGTAGCATTCTTTCAAGGCTTGAGAATCCTCTGACGAAACCTCTGTTGTTCTTTTATCTTGCCCTCAATGGATCAATTCAACCGCCTCTTCCAGAAATCTACAGAGAATACTACCTCACAGCTGTATGATGAGATGAATTCAATAGGTCGAAAAATCGCGTATAAAATTAATAACGTGGTCAAGGGAACGCACGCTAATTAGGGGGCGTCGTCAAAAATTCGAGCCGTATATAAAAATTAATGTCCCGGAATTAACTTATGGAAAGTTGGCAAGTATGCAAGTAGCTAGCAAGCTAGCGCACCCATATAGCTAGTTAGCAGTTAAGAATGTTTCTACATTTTACGCACGTGCGCTTTGGCATATGCTCGAGTGATGCTAATTTGGAGGGGGTAACCTTTTTAATTGTGTCTTCTCTTTTCATGAAATATCATCCAAATAAACAACCCAAATTTCATGAAATATCATCCAAATAAAAAGATAAAATAAATAATAATACAATCAAACAGGGTATTGGGTTTTAATTTCTGTTAATATGTTATTATAAGTTAAAGCTACAGTTGTTCCATTTCTCTCCCGCCACATAAATTCATCCAGGTAGGATGGAAGCTGGTGGCGATGAACTCCTTTCATCCTCTTTAGCTTCACCTTCACCTGCACAATATAATAATTGTTGTTAAAATAAAAAAATTATGTTCCACAAACCATACCCTGTTCCAATAGGATTCAATATGTTGGGGTGTGCACACCCGTACTCTGATTCACAAACTCAATAGAGTGGTTCACAGTCTCATGTGCTACAATCCCAGGCAGAGTAGCCACCTGCCTATAAGCTGCCCACTGGTCTGAATGGATTATTGATCCAGGAGCAGCATGCGCCTGGATAATGGGTAGCAAGGTGGCTGCGTCCTTCTTGTCCACAACTTACATGTAACCTAAATAAATTTCATTGAATTAAAATCTTTGAAATAGGCACAATACGTTTATCAAGTGTACCAAGAGCAGGCATATGATCCGTGTCAACCATTTCAAATATCCAAGTATCCTTAGTAGGTGGGCGGCCTCTATGATGCTAAACAGTCAATAACGAAAGTGATCATCCATTCAAGTATATCAATGTTACAGTGATACCTTGGGTTTGATGTGTGAACTGTGACTCGTCTATTTGAATAATAGATCCAACACCACCAAGCCCAATCTGGTTTTGACATACCGAGCACACTTCCCTAAGCCACAGGTACACATTAATCGCACTTTTCTTGTAGCAGCCACACTCATCTGCTGCATCCAATACAGGGTACTGCCTCACCCACCAATATATTAATAGTAGCCATGTCTGAAGGACCATGTGTGATTTCGAGAGAAAAACTCCCATGCCGAATTGATTTAAGTGATTTACAACTTGGGCATGCCCAAGTTTTGCCATCCTTCAGGTCTCCTCAGATGTCTTATAACATAGTATAATAATTATGTGATGTCTTATAACATGGTATAATAATTATATGATGTCTTATCTGGAACATGAAAAAGAAAGACCTAGTATATAGACCCTTGCTGATTCTTACCTGTAACAAGCCCTAGCCCTAGCCCTAGCTGAAAAAGTAGACCCTTGCTGTTGACCCCCGCGTGTGCGTAAAAAAAAAAAAACGCACACGAATTTGTTGGCTGGAGTTGTAAACGCCACTTCCAGCTAGCTATTTTTTTAATTTTTTTAATTTATTATAATTGGATAACACACCAGTGAAGGTGCAATGATTACATTACAATACGAGAGATAGAAGATGATCAATAACAACAAATGGAGTGTATCATGGACTTAATGGAAAGAGATCGAGAACGAAACATGCACAAATAACGAACAGTATCAGCACAGTTGACATCTTGGATATAATAATGTTTGTAATATCGAGAATAATTCAAAATGTTAAAACCAAGTGTGGTGTAGACTTTATTGTGGCAATAATCATACATGTGTCTGATGAGAGACGAATCTGATTTGCTAGCTCGTTTAATAAAATGAAACAACCTCTTGATTAAACGGTTAAATACACTGGGGACATCAGCAACTTGATGTACAATCCTGGTGTGTGCCTGTCTCGGTAGGTTCCAAATTTTTCTCAGGATGTTGTTGAACGCGATCTCTAATGACCCCATGGGTGCGCTAGCTGGTTAGCTACTTGGGTCCGTTAGCTAGCTAGCTTCATGAAGCGCTGGCTAGTTAGCTAGCTATTTAGCTATGCTAGCTATTTAGCTACGCTAGCTAAATTATTTACTATTCCTAGCTTGATCTAACAGTCACAAAAGAAACTACTAGGTTAGCTGAAGTAAAGTTAGTTCCGTTGTCGTGAGCCATATTTGTCCCTTTGCTACACCGCGCAAGCGCAGCCGCGCAAAATTAATAAACCACGCATCAATAAAGTCAGCTGCCAAATTTGTCCCGCTGAATTGTGATGGTGAGGACAGAGAAGGACCCTGCAGTATATCTGCGGAAGATCGAATATTTCCTTAAGAATGGAAATACAGTTGTGACACGAGTGCGAAGGAGCAGAGTGGAATAAGAAAAAGAATTGACAGATTTGACATCATTGGTAGGTGAAAACCACCTCTTGGTATGTCCAAATCATTGGCATTCAGATAACATAAGTATTGCCAACATTCTGTACAAATACCAACATTCTATGCTGTGTGCACTTTAAGACGTGACAACAAAGAGGTTCTGTAAATCACATCGACTTCAATTTATAGCTCACCAATTAGCAAGTTCCTCTGCCCAATAGTTCATTGCGATAATAATTATGGCACTTGTTTGTTATTCACCTGTGACTAAATTACAAATCAATGTCAATTACAAATCAATGTCTAGTTCATGATCGGAAAATTTGATAGTAGTAAGCTTCCGCGACCAGCAATAAATAAATAGGATAATCTTTCTGCTTTCTGTAAGTCAGCTTGAATTTCTCAAGCCACATGCCTACTCGCAACCCCTTCTCCTCTCGACAACCTCAACGGTGACACCTCCATCTGTCTCCCTTGTCACGAAGTTCCAAAGTCATTGCATGGTTGTTGCTGCAATAACGGGTTTTTTGGAGTCCCCCCTGCTATTGAAGGAAATTGACGCTAGCAGCCTTATCTGGGATAAGGTTTGACAAGTTCAGAAAATTCATTTTCGATCTGGACATTCAAAACACAAACCATTGGGGGAGGGAGAATAAGAGTAACATTCGATTCATTCAAAACATTGGTGGCGGGGGAATAACAAACGAGTGCCATAATTATTTATACAATGTCTTGATAATTATAAGTACTAATCCCCCCCAAAACCCATGAGTTTTCCCGATCTTCCAGACCGTTTCCAGCCATTTCTCCCATTTTTGACCCATCCACACCCTATCATGACCATCGCCACCACCACCAGAGTGAGGAGAGAAAAAAATTCTCTCAAAATCAACTTTCAATGAGTTTTCTCGACCTCCCAGACATTTGCATTAATAAAGATTTTTTCAGTAGTAGTTGTAGTAGAGTAGTAGTAGTAGTAGTAGTAACAATCCGATCCGGCTGAAATTCAGTCCTAACCTTTATTTTGTACCTCTGACCCTATGACCACAGTGTCATTGGGACACTGATATCTACCTGGCAGAGGTTTTATGGGAAATTCCAAGATGTATTTATTCTGTATTTAAATATTTAAAAACTTCATTTGTAAAAATATTAATATATTGTAGGTGAAAGAATGTATTACAGCCAACCCACAATGAACCATCCAAATGAGACAGTTAAGCGGCTGGTCCTTTTCTCTAGTGATGAACATCAGATGGTACTACGTGAGGCCCATGACGTCAATGGTGCTCACCAAGGGCAAAAGCGTACCTTAGCACGACTGACACAGGATTATTACTGGACTACTATGGCCAAAGATGTTGTTAGTTGGGTAAGAATAGTTTAGTGCACAGCATCTATAATTAAAATGTCAACAAGTGATGATGAGGCTTTAAATAGGCTTTAGATAAACATCAATCTCATTGGTTGTAAGAAATAAGAAAAATAGGAAAAAATGTACTCATACCATATTATGAGCAGTGAGCAATTATGAGCAGTGAGCATTATATTTTGTTCGCAACTTTAAAGCTTAATTAAGAAACTCGTAAATCGTGTAACAAAATTAACAATACTGTATTGATTCTACTTATTTATAATTGAAGTTGAAATTTATTATATCACATTGACACTGAATAGTGCTGTAACCATATAGCTAATAATATGTTACTTTTTATACCTTTAGCTAAGCACTTGTCACAAGTGCCAGAAGATGCAGATGATCAAGACGATTGCACCCGAGTTACATCCCATTAAAGTTTTGAGCAGGTAACTAAGTTACTGTGACCAAGTGTACTCAGCAATGATGTGCAAATGATAGAAAAGATGCCCATTGGAAATACGTTAGGCCCAACTGGGGAAATATATGATAGTCATAGCAATATATATATAATTATTGTAATACGTAACAAAACTTAAAATGACAGGTAGACTTGGCTTTGATATTGTGCTGTCATAACAATCACTCCATTACTGCCTCCACACAACCACAAGTGACCTCACAAATAATGATAAACTTCAGCAATAATAATATATTCTTGGATAACGATCCCTATATTACAGCCTCCACAACCACAAGGGACGTCACAAATAATGATAAAATCCAGATTACTCTAACATAAGCTTAGTTTTGCAAGAAAATGTGCTGCTATATATACCCTCTAGCATCAGTTATTTATCACAATTTTGCTGTCCGTTCTGGAGGCAGTAATGTAGGGATTGTTATCCAAGAATATATTATTGCTGAAGTTTATGAGGTCCCTTATGGTTGTGTGGAGGCAGTAATGGAGTGATTGTTATGACAGCACAATATCAAAGCCAACCCTACATGTCCTTTTATTTAGTAAAGTTTATTTACGTATTACTTTTTCCCACTATTTTTTAAAGCTTTCGTGAATTGGAATACTGTTTTGATGCTATATATGCCTGCAATGCCCACACGAAGAGGAGTGTCCTGGTCAGACCTAGCCCAGGTTACTCCCAAGGCAAGTTGGTATGCATGCATGACAAGTTTGGGACAGATTGGTCCAGTGGTTTGTAATGCCATAAGGAACAATCCTAAAATGCTTCCCCCATCAGTAACTACATTCAGCAATCTTTCTTTGATTCTTCACTACAAAAGCCATACCCTCAATCCAACGCGTCTAACATAGCGATTTGATAAAGGATCGAGCAATTTGGGTTGCACACGCCATTCAAAGATGGCATCTTAGACAAACTATATATGCAAAAATCAACTGGAAGTCGCCTTTTTTTTAGTAGCTCTCTAAAGTGATACCAAAAGGCACCTTCCCAGATAGCGCTCTACAAAATGGCATAAAAATAAATGAAATCTATGCAGCCAATAAGATGATGATGATGCTGATGACGTCATTTTTCCGACCTTTTTTTTTAGTTTGGAGAACTGCGCTTCTGTGTGCTATATTGTTGGAAGGATTTCTGCGACATACTTTTTTTAGGGTCTGTATAGGGATAGAATCGAGTATATGGCGAGTTTTAGTTTGTATTGCTGAATGACCTCTGACCTGCCAACCCTACATGAGAGTGCTAACGCATTTTAAAATGTAGGCAAGAGAAGCCTAAACTTTTAGGCTGCATGAATAGGTCTGATATTGGACAAGTTAGTATATAGGGAGATTTAAAAATAAGAGATGCTACATATACAGATTAAACACAGATTAAATTGAATAATTGTTTTTGTTAATTTTATTTTATTTACTATATCTAGTCAATTATGATCAAACAAGTTAGATGATCCTTTACCAATCCAAATCTTATGCACTATATAATAATTAAACTGCATAAAATCAGGTAATTACAGGCACATCTGATTTGCTTAAAATCATGTTGCAACTTACAGATGGGAGATTTTGGGTATAGACCTCATTGGCCCATTTGCGGCCACAGACGAAGGCCATAGATATGTCTGCACTGTCACAGATCTCTTTACCAAGTGGGTATTTGCTCGGCCAATCTAGTCCAAGTCAGCTGGTGATGTCGCAAGCATTCTACTCGAGCTCATCTACAGTTATGGTCCTCCCCAAAAAATGATAATGGATCAGGGGCGTGAATTTATAAACCAGGTAACTAACTTAATAAAACTGTTGCCATCTGTGTTCATGACATGACATGTATGTGGTCTGAGAAGTGAAAATTAATCAAGGAAAATGTGTTGGATTTGTTTACAAGAGCAAAGTTAGACTATTCAGTACAAGGCAGACTTAACACAATTTAAGATAACTTTATTAGCGACTTCAGTCTTGATTCTCTGGACATTTCCTCCTGCTTCCTTTTGATAAATATTCATGCAGAGTAATGTTCTGTTTGTGTGTTTGTGTGAACTTATTTGATAACTCAGCTCAATGATGTTGTCTTGACTGCTTTTGGAGTGAAGCGGATGGTATGTTCAGCATATCACCTATCACCCTCAGAGCAATGGCCAAGATGAGCGGACTAATCAAACTCTTAAGAGGGCACTGTCCAAGTATACAAACGATGCTCAATCTGACTGGAACAAGTAAGCTACCAATATTTAATAATTATTTTTCAAGATTGACAGTTTGTTAATAAATAGAGAGATTTCTACTATATTACCACCACCTTCCAATAGATGCCAACTGTGATTACCATAGAAAATCTCACCAGAATCTCTCCAATGAATCCTCTCACACTGAAACACCCACCCACACACACACACACATACACACATATTATTAAAAAAATAATGATGAAAAGGCATAAAAAATAACATTATTAGTTATTGCTATATATATACCGTATTGCTACAAAATTTGATTAAGTTTTGCGAGTGCATTGTTATTCGCAAAACATACTCGCAACCTTTTTTATCGCACAAAACATTCCGCGTGCATATTGCAGCCAAAAGCCAGACGGTTTACTAGCGAGAAAGAAGCTGACTACAGTGTGACCATTCCCGAAAGTGCTTCAAACGATCCCTGCCTACTAGCGAAGACGTAGAATCAATCAGAGAAGTATCAGGAGAGCAAACGAAAATGTGCAGAGGGTACAATGGTCAGGATAGTGCGCAGAAAAGTGCCAACCAATCTTGTTATAATTAGTGGTACTTATTATAAAACGCAAAACTAAGAGCGTATTATACATTAATTTTATGGAGCTCAAAATCTCAAAATTGCACATTGTAGCAATACGGTATATTATTTTCCAAATTCTTATATACTAAAAATATAAACATGGTTTTTGGTGTGCATATACCTTGAATGTGCTGCTTGTAGTTATGATTTCTATGTATGATGTTTGTGTACTTATGTAGATATGTACTCCCCACAACTTATGGTATCAATACAAGTGTCCAGTCTTCAACAAAGCAACAGCCATTTGTGTTGATGTTCTACCGAACAGCTAGGGGTTCCATTGCCATCAATGCAGAACATGAGAATGAGCAGGAGCTTCTCTATGAAAACATCTCACTCACAATGTCTCCTGAAGACATACAATCTAATTTGGAGAAGCATGTGGCAGATGTAAGAACAAAACTGACTGGCAAACATAAATATGTGACATGACACTTTTTTGTAACCAAAAATGAGGGACAAATAGTTTAATGAAAATGTTTGATGCACTCTCAAAGAATCATGTTACAGATCTGTTTTACTTTGTAATCACATAGGTACATATCATGGATGAGAAGATACGGTTGAAAATTGAAGAAGCTAAAGCGAAGCATAAAGCTTATTTCGATTCCAAGCAAAAAAGAGGCTTAAAGCGCTTTACTTTTGCAATAGGTATGTTTTTATAAATTAATGTGTACCTTTAATGTGTGCCTTTATATAAGCTGAATGAAATTAGAGTCCCATTGTTGTTTCTGAGAAAAAATCGAAAGGCCAAGAATAATAAAATTTTCTGGATAGATGTATTTCCGAGTTTTGATAAATTTTAGAATGTCCTTGTCTGTTTTCTTGTGATATTTTATCTGTCGCTCGACCTTTACTGGATGGTTTTAATTTTATATTACTAACCTGTTGACTATCATAGGTGATTATGTTATGTCCTTAAGAAAGGTATCCAGGAAAGGAGACAGGCTGGCCCAGGACTGGTTGGGACCCTATGTAATCGTTGATGTCTCACCCAAGGGACTCTGCACACTGCAGGATAACAACCAAAACATTATGAAGGTTAAGGTTAATGTCGGGCTCTTGAAGCCTTACTTAACTAGAGAGTTGCCAGTTCAACATGAGATACCTTCATCCATCCAGTCACACAACACCAGTTCGAACAACCCTGGACCATCTGATGAGTTGAGTGATGCAGCTTCCCCTGGGAGTCCAGAGAAGAGGCAATGCCTACTCATTCGACAGACTAAAAAAGATAGTCCAGTCCTCCCACCACCTGATAGAAACACACCTCTCTCTAGTGAGCCAACATCAGACTGTGTTGTAACCAGTGTTACACAAGTTGTGCCTAGAATGCTTGGAAAACCCTTACCTTGCAAACCACCTGTCCTTTACAGAAAATTCCCTGATGACTTTAAAAAAATTCTGCTGTCTGAAGCATGGCTAGAGGACACACACATAGATGAGGTGCAGGGTCTACTTCACAATCAGTTTCCAAAGATGGGTGGCTTCCAGTCCATTGGGTATGTGGCACCAGGAAGTGGAGGCTCAATAACTGGAACTCCGCATCGGGATTATATCCAAATCATGAATACTGGCGGCCACTGGGTCTGTGTGTCCAGCATAGGAATGCCCAAGGGGACTGTGCGGGTGTATGACAGCCTCTATACAAGAACCAGTAAGAAATAACTTGAATGAGAATATTTTATATGCTAAACTTAAAAAAAATTTACACATTCTGATTAGGTGGATCAAGAATTAACTGTTCTCAATTTCCAAACTACTTTTATGACATGCATTGGAAATTGAATAATGTCATTGGATCCAACAGTGTTGTTTTATTTTAATCCTCTCAATTAAAAAATTGGGCTCCTTGATAACTACTGTGTGAGCTTAGAAATCTATACTCTATTTTTTACTTGCATAGTATCTCAACTCAAGCATCACATTAAGAACCAGGGCCTTGCAAGAGTGACAATTTCACCTAAATAATTATGATTCACAGCTCCATATTAATGGCAAGATGCCCACGTATAGAACAACAACGAACCCACTAAAATAGTGTTACCATTCAATCAATTCTTGTGAAATAAATAGTAGTTATATACTACAAACAATTAATAGTTGTTTCGTTCGTTTGTTCTTTATTGTTGTTGGATCATTGCAGAACTGGATACACTAAAATGCCTGGCATGGATGGAATTCTATCAAGGAAGCCACCTGACCATACAGAAACCATACATGCATTAACAGGCTGGAGGCAATGACTGTGGTTTATTTGCCATTGCTGTTGCAACCGCATTATGCAATGGTGTGGACCCATCAACAATAACATTTGATCAAACAAAGATGCGGTCCCACCTGACGAGATCTTTCCAGACATCTCACATCAATCTATTCCCTGTTCAAGGATGCCGACGGAAAGCCACAAGCAAGAAGCTCAAGACTGTTCTTAGGGAACCATTGATCTGTGTTTGCAGACAACCCCATGACCGTGCCCTCACAGTGGCACAGTGCAGCAAGTGTAGTGAATGGTTCCACCAATCATGTGCACAGATTCCACCATCAGCCATCATCAACCGGGAGGAGGAGTGGAACTGTGGCAGTTGTTTCGACAGGGAATTGGGTGCCACTTAAATAATTGAGACTGAATCTGTTTGTTCTTGTTGGGATTTTTTTCTGGGTAATTATTAATGTCTCATTTTCATACAATAAACTGTCTTAGTTCTCCATATCTGTGAAATACTGGGAGATCCTAAACTTTCTGGCGGTCTTCCTAGGATCATGGTTGACCTGGAAATATGTTTATTGAGTTTTGCACAAGTTAAATTGTAGGATGGTGCTGAGGAACCAAATATATATACTTGACCCTGTCCTTCTATCACTCCATCATCCAGAGAAGGGGTATATTGCAAAACAAAACAAAAATTGTTCATCTAATTGTGATTAGTAAATGGCAAGTATTCTCCTCCCATGATTTCTGATAGAAATGATGGTCAAGTTACTTGCCATATTAGATACTCCTCCCATGTTTTTACTGCAATTTATATATAGCTTGTGTATATATATATATATACACGCAACACATTCATATTCAGTTATGCAGGTGAGACTAATATGAGAGGTAAGATTTATATGGCAAATGGGACTAATATGTCAGGTGAGACAATATGGCAGACGAGACTAATATGATGGGTGAGATTTATATGGCAGGTGACTAAGGCAGGTGAGACTAATATGTCGGGTGTGACTAATATGGCAGGTGAGACTAATATGTCGGGTGTGACTAATATGGCAGGTGACTAATATAATATGGCAGGTGAGACTAATATGGCAGGTGACTAATATGGCAGGTGAGACAAATATGGCAGGTGACTAATATGGCAGGTGAGACTAATATGGCAGGTGAGACTAATATGGCAGGTGAGACTAATATGGCAGGTGAGACTAATATGGCAGGTGAGACTAATATGGCAGGTGAGACTAATATGTAGGGTGAGACTAATATGGCAGGTGAGACTAATATGGCAGGTGAGACTAATATGGCAGGTGAGACTAATATGGCAGGTGAGACTAATATGTCGGGTGAGACTAATATGGCAGGTGACTAATATGGCAGGTGAGACTAATATGGCAGGTGACTAATATAATATGGCAGGTGAGACTAATATGGCAGGTGAGACTAATATGGCAGGTGAGACTAATATGGCAGGTGAGACTAATATGGCAGGTGAGGCAGGTGAGACGGCAGGTGAGACTAATATGGCAGGTGAGACTAATATGGCAGGTGAGACGGCAGGTGAGACTAATATGGCAGGTGAGACTAATATGTCGGGTGAGACAAATGTGGCAGGTGAGACTAATATGGCAGGTGAGACTCAAAATAGGAATATGGAATAGTTTACCTGACTTTGTTGTGTTTGCTCCTAATATTAATTCCTTTAAGCATAACCTATGGTCACCTTATCAATCCTAATCCCTATTATATATTCATTATCTTTGTGTTTATTATATTTTATCAGACTATTTTACTTATTCATCTCTTATGTGTGCATCCCATTACTCATGTAATATATAGGGTGGCTTTAATAACACTAGCATTTGGTTGCTATTAGCCATTCCTATGCATTTGCGCTTGTATTTGCATCAATTTATAAAAAATATAAAAATTTTTTTTTTTTAATTAAAATAACAGGTGAGACTAATATGGCCAGTGAGCATGAGACTAATATGGCGGGACAAATGTGGCAGGTGACAGGGGCAGATCTAGGGTATCAGTAAGGGGGGTTTGGTATCAGTACTAAGGCGAGTGCAGTTTTATAAATTTATATGGTTTTTTTTACATCATACCCCCAAAATACCCACCTGGATCTGCCCCTGGGTGAGACTAATATGGCAGCTCAGGTGAGAAATATGGCACAGGCTGGACTAATATGGCAGGCGGGACTAATATGGGCACTATATTTGTCCCGTTATCGCGAACATTTTCTGAGCGGGACAAATATGGCAGCGGGACTAATATGGCACAACACCGTCACATTGGTAACAAGAGTTCTTCGCTTTACTTTTTAAAAATTATTATCAGCTCATATACTTGAAAACCTTTTTGAGATTTAGAGATTTAAGTAATGAAGTACCAGTAAGTAATCCTAGAGAGGAGTAGCACCTAGAACTCCTCTAGCAAGCCTCCAGTTCTTCGGACACGAGGTCTCTGGGAATGCGCGCGCGCACCAATCTCACGTTTACTTTGGGTACGGTTCGTGTAAATGTGTCTCTCGTATCACAGAGAATTCCTATAAATAATTTTCAGTGACGCGCAGGGAGCGTTTACCGTATCCATAGTGTTAACATCACCAAAGAAAAAAAGGTTGCGCATGAGTGTTAACATCACCAAAGAAAAAAAGGTTGCGCATGGGCCCTGTTTTTGGTGGGCTCAGCCTAGTCAGCCTTATGGATAATACGGCCCTGCCAACAGCCTGTACACATTATATTCCTTAAACTTCTCCACAAATGCGAAGTGCCTTCTGTCCAGTGCCATGAAAGCTTCAGACGTGTGGATGCAGTAGTTCAGAGAGTTGCCCACTAATATGGACAGAGCAATTGCTTCCACAATGCTTATGGTCCATCTGAAACACAAAAACAAATCACACTGGGGCAGCAAAATGGACACGATGATGAGTGCCATAGTGAGAACGAGTCTAAAATCATGTGACATGAACACAATGACCACAGCAGAGTAGGAATGATATAAGGATCCTGTACATGGAGCTGCTGACTGCAATTACTTCGATGTTGACTTGAATCCAAAGCTCGCTGGTTAGGAAGCGTCTCCAGCCAAGGAAAAGACCTTGATACACTCATAGGTGAGGAACTCCCCCCACTTCTGACAGTCAGCAATGCTGCTGAAAGGAGGGTTTCCAGGTGTGATGGTCTGCAAGATGAGGTGGTGGGTGGATGGGGGTTGATGGGGGAGATGGGAGTGTGGGAGGTGGGGAGAGATAGAGAGGGGGGAGAAAAGTTGGAAACATAGAGAGAAGGGTGGGGTCAGATTGCAGAGGTTGGGTAGGAGAGGAGGGAGAAGAAAGGCGAGGGTGAGGAGGAGAGATGAGGATGAACCAGAGTCACATGCACATGTACGAAGAACTAGAGCCACATATATATTTATAAAGGCCTATAACCACATGTACATGTATAACAACTAGAGCCACATCTACATTTATAAATAACTAGAACCACATGTACATGTATAAGGAACTGAGACACATGTACATGTATAAGGTACTATAGCCACATGTACATTAATAAAGACTAGAACCACATGTACATGCATAAGGAAATAGAGCCACATGTACATTTATAAATAACTAGAACCACATGTACAAGGATAAGGAATAGAGACACATGTACATTTATAAGGAACTACAGCCATATTTACATATACAGGGAACTAGAGCCACGCGTATGTTTATAAAGAAATAGACCACATGTACATGTATAAGGAACTAGACATGTAAAAAGAACTGAGCCACATCATGAACTAGAGCCACATGTATATTAATAAAGACTAGAAAACATGTACACATAAGGAACTATATAGAGCCACATGTATGTATCAGAAACTATAACCACACATACACGTATAAGGAACTAGCCCTAAATGTACACCATGTACATGTATAAGCAACCAGAGCCACATGTACATTTATAAATAACTAGAACCACATGTACATGTATAAGCAATAGAGACACATTTACGTGTATAAGGAACTAGAGCCACATGTACATTTATAAAGAAATAGACATGTATAAGGAACTAGATATGTATAAGGAACTGAGACACATGTACATGTATAAGGTACTAGAGCCACATGTACATTAATAAAGACTAGAACCACATGTACATGCATAAGGAAATAGAGCCACATGTACATTTATAAATAACTAGAACCATCATGTACAAGGATATGGAATAGAGACACATGTACATGTATAAGGAACTACAGCCACATTTAGGAACTAGAGCCACGCGTGTAAATATATAAGGAACTAGATATGTATAAGGAACTAGAGCCACATGTACATGTACAAGGAACTACAGCCACAGCTATAATTGGATCAAACTACTTTTACAGCTTGGCCATCTTGATCGAGAAGGCTAAATTTTCAAGAGTTGTGATGGCTGGAAAATACTGTAGAGAACTCCGCCACAAGATGGTCAAGAAAGTAAACATAACTTGGTTATTATTATATATGTAGTACATACATAGCACATACACACATACATACAAACATATGTACCTGCCTGAGGTGTGTTCGGCCTACATAGAAATCAACATGTGGTGATAGCTAAATAATACTCAGTTGTGGGCATGGCAACATTGTTTGGGTATCGTGGCATTTGGAATATGCTAGTATTTGGACTCTCAGTATTTTAAATATTGCATCATATCATGTGACGTGCTTGAGAATCATGTTTAGTGCCTTGAAGAGTTATAATGTGAGGTCTCTACAATATCATGTTGCAGGTCTGGTACATAATGTCATGGCTGTGGCATCATCATGTATATAATGTTGTGTGTGGTATCATCGTGTCTATAATGTTGTAGGTGTGGCATCATAGTGTATATTATGTTATGGGCTATGAAAGTGTGCCCATTTTACATGCACGACTTTGATGAGAGTAGTTGCAAAGATAGCAGTTTCAGAGTTTCATACAAAAAGGCTCCACTAAGCATGGCCTCACAGAGAGAGTATTCACCTCCACTGCAGGAATTCCACCCGAGAATAACCCTGATAATCGAGTGGAAATAACTAATGATTAAACAGTGACCTGTGGCCTTACTAGATATGTATAGAGTCATACATTGTACTGGTTCTGATAGTTTTGAAGACTTCATGGTATTGGTCTACTACAAACAATATAGCCCGAGGCAGATGAGCCGGAGGCTCCAACTGGTTTCCCAGACTATATTCTGTTTGTTTGTTCTTTAATTCGCAGAGTCATTCATTCTTACTGAAAAGTAATAAAAATGTTGCTGCCATCTGCCTGCACCATTAGAGTACTGCCTGAACCATTAGAGTACTCCCACGTGCAGCTTTAATGTACTGCCTGATCATTAGAATACTGACACCTGCATCATTAAGGTACTGCTTGCACTATTAGAAGTACAGCATCATTACCACCCACTCGTACCATTAAGTTATTATGCCACCTACCATATTAGGAGGTGAATGAAATAAGCATCAGGTTTGTCTGTTGCATTCTCCGCTACATTTTACACTAAATGCTGCATTGCCGTAGCAACAGGCATGGTGACACTTCTGTGCATTATTTCGCCCTATGTTTCTCCTGGGTGAGTTGTACCTCACAGTAAGCACATGTATAGAGCTCGAGTCCATGTAGGATACTATAGAACTCATCACCTTACATGACAACTGGGACATAGAGTAACCTTTTATATACCTTACACAAATAGTGACCTTTACCTTACATGTGTATGGTAATCCTTTACCTAACACAAATTGTCAACTGTTACCGTACAAACATGAGTTGCATGGGACATGATGAATCCTTTACCTTACATGAAAACTGGAACATAGATGATCCCTTTACCCTAAATGAATAGCGAGACCTTATCAACCCCTTTACCTTACAAGTAACAACCTTAGCTTACAAGCATTATAGTGAGACACTTCAGCAGAGCAGTGGCAACTATGGTTGCAAAGTATCCCATTGAAACTAGAACTAGAAGTACAATGTATTGGAGGATGGTCATAAGAAGTGATCACACTCCACCCATGGCTATAGTACATGCACATCCACCACAACTTTGTTTTACTATTCCTCACCAAGGAGACCGTGATTGCGAAGAAAGCCACTGAAGTGGTTAGGCATGTGAAGAAGGTGGGCTTGGTGACCTCGAACATGTGGTCATGCGCTAGTGAGTGTCTCGGAGGTCAATGAAATGCACACACTGCTTGAATGTGTTGAGGAAGAGGCTCAGTGAGTTTAAGATTGAGTGCTGGCATTTATAAATCACCTTGACAACAATGCATTGAAACCGAATGAATATGATTGGTTTATTTGTCTGTTAAATATTTCCTGCCAAAAACAAAGAACTGGCTTTCATAAACCTCAGAAAGGAAATACTCAGGTTTATTAAGAAAGTGATCCACATAAGTTTTCAGCTACCTCTCAGTTTGATACAATGTTTTTAGATTTTTCCAAAGAGTGTCCCTCATTCTGAAATACTTCTCAAGTTGTGGTCATATCGGATTGCAGGTGGCCTGTGGCTTTGGTTTCAGGCTTATTTGAGTTGGAGGGCACAGAGTGTATGCCTAGGAAGTAATATATAGAACCCAGCTACTTTCTATGGTCTCCGGGTTTCCAGCACTCTGGGGCTACTAATCTTTCTGATACAGTAAATTGGTAAAGGATCTCACAACCAAGACGATTTGCAAGAGGATCTGGACTCTCTCTCTGCCTAGGAGCAGGAAATGGAAGCTAAAGTTCAAGGAATCATCTTGGTTTCTACAGAAGCTTATTCTTGTGATAATATCTAATCTCACACAGCTGCATGTTTCCATACCAAGAAGTGAAAAGTGACCATTTGTTTTGCTCAGAAGTTTACTCCTGTGACGATATTTAATAACACAGACCTTCAACAAAACCAGCTAACCAATGTGGCTGTATGTAATATATGATATATACGTAGGCAAGTGCATCTACCTTAGTTAATAACATATGGTTAGTTCTTGTGTTATACTGAGTAACTTCTTATAGGTGGCTGTTTGACTAGGTGGCTGTTTGACTATAAAAACAAACAAAAAGAAAGAAAACTATGAAGTTTTATGGCTCGTCATGTAGACTAACCACATTGGTCCTTTCACCCTTCACTACTATATATAATAACTGCATTTCAAACTCATTTTTGTCTCGCATTCTTGAGTTATGATACTTTTATGCCACCCATTTCATAGTATATATAGAATGCATGTATCAGTTGAAATTCTTTGTGGTAGTGGCTCTGAAAAGAGCCGGTTTGAAAAAAATTAAAATTAAAATTATCCTGCACCATACGTCACCCACTCAGTTGCCTATTGCACCTCAACTATGTGAACCTGTTCAGCTTCATGGCCTGCCATTGCTTCTTCACCTCCTTGTGTTCCATGTACTCAGCCCTCCAAATCCTGCCATCGTCCATCGAGGTAAGTGCAGGAGTATGTCATTTGGTTCCAAACCGCCAAATCCCGCCTTTTGGAGGTCTATATGACTCTCCTGGATAGGAAATATTGCCCAATTCAAGAAAAGAATGCAGCAACCTACTAGCAGCATGGAACAGAATGGTTCTTACATAAGAACTACAACAGCAAATTAAAAAAAAATGGATATGTAAACTCTGGGGGGATCCTAAATGAAGTGCTGTTTTGTGTGCTTATTATAGGAGTCTGGAGTTTAATGTGTCCTTACAATTGATATTTTATCAATTTAAAGTGTCAGGGGTATGATTTTATTTAACTGCTTACTTAAGTAGGGTGATTATATTCTTGCTTAAATTGTACATAGTTCCCAGTATAGAAATAGGCATTCAAAAAGTCTACAAATATCAAGTCAAGCCTACATTCTATTTCCATAAGGTAGACTATGAGCAAACTTTCTTCAGCTCATGTAATGTACTTAATCTATCAAGAGGGAGAAACCAGGAGAGGCTTATTTCATGGCTAGACAAATTACATAGAAATGCAGTGACCGAGAGGAGAGTTATTTGCCCTTCGCCATATTCTAATTTCATTTTCTGAGCATTTGTCTTAGTATCCATTTAAGAGAGTTCTGCAGTCGACAATTCTGAGATCCATGAAATGTCTCAACCTCTGGCTTCCAAGGAGAAGTACTAAATTATATTTAGTGACAAGCTCAGAAATACTATAGTTATGCAACAAGAATCTTTCTACCGTCCATTTTCCACAAAAAAAATTCATGAACACGTTGTGTACTGTAGGTGAATTAGTAAATTCATGAAATGTGCACTTTTGCATTCCTTTATATATAATTATGAATTAATCTGTAAAATTAAGCCGCAAAAGTCAGATATATCAAAGGAAAAAACTCTCAAGAGTTGCTTCTAGCTTTTGTTTTCACTAATTAATCTACTAGCTAACAACATACATAGATATCTAATTAAATAATGCTTTTGATATAATGCCTCTAGAGTTATAAACTTCTTCATATACTAGCTATATTGAAAGTTAAAACTAGTATTTATTACTAAAATAGGTTCGCCGACTTCACTAATAGCATACTTATAATCATGGGTAGATAACTAAAGAATATGGCCTACTTTCTGGCTAGTGTAACTGTTTACAATTTTAATTTTTTACTTGACAACAGCTTATGTATGAGGGGTAATGTACCTAATTACAGCTAACATGGTCAAGAACCTAATGCATGGAAAGATGAGCAAGTGCAACCACATGTTTCCTGCACCACTAAATTTCTCCCTCTCCCTCATCTCTCTCTGTTCACCCCTCTATGTTCTTCAAGGTATCATATAGGAAATAGGTTTATAGTTTAATGTAGATAGATTGTTATTTGTAAGTATTTATGGTGTATTGCTCACAGTTCATATAGCTACATAATATTTTTTAAGCTTGCCCTAACAACTAATTCTTAACTCTTACATCTCACATTTTATAGTGAGCAGATGTACCAGTATTATAGCAAGTCATTATCTACTCAATAGTTTTTCAGCCCTAGACTTAGCCCTAATCTGACCACCTCTAAATAGCCAAGCCAGTGAGTGCTTATCCCCACTTTGTGAAAAGCCCTGCTCGTTGGAGCCTACCATGCTAGAACCCACAATCTAATGCATCTGAAACCTATTAATAGGGTAAAGGTGTCTCTACTAGTTTCAAATAACTAATTCTTTGTAATTTATTTTATATAGGATTTTTTCCATTGTACAAGTGATATACAAATGCAACACAGTATGCACTAGGTATACAACAACAAAGCCACAATGATCAGTAACCATGCAGGCATATTAGTATAAAAATAATCCAATTATAGCTGACTGCACCTCACGCTGTGTGGGACTAATAACCTGTCCTCGATAAGTATGGCTGCAATTACACACACCCAGTTCAACAACTGTTATCGCTACAATATGAAAGGTGCTGGTATTGTTATATAGAGGTATTTGTTCCTGACATCCCATTGTAATTGGGGAGTATTGATTAACATCAAGATAACTTGTATAATGGTATAAATGTGCATAAATATTGCTGCAGATGCTTGCAATACAAGTACCAGGTATGTCAGTACAATTCCACCTGATTTTCAGTCAGATATTGACTGACTAGCTTAGCATACCCTTAACTGCAATAACCATTAAGTTCTACCGAAATGGCTTAGTGTTACTCAAATAATCCTCACAGCTCATTCTGGTTTACAGAGCTGGTTTGCTATTGCAACATCAGGCTTATTATTTTCCAGTAATAGTCTGCCCACGTGAGACTAATATGTGTATGGTAAATGCCATGCATGTCTAAATGAATTGACTTATGTTACTGTTCTGATGTTACTATAACATTAAAGCAACAAACATTTCCACTGACCAATGGACACATATGGTGGATATTTCAATTATTGGTGCTGTCATATAACTAACTTGAAGAAAGAATAGACTCAATTGAAAAACATACCCATGTTGCCACTATATAAGGATATTTAGTGTTGCTGCTGTATTACAAGAGGAATGAATTAGTGTCAGGTGTATCATGTGTAGATATAGTGAGCTAGAACTAATTCCTACATAGACAGTCCCACCCCTTCTTCTACAAAAATGATTCTTTTTTCCATGTTAATTTGTTAATATCAGTCAGAAAGTGACACAAGGTGTCTGCATATCTCTCAGGACCATCGTATGTCCCAAACACAGATTATGTTATAATAGTAACCATGATTAATTTATAGAACCACATCACATTAATTAATGAGGGGGAGGGGCACAGCACCATAAAATATAAATGCTTACAAAGACTTGTGGTTAAAATTTTGGAACTTGGTAGATTCTGCACACATCACTATATGAAATTAATGTGTAGATGAAAAGGTAGATCTCTCTCTCTTTTGAAACCATGCCAAAGTAACATGCAGCCAAAATTGGGGACATCAAAACCTTATGCCTAATTCTCTGCAGTTGTGGCTTGATTGGAAAGTGTTAGACTTACTATCTGAGGCAAGAGGAAGCCTTATTGAGCTTTCATTAGGCACTAAAATGTGACTACCAGTCAAAGCATGGGTGCTGGAAATAAATTGAAGACACAGAAAACTGAGGACCTAATTTCATGAACTAGTCGAAGAAGGAGCTAATTTCTCAAACTAGTCTATTCTCACTTTTCCTTCGGAAAATGATCCAGAAGAAAGTGCAGTGGTCCAGAAAAGTAGTCTAAAAAGTGCAGGAAAAATCAATCAAGAAATGTTACACTCTAGACTATCATAGACTTTATCACAGAATCACACAGAGGCCGACCACCAAAACCAAGGAGCTTTCCAAAAACCACACAGACAATACCCACACACACATGATACTGAGGCATGAAGCAGGTGAGGAAAAGTGAGACTAAAAAGAAAAGTGAGACTAAAAAGAAAAGTGAGACTGAAAGAAAAGTGAGACTGAAAGAAAAGTGGTACAGGAATAGTAGCCCAGAAAGTGATCAAGGAAAAGTTGAACTAGAAGTGCTAATCTCTATACTACTAAAGCAGTCATTGCTTATAAAAATTGCCAGTAACTTTTATGACCATTTATTTTTAAGGAACATTTAAAAACTGAGGAGTTTCCTATTACCAATTTGTGAGATAGCTGTTCGAGGACAGCTAGTATTTGTGAAGCATTATTTATTCGATGAAATGTCATAGTTAAAGCTAACATAGGTCATTTTATTTTTGTTCTGTTCATAGAAAAATGTCAAGTATAACTTTGGGAAAGCCGAGAAGAAGCTAATTATTGTGTTCTGCTATGCTCTTGTGTTGACTATTATATTTTAAGCATGGATTAAACTTAGTGTTAGAAATGCTTCACAAGTTTGCAACGGTATTTTTTCTGTGAGCAGTCACAATTCAAGCAACCCATGCAGTCATTCAGAAATTGAAGATGACCTTTCTCATTGGAAATTTTTTACTCATTTTGCAAGCCTTGTTTCCATTTGTGAACATGATCTATGTTGTGAATATTCAAGAGCTGAGCGAAATATGGAGAGCGAAATGATTACAAACATGGCATTGAACTTGTACATGTTGCCTTGTTTGTGTCGTGTGTTAGTCTACTCAACTATATATAAATATTTACGGCTTGACATGTATGTATATACAAAGAAGAGTAAATTAATCTTGTTGTCCATTGATGAATTTGTCTGATTAAACAATTGTAAATTGTACAGTCTTGTTTATCAAAATTGGGTCAATCTCTGACGACCCAGGGGCCGAGACCAGATTAAACTTGTACAGTGTAACTCCATGAGCAGTTTAGTTCCTAGGCCGGAAATCAAATCCTGATTGTGCCCAGAATTTTTTTCGATTGTCAGTTTATAATATAAATGGACTATCTGAACTGCCACTGGATCTTTCTGGTTACTGACTTTCCTGTACACTCGGCAACTAGGGTGACGAGGTTATTGTTATAACACAGATTTATAATAGCCATCAACTCTAGATGAATTTGCAGAGGCCGTGCAATGATTTAAAGTTGGTGATCTTTACCTATTCTTGCCTGCAATTAATTTATCATCTACCAATATGCCACTTTTTTTGGTTAATATTAGCAAAACAACTAAACACTTCAGCATGATCCTAGACACCCATAGAACACATGCATAGCACATTCCCATAGCACAAAATCATAGTACACACCCATATATAGCACACATCCATAGCAAACACCCTGGCCCATAGCACATACCCATAGCACACATTCATAGCACTCACCTATAGCACACACGCATAGCACACACCTATAGCACACACCCATAGCACACACCTATAGCACACACCCATAGCACACACCTATAGCACACACCCACAGCACATACCCATAGTACACACCCATAGCTCACACTCGCAGCACATAGTATAAAAATGCACTGAGTGTAGTAATTGATCAATAACAACATTCTTATGAATTTTACCGCTTTGAGAAGTAACCTATAGAGTAGTCGGGATTGCTTGGAGGGGGATTGAATTTCTTTTTAAGTGACTCAGAAGCACACCCACTTTCACACATTTTTCTTTGTAAACCACACCTGACAGCTGAGTTAATACTGCAGCCTTCCTTATGGAGTTACTCTCCAGTCTCAGCCTTCACCGAGACCTGGGTCAGATTACAGGAAAAGCACTAACTCAATATTACTACAAAGAGAATAACCCAATGGCAGAGAAGAGAGGAAGCTCCATTTATGCTATACATTTCGCAACCTTGGTGATAAGGATGTGCAGATTTGTAATAGCTCAAATCTAGACAAGTTAATTCCCCATTGGCAGAGTACTCTCGATAATTTAAACTTGGAATTTCTCATCAACCATATTCCTTATATTAGCAAAACAAAACAAATCAGCATGATCCTCAACACCCATAGCACATGCATAGCACATTCCCATAGCACAAACTCTTAGTACACCCTCATAGCACACTCATAGCAGACACCCATAGCACACACCCATAGCACACTCATAGCACACTCATAGCACACACCCATAGCACACACCTATAGCACACACCTATAGCACACTCATAGCAGACACCCATAGCACACTCATAGCACACTCATAGCACACACCCATAGCACACACCCATAGCACACTCATAGCACACACCCATAGCACACACCCATAGCAGACACCCATAGAACACACCCATAGCACACTCATAGCACACACCCATAGCAGATACCCATAGCACACACCCATAGCACACACCCATAGCACACTCATAGCACACACCCATAGCAGACACCCATAGCACACACCCATAGCACACTCATAGCACACTCATAGCACACACCCATAGCAGACACCCATAGCACACACCCATAGCACACTCATAGCACACACCCATAGCACACACTCATAGCACACACTCATAGCACACACCCATAGCACACACCCATAGCACACACCCATAGCACACACACATAGCACATACCCATAGCACACACCCATAGCACACACTCATAATGATAGCACACACCCATAGCAGACACCCATAGCACACACCCATAGCACACACTATAGCACACACCCATAGCACACACCTATAGCACACACCCATAGCACAGACCCATAGCACACCCCCATAGCACACACCCATAGCACAGATCCATAGCACACTCAGTACACACCCATAGCACACACCCATAGCAGATACCCATAGCACACAACTATAGCACACACCCATAGCACAGACCCATAGCACACCCCCATAGCACACCCATACCAGACACCCATAGCACACACCCATAGTACACACTCATAATGATACCACACACCCATAGCAGACACTCATAGCACACACCCATAGCACACACCCATCACACACCTATAGCACACACCCATAGCACACACCCATAGCACAGATCCATAGCAGACCCATAGTAGACCCATAGCGCACACTCATCACACATGGGATAAAAATGCACTGCCAGTAGTAATTCTTCTCAATAACAATAACAACATTCTTATGAATTTTACCACTTTGTAACCCTATACAGGCCTGTAGCCAGGATTGGTGAGAGTGGGATTGGGTTTTTTAAAGTGACACAGAAGCACACCCTCTTTCAATGCATGCCCCGCAAACCACACCCAACAGTCACAAATTGCCAAATATCCTGAGTTAATGCTGCAGCCTTCATTATGGAGTTTCTCTACAAGTATAATCCTTCACTGAAACCTGGGTAATTGGAGATTGAGGCATATTACAGGAAAGGCATTAGCTTCAATATTACTGCAAAGACAAGAATCCAGTGGCGGCCAAGAGGAAACTCCATTTATAATGTACATTCGGCAACCAGGATGATGAGGATATTGTTATAACGCAGATTTATAATAGCATCGTTCATCAATTCTAGACGAGCTATTTCACCATTTGCAGAGGCCTCTTGTTGATTTAAATTTGGTGATATTTACCTATTCTTGCCTGCAATTAAATTCTCGTCTATTTGACCCAGACAAAGATGTAACTGATTGGTGGAAGTGCTCAAGAAATGTTTTTTACCCACTCCTGTTTCATAGGCCACACCCAGATCCTTTTTAAATTTAAGGCAGCCATAGAGGAGCAGCTTGATAAGACGGAAGTTCAAGGAAGTATTGGGAACATAAATCATTGTGACTGGGAAGCTCCTAAAAAGGCTATGCCCAAGTGGGATGGCAAATTCAGGATACGGTCCTGCAAGTTAATAAATACCCCTTACCCAGGTTTGAAAATCTTTTCACATCCTTAGCAGCTTTAGCACCTTAGATCTCTTCCAGGCCTATTTACAGTCGAGTCTAAATTAAGCGTCGTCAGAATTTGTGACCATATCACCAAGGGGGCTTTATATTTAACAACAATCATTTTTCAGAATACTATTGTTGAAATTCTGCAGGGGACATCCAAGGCGGCATGTTATATTGATGGTATCCTCATCACTGGGGCCAATCATGCAAAAATACTTACAGATCCAGGCCCAGGTATTACAGCGCCTGGAGGAGCATGGAATCAGGATCAAGTGGAGTACCTTTTCATGGCCGGGTCAGTTGATTGTGTTTGTCAAAGAATCTTTGCTGCCATAAGATTGCATACCTTGTCAGATAATGGTCAGTTTGGATGCGATTACTCAGGCTCCTATTCCTACAAATGTACCTCAACTCAGATCCTTCCTCGGATTATTAAATTATTATAGTAAGTTTCTACTCAATATTGCCGCAATTCTTCAGCCACTGAACAAACTTCTGCAAGTGCATCACAAGTGGAAATGGTCTGCTGAGTGTACAAGAAGCTGTTGACACTGCTATGTGCTCTGGTGCATTATAAGACAACCCTGCCAATTCAAATGGCAGCAGATGCATCTGCCTATGGCATAGCTAATTATAGAGAAGAGCAGAAAAAAACTTATCACTTTTGCAAATGGCACCCTTCACTTGAGGTTAGTCGTCGATGCCCTCAGCTCCCAAAGCAGCATATGCTTGCCATGCTTTCCTTGAGAGTTATGAAGTGAGTTCAAATGCCCAATGTTCTTCCTTCACTTTGCCAGCCCTTGCAAGTCATTCAAAGATTGCTAGATAGACCTCGTCCTCAGTAGCCTTTGTCATCCTGATGCCACACTCTCCATTAGCTCTACCTGTTGCAGCCCTTCCCTGCAGACTCACACCTTCCCCACTAGACATCTCAGAAAGTTCATTAGCTCTTTACAATATTTAGTCTCTTCTCCTTTGTGACAGGCAGTCAGCTGTTCATGACATTTAGCCTCATCTTTTTCTTGTCGGGAAGTCACCTCTTCACAATGTTTCATCTCCTCCTTCTCACATTGTTAGCTCTCGTCCTTTAGGTCGTCAAACTCTGGTTGAGAATTCTACACAAGGACTTTCACGAACTGGCTGATTCTGCATTCTTCTGCCATGAATTCCACTCGTTGAATGTGCAGCAAGAGTGGATTGTCATACTCGAGATTGATGATGCTGGGTTTTATCGCATACCTGACAGATAACAGATCCTCCCACTCCCACCTAATGTGAAGGACTTGTGCCATCAAGATTTGTGATTCCAATGGAAATGCTAGAAGAGAAGTCGCTGCACCTTGGCAATTGTTCATGAAAATAGTATAAATCATGACTTTACAAAACTCTTGTATATCCTATGCTAACAATAATTACATTCTTGTACCAAATTACAAAGAAAAATTAGATACATAATGTAGAATGTGCACATCACTAAGTAAGAACAGATGACTAACATAAGCAGGAGTTTAATTAAATCAGATAAAATAGGCATGAATCCAACCAGTTCTAAGCCACACAACATAGGGCTGCATGGTGCGGGTTTTCTCGCATGGACTGCGGGAAGCAACGGACTGTGGTCACTTATGAGTGCCTATACAGAATATCTTGAGGGTGCAACTTTAGAATTGATTGTGGGTGCAGAGGTGGTGCAGGATAATTTCTGTGGGGCAGGGCATGGAAAACATTATTTGTACGCGAGCAAAAAAAAATTCCCCTATATTCTTTTTTCTTCGTTTATTTATTCATTTCACTTTAATTAATGGTTGAAGGGAGAAAACAATTTCCTCTGTAATTTTGCCACCTCATAACTTTGTTCTCTTTACTTCTATGCAGGTAATTTTGGTATCAAGTTTTAGCTTGTTCTTTGTGCTTTCTTGTGATATGCTCTTATCTATAAATTAATAGATGCACAAATTGCCTACCTCACAGTATCTTGAAAATTACATAAAATCAGTGCAACACAAACCGCTTCGAGTGTGGTTTCAGTGAACTCATAGTTATGTTATGAATGCAAGATTTTAGTTTATGAGTGCATTGTATAATAATGAGGCTAAACTAAAGAAACAGTACAAAGTATCGATCAAACATCCACACATAAAAAATGATAAGTACTTAGGAAATAAAAAGCTTCTGCTCATTTCACAAATCAAAGCAAGAACTTTAAAATGGTATATTGAAATTTGAATTGACTCCTAAAATATGATTTTTTCCCCCCTTACAAAAACACATTTTGAGAAAATCAAGATAGAAATTGTGGAATGTTATACACTTAAAATCGCCCGAACCATAATGTCTACCCCTCTTCCTCCACTTGCTGCTCCTCCAGTGTCACTCTATCCAAATGCAAAGCCTTCCTTCTCCTCTTCACCTGCTTCTCTGCTATTGTAATTGATGCAGACACCCGGCGATGGTCCTTGAGGTACTGCAAGGTCAGTGGTGTAACCTTGACCTCAAGCCATTCCTGGACAGCTGCAAAAGGAACCTGGCCAGTGTTGAAGAAAATCACTGCCAAATTGAAAGCTATCTCCACTGTGGTTGCAGAAGCAGAACTCAGTCTTTGGACATTGTTGCCAAATGGTAGTGTTGAATGACTCATTTTGATTTTGAGTCGCTCCCAGTATATACCCATCACTCCATCAGGATATCATAGGATATCATTGGAGAGCCGCTCAAAAACCTTGTAGAGATGAGGGGCAATGTCTGGGTGGATGGTGGGTAAGTGGGGTGGAGGTGGCTCTGACAGGTCAAGTGCACGGTTGAATTTGCACCAAGACCATTGCCCACCAGGACAAAAATGGTCTGTGGCATACTCTCTGTGGATTATGAATGATAAAATATCGCCTAAACAACACCCTTCATTGCAGCTGAGTCACCAACATTAGACCTAATAGACTAGTGAGCAGCTTGATGGTCTTGTCGGTGAGCCTCCCCTTCCCTCTCATTTTCATACGTTCACCACCTTCTCCTTGCACTTGTCCCTGAGTGCTGTACCCATTCTTTCCTGGACATGGCCAACACATTCGTGCTTGCTCACTCGATGGTTAGCACAATAGAGCTTTTCATCTCAGAGCAGCTTGATTGAAGGGGAGACATGGTATTATTTTTATTTTTTTACTTGTGGTTACAACTTTAGAGCTCCGTAGATTCTGCAAACTTCATGGTATGGACTTGATATATAGCTCAAAAGATAGGTCTCTCTGTGTGCTCTCTTTTGATACTACAATATCTTTCATAGGTATAATTATATAGGAAAGTTACTAGACCCTAAAGTGGAGGGACCTCAATAACCTGCACCCCCAAACCCTCATCCAGAATAACTAAGTGACGAAAAAATTGAAATTAGTATATACGAGTGGCTAGAGGAAGCCCTAGAGCATACAATCACCTTTTTCATTAGGCGTTAAAATTTTAGTACGTGGTCAAGCGCGCGGGTGGAAAATTGATTACGTTGAAAATCAAGACCTATCTTTTGAGCTATATATCAAGTCCTTACCATGAAGTTTGCAGAATCTACGGGGCTCTAAAGTTGTAACCACAAGTTAAAAAAAAATTAAATGCAATCGTCCCCCCTGATTCAGATTGAAGGTCTTAGAGCCACCAATCTTTTACCAAACAACAACTTAATGTCTTCACTCCTCTCCTCCAACTTCCCCTCCCAGATCTCCCAACGCACTGCCACCCCTGCTACTGACGTGCAAGCCCCAGTCAAGGTTAAACGATAACTTCAGAGAACATGAGACTGCACGAATGGTAAGGATACCAAGCTAGGTATAAAATATCTCCGAAAGAATCGTATCGTAGGCTGGGATCCGAGGGTAGCTACACGCTGTCTCAGTTACGCCGACGCGAATAAGAATCGTCACACTACTTGAACCGTACAACATAGGCAATTCAACTTTAGTATTCTCGTTTAAGGAATGGCTAGTATTCGCTCTAAGAGTTGCTATTCGTATTATTCATTTTTTGGGTTTGGACCGGCACTTCTCTTTGTCTAATTTTGTACATGACCAATCAAAGCTCATGCCAAAGCTCGTACCGATCTCCTTGTGCAGTTCCTCTCTGTAAGCAAGAACAAGATTCACTCAAGACTACCAAGAAACACTATTTGCTTGTGATTGTGGTGCCCTCGGGACCGCAAATTAAGGAACGTCCGAGATACTATAAGACAAACGTGGATGAAAGGGTACCAAAAAAGTGTACAGGTTGTATTTCAATTTTCTATAGGAACTGAAGGCCTCTCTTCTGGAAATATGGATAAATTATAAATTGACATACTTGTATGACTCCTACAACAACCTAACCTGGAGAGTTTTGTGGCAATAAGCACTCATTACAGCTTCTCTTACCTCATGAAATGCGACGATGACAGGTTTGTAGACTTGGAAAGTATTTTGAATGAACTGGGAGGGAGTCAAAATAAAGTTACTATTGGGGATTTTTTATTGGTGGAGCTGTTGTAGATAGCAAAGGAAGATGGAGAGAGGACAAGTGGTTTTTGAGTGATACATACCTGCCTTATGCAGTTGGTGGTGGCTATATAGTATCACAAGACCTTGTCAGACGAATAACATCTAACTCTGAGGGCCTTACCTTGTACAACAGTGAAGATGTGTCAGTAGGTGTGTGGCTAAGTCCCTATGATGTTGAAAGAAGACATGATGTGAGGTTCAACGCTGAGTTTCTTTCCAGAGGTTGTAGGAATGCCTACTTAGTCTCACACAAGTGTAGCATGTATGCAATGCTATCGATACAGAAGCAGCTTGAAGTAACTGGGAGACAGTGTCTTCAAGAATATCAAAGAAGGCAATCCTATGTGTACAATTGGACAGTGAAGCCATCGAAATGTTGTGTACCAATAAAAGGAGTGGTTTGAATATTTGCTTTGAGGGTTGAAGATGACAATTATTATTTACATTATCAAGCACTACAGAACTCTGTAACTCAAAGGAATAAAATATAGACTTGTGTAGCCTTACCCTTTACTAATTCTATGCTAATAGTGTGGCTTATTTGTAAGCTATATACACAAGACTCTATTGCATTCAATGATTAGGCGCTAAAACTTGAGTAGGTGGGTCATTACGTATATATATTTTTGTAAACATGTGTAACTTTGTTGTCCTTCATCCCCTACAACTCATTTTGATATCAGAATGCAACTTGCTGCGCATGATGATATGCTTGAAAGAAGTTTCAGAAAGTATAGAGGTTTGGCAAAATTCTGACAGTGATCACTAAAAAAAAATCCCTATCAAAAAATGCCCTATACATAGCTCTATTGCTTGCCGAGTGTGGATGATTTAACTACAACACTGAAGGGAGTGTTGATACCCATAGGTAAAGGGTCATGTAAATGTTTGTTGTATATATACATTGGTAAAGATTTTTTTTTGACAAGTCAATCCTGTATATATATATATATATATTGTATACATTTTTGTCTTGTTTCTATTCTATTTGTTTTTGTTTTTATAGTCAAGCAGCTACCTACAAGAAGACAAGAAATTACTAGCTAAACCCAGAATTAACATGTTGATGACTGGAGCAATGCAGATAGAATTTATGTCACAGATATACTATAGCAGAATAACTTGTCGTTCACAACTTCCATTATGTGCACTGCTGAAGCTGCTGTCATTTCTTCCATGATAGAATTGTGTATTACAAGCAAATTGTTTGCTTAGAACTATCTCTGATGGGAAAGAGATGCCTCAAGATGGCTGAAATCAGGAAATCACAGGTCAGTATACTCAAGCACGAGTGAACTCTGTCAAGCTGCTATTAGTACACCAGAAGAACAAGATAGATTGTGAACTCCTCTCAGTCCTGCAGACAAACAAATATCCAAGTTTACCGTTACTAAATGGAGGTGTTGATGTTGATGTCAACTCTCCAATATCCTTAAGCTTGCAGGATTTACCATTAATAACCTGCTAGTCAGCTCAGAAGTCATAGCTTTGAATGAAGCACTCTCTGCTGTTGATACTGCCAAGATAGTCTTCAAACGAAACAGGACAGATGAAAATTTTGACAGGTTTTATGACAAGTTTGTCACCATTGCTGAAAAGTTCAATATTGGCCAACCAGAATTAACTCGTTACAGAAGGCATCCTCCACGTTTTGAAAGTGGGAGTTAACCATACCTTTTTATGTCTGCAAAGGCATACTTTCGGCAAATGTTCTTTGAAGCGTGTGACCTGCTCTATGGTGAGTTGGAAGACAGGTTTAGTAAACAACTTATTCCATCAATCCTGGCAATTGAAAAAACTCTTGTGAGTGCAGCAAATGGTAATGATTATGAAGACAGCATGGAAGAGCTGAAGCTACAAAGATGATGTCAATATGTCAGACTTAGCCAGACACCTCCAACTCTTACAAGATGTTGTCAAGCAAGGTAGCCCTGAAGTGAAGAAAGTCACTTCTGTACAGACGATCTGTGATGTAATGAACAAGAAAAGCATTTTCAAAGCAATGCTACCAACTGTGCATCAGCTCCTTCGTCTCTATCTAACAATTCCTGTTACATCTGCAACGGCTGAAAGAACCTTTTCTGCACTGAAGCGTGTCTTAACGTACATAAGGTCTACGATGACTTGAAGTAACTTGCTTACTTCTCCATGTCCACAAAGATTTAACTGGCTCACTTGACTTGGTTTCAGTCGCTAATGAATTTATTAATAATGATGAATGAAAGAAGTTTTTTGGAAGCTTTCCTTGATGTGTTATATTTATCTTTTTACACACAATCATGCAAACAATACACCATTGAGTCCTTTAAATTAAATTTGTCAGTTGAGTGAGAATCCATGGGAGGAGGTATAATAATTGTTCCACCAATTAGCTAGTATATATGGCTAGACAAGGTGGGCATAGTCCAGCAAAATTTCTGCATGCATATCTCAGCCACTCCACTTTTCATCTCCTGTCTCCTCCCCTGCCATACTACTCATGCAGCAAGAGAACAAGGTTATTTTGGTGATAGATTTAGTCAATAAAATCGACTCCACTCTAAAATGAAAGGTGCATGACTTTTAACAAGCCACTAACTACCTTACCAAACTAAAGAGGTTATTCTCAGCGATGGGTACATTTTTATCATAGTGACTTGAAGTGCATTGAACGTCAACAGGAGATAACTTGGCAGGAAAAAAGCACCCCAGAGAATTTTAGAAAAACTAATGAAAGCCGATTACATTCGTGTTAATTCTAATAATTTTGACGAAGTGTTTATCAACTACATAGGCAGATCCATGAGTTAGCCCCTTCTCCCTTAAAAAAGAAGAAGGTGGGTGATTGTTGTGTGTGTGAGGTTATACCAATGTTTGGTGAGGGATTGGGAGGGATTGGGGGGAAAGTGAGAGAGAGGAGGAGGATTTTAAGGGATGAAGGGTTTGTAAGGTAGAAGAGAAAGGACAGAGAAATGGATGACTGTGTGGAGAAAAAGAAGCTTGATGAGAGGCTGCAAAAGGAATATGGAGAGATGAAGAATTGGTGGATAGGAGAGCAGAGACAATTGTCATGACAGCAGTGGGAAGAAGGATCCAATTTTGAGTTGGGTCAGGCAGGGTGTGGGCACCATGTGGTTTTTTGTGAAAGCTTTATATCTCCAAGCCTCCGAACAGGTAAATCAAGTTTTACATCTGTAGGGGGAGATGATTTCTACCTTGTCTTCCATTCCCCTCTCTGTGGAGCCTCACCTACAGGTACTTATTCTGTATCTATTTTCTCCTGTCCTTCTCTCTATTCAGTAACCTCGGTGGGGGTAGTGGGGGCAACTCAGGTGGAAATTCGGAGGGGAAATGGGTGGAAATTCAAGATCAAACTCAGGGGGAAACTCTGGAAGTTATCCAAGAATGACACCCAAACCTAAAGCCACACCTCATAGTGGTGTTCCGTCGACCGCTTCCCCGACACCCACTAGGAGCAGTACCAAGAGCAATCAGAACACACCGCCACCTTCTATATCATACCAGACATTTGCCCACCACTGTTGTCATCCCTGCACACCCTTCGCTTATTCCATCCACCCTCTCAGATTCTGCCCACCATCCCTGCCCAACATGCATAAAGTGCTGGCATACCTGCTGTTCCAAGTGGTAACCTGGTGAACGTCCAATTCTCCAACAAAGCACTGGTTTTCATTGTGTTTGGCTTTGTTTTCCTATGACCTTAAAGCCATTAAAGTCTTTTCCTCTGGTGGAGACGCTTCCCGACCAGCGAGCTTTGTGTTCAAGTCAACATCGAAGCAATTGCAGTCAGAGACTCCATCTACGGATCTATCATTCCTACTCTGCTCTGTGGTCATCATGTTCATGTCACATGATCACTATGGCACTCATTATCGTAGCCATTTTGCTGACCCTGTGCGGTTTGTTTTGGTGTTTCAGATGGGCCACCAGCATTGTGGAGGCAATTGCTCTGTCCATATTAGTGGGCAACTCTCTGAACTACTGCATCCGCACGTCTGAAGCTTTCATGGCACTGGACAGAAGGCACTTCGCATTTGTGGAGAAGTTTAAGGAATATAATGTGTACAGGCTGTTGGCTGTCTGGTTATAAACTGATTTACATTGCCTTCTTTTTACATAATTTATTTAGGGGCATATCTGAGGAGGTGAAGGGGGCTAGAACACAGGTGTAGAATATTAATTTTGTTACCCTCTCCTGAGCTTCTTACACACAGTTAATGATGGAAGTTAAGCTATAGCTTCATAATAATATCAGTGGAACAGCACCAGCTATCTAATTAACATCATTAGACCTGTAGCTTTTACACAATAATTATGTTAAAAACTTCTTTTTTAAGGGGAAAAAGACTAGCCTCATGGATCTGCCATGTAGTTGATAAAACACTTAGTCGAAATTATTAGAGAGGCCTTCATTATTTTTTGCTAAAATCCTCTGTTGTTGTTTTTTCCTGCCAAGTTATCTCCTGTTGTTGTTCAATGTA
Organism: Cladorhizidae sp. MBARI D1340-BT2; assembly: GCA_028752905.1. Taxonomy (NCBI): domain Eukaryota; kingdom Metazoa; phylum Porifera; class Demospongiae; order Poecilosclerida; family Cladorhizidae; species Cladorhizidae sp. MBARI D1340-BT2. The sequence continues at coordinate 35,834,754 of JAQNBH010000008.1, forward strand.
CTTCAAGTCACTGCAATAAAATTTACCTATTGCTGATGGAAAAGTTACCTCTCTATTTGGTAAGTTAGTTGGTGGCTTGTGAAAAGGTCATGCATCTTTCATTTTAGAGTTTAGTCGATTTTCTTTACTAAATCTATCACAAAAGTGACCTTGTACTCTTAATGCATCTGTAGTATGGTGTACCTTAGGGTGGTAAAGGTAGGTGGTGGAAAAGGTGGAAGAAATGCTGATTCATTCCTGGTCATGCAAAACTCTGTTGTTGTTTTATATTTCTTTAAAATGTAATTTCATTTCTATATACCCCACCTCCCTCTTGCCCTTGCCATGCCCATCCCTACATTCTAACAGACATGTATCATGATGTACGCATGTGTCCGAGGTATTGTATATTTTTCATTAAAAAAATTCTCTTCATAGAGGTGATATTCTGGAAAAGCAGCTTTTCAGGGTATGTGTGCGTGTGTGGAGGGGGTATGGGCGGGAAGATGGGCATTGTGATTGTGCATGTTTAATGGTAGGATTATGCTATATTGTAGAATGTCCTTTTTTCCCTTTTACATTTGCACGTGTGGTTGTTGCATGTGCATGGAAGCTGAAAGGCATTCTACACAGTGGCAAGTCAGTTATGTGAGTACATTGGGACCAAGATGTTTGGATGACCGATGTGCTATGATAACATAAGTCACACCCATATAAACCAAATTAATGCTGAAAAGGTAGTCGTAGAAAAATATTTTAGGAGCTCTTGCATAAACATGGAAACACCATTATCAAGAGAGAAAAATGAGAAGTGTAAGTCAGTTTACTACTGGAACGACTCAAACAAGCTAAAATACCTACGATATCTTGCCGTGCTGAACTTTGGTACAAGGGTCTGCAGTTGATCTTGATTCCTCACAATATCATTAACAGTCAACTTTCCAATGGCCACTACACTTGGGTAAAGTTTTCTCCCCTTTGAGTTGAGCTGAAAGTATATGTGCAAAAGAACTGTAGCATGGCCAGCAATGCAATGGTTGTGGCTTCATGTATTGTTTACAAGACTAGCGTATTTGGATAACTGAATTTTCAATTGACTGACATCCCACTGCACTCAAGAAAAATGTAATTAATTCTTGGGACAATCTTTTCTCATGGTTCAGTAGTGTAGGACTATATATATATCCAAGAAAAAAGTGGAACATTGGCAGCTAAAAACACAAAGTATACATGCATGGGTGCATGCACACACAGATTATTATACGAGTCGGACTGAAATATGGCGCGTTATTTCATGAGCAGGTAATAGCTCTAATTTCATGAACCAATCGAGAGTGAAAATACAGCTTGCAGTGAAATTACTTACCATATTCCACAAGGAGTATAATGAACTATACACTTTACAGAGCTGTCTGTCAGTTGGTTTGGATTGACACCATCTATACCACACATTTAAATCACTTCTAGTTTTCTTGAAGCTTTATTGCTGTCCAAAAATACTTAACTGCTTCATTGCTTCTGTTATTTTGGAAGATGTTGCCATAATTCTTGGAAAGTGGTATATATATTATAGTTAACGATTATGCATATGTGCGGTAGAGCGTTAAATAACCACTTGTGAACTAAGGAGAATATCTAATGCCACGCCTATAGGAAAATACTACAGTGGATATAAAGATTATTGAGAAGTTCATTGCTTATGTCAACTTAGAGTTTTTCGAGAGTTATAAATGTGCTCACTTGACATTTCGGGTCTTACTTAAGCCTTTTTTTCTTCAAAAATTGATGAAGGGGAAGTTCTGTGGGCAGTTCCCTTTGGTTTGCAAGGTCCCTGGTTTGATTCGGGGCAGAATGGCAATCAAAGTTTGGTCTCATTATCATAGAGCTCTTCCTCCCTTTTAAACAACAATGGGAGGTTATGTGGAATGGTTTCGACAAAAGAAGTGGGAAGGGGATAGACTCAAAGAAAACAGGTGACTTGCAATGCGGTCAGTATAATTATTATGTCTGTGTGTACTGCATGGCAATTTCAGATTCCCAGTTTGATCCGGAGTGGAATCATTTACTTTTTTTTTATCAGGATAGTGCTGTCTGTTTGTCTATGCTATGTATGTGTGTGTGTGTAGTTAAAGGCCACTGGATGTAGCTATGCCTGCTTGAAAACACTCACACATTATGAGGGGGGAATTCTGTGGCTTTTCTGTTTGTCTGTTTGCTTTGATACTCAAGGTCCCCAGTTTGAGCCTGAATGGAATTATTCAGTTCCTCCCCCCTTTTCTTCTTCCCCCCCCCCCTCCAAACACACACACATATTCTCCTAGGGCTGTAGCAATAGAAAATACAGCCATAGTGCAACTGGCCATGACCACACCCACCTTAATGACTACACCTATTTTAATGGTTGATATTGTGTTGAAAATATTTGTAATTCAGAAAAAATTATTAAAACCCAAGTACAGAGGATCTATGATCATTCACATCATTTAAACAAGATTCTAATTTAAGATAGTCAGTTTTGTCTTCATGCACACGAAGGAACAACAAATTGTTGAGTCGCATCTGGTCATTGTGGAGCGAAGGTACATTTTTCATTTTCTCACTCCGGAACACTCCGCTCACTCACAGCATTAGTTGCAGGAACTACCATTAGCAATTTCAGAACTTCTGACATGCAACCTCCTTGAACGGGTGACAATGTGATGATCCCTCGCATTCTCTTGAGGGTAGGCTTCTCTTGATTACTGAAAGATGTAGCCAGAAGTTCAAGCTGAAGCTTAAGTGAGGACCATTCAAAATCATCATGATAAAAGGCTGAAACAAATTCCAGTTCCGGAGTTCAGTCATCATTATTTTCTGCTTTTAGCAATACATCTTCGACATTCTTTAAAACAGTACAATCTAGTTGATTAAACATTTCTTTAGTGCAGCTCAAACACATATCGAAACACTACTGATGACGATAAACTTCTTGTGCATAGTGGGATGATAACCCAAGCCAGCTGATCCTTCCTCGTAACTAGCAGGAGCCTTTCATTTTCGTGGTAAACAGGGTTCATTTACTTTAAATTCTTCTTGTAGTAACAATACATTTTGTCAAAACAAATCAAAGGCCTCAACTGTTCGAATTTGTTGTAATGTTTCGAAGGTCAGCTGAGCAATCTGTTGAACCTCTGAAGCAGTTAAAGAACGGTTCTGCAGTTCTCCAAGAACCATTCCAAGCAAGTAATCAAACAATTTTATAGTAGACTGTGCCCCAATGATTCAAGCCCTAGTTTCAGAGTCCTTGATTATTTCCCTGGCCTCATCCAAAAACTCGTGAAAAACGTTCGAACACTCCCCAGACATTTTACAGTTACAGTACATCGTGTGGGACAAAGGGTTCTAAATCCTGGTGAGTCAGTGCTATTTCTGCCTTTACTCAGAGTATCTTGCCTCGGGCAATACTGTAGTAGATTTGAAATTTCATATGTGGTGTCAACAGTGTCACGAAGAATTTTGTTTTCCTTGATCGTGTCTGCAATGGCCAAGTTGAGGGAATGGCCATAACAATGAATAAATAAGGCACGTTAATCAAGAGATCTTATCTGAGATGCCGCACCATTTTTCGATACACACATATTGGCTGCCCCATCATAGCACTGACCTCTGCAGTCATTCGTTCCAGTTCATCCGTAACATTGTATCCTTGAAAATACCAACAACCACATCTGCATGAACTGATGAAGGCGAACAAAATCTTCATGTGGTTCCAAATTTTCATCCACATAATGTAAGCAAATAGCAACTTGCTCCATATTCAAAATATCTGTAACTTCATCTGCCATTAAAGAAAACAATTTTGAATTTTGAATTGATTGAAACAATCATTATAAGTTCATTTTGAACTTGGGGGCAGACATACTTGTCAGTCCTATGCTAAAATTAAATGGTAATCCTCTGATCATCTAATGCATGCAACTTCACTAGCCGTGTAAAATTGCCATCATCTCCATTAGAACGTTTGTTTTGCCATGAATCGTATGCTCTGTGCAACCTTAGAGTAAATACTGATGGTAAGCATGCTTCTCTGCTGAAATGGTTATGGAAGCATTTCACCAAAATTGTCTACTGTTTGATCATGACTTCAAAAGCTAGTTTGTGAGTAGAAGTGCTTGTATGAGCATTAAAGTTCCAGGTGGCATCTTTCCAGTTAGAGTAACCACTAGTAATAAAAGTTGAATCTTGTACATTTCCAGATGTTCTTTTCATATTCCAAGTTTTTACAGCCAAAACACATAATGACAAAAAACAAGATGAATCTTAGTGACTTCCACCTATTTTAAACCATGAACTCTGAAACTATGGTTGTTTTTCCAAAAGGATGCTTGGGAAAAGAGTGATCAACAGTTTGATGGGGAACTTGAGCAATGTCAGGTAGAGAATTACACAGAGCCTCAGTCATGTTATACTTGCTAGTAGCAGAAAATCAATTATAAGAAACTGCCAGCAAAGACCATGTGGTCAAAACTGACCAAGAGATCACTTGTTAGAGATCAGTTCAGAGTTCAGAGTCATTAGTGGTGAACTAATAATTATTGTGGTCATAAATTTAATTACTCAGTTTAGCCAGGTGATTAGTTAGTAAAATAATTGAAATACTTGTTCACCAAGGTACTGAAAAATTAGTGTTGAACTGAGCAAGTTAGCAAATGGAGGTTAAATGCTCATAAATCTATGCAACCATGACCGCATTCGCTGCTACAGCACCGCCTCCCCTTCCTTGGTACTGAAGGTCCCCATTTTGCTCCTGTGTGCAATTGTTCACTTTATATTGTTAGGGTTGGCTGGGGGCTTGGGGCCAAAGCCAGAGGGTTACTACTCCTCTCAGCTAAGCCATGGTCTGGGATTTGGTCTGGGGACTAATCTTCCAGTGTGTGGATGTGGGTGGATGCCAGCTCAGAGTCTGTCTGCTGGAGGAAGCTGTGAGTCTGTTAATGGTAGGAGTTTAGTACCCATCTGAGAGGGAGCAGTTGACTTATAATAAGGTGTAGTTATTGGTATTGTGCGTGTGGCAACTCAGAGTTTGGAGGGGTGCTTGAGACTCGCAGAACACTATCCTCTTCTTCCTTCTGGCAAGAAAAAGTGATGGTGTTGTGAATGGGGAGTGATGGGAGGGGCCTCTTGTGGGGAGGACTCCGGAGGAGCCTTCCTCATCACTGGTTCAGGGTTGGAGCTCCCATCCTCTGGATTTCCTGGGGCTCCTAACTATTCAACGCTGAGTAGTGGCTGCATTTAGTATAGGACTTATTTATTAGATGGGTATCCTTCAAACAGTTCTTGTTAGATTGAATTTTCAGCATCAGGGGGGGAGAAAGCATATGGCTCTACCCCCCCACTATTTTATTGGGGGGGGGGGGGGTTGGGGGGGGCATAATTTTAAGCTTATATAGTACATTTACATACCAAAATTTGACATGCATACTAACTAGCATAACCAATTACCATAACTAGATTTACAGCTTCTAGCCTCGGCTATCCATGTGACAGCCTTACTAGGACATGTGACTAGCAGCTTTGAGTGTTAGTCATCATGTCCAAAAGACAAGTTACTTTGTTCTCAAGCTGGAAAACTAGCAAATCTAAGCAAGCAAGGATTTCAAATGAGAGATTGCCTGAGTCTAATAGTGGAGTAGTCTCTAAGTGATGATACCAGTCTTCAAGATTATGCTGGCAGTAATCAAGCATATGACATCATGGATGAAACTGTAAGTCCTCTTGTTTTACCATGTCCAGAGCATTCAAATGAGCCCTGTGTAGCTCAATGTTGTAGTACTGATGAAGAAGCTTTTCAACCAGTGGTTAAAGCAACATTATCAGTACTATCGTTCAGACAGAGAAATTTTCATTCCAAATGGTATAAAGAATATCCATGGCTGAGTGTTTGTGTTACATATAAAATTTGTCTTTACTGCCATTACGGTAGCAATCACATTTTTACTTTGTTTCAGCAAAGTGGGAGAAAATGTGTTTACTAAATCGGGGTTAAACTAAATCGGGGTTAAACTACTGGAAAAAGGCCCTAGAAAAGTTTACTGTCCATGAAACTTCACATACTCATAAAGAAGCCATATTAAAATGGATGGCTCAAGGTATGCCGACAATTGCAAGCCAGCTGAACTCCCAAACTGAACAAGTTCAAAAAATCCGAAGGGAAGGCCTTGAAATGCAGCCGAAAGGTTTAAAATATCTTACTCGTCAAGGGATAGCAATATGAGGTAATCATGAAGAAGAAGGTAATTTACAACAGCTTCTGTTAATGTGGAGCGAGGACAATGAATGTGTATCAAGAATTGGATCAACGGTTCACCTCGCACCAAGCAGTAAATGAGCAAATTACTATTCTTGGGAAGATGGTACTGCGTAACCTTTTAAAGAAAATTAATTAAAGCCACAAAACCTCAATTATTGCCGATGAAGCAACAGATGTGACCAATAACGAACAGCTGAATTTATCTATTTGTTGGGCCTGATTACACAGTTCCAGACACTAAAGCTGAGACCCTGTTCAGTGTATTAAAGGATCAGGTGTAACCTCCCAATATCATTATGCAGGGACAGGCATACGATGGGGCTCCAATATGCAGGGAAGAAGATCAGGTGTTGCAACAACATTTAAAAATGAAAATCCAGCTGCAATTGCTGTACATTGTTGTGCACATTCATTGAACCTTTGTCTACAAGACATTGGAAGGAAGCTGCCGTGTATTCGGGATGCTTTAGAAACAGTAAAAGAAATAAGCAAACTAATCCGATATTCTCCAAATCGATCACATCTCTTTTCATCAAAGATGCAGGAATCAGCTGAAGATTGCGTTACTTTGAAGCCATTATGTCCAACCCGATGGACAGCAACAACTACTGCCATAGAAGCTATTCTCACTCTCACTATACTTTGCTGTTGGAAACTTTGGATGAAATACACTCAACTACACATGATGAGTATAGTCTAAAGGCAAGTGGATTGTTGCATTCATTGGAAAAATTTAACACTTTATTTGGACTTCGACTCAGCCGTCTCTTGTTCAGTGCAGCAGAGCAAGTTTCATTCACACTACAAAGGAATTTGAATGATGCTCTCTCTGCTGTTGATGCAGCCAAGGAGTTTTTCAGGAGAAGAAGGTCTAGTGAAAATTTTGAGAGGTTTTACGACATGATAGTCTCCACTGCCCAGGAACACAACATCGGTAAGCCAGAGTTGCCTCGCTACAGAAGATGTCCTTCAGGGTTTGAGATCGGGAGTGCTCCAAATATCTTTACATCTGCAAAGGCCTACTTTCGTCAAACGTTTTGGAAGCTTGTGACCTACTTTGTGGTGAGCTCGAGGACAGATTTAGTGGCAAGCATATTCCTTTTGTCATTGCAATTGAAAAAACCCTCATAAGTGCAGCTAATGGTCAAGATTATGAAGACACCTTGAAGGATCTGAAGGAGTCCTGCTATAAAGATGATGTTGACATGCCTGCATTAGCTACCTTCAACTGTTACAGAATGTAGTCAAACAGGGTAGTCCAGGAGTCACTTCTGTACTCACAATATGTGATGTAATGAATAAGAGAGAGACAAATGTTGCCAACAGTGCACCAACTTCTACGCCTGTATTTAACAATTCTAGTCACGTCTGCAACTTCTGAAAGGACATTCTCAGCTCTAAAGTGCGTTTTAACACATGTCCGTTCAACTATGATGGAAGTAAGGTTTAATAACTGCCTACTTCTTCACATCCACAAGGAACTAACAGATTCTCTGGACTTACGTATGGTAGCAAAACAATTTGTCAACAATGATGAACGAATGAAGATTTTTGGGGCACTTTTAGTATTCAATGTATATAATATAATTTGATGTAAAGCTATACTCTAATTTTCCTCTCAGACTGTTATTTCATGTCAAAAAAATTCTGTGGGGGTTGGGGGTTACCTTCAGACTCCCCTGGAAAGAACAGGATGTAATTGATATATGAAACATTTTTTCAGCACCCCCACTTTTAATGTGGTGTCTCCCCCACTGAGCATGATCGATAAATTCTTATTGAAACAAAGCTTTCGATACTTGGGGGGACCTTTGGCACCACAGACCACTTATGAAAGCACTCATAGCCATTGAAAGATGCACCCCAAAATGAAGAGAGAGCTAGTTTTTTCTGAGTTCTGAGTTTTTCCCCCAAAAGGAATTCCTCGGTTTTTTTCTTCTCTGACACCCCCACCAAAAACTGCACTACCCACCCACTCTATTATAAAATATCAACTAAACTCGATATTTCTTAATCACGTCATTTCAAACTTTGATCCATGCTCTTATCATTTTCTATGTTCATGTATATAACAAATGCACTAATATACCATCCCCCCCCCCCCCCCCCCCCAACTTCCACCACTTTAATCTGGCCACTTGATTTTGACTTGTAGACCATCAGTACTCCTTCTCCCTAATCGTGGTCACCACTCATGTTTCTATATATATATATTATATGTACTGCAAAGTGATAATAATGATAATAATAATAAAATATCATCACTCACACCATCCACCATGAACCAATCACTAAAGTGCAAATGCAAGCTCACCACTCTTTTTATGCACCCACATGCATGGAGCCTCTCATTCTTAGCACTGAAGAAGGTACCCCCAAGTATCAAAAGCTTTCTTCCAAATAAGAATTTATCGATCTCGCTGAAAATTCAATCTAAGAACAACTGTTTGAAGGGAACTCAACCAATCGATAAGTCCTCTATCATGTCCAGCCGCTACTCAGCATTGAACAATCTGTCCCTGAGGAGCTGCAGGATCTCCAGAGGACGGGAGATCCACACTGGACTAGTGACAAGAAGGTTCCTCCCCCATGAGCAGCCCCTCCCATCGCTCCACTGCTGGAGAAGAGGATCGTGTTCTGCGAAATCTCCAGCACCCCTTCAAAACTCTGGAGTTGTCACATGCAGCACATACCAATAACTACACTTTGGCAGCTTCTCCCTCTCAGAAGGGTACACAATTCCTACCATTAATAGACCCAATGCTACTGACAGCTTCCTCCAGCAGAGAGACTGAGCTGGCATCCATCCACATGCCCACACTGGAAGATTGATCGCTGGACCAAATCCCAGACCATGGCTCTGCGAGAGTATTGGTACCCTCTGGCTTCAAACCTAAGCCCTCAGCCCAACCCTAACAATGAGCAGAAATCACTGCTTCACTGAAGATCTTAATGTCAACCGACCTGCTCTACCTCACAATCACCAGACTCTTTGCCACTATAGCTAAGGATCATTTATTTTGAGCCACTTGATCTCATCACTTTTTGCATTGTGGCTTGTTCTCAACACCCTGGCTACCAGATCTATGAAGAAGTCTAGTCACTCCTGAGGTGGCAGCTGCAAAGCCACATGAAGAATAACTGCTCCCTTTTTGTGGTTCTGATTTCAATTTCCTGCTTTCCAACACAAGCAGAATTTATTTTCTCAAAACTTTCGGACCAATGGAGAAGTGCTTGTGTCCAATACCATCAAGTATTGTTCAAGTTGCACCTCAGGTTATTTGCAGAATGTCCCATATCAGTAAACTGGTGAAGCTACTACTTGAGATGCCAGCAACTAATGCTGAGAGTGAGTGGTCATTCAGTACTGTCTGATGAATCAAGACTTACCTGAACTCAAGGTGTCTCAGCAGCGTCTGAACCATCTGATGCTCTTGCATGTGCACAAGAACCACACTGACAGTCTCAGCCTTGTGGATGTGGCCGGTGCATGAATGGCTTTATTGCTGGTAATGACAGTGGAAATCATGTGGACACAATTCAAAGTGATTTTGCATGATATTAATGTCATGAATAGTTAGCTAGTGCACATGGATTTGAGCTGCCCCACCTCTGGAGAGCTCTGCCCTATAATGGATTGATTCACCACATTCCAAGTATGAAGTGTGGACCTTTTTTTGTGTCTGCACAATCCATGACTGCCAACATAGCTATCTGCTTTTAGCAGATAACTCATAGTTTGCACCCTCAAAGTATGGATCCCTGCTTTGAGTGGACAATCCATACTTTACTCATAACATATTTATATACTCATAACGCTATATATATATATTTACATGCATATAGGCTATATTGTAAATGTGTTCATGTGAACAAGATCCTGGGCCTAGAGATCCATGATATGAACAATGGTCAGGAAAGTATGGAGTTTGGAAGTCAAAGTATTAGGTTTTATTAGTGCTGAGTCTACTTGCGAGCTTGCTGAAGTTTGCTTGCTGAAGTTTTTCTCAGAAATCACAGTCAGGCAGCAGTTCCTGGTTTGCCTAAGTGAATAAACTAATCAACCCAAAAGAGCATCTCTTGAATTATAGCCTGAAATATAGCTTGGGGATGGATTTGTTCATTGGCATGCTGAAAAATATTTCCTGGTCAATTTGCCATTTCAAGATTAGACTGGTATACTTAAAAAATTAAAAAACAGTCAGATCCCATGCCTAGAACTTGATCCATCCAAGAGGCTATTAATGTACTTCCTGCATCATTAGAATACTGACACTTGCATCATTAAAGGTACTGCTTGCCACTGGCGGTACTAAGGGGGGGCAGAGGGGGCGTCCGCCCCCCCAACCAACACAGCTTTACCAGCCAGCTAGCAAGCTAAGCTAAGCTCATCATTCACACACAAATCAGTCACAGTAATTTGATGCCGAGTCAATAATTTTGGACGCCGTTTGTGAGATGGACCACTATCACGAGAATAAGATTGAGTTGCTTGCTTGCTATTGCAAATTGTAGCTTTGAGCTGGCAGCTAGTGAATGTGCTTGTGTCGTAGACTCGTAGAGACCTAGTGAATAGTGTAGTAGAGAGCCATTTCACACCTGACCCGCGTAAATCAGCGCGCGTTTATTTTGCGTTATTAATTTTTTAAATTATTATTATTATTATTTTTATATATAATAGCAGATTATTATATTTTTAGTGTAAAGGCAAACTTTAGACAATAACTGGAGATGCTGAACTGTCTACTTTCCCACTTATTGTCATTAGTGTTGCCCACTAATCATTGTCATTGTCTAATCATCATTGTCTTTGAAGTCTTTGAAGTTCATAATATATATAGTGTAATTAATAATGTTCTGATTACTTTTTCTATAATAAGATTGCTGAAGTATAAAGCTAGCTAGTTCTTAAGGCTGTAGTTGTTCTTCTGAGTTGATCTATTTCACTTGAGTATCTGTACTGACTGATCATCAGTATCTTGCAGCCTACATCACTGTCTGCAAGTCCAGATGTCAGTCAAAAAGCTTTGCAAAACGAGGTGGGCATGCAGTTATGAAGCCATAAAAGCAATCGAGGCAAATTTCCAAGTAATTTTTTAACTACTTTTTACTATCGAAGATGAAACATCACAAGCAAAAGCTGCAGCTGATGCTAGAGGCCTTATTGCACCAATTTCAGTGCTTTGAGTTTCTCCTGGTCATGAATGTGCTAAAGCACGGTCAGTATCTTCAATCTAGGCAGATTGACTTAGGAGCAGCAGTCTCATCCATTAAGGCCACACTCACTGTTTTAAGGAGACAGAGAACTGAAGACAACTTTCAAGAGTTTTTTGAGACAGCTACTTCTCTTGCTAACACAATTGGTGCTGATATTCCCACAGTGCTCTCTGCACGGAGGAAGAGAGTCTCGCTGCGACTTGATCATGTGGCATACCGAGCATCATCACGAAACGGTTGAAAGTAAGTACAGAGCAGAATTTTACTATCAGGTATATACTGGACGTATTGATGGAACAAATAGCGATTCTCACAAGAAACACAGAACCTCTTAGTTTCTTTCAGCTACCTCCAGCCTGAAAAATTGCTGAAGCAGGTTGAGGAGCAAAAAACTGACAGCAACTTGCAGCACCTAGCTGAGTTCTATGGAATGAATGAATCAGCTCTGGAAACAGAGTTTTCCCTGTTTAAGGAATCTAGGAGAGACCTTCAAAATTGCAAAACAGTTCTGGATGTATTACAAGTTTTGCATCAGACTGATCTGCACAGTGTATGGAGAACTATACCGACTTTATCGTTTGTTTGTCACACTTCCAACCACAGCATCCTATGAGAGAAGCTTTAGTAAACTCACCATTGTTAAAAACAAGCTTCGATCCACGACATCTCAAGAGAGAGTCGAGATTCTTTTTGTTGAAAATGATATCACTTCTAAGCTAAATTATAACTCTATTACTGACACCTTTGCGTCCATGGGACCTCGACAAATGCAATTATGATTCCAAAAAATATAAGATTTAATATAAATCAATGGCCTTGATGTTAATTTCTGAATTTCTGTATGACATTAAAAAATAAAAAATTTCCTGGAGCCTTGTAGAATGCAGACCATCCCTAGCTATTTTGCATGCACCATGCAATTGTAGCTATGTTTCTCCCCCCCAACATAGTAATGCTGTGCACACCTGTGAACATCAACACCTCCATTTAGTAACAGTAAACTTGGATATTTGTTTGTCTGCAGGACTGAGAGGAGTTCACCCACAATCTATCTTGTTCTTCTGGGTACTAATAGCAGCTCTTCCTACTAGCGAAGAAGTGAGCGGCCAGTGGCTATACAGAGAATCTTGTTCTAAGAAAGATCAATCACATCTGACCTCAGAAATCATGTACTGTATACTGTTCTGTTTGTTCTACTTGACATAGTTCACTTGTGCTTGAGTATACTGACCTGTGATTTCCTGATTTCAGCCATCTTGAGGCATCTCTTTCCCATCAGAGATAGTTCTAAGCCAAACAATTTGCTATCATGGAAGAAATGACAGCAGCTTCAGCTAGAGTGCACATAATGGAAGTTGTAAACGACAAGTTATTCTGCTATAGTATTGCTAATCCTACCTGTGACATAAATTCTATCTGCATTGCTCCAGTCATCAACAAGTTAATTCTGGGTTTAGCTAGTAATTTCTTGTCTTCTTGTAGGTAGCGGCTTGACTATAAAAACAAAAACAAATAGAAACATGACAAAAATGTATACAACAAATATGTATATATATATATACAGGATTGACTTGCCAAAAAAAATCTTTACCAATGTATATATACAACAAACATTTACATGACCCTTTACTCATTAACCCTATGGGTGCTATTTCAGTAAAATTATACTAAATAATGCAAACATTTATTGTGGGTGATCCATAGGACTTTTTAATTGACAAGTTTATATCAAAATGATCAGCATAGGTTAATTAAAAAATTTTAAAAAAGCATCTCACTGTTGCCATAGCAACAAAACACCACAGGTGGTTTTATTTAGAAATATATACCGGATATAAACAAGGTGTGCCAATGACAAATTTTAATTAGATTAGTGGAAATTAGATTAGTGGACATAAATGAAGTGTGATAAATGACAATTAGACTTTCAAATAGAAAACAGCTAGACTGGAGCAAGTAAAATCAATACCGATACCTGCTGTGATACAATTCAAAACATTCAGTTTGACATAAAAAATTTTACACTTAGCATTTGTTTTTTTTAATCAGTTCTTTTTCCATCTTTTTCCATCTGGCTTTTTTGTTGTTGCCACACACGGCACATCTTCCTCTGTGGTTCTCTCTGGAACAATAATGCTTGCCATGCAAACGACTGTCAGAATGGGGTGATACACGACCATGCACAATAGTTCCAGAATCAGAACATAAACGCTTATTCATATGTTCTGTAAACGATACATTTTTAGTAGCATATAGAATATAAAATATGACTGCTGATAATCGCCATATCAAATACTCTCCAAAATACTCGTCTATACTATAGTTTTTCGATCTATGGCAAGTAACTGGTCCATGTGGTCTACACCACCCATGTTTTGATTATAGTCACTAATTAGCACTGGTCGCTGCACTTCTTGTACCTTTCTACACGAAGTAGTGAAGTCTACCATTGTATTTCCATGCAAAGTAGATAGGCAAAACACATCCCTTTGGTCTTTCCAGTGAACAAATGTCATGCCAGACTTCTTTTCCTTCTTGAAAATTGCTTCACCACGCTTCAAACGTTTATAAACTGCCTGTTTTGGTTAGCCACATCTGTTGGATCGAACTGTACCACAAGCATGTGTACCACCTTTTAGAAGGTCTGTAAAGAGTTTAGGTGAGGTGTAATATAGTAGTTATCTACATACAGATGGTAACCTTTGTTCATGAAATTGTCCATAAGGGAAATAACGACATTATAGGCCAACCCACATTCAACACCTGAAATACTAGCTCCAGTGTATACATCAAAGACTGAGACATAACCATGGAATCAGCAGTTTTATTCCCCACTTTTTAGGCTTTTTTGGTAAATATTGAAGAAATAATATTCTAGCCTTTGTGCCGATCATTTGTTCATCAATGGAAATGTGTTGTGTGGTGTGTATAGGAAGCAAGAAAATTCTCCTTGGTAGTATTCAATATTGGTCGAATCTTGTGTAATCGATCATACAAGGGGTCGTCTTTTCTATCAAATCCAAATACCACAGAACTTTCCGTTGTTGGTAGGGGAAAAAAGGGAAAAAATGGGGGAAAACGGGGGGCAGTGTGTGGAAGTGAATGATTCCATCACAAGATTGAACTGGGAACATTTAATACCAAAGGAAATAAAAGTCAATAGGCTCCAGGTGTGAAAGACTTACTTAATTTATTTGATTTCCTTACTAACTTAGATATATACCTGCACTCTATTGAGGGAGTGCTTTCAAGCTGGTATGCATCCAGTGGCCACTAAACACACACATACATAATCTGTCTGTATATTTCACAGAGAGGCAGAGAGACATAGTTGTCCATTATGGCTACTGATTTTTTTTGTTTTGTTTTTTGGTCAAAGCTGTCCCACAGAATATCCCGATGTTGGTTGGAGGAAAAGAAGAAAAAAAGTGAACGATTCCACACAGGATCGAACTGGGTACCTTGCTTACCAAAGCAAACATAAAATTCCCAGATTTTCCCCCTTGTGTGGGAATGCTTTTAAGCTGGTATAATAGCATCTAGTGGCTTTAAACAACCACACACACATACAAACACCCACATACACACACATACAAACACCCCCACACACACAAACACCCACACACACACGTAGTACAGAGAGACACAGCTATCCAATTTAAATATGATTCCACTCAGAATCGAACTGGGTATTTTGAAATTGCCACACCATATTTAAATGGAAACTTTGTGTACCACACACAGACATAATAATTATACTGATTTTACTCTCCCCACCCCCTTCTTTTGTCTAATCTATCCCACAGAAGTTTTCCATTGTTGGTTAAAAAAGGGAGAGGGTTAGGGGGAAAGTGCTCAAGGATCGAACTTGCACAAACCTTGAATGCTATTCTGCCTGCGGTCGAACCACCAGGGACCCTGCATACCAACAATAGTGGACAACCTTACAGAACTACACCTTCATCATTTTTTTTGAAGAAAAAATGAAGCCTCTATATAGCTAGCATGTGAGTGAGAAAATTATCTAGCATCATTGTATCTACTCGAGTAGTTTATGAGGCATTTCTAAATGTGTAATTAGATAAAGACCATATATAATTTAGTCCAAGTCCATCATCTCTTGAAGTCCACCATTTCTTGATATATATTTGTCCTTCAACTTACATAATTTTCTAGATCAACTCGTCACTATTCCACATTGCCATCTAGCGGAAACGTCGAGTGGGCAAATTTATAACTACAGTTATTTCAATTAGACCGCGCACAAGCAGGAAATACGAAAGCTGTCCAAGAAAATGCTGTCTAGAGTGGGAAAGCACGGCTATATGGAAGTGATAATGAAGAAAAAACTGTGGCGTTTCAGTCAGACACAAGGGTTACACGAGTACAGCATTCACAGTTTAAAAGCGCAAGAGGGCGGACAAACTCTACAGAAAAGAGAGGGAGAGACGATTATTTCGCTAGCGACGTAAGAATAGACTGCCATCCAATAATTGTGCACATGCCAGTTCAAATAATAAGGCGTGTCCTCGTATATCACGCGCACCAGCTCTATGTGCAGATGACGTATTTGAAACCGTACAAGAAACTTGATTGTTGAAGTTAGCCGAGTGTGCCCGCACTTTTAAATGTAAGCAAATCAAGTCATGTATAAGACAATATACTTTGTGTTGCTTTTGATACTCTGTGTAGCAGTTTTTCTATTCAGTTTTGACTTCAGTAGTGATTCGTTATCATTAAATGATGTATACGAAACTGGATATAGCTTGTCTACAAACTACGGTGGCGAAAATATGCCGCACGTGGAACTAATGGTTTTAATTTCGTCTCGTGTGAAAGGAAAAACAGAGCGTGATTCCATTAGAGAGACATGGATGAAAAATTACAGAGCAAAGGTATCTGCTGCCATGGTAAAATTCGCTATTGGAACTAGAGGACTTTCCTCCCATGATATAAAGATGTTGACTCTAGAGGATGCCATTTATGATGACCTGCTGCTCTTACCTCATTTGCATGACACCTACAAGAACCTCACAATAAAATTGCTGCAGAGTTTTGTGGCACTGGACAACCGTTACAGCTTCTCTTATCTCCTTAAGTGTGATGATGACACCTTCGTAAACATGGACACAATTTTGAGAGAGTTAAGACAGCGAAAATCAAATAAACTGTATTACTGGGGCTTTTATGTTAAGAAAGCTGAAGTTCGTAGGAAGGGGAAATGGTCGGAAGAGGTCTGGTTTCTATGTGATACCTTCTTTCCTTATGCTATGGGTGGTGGATACATATTGTCCCAAGACCTTGTCAGACGAATAGCAGCCAGCTCTGATGACCTTGTCCACTATACCAATGACGATGCAGCAGTTGGAGCATCGTTGAGTCCTTTTGACATAGATAACCATCATGATAAAAGATTTAACACATACCCACTCTCTTCTAAATGTTCCGATAGTCAAGTCTTGCTTGCTGAAAGAAATGTAGATGATATGTTTGCCATGCAAAGGTCATTGGATAATGGGAAAGGAATATGTCCTTGAGAACGATGTAAATAGACTCATTATGGACACTAACTAGATGCTTATAATAACATTGGAAATGTCAGGAAGTTGTATCATAATTATGATGTAATTGCTGTAATTGAGACAAATGCCTAATAACAGGAAGTGACCAAGAAAAAACGTCCTTCTGAATAAAGCATTCCAACATTAGAAACAAACAGTCGGGCCAATCAGAATACTAGAATCTGGCACGCGATGAACTGCTGTGTAGTTTCTTCTAAATGTTGGCCTTTGTGGATGAAAATAAGTTTATTGGAGCCTTGACAACTCCCCCTGTTTGTGGCATTTATCTGCTAAAGCATACGGGGATGCCAGGGCGAGGACAATGCGTAGAATCAGGTATATATAGGCCAGGAAAAAATGTTATAGGGCTAGCTAGTACAGCTCCACGTGTCTAGTGGTTTTCAACTGGATGTACTAGGATTTTGGTAGCTAATAATAGTTTGATAGAGTAATATTGACTAGCTAGTTATTTAGCACTGCTGTTGTTTGGTATATAGCTGTTTGGTAACGATAGTTTTATGACTGTAGTTGAAGAATTTCTAAAGTCAAACATCTGACCAATCAAAATGGTAGAATTTAGAATGTGTTGTGGGCAGCTGCAGCTGTTTAGCAAAATGGCATTTGTGTGGACGAGAAACTCGTTGATTTGTGTGTGGACTGCTGTGTCAGTCAAGAGAGGTACAACAGCACTTGCCTGAGAGGATCCCTGGCATGTGTGTTTTATGTTGTATAGCCTATGTTGTTTTAGCTTAGGTGTAGTTGTATAAGACCCTTATAAGATAATCCCTTATAAGTTATCAACTGAGAACTTAAGACAAGTTTAATTTTTTTGGACACCAGCAGGGTTTCATTTAGAAAATTGGGGGAATTTGGAATTTAAGGGGGGGGTGCATGATGGTTAAAGATGTGACAAAGTTTCACAAACGCCATCGTTATGCTTGAATGTGTGTGTGTGTGTATGTGTGTGCAGGATTTCATACAGGATTTTGAGTTTTGTATGGTTGAATGTGTGTGTGTGTGTGCAGGATTTCAACAGGATTTTGAGTTTTGGAAGGGGGTAGGAACTCCAAAGTTTGGTGTTGACGTGGAGGGGGGTGTATAGCACTAGTCTGGGGGCATGCTCCCCCAGAATTAAAATATATATCGAGACGGCTGGTTCATTTGGCAAGTCTGCAGGTCATTTCTTTTCGGATTTGGATAACCGTCTCAAACTGGAAACGGATGATCCCCGCTCCTCCTTTTTCCTTTCCCAACGGATTGCAGTAGCCGTTCAGTGAGGTAATACTGCAGCTGTGCTGGGCACCAGCTTTAGTTGTAATGACGATTATTTTTTATAAGTAGTCTATATTGTTTTAATGTTTGTTTGTTTTTCTGTTTATTGGACAATGTATATATATTATATAATTATATATGTATGTGTAATTATACACTGCTATGTATATATATAATTATACACTCCTATGTTAAAAAATATATATATATATATATATATAGATACTCTGAGATTGATTCTGAGACATTCTGGGGGTACTAGTAGTCAGTTCTAAAAGGGAAGTCTACACAGCAGGACTCAGTTTTATTTGTGTTGTGACGGGTGGGATGAAATAAATTGTTAAGGAAACATGTTTTTGGGGGGGGGGGGGGGGGGGGGGGGGGGGAAGGGGGATAAACTGGTCTTTGGGAGATCCCAGGGCTCCCCCCTCTAAATGAGGAAACCCTAGTTTGTGTGAACTCCCCTGTTTTTTTTGTTTTTTTTGTTTTTGGTTGGCTGAGGTGCTTCTGCCTTGAGTACTATAATGTAGAAACGACAGTTGAAACAAAGGTTGTAGAAAGGTAAACTGGTGTGTAGAAATGCTGTCCATGTGATCTATTTATAGAAGGGAACACTACTTATACTACATCACGTCATCTGTGGCTAATCTGATTGGTTAATAACTGTAGGTTACATAGGCGCGTAACCTACACGGATGTAGTTTAGCACGTGCGCAATGTAGTACATAAGTATACGCCAGTGTAACCTACTCGTTTGTGCTTTAGCTATTAATGTTCACTGTTCATGAAGCTTAATGTCATGATAATATTCACTTGATAGAATTTATATAGATGTTCTGTGCTGCAGTGTAACCTACTCGTTTGCACATAACACTGCAAAATATCTGGGCTCATAAATTCCTGAAGTTGAAGGAGTTTTTGATTATCAGTTGAAGGAAGTTGTTCCAACTCAGCTGCGTGTTTATCTAGCAGTACTTTGTCAATAGCCTTGAGTAAAAAATTCTTCCATTTCTAGTTGCTATGTAGTTTAGCGCATGCACAATGTAGTATAAGTAAGATAGTTATGCGCCAGTGTAACCTACTTGTTTGCTGTTACATTCCTCGGCTTCGCCTCGGGGTAACCGCAAACTCGGAGGTTACATAGGCCATAACCGACTCTTTTGTATAGGCTATCCTATACACTTACATCATCATATTATTGAATGGTATATAAATTGAAGCAAAACATAAAAATGGATATTCGTTCGTATTTCAGGAGTGCATCCAAGTCTTCGGTAGTTTCTAGCTCCAGTGATTCTGAGGATGGTAATGAGTCTGAGATTGTCAATCCTCCTAAGAAGCATTGCTTAAGTTCTACATTCTAAACCACCTTCCAAGTCACTGGAATCAGGAGATACAACAAAAAGTGGGAAGAAACTTTTCCCTGGTTAGAGTTTGATGAAAATTTACAGGGTGCATTCTGCAAATTATGCAAAAAGATGGAAGATCTCTTCAGAGACTGGTGGGGATTGGATTACCAAACCATTCACTAACTGGAAGAAGGCGACTCAAAATTAAATCACTTTCAAAAAGTGAAGCGCACCTTCTATCCCGTCAATTGGACGTGGAATCTGATAGAGCTAGAAGAGAAGGATCCATTATCAGCCGGCTTCAAAATGTTGGAGAGCAGCAAAGATTACAAAATAGGACGGATCTAATCTAATATACTCACTTTCTAGCTCATCAGCACATCGCACATACTACTAACTTTGACAAACTAGTTGAATTGGTAGCGAGTTGTGTTGGTGAAGACTCTTCAAACCTTTCTTGACAAAGCTGGAAGAAATGCAATGTACACCTCAAAAACGGCTGTAGTAGAGTTTGTGAATGCTCTTGGAACATAGGTGGAAGAATCTCTACTCAAGTGGGCACCCTTTTTTTTAGCATCATGGCTAATGAATACACTGATGTTATTACCTTAGAGGAGCTGACAATTTGTTGTCGTTGGGTGGAGAGCGGTGTACCAGAAGAACACTTCATTGAAATTTTACCCTTGAAGAAAGCTAATGCTGAAAGTATTTATTCTGCTTTAGTGGAGTACTGCAAGGAAAAGAACATTCAGTTGGGAAGGTTTTTATGAATGGGGTTTGATGGATCCGGCACTGCACATGATGTAAGCAAATAACAACTTGCTCCATATTAGAAATATCCATAACTTCATCTGCTATTGAAGAAAAAATCTTGAATTTCGAATTGAAACAGCAAAGTCTCTTAAAATTTGGCTGGCCATTATCATTATAAGTTCATTTTGAACTTAGGGGCAGACATACTTGTCAATCCTATGCTGAAGGTAAGTGGTAATCCTCTGATCATCTAATGCATGCAACTTCATTAGCTGTGTCACAGAACACTTATGAAAGCACTCTCACCTCAAAATGAAGAGGGGGTTAGTTTTTTCATATTTTTTCTGAGTTGTGAGTTTTTCCCCCCAGAAGGGTTCCTCAGTTTTTACTTCTCCACTAACCAAACCAAAACCTGTACCTCCCACTCACTATATCATCACTCACACCATCCACCAGTCACAAAAGTACAATACGTGCTCGCCACTCTTTATATGCAACCACATGCCCGGAGCCTCTCATTCTTAGCACTGACAAAGATACCCCCCATCTATCGAAAGCTTTGTTGCAATGAGAATTTATTGATCTCGGTGAAAATTCAATCTAACAAGAACTGTTTGAAGGTTACCCAACCAATTGATAAGTCCTCAATGTCTTCAACCACTACTCAGCATTGAACAGCCTCTCCCTGAGGAGCCGCAGGATCTCCAAAGGATGGTGGCTCCAACCCCGGACCGGTGACGAGGAAGGCTCCTTCCCCACAAGTGGCCAAACCTACCGCTCTCCAAACACAAATCATCACTTTTGCTCACTGGAAGGGAGAAGAGGATAGTGTTCTGCGAAGTCTCGAACACCCTCCAAACTCTGAGTTGCCACATGCACATACCAATAACTACACCTAGCTTCTCCCTCTCAGAAGGGTACTCAACCCCTACCATTAATAGACCCAATGCTACTGACAGCTTCCTCCAGCAGACAGACTCTGAGCTGGCATCCATCCACATGCCCACATTGGGAGATTGGTCCCCTGGCCAAATCCGAGACCATGGCTCTGCTGGGAGGATTTGGTACCCCTCAGGCTTCGTGCCCAAGCCCCCATCCCAACCCCAACAATGAGCTGGCATCCAACATGCTCACATTGGCAGATTGGACCCCAGACTAAATCCCAGACCACGGCTCTGCTTAAAGTATTGGTACCCATCTGGGTTCAGACCCAAGCTCCCAGCCCAACCCTAACATGGAGCAGAAGATCACGGCTTCAGCTGAAGATCTTGATGTCAACTGACCTGCTCTACCTTGCAATCACCAGACTCTTTGCCACTTCAACAATAGTCCTGTGCCTACCTTTCATGGGGCAGTGGATGACAACTATAGGATAATTTATCTTGAGCCACTTGATCTCATCAATTTTTGCATTGTGGCTTGTTTTCAACACCCTACCAGACCCATGAAGAAGTCTAGTCACTCCTCCTTAAGGTGGCAGCTGCAAAGCCACATGAAGAATAACTGCAATTCCTGCTCCCTTTTTGTGGTTCTGATTTCGATTTCCTGCTACTTCCAACACAACCAGAATTTATTTTCTCAAAAGTTTTGAACCAATGGAGAAGTGCTTGTGTCCAATACCATCAAGTATTGCTATTTGCAACTAATAATGTCTCATATCGGCAAACTGGTGAAGCGATGCCAGCAACAAATGCTGAGAGTGAGAATCATTCAGTACTGTCCATTGAATCAAAACTTACCTAAACTCAACAATGTCTCAACAGCGTCTGAACCATCTGATGCGCTTGCATGTCCACAAGAACCACACTGACAGTCTCAGCCTTGTGGATGGGTTTTATTGCTGGTAATGACAGTAGAAATCTTGTGTGCACAGTTCAAAGTATCTGGACTTGATTTTGCATGATACTAGTTAGCTAGGTTTTGAGCTACCCCACCTCTGGATAGCTTCCAGCTGCCCTTTAATGGATTGGTACAGCACATTCCAAGTATATAATGTGAATCTTTTTTTAAAATCTACATGATCCATGACTACCAACATTTTAGGAGATAATTCATTCATAATTTGCAACCTCAAAGTATGGATCCCTTCTTTGAGTGGACAATCCAAGCTTTACTCATGGCATATACAATAATATTTATAGTAAATGTGTTCAAAATAACATGATCCTAGGCCTAGAGTAGAGATCCATGATATAAACAATTTAACAGGAAAGTATGGAGTTTGTAAGTCAAAGTAATAAGTTTTATTAGCTGAATCTACATGTGAGCTTGCTCAAGTTTTTCTCAGAACTTATGATCAGGCAGCAGTTTACTGGTTTGCCTAGTGAAGAAACTAATCACCCCAAAAGAGGATCTCTTGAAATATAGCCTGAAATATAGCTTACGGGACATGTATATAGCTATTTGTTCACCAATGATTGGCATGTTGAAAAATATTTCCTGATCAATTTGCTTTCTTTTCATTTCAAGATTGTTCATACTGGTATACTTCCAAAGAGCAGCCAGATCCTATGCCTAGAACTTGATCCATCAAGAGGCTGTGTTGACGATAATATTGTCACAAAAATGAGGGTAGTATTCTAAAAAGAGCACATTCATTTAAGTGTGTGACTTGACACTTGACAGAGTCATTTTGGCATACATCCAGTGCCATTCACGTGAGCCTCCCCTCTGTGAGGCATCTGCTCTCTGTTCAAATGATAATTCAATGACACCATCTGCAACACATTCACAACACGTTTGCATAACTATATATATAGCTACCAGGACTGTCTTGACTCAGAGGCCTGGCTCCTTTAAATAGGCTGGTAACTACAGTTCCTTCCCTGGCCAATCAGAACTGACCAGAGAGATCTCATGACCTACCTAACACTGCTTATCATTAACAGTATATCTACGTGGTCTCTACTTAATTATCAGTTCCGTCAGGGGTTCATCTTGGTTGAGGAATCCCTGACACCCTCTCTCCTCCATTTATTCATGTATCCCTCTTCCATTGTCCCACCCCCACCCCCAAGTACAAGTGTGAACTTCTCAATAGCAAAGAACGAACGTGTGCAAGCCATTCTATTTTATTAAGGGAGGTTTAAGAAATTAAAAGTATCACTGCTACAGTTCTATATTTGACTTCTATCATTCTCTTTAGATAATTGCCTTACTCTCCTCTGTTCTCCTGATAAAAGCTTCCAAAAAAAGAAAAAAAGAAAGTAGTTGTGCTCTACTGGCTCTCCGAAAATTAGCCCCCCTTCCCCCACCTCCTATCTGGGAGGCACCCTACAAAAACACTTCATGCAACAAACACTTCACAGATCAATGTTCCCCTGGCAGGGCACTGGCACTAGAGCCCTACACACAGAAACCACACCAATACATTGTTTTGTTGGAAAAGGACATAATTAGATAATAAGGGGATCGCCCTCTTTGGTCGCGATGCCACTGAATAAGAATTGGTAGTTCACGAATAGCAATGTGTGTACAGACTGGCTAGTAATGTGATGCGCATGCGTACATGTAGGACAATGATAATAGGTACGGATCGATTGTGTGTGAGTGTATGTAGTTAGTATTGTCTATCTCCCCCAAGTCTTTGGCCAGTAAGGTTGGAGACTGAGTAGTTAGTATGTTCCAGAGTAGTAGTAGTCTGGTTTCCGATGGGTTCTCTTTGATCTTCTAAGTCCAGGGTCTGGGTGGCTGTCTGGGTGTAGTGCAGTCTCCTAGGCTGGGCGACCGTGGCTTCTTTGGGGGTTGTATCCTGGTTCAGGGTCCCGTTTGTTCCAGGGGTGGCGATGGTGGGTGTGGTGTCCATGAGTGTGATAGGTGTTGGGAGGTTTCCGTGTCGGGATGTGGTCCGAGTGGGTTTCGTCTTTGGTTTTAGTGGGTGTTGGCATCATCGGTGTGGTTTTGAGGTTTCCTGTCGGGTTGTGGTTCGAGTGGGTTTGGTCTTCGGTTTTAGTGGGTGTTCGCATCATTGGTGTGGTTTTGGTGATTGGTGGTGGAGCTTGGGTGGAGATCTTGTTTCTGTGAAGGCTTTGTGCGATATCTTGGGAGATGGTTAGTTTGGCTGCGGATTGTTGCTGTGGGGTGTATCTTCTCAAGAACTTCCTGTTCCTGAGGGAGACTCTCCCTGAGCCGTCCATCTTCACCAGGTACTGGTGGTACTGCCTCACTTCGATCACTGTGCCGGTGCGATCCCATTTGTTGGGGTGGTGACCGGTCTGGTTTTGTACCCTGACGGTGTCTCCTGTCTGTAGTTGAGTGAGAGGTTTAGTATGCTCGCTCCAGCGTTCCTGGTTGATGTGATGTCGGTTTCGGAGTGCCTGTTCTCTTAGGTTTAGTGTGTTGCTCCAGGTCTGGTGTGGTATGTATTTCCCTTGGAGGACTGGTATCAGGTCTCTTGTTGGTCGTCCGAATACGCATTCAGCAGGTGACCGTTTTGTGGAGGGGTCTGGGCTGTTCCGGTATTGGAGCATAGCCTTCTGAAATGTGTCAATTGAGAGGTCTCCATCTGTGCCTGTGTTCCCGGATATTAGTCTCTTGATGGTTTTTACTCCGATTTCCGCCCTGCAGTTGCTGTGAGGGTAGGCAACTGAGCTCAGCCTGTGGTTTACCCCCCATGTCTTCAAGAAGTTTGAGGTGATGTGTGACGTGATCTCGGGGCCACCGTCTGTGGCTAGCTCGTCGGGGATGCCATACGTTGAGAAGGTCTTTCTCAGGACATCGGTGAGGCCCTTTGCACCGTCTCTTGATCTCTCCACAATAGGCCAGTTGGAGTATCGGTCAATCACCACTAAGTAGTTTTTCCCTAGATGGTGGAAAAAGTCAGCACATATGTACTGGAAGGGATACACTGGTAGGGCTGGTGGGATGGGGGGCATGGCTGCCTGGGATGGGGCCATCCCGTTGCAGATCCTGCAATCCGTTCTGGTAGCTGCAATGTCGGCAGTGATCCCTGGCCAGAATATAGATGACTCTGCCTTGGCTATCATTGCGGATGTACCTTGGTGAGCTGCATGGAGGGCTGCTAGGCATGTTGGTCGAAGTGCTGGCGGGATAATTAGTCGGTCTTTGTACACCACAACGCCATCGAGAAGCATCATGTCGTCATCTGCAGATGTAGCTGTCTGTACTTGCTCCCAGCTAATAGGCTGTATGGAGTCCATGGTCGATGCGAGTGATTCTTGGATTGTGGTCGGATATGTGTGACTCATCTGTGGAGATGCCGGCCATGAGGTTCGTTGGGATCGTGGTTGTGGGTCTCAAGGTTTGGTCCGAGGCAGAGTGTGCATCGTCCGTTAGGGTCATCTTGTCTGGGTCCTGTGTGCCGGTGGGGTACCTTGAGAGGGCGTCTGGTGTCTTGTTCTTGACACCTGGGACGTGGATCATTTTTAATTTGTAAGGCTGGGTTTTTTCTTTCAGATTGCGGAGTCTTGTGTTGGTTATCTGCTCCAGGGATCTGTCGCCGAATATCTTGACGAGGGGTTTGTGGTCGACCGCAATGATGAGGTTTGTGCAGCCTAGGACAAAGTGGCGAGCCTTGTCCAGGGCGTCTGCTACAGCGAGGGCCTCTCCCTCAATTGGAGCATAACGGGACTCCACAGCATGTGTGAATCGTGACCCGACTAGGGTGACCTTCCATCCGGTTTGGCACAAAAGACGTCGTTGGATGGGCACTGGCAGTGCTTCTGGAATAGCCAGTACCCTATCCCGTTCTTTGACCAGTCGGTTGCTAGACAAGTTGGTTTGGTTTTGTCGTAGATCTTCACACCTTCTTGAATTTCCCTGACGATGGCTAGGATATATTTTCTGCATGGCTTGACCGTTGTAGGGGTGATCTCGAATCCGGCGAACTCCACACTGTCCTCCGCGAAATGGAATTTCTCGGAGTTGAGGGTTACACCGTTGGTGGCACAGATGTGGAGCCATTCCACTGCCTGGGAGTATGCATCGGAGATGGTGTCGGACCATAATAGAGTGTCATCTATGCACTTTGTCTTCTTGTTGATGTGGGACACTATGCCATCATACCTGCTGGTGTACCCATCCCCTGAGGCGATGTAGCCCTGGGGGGCGGTGCAGTAGTGGTATCTCCCCCATGGTGTAATGAAGGAGGTGAAGTGTCTGTCGTCCTCGTGGAGTGGTACGGAGTGGTAGCCATTCCAGGCGTCAAATATAGTCTTCTTTGTTTTCATTGGTACTGATCTTGCCTGGTGGAATGGGGATTGGGTGTGGTGTGTCTCCCTTGTGGCGTGTTGGTTGAGGGCCTGGAAGTCAATGGTTCGACGAAGGGAGCCATTCTTTTTGGGGCAGATTACAATCCTGTGGCACCATGTAACTGGGGTTCCGATAGGGACTTTTTCGAGGACGCCAAGCCTAACGTCCCTGTCCAGTCCAGCCTTCACTTCGTCTTGCCAGTGGAGGGGGACAGGGATTGGGTTGTGGTGGGCAGTTGGTGTTGCGAGGGGGTCGATCCTTAGCTGCAGGGGTGGGCCAGTCATGAGAGGGAGTGGCTGGTGTTCGCAGGTGTTAAATGCACTTGAGCGATACAAGATTCTCAGGGATTCCTCTAGTTTGCCTCTGTTTTCTTCCGTAGCCGGAAGTGGTGGTGAGGTCGGGATGGGTGGTGGGGGTGATCTTCTCGGGCACTGGCATGGTCGGTTGGGTGGGGTCATCAAGTGGATGGGTGGCGTAGCCCCTGCCTTTGTTGTGGTGCCTGAATCCGAGATCCTTGCGATGCCTGTTTGGGGGAAAGACTGGTTGATGATCCCTAGGTCGGTGCAGGCTTCCTGGCTGAGGAAGACCTTGCTCACGTTGTGGGTCACATATACCATTTGTCTTGTGGTCCTCCCTGATATGGTGTCGGATAGTCTCAGGATTGTGGCTCCTAAGATTCGCAGGTTGCTGTTGTTGGCAGTATGCATGCGTAGGTTCACTGGTATGAGGTCCTCTGTGGTCAGGCCGAGCTTGTGGAGGATGTTTGTGCCAGCAAGGCAGCTCTGGCATCCTGTGTCAGCCATTGCCTCTATGGAGGTCTTTTTGTTGCCCGTCCTTAGGGTGTGTCCTAGGTGGCAGTAGTCGTCCTTGTTGAGGTCGATGTTGAGCCGGATGTACGGCTGAGGCTTTGATCTCCTCTTTATCCATGACTTCGTGGACTGGTTGTATACATGGTGGTCCAGGGTATATTGGCTTTGTTGGGGTCGGATGTTGTTAGGTTGCATACCTCGTCGAACAGGGAGCTCTCGAACTGCGTGGTGTGTTGTTTGCTATCGCTCCTGCACATCTTCTCAGTGTGGTGGTCTCTTCCACAACCAGTGCATTTTGACCCGAATGCTGGGCACTCTGATCGCCTTATTCGGGTTGGGGCGCTCCTGCCATGGCCTTTTCCTCCGCAATAAGAGCAGATGTCCTCCTTTGGTGGGTGTACCTTCGTGTTCTGGGGTTTCTTCTGTCGCTTGTATGTGCTTCCCAGTGCTTCGGCTGATTGTGAGATGGACAGTCTCGATCCCGACCTCTTCCCAGCCTCCTTGGCTTCCACGAAACGTAGGGCTTGTTCCACTGTCATCTCCTGGTTGGCGTCCCCGAGGAGGTCGATTTGTATCTCTGTGTCAGCAAGCCCCCTGCATAGTACGTCTGCCACGTTCTCCTCGGAGTAATCTACAATGTGCCCACATACACTGCATGGTTTCATGAATTTACATACACTTGCCTGTCCTCTCAGTCGTGCGCCGAATGCCCGTATCGGCTCATTGCGATCCTGTTTCATGTTATGGAGCGAGACTCGGGTGACCATGGCATTCTCTTCCCTCACCGCCAGTGCCTTCATGGAGGCAAATACTTCGTCCTCAGTCTTTCCGGCCAGGGTGCCCCCCGCGTTACGGGTGAGGTCTCTGCGCAGCTGATCGTCGCAGCACTCTAGCAGTTGCATGACCAGGTCCGGTCCGACTAGCTTGGTGGCCCTAACGTAGTCACCCCACCTTGATCTGAAGTATGTCCAATCTTCTGAGGTGCCTGCTGATGTGATGTGTGGCCTTTTCACCTTTTGCACCCTGGCTGTCTGCGGAGGCCCAGTCCTGTGGGTCATCGAGTGTGCTGACAGGAATGCAGCTGCCAGTATTTGGTCAACGTCGGGTATGACATAGTCTCAATCATCGAAGGGGCATCTCATCTCTGCCATCCTACGTAGTGGTGTGCTCCAATTGGGGTCTGTCGATCTCGTCTCTTGGTCGCCTCTTTCTGATAGGTGGGGGACCTCCTGGGCTCTTCAACGTGTTGCCCTTGGAGTCTGTATACACATAGATAATAAGGGGGTCGCCCTCTTTGGTCGCGATGCCACTGAATAAGAATTGGTAGTTCACGAATAGCAATGTGTATACAGACTGGCTAGTAATGTGATGCGCATGCGTACATGTAGGACAATGATAATAGGTACGGATCGATTGTGTGTGAGTGTATGTAGTTAGTATTGTCTAATAATAGTCCCTTCAAAAAGTCCTTGGACGTCTCCCATGGTACCTGTATGGAAGAAGGGAACAAATAGAATACGATTCTGTATAGATTAAATGCGGTCACAATTAACGACCACTTTCAGATGCCCTTCATTGAGGACCTTTTAAACTATGTGGCGGAAGCAACTTGGCTGATTTAAATAGGTTTTACCAGGTGCCCCTGTCGACAGACTCGCAGGAGAAGACAGCCTTTTGTTTCCCTTGGGGAAAATTTGCATTCAAGCAAATGCCCTTTGGGCTCAAGAATGCGCCCGCTGCGTTCCAGAGATATATGCTGAACACACTCTCCCACCTCCCAGTATGTAGCGTGGCATACATAGATGATGTAATAATTTTCTCACCCAATTGGAAGAGTCAAATTGATCACATACGAGTAGTGCTAGATGCCCTTAGAGTGGCAGACTGACGGCCAATGCCTAGAAATGTGTGTGGGGTGCCCAATCGTTGGAGTATCTGGGGCATCACATTGGCATGGGTAAAGTGAAGGTGCCTGAAGTAAGAGTTAGAGCGATGAAGGATTATGTTAGACCAACTACTCAAAAAGGTTTGAGGGCATTCCTGGGGACAGACGGCTACTACCAGCAATTCGTGCCCGATTTTTTCCCCGGCAGGCTAGCCCCTTGTTCGGAGCCCTGAAAAAGGGATCCCCTGTTAAGATAGAGTGGGGAGAATCTATGAGCGATGCCTTTGTTTACTTGACCAATGCGAGCACACATTAACACTGCCTAGGGAACAGGACCAACACCTGGTAAAAACTGATGGCTCCATGGAAGGAGTAGGAGCAGTGCTGTCCATCATGAGGTACAATGAGGAGAGCCTAGTGGCCTATTACTCCAACAGCTATCTTCAGCGGAGAAAAACTACACTGTCACTGAGCTGGAGTGTATGGCAGTGGTTAGGGCGATCGACCACTTTGCCATCCACCTGCTGGGGCATGATTTCACACCGGTGATGGATCACCGCACCCTAGCTGCCCTCCGTAACTCAGGCAAGCTCAATTGATGCTTGCTACAGTGGGCGTTGGCACTCCAATTTTGCACATTCACAGTGAAATTCCGACCAGGAATAGACCATTCGAACACAGATGGACACAGTTGACAGGACTGGGAAGAGATAGGCTCATCAGAAACGGCAACAGTCTTAGGAGAGGGGGAATCATGGATATAGAAGTCCACCCTCCACATACAGCACCAGCAGAGCCATCCCATGCAGGACGCACACCTAGCAAGGTTGACCAGGATCCTGATGGAGAAGACCTAATAAAAGAGAGAATGATAAAGCGTTAATGTCTAACACATTAGAACCCATCTGCCTAATTAATTATCAATTTATTGACTTACCTGAACACCTGTATGTAATACATTTGTGTCTTGTCTGTGTATGTTGCCCACCCACTTGTGGTTCACCTTAATTACTTCCTGGCAGTGTGGGTATTTAAGCCCAGCTGCCAGGCCTGTCTAGTTGCTTAGATTCACAATCAGAAATCCAAATTATCTCTGAAATTCCTTGAGTTATTAGGGTGCTTGGCTACCACATTGAATGCACTTATCACTTCTTTCTAAGATTACCTAAGTTTATTAACTATAATACTCAATTCTCCAAAAATATCTCTATAATCCAAAGAGGTAGAGCCTGAAAATCCAGTAGCAACACCCCAGAAGAAGTTGAATGATCCAAGAGAGCCAACTTCTTCCTTGTCAGGGTCACCACTGGAACTGGCCCTCTTCAGACATATTCAATTGATTGCAACAAAAGTGGAGGTACACAGAAAGTACTACCCTCACATTCAGGATTCGAGAGACTCACTTACAGAGGAAGGAAACAGCAAGTAACTTTTTAATACAGAGATAGAATATTCAACTTGCATGACGCGGCTGCACCAGGCTTTAACAACAGCCTCCAGCGGGCCTTTTTATTCTAGTCCTTCTAATTTTTTTTGAATATGTGGCATTTCTTTTTCTCCTATCTTGGACAGCGTGATACAATTCTGGGGAACTGACGTTAAAAAAATGTGATCTAAAAAATTGTGCTCGCCTTCCGGGTTGTGTAGTACCCTCCTTCCCCCACCCCCCACCTGGGTCAATTTAATACTTTTTGAAAGTATATTTGGGGTTGGCGATCATCGCTGACCGCCCAACTGTAGACTGGAGGAGAGCCTCTTTCAAACATGAAGTGACATGATGGAACAATAATGCACTGTATTAAAATGGCTATATCAAATATTCACTTGCTCTGAAACAACCTGCAGACACATGATTTAATCTTGATACTGCTGAGCCTGTTAAAGGCCACCACATATACTACAGCACAGTGTGAGACTATGTAACACTAATAACAATCAACAGTACTTAATATAGCATTATGAGTGTCCCGCTGTTCAAGGAGTGGGGAGGGGAGGTGACCATCATTCCTCAGCTCGCCATACAACAGTTCCTTTCTCCTCTACCACTACTTCCCTACCCAGTACACAACACACTTGCTCACCTCTTCCTTCGCTGCATCGCTTACTCCCTCCACACCCTTCCCCAAAACCAATGCCACCATTCTGTCCTTACCCACTCTTCTAAATTCATCCAGCCACTCTACTACCCCTACAATTCCACACACCCCATCCATCAGTACCAGCCGATCTCTCTCAAATACCCCGCACATCACTAAGATATATTCCACATCTTCCCCTGCTCCACTATCACACATGATACACCTCTCAGCCCTAACTACCCCTCATCTCTTCTTATACTCAACCCAGCTGATGCAGTCCTCAGTCTAAATTGCAACTGCACACCTTCCTGACCATGGACCTCATATACCTCTCCACCCCTGCACCATTCTTTGCCAATTTATAAAACTTTAGTGTACTCTTGCCATTTAGTTCCTCCTCCTCCCAATCCTTCTCATTTCTCACCTTCATTTTCCCCTTCCACTTATGTACTGACCAAACCTCGTTGTTTAGCTCATATTTTCTCCTCAAGATCTCATATTCTTCCCACCATTAGATTACTCCATCCTCTCTAATTTTATTTACAACTATTTTTTTTTACCAATCTGCTCTGTTCCAACACCTCTAATCTCTTACCAAATAAAACCTTCATCTCTTCCCGCCTCTCCTCCAGCTTCCTCCACCTCATTTCTCCCCATATTGCTAGTCCTGCAACTGTATTACTTGCCCACAACAATCTCCTACCCACTCTCATCTATGCTGACTCCAGCATTATGTCCTCCTGTCCACCACACTTCGGCGGCATACTCCATACTAGGTCTCACTAGAAGCTCCCACACCATTCTTCCTCTGTCTACTTCCACCTGTCCATTCACTCAACTCATCCATGTCACCCACTCTTCTGCCTCCTTTGCCATCTTCTCTAACTGAATATTACCCTTTAGCTTCCTATCAAACCATACACCCCAATATCTCCTCACCAATCCTCCAAAGCACTCCTGCTTCCTTCTTCTCTACTACCATGATCTTACTCTTCTTACTGTTAAAATTCATCTTCCACCTTAACACATACGCCTGTACCACATCCAACATAACTTGCAGTTCCACCCATGAGTCCATCAGGACAACAACATCATCTGCATACATAAGTGCCCCACACCAACAGCCTTCCACCTTGACTCCTAGCTCAGCTCTCCACAACTCCTCTGCCATTCCCATCAAATAAATATTGAACAGAAGTGGAGACAAAGGACATGCCTGCCTAACTCCATTCTCCACAGTGAACCACCTTGATCTCCTTCCGTTCAATATCACCATCGTCTCCACCCCACTATACAATCCTAGACATATCCTCACAAGTTTCTCCTCTACTCCATATTGCCTCAACTTCTGCCACAGTCCCTACCCCCACACACTGTCATATGCCTTACTTATGTCCAGGAAAGTCAGATATGAATCATTCTTCTTGCTCTTCCTCACTTCACAAACTCCTCTTAACACCAACCACTGGTCGGAACATCTCCTACGGCTCCTAAATCCTCCTTGTGCTTCCATCAAAAGCCTATCCTCCGCAAACTTACCCAACCTCCTCGCCAACACTCTCGCCAACACCTTCACCACACTACAAACTAATGCAATTCCCCTATAATTCCCTTCTTCATCCTCATCGCCATCATTGTGGAGAGGTATCAAACTCCTCTTCCAGTCTACTGGACAGCACTCAATCGTCATCACCACATTCATCACCTGCACCATCACCTCCACCAATCTTCTACCTCCATACATCAGCATCTCATTCAACATTCCATCAGGGACTGGTGCCTTTCCTCTCTTCAAACACTTCATTACCTCTACTACTTTTTCCTAACTTACTTCTTCACAGATACCCAACCCAAGCACACTCACTTCTCCTATCTCTAATCCTGGTACTGTGGCATCCTCTTTTTTCCTCCCCAGCTCTTCCCAGACACCTCCAACACCTCGTCTTCCTCCTCCACAATCCTTTCATCATCTTTCACTCCCTTTATCCTTCTCTTCTTCCTCTTTGCTCTCAAATCATTCCAAAACAGCTTACAACGAGTCCCACCTTGCTCTCTAATCTTCTTTATAGTTCTCTTCCTCAATTCCTTCTTATCTTTCCTAATAGTCTTTTTCGCTTCCTTTCTTGCTCCTCTATAGTCATCCCATAGTTGTGTCCTAATGTAGCCTCTCTCTCTCTCCCCTCTCTTCCTTGCTTCCCTCAGCCTCTTACATTTCCCCTTCCTAACACAAATTAACCACACCACATCCTTGACCACCATCCCTCTGACCTGTTTGTAATCTTCTTCCTTCCAATTCCTTTCTCCGCTGCAGCCAAAACTTTCTCCTTCCAGCTACCCCACATCTCTTCAAATATGTTTCCTCGCAACTCTTGCTCAAGCTCTCTCACCTCCTCTTCCCTACCCATGAAGATTTCCTCCACTGCCTCCTGATACTCCTCACAGTCTAGCTTATTGTCAACTCTCCATTTATGTCGCTCTCTTCTCACTTGTACCTCTCTCCTACCACACGTAATTTCTCCCCAAATAATGTTATGGTCCGACCCCACATCCAGCTTGCCTGAGTCCTCCTAGCTACATCCATGTCCTCATTAAACAACATATAATCTATGACCGACTTTCTCTCCCCACATTCCCATGTCCACCTACCCTCATGGCTCTGCAACTCATTCCCTACAACCAGACCTCCAACCCTAACAATCTCAAACAACCTCCTTCCATACTGTTTGGGTTGTCCTCCACAACGGAAGGGTAAATAAGTCGGGCCTACTAATCTCACATCCCAAATATTGAAATTGAAGCCTAGAATATTGAAACTTGTATATAGTAGGCCAACATCCAAATTCTAACTTAATCCAATCTTTGCATTGAAGTCTCCCATCATAACAACATCGAAACTTTTCTCTTCATACATCACCACATCTTCCTGCAATACCGCAAAAATCCTCCGTCTCTCTCACTCTCACTCCTTCTGGGTTCAAATGCACTACCCCTACCATAGTTTTCCTTCTCCCTGCTAAGCTCAACTCCACCCACAGCAAATCTTCTCTTGACTTCCTCACCCTAGAATCTATACTCTTATGCACAAGAACTCCCACATCTCCACTCGCCCACCTGCCACCCTCTTTATACCTGCCATACCACTCATATCCTGCCACGCACACTTCGTCCTCCTTTTGCAAAAATGTCTCGGCTAATCCGAGTACATCAAACTTTTTCATTCCCAACACTACCTTCAAATCCACCTTCTTTGACCACCATTCTCTACAATTAAACAAACAACACACTCAATCACCCAGTTTCCCTATTTCGTCCCTCCCACCCCCCAACCTCCTTACCTTTTTGCACTCACAACTGAGATTTGTCCTTCAAGATCATGATCTTGGACATATTCTCATTGGCCAACCGGTGCTCCTTCCTTGATGGATGAATCCCCTCCCAGTGCTCCATCACCTGATAGTCCTTGCCTCTCTCCAACCCTCTCTGTGTTGTCCGCCAGATTGTCTACCCCCGGTAGCCCACATGTACCAAACCGCGGTGAACACGATGTTCCCTTTGACTCTTCCCACTGGCCTCCATCCACACTCCCACCACTCCCCACCACCCTTTTGCATACCAACTTCTTTCCCCGTGTGCCTTCTCCTGCTGTTTCACTTGCTGGAGACTCTTCATTTACTGCTGCTGATTCACCCCTGCACCATATATGCTCATTTCAGCCCAGACTCTCTTTCCTCCTCTTGTGTCTTCCTCACTTTCTCATGATGATTGGCCTCTCTACCTGTTTACTAAAGACCTCCTGAAAATTTTCTTCTTCCCTCTTCATAATATTCTCATTGCTTTACCACCTTCTCTATTTTATCTTCCTTACCATCTGGTTCGACTTCCTCCAAGCCCCAAATGATTTAGCTTCTTCCCAAAACTTCGATCCTTCCCTGCTTGTATTCCACTTGATTCTCCAACTCTTCCACCCTTAGCAATATATTCATGAGTACACCTCCCATTTCATGGCTTTCCATTACATTAAAGTTAATCCAGACACCAGCATTCTCCTTATGTAACAGTTGCTTTAGCACCTCCCTCATCAGCAGCTGTCTTGTGTTAATTAATGTTTATAAATCCTGCGCCATCTCTTTCTGCCCGATACTGTTCTAGTTAACAGTTCCTCCTTCTTAAAAACAACCTTGTCCTTAAAAAACCTTACTACTGTTCTGTCTCGTGCATCCTTTCGAACCTTCAAATCAACATTCATCCCAACCAGTGTTCCTTCCCTCTTTTCCGAAGCTTCAGCTACTTTTTTGTCCACATTTGCCCTAACCAAAAAATTTCCACTCCGGGAACAACGAATTTTCCTCACCTAACCTCTTGATATCTTCCTCAGCTATCACAATGCAACTTTGATGGTACCATTCCCCGCAAGAACCTTCACATCCAATCGATCTTGAACCTTCCCCTCAGAGTTGTTTTCATCCTTAAGACACACGACTAACTTCTCTTCCACCTCATGCAGTTCGTTGTTCACTGCCATCTTATTTTTATTTTTTATCACCCCACCCTTAAAGCCTCGACAAGTAGCAGAAAGTGTTGCAGGAAAAAGTCCGCAAGAGGGCGTCCAAACTCCACAGAAAAGAGAGGGAGATACAGATGATGACGATTATTTCCATAGCGACCTAAGTTGATAGTCACTGCCGTTATCCATCATAATATTCCGCATGCCTGTTCAAATAATAAGGCAAACCCTCGAATATCATGCACCTGATCAGCTCGTGGCATTGAAATGCGGTATGGCTATATATCCAGAATGCCAATAAGATGGCATAGTTGAAAAGTACAAAAACTTAAATTGTATAAGACTAGTTTTGTGATGCACTTTTTAATGTAGGTAAATCAAGTCATGCATAAGATAAGGTACTTTGTGTTAATGCAGTTTTTCTATTCAGTTTTTACTTCTGTACTAATTCGTTAACAGAAAATGGTACCTGTGAAACTGAAGATTGGTTGTCTTCAAACGACGGTGAAAAGATGCCGCACGTGGAACTAATGGTTTTAATTTTGTCTCGTGTGAAAGGAAAAATAAGCGTGATTCCATTAGAGAGACATGGATGAAAAATTACAGAGAAAAGTTATTTACTGCCATGGTAAAATTCGCTATTGGAACTGGAGGACTTTCCTCCCATGATAAAAAGATGTTGACTCTAGAGGATGCCATTTACGATGATCTGCTGCTCTTACTTCATTTGCATTACACCTACAAGCCTCACAATAAAAGTGCTGCAGAGTTTTGCGGCACTGGACAACCATTACAGCTTCTCTTATCTCCTTAAGTGTGATAATACTTTCGTAAACTTGGAGACAATTTTGAGAGAGTTGAGGTGGCGAAGATCAAATAAACTGTATTACTGGGGATTTCATGTTAAGAAAGCTGAAGTTCGTAGGAAGGGGAAATGGTCGGAAGAGGTCTGGTTTCCGTGTGATACTTTTTCCCCTTATGCTATGGGTGGTGGATACATATTGTCTCAAGACCTTGTAAGACGAATAGCAGCCAGCTCTGATGATCTTGTCCACTACACCAATGACGATGCAGCAGTTGGAGCATGGTTGAGTCCTTTTGACATAGATAGCCATCATGATAAAATATATAACACATACCCACTCTATTCTAAATGTTCCGATAGTCAAGTTTTGCTTGCTGAAAGAAATGTAGATGATATGTTTGCCATGCAAAGGTCATTGGATAATGGGAAAGGAATATGTCCTTGAGAACGACATAAATAGACTCATTATGGTCACTAACTAGATGCTTAATAACATTGGAAATGTCAGGAAATTGTATCGTACGATCATTGATGCAATTGGAACAAATGCCTAATAACAGGAAGTGACGGTTTGCTATGTGAAGCAAGCCAAGCAAAACACGTCCTTCTGAATAAAGTTCTATTCCTACATTAGCACTAAACAAACAGTCGGGCCAATCAGAATATTAGAATCCGGCATGTAGTGAACTGCATCATCAGCTGTTAAGTTTCAAGTAAACATTGGCATTCAAATGGGTGAAAATAAGTTTATTGTAGCCTTGGAAACTCCCCCTGTTTGTGGTATTTATCTGCTAAAGCATGCAGGGATGCCAGGGCGAGGACAATGCGTAGAATCAGGTATAGGCCAGAAAAAAATGTTATAGGGCTAGCTAGTACAGCTCCACATGTCTAGTGGTTTTCAACTGGATGTACCAGGATTTTGGTAGCTAGTAGTTTGATATAGTAGTATTGACTAGCCAGTTATTTAGCACTGCTGTCATTTGGTAGCTGCGATATAACTGTAGTTGAAGAACTTGAACATCTGACTGGTAGAATTTAGGAAGTGCTGTGAGCAGCTGTTTAGCAAACATGGCATTTGTGGATGAGAAATTCATTGGGTTGTTTGTGCACTGCTGTGTCAGTCAAGAGAGGCACCACAGCACTCGCCTGAGAGGATCCCTGGCACATGTGTTTTATGTTTGTAGAGCCCATTGTGTTTTAGCTTAGGTATAGTTATATAAGACCCTTAAAGATATACCCTTATAAGTTATAAACTGAGAATTTAAGACAAGTTGGAAAAAATTGGGGCATCAGCTTGATTTGAACCTGAGCCCATTTGATTTCTGGGTAAGGTACTCAACCATTTAGCCACAGGCACCAAATAGATTAGCTCTCCTCCAAACAGGTACTTGAATACATTCACAGCCACAAACTGTCTCAGTTATGGGTATGTGTAATCTATCTCCTCCCTTAATTGTTTAACCATGCCTGGTGCAATATGGTAAGGTGGAGACCTAATGGGGTAACAATCCTTTACCAGGATCTCAGCAATCTCATTCTTAGCTTGGCCCAGCTCTGTTGTCACTATGTCTGGGTACTCGGTGAGAACATCCCTTAATTCCATCTGCTGGGCCTCGGCCAGATAAGGGTCTCCCATTCATACTTTACCAACTGGCTCATGTATCTCCTCCTCATCTGCTACCACCACCCTAAATAGATTAGCTTTCGGTTCAACCCACTTTTTAAGGCGGTTTATGTGTACAGTCTGCTTTGTGTATCTATTACCAGGAATTAATATCACGTAGTTGCATTCTGACATTTTGGCAAGTACTTCAAAAGGCCCTTCCCAGATACTGTGTAGTTTACTGGTTAGGCCAGGTGTGTGACATAGGACTAGCTCACCAGGATCTAGTTGACTAGGCTGTGTGTTAAGGTCATAGACTTCTTTAGCTTTCCTCATAGCCATCATCTCTTGACTGTTTGCGACCTTAAACAATTCTTCCAATCTCTTTGTCAGCTCACACACCGCTAATTTCTCCCCCAATCCAACCATCTTTTATGCTTTCTAATGGCCCTCTCATGGTCCTCCCATGAACTAATTGATATTGGGAGTACCCAGAAATCTTGTGGGGGGTCACCCTATAGGCCAAGAGACAGTACTGCAACAACTTATCTCACTGGCCCTGGTCAATTTTTATCAGTTTCAGAAAACGGTGCCACCTTTCCAGGACACTGTTGCTCTGGGGGTGGTAAGGGGTTATTTTCAACTGCTAGTAGTTTCAGAGGCTTTTCACACCTTATGAGAAATATGGATCCTTGGTCAGACAAAAG
This sequence comes from Cladorhizidae sp. MBARI D1340-BT2, assembly GCA_028752905.1. Taxonomy (NCBI): domain Eukaryota; kingdom Metazoa; phylum Porifera; class Demospongiae; order Poecilosclerida; family Cladorhizidae; species Cladorhizidae sp. MBARI D1340-BT2. The sequence continues at coordinate 35,873,775 of JAQNBH010000008.1, forward strand.
CTCTACAGGTGTAGCGGTGTGTCAGATCACCTCGATTAATCCCTCAGCCACACTTTCAGCATCCCCCCGTCTGAGTGGAATAGCATAGGGGAACCTAGACCCAAGAGACACATCACCGTGAGAATATATGAAAAACCTGTCTTTGTCCTAGGCATCTTTCTCACCAAGTCCCAAGCCATTCTCTGATATAGCTCGGCAATGATTGGAGTAGTAATGATGGGCACTTTCTGGGATAACTGTCTGCCCGTTTTTTGACTTTCAGGACAACTGGTGCAATATTCTTTAATGTCCTGTCTTATACCTGGCCAGGTGAAGTGCTCAGTAAGGGCGGGCCTCATTTTGTTGTGGCTAAAGTGACCAGCCAACAACCCTCTGTCACTAAGGTCCAACAAGTGATGCCTTCTTTGTTTGGGCACCACTACCCTTACCAGTTCCCTCTTCCAAGACCAGTAGCCTTCACGTGAACTAACATGCCATTGTCCATGCAGTACCCTTCTTCACCATTCCCTGCCTTCCTCCAACAGTCCATAAGCATGTCATTGGTGAGCAATTCCTTCAGTTGCATGGATGTATTATCTTTTGGCAGGGAGCTGACGATACATTTTCCACTCTGTGCTGAGGTCAGAAGAGACAATGGCTGCCTTCTCAAATTCAGTTCCGTCCAAAGATTTAGCTGGTAAATCTCTGCCAAACTGTCCAATGAGAGTGAACTGTCTCCATATAAAGGTAGCTCATGAGTAGAGAGGCTGGGTACTTTCTTCGTATCAAAAATACTGAATGCTGATAACACATCTTTTGAGGAGGATCTAAACCGGCTGGATATGTTATCTTTGATGAGTCTGATAAAAGGCTTGCCCACTCTTTCTTGAAAAGAGCATATTATATCTAAATGAGTGACTGTAGGTGGTATGGTAATGTTCTGAGGTTGTGTATGCCTAGAAGAGAACACATATGGGCAACAACTTTTCCCACAAACACCGAACCTTGGTCAGTTAATATCTCCTCAGGAATTCCTGTCCTGGAGAAGACAGCTACCATGGCTTCTGCAACCACCAATACTGTCACTTTCTTTAGTGTTAAAGCTTCCGGGTGCTTTGTTCCATAATACATGCATGTTAGTATATATTTGAAGCCTGATCTTGACATTGGAGGATGTCCAACAATGTCAAATGCCAGTCCACGAAATGGTGTGGTAATCACCGGCAGGGGCTGCAGTGGTGCTTGCTTGTGGTGATGTGGGGCTGCATTTTGGCACTCTAGGCTGTTTGGTGTCTGCTGTGATGCCTGACCAAGTGAAGTGGTGTTGTATGCGATTCTGAGTTTCCTGCATCCAAAATGTCCACCAGTGAGAGCTGAGTATGCTAGTTTGAGAATGTTTGAGCGCCTGGTCTCTGGCAATACAATTCATGTGGAACACAGTCCTATCTCGTCCATTTCCTGATGAACGAGGAGTCCATCATCCCAAATGTATCCTTTCTCTTGCTTGCTTGCTAAGTTCCTGATATGCTGCAGAGAGGGTTCGTTCTTCTGTTGCTCACCAACTCCTGTCTATCAGAGTAGTCTTGGGGCGATTGGGGTAGTGGCTCCAGATCTGGCAGACTGACTCTAGTACAGCCAGCACAGTAGTCTTGGGTGGAGGGTCAGTCTGGAACATCTCATCCTCAAAGTCAAAAATACCCTACAGATTGATAATGTCTGCACCCTATTGTTGAGTGTCTTCATCTTCCCTCTGTAAAGCTGCCTGTTCTTTGGCCTGCTGATCTGTGGTGAGATATACTGTATGAGCTTGCTCAGTGTTGTACAGATGAAGTAAGTAGTCAAGAAGTTGCAGGTTTACTCCCAGCAGAGCATCTGCATCTAAGTTGTGCAACAGCAACTGTATAAGTACCAATATGCTTTCCTACCTGCAACTTAATGTCTGCCAATGGGTAGTCTTGAGTTGTCTGGTCAAATGCTGCCAGTCTCATTTTCATCCCGATTATGTCCTGGGTTCTGATGTGCTTACTGTGCACCAATATACCTGAGATGCGAGGGCTTATAGTTGGAGTGGGGGAGGTGACTCATCTCACTTGCATTGGACAGTCTGGCTTCTTATGACCTTTCTGTCTGCAGCCAAAGCACACCACAGGACAGCTGTCTGGGTTGCTGCATGAGTGCTCCCAGTGTTTGTCCCCTGGGGTCTGTTGGAGTAGTTCTGTTTCTGTTGTGGTGGTTGATGATCACCTTTGCAGTACCATTGTCTGGGTAGTCTGCTCTCTCCGTAGGAGTTCCAGAGTGCTAGCTTGTCTTCCATGAATGATCCACATTTATGGTACAGAGGTCGGCTTCTTATTAGACACATAATCAGCATCAACAAGATTAAATGAGGACAACAACTTGCCAGTAGCCATCCTTTGGTTTGCTTCTTTCACAGTATTGCAACCTTCCAGGAATCTGTTGAATAGCCACTGCAGCTCTCTTGCAGTCTCTGTGGGTGGTTCATTGTGCATCCTCCTGTATCCCCAGAACTATCTTTGGCAGGCTTCCTTGGATTTACCCAGTGCAGTAAGTAGTGCTTCTTTTAGTGTGGGGTAAGACATCTTCGCTTCGGTCGAAATGTTGACAGTGTATGCCTACAAAACTTTCCCAATCAATAGGGGGATGAGGCAGAGTGGCCATGTTGCTGTGTCCACTTTTGCTGTAGTCATGATTTCCTCAACCTTGAAGAGGTAGCATGCTGGTTGGTCAGAGTCACACCATGGTGTCAATGATTGTGCCAGTTTGTCTAGCTACTGCCTTTGCTCTTTAGCTTCCTCTTTTTCCATACGTTCCTTGGTCAGATTTTTCTCCTGGTCCAGTCTAGCAGTTTCCATCACTTGATGACCTCGCAGCTGCTCTTCTTGGAACTGTTTGTGGTTTTCTGCCTGGTTCTGCAGATCATCTAGAGTAGTCGGATTCTGCCGTAGTGTGTCTTGCTGGACCTGGAGGAGTTGTTCAGTCTATATACTACTACCATACAGTAGCGAAGCATCAGGAGTGTTCCAGGCCTTTAACATGTTGATATGAGCTATTCTTCTCTTACCTTTTATTTCAGGTATCACTATGGCTAGTTCATGTGCAACAGAGCTTACTTCCCTGGTTATCTCAAAGGGGCCATCCCACAGGTCGTCTAGCTTTCCGCTCAGATTAGGGGCTCAGACTAAGACTAGCATGCCTACTTCAAGTTCACAGGCGCATGCCTTTTAATCATACTGGGCCTTCATGGATGCTTTGTCTGACATCTCTTTCCACCACTACCGGTCTCATCTCTATCAGCTTCTCTCCGAGCTAGTCTACCCATTCTACTATGGTCTTCTGGTCCTTCTCCCCACTCAGCCAACCTTTTCACCACATCCAGTGGTCCTCTTATTCAATACTACCTCAAATAGAGAGAACCCGGTATTTGCATGGGGAGCGCTTTTATAAGCGAATAGGAAGTACTTCAATATGTCATCCCATTACCTCTTATGCTCGCTGCATTTCCTCAGCATGTTCTACGACCCATAACAGGGTTCGATCCATTTGTGGGTGGTATGGAGACGTACTCAGCTGTTTGACATCGAGGAGTCAGCACAACTATTTGGTGAGGTGCCCCATGAAGACAGAACCTTGGTCTGTCAATATTTCCTCTGGAAATCCTGTCCTGGACAGATCTCCATCATGGCCTCTGCAACCGTCTCTGCATCTACCCTGCATAATGCGACTACCTCAGGGTATTTAGATGCAAGGCACATACATGTGAGTATATATCTGTTGCCAGACTTGGCCTTGGGCAAGGGACCTACAAGGTCAAAAGCCATTCTTGCAAAGGGGGTAGTGATAACAGGGAGGGGACAGAGAGGAGCTATGTGAGAATTTTTTCTAGCTGCCTTTTGGCATTCTGGGCATGATCTACTCCAGGCTTTGGTGGTCTTTAGAAATACTGGGCCAGGTAAACAATCTGGCCAAGGCTGCTACTGTCTTTTTGTAAGAAAAATGACCTCCTAGTTTGTTGGAGTGTGCCATAGGATACCTTTCCTCCTCTCTACTGGTATGACCACCCTCTCACTCATGGTGTCGTCCTCCCTTTCCATTCTGTGCACCAGCACTTTGTTCTTCCAAATATATTCCTCCTTCTGATCCACGGCCAATTGCCAGATACTGGCTAGAGTTGGGTCCTCTTCTTGCTGACTACAGAGCCTAAGCTTGTCTGAAGCTTCTTCCTGAAGCTCGGTGATAGGGATATCTATGGGCTCACCGTCATGTGTTCAACCCCCCCAACTTTCTCATCCCCAAACATTTCGTCACTAAATTGAAAGGGCATGGTACCTGACTCTGCATTGAGCTCTGTGTCTAGGGTTGTATCCTCTTCTTGCTGACCACACAGCCTAAATTGTCTGAAGCTTCTTCCTGAAGCTCGGGGATAGGAATATCTATGGGCTCACCGTCCTGTGTTGCTTGTATTTCAACCTCCCCAACTTTCTCATCCCCAAACGTTTCGTCACTAATTTGAAAGGGCATGGCACCTGACTCTGCACTGAGCTCTGTGTTGGCCCATTCCTCTGCTGCCTGACATGCAGCCTGATCCCTTGTGATTAAAGTTAATGAACTCCTGCATCTTATTGTTGGATACCTCCAGCTCCTCTTTGGCCTTCATTTGTTGAACTTCTAGCTCTTAACAGATAACTCATAATGCCCGTATCCATACCCAATAATATTTTTTCCGGGGCATTGCAGATGATGATGCAGTTCATCACATGCCAGATTCTAGTATTCTGATTGGGCCGACTGTTTGTTGCTAATGATGCTAATGTTGGAATAGAGCTTTATTCAGAAGGACGTGTTTTCTTGGCTTCCCTCACTTAGTAAACTGTCACTTCCTGTTATTAGGCATTTGTCTCAATTACAGCAATGATCATATGATACAACTTCCCAACGTTATTAAGCATCTAGTTTGTGTCCATAATGAGTCTATTTATGCCGTTCTCAAGGACTTGAGAACATATTCCTTTCCCCTTATCCAATGACCTTTGCATGGCAAACATATCATCTACATTTCTTTCAGCAATCAAGATTTGGCTATTGGAACATTCAGAAGAGAGTGGGTATGTGTTAAATCTTTTATCATGATGGTTATCTATGTCAAAAGGACTCAACCATGCTCCAACTGCTGCATCGTCATTGGTGTAGTGGACAAGGTCATCAGAGCTGGCTGCTATTCATCTGACAAGGTCTTGGGACAATATGTATCCACCACCCATAGCATAAGGAAAGAAGGTATCACACAGAAACCAGACCTCTTCCAACCATTTCCCCTTCCTACGAACTTCAGCTTTCTTAACATGAAAGCCCCAGTAATACAGTTTATTTGATTTTCACCGTCTTAACTCTCTCAAAATTGTGTCCATGTTTACGAAGGTGTCATCATCGCACTTTAGGAGATTAGAGAAGCTGTAATGGTTGTCCAGTGCCACAAAACTCTGCAGACTTTTATTGTGAGGTTCTTGTAGGTGTCATGCAAATGAGGTAAGAACAGCAGATCATCATAAATGGCGTCCACTAGATCATGGGAGGAAAGTCCTCCAGTTCCAATAGCAAATTTTACCATGGCAGTAGATACCTTTTCTCTGTAATTTTTCATCCATGTCTCTCTAATGGAATCACGCTCTGTTTTTCTTTTCACACGAGATGAAATTAAAACCATTAGTTCCATGCGGGATCTTTTCACCATCGTTTGTAGACAACCAATCTTCAGTTCCACAAGTATTGTTTATAGAGTTAACAAATCAGTACAGAAGTCAAAACTGAATAGAAAAACTGCTATACAGAGTATCCAAACAACATAAAATACCTTGTCTTATACGACTTGATTTACCTACATCTAAAAGAGTGGGCACAAAAGTGGTCTCAAGCAAACCACAACCTGCAAGTTTCTAGCACATTCTGCTACTTGTCCAGGCTAAGGGGGGAAGAGTGCTGAAAAGGTATATAAAAAAAGAAATAATTCTCCCCCCCCCCCAAAAAAAATGGCGGTGAACAACGAACTGCATGAGGTAGAAGAGAAGTTAGACTTGTGTCTTAAGGAAATCAGAGGAAGGTTCAAGATGGATTGGATGTAAAGGTGGAGAATGGTATCATTAAAGTAGCATTGGATATATAGCTGGGGAAGATATCAAGAGGTTGGGTGAGGAAAGTTGGGTTTGTCCTCATTGTTCCCAGAGTGGAAATTGTTTCATTAAGGCAAATGTGGACAGAAAAGTAGCTGAAGTTTCGAAAAGAGGGAAAGACCACTGGTTGGGATGAATGTTGATTTGAACGTTCGAAAGGAGGCACGAGACAGAACGGTAGCAAGGTGTTTTTTTATGGACAAGGTGGTTTTTAAGAAGGAGGAACTGTTAACTAACATAAAAGAACAGTATCGGGCAGAAAGGGATGGCACAGGATTAATACTAACACAAGACAGCTGCTGATGAGGGAGGTGCTAAAGCAACTGTTACATAAGGAGAATGCTGGTGTCTGGATTAACTTTAATGTAATGGAAATGGGAAGTGTACTCATAAATATATTGCTAAGGGTGGAAGAGTTGGAGAAACAAGTGGAATACAAGCAGAGAAAGATCGAAGTTTAGGGGAGGAAGCTAAATTAGTTATGGGTTGTAGAGGAAGTTGAACCAGAGGGTAAGGCAAATAAAACAGAGAAGGTGGTGAAGGAAACAGGATAAGCAAAGTTGGTGAAGGATGGAGGCAATATATATGAGGATATTACGAAGAGGGAAGAAGAAAATTTTCAGGAGGTTATGAGCAAACTGGTAGGGAGGCCAATCATCATGAGAAAGTGAGGAAGATATATACAAGAGGAGGAAAGAGAGTCTGGGGAGAAATGGAGCATGTATGGTGCCGGGGGTGAATCGGCAGCAGCAATGAAGAGTCTCCAGCAAGTGGAACAGCAGAAGAAGACATACGGGGAAACTAGTCAGTATGCAAAAGGGTGGTGGAGAGAAGGGGGAGTGGTGTGAATGGAGGCGAGGGGGAAGAGTCAAGGGGAACATTGTGTTCACCGCAGCTTGGTACATGTTGGCTACCGGTGGGAGTCACTCTGGTAGACAAACATAGGGGTTTGGAGAGAGGCAAGGACCATCAGGTGGTGGAGCACTGAGAGGGGATTCATCCATCAGGGAAGGAGCACCTGTTGGCCAAAGAGAATATGTCCAAGATCATGAACATGAAGGACAAATCTCAGTTGTGAGTGCAAAAAGTTTGTTAAGGAGGTTGGGGGATGGGAAAGGGACCAAAGATAGGGAAACTGGGCGGTTGAGTGTGGCGTTTGTTAATTGTAGAGGATGGTGGTCAAGGGGGGTGGATCTGGAGGTAGTGTTGGAAATGAAGAAGTTTGATGTGCTGGGATTAGCCGACATTTTTGCAGAAGGAAGACGAGGTGATCATGGCAGGATAGGAGTGGTATGGCAGGAATAGAGAGGCTGGCAGGTGGGCGAGTAAGAGGCGTGGGAGTTCTCGTGCATAAGAGTATAGATTCTAGGGTGAGGAAGTCAAGAGAAGGTTTGCTGTGGGTGGAGTTGAGCGGAGTGGGGAGAAGGAAACTATGTTAGGGGTAGTGTATGTGAACCCAGAAGGAGTGAGAGTGAGAGAGATGGAGGGATTGTTTTAGGTATTGCAGGTGGATGTGGTAAAGTATGAAGAGAAAGGTTTTGATGTTATGATGGAAGACTTCAATGTAAGATTGGACTAGGAGTGGAGGACAACCCAAACAGTAATGGAAGGCGGTTGTTGGAGTTGGGTAGGGTTGGAGGTCTGTTTATAGGGAACGAGTTACAGTGCTTGTGAGGGTAGGTGGACATGGGAATGTGGGAAGAGAAAGTCTGTCATAGATTATATGTTGTTTAGTGAGGACGTGGATGTAGCTAGGGTGGTAGTTGAGGACTCAGGCAAGCTGGATGTTGGGTCGGACTATAACATATTTGGGGAGAAATTCTGTGGGGTAAGAGACAGGTACAAGTGAGAAGCAAGCAACATAAATGGAGAGTTGACAAAAGGCTAGACTGGGAGGAGTATCAGGAGGCAGTGGAGGAAATGTTCATGGGTTGGGAAGAGGAGATGAGAGAGCTTGAGCAAGAGTTGGAAGGAAACATAGTTGAAGAGATGTATGGTAGGTGGAAGCAGAAAGTTTTGGCTGCAGCAGAGAAAGGAATTGGAGGGAAGAAGATTGCAGACAGGTCAGAGGGATGGTGGTCAGAGGATGTGGAGAGGGAAATGTAAGAGGCTTGAGGGAAGCAAGGAAGAGAGGGAGGCTACATTAAAACATAACTATGGGCTGGCTATAGAGGAGCAAGAAAGGAAGTGAAAAAGACTATTAGGAAATAGAAGAAGGAATTGAGGAAGAGAACTACAAAGAAGAAAAGGAGCGAAAGATGATGAGGGAAGGATGGTGGAGGAGGAAGACGAGGTTTTGTAGGTGATGGCAAAACACTGGGAAGAGCTGGGGAGGAAAAAAGAGGATGCCACAGTACCAGAATTAGAGATAGGAGAAGTGAGTAGGCATGAGTTTGGTATGCATGAAGAAGTAAGTTGGGAAGAAGTAGTAGAGATAATTGAGTGTTTGAAGAGAGGAAAGGCACCAGGCCCTGATGGAATGTTGAATGAGATGCTGATGTATGGAGGTAGAAGGTTGGTGGAGGTGATGATGCAGGTGGAGGTGATGATGCATGTGATGAATGTGGTGATGAGGATTGAGTGCTGCCCAGTGGACTGGAAGAGGAGTTTGCTACTACCTCTCCACAAGGATAGCGACGAGGATGATGTAGGGAATTATAGGGTAGTTGCATTATGTTGTAGTGTGGTGAAGGTGTTGGTGAGAGTGTTGGCAAGGAAGTTGGGCGGGTTTGCTGAGGATAGGATTTTGATGGAAGCACAAGGAGGATTTAGGAGCCAGAGGAGATGTTCGGACCTGTGGTTGGTGTTAAGAGGAGTTTGGGAAGTGAGGAAGGGCGAGAAGATTCCTGGACATAAGTAAGGCATATGACAGTGTGTAGAGGGAGGGACTGTGGCAGAAGTTGAGGCAATATGGAGTAGAGGAGAAACTTGTGAAGACATGTGTAGGATTGTATAGTGGGGTGGAAACGACAGTGATATTGAACGGAGGGAGGTCAAGGTGATTCGCTGTAGAATGGACTTAGGCAGGGATGTCCTTTGTCTCCAATTCTGTTCAATATTTGTTTCATGGGAATGGCAGAGGTGTTGGAGAGAGCTGAGCTAGGAGTCAAGGTGGAAGGCTGTTGGTGTGTGGCACTTACGTATGCAGATGATGTTGTTCTCCTGGCGGACTCGGGTGGAACTGCAAGCTTTGTTCGATGTGGTACAGGCATATGTATTAAGGTGGAAGATGAAGTTTAATAGTAAGAAGAGTAAGGTCATGGTGGTAGAGAAGAAGGAAGCAGGAGTGATTTGGAGGAATGGTGAGGAGATATTGGAAGAGGTCAAATAAGTGGGAATATAGTTTGATAGGAAGCTAAAGGGTAAGAGAAGATGGCAAAGAAGGCAGGAGAGTGGGTTGGAAAGGTGACATGGATAAGTAGAGTGAATGGGCAGGTGGAAGTAGACAAGAATGGTGTGGGAGCTTCTAGTGCAGGGGCGGATCCGGCCTATTTTACTGACAGTCTTCCAAATCAAGTGCTAGCAGCTTACCTTGTATAAATTATGTACCATTTAAATCGGAATTTTTAAAATCAATGCAAGGTTAAATCAATGCAAGGTTAATTACTTCAAGGATATTAGAAACAGTTAAATGGCGAGTGTTTTTTCGACCAAAAACATCTATTACTTTATCCAAGTCTATTTGCATTGAATAGTGCACATAGAGTAGTGCAAGTCCATTGATCCTGTCTTGAGCCATCGAAGAATGCATATATATATGTCTTCAGACGTGGAGTGCAGACACTGATCGCTCACACTCGCATGATGTAATTGGCAAAGTGCAAATAATCTTCAACAGTTCTGTCAAATTTGGAAACAAGCCCTTGTCCATCAATTTTAATGTTTCCTATGCGGTACATGGCAAGTAATCCTGTCTGCTCCAATGCAGGCTAATTCTGGATCTATGGAGCCAGGAAATGGCAAATCATCGTCATATATTTCTGTGAAGGACAGGAATTCATCCTTCCATTGAGGAATATTACCCATTTGTGACGGAATAATAACATGCCCCTTCTGTAGAGATGGTTGTTCAGTAAAATGGGTTGATAATTCTGACAAAACATGATCCAAAAAGGGATAGTTAGGAATACTCACTAGCACTATTAGCACATACATTGCTGTGGTTAAATTGGCGAGCACAAGATTGGGGTTGCTAAATTTTAAAACCAAACTTTTCAGCCACACCCTCTGCTGCCTCGAACCACTTCTTGTGCTGCTCATCGATTTCACTTCTCACTTCTGCAATGGTATCTTTCACCAATAGGAGAGAATTGTATGCTTGCATTAATTCAATTTCTCTTCCTTGAAGCTTTAGTGTTAGTGCCTTGGTGTATGCCAAGGTTTCCTTGCAAACCAGAAGTGCTATGATGAAGTCGCTACGACTTAAAGAATGGTATAAACCATTTGCTTTAGTGATGCTCTTGCTGTTGAAGTTTTTATCACCCTTAATAGCTTCAAGTGTATCCACCACAGGTTTCAGAAGAATGAAAATAGTGTCTAGTGCATCCAACCTTTCAACCCACCTAATTTGACCAGAAAATTGTTCATAAATGTATAGACCATACCTTGTTCCGGATTGTGGGCATAACTCTGCTATTTTACCATCCAGGACACCTTGTCGTTTTGGTGAGTAGTTGAAAAAAATTGGCCACCTCTGTGAATATTCCGTTCCCATCATGTTTCGTATCATCTATTATAATAATATTATTATGCACACACCTGTACAGAGCAGGCTTTCATGATGCACAGGTTTAGGCTATGGCTGGAACAGTGTACATACTTAGCCATCAGATGGGATCGTCTGATGATGGCAGCAACACCCTTCACTGGACCAGACATGTTCCCTGCACCATGGGAGGCTTTTACCATTTTCTAATGATTTTTGTCAAAATATTTTAAAAAAACTTTTATTGCTCTATTCTATACCTTGATGTATGTAGTTGTTGCATTTCAATGCTCCATTATGAAGTTATGCACCTTTTTGTGCATGCTATTTCACATTATCAAGCTATATACAAAATACCATTTGAATCTTGAAGACGGCGCTCCTGCCAAAGGTAAGCTAACCGTTCATGATAGAAGTCTGGAAAAGGACTCTAAATGAAGCTCTCAGTAAGCTTCCAATTACCATAGTTACCACGCAGCTCTGTGCTGTCATCACATGATCTGCGCATCCTGTCAGGCGACCATCATTATTTCGATTTTTCGATTTTTACCAAAAAATACAAAAAACAACAACATTTTCCCACTTTTCATGGCTTCTCCTGAAAATCACTGTTTTCTGAATCTGGAAATATTCTAACTTGCTTATTTTTTTAATGTATACAAGATTTTAATATATCATTTGAAAGCCCTTTCCCTGCTCTATAACTGCTCTATAAAGTGAATGGCTAAAACTTGTTTAAGTCCATCCATGGTGGAGGTATGCATATGGAATGTCTAGAACTTCTTAAAAATCAGTTGTTGTGCTAATGATCTTTTTAGCCCTTCACTTTGCAATTCTGTGATCACTCTTAAGCACTTCCTAAGTGGGAAGTGGTTAGGACTAAGTGGCCATGAGTTAGAATATTTGCCCCTGATACTGAGGTGGGATCCATAACTTCACCTAGGTAGTAGATATGCAAAATCTGAAGAAAGCACATGTATCTTGATAAAAATTCACCTGCATTGAGAGAAAACCCAAAAAGTTATGACAAATTGTGTCGACCACCCCAGAAATGGTAAACCCCCCCTTAAAACGACACTGACCTCTAAAACAGATAAATTACATAATCACTATATACTGTATCCTTGGAAATGATATTTGTATACCTGCACAAAGACATATCCAATCCTAGGTCACAAACACCATTGGAGATGGTTTCAGCTATAGCTCTCCCAGTCAAACCACAAAAAAAACCCATCAACTCCTCACAAACTTCCTTATGTTGTTTGTTGAAGTACCTCAGGACTAAAGGCATCTGTTCAACATTGCTAGAATTTGTAGCTTCATCAGCCAATATTGAAAAATATTTTGCTACTTTGATATCTTAACTATCTGTTCACAAATGTACTCTCCACAGCAAGATAAGAGCTCATTCTAGATCGTTTTAGACCATTTTTTGGTGCTGTCTTGAAATGCTGCTCCAAAACTGTGTCGCCTGCATCTACACGGAACTCTAGCAGCTTCTGGAAGTTTCCTGTATTGCAATCTGTCTACTGTCATCTCTATGCCCTCGAACAGCAATATTTTGCCTACCACAAAATATAACTGTCTTTAAAATTGACTGTAACTTCATTCTATTCTCTTTAACCTGTCTGGCTGCTGATAGGTTTATTTGCAGCTGTACTGGCACACTCTGACCTTCCACTGACTTCCGAAACTTACTATAAGTAATGATTTCTTATGCATGTCAGAATAGCTTTCAGCTTCCGACTGGCCGAAGTCCACGTATCCAGTGGCTTGTGCAAGAGCCTTATCAATTGCCCACCACTTTTCCTAGTTTGCAATCAAACAAAACACAAGGCAAACAAAAAGCTCCATCAAGAGATGGAGAGTAGGCCAGCCATGGGAATTGAGCAAGCCATTCATAATTAAACGATCTACGCTTCCCAAATTCAGCTTTCTGCAGAAATGGATAGTTCTTTGTAGGCTTCCAGACTTCTGTCAAGTACTTAAACTTGACATCTTTCACATGGCATGATCCTGAATTCATGAAAATCTAGGCTTCTCCATCACCCTCACTTGTCTGCAAGGATCTAGAAAAGAAAACGAAAATCAGGAATTAATGATTTATTCACCTTCCTCTCTGCCCTCCTTTCTTTCCTACCTCAGTAGCTACCTCCCTTATAATTTTTTTACCTTCATTTGTAAAATTTGGTGCGTCAATATTTATTCCAGCCACTTCTTGGAAATCAGAAGTACTTTCTGAGTATTCAACCTGAATGTGTATCTCGGATTTGTTCACCTCAGATTAACTGCAGCAAGGACCTAAGGACACCAGACAACAGGTTTTCAATTATAAGACTTCTCTCCAAAGTCAACCTTCCCTGGTCTGGTAGTCCATAGTAATGCTCTTTCTCTAACTTCATTTTATACATTCATCTGCACAATTCAGTGCATTATCATTACTTGATCCTGCCATGCCATACTGGATCCTGCTATACTTGATCCTGCCATACTTAATCCTGCTACTTCCTGGATATTATAATTACTTTTTGAATGCACAACCAGAACGTTCGCCTCGCGATAAAGCAGCTAGTGAATAAATGAAATTTTTAAAAAAGAACTTACTAGTGTCCTTTTTTTAATTATTTTTTTAATTTATTTATTTATTGCTTCTCAGTATCATAAATTTTGCAGAGCTAGATGTACAGTTGCATATGTGAGTGTGAGTACTGCTGGTCAGCCAGGCTGGTGCACTGACTGTCCTGGCCACGCAAAGTTTCTTGTTGGTCACAAAGTCAAGTAAACTTTTTGATGACCTCCTTTTTTCGGACATTGCCACCTCCATTCCTCTGGTCTTCCTTTTAGGCATCTCATAGTGTCTACTTACTTCTCCTGACTGCACCTAGGATCACTCGGGCTCATTGCACACATGTAACTACTACGCGTGCGCATCTCCGCCCCCGCTCCCGCTCCCCCCTTCCCCTTTCCCACCGATATCCTTTTTGTTTGTCATCTCTCTCTCTCTAGATCAAGAGGGGAAAAAAGCACGAAAACCTAGACGGTCTTCCGGAAGACTGTGGAAGACTGACTTGATCTGCCCCTGTAGTGAGACCTAGTATGGAGTATATGCAGCCAAAGTGTGGTAGACAGGAGGACATAATGCTTGCACGAAGTTGGAGTTAGCACAGATGAGAGTGGGAAGGAGATTGTTGGGAGCAAGTAATACAGTAGCAGGAGTGGCTATAAGGGGAGATATGGGGCGGAGGAAGCTGGAGCAGAGGTGGGAAGAGATGAAGGTTTTGTTTGGTAAGAGATTAGAGGTGTTGGGAACAGAGCAGATTGGTAAAAATGGTTGTAAATAAACAGAGGATGGAGGAATTGGATGGTGGGAGATCTTGATAGGAGTTAAGGGGGTCCACTACCCAAAAAAACAAAAAACAAAAAAACAACACAACTTCTCTCTGCTTCAGAATTTTGATTTGAAATCTTGTATGATGTGTACCTATACACAGACCTACCTTCTGATGCTGTGCCAACTACCCAGCTACAACTGATCCGGACTTAGTGAACATTTAAGATTTCACGAGGACCGTCATATTTGGAGACTAGTTTACTTTGGGATTTCACAACTTACCACAGGGGAAATTACAAAGTATGAAACACAATATAACATTGAGTTTTTTTAAAAATAGTGTGATAATGGATTTTAAAAAACTATTGCAATTTCTTGGTAACATTTTCATTGTTTTTTTTTGTACCTGTTGACATCATACTTGCTTAAAATTAAAAACAGAGAATGCCATCTTGTAGCTCTCATTGAGAGGAAACAGAATCGATATAATTTTTTCTGATTACTCCAAATATGAAGCAGGGAGAACCGTCCTTGGCCAAAAAAAAAACTTTTTCGGGACAGGCATTTTAAGGACTAGTAAGTATTTCAATGGTTGAGCTGACCATACCATTAAAAAAACACCAAAAGTGGTATCATATTACATACTAGAAAAATCAAGAATAGGGAGGGGAAGTTTGGTCTGTCCTATATAGGCCGCTTCCTAGGGGGATGACCAGAATCACTGGTTTGCTTCCCTTGTCGGTCTCCGCGGCCATTGAAACTCACTATTACATGAAGCATCTTCTTCGCAAATCGGGAGTACTCAAGTTAGTATAAGTCCAGAATGGAGCATCCAAATCTTCTCCAATTTGGAAGGCAGCTTCTTGCATGTACTGTCATCATATTTTGGGGGGAAAACAAAAGAAGACATTTCTTTTGGGGGGGTAGTGGACCCCCTTAACAGAGCCGGAGCAAGCTATTTTGGGGTGGTATGGCTGATACTGCCGAGGGAAGTGTGCCTCCTTCCACCAAAGTGGGAATGAGTATTTGAAATGAGAGAAAGTATCATAAATAAAGTATGATAATAATGAGACAGTAAACACCTAGCTACTTAATTAAAAATTTCCAAATAATCTGACTCTATTTTCTCTACTGCTAACACATTCTTTTGCCACAACAGCTAAGTTTAACAAGTCATTTTTTTCTTTCAGGACCATTAAATCATTTAACCTCTTCTGTGTCATTGTGGTTCTGAGGTAGGTCTTTATTCTTCGCAACCCTGAGAAAGAACACTCTGAAGAGGCATTAGTAGCTTGATTACTAATAATATCTTCATTAGAACCCAAACATTACTGAATGCAAGTCGTTGAGCAGAAGATAGCTGTGACAGTGACTTAATGATTTCATTAATAGAAAGCTCTGACTGGTTCTTCTTTTCAGCAAACAAAGTTTGCAAGAGAGATAGTTGTGCCTGCAATTGCATTTTGGAGATGTCGTCCTTATAGAAATCACACACATTGCTTAGCTCTGTGTCATAAGGGCACCCATGGCATGCATTGAGAACAACATTGCATTATACCCTGGTTGATTGAATCTACTGTTAATGGATTCAATAACAAGATCAAGTGCCTCATAGTAAATCCGCCTGTAGTTATCCTCGGGTGTAGAATGAAAGTTAATCCAATCTGGAGCCGCTGAGGAGCATGTCTTTTGCGAGAAAAAGTTGGTGCATCAATATCAAATTCACTTTGGTGTAGCAAAACATGATCGTAGAAGCTCTTAAACTTGTCTTCTTTATGAATGGATTTGAGGACATCAAAAGTTAGCTTTGCCAACTGTTGTCCTTCTGCTGCTGTAATAGTATCATGCTGCAAGCTTTTGCTAAGGTTATCACTGTGCTGCAAAATGAGGGTTCCTGAGGAAATGCCGCAAAAAGGATTGAAAGTGAGCATTTGGGGCTCAATACCAATAATTCTGGCCTTCATTTCACTGTCAATTCGTGAATTCTTGGATTCCTCCCAAACACCGAGGAGAACTTCATAATTGTCTAGCACACTCTGTAGTGATACTGCATAGACTGTCCACCTAGTAGGGCAGAGAACACGAAAGCTTGGTGTATCAGTTGCAAGGTCATGTTTGAGCTTTTGAAATATTGCATCTCGTTTAGGAGACTTCTTGATTAACTTTGTGATTTCAAACACAGCATCAAGACAAGATCTCATAAGTTTACATTTTTTGACAGTATCTCCCACTGCAAGGTTTAGAGCATGACCATAGCAGTTGGTGAAAATTGCTCGAGGTTCTTCATCAGTAAGCTGCTTGGCCACTCCATTCCATACCCCGGTCATATTGGTGGCCCCATCCTAACATTGTCCCTGACAATATTTCAGCTTCAGAATTCATCCAAAGTAAGACATCTTTGATAATACTAACAAGTGAAGAAGATTCAATAGATTCAGTTTTATATAAACCAATGAAATCTTCAGTAACAGTGAAATTGTCATTGACAGAACGAATAACGAATACCCCTTGCTCGATATTAGCAAGATATGTAGCTTCGACAATCATCACGGTGAAGTATGGTGCAGATTGTATTTGACTAGCAATTTCACGAATAACTTGTAGAGACATGATTGAAAGTAATTCATTCTGAATCTTATGAGAAGTGTATTTCGTCTGTTTTTTTTCTCAATAAAAACATTAATGCCTTGAAAGTCCTCTGCTCTCAAAAGCAATAACTGATAGAAGTTGGAATCCAAATCATTATGAGGCCCATCACCTCTCAAAGGAAGACCTTGACATCCCAAGAAACATATTGATGAGATGACTTTCAGCAAATATTCACGGTTGTTTTTGTTTTCTGTGGCTACTGCTTTTGAGAACATGTCAGCCACATCATTGGTTGCCTTCAGTGCTTCAGTTGCTGCTTTGTGGAAATTACTGCTTTCATGTTTGACCAAAACTCGAGTAGCATCCTTCCAATTAGTGAAGCCTTTTACAAGAAAGCTTGCCTCAGATAATCTGGTGAGCCCCATCTTTTCCCCATTTACAGCTTTGCAACAAAGAAAGCAGAAAGCAGAATCATCAGTTGCATCATAATGAATCCATGAGACGATGAAACCAAGATGCTTGAAAAAACCTGTTTTCAGGTTGAGCCTTGCCAAAGAAACGAGGAGGAAAGGAATAATGTTGCGGTTGGAAAGGTTTATCAGGCAAATCCTTGATCTCTTCATGGCTGAAGGACATCTTGCAGAGTACTATATTTAGGATCATGAATCAGATAACTCAGCATGTGTGGATTAAAACTCTGGTGCAAACTACATTAATTAACAAGTGGTCTAGAAGCATATTGAATATTATATCTTGTGTAACCTTTGCAATGCGTGGACAATTTTCTTCTAAAATACCTGTGATTTTCTTCTGAAGCGAGTCAGTTTTGAAACAAATCCTCGTGAACTTACTCGTGGAATTGTTCCAAAAAGTGGTATGGCTAATAAAGTGGTACGGCTATAGCCGTACCTGCCGTACCAGTTGCTCCACCTATGCTTAATACAAGCTAAACAACGAGGTTGGGTCAGTATATATATAAGTGAAAGGGTAAAATGAAGGTGAGAAATGAGAAGGATTGGGAGGAGGAAGTAAACGGCAAGAGTAGGCTGAAGTTTTATAAATTGGTGCGGAGGTGGAGAGGTATACCAGGTCCAAGCATGGTCAGTAAGGTGTGCAGTTGCAATTTAGACTGAGGACTGCATCAGCTGGCTTGTTAGAGGATAAGAAGAGATGTAGGGTAGTTAGGGATGAGAGGTGTATCATGTGTGATAGTGGAGCAGGGGAAGATATGGAACATTTCTTGGTGATGTGGAGAGAATTTGAGATGGTACTGTGAGGTGTGCAGAATTGTAGGGGCAGGACAGTGGCTGGATGAATTTAGAAGAATGGGTAAGGATGGAAAGGTGACATTGTTTTTAGGTAAAGGTGTGGAGGGAGTATATAAGCGATGCAGTGACAGAGGAGGTGGGTGAGTGTGTTATGTACTGGGTAGGGAAGTGGTGGCAGAGGAGAAAGGAACTGTTGTATGGCGAGCTGAGGAATGATCTTTGGTCTCCTCTCCTCCCCCCTCCTTGAACACGAAGGGCACTATAACTATTATATTAAGTACTGTTCATTGTTATTAGTGTTAGCTAGTACTGTTACATAGTCTCACACTGTGCTGTAGTATATGTGGTGGCCTTAACAGGCTCAGCAGTATCAAGATTAAATCATGTGTCTGCAGGTTGCTTCAGAGCAAGTGAATATTTGATATAGCCATTTTAATAGTGTGCATTATTGTTCCTTCATTTAACTTCATGTTCGAAAGAGGTTCTCCTCCAGTCTACAGTCGCGGTTGGCGATAATCGCCAATCCCAAATACACTTTCAAAATGTAGCCAACTACCTTTTATGCAATGAAATTGACCAAGGGGGAAGGGTTTCTGCACAACCGGAAAGGCGAGCACATTTTTTTAGATCACGTTTTTTGAAATGTCAGTTCCCCAGAAATGTATCGTGCTGTCAAGAAAGGAGAAAAAGAAATGCCACATATTCAAGAAAAGTGAGGACTAGAATAAAAAGGCCCTGTTGTTGAGCCTGGTACAGCAGCCAAGTTGAATATTCTATCTCTGTACTAAAAAGTTACTTGCTGTTTCCTGCTGTTTCCTTCCTCTGTTAGTGGATCTCTCGAATCCTGAGGGTGAGGGTAGTGCTTTCTGTGAACCTCCATTTACCTTGCAATCAATTGAAAATGTCTGAAGAGAGGGCAGTTCCAATGGTGACCCTGACCAGAAAGAAGTTGGCTCTCTTGGATTGTTCACTATTTGCTTTTTAATTAACTTCATTACTAAGCACAATATCATACATTGCTTTTATAGCAACAAAAAAAGATTAACGGAACTTATAATAAAAAAATTCTTGATTAATGTCGTATTTAATTAAGAGTTGTTACTATTTCCATGTGTCTACCTAGGAAGTAGCTTCTTTCTATAGGGCAGGCATGGTGACTCATATTTTTACTTTTTGTTGGTAACACTCCAGACGTTTCCAACCCTGTATCTGTAGAAAAAAACTCATTCTTTGAACATCGAGTCGGTACTAGGTGCTCGCATTTCTGGAATTAGTCATTCTGGTCTGGAAGACATCACCGCAGTCATGGATATGTTGCCCCCTCTTAGTTCCACCATTTTTTTAAAGTCAATAGGGAGACAAATGCAGAAACACAGAGTATTATGTTGGCTGATGCTCATAGGTTACCCACTTTAGCTCCAGTAACTTGGCTATAGTTATATCTATGAAAAATGTTTTAGTGGCAAAAGAGAGCACACAGAGAGAGCTATCTTTTGAGCTATATATCAAGTCCATACCATGAAGTTTACAGAATCTATGGAAGTAACCATAAGTTTTTGTTTAAAAAAATTAAAAAATGGAGGCGTCCTGCAAAGCAGGTAGGGAAAAGGAAACACACCTGCTGGCAAAGATGAGGATGAGTAACATAAGTAGTGTCACTGAAGTACAGAACATGCACACCTATAGCTGAAGTCAACTAAGGAATTTTAAGGAAATTCAATTTTCAACCCCATGCTTTAACACGTACTTAAGTTTTAGTGCCTAATGGGGGGGAAACCGTTGTATGCAAGTAGGGCTTCCTCTAGCCACTGGTCCTAATTTCAGCTGTCTAGTTGCAATGATCGTTGCTGGAACATGTTTTACTTGACGGCTTAAAGGGGGACTATATATACGTCAAAAACTAGACATTTTAATCTGTTTTCTTGTTCTTTCAAACTGTTTTTTTGTTGTCCATGTAACAGATCAAGAAACTACAAAGAGAACACATCTTGCATGATATTTGCCTAACTAGGAGTATATTTTTCAAAAAAATCTTGTTTTTTTCCTCATAACTTGCTCATAACTTTCCTACACTTCCCTAATTTTTATATCACTGGATATATAGCTCTTCTAATTAGCTATCTGTTTAATGTATGTGACAAAATTTCAATTACTATAAGTGTTGGTAAGTTATGGTGATTTGAAGTGGTGAGGTTTGGGATTTTCCCTGGTGTTTTCCAATTGCAAAAGCGGTGACCTGCCACTCAAAAACCACATTTATTGATAATCTGTTCATGCGTTGCACAGATTAGGGCGTCCTCTATATATCAGCTGACCAAATCTGGGACTTTGATCTTGATAATTAGGGCAGTTATGAACTTTTCTGTAGGTTAGGTCAACTTTTTTAGGGATCTTGATGTATCTTCCGAGAACATTCAACGTATCTTAGGAAGCACAAAGCATAAGGAACACAAAGGGAATAAAATTAACTGCATAGTGTATATTTAAAAAAGTTATGGTGATTTGGTGGGTGCTGATGTACAGTTCCCCCCCCCCCCCCCCCCGGGGGTACTTGATGTAAAAAAATATATATATATATATTTGTTCAAACTGTTGTTGCATCTATCTATATACTCGCTATTTCCAAAGTTTTAGAGGCATTGGATGCTTCATTTCAAAGTTATGGTGGATCTACTTCATCATACTTTTCTTTGACATGTATATATATTATACAAACATTCAGCTGTAAAGGAAAATTCCACATATACATCTCGTAATATTTATAACAACTTAGATCATATTTTTCTTTGTTACATGTAGATACAGGTAAAGAAAATCTCAAGAAAGTCATGGAAGTTAAAAAAAGTAATAAAAAAACAGACCAAGGAATTGCTAAAACACTTGCAAAAGAACACATTTTTGTAAAGTTATTTCACTGCTAACTCAAACATTTCGTTTTCCAAACTTGGACTGCTTATTCCCACAATTCATGGAAATATTTCTTGTGGCGAGCATAACTTTAAAACTGTTTACTCTTTTTTTTTGGTGTGTATGTCATTTGAGAGCTCTTTTAGTACTCTGTGATTTCCATGAATAAGATTTTTGTTTACTGCAAGCATTGCCAAGAGATGGTGGTTAGAAGAGGTGACCTCAGACTCTGTAGTGTGCAACAAATCAACATGACAACATTATGGTAACTTTGGTCCGTGGAAATCACTGAGACATTCCTTAGCAAGCCACACACCAATTATAAGTACTTGACTTCAATTCATTAGGCAGCTAGGTCTGCCACAAATACCTTGGAGTCAACTTCGATGTTTGTGTATGTATCCTCTAAAAAAAATTGTCTATAGAGGCATTTAACATATCATAAAAACACACACAGAATAACAAAGACTTTGGTATCATAACTACCTACACAGAGGAAAGAGGGGAAAAAGTTATGGCAATTAGAAATAGGTACAAGAAGTGTTTTGTGGTTTTGACGTCTAGTCCCCTCTTTTAAGGTCCCACACTCGCAGAGCCTACAGTCATGAAGGAAAAATGTAGGGAGAAACAAAATTACTAAAGAGAAATAAGCACACGGCACTAGCTATATTTTTATCTAGTGTGAATGTGAGCAACGATTAGACCCCTGTATATGCAGACTTGTCTCCCCCATTTAGGAAAGCTGTCCTCGTGTGTGTGACCCATCTGTCCATGCCTCGGTCTTTTTTAAATTTTTTTATTATCGTGCTTTCTCCACCCACATTTTCTAGGGAGCTTTCGTATTTCCAGCTGGTGTGTGGTCTAGTTATAAATTGCCCACTTGACGTTTCCGATAGATGCTCTGTGTCATTAACAGTTTAACTTATGGCAATGTGGAATAGTGATGGGTTGATATAGTAAGTTGAAGGACAGACACCAAGGGCTGGTGGACCTTGACTAAATTATATATAGCCTTTATCTATTTTTACACATTTATAAATGTCTCATAAACTACTGGAGTGGATACACAATGATGCTAGATAAGCAATTAAATTGTCTCACTCGCATTTCAATTGTTGCTAGAGCCTTGATTTTTTCTTCCCCAAAAAATGATGAAGGGTTAGTTCCGTAAGGTTGTCGTTATCTTTGGTATGCAAGGTCCATGGTGGTTCGATTCCGGGCAGAATGGCATTCGATCCTTGAGCACTTCCCCCTAACCCTCTCCCTTTTTTAAACCAAGAATGGAAAAGTTCTATGGGATGGTTTAGACCAAAGAGGGGTGTTGGGGGAGTAAAATCAGTATATTATGTCTGTGTGACACAATGTTTTAAATATGGTGGCAATTTAAAAATACCAAGTTTGATTCTGAGTGGAATCATTTACTTTTTTCATCCGGATAGCTATGACTCTCTGTGCTATGTGTGTGTGTGTGTCACTGTTTGTGTGTGTGTGGGTGTGTGTGGGTGTGTGGGTATTTAAATGCCACAAGATGCTATTACACCAGCTTAAAAGCATTCCCACAGGTTGGTCACGGAATGTGCTTCAGGGCGACCTGCTCAACCTGTTATGGCAGTGTCGACCCGCGCACAGAGTGAAAGTGTGGCTACCACGGAGGCTGAAGAAGCTGCTCTCATAGCAGTGGAACAGCCAAAGTGCACACCAGTAGCGGATCTTGTTGGTGAGAGTGTTGAACAATTAAGGGGGGAAATCTGGCAGTTTTATGTTTGCTTTGGTACTCAAGGTCTCCAGTTCAATCCTGTGTGGAATCATTCACTTTTTAAAATGATATTTTTTCTTCTTTTTCTCCCCCCCCCCCCGGCCAACATCAGTATATTAAACAGTTACCGAAGAGGTATAGCATTTGATTGGCTGTAGTTACTTAAAAGGTATAGTCATCTGATTGGCTGTAATGTTATTCGTTATAGGGACCTGTCTGAGCTGAGTAGATAACCTATAAAAGGAACAGTCTGCTCAGCTAGGAGAGTCCCCTCTGTATTGTATGATATTCTGACTCGAGATACATTCTCTAATTACTTTATCAGCATTTATAGAATTAGCACAGGACTGAGCTCAGACCAGATACCAGACAGACAGGCAGAGGTTGTGGGTTAGCTATACATTAGGGCTAACCATAACAGTTGGTGACAGCAGACCAGATAGGACTCAGCCAGAGAAGCAGCTACTTTCAACAGTTCAAAAGTAGAAGCATCTACATGTAGTTAAAGTTTGGAGTTTGTCGTTCACTTGATTGACTTTGTACAGAGTTAAACGCCACACTGGTATTGCGGGTGGCAGGGCATTAGAGAGCAAGTGCAGCAGTTTTGACTACTGTTCTGTATTTGTCTTATAGCTACGTTCTACTTTTCCGTTTGATTGATTGCTTCAATAGGTCTGGTTCAGCAAAGCAAATCAGAACCTATTGGTAGGGAGCGGATCCAGCAGCAGATAACGCGGACGCAAAAAGCCCACAGTTACCAGATTCACCTCTCGACAGGAACACAGAAGAACAGTCCATGGACTACAGCCGAGGTTCCAAGTAGTATACCCTAAACGACAGGAGGAAAGCAGTGGCAGAGCTGCAGGCAGACACAGACTTGCCCTGGTTATTGTGTTCAGCATGAGTACAGCAGGTAAATTTGGAGATGTCTAAGAGGAAGACAGTTGGGAAGAAGGACGACCACCCCCATTCAGAGGAGGAGGAATTAAGAGACTCATTTCAGTCAGGAGAACCAGAAGCAAGCAATGTGGGATGGACCCAATGGGAGCGATGATGCTACTCCTTAAACATATGCGGGATCAGGAGGAGCGCCGTTGGCAGCAACACCGATTGCAGTGAGAGGAAGAGAAAGAGAGAGGAAGAACACGAGCAACGTAGACAAAGAGAGAAGGAAGAAGCTGACCATAGACACAGAGAGGACATCAAACGAGAAAGGGAATGCTGGGAGGAGCTGATGTGTCAGCAGAACCTAGCAAGTGGTTTGTCAACAGGGTCAGGAGCAACAGGACTGAGTGGTAGGTCAAGCTCCAAAATTCTGTAAGTTGGAAGGCGATGATGATGTGGCAAGCTTCTTCAATTCATTCCAAGAGCATATGGAAAATTATAGTGTGCTCGAGGAGCAGTGGCCAGCACACCTGGTCCCAGTCCTGAGTGCCGAAGTTAGGCAAGTCCATAGCTCACTGGAGAGACACATAAAGCGGGATTTTAACCAACTGAAGAAGGCACTGCGACTTTATTTCCACATAACACTCGATCACTACAGAAGGAAAATGACATCCATGAGGAAACGACCTCAAGAATCTTGGACAATATATGTGGGAAGGTATCAACAGTGTAGTGCCCAGTGGAGATCAGAGTGCACTACCATGGAAGAAGTAGCAGACTTGTACGATAAGAGACAGCATTGGAGAAAATGCCTCCACAGTTGGCATCATGGGTAAGAGGCCAGAAGCCTAACTCAGATCAGAAGCAGCAAGATTAGCAGACTCACATCTGCATAATCAAGGACAGTTTGAGGAACAATACAAGAAAGTGTCCCAGAGAACAGAATTCAGAGATGGTAGCAAGCGTCCCTATACTGAACAGTGGGCCCAAGGCATTAACCTCTTCAGGAAGGGCGTCAACCAAGCCAACAATGCAGTTAAGAAAGAGAAGTTCCCAGATGAGAATGTAAAGCAGTGGGGAAAGCCTAACAAGGAAACAGACAAGACAGTCAAACCCTAGTGACTCCCAAAGTTTGACAGTGAAAAGGGACCACACTGTTTTAGCTGCAATGCCTATGCCAGTGCATGCCCAAAAAATAATAGCTCTGTGAACTGGGCAGCAGAGGACATAACAGGAGGAAAATGAAAGCACTGACACACCACCAATCAGATACATGGGAAGGATCTCTGGACAGCAAGCAGTTGACATTATGATCGATACCAGTGCGTCAAACTCGGTTGTGCATAGTAGATTCGTCCCAGAAGAAGATGCATACACAGGACAGTCGCAGAGGGTCGAATCATTCTCAAGAGAATCTAAAGTATTGAGATTGGCTAAGGTAAAGATAGAGATAGGTGGACGGAAAATGAGGATAACAGCAGGTGTGTTCAATGGACTGAAACACGATGTTCTACTTGGAAGAAACGTGGGCTTCTTGAAAGCACTAATAATCGAACACAAAGCAGACCCAGGGGAGGCATTGGCTGCTATGACCAGGAGCCGAGCAAGGCAAGAGAAACAGGAGTTGGAAGACGATCTGAAGGCAGGTGCTCAGAGTGGAACATAGACAACTGCCTGGGAAGGGAGTGCAGAGTCGGAGGGTGAGGCAGAGAGACCAGAAGTCACCATGGAGGATTTGCCCGTGTTTGAAGAAGACATCTTTTTACCTGAGAAGGAAATCAAGAAAAGGCAGACCCGAAATGAAAGACAGGCCAAGCGACAGCAGCATGCATCGCCCTTGAATGCAGATCACCCTCTAGACAGAGGTGCAGATAAGCTGAGGAAGCTGAGGAAAAGACAGGAAAATGATCCTACCCTGCAGATGGCACAACTGAAGGCAAATGGAGGAGATCAAGAGTTTAGCTGGATGAATGGAGTTTCGATAAGGAGAGTGATGAAAAAGGACTCAGCAGAGGAGACAGAGCAGCTGGTACTGCCAGATGTATACCGGTTGACGGTCTTCTTGAAGATAGCCCATGCTCTACATAATAGCAGGGCACCTAGGACAAAAAAAAAGGTGGCACGAGTGTCCCAGTGATTCCATTGACCGGGACTACGAGTGGATGTAGCACGATTTTGCAGGGACTGCCCACAATGCCAGAGGGGGGTCAACACAGAAGGTGTAAAGCACCTTTGATCCCTCTACCATCATTGAAGAGCCGTTCAAGTGGATTGCCATCGACCTGGTAGGGCCTCTACCTAGATCCAAGGCTGGGCATCGTTACATCCTCACCCTCATGGACTATGGAGCATGTTACCCAGAGGCTGTCCCCCTAAGGAGAACGGACAGTAAGACAATTGCAGAGGCACTGGTTACAGTGTTCACACGCATGGGGGTGCTGGAGGAGATCTTGTCAGATTGTGGCGCAAACCTGACTGGGAAGCTGATGAACAAACTTTGCAGTCTTCTCGGAGTAAAGAGATTGCGCACATCTCCATCCATAAACCGACGGGATGCTGGAGCGATTTTATGCAACAATGAAGTCGATGTTACGAAAGACGCTCACCAAATTTGATCAGCAATGGGACAAGGCACTCCCTTATGTGTTATTTGCATACAGGTAAGTGCCGAATGAAACCACAGGATATTCCCCATTCGAACTTCTCTATGGCCGAAAGGTGAGAGGCCCACTGTACCTCCTGCTAAAGGAGCAATGGCAAGCAAAGGCCTCGTGTGTTTTGAACTACATGCAGCGAATCCAGGAGCGCCTCGAGTAGGTACACAGACTAGTGGGATATCATGCGGTGACGGCCAAGAAACAGATGAAGACCTGGTATGATCAGAGCCACAGTCAGAAACTTCAATGTCAGAAATCAAGTATTAGTATTACCGGAGGGACCCTCCAAGCTTCAGGTGGACTGGCAGGGCCACCACACTGTCACCAGAAAGATCACAGATGTAACATATGAGGTGGCTGTAATAGACAGAAGGAAGATACGATGCATATTCCATGTGAACATGTTAGCATGGTGGGAAACTCTTACAACAAACTGCCTAGTAACAGAGGTAGAAACAGAAGACCCAGAAGACATGCATACCTGGGAGCAGACCAATGGTCAGAAAATACCAGACATCGACAACAGACTACCAGGGCAGCAGAGAGAGGAGGTCGGGGAACTTGTGGAAGAATTCAGTGATTCCAAGGCCTGGGAAGATTCGAATTCGGATGGGTGATGCACCAACAGTGCACTTGCCACCCTACCGACTACCCAAAGCAAGATACGCAATGGTCGAGGCAGAGATCAAACAGCTTTGTGACGAAGGAATAATCACACCCTCGACCAGCCCATGGGCATCTCCAATTGTCCTTGTACCTAAGAAGGATGGCTCTCTGAGGATCTGTATTGACTACAGGAAATTGAATAAATTGACGACAACAGACCCATTCCCAATGCCACGCATAGAAGACCTGTTGGATGACCTTGGAAGAGCAATTTTCATAACCACACTTGACATGTGTAAAGGATACTGGCAGGTACCAGTGGAGGAGAGCAGCCAAGAGAAGACCACATTCATCAGCCTTCTAGGGTTTACAGTCATGCCATTCGGACTTGTGGGAGCACCGGCAGTCTTCCAGAGGCTGGTGAACTCCACACTTGCAGCAGCCTGCCTTGATGATCTGGTAATCTACAGCGTGACATGGGAAGAGCACTTACGACATGCGAGAGCAGTTCTGCAGCGGCTCAGGGAAGCAGGACTGAAGGCTAAGCCTGAAAAATGTCACATTGGAACAACTGAATATCACTTCCTGGGACACGTAGTGGGTGAAGGATTCGACCAGAGCAGGCCAAGGTCAGGGCAGTGGCAGAGTTTCATGTACCACAAAAGAAGAGAGATGTGCGGGCATGCTTGGGTCTATCAGGCTATTACAGCCATTTCATCCGGAATTTCTCTGAGATAGCAGCACCACTAACGGACCTGATGAAAGAGGATTCACCCAGCAAGATAATCTGGAATCCAGTAATTAGAGAAGGCATTTCAAACTTTAAAGGATGGACTGACTGGTGAAGTAATGTTGCGGCATCAACAGCAGACAGAACCATGATTTTACAAACAGATGCTTCTATCATTGGAATAGGTGCAGTGTTGAGCCAGAAGGTCAACGGTGGCAATGAATGACCAGTAGCTTTCAAATTCAAGAAGCTATTACCCTGTGAAAGAAAATACTTTGCAATCGAGAAGGAATGCCTGGCAGTCATAGGAATCAGACATCTCACGGGAGTTGCTTTTGAAGTTCAAACAGACCACAGATTTCTTATGTATTTGGACAAGTTCAAAGATGAGAATAGCAGGCTCACACGGTGGTCTCTGGCATTGCAGCTTTATGACTTCTCTGTGGTACACAAATCAGGACGACTAAACCTGATTGCAGATGGCTTGTCACGGCAAGCATGGATCGAAGGACTAGATGGCGACACTACACGAGCAGCTCTGAACCAGAGGAGAAGAAGGGGGGAGTGTTAGGGAGTGTCAGCTCTAGAACTAACAGTTGAACTATTATTAACTTATATAGTCATGCAATTAAACAGTTACCTAAGAGGTGTAGTCATTTGATTGGCTGTAGTTACCTAAAAGGTGTAGTCATCTGATTGGCTGTAATGTTATTTGCTGTAGGGATCTGAGTAGATAACCTATAAAAGGAACAGTCTGCTCAGCTAGGAGAGTCCCCTCTGTATGTAATATTGTGGCTCAAGATACGTTCTCTAATTACTTTATCAGATTAGCACAGAGACTGAGCTCAGACCAGATATCAGACAGACAGGCAGAGGTTGTGGGTTAGCTATACAGTACAGGGCTAACCATAACAGTCTCTCTGCCTCTCTGTGAAATATACAGACAGATTATGTATGTGTGTGTTTAGTTGCACTGGATGCCCACCAGCTTGAAAGCACTCTCTCAACGGAGTGCGGGTATCTCAGCTATATAGTAGGTTAATAAAATAAAATTAAGTAAGTCTTTCACACCTGGAGACTGTTGGGCTACTTTTTATTTTCTTTGCTATTAAATGTTCCAAGTTCAATCTTGGATGGAATAATTCACTTCCACACACTGCCCCCCGTTTGCCCCTTTTTTCTTTTCCCCCCCTACCAACAACGGGAAGTTCTGTGGGATTTAGTTTTGAGAGGTTAATAAATGGTAGCCATCATGGATAGCTGTGACTTTCTGTATATGGCTTATGTGTGCGATACACAATGTCACCATTTCAATACTGGTTAAAATTGGGATATTCTCTGAGATCCTTTGACCAATCGATCTATAACCATATATAATGGTCAAATACATCTCTCTGTAATTTATTATACAGACAAATTAAGTATGTGTGTATTTATAGGTCGCTGGATGCCACACCGGTAGGCTTGAAAGGACAACTGCAACAGAATGTGGGGATCTCAGCTAGTACAGTATATATATATATATATAGGTAACATGAGACAAAATATTTTTTATATAATAAAAAAATTTTAGAAGAAATGAAATCTATTTACCAATGTAGAAGATTTACCAATGTAGAAGACAACATTTACAGAATCCATTCTAAATAAACTCCAAATATATCACATATTTAAAAGCTATATATATTTTAATTGGATAGGTAAAGGGTCACGTAAATGTCTACATCTATTTTTTTCTATTTTTTTTTTTTTTGTTGTTTTTATAGTCAATTTTTATAGTCAAAAGCTACCTACAAGAAGACAAGAAATTACTAGCTAAGTATAAATACTGAATCCCAGAATTAACATGTTGATGACTGGAGCAATGCAGATAGATCACAGATAATTATATAGGATAAGCAATAGTTTCAAAACTATAGCAGAATAACTTGTCGTCCACAACTTCCATTACATGCATGCCAGAAAAAGCTGTCATTTCTTCCATGATAGAATTGTGTATTACAAGCAGCAAATTGTTTGCTTAGGACTTTATTACCACTGATGGGAAAGAGATGCCTCAAGATGGCTGAAGTCAGGAAATCACAGGCCTGTATATTTAAGCACAAATGAACTCTGTCAAGTAGAACAGTATACAGTACATGATTTCTGAGGTCAGATGTGATTGATCTTTCTTAGAACAAGATTCTCTGTATAACCACTGGCCCTCACTTCTTAGCAGCTGCAAAGGATAGGATTGCAGCTGCTATTAGTACACCAGAAGAACAAGATAGATTGTGGGTGAACTCCTCTCAGTCCTGCAGACAAACAAATATCCAAGTTTACTGTTACTAAATGTGTTGATGTCAAATCTCCAACATCCTTAAACTTACAGGCCTTACCATTAATAACATGCTTAGTCAGCTCAGCTTCACGGCTCCTACTGCACACACATGAGCATGTTCAGATGTATTTATGGAATTGGCGATGTTTTATCCATGTGTTTCACTCAACAGTAACCTTTGAATCCTCCTGGCTTAATCCTCAATGGGGGGCTTCTTCAGACAACCCTCAAGTCTAATCATCAAAGGGCACTACTGACTCTATCTATGTTGGAGCCCTCCAGGCCCAACCTTCAACAGTAACCATGGACCCTTCTAACCCAACCCTTGATTGCAAGACAGTATTGATGCAATATGTAATTCTAGTCAGATATGTAATCATCATATTCATTAATGTATTTAGTTTCACCAATATATGAGGTATGATTCGTCGGTAATAATCTGATCTAAGCACTTTTAAGCTCACACTTCTAGGTCTCTACATTCCAAGATGTGCTAACTTGTCACAAGCTAGGGTTTCCACCCTTGGTCAGGTAATGCTCTCAAATTACATTCCATGCATCCCTAGCTATATCCACTTCACTGGCCCTGAAGAAACCCTAGCCACTATCCTGTATATAATCCTAGTCACTTCCATGGTCGTCCTACACACAGCCCTTCCCAGATCCCAACCGCTCTGGTCCTAACCCTAGTCACTGCCCTGGTCATAACCTTAGCCATTTCCCTGGTCCGGCCCTTGCCACTTCCTGGTCTTCCTGGTCTTACTACAGCCACGACCTGGTCTTCTTCTAGCCACTGCCTGGTCCTCTAGCCACTGCCATGGTCGTAATTCTAGCCATTAGCTACCCTAGTCAGAGCCATCATTCTGGTCTTAACTCTAACCACTGTTCTGGTCTTAACTCTAACCACTTTTCTGGTCGTAACTCTAGTCACATTCTGGATAGCCACTGTTCCTGGCTCTAATCATAACAACTGTCCTTCCTAAACCTAACAACCTAATCCAGGGCAATAATGAAGATGTCATCATAATGATGTATTTTTTACTAAGATTGGGACATATAGAGGAAGAACTAATCCATCCTTGCAAATCAGTAACTGATGTTGACTGCAGATGTTTCGTTTGTGTAGGCCCAGCACGACTGAATTTAGTGAATTTGTTGGCTGAATTTGGTGAACCCGAGGAACCATACAACTCTAAACTAAGCAATAGCTATTGCTGCTGCACATGACACATGATGTGTACATGTGGTGTACCAGCCTGCAGTATGCCATGTGACATTTACCATAAGTGCTATCCCAAGGCTCAAGAGACACCTCACCTTCAGCATATTTTAAGGTGAGCATACACAGTGCTTATATAGCACATAGTCTATGGTAGCCATTTGATCATTCACAATGACTGCCATACTAACAGGATGGCATTTTTAACTCTCAGAAGGGACACACACAACACATACCTACCAACTCTCAATGATGACCAATGATTTAAATATATATAGTAACATACACCAGTGTTCCAAGAAAACATTTGAGGGAGCCAAGGCACGAAGACCTCCCTTGCATACAAACTTCTGGAGACTACAATAGCACTAGGTGGCTACATGTACTTATCATATTATTCAATTGCCAAGAGATAGCAGGTTTCTTAGTTAGTTTATAGCTTAGAAATCGTTTTTCTCAAAATGAATGCTTCAAGTGTCTAGCATTCAGGCTTTCATAACTTTTCTTCTGAATGGAAATAATTGATGATTTAAGTTCCAAAATATAGGCATTTCTTTGTTCTTTCACCTGGTATCACTAACTCAGTTTTTTTAAAATATTTTGTACATAATACCCCTTTTCTCTATCACATATACACACTTACTGCTGAAGCCGACTAAGGAATTTTAAGGTACTAACCGCATGCTTGACCACATAATCAAGTTTTAGAGCCTAATGATCATTGTATGCAAGTAGGGCTCCTCTAGGGTGGCCGTCTAGCACTTGGCAATCTGTAGTGACATGTAGGCACTCAGGTTTTGAAGTACCCCCACTTTAGCTCTAGTAACTTGGGTATGGTTATACCCATGAAACATATTTTAGTGTTTTGAAGTACCCCCACTTTAGCTCTAGTAACTTGGGTATGGTTATACCCATGAAACATATTTTAGTATCGAAGAGAGCAAAAAGAGAGACCTATCTTTTTAGCTATATCTCAAGTCCATACAATGAAGTGTGCAGAATGTATGGAGCTTTAAAGTGGTAACCACAAGTTTTATCACCTAATATTTTATGGTATAGATCCCGCTTTTAACTGACAAAAAGACACGCATGCCTGTAGCCGAAGTCGACTAACATAACCAGTGTAACTGAGAGAAGGACATACTCATGTGGACTGCAGAAGATGACTAGCATAAATAGTTTAGGGTCAATAAAGATGGTTATGGAGGTATTGCAGTATTGTGGAAAACCAAATAGTGTTAAAAGAGAGGACTCACAGAGATCTATCATTTGAGCTATATATCTAGTTCATACAGGGAAGTGTGCAGAATATACAGAGCTCCAATATCATAACAATGTTTTGTTAATGTTTCCATTTTATAATTTAGACCTAAAAGAGAGGACTCACAGAGATCTATCATTTGAGCTATATATCTAGTTCATACAGGGAAGTGTGCAGAATATACAGAGCTCCAATATCATAACAATGTTTTGTTAATGTTTCCATTTTATAATTTAGACCCCACTTCACATGAACATAATCCACTTAAAACAATCTATGCAATCTCTAGTGTTGTATGGAAAGGCTCTATCAATTACCATTCAGACTTTATGCTGGAAAGTAGTGATTAAAAATGGAGTTTGATGGGTAATTTCACTTATCATTCCAACCTGGAGTTGTAAAAGAAAGACGTGTATTGAAAGTGCTTGGAAACAGTCACCCAATGTTTGCTTTTTAAACATTTGTAGCCCAGCAGGACTTGCAATCATGTGCTAAATATGTAACATTCTTAAACAAAGTGGAAATGCAATTGAATGTTTTATAGCTTCATACAGGGCCCAAGAGTATGCTGAACACCACCCAGACCCTGTGTGAGAGTAGGATCATCTTGGTTGAAGAATCCCTGACACCCTCTCTCCTCCCTTTATTCATCTATCCCTCTTCCAACCTCCCGCCCCACCCAAACCCCCAAGTACAAGTGCGAACTTCCCAATAGCAGACAACATTGTGTGCAAGCCATTATATTTTATTCAGGGAGGTTTAAGAAATTTGCTACAGTTCTATATTTGACTGTCATGTCGTGCTGGGCCTGCAGTTGGAGTTCATTGAGCTTGCTCACCAACACCCTAGCCCTTCCCCCTGACTCCAAGCAGAGTAATGGAATCAACAGTGGTTCCAGCCCAGTATGATGTGACAGAGGGGAGGGAGAACGGGTAATGATCATCACCCCCCCCCCCCCATCATTCTCTTTAGATAATTGCCTCGCTCTCCTCTGTTCCTGATAAAAGCAAAAACCAAAAAAAAGTAGTGCTATACTGGCTCCCTGCAAACGAGCCCCCCACCTTCTATCTGGGAGGCACCCTACAAACACACTTCATGCAGCAACACACACTTCACAGATCAATTCTCGGCTGGCAGGGTACTGCACTAGCAGATACTACACCAATACATTACACATACCCATAACTGAGACAGTGCGGCTATGAATGAGTTCAAGCGTACCTGTTTGGAGGAGAGCTAATCTGTTTGGTGCCCGTGTCTTAACGATCAGTACCTTACCCAGAAATCAAATGGCTGGTGCCCAAATTTTTTTCAACTTGTCTTTTAAACCGTATGCCTACTCTGGTAAGTCAAATTGATCCTACAGGAAGTGGGTCAGTTGTTCCCCGCATAACTTCCTCAAAACTTAATTGCAATGAATACTAATAGACAGAGGACCGGCAGCCGGCGACGGTGGATTCACGGTAAGGTTACTTACACGAAAAGATAGTCATGTGATATTTCCGCCAGGTGTACAGGGGTGTGGTTTTCAAGGTTGTTATTTATTATTATTATTATTATTGTTTTACAGGATATCAGATTTGATTTTTTTTTCAAGTAAAGGTAAAGGTAAATGTACAACAACAATACAGACAATAACTACAGACAATAACAAAGGTATAACACAGCAGAAAATGTTTTTATGGCGGTACCAGGCCATCAGGTTAACAGTTGGTGATACAGTACAGTTGTGGTAAAGTGTGTAAACATGAACATGCGGAGTCCTGGAGGTCTCCTAGCATTCAGCTAGCAGCCTTATTAAAATAATCAATGAAAAATAAGTATCAGAAGTTAGAGAAGTTAGAAGGAGTTGGTTATCAGTGGTGCTAGAAGCTGCTGCTTGGAATGGATACTGCTTGCTAAAACTGGGGGCATCCAGGGAAGCAAACCAGGATTGAGATACGTTTTGACATAAAATAGTTGAGTGGGGTGCAAGTGCCAGTCCCATGAGATTCATAAAAACCCTCTGCCATCATCTAGTCGTGTTTCCATGATACCAAGCTGGAGTTGCTGGATTGTTAGTGAGAGCCTGAGGGCTTTTGGAGGTGATACAGTCTTCAGTATATTAGCAAGCTATTGTCTCCAAGCAGCAATGTTTATACTATCACTGCACACGATAGAGCAGCATAGCTACAGTCTATCACATGGTCGTATATATTACGAAGCCCACGGGTGTGTGGTTATCTATGCTGATTTGTCTTTCAAGATGTCTAACTTTTTTTTGGTTGGTGAATGCTTTTGGACATTTGATGAGCTTGTGTGTAAATTAATAGGGCTAGGGTTTTGTCCAGTTTCCGAACCGGTTGCCGGTTCTAGTAAATTTAACCGTTGCCGGCTGCCGGTCCTCTAGCCACTTCCATATATAATAATAAGCTCGTGTGACTGAGCTCGAGGTGTTCTTCCATTTAGTATAATTATTATAAGCTACTATTGCAACCACTGCTATGGCTGAGTCAAGTTCACGAAGAAGCTCACAGATGTTTGCTTTGGATGAAGTTCTTTCCTTACTGAGTGATGATGATATATATAGATGAGTTGGAGGTTAGTTCTTTAGACCTAGATATGGACAGTGAAGATTGTGAAGACCCAGCTGGTGATTACATTGATGCCACTGGTTCACAATGCCTCCTACCAAGCGTGTTCTGATGGTTCTATTCTCCAGTCTTTTGCTATGAACAACTCGGACCCTTGTCATAGTTTGAGTATCGCAAGTATTAGCCAATGGAATTCATTTATTGCCTTGATTTTGGTATAAAATTATAATAATGGAATTGTGTAATGTCATACTTAATTTTATGTTGTCATTGACCACAACAAATGATTTCATATTCAATTTGTTAAAAAATGAACTATAATGTTCCTATGCCTATCTTCAATAGTTTTGGAGATATAGCACATCAAACAAACCTATGCCAAAAGTATACATTTTTGAACCCAGCTATATATTGAGCTATAGGGTTACGTTCTCGGGGTATATCTTTAAGGGTCTTATATAACTACACCCAAGCTAAAACACCATAGGCTCTACAAACATAAAACACATGTGCCAGGGATCCTCTCGGGCGAGTGCTATTGTACCTTTCTCGACAGTCCACACACAACCCAATGAATTTCTCATCCACAAATGCCATGTTTGCTAAACAGCTGCTCACAGCAAATCCTAGGCAGATGTTCAACTTTAGAAGTTCTTCAACTACAGTTATAAAATGATTGCTATCAAATAGCTATATACCAAATGACAGCAGTCCTAAATAACTAGCTACTCAATACTACTAGCTATATACCAAAATCCTAGTACATCCAGTTGAAAACCACTAGACACGACGTGGAGCTGTACTAGCTAGCCCTATAACATTTTTTCCTGGCCTATACCTGATTCTACGCATTGTCCTCGTCCCCGTATGCTTTAGCAGATATATGCCACAAAGTTGTCAAGGCTCCAATAAACTTATTTTCATCCACAAAGGCCAACATTTAGTAGAAACTACACAGCTTATTATGCAGTTCATCACATGCCAGATTTTAGTATTCTGATTGACCCAACTGTTTGTTGCTAATGTTGGAATAGAACTTTATTCAGAAATACGTGTTTTCTTGGCTTCCCTCACATAGTAAACTGTCACTTCCTGTTATTAGGCATTTGTCCCAATTACAGCAATGATCATATGATACTTCATGACATTTCCAACGTTATTAAGCATCTAGCTAGTGTCCATAATGAGTATATTTATGTCGTTCTCAAGGACATATTCCTTTCCCATTATCCAAAGACCTTTGCATGGCAAACATATCTTCTACATTTCTTTCAGCAAGCAAGACTTGACTATTGGAACATTTAGAAGAGAGTGGGGATGTGTTAAATCTATTATCATGATGGCTATCTATGTCAAAAGGACTCAACCATGCTCCAACTGCTGCATCGTCATTGGTGTAGTGGACAAGGTCATCAGAGCTGGCTGCTATTCGTCTGACAAGGTCTTGGGACAATATGTATCCACCACCCATAGCATAAGGAAAGAAGGTATCACACAGAAACCAGACCTCTTCTGACCACTTCCCCTTCCTACGAACTTCAGCTTTCTTAACATGAAAGCCCCAGTAATACAGTTTATTTGATCTTCGCCGTCTCAACTCTCTCAAAATTGTGTCCATGTTTACGAAGGTGTCATCATCACACTTAAGGAGATAAGAGAAACTGTAATGGTTGTCCAGTGCCACAAAACTCTGCAGCACTTTTGTTGTGAGGTTCTTGTAGGTGTCATGCAAATGAGGTAAGAGCAGCAGATCGTCATAAATGGCATCCTCGAGAGTCAACTTCTTAATATCATGGGAGGAAAGTCCTCCAGTTCCAATAGCGAATTTTACCATGGCAGTAGATACCTTTTCTCTGTAATTTTTCATCCATGTCTCTCTAATGGAATCACGCTCTGTTTTTCCTTTCACACGAGACGAAATTAAAACCATTAGTTCCACGTGTGACATCTTTTCACTGTCGTTTGTAGACGACCAATCTTCAGTTTCACAGGTACCATTTTCTGTTATCGAATCAATACAGAAGTCAAAACTGAATAGAAAAACTGCTATACAGAGTATCAAAAGTAACCCGAAATATCTCGTCTTATACATGACTTGATTTGCCTAAAAGAGCGGGCACAAAACTGGTCTCACTCCATTCAAGTCACGGTTTCAACCCCGTCATCTCATTGGCGTTCTGGATAGCCATCCGCATTTGTACGCCCCAGCGAAGCAGGCGCGTGATATTCGAGGGCACGCCTTATTATTTGAACAGGCATGCCGACTGTTGCGGGCTTTTTTCTGCAGCTTCTTGTCCAGGTTTTAAGATGACCATAGCCAAATTTAAGTTGGTGAGCATTTTAAGGTGAGCGACCTGTTCATAAACAGGGTGAACATAATATAGTAATAAATATGGTAAATAATAACATCTATGAATACGACTATTCCTCCAGGGGATAATGCAGCCCATTCTCGCTTGCCTGTGTGACCAGTTTTCCTTCGTATAGGTATGCCATTTTCTTCATCATTCCCTTCAAGCATTCGTGATTTACATTAGCTCACATTTATGCAGACCATTTATTATGCCAGCTCTACTTAACCCTCTCACTGTCAGCATTGTGGACAATTATTTAAACTTTAACACAGCCACATAAAAAAATTAATATCAAATCAGATATTTAGCTGAATCATTTACCATTTGGTCATGTGATAGCATGATTGTTTTAGAAGTCGTGGTCAAAAGGTGTAACCACAAACTGACCACATAATATGAATATAATTATGCAAACAATGGTCATGATTAGGAGTGCCATAACTTCTCTATAGTTTATGTTATGGACTCGATATATAGCTCATAAGATAGCTCTATCCATATCCTTTCTTTTGCTTCTAAGAACCTAGAAATATACATTACTATACAAAAGTTATGCCAACCCATAATACGGTCTTCATAAATCGACCACAAAAATGTCCTTATTTATCAACAAGAACTTTGTCAATACAACATTCAGTAAACATTTGATATAATTGTTTGACATAATGTAATCGAAAGAAATTTTGGGTGGAGTTTGAGGTGAAATTAGTGTCTGTGGCAAAAGTCAACCAAGTTGTGGAAAGCATGGAAACAATTCCTATCCTCCATAATGCAAAGGTGAACATTGCAGTATTTGCATTGCACACGACTATCTCCGAGGTAGGAATGGATGCCTTCACATTCTTCGTCACTTGATTCATCACCAGAAATGTCCCTAGTCACAGTCTCTTCTCCATCGTTGATATCGTCCGACTGAAAATCTTTCGTGTTTTAAATATAATTTCATTAAGTTTCCTCCGTCCAACCGCCGTAATTTTTTCCCTGTAAATAGAGTTTGAATTCAGCTATCTTTTGATATAAAAATTATTGCCTATTGACAAATGCTTATATTTTATTTTATTTTTCAAAGCCGTGGCGCCGTATGGCGCCATTGACAGTGAGAGGGTTAATGTGGTTAATGCATTCTTATTTTTTTACAGGTGAACATAATGGTTAATAATGGTTAATACATGCATGATTAAATTACTAGGCAAAGAAAAATTACTAGGCAAAGAACGAGGAAAAGATCCTTTCCTGTCAGCATGCAGCCAGTTCTCACCTTCCTGTGCAGCAATTTGGGGGGGGGGGGGGGGGGGGATGTGGGGGTGTTTATGAGGATCAGTATGGGAGATGGTTTTGGAGATGTTCTGTGATTATTATGATCTTGGTTTGTAGTTTGTTCAGTTATAGAGCACAGATAGATCTCTATATACCAAGTTCATAGAGTTAAGTGTGCAGGATTTATGGGCTCCAAATTCATAACCACAGCTTTTTAACACTTTGTAAGCAAGTATCACCTCGTCCCCCCTTTTTCATTTCTCGAGAGGTATACAAGGTATACAATGAAAAGGGTGGCATAAGATTATCATAACTCAAGAATGGGAGACAAAAATGAGTTGAAACTTGAAATGCAGTTATTATATATAGTGAAGGGTGAAAGGACCAAAATATGTGGTTAGTCTACATGACGAGCCAATCCAATTATTTTGAACATAGTTTTCTTTCTTTTTGTTTGTTTTTATAGTGAAATAGCCACCTATAAGAAGTTACTCAGTATAACACAAGAACTAACCATATGTTATTACTAAGGTAGATGCACTTGCCTATGTATCATATTATATTACACACAGCCACATGCATTATAACTGGTTAGCTGGTTTTGCTGAAGGTCTGTGTTATTAAATATCGTCACAGGAGTAAACTTCTGAGGAAAACAACTGGTCACTTTTCACTTCTTGGTATGGAAACATGCAGCTGCTGGTGACTCAGCTAAGTCCTGTGAGATTAGATATTATCACAAGAATAAGCTTCTGTAGAAACCAACTGATGATTACTTGGACTTTAGATTCCATTTCCTGCTCCAGGCAGAGAGAGAGTCCAGATCCTCTTGCAAATCGTCTTGGTTGTGAGATCCTTGAACTAATTTACCAAACTTAACATTGTCAGCAAATAGCAATGATTAGAAGATTGTTGATATGTATCAGAAAGATTAGTGGCCCCAGAGTGCTTCCCTGGAGAAACCCGGAGACCACAGGAAGTAGCTGGCTTCTATTACTTCCTAGGCATACACTCTGTGCCCTCCGACTGAAAATAAGCCTGAAACCAAAGCCACAGGCCACCTGCAATCCGATATGACCACAATTTGAGAAGTAGTTCAGTAAGAAGGACACTCTTTGGAAAAATCTAAAAACATTGAATTAAACTGAGAAGTACTACTCAAGTTTTCAGCTATGGACAAAAGAAGCTGCTGTTAGGTGGATCACTTTCCTGAATATTTCCTTTGTGAGGTTTATGAAAGCCAGTTCTTTGTTTTGGCGGGAAATATTTTACAGATTAATAAAACAATCATATTCATTTGGTTTCAACACATTTGTCAAAGTGATTTATAAATGCCAGCACTCAATCTTGACCCACTGAGCCTCTTCCTCAACATTCAAGCCATCTGTTGACCTTCAAGACACTCACTGGCGCATGACTCACAACATCTTAGAGGTCACCAAGGCCACCTTCTTCACATCCCTAACCACTTCAGTGGGTTTCCCCCCCGCAAACACAGTCTCCTTGGTGAGGAATAGTGCAACAAAGTTGTGGATGAAGTACATGTACTATAGCCATGGGTGGAGTGTGATCACTGCTTATGACTGTCCTCCAATACATTGTACTTCTGGTCCTAGTTTCAGTGGGGGACACTTTGCAACCATGGTTATTACTGCTCTGCTGACGTGTCTCAGTATAATGCTTGTAAGGTAAAGGTTGTTACTTATAAGGTAAAGGGGTTGATAGGGTCTCGCTATTCATTTAGAGTGAAGGGATACTCTATGACAATGTCCCAGTTGTCATGTAAGGTAATGAGTTGTACAGTATCCCACATGGACTCAAGCTTTAGTTAGCTATTGTGGCTCTATCCATGTGCTTACTGTGAGGTGTACAACTTACCCGAGAGAAATATAGGACGAAATAATAGCACAGAAGTGTCACCATGCCTGTTGCTACGAGTCAATGCAGCATCTAGTGCAAAATGTAGTGGAGTGCAACAGACAAACCTGATGCTTATTTCATTCACCTCCTAATGTTGCAGGTGGCGTAACTTAATGGTGCAGATGGGTGGTAATGATGCTGTACTCTAATGATGCAGGCAATAGTCTAATGGTGCAGGCAATAGTCTAATGGTGCAAGCAGTACCTTAATGATGCAGGTGTCAGTATTCTAATGATGCAGGCAGTACATTAATGTGGAGTACTCTAATGGTTCAGGCAGTACTCTAATGGTGCAGGCAGATGGCAGTATCATTTTTATTACTTTTCAGTAAGAATGAATGACTCTCTGCGAATTAAAGAACAAACAAACAGAATATAGTCTGGGAAACCAGAGCCTCCAGCTCATCTGCCTCAGCTATATTGTTTGTAGTAGACCAATACCGTGAAGTCTTCAAAACTATCAGAACCAGTACAATGTATCTAGTAAGGGCACAGGTCACTGTTTGATAATTACTTAGCTCACTAGTTATTTCAACTCGATTATCGGGGTTATTCTCGGGTGGAACTCCTGCAGTGGAGGTCAATACTCTCTCTGTGAGGTCATGATTAGTGGATGCTTTTTGAATTTTGAATGAAACTCTGCAACTACTATCTTTGCAACTGACCCTCAAAGTCATGCATGTAAAATGGGCACACCTTCATAGCCCATAACATTATATACACTATGATGCCACACCCACAACATTATCCACAACATTATATGCATGTTAATGCCACACACACAACATTGTATACACGATGATGCCGCACCCACATTATATTCATGATGATGCCACACCCATGACATTATGTAACAGACCTGCAACATGATACTGTAGAAGCCTCACAGGAAACAAATTCTTCAAGGCACTGAACATGATTCTCAAGCACGTCACATGATATGATGCAACATTGAAAACACTGATAGTCCCAATACTATCTTCAAATGCCATGATACACAAAAAATTTTACCATGCCTACAACTGAGTATTGTTTAGCATGTTGGTTTCTATGTTGGCTGAACACACCTCAGGCAGGTACATATGTTTTTATGTACATGTGCATGTTTGTATGTGCATATGTATGTACTACATATATAATAATAATACCAAGTTATGTTTACTTTCTTGATCATCTTGTGGCAGAGTTCTTTACAGTATTTCCCAGCCATCACAATAGCTTAAAAGTTTATCCGTCTTGATCAAGCAGGCCAAAGCTGCAAAGGTAATTTGCTCCAATTATAACTGTGGCTGTAGTTCCTTGCATGTACATGTGTCTCTATTCCCCTTGTAAATGAACATCTGGTTCTAGTTATTTACACATATACATGTGACTCTAGTTCCTTATACATGTATATATGGTTCTAGTTCCTTATACATGCCTATAAATATACACGTGGCTATAGTTCCTTATACATGTGCATGTGTCTCTAGTTCCTTATACATGTACATGTGGCTCTAGTTTCTTGTGCATGCACATTTGGTTATAGTTCATCATAAATATACTTGTGGTTCTAGTTCTTTGTGCATGTGACTCTGGTTCATCTCTCTTCTCCTAACCCTCCCCTTTCTTCTCTCTTCTCTCCTACCCAAACTCTGCAATCTAACCACACCCTTCTCTCTCTGTTTCCAATGATTCTCCCCCCTCTCTATCTCACCCCAATCCCCACCTCGCCCATCTTGCAGACCATCAAGGCTGGAAACTCTCCTTTCAGCAGCATTGCTGACTGGCAGAAGTGGGAGGAGTTATTCTCCTATGATCTTAAAGCCATGAAGGTCTTTTCCTATGATGGAGACGCTTCCTAACCAGCGAGCTTTCGGTTCAAGTCAACATCGAAGCAATTGCACTCAGCGGCTCCATCTACGGGATCCTCATATCATTTCTACTCTGCTCTCTGGTCATCGTGTTCATGTCACTTGATTTTAGACTCATACTCACCATGGCACTCACCATCGTGTCCATTTGCTGATCCCGTGTGGTTTGTTTTGGTGTTTCGAATGGGCCATTGGCATTGTGGAAGCAATTTCTCTGTCCATATTAGTGGTCAACTCTCTGAACTACTCCATCCATATCTCTGAAGCTATCATAGCAATGGACAGAAGGCATCTCACATTTGTTGACGTATATAATGTTGATACAGGCTGTAACTGTTGGCTGGATGGTTATAAATTGATTTGCATTACATAAAGACCACTTCTTTTTATAGTATAAATCAGTTTAGGCATCTCTAAGGAGGCGAAGGGGGCTAGAACACAGGTGTAGAATATTAATAAAATTACCCTGGCCGCACCTGAGCTTCTTACACACAGTTAATAAAATACATAATATCAGTGGAATATATTATAGCACCAGCTATCTAATTAACATCATCTTATGACTTGTAGCTTTCACACAATAATTATGTAAATAACTTCTTTTTTGAGGGGGAAGGCACTAGCCTCATGGATCTGCCTATATATGTAGTTGATAAAACACTTAGTCAAAATTATTAGAATTAATACCAGTGTATTCCTTTCATTGGTTTTGCTAAAATCCTCTGGGGTATTTTTTTCCTGCCAAGTTATCTCCTGTTGTTGTTCAATGTACTTCGATAAAAATTTAACCATCGCTGATGGCATAGTAACCTCTCTAGTTGGTAAGGTAGTTAGTGGCTTGTTAAAAGTCATGCACCTTTTATTTTAGAGTGGAGTTGATTTTCTTGACTAAATCTATTACAGATGTGACCTTGTTCTCTTGCTGCATGAGTACGTAGTATGGTGTACCTTGCAGGGTGGTAAAGGTAGGTGGTGGAAAACTATGTTAAAATCACTTTCTACTTCAATTTTTATTCACTCAACATTTCGACTAGTCGTCATCAGGAATAATGAGATGCTAAGGCTCACGTGAGCCTGTTATATACCGGTAGCTAGCTATCCACCACGTGCCAGTACATGCGCCTAGCACGTGCACCGAATGTAAATTAATTGAGCACTATATATTTATCTATATTCCTGCACAATCTACAGCCAGGCGATATCGTCCTGAAGCTTGATTTTCGGAATGCATTTAACACTATTCGTAGGGACAAAATGTTATCTGCTGTGGAAGAGCTAGCTCCTGATTTGCTACCTTTTGTCCATTCAACTTACAGTGCTCCATCATCCGCTCTCATGTGGGTGGAGAAATCAGGTAATCTGTCACAACAGAAGTGATAATAAAATAATTTAAAAAATAGTCATTAAGTCAGAGAACAGATTGGCCACATGAGGACAGCATTCACTGTTTAAATCCTGCACCACAAAGTGCTGCAGAAAAAAATACGCAAGCGGGAAGCAAAAC
This sequence comes from Cladorhizidae sp. MBARI D1340-BT2, assembly GCA_028752905.1. Lineage (NCBI taxonomy): Eukaryota > Metazoa > Porifera > Demospongiae > Poecilosclerida > Cladorhizidae > Cladorhizidae sp. MBARI D1340-BT2. Next base: position 35,917,636 of record JAQNBH010000008.1, read on the forward strand.
TCCACAGAAAAGAGAGGGGGAGAGACCGATTATTTCCCTAGTGATGTAGGAATGAGAGGACGATAGCTAGAATTACAACACTGCTTCCCTGTTCCTGCTCTGGTATATAGCTATTGTGCGCGAATTAGTAGGTTCAGCTCAGCTCTGCTGTCAGAACGGATGTATTCCTAGGATTGGCATTACATGACGCAGTTGAAACCGTACAAGAAACTTGAAGGGTGAGGGCTGCTTCATCTTTTGGGTCCGCTCTTTTAGTCTATAACTAATCAAGTCATGTATAAGAAAAGGTACTTAGTCTTGTTCACTTTGATACTCTGTATAGTATTTTTTCTATTCGGTTTTGACTTCTGTACTGATTCGGTAGCTAGTACTTGTGAAACTGAAGATTGGTTGTTTACAATTGACGGTGAAAAGATGCCGCACGTGGAACTAATAGTTTTAATTTCGTCTCGTGTGAAAGGAAAAACAGAGCGTGATTCCATTAGAGAGACATGGATGAAAAATTACAGAGAAAAGGTATCTACTGCCATGGTAAAATTCGCTATTGGAACTGGAGGGCTTTCCTCCCATGATATTAAGAAGTTGACTCTCGAGGATGCCATTTATGACGATCTGCTGCTCTTACCTCATTTGCACGACACCTACAAGAACCTCACAACAAAAGTGCTGCAGAGTTTTGTGGCACTGGACAACCATTACAACTTCTCTTATCTCCTTAAGTGTGATGATGACACCTTCGTAAACATGGACACAATTTTGAGAGAGTTGAGACAGCGAAGATCAAATAAACTGTATTACTGGGGCTTTCATGTTAAGAAAGCTGAAGTTCGTAGGAAGGGGAAATGGTCGGAAGAGGTCTGGTTTCTGTGTGATACCTTCTTTCCTTATGCTATGGGTGGTGGATACATATTGTCCCAAGACCTTGTCAGACGAATAGCAGCCAGCTCTGATGATCTTGTCCACTACACCAATGACGATGCAGCAGTTGGAGCATGGTTGAGTCCTTTTGACATAGATAGCCATCATGATAAAAGATTTAACACATCCCCACTCTCTTCTAAATGTTCCGATAGCCAAATCTTGCTTGCTGAAAGAAATGTTGATGATATGTTTGCCATGCAAAGGTCATTGGATAACGGGAAAGGAATATGTCCTTGAGAGAACGATGTAAATAGACTCAGTATGGACACTAACTAGATGCTTAATAACGTTGGGAAGTTGTATCATATGATCATTGCTGTAATTGGGGCAAATGCCTAATAACAGAAAATTTATGTGAGGGAAGCCAAGCAAAACACGTCCTTCTGAATAAAGTTCTATTCCAACATTAGCAACAAACAGTCGGGCCAATCAGAATACTAGAATCTGGCATGTGATCAACTGCTATGTAGTTTCAAGTAAACAGTGGTATTTGTGGATGAAAATAAGTTTATTGGAGCCTTGACAACTCCCCCTGTTTGTGGCATTTATCTGCTAAAGCATACAGGGATGCCAGGGCGAGGACAATGTGTAGAATCAGGTATAGGCCAGGGAAAAAATGTTATAGGGCTAGCTAGTACAGCTACACGTGTCTAGTGGTTTTCAACTGGACGTACTACTAGGACTTTGGTAGCCAGTAGTTTGATAGAGTAGTATTGACTAGCCAGTTATTTAGCTGTGCTGTTGTTTGGTAGCTGCGATATAACCGTAGTTGAAGAACTTCTAAAGTTGAACATCAGACCAATCAAAATGGTAGAATTTAGGATGTGGTGTGGCCAGTTACATTACAGCTGTTTAACAAACATGGCATTTGTGGCTGAGAAACTCATTGGGTTGTGTGAGTCAAGAAAGGTACCACAGCACTCGCCTGAGAGGATACCCGGCACGTGTCTTTTATGTTTGTAGAGCTATGGTGTTTTAGCTTGGGTGTAGTTATATAAGACCCTGTAAACAGAGAACTTAAGACAAGTTGAAAATGTTGAGAACAACACCAGCGGGATTTGAACCCGAGCCCATTTAATTTCTCGGTAAGGTACACAACCATTGAGCCACGGGCACCAAACAGATTAGCTCTCCTCCGAACAGGTACTTGAACTCGTTCACAGCCACAAATTGTTTCAGTAATGGTGTGGTTTCTGTGTGTAGGGCTAGTGTCAGTGCCCTGCCAGGGGAGCATTGATCTGTGAAGTGTGTGTTGTGTAGAGTGTCTTTGTAGCCTTGTAGGGTGCCTCCCAGAAAGGAGATGGGGGCTCATTTTCAGAGAGCCAGTAGAGCACTACTTTGCTTTTGGATGCATTTATCAGGAAAAGAGAAGAGTGAGGCAATTATCTAAAGAGAATGATAGAAGTCGTATATACACTTCTTAAACCCCCTGAATAAAATAAAAAGGCTTGCACACTTTCAATGAATGTTCGTTCACACTTGTACTTGGGGGTGGGGGTGGGGTGGGTGGTTGGAAGAGGGATACATGAATAAAGAGAGGAGAGAGGGTGTCAATTCCTCAACCAAGATGAACCCCTGACAAGTGATGCGACCACGTAGACATACTGTTGATGATAAGCAGTGTTAGCCAATACTAGCCAGGTCATGAGATCTCCATGGTAAGTTCTGATTGGCCAGGGAAGGAACTGTAGTTAGTAGTCACATTACCATGTAAGGGAATACCCTAAATCTGGCAGCCTATTTAAAGGAGCCAGGCCTCTGAGTCAAGACCGTCCTGGTAGCTAGTTATGCAAATGTGTTGTGAATCTAGGCAGGGGTGCTCCAGTAGTTGCTGGTTGGGGGGGCAAGGGGATGGCACATGTAAGCATGCTAAAAATTTTGAAGGTACCCCAACTTTTTAAAGCCACAACTTTTATCACACACACACACATAAACTACAATGATTACTTATAATGTTCCAAAGTATCTCTTTCTTTCTTCATTTAGTGTTATAAAATCTTGGGCAATTTCTTTGAGATCCTTGTGGATGTGTAGTAAAATGCAGTTATTTAACCTTTTTTCTGACATAATGGATCTTAAGTATGTTAGAACACGTCTTAAAGTGGAAAAACTTCTTTCAGAGGTTGAGGATGTAATTGGAACTGTAAAGTAGAGGCCTAGCAATATGTGAACTTCTGGAAACATTGATCGATACGCAAGTGTACTCATAGCTTCACATATTGTTTGAATGCTAGTTACTTTCTTCACTTCTGGTAAGGGCTGGTTGATAACATCAACTATAACTCCCAGATGCTTATCAAAGTCAAGGTCATTCTTAAAAACAGATTCTTGAATGACTTCAAGCTCACTTTCATAAACTTCTCAGTGATTCCATTGCAATCATGGGGTTCATTAAATGCACTTGCTTAAATCGATCATCCAGTTCTTGGATAAGGATATCACAAGCTTGATAATAAATTTTACGAAAGTAAACTTTGGGTGCATCAAACTGATGAGGTTGACTGCTATCGAATCTTGCTGGTAACCTTTTATACCTAGGCAGTTTAGGGTCCCCAATTTCCAATGAATGAGCCTGATCAACAACAGCACTATAGAACCTTTCAAACTCTACATCTTTCCTCTGGCGCTTGTAAAAATCTTGTGTTACATTAACTGCTAACATTGCCTCTTGAATGCTTAGATCCTTGGCTTGTAAGACTTTAGAAGTTTCTTCAGCAGCACTGAAAAGAAGGTGACCCAATTTTAAACCAAATAAAATTTCAAATTTTTCCAAAGCAGCAAGTATTCCAGCTGCTTTCAATCCATAATCATCATGGGTTGTTTGATGGACTTCTTCCATGGTTTCCATAATAACACTATACTGATTGATCACAGCACCAATGGCACCAGTTCTCACTGTCCATCGAGTTGGACACAGCACCTTAATGCCACCTTCTGCAGTCTAATTTACCAACAATTTCTTAGAAAAGAGATGCTTTCTTTTAGGAGAGTAATTTATTAACTTCACTATTTCTCTAATAAGATCAATAGTATCTGTATCTGCCTCCCTGCATCTTGCAGGCAGAGATTCAGGGAGTGAGCCAGACAATGGACAGGCAATGCAGCTGGGACTTCTTTTCTGAACAAGCCTTTTCTTTTCCCCTGCATTGCAGCAGCTCCGTTGTATGCTTGACCACAACATAATGACAAAGGCAAAGCACATCGCATAAGCATATCTTTCAATACAACAAATAAAGTTTCAGCTTTAGTGTTGGGAAGATTGAATAAACCAACTGAATCTTCATGCACCATATAATCATCATCGACATACCTTATAGACATGTTAAACTGTTCTTTAAAAGTAACGTCAGTAGCAATCACAGCATACCAACTAGGAACACTACTCATGATTTCTTGCTAAAATTTGTCGTACTACTTTTTGCCCCATCAGACTTATCATTTCATTAACAATGTCATGCGATAAATACTTCCCTTCCTTGACCCAGTTTTTGATGTCATTATTATCACTTGACCACATGCTTAATAATTGAGGTCGATTTCCCTCTTCTTCAGAATGTCCACGCAATGCTATCCTTGCCTGAGAAGATATTTCATAGCCTCAAATTCTTTCAAGAGCCCAATACGCCGAGACAGTTGAGCTCTAGCAATTTGAGTGTTGAGCTGAGTAGCAATTGATGGATTGGCAAGAGCATTCCATTTCAACTTCATTTCAAGATGCATATCTGAATTCTCATGGGTACGAAATTTTTGAGTAGCCTTTTTATAATTATCAAATCCTTTAATTGTAAATGCTTCCTCACCTTTTGTCGAAAATGTAAGTAGGTCATGTTTGTGTGCATATTTGCAGTAGACACAAGAGATTGTAGGTGTTTTAGCTTGTTTGAGTTGTTCCAGTAGTAAACTGACTTATATTTCTCATTTTTCATTTTTTTCTCTTGACGATGGTGTTTCTATGTTTATGCAAGAGCTCAAAAAAATTTCTTTGTGACCACCTTTTCAGCATTAATTTGATGTACATGGGTTTGACTTATGTTATCATAGCACATCGGTCATCCAAACACCCTTTGGTCCCAATGTACTCACATAATTGACTTGCCATTGTGTAGAATGCCTTTCAGTTTCCATGCACATGCAACAACCACATGTGCGAATGTAAAAGGAAAAACAGATATTCTACAATATAGCATAATCCTACCATTAAACATGCACAATCAATGCCCATCCTCCTGCCCATCCCCCCTCCACACACACATATCCTGAAAAGCATTGTGCTTGCCCAAAATATCACATCTATTATAAAACAACAACATAGTTTTGCATGACCAGGTATGAATGGTTAGCATCCTTTCCACCACCTGCCTTTACCACCCTGCAAGGTACACCATACTACTCATGCAGCAAGAGAACAAGGTCACTTTTGTGATCGATTTTGTCAAGAAAATGGACTCCACTCTAAAATGAAAGATGCATGACTTTTCACAAGCCACTAACTACCTTACTAAACTAGAGAGGTAACTTTGCTATCAGTGATGGGTAAATTTTTATTGTAGTGACTTGAAGTACATTGAACAACAACAGGAGATAAATTAGCAGGGAAAAAACACCCCAGAGGAACCTGTGTTCTAGCCCCCTTCACCTCCTCAGATATGCCCGTAAACTGATATAAGAAGTGGTAATGATATTCATTAGGTAATGTAAATCAGTTTATAACCAGACAGCCAACAGCCTGTACAGAGTTATGCATATTATATTCCTTAAACTTCTCCACAAATGCGAAGCGCCTTCTGTCCAGTGCCATGAAAGCTTCACACATGCGGATGCAGTAGTTCAGAGAGTTGAACACTAATATGGACAGAGTAATTGCTTCCACAATGCTGATGGCCCATCTGAAACACCAAAACAAATCACACAGGGTCAGCTAAATGGACACGATGATGAGTGCCATAGTGAGACGAGTCTAAAATCATGTGACATGAACATGATGAGCACAGAGCAGAATAGGAATGATATGAGGATCCTGTAGATGGAGCCGCTGACTGCAATTGCTTCGATGTCCAAAGCTCACTGGTTAGGAACCATCTCCATCCGAGGAAAAGACCTTGATGGGTTTAAGCTCATAGGTTAGGAACTCCTCCCACTTCTGGCAGTCAGCAATGCTGCTGAAAGGAGAGTTTCCAGGTGTGATGGTCTGCAAGATGGGGGAGGGGTTGGTGGGTGGGTTTGATTGGGGGGTGAGGAGCAATAGAGAGAAGGGAGAAAAGTTGAAAACAAAGAGAGACGGGTGTGGTTAGATTGCAGAGGTTGGGTAGGAGAGGACGGACAAGAAAGGGGAGGGTGAGGAGAAGAGAGATGAGGTTGGACCAGAGTCACATGCACATGTACAAAGAACTAGAACCACATGTATATTTATGAGGAACAAGAACCACATGTACATGTATAAGGAACTAGAATGACATCTACATTTATAAATAACAAAACCAGGTGTACATGTATAACGAACTGAGATGCATAAGGAAATAGAGCCACATGTACATTTATAAAGAACTAGAACCACATGTACATGTATAAGGAACTAGACTTGTATAAGGAACTGAGACACATGTACATGCATAAGGAACTACAGCCACAGCTATAATTGGAGCAAACTAGCTTTATAGCGTTGGCCATCTTGATCGAGAAGGCTAAATTTTTAAGGAGTTGTGATGGCTGGAAAATACTGTAGAGAACTCCACCACAAGATGGTCAAGAAAGTAAACATAACTTGGATTATTTATATATGTAGTACATACATAAGCACATACAAACATACATATGACCATACAAACCTGCTGTGGTGTGTTCAGCCTAATAGAAATCAACATGTGGCGATAACTAAACAATACTCTGCTGTGGGCATGGCTGATTGATAGTATTTGGACTGTCAGTGTTTTCAATATTGCATCATATCATGACATGCTTGAGAATCTAGTTCAGTGCCTTGAAGAGTTATAATTGTTTTTTATACTGATCCCTGTGAGGCCTCTAGAATATCATGTTGCAGGTCTGGTACATAATGCCATGGGATCATCGTGTATATAATGTTTTGGGGTAAATAAATATGTGGATGTGGCATCATCATTCTATGCGTGTAGCACCACCATGTATATAATGTTGTGTGTGGTATCATCGTGTCTATAATGTTGTGGGTGTGGCATCATAGTGTATATAATGTTATGGGCTATGAAGGTGTGCCCATTTTACATACATGACTCTGAGGGTCAGTTGCAAAGTTAACAGTTGCAGAGTTTCATACAAAAAGCATCCACTGGCCTCACAGAGAGAGTATTCACCTCCACTGCAGGAATTCCACCCGAGAATAACCCCGATAATCGAGCTGAAATAAATATTGAGCTAAGAAACGATTAAACAGTGACCTGTTCCCTTAATAGATATGTATAGAGTCATACATTGTCCTGGTTCTGATAGTTCTGAGGTATTGATTTACTACAACCAGTATAGCCTGAGGCAGATGAACCGGAGGCTCCAACTGGTTTCCCAGACTAGTTTTCTGTTTGTTTGTTTGTTCTTTAATTCTCAGAGAGTCATTCATTCTTACTAAAAAGTAATAAAAATTAAACTGCCGCCTGCCTGCACCAATAAGGTACTGCCTGAACCATTAGAGACTCCCACGTGCAGCATTAATTTACTGCCAGCATCATTAGAATACTGACACCGGCATCATTAAGATACTGCTTGCACCATTAGACTATTGCCTGCATCATTAGAGTACAGCATCATTACCATACACCTGCACCATTAAGTTACGCCACCTGCACCATTAGGAGGTGAGTTAAATAAGCATCAGGTTTGTCTGTTGCACTCTCCGCTACATTTTGCACTAGATGCTGCATTGCCATAGCAGCAGGCATAGTGGTGACACTTCTGTGCTATTATTTCGCCCTATATTTCTCTTGGGTAAGTTGTACCTCACAGTAAGCACGTGTATAGAGCCTCAATAGCTAGCTAAAGCTTGAGTCCATGAAGGACACTGTATAACTCATTGCTTTACATGACAACTAGGACATAGAGTACCCTTTTACCTTACACAAAGGTGACCTTTACTTTACATGTGTAGAGTAACCCTTTACCTTACACAAATTGTCAACCGTTACCGTACAAACATGAGTAGCATTGGACATGATGAACCCTTTACTTTACATGACAACTGGGACATAGACAATCCCTTTACCCTAAATGATGAGTGAGACAACACTATCAACCCCTTTACCTTACAAGTATATAACAGGACCAACCATTTATCTTACAAGCATTATACTGAGAGACTTCAGCAGAGCAGTGGCAACGATGATCACAAAGTGTCCCACTGAAACTATGGCTAGAAGTACAATGTATTGGAGGATGGTCATAAACAGTGATCATACTCCACTCATGGCTATAGTAAATGTACATCATCCACAACTTTTTTGCACTATTCCTCACCAAGGAGACCATGTTTGCGACGAAAGCCACTGAAGTGGTCAGGGATGCAAAGAAGGTGGCCTTGATGACCTCCAAGATGTTGTGGGTCATGTGCTGGTGAATGTCTCGGAGGTCAAGGAAAGGCACAGATTGCTTGAATGTGTTGAAGAAGAGGCTCAGTGAGTTAAGATTGAGTGCTGGCATTTATAAATCACCTTGACAACAATGTTTTGAAACCAAATGAATATGATGGGTTTACTCATCTGTAAAATATTTCCTGCCAAAAACAACAAACTGGCTTTCATAAACTCACAAAGGTAATACTGAGGTTTATTAAGACCACATGACAGCTGCATTTTTGTGGACGGTTGGCCTTTGTTTTTCATGGTCGGAGAATCTGTCTAAGATTCAATCCTAGATAACTAGCTACAGTATGAAAAAGTGACTGCAGTCAAAAATAATGCAACTTGCACCATTAATTTAAAAGAATGGCTCATTACTAATGGTTATTGAACCCTGCTAACTTGTTCCTGGTGGGTTTTGTGTGAAGATTTTTTTTTTTTTACATTTCACAAGCTTTTTATCGACAAACTTCATGTAGCTACTCTTCCTCACCAAGTGCTTCAACCCTTTTTGTCCAACAGCACTCTCTACGATTGTCCCTCATATTAATGACCATTAGATGTTGTTCTACAGAAATAGGTTCCTCATTACTTTAAACTCTTCAAACACTGCAATTAGTGATTTGATGTTCTTTCTGAAATGCAGCTTGTGCACAGGGACACTGCTCATGATGATGTTTTAAAAGTGAACAATTGCACACAGGATCAAAATGTGGACCTTGAGTACCAAGAATGGGAGGAGAATATGTGTGTGTGTGGGGGGGGGGGGGGGGGGTGGGGGGTGGGGGGGAGAAAGGGGGAGGAAGTGAATAATTCCATTCAGGCTCAAATTGGTACCGTGAGTATGAAAGCAAACAGACAAACAGGAAATCCACGGAATTCCCACCTTATAATGTGGGAGTGTTTTCAAGTGGGCATGGCTACATCTAGTGGCCTCTAACCACACACACACACATACATACACACACACACATACACACACATACATAGCATAGGCTGATATCCAGATTTCAAAAAAGTAAATGATTCCACTCAGGATTAAAGGAATCTTGAAATTTCCATCCAGTACACACAGACATAATATGCTGATTTAATCCACACCCTCTGTAACCAAAAATCCCCTTCCTCTCAATGCAGTACCCGTTATTGACCGAAATTTCCAGCTGTCAGAGAGTTATGAGCTAGCTGTAACATCATATTTCTGGCCATCTGTGGTATCAATAGTAGATCTTTTCCTTGGATCTGATACGGTTGCCGCATCAACAGCCCATCCCTCCAGAAGTAAGGACTTCCTTCCTGTCCTGCTTTCTGTCGAATTTTTTTGAGGGTTGGGTCTGTTTGCTGCTCGGCTTGGAAGGTGTTCATAGAAATGTTCTCCACCAGACTCCCATTGGTGCTGTGGTCTAGAGTAGCCATTAGATCGGCCATTGGAGGTGTTTCTGGCTCGTCCAGTTGGGGAAACACAGTTTCATCTGAGGAGTCTGTTGCTCTCTGCTTGTTTGAAGGAGGAGTTCCTGGCTCATTCATGGGAGGTATTTCTGGCTTGTCCACTGGGTTCACTCCCCCTTCCGCCTCGTCTTCGGTAAGGTCTTCCAGGTCCTGGACTACTGGCTTATCCAGTTTTTGCTGGAGTTGCTCCTGCTCTTCCAGCTGCTCTTGTGACTTCCGTTGGGCTCTTGTGGTCACCAGTCCCTGTTGGATTGGGGTCGGATGTGGAGGAGTCGATGGTCCATCCTTCTTCCTGTTGTTGCTGAGGGCTTCCTTCAGGTGCTTTCGGAAGTGCGGGACATCATGTCCCATGAGCATGTCTACAGGGATGTGTTAAAGATACTCCCACTGCAAGGACTATGCAAGCATCATTATTCACCTTTAATTGCACTTTTGCTGCTGGGAAATATGTTTTACCCGAACTGGCTGTTGTGTAGGCAATTTTCCAGGGTAATGAATCTGATTCTCTAATACAATAGACTTGGTACAGCCTGTGTCTAAGAGTGCCATCACAGGTCTGTCATTTATTAGCACTGGGCATGACCACTCAGGAAGGGCGTTAGTATCTCTCATGCTCATACTACAATTGGCAGATTCCATCTTCACATGGCAATCTTTTTTAAAGTGTCCCTTCTTCCCACAATGAAAACACTCCAAGTTATTTACCTCCCGTGGTTTGTTTAAAGGGGCACTATACCCCTTCCCATTTCTCTTGTTTACATAACTTGTATTCTCATGCCTGTCCTTCGGAACTTCCCGTCTGTTCTTTTGATTGAACTGTCCCCTATTTTCTGGTCTCTTTGGTGCTCCTCCCTCTAGGTATTGGTTGGACAAATATCGCATGACGGCTTCACCTAGTTCTTCGTAGGTGTCAGGGTTTAACCGGCGCATCTGCACTTCAAGCCACCTGGGAAGACGCTTCAGAGTAAGTTCATAAAGTATGGTATCTCTGTCCATCTTTGCTGAGGACTGATTGAAGGACTGCTTATAAGTTCGAAACCATCCATCTGGGTTCATCATGTCGAACGCTTGGTCAAATACTTTGGTTCTGTAGGTCTCAGAGGTCACCTTACAGATGTCCAGGAGGGCTCTTTTGACTTGGTCATAGTCAGTTTGGTCATGGGCCTGGAGAGCTGCCACTACTATTAATCCTTGGCCAGACAGGGAACTTCCCAGGTAGTTTGCCCAATGTATGAGTGGCCAACCATTCGCTCTGGCGGTCACTTCAAACATCTCCAGGTAGGCACCCATATCATCCGTCAGGGGGGGAGGAACAGGGGTGGCGGAGGGGGCGGCCGCCTGACCAATATTTTGGACCAACTGTATCTTGTGTTAATAATTATGGAACTGGTGCATTGTTTACTTAAAATAGTACTATTTTACCTTACATGTGGCCAGTCACTAGCTGTATTTAAAATTAACACCCACTTAACCAGTCATTGATTGTTACATGTGATGATGATGTCACTCAGTGACTTGTTTAATGATGCATGCAATACATGTGCACTGCCAGAGCAGGTAAGCACTGCAATCATTAGCTTTGATTTCTAGGATTGCTTGACAGTCTTTCTCTGTGTGTAATCAGTCACCATGGCTTCAAATTCTGCCTCACTGTCAGCTAACACTAGCTTTCCAGAGCAGTTCCAACCAAAAAGTAGTTTTAAGTTCCCAAAGAAGAGATATGGAAAATATGAAAGATTATTCAGAGCTGAGTGGTGTGACCAGTGCCTGTCATCTGGAGGCACTTGAAGCTGTAATCCTCCCCAAACAGATCATTGGTGATATTGGTGAAGTATTGAGCAAAGGAAGTGAAGGCAGTCAATAGAAAAATGCTTTTAACTCCTTGCTTGCCAGGGATTGCCACTAAGGGGTAGTCATGGCCAGGAGACTGAGAGCAATTTTATCCAACTGTTACTCCTGCGAAGTTTAGATCGTCCCGAAATTCTTGCATGGATTGATAAGAAAATCAACAAGTATACTTCGCATGATATTCAGAACGAATGTCTGCAGATTATGGCAAACAAGATTATCCGGGAGGTTAGTCAAAACATTCGTGCGAGTAACTGCTTCACTATCATGGCTGATGAATGTACTGATATAGCAAACAAAGAGCAATTCACTATTTGCATTAGGTGGGTTGATGATGATCTTCAAGATCATGAAGATTTCATTGGTCTCTATGAAGTAAGCATAGATTCCGACACTCTCTTCCATGCCATCAAAGATACTATACTTCGGATGCCAGGTCTCAGTATCTCTCAGTGCCGAGGCCAATGTTATGATGGTGCATCTAATATGAGTGGCATCAGGAATGGTGTATCGGCAAAGATACTTTCGGAGGAAAAGCGTGCAGTCTTCACACACTGCTATGGGCATGCTCTAAATTTGGCTGTCAGCAGTACTATAAAGCAATCCAAGGTGTGCAATGATGCCCTAGAAACAGCTTTTGAGATTTGTAAGCTGATAAAGTATTCTCCAAAGTGAAATGCTGCGTTTGATAGAATAAAGCTTGAAAATCGTGATGAAGATACTCCCATGGGCATACGAAAATTTTGCCCTGCCCGGTGGACCGTTCGAGGTGAATCGATCAGCAGTATAATTGAAAATTACACCATTTTAAATCAGTTGTGGGATGAATGTTTAGAGAAAAGATTAGACCCAGATGTAAAAGGAAGAATAATTGGAGTGAAAACACAAATTGCAAAGTTTAATTTGCTGTTTGGTCTGCATCAGAAGCGCAATTTATTGCGAATCATACAGTCAAAACCTTAAAAGCAATGAGGAGTGATGAGATGTCTGAGCTATTTTATAAGCATGTTCAATGTTTATGTGTTATAACACATGTTGAAGAGCCCTCATTGCCAAGGAAAAGAAGAGCACAAAGCAGGTTCGAAGTGGGTGAAGGAGATGGTTACCACAGTCCTACAGTTGAAGATCACTATCGCAAGCTCTATTCTGAAGTACTGGATTTTGCTCAACTAACTTGCAAGCTGTCATTGACTTTTATGGTGATGACTTCAATGAGAGTGAGCTTTCAACACAATTGCAAGTCTTCAGTTCAAGCTTTCCCAGGAATGAACAAAGCAAGATTATCACTCTACAAGAAATTCTACATTTTCTGCAAGGTCTCTCTAAAGGTCAAAGGGTTTTTTACAAGCAAGTTTGCTGGATAGCCCGTCTGATGATCCTTGTTTTCCCTTCTACAAATTCGGCCAGTGAAAGAAGCTTTTCTGCTATGAAGTGAGTGAAGACCTACTTACGTAGTACAATGAGTCAACCAAGGTTGAACCATATTATGACTCTAAATATCTACAAGGATATGTTGGATAAAGTAGACCTTACCGATATTGCCAGTGAATTTGTTTGTGGTAGTGACACAGACTTCGAATCTTTGGTAGCTTTAAATAAACTCATGACTCACTGTAATTTATTAGTATTCCTTTGTCATTGAAAGTAGTTCTGTTTTCATGTTCTACCTAAATTTTTGCCTGACCAATACAAAATAGCTTCCTCCACCACTGTCCGTGCCTTCGCTGAATTTCTGTAGGTTTATTTTGCGAGGTTGAGGTGCTGCTGCTGGTGCTAGGGCTGCAACAGGCCGGACTGCTAAGAGCTGAGTCAAGTACTCTTGTTGTTGTAATGCCTGCCTACGATCTTCAGCACAATGTTCATCCTCTCTCTGAGCCCATACCTCTTTCAATTCGGCCCATCTGTCCATAAACCGGTCGAATCTTCCCTGAGGTTGAGGAGTGTCTTCCTCCTCTGTACATTCGTCTCCTGTGCAACTGCAGCCCTATAGGGATGTTCACCTGATTGCAATGGGTAAGTCATCCACACGTGCACACGCAAAAGCAAGAAAAAAACTTCTGGCAACAAAATACCAGTAATAATAGTAAAACAGAAATATGCACCTTTAAAAAAAACACAATAAAACCTATCCCAAGGTTTTGTTTCACAGGTCCTCTAAGCCTTGATAGCTTGGACCATTTCCTTGGCTATTTACAAAAATCAATGACAACAAACCAAAAAAACACAAAAAAACCACAAGCAACACAAGCGCAACAATTGCGGATTTACTTTGTCAGAACTCCTCACCTCGAGTCTGACTTGTACAACCTCAGGACCTCTCACCTTAGGTCTGAGTTGCCAAAACTTTAACTAGATACTTCTCTAGTTAGCACTAAGTGCTCCATCATAGAATTACTTGAACCTGACTTGGGAATCTCTAACTACACCGTCTAGAGATCCCACCGCTGCCACCAATGTAACCAAAAATCCCCTTCCTCTCAATGATATGCCTTGATCAGAGAGGATCCAATCTTCAGCCCGACGCCTGACCCTGGTTTAAACTCCCCTGCTTAAACCCTCTTGTCAGACCAGAATCAACAACCACCTGGTTGTTGTTTATTCTCGAGAAGGAATAGGTAAAATAATTATATACAAAAGAGTTGCATAGGCAATCGGCACAGACAATATTCTAACATACAATATGACAATTAATATAACCCTAAGTTCTTTCTACTGGAGTTCTTTCTTAGTTCTTAATTCAGTTCCTTCTCTAACTCTCTCTCTTTTATCTATCTACTACAGTTCCTTTAATAATGTTCAGGTCGGATCATTTGGCTGATCTGCACTGACCAATCTGATGGCTCCTTTTAGACCAATCAGATGGTCATGCTCGGTCTCTGCCTCATCTGCCACAACATTCTGTGTGTTGTCTGGTGTTCGTGGTTCCCACATACGTTCCATGGTTTCCATGTAGGTGTTGATTTGTTTTGTCATACCTGTAAACAACATCTGTCAATACTTGGCTTCAGTCAGAGAGGTAGGATTCTCTGACACCCTCCACACTTCTTTTGTCACAACCATCCCACACAACTTCCCATTGTTGTTTATGAGAGAGGGAGTGCTCTAAGATAAAGAAAGCAAACTTTGAATGCCATTCTGCCCAGAATCGAAACAGGGACCTTGCATACCACAGAACATCGCCTTCATCAATTTTTTAAGAAAAAAGGATGCTTAGCATCAACCGAAATGTCGAGTGAACATATTTATAACTCTCAACAAACTCTCAGTTGATATAAGAAAATTACAATGAACCTCTCAATAATCATTATACCCACTGTCCTATAGGCGAGGCATTAGATATTCTCGCTTAGTTCACTAGTGGTTATTTAATGCTCTACTGCAGACATGCATAATCAATTATATACCACTTTCTAAGAATTGTGGCAACATCTTCTAAAAGAGCAGAAGCAGTACTTTTGGATGATGAAGCAGTTAAGCATTTTGACAGCAATAAAGCTTCAAGAAATGATTTAATATGTGGTATAGATGGTGTCAATCCAGACCAACTCACAGTAATGATTATAAGTGTATAGTTCGTTACACTCCTCGTGGAATATGGTAAGTCATTTCACATGCAAGTTGTAGTTTCAATCTTGGTTGGCTCATGCAATTAGAAGTGCCTGCTCGTGAAATAACTCGCCATATTCTAGTGCGACAAATATATAAACTGTGTGTGTGTACTTATTGTTATTAGTTGCTGCTCCCTACCAATGTTTCACTTTTTTCTTGTATGGTCCCATTACTGAACCATGAGAAAAGATTGTCCCAAAAGATTTTTCTCGAGTGCAGTGAGAATTAAGTCAATTGAAACTTCAGTTATCCAAATATGCCAGTCTTCTAAACACATGAACATGCGACCATTACTTTGCTGGCCATGCTACAGAAGAAGATTTCTTTTGCACATAATAAGATATACAGAATTAACTTTCAGCCCAACTCAAAGGGGAACAAACTTTACCAAAGTGTAGTCGCCATTGGAAAGTCGACTGTTGACGATATTGTGAGGATTCTTATGATCAGCTGCAGACTTCGTACCAAAGTTCAGGATGGCAAGAGATTGTAGGGGTTTTAGCTTGTTTGAGTTGTTCCAGTAGTAAACTGACTTACACTTCTCATTTTTCTTTTTTCCCTCTTGATGATTTGATGATGGTGTTTCTATGTTTGTGCAAGAGCTCCTAAAAATGTGTCTCTATGACTACCTTTTCAGCATTAATTTGGTGTACACGTGTTTGACTTCTGTTATCATAGCACAGTGGTCATCCAAACACCCTTGGTCCCAATTCATTTACATAACTGACTTGCCACCATGTAGAATGCCTTTCAGCTTCCATGGACATGCAACATCCACACGTGCGATGTAAAACGGAAAAAAGAATATTCTATAATATAGCATTATCCTACCATTTAACATGCACAATCAATGTCCATGATTAGTCAAGAAAATTGACTCCACACTTAGATGAAAGGTGCATGACTTTTCACAAGCCTTACCAACTAGAAAGGCTACTCTGCTATCAGTGATGGGTAAATTTTTATCGTAGTCATTTGAAGTACATTGGCAACAACAGGAGATAACTTGGCACGAAAAAACCTCCCAGAGGATTTTAGCAAAACTAATGAAAGTCGAGTACACTCGTGTTAATTCTAATAATTTTGACTAAGTGTTTTATTAACTGCATAGAAGGATCCATGAGGCTAGCCCCTCCCTCCTTAATAAAGAAGAACTCTTTACATAATTATTTTGTACAAACTGCAGGTCATAAGATGATGTTAATTGGATAGTTGGTGCTATTCCACTGATATTATGCAACTATAGCTGTGTGCAAGAAGCTCAGGATAGGGTAAAAAATTAATATTCTGCACCTGTGTTCTAGCCCACTTCACCTCCTCAATTCCTCTAGATCCGCTCCTAAACTGCTGAAGTAAAAAGAAGTATAATCATGGTAATGTAAATCAATTTATAACCAGACAACCAACAACCTGTATCACATTATATTCCTAGGTGGTGCCTCCCATCCAGTGCCATGAAAGCTCAAACATTTGGATGCTGTAATCTAGATAATTGCCCACTAATATGGACAGAGCAATTGCTTCCACAATGCTGATGATCCATCTGAAAATACCAAAACAAACAACACAGGGTCAGCAAAATGGCCAAGATGGTGAGTTCCATGGTGAGAACAAGTCTAAAATCATGTGACATAAACAAGATGACCACAGAGCAGAGTAGGAATGATATGAGGATCCTGTAGATAGAGCCATTGACTGCAATCACTTCGATGTTGACCTGAACCCAATTCTCGCTGGTCGGGAAGAATTTCCATCAGAGGAAAGACCTTGATTTTAAAGTCATAGGATAGGAACTCCTCCAACGTCTTGTGTGATGATGATGATGATGATGATGATGATGATGATGATGATGATGATGATGATGATGATGATGATGATGATGATGATGATGATGATGATGATGATGAAGATGAGGATGATGATGATGATGATGATGATGATAAGAACAACAACAACAACAATAATAACAATAACAATAACAATACCAAAAACAATAACAATAACAATAACAATAACAATAATGTTATTAACTGCCATCTTAATGCTAGTAGCCAAATCTGCCATCTGAGTGAATGGCCACTGGCCAGTGATAAGTGCTGTCATCTTAGTGCCAGTAACCAGTGTTAAGAGCTGCCATCTTAGTGTCAGTGGCCAGTGATAAGAGCTGTCATCTTAGTGACTGTATATAGTGATAAGAGCTGTCATCTTAATGCCAGCGGCCAGTGATAAGAGCTGCCATCTTAGTTCAGTGGCCAGAGCTGTCATTTTAGTGCCAGAGGCAAGTGATAAGAGATGTCATCTCCAGGTAAGAGCTGCCGTCTTGGTGCTAGTGGCTCTGTAGTCAGAGTTGTCATCTTAGTGCCAGTGGCCAGTGATAAGAGCTGTCATCTTAGTGCCAGTAGCCAGTGATAAGAGCTGCGATCGTAATGCCAGTAGCCAGAGCTGGCACCTTAGTGCCAGTAGCCAGGGATAATAGCTGTCATCTCCAGTGTTAAGAGCTGCCATCTTAATGCCAGTAGCCAGAGTTGCCATTTTAGAGCCAGTGGTCAGAGCTGCCATCTTAGTGACTGTAGCCAGTGATAAGAGTTGCCATCTTAGTGCCAGTGGCCAGTGGTGTCAATGTTGACACCATAAACATAAAATATAAACATCAAGCAGGTGAGCTATAATTAGAACAAACTATAGCTTACAGGTCTGGCGTGTTTGATGGAGACTACTACTATTGTAATGGCTGAAAAACTGAAAAATACTGTAGAAATTCTTTGACAAGATGGTTAAGAAAATAAACATAATTTTAATTATGTTTTTTTAAATTATTATAGCTACACACATACACACATACATACATATGTACATACAAGCCTGCCTGAGGTGTGTTCAGCCTACATAGAAACGAACATGTGGTGTTTACTCATTGTGGGCATGGCAATATTGTTTGTGTATCGTGTAATTTGATGCTAGTATTTGGACTGTCAGTGTTTTCAATATTGCATCATCATGTGACGTGCTTGAGAATCATGTTCAGTGCCTTGAAGAGTTATAATTGTTTTCTGATACAGATCCTTGTGAGCCTCAACAATATCATGTTGCAGGTCTAGTTGTGGGTGTGGCATCACCATGTATATAATGTTGTGGGTGTGGCATCACAATGCATATAATTTTGTAGGTGTGGCATCATTGTGTATATAATGTTGTGGGCTATGAAGTTGCACCCATTTTACATGCATGACTTTGAGGGTCAGTTGCAAAGACACAAGTTGCAGAAAAATTATCTGCTGAGAATTGTCTCACTGAGAGAGTATTGACCTTGACTGCAGGAGTACCACCCAAGAACAATCCCGATGAGCTAAGGAATGATTAAACAGCGACCTGTGCCCTTATTTAATATGTATCAAGTCATTACATTATACTGGTTCTGATAGTTTTTGAGACTTGATGGTTTGATCCAGCATAGCCTGAAGCATACAAGCCGGGCTCTAACTGGTTTCCCAGGCTACTTTTCTGTTTGTTTGTTCTGTAATTTGCAGAGAGTCATCCATTCTTACTAAAAAGTGATAAAAATGGTCCTGCCAACTGCCTGCACCATGAGAGTACTGCCACCAGCATCATTAAGATACTGCCTACACCATTAGAATACAACCTGCACCATTAAGGTACTGCATGCCATTTATTACAGTAGAGCCACATGTACATTAAGGCACTGCCACCTGCATCATTAAGGTACTGCTCCTGCACCATTAGGGTACTGCTACCTTTACCATTATGGTAGTGCCACCTGCACCATTAGGGTACTGCTACCTTTACCATTATGGTAGTGCCACCTGCACCATTAGGGTACTGCTACCTTTACCATTATGGTAGTGCCACCTGCGTACTGCCACCTGCACTATTAGGGTACTGCTACAAGCAACATTTGGGTACTGCCACATGCACCACAACGGTACTGCTATGTGCACCATTTGGATACTGCCACCTGCAGCACTATGGTACAGAAGAGAATCTATGCCTAGGTTGCCTGCATTAGAAAACATAAATATATTATCATTATTGACCTCGCACAACCAAAGGCAACATAATCTTATATCAGTGGCAATCTTTTTCTCCAGGAGGCCCCATCAGCTATCTGGCTCCAAGGCATGGAAGCAGCACGCTATACCATCACCGCTCCACCTAGAATGAACCCAAAGCTTCCCCCCACCAAGATGGATGAACTGCACTCACTTGTCACAAAACACCAGTAGGTCTTAAAGTGTCCACCGGGGCTGACAGTTCCCACCTCTATCACCATCGACAGAGGTAAGTCAGCCCCCATCAGTCACCTCTTTACTATCTTCCCCAGGCAAGGGTTCAGATGGTCAAGGATGAGATAGCCACCATGCTGAGGGAGGGAATAATGGAGTGAGTAGGAGCCTGTGGGCCTACCCCATTGTCCTGGTACCCAAGAAAGATGGGTCACTGTGCTACATCACTCTTAGACTCTCGCAAGTTGAATGTGGTGACCTGTCCCGACCCCTTCCCCATGCCCAGGGTAGAAGATCTTCCCGTGGTCTAACTGGAGCCTTCTACATCTCCACACTCGACCCGATGAATGCTTACTGTCAGGTGCCAGTGGCAGAAGGATCAAGGAGAAGTCGGCATTACCTTTTGGGAAATACCACTTCTTCATAATGCCTTTTGGCCTCAATGGGGCAACTGCCACCTTCCAGAGGCTGATGAACTCGCTGGTGGGAGATCTCATGACACATGTAGCAGCTTATATGGGTGATATGTTATTTTTAGCAGATCCTGACAGGATCATCTCAGCCACATTCACCAGACCCTAATTAGACTAAGCGATGTGGGTCTTACAGTCAGGATGTTCAAGTGCCAGTTTGGCATGCAGGAGTCTATCTCCATCAGCCACTGAGTTGGCCATGGACAGATCAGACACTGCAAAAATTGAGGCAGTCCAGCAGTTTCCCCAGCCACACAATAAGAAGGACATCAGATCCTTCTTGGGTCTAGCCGGCTACTACCGTCATTTTGTACCCAATTATGCCACACTAGCCATGCCACTGTCCGATTTGAGATGCCCGATGAACTTCACTGCGACGAGCCATACCAAGCTGCCTTCGAGGCTCTGAAGTCTTCACTCATAACCGACTACCGGCGGCCTTTCATCCTACAGACCGATGCCTCCACTCTAAGTATTGCGGTAATCCTCAGCCAGCACTCAGACCAAGATGGTGACTGTGCCATGGCATTTTACTTCCGGAAACTATGTAGCCGGGAGTGCAACTATGCAGCGGTGGAGTGGGAGTGTTTAGCCATCATAAACGGAGTACACAACCTAGAGGTCCACCTAACAGGAGTTCATTTTACCATTGTCACATACCACAGGTGCCTCCGATATCTTCACAACACATGAAAGACGTCGGAGGAAGACTGATGAGGTTATCTTTATGTCTCCAACCCTTCCATTTACCATCATTCATCTGTCTGGCACAGTAACGGTAATGCAGATGGTCTCTCCAGACAGGCATATAGTTATAATAAGAAATGGAGTCTCTGCTTGATGAACATCAGCCTCTTCCTCAGTGTTCTGATGAACTGTTGAGAATTCACAATGAAGCGGATGAGGATAAGAAGAAACTTGTTATAATTTTTCATGATGAGTCTATTTATAACAGCAATGAGGGTCAGACGTGGATGTGGGGAGAAAAGGACCGACCAGCTATTTTACCCAAGACCAAGGGGAGTGGAATTATGATCTCTGACTTCATCGATGAACATGATGGGTATTTGTATCTTAGCGATGAACGGTATGAACAGGCTAAAGTGTTTAACCCTGATATTACTCAGCATGCAAGAGTCCACTTTGAATACAGTACTGAGCGTGATGGGTATTGGACCGGAGATCAATTTAATGAACAGATGGAAAATGCCTGTGCAATTGCGAGATTCAAATATCCCTCCTCTTCACATACAGTTTGTTTCATCCTTGATCTAAGCAGTTCTCATTGCAAATATGCTAATCTGTCCCTTAATGCAGACGACATGAGAACCATCCATCAAATCACAAGGACTTCGCAGATGAACTAACTCAAGTACAACACACTGTTGCTAGGTACAACTACAAGTGTGTTTACTTGCCTAAATTCCACTGTGAGCTGAACCCCATTGAGAGGGTTTGGGGGCAGTCCAAGACGTATCTGAAAGCTCACTCTAACTTCACCTTAATCAAGCTACGCAAACTTCTCAATCCTGCTCTCAATTCAGTGGATTTGGACCTCATCAGGAAATATTTTCGAGACTATGACAGAGCTTATAGAGAAGGTCACAATGCTGGACGGGCTGTGGAAGATGCCATCAAACAATACAAATCTCATCGAAGAGTGCGGGTTGAAACTTTTTAGATTCCAATGAAATTGCCAATAATGTTATATATATATACACTGGAGACAGTTATAGGGGAGGAAGAAGTAGACAAACATAGTTAAAACAGTCATTGTATATACATGTAAATGTAGTGATTCTAGTAAGAGCATGGTCTCGTCTTCAATAAATTTTATCTCAAGAAATAAATAATATGCTCACATGAGATTGTAGAGTATTGCTTTCTCTACAAGAAAACATGTTGTATTATTAGCTGGTTGGAGGTGCAGCAAAGTTGTTGAGTAGAACTTCTCATAACATCTGAGGTTTGGCCTGAACCACAAAATACTCACTTGTGATCACACTCTCTAGCACCATACCAAATATGGGAACTTCTTGAGAAAATTATAATTATAGGGGAAACGCGAAAATTTAATTTCGCGGTTGTGGTTAATGGAATGCAAAAAATGTGCATGGAATTGGAGACTATGATTCTTCCTCTATTATTTGCCAAAATTTCAAGTCTTATAGATGTGTACAAGTTAAGTTATGCATGATTTTATAATAACACTGTTTGGGGACAGTTATGCTGTACTGCACTAGTGATTCCTTATGTAGCAGGCAATAGTGAAGACATCACGATTGTATGCAGGAATGTTCAACATCAAAGTCGTTTTCAAATGGGGAAGAACTCTGAGGACACAGCTGAGCAGAGTGAAGGATGTTTTACCAACTAGTATTCACTCGTGCCTTCTGTACCACATCCCTTGCAGCAGCTGTGGAAATTATTATATACAGAGGATAGACCAACAGAAGACTGGAGAGTGAAAGACATCAAGATGCTTATAGAAAGTGTGCCAAAGAGAAGTCTGCAATTGCATGGAATAATGGACATCCTATTTTGTGGGAGGACTCCACCATCTTTGACCAGACGAGAAGACAGAACTGCTATAATTATAGTGAAAGAGGCATTGCAAATCAGCCCAGCACCAAGTGTGAGTGGTTCAAAGGAGTGTGGAATGGACTACTTGCCTTACTGCTGAGGAGCTAACCTCAAGAACCTGCTTCAGTTATGTATCATTCTTTGTTGATATTTTAATATCAGACATGTCTTTATTATTTATTATCGTTATTTCAATATATTTTTTTATTTTGTTATATTTTTTAATTCATACATTTTTTTAAATCGTATTTTTATTTATCCACGTCCAGTTCACGTGCTGGACGTGTGTACCGAGGTGTGGTACATGGTGAATACCAAACTCGTTTGTGTCTTGCTAGAACATCTAGTTGAAACGTCAAGAGAGAAAGAATGCAATTTCAAGTTGATGATTGAGGTTATTATGACACTAAAACAACATGAAATATTTTTACGGTGGAGGTGGGGGAGGGGGTGGAGGTGGTTTGATCACATACTCGAGTTTTAGCCCTTAATTAAAATACTCATTGTAGCTATAGAGTAGAGCTTCCTCTAGCCCGACTAATTTCTAGTCTTGCACTTAATTAGGAGCTAGAATATCAGAAAAATTGGGCATGCAGGTTTTGAGGTCCTCAATTTTGACTGCGAGTACCTTGGTTACGGTAGTCCACAATGACATGAAACATTGAGCTATATACCAAGTTAATAGAGTGAAGTGTCCAAGATTTATGCTCCAAAGTGCTAAACACTCGTTCGTCCCCACCTTTATTCATTTCTCGAGGGGTATACACTGAAATGGGTGGCTCAAATGTATCATAACTCAAGAATGGACAAAAATGAGTTTATATATAGTAGTAGAAGGTATAGAAAGGTGAAAGGCAAAAAAAATTAAGTAATACCAAAAAAAGGTCGATTTTTTTAGCACATAGCTATATAGTTAATGAGTGGATTTATATATTTTTCAGGGACAAATTCCTTTCCCATTATCCAACGACCTTTGCATGGCAAACATTTCCTCTATACTTCTTTCAGCAAGAATGACTTGACTATCATAACATTTAGAAGAGTGTGGGTATGTGTTAAATCTGTTATCATGATGGTAATCTATGTCAAAAGGACTTAGCCATGCTCCCACGGATACATCCTCATTGCTGTAGAGGACAAGATCATCAGAGCTGGCTGCTATTCTTCTGATAAGTTCTTGGGACAATATGTATCCACCACCCGCAGCATAAGGCAAGTATGTTTCACACAGAAACCATTTGCTATCTTCCCATCTCCCTTCCCTTTGGATTCGAGCATCATTAATTTGAAAGCCCAAGTAATACAGGCGATTTGAACTTAGTTGTTGTAGCTCCCCCAAAATTGAGTCCACATTTACGAAAGTGTCATCATCA
Source organism: Cladorhizidae sp. MBARI D1340-BT2 (assembly GCA_028752905.1). Taxonomy (NCBI): domain Eukaryota; kingdom Metazoa; phylum Porifera; class Demospongiae; order Poecilosclerida; family Cladorhizidae; species Cladorhizidae sp. MBARI D1340-BT2. Next base: position 35,941,713 of record JAQNBH010000008.1, read on the forward strand.
CACTTAAGGAGAAAATGGAAATTGTAATGTTTGTCCAGTGCCACAAAACTCTGTAGCACTTTTCTTGTGAGGTTCTTGTAGGAATCGTGCAAATCAGGTAAGAGAAGAAGATCACCGTAAATGGCATCCTCTAGACTAAAGTTATTTATATCTTGGGAGGAAAGTCCTTCAGTTCCAATAGCGAATTTTACCAAGGCAGCAGATTTGCTTTGTCTGTAATTTTTCATCCATGTCTCTCTAATGGCATCACGCTCTCTTTTTCCTTTCACTTTAGACAAAACTAAAACCATTAGTTTCAGGTACTTACTGGAGTATATAGACGAACAATCTCCAGTTTCACAGGTACTAGCTACTGTTAACGAATCAGTTGACAAGTCAAAACTGAATAGAAAGACTGCTACGCAGAGCAGCAACACCAAGTAAGACCACCTAAACATGACTAGGTTAGCCTATAACTAAGAGCGAGCACAAAACAGGTCTTGCTGTGGACTTGATCCTTCAAGTTTCTTGTACTTACAATACATCACACATCATAGCCGTAGGAGCCGCAACGGGTTACGCGCAAACCTGGATCCTAGGATCGATATCCTGATCACCAATCAGATCGAAACAAGTTTGCTCCCACGTGGGAAGAGGTTGTAGAAGGAGAAATGGAAGGAGAGAATGCCTATGATGATTATCTTCAGCAAACCTTTCTTTCTGGAAGGAACCTTGGAAGCAAAACCATATCAAGAACAAAGGGACAAGCTGTTGTCAAATTTCTGAAAGGGGAGATGGCGAACAGTGATCCTAAATTCAATTTTTGGGTGAAACAAAAATGTTTTTAACTTTTGGAGTACCCTGCTCTTGGGCTTAAGGATGTGCTTTGTATACCAGCAAAAACCCAAATAGCCAGTGATATATTTTGTGAGACATATTTTGTTGTTAGACAGGTCTCCTTATTTTATAAGTTTAAAGCCACAAATCAAGTACCAATCAATTTGAAGGCCTGGATGATATAATAACAAAGACAAAACTTTGTTTAATTTATTGAAATCCAGTAGCCATTCGCTTCATGAGCCAGACCCTTTACTGAATCGCTTATACGGTGTCGTTTTAATCTCATCTTTTTTTCAGGATGAGAATGACTCCTCCATCCTAGGTCATTATCGGAGAGTGGCTTACATTGAAGAGTTTCATACTATTTTGAATAGAGTGCACTGTGATGTTCAAGGTCATATGGGCTATAAAAAGACTCTAGCCGAGGTACAGAATGTCTATCATTTCTATATAAAAACAGATTCTATGCATGTGATCTTGTGTTTGAAATGTAGCCCTTGATGCATGCTCTCATTTTGGCACTAAAATATTGTAGGTACAGTGTAGCTCTACTGGTTGAACACCCAAAGATTGCACTTGAGATTGAAAATTGTGACTGACTGTCAGTTATATAAGCTGTGCATAATATGAGTATAGCTTTTAATCAGGTGACCATGAATATTTGAATTGAGGTCCTGAGATAAGGTTGCTACCTCTAACTTTTATATGGTTTTGGTATGTGCAAACATACAATTTGTCCAATCCTATGATATCCAAATTCAGGATTTGCAATCCTGAGTCCAAGGACAGTGCAGCGCAGCAAAAGAGTAAAACACTAGTAACCTTCCAATTCACTTTTAGTGAAAAATTGGAACACACAGCAAGTTACATTTTGGACACAACATAAAACACTCGCTATGAAGTATGTTGATGTTTGGATGTTATGAATCCTTATGTTGCACCCATTTCCTATTTTATATCGGTTTGACCTACTTCCTTCTAATAGTATCAAAAACATGGGTGTGTGCATGTAGATTTACATTGTCCGTTTCATCCACTAGATACAGCAAGCATCCACCTCTCAGCTTTTTAATGTGAATATCTAAATACCCATGGGTTAATCCTGTTGTTTTAGTATGTGGTAAACAACCAGCGACATTTTATAATAGTGATCTATCAATGCAAAATGCTGGTAATTCAATTCTCTGTCTTCACCATACTCCCTCTAGATTTCTTCGAACTATGCGTGTCTACCAAGATCTGTTGTGGAGAAGTACGTTCAATTATGTAGTGTGTGTAACCTTCAGAAGCCACAAACCAACAGTGCCCCACTTAAACCTATCATTTCTTCTGGGTTTATGACTCGAGGACAGGTAATATTATTAGTACCAAATATGTTGGTATTTAGTATTGTCTTATTTAGGTGGATTTGATTGACATGCGACATAGACCAGACGACCGCCATAACTGGATTGGCCACTACATGGATCATTGGTCCAAATTCCATGTACTGTTTGCTCTTGAGCACAAGAGTGCAATTGAGGTGGCTAAAAACTTGTCCAGTCGTGTTTTTGCATATTTCGGTGTCCCAAGGTTTGTGTGACCCATAATTGATTATTAATGGTTACAGCATGCTTGAGTGTTCCTATGTATAGATATTCCAATCTGATAACGGAAGAGAATTTGTCAGTCATATCATAGACAAACTGGTGAAGACCTGGCCGGGGAAAGCCACCATCATAAACGGTCGACCAAGACACACCCTCAATCACAGGGTCTAGTGGAACGTGCAAATGCTAAAGTTGAAGAACTTCTTGCATGTCGGGTTTGAACAGAATGAATGTGATATGGCATGGTCACATTGGTTACCAGAAATTCAGTGTAAGTTTGATTTTCATAAAATAGTGATTCATAAACAATAGTGATTCATAAACAACTATAATTTGTGACTGTATGATACTATAAAAAGATACCATAATATAGCTGAACTTTTCATGGTAATGGTGATTGATAGGTTATGGACGAGTGTTTAGTAGAGCCATTGTAGTACTAATATGCCTAATACTGGCATCCTGATGGCAGCATGAACTTCACATACTTGGTCATCTCTGCTTTTTTTTTGTGTGTGTGTATGTATACTAGATCAACTGAATACATGTGTTCATGAAACCATGAAGTGTACTCCATACGAATTGGTGTATGGACAACCACAGGTACTAATCGAGGGTCAGTAATGCCTGTGCAATTGCGAGATTCAAATATCCCTCCTCTTCACATACAGTTTGTTTCATCCTTGATCTAAGCAGTTCTCATTGCAAATATGCTAATCTGTCCCTTAATGCAGACGACATGAGAACCATCCATCAAATCACAAGGACTTCGCAGATGAACTAACTCAAGTACAACACACTGTTGCTAGGTACAACTACAAGTGTGTTTACTTGCCTAAATTCCACTGTGAGCTGAACCCCATTGAGAGGGTTTGGGGGCAGTCCAAGACGTATCTGAAAGCTCACTCTAACTTCACCTTAATCAAGCTACGCAAACTTCTCAATCCTGCTCTCAATTCAGTGGATTTGGACCTCATCAGGAAATATTTTCGAGACTATGACAGAGCTTATAGAGAAGGTCACAATGCTGGACGGGCTGTGGAAGATGCCATCAAACAATACAAATCTCATCGAAGAGTGCGGGTTGAAACTTTTTAGATTCCAATGAAATTGCCAATAATGTTATATATATATACACTGGAGACAGTTATAGGGGAGGAAGAAGTAGACAAACATAGTTAAAACAGTCATTGTATATACATGTAAATGTAGTGATTCTAGTAAGAGCATGGTCTCGTCTTCAATAAATTTTATCTCAAGAAATAAATAATATGCTCACATGAGATTGTAGAGTATTGCTTTCTCTACAAGAAAACATGTTGTATTATTAGCTGGTTGGAGGTGCAGCAAAGTTGTTGAGTAGAACTTCTCATAACATCTGAGGTTTGGCCTGAACCACAAAATACTCACTTGTGATCACACTCTCTAGCACCATACCAAATATGGGAACTTCTTGAGAAAATTATAATTATAGGGGAAACGCGAAAATTTAATTTCGCGGTTGTGGTTAATGGAATGCAAAAAATGTGCATGGAATTGGAGACTATGATTCTTCCTCTATTATTTGCCAAAATTTCAAGTCTTATAGATGTGTACAAGTTAAGTTATGCATGATTTTATAATAACACTGTTTGGGGACAGTTATGCTGTACTGCACTAGTGATTCCTTATGTAGCAGGCAATAGTGAAGACATCACGATTGTATGCAGGAATGTTCAACATCAAAGTCGTTTTCAAATGGGGAAGAACTCTGAGGACACAGCTGAGCAGAGTGAAGGATGTTTTACCAACTAGTATTCACTCGTGCCTTCTGTACCACATCCCTTGCAGCAGCTGTGGAAATTATTATATACAGAGGATAGACCAACAGAAGACTGGAGAGTGAAAGACATCAAGATGCTTATAGAAAGTGTGCCAAAGAGAAGTCTGCAATTGCATGGAATAATGGACATCCTATTTTGTGGGAGGACTCCACCATCTTTGACCAGACGAGAAGACAGAACTGCTATAATTATAGTGAAAGAGGCATTGCAAATCAGCCCAGCACCAAGTGTGAGTGGTTCAAAGGAGTGTGGAATGGACTACTTGCCTTACTGCTGAGGAGCTAACCTCAAGAACCTGCTTCAGTTATGTATCATTCTTTGTTGATATTTTAATATCAGACATGTCTTTATTATTTATTATCGTTATTTCAATATATTTTTTTATTTTGTTATATTTTTTAATTCATACATTTTTTTAAATCGTATTTTTATTTATCCATGTCCAGTTCACGTGCTGGACGTGTGTACCGAGGTGTGGTACATGGTGAATACCAAACTCGTTTGTGTCTTGCTAGAACATCTAGTTGAAACGTCAAGAGAGAAAGAATGCAATTTCAAGTTGATGATTGAGGTTATTATGACACTAAAACAACATGAAATATTTTTACGGTGGAGGTGGGGGAGGGGGTGGAGGTGGTTTGATCACATACTCGAGTTTTAGCCCTTAATTAAAATACTCATTGTAGCTATAGAGTAGAGCTTCCTCTAGCCCGACTAATTTCTAGTCTTGCACTTAATTAGGAGCTAGAATATCAGAAAAATTGGGCATGCAGGTTTTGAGGTCCTCAATTTTGACTGCGAGTACCTTGGTTACGGTAGTCCACAATGACATGAAACATTGAGCTATATACCAAGTTAATAGAGTGAAGTGTCCAAGATTTATGCTCCAAAGTGCTAAACACTCGTTCGTCCCCACCTTTATTCATTTCTCGAGGGGTATACACTGAAATGGGTGGCTCAAATGTATCATAACTCAAGAATGGACAAAAATGAGTTTATATATAGTAGTGAAGGTATAGAAAGGTGAAAGGCAAAAAAAATTAAGTAATACCAAAAAAAGGTCGATTTTTTTAGCACATAGCTATATAGTTAATGAGTGGATTTATATATTTTTCAGGGACAAATTCCTTTCCCATTATCCAACGACCTTTGCATGGCAAACATTTCCTCTATACTTCTTTCAGCAAGAATGACTTGACTATCATAACATTTAGAAGAGTGTGGGTATGTGTTAAATCTGTTATCATGATGGTAATCTATGTCAAAAGGACTTAGCCATGCTCCCACGGATACATCCTCATTGCTGTAGAGGACAAGATCATCAGAGCTGGCTGCTATTCTTCTGATAAGTTCTTGGGACAATATGTATCCACCACCCGCAGCATAAGGCAAGTATGTTTCACACAGAAACCATTTGCTATCTTCCCATCTCCCTTCCCTTTGGATTCGAGCATCATTAATTTGAAAGCCCAAGTAATACAGGCGATTTGAACTTAGTTGTTGTAGCTCCCCCAAAATTGAGTCCACATTTACGAAAGTGTCATCATCACACTTAAGGAGAAAATGGAAATTGTAATGTTTGTCCAGTGCCACAAAACTCTGTAGCACTTTTCTTGTGAGGTTCTTGTAGGAATCGTGCAAATCAGGTAAGAGAAGAAGATCACCGTAAATGGCATCCTCTAGACTAAAGTTATTTATATCTTGGGAGGAAAGTCCTTCAGTTCCAATAGCGAATTTTACCAAGGCAGCAGATTTGCTTTGTCTGTAATTTTTCATCCATGTCTCTCTAATGGCATCACGCTCTCTTTTTCCTTTCACTTTAGACAAAACTAAAACCATTAGTTTCAGGTACTTACTGGAGTATATAGACGAACAATCTCCAGTTTCACAGGTACTAGCTACTGTTAACGAATCAGTTGACAAGTCAAAACTGAATAGAAAGACTGCTACGCAGAGCAGCAACACCAAGTAAGACCACCTAAACATGACTAGGTTAGCCTATAACTAAGAGCGAGCACAAAACAGGTCTTGCTGTGGACTTGATCCTTCAAGTTTCTTGTACTTACAATACATCACACATCATAGCCGTAGGAGCCGCAACGGGTTACGCGCAAACCTGGATCCTAGGATCGATATCCTGATCACCAATCAGATCGAAACAAGTTTGCTCCCACGTGGGAAGAGGTTGTAGAAGGAGAAATGGAAGGAGAGAATGCCTATGATGATTATCTTCAGCAAACCTTTCTTTCTGGAAGGAACCTTGGAAGCAAAACCATATCAAGAACAAAGGGACAAGCTGTTGTCAAATTTCTGAAAGGGGAGATGGCGAACAGTGATCCTAAATTCAATTTTTGGGTGAAACAAAAATGTTTTTAACTTTTGGAGTACCCTGCTCTTGGGCTTAAGGATGTGCTTTGTATACCAGCAAAAACCCAAATAGCCAGTGATATATTTTGTGAGACATATTTTGTTGTTAGACAGGTCTCCTTATTTTATAAGTTTAAAGCCACAAATCAAGTACCAATCAATTTGAAGGCCTGGATGATATAATAACAAAGACAAAACTTTGTTTAATTTATTGAAATCCAGTAGCCATTCGCTTCATGAGCCAGAGACCCTTTACTGAATCGCTTATACGGTGTCGTTTTAATCTCATCTTTTTTTCAGGATGAGAATGACTCCTCCATCCTAGGTCATTATCGGAGAGTGGCTTACATTGAAGAGTTTCATACTATTTTGAATAGAGTGCACTGTGATGTTCAAGGTCATATGGGCTATAAAAAGACTCTAGCCGAGGTACAGAATGTCTATCATTTCTATATAAAAACAGATTCTATGCATGTGATCTTGTGTTTGAAATGTAGCCCTTGATGCATGCTCTCATTTTGGCACTAAAATATTGTAGGTACAGTGTAGCTCTACTGGTTGAACACCCAAAGATTGCACTTGAGATTGAAAATTGTGACTGACTGTCAGTTATATAAGCTGTGCATAATATGAGTATAGCTTTTAATCAGGTGACCATGAATATTTGAATTGAGGTCCTGAGATAAGGTTGCTACCTCTAACTTTTATATGGTTTTGGTATGTGCAAACATACAATTTGTCCAATCCTATGATATCCAAATTCAGGATTTGCAATCCTGAGTCCAAGGACAGTGCAGCGCAGCAAAAGAGTAAAACACTAGTAACCTTCCAATTCACTTTTAGTGAAAAATTGGAACACACAGCAAGTTACATTTTGGACACAACATAAAACACTCGCTATGAAGTATGTTGATGTTTGGATGTTATGAATCCTTATGTTGCACCCATTTCCTATTTTATATCGGTTTGACCTACTTCCTTCTAATAGTATCAAAAACATGGGTGTGTGCATGTAGATTTACATTGTCCGTTTCATCCACTAGATACAGCAAGCATCCACCTCTCAGCTTTTTAATGTGAATATCTAAATACCCATGGGTTAATCCTGTTGTTTTAGTATGTGGTAAACAACCAGCGACATTTTATAATAGTGATCTATCAATGCAAAATGCTGGTAATTCAATTCTCTGTCTTCACCATACTCCCTCTAGATTTCTTCGAACTATGCGTGTCTATATACCAAGATCTGTTGTGGAGAAGTACGTTCAATTATGTAGTGTGTGTAACCTTCAGAAGCCACAAACCAACAGTGCCCCACTTAAACCTATCATTTCTTCTGGGTTTATGACTCGAGGACAGGTAATATTATTAGTACCAAATATGTTGGTATTTAGTATTGTCTTATTTAGGTGGATTTGATTGACATGCGACATAGACCAGACGACCGCCATAACTGGATTGGCCACTACATGGATCATTGGTCCAAATTCCATGTACTGTTTGCTCTTGAGCACAAGAGTGCAATTGAGGTGGCTAAAAACTTGTCCAGTCGTGTTTTTGCATATTTCGGTGTCCCAAGGTTTGTGTGACCCATAATTGATTATTAATGGTTACAGCATGCTTGAGTGTTCCTATGTATAGATATTCCAATCTGATAACGGAAGAGAATTTGTCAGTCATATCATAGACAAACTGGTGAAGACCTGGCCGGGGAAAGCCACCATCATAAACGGTCGACCAAGACACACCCTCAATCACAGGGTCTAGTGGAACGTGCAAATGCTAAAGTTGAAGAACTTCTTGCATATCGGGTTTGAACAGAATGAATGTGATATGGCATGGTCACATTGGTTACCAGAAATTCAGTGTAAGTTTGATTTTCATAAAATAGTGATTCATAAACAATAGTGATTCATAAACAACTATAATTTGTGACTGTATGATACTATAAAAAGATACCATAATATAGCTGAACTTTTCATGGTAATGGTGATTGATAGGTTATGGACGAGTGTTTAGTAGAGCCATTGTAGTACTAATATGCCTAATACTGGCATCCTGATGGCAGCATGAACTTCACATACTTGGTCATCTCTGCTTTTTTTTTGTGTGTGTGTATGTATACTAGATCAACTGAATACATGTGTTCATGAAACCATGAAGTGTACTCCATACGAATTGGTGTATGGACAACCACAGGTACTAATCGAGGGTCAGTAATGCCTGTGCAATTGCGAGATTCAAATATCCCTCCTCTTCACATACAGTTTGTTTCATCCTTGATCTAAGCAGTTCTCATTGCAAATATGCTAATCTGTCCCTTAATGCAGACGACATGAGAACCATCCATCAAATCACAAGGACTTCGCAGATGAACTAACTCAAGTACAACACACTGTTGCTAGGTACAACTACAAGTGTGTTTACTTGCCTAAATTCCACTGTGAGCTGAACCCCATTGAGAGGGTTTGGGGGCAGTCCAAGACGTATCTGAAAGCTCACTCTAACTTCACCTTAATCAAGCTACGCAAACTTCTCAATCCTGCTCTCAATTCAGTGGATTTGGACCTCATCAGGAAATATTTTCGAGACTATGACAGAGCTTATAGAGAAGGTCACAATGCTGGACGGGCTGTGGAAGATGCCATCAAACAATACAAATCTCATCGAAGAGTGCGGGTTGAAACTTTTTAGATTCCAATGAAATTGCCAATAATGTTATATATATATACACTGGAGACAGTTATAGGGGAGGAAGAAGTAGACAAACATAGTTAAAACAGTCATTGTATATACATGTAAATGTAGTGATTCTAGTAAGAGCATGGTCTCGTCTTCAATAAATTTTATCTCAAGAAATAAATAATATGCTCACATGAGATTGTAGAGTATTGCTTTCTCTACAAGAAAACATGTTGTATTATTAGCTGGTTGGAGGTGCAGCAAAGTTGTTGAGTAGAACTTCTCATAACATCTGAGGTTTGGCCTGAACCACAAAATACTCACTTGTGATCACACTCTCTAGCACCATACCAAATATGGGAACTTCTTGAGAAAATTATAATTATAGGGGAAACGCGAAAATTTAATTTCGCGGTTGTGGTTAATGGAATGCAAAAAATGTGCATGGAATTGGAGACTATGATTCTTCCTCTATTATTTGCCAAAATTTCAAGTCTTATAGATGTGTACAAGTTAAGTTATGCATGATTTTATAATAACACTGTTTGGGGACAGTTATGCTGTACTGCACTAGTGATTCCTTATGTAGCAGGCAATAGTGAAGACATCACGATTGTATGCAGGAATGTTCAACATCAAAGTCGTTTTCAAATGGGGAAGAACTCTGAGGACACAGCTGAGCAGAGTGAAGGATGTTTTACCAACTAGTATTCACTCGTGCCTTCTGTACCACATCCCTTGCAGCAGCTGTGGAAATTATTATATACAGAGGATAGACCAACAGAAGACTGGAGAGTGAAAGACATCAAGATGCTTATAGAAAGTGTGCCAAAGAGAAGTCTGCAATTGCATGGAATAATGGACATCCTATTTTGTGGGAGGACTCCACCATCTTTGACCAGACGAGAAGACAGAACTGCTATAATTATAGTGAAAGAGGCATTGCAAATCAGCCCAGCACCAAGTGTGAGTGGTTCAAAGGAGTGTGGAATGGACTACTTGCCTTACTGCTGAGGAGCTAACCTCAAGAACCTGCTTCAGTTATGTATCATTCTTTGTTGATATTTTAATATCAGACATGTCTTTATTATTTATTATCGTTATTTCAATATATTTTTTTATTTTGTTATATTTTTTAATTCATACATTTTTTTAAATCGTATTTTTATTTATCCACGTCCAGTTCACGTGCTGGACGTGTGTACCGAGGTGTGGTACATGGTGAATACCAAACTCGTTTGTGTCTTGCTAGAACATCTAGTTGAAACGTCAAGAGAGAAAGAATGCAATTTCAAGTTGATGATTGAGGTTATTATGACACTAAAACAACATGAAATATTTTTACGGTGGAGGTGGGGGAGGGGGTGGAGGTGGTTTGATCACATACTCGAGTTTTAGCCCTTAATTAAAATACTCATTGTAGCTATAGAGTAGAGCTTCCTCTAGCCCGACTAATTTCTAGTCTTGCACTTAATTAGGAGCTAGAATATCAGAAAAATTGGGCATGCAGGTTTTGAGGTCCTCAATTTTGACTGCGAGTACCTTGGTTACGGTAGTCCACAATGACATGAAACATTGAGCTATATACCAAGTTAATAGAGTGAAGTGTCCAAGATTTATGCTCCAAAGTGCTAAACACTCGTTCGTCCCCACCTTTATTCATTTCTCGAGGGGTATACACTGAAATGGGTGGCTCAAATGTATCATAACTCAAGAATGGACAAAAATGAGTTTATATATAGTAGTGAAGGTATAGAAAGGTGAAAGGCAAAAAAAATTAAGTAATACCAAAAAAAGGTCGATTTTTTTAGCACATAGCTATATAGTTAATGAGTGGATTTATATATTTTTCAGGGACAAATTCCTTTCCCATTATCCAACGACCTTTGCATGGCAAACATTTCCTCTATACTTCTTTCAGCAAGAATGACTTGACTATCATAACATTTAGAAGAGTGTGGGTATGTGTTAAATCTGTTATCATGATGGTAATCTATGTCAAAAGGACTTAGCCATGCTCCCACGGATACATCCTCATTGCTGTAGAGGACAAGATCATCAGAGCTGGCTGCTATTCTTCTGATAAGTTCTTGGGACAATATGTATCCACCACCCGCAGCATAAGGCAAGTATGTTTCACACAGAAACCATTTGCTATCTTCCCATCTCCCTTCCCTTTGGATTCGAGCATCATTAATTTGAAAGCCCAAGTAATACAGGCGATTTGAACTTAGTTGTTGTAGCTCCCCCAAAATTGAGTCCACATTTACGAAAGTGTCATCATCACACTTAAGGAGAAAATGGAAATTGTAATGTTTGTCCAGTGCCACAAAACTCTGTAGCACTTTTCTTGTGAGGTTCTTGTAGGAATCGTGCAAATCAGGTAAGAGAAGAAGATCACCGTAAATGGCATCCTCTAGACTAAAGTTATTTATATCTTGGGAGGAAAGTCCTTCAGTTCCAATAGCGAATTTTACCAAGGCAGCAGATTTGCTTTGTCTGTAATTTTTCATCCATGTCTCTCTAATGGCATCACGCTCTCTTTTTCCTTTCACTTTAGACAAAACTAAAACCATTAGTTTCAGGTACTTACTGGAGTATATAGACGAACAATCTCCAGTTTCACAGGTACTAGCTACTGTTAACGAATCAGTTGACAAGTCAAAACTGAATAGAAAGACTGCTACGCAGAGCAGCAACACCAAGTAAGACCACCTAAACATGACTAGGTTAGCCTATAACTAAGAGCGAGCACAAAACAGGTCTTGCTGTGGACTTGATCCTTCAAGTTTCTTGTACTTACAATACATCACACATCATAGCCGTAGGAGCCGCAACGGGTTACGCGCAAACCTGGATCCTAGGATCGATATCCTGATCACCAATCAGATCGAAACAAGTTTGCTCCCACGTGGGAAGAGGTTGTAGAAGGAGAAATGGAAGGAGAGAATGCCTATGATGATTATCTTCAGCAAACCTTTCTTTCTGGAAGGAACCTTGGAAGCAAAACCATATCAAGAACAAAGGGACAAGCTGTTGTCAAATTTCTGAAAGGGGAGATGGCGAACAGTGATCCTAAATTCAATTTTTGGGTGAAACAAAAATGTTTTTAACTTTTGGAGTACCCTGCTCTTGGGCTTAAGGATGTGCTTTGTATACCAGCAAAAACCCAAATAGCCAGTGATATATTTTGTGAGACATATTTTGTTGTTAGACAGGTCTCCTTATTTTATAAGTTTAAAGCCACAAATCAAGTACCAATCAATTTGAAGGCCTGGATGATATAATAACAAAGACAAAACTTTGTTTAATTTATTGAAATCCAGTAGCCATTCGCTTCATGAGCCAGACCCTTTACTGAATCGCTTATACGGTGTCGTTTTAATCTCATCTTTTTTTCAGGATGAGAATGACTCCTCCATCCTAGGTCATTATCGGAGAGTGGCTTACATTGAAGAGTTTCATACTATTTTGAATAGAGTGCACTGTGATGTTCAAGGTCATATGGGCTATAAAAAGACTCTAGCCGAGGTACAGAATGTCTATCATTTCTATATAAAAACAGATTCTATGCATGTGATCTTGTGTTTGAAATGTAGCCCTTGATGCATGCTCTCATTTTGGCACTAAAATATTGTAGGTACAGTGTAGCTCTACTGGTTGAACACCCAAAGATTGCACTTGAGATTGAAAATTGTGACTGACTGTCAGTTATATAAGCTGTGCATAATATGAGTATAGCTTTTAATCAGGTGACCATGAATATTTGAATTGAGGTCCTGAGATAAGGTTGCTACCTCTAACTTTTATATGGTTTTGGTATGTGCAAACATACAATTTGTCCAATCCTATGATATCCAAATTCAGGATTTGCAATCCTGAGTCCAAGGACAGTGCAGCGCAGCAAAAGAGTAAAACACTAGTAACCTTCCAATTCACTTTTAGTGAAAAATTGGAACACACAGCAAGTTACATTTTGGACACAACATAAAACACTCGCTATGAAGTATGTTGATGTTTGGATGTTATGAATCCTTATGTTGCACCCATTTCCTATTTTATATCGGTTTGACCTACTTCCTTCTAATAGTATCAAAAACATGGGTGTGTGCATGTAGATTTACATTGTCCGTTTCATCCACTAGATACAGCAAGCATCCACCTCTCAGCTTTTTAATGTGAATATCTAAATACCCATGGGTTAATCCTGTTGTTTTAGTATGTGGTAAACAACCAGCGACATTTTATAATAGTGATCTATCAATGCAAAATGCTGGTAATTCAATTCTCTGTCTTCACCATACTCCCTCTAGATTTCTTCGAACTATGCGTGTCTACCAAGATCTGTTGTGGAGAAGTACGTTCAATTATGTAGTGTGTGTAACCTTCAGAAGCCACAAACCAACAGTGCCCCACTTAAACCTATCATTTCTTCTGGGTTTATGACTCGAGGACAGGTAATATTATTAGTACCAAATATGTTGGTATTTAGTATTGTCTTATTTAGGTGGATTTGATTGACATGCGACATAGACCAGACGACCGCCATAACTGGATTGGCCACTACATGGATCATTGGTCCAAATTCCATGTACTGTTTGCTCTTGAGCACAAGAGTGCAATTGAGGTGGCTAAAAACTTGTCCAGTCGTGTTTTTGCATATTTCGGTGTCCCAAGGTTTGTGTGACCCATAATTGATTATTAATGGTTACAGCATGCTTGAGTGTTCCTATGTATAGATATTCCAATCTGATAACGGAAGAGAATTTGTCAGTCATATCATAGACAAACTGGTGAAGACCTGGCCGGGGAAAGCCACCATCATAAACGGTCGACCAAGACACACCCTCAATCACAGGGTCTAGTGGAACGTGCAAATGCTAAAGTTGAAGAACTTCTTGCATGTCGGGTTTGAACAGAATGAATGTGATATGGCATGGTCACATTGGTTACCAGAAATTCAGTGTAAGTTTGATTTTCATAAAATAGTGATTCATAAACAATAGTGATTCATAAACAACTATAATTTGTGACTGTATGATACTATAAAAAGATACCATAATATAGCTGAACTTTTCATGGTAATGGTGATTGAAAACTCTCATTGCTCTTGTAAGAAAGCCAGAAAGTTGTGCACCAAAAGATGTTATACTGGATTACCTTGCTTTAACAGTGACAAGAAAGGACTCGATGATGGTGTTGTTGTGGGTAGTGCCATCACCAGAGCTACTGGGTTACCTGTGGGGGGAAAAGTTGTCGATGATGTCTAACTTGTAGGTAGTTCTGTAAGTGGATGCAAGCCTGATGGTATATAGTGTTGTGGGTGGTACTGCTATAGGCATAACCCTTCCAAACTTGTTTTGCATATAACTTTTTTGTTTCTCAAGACATAATATTTATATATATATATTCTGAATCTGCATCAAAAATACTACAAGTGAGTATTTTACTGTAAGCTAAAAGTAAGAACTAAAATATAACATATCACGTGCAAGCTTGTTGCTATGGGAACACTGGGATCACCCGGGCCATTAGCATGCGACTGTGTAAAAGTTGAAGTTTCTGGAGTTCACGATGTCTACAGCTACCCCCTGGAGTAGGAAGAGAAAAGCTAGAGCAAAGTCCTTGAAAATGCTCGCTGGTAAGACGAAGAGGATGTCTGGAGATTGTGCCGTCGATGGCGCTGTTGGTGGTGCAGCTTCTACAGAGCCTATTAATATTCTACAACAACAGAATATACCAGTTGAGCCACCAGAGCCTACAGTAATCTTACCTGTTTCTGCTGGTGAACAAGATAACCATAGCAATCGTGAGGCTGAAGTGGAGAATGAGGAAGAGGATGATAGTGATGGAGAGTCTGCAGGTTAGTTTAACTAGTCTAGCTATAGATACTTAGCTATTGCTACTTGGCTATATATTATATATAGTTAGTTTAGCTATAGGAAGTCAATGATGATTTTACAATACTTTTCTAGAGTTCAGCGAGGAGGATGCTCAGGAATGTTTAGACGATTTTGTCATGACCCTGCCTTCAGATCTCCGTAAGATGATGTCTCTGGTTATAATGAAAATCTTCATGGCTAGACATAAGTGCAATAAGCAGCAGTCAGCCACAGAAGCAGCTTCTATGTTGGGATTTCATGAAAAGACCATTAGGAAATACATGAACCAATTCATGGACAACAAGGGAAAGCTATATAGCTATACGATAGTCTTTACAATCGTTTGCCTCTATCAACTTCTGAACAGATAGCTGCACTTGTATTTTCAAGGAATAAAATGATCACAGCAAGGTTTATGAACATTCAGCAGCAGACCAATGGTAATGACTGTGGAGTTTTTGCTATTGCTTGTGCAGTAGCCTTCTGTTATGGTGAAGATCCAACCAAAATATGCTGGGATATCTCCAAAATGAGATGTCAACTCGTAAATTGTTTCGAGTCACGTAAAATGCTATATACCTTTTCCTGGTAAAAGTATTATAAACCTCTCTCCGGCAATCGAACCATTTCAAACAATTGAACTGTACTGCGTCTGCCGAATGCCATGGAGCAAAAGTAGGATGGCAGAATGTTCAAAATGTGGGGAGTGGTACCATGACAAGTGCATCAAGATTTCCAGAGTTGTATTTCGATCAGAAAATATGGATTGGACATGTATTAATTGCTAACTGAATTGGACTACTCGGTTATGAATTTTGTATGTACAAGATTTGGCCTTCAACTATCTTGCCAGAATGAGCCTGTTTCTATAGAGCTACAAATTCTATGATAAATCCTAGAATTGAGCAACTTTTACTGCTCCTATTAACATTCTTGGTTTTGAGAGTGCAGATTGAGGTTTGAGTTTGACCTAGCGGGATCCAAGGATAGTGTGCGCAAACCTTGGATCCAATGTTTCTTGCCAGAATGAGCAACTTTTACCTGTTCTATTGAGTAGAAATTCTATGATCAATCCTAGGTTGAGCAACTTACTGTTATTAGGTTTTGAGAGTGCAGATTGGAGGTTTGAGTTTGACCTTGGGATTGTGTAACATAATAATTATATGCCGTATAGGTTTGCATCAAACACGCCCCCTTCATGGAAACCACACCCATCATTTCAGAGTTCGCATGGCTTCCAGGTTGCTCAATTGTCCTGAGCTTCCCGATCATCCCTCTCTGACAACTAACTTTAGTTAAGCGATCTTTCGGCCAGTCAGAGCGCTTGATTCAACCAATGGAAATGGTTTCACTACAATTCCAGTCAAGACTTGGCTTATTGTTTCACGTATGTGCAAGCAATCCAAACAGGTAAGATACAGTGGGACAGCTTCTGCTAGTAAGCTTAGCTGCCACTCATATCCTATATAGGTTGGCAGCAATCATTCCATATTTTACAGCTAGTATATATTTTAGGCAAACTGAAAATGATAGAGAAACATGCAGGACTCAACCTTTTTGTCTGGGTGGAAGGATGGAACTTCGATGCTCAACAAACATGAGAGCACAAAAGCTCATAAAGCAGCTACCGATTTAGTGGTCACTATACCAGGTACTACTAGTGGTGTTGGAAGTATGATATCTTTTCAACATGCTTTGCAAATAGAACAGACAGTATCTTATCAAGGTAGCTCAGATTATTCAATTCCTAGCTAGACAGGGAATAGCTTTTCATGGTGCTGGTGATGAAGTTGACAGTAACTTCATGCAATTAATGAATCTTCGTGCATTGGATGATCCTGCAATATAGGCCATGTTAAGTAAGAAAACTGATAAATATACTAGTCCCCAAATACAAAATGAAGTTATTAAAATAATGGCATTACATATTCTTCGATATATAGCCAGTTCTATCCAGCAAAAGTATTTTACCCTGATGGCTGATGAAGTGTCGGATTCATCCAATAAGGAATAAGGAGCAATTCATTATTTGCTTTTGGTGCTTTTGGTGGGTTGATGATGATTTTCAACCCCATGAAGACTTCTATGCTTTGGCCATGTTGAGTCCATAAAAGCAGATGTCTTGGTTGGTAGTTGAAAGGATGCGATGTGTCGTATGAATCTTAGCATTCATAACTGTCGTGCTCAATGCTATGATGGTGCTGCAAACATGTGTGGTATAAGGGGTGGGACTTCTACTCAAATTTGTGGAGAAGAGTCACATGGTCATGCTTTAAATTTAGCTGCTGGATATACTATCAAGAATAATCAAATTCTGAGGAATACTCTATGTAACGCGACCAGTTTGACAAGTGGAATTCAAATGTTCAAAGTCTTATTCACCAACAAAGGCAGAACATAACAAACACTTACAGTACAATCTCACTACTGTTCTAATCAATTACCAAGACTACCTGACATGCATTAGTACAGATAAATACAGATAAACAATATCCACTAAGGTACTAAATCATGGCACTAGATAGCTGATGTATTATTACATAAGTCAGTTATCAGTTAATGATCTAATCATAATATAAATACTAACACACTGCCACATAGCTCCCTCCTGAAAAACAAATCCGTCTTGGATTCAGATCTTTAATGAGGATGTAAACGAGTTGGGGGATGACGAGATCGCTGAGGATAACGCGGTAGTGTTGGTAGCTGAAAATCATCTTGCGGAACTTGTGACAGGTTGGTATATACCAGGTGGTAAAGGGGAATCAGATCTTGTTGTCTGACGTTGAACTGGAACAGGACTTGGCAAGCGAATATCTTCTGGACATGGTTTTAATCTGTTAAAGTGCACGACTGGTCGATGCCTTCGTAATCGAACATTCTGAAGACGATATACTGAATCTGCCAACTGTTTAACCACTTTGAAAGGTCCAGTCCAGGAACGATGTAGTTTCCTTCCGCAACCTCGAGGAACAACAGTAGAATGTAACCATACTAGATACTAGATCATTTTGTTTGAAAGGTACACCATGAACTTTCTTGTCATATATGTCCTTTTGCCGATCAAGTTTGTGGCTCATCCGTGTTCTCACACGACTGTAGGCTTCTTCCAATCACTTCCTAAGGCTGCTGGCATATTCTGACCTTGAAGTGGTAACATCTGAAGGTGATTTGCCATACATGAGATCAATAGGCATTTGCACTTGTCGCCCAAACATCAGGAAGAAGGGTGTGTACCCAGTAGTGGGATGAATGCTGGTGTTATAGGCCAGAGAAAGTGGTCTCAAGTGACTCTCCCAGTTAAATGGACTTTCAGAAGCAACAGTGCCCAGCATACTCAGTAGTGTGCGATTAAATCTCTCAATTAATCCATCAGATTGAGGATGATATGGTGTTGTTCTTGTTTTCAATATCCCCAAACTTCTGCAACCAGCTCTGACTCAAACTGTTTTCCCTGATCGGAGTTCCATCTACGCTGACCAGGTTATGTTCTGCCCAAGGTTCCAGTTGTGTTCCCAGGGAGATATGATCCCATTCATCTTTTCTCATCAGTGTTACGCAGCCCCTGTATCCAACAAAAATGAAGTAGGGCTGCCATTCACCATTCCATTCACCTGATAGCCACCAGTGGGGGTAACCAAAGAAATACATGTAGTTAAAGGTAATGGCTGAGCCTTAGGCCTCTGACCCTCCTGCACTTGGCTCGTCATGCAGGGGGGTGTCCAGTTTCCCTGATGGGTTGGCCTGGTTACACGACACTGCCTAGAGAGGTGACCCTTTCTGTCACATCTCCAACACGTCCGCTCGTCATCTCTTCTTTGTGTAACTTCCCTGGGGAACCTCCCAGGTCTTTGAGTATCCCCTCGCTCCTTCTGACTTAGTTCCAGCTTCTCTACCCTATCCAATAGTCTCTCTACTACGGTAGTTAACTTGTCACACCCACTTATGGCTCCAACACTACCCTGTTTATGGTCTAAGTTCCCTACCTCCACATTGGAGACAGCCATCTGCTGGGGGGTCAAGTAGAATTCCAGTTCAAGAGTCGCAGTCACTGCTGCATCTAAGGTATCAGGGGAGGCAACTTGTGGTTGCTCCAGTTGGGCCATATAAGCATTCAGTGCCAGTCTTTCTCATGCACCGTCTTCCAAGTCTGAAAACGCTTTATCGGCCAGCAATCGAAGATCTTCTGCAAGGTCTTCCCAAGTCTCTGCTTTCTTTTTACGCTGGACTTGAAGTTCCGCCTGATATCGTGTCTTCCGGCTACTTGGTTCAAACCTTTCTTTTAGAGCTTCCATAGCTTCATCATAACTGTCCCTAATTTCTAGGGGAAGGCTCTGGAATGCAATTTGAGCTCGTCCAGTCAAACGCACCTTCAACCATTTCAGACAGTGTGCCTCATTCCACTCATTCACTGCTGCGACATTCAAGAAGTGAAATCTCCACTTCTCCCAGCTTCCTTCTCCATTAAAGGAATCAGGTAGAAGTAGACTTGCCATTTTCTTTGCAGATTAATCCTGCTGACTACGCCAATTGTAACACGACCAGTTTGACAAGTGGAATTCAAATGTTCAAAGTCTTATTCACCAACAAAGGCAACATAGCAGAACAGAACAAACACTTACAGCACAATCTCACTACTGTTCAAATCAATTACCAAGACTACCTGACATGTGTAGTACAGATAAATACAGATAAACAATATCACTAAGATACTAAGTCATGGCACTAGATAGCTAATGTATTATTACATAAGTCAGTTATCAGTTAATGATCTAATCATAATATAAATACGAACACACTGTCACATCTAGATACTACTTTTGAAATATCTAAACTGCTTTAAATACTCACCTCGGCGAGAAGGCTTGTTTAACAAGATTAAAGCAGAAATTAGTCTTGGAACAACTGGTTTTAGAACCCTGTGTCCCACTAAGTGGACAGTCAGGGCTTCCTCAGTGAGCAGCATCATTTCCAATTATGATATTAATTAAGGCAGTTTGGGAAGAAGCTCTTGATATAGCTAGGGATTCGGAAACCAGTGCTCGGTTAATTGGTGTAAAATATAGCATGTCCACTTTTGAATATTTGTTTGGTGTAGTGCTTGGTGAGTTAATCCTTAAACATACAGATAATTAAATTTTTTTTTACAAAACCCCTCTTTAAGTGCCTCACAAGGTCAAGAATTAGCCATGCTTACACGGAAAACCTTGGAAAGTCTTCGGAGTGAGGACTCCTTTGACTTGTTTTGGTCGAAGGTTATTTCTTTACAAGAAAAATTGGAGGTTAGTGACCCTGTTCTACCCAGGAGGAGGAAAACTCCAGTTAGACTCAGCACTGGCAGTGGTGAAGCGTATCATCCAACTGAACCTAAGGATCTGTTTAGTCAGCATTACTTTGAATGTCTTGATTTCATTATAACATTCATAAAAGAACGGTTTGATCAGCCTAGCTATCACACTCTGACTAAACTTGAGAACCTTCTCAAATCTGCAAGGAGAGTAGACTATAGCGACGAGTTAAAGTTTGTCATGGAATTTTACCACGATGACTTCAATGAGTCTAGTCTAACTACCCACTTACAACTTTTAAGTACAGCAATGGGAACCACCAGAAGTGAGCATTCTCTCTCTGACATCATAAAGTACTTGAAGACTCTTTCTCCTGTCCAGCGAAGTTTCATGTCTGAGGTATGTACTTTAGTTATATAGTTACTCCTGCCGTGAGTGAAAGAAGTGGTTCAGGGTTGCGTTGAGTCAAGACCTACTTGCGTTCAACAATGAGCCAACAACGCCTCAATAAATTAATGGTTATTCATGTACACAAGGAGAAGACCAATGAACTTAACTTGAAATCATGTCTTAATGAGTTTGTTGCAGAAAGTGAGCACAGAAGTGGTATCTTCGGACAATTTTAAATTTGAAACACTAATAAATCAACAATCTATCCTGTTTAATTGTCATATAGTAACATTGTCATGTAATATAATGTAAGTGAAGTTCCTAAGAAAATTCTCCTCAATATGTAGAGTACTCTATACTCTATAGGGCCTAAAACATATCTACAATTTCAGCACTGGATGGTTACACAGAGACATTATAACAGTAAAACATACATTTATTAATATATATATATACACCATAATTATACGACTGTGTGGCAACCAGTAGCAGGTTTTCATACAGGAGTATGGAGTCCTGCTCCCCACCCCCGAAACAAGAACAACTCAGATCCCACCCCAAAAAATAATAATAAAACACATCTCCCACCCCAAACTTATTCTGTAATATTTCCTTTAGCATAACAGTCATAGCCAAGTTCAATCGTTGATCCCTTATCAACTTGAGATATAAAGTTTTCAAAAATTGACACTATAGTATCAAAAATACTATAGGCTGGTAGGAAGAGGACTAAAGCCTTGACAAGTAGCAGAAAGTGCTGCAGAAAAATACTATAGGCTGGTAGATTGTAAAAAGTGGGAACCTCCCCCCAGATCCCCCTACACTTGAATACCCTGCACAGTCTGCCAATTAGGCACACATTTTCCCTTCCCCCCCCCCCCCCCCCCCAAATCCTTTATATCCTGTGCAAAGCCCTGAAGATGATTGTTAAAATTACTATTAATGAGAGCGATTAATACATATTTCGGAATCAAACATCTCCCCCCCCCCCATAACTGTATGAATCCTGCTGTAGCTCCAAAAGGAGTGCTATTAGTTCGAGTATAAGTTGGGTGTGTTTATTTCCAGTAGCAAGTAAAGCCACTCCCATTGCAGGTGTGGCTTAGTTGCTCAGATATGCTTCCTACGGGCCTGCCGGTGACATGCTTGTCTTTAGACCACATCAGTTCCGGATACTTAGAGGGCGTACCGTCAGGTCTAGCACACGTCCTATGCTAGTAAAATAATCATCTGGCTCTTCCACTCTTTCCTGTGGTGTTTGGCAACCCCCTGGCGGGTTTTTTCTGCAGCACTTTCTGCTACTTGTCAAGGCTTTAGTCCTCTTCCTACCAGCCTATAGTATTTTTGATACTATAGTGAATTTTTGAAAACTTTATATCTCAAGTTGATAAGGGATCAACGATTGAAATAAACCACTTTTGCTACTGAAGCCTTATTCTTCTTATAAATGGAAGGAAAAAAATCGAACTTTGCATTTAGCTTTCACAAAAAAGCTGTTCAAATTCTGGAGTAGTTCTTGTTCTAGCTATCTGTGTTGCTATGGCTAGCTGTTCTTTTCCTGGCCCATCTAGGAAGTATGATTTAGACAAAATGGTGTCAATGCTATTTGAGTCAGATAGCTCCAACTTTTCAGAGGATGATGATGATATTGACCTCTCTGATCCAGAAGCAACAATGCAATATGCTTGTGATGAAGAACAGAGTAATATCATGATTGTACATAGTTGTAAAAATAGTTTGCTAGCTATGTATTATAATATAGAAGGTTCTCAATCACATAGTGCTCTTATTATGGAGTCTTATTATGGAGGCTAACATGAAAATTCAGGAGAAGAATCTCCTGATGAAAGCAATGCTATTGTTAATGAAGAATCCCCCGACAACACCACTGATACTTACGAGGGCACTAACAGTACCAAGGGCAACAATGCTGGTAAAAGTAGTGATGAGAGCAGAGAAGAGAGTGACAGTTCTTCCAGTGTGTTGTCAACTCAAAACGACAGGGAAAGCTAGAGGACGGGGCAGGGGTGGTGGAAGAGGGCATAGCAGAGGGCGTGGCAGATGAGGAAGAGGGGTTGGAAGACGGGGAGTTGGGGTGGGGGGGGTGGATCTGGTGGTGGAAAACCTAAAACAGTGAGCAATGAACCAGGAATTGAACTACTTGCTGATAAAGATACAGCTAGAGTGTCTGCTCCAACATTTAAACCACATCAAATGCACGGTCCCAGCATACCAACAGGTACCACTAGCCCTTGATTATTTCTCTCTTTTTTTTTATGCTAAGATAATTGATGAAATATGTGTGAATAGTGATATGTGTGAATAGTGAACACAATATGCTGAGCTTTATAAAGTCAAATATCCAAATAGTTATAAATTCTAACCTGGAGATGGCTTTCTTTTTATCTATTCATGTCCATAGTTATTTATATGGGTTTACATCCAATGCCTGATTACTTCTCATATTGGTCTATGGATCCCTTATTTTCATCTGAATTCATAAAGAGTGTACTAATTGCTTTGCTGCCATCCTTACATTTTTGCATATTAGTGATATTGACCCAACAACTATTGATTATTCAGATCGGCTTCAAAGAGTTCGAAATCTTTTAGATCATCTGAATTCAATATGTAAAGATCACTTTTATCTCCATCAAAATGTATCTGTTGATGAACGGATGGTAAAAAGCAAGTGTCGATTCACGTGCAAGCAATATAATATATGGAACAAGCCAACAAAACGGGGGTTCAAACTCTGGGTTCTTGCTGATTCTTCTAATGGATATTATATACATGGACAAGTTTACCATGGAAAAGAGGGAGAATCTGTAAGCTCGAATGGTCTGAGTTATGATGTGGTAATGAAGATTGTGTCTGGATTGTTATATTGTTTACCAATTTTTATTCATCACCAACACTTTTTAAGGAACTTGTCAAACAGGGATATGGTGCCGTAGGGACTCAAGACACTACTCGTAAGGGCGGTCCATTTTTTCTGACAGCACAAACGAAGAAGTTGATGAAGACTTGCTTACAAGAGAGGGTATGTGGTGTGGATTTGAGATGGACCATAGTCTATCCCCTGTGGAAAGATACAAAAGTTGTATGTGAAGCATCCACCATAAACACTGGTAATTCAGATCATATGGTGAAGAGGTGTTAAAAAAAATGGGGGTGGCTGTGAAGAGGTCATGGTGCCAATTCTTAACTCTATTTATGATTACAATGACAAATGGGTGGGGTTTGTGGCAACTTATGATTTCAAGAACAGTTGTTTTATTATTTCACTCTACACAATAAGCACACAAGCAGAATAATATACATCATCACAAGATAACTAATCAAGCTACAACATACCAAGTTTGTCACACAAGTAGGAAGAGAGCGATCGAATAAGATTCATACAATACACACAACTAACATGAGGAGAAAATGGATGTCGCACTGTCAGCAGAATGCTCACGTGGTAACACAATGAATATGCGTAAGGACTATTCAGCTATATGAAACACCACATACTCCCCCTAACAATATGATCAGTCATCATAACCAAAAAGCACAGGAGCATGGCTAACACGTCCCGATCGAGTTGTATAGGATGGCCGAACTGGTGCAGCATCAGCTTCTGGGTGGGGAACCCATTTGAGAGACTTGTGGCGAAACAGCTTCGGGTGAAGATGTCAATTCACCAAGACTGGTTGTAGGAGCATGCTGTGCATCGTCAAGAGTACTTGGACAAGGAGCATGATCAACGTTATGTGCGGCATCAGTAGAACTGGGACAACGAGCTATGCGCCGAGATGATACAGTTTCAGAAAAACCAGATGGGTGAAGAACTCGAATGACATGAGGAGATAAGACTTCACTGATCACTACGTGATCCACCAAAGGTTCTTCCTTTGTACGCACAGTGCGTCCCAGCAAGGCTTCCGCACCAGCATGCATCCAAGCAGGAACTGTAGATTCGGCATCCTCATGATGCGAAGATGCATTGTCAGAAGATGTACTCGGAGGGTCTAAGAATGGTGATCGTCTAGGGAAGCCCAAAAAGAGAGAATGTGGTGTGTGATCAGTACTTCTGCACACCAGTGATCGTAAATTGCTGAGTGAGGGGGCCAATTGTTTTTCCCAGGCTTTCAACGGCATGCGAGCTTGTCGTAATCGCAAAACAATTGTCCTCCACAATGTTCCATGCATGCGTTCGACCTCACCATTACCCTGAGGGTGATAGCTGGTAGTTCGTGACTTGGTTACACCAAAGGAGTCGAGGAATCTGAGGAAGAGAGGAGATTCAAACTGTCCTCCCCTGTCGCTGTGTACATTCTGAGGAGGACCAAAAAGGTAGAATAACGATGTTAAACATCTTATCACTGTTTGCAGGGATTGATCAGGTACAGGAAATGCGAATGGATATCTGGAGTATTCATCAATGACAGTAAACAGGTATCGATTAGTCGTGTTGCTAACCTTTGGTCCAACAAAATCAATGAATATACGTTGCCAAGCTGATGTAGCCCTGATTAATCTTCCAGGAGGAGGGCGGAAAAACCTGGGTTTCACCTCAGCACAGAGTCCACAGCTATGAGTCACTTCCAATACTTCCTTCTTGGAAACTTCTAAATATGGTAACAGATAGGACTGCAACCGGCTAGCTCCGGGGTGACCCATAGACTTATGCAGCTTCTTAATCGTCTCATGGTTAGAAGCTGGAGTAGATACCGTAGAACAGTGGGTGAGAGCATCAGCAACACAATTAAGCTTCCCGGGTCGATAGATGATTGTGAAACGATAATCAAGCATGTGTAGGCGCCAACGAGCCAATTTGGCATTCTTAATGGCGGACTTAGGTTTACCATTGAAAAGGAAGCTAACTCCCTGTTGGTCGACAACAATCTCAAACTCTCGCCCGAGCAAGAAATGGCGAAGTTTGTCACAGGCAGCAACTACTGCATAGGCTTCCAATTCTACAGCTGACCAGGCTTTCTCACGTGGAGTGAGTACATGACTAAAGAATGCTATTGGTCGTCTCTCCTGTGACAATGTAGCTGCAATGGAATTACCTGAGGCATCTGTTTCCAATCGGAGTAGTTTGTCAGGATCAGGAACATCCAATATTGCAGCTGCAATCTCTCGTTTGAGTTTATCTATAGCCTCCTTGCAACCGTCATGTAAGGGAAAGGGACCTTTGAAGGCCTTAGCATCAAATAGAGGAGCAGCCAAGGTAGCAAAGTTTAACACCCATTTGGAGTGGTAAACGGCTAGTCCAAGAAATCGTTCAAGCTGTTTAACATTCTGTGGCATGGCATAGTTTAGTATAGGAAGCAGCCGAGAAGGGGAAGGTTTGACTGTTCTCTGTGATATTTCATGACCTAAGAATGTGAGTGTGGTTTTTCCAAAGGAGCTCTTGGAAGTATTGAAGGTAATGCCAGCAGAGCGAGCCAACTGAAGGAAACTGGAGAGATTTGCATCGTGTTCATCCTTTGTAACTCCGGCAATTACAATATCATCCAAATAGTGGAAACAACCAGGAGAGCCTTCAACTAGGTCGCCCAATACTCTCGAGAAAACAGCTCCACTGTTTGTCAGTCCAAATGGTAATACGAGCCATTCGTAAAGGCGACCTGCTCCTTCAAATGCTGTCAACTGCCGCTGTGATGGGGCCAAAGGGATTTGATGAAAGGCAGACTGCAAATCCAATGAACTGAAATACTGGTGCTGGCTGACACGATCAATCAGAGGTTCAATGAGTGGTAATGGATATGCATCAGGTATTGTGTGAGGGTTTACTGTACCTGAGTAATCGACAACCAGGCGGTCCTTTCTCCGTACTTCATCATGCACCACATGTAATTGTGCACGCCAGGGAGAATTAGAAGGTTGAATCAACCTCTTTTTTAGAAGTGAATCAATCTCTCGCTTGATAAATTGTTCATCCATACGAGACCGCTTGCGTGAAGGAACTCGGACAGGCTTAACATCCGGAGGGCTCAGTGTAATCGCAGATTGCGGAGGAATGTTCATCAGTGAATCAGGTTTTTCAACTTCGAGCTGGGTGGTAGCCACATGTAGGGTTGGCTTGGAGCCTCCGTAATGCACCAGTAATGCTGAGAATTGAGCTAGTTCGTTGGCTCCAAGAATGGCACGGTCACTTAGCTGTGCAGCTATATACAAGGTGATAGGAATAATTTGACCATCCAATTCCACTACTTCTTGAGCCATTCCTATAATGTTTATGTTTGCTCCATTGGCAGACATAGCTCGCCTCCGAACAGGCATGTTCAACTGCCTGGCAATGTTAACATGAATGAGTGAGATATCGCTGCCTGAATCGAGCAAAAATTCCAAGCAGTGTCCGTTCAGTTGACCGCGAATAAACCTTCTCTGAGAGATATGCTTGTGCTTCACTGCAGATATTGAAAACGATGCATCTGTGGATGATGTCTTCAAGGCCTTTGATCGACATACCTTAGAGAAATGACCATATTTGCCACAATTATTGCATTGTTGACCATGGGCAGGACATTGAGAAGGACGATGATTTCCTTGTCCACACCAGTTACAAGAGCGGGCACGAGATGTAGCAGTGATGTGGCCCTGTTCTGCATGATTCACAGAAGCAGTAACTGTGGATGCCACCTCAGATGTGCAAGATAGAGAAGCAGCAGTATCCAGTGCTTGTTGCTCCATAGTAGCCACCTCAATGGCCGATTCCAATGTGAATAACTTGCCAGCCTTGATGGCTGAACCATAAGCTCGGCAGATTGCTTGTCTAATGGTCTCGTTGAGCACACCAGCAGTAAAAACATCTCTCAAGGCCTGATTGTAGTAGCTGTCAGGATAAGCACAGTAGCGAGCATTCAGTCGAATGCTGGAAGCATAATCCAGCAGTAGCTGACCAGGCTGCTGCGCAGTCCTAGCTAGTGAGACACGTTCAGCTAGGGCATTACGATCTCCTTCAAAACGAGCGCGAAGGAATTCCAGAGCATCTTCCATAGAGGTCGACGCGTTCTCAGTTTCGTAGTAGTATTGCCTAGCTTGGTCGTCAATGCACAGGAGAAGTATGTCTAGTCTTTTCTCCAAGGGAGGTTCCACTACCCGAATGTAAGCTTGCCAAGTTCGAGAAAAGTCGGAGAAGGAACATGCCGAAGTGGAGTCGAAGCGAGGAGGAGGAATACGAACTTGTGAAGAAGCAGAACCTGAAGAGCGAATAGAAACCGGCGAACTCCGTTCGTCTTCTTCACCAGACATAGCACAAAACTTGAGTGAAATTTGTGGCAACTTATGATTTCAAGAACAGTTGTTTTATTATTTCACTCTACACAATAAGCACACAAGCAGAATAATATACATCATCACAAGATAACTAATCAAGCTACAACATACCAAGTTTGTCACACAAGTAGAAAGAGAGCGATCAAATAAGATTCATACAATACACACAACTAACATGAGGAGAAAATGGATGTCGCACTGTCAGCAGAATGCTCACGTGGTAACACAATGAATATGCGTAAGGACTATTCAGCTATATGAAACACCACAGGGTTGACCTCTCTAATCAACTTTTATAATACCATCAAACAAGACGGCAAACCTACAAGTATTGGAAGACCTTGTTTTATCACAGTGTTGATATTGCAACAACAAATGCTTACCTCCTAACCTCCTTCACAGATCATCAATTCCTGTGTCACAGAAATCTAGACATGATCATAGGTCCTTCATCTTATGTCTCGTCCTGTGGGTCATCCATTTCGACGCGATGCTCGAGCACAACACAGACTTACCTACGACCCAACGAAATATTGTGTACTTTGCAAGTCTAGGAAGAAATACAAGCGAAGTGTCAAGCTTAGTATAAAGTGTGCTGTTCCTCTGTGCTTCACCCATGATCGTGATTGTTTTGCTCAGTGGCATCTTCCCAGTTGTGACAATATACTTGGAAAGTACATTGCTATATAACTACCATTGATTTTTCTTATTTATATATATATATATATATCAAACCGAAATATTTGAAAATCGCAACAACAAAAGTGGTTATACGCAAAAAAAAATTCACAAAATTTATTCATCTATGAACAATATATCACTTTCACTGAAATTGAATATTATTTTCATGAAGTAATGATCTATCTAAGGTCTCGACATTTCAAACTGTAATAACAAACATTGTGGTTATATGCAAAAACTTTGGTTTTGTGGTTTTTGTGTGCCAAAATTTATCATCTAGGAACAAAATTGTAATACATACTTTTCACTAAAATGGAATATTTCATGGAGTAATGATCAGTTAGAAAGCAGCACTCAAAATGTTGCTATTTTGGTGTTTCTAATCTGGTAGGAAGAGGGTTAAATGGTGAATGCTGTACTCGTGTGACCAATCTGTCTCGACTGAAATCCCACCGTTTGCTACTGTCACATACGTGGTAATCGATTGCCGTTCTTTCTCCACCCACTCCAGACAGCATTTTCTCAGGAGCTTTCATCTATCTTGCGGGTGCGTGGTCTAATGAGGAAATGACTAACTCGATGTTTCTGCTAGATCCTCTATATTATGTTGTTGTTGTTGTTGTTGTGGTTATTATCATCATCATCATCATCATATTATTATTATTATTATAAACTTTGTGACAATGGAGAATAGTGATGGGTTGACACAAATATATCGAGAAAGATACAGCTCTTGCACGCCATTTCCAATCAGCTCAAAATTATGTAAGTTGAAGGACAGACACCAAGCGCCGGTGGAGCACGACTATAAAAAAAAAATGCAACGACTTTCTCGGTAATCAGCTTTATTTGCTCACTGAACATTTCGGCTGATGCTCGATCCTCCGTTTTTCCCCAAAAAATGATGAAGGGGAAGTTCCGTAGGGTTGTCTGGACACTTTGGTATGCAAGATCTCTGGTTCAATCAGGGATGAATGGCATTCAAACTTCACGCAGTTTGATCGCAGAGCACTTCCTCTCTTACTCCCTTCCCTTTTTTACACAACAATGGGCAGTTCTGTGGGATGGTTACAAAAGAAGGGGGGTAAGAATCAATACATTATGTCTGTGGGTGGTACACAATGTTCCCATTTCAATAATGGTGGCAGTTTCAAGATTACCAAGATTACCAGTTCAATCCCAGTGGAATCATTTACTTTTTTTTTAATCTGGATAGGTATTTCTGTCTGTTTGGAAATGTGTGTGTATGTGTGTGTGTTTAATGGCCACTAGATTCTGCCACAAGAGCCTGAAAACATTCCCACTGATATAAGTGGGAAATTCTGCTCTACCAACATTGAGGTATTCTGTGGGACAGATATAACCAAAAAACAAAGACAAAAAATAAGTGATAACTACTCTCTGCCTCTGTGTGTAATGTACAGACAGATTGTGTGTGTTTCGAGGCCACTGCATGCACACCAGCTTCAACGTACTCCCACAATGGAGTGTGGGTATATATCTCAGCTAGTAAGTAAATAAAATATTAAGTAATTCCTTTAGAGCCTATTGGGCTACTTTTTCCCCTTTGGCATTCAAAGTTCACAATCCAATCTTGGATGGAATCATTCACTTCCCCACATCCCACCAGCTTTATTTCGCTTTTTACTACCAACATCTGTGGGATTAAATAAGTAGTAGCTAGCTATATGTCTATGGCATATGTTTGTGGTACACAATATCCCCATTCAATACTGGTTGGAATCATTCAAAATAATTCCTTTTCTCTACCAAGGTTGAGATATTCTGTGGGTTGGCTATGACCAATCAGTGTTTAAACATAATGGACAAATGCTTATCTCTGTAGATTTAATATACAGACCGATTATGTACGTGTGTGTTTAGAGGCAACTGGATGTCTCACCGTCTTTATCTCGCCCTCAGTGTGCCAACGTTTTGACTAAAATTCTCTGGTAAGAAATCTATCTTTTTCAAACTGGAATGGCGGATCATAGAAGTAAACTCTAAATGCTATTATATGCTGATCATCCTTGGGAAAAGATGTCTACGAAGATTTTTTATGTACGTGCATGTGAGCCCAGACTGTCACATGTTATTAACAGGCTTGCCTTTTTGCAACGCTGGTGTAAAGTAGATCTTTACAGTGAGTGAGTTTTGAGCCACGGCACCCCCCTCCAACTTACTTTCTGGGTCTCAAGACTTTTAAGTTATATGGAGCCACCCCTCAAAAAAGTGAGGCAGCTATCCATTGCGGATTTCTTCAGGTAACACATTTACAGTGACACTAAGTCTTTAATTAGTCGAGGCCTGTACTGGAGGATAATGTTGATAGTGTATATATGTACTAGGTTACTAGTTTATAATTGACATCATAGATTATATATTGGGTCCTATAGCTAGTATTAAGTCTCGAAAACTAATCCCTTCAGCACCTGAATCGATATTATTATTCTGAACTTTACAACATGATGAAGTGCATGTATTAATAGATATGATAGTGATTTCCTTGCATGTAAAAGGTTTATGGACAGCCACCATGTATGTGCTGAGGGTGCTATATACAAGTAAAAAATTAACAGATGATCAAATTAATAAGTAAATATTATGTGAGGTTCCCATTAGAGACAGGAGGTGTCGTGAGTATGATTGATGTTAAGTATTGTGCATGAAAAACAGGGACAGATTTAGTTAAATGAGTGAGGTATTTGAATCAAAGTGCTTTATGAAATACAGTAGTTCCATATATATGTTGATAAATTCCACTTGATGGTGAATAGGCTTGTGTCTGTAGGAGGCAGGACATTCCATGCATCGAGGTTATGCTGAGAAGGGTCTGCAGACAAGATTTTGTGTGTGCAGTAAGCTGTGAGTTGTCAAATGAAATGCCTAGAATTCTAGACCAGGCACCTAGTTCTGCCCACTTGAGCTTCAAGGAGATGGAGTAGCAGAGGCTCGCTCAGCTTTGTAGCAGCACTGAAGCTGGGGTCACTTGTTCACAGAGGGATGTTCTGAACCTACAGGAGGCTCAGATTACATTCCCAGAGCTTTGATATAATTCCTTGAGCACATGACTAAGGTTATCAGCTACATTCCACAACCACATGGAATTATTGAAAATGTCCCTGGACCTTTCTCCCAATGCGGAAAGCAGTGCAGATCCAGAAGCGGCTCGACTGAGTTTATTTCAAGTCTCCCTTTTAAAAGTTTTACGAGCCAGGTATGCACACAAAAAATCAAAATATTTTTAAGCCTTTCATGAGTTGTCTTTGATCCAATGCGACTAAAGGTTATTTTGGTCGCATCCACATTATTACCATGTTCCGTTTCTGTACCTTGAACCTGTAATAGAATATGAGAAGAGAAAATATTTTCTCCATGATTATTCAATCAAATGTTAGAACTGTCACAGCTAGATCCCCCCCTGGAAAGAGACTGGTTTGCGAGATAATCAGCTAGATACATCAGTGTTGCCAACCGTCCCGGTGATGTCGCGGGATTTACGCACACCTTGCTCTTCTACTCACTTAGATGGTCGCTGCAGTCTCAAGCGTGTCTAGTTTAATCCTCTTTGACACTTATAGAGTAACAAAAACAGTTCTAAGACACTTTTTTGCAGAGAGAAACGTGATAAACAATATTACCTCCAGCATATGTGCCGATAACCTTTGACCTTGTTTTGATTGGAGGTGTGGCTCCCACGTGGAACTTCCCAGCCATGTGTGTTAGGTGGTAATCGCTTCCATTGCCAAATATTTTGCGCGCGTAACAGGTCAAACATTTCCCGCGCGTAACTGTCCCGGAATTAACTTGAGAAAAGTTGGCAACTCTGATACATGTATAGTGAATGAAATGATTTAACCATGACCTGACCAGTTGTGGTGTAATATAATTAATCCAAATTGAATAGTGTACACAATGAAAATTCTGTTGTAATTGAATTTGTAGGGTTAGGACAGCTTCTGATGATGGGTCTTCTGATAAGGCAGCTTAGTAGTCCAGAAGACCTCGGTGAAGGTACTTCATCACTGAGTACTTGCCAAGCTTCACTCACTAATATACTGAACATTCCTCTCTTGCTGAAATTACTGATTCTGTAAACATTCCTCCTCATTCTTATGTGACATTGGGGTCCTTGCTTCCGGGCTGGTGCAAGTCAGTTAAATCTCAGATACTGACAAGTATAACTACCTTACACACGAGTATCAAGGAATTGACTTTGCTACTTATGAAGCGATAAAGAAAGGAAAACAAATCCCACTTTCGTTCCAGTCTTCGTGGTTGAAAGAATTTGAGTGGCTGGCATATTCGCCACCCCAGGGTGGTGGCCTGTTTGCTAAGCCAAGTGGAAAAATAGTGTTTTGGGTTCTCTAGTAAAAAGATCTTTCCCAAACTTTAGCAAGGCTAAAGACATGGATGGATATCTTACTACCCACGGAGCTTTCCAGTTCCACCATGATGCAATGATTATTGTTTATGAAAACCTATACCCAACCTGAAACCAGGATTGACAGCATTGTACCGAAGCAGCGTCAGGAACTGTCAGATCGAAACAAACACATTCTGTCAGTCACAGTGGACACAGTCAAGCTGTGTGGAATGCAGAGGATACCTTTAAGGGGACACAGAGATGATTGGACAGCTGACCATGCAACAAGCCGAGGCAATTTCATGGCAATAATAGAGCACACTGCAAAGTGTGACCCTATCTTGCGGGAACATTTAGAGCAGGGAAAGAAGAAACAGCGATGCACATTGAAAAATACTCAGAATGAGCTCATTGCCACGATTTCCCATATCTTGCATAGGAAACTCCTGGAACCTTTGAAAATGGTGCTCTACTATAGTATCGTGGCTGATGTGGATACAGACCCCCTGGAAACTAGGAGATTTATTGATGTATCTGGATCTGAGCCACATATCAAGGAAGCTTTCATTGACTTCATCCAGAGAGGGCTATATACTGGACAATTTGATGGTGCTTCAGCAATGGCTGGTGAGAAAAGAGGAGCACAGGCTCTAATCAAGGAGAAAAAAACCCTTGCCATATACACTCACTGTCGTTCCCATGTTTTAAGTCTAGCAATTGGCAAGTCATGCTCTGTTCAAGCTCTCCGAAACATGATTGGCATAATCAATGAGGTGTACATGTTCTTTCACATGTCACCCAAGAGACAAGGCTTTCTTGACCTTGTCCTGCATGTGTGTGCTCCTGAAAGCCGGGTTTCCAAACTCAAAGGTTTCTGTAAGGCCAGATGGACTGAAAGTTAGAAACAGTCTGTGCTCTGTATGAGTATATCTTCACCACACTGCATGCTGTGCTTGAGTCACATGAGTATCCACAGATCGAGAAGGCAGGAGGAGACAAAGAGAATTGGTTGTGGGACACATCCACTCTGACCAAAGCAGAGGGATTGAAGCATTCGCTGAAAACTGGCTCCAATATTGTTGCACTTGCCACTCTCATGAATGGCCTGGATCCACTGAAAGGGCTTAGCACCAAACTTCAAAAGCGAGATATAGACGTGGTAGCTGCATATAAGTACATTGACACAGCCATTCATGACATTCATAAGCAGAGAGACAACTTTGAGTCTGCATGGATCGATTGATTCAATGAGGCTGAGACCATTGCTACCAACATTGGATCAGAGATCACAATTCCAAGAAGATGCAAACATCAGAAGCATCGAGCAAGCACTCCTGCTGACACAGTAAGGTAGCATTTGCCAATGATCCATCCTAATATTTAACTTAGGAGATTTCTCAGTAAGAGGAACACATTAATGATTAAATTAATTATACGTATGGAAATTTTTGGACACTGACTGAGTGTAATTTTTAATTCTGGTCATTTCCAGAGATTACTACAGACAGACAGTTGGGATACCCTTCATAAACAGTCTGCTACACAACTGGACCAGGTTTTGAGAGGACAGTCGAAGGTTGAAGACCATCATGTCTCTTGTGCCACCAGTGGTCATTAACTTGTCTGATTCACAGTTGCACTCACTGGAAGACGATCTACACTTCTGGGATGAAGACTTGCCATCACCATATGCCCTCAAGGTTAGTTCCTCTGTACATGACTTTTGATACTTGGTGGACCAGACCGTACTTTTCTCTTTTTTGGGGGGCAACCTATACCTTGACTATTGTAACTGTATTCCAAGCTTCAGTTCATTAACCATTCTTGAGTGGTACTTTTTATGCTATCGTTTCATTGTATACTGATCAATAAAAAATATATATATGATTTCCCATAAAATATATTGACAGGACATAACGACAAATATTTCTAACTCAGTCAATTTTTGTCCTAGGTAAATATTTTTTATATCATCTGAAATATCTTTCATTGCTCATTGTTTTAAGTCATCTTAATTCAGCCCTTTTTTTAAAGTCCATAATACAATGTATGGTGAACTCTATATGCATTGCCAATGGAAATCTCGGGGGGTGCGGGAACACAAACTAGATGAGGCAACATCAGGAAGAGAGACAAAGTACTAGAACATCTCTCGAGGATTCTCATTTTGTTTCAGTGGCTATTCCAAATCCAGCTCGGTTGCCAAGAGCAACTGAACCGACTGTACAAGATTAAGGATTTCTGTTTGTGGACATTTATGAGGTAGCACATGGTGAAGACAATCCTTACAAACGAGTACGTTCAGGGTTTCATTAACAATTTACAGTTGGGGGAGGGCAAGAAAGAAACGGAGTTCAAAGTAACCCACTGAGCTGCCTTACGTCGATAATCTTCATCATCTAAGACAAAGGGACGGGTATGTTTCCCCTGCTTGGACTTAGTGAACACTCCTTTATTTTTGTAAAAGTCATTTCGCCAAGTCCTGACTGTTTTTTCATTCAGACCATGCAGTATGCCTGCCTCCTTTGCCGCTGCAACACTGGTTAAACCAAATCTGTCAATGAATGTGTCCATAACCATCACAGATAATATCTTGACTTCTTCCTTTGGTCTATGCTGAATCCAGTCTTATAAATATGGCATGCATTTTCATGAGTGAAGTCAGATTCTTCATCATCACTTTCACTGGAAGGTTAATCACTTTCAATCTGGGCATTTATGTTTACAGAGGACTCTTCCAGTACTGGGGCAGGGCTTGGTCACTGACACTTGGTGTAACTTCAGGTGAAGTTTGAGATAGAGAAACATGGGGTGGCTGACCTTCTCTTGCTGCACTTGAACTTGGCCAAAGAAAGATCTGTAGAGCCAGAACAGTTCTTCCTTTATTTAGCTGTTCCATTCTTTTCTGTAGCCTTCACTTTTGTGTCCATTTCTTAGCAGTACCTTCTATTATCTACTTTCAGTCCAAAAATCCTCTGAATTTCATCAAGTTCCTTCAAAAGAAGCTGGAAACACAACACCTCATTAATTATTCGTAATAGCGACCTCATTAATTATTCATGAGCCTAGTATCCAAAGAATATACTGAGTTTTACTTATAGCTGCTCTGTATGTTGACCTAAGCTGTTCATTATTTAGTATATTAGTTCAGTTTTCTACAGGAGAAAGATTTTTTTATTTAGGCAAGAAAAGATCAGTTATGAGTAGGTCAAATTATGGACATTAATGAGTGCAGGCACTATAGAGCCACATGCACATCGAGGCACTGCCACTTGCACCATTAGGGTACTGCCACCTGCCACCATTAGGGTACTGCCACCTGCACCATTAGGGTACTACCACCTGCACCATTAGGGTACTGCCACCTGCACCATTAGGGTACTGCCACCTGCACCATTCGGGTACTGCCACCTGCACCATTAGGGTACTGCCACCTGCACCATTCGGGTACTGCCACCTGCACCATTAGGGTACTGCCACCTGCACCATTAGGGTACTGCTACATGCACCATTAGGGTATTGCCACCTGCACCATTAGGGTACTGCTACATGCACCATTAGGGTACTGCCACCTGCACCATTAGGGTACTGCCACATGAACCATTAGGGTACTGCCACCTGCACCATTAGATTACAGCTACATGCAGCATAAGGAGGTGAGTGAAATAAGTCACCTCAACAGGATTATCTGTTGCACTCTCCGCTACATTTTGCACTAGATGTTGCATTGCCATAGGAACAAGCATGGTGACACTTCTTTGCTATTATTTCACCCTATGTTTCTCTTGGGTGAGTTGTACCTCACAGTAAGCACATGGATAGAGCCTCAATAGCTAGCTAAAGCTTGAGTCCATGTAGGATACTGTACAACTCATTACCTTACATGACAACTGGGGCACAGAGTACCCTTTTACCGTACATGTATAATGACCCTTTACCTTACAGAAATTGACGTACAAACATGAGTAGCATGGGACATTGTTGACCTTACATGACAACTGGGACACACAGCACACCTTTATCTTAAACTAGTACGAGACACTTATCAACCCCTTTACCTTACATGAATAATACTGAGACACTTCAGCACAGCAGTAACAACTATTTGTCTTTATATTTGGTTGCAAAGTGTCCCACAGCTCTGCTGAAGTGTCTCACAATTCATAGGTTGACAGTGTCCTTCTATTCAGGACATAGTTAATCCTTTACCATATTTAAAAGGTATGGATCTATACAGGGCTGAGACTAGGTCAAACATAGATAGATCCAGAACTCTTGTAACTTTGAACTAGGGATAAAGGTACAATGTATTGGAGGATGGTCTGGAGGATGGTCTTAAGCAGTGATCACACTCCACCCATGGCTACAGTACATGTACACCTCCACCACAATTTTTTGGCTCTGTTGCTCAACAAGGAGACTTGTGAAGAAAGCCACCGAAGTTTAGAAATGTGAAGAAGGTGGCCTTGGTGGCCTCCAAGATGGTGTGTGTCATGCACTGGTGAGTGTCTCCGAGGTCAAGGAAATGCACAGACTGCTTGAGGAAGACAAAGTTATCATCGATTCCAATCCTGATAATGACAAAGATGGAGATCAGGTTCAGAATGCCTATGGTAGGATGCCCACATCATTATTGACCTCGCACAAACAAAGACAACATAATCAGTGCAAGAAATAGTGCATGTCAAGATTACTGTGGGCATTACTAGTTCTGGCTAGTAGTTGTGTACTGCAGAGTAATTTTTTTTTTTAATAGGAACAAGGACACAGAACCCACACCCATACTGTGTATGAGATGTGCTCACTGCCACTGGGTGCCTCAGTGACTGAGTGCTTGTATATATAAACCATCTTGACAACAGTGTGTTGAAACCGAATGCATCTGATTGGTTTATTCATCTGTAAAATATTTCCCACCAAAAACAAAAGACTGGCTTTCATAAATCTTTAAAAGGAAATACTCGGGTGGTGAATAGAAGAGAGAGCTGGCTGCATTTATTAGAGGAGAACAAACTGCCGCATAGATATTACAGGAGAGAGAATTGGCTGCACAGTTAGTAGACGAGAAAGAACTGTCTGCATAGTTAGTTGGGGAGAGAGAACTGGCTGCATATTTATTAGAGGCAAGAAAACTGGTGCATAGTTAGTAGAGGAGAGAACTGGCTGTACAGTCAGTAGAGGAGAGACTAGCTGCATAGTTATTTGGGGAGAGGGAACTGGCTGCATAGTTATTAGGGGCAAAAGAACTGGCACATAGTTAGTAGTAGAGAGAACTAGCTACACAGGCAGTAGAAGAGAGGGAACTGGCTGTATAGTTAGCAGTGGAGAGAGAACAAGAAGCAAATAGTTAGTAGAGAAGAGAGTGAACTGGCTGCAATAGTTAGTAGAGGAGAAGGAACAGACTGCAGAGTTAGTAGAGGAGAGAGAACTGGCAGTATAATCAATAGATGAGAAGGAACTGGCTGAATACATAGTAGAGAGTAAGCTGGCTGCATAGTCAGTAGAGGAGAGAGATGCTAGATAGAAAGAAACCCAAGGTTGGAGCAGCAGATAATGGTCTAGATACTGAAACTGCAAGGATAGAGCAGAAAAAAAAGCCGAGGAATATGGAAACCATCAACATAGTGTGAGGCAAAGTGGAAACTCCTGGAGAGTGCTGTTCTTGGAGAATGAAATGACAATGTCTGACACTCTTCCACCTAAATTCTTAAAACTTTCTTGTGTGTTATTTTGCTGTTCTTGGAGCATGAAGTGACAAATGTGTGAATATCAATTGCAACAACTGCAGAGCACTCACTCATCAACAATTTACTTATCATTTCTCTGAATGAAAGGGAAATTCAATTTTTTTTTTATCCTCTTCAAAAGCTTCTATGCCTAACCACCCTAGTCCTTCCTACTATTGGTATACATTTGTGTGTGTATTTATACATGTCTACTGGTGATGGGGGTGGGGGGGTGCATTCATCAGTGAGTCCTCCTCTACTAGGTAGTATTCATAGCACACATTTGCGTGT
This sequence comes from Cladorhizidae sp. MBARI D1340-BT2, assembly GCA_028752905.1. NCBI lineage: Eukaryota > Metazoa > Porifera > Demospongiae > Poecilosclerida > Cladorhizidae > Cladorhizidae sp. MBARI D1340-BT2. The sequence goes on from JAQNBH010000008.1 coordinate 35,980,889, forward strand.
ATTTGTTTGTGTGTTAGGGAGTGCTTAGTACCCTTCATATGAACGTTAGTGGACTTATAAAACTTAATGCTGTCATTCTTTAGTGTTTGTATTGCTCATCAATCACTGTTGTATTAGCTACTCGAGATTTTATGCTGGAGAGTAGCACGCTTGACAAGCACATTCCAACCTACAGTTCCAAAAGAAAATCATGCTGACAAAACCTAAATATATCTTGAAAATATGTCACTGGCTACATTTTGGCAGGACCACAGTTTGAATGTGTGCATAAATATGGTACGTATAACAAAACCGCATGTTTTCTGACCATCTTCCACCTAAAGTCTTAAAAGTTTCTTGTGTGTGTTATTTTGCTGTTCTTGCATGGAATGACAATGTGTGAAGTTCTCTCTGAATTGCAACAACTGCAGAGCACTCACTCATCAGGAATTTAATTATCATTCCTTGGAACGAAGGGGCTATAATTTTTTCCAAAGTGGAAGTGAGGTGCTACGAGGCTAGTTAGGGTGTTCACATTAAGCAACAACAACAAAAAAGGGGAAAAAGAGCTTTAGCAATTTTTTTCAGGAGGAGTTAAATTTTGAGGTTTTCGCAGTTTAATCCCAGATACAAAAATAGTGCCCTGCATGGTCTGGTAAGGTATTTTTATAACAAAAAATCATTATGTGAAACAATTTTTTTCAGCATCCTCGAAAATTTAGCTTCTCAAAAAACAAGTGATGTATATTATATTAATATCAAATGAATACACAGTTAAATATTTGAATACCTATATAGCTAAATAGATGAATACCTAGCTAAATATTTAGGAGTAAGGGTATATACTTGGCTGCCAGATGCCCCAGTAAGACCTGTCTGGTAAATATAACCACAAAGACACTACCACCTGGTCTAACGCACCCTCCACCACTCCACCTAGAATGAACCCAAATCTCCCCCCCCCCCCCCCCCCCCCACCAAGACAGGTGAACTCCACTCACTTGTCACAAAACATCAGTAGGTCTTCAAGTGTCCACCGGAGCTGACAGCTCCCACCTCTATCACCATCGACAGAGGTAAGTCAGCCCCCATCAGTTCACCTCTTTACCATCTTCCCCAGGCAAGGTTCAGATGGTCAAGGATGAGATAGCACCATGCTGAGGGAGGGAATAATGGAGTGAGTAGGAGCCTGTGGGCCTACCCCATTGTCCTGGTACCCAAGAAAGATGGGTCACTGTGCTACATCACTGTTAGACTCTCGCAAGTTGAATGTGGTGACCTGTCCCGACCCCTTCCCCATGCCCAGGGTAGAAGATCTACCCATGGTCTAACTGGAGCCTTCTACATCTCCACACTCGACCCGATGAATGGTTACTGGCAGGTGCCAGTGGCAGAGGAATCCACGGGAGAAGTCGGCATTACCTTTTGGGAAATGCCACTTCTTCATAATGCCTTTTGGCCTCAATGGGGCAACTGCCACCTTCCAGAGGCTGATGAACTGGCTGGTGGGAGCTCTCATGACACATGTAGCAGCTTATATGGGGATATGTTATTTTTAGCTCATCCTGACAGGATCACATCAGCCACATTCACCAGACCCTAATTAGACTAAGCGATGCGGGTCTCACAGTCAGGATGTTCAAGTGCATGCAGGAGTCTATCTCACTCAGCCACTGAATTGGCCATAGACAGATCAGTCACTGCAAAAATTTAGGCAGTTTCCCCAGCCACACACTAAGAAGGACATCAGATCCTTCTTGGGTCTAGCCAGCTACTACAGTCATTTTGTACCCAATTATGCCACACTAGCCATGCCTCCATCCGATTTCACTTGTAAAGAGATGCCCAACAAACTTCAGTGGGAAGAGCCATACCAAACTGCCTTCGAGGCTCTGAAGTCTTCACTCCAACCGATCTTGTACTCCAAGGTCATGACTACTAGCGGCCTTTCATCCTACAGACCGATGCCTCCACTCCGGTAATCCTCAGCTAGCACTCAGACCAAGATGGTGACCGTGCCATGGCATTTTACTCCCAGAAACTATGTAGCCGGGAGTGCAACTATGCAGCGGTGGAGTGGGAGTGTTTAGCCATCATAAACGGAGTACACAACTTTGAGGTCTACCTAACAGGAGTTCATTTTACCACTGTCACATTTCACAGGTGCCTCTGATATCTTCACAACACATGAAAGATGTCAGAGGCATGCTGACGAGGTTATCTTTATAATGTATCTCCAACCCTTCTCATTTACCATCATTCATCTGTCTGGCACAGTAACGGTAATGCAGATGGTCTCTCCAGACAGGCATGACCATTTGAAGGACTAGACACGACCACACCCCAAACTGGCTGCATGAGGGGGGAGGGGAGAGAGGGGAGGAGTTTCAGGTATCACCAACTATAATGGAAACCTGAAAACCACTGAGATTAGATATTACAGTCGAGTATATAGACAGAATGAACAGACTAAATGTTCCATTGACCCTGCCTAATTAGGATGCATACTGCCATATAAGGAAGTTACAGTAGAGTAGCCAGATGCATACACCAAATGTACCATTGACTCCATACTTTCCTAATTAGTATGCATATTGCCATATAAGGTCCTGAATGGGTTTCACAGGCTGGGAGCCAAGCCCCAGAATCAACTCTAATTGTAAAGAGTAAAGTCTTATTTTATTATCTTCCTACCTATCTCCCTGAGAATAAGCTGCCTTATCCTGCTACCATTCCCTGGACAGATACCTAGCTAATGATAGTAATAGTAATACTAGTAATAGTAATAATAGTAATAATAATTAGTAATAATAATAGTAGTAATAATAATAGTAATAATAGTAATAATAATAGTAATTTATTATAATAGTAATAATAATAACAATAACAATAATAATAATAATAATAATAATAATAATAATAATAATAATAATAATAATAATAATAATAATAATAATAATAATAATAATAATAATAATAATAATAATAATAATAATAATAATAATAATAATAATAATAATAATAATAATAATAATAATAATAATAATAATAATAATAATAATAACAATTAATAACAACAACAACAACAATAACAATAACAACAACAACAACAACAACAATAATAATAATAATAATAATAATAATAATAGTAATAATAATAGTAATAGTAGTAGTAGTAGTAATAGTATTAGTAATAGTAATAATGTAGTAATAATAATAATAACGATATCTATATATATTATGTATAATATATATATATTATATATTATTATTATTATTACTACTAAATATTATTAGTAATTATAAAATAAAATATATATATATATTAAAATAAAAAAAATAATAATAATAATAATAATAATAATAATAATAATAATAATAATAATAATAATAATAATAATAATAATAATAATAATAATAATAATAATAATAATAATAATAATAATAATAATAATAATAATAATAATAATAATAATAATAATAATAATAATAGTAATAGTAATAATAATAATAATAATAATAATAATAATAATAATAATAATAATAATAATAATAATAATAATAATAATAATAATAATTATTATTATTATTATTATTATTATTATTATTATTATTATAAATATATATATATTATACATATATATATATATATATAGATATTGCCCTATATATAACTACCAATAAAGAACTAGCTAGCTAATTTAAGTAAGAAATAGTCATCACTAGTATACTGACAAGTTCCTAACACCGCTGCAGTGTTCCCACGCTGGATCGCAATGGAAATTCTCTGGAGGAGAAAATGATGGGAACGTGGTTCGTCGCACTTTGCTTTGAGACGGCCACCTAACTCCCGAAGGAACAAAGATGCCTCCCCTCCAAACACTCCAGTGGTCTCTATCCCAATTGGGACAAAGAAATGTGTAGCAACAATGTTTCCATATTTTTCCTTTTTCAGGGACTCGGCTCTGTTTGCCACTGCCCCAGGACCTTCATGTAATAAGTTGGCATAGGATGGAGCAAAGTTGTCCACACATGTAGCATCCCACACAAGGATACGGCCATTCTTCCAGGGGACAATGGAAGCTCCATCAGGACGCTTGCCATCCGAGCGAGAAATGCCTGAAGGCTCCAGGTGAGAGGGAATATTTATGGAAGCTAGTAATCTATGAATAATGTCATTTACAGCTGCATGCCTCGAGAAACGACCTTGACTCCTCCGACAGTTGAGACCATGAGTGCCAAACTGATTCACTTGGGATCCACACTGCAGACAATTGTGGGGATGACAGAGAGGAACACCCAAACGCAAACCAGTAGCCACCCTAATCACATCATCATCCATTCGGAGGCCTAAGGATGACATGGGAAGGGCATGGATCCAAGCCCCTGACTCCTTCCTAGCTGCAGCCTGAATACGTATGTACCCATGAAGCTAGATCCTCACTCGAGTTCAGGAGGGAATCAAAAGAAGCCTGAACATGAGGACCATCCCAGGCTTTCTGTTGGGAGGACCTAGGATCAGATGGTGGCTCATAGCTATGACCTCGACACCAAATTTCCAAACCATCTTCAAATTCGTGTTAGCTTTTTAGTTATTTATTTATTTATTGTTAATTAGTTATTATTTCAGTATTGTTTAGGTATTTTTGTAATTGATTATTATATAAGTATATGTGTTAATTAGGTGTTAATGAACGTGGTATGTTGTGTTTGCTGTTTGCTCAATTAAATAATAAAGTAATGATAATAATAAAAAAAGCTAACACGTTAATAATAATAATTTAAAAATAATAATAATAATAAATAAAAAATTTAAAAAATAATTAAAAAATAATAATAATAACAACAACAACAACAACAACAACAACAATAATAATAATAATAATAATAATAATAATAACAATAATAATAATTATTATTATTATTATTAAGATAAAGTAAGGGGAATTATGGTGTTGTGATTGTGTCTGTGGAGGAGAGGTTCCGGCACCAAGAAATAGCACTAGATATGGTTCCGAGTTCTCCTGTTACCAAGTATGTTGAAAGAGGATGATCCACCTGCTGTGAGAGGATCATCTGTAGATACATCTAAATGCAGAAAGGAAGATAAGTACACAGATACAGGCATTCGGGGGTCTAAAGAAGGATCCCCTAGTGATTCCTTATGTAGCAGGCATGAGACATCACAATGGCATGCAGGAATGTTCAACATCAAAGTCGTTTTCAAATAGGGAAGAATTGAGGACACAGCTGAGCAGAGTGACGGACTTTTACCAGCTAGTATTCACTCATGCGTTGTGTACCACATCCCTTGCAGCTGTGGGAATTACTATATACAGAGGATAGACCAACAGAAGACTGGAGAGTGAAAGACATCAAGATGCTTATAGAAAGTGTGCCAAAGAGAAGTCTGCAATTGCATGGAATAATGGACATCCTATTTTGTGGGAGGACTCCACCATCTTTGACCAGACGAGAAGACAGAACTGCTATATAGTGAAAGAGGCATTGCAAATGAGCCTCAAATGTGAGTGGTTCAATGGAGTGTGGAATGGACTAGGAGCTAACCTCAAGAACCTGAACTTTAAGCTAAGACTGTTCAGTTATTTATCAATCTTTGTTATTTTAATATCAGACATGTTTTTATCATTATTTTAATAATAGTATTTGTCTATGTATTTCATTCATTTTTTTAAATCGTATTTCGTATTTTATTTATCCACGTCCAGTTCACGTGCTGGACATGTGTACCGAGGTGTGGTATATACATGGTGAATATATACATGGTGAATACCAAGCCTAGTTGAAACGTCAAGAGAGAGAGAATGCTATTTCAAGTTGATGATTGAGGTTATTATGACACTAAAACAACATGAAAATATTCTTATTTTTACAAAGTGTTAAAAAATGTGGTTGGAAATTGATTTTCTGGGGGGTTGGGGGAGGGGGTGGAGGTGGTTTGATCACATACTCGAGTTTTAGCCCTTAATTAAAATACTCATTGTAGCTATAGAGTAGAGCTTCCTCTAGCCCGACTAATTTCTAGTCTTGCACTTAATTAAGAGCTATATATATAGAATGTCAGAAAAATTGGGCATGCAGGTTTCTCCAATTTTGACTGCGTGTACCTTGGTTACGGTAGTCCACAATGACATGAAACATTTCGCTATATATATACCAACTTCATAGAGTGAAGTGATTTATGGAGCTCCAAAATCATAAACACTCGTCGTCCACACCCTTATTCATTTCTCGAGAGGTATCCACTGAAATGGGTGGCTCAAATGTATCATACCACAAGAATGGACAAAAATGAGTTGAAACTTGAAATAAAATTATTATGTATAGTATTGAATTATGTATAGTAGTGAATTATGTATAGTAGTGAAGTTGAAAGACCAAAAAAATCAAAAAAGGTCGACTTTTTAAGCATATAGTTAGTGTCCATAATGAGTGGATTTATGTCTTTTTAGGGACAAATTCCTTTCCCATTATCCAACGACCTTTGCATGGCAAACATGTCCTCTATACTTCTTTCAGCAAGAATGACTTGACTATCAGAACATTCAGAAGAGTGTGGGTATGTGTTAAATCTTTCATCATGATGGTAATCTATGTCAAAAGGACTTAGCCATGCTCCCATGGATACATCCTCATTGCTGTAGAGGACAAGGTGATCAGAGCTGGCTGCTATTCGTCTGACAAGTTCTTGGGACAATATGTATCCACCACCCGCAGCATAAGGCAAGTACGTATCACACAGAAACCATTTGCTTTCTTCCCATTTTCCCACCCTTCGAATTTCAGCATCATTAATTTGAAAGCCCAAGTAATACAGGCGATTTGAACTTAGCTGTTGTAGCTCCTCCAAAATTGAGTCCACATTTACGAAAGTGTCATCATCACACTTAAGGAGAAAATGGAAGTTGTAATGTTTGTAATGTTTGTCCAGTGCCACAAAACTCTGTAGCACTTTTCTTGTGAGGTTCTTGTAGGAATCGTGCAAATCAGGTAAGAGAAGAAGATCACAGTAAGTGGCGTCCTCTAGAATAAAGTTCTTTATATCTTGGGGGGAAAGTCCTTCAGTTCCAATAGCAAATTTTACCAAGGCAGCAGATTTGTTTCGTCTGTAATTTTTCATCCACGTCCCTCGAATGGCATCACGCTCTCTTTTTCCTTTCACTTTAGACAAAACTAAAACCATTAGTTTCAGGTACTTCACATTTTCACTGGAGTTTGTAGATGAACAATCTCCAGTTTCACAGGTACAAGCTACATCATTTACTGTTAACGAATCGGTTGAGAAGTCAAAATTGAATAGATAAACTGCTACGCAGAGTATTAAAGTCAGCAACACCAAGTAAGACCGCCTAAACATGACTAGGTTAGCCTATAACTAAGAGCGAGCACAAAACAGGTCTTGCTGTGGACTTGATTCTTGTACGCTTTCACCTCACATGCTGGACCACATCCGTTCCGGATACTTAGAGGGCGTACCGTGATACCGTCAGGTCTAGCTATGCTAGTAAAATAATCATCCGGCTCTTCCACTCTTTTCTGTGGTGTTTGGCAACCCCCTGGCGGGTTTTTTTCTGCAGCACTTTCTGCTACTTGTCAAGGCTTTAGCCCTCTTCCTACCAGCCTATTATAGTATTTTTGACACTATAGTATATCTCAAGTTGGTAAGGGATCACGATGGAAATAAACCACTTTTGCTACTGAAGCTTGCTTTTTTCCCACAAAAGCTGTTGAGTAGTTCTTGTTCTAGCTATCTGTGTTGCTATGGCTAGCTGTTCTTTTCCTGGCCCATCTAGGAAGTATGATTTAGACACAGTTCTGTCAATGCTAGTTGAGTAGATGGCTCCAACTTTCAGAGGATGATGATGATATTGACCTCTCTGATCCAGAAGCAACAATGCAATATGCTTGTGATGAAGAACAGAGTAATGTCAGGTACATAGTTGTAAAATAGTTTGCTAGCTATGTATTATAATATAGAAGGTTCTCAATCACTTAAGTGCTCTTATTATAGAGGCCAACATGAAAATTCAGGAGAAGAATCTCCTGATGAAAGCAAAGCTATTGTTAATGAAGAATCCCCTGACAACACCACTGATACTGACGAGGGCACTAACAGTACCAAGGGCGACAATGCTGGCAAAAGTAGTGATGGGAGCAGAGAAGAGAGTGACAGTTCTTCCAGTGTGTTGTCAACTCAAACGACAGGGAAAGCTAGAGGACGGAGCAGAGGTGATGGAATAGGGCATAGCAGAGGGTGTACAGTACAGGGAAGAGGGCGTGTGGGTGGGGAAGAGGGCGTGTGGGTGGGGAAGAGGGATTGGAGGATGGGGAAGAGTTGGGAGTGGATCTGGTGGTGGAAGACTTAAAACAGTGAGCAATCAACCAGGAATTGAACTACTTGCTGATAAAGATACAGCTAGAGTGTCTGCTCCAATATTTATACCACATCAAATGCCCGGTCCCAGCATACCAACAGGTACCACTAGCCCCTTTGATTATTTCTCTCTCTTTTTTGATGCTAAGATAATTGATGAAATATGTGTGAATAGTGATATGTGTGAATAGTGATATGTGTGAATAGTGAACAATGCTGAGCTTTATAATATCCAAATAGTATAAATTCTATCCTGAAGATGGCTTGACACGGCTTTCTTTTATCTATTCATGTCCATAGTTGATTACTTCTCGTATTGGTCTATGGATCCCTTATTTTCATCTGAATTCATAAAGAGTGTACCAATCAGTCGGAACTACTTTTCTGCCATCCTTACATTTTTGCATATTAGTGATATTGACCCAACAACTATCAGATCGGCTTCAAAAAGTTCGAAATCTTTTAGATCATCTGAATTCAAAATGTAAAGATCACTTTTATCCCCATCAAAATGTATCTGTTGATGAACGGATGGTAAAAAGCAAGGGTCAATTCACGTGCAAGCAATATACGGAACAAGCCAACAAAATAGGGGTTCAAACTCTGGGTTCTTGCTGATTCTTCTAACGGATATACATGGAATTTTCAAGTTTACCGTGGAAAAGAGGGAGAATCTGTAAGCTCGAATGGCCTGAGTTACGATGTGGTAAACTAATGAAGATTGTGTCTGGATTTAAAAAAACTGGTTATATTGTTTAACCAATTTTTATTCATCACCAACACTTAAAGGAACTTGTCACGGGGATTTGGTGCCGTAGGGACTCAAGACACTACTCTTAAGGGCGGTCCATTTGTTCTGACAGCACAAAAGAAGAAGATGATGAAGACTTGCTTACAAGAGAGGGTATGTGGTGTGGATTCGAGATGGACCAATAGTCTATTCCCTGTGGATAGTTAGGAATTGGCACCATGACTCTATTTATGATTACAACAAACAAATGAGTGGGGTTGACCTCTCTGATCAACTTTTACAATACCACCAAACAAGACGGCAAACCTACAAGTATTGGAAGACCTTGTTTTATCACAGTGTTGATATTGCAACAACAAATGCTTACCTCCTTCACAGATCATTAATTCCTGTGTCACAGAAATCTAGACATGATCATAGGTCCTTCATCTTATGTCTCGTCCTGTGGGTCATCCATTTTGATGCGATGCTCGAGTACAACATGGGCTTACCTATGGCCCAACGAAATATTGTGTACTTTGTGCAAGTCTAGGAAGAAATACAAGCGAAGTGTCAAGCTTAGTATAAAGTGTGCTGTTCCTCTGTGCTTCACCCATGATCGTGATTGTTTTGCTCAGTGGCATCTTCCCAGTTGTGACACTATACTTGGAAAAACTAAAGCATAATTAGCTATATAACTACCATTATTTATATATATCAAACCGAAATATTTGAAAATCGCAACAACAAAAGTGGTTAGACGCAAAAATTGTGGGTTTGAAAATGTTTATCATCAATGAACAAAGTTTAATACTAGTATATCACTTTCACTGAAATTGAACATTTCATTGAATATTTCATGAAGTAACGATCTATCTAAGGTCTCGACATTTCAAACTGTAATAATTGAAATTGCAAACATTGTGGTTATATGCAAAAACTTTGGTTTTGTGGTTTTTGTGTGCCAAAATTGATCATCTAGGAACAAAATTGTAATACATACTTTTCAAGTATTTCATGGAGTAATGATAATGATCAGTTAGAACTCAAAATGTTGCTATTTTGGTGTGGTATCCTAGCGGACGTGCTAGGTGGTATATACACGCAATTAAATGGTATAGAAAGAGTAATTGAAAGAACACTTGCCCAAGCACTTGCACAAAACAGCCAACTGAACAAAACAGGAAATGAGTTTGAAGAACTGGTTCCACAATAAACCACAATCATGAATATACTTATACAATTGTTATACTACTAACTAAACAAGGTCCAAAGTACAGATATCACACTCCACCCCTTTTTAAGGAGGTTACTTTTTTAAGGAGGTTACTTGCTTACGAAGTAGTCAGGATGCTGACGTAAGCTGACGTAATCGTGTAGAGTGATGTGTCGGAGGTGGAATAGGTGGTGGAATCTGTGACGCATTGCCAAGTTGTTGACTCGGATGAATTTATTGGCAGAGCCGATGGTTGAGTTCCCTCAGTAAGAGGTAAGTCTGGTGGGGGCACTAACAGTGAGTGTGCACCATTGTGAGGCGTATCCACCATTATGTCACGACAATCTCTTCATCTGATCGAATCCACATGCCTATGCATGGTTCTGCCATCTTCTAGCTCGACTACGTATGAGAGTGGACCAGTCACCTCTGATATCTTACAAGATAACCATTTCGGTGACTTCCCTGTAAAATTCTCCACAAAAATACTCTCCAATTTTGAAGTTTCGACTGGTTGTGATGAGTCATGTGACAACTTTTGCTTGGCTTGTCGATATTCCACTTTGTTTGACATGTCCGGAATAAGGTTGTCTAATAGGAACGTGGGCGACGGCCCATGAGAAATTCTGCTGGGGCTATGCCTGTTGTTGTGTGCGGGGTTAACCGGTAAGTCAACAGAAACTTGGATAACCTCTCCTGGATTGGAAGATTCTGCATTCTTCCGATTGCTTGTTTGAAAGTTCAGCCAAACCATTGGTGGAAGGATGGAAGGTGCAGATGTTACGTGTGATACCATTATTCACTGTGAACGCTCGGAATTCACTGCTAGTGAAGGGTGTTTCATTATCTGTAACTATTTTCTGAGGCAATCCATGGGTGGCGAAGATCATGCGAAGTTTTTCGATTGTCTTGGTTGATGACATCAGTTCAACCTCTATCCACTTGGAGTATATATGCATCCACCAGAGCTATCCACCAGAACTAGATAATTGTGCCCAAGAAAAGGTCCTGCGAAATCCAGGTGCACTCTGGACCAAGGTTTGCTCGGCCATTCCCAGGGGTGGAGCGGAGCTACAGGAGGTGATTCCTGGCAAACTTGACATTGTTTGACCAACTCTTCAATGACTGAGTCCATCTTTGGCCACCACATGTAACACCTCTCAAGACCCTTCATCTTACTGCAACCTGGGTGAGTGTCATGCAGCTTCCTTCAACACTGCTTCTACTGGTGAAATCGACTAGCAAAACTAGTTTGACTAAAAGGCCTGCACGCCTGTGGCTGAAGTCGACTAACATAACCAGTGTCACTGAGAGAAGGACATACTCATGGGACTGCCCAAGTCGACTAGCATAAATAGTGTAAATTATGAGGGGCATTAGGGAAGATGGTTATGAAGGTATTGCTGTGGTGTATTGTGATCACCAAATGACTTAATACCAAAAGAGAGCACACAGAGAAATCTATCATTTGAGATAGATATTTTCATAGTGTAGTGTGTAGAATCTATAGAGCTCCAAAATTGAACCACAAGGTTTTGTTAGTGTTTCCATTTTATAATTCCTTTTATAATTTAGATCTCACTTCACACGAACATAAGTCCACTTTTTAAAAAAATCAAAAAAAAATATCTTGGGATTCTGTTATGGCTCTATCAATCTTCTTCTCCCGTGATCCCTCTGCCACTGGCATCAGGGCAGAGGGATGCTAAAGGTTTCTAAGCTCTTTTTTTCTTCTTCTTTTTTCCCCTTTTTTGTTGCTTAATGTGAACACACCTAGCTAGCCTCTATACGTAGCACCTCACTTCCACTTATCCAGGAGTTTCCACTTTGCCTCAGACTGTGTCGATGGTTTCCATATTCCTCGTCTTTTTTTCCTGCTCTGTCCTTGCAGTTTCAGTATCTAGAATTGGTTGTTGACTCTTCAGGACCTTCATCTCTCACTGCTGTTATCCAGCTCTTTTGGGGGTCGCAAATTTTGATGGGTATAGTCTTTGATCATTTGCTGCCGCTGCTCAGGACTCCAACCTTGGGTTTTTTTCAATCTAGCATCTCTCTCCTCTACTGATTGTGCAGCCAGCTCTTGCTCTCTCTACTGTGTGTTCAGCAGGTTCCTTCTCTTCTATTGACTGTACTGCCAGTTCTCTCTCCCCAATTAACTATGCAGCCAGTTCCCTCTCCTCTTATAACTATGCAGCCAGTTCTCTCTCCTCTTATAACTATGCAGCCAGTTCTCTCCTTTACTAACTATGCGTCAGTTCTCTCTCCCCAACTAACTATGCAGCCAGTTCCCTCGCCTCTTATAACTATGCAGCCAGTTTTCTCTCCTCTTATAACTATGCAGCCAGTTCTCTCTCCTCTAACTATGCAGCCAGTTCTCTCCTCTACTAACTATGCATCAGTTCTCTCTCCCCAACCAACTATGCAGCCAGTTCCCTCTCCTCTAATAACTGTGCAGCAGTTCATTCTCCTCTAATGCAGCCAGTTTTCCCACCTGAGTGTTTCCTTTCTGGGGTTTATGAAAGCCAGTTTGTTGTTTTTGGCGGGGAAATATATGCAGAATAATAAACACATCTGACTCATTCAGTTTCAATATACATGGTTGATAAGGTCATTTATAAACATCAGCATTCCCACTGAGCCACGGGCACCCAGGTGGCAGTGAGCACATCTCACACACAGTATAGGTGTAGGTTCTGTGTCTTTGTTAATATTTACTCTGCAGTACAGAAATACTAGTCAGAACTAGTAATGCCCACATTAATTATTAGTAATCTCGACATGCACTATTTCTTGCACTGAATATGTTGCCTTTGGTTGTGTGAGGTCAATAATGATATGTTTTCTAATGCAGAAATCCAAAGCATAGGCATTTTGAATGTGATCTCCATCTTCGTCATTGTCGGGATTGGAATTGACGATGTTTTTGTCTTCGTCAACACATTTAAACAGTCTGTGCATTTCCTTGACCTCCGAGACACTCACCAGCACATGACCCACACCATCTTGGAGGCCACCAAGGCCAACTTCTTGACATCCCTAACCACTTCAGTGGCTTTCTTCGCAAACACGGTCTCCTTGGTGAGGAATAGTGCAACAAAGTTGTGGTGGTGTGCAAGAACTATAGCCATGGGTGGAGTGTGATCACTGCTTATGACCATCCTCCAATACATTGTACTTCTAGCCCTAGTTTCAGAGTTACATGCATATATTAGAGTTCTGGATCTAAGCAAGTTCTAGCTTTGCCCGGTCTCACCCCTGTATTCCTTCATATATGGTAAAGGGTTAACAATGTCCTGAATAGAAGGATACCGTCAACCTACGAATACTGAGATGCTTCAGCAGAGCTACGGGGTACTACTATGCAACCAAATGTTAGACAAATGGTTGTCACTGTTGTGCTGAAGTGGCTCAGTATTATTCATGTAAGGTAAAGGGTTGCTCCTGTTTCTTGTGAGTTAAAGGGGTTGATAAGTGTCTCGTATTCATTTAGGGTAAAGGGGTGCTGTGTGTCCCAGTTGTCATGTAAGGTAAAGGGTTCAACCCCATGAGACTCATGTTTGTATGGTAAAGGTTGACAATTTGTGTGAGATTAAAAGGATCTCTATACATGTACAGTAAAGGTCACTATTCATGAGGTAAAGGGTTACTCTGTGCCCCAGTTGTCACGTAAGGTGTATAGTGTCCTACATGGACTCGAGCTTTAGCTAACTATTGTGGTTCTATCCATGTGCGGTACAAATTACCCAAGAGAAATATAGGGTGAAATAGTAGCACAGAAGTGTCACCATGCCTGTTCCTATGGCAATGCAGCATTTAGTGCAAAATGTAGCGGAGAGTGCAACAGACAATCCTGATGTTTGAGGTCACTCATTTCGCTCACCTAATAGTGCAAGTAGCAGTATCCTAATGGTGCAGGTAGCAGTATCCTAATGGTGCAGGTAGCAGTATCCTAATGGTGCCGGTAGCAGTATCCTAATGGTGCAGGTAGCAGTATCCTAATAGTGCAAGTAGCAGTATCCTAATGGTGCAGGTAGCAGTGTCCTAATGGTGCAAGTAGCAGTATCCTAATGGTGCAGGTAGCAGTATCCTAATGGTGCAGGTAGCAGTATCCTAATGGTGCAGGTAGCAGTATCCTAATGGTGCAGGTAGCAGTATCCTAATGGTGCAGGTAGCAGTATCCTAATGGTGCAGGTAGCAGTATCCTAATGGTGCAGGTAGCAGTATCCTAATGGTGCAGGTAGCAGTGTCCTAATGGTGCAAGTAGCAGTATCCTAATGGTGCCTGTGGCAATACCCTAACATTTGGTGCACATACAAGTACCATAGTGATGCAGGTGGCAGTGCCTTAATGGTGCAGGCAGGTGGTAGGACTACCTAGAATGGATGACTCTCTGCGAATTAAAGAACAAACAAACAGAAAAGGAGTCTGGAAAACCAGTTGGAGCCCGGTCCGTCTGCCTCAGGCTATGTAGTAGATCAAACCATCAAAACTATCAGAACCAGTACAATGTATGACTCTATACATATCTAGTAAGGGCACAGGTCGCTGTTTAATCGCTCAATATTTATTTCAACTCAATTATCAGGGTTATTCTCGGGTGGAATTCTCGGGTGGAATTCCTGCAGTGGAGGTGAATACTCTCTCTGTGAGGCCATGCTTAGTGGATGGTTTTTGTATGAAACTCTGCAACTGCTATGTTTGCAACTGACCCTCAAAGTCATGCATGTAAAATGGGCACACCTTCAATAGCCCATAACATTATATACACAATGATGCCTCGCCCACAAAATAGAATGATGCCAAACCCACAAAATTATACATGTGAAGCCATACCCACAACATTATATGAACAATGATGTCGCACCCACAAAATTATATACACTATGCCACATCCACAAATTTATATACCCCCAAATATTATGTTCGTAATGACCCCTCACCCACATTATTAGAGCTAGGGGAAATATGTGTGTGTTTTTTGGCCGAAATATGTGATTGAAATGGCCAAATATGTGATCGAAAAACAGTTTTTATTGCAGTTGTATTACCATTTTGAGAAACCACAACCAAAAACACTGAACAAGTATGATTTCTTAAAATACATAGGAAAACAACCTTTTCATCTGAATTTATTGTCAAATTCGGCATACATTTCGTGCTCAATTATCACGGGAATAGAAGCAGTGTGTTACCATCAATTTTAGGTTCTCCTTCGTCATGGACTGCCTTCTGTGTCAGAACGTTCTTGTAGACAGAAAAGGATCTCTCAACATCCACACTCATTGTCGGGCAATACTTGAGAGAGGCAGCATCTTTTGCCGATTCCTTCTGGAAGCTCGCCCTCAGCCCCACCAAGGACTCCTGCAACTGCTCGAAGTTTCTCAATGTCTGAGTTCCTTCCCATGACTGCCTTGAACTTGTCCTGGAGAGCCTTTCCCCTGTCAGCACCGATGCTCTTGATCTTTTCCTTCTGCCTGATCCATCAGATCAAAAGCCCTTCCGAGGGTGAGGCCAGCTTCTTCAAGTTTTGTCAGGTTGTCAGGAAGGAAGGAAGGAAATACAAGTTTGCCCAGATGAAGGCAAGATCTGAAACCAGCTGGAGATTCTGCATCAATTCTTGGGCCCTTTTGATTGACCTTGCTTCTTCGGGGTCAAGCCTCTCAACGATCCCCTTGATGGACTCAAGGTTCTGAGCGTAGAACAGAGCAGCCTGGATCCAGGTTCCCTACCTTGTCAGAACTGGCTCTGGTGGGAGAGGAAGGTTGGGGAGGTTTTCTTTTGTGAAAAGAACTCGAGAAGGAGCTTTGAGGAACACCTTTTTGACAGTTGCAATGACGTCGTTCACATCCCTGAACATTTCCCTCATCATTTCACAAACTCTGTGGATGACATGAGTGAAGCAGGTAATGTGCAGCATATCCGGGTAGAAAACCTTGAGGTTCCTTCCTGCCTTCAACATGTAGGCGGCCGAATATGTGAGGGGTCAAGATTAGGCCACAACATCCTCAGAGTGTCGGACCAGGCGAGCAATGGTTGACGAATCTGTCTTCTCCAGAAATATGCAGTCCACAAGGGAGGGAGCATGGAATTCGGCATGGTCAAGTTTTCCAATGAGAATGTTTGCAACATATCTTCCCAAGGTGTTGGTGGTTTCGTCAGTTCCAACCCAGATTGGTGAATCCTTCAGATTGGTCTTGATCGTCTCCATTGCTTCCAAGTAGCACTCCTCCATGTGACCCGGCGAAGTGTAGTTTGTTCAGGAATCTTCGCCCCGATATTTAAAATTGCGCAGTTTTGGGACCTCCAACTTGATCCATGGTATATCTGAGCCAAGAATGCTTCACAAAGCTGCTTTCCAAGGATGCTTGACCCCTTGACCTCTGCTTCTTGAGCTTTCCATGTTCCTTAAGCTGTGCCTGTGAAGCAGTTCTTTGCCTTTCAGTTTGGAGTTCTGTTCATGTTTTCCCGATTTGAGATGCTGTTGAAGTTCAGACTTTTGGTGGGCGTTGAAAGATGTCTCACAGAGTTTACAATAGCAGGTCTTGTCAGCGAGGAACTTCAGGGGGAAACCCACTTCGGAATTCAGTTCCCTGAGCCACTTCTGTCTTGCATTCAAACTCATCTTCCTACGTTTTGCACTGCGGAAATGATGCAAGAAGGACAGGATTTACAACTGCTCTGTTGTCTGTCCTGGAAGTTCAGTCTGCCAGGGCCCATGGGCATGATGGCTCATTATTTGAGCTATGGCTTGTTTAGTCTACCAGGGTGGGGCTTATTGCTATCAAGTTCTACTGTGGCTTTAGCTATGAGAGTCGCCTATGATTCATTGATTATTGATACATGTAGTAACACCATGGTAATGCCAGACTGGTCATCCCTGGTGGTTGCTTCATTGTTCTGCACAGTATGGCTGAGTCTGAACCTACGTTTCCCCTTATTTATTATTACTTCAATGTTCTGCACAGTATGGCTGGCTGAGTCTGAACCTAAGTTCCCCCTTATTTATTATTACTTCAATGTTCTGCACAGTATGGCTGGCTGAGTCTGAACCTAAGTTCCCCCTTATTTATTATTACTTCAATGTTCTGCACAGTATGGCTGAGTCTGAACCTAAGTTCCCCCTTATTATAGGTGAAAAATGGCCAAATATGTGAAAAAATATGTTTTATGTGATCACACATTTTCCCTAGCTCTACACATTATATACACAATGATGCCACACCCATATTATATACACAATGATGCCACGCCCATCACATTATGTAGCAGACCTGCAACATGATATTGTAGAGGTCTCACAGGGATCTGTACCAAAAAAATTATAACTCTTCAAGGCACTAATCATGATCACACAAATAGCAGAAAACGTATTCACGTGGACAACGTGAATACGTTTTCTGCTATTTGTGTGATGGTGATATTGAACCTTGTGACCTCTATAAACAGTTGAGGGACTTGAATTGCATCTGCCTGCCATACAAACACATTTATTATTATTGTTGTTGTTGTTGTTGTTATTATTATTATTATTTTATTATTATTATTATTATTATTATTATTATTATTATTATTATTATTATTATTATTATTACTATTACTATTACTATTATTATTATTATTATTATTATTATTATTATTATTATTTCTGCTGCATTAGCTGCCGTTCTTACTATTTATTAATCTAAATCCCACCTCTCCTCTCCCCCCCCTCACCTCTCCTCTCCACACTTCCCCCCCCCCTCACCTCACCTCTCCACTCTTCCTAACCTATTCTCTTCCCCCCTCACCTCTCCTCTCCACTCTTCCTAACCTATTCTCTTCCCCCCCCCTCACCTCACCTCTCCTCTCCACTCTTCCTAACCTTTTCTCTTCCTCCACTCCACCTCCGTCTCCTCCATCCTCACCTCCTCATATACAACATGGCAGATACCTGCGGTGTACAGCAGTTCAGCATCTTCATGGGGCTCGTGGTCATGTTTTGTTTTATTCAAGTCCTCTTTGTTGTTCCTCACTTTCTCTTCGTGTGGTACCATCTCTGGACTGGAGAACTTCGTCTACTCCCCCATTTGCAGGTGTGTACAATCGGAGGCATCAGGATGAGGGAAGTTGCATGTGATGACGACAGTGGGATAGAGGTTGAATCCAATTCTGACAACTCCAGTAACAACAGCAATCAATCCAGTACCCATTCTGATACTTGTGGAAACTGGAACCGATCCTCAAGAGGATAACACTCTTGAATTAATTGGAGGAGAGGTGCCTTTGACCACACCTAACTACACTTTGGAGAAATCCGAGGAGACGATAGAGAAAAAACTGACAGTACTGATGCAAACAGCCATGTTTTATGTTGCCACGGTTTCCATGGTGTTGCATCTCTGGACTATGAAAAGCTTGGAGAAGAAGGAGAGGAGAGCTAAGCTTGCCATCAACATCTGTGTGTGCTCTCTCTCATATATTCTGCTTCTGGCTGTCTCCCTCACTCTTGTCTTCCAGCTGAGGCTGAGCGAACAACCACCGCAGTTTTTCTCTCCGGATACCAATATTCAGAAAATGCTGGATCTTGTAGGTAATGTTTCTGATGTCAATGCTGTGGATGGTTATCACTTCTCGGAGTGGAGCAGCAATCAGAAATGTGAGAAGTGGGTGAGTGTGGTGTGTGTGAGGTTGTATCAATGTTTGGTGAGGGATGGGGGGGGGAGAAGAGGGAGGAGGACTTTGAAGGATGGAGGGTTGGTGAGGTAGAAGGGAAAGGATAGGGAAATGAATGACTGTGGAGAAAAAGAAGCTTGATGAGAGGCTGCAAAAGGAAGACGGAAAGGTGAAGAAATGGAGCATATAATTATAGGAGAGCAGAGACGATTGTCATGCCAGCAGTGGGTAGGAGGATCCAATTTTGAGTTGGGTGTGGCAGGGTGTGGGCACCATGTGGCTTTGTGGAAGCTTTATATCTCCAAACCTCCGAACAGGTAAATCTAGTTTTACATCAGCGGGGGGGGGGGATGATTTCCTCCTTGTCTTCAAACCCCCTCTCTGTGGAGCCTCACCTGCAGGTACTTACTCTCTATGAATTTTATCTTGTCTCTCTCTATTCAGTGTTTCCTGGGACACCAAGCAACCCTGGTGGGGGTACTGGAGGTAACACGGGTGGAAATTCAGGATCCAACTCAGGGAGTAGCTGTGGAAGTCATCCAAGAATGACCCCCAAACCTAAAGCCACACCTCATAGTGGTGTCCCGTCGACCGCTTCCCCGCCACCCACTAGGAGCAGTACCAAGAGCAATCAGAACACACCGCCACCTCCCACCCATCATACCCGACCTCCGTCCACCACTGTTGTCACTCCCGCCCATCCTTCGGACATTCCATCTACCCACCCTCCCCAGACTCTGCCCACCAGCCCTACCCACCATGCATCTAGTGCTACC
This sequence comes from Cladorhizidae sp. MBARI D1340-BT2, assembly GCA_028752905.1. NCBI lineage: Eukaryota > Metazoa > Porifera > Demospongiae > Poecilosclerida > Cladorhizidae > Cladorhizidae sp. MBARI D1340-BT2. The sequence goes on from JAQNBH010000008.1 coordinate 36,000,637, forward strand.
CACCCTGCATCTAGTGCTGGCACGCCTGCTGTTCCAAGTGGTAACCTGGTGAATGTCCAATTCTCAAACAATGCACCGGTATTTGTGGTGTTTGGTGTGAAGACAGTTGAGAGGGAGTACAACCCTTCGCACGTCCTGGAAACACAAAAAGACACGGAGATTTGGAAATGCAGCGCAAGGTTCGGAATAATTGTGTTTTCTATCAGGTCAGAATGGAACTTGAATCAGCTCATTAATCCATTCCGAACAGAGGCTATGAAAGCTGAAGGCAAAGGTGAAGTATTTATTCATGAAAACCCATGAAAAGGGAGAAATTGTGGATATGACTTTGGAGCTCCATAGATTCTGCGCACTTCACGTATAAACTTAGATATGTAGCTCAAAAGATGATCTCTCTGTGTGCTCTCTTTTAATACAAAAAATATGTTACACATGTAGAACCATGCCAAAGTTACCTGGAGATAAAATGAGTGTACCTCAAAATCAAGCTGCAGTGTGGCTAACAACTAGGAAGTGCTAATGCCAGTGTGGTTACAGGAAGCTGCATTTGGGAGCTGCACTTAGTGACCTCGTGAATGTCACGTATCTCCCTTCGAAACCCACTGACGTTTTCAGTGGGCTTCACCACCTAAGCATTTATTGGCACCTATAGAAAATGAATAAGCTTCCTCTGGCCACACTACTAATTTCCGCAGCACTTTCCAATCAGGAGCCACACTTGCAGCCAGTTCTGGCAGTCAGATTTTGAGGTACATTGTACCCCCATTTTATCTGAAGCATATTAAATTAAACACAGTGAGATCTATCTTTTCTACTATTCATACAGTGAAGTATTTTCCCCCTAATCCTTCTTTATGGTTTAATTAAGTCCCTATTAATAATTACAAAAACCCATAAATAATGTGGGCAGTGAAATCACAATAGTTGACCAATTACTTTGGCCTTCCTAATGGTCGATAAAGAGCAAGTGAAGTATTTATCATGTCTTCAGCTTATTATCAACATTCTAATTGTTGTTGTTGTTGTTGTCCTTATGGTCATATTAATCCTGTAAATCTCCACTATGGTTAAAGTCATTCTTCATCTCCCTCAGATAGGCTGTTCTGGACAGTTCCTTCTCGGATGTGTTCTCCTGTAACTACAATCCTGGCAGAGGATCCTCCAAGATGTCTACGCTGAGGGAGCCTTGCACTGCCTGTGCCGTCTCTGTTCCAACATCAGCAACCCCGAAAATGAACTCGTCCTTGACGGCAACTACCAGTGCTTCCCACGGAACCATGGCATACTGCAGTCTTGTATCTTAGAAGTGGCCAGGGGCATTCCGGAGTGCAGGTCTCTGCTGCATTCAGAGAGTAGCAAGTTGTCGGTGTGGGCTAAGGCCAGTACTGTCATTAACCCTTCCAGTGCTACTTCTGGGGAGGGCAAACTAGTGCAGTTACATTACTTGGCTATGGCTTTCAGATCAGATCATGTTGAGTTGACTTATTGTCTGTTTCTGTTTTGATTTTTACACATGTACATACATGTACATGTGGCTCTAGTTCCTTACACATGTACATGTGGCTCTAGTTCCTTATACATGTACATGTGGCTCTAGTTCCTTATGTAGTTATAGTTCTTATAAATGCACATGTGGTTATAGTTCCTTATAAATACACATGTGGCTCTAGTTCCTTATACATGTACACATGTGACTCTGGTTCACCCTCCTTTCTCTTCTCCTAACACTAACCTGCCCTCTCTTCTCCCCCCTCTCCTACACAACCTCCACATTCTCCCCCCACCCTTCTGTCTCTGCTTCCCACACTTCTCCCCTCTCTCTCCCCTCCCTCAAACATCCCTCTCCTCTCTCTCCCCCCCCCCCCCCCCCCCCCCCCCCCATCTTGCAGACCACCAACCCAGGAAGCTCTCCTTTCAGCAGCATCATAGACAACCAGAATTGGGGGGAGTTCCTCTCCTCTGAGCTTAAAGCCATCAAGGCATTATCCTCTGAAGGAGACCTCTATGAGGGGGCGGAAGGCCTCCTCTCGGCCTTGCAGACCAGTCAAGTCAACATCGAAGCAATTGCAGTCAGCGGCTGCATCTACGGGATCCTCATGTCATTCCTACTCTGTTCTGTGGTCATCGTGTTCATGTCACATGATTTTAGACTCGTTCTCGCCATGGCACTCGCCATCAAGGCCATTTTGCTGACCCTGTGCAGTTTTTTTTTGTGTTTCAGATGGTCCATCGGCATTGTGGAAGCAATTTCGTGGGCAACTCTCTGGACTACTGCATCCATGTGTCGGAAGCTTTCGTGGCTATGGACGGAAGGCACCTCGCATTTGTGGAGAAGTTTAAGGTATATAATGTGCCCAAATCTAGACAGGTTGTTGGCTGTCCGGTTATAAATAGCTAATGAATATGATTACTTATAGTGATTCATTTCAGTAGTTCAGGGGTTGATCCTCCAGAGGAGAGGATGTGTGGAGTGGCTAGAAATAGACCTTGCGTGTGAAATAACTTGCAATATCCCATGAGGAATATAATAAACTATACACTTGATACACTCATAGTAATTACACTCATAGTAATTACTATACTTCACAGACTGTCTGTCAGTCGATCTGGATTGACACATCTATACAACACATTCTAGTTTTCTTGAACTATATTGCTGTCAAAATGCTTAACAGCTTAATCATCCAGCTTCAGCTGTCTTGGAAGGTGTTCTTGGGAAGTGTTAGTTAATGATAACGCACATTTGCAGTAAAGCGTTAAATAACCACTAGTAAGGGAGAATATCTAACGCCTCTCCTATAGGGAAATACTTCAGTGGGTGATATCATCCACAGTTAGTGATGGTTAAATCGCTGATCACGTCTGGTGCCTCGGTCCGTGTGAAGAAAGTATTGGCGGCCATCTCGTTCATTGGTGTGTCCATCATCAGCTCTGCCATCACTACCATTCTGGCCATCCTCCCTCTTCTGGGGACGCAGTTACAAGTCTTCACGTGCTTTGGACAGATCCTCCTTCTTGACACCATGGTGGCCATCGTCTTCACCGTCATCATTTGTATATAGCAACTTTCTCGCTTTCTTGACAGAAAAACAACAATGGACTCTAATTGTTCGTCTCTGTTTCTCTGTGTTCATTTTTTAATGCACATCACACATTTTTATGCACTCTTCAAGTGCCATGGAGATTGAAATATTCTCAAGTGCTAAATTTAATAATAATGCTACCTTGTTTAGCACATGTCTCCTTTAGTAGGCAAATGCTTAATGTGCAGCGAGATAAACTATTAGTCTAAAAATAGATTCCTCCTTGTATGGTGGCAGCCTTAGGCATAATATAAAATTGCAAGTTATGCATGAGCTATTTATGATTTCGAAGTATATATATAGCATGCTTTCCTGTTTTTAATGCACTAGTTACAATATCAGGGGTACTGCATTTGGTTTACTGATTATAAATGCACTAGTGACAATATTAGGGGTACTGCATTTGATTTTCTTATTATAAATGCACTAGTAACAATATCAGGGGTATTGCATTTGGTTTTCTGATTAGAAATGACAAGGGGGCATCTAACAGGGGTGGCTCCGCCAATTTTGAGGTGGTCAGGCCAGGGTGTGGTTGGGTGTGGTCAAACCATGACAGATTTTTCATTTTCACATTTAAATTAAATTGCACAGTTAATAATAGAGATTCATTAAATAAAGGTACCAAATACATGTTGTCTGCGTTCACTTTTAATGACAAATTCATTGGCAACTTCGTTTAGAACAATTTTGTTCGTAAGATCTTTGTGGACGTGCAATGTCATTAAACTGTTCAATCTCTCCCGAGACATTGTTGAATGCAAATAGGACTTCACACGACGCATTGCACTAAATGACTGTTCACTGGTACTATTCGTAGCAGGCATAACTAGTAGAAGTTTAGCCAAAAGCATTACTTCACTAGTTAATTCCTTCTCAGCAGGTGACAATTCTTTCAAATATGACATTATGTCTGAAATGTTATTTAACCACTGTGGAGCTGAGAATATTGATCTTTGAATTGACAGGTTGGTTTTGTCAAGGTCATCGTCGTATACTTCCAATACCTTTTCCAGTTCACCAGAATAATCATCCTTTTTTGCAACTTTTAGAAGCTAAGCATCGGTAAATCCTGTATCCAGGTTGATCGAAACGATCATCGATAGCATGAACTATGAGGTCAAGTACTTCATAGTACAAATGCCTGTACATGTCCTTTGGACAACTATCATATTCTGGTGGAGCAGTTCCTTGCTCAAACCTTCTAGGAGCTTTTCTCCTCCATGGCAGAACTGGATCATCTATGTCCTTGTCCAATGCCATTGAACTCACTTTCTCCCAGAAGTTGTTAAAACACACTTTTCCTACTTATCTTAAACGCGTGCACCATGTAGAGCATAGAAGATGGCTTCAACAACTGTCAGGTCGAGTGCTCCTGCTGTATTTGGGAATAACGAGGAAGTCATTGCCTATTTTGGGAGAAAATCTCTTTTGGCAGGTACTGTTACTTGTGGAATGTAAGAAAAATAAAAAATATCTACTTTTTTAGGAAAACATAAAAAGATGTTTGATGATGAACATGTTTTACTTGGTGTACAGTTGCAATGTAGCCGTAAGAAGTCCAGCCTGAAAGATGGGTTTACCAGTTTACATGGGGGTGTTGTGCGTGTAAAACTGTAAAGTCGATTCGTCATGGTTTGTATGTCTATGTCGATATTTTTAGATTATTGAAGGGAGCTTCTTCTCAAAGTCGATGCTGAGTTTGCAGACATGGCTTCTTTTAATATATTGGTGGGACAGAGAGTATCAGGTTACTGGCTGCTGCAAGTGAAGCAGGGTGCAGTCGACCAACTGCAATTAATGTGTATCAGTGGTTGCGGGGAGGTTTGTTCAACAGCCCTTTGTAGCTGTCCGATAATCAAAATGTTGAATCCTACTGGAATAGAGTAAGTTATACCGCAAGATACACAGTATAGGATCAGTAATGCAGGCGAAGATAAAGTTTAAAAGGATGAAGGGGGTTCATCGTCAACTTCCTCCATACCTTGATGAATTTATGTGGAGGGAGAGGAATGCCCACACAACTGCTGAGGCTTTTTGGCAGCATCCTACATGCAATCAAAACACAGTACCCAGTATAAGTTAGCCCTCTGATGTTTTGTTGTTGTTTTTGTCTCAAAGTCGATGCTGCATTTGTTGTTTTATGAAGTTCTGTTAATATGAAGTTGTGTTAATTTTTGGTTGTGTATTATTGCTAATGAATATTGTTCTGTCCAGGGGGTATTTGTTACTTACTTCGAGTATCCTTTCTTGATGCCTTCTGAATGCTCCATCAAAATCAAAGGACTCGCTCTACATGGTGCGCGCATTTAAGATAAGCAGGGAAAAGTGCGTTTTAAAATATATACCGCGAAAACAATTGATGCGCATGGATTTTTCGACTTCCCGAGTCTTACTCTTTACATGATCCCAATTACCTTGGAGTCCTTTCACTCATGAGCTTCATCAGTTGAAACAGATTTCCATCACCACGATTGTCATGACCACGTATCCAACATCCCTGCCTTGCCAAAAACTTTAGACTGCTCAGAACCGCAGTGCCGATTTTTTGCTCTGTCTTTGGCCAAAGTACTAGAGAGCATCTCACCTACATCTTGTGTAGTTGTTGGCAATGTAATTAGCTTCTCAACTGCTATCTTGTGGCACTGACTTTTCTCATGCTGTCGGATACCTAGTGTGGCATCTATCAAGTTCGTAAATCCCCTAGATAACTACAGCATTAAAAGTTATGTTAAAAGATCTATGAGGAAGTCGCTAAACTTACAAAAGCAGCATCGGCGGTAGCTCCTGGTTTCACTGTTATATGCTTGTATGCTTAGCCTTAACAGCTTTGCAGCAGAAGTGGCAGTGCAGAGAATCTCTGGCTTCACTATAATGTAGCCAAGACCAGGTACGGAACCAGCTCGCTTGGCAAGATCTCTCCTACCTTCTTTTTCCCGAAAGCTCTTTTTGGAAAGGCGAAGGATTCGGGTGGTTGAGATTCGGGTGGTTGACGGGGAACTTCAGGAAGGTTATCGATCACTTCAGACGCTACACCAAAGCTCGAAGCCGTGCCGCCACAGCCAGACCGTCCAGGCTAGGCACAATTGGTGAATTGCGCATGCGCGGCACGTTGACCACACCCGTTTGCAATCGTAAAGATCCTTGTTCTTGTGTGCGCGTGCTAATAAATGCTGTAAAAAAGTTCCTGCTAGATCCTGAACAATGAAGGAGGCCAGTGGCTACAATATTCAGCTAAGAGACTAACAAAACCAGGAAGTACGCTATTGTACCCTCCATTGGTTTGGCCTCGCATTTCCAGGTGGTGGTAGTAGCAGCAAATCTTCGTTCCATCTGAAATTCACATTGCGGTTTATTACTGCCTAAATGGTGGTTTTGGCCAACATTAGCTTCATATATCCTGGGGTAGAGTTTAAGCCAATGTACCACTAGTCGACAAAGACGGACATCCTGAATGCGATAATTCACTTCAGAAAGACATTGCACCACTCTGTAGGGCCCAGTCCATCAGTTGATGGAGTTTTTAGCCTGACCTCTAGGAATAACTGATGAGTGAAGCCATACCAAGTCACCTTCCTTGAAGGGGTTTCCATGAACACGTAGGTTGTAGAGCTATTTTTGTGGCCAAACATAAGGAGGAAGGGACTGCACCCAGCAGTAGTGGAGTTGATACTAGTGTTGTATGCCATGCATACTGGTCGGAGATGATCTTCCCAAGAGACTGGATTGTCAGCTTGGCTGTTGCAAGCATTCAAAGGAGAGTTCTGTTATATCACTCCACCAGGCCATCTGACTGTGTGTGGTAAGGTATAGTGCGAGACTTGATGGCCTTGGTAAGAATGCAGCTGCTCTGAGGGTGAAAATCGGGGGGGGGGGGGACTCATCTGTGATCTTCCTGGCTACCATACGGGGTTGTGGTTTGAATATGCCTCCATAACGTGTGAAGTAATCAGCCACTGTTAAGATGTAGGAATTACCTGCCTAAGATTCTGGAATTGGCCCTAGGATGTCCACTGCTACTGGGTAGCCTGTTTTCACACTCTGTAGGGGTGCTTGTGATGCTTTTGGTAAGGCGTTTTCCTCAATGACACCACATCCTGATCCACTCACACACATTGTGGTAGCCTGGCCAATAGAAACGCTCCTTCACACGTCCGAACGTCTTGTCACTCCCCAAGTGGCCTCCCATAGCTCTGTGTAAGTCTCGGAGAACTTCCTTTATCATACTAGTCGGGACTACAAACTGCATCTGACCTGATGGCAGAAGTTTGCCAACACCTTTGTATCAACAAGTCTCGCATTCTACCTGGACCCCCCCCCCCCCCTTTTGGCAGCACTAGTGCTCTCGCTACCATGTGCCTGGTTGGCCACCAGTGCCTTCCACTAGGTATGTTCCCTCACCTTCAGGGTCTGTAGTGCGTGCTATGACTAACACCTCAGCACATGGAGGAATGCGGACAGTGTCAACTAGGTGGCTCCTAATTTTGAAGCTGGCTGAAGTGACTTACATAAGGTTTATGTGTCACCTGATCCCTCCCAATAAGGAGCTCCCTGAGCCCTAAATCAATAGTGGCTCTATCGTCAAAGTCATCACTCCCAGTTAGATTCATTGCTTCCATCAAAGTGTCTGGAAGAACCAAGAGTCTAGCAGGTGCTTCTTAGCCATTTCTCTAAGCTGATCCTGCCGACTACACCAATGTAATCGTGCCAAGGATAAATACTAACAGAATCATTATGACACAAAGTCCTGTTCCCTCTCCTCATTTAACCACTGTTACTCAGGATTACTGATATATAGACACAATTTCTTGTACACTATAGAGACTACTACACAGTACAAGTTACAGTCCTTATGTCATGTCTGGTGCAGTATTTTTCTCCTCTCATGTTATTGCTATTGTCACTGCTTATGTTCCAGGCCACCTTGTTATTATTACTTCTGTAGCTAGTTGGTATGGTCCTTATGTCATGTCTGGTGCAGTGTTTTTCTCCTCTCATGTTATTGCTATTGTCACTGCTTATGTTCCAGGCCACCTTGTTATTATTACTTCTGTAGCTAGTTGGTATGGTCCTTATGTCATGTCTGGTGCAGTATTTTTCTCCTCTCATGTTATTGCTATTGTCACTGCTTATGTTCCAGGCCACCTTGTTATTATTACTTCTGTAGCTAGTTGGTATGGTCCTTATGTCATGTCTGGTGCAGTGTTTTTCTCCTCTCATGTTATTGCTATTGTCACTGCTTATGTTCCAGGCCACCTTGTTATTATTACTTCTGTAGCTGGTTGGTTTATGTCATATTTAGCTTGACATCAAAAGTTGTTGTTTTTAATCTTGAAATTCATTTTCAATATCCCCTTATCACATATCTTGCATGCAGTATGTCCATTCATAGAACTGAGAGGACTACAATGCATGTCCACGACTAGTTTCTCGGTAAAGAAGCTGGGCAGTGGTGGCTCATGTGCCAGAAATGGTATATAATGTTAATCAGAACTGGTAAAGATCGTCCTCCACAAAACTCGAGCTATCAACTGAACAAATAACCCACACACAGTGCTGCAGTTCAGTTTGTGGTGTGAAATACTAGTGGTGTATATTTGTGAATGAAATGGATATCAGCGTAATAAATCAAAAACAAAAATAGGAACTTGTATGAGTCAGCTATATCTGAAGGAAGCATTCTACATGCATTCTGCCAGGAATTTTTTTCTTCTAAATTTAGCCATAGTGGATATTCACAAGAGCTAGACCAGTCATTCTCTCTTGCCCCATGGTAGAACGCATATAGGTTTTGAGGCAGCAAAGCTGCATTCACATTCACAACTTGTGACTGGCAATGTGCAGATTACTGCATTAAAGTGTGTGTATGTTTAAAAACATAGACAATCGTTGAGGATTAATTGGTAAGACTTACATCCCAACTGACCAATATGAAATTGCTTCCTCCCCTTCTGCTTGTAGTGCTATATAAGACAAAAGTTGTACATTTTTGTTATACACAAGTGCAAAATAATTGGAGTACAATTAGGAAGCCACTGTATAAATCTGTGTTGCCGACTGTGGAGTAGAGTTTGTGTGTGTCAGTGGTGACTGTGAGCTTGTGTGTGTGAATGTGATTAATTGGTGAGACTTATATACCTGGCCCCAGTGACTACATCCTCCCCCTCTGCTTGTAGATAGTGCTAAGATGAGGTCATACATATTAATTTGTAGTACATGTATATTGCTACAAGTGCAAAATATTTGCGTACAAATTGTATAAATCTGTGCTGCAGAATGCGGAGTAGAGTTTGTGTGTGTCAGTGGTGAGTGTGTATGTTTGTGTGTGTGTGTGCACCACTATGTAATCACGTCAATAATCAACTTCAAATTGTATTCACTTGACGTTTGCTCTAGCCTTTATCGAGATGCTAAGGCTTGCGTGAGCCTGCTATATATATATATACCGTACAGACTCCCAGCATGTGCACCGGATGTAATTAAAACTAAATAAATAGATACATAAATAAATACTTAAATTTGGATGTAATTTGAGGGGGCATTATATAAAGTCTAGCCATATACCCGCATTTTGAAATAAATAATAAAAATTAAATGACAAACAAACCAAAATAATAATAATAATAATAATAATAATAATAGTAATAGTAGTAGTAGTAGTAGTAGTAGTAGTAGTAGTAATATAATAATAATAATAATAATAATAATAATAATAATAATAATAATAATAATAATAATAATAATAAATATTATTTTATATATAAATAATAAACAATAAAAACAGCAAGAATAATATTAAATAAATAAAATACAAATTAAAATTAATAATGACAATAATAATATATAAATAATAAACAACAAAAACAACAAGAATAATAATAATGATAATTAATAATAATAATAATAATAATTTAATAATTAATAAGATAAAATAAGAGGTATTATGGTGGTGTACAGTGTTGATTGTGTCTGGGGAGGAGAGGTTCTGGCCACCAAGAAATAGCACTAGATATAGTCGTGAGATATCCTGTGTAACTGTTGCCAAGTATGTTGAAAGAGGATGATCTCCCTGCTGTGAGAGGAGCAAGACTTGACCATGCTGCCACTGACATGTACCATCTCCGCTGCTGTGAGAGAATGGTTATCCACAAGCCATCATCAACATTTCATACATCTAAATGCAGAAAGGAAGATAAGTACATTCAGGGGTCTAAAAAGAAGGATCCCCTGTGATTTCTTATGTAGCAGGCATGGGTGAAGACATTACGATGGTATGCAGGAATGTTCAACATCAACAAATGGGGAAGAATTGAGGACACAGCTGAGCCGAGTGAAGGACTTTTACCAGCTAGTATTCACTCATGCCATCATGCATTGTGTATCACATCCCTTGCGGCTGTGGGAATTACTATAGAGGATAGACCAACAGAAGACTGGAGAGTGAAAGAACATCAAGATGCTTATAGAAAGTGTGCCAAAGAGAGTCTGCAATTGCTTGCATGGAATAATGGACATCCTATTTTGTGGAATACCATCTTCGACCAGACCAGAAGACAGAACTGCTAGTGAAAGAGGCATTGCAAATCGGCCTCAAGTGTGAGTGGATCAATGGACACTGGAATGGACTACTTGCCTGGCTGCTGAGGAGCTAACCTCAAGAACCTGAACTTGAAGCTACGACTGTTCAGTTATATTTATCATTTAATATCAGACATGTCTTTATTATTTATTAACGTTATTTTAATTTTAGTAATAGTTGAACGTGTTAGCTTTTTAGTTATTTATTTATTTATTGTTAATTAGTTATTATTTCATAGGTATTTTTGTAATTGATTATTATATAAGTATATGTGTTAATTAGGTGTTAATGAACTTGGTATGTTGTGTTTGCTGTTTGCTCAATTATGTAATAATAATAAAAATATGTATATATAAAATAAAAAATATTTAAAATAGCATTATCTATCTAATATTATTTACTTTTATTTTATTTTTATTTTTAATCGTATTTTATTTTTCCACGTCCAGTTCTCACGTGCTGGATATGTGTACCGAGGTGTGGCACATGGTGAATATATACCAAGCTCATTTGAGTCTTGCTAGAGCATCTAGTTGAAACGTCAAGAGAGTGCAATTTCAAGTTGATGAGGTTATTATGACACTAAAACAACATGAAATTATTCTTATTTTTACAAAAGGGTGGAGGCGGTTTGACCACATACTCGAGTTTTAGCTCGAGTTTTAGCCAATTAAAACACTCATTGTATAGAGTAGAACTTCCTCTAGCCCGACTAATTTCTAGTCTTGCACTTAATTAGGAGCTAGAATATCAGAAAAATTGGGCATGCAGGTCCCCAATTTTGACTGCGTGTACCTTGTTTACGGTAGTCCAGAATGACATGAAACATTAAGCTATATATATATATATACCAAGTTGATAAGAGTCAAGTGTCCAGTTTATGGAGCTCCAAAGTCATAAACACTCGTTTCGTCCACCCTTATTCATTTCTCGAGAGGTATATTATATAGAACGAAATGGAGTGGCTCTAATGTATCATAACTCAAGAATGGATGAGTTGAAACTTGAAATACAATTATTATGTATATATAGCAGTGAAGCAGTGAAGGTATAGAAAAGTGAAAGGACCGAGAGAAAAATTTAAGTAATACAAAAAAGGTCGACTTTTTAAGCATATAGTTAGTGTCCATAATGAGTGGATTTATATCTTTTTCAGGGACAAATTCCTTTCCCATTATCCAACGACCTTTGCATGGCAAACATGTCCTCTATACTTCTTTCAGCAAGAATGACTTGACTATCAGAACATTCAGAAGAGAGTGCGTGTGTGTTAAATCTTTTATCATGATGGTAATCTATGTCAAAAGGACTTAGCCATGCTCCCATCGATACATCCTCATTGCTGTAGAGAACAAGGTGATCAGAGCTGGCTGCTATTTGTCTGACAAGTTCTTGGGACAATATGTATCCACCACCCGCAGCATAAGGCAAGTACGTATCACACAGAAACCATTTGCTTTCTTCCCATTTTCCCACCCTTCGAATTTCAGCATCATTAATTTGAAAGCCCAAGTAATACAGGCGATTTAAACTTAGCTGTTGTAGCTCCCCCAAAATTGATTCCACATTTACGAAAGTGTCATCATCACACTTAAGGAGAAAATGGAAGTTGTAATGTTTGTCCAGTGCCACAAAACTCTGTAGCACTTTTCTTGTGAGGTTCTTGTAGGAATCGTGCAAATCAGGTAAGAGAAGAAGATCACCGTAAGTGGCGTCCTCTAGAATAAAGTTCTTTATATCTTGGGAGGAAAGTCCTTCAGTTCCAATAGCGAATTTTACCAAGGCAACAGATTCGTTTTGTCTGTAATTTTTCATCCATGTCCCTCTAATGGCATCACGCTCTCTTTTTCCTTTCACTTTAGACAAAACTAAAACCATTAGTTTCAGGTACTTCACATTTTCACTGGAGTTTGTAGATGAACAATCTCCAGTTTCACAGGCACTAGCTACATCATTTACTGTTAACGAGAAGTCGAAACTGAATAGAAAAACTGCTACGCAGAGTATTAAAGTCAGCAACACCAAGTAAGACCACCTAAACATGACTAGGTTAGCCTATAACTAAGAGCGAGCACAAAACAGGTCTTGCTGTGGACTTGATCCTTCAAGTTTCTTGTACGCTTTCACCTACATCATACATACTTGTCTTTGGACCACATCCGTTCCGGATACATAATATAGGGCGTACTCCTTGCCAGTAAATTAAATTAATCGTCATCATCCGGCTCTTGTTTCTGTGGTGTTTTGGCAACCATCTGGCGTGCACTTTTAGTCCAAGGGCTGCCGAAACCCCCCCTCCCCCCCCAGTCTATATAACTGCCACTGTGATTTTATGTTAGTTTAAACCCAGTTGTTTACAAAAATGCTTGATATACATGCAATTTTTGGTTGCAAGTATGGTAAATGAGCAATCCAAGATGGCCGCTGTGCACTGCTGGCTAAATTTGATACAAATACTATTTTTTAATCCAATTGATGTAAAATATGTGTAATATAATTTGGGATTGGAGAAATTCATTGGAAACATAATTTGTCCAAACCACTGCAATTGAAGAAGGATGTCAAGAAAAGGGGAACACTTGATTGTATTGTCTGTTATACACCAGGAAGCAAGGATAAAATATATTCAGTTAGCAAAGCAATCTTTGAATCAATACAAAAAGCTGCAAGGACCCGTCAGTTAATTGGCAAAACAGACTCTGAGCAATGTGGCAGTATATATGAAGGCATCCCTGATAGCATTGTAAATCATAGGCATGGCTACCATCGTAAGTGTTATCAGCATTTCATATCAACTTCAAGAATTACTAAACGAAATCATAGTGAGATTGAAGATTGAATGTGATGAGGTTAAAAATCCTTGCAAAAAAAGCAAATCCAACACATCAACTCTACTTCCTCAGGATCATTGCTTCTTGTGTTGTAAGAGGGTGAAAAAGCATAACCAAAAGTTTGATAAACTGATCAAGTTAGCTTCTAAGTCACGTGAGTCTGAAATTAAAGAGAAAATTCTCTTAAATCAAGACCCTAAACTGATGTCTTTACTTCATTTGGATCTGATTGCCAAGGAAGCAAAATATCACAAATCATGCTTTGAGTCGTATATCCCACCCGAAAAAGGATTATCTGCCACAACCAGTGAATCAGTTGATTCCAAAGAATCCTTGGCTGCACATGAAGCTGCATTTCACCGTGTATGTGAACATGTGGATAATCAAATCATCAAGGGAGCACACGTAGAATGTATCACAATGTTGAGGGAGAGAAAGCTTGACTATTTTATCATCCCCTAGATTCTATAGTCGGGACTACAAAACATACAAACTCAAGGCTAAACTAATGAAACTCTTCGGCCATACCAGGCAACCAAACTACCGCAGTGAACTAGTATATATATTCCAGTCATGTTCCACAAGGTGCTGCAGTTGAAGTTGCATTTGAAGCTGCTGCTTTCGATTCAAGGATTCTTGACATTGTTGGAGGTTGCTGGAATGCGTGGAAAAGAAGAGTCTAAGCATCTCCACAAAGATGTTAGGGCAGCACAAATTAGGAAGTCTGAAGAGGCAGTGATAAGGACCATATATGAACATGATCAAAAGCTATATCAATCCATTTGACACTGAGAGACAAAACGTTATTGTATGCCTTTCCTCTGCATCTCTAGAACTAGTCGTCGACCTCCTTGATGATACACCTGGAGAAAGAGCATTGAAAGACTTCCTACTGCGAATATCCGGAGGCTCTGTAAAATTTCATGAGCCAATCAAGAAGAGGAAATGTCTGACATTCCAAAAGCAAGCAGAGAGAAAGACTATCAAGGCCAGGAACAAATGTATTTCTATACAAGCTCAGCGCAATTTGTTTGGGCAGGTCATCCTTTTATCTGCTCAACATAACATCAGTTTGGAGAAAGCATTGTATTTGAACTTGGAGTTATTCCTTGGAGTATGGCAACTGCAGGTGGATGCCCACTGAAAACAGACAAATCAACACTCCTGCATTGAAGGGGACTTCCAGATAAGTGAGAGACCACATAATGCTGCTACCATCATTGATGCTGCAGCACACATCCAGGCTCATTCCAAGAACCTTTGGGAAACTGGCAGAGCAATTGTGGAATACCTTGCCTAAAACCACCATGTCCATTTTGTAAATGATACCTACGTTCAGGCATCAATTAAGTCCGTTGAGATTTCAAAAGCTTCTTGTCGAACAATCAGAACAAGAGCCAGCTCTCAAAGTTGAATGGCAGGCTCCAAAATATGCTTCTAGGCTAGAGGGTCGCCAGATCATGTTCACTCTAGGTAAAGAGTGCTGGGAATTGACGAGTGATGGTGTTGAGTTGTACTCACTGACCTACGATGATCTTATCAGCAATCAGGTTAAAAAAAAGGAGGAGGATCGATATCAATGCAGTACGACATCGCATTGGTGCCAGTGTTAGTGAAGCAGTCCTAGGCTTTCATGCGTTCACCGGGTGTGACACTACCAGGGCATTTATGAGAAAGGGGAAGGTCATGCCTTACAAGATAATGCTGAGTGATCCTGCATTCATTAACACTTTTAGCCAGATGGGCATGCATGAAATTGTCACTGAAGAGGATCATAAGGTGTTGGAGAAATTTACACGAATGTGGTATATATGGCTTGAAGACCACATCTTGTATCAATAGCTGCGGGTTTGATCTTTTCTTCCAACGTTTTTCAACAAGGAAATCTAAAGGACTACTGAGCACTGACATTGGCATAGATATCAGCCTACTCCCACCTCGCCAATCTAGTCTCATTCAAACATACATTTGGTGGAGAGCACTGATCAAATCTCCACAAATTCCATCTCCATTGAAACATGGTTGGGTCTTAGAGCAATGCTCACTGCGTTTTCAGTGAACTCACAATGAGATGATGCCAACTGACCTAGAAGAAATCCTGGTTAGCTGCCAGCAGTCAAACCAAAATGAAGATGAAGAGTCACCAATATGTAGCTATGAGGATACTTACTACGAATCAGACCAAGTTTGAATGCATCCATGACCACATCATAATTCATATTGTAATTTTACAATGAAAATGACCTTAAAATGGATACATTTTGTTTCTAATGAATTCCTTGACCCAAAATTAGTTAAAATTGATATTGCACATGGTTTTTTCATCAATTTGATCAAAAGAAAACATTTTGCCCAAATTTAGCCAATGGCGTACATCGGCCATATTGAATTGCTGATATACCATACATGCAACCGGATAATGCATGTATATCAAGTCATTTTGTAAATAACTATGTTTGAACTAACAGAAAATCAGAGTGCAGGTTATATAGACTGGGGGGGGGGGGGGGGGGGGGCCTTTTCAGTATCTAGCCACTGGTCTATTTCTGCTACTTGTCAAGGCTTTAAGTGAATGCTGTGTAACCAATCTGTCTTGATTGAAATCCCACCGTTTGTTACTGTCACTTCCGTGGTAATCGATTGCCGTTCTTTCTCCACCTACTCCAGACAGCATTTTCTCAGGAGCTTTCTATTGCGTGTGCGTGGTCTAATGAGACTAAATTTGCTAACTCGACGTTTCTGCTAGATGCTCTATATTATATTATTATTGTTGTTGCTGTTGTAGTTATTATTATTATTAATATTATTATTTATTATACACAATAAACAATAATATGGCCTATATATAACTACCAATAAAGAACTAGCTAGCTAATTAATTAAGAAATAGTCATCACTAGTATACTGACTAGTGCCTAACACCGCTGCAGTGTTCCCATGCTTGCAATAGAAATTCATGATGGGAACGTGTTCGCCGCACTTGCTTTGAGACGGCCACCTAACTCCCGAAGGAACAAAGATGCCTCACCTCCAAACACTCCAGTGGTCTCTATCCCAATTGGGACAAGTAGAAACATGTTTCCGTATTTTTCCTTTTTCAGGGACTCGGCTCTGTTTGCCACTGTCCCAGGACCTTCATGCAATAAGTTGGCATAGGATGGAGCAAAGTTGTCCACACATGTAGCGTCCCACACAAGGATACGGCCATTCTTCCAGGGGACAATGGAAGCTCCATCAGGACGCTTGCCATCTGAGCGAGAAATGCCTGAAGGCTCCAGGTGAGAGGGAATATTTATGAAAGCTAGTGATCTATGAATAATGTCATTTACAGCTGCATGCCTCGAGAAACGACCTTGACTCCTCCGACATTTGAGACCATGAGTGCCAAACTGATTCTTGGGATCCACACTGCAGACAATTGTGGGGATGACAGAGAGGAACACCCAAACGCAAACCAGTAGCCACCCTAATCACATCATCATCCATTCGGAGGCCTAAGGAGGATGACATGGGAAGGGCATGGATCCAAGCCTCTGAATCCTTCCTAGCTGCAGCCTGAATATGTACCCGTGAAGCTAGATCTACACTCGAGTTCAGGAGGGAATCAAAAGAAGCCAGGACCATCCCAGGCTTTCTGTTGGGAGGACCTAGGATCAGATGGTGGCTCACAGCTATGACCTCGACACCAAATTTCCATACCATCTTCAAATTCAGAGTAGTTTGAATCACCTAGGTAGTCGGGAAGAATCTGGTAGATAAGATCAAAAGCATCTGAAGCCGATGCCAAAAAGGCGGAAGGTGGAAGCATCACAGCACTTCTGATTCCCAAACCACTAAACTTCACTGGAAGTGATGCCTGAGACCAAGCTTGATCTTTAGTGTTGAGAGGAATGTTGGTGATCTCACTCAAGATGGTACACTGAATTGAGTCAAAATCTTGAAGCTTAGATGAAGAAAAACAGGGAGAAGATCGTAAAGAGTACAGTAGCTTTGGAATTGCAAATGCATGATGAAGCAAACAAAAGGCATCATGAGCATGGAGGTGTCGAAGTCTGCTACCCATAAACTTTAAGGAGTCAATCTTCTCGTTAAGCAGCACCTCAACCCCTTACCACCAATAGGAGAACTGGATTGACCACACGAAGTCCTGGAGCAGCACAGGCCTAAAGTCTCTGGATCTGGACAGATAAGCTCACATTTCTCACGGTTAAGCTCCAAACCCAGCTCCTCAGCCACACTTTCCACTGTATTAAAATCACTGAGTACATCATCTATGCTACCCCCAAGAGTGCCATCATCCAAATAAAATATACTAAAATTGGATACCAATCTTAGTGTAGTCTTGTGAAGAGCAAGACAAAACAAAAGTGGACCCAGTGGATCACCCTGTTGAACTCCTTCAGATGACTGAATTGTTTCATTTCCAAAAAAGAGAGCACTGTAAGTTGAATGGACAAAAAGTAGCAAATCAGGAGCTATATAGCTCTTCCACAGCAGATAACATTTTGTCCCTACGAATAGTGGTAAATGCATTATGAAAATCAAGCTTCAGGACGATATCGCCTGGCTGTAGATTATGCAGGAAAATACGACCTGCACAAACAATAGATTCGGCTCCAGAACGTATCCCGAAACCAATTGAAGAGGAGCTAGAGGAGCACTCCTAGACTGCCTCACTTGACAGCTTGCACATTTAGCTACCAGGCGTCTAAGCGTGCACCCAATGGCTATGGGACGCACACCTCCATCCTTCTTGTTCAAGGCAACAAGAGAAGCCCCAAAGAAGAAAGGGCGAACAAAGGTTGGAGTTTTTCCCAACAGCACCATGTTGATGAAAACAGTGAGGGATGCAAGAAGTAAGGGACCCCCATCACCTGCTGACTTGCTGATCATATCCTTAAGATGTTGAGGACGTAAACCATCTGGTCCTCCAGCAGATCCACAAGGAAAAGAGCGAATGGCCTTAGCCACTACTGAAGGTGAAACTTCAAAAGGTGGAACATCATCACCTAAAATTGGAGCTGGGGGAATGACCGAATTTGGATGAGGTGGAGGATGCTTATCCCGCAAGGACTTCAGAGTGCTTTCACTGAAATCAGCCAAGGAATCATCCAAGCTTGCAATTCCTTTCTCCATCATTAAGCTTAGAAGCAACCCTCTTAGCCATATATTGTAAGGGGCCATGTTGAGTACAAGGGAAAATGTAGCAAATCAGGAGCTAGCTAACAGCAGATAACATTATTATTATTATTATTTTATTATTATTAAACCATGTGACAATGGGGAACGTGATGGGTTGACGCAACGAGAAAGATACAGTTCTTGCCATTTCCAATCTCATACATCTCAAACTTATGTAAGTTGAAGGACATACACCAAGGAGCATGACTTAAAACAAAAATGCTACCTCCTAACTACAGGAGTAGATGCAATGACTTTCTCGATAATCAGCTTTATTTGCTCACTGGACATTTCGGCTGATGCTCAAGCCTCCATTTTTTCAAAAAATGATGAAGGGAAAGTTCCGTGGGGTCACTTTGGAAAACACTCCCAATTGGAGGGAGCGTTTTGAGGAAAAACTGTCTGAAATCGCTCATTTTTGTCAAAATGGGCCCATAAAGAGTAGAAAGAGTTCCATATATACGCAAGGTCTCTGGTTCAATTCAGGGATGAATGGCATTCAAACTTCATGCAGTCTAATCCCAGAGCACTTCCATTCTACTCCCCTCCCTTTTATTACAGCAATGGGCAGTTCTGTGGGATGGTTGTGACAAAAGAAGGGGAGGGGGGGGATAAGAATCAATACATTATGTCGGTGGGCAGTACACAATGTTCCCATTTCAATAATGGTGGCAGTTTCAAGATTACCAGTTCAATCCCAGTGGAATCATTTACTTTTTTTTTAATGGATAGCTATGTCTGTCTGTGCTTTGTACATGTGTGTGTGTGTTTAATGGCCACTAGATGCTGCCACACGAGCCTGAAAACACTCCCACTGATATAAGTGGGAAATTCTGCTCTATCAACATTGGGGTATTCTGTGGGACAGATTTAACCAAGACAAAAAATAAGTAGCTATAATGGATGGGGCTCAATAAATTATGCTAGCATTTTTTTGAGCATTTTAGGTGCGCTGAAGCATAATGCCAGCATTATAGGCAGAATTTTTAGCATTATAGGCAGGATTTTAATTTTTGAACACGTATAATTATACATGATGCAAAAAAAGCAGACTCAAGTTTAATTTTTATACAGCAGATATCTATGCACACAAAATGTAGTGTATGTATATATCACTTAGCATAGTTAGCAAGCTACTTGCTAAGTGATAGAATTCATAGGCGTAGCAGTACATTTTGCTTGGTAAGGCAAATATATAGTGCAGGGGGCCTGGCCATGCCCAATTTTGTATAACCATACCCTGTACCCCACACTTATATATATAGGCAATTTAATAAAATACATTACAATAATATGAATGACTGAACTTGAAATTTTGACATTCAGCATCTTGATGATACTTAGAAAAATGGAGCTCCTACAATGGTAAGATAGAAATGGTAAGAGATATAAAAATTAAATTTAGCTAGCTATTTTAACGCAGCACGAGCATCCTTCCAGTTAGTGTAGCCTTTGGTAATAAAAGCTAGATCTCTTCTGTATAGCTAAGGCAGCAAGTTCCTCTCGTTTACCTTTGAGCAATAACAGAATCACTGGCTTCTTTATAGTTTAAAACAGCGTTTTTCTCACTTGTTACCAAAAGAACGACTGGGAAAGTGAAAATTCATTGGCTGATGAGTAGTTTGTTTGGTAGTTTCACTTTGTTCTTCAACGTTACACAGTGAGCAGGCTGACCACGAGACTAATTATAATGGTGTGGCCACGTGGTATGGGCGTGGTCTATACAAGTGGGGTGTGGTTTAGTGAAAGGCATGCATAACTAGACCACTAACTCATGTGACTACTAGACTAGTCTGACATGTGACTAATCTAGCAAGGACTGAAAAATGGCAAGTGATAGTTTTTCTGAGACTGAAGAAATTCAGCCTGAGCCTGAAGCTCCTGTTACACTGAACACCAGCAGTAGTGTTACCATTGATGTTACCATTGATGTGTCTTTTGAGTAAGCTGAGAAGTCCTGCACCAACAAACCTGTCAAGAAAGAGGAAATTATACACTAATCCTCCCACTGGCTTGAAGTGGGGTAAGGGTGGTGTGGCTACTGAGCCTTCTGTTCTCCCTTCAACAAGGATCAAAGAATTTTCCAACGAATATCTCTCTTGTGGTATCAAGAAAATTATTTTGTGAGTGCTGTAGAGAGCCTATGTCTGTTAAAAAGAGTGTATTGCTTCAACATATTAAATCAGCTAAGCATGCTAGTGGTAAAAAGCTAAAAGCTTCGAAGAAAGTGCAAGATCAAAATGTAGCTGACATGTTAAAGAAGTATGGTGCAGAAAAACACCCAGTTGGAGAAAATCTTTCAGATGAAGTCAGTCTTTCGAGTTAAAGTTGTGAAATCGTTTTTGAAAGCTGGAGTACCTCTAAACAAGATTGAGTGTTTTAGAGAAGTATTTGAAGGAAATGCCTTCAGACTCTCTCACAGTAATAATTTACGCCAATTAATTCCATTTATTCATGAACAAGAGTTTGCCAGCATCAAAATTAACATTAATGGAAAAGAAGTAAAAAGAAGTAGCTGTAATCTTTGCCCATGTTTGTGAAGCAATGGTTATAGTGGTTCGCTTTGTGGATGAGAAGTGGCAACTACAGCAACGTGTTGTCAGGCTAATGTTGCTAGCTTAAAGGCGAAGAAGTGGCCAGACAGTTGATTATGTGCCTATCCAATCAACTTGGTATTGTCTCAAATCAGCTAGTAGCAGCTATGCGTGATCGTGCTTCGGTTAACAATGTAGCAATTCAAACTCGTATTCTAGATGTGGGGTGCTTCTCACATACTTTTCATCATGTTGGAGAGAATATATGTACAAACATATTGGCTGAATTTGTTAAAGGCTGGGTTGGACTTTTTTCACGAAGTCCAAAGACAAAACTGGCTTGGAAAGAAACTACAGGTCTGCCAGTCCCTACTTATTCAAGCACTCGATGGTGGTCGAAATGGGAGGTAATGAAGCACATGCTTGATGCTTTTGGGGAAGTTCATCTCTTCCTTGAAAATAATGATCTCCCACCTACCAAACAAAAGCTTTTGGATATTCTCAATGACCCTCCTAAGAATCGAAAGTTGCAAATGGAACTTGCAATCACAATTGACTTTAGTGACCCATTTGTGAAAGCAACATATCGACTGGAAGGGGATGGGCCACTTGCTCTTAATGCATATTATGAAGAAATCGCTGCACTTCATGCTACTATTTCTACTCAACATTTCCCTAATACTAATGCTGTTGCCACCAAGTTATCTTCAAACAGGCCAACTAATAAGCAGCAGCTAATTAGTTATGCAACTGAATGTATCAAGCCTGCTATCACTTAAGAAATTTGAAGGTGATCTTAAACCAATTGTTACAGCTTTCAAATATGCTAGATTTTTCGATCCAGTCAAGATCTCTGAACTTAATTAAACCATGCTCAACTGATGTTTGACCACTTGAAAGCCTTTCCTTTCCTCAGTGATCGAATTGAAGATTTTAAAAAAGAGCTTCCTAGTTACCGGCAAAAGTGGATGGTGTTTCTCCTGAGGTGGATAAGTTGGAGTGGTGGAAAGAAGTACACAAATGAACTTCCACACTGGTCTGCTGCTTGCAAATTAGCATTGCTAGTGCAGCCATCCTCTGCAGCAGCAGAGCGGGTTTTCTCCATTTTGTCTAATAGTTTTTCCCAACGACAAACCACTGCATTGGAAGAGACTATTGAAGCATCTGTTATGCTCCAATATAATTACAGAAAGTGATTCATAAACTTATACCAATTTATTGTGTGTACCTATTAAAGAATTTTCAGCTGAAAAAAGAATTTTGGGCTGAATTTCAGGCCTTATATATAGGTAGATACCAATAGATATCAAAAGCATTATAGGCAGTTGCATGAGAATTCGAATAATTTATTGAGCCCTAATAATGGATAACTACTCTCTGCCTCTGTGTGTAATGTACAGACAGATTCTATATGCGTGTGTGTGTTTTGAGGTCACTGCATGCACACCAGCTTCAACGTACATATATACTCCCGCAATGTAGTGTGGGTATCTCAGCTAGTAAGTAATAAAATATTAAGTCATTCCTTCATGCCTAGAGCCTATTGGGCTACTTTTTCCCCTTTGGCATTCAAAGTTCACAATCCAATCTTGGACGGAATCATTCACTTTCCCACATCCCACCCGCTTTATTTCGCTTTTTACTACCAACATCTGTTGGATTAAATTAGTAGTAGCTATATAGCTACGGCATATGTTTGTGGTACACAATATCCCCATTTCAATACTGGTTGGAATCATTAAAAAAAAATCTTTTTCTTAAGATTGAGATATTCTGTGGGTTGGCTATGACCAATCAGTGTTTAAACATAATGGACAAATGCTTATCTCTGTAGATTTAATATGCAGACCGATTACGTCGTACGTGTGTGTTTAGAGGCAACTGGATGTCTCACCGTCTTTATCTTACCCTGAGCATCTGTACCCCAGCAAGTCTGCTGCCAGACTTGTTAATGCATGTCTCTGTGATATAGTGAAAAGGAGGCACGGCTTGCTGGGGAGAAGCAAGCAACTTCCAGAAGCAGTCAGGGTGGTCTTCAGAAGCACTTCAAGCCAGTGACTCCTTTATTTCAACCTGAGCATCTGTACCCCAGCAAGTCTGCTGCCAGACTTGTTAATGTGAGCGACACTTTATGTCCAGGCTTCCCACTGCTATTTCTGCTGCCGAGCGAGGCCACTGGGAAAGTGTGCAGAAGCAACAACCAGGATGTGGGAGAAAAGAAGAACAGGCCTAAAAAGCTAAAGGGATGGTCTGATGGTTCCATGATGCATACCCAAGTATAACGTAGCTGGCTAAGGTCTATAGTGTGCCTTCATCCACTTTGAATGACAGGATATCTGGAAAAGCCAAGCTTGTCCCTAAGTTAAGGCCTAGAGAAGGAGAGAAGGGCTAGGAAAGAAACGATAGTTAAGTGGTTAGAAAGACGTAGAGAAATGGAGGAGGAAAAGAACAAAGGTGAGCCTAGTCTTAGGAAAATATTTGTGACAAGCAAGACTTTGATGGGTATGCTCACCAGAATAGTAACTACTGTCTGCTTTGGTAAACACTAAGTCATCTGATGGAGTTCCAATGATTAGGTCCAATATGCAAGCAAGAAGTGGATGCATGAAGATTGTGCCTTGAAAAACACCGAGGAACAAATAGAAAATAGCGAGGGCAGTTTAGTTTGTGTGGTAATACTTGCTTTCATCTGGAAATCTGGTGCATTCCTTATTGGTATTTCATGTCGATTTGTTTTGAAGTGGCATATGGTCAGTGAGAAATTAATTGCAGGTTGAGAATAGTCTGCATAGCTGAGTTGCAGGAGAAAGAAATTATGTTTGGTAATGATGAGAGACCATGTTAGGAGTTGGAGCTGATTGGATGGAGGAAAGTGGATATGGTTGTTAATTATCTTATAGAGGAAAAGGAGCTTGGCCTGAGCATGTCTGTTTGAGAGAGTAGACAGATGAAGAGTGGAGAGGAGGGAGAAGTCCATTGGTGAGTGCAGAGTTTGAGTGCAAAGTGCTGGATGTGTTCTAGAGCTTTGGAGTTACAGGGATGTGCCCACAGAAGAGTATTTGAGGAAGTACTCGAGTAGTGTAAAGTCTGACAAGTACATGTGTAGATAAGTGGTGATAGAGTTTGCGATATATTAAGCCTATTATTTTCCTGGATTTAGTGTAAACTTTTTTGATATGAAGATTCCAGGAGAGGTTCGAGGTGAGAGTGACTCCTAAATAGGGATTAATTCAAGTGGAATGTTACTGAGAACTAGTTTATCGGAGGATGAGAAGGCGAGAGTTTGCGAGTAATGACCATTGTACTTACTCTTTGTTTGGGTTAATCGGGAGGAAACGAGAAGATAGACATAACGATATCACTTCACAGATTGCTCTGAGTTGATGGAGGAAGAGAAGGGATGGGAGAGGAGGATATCCTCTACATAGAGGGGTTTCGTAGAATAAGGAGAAAGTGGGAGCTTAGTAATATTATTTATGTAGAGAATAGCAGACTTTCTCTCAGCCTAATTCTCCAACAGCCAACTCACTACCCCCATAATGGCATCCCTTTTATCATTGATCTCATATATTTACCCTCCATCCTAACTGCTGAACTTTTTCCTCCTTTAGCAAACTCTAACCACAACTCCATATTTTTCTCTCTGCCTCTTAAACTGACATTCCACCTCCCTCATCATCTCCTAGAATTAGGCTATACCACAGAACTGAATTTACTCAAGCTAATTTGGAAACCTTCTGGCTCATTTTTAGAGGATTTTTTAATTCCATCATGCATAAGACTATTCCAACTAAACTGATCTATAAACCATCAATAAGTCTTGAAGGAAACTCGACTTTCACTAGGGCTACAGATAGGGGCTACAGATAGAAAATAATAATCAGGTGTTATAATTAAGTGAATTGTATGACATTATTGTTCAATAGTCCGGACTCTAAATAAACGTTTTTAGTGCGTCACGTGTGATGTACAGATAGTGAAATCAAGATGTCTTCTTATAATGTCTGTTGTCTTCGGTTGTTAGTTTACTAGTTGATTAAGGACTTTCACGGTTGTTGAAGAATGAAAGAACTATAACCTTAGGGGTATTAACTCTTTTCCCGGTGTAAGCGCCATATGGCGTAATTGCTTTCGAAAAATCATAAAAAATCAATCATTGGGTTGTTTTGCAAAACAAAAATATCATAAAATAGCGCTATTCTAACTGCAGCTACATTCAAAATTATACGGCAATAGTGCCATGGTAACTAGGGAAATCCCGCCGTAAAGTTCAAGGGGTCAATTCTGCCATAGAATTTAAAATGGCTATCTTTTGATGAGGTGCTCACAGCGGTCCTGGACGACAACTCGGGGTTTCTGACGATGAATCTGAGGAAGGGGAGAGTGAAGCTATCTATGCCTACCGTGGACAGCCCAGTTTGGATCATGACCAAGTAGAGCTACTTGGCAGAGACTTTTCCAATCGGAACCATGGCAGTATGGACAAAGCTATGGCTGTTGGAGGCGAAGGCATTGATCTTGGCAGTCCTCCTGGTAAGTCAATGAACTTTGCTAGCTATATATAAAGCCTGATAGTCTGAGGAGCTAGCTAAATCATGGTGTTAGCTACACCTGTGTAATAGCCTACTTTCCTTTATAGTTCTAGCTTCCTTGACTTGTCTAATAAGTTGACGAATAACAACTCTATCATGTTCAGGTTTGATGGAGCAAGTGATGGACCACGACGGAGATAATACCATGGCACAGCTTCCCCACGTTCAGATGAGTTCTGATAGAGATAGTGATGCAAACACACCTACCCCACTCTCTTCATCCATACTGCACGAGGACGCTCGTCTTGTAGACCTACACGAGGACGTACTTTTCTCAGAAGTAGGAGTGTCCGACTCCCCCCCTTACCTTCATCCAGTGCTAGTCTTACTGCACGAGGACACTTGTATATCAGACTATGAGTATGTCATTACAGAGTATTGTATTGTATAATTGCTCTTTGATTCTGTGTACATTGTATCAATATTATTGGTTATGGGAATTGTATCAATAATATTGGTGGGAATACTATTCAGTAGAAATTATGTCCTCTCTGTTAGTCAGGCAAACGTCTTGTCATACCACAGCATATCTCAGTTGTTCCTAAAGTTGGCTGAAAATAGAAGGATATTTATAATCTGCAATACAATAATAATATACAATTTTAATTTTTTTATATTATTAAACAACATTATAATGATATTCATACATGTATGGTTTGGTTACCTAGCAACATGACTTGACCACAATACTGTCCAACAGTAGAGCTATCTTGTGGTATATGGTTGCTAGGGACTATTGTTAACCTCTGATTTAATATCAATTTATTTGTACTTAATGGTCAATTTTTAATTTTTTTCCAAATAAACTCACCGGGAGAAGTGTTAAACAAGGTTATAAGATTTGGCGACGAGGATTATAACGGATTGACGCGGATTATTACGAAAAGAGTTTTCAAGATGGCAGTGCATGGTTCAATGTCTGCCTTTACTTCAGCGAACGAGGACTGGAGAGCTTATGTAGAAAGGCTGGAACAGTACTTCGTAGCAAACAGTGTGACTGAGGCCGACAAGAAGCGAGCTATACTATTGAGTGTTTGTGGTTCCAAGACCTACCAACTCATTAGAGATTTAGTTTCCCCTACCAGACCAGGAGAGATGGCATACACTGACCTTGTGGAGTTAGTTATTAAACAATACTGTCCCAAACCTTCAGTGATCATGCAGCGTTATAAATTCAATTTTCGAGTTCGTGCTAAGAATGAGTCCATAGCTGATTACGTGGTAGCACTAAGACAACTCTCTGAATTTTGTGAGTTTGGGGCTACTCTTGACCAGATGTTAAGGGATAGGCTGGTCTGCGGTGTCAACGATGAGAAAGTCAGCAGAGACTGTTAGCAGAAGTTGATTTAACCTTCTCACGTAGCTTACAACTAGCCCAGACAATGGAGACTGCGGAGAGAGACACGCAACAGTTGCAGGGAGCTCAAGGAACCTCTGTCTTGTTCACTCATATATAGCAAGGCATCTAAGAAGCCTTTTAATACTTCTCGTCTCCAGAAGTGTGTTTGTTTCAGGTGTGGTAGTGACAGTCATTTAGCCAATACCTGTCATTGGCTAAATGACAGGTATGCATGCAATAACAAAGGACACATCGCCCGGGTGTGTCGCTCGAAAATGAAGTCAAGAGGACAGGATAATTCAAAGTCACAGTATCGTTCGACTAGTACCAATTACGTAGAGGAAGAGCAGTCTAGATTGGTGGAAGATGGTGCTTATGGAATGTTCACAGTAATGGACACATCATCCAAGCCATTATTCATGCATATGAACTTGTGCGGATCCGTTGTGAAAATGGAAATTGATACAGGAGCAGCATTCTCTATTGTGAGCGAAGAGACTTACAATGGTATCAAGAGATCGGGAGTGACCTTACCTCTGGAGGAATCCCAGGTACTCTTAAAAACATATACTGGTGAGACCTTACCTGTACTTGGCAGGGTAGTGGTGGTTGCTAAGGTGACCACCAGGAAGAGGAGCTTCCATTGTTCGTTGTAAAAGGAAAAGGGCCAAGCCTCATCTGGCGAGATTGGTTAGCTAAACTTAAATTGAATTGGCAAGAGATTCATCAGTTTAGCATGTTGAAGAACTCCTAGCCAAGTTCTACCCTGTGTTTGCTGATGGGTTAGGTACCTTATTGGGCACTAAAGTAAGGATTCATGTCAAAGAGGGTGCTCAACCTAAATTCTGTAAAGCAAGGAATGTTCCTTATATGATGAAAGAAAAGTTGGAGAGAGGATTGGAACGCCTGGAGAAAACAGGGAACCATAAACCCGGTTAAATTTTTAGATTGGGCAGCTCCGATTGTGCCTGTGTTAAAACGAATGGTGATCTTCGTGTGTGTGGTGATTATAAGCTGACTATTAATCAAGCATGTCATGTGGAGTCGTACCCATTACCTCGTGTGGAGGATATTTTCTCAGCTTTGTCAGGCTCGAAATTAGACGTATCACAAGCCTATTTACAGTTAGGAGTAGTGGATGATTGTAAAAAGTTCCTAACTATTAATATACACAAAGGGTTGTTTGTGTACAATAGGTTACCTTTTGGGGTATCATCAGCCCCTGTGATCTTTCAAAGGGTAATGGACACTTTGTTTCAGGGTTTTGCTGGTGTCCCAGTTTACCTGGATGATATCCTGGTAACTGGAAAAACCACTGAAGAGTTATGCAAGGACTCCAGATGGCAATGGACGGAAAAGCAAGAGAGTGCATTTTTACTAGCTAAGCTAATGCTACAAAGTGATTCACTTTTGGTCCATTACGATCCTCAGAAGGACCAGTTGTTGGCTTGTGACGCATCTCTTTATGGATTGGGAGTCGTGTTATCACATGTTTTGGAAGACAAAACCGAACGTCCTATTGGGTATGCTTCAAGGACTCTCACTGTGTCTGAGAAGAGCTATTCTCAATTAGAGAAAGAGGGGTTAGCTATCCTATTTGGTGTCAAGAAATTTCATTCTTACCTGTGGGGTCGATCATTTGTAATTAGATCTGATCACCAACCACTCTACCATTTGTTTAATGAAAAGAAAGCAATTCCTCCCCTTGCCTCAGCACGTCTACAAAGGTGGGCATTGTCATTGAGTGCATATCAATATCATATTGAATACAAGCCTGGGAAGTTGCTTGCTAATGCGGATGCATTAAGTCGGTTGCCGAGCCCACTTGTCACATCCTCTGATTGTCTTCCTGCTGAGTTAAACCAATTGGTTCTTAACCTTGAGTCTACCCCGATTTCTAGGAAGTGAAACAATGGATTGAGAAAGATCCGCTTCTCTCAAGGGTGAAGAAGTTTGTAATGTGTGGATAGCCATCAGTGAAGCTTGACCGAGAATTTCAACTGTATGAGTCTCGTAAGTTGGAACTCAGTCTTCTGGATGGTTATTTACTGTGGGGTTCACGTTTGATTATACCCCAGCCTGGTCGGAAATGTTTGCTAGATCAGCTACATGAAACTCATTTAGGAATTAGTCGTATGAAGAATCTGGCAAGAAATTATTTTTGGTGGCCAGACATGACTTCTGAAATCAAGTTATGTGTGCAGCAGTGCAATGTTTGCCAGGAATCATGACCGCAACCTCCTGTGGCCTCGATGCACCCGTGGGAAGTAACAAAGCAACCGTGGAACCGTATCCACCTAGACTTCGCTGGCCCGTTCATGGGTAACATGTTTTTAGTCTTGGTCGATTCTCATTCTAAGTGGATGGATGTGGTGATTATGAGTTCAATCACGTCCACAATCACCATAGAGAAGTTGCAAGGTATTTTTGCCATTCATGGTCTTCCCAAGACCATAGTCACTGATAATGGCAGTTCATTTATGAGTGATGAGTTTCAGAGATTTTGCCAAGTGAATAGTCATATGACGTCTGCACCTTACTACCCTTCCACGGATTGGTTGGCTGAGAGGGCAGTGCAATCTTTCAAGCAAGGGTTGAAGTGGATGGAAGGTGGATCACTGCAGTCCAAGCTATCAAGATACTTGTTCAGCTACAGGATAACGCCACACAGTATGACAGGGTTATCCCCAGCCGAGGTTCTGATGGGTCGTCGACCGAGATCCAAGTTAGACTTGGTTCATCCTGACTTGTCAGAGAGAGTGGAATCGTGCCAGCGTAAGAGGACACATGGCAGCACCGGACGGGATCGCGTTTTCCGAGTGGGTGACAAGGTTTTTGTTAGAGATTTCAGGTGCAAGAATGTAACCTGGATGCCTGGTGTTGTTGAGTATGTCACTGGACCTCTATCTTACCGAGTTAAAGTTATCTTGGGAGTCGTACGTCGTCATGTGGATAACATACGTCAGAGACAGAGCGAGTTAAGATACTGTAAATGGTCAAGTGTCTGGACCTGCAATTCTGTTCCATGATATTCCTGTTCAAGTGCCAGTGTCACTGAACCTGTCCCCTGAAGGGAGTGTTCCACATTCTGCGTCAGCCGTGGTCAGCTCTCCTCGCTTACCCCGTGTTAATGTGGATGATAACAACACTTCAGTACACATCCCTGATTGTGAGTCTCAACAACAGTACTGCGCAGGTTTGTCCGAAACAGACCTCCTCCTGATCATTTTAAGGGATCTGTTTTAATTGTTATCAATTACCGTGAATTTGTTATTTTTACTCTCTTATAAACTAAGAAGGGAGGAATGTTATAATTAAGTGATTGTATGACATTATTGTTCAATAGTCCGGACTCTAAATAAATGTTTTTAGTGTGTCACACGTGATGTACAGATAGTAAAATCAAGATGTCTTCTTATAATGTCTGTTGTCTTCGGTTGTTAGTTTACTAGTTGATTAAGGACTTTCACGGTTGTTGAAGAATGAAAGAACTATTACCTTAGGGTATTAAACAAGGTTATAACATCAGGTAATAGCTACACGATGAACTTTGTCATGAGGAAAGGGGATCAGTTTCCGGGGAAAATACTAGCTTGTATATATCCTCATCGCTAATGATTGCCAGTATAAATTCAGTTTCCTCTCTGCACTGCCACAGGATTCTCGTCTTTGTAGTAGTAAGACTGCCTTTCCTGTAATCAGCTTCAGTCTCTGATCCAGGTCTCGGTGAAAGACGAGACTGGATTCTACTTGTAGAGTAATCCACAAAGATGGTTTCAGTATTGGGTATATTATATTGACTGGGGAAATTTGGTTTTGGCCAATTTGCGACTATCAAGTGCGATTTATAAAGAAAAGGGCAAGGCAAATATTGAAATTGATTGTAGTTTTGCAGTGGAAAATAAGCCTGTGTTGCCATAGTGCACCTGACCATGACCACACCCACATTAATGACCAATCCAATTTAAAAAATACAGAGCATCTATGATCGATCGTTCACAGATATTCTACAAGATTCTAATCTAAGATAGTCAGTTTTGTCTTTATGCATGTGAAGTATATACCAACAAATTGTTGAGTCACATCTGAGTAATTGTGGAGTGAAGGTACGTTTTAACTCTTCTCACCCCGGCAGCACTTCGCTCACTCAGAGCATTAGTTGCAGGAACTATCATTAACAATTTCAGCAAGGTACAAACTTCTGACATGCAACATCTTTGAGCCGGTGACAATGATTTGAAGTGATCACTCACATTCTTGAGGGTAGGCTTTTCTTGATTAAAGATGTAGCTAAATCTTTAAGGGTAAACTCATATACGCATGGTCCCATACAAAGTACCATATATTTGCTCGCCTTCACACTAGTGTCCTGATTTATATATCAAAATATAGCTTGCATTGTGCTTTCTAATGGTAATTTTCTTATTTCGCACTACTTTTTTCTTTCATGAGGCTCCGAGAGTGCGGACCCCAAGCCGTTTAGTAAACCACATTCCAGCAATGACCTTTGCGATGCTCTTATTCGAGTCTTCATAACGAGTACCAAACTGACGTTTTGAATTTGGGGGGGGGGATTACATTAAAGTTTCATGATGTCGCGTTACATTTTCATCTATACGTCTTTTTAATGATGCTCTCTACAAAAGCAGAATATTTAATTATGAAAGGATAAAAAAATATTGAAGTTATCATTTGAACCCTTCTACTTAGAATACATTGAGCCTTCATTACATTAACATATATTATAGCTTCATGACATCGCGTTCCATTTTCATCTATACGTCTTTTTTAATGATGCTCTCTACAAAAACTCAACGTCAAGTTGCAGAATATTTAATTATGAAAGGATAAAAAAATATTGAAGTTATCATTTGAACCATTCTACTTAGAAGACATTGAGCCTTCAAGTCCAACCATTTCTCAACACATTCCGCCAGAAACACCCCATACATCACTGAATTATGTGTGTATATATACAAAGAAAATGTTGAAAGCAACCTATTGACTTTCATTTTCTTTTTCAGCAACAACCAGTGTCCAACTATATATACATACATATATTTTATTTTTTTAAGATGCATCAAACTCATTTTATTATGTTGCCTTGCTAATATTGAATTACTTTGCAGGGGCTCCCATGCCCAGATGCATCCATCGTCATCCTCCACACACGTCTTCACTCATCCTCCAGTAATCTCTGCAAGCTTGATAATGCAAAACACAAACAAAATGGAACGCTCAAGGACATGTTAGCTCGACTATATACCTTTTAGATATAATCTTACCAAATCACTCAGAGCATTAGTTGCAGGAACTATCATTAACAATTTCAGCAAGGTACAAACTTCTGACATGCAACATCTTTGAGCTAACAACCTTCCTCCCAACATTGAAGCTCGGCACACCTAAATTGACGGCAAGCCTGATACTTGTCACACTCATGCTCTATCTTATTCACTCTACTCCACACTACAGAATTATTTTGATTCAGTACGTAGCTGCCTAAACAATTGTGCAAAAGATCCTCCTCACCTTTAGCGCAGGCTCAACTCAAAATGCCTGTAGGTCAATACTCATGTTGGGGGTGTTCTGCAGTTGATTAAAAAATTGGTTTCACCATCCTGTCTAGGTTGTCCTCATTATTTGTAATTGCTCCCCCATATATAGTAGGTTTGCGTTTTAATTATAGACACGTGACTAACCATACTCATGTTGGGGGTCTTCTGCAGTTGATAATAAATTGCTTTCACATCACGAATCATCCTGTCTAGGTTGTCCTCGTTATTTGTAATTGCTCCCCCATATATATATAGGTTTGTGTTTTAAATATAGACACGTGACTAATCATACTCATGTTGGGGGTGTTCTGCAGTTGATAAAAAAATTGCTTTCACATCACGAATGATTCGTGATGTGCAGTGTTGCCATATTTTTGGGGGTAATTTCCAAATTACTCGCCTAATTTTTTGGCAACAAAAAATCCAAACAAAATCCAAACAACAATTTCATGAGAAATAACATACTAAAGTGTGTTCATAGGATTTACACATGTCTTTAATAGTTCAGTGTTTGGTTTAAATTCATACTATTTTTGAGGAACATTGAATTGCACTGTTAAAAGTGA
This sequence comes from Cladorhizidae sp. MBARI D1340-BT2, assembly GCA_028752905.1. Lineage (NCBI taxonomy): Eukaryota > Metazoa > Porifera > Demospongiae > Poecilosclerida > Cladorhizidae > Cladorhizidae sp. MBARI D1340-BT2. Next base: position 36,033,900 of record JAQNBH010000008.1, read on the forward strand.
ATTTAATGTAGAAATTCCTAGTCTGTTTCTGTGCTTTGTTTTGTTGAGACCAATGTGGCTGAATAAACGTTCGGTATCAGCATTGCCATGGGGTATATATAACTAGAATGGCTTTTGCGAGTTTTGCCAATGTGGAGCAGCAATATTTAGTTTCCAAGCAGTCTTTGATTTGGCTGATTGCATGCCAATACTTATCCACCTCTGTGATGGCCGTGACTTTAGGAGGTAATGGCGACGTGCAGAAATCCATAAATTCCTCTTGAAGGCTGGGTTTGTCACCAACTTGAACTACCTGAGGAACACTCTCTGCTGCAGCAAGCACCTGACCAGCCATACTGTATTATTGTAAGCCTGTTTGAAGCCATTTGAGATTGGAGAGTAACTTGTGACTCATAGGTAATCGTTTGACAGCTCCCTTGGCTGCAGAAATCCACCAAGCTTGGATAGTCTCCCTAAATTTTCTCACATCTTCAGATGATAATTCATCCTATTCTTCAAGGTATGATAGTGTGTTGTGACCTACGAAAACTTCGTGAAAAGGGAGATACTCTTCTGATTTATCAATACACACTTGTGAAACATGTTCAGCAGCACACACGTACTCAGAATTCATGAACTGCAACAGAAATGTTGCCATCGAGCTCTTGGTAGAGAACATGAAGAATTGGAGATTGCTGCTGCATGTACCTGTTGAAATTATTAACAATTGGTAATGCAGAACATAGAAAGAGAAAGTAAGCTTTGGTCAGAGGCTTTTCAAGTACAATTTTTACTCTTCTCATTACTGCCTGCTTATCCTCAGTGCTTCGAAAGTATGAGAGTAAGGCTTCATATTGCTCGATAAGACGATTTACACAAGCTTCCAGGCTCAGCCATCATGTTTGGCATGCTTTTAACAACTTGTGTGGCTTGCATTCCACAAAACTCTGAAATTCTTCAAACTGTCACAGCCTCCTTGGGCTCTTCTGGAAATAGTACCATACATCAGTTGTCAGATCTTCCAAATCATCAGGCAAGACTTTGCAGGCCTCATTTGCTATTAGTGCTGCTAAGTGACAATGACAATGAAGAGCAACTAAAGCTGGCTGCTTACATCGTAACCGTGACATCACTGAATTTCGTGCTCCCAACATTACATTGGCCCCATCTGTACCTAATCCGACAAGATTATCATAAAGAGGGTAGTGGATTCTTGAAAATGCTTATCGATTGCGTTAAATAGCAGCTCAGTTGCCCTCTCTACACTCTCTAGGGCAAAGAAGACACATCTCACCTGTCCTTGGGTGTTATCGAAGAATCGAAGCATAATAGCAACTTGTTGTGTAACAGTAATATCAGTTGTCTCATCAGTTTGGAGGCTGAAGTATGTAGTCTCTCAACTGCTGCGGAAATGGTTTTCCAACAATCCTGGGCAATAATTTTAAACACAGTTGTTGCTTTACTACGACTGCACTTAGTCTTTAGCAATAGAAGAATCAGGAAACATCAACTTGAATAGTTTGGTACAATGATCCCAATTGAAAGGCAAGATAGTGCTCTCCAAGGAAATATGCGAAGAGTACTTCTGCAGACTCCTCTCTTATTGGCCCAAAGTAGGACTGTAGAGGCAGTATATATACACCCACACCATCTTTTTCTGAGTGTTAGTGTAATTTCGTTTCCTGATGTTTCCTGAGATCTCTAGCACCACCTGACCTCTTCCAATGTTTATATCACAAGAGCACTTCATACAGAAGGCAAAAGAAGATCCCTTTCTCGAAGTTGTGGCCCATGGGAAAGTCTTTGCATAATGTCTACGATAGACACACAATCGCTTTTTTGCAGACTTAGAAGACCTGATAGATGTAGAGATTTGACTTTCAATGTCAATTTGTGAAACCTCATTATCAGAGTCAGAATCCATATCTGAAGAATCTTCTTCTGGTAACCTTGAAGTACTGGGTTCTTAAGATGCCATAGCTAACTCTCTCTGAAATTCACTCCGACTATTGCACAAATCAGGCTTTAAATACCCAACCAGATAGCTCATGCGATCATGCACATTGATCAAAGGGTTCTGGACTCTGCAGGCATATTCCTACACAGACCAGGTGACCACATAATAACACAGGAATATTCCTGCACAGACCAAGTGACCACAAAATGACCACACTCAGCTAATACCACAGAGAGTGGTTTTGAAATAGGCTGCACATGGTCTGATATGCATGAAATGTTCTAATGACAAACATTTATTGATAAAATCCAAACAGAAAATTTAAGGGTCAAAAATCCAACACTATGGCAACACTCAATCACTGGAAATGACCAAGTCATCAATATAGGCTGCTGCAAAGGTGGTGAGATCGGCCATAATAGCGTTCATCATCCTTTGAAATACCGAAAGCGCATTTTTCAACCCAAACGGCATTCTGGTATACTCCCACTTGCCCCGACTGGTGATGAAAGCTGTTTTGGGAATTGACTCTGCTTGCACTGGCACCTGATGATACCCCTTGAGAAGGTCCAGTGTGGAGATATATGTTGCCTTCCCGAGTCGGTCCAGTAGTTCTCCCATCAGCGGTAAGGGAAAGGATCTGATATGGTGATACCGTTCAAATTGCGGTAGTCCACACAAAGTCTGTTTGTTCCATCGCGTTTTGCGACCAGCAGTGCTGGTGACACCCAGGGACTTCGAGAGAGCCTCACGATACCCATCTCCAGCAGTTCTAGAACCGCATCATCCATGGCTTTCGACTTGACTAAATCCTACCGATAAGGAGGTCGACTGATCGGGTATGCTCTATGCTTATCTCTGCAGCTCTAGTCAGTCCTGGTTGACCTCGCATCAGTGCTCCAAATTCTGTCATCAGTTGGTCTATCTGATTCTTCTCAACCATCAGTCTGTCGCTGACCTTGGGTCTGCTTTCCCTTCCTTCTTCTATGGAAGGTCCGAAATCTAGTTCAGATTCTGTGTGTACAAGCATACATCCTGCTGTGGGAGAGTCAAATTCTCTCAACAGATTAATGTGTCTTTTCACCCGGCGCCTTGGATGGTCTGGCATGTTCAACTTGTAAGTGGTTTCATCACACTTCTCAATAACAGAGTATGGTCGTTTCCACTTATTTTCCATCTTTGATGTCAAGGAGGGAGTCCGTACCAGCACCAATTCTCCAGCCTGGAAACTCCACTCCTTTGCTCTTCTGTCATAACACGTCTTGTACTTCACCTTGCTCTTCTGTTCATTCTCGTTGGCTAGTTCTTTTATCTGACTCAGATGATCCTGAATGGATGTTATGTAATGCACCACACTCGTTGGAGCTGACTGGTCATCGGTCCACTTCTGACGAAGCATCTGTAATGGTCCACGTAGTTGGCGTCCATAGAGTAGTTCTGATGTTGTAAACCCGGTAGTTGTACTTGGGGTCCGCTTCAGTTCTCCTAGCAAAAATGGTAGGGCCAAGTCCCACTGACCCTGCCATAGTTTTGAGGTTCTGCGGATCATGTTTTTGATGATTCCGTTGTGTCTCTCCATGAGACCATCTGTAGCTGGGTGGTAGGGAGTTGTGGTTATGCTCTGTACACCAAGAAGCCTGTAGAGCTCCTTCGACAACTTGCTCACAAAATTTTGGCCACAGTCCGTCAAAATATGTTCTGGCACTCCAACTCTGGTAAACATCAGCAGAAGCTGGTCTGCTATTGACTTACTATCAGTGAATCTTAACGGGAATGCTTCTGGCCATCTCGTGGCGTAGTCTACTACCACCAAAATAAAGCGATTTCCTGCTGCTGTTGTCGGTAAGTGTCAAACCATGTCCATTCCTATCCGCTGGAAGGGGACCTCTATGATAGGTAGCGGACGTAGGGGAGCCGGACGAGGCGCTTTCTTGTCTGCTCTCTGGCAATCAGGACATGCCTTACATAACTGCTTCACTTCGCTGTGCAGTCCAGGCCAGAAGAAGTCGTCCAGCACCTTCTGAGTAGTCTTATCCCTGCCCAGATGGCCGGGTCTGTGTGCTTAGGAGAGCACTAAAGACCGGTATGACCGAGGCACACAGAGTTGCAACATTTCCTCACCCAGCCTATCTCGGGCTCTCTTGTACAGCAACCCTTCTTGGATGACGAACCTGTCAACACCAGTATTGGCCTTCTCCCTCCAACTGGCAAGTGAGTCATCCAACTCCTGATCTTGATAGAGCTCCTCAGCGGAGACATCCTAGTGATGTCCTGGTCTGCCTGCAATATAGTCAGCCCTAGCCTTTCATCGGCTAGCTCTGCTGTTCGTTTTCTGCTGAGACTGGGGTGCTCTCGTAGCTAACGTCACTTTTGCTTCAGCCAGACTGTCTGAGTCATCTGTGTCAGATTCTTCTCCAGCTGCATGTGCAGGGGGAGTTAAGGAGTCATCAAAATCTTCAGAGACATCACTGTCATCACCCAAGCTGTTGTGCTCATCAGGCAACTCATACTTGGCTCTTCTATCTGAATCAAATGGACAGTCTTCATCTTCACTCTCCTCACTGTCATCTTAGTTGTCAGACTGCTGATCTCTGTGTTTGGATGAGAGTTCTTGGAGTGGCTCTGTCTTTTGGCTTCTCGTGTGTACCATCCCGATGAGGTCATCATAGAGCAACCTCTGCCAATCTCCCATAATTCTGGGACGTCGCATCCCAGTAATGCGTCATAGCACAAGTCATCCGCCACAAGCACTTCCAAATCATGTTCTACTCCGTCTACTCTGACGCTCGTCCTTGCCAGTGGGAAAGACTGCTGGATACCGTTGAAACTTCTGGCTACCTTGTGCTCTCCAGTGTAAGAGTTGAGGTCAACCAGTTCTCTTCTAACCACTGTTTGGGTAGTTCCCAGTATGTTTTTGCATGACTGTCCTCCAACTGATCCACATACGGTGGCTCTTCTGTCTACGTTAGATTCCACTAACGCCAGCTCTTGTTGCTGCATCAAAGCACCTACCCAATTCACCTCTGTCTTTGGCCTGACAACTGCTGGTTTGTTGTGGCATTCAGCGGAGTCTGCCCTGCCGATCAAACTTGGGCTGTAGTTTCCAGCTGGTGCCTGTCTGGTCTTTTTCTGAGCCGGCACGACTAAAACGATTATCCTTGGGGTAGTCTCTAGGTTGGTCACGACTAGGACGTACATCGCTCCTGTCTCTCCTGTCGGTCCTGTGGCTGGCAGGTCTGTCTCTGCCAGTCTGATCCGCAGAGGGACACATCTTTTCCTCCTTTCGATGTAGCTTCCATGCTGCCCGATCTGGTTCGTGGACAACATCATAATTCCAGCCTCTCACAGACATGAAATCATCTGCCACAGTAACTGATTCTTTCATCGTCTCGGTCTTCCGATCCCGCACATGAGTGAGGAGTTGTCGGGGCATACTTTTCACGATGGCATCTTCTGCAATGAGGTCGGCTGCTTCTTCTACCATCTGCACTTGGTCAACCATTGCCTCGCCAAACACTTGCCTCACTCTCCTGCTGTCGACCACGTCTCTCCCGGTTGCCATCTAAGCTGATCCAACCTTGAGCGGTAGGTTGCTTGAGTCACCCTGAAGTGACAGTAGAGAGCTTCTTTTATCACATCATAATTCCATCGACTGTCTTCATCCAAGCTGATGTAGACTCTGTTGGGTTGCAGTTCAAGTAATGGAGCCAGGTACTTTGTCCACTCTTCTTTTTCTGATCTATATGTGGTCATGTGCGCTTCAAATGAAGCAAAGTACGTTTCCACGTCTTCGTCAGCCTTCATTGGCCTGAACTGCTCCACCTTTTCTCTTCTTCCGCTCTCATCCGATCGAGTTGAATGGCTGGAGTCATCTAACACTCCTGCTCCTGTTGCACTGGTCCGCTCCAACAACGCTTCCAATCCTTTATCTCTCTCAGCTTCTCGTTTATCCTCTCTTTCCTTTTCATCTTGTCTACGTCGTTGTTCTCTTTCCCATTCCGCTTCTCTTTCTTCTTTTCGGATCTGAGCTGCTTCTGCTCTTCTTTGTTGATCCCGCTTGTCCATAAGTTCAAACAGCTGAATAATATCTGAAGTTACTGATGCTTTGCTCTCACCAAGCTCATGCTGATGAGCCTCCTCCTCCTGTCTCGCTTGCTTGGCATCTCTGTATATTTGACGACCCCTTTCCCAATTCACTTGATCACTGACACCTTACCCAATTCACTTGATCACTGACACCTTACCCAATTCACTTGATCACTGACACCTTACCCAATTCACTTGATCACTAGTCACCAACACTCAAACACTTGCACTGTTTCTCTGTAACGTTGGACGATCTTCCTGGCCTTCAACGGCTGTTGGCAACGATACAAACGAACAATGTAACTGAAATGCTACGAGTTAACTTGTTGTATGTCTAACAAGTCTCGGACTGCTATTCGAGGTTAGCTAGCACTGCTTCTTTAGCTAAACCACAATTCGCTCCTACTGTCTTACTGTCTGTTCTGTAGCTAGAAGCGACGGAAACTGCTGTCTGTAAACGAACAATTACTGTTACGGCTAACAAGATAGCTGACTGCAAATCTGTTAGAACTTCTGTGGATGTTCCTTACTAGGGTAGCTATAGCTTCAAGCTATCTCAGATGGCTATCAGGTTCGGGACTGCGGGTACTGAACTCCAACGATCCCACCACTGCCACCAGTTGTCACAGGGCCAACTCCGTAGTCGGCCTGTGATTGCCGACTGCTATCTGAATCGGTTCTGATCTGCCCTACTCTGTCCCGATATGCTGCCACCAGGTTGTTCACAACAACCACAGACTGTCTCTGGTTAGGTATACACTAAAACTTATCATCAAGAACAGACATTCACAGAGATACTGATGACTACACAAAAAACTGGTCAGAACTCAACTGGTAAGCGGTTGCACCCTCGTGGTGGCTGAGCTTAATTACTCTGACCAACAAGGTAGGTGGCACCACAATGACAATGATACATGTAACCACAACTGATCATGTACAGATAATTTTGATAACTGTTTCTTACATAATGTTTGATGAAGGATCTTAGCTGAGGCTGCATCAACCTCAGCTACTGTTCATCGGGTGGGGCAGATAGTCGCCCTGGGGACAATTAAAATAAATGAGTAATGTATAAAACCTCACATACTGTCCACAGACCTAATAAAGTCGTCAAACTTTCCAGAGGAGAGCGTGCTCCACAAGTCATGACATGATATTTTTTAGCTAGGTGAATATTGCATAAAATACACTGGCAGTCATCACCCACCTCATAACAGTCCGTATGTATACACAATTTATGATGAAACCCATGGATGGTTGCTCATGTGTAAAGATGTCTTGTCTTTTGTCCTGGTCTTCTCCATTCATCAAAATGAAAAGTCGGCCCATTCGTGAAATTTGCAATGCAAAACTTCATGCCCCTCTCCTCTCTGTCTTCCATATAATCATTCCAAACTGAGGCCTCAAATTTCTCTCCTACTCTCTGCAGATCATCACATAGCCATGAGGTGCACACCATTTCATGCACAGCTGTCGAGGATGCAGGTTGATGGACAACCAGGGCTCTTTTTAGAAATACAGACTTGACTTTGTCGAGTACAATTAGATGTCTGGCAGAAAGATATATACAAGGATATCACGTCCATAAGATAATTCACAATCGGGAAAATTTTCATCGAGTAGATCTCAAGTGCAGTTGCTATGCTTACAAGTGATAGCTCTTTCATTATGGCAATCACAGAGAGTGCCTTCTGTTTCTTTTTCTGGATGTGATCAGTGAATGTGAGGCGAGACTGCATGGTTAGACCAAGATATTCATAGCTTCTGACAAATTCTATAGGGTGATTCCGATATATAACTAAATCCTTTCTGGAGAGCCTGCCACCTTTTCGAAATTTTATGCACTTTGTCTTCTCTGTCTATGTTTACTTCCATTTTATTCAGGTCACACCAGAGAGTTTAACCATTGTGGCTTGAATGGTTGTCAGGTTTGCTGAGTAGAACACAAGATCGTCAGCATAAAAGGAGAGCCCTATATCATCTGACCTGAGGGTATCAGCTAGATCCGAAATGTATAACATGAAGGCAGTCGGAGAGAATGAATCTCCTTGTGCAACCCCTCTATGTTGCCTGATGGGATCAGAGAAACAGGTTCCATCATAGATACGAAATTCATTCCATTTAAGTAGACTATGTATCAATCCTAATATCCGACCTTTGATGTTGAATTGCTCTCTGAGTTTGTGTATGAGGATTGATCTATTAACATAGTCAAAGGCTTTTCTGAAATCCACGAAGACTGCATAGAGACACCCTAGTTTCCTGCTGAGCTCCTTCACGCGTTAATACACTGGTTCTCGTGTGCTTTTGTGCGGTTGGAACCCGTGTTGCTCTGGAGGGAGGAGATGGAAAATATGTCTTCTAAGTCTTGATAAGGGAGGTCATGACTTTCATTGGCGAATTGATAAGTGCTATTCCACGGTAAGAATTGGGTGAGAGGGGATCCCATTTCCCTTGTAGAGGGCTTTGAGAGTGCTCTTTCTCCAGGGGGTAGGTACCGTCATAGTAATCAGGCAAAGATTGAGGATGTCAGTCAAAAAGGGAAGCACCACTGGTAGTGCCTGCTTCAGGTGTTCGTGACATAGGCTATCTGGACCAGGTGCCTTCTTGTTGGGCATTCTGACCACCACTGTCTGACTGTCTCCACCTCCTTCACCAGAAATAGTTGGTTGTACCAGTCATCTTGTTCTTCAAGAACTGTCCACTGTGTAGGTGGAGGTGGAAGGTCAGGTGGTTCATGCTCCGATCATACAGAATTTGAAAGTGATCAACCATACTTCTGGTATAACGAGAGAGGTGATAGGATCTGATAAAAGGGACCTTTTGTAGAAAAAACAGTTTTGTGATATAACCAAAAATATTCTAGCAGTCGTACTTTGACAACAAAAAAATCATTGTATTACAGGTATCTACTATCCTTTCTCTACCTCTGTGTGAAGTTTTGAGCCTTCTGCTTGCTTCCTTATATGCAAGCGTGGGGTTAGAAGATGGCTGGTCAAGCGCGGATGGACCTACGTTTGTATGTAACGCCAGGGCAATTAGATTTTTTTTTTTTTTTAAGGATGTACAACAACAATACAGACACTAACTACAGACAATAACAAAGGTATAACACAGCAACAAAAAAATTTATGGCGGTACTAGGCCATCAGGTTAACAGTTCTCAAGTGGTACCTGGCCTTCAGCAGATGCCGAGGACAAGTTTTCCTCGTTGACTGGTTGCCTAAAAGAAGAACGTGTGCCTCGTATGCACATGATGGCAGAACGAAGGATTGCGAAGCTCAATCGGCATCTTAGCCATCCCATAACCACAGAGTATGGCATTTCTCGCTATGTGAGATCATGTCTGCCAGGCGTTTATAGAAAATAGTTCCTTCTCGTCCCATACTGCCAGTTGTTGCGAATACCAATGGGGTGAACACACCATGCTCCACATTCTGAACTCGCTGGTTGTATTACCTTTTCTTTGCAGCTTCATGTTGCTTGTAGACAGCAGCTACGTCTCTGGAGCGATAACAAGGAGCATTAGGGTGAAAAACCCTCACATCAAAATATGCATCCTGTGATAAATTCCAAAAAACCACGAGCTTTTACGTCTAAACGTGCCTCCGCACTGACAATGGCAGATCTGTGGGAAAATGTTTCACCACTCAGAGGTTGTAAGGGAGGCTCTGTTGCTATGTTGTGGCACACCTCTGTTAGTAATTTGGCAGTCATGTCTCTTATTTCATTGTGCCTCAAAATTGGAAAACCACCCCTCTTGCAGGTCATGGCATGATTGACTGAGAATGATGATCCACAGATGCACGATTTTGGAGTGTTCCTTATTTCCCAGCCATAGTGAAGATGTAGTGCATCTCTAAATTCTCCTTTGTTTAGGAAGAAGCCGTGCTCATCAATTGGCAGAACAGTCAGCCAGGAGGAGGAACCCTTTTCTTTGGCGAGTGCAATTTGTCTTTTTTGGCAATTGCGAGGGTACTGTCAAGGGTACTTGCAAGACGAATGTCTCTCAGGTGATTGGAATTTCTGATATTCTCCCTTGCTTGAGTCCTTCATCAGGGTTCACGTTATCATCCAGGTCTTGGGTAGTAATTAGATTCACAAGAGGTGTTGTCAGAGTAACAGAAGCCTGAAAGGACGACTGAGAGCTAGTAGATGGGTTCAAAATACCCAGACCACTGAGTCTTGATGGTAGAGCGAAGATCTCTCTTTCAGTATTAGAGCAAGGAGGACGTCCTGTGAGTGCAGGTATAAGTAGTTGGTGGATTGCTTCCTCCAGTGGTTCTAGAAGGTTCTGAATATCAGGTATTGTCCTTGTGATAAACGACCAGCGGCTCATTTCACCATGAACAAGTGCTGAGTAAACTGCATGAGGCTGGGTTGATGCAATATCAGCTAATACTCGAACCTCTTCGGACCAAGTCTTCACTTTGTCGGCGACATATTCTTCTCTGAATTATTTAGAGCCAATTACTGCTCCTAGATGACGAGTCCCACCAGTAGTAATGTGTATGTTCGTGCCCTCGAAGATGGATTTTGCACGCTCCACGAATTCTGGTTTAACAACTAGATGGGTCTTACAGCTTTTAGGAAAGTAGCCATACTTGGGCCCAGAAATGGTAATGCGATCCCACCACTTCTTCAGGTTTGCACAAGTGCCTGCGCCTGTGGCATCATCGGCATACCATACCTGTTTGGTTTCGGGGTTGTTTTCGTTAAGTTCTCTGATGAGAGGAGAAATGGCTATGGCATACATTACCATGGCTAGTGGGTCTCCCTTGGTTGTCCTTCACTGGAAATGATTTCACCACCCCCTGGTATAACCATTCGCACCGGATCACGATATGAGTTAATAAGAACACTAGAAAATTGATACTGATATTGTGAAGAGCAGCAGATCTGTTGATCGAATTAAATGCATTCTCGGTATCTATCAGGAGCGCCCCTTCAGTATCTTGACTTGCAAAAATGAGTCTCATGGCATGGATGGCTGCTTCACAGCCACCCACCTGGCCTGCACACACTTGCAGGGGGCTGGCAGCATCCTGAATGTCTGTGGACAGGGTCCACAGGATGGCTTTGGAGATAATTCTTCGAGGCACCTCTCCAATGCCGATTGGCTTCACTCCGGGACACTTGTCTAAGGGTATTAGCCGGCAGGCTACGAAGGTACTGAGACCCTTTGGATTTACTAGAGAGGTGCAAAGTCTACGGCCAACAGCATCCAGAGACAAACAGAGGTACGAGCTGCACAGTCTGCGCCAAGCGAATGCATCTAGGCCTGAGAGACCAGCTGCACCATTGGTTTTGAGTGCGGCCTTTAGGATCAGGTCAGCATTCAGGCTGTCGAAGATGATTGGGTTGGAAGTCTCAGACTGTTGATCCTTTGGCAGGAGTATATCTGGTGAAGGAGCTTTGCTTGGTGGATGTTTGCTGATAAGAATATCACGAGCTGTGCGCTTCTCAGTGTCTGCGCCCACACTGATTTCATCATTTAGGTTCAAAACTCCCTTATCATTGCTCATAGAAAGGGAATTTAGGGCACCCTTCACGTTCCCATGTTTCATCTTGTTGGCAAAACTTTGGGCAAGTTTGGATTTATTCAAGGAAGGGTGATTGGAACTTAAACGCTTTTGGATGCACTGACCTTCACTCAGTAATGTTTCCACATCCCCAGAGAGCCATAGGTCAAGACGTCTTAGTAGATGACCCGCTCGATCTTTAGCCTTACTATTTCTTGATGGTTTCTGAAGTAGAAGTTGTTGCAGAACAGCTATTCCTTTCATAGCAATGCATTCTAAACATGAGATGTCAGCATAAGCTTGTAGAAGGCGGGCTAACTCCTGCACAAACTTCTTTCCTGCTGCCCCGGACGGTGGCAGAAACAGGTTGGGTTTCCAGTGTATTACTTGTTCATATGCTAAACAAACATCCTGGTAGAATGATTCCCCACCCTTGGACCCCCACACAAAGTTAGCATCTTGTAAAGCTGGCAGTGGCCAACTTACAGTTCGTGGATGTGATGGAGAGGAGGAAGGGGCTAGGTGTGGATTAATTAGAAGGTCTGAGGAGAACTGATCGTCCAGGGTCTGTGAAGGAATAGGACTCGAAACATTGGTTTGTGTCACGGCTGTTGTGACTGGAGGACAGGCACAACGGCGATGGTAGTGGAGCTGTGTGGATAGGCAGTGACTGTGATGACGACGGTGGTGTGGCAAGTATCGTGTTCTCGCACTTACCGAGGCGACTAGGAAGACAGTTTTGGCAGGTTGCCAGCCTTTAAACATGCACAGTTCCCGGTTTTGTTGCATCTACAGCACGCCATTCGTGCCGTTAGAAAGGGGAAAGTCCCCCATTAATGCGCGTTAAAAAGAACTGTTTGTGAATAATGGGTGCACAGGAAGCTGCAATCTATTTACTGATGAAATTCTCTCCCAGAGATCAGCAGTCTCTCCTGGAGGTTATTGGTGACTACTTCACATCAAACAGAGGTTGTGACAGTGACTCAGACAGTGACTCTGAGAATGAAGAAGCAGGTATGTATACATGCAAACTGTAGTACTAATACATAATGAAAGGTAGAAATAACCATAGTAAAATAAGTAATAAGAAAAGTAGTAAAATATGTAATAAGTAAAGTAGTAATGATGGATCCATGGTTACACTTATAGGTAATTATGCGGTTGAGACGGACAGACTTGAGCCAGCGATAACTCAAACTGGAGGGAGTGAAGATTGTATGATGAGCAACAGGATGATCCAGAGTTGACCAATGATGAACAGGTGCTGGAAGCAATGTCACACTTGCCGGCAGTTAGAGAATCTGATGTTCGGTATGTGGACACTCAAGAAAAAGAGCTGGTACACCAGTTCATGACCAGTGGCTATGGCTGCTCCCACTTCAATGGCAAGCAGTGCTCCACACAGTTCGCCAATGACTATGTGTCACAAACACGAGATTCCTGTCTTGAGTTTTCAAATAATGAACTTGATATGGTGATTCTTGGGCAGTTGCAGGCAGTTTGCAGTGTTGATGATGATGTTCACCGTTGGCCTTACCCTGCAGGGATAACAAGGAAGTATCAAAGCTTCAACTACATTCATCATGGCAAGACAGTCTGTTCCAAGTTCTTTACATTTGTGAATGCTATGGGTATGAAAAGGATGAATCAAACATTTCAAAGAAAGTGGAATAACCCCACGCATACATGGCAACACACACAGACGCCCAAGGCATTCTCTTACCACTAAAGACATAGAGCTTGTATTCAGGTTCCTCCTGAGCTATGTGGAGCAACATTGACTTCTCCTTCCAGGCAGGGTTCCAGGTACAGTAGGAGTGACATCAAGCTCCTCCCATCCAGTACATCTAAAAGGGGGATTTGGAATTTTTACAGAAGTACTAAAACATCACATAATGTGGCTGTAGCTTACAGTACTTTTTGTAGACTATGGAGGGAGTTGCTACCATCTACCATTGTCAAGAATCTAATGTCGGACTTGTGCTGGCAATGCCAGCAAAATAGCACCGCCATTCTTCGTGCGACCAACTGCCAGGAAAGTGAAAAGTCTCGGATGATCCAGGTTGCAGAAGAACACCTGAGAGTGGTCCACATGGAAAGGTCCCTGTACAAAAGTTCATGTGAAGAATGCCAACAATCTGTCCGAGCACATTACTTAGTTGATTGCAAGTTGCAAGCACCAACTCCTTCTTACTACAAATTCAGTGGACATCAAGGTACATCACAGTTTTGACTATATATGCACAGCAAATTCATTTCCCCTCTGACCCACTTCAACCAAGCCATATATACTTTTTGACCCCAAGAAAATGTTGTGTTTTGGTGAAGCATTACCTCGACAAGTGAACTTTTTAACTGATGAGGCAGGAGATTGTGGTAAAGGAGCCAACACCGTCATCAGCCAACTTCACTATTTCTTCAAAAATCATGGCCTGGGTGAAAAAGAGGTATTCTTGCATGCTGACAATTGTACGGGGCAAAAATAAGAACAGTTGTATGGTCCAGTACCTTGCCTGGTGTGCACTCACTGGCCAACATAGCGAAATCACTCTCTCATTTCTTGTTGTTGGACATACGAAATTTGCACCTGATTGCCTTTTCAAACGCCTATATCGAAGGACCAAAGTGGGAAAATTGAGCGACATTGAAAGGGTAGTGAACGACTCAGCAGAATGTAACGTAGCTCAGTTCGTATCGCATGAGGATGGAAGTACCATAGTGCCTAACTACAACTGGACAGACTTCTTCACTCCACATTTCAGAAAGGCAGTTGGCATCAAAAAGTTGCACCATTTGCACTTCACTTCGTCAGAACCTGGGGTGTGTTATGCCAAACAGAGAGCGGACACACCACCAACTCGGATCCAACTCCTCAAGTCTGCATGGAAACCTGATGGGGGGAGTGAACTTCCATCTGTTATTCAGCCAAAGGGATTGTCACGAACGCCAGTGGTATTTGTATGATCAAATCCGTCCTTTCTGCCCAGAGAATGATCAGAACATCACGTGTCCAATGCCAACAGTGGCAAAACCAATAAGCAGACAAGGAACCCCTGTATATACCTGTGGATGCTGTCACAGCTGCTAACAGTCCTCCACGAGCACATCCTCCACCAGCACATCCTCCACCAGCATATCCTCCACCTACACATCCTCCACCAGCAAAGCAAGAGGGTGTGTCGTACTTGCAGACAAGCTGGTCACAACAGCAGATCATGTCCAAACAAATAATTCTTCATACTTCGTATATATTGCTCAGTTTATGCTTCATACTATTTATACTTAACTCAGGTCAAAACTACACTCTAGCCTGTCATTCATTGTAGCATTCATATTCCTTATACATAACTTGTGTCTAAGGGGGGTCGCTTGCATTTTTTAAACTTTTTTAATATTTTTACTTGTGGTTACAACTTTAGAGCTCCGTAGATTCTGCAAATTTCATGGTATGGACTTGATATATAGCTCAAAAGATAGGTCTCTCTGTGTACTCTCTTTTGATACTAAAATATGTTTCATAGGTATATACAAGTTACTAGACCCTAAAGTGGAGGGACCTCAAAAACCTGAATCCCTGCAACCTCCGCCAAAATAACTCCAGATTTGCTGAAATTGGTACGAGTGGCTAGAGGAAGCCCTAGAGCATGCAATGATTAGGCGTAAAATTTTTAGTACATGGTTGAGCGCGCGGGTGGAAAATTGATTACGTTGAAAATCAATGAAATGAACAATATGCACTCTATAAAAAATGGTTATATCTTCTGATACATGTACTATATACTTGCTCTGAAACTTGAAACTCAACCTGCAGACACATTATAAACACTTTTGGGCGGAAATATTTTTTTGGAAAAAATATAATAATTATATACATTTCAGCACTCTTCCCCCCTTAATTAAATGAGGACAAACGTCTGAAACAAATTCCAGTTCTGTAGTATAGTCATCATTTTTTTTGCTGCCTTTAGCAATTTTAGCAATAGATCTTTGACATTCTTTAAAATGGTATAACCTGGTTGATTAAACATTTCTTTAGTGCAGCTCACACATATCGAAACATTCTGACCCTTCCTCGTACCTAGCAGGAGCCTTTCATTTACATGGTAAACAGGTTCGTTTACTTCAAGTTCCTCTTGTATAGTAATAATAGATTTTGCCAAAACAAATCAAAGGCCTCAACTTGTTGTAATGTTTCCATGGTCAGCTGAGAAATCTGTTGACCCACTGAAGCAGTTAAAAAATGCATAGTTTTACTAAGGTTATCAGTAAACATTCTCTCCAACAACAAATAATTTCATAGTAGACTGTGCCCCAATGATTCGAGCCCTAGTTTCGCGAGTCCTTAACTATTCCCTGGTCTTAACCCAGAACTCGTGAAAAACATTATAATTTAGCCGAACACTCTCCAGAGAACTACCTCTTTAAGTCTTATGGTTGGTCCATCATGTGGGACAAAGGGTTCTAAATCTTGGTGATTCAGGTGCTACTTCTGCCTTTACTTTCTCAAAAAGACCACCTTGCCTCGGGGAATTGTTGCCATAGTGTTGGATTTTATCCAACCTGTTTGGATTTTTGACCCTTAATTTTTCTGTTTGGATTTTATCAATAAATGTTTGGATTTTTCATCATTAGAAAATTGTTTGACATTTCATGCATATCAGACCATGTGCAGCCTATTTCAAAACCGCTCTCTTTGGTATTAGCTGATTTTTGGTCACCTGGTCAGTGCAGGAATATTCATGTGGTCACCTGGTCTGTGCAGGAATATTCCTGCACTGTACTGTGTTCACCCAGGTCTGTACAGGAATATGCCTGCAGAGCCAGAACCCTTTGATCTATGTGCATGCTCATGCATGAACTATCTGGTTGGGTATTTAAAGCCTGATTTGTGCAAGAGTTATAATCTTTCACAGTGAATTTCGCATCTTCAGAACCCAGTACTTCAAGGTTACCAGAAGAAGATTTTTCAGATATGGATTCTGACTCTGATAATGAGGTTTCACAAATTGACATTGACAGTCAAATCTCTACATCTATCGGGTCTAAGTCTGCAAAAAAGCGATTGTGTGTCTATCGTAGACAGTATGCAAAGACTTTCCCATGGGCCACAGCTTCGAGAAAGGGATCTTCTTTTGCCTTCTGTATGAAGTGCTCTCGTGATATAAACCTTGGAAGAGGTGGTACTAGAAATCTCAGGAGACATCAGGAAACGAAATTACACAAACACTTAGAAAAAGATGGTGTGGGTGTCTGCCTCTACTTTGGGCCAATAAGAGAGCAGTCTGTAATCCGTGCAGAAGTACTCTTCGCATATTTCCTTGGAGAGCACCATCTTGCCTTTCAATTGGGAGATCATTGTATATACCAAACTGTTCAAGTTGATGTTTCCTGATTCTTCTATTGCTAAAGACTTTAAGTGCAGTCGTAGTAAAGCAACAACTGTGTTGAAAGTTATTGCCCAGGATTGTTGGAAAAACATTTCCGCAGCAGTTAGAGAGACTAAATACTTCAGCCTCCAAACTGATGAGACAACTGATATTACCGTAACAAGCTGCTGTTATGCTTCGATTCTTCGATAACACCCAAGCATAGGTGAGATGTGTCTTCTTTGCCCTAGAGAGTGTACAGAGGGCAACTGCAGAGCTGCTATTTAACGCAAGAATCCACTACCCTCCTTTATGATAATCTTGTTGGATTAGGTACAGATGGGGCCAATGTAATGTTGGGAGCACGAAATTCAGTGATGTCACGGTTACGATGTAAGCAGCCAGCTTTAGTTGCTCTTCATTGTCATTGTCACATAGCAGCACTAATAGCAAATGAGGCCTGCAAAGGAGGCTGCGACAGTTTGAAGAATTTCAGAGTTTTGTGGAATGCAAGCCACACAAGTTGTTAAAAGTATGCCAAACATGATGGCTCAGCCTTGAAGCTTGTGTAAATCGTCTTATTGAGCCTTAATTCTCATACTTTCGAAGCACTGAGGATAAGCAGGCAGTAGTGAGAAGAGTAATTCTCATACTTTCGAAGCACTGAGGATAAGCAGGCAGTAGTGAGAAGAGTAAAAATTGTACTTGAAAAGCCTCTGACCAAAGCTTACTTTCTCTTTCTATGTTCTGCATTACCAATTGTTAATAATTTCAACAGGTACGTGCAGCAGCAATCCCCAATTCTTCATGTTCTCTACCAAGAGCTCGATGGCTTAAGGGGGTCGGATGGGCAAAAAAAGTATTTGAATGAAAAATAATTTTTTTCCCAGTTATATTATTGTCATAGCATTGGAATACTTTTTGCAGTGCTGAAATGCTCGTATTTTGCACACACACACCAATACAGCGAGTTATCGGGGATTCCTTCCTGATTTTAATTAGGGTTATTTTAATTTTTACCCCATAATTTGTTGTGATTACCTCCAACTTTGGAGCTCCATATTTTCTATATGCTTTATTGTATGAACTTGCTAAATAGCTTAAAAGATAGATCTCTCTGTCTGCTCTTATGTGATATTAAACATATTATTATAGGTATAAGTATGCTAAAGTTATATACAGTTAAACATCAGGCCCCAAAAAACTATGGGTTAGGTGGCTAGGTAAGGGTATTTCCAGAGTGGTTAGACTTGAAGTGCTATAAATTGAACCAAGGTTAGCTAAACCTGTACTCTTCAATTAGAGTGGGTTCATTAAGCTGGACTAGCTGCTAATGACCTGCCATGGCATGCTTTAGAAAAATTATTGTGTCGACCCCTTACCATATAAATTGTAAGGCCACTACAAACCTAAAGATAAGGTGAGTTATTCATGTTACAAGGGTGTTCATGTTACAAGGGTGTAGTTAAGGGATTGGGGGGGGGGGCTAACCACCTCCTCAGAATTAATAAGCTGTTACTGAGTCAGTGCAATGACGCTAGTATTGTTAGCAAGTCTCAGATGAAAAGACCATTGGTGGAGTAGGACGCTTGACAGACACCCTGATTAATCCTCTCCAAAACTACATGGAGATGCAACCAGGAAGAGTGTTGGGGATCTGGATAGAATGATCAAGTCTGTTCAAGCGACCCTACTCCACTTGAATTCCACTGACGAGAGACGCGGTCACCACCTTTGCTCAACTGGATAGGCCTCTTGGTGCAAATACCAAGTGGCTCAGGCACTGCATGAAGACTATCATCACAAGCACACACACATTCCAGAAGCCATTGTTAAGCTTTTGAAACCGATTTATGCCCGCCTGGGAAGTAGGGCACTTCTTGAGATGTTGCTAGGATGAAGAAGGCAAGATACAGGGCAACGGAGCGAACCAAAACTTTGAGGAGAAGGGCCAGGTGGGTGAGGAAAGGGTTTGAGGATCAGCAGCAGAGGAGTGGGAGTGTTATGTATGCTGCTGGCGCTTTGACACTGCTACCCCATGCCCTAGCAATCAGCCAGGACCTAGCAACCAGTCAGGACCTAGCAGGGGAACTGGCAAGCGACCCATGAATCGCGAGCCAGGATTGGAAGAGGAGAAAAAAACAGTTTAGTTACTCTTGTATGTGTTGTGTTCTGGTATATAGTGCCATAGTTTGTTGGTATGTGTCATTTTGGATGATTTTTGTCGGTATATTCCTCCCTTTTGAAACGTTTAGTTCAATGATTGAACTGCCTTTCTTATAATGCCTATTCCCGAATAGGGATTTTTTGGCCTTAGGACGGATCTCCCCTGCTTTATACTTGGAGTAAAGAGGAAATATTATATATATTCTGGTTCCTCTCAATGAGATCTACGTAATGACATTCTTAGTTTTTCATTTTAAGCAAGTATATTTGAATTGGCTTTAGAATAGTACAGAAAATATTTTTCATGACTAAAAAAAATCATTAAAAATCATCCAACACATCTTTTCACAAAAACTCCATGTAGTTGCATTCTTTGTACTTGCTAATTTCCTTGTAGTAAGTTGTGAAACCCTAAAGTAAACACTACTCCAAATATGGCTGTCCTGGCCAAACCACAAAAGGTCACTTAAGTCTGGATCAGTTGGAGCTGGGTGGCTGTCACAGTACCAGAAGGTAGTTCAGTGTATAGGTACACATCATACAAAATTTCAAACAAAAATTCCAAACAAGAGAGGAGTTATATTTTTTTTGTTTTTTTTGTTTTTTTGCCCATCCGACCCCCTTAATACGAACATTTCTGTTGCAGTTCATGAATTCTGAGTACATGTGTGCTGCTGAACATGTTTCACAAGTGTGTATTGATAACTCAGAAGGTTTTTGTAGGTCAAAACACACTATCATACCTTGAAGAAGAGGATGAATTATCATTTGAAGATGTGAGAAAATTTAAGGAGACTATCCAAGCTTGGTGGATTGCTGCAGCCAAGGAAGCTGTCAAACGATTACCTATGAGTCACAAGTTACTCTCCAATCTCAAATGGCTTCAAACAGGCTTACAACAATACAGTATGGCTGGTCAGGTGCTTGCTGCAGCAGAGAGTGTTCCTCAGGTAGTTCAAGTTGGTGACAAACCCAGCCTTCAAGAGGAATTTACTGGCTGTCCAATAAAATCTGCAAGGTATTCCCCATCATCTTTCATCTTTCTGGTAATTTCCAGAGCAAGGTAATGTCAAGAGTTGTGCAACAGACACATGTTTGAGGGCATAACGAAACTCAAGAGGTGAAGGAATTGGCTTTCTGACTCTGATGAGAGAAAATAGGTTTTCCAGACAATCTTGTCCAAGTCTAGATGTGAGAAAACAAACAAATCCGTCCACTAAAAACTCCTTAGCTATATCAATAACAGAAATAGTAGACAAGATAAGACCTGTTTGAATGGGTTTCCATTCACCTCTCTTACCTACACGAAGACCTCGAAAAATTTCAACAACACCCTGAAGGAAGTTAATGGCCTCACTAAACTTGACAGGGTTCATTAGACTCAGAGCAGTGAGTGGACTTCTGCTAGTCATGAGTGCAAACCAGTGGCTTAGAACCTCTGTTAACCAAGCCGTTGTCAATAAATCAGGACTCTTGCCTTCTTCTTCCACCATATATTTCAGACATCATGACTAATAACACTTGTGGCGTTTGACACTTTCATTTTGTTAAAATGCTTGGCATTCAATGCCTTTTCTGTGATTTTTGGGGCCAGCTTTAAGGGTAAATTCTCTTGAAACTCAACAAGCTGAATAAAATGGTCTTTTCGCAGCATTGGTGTGTCAAGATTGTGCTTTTCAACAGTGTCAGCAGAGAGAGTAACAGTGTCATGGTTTGTAAATGAGGCTTTAATGTTCTTCATCAAATGGGGCACATCTGCCATGAAATAAAGATATTTTCCTGCCACTAGTGGGTGTTCAACCTTGTTGATACATCTTGTGCGATCACATGCGACACCAAAACTTCGCCACGTGGCTCTGTTTGAAGCACCCATATAATTATAAAGCTGTATTAAACATACCTCGCACAGTCTACTCTGCTGAGTCGGGATCCAACCAACACGGCTGACTTTTTGTTCCCAAATTTTCCTTCTGTTAGCATCTGCCTGAAAGCGAAACAGTCTAACTCCTCTCTCTGCACGGTTAGTGCACCCAACTGCACTACAGGACGGCATTCACGCTATTTGACTATTACGTCAGCTGGCGGTCCAAAATGGCTGCCGTATTACTTCAATCAATCAATCAATCTTTATTTTTATGTTCTATTAGACAATAGATTTTCACATAAAAATATTTACTTAAATGTGTTAATGTGAAGAGAAAACGAGAAAAAGAGGGGGGAAATAAACACATGAGAGAGGTATCGCTGGTTCAATAGGGTCATCCAGTTCATCGGTTATGAGTCAGTAGGTGTCTATGCAGATCAGTCTTGAAGGAAGTCGGTTTTGGCGAATCCTTGATGTACTTGGGGAGCTTGTTCCATGCTAACAACTATAGCTGAAAAATCCGGCAACCAAAATTCTAGCATTATTCATTATCATGGGCATTGTCCGATTGCATTGCTTTAGTCATTGACTTAGCCCTAGCCAACCCCTTGGCCCTAACCCTGCCCTGCCCTAATTCTTGCTGAAGCCACCAGTACAATATTGATGATGTCATCATGATGATGTAATGCTTTGATTAGACCTTGGGGGAACAACTGAAAAGTCACTTAGACCACTCAATCTACTTTCCCTACAGCATGCAGAAGCTGCACAGCATGCATGAGCTGCACAGCATGCATGAGCTGCACAGCATGCAAGAGCTGCACAAGCATGCATGAGCTGCACAGCATGCACGAGCTGCACAGCTGCAGGAGCTGTATAGCCTGATTTTGGGTTGATAGACATGGCAAACCTCAACCATTATAAAACAAAGTTGTACTGCTGTGGCAAAATAATTATGATGACATCATAAGTACCAGTTCTGGATAAGTAGTTTATGCCCAGGTCAGTGGCTAGGATTAGGGCCAGGGCAGTAGCTAGAGTTAGGGCCAGGGCAGTAGCTAGGGCCATGGTTCATTTTTAGTCCCATTGTTGCATACAACTGTGAAAGGTGGTCGATTTCATGTACCATCAGAGTCTTGACATTTCCAAAGTCGTTAGAATCTCGATTCTGTACCATGGAAGCTGGCTCAGTGTAGCATTGAACTGGTCTTTGTCGTAGTGTTTGAAAGAACGGAAGGTTATATATTCATTTGGTTCTTTTAGCTTCTTGTAATGATTCACCTCAAGGTATATAAGGTTGTGGTCGGCAAAGTTCTTAGGAAGAGTACCTGTAGCTACAATGTGCTCATCATTTGTGATGATAAGATCTATTAAGGATGCTGACCTAGTGATTCGCGTTGGTTCAGTAATTAGTTGGAATAGATTAAGACTATTGATCATGTCTACGATCTTCTTCTGTTCCCAACTCTCAGATAACATGTCACAGTTGAAGTCACCAAGGACATATATACGTCATGTGTATGTTTTTTGTTAATAAGTTGGCGATGTTCTGGTGAAGAATCTCAAACGCATCAGTTGCAGCTCCAGGATGCCTATATACCACTGAAGGATCTGTTTTTAGACAGTTTGGCTTCAATTGACATCATTTCAAGATCATTGTGTGGTTGGTGTGATAAGATTGATAGGATCATGATGTTCTTTTTTGTATAAATGCAGATGGACCCCCCACGCTTGATTCGATCACATCTGTTAACATTGTAGCCTATGATGTGTATAGCAGCATCAGGGATTGAGTCATCAAGCCATGTTTCTGATACACAGAGAAAGTCAGGTTTAAATTTTTCCATATGGTGCTTCAGTTCATCAATCTTTGGGAGTATATATAGATCTGGCGTTTATATGCTGAATTAGTAATCCACTCACTAATTTATTTCCCCGAGAGGTGGGGGGTGTTAGAATTTGGTTATTTTTGGGAGCTCTGGTTATTAGTTTTGCTGTGGAGGTAAGGGAGTTGAAGGGTCTGGCAGTATTTGGATTTTGTATATGTGGGGGGAAACTGTGGGTGCTGCAGCTGAAGGTAGTGAGAAGTATTATCCTAAATCTTACTAGATTGCTTTCACCTTTACAATTCTCAAGTTCCAGGGGGTCCCCTCACTCTGAATAACCAAAGGCCCCCCTCGCTCTGTTTTTTTTGTTTTTCTTTACATTCTTCTATATACTTGCTCCCTTATTTTTCCCAGTTCATCTTTAGACAAGTCGTCTCGTACACTAATCTTCTTGAAAATTTCTTCAGCATCTTTTAACTTCTTCAGGTGAATCATGACTTCCGGTCAAAGGCACTACTCTTATATATACAGGGACTCTAATCAAGTCCAACTCCGTGAGGGGGGACTCGCTTCTCGCCAATTGATCAAAATTGAGTAAGCAGAATGTTTATCTTGAAAGTCACCTGGGCTGGCGCAGAGCAAATTTGTTTATGACTGATGAAATGTCAGTAGGAATGTTTTGACCCATTGTTGTACGAAGGAAAGTTTTCGTTACAGTAAAAGAACGTTCAGAAGAGCGGGCTAGTCACTGGCAAGGTGCATAAAATAGTCTGATGTTTGAAAATATTGAACTAACACTACAAAGAGCAGCTGAAGATGTCACAGGTAAGCAAGATAGCCCATAAGAAGCCTTCCATTCCTGCCATTTTATGTGCCAACAATGCAACTCGCTATGAAAATTGGGGGAGATGTAATTGATAAAATTCAGGAACATTGTCTTTGTGATGCTGGTAGACACAAAGTCTAGGCAAGGAGCCAAGGATGGCTGTATACTACTACTCCGACACATTTTCTCAATAGTGTTGAACTATTGATAGTGTAATCATGTGTTTCTAAAATTCTCCTAACATCCTGCCAAGTTACAGTCACATTGACAATTCCACCTACTGACTCTATATTTTGCTTCAGCCTGGAGACTGGAGGTCAAGGCTTGGATATGGACCAGCATTGGCGATAACTAATAACTTTAAAGCTAGCAGCTCTTGCTGGTAGGCCTTCAGCACCCTCTCATCCTTTGTACATTATTTGGATGCTATTATACAGTGCTGTAAAATCATATAATATAATAATAACTAAGGAAATCTGTTGTGCTAATGCTATATAGCAAAGGTGTTCTGGCATCAGTTATTGAATCTGCAGACCAGTCAGTAGTACCATGTGTTTTCCATGCATGCCACAATATATTATATAGAAGGATAAAGGGACTGGATAAGGTTGAGAGTATCTAGTCACACTGAACCCCAGTTCGGCATAGGTCTTGAACTTGTGAACTGCTGAGCCTGGTTGTGCATCATCAATGGCAGAATGCACTGGTGTTTTGGATGAGCATCAAAATACATAAAAACTCGACCTAGAATACCATGTTACAAATACTTGAAGTTTAGAGGCAACTATTTTGTGGTAAATAATACCTCGAATTAATTCATCCATAACTTTTTGGTAGCTACATCCACCTATGAAACTGATTTTGGCACCAAATTGATCTGTTTAATGGTATCAATTATAAATGATATTGTAGGTATATATACTATAGGCTGAAGTTCTAAGGTCACCTGATATACTATCTTTAAAATATTTCTAGTACTTTGGCTGGTCTACACTGGCCATAATTCATGCTATGGACTGATGAATAACACAAGATAAGCCCATTACAGAGTTTTTGTAATAACACTGCATTTAATTCCCAATATATATAACATTCTCAATTCATGTCACATAACTTTCCAACACATGTTCACACAAATTTACACAAATTTCAATAATACTTCCAAAAATGAGCATAATGAGCTTAGTACAATATTCTATATAAAATTTGCTTTCCAATGGTACAAAAATTATAGGGAAACAAATAAAAATAGCTTCCTTTAAAGAAAAAACAACATGTATTGAGAAACAAGCTGTTAAAGTAGTGGTAACCACAACACCACATTCAAAGTCAACTCTGTTTCATAGTTCTTCAAAACTGACCAGGGCCATAGGTATATAGGCCGTTCACTTATTATTGCCATCTCCTCTGCTGCCACTCTTGCCACTCTTGTAGCTGCCTTCCTCTTTCTCCTCCTTTTAGCCACCTCCTCCGCCGACTTCTGGTGAGCCTCCTTGCATCAGCTGCCTTAAAAAAATTCTGATCCGAGAGCCAGGTTCTATACCAATTTGCTGCATCGGACGTCCCATTCCCATGCCCTCATTAAAAATCATGACAGCTACATTTACACCGCTAAGGTAACTGTAGGCATTGACAAAAATTCTGTTTTACTTGCTTTGGACCAGACAACTGAATTAAATGATTCGTTTTGATTCCCTAAGGAACATCTCCTAAGGAACATCTACTTAGATCCTTATTAGCCAATTTCACAAAAACAGGCCTAATGTATTTTGCCAAATCTTTAGGGATCTCGGGCGAATCAGGAGGAGTAATGCAATTAGCCAAGGCTCTATTATACTTGCACCAACGGTCTACACCCTCAGGGCAAAATCTATGCTCTGGATGGGCATCAGTGGACATACAGCGAAAGAAAATTGCATCAATCACACGTGTCATAGCCTCTATATCTCCTGTGTTGTTACGAATAGCCCCTCCATAATAAACATTCATTGCCTTTATTGATTCATCTGTAAACTGGCCAATAAATTTAACTTTATTACCATGCTCATCTCGAAGCCCCACCTTTTTAAACTTTGTAAGAGCAGCCGACATTCTCTTATGTACATGACCAATACATGTACACTCATGTTTTACTAGTTTCACATCTGGGCCATAAAGTTCAATTTCCAATAACCGATTAAAAGCTTTAGAATCTCCATCACTTATAGTGGTGGTATGTACATGACCAATACATGTACACTCATGTTTTACTAGTTTCACATCTGGGCCATAAAGTCCAATTTCCAATAACCGATTAAAAGCTTTAGAATCTCCATCACTTATAGTGGTGGTATACCGAAGCTTATTTTTTAGCAACAGAGCGCTTCCACATTCGCACAACACCTTCGACTCCATGCTATTTGAGGATCCCCTCATAATTAACTTCACAAGCGGATTTATGCTCATCAAACCATTCACTGAACTCCCGTAACTTCATGCCCATAGATTCCCTCATTGAACAAGCTGAACAGTGCTTGCAAAGGACTTCACAGTCAAGGATTTGGCCCGTTTTCCATGACGCTACTACAACTACACCAATTAAAGACACGTTTCTGCCATGTACCATCAACAGTCACAATAGTATCCACTACTTCAAGTAATGGCTTGCCTTCAATGTGATGGATGTTGTCAGCTGCCCACTGAAAGCTACTTTCAGCAATTTCCTTACTAGCATCACAAATATCCTTATTATATTATGATGAAAAGGAAGCTGGAGCGAGGGGTGGGGGCATACCTAAACAAGCTGTTATAGAATCTAGTGTAGTCCTTCCCGAACCAATCATCCTTGCACCTAGAATAGCAGCCTTGTTGAAAGATGTGGCTTCAGCCGTCAATGGATTGGACACTAATGCCAACTACAACTATGGTTAGAACATATAAAACCAATCCTTGTAACTAACCCTTTCCTATCACCGAAGCTTTCACTGATCTCACGGGGAGACTGGCAGTACTTACACTGGGCTATTTCCTGCAGGGCAGCATTTAGTAATTCTAATTTTATGGCACGATAGCCAGCCTTCTCCCTCCCAGCCAAGAATCGGATTCAATTCTATCACCTGATAGGCCACAAGAACTGGGGGAAGATGCAGCTGTAACTAAGAAGGAGGTTGAGGTGGATGCAGAGGAGAAGGAGGTTGAGGTGAATGTAGAAGAGGCAGTCAATGTAGCAGAGTCAGCAGCTAAAGTCAGCTTCTTGGGCACTGTCATGGCTGGTGTGGGACAGTCTCCTGTATTTGGAAGTCCATCTGTGGATTGTCCAGGTGCAGTAGCAATAACATCCTATATAGGGTAAAGAAAAGTTCACAAAAGTTCACAGTCAAAATTAGCTATCTGCATGGACAAAAATAACTTTAGCAATGTTACTAGCCATAGGGGTCACGCTATCTAGAACTTACCCGAACAGGAGTGGAGAGACTGGCCCATATCTTTGGCTTCTCTAGCTCTCCTAGCAATTGACTTGCTCATCCTGTAATACTTCTTTGGATGCATAGTGACTGTGAGGAAGCAAACAGTCGATAGAGTACACGCGAACGGTGAAGCATGTGACCACTTTTATACTAATCACGTGCTACGTTTACTATACGGTAAAGATCGCATAACCGACTCTTTTGTATTACTTATACTACATTGCGCACGCGCTAAACTACATAGCAACTAGAAATGGAAGAATTTTTTACTCAAGGCGCCCCAGCTATTGACAAAGTACTGCTAGATAAACACGCAGCTGAGTTGGAACAACTTCCTTCAACTGATAATCAAAAACTCCTTCAACTTCAGGGATTTATGAGCCCAGATATTTTGCAGTGTTACGCGCGCAAACGAGTAGGTTACACTGCAGCACAGAACATCTATATAAATTATATCAAGTGAATATTATCATGACATTAAAGCTTCATGAACAGTGAACATTAATATATAGCTAAAGCGCAAACGAGTACACTGGCGCATAACCCGCCAGTGCTATCTTACTTATTATACTACATTGCTAAACTACATCCGGTTAAAAGTGTAGCCTATGTAACCTACTTATTAACCAATCAGATTAGCCACAGATGACGTGATGTAGTATAAACATGTATAGCTAAGAATAAGTTACATTTTGACTCCAATATGAAGTTCATAGCATAAAAACTGATCGAGTTAATTCTATCGCTATCACATATGACGAGGAAGTCAAGTTGTTCTTCAAGATCTTGATGGAAAGAGTGAATGAAATTTAAATATACAATGGCTGCAGCTCCCCTTGTCCTACCACACATTTCCTAACGCCATCATAGGCTTGACCTCGCAATTTCATGAGATCTAAATTGCAACCTCTCAAGAATCCTAAAATCTTTTCGGTTAAGCACGCACTGGTTACACCAGTGTCACATTCAAGGAATGTGAGGAAGTCTTCCTTCACAAGGCTTTCATCAGGATGCACATATATACCTAATGAAGACTCGGCTGCTCTCGTCAGTGCCTCATTTCCTAGACTTTTTTCACACCCTAATATATATGCTCTTCAAGAATGCAAATAGTTGGATTATGAATATCTCAGCTTTGAAATGATTGGTCAACAATTCACACTTGTCAATATCACCACTACTGTAGCTAAATCATCAATATGACTTGCTATATCTTCGTATTGCAACGTATCAGATTCCAGTCTAATAGATCCTGGACATAAAGCTGATCACTGCCACGAAAACTTAATACAGAAAAATCTCATAGCACTGCCTGTGCTTTGAAATACTTGTACAGCGACATTTGCAATTACTTTCTTGGCGGGTGATCATCATACCGTGCTACCGTCCTTAGCCTAGACGTCCGCATGTGACGTCTCCACCCTTGTTTTCGTTATTTTAAACAAAGGTTTCCATACCTTACCTGGTCATCAATGACGGTCCTTTTACGGGTTATCCTCGGTCAAGAAGTCAGGGCTCTATTGGCATCAGCTAACCAGGTGTGCCAAACAATGGAGATTACACAGCTACATTTATTTGCAACACATAACTTTATCGAAACAATTTCATTTTTCATATACATGTACAACACACAATAATTTGGGTTATCCTCGGTCAAGAAGTCAGGGCTCTATTGGCATCAGCTAACCAGGTGTGCCAAACAATGGAGATTACACAGCTACATTTATTTGCAACACATAACTTTATCGAAACAATTTCATTTTTCATATACATGTACAACACACAATAATTTGTTCTACAATTAAATGTAGTGCGATGTGGATTGTTATATACAATAAATATGAAACAAAAACAAAACGAAATCCCCTCCAAAAACATTTATTAAAACATGTTAGATAACAACAATAGCAAGTCTATTTTCTTTTTGAATGATGTGTTAGAGAAGAGAGCACCTCTTCTTTTTCACTGGCTCCGGTGGCTCAAGGGCAGCCAAAATGGCCTCATCGAAAACATTTTTTAACCCCTTCTGTGTGAGGGCAGAACACTCCACATATTTCACAGCTCTCAGTTCCCGTGCCAGCTTTTCTGCTGACTCGACTGTGATTGGCTTTTGCTTGACCTTTGAGAGCTTTTCTAGTGTGGCAGATTCATCACGCAAATCAATTTGCGTTCCAACCAGTAGAAAAGGTGTCTTGGGACAATGATGAGTGATCTCAGGAACCCACTACAAGGAGAAGAGGAAAGAAAACTACATATAGGCAAGCCAAAAAAAGATATCAAAGTCTACATTCTGTGTTTAAGTGACCTTGTCTACATTCTGTGTTTAAGTGTACCTTTTCTTTGACATTTTCAAATGATGCAGGTGATACTACTGAGAAACAGACCAGGAAGACATCAGTCTGTGGGTAAGAGAGAGGACGAAGCCTGTCATAATCTTCCTGACCTGTAGGAAAGGGAAAAAGAGAGAGGGGAAGTCATGCACTCACAGCAGTCGACTACACAATATGTCTAGAATTCAGTATGTAGGAACTTTATGACTATGACCAAATATGTGCAAATACTCTGCACACACAAGTGACTTGTATGGTAACACCTAATCTACTACACAAAAAGTCTTACATAAATCAGCCTATAGTCATGAGAATATGTAACAATCCACCCACATGCAGATCTAGCTGGCAAACTCACCAAAAAAACATTACACACAATACTAAATTCCATTGACATTATACACGTAGCAAAAGTACAATCTAGTGGAACCTAAGCCACTACCCACATGTAGATCCAGTTGGGAAAATCAACAAAAATGTAAAAACAACAACCCATTACACACAGTACTAAATTCTGTTGACATGGTACACGTAGCAAAAGTACAACTCTAGCGGAACCTAACCCCAAGGAAAACTACTACCACCACACACAAACAAACATACATACACTACTACAGTATCAAAATGAGGATGCCTATATTTGCATGTATCATCATGAAAATGGTGCAAGACCAGATTGTACACGTAGCCGAAGTACAGCTCTTTAGTGGAACCTAAGTCTAAGGAATACCACTACCATCACACACAAACAAACACACATTCACCACTACAATATCAAAATGAGGATGCCTATATTAGCATGTATTATCATGAAAATGGTGCAAGACCTGTACACAAAAGCTTGCAGACAAGTCTCGAGTGGGCATGAATAACTATTATAACACAGACAACATATTCATGATATTTTTAAAGCCAGTAAGCCAATACCTTTCCCATTTCCTGAGTAAATGCCCATACAGAGGTACATATCTCCCCCTCCCCCCCTCCAAATGGGCAGAAATTGATCATATCAGTTGGCCAACTATAGAGTAATCTAGCTCTTTCCACTTCTGAAACTCAAGAAGACTATCCAACAACACAAGATTGACAGGAGAAAAAACAGACAATGGCAAGCAACAGATTTTCTTGTCCTTCCTTGTCACATCCATTGGTAACTACACATACAACTAGTATGTCGTCTAACCTTCCCACCTTATGTTGACATTATAGATGTCACTTCACTTTAGGCGGCCCAGTGCCCACGGTAAAAGCATTATTTATTGCCCCATCCTCCTGTACTTTATTCTAAAATCCGATGTACACATCAAAAAGATCGTCATATCCCACAAACATGTAATCAATATAATTGGATCCTAGTCATCCTCACCTGCAGTGTCGAAAAGTCCAAGGGTGTAAGGCTCACCACCAATCATAACAGTCACAGCATAATTGTCAAATACCTAGTGGACAACATGTGCATGATAAATCAGTTGTTTGTGTTGCCTAGTTTGTGATGTTCTTCATATATATTGTATATTCTCTTATCGGAAACGTGGTTACTGTTTACTTCTGTCCTATCTACTATTGGAAGGGCGGCTACAATTAGAAGGGTGGTTACTATTGATTGCAGTTGTGAAGGAGTTCAAGGATTGCTAATGGTTGGGGTTTGGGTGCCCATGGTTCAAACGGTTGAGAGACCCCACCGTTGTCTTCAGTTCTGTTTATAAGCTTAGTGAGCTTGGGCAGGTCTTATTTTCATTTGCCTCCTCTGTTACAGCCTCCTCTGTTACAATGGGAAGGGCAGTTACTATAACCAAGCTACCTGGTTACAATTGGCGGGGTGGTTGCAGTTGGAGGGGCGGTTGCTATTGAGGGGGGGGTTACAATTGGACGGGTGGTTTCTAATTGAGGAAATACTATATTTGAAGAAAATTCTAGGTGCAACATATAAGAGTCCAGTCGAGTTTTATCGGTCGAGTTTTATCATGTCCCATTTCCATGAATGTAGCAAACAACCCATTTTGCATTTAGTGCCACGCCACAAACAAACCTAACACTTTTCTACACCCAGACATGGAAGGTGGTTGGCCAGAAACAACCAATGGCCTAGGAATCTCTCTCATAAGGAGAAACCTCTCATATGGACAAAAAGACAAACCTTTGGTGGCAATCAGTCTTTCCCATGGGATTTAGTTCTACTATGAGATAAACTATCCCTCCTAGAACCATAATTTCTAGTGACTTACCGTAGGTACATACTCCTGGGGGAACTTATTGGTGGTGTAGGATATGAGGAGGCAGGTCTTACCGACGGCTCCGTCTCCCACAACTACGCACTTTATCGTCTGCATGGTGGCACTTCCTACCAACTCAATCCAGAGAAACAGCGGACAGCCCCGTTACCCCAATAGTCCTCCTAACTGACTCCTAACTTCAATTCCAAGCAAAGGAAAATGGTTCACAGATTCGGCGCACCCAACTGGTTATTCTAACCGCAAAGTATTTATAGTCTACCTGAGGCTACTGCCATAAAAGGATGAATCTATTTTTAGTTCACCTAGCTTGGCACAGTGAACGCGTGCGCGGTAGGAAGCCCCTCTTTGCCTGGCGCTACCCTTCATCCCCATATAGGAAAATAACCGTTACTATTTTTAGACAATGTTCTAGCACGCGAGAATGTTGTACACCCCTACCTTCATGATGACTGAACAATGGAATGTGCAACATTGGAAGGGGGAAAAAAACTGCTATACACTAAAAAAAACACCAATGCTTCACCATGCCAATGCCACATGAAGAAATTTTATACTTGCCTCACTCTGAGAGTACCTAACATTAAAGAGAACCCTTTCTCTCTTATTTTCCTGCTGGGAAAGAAAATGAGTGAGTTACTGAGGTTGACAATAACAACTATGGTGTCCAAGGAAAGGAGGATTGTGATGAGTTGTAATCATGTCTCCAGAAGAGGCACAATGGTGGTGACGGCACACTGAACAAGATAGCCACCATAGAGGTAACACATGTGATCTACGATTTAATTATCGTTTATTGTGCAATCAATATTCCGAATGATGATTAACAAACAAAAATAATAATAATTATACTAAAACAATAATTATTAGCAGAAATTACCTTTGAAAAGAACTATTGACAAAGAAGTAATTGATCCCAACTTTAGTTGTTGGGTTTGTGCATGATCCACATAATATACTGAAGTAGGCAAATTCACAATTGCCCATAATTCATTCTACAGGTAAGACCTGCTGAATTGAAAGAGTTAAATACCATTGTGTTGGCGGTGAAATGCCAGAAAGACATGTCTTTGTAGAAGAAAAAGTTAGAAAATTCACAGTTCCTTTGTATGAAATATAAATATATACCACCTATTGACAATAGTTTGATGAGTTTTGTGCATGGGCAACACACAATTCTGAACATGATATTCGGCTGACTCAAAATTTAGTAGCACATGTGGAGGAACCTGGCTAACTAGGCCTAGTGGAGTACCAAGATGCTCAGTTATTAACAGTGTAATAATATGTACACTACTGAATTACCATCCGGATCTACCACAAGAAACTCAAATATAAGCCCAGAATGCTGCAGTATTAACACCTATGACGGGTGATTACAGATAATAACATGTCTACCTGCACTATGCTGCTTGAGTAGACTTCATCTTTCATGCATTACCAAGATAATGATAATGGACAACAGATATACTGACACTGCAATCACTGTCACCACACACTAAAATGAAGGTGTTCAGCACATGCATGTGAGTGTGTGGGTGGTGTATGTGCATGCATGTGAGCATGTGTACGTTAGAACCTCAGGATACCTGGTTAACTCTGGGACAAACCAAGCCACATACAAAACAGTACCGCACTTATGGAGGCCTAGAGACAAACAGCTCCTCAATCACACATACATAACCAGGCGGTAGTGTCATGCATGCACAAAAAATCTTACAATAGCCTTGGAGAAGGGCTTATCTCCAAAACTATCTCTTCTAGCAGAACAATAGCGTCTTCCTACAACGCGTCTTACAATAGCGTCTTCCTACAACGCGTCTTACAATGGACAAAGGCTTCATCGCAAAACTGTCTCCTCCAGCAGAGCCATAGCGTCTTCGTAAAATTAGCAGAAAAAGTAACAGGCATGAATTAAAGGGGAATAAAATGTATGTGGTCAAAATTGACAACTTTATTATTATTCTCGACACGTTGGGTTATTTTTTTCTCTTTCTTGTTACCCCTTTTTTACCTGGTAGCTATATATATAGTCATTCTTGTTTCCTCCCCCCATATGCTAATCTAGTAATCAGTCAGCTATGGCAATGTCTACCAGTTTTGCTGTTGACCCCATGGTATTATATATTATATATAGTCTAATGTTATCTTCTGAATGCGGTTTTTTTAAAAACCTTTTTTTTGGTAGTTTTAAGGGGGGAATAATGTCAAAAAAATACACCTCGACAATACCAATCATATTTTCTACCCACTACCCTCTATCAACATAATTTTTGTACCAAAATGTTGCTTAGAAGATAAGCTATTTAATGATGTATTTAACTTTTGTCATATTTTTTTTTGGTGCCAAAGTGTCAGCCAGGAAATCCAGTCCACAAATTAAAAACCATTAATAATGCTAAGTGGCTGCTAGGTGGTTTATGGTAAGAGTACATGTAGTAGTTTCACCTAAACTATTTGAATAAGTATGATAATGCAACACAGGAGAGGGGGGGAAAATCCCATACAAATCCCATGCAGATATGCTGGTCTATACCTAACACATTCTCATAACAGTGAAAATAAAATAATTTAGGTTAAAGAGCACACAATAAGCATTCTGGTGATATATAAATTATGGAGTTTGGGTGAGAAATGAGGGAGAAATTTGTGGAAATATGTGGAAATTCTTCTAATCTAATGCGACGCGATTCTTCTTCACATTTGCTGGGTTTCTAATGAAAATAGTGAGTGCAAAAGCTGTCGTAACTGCATCATAGAATCTTCAAATGTTCTGAAACTTGGAATATGACTTCTATATGAGCAGAGACACCATTTAAAATAGTTGTTAAAAAAAAGTGAAAGTTAGCATTTTGACATTATTCCCCCCTTAATCTTGTATCTAAATCTTGTGTCTACAGTCTACAGGTGAAAACTCATTGTGGGTCATGTTTTCAATGTTTTGTCAACATACAATAAAGCTGACCTTCTTTACTGATGTTGATTTACAAGATGCTTATACATAACATACTAAGCTCACTGCAAAACTTTACTCTCTTACTGTGAAATACAACTGCTAAATCTGACACCTACCAGTTGGACATGCACGAAGAGTTTGATATCTTGAGTAATCTGATTGGTCATAGCATGCATTTGCTAAAGTAGCATTGAGGTTTTGGTCTGCTATTTAAAAATCATCATTTTGATCAAGGAGACTAGTTCACTCAACAATAAAAATTATAAAAATTGAACACATGTCCTTATGTAAGGACATAAGGATGTGTGTTCGTTTTTTAATTTTATTGTTGATTGAACTAGTTTCTTGATCAACTCGTAAAATGATATGATGTAAAAAAATAAAAGACCCCCTTGTGCATGGTAAAGAGTTTTCCAGAGCAATAGTTTTGTGTGTCGGCAGAGGCAAACCTCAAAGATAAACCAGTGGGGGGTTGTAAATAACATTACAAAGTCCTTCAGTTATATAGTATATAATGTGGTTGTCATGTCACGAATTTCATTATCTTCAGGAAGCGAGGATACCATAGCTTGATCAGCCTTGTTCTACAACAGCACAGCTTAGTGTGTTTGGTAGTGACCAGGCACACCTCAGACACAGGGCATTATGGAATTCACTCTTTCTCTTTCTGAAGTGAAAGTCCTGGCCTTTAGGATGATATAGTACAGACTTTGGTTTATTTTTTTTTGCTTCACCGACTATATATCAACCAGCATATATACTCTGTCCTTCTCTCTCTACATGCCAAGCACATCTATAATATACGCCTATAAAGGCATGGAGAGGACAATGGCTATAATTGTATATACTTGATCCAAACAATACAACTTGTTTATGAAAGCCAAATGGATATGCGCAACCAGGGATTGAAGCAGATGGAGAAGTCTGCACAGTTAATTGATTGGAGGGTACTTTTTTTTTGGAGAATATTTTTCTAAACTCCCAACATTCACAATTTCAATAGTTTAACAAAAATCTAAGTGCATTTCTTATGTTAGATTAAGCTGGTTACTGCTCACGGCTCTAGTATTACATTAGCATGGCTACATATATAAAAGCCACACAACAGGGAAAGATGTGGAATT
Source organism: Cladorhizidae sp. MBARI D1340-BT2 (assembly GCA_028752905.1). Taxonomy (NCBI): domain Eukaryota; kingdom Metazoa; phylum Porifera; class Demospongiae; order Poecilosclerida; family Cladorhizidae; species Cladorhizidae sp. MBARI D1340-BT2. The sequence continues at coordinate 36,069,579 of JAQNBH010000008.1, forward strand.
GTGTGAACAATTATTGCTTTTGCTTTTACCTACATCATGGGCGTGATGGGATGAAAAATTAATATTTGAGATAATCAAAGGACACCCCATACAAGTATACTCACAGTTATGAATGGCACAACACAAATATTGACCTCTCTAACATTAGTAAACTTGTTCAACTTGGGTTGTAGTTTTCTGGACTAGAAGAGTAGAAGATGCTTGGTCATGTTGAATAGAAGACATCTTGTTGGCTGGCATCCTCTTCTCAGAGCAGCAAGTATTGGGACTTCCTCTATGCCCCATGAGATGGACTCTCCATCCCTAAAAGTGTATGAAAACTTTATAATAGTAACATGCTTCAAGTTTTGGTGACAGACCTTTCAAGCCTACTCTCCCCATCACACAAAAGCTTGTTTATTTATTGCTATTCTTGTGCTGAAAACCTTATAAAAATGATTGACTGGAATAAAATTGACCTCATCTCCCAAGGGAATGAAACTATGGCAGAGAGGACATCGGTCAGTATGATCCATAGTACTTTCCCAAGGTGGTTTCTCATCTTGTTCCTTTCGTCGTACTATGCACCCTCCATCTTCAGCATGTTTGGAAAGTTGCTCCTTAAGGACAGCTTCTTTGCAAATGAGACATGCTTGGAATTGGTCCTTGTACTTGCACTCTGTCAACCAGTGATTGGTCAGAGCAGCGATCTCCACCACCTGAGGAGGGAATCAGATGGATGGAGGTGGGAGTGGGAGTAGAGAAAATGGGTGGGAGGAGTCAATAGAAAAGTGCAAGCGCTAGCTTACAGGTGTAGCAAAATAGTCGAGCACTGGTACTGTAAGACTAACTAATAAACACTAGTCTTATTAGAATGAAAGACAATGGACATTGACTGAAATGCAGTTCAGGACACTTGTTTGCTTACAAGTACTGCACAATAACTTCCTACATCACAAAACCACATGAAATGCCCCAGATGTTCTTGACCATCACATAAGGAGTAAAACTGCTTAGGGTTCATTGACCTCATGAATTCATAGTTCCCATTTTTGGGTGCATGTACTTCAGTAGTTTTATATATTATTAGAGCCACAAGAGATCACCCAGATAGAGCTACTTATATAAAATGTTATATAAATATGATATGTGTGAGAGCTAGGGAGCGCCAAAATAGAACACACCCTACAATAATCGAATTGTATTCTCTCGACGTTTCAACTAGATGCTCTAGCCTATCAAGATTACACCCTTTTCGATTTCAGACATCGCTCACAGATATTTTTTTTAAATTCAGGCTAAATATTGGTAAACCTATACATGCCCAGTAGACCGTCGTAATGTTATAAAATACTCAAACAACTTCTGATTTGACGGGGCAAGTGAGCAAATTATTATTATTATTATATATATTTTTAATGGCTGATGGTCACAACTGCCATCATGAATAGTCTCTTCCTGGCATGCTTAATACATGCTGTAAGTTTTGTTGTCACCGACCGTGATGAAGCACACTGCATGGCTTTTGCTAGCATAAAATAGAGCTGATTTTAATTATTGTATTTACATTGTTATCACATGAAGTTTGAAGGGAAAAAGTTTCTACTCTGAAAAGATGCCTTGTTATAAAAACACAAACAAAGTCAGTGGTTAGTTAGTTAACCAGCAACCCTGTTTCCCTTCTTCTAAGGGAGATTTCATAACATGCACAGCAGATGTATATATGTACATGTATATCACAACCTGGTCACATTGAGAGCAAGCCTGCAACATGGGACACTCCTCCAAATAATGGCACTCCATGGCTACCTCGGATAGCAGGTCCTCCTGCTCCTTACCACAGAACACGCACATCCTTAGGAGGAGAGAATCCGAGAGACGGAAGGGCAGAAGGGGTGAAAAAGGAGAAAAATGTCACCAAAGTGAAAAGGTGGAAAATAGGAGGAGATTCAAGAGTTAAATGGTGTGTAAACCCTCTAAAGTATGAACATAAATATTATTGATAAAAAAAAAATTACGACAAAGAAACAACTATTTAAATGATTGTGTTTCATGCTGGGTAAAATATTGTCCATAGTCACCGAGGCTCAGATTTGTTTGTCCATAGTCACTAAGGCTCAGCTTAGTTTGTCCATAGTCACTAAGGCTCAGCGTAGTTTGTCCACAGTCACTAAGGCTCAGCTTAGTTTGTCAATATTTACTAAGGCTCAGCCTATTTGTCCATAGTAAGTAAGGCTTAGCTAAGTTTATAAATAGTCAGTTTGTCCATTGTCACTGATGCTCAACTTAGTTTGTCCATAGTCACTAAGGCTCAGCATAGTTTGTCCACAGTCACTAAGGCTCAGCTTAGTTTGTCCATATTTACTAAGGCTCAGCTTATTTGTCCATAGTAAGTAAGGCTCAGCTAAGTTTATAAATAGTCAGTTTGTCCATTGTCACTGATGCTTAGTTTGTCCATAGTCACTAAGGCTCAGCTCAGTTTGTCCATAATCACTAAGGCTCAGCTCATTTTGTCCACAGTCTCTAAGGTTCAGCTTAGTTTGTACATAGTCACTAAAGGCTCAGCTTAGTTTGCCCATAGTCACTGATGCTCAGCTCAGTTTGTCCATAGTCACTAAGGCTCAGCTCATTTTGTCCACAGTCTCTAAGGTTCAGCTTAGTTTGTACATAGTCACTAAGGCTCAGCTTAGTTTGTCCATAGTCACTGATGCTCAGCTCGGTTTGTCCATAGACACCAAGGCTCAGCTAGGTTTGCAAAGGGTACAGGCATTCTTACATGTGAAAGTTTATTTGTCAAGATACCACACCGTGAAATCTCTACTCAGCCTGCTACTGTATCTCTGCTAGTCTTTGGTTGCAGCTGTTGTGTTGTCATAATATTATTACTTGTCTAATGCTTCTGTTTCTTCTCTTCCCCGACTCTCTTCTAGCGTCCTCTCTTCTTTGTCACCTCCACCACCTTCATTACTGATGCAGCTGCTGCTTCCATTGCTGGCTTCCTCCCCTTGCACCCACTGCCCTTCTGCAGACCCCAGCTATAATGTAGCAAAAGGGACAATGAAAATTGATACATCCCATCAATGGGCATGTAGCATAGCTGCATGTCACCAAGTGCAAGTGGTGTTGAATTCATGTCAACTCTTGTCAAGGTTCATTCATTACATTTCTCAATGTGCCACCTTACTTTGTGTGAATGCTTTGATGCTTTGCCAGCTTCAGGATGTGAATTAGCCGTGGTTGTTTGGGTGAGTGGCTTTTTGCGGACGGTCACGCTTCCTTTTGCACTTTCCCCATGAGCACTTGTTTTCCATGGCACCTGGACTTGCAAGAAAGGAACGCACACAAAAGAACAAAAAAGAAGACAAAAAAAACCAGAAGAGAAGAGAAACCATTTTTAGTATTGTTTTTATCACATTTTTTGTTGATAGTTTCATTGCCCTTGGCACTTGAGTTGCTTGATCTTGGCCTGTATGGCATCCATGTAGACAACACATGCTCCCAGTGGGACACTAGCACACATATTCCAAGTGAGACACTAGCACACATGCTCCCAGTGGGACACTAGCACACATGCTCCCAGTGGGACACTGTGCACACATGCACCCAGTGGGTCACTAGCACACATGCTCCCAGTGAGACACTAGCACACATGCTCCCAGTGAGACACTAGCACACATGCTCCCAGTGAGACACTAGCACACATGCTCCCAGTGAGACACTAGCACACATGCTCCCAGTGGGACACTACCACACATATTCCAAGTGAGACACTAGCACACATGCTCCCAGTGGGACACTAGCACACATGCTCCCAGTGGGACACTAGCACACATGCTCCCAGTGGGTCACTAGCACACATGCTCCCAGTGAGACACTAGCACACATGCTCCCAGTGGGTCACTAGCACACATGCTCCCAGTGGGACACTAGCACACATGCTCCCAGTGGGACACTAGCACACATGCTCCCAGTGAGACACTAGCACACATGCTCCCAGTGGGACACTAGCACACATGCTCCCAGTGGGACACTAGCACACATGCTCCCAGTGAGGCACTAGCACACATGCTCCCAGTGAGTCACTAGCACACATGCTCCCAGTGGGACACTAGCACACATGCTCCCAGTGGGACACTAGCACACATGCTCCCAGCACACATGCTCCACAGTGAGACACTAGCACACATGCTCCCAGTGGGACACTAGCACACATGCTCCCAGTGGGACACTAGCACACATGCTCCCAGTGAGACACTAGCACACATGCTCCCAGTGGGACACTAGCACACATGCTCCCAGTGAGACACTAGCACACATGCTCCCAGTGGGACACTAGCACACATGCTCCCAGTGGGACACTACCACACATGCTCCCAGTGGGACACTAGCACACATGCTCCCAGTGGGACACTAGCACACATGCTCCCAGTGAGGCACTACCACACATGCTCCCAGTGGGACACTAGCACACATGCTCCCAGTGGGACACTAGCACACATGCTCCCAGTGGGACACTAGCACACATGCTCCCAGTGGGACACTAGCACACATGCTCCCAGTGGGACACTAGCACACATGCTCCCAGTGAGACACTAGCACACATGCTCCCAGTGAGACACTAGCACACATGCTCCCAGTGAGACACTAGCACACATGCTCCCAGTGGGACACTAGCACACATGCTCCCAGTGAGACACTAGCACACATGCTCCCAGTGAGACACTAGCACACATGCTCCCAGTGAGGCACTACCACACATGCTCCCAGTGGGACACTAGCACACATGCTCCCAGTGGGACACTAGCACACATGCTCCCAGTGGGACACTAGAACACATGCTCCCAGTGGGACACTAGCACACATGCTCCCAGTGGGACACTAGCACACATGCTCCCAGTGGGACACTAGCACACATGCTCCCAGTGAGACACTAGCACACATGCTCCCAGTGGGACACTAGCACACATGCTCCCAGCACACATGCTCCCAGCACACATGCTCCCAGTGAGACACTAGCACACATGCTCCCAGTGAGACACTAGCACACATGCTCCCAGTGAGACACTAGCACACATGCTCCCAGTGGGACACTAGCACACATGCTCCCAGTGGGACACTGTGCACATGCTCCCAGTGGGACACTAGCACACATGCTCCCAGTGGGTCACTAGCACACATGCTCCCAGTGAGACACTAGCACATGGTCCCAGTGGGACACTAGCACACATGCTCCCAGTGAGGCACTAGCACACATGCTCCCAGTGAGGCACTAGCACACATGCTCCCAGTGAGACACTGTGCACATGCTCCCAGTGGGACACTAGCACACATGCTCCCAGTGGGTCACTAGCACACATGCTCCCAGTGGGACACTAGCACACATGCTCCCAGTGGGACACTAGCACACATGCTCCCAGTGAGACACTAGCACACATGCTCCCAGTGAGGCACTAGCACACATGCTCCCAGTGAGACACTAGCACACATGCTCCCAGTGGGACACTAGCACACATGCTCCCAGTGGGACACTGTGCACATGCTCCCAGTGGGACACTAGCACACATGCTCCCAGTGAGACACTGTGCACATGCTCCCAGTGGGACACTAGCACACATGCTCCCAGTGGGACACTAGCACACATGCTCCCAGTGAGACACTAGCACACATGCTCCCAGTGGGACACTAGCACACATGCTCCCAGTGGGACACTGTGCACACATGCTCCCAGTGGGTCACTAGCACACATGCTCCCAGTGAGACACTAGCACACATGCTCCCAGTGGGACACTAGCACACATGCTCCCAGTGGGTCACTAGAACACATGCTCCCAGTGAGACACTAGCACACATGCTCCCAGTGAGACACTAGCATACATGCTCCCAGTGGGACACTAGCACACATGCTCCCAGTGAGACACTGTGCACACATGCTCCCAGTGGGACACTAGCACACATGCTCCCAGTGGGTCACTAGCACACATGCTCCCAGTGGGACACTAGCACATATGCTCCCAGTGGGTCACTAGCACACATGCTCCCAGTGGGACACTAGCACACATGCTCCCAGTGAGACACTAGCACACATGCTCCCAGTGAGACACTAGCACACATGCTCCCAGTGGGACACTAGCACACATGCTCCCAGTGGGACACTAGCACACATGCTCCCAGTGAGACACTAGCACACATGCTCCCAGTGGGACACTAGCACACATGCTCCCAGTGGGACACTAGCACACATGCTCCCAGTGGGACACTAGCACACATGCTCCCAGTGAGACACTAGCACACATGCTCCCAGTGAGTCACTAGCACACATGCTCCCAGCACACATGCTCCCAGTGGGACACTAGCACACATGCTCCCAGTGGGACACTATCACACATGCTCCCAGTGGGACACTAGCACACATGCTCCCAGTGGGACACTAGCACACATGCTCCCAGTGAGACACTAGCACACATGCTCCCAGTGGGACACTAGCACACATGCTCCCAGTGGGACACTAGCAAACATGCTCCCAGTGAGACACTGGGCACACATGCATGACTTGCTACCCACAAACACTAACCTCAATCTTAGCTGGACTTGGACCGCCATCGATTTTATCAAACTTCTCAAAGAGCTTTTTCCAAAGTGTCTTTCTGCGTGATATAGCGTTATCTGGCACAGGCATCAGTGCTCTCACCTCAACACCATTCTAATATATGATACAGCATCGCCACGGCACTGTAAAAGTTAATGCTTAGGAAATCAATAACCCTTTACCATACCATCTCATACAACTTTATGGCGAGGTCAGCGGCTGCTTCTCTCACTTCGCCAGCATTGTGATCCAAGTAATTCGCCACAAACTGTAGTGAGCATATGTGCCTACAGTGATGTACTGCTCTATGCATGAAGTATGATCAATATAATCATGGGCTATGACTTTCGAAGTAATCAAAAGCTGTACACAACTACATGTATCCCTCTAAGGATTTCAAAATTTACTAGAGTATCTCTACCTTACTAGGCTTGTTAAACTGCTACACTACTGTATGGTATACATGACCGCAGGCTATATCACATGACTGCAGGTGATTAGACATGACTGCAGGTGATATCACATGACTACAGGTGATATCACATGACTGCAGATGATATCACATGACTGCGGGTGATATCACGTGACTGCAGGTGATATCACATGACTGTAGTTGATTATACATGTCCGCAGGCTATATCACATGACTGCAGATATCACATGACTGAAGGTGATATCACATGACTGTAGGGGATTATACATGACTGCAGGTGATATCACATGACTGCAGATGATATCACATGACTGCAGATGATATCACATGACTGTAGGTGATTATACATGACTGCAGGTGATAACACATGACTGTAGGTGATTATACATGACTGCAGGTGATATCACATGACTGCAGGTGATATCACATAACTGCAGGTGATTTCCCCCCCCCCAGAAAAAGTTTGGGTTGGCAAAACAGAGAGCTCTCTATCACTAGAACCTTTTCTAGTGCAGTGATTTTGGCAAGGGTCGCCAGAGAGAGTACTTGCCGTCATGGATCTTCTGATGTTGAGACCGCAGGATGCAAGCCCAGGATCTTCTGTTAGTCTTGCTAGTAGCACGAGTCTGCCCTTGATCAGCCTCCAGGAGGGATTCTAGGGGTAAAGGACAGGTGAACGCCATAATTTAAACAATGGAGGCAGGAAAGGTACAGAAGGAGAGAGCCGGGAAGGGGAGCGGAGGTCACAGAGAGACAGGGAGAGGAGGTTGAGGAGAAAGCGATCATGAAATATGGCATCAGGAGAGAGATGGAATATGAGGAAGGGGAAGGAACCTACGAGGAATGAGTGGAGTAAAATACACTACATTGCACAACATTTGCAAAATTGGCTTATGAAAATATCAAAGCAAAGAATGCCTAGGAAGTTTTGTTGCTGTTGAAGGGTCACATACCCTGTGTTGTTTATATGGTCCCACTAGCACTGGACCAATCAGTTCCTGCAATTAAAGCATGAAATTTATAGCAATGCAATATCAACTTCACTGGTTATTTGCGATATAATTAATCCTGGTTGTATTTCACCTATTAGACGTGAGACAGATATATAGCTAATCCTGGTTGTAATCCACCTATTAGATGTGGGACATATGTAGCTAATCCTGGTTCTAATCCACCTATTAGATGTGGGACATATGTAGCTAATCCTGGTTCTAATCCACCTATTAGATGTGGGACATAATATACATGTAGCTAATCCTGGTTGTAATCCACCTATTAGATGTGGGACATATATAGCTAATCCTGGTTCTAATCCACCTATTAGATGTGGGACATATATAGCTAATCCTGGTTCTAATCCACCTATTAGATGTGGGACATATATAGCTAATCCTGGTTCTAATCCACCTATTAGATGTGGGACATATATAGCTAATCCTGGTTGTAATCCACCTATTAGATGTGGGACATATATATTAGATGTGGGCTAATCCTGGTTCTAATCCACCTTGGTTGTAATCCACCTATTAGATGTGGGACATACATGTATATAGCTAATCTTGGTTCTAATCCACCTATTAGATGTGGGACATATATAGCTAATCCTGGTTCTAATCCACCTATTAGATGTGGGACATATATAGATAATCCTGTTCTAATCCACCTATTAGATGTGGGACATATATAGCTAATCCTGGTTGTAATCCACCTATTAGATGTGGGACATATATATTAGATGTGGGCTAATCCTGGTTCTAATCCACCTTGGTTGTAATCCACCTATTAGATGTGGGACATACATGTATATAGCTAATCCTGGTTATAATCCACCTATTAGATGTGGGACATATATGGCTAATCCTGTTCTAATCCACCTATTAGATGTGGGACATATATAGCTAATCCTGTTCTAATCCACCTATTAGATGTGGGACATATATAGCTAATCCTGTTCTAATCCACCTATTAGACGTGGGACATACATAGCAGATGTGGGGCATGTATAGAATTTAGGAGGGTTGCATGTGATTGAAAACCATGGCTTAGTCCTGGAGCTAGCTCTCACTTGAATCTGGACATGTCTGAGGAGTTCAGTGACGGAACATACAGCGGCAGCACAGATCCTGGGGGGCTAAAATATTACCAGAGCCCATCAAAGGAAGAGGATATTTCATTTGTAATAAATACTTACAAGTCCTCCAGTTCTTGTCAGCAATACTGGAACCACCTGGTCAGGTTGACAAGAAGGACAGAACGATTGGTAAGATACAATGGACTATACACATCACTATAATAGCTGGGTGTTTGGAGCAATGGCATCACTCGGCAAGAAAATGGCAGCTTAATTCAGAGAAGCCACGTAACAGGCTTTGTAAGCACAGATGTAATCGATTTCTTATACAGTAGGTACCTGTTATTGTACCGAGTACGTAGCTAGCTAGGACTGGTGGTGAACTGCTGAACTGTCGCAGAGCAGAGCAGTATCATCATTACCAGGGTTAATATCACAATAATGGCTGGTGCTCGGTGGTGGCTAAGGGTTATATTATAGAATCCAGACTGACAGGCATGGCTTAAGGGTTACACCATAGACTGACAACCGTAGTTTCCAGACTGACAGGTATGATTAAGGGTTACACTAAAAGCTGACAACTATAATATCCAGACTGACAGGTATGATTAAGGGATACACTAAAAGCTGACAACTATAATATACAGACTGACAGGTATGCTTAAGGGTTACACTATAGTATCCAGACTGACAACTAAAGTATCCAGACTGACAGGTATGCTTTAAAAGTTACACTATAGAATCCTGACTGACAGGTATGATTAAAGGTTACACTATAGAATCCAGACTGACAGGTATGATTAAAGGTTACACTATAGAATCCAGACTGACAGGCATGCTTAAAGGTTACACTATAGAATCCAGACTGACAGGCATGCTTAAAGGTTAACTATAGAATCCAGACTGACAGGTATGATTAAGGGCATGCTTGGTTACACTATAGAATCCTGACTGACAGGTATGCTTAAAAGTTACACTATAGAATCCAGACTGACAGGTATGATTAAAGGTTACACTATAGAATCCAGACTGATAGGCATGCTTAAAGGTTACACTATAGAATCCAGACTGACAGGCATGCTTAAATAGCCCTCATTATGGTCCTGCTTCTCATGGACAATTTCTTTCTTGGAGCAGTTATCCAGTTAGAGGGAGGAGTTCCATCTGCAGATAAGCCTGGGAGTGGTAGACTGGTCAGAGTCTGAGAGAATATAAGCTAGCTATACTCTGACCCTAAACTGTGCTGCTGTACCCTGACCCTAAGACAGATTTTGAGCCTAGCTGTACTCTTAGCCTAGACAGTGCAGCTGTACTCTGAGCCTAGACAGTGCAGCTGTACTCAGAGCCTAGACAGTGCAGCTGTACTCAGAGCCTAGACAGTGCAGTTATTCCTGAGCCTAGCTATACTCTGAGCCTAGACAGCGCAGCTGTACTCTTAGCCTAGACAGTGCAGCTGTACTCTGAGCCAGCTATACTCTGAGCCTAGGCAGTGCAGCTGTAGTCTGAGCCTAGACAGAGCAGCTGTACTCTTAGCCTAGACAGTGCAGCTATACTCTTAGCCTAGACAGTGCAGCTGTAGTCTGAGCCTAGACAGAGCAGCTGTACTCTTAGCCTAGACAGTGCAGCTGTACTCTTAGCCTAGACAGAGCAGCTGTACTCTTAGCCTAGGCAGTGCAGTTATTCCTGAGCCTAGGCAGTGCAGCTGTACTCAGAGCCTAGACAGTGCAGCTGTACTCTGAGCCTAGACAGTGCAGCTATACTCTGAGCCTAGACAGTGCAGCTGTAGTCTGAGCCTAGACAGTGCAGTTATTCCTGAGCCTAGACAGTGCAGCTGTACGCTGAGCCTAGACAGTGCAGCTGACCATAGCTATGCAGTGTTGTTTCCCATGACTAACAAGCACCTTTGAGAGAGAACAACTATCAGACACACTTTTATACACATATAGCTGTAGGTTTAAATTGGATGTTAGCCTTCCTGTGTTCAATTATGGGGCTACGCATGTAAATTCCTAGACCACTTGCGAGGCTTCTCAGCCTGTACCTTTTCTGTACAAACTATGCTCTATATTACATAAGGAGATACAAATATTTTAATTTATTACTATATTATTACTTCTATTATTACTACTACTACTATTATTTTATTATTATTATTATTATTATTATTATTATTATTATTATTATTATTATTAATATTAATATTAATATTATTATTATTATTATTATTATTATTATTATTATTATTATTATTATTATTATTATTATTATTATTATTATTATTATTATTATTATTATTATTATTATTATTATTATTATTATTATTATTATTATTATTATTTTATTTTGTTGTTGTTCTTGTTATTATTATTTTAATAAATTATTTTAAGCGAGGCAAAACTTTTTTAAAAGTACCCGAAATTTGTAACCTTTATAAATTTTTATTCTTCGCGGTTAATTTTGGAACCTTCCTATAGTTTATGCAGGCTTGGTAGATCTGTGCAGTGAAGACAAGTGTACTCCTTTACAAACCGTACCCTTTAAAATCACAGAGTGCCTGTCACCGCTTCCCATTCACAGGTTGTGTTACAGAAGCTCGTAAGCACCTTATGAGCATGAAGTTATCTCGTTGGTTTGTGCCAGTCAAGAATTATACATCCACTAATCTTACTTTCAGTAATTATTGACCCCCATTTCCTTTCTACGTGGTATTCTGAAAAAACTTCCTGCCGTGGTCATGTTGTTCCTTTACACAATCCTCAAATGGGAAGTGGTTGCAGGCACTCTATGGCTTTAGAAAACTTTTTAAAGGTGATCAGTACGCAGTTTTTTTAAGGGAGTACACTTGACATGCTTTCTCGCCTTCATAAAGTATGTCATTGGAAAGCTCTTTGAAACAAGCTATTTTCTGGTACCAAAATTAACTGCAAAATGAAGTATATTAGCTCTTGAAACAAGCTATTTTCTGGTACCAAAATTAACTGCAAAATAAAAAAGGTACAAATTTTGGGTACTTTTGAAAAAGAACGTTTACCCCCTCTACCTGAAGTCATATTGGAACTTTCTAATCGTGGACAAATTTTATGGGGTCAAAATCGAAATTTCACTCATTCTATAAGGAGATCGAGAACCTTATAATTAAGTGTGTGCTAGGGAGTTCAAGCACTCCAGCATTGCATGCAGCTACCTATATACAGTGTGTGCTAGGGAGTTCAAGCACTCTAGCATTGCATGCAGCTACCTATATACAGTGTGTGCTAGGGAGTTCAAGCACTCCAGCATTGCATGTAGCTACCTATATACAGTGTGTGCTAGGGAGTTCAAGCACTCCAGCATTGCATGTAAGCTACCTATATACAGTGTGTGCTAGGGAGTTCAAGCACTCTAGCATTGCATGCAGCTACCTATATACAGTGTGTGCTAGGGAGTTCAAGCACTCTAGCATTGCATGTAGCTGCCTATATACAGTGTGTGCTAGGGAGTTCAAGCACTCCAGCATTGCATGCAGCTGCCTATATACAGTGTGTGCTAGGGAGTTCAAGCACTCTAGCATTGCATGCAGCTACCTATATACAGTGTGTGCTAGGGAGTTCAAGTACTCCAGCATTGCATGTAGCTACCTATATACAGTGTGTGCTAGGGAGTTCAAGCACTCCAGCATTGCATGTAGCTACCTATATACAGTGTGTGCTAGGGAGTTCAAGCACTCCAGCATTGCATGCAGCTACCTACATATATACAGTGTGTGCTAGGGAGTTCAAGCACTCCAGCATTGCATGCAGCTGCCTATATACAGTGTGTGCTAGGGAGTTCAAGCATTGCATGCAGCTGCCTATATACAGTGTGTGCTAGGGAGTTCAAGCACTCCAGCATTGCATGCAGCTACCTATATACAGTGTGTGCTAGGGAGTTCAAGCACTCCAGCATTGCATGTAGCTACCTATATACAGTGTGTGCTAGGGAGTTCAAGCACTCCAGCATTGCATGCAGCTGCCTATATACAGTGTGTGCTAGGGAGTTCAAGCACTCCAGCATTGCATGTAGCTGCCTATATACAGTGTGTGCTAGGGAGTTCAAGCACTCCAGCATTGCATGTAGCTGCCTATATACAGTGTGTGCTAGGGAGTTCAAGCTCTCCAGCATTGCATGCAGCTGCCTATATACAGTGTGTGCTAGGGAGTTCAAGCACTCCAGCATTGCATGCAGCTGCCTATATACAGTGTGTGCTAGGGAGTTCAAGCACTCCAGCATTGCATGCAGCTACCTATATACAGTGTGTGCTAGGGAGTTCAAGCACTCTAGCATTGCATGTAGCTACCTATATACAGTGTGTGCTAGGGAGTTCAAGCACTCCAGCATTGCATGTAGCTGCCTATATACAGTGTGTGCTAGGGAGTTCAAGCTCTCCAGCATTGCATGCAGCTGCCTATATACAGTGTGTGCTAGGGAGTTCAAGCACTCCAGCATTGCATGCAGCTGCCTATATACAGTGTGTGCTAGGGAGTTCAAGCACTCCAGCATTGCGTGTAGCTACCTATATACAGTGTGTGCTAGGGAGTTCAAGCACTCTAGCATTGCATGCAGCTACCTATATACAGTGTGTGCTAGGGAGTTCAAGCACTCTAGCATTGCATGCAGCTGCCTATATACAGTGTGTGCTAGGGAGTTCAAGCACTCCAGCATTGCATGCAGCTACCTATATACAGTGTGTGCTAGGGAGTTCAAGCACTCCAGCATTGCATGCAGCTGCCTATATACAGTGTGTGCTAGGGAGTTCAAGCACTCCAGCATTGCATGCAGCTACCTACATATATACAGTGTGTGCTAGGGAGTTCAAGCACTCCAGCATTGCATGCAGCTGCCTATATACAGTGTGTGCTAGGGAGTTCAAGCACTCCAGCATTGCATGCAGCTACCTATATACAGTGTGTGCTAGGGAGTTCAAGCACTCCAGCATTGCATGTAGCTACCTATATACAGTGTATGCTAGGGAGTTCAAGCACTCCAGCATTGCATGCAGCTGCCTATATACAGTGTGTGCTAGGGAGTTCAAGCACTCCAGCATTGCATGTAGCTGCCTATATACAGTGTGTGCTAGGGAGTTCAAGCACTCCAGCATTGCATGCAGCTACCTATATACAGTGTGTGCTAGGGAGTTCAAGCACTCTAGCATTGCATGCAGCTGCCTATATACAGTGTGTGCTAGGGAGTTCAAGCACTCCAGCATTGCATGTAGCTACCTATATACAGTGTGTGCTAGGGAGTTCAAGCACTCCAGCATTGCATGTAGCTGCCTATATACAGGCTAGGGAGTTCAAGCACTCCAGCATTGCATGTAGCTACCTATATACAGTGTGTGCTAGGGAGTTCAAGCACTCCAGCATTGCATGTAGCTGCCTATATACAGTGTGTGCTAGGGAGTTCAAGTACTCTAGCATTGCATGTAGCTACCTATATACAGTGTGTGCTAGGGAGTTCAAGCACTCCAGCATTGCATGTAGCTACTATATACAGTGTGTGCTAGGGAGTTCAAGCACTCCAGCATTGCATGTAGCTACCTATATACAGTGTGTGCTAGGGAGTTCAAGCACTCCAGCATTGCATGTAGCTACCTATATACAGTGTGTGCTAGGGAGTTCAAGCACTCTAGCGCTATACATATGCAAAATATTCTGTACCCCCTGCAGAGTTAACTTACCTTGTCTACTAGGAGACTGAGCTCTTGCTTCGATACACTGTGTCAAATTATATCATCATCTCATCACCATCACCACAGCATCACCATCACCATGATCACCACCATCATATCACCATGCACCACTCATCATTATCATCACCACACCATCACCATACCATCACCATCACCACCACCACCATGATCACCATCATATCACCATGCACCACTATTACCATCATTATCATCACCACCACCACCATGATCACCACCATCATATCACCATGCACCACTCATCATTATCATCACCACACCATCACCAACACCACCACCACCATGATCACCATTATATCACCATGCACCACTATTGCCATCATTATCATCACCACACCATCACCAACACCATCACCATCACCATCATTATAGAGGTGAGGAGGAGGAGAGAGGAGGAAGAGGGTTGGGCCAAAAGGAAGAGGAAGAAGAGCAATAATATAGAGGGTGAAGAAGGTATACTGCATGGAGGTGTTGCAAAGAGAGCATAGCAGAATGTGTCCCAGGGCTAATGGCAATACTAGAAGTATATATGTAAATACTCTGTCTGCATGTTCTCCTCACTTGTGCTGTTGGGTAAAGGGTCCCACCAAGTGCCTCAAAAGATCCTGGCAACATGAAAACGTCTACCAAATAAGGAATATAATAAAGGTCATTGCCAGACAGATGTAACTATTGTCACATACGTGCACACAAGCACCCAACACTTAACACATCCCCACTATGCTCTTTTCAGCGATCTGGAATTATGAAGACTACATGCAGCAGGTGCCAAGACGATAGATTTTCGTCAAAATCGTATGCAGAGCTGACGAGAGAAGGACAGCTACATGTACGACAAGCCATTTACATAGAGCAGACTTGGATGGAGCTGAAGTCAAGAAGTTGGAAGTTTTAGAGGAGCCGAGCATATAGCACACAATAGCACAAGGAGGGGCAGCAGCTGTACATTTAATTAGCCGATCCTCGCCTAGGCCTGCCGTAACCTGCTAACAGCATTTGCAAATGGGAATGATGGGAGTATGCATCACTTGGAATACCTGATGCCAGTTTCATGATGCAAGTGCCCACTACATGTTACTAGCATCCACTCATCTTCTTTTGAAGGTAAAAGCTTAAGTGTCCATGGGTGCTGACTACACACTCTATGGTATACAATTGAACGTTCCCCCATCTGCGGAGCTCGGATTCAGTAGCTGTCACAACTCGGGAATTGCCCTTCACTTAGAAATTGACTCAAAGTTCTAAGTTCTAATAAAGGTCATTCTCCCACACTGGAAGTTGTTCTCAATCAAAGCATGCAAATGTAATAGCACGCCTCAAGGCACTAGGTTGAAGCTCTGGGGAGATGTGCACTGCAAGGTCTAGCTACACCCGCCACAATGAGGAGTGAGCTAGCTATGTAGCTTTCATTATGGATGTTTACAAAGTAATTGGCTACTACGCTCTAGGAGTAGTCTTATTGCATCAGGAAGTGCGATAGTACCCGCTTTTTGGTTCGACCCCTTGGCAGATGGCAAAATTTCCCCCCACCAAATCATCTAAAACCCACACATTGGCAGCTCCTTAGAGGGCATGCCTTGAATCCTTTAATAACGCAGCAGTGGCCCACCAAATAAACTGTATTATACAATTTATAGTATATATGATACATTATTAGAACACGAACATTAATAGAACACGGGCTGTCCGCCCCCCCCCCCCCCTCCCCCAATATGAAACTTCCGCATAGTGAACCACCAGCGGGGGGAAAAAGGTGGTGAAAGCGTGGAAAAAAATCCTTGAAATTCATCTCCAAAATCATCTTTCTATCTATCTCCTTCTGCATACAATAGCATAGAAATGTTAGTCCCAGAGGAGCCTAAGTGTTCCAATGCAAGTCGACAACTACGCTGTCTCTCGATTGTGGTGAAAAGGTGTGGGTAAAGGTGATTTCGATGATGTAATCAAGATACTTCCTCATGTAATAGTGTTACTAAGTCCTTGAAGGAGGCTATAACTGGCCCTACTGCATGGGCATAGGCAACAATAGCAACAACAAAAACAACAACAAAGTTCTGAGTTGGACTTTGCAGAACTCTGACTTGGAGTAGTTCTCCACCGCTCAACTATAATAATTATACAGAAACAACAACAACAACAACAACTTAAACAAGAACAAAGAGGTTATATAGTCTTGTGTTTAGGAACAACACTGCACTCGTGTAGACCTGTAATAATTGCTGCACTAGGTTATATAGTCTTGTGTTTAGGAACAACACTGCACTCGTGTAGACCTGTAATAATTGCTGCACTAGGTTATATAGTCTTGTGTTTAGGAACAACACTGCACTCGTGTAGACCTGTAATAATTGCTGCACTAGGTTATATAGTCTTGTGTTTAGGAACAACACTGCACTCGTGTAGACCTGTAATAATTGCTGCACTAGGTTATATAGTCTTGTGTTTAGGAACAACACTGCACTCGTGTAGACCTGTAATAATTGCTGCACTAGGTTATATAGTCTTGTGTTTAGGAACAACACTGCACTCGTGTAGACCTGTAATAATTGCTGCACTAGGTTATATAGTCTTGTGTTTAGGAACAACACTGCACTCGTGTAGACCTGTAATAATTGCTGCACTAGGTTATATAGTCTTGTGTTTAGGAACAACACTGCACTCGTGTAGACCTGTAATAATTGCTGCACTAGGTTATATAGTCTTGTGTTTAGGAACAACACTGCACTCGTGTAGACCTGTAATAATTGCTGCACTAGGTTATATAGTCTTGTGTTTAGGAACAACACTGCACTCGTGTAGACCTGTAATAATTGCTGCACTAGGTTATATAGTCTTGTGTTTAGGAACAAGTAGACCTGTAATAATTGCTGTACTAGGTTATATAGTCTTGTGTTTAGGAACAACACTGCACTCGTGTAGACCTGTAATAATTGCTGCACTAGGTTATATAGTCTTGTGTTTAGGAACAACACTGCACTCGTGTAGACCTGTAATAATTGCTGCACTAGGTTATATAGTCTTGTGTTTAGGAACAACACTGCACTCGTGTAGACCTGTAATAATTGCTGCACTAGGTTATATAGTCTTGTGTTTAGGAACAACACTGCACTCGTGTAGACCTGTAATAATTGCTGCACTAGGTTATATAGTCTTGTGTTTAGGAACAACACTGCACTCGTGTAGACCTGTAATAATTGCTGCACTAGGTTATATAGTCTTGTGTTTAGGAACAACACTGCACTCGTGTAGACCTGTAATAATTGCTGTACTAGGTTATATAGTCTTGTGTTTAGGAACAACACTGCACTCGTGTAGACCTGTAATAATTGCTGCACTAGGTTATATAGTCTTGTGTTTAGGAACAACACTGCACTCGTGTAGACCTGTAATAATTGCTGCACTAGGTTATATAGTCTTGTGTTTAGGAACAACACTGCACTCGTGTAGACCTGTAATAATTGCTGCACTAGGTTATATAGTCTTGTGTTTAGGAACAACACTGCACTCGTGTAGACCTGTAATAATTGCTGCACTAGGTTATATAGTCTTGTGTTTAGGAACAACACTGCACTCGTGTAGACCTGTAATAATTGCTGCACTAGGTTATATAGTCTTGTGTTTAGGAACAACACTGCACTCGTGTAGACCTGTAATAATTGCTGCACTAGGTTATATAGTCTTGTGTTTAGGAACAACACTGCACTCGTGTAGACCTGTAATAATTGCTGCACTAGGTAGGCAGCATGAATTTCAGTTGGGGAAAAAAATCCTCTCTGTTCTTCACAAAATGCAGTGTGCTTTTAATAGAGTTCCATATGTGACAGTCACCAAGAATAGTGGGAGTGGCTAATGGTGTATAATTGACATGGTAGTGAACACATACATAACTAGGCAGGAATCATTAGCATGTTATCAATGTGTAAAGTGCTTATTTGTACTGTACAAGGTATATATATACTACACTCCTCCCTCTTTAAAATCATCCAAGGGGGTCGGCGAATGTGATTAGAATGACTTACTCGACTGGTTTGGATGGTGAGGCTTCAGCAAACCCAGACTCCTGTGGTTCTTCCACTTTGCTACTGCTACTGGGGACCTACAGCATCATCCTCACTTGCAGGAGGTTCTGATGCAGCATCTGTGGATTGAGTTCGGATAGGGTCGATAAATTTTTGCAGAGTAGACCGTTGAAGTTCGGATATGGTCAATGAGTGTTCTTGCAGAGTAGATCATTGGTTGGATATGGTCAATTAGTATTCTTGCAGAGTAGACCATTGGTTAGTTGAGTGAGATATGGTCAATGAGTGTTCTTGCAGAGTAGACCATTGGTTAGTTGGACTTGGCCTGAGCCCACAATGGATCCTGCCAACCAAGCACAACCCTCACCAAAATTTGGGATGAAACCCTTCTCCCTCATAACAAATGACTTCTGCCTTGTATTTTGGTCATAGCGACCTTCTGCCTCTCGCTCGCTGCATCAAACTTGTGAGGCTTTATCTGGTGCAGCAAGTCTAGGGCACATCGAGGTCTTCTCCCATCAATAATTTATGAGGAGATATCCCTGCTGTTGGGTGAATACACAATACTGGGAGAGGAATCTGTCAACATTGGCCTCGATCATTCCCATTATGGACATTTCAGTCCCTTTTTAGTTCTTCTCTTGGTCCATTCTCTTAGTCCTTCTTCTCTTAGTCCTTCTTCTCTTACTCCTTCTTCTCTTAGTCCTTCTTCTCTTAGTCCTTCTTCTCTTAGTCCTTCTTCTCTTAGTCCTTCTTCTCTTAGTCCTTCTTCTCTTGGTCCTTCTTCTCTTAGTCCTTCTCTTAGTCCTTCTTCTCTTAGTCCTTCTTCTCTTAGTCCTTCTTCTCTTAGTCCTTCTTCTCTTAGTCCTTCTTCTCTTAGTCCTTCTTCTCTTAGTCCTTCTTCTCTTAGTCCTTCTTCTCTTAGTCCTTCTTCTCTTAGTCCTTCTTCTCTTAGTCCTTCTTATCTTAGTCCTTCTTCTCTTAGTCCTTCTTCTCTTAGTCCTTCTTCTCTCAGTTCTTCTTCTCTTAGTCCTTCTCTTAGTCCTTCTTCTCTTAGTCCTTCTCTTAGTCCTTCTTCTCTTAGTCCTTCTCTTACTCCTTCTTCTCTTAGTCCTTCTTCTCTTAGTCCTTCTTCTCTTAGTCCTTCTCTTAGTCCTTCTTCTCTTAGTCCTTCTCTTAGTCCTTCTTCTCTTAGTCCTTCTTCTCTTAGTCCTTCTCTTAGTCCTTCTCTTAGTCCTTCTTCTCTTAGTCCTTCTTCTCTTAGTCCTTCTTCTCTTAGTCCTTCTTCTCTTAGTCCTTCTTATCTTAGTCCTTCTTCTCTTAGTCCTTCTTCTCTTAGTCCTTCTTCTCTTAGTTCTTCTTCTCTTAGTCCTTCTCTTAGTCCTTCTTCTCTTAGTCCTTCTCTTAGTCCTTCTTCTCTTAGTCCTTCTTCTCTTAGTCCTTCTCTTACTCCTTCTTCTCTTAGTCCTTCTTCTCTTAGTCCTTCTCTTAGTCCTTCTCTTAGTCCTTCTTCTCTTAGTCCTTCTTCTCTTAGTCCTTCTTCTCTTAGTCCTTCTTCTCTTAGTCCTTCTTCTCTTAGTCCTTCTTCTCTTAGTCCTTCTTCTCTTAGTCCTTCTTCTCTTAGTCCTTCTTCTCTTAGTCCTTCTTCTCTTAGTCCTTCTCTTAGTCCTTCTCTTAGTCCTTCTCTTAGTCCTTCTCTTAGTCCTTCACTTACTCCTTCTTCTCTTAGTCTTTCTCTTAGTCCTTCTCTTAGTCCTTCTCTTAGTCCTTCTCTTAGTCCTTCTCTTAGTCCTTCTCTTAGTCCTTCTCTTAGTCCTCCTTCTCTTAGTCCTCCTTCTCTTAGTCCTCCTTCTCTTAGTCTTTCTCTTAGTCTTTCTCTTAGTCTTTCTCTTAGTCCTTCTCTTAGTCCTTCACTTACTCCTTCTTCTCTTAGTCCTTCTTCTCTTAGTCCTTCTTCTCTTAGTCCTTCTTCTCTTAGTCCTTCTTCTCTTAGTCCTTCTTCTCTTAGTCCTTCTTCTCTTAGTCCTTCTTATCTTAGTCCTTCTTCTCTTAGTCCTTCTTCTCTTAGTCCTTCTTCTCTTAGTCCTTCTTCTCTTAGTCCTTCTCTTACTCCTTCTTCTCTTAGTCCTTCTTCTCTTAGTCCTTCTTCTCTTAGTCCTTCTCTTAGTCCTTCTTCTCTTAGTCCTTCTCTTAGTCCTTCTTCTCTTAGTCCTTCTTCTCTTAGTCCTTCTCTTAGTCCTTCTCTTAGTCCTTCTTCTCTTAGTCCTTCTTCTCTTAGTCCTTCTTCTCTTAGTCCTTCTTATCTTAGTCCTTCTTCTCTTAGTCCTTCTTCTCTTAGTCCTTCTTCTCTTAGTTCTTCTTCTCTTAGTCCTTCTCTTAGTCCTTCTTCTCTTAGTCCTTCTCTTAGTCCTTCTTCTCTTAGTCCTTCTTCTCTTAGTCCTTCTCTTACTCCTTCTTCTCTTAGTCCTTCTTCTCTTAGTCCTTCTTCTCTTAGTCCTTCTTCTCTTAGTCCTTCTTCTCTTAGTCCTTCTCTTAGTCCTTCTCTTAGTCCTTCTCTTAGTCCTTCTCTTAGTCTTTCTCTTAGTCTTTCTCTTAGTCTTTCTCTTAGTCCTTCTCTTAGTCTTTCTCTTAGTCCTTCTTCTCTTAGTCCTTCTTTTCTTAGTCCTTCTCTTAGTCCTTCTCTTAGTCCTTCTCTTAGTCCTTCTTCTCTTAGTCCTTTCTCTTAGTCCTTCTTCTCTTAGTCTTTCTCTTAGTCCTTCTCTTGGTCCTTCTCTTAGAGTCAGAATAGCCCTTTCCGCCAATCCATTAGAGGCAGGGGCGCGGTGATGATGTCACACGTCTGATACCATTCTTGTGCATGAACTCTTCAAACTCTGAACTCAAGAAAACTGATCTGGTCACAGATAATTCTGAAATGTCACGCAATGTCCACAAATGTTGCATCATATTTGAGATGCCATTGTCTTGACTTCCAACCACTTAGAGTGAGAATCCACGAATATGAGGAACATTCCCCCCATGAATGGTCCATCATAGTCGGCATGGAGTCTGGATCATGAAGGCTCTGGCCATCCTCACTAGTTCTTTACCCATGCTCAGCCCCCAGACATGGGTCCATGTCAAGGCCTGATCCCTCGATGACCACAACTGTAACTTACTTCTTCTGCCTGCCTTGAGGCATTATAAGGACTCTATGTCCTCACAATACACACCCACCACCACCGCCACTGAGAATGCCAAGTTCTTATTTGGTAAGGCCTCAATCATCACCCGTGGCCATCATCCAGCCTTGACTCACTAGTCCTTTTACCCGTGATATTAGACGGTCATATATGGTATGTCCATCTTTTAAGCTCCTACTGGTGTGCACTATACGCTCTCACTCAGCAGCGTTCAGCTGGCATAGGAATACCACTCGGGGTGTTTGCTATATAGAGTGAGCCTGCTTAATTAACCCAGCCACTTGGCATATTCCTTGCCTGTGGATTGTGCACTATGTGAAAATCATTTATGCACTCAAAAGAAGTGCCCGACGTATTCGTGCTGATTCCCTAGGGGTATTGCTTTTGACTGCAATGGTTTGTGATTGGAAGTGATAGTAAATTTGCTTTCACATCCATTCCCACAGGTACTGGCTAAACTGTTAACCCCGCCCCCCCCAAACAATAGCACGCCCTTCCTTTTCCAATTGAGCATACTTGCGCTCAGCGCTCAGCCGGTGCAAGTGATCTGGAACAAGTGATCTGGACGCAAAAGAGGTTAGGCAATAGTAATTGCTCCCTGCCATCTTCCATTACATGTGATAGCACCGCCCCCTCCCCGCCCACCCATATGGAGAGGCACAGGCCAAAGATGATGTCCATGCCTGGATTGACATTTGCAGAAATTAACTGGCATCAGTAGAGGCTCTTTGTTGTTTGATGGTCCCCGTCCCACTTAGCACCCTTGGATATAAATAGGTGATAATCTGGTGGAGAGATTGGGGAATAATAATTAACCATGCCCAAAGAACTGGGTTGTATTCTGTGGTGCTGGGGCTTCTTTGAAGGCATGTACCTGGTTGCAGCCCATTCCTTGGCTGTGTCCCAGATGCTCCAGTTTTGGCAGCATAAAGCACATTTGGATATCTTTCTTAGCTGCAATCCATCACTCTCGAGTTGAATCAGCACTTTCTCTAAATTTTCACAATGTGCAACACTTCTGTCTTTTCTGTGACTAAAATGTCGTCTATATAAACTCAGACTCCGGGAATTCCCTGTAGAAGGGTTTCCATTCTTCCTTGGGAAATCGAAGGAGCTGCTGACACTTGAAATGGCAATCTGTGATACCTGTAGAGACCTTTGTGGGTGCTGATAGTCAGTCAACAGGGGCTTTGATTCTTGCTCGAGCTCTATCTGCTGGTAAGCACGAACAGGTCCAGTGTGGTGAGGATTTGCTCTCCTAATGGTGCAAAGTCCTCTATTCTTGGAAGTGGGTCTGGCTCGGCTGCTCTGTTCACAGTTAATTTGTAATCTGCATAAATTCTCACCAATCCAACCTTGTTTGACCGATTGCAGCTGCCCAGTCTGACATTGCACTTGTTAAACAATGCCACCTCTCTCCATATGGTCGAGCTTCAACGTTCTTCTGGGCTTGCATATGGTACTGGTCAAGGTCAGTGGAAAGATGGTTGTGCTTGCACACTCACATGAATCTTAGCTTTCATGCCCTTCGCTCCACCCAATTCAGTTCGGAAAATGACTGCCCATTTGTCCAGAAGTGCCTGTAGGGAGTGTGTCATGACAGAGTCATGGTGAAATACACTTTATTCAAATCCAATGGAGATTTTGCTATCCTGTCTGGGCCAACAAACTTGGACCATCTCCTTCTATGACCACCAGCTCTATAAGTCACGCTGAAATGTCCTGCATGGGACCTGCACCTCAATGGTTCCTAGTGCCTCCAAGTCCTATCCAAAGCACGATTGTAATCTCACTTCAGTGTTGCATAACTTGGGTGCCTCTGCTTCTGGCCGCAATTTCTTATATGCAATATAATATAATATATATGTTTCAACTTCCATCTTTAGGTCACTAATCCCTTGAATGGTAACGATGGCCACAAATCGCTTATTCTAGCTTGTTTGCTGCCACGTTGAACAAGGAATACACAGACTCATCCTCCTCATCAGAATAAGCTATCTCACTCTTAACAAGATGCACTTTCTAGTGAGTTCTCTGTGCTGGTCTCAATTTGAATGACCTCCTCAGTGACTATGACTTGCTCCCACAAGCACGGGGAGAATATTATGACATTCTGCATCCTTCACCTATACTCTGCAGGCTGATGCTGATCTTCCTACACTCAGCAGGTTGATGCTTATCTTCCTACACTCTGCAGGTTGATGCTTATCTTCCTACACTCTGCAGGTTGATGCTTATCTTCCTACACTCTGCAGGTTGATGCTTATCTTCCTACACTCTGCAGGTTGATGCTTGTCTTTCTACACTCTGCAGGTTGATGCTTATCTTCCTACACTCTGCAGGTTGATGCTCATCTTCCTACACTCTGCAGGTTGATGCTCATCTTCCTACACTCTGCAGGTTGATGCTCATCTTCCTACACTCTGCAGGTTGATGCTTATCTTCCTACACTCTGCAGGTTGCTGCTTATCTTCCTACACTCTGCAGGTTGATGCTGGCCCCAACAGCAATAGCCCTCCTCATTCCTCTTTGAATTATGATGGGGGGGTCACTTCTTTTGACTTGCAACGGAGCCGATGTCAATCCTGACTCCCCCATCAAGTTCTACAGTGTTCTTAGAGGCCCTCTACAACCTGTGCAAGTTCCATTGCCTTCTGAAGTGTGAGATCAGACTAGGAGAGTAGCCGGCATTGCAAGTGTCTATCTTGGATACTACACACAAACATGTCATCCATGTCTGGCAAGGATTCTACAGAAGCATAGTTTTCGGTCAAATGCTTTGAAAGCTATGTGACGTAAGCTCTACCGATTCCTGTGGCTTTCGAAGGAAAATGTTGAAATTATGTCTGTCAACAGTTACAGATGGTTTGGGTTAGTAGTGCTTCTTGGCTAGCTCCACTAGCATCGAGTAATTTTTCGGAGGAGCTTTGGGGTGACTTCTCTGAGGGCCTTCGGGGCGACTTCTCTGAGGAGCTTCGGGGCGACTTCTCTGAGGGGCTTCGGGGCGACTTCTTGGAGGGTCGGGGTGACCTCTCTGAGGGGCTTCGGGGCGACTTCTCTGAGGGGCTTCGGGGCGACTTCTCTGAGGGGCTTCGGGGCGACTTCTTGGAGGGTCGGGGTGACCTCTCTGAGTGGCTTTGGGGCGACTTCTCTGAGGGGCTTCGGGATGACTTCTCTGAGGAGCTTGGGGCGACTTCTCTGAGGGGCTTCGGGGCGACTTCTCTGAGGGGCTTCGGGGCGACTTCTTGGAGGGTCGGGGTGACCTCTCTGAGGGCCCTCGGGGTGACTTCTCTGAGGAGCTTTGGGGTGACTTCTCTGAGGGCCTTCGGGGAGACTTCTCTGAGGAGCTTTGGGGTGACTTCTCTGAGGGCCTTCGGGGCGACTTCTTGGAGGGTCGAGATGACTTCTCTGAGGGGCTTCAGGGCGACTTCTCTGAGGGCCTTCGGGGTGACTTCTGGGAGGGTCGAGATGACTTCTCTGAGGAGCTTTGGGGTGAGACAAGATTCCTCAGCTAGTAAGTAACAGGTCCGTATTGCTCATCGCTTCTCAGCTTGTTATGCTGATATGTCATTGTTTGTTTCAAAATACAGCTGCACTCGCTCACAATATGAGACCCAGTCTTCTTTGGTATTATTGATAGTTGCCGTGGGTAGCCATTGCGTTTTGATCCTTATTGCCAGAGCAATAATTGCACTAGGTTGGCAAGATATGAATTTCAGTTGGGAAAAAATCCTCTCTGTTCTTCACAAAATGCAGCGTGCTTTTTATAGAATTCAGATGTGACAGTCACCAAGACTAGTGTGCGAATGTAACATGGCTTGACCTGACTGTGACAAGGTATCGTGACCAGATTTGGGAAAACCAGTCTAATGCCATGTTTTTATTTAATATTGGCACCTATCGATCATGTCCTGAAAGTTTGGCACTGTTTGAGCGTGCTGCCTTTGAGCTAGGACATGAAACAGCTGCCCTTCAGGAAGCAGTCAAAAATTAATTATCGGTGTAATTGCATTTCAAATGCGTTGCTAGGGTGTGGGCATTGTGAAGCCTTATATTTCCGAGGTGAAGCCTTATACTACTAACTTTGCTCGAGTACACAACTGTTGGAGCTTCTCACCATTTCGAGGCCTCCCCTGGCCCATCTGTTTTGAAGAAGCACTAGCTATGTCTTCTACACAAGTCATCTCTGTAAATCAAGGCTGTCTTGAAAAGCAGAAAGTATGGCAGCTGAAGAAAGCGTGCTTAATTGCGCACTTGAAGCCATGATAACAACGCTCCATTCACGAAGGGTCAACCTAGCTCACTGCAAAGGTCCTCTAGAACTAGCGCTTGAACTTACCATTGCCACAAGTTTACACAGGAAGGATAGTTGAAGTCGTTGGTGCAATAAATCATCATACTTTCCAAAAAAATAATAAAACTGCATACACTGTACATATCAATAATCATTCCATCGCGTTTAGGCTGGTTTTCGCATCACATATAACAAGGCATGAATTAACAGTATGTCATCAAAAGTGCTCATGATTATTGTATTGTCCAAGTTACTACAAGACCACAATCAGTCAGATGACCCTTTACCATTTAAGGGGGGAACAATTCAGAACATATCTGGAAAGGTTGATTTGTGGTTAGGACTTTGGAGCTCCATAGATTCTGCACACTTCACTGTATGAACTTGATATGTAGCTGTAATGACAGATCTCTCTGTGTGCTCTCTTTTGGTATAAAAAAAAGTTGAAAAGGTATAACTATGCAGAAGGCAGCTAAAATGGGGGTACCTCAAAACCCGAGAGGTTAAACTTCTGGTTCCTGATTGAAAAGTGCTAGCCATTGTTATGTGTGGCTAGAGGAAGCCCTACTCTGCAATTTGATGTTTTGATTTAGGCACTAAAATGTGGCAAGCGTGGGGTATAGGGGGAAAATTCCATTGATTTTCAGCACCCGCACTAGGTGTGGCTTAGCGCCTAATGAATACGCTTCCTTTAGCCACAGATAACAAGCCAGCACGTTCCAATCCGGAACCACAACTGCAAACAATTAAGCAACACAGATTTTGAGGACTCCCACTTTGGCAGCATGCAGTTATACCTATGGAGAAAAAAATTAATATCACAAGAGAGCCCACAGAGAGATCTATCATTTGAGCTATATATCAAGTTCATACAGTAAAGTGTGCAGAATCTATAGAGCTCCAAAGTCGTATGCACAAGGTATTGTTTTTAGTTTTTGTATTCATAATTTTAGACACCCTTCACATGAACCCGCCTTCACATGAACATACAAGTCCACTTTAAAAATATACATTTTTAAAAAATCTCCAAGTTGCAGTGTTTGTCGAGTTCTATCAATCACAGTTCTTACAGCCATTCACTTGATGCTGGTAAGTTACCTATTTACTAACGGATAAGGTGCACTGACCTTACTTCACACTCCAACTTGCAGATAAACACGTATGGCAAAACAGAAAGCACATCAGAAAGCATACTGCATTAGCTACATTTTGGTATATAAATCAGGACCACAGCATGAATGTGTGTAACGATATAATGGTACTTTAAATGGTAAACCACGTTTTTCAGACTTGTTTCCCTCTTAAAATCATGCCCACTAACATTGCAGCATCTTTGTTTTGTTCTAGTAGCCAGTAACTAGGGACCCAGCTCTCGTACATTAACTAACATGGTAACTATGGACCCAGCTCTCGTACATTAACTAACAATGTAACTAGGGACCCAGCTCTCGTACATTAACTGACACAGTAGCTAGGGACCCACATTAACTGACACAGTACTAGGGACCCAGCTCTCGTACATTAACTGATGCAGTAACTAGGGACCTCTCGTACATTAACTGACAAAGTAACTAGAGAACTCTCGTACATTAACTGACACAGTAACTAGGGACCCAGCTCTCATACATTAACTGATGCAGTAACTAGGGGCATTAACCATTAACTGACACAGTAACTAGGGACCTCTCGTACATTAACTGACACAGTAACTAGGGACCCAGCTCTCGTACATTAACTGACACAGTAACTAGGGACCTCGCGTACATTAACTGACACAGTAACTAGGGACCCTGCTCTAATACATTAACTGACACAGTAACTAGGGACCTCTCGTACATTAACTGACACAGTAACTAGGGACCCAGCTCTCGTACATTAACTGATGCAGTAACTAGGGACCTCTCGTACATTAACTGACACAGTAACTAGGGACCCAGCTCTCGTACATTAACTGATGCAGTAACTAGGGACCTCTCGTACATTAACTGACACAGTAACTAGGGACCCAGCTCTCGTACATTAACTGATGCAGTAACTAGGGACCTCTCGTACATTAACTGACGTTCTAAAGCATTGTCCATCTCTTCTCATCACCAAGTGCACCGCTTCATGTCTTTATAAAAGTTTTCATGAGCCCATATTATTTAAGATAGGGTGACCCACTCGTATTTTTATGGGTGAACATATGATGCATAGATAGATAGATAGATAGATAGCTAGACAGACACCATAAAAGCTGGTTGTTAAGCTGGGCACCTATAGGAGTCAGTCAGAGATAAATGAGTGCTTAATATTGAGCAGGAGCTTAACAAGCAATGCCCATGTGTATCAACTTCTTATAGGTAAGGGTCTTCAAGTGCATGCACTGGGCCAGCTAGAAGGGATGGCAAATGGTCACACTTTTGCTGAGCAGAGCCTGCAGAGCATCAGCTGTGGACATCCCATCTACAAATTTGTCTAGTTGCCAGAAATATAAGAGACATGAACTTGAGGATAGTCAGGATCAAATTTCAGCTGGAACCAACAGTAAAGTAAGTAGGTGCCTGACAAAACATGTAGGTGCTTAATATAGATACCAGCTGGCTTAACAACCAGTTGATAGATAGATAGACAGATAGATAGGTAGACAGATTCATCATACAGCTGTCAGTGACAATACAAACTCTTCGCCTGTCCAAGATCAGTGCGGCTTGCTTCACTTGCCAATTATACTACGTACTGCAGTATCATGTACTTACTGAGAATACTTTGTCTTTGAACCCATTAGCCAAGACCTGACAAGCTGCTCTAACAGTTGTAGCCACATCTCTCCTGGTCATTCTCTCTCCTGCCTTCTCTCCCTCAGCTTCACAAGACTTAGAAGACAGCATGCTATGCACTGCCAGTAGACTTCTCTCACGCACCGAGAACTGCTTGGCAAAGAGTGACTCCACCTGAGAATTCAGTGTTGAGGAAGAGGAGAAGAGAGAGGAGAGGAGGGAGGGTTAGGGGAAGGAGAGGTCAGGAGGGAGAGGAGATGAAGGAGAAGGGAGAGGAGGGAGGGAGAGGTCAGGAGGGAGGGGAGAGGAAGGAGAAGGGAGAGGAGGGGAGGAGGGAGGGGGAGGGAGAGGAGAGGAAGGGAGATGAGGGGAGGAGGGAGGGAGAGGTCAGGAGGGAGAGGAGAGGAAGGAAGGGAGAGGAGGGGAGGAGGGAGAGAGAGGTCAGGAGGGAGGGAGAGGAGAGGAAAGAGAAGGGAGAGGAGGGAGGGAGAGGTCAGGAGAGGAGAAAGAGGTCAGGAGGGAGAAGACAAGATAGGACAAGAGAGACAGGAGGCAGAGAGGGGAGAGGAGGGAGATGAGAGGAAGAAAGGGGAGGGAGAGGAGGAAGACGAGGGAGAGGAGGGAGAAGAGGAAAGAGGGAGAAGGAGAAGAGGGAGAGGAGGGAGGTAGAGGAGAGGAGGGAGGGGCAAGAGGTAGAGGAGAGGATGGAGGGGGAGGGAGGTAGAGGAGAGGAGGGAGGGGAGAGGAGGGAGGTAGAGGAGAGGAGAGGAGGGAGGGGAGGGAGGTAGAGGACGGAGGGGAGAGGAGGGAAGTAGAGGAGAGGAGGGAGGGGAGAGGAGGGAGGTAGAGGAGAGGAGAGGAGGGAGGGGAGGGAGGTAGAGGACGGAGGGGAGAGGAGGGAAGTAGAGGAGAGGAGGGAGGTAGAGGAGAGGATGGAGGGGAGGGAGGTAGAGGACGGAGGGGAGAGGAGGGAAGTAGAGGAGAGGAGGGAGGGGAGAGGAGGGAGGTAGAGGAGAGGAGGGAGGGGAGAGGAGGGAGGTAGAGGAGAGGAGGGAGGTAGAGGAGAGGATGGAGGGGAGGGAGAGAGAAGTAAGAAGGAAGTGTAGAACAAATATAAGAAGAAGGAAGAGGGAGAGGAGAGAGAGGAGGGGGACAACATGATGAGAGAAAGAGGAAGCAGAGTGTTCCCAACACCAGGACCAGCAGGATATCCTTACCACATCCATGCCAAAGACATCCACAGCAGTCTGAACGTCAGCCAGCTGCTTCTCTGTGAGAGGTTCCACTACTGCAGTATCCACTTGTCCTGCCACATCCTCCTCTCGGCTCCACTCACCTTGCAGTTGATCAGAAGGCAGCTCTTCCTGCTCCAATACTGTAACTAGACCCTCCGACCTGAGCAGAGATAAAAGATAACTAATAAGGTAAATTCAAAAAGGTGCCATAAAAATTAATATTATGTCATAATGTTCTGAAATACGAATGTACACGGACCGTTTTAGTAGAGATGGGAGAGGCCTTTCATCATCACTGGATTTCTTCATCTCAGGAGATGTGGAGGTCTTGGGAAGAGGGGGAGAGGGTGGAGGAAAGCTGACGGCAATCGGTGGGAGGGGAGAGGTGTGTTCCCACCCGAACTTCATAACTGCATGGAGAAAGAAGAAGAGGGAGGGAGGGAGGAAATATGAAGGAGAGGAGAAGGATTAGGGGAAGAGAAGGAGGAGAATAAAGGAGGAAGAAGAAAGAAGAGTGGAGAAATGGGAGAGAAAGGAGAGGAGATGACAGGAAGAAGAGAAAGACATGTAGGAAGATGCACATGAGCGGGGGAATAATGTACAACAAGAATCATCTAAACACAAACTTATAACCAGACTACACACACACACACACTTACACTCACCATCCTCTCCCATCCTCCCTGTTGCTGTGGGGATAGCACCGGGCATGCTTAAGAAGGGAGCGGTGTTGTGTCGATCTAGAGGTGCGACATGGTGACGGATTTGCTGGAAGAGAGATGGCCCCAAGACCTGCGACTCTCGGGGAGGGGGTGAGCGATGCTGGGTGTGGCGGGAGGCAAATCTCTTACTCATCTTTCTGCTGAGGAGACCGTGGACTTCTAGCTGCTCGTATATAGACATGCGAGCTGAATCCAACTTATCCTACAAGACATGAGGAGGAAACATGTACACAAATTAGACTGCTGCATGGAACGAGTGGTCTCAGGAGAACCATGAGACTGCTGCATGGAACGAGTGGTCTCAGGAGAACCATGAGACTGCCGCATGGAACGAGTGGTCTCAGGAGAACCATGAGACTGCCGCATGGAATGAGTGGTCTCAGGAGAACCATGAGACTGCTGCATGGAACGAGTGGTCTCAGGAGAACCATGAGACTGCCGCATGGAACGAGTGGTCTCAGGAGAACCATGAGACTGCCGCATGGAACGAGTGGTCTCAGGAGAACCATGAGACTGCCGCATGGAATGAGTGGTCTCATGAGACTGCCGCATGGAATGAGTGGTCTCAGGAGAACCATGAGACTGCTGCATGGAACGAGTGGTCTCAGGAGAACCATAAGACTGCCGCATGGAACGAATGGTCTCAGGAGAACCATGAGACTGCCGCATGGAATGAGTGGTCTCAGGAGAACCATGAGACTGCCGCATGGAACGAGTGGTCTCAGGAGAACCATGAGACTGCCGCATGGAATGAGTGGTCTTAGGAGAACCATGAGACTGCCGCATGGAACGAGTGGTCTCAGGAGAACCATGAGACTGCCGCATGGAACGAGTAGTCTCAGACTCCTTCCTTGCACTTCCTCAAAAAGAAACTTTTTTTTTGCACAAGTAAATTTCCTTTTTAGATCCTTTAGGAAGAATAGCAGCAAGCTCGTTGCATAAGGGGAGTCATTTTATTGGCCTATAAAGAAAAGAAGAAAGAACTAAAAAAATTCCTTAGAACTCCTCCTTCCTGAAGATAGATGTGCAAAAAGTGTCTCTAATCAACATAGCTAAGATGCATGTTAATTACAGGCAGTTGTAGCTAACCTCATCAGATGCATGTTAATTACAGCTAAGCCACATCAGATGCATGTTAATTACAGGCAGTTGTGGCTAAGCCTACATCAGATGCATATTAATTACAGGCAGTTGCGGCTAAGCCTACATCAGATGCATATTAATTACAGGCAGTTGTGGCTAAGCCTACATGAGATGTATATTAATTACAGGCAGTTGCAGCTAAGCCTACATCAGATGCATATTAATTACAGGCAGTTGTAGCTAAGCCTACATCAGATGCATATTAATTACAGGCAGTTGTAGCTAAGCCTACATCAGATGCATATTTATTACAGGCAGTTGTAGCTAAGCCTACATCAGATGCATATTAATTACAGGCAGTTGCAGCTAAGCCTACATGAGATGTATATTAATTACAGGCAGCTGTGGCTAAGCCTATGTACATCAGATGCATATTAATTACAGGCAGTTGTAGCTAAGCCTACATGAGATGTATATTAATTACAGGCAGTTGTGACTAAGCCTACATCAGATGCATATTAATTACAGGCAGTTGTGACTAAGCCTACATCAGATGCATATTAATTACAGGCAGTTGTAGCTAAGCCTACATGAGATGCATATTAATTACAGGCAGTTGTAGCTAAGCCTACATGAGATGCATATTAATTACAGGCAGTTGTGACTAAGCCTACATGAGATGCATATTAATTACAGGCAGTTGTGACTAAGCCTACATCAGATGCATATTAATTACAGGCAGCTGTGGCTAAGCCTACATCAGATGCATATTAATTACAGGCAGTTGTGACTAAGCCTACATGAGATGCATATTAATTACAGGCAGTTGTGGCTAACTACATCAGATGCATATTAATTACAGGCTAAGCCTACATCAGATGCATATTAATTACAGGCAGTTGTGGCTAAGCCTACATCAGATGTGAATGGTTATGAACCCTTAGGATTGAGCCATATTGGGAGCTGCTAAATCTCATCAAGTCGTCCCACTTTGAGGCAAGACAGAGGTAAAAAGTGGAAATTATCAACAGACAACTTGGTTAGTTGACTGTGGCAGCAAAACTGCTTCGTGTCCGGACAACAGTGATTCCTCTAGGGCTAGTCGACTACTTAGAGAGAAATGGTAGAGATGGTGAAGCCTGGAAGTATGAATGCTTTTGCCTTCCCAGAAAGGGGTACAAGTGCACCCCTCGAACTCTCCCCCCCCCTCTCTTTCCCTACAGGCGTGATACATTGTCACTTCCTTCCTGAATATTGATCCTTCCCTACAGGCGTGATGCATTGTCACTTCCTTCCTGAATATTGACCCTTCCCTACAGGCGTGATACATTGTCACTTCCTTCCTGAATATTGACCCCTCCCTACAAGCCTGATATTGCCTCTTCCTGAATATTGACCCCTCCCTACAGGCCACTTCCCTGAATATTGACCCCTCCATACAAGCCTGATACATTGCCACTTCCTTCCTGAATATTGACCCCTCCCTACAGGCCTGATACATTGCCACTTCCTTCCTGAGTGTTGACCCCTCCCAACAAGCCTGATATTGCCTCTTCCTTCCTGAATATTGACCCCTCCCTACAGGCGTGATACATTGCCTCTTCCTTTCTGAATATTGACCCCTCCCTACAGGCGTGATACATTGCCACTTCCTTCCTGAACATGTGTGTTTACTCCACTGTGCAACCAAGTATTACCGTGACAACAACAATGTTCCTACACAATGCAAAGAGCATAGGTTCCTGAAATCTTGTTGTGTAACCCGAGATGCAGATGCACGCTCTTGCAGATTATTAATACCAGCCACGATTGATAGACAAGTAGCCAACAACACCAACTGGAACAGAGCAACTATTGGAACTTGCAACCACACCCACATGAACTAGAACAGAGCGACTATTGGAACTTGCAACCACACCCACATGATCTAGAACAGAACAACTATTGGAACTTGCAACCACACCCACATGAACTAGAACAGAACAACTATTGGAACTTGAAACCACACCCACATGAACTAGAACAGAACAACTATTGGAACTTGCAACCACACCCACATGAACTAGAACAGAACAACTATTGGAACTTGCAACCACACCCACATGAACTAGAACAGAGCGACTATTGGAACTTGCAACCACACCCACATGAACTACAACTATTGGAACTTGCAACCACACCCACATGAACTAGAACAGAACAACTATTGGAACTTGCAACCACACCCGCATGATCTAGAACAGAACAACTATTGGAACTTGCAGCCACACCCACATGAACTAGAACAGAACAACTATTGGAACTTGCAACCACACCCACATGAACTAGAACAGAACAACTATTGGAACTTGCAGCCACACCCACATGGACTAGAGCAGAACAACTATTGGAACTTGCAACCACACCCACATGAACTAGAACAGAACAACTATTGGAACTTGCAGCCACACCCACATGGACTAGAGCAGAACAACTATTGGAACTTGCAACCACACCCACATGGACTAGAGCAGAACAACTATTGGAACTTGCAACCACACCCACATGAACTAGAACAGAACAACTATTGGAACTTGCAACCACACCCACATGAACAACTATTGGAACTTGCAACCACACCCACATGAACTAGAACAGAACAACTATTGGAACTTGCAGCCACACCCACATGAACTAGAACAGAACAACTATTGGATCTTGCAGCCACACCCACATGAACAACTATTGGAACTTGCAACCACACCCACATGATCTAGAGCAGAACAACTATTGGAACTTGCAACCACACCCACATGAACTAGAACAGAACAACTATTGGAACTTGCAACCACACCCACATGAACTAGAACAGAACAACTATTGGAACTTGCAACCACACCCACATGATCTAGAACAGAACAACTATTGGAACTTGCAACCACACCCACATGAACAACTATTGGAACTTGCAACCACACCCACATGAACTAGAACAGAACAACTATATTGGAACTTGCAACCACACCCACATGAACAACTATTGGATCTTGCAGCCACACCCACATGAACTAGAACAGAACAACTATTGGAACTTGCAACCACACCCACATGAACTAGAACAGAACAACTATTGGAACTTGCAGCCACACCCACATGAACTAGAACAGAACAACTATTGGAACTTGCAACCACACCCACATGAACTAGAACAGAACAACTATATTGGAACTTGCAACCACACCCACATGAACTAGAATAGAACAACTATTGGAACTTGCAACCACACCCACATGAACTAGAACAGAACAACTATTGGAACTTGCAACCACACCCACATGGACTAGAGCAGAACAACTATTGGAACTTGCAACCACACCCACATGAACTAGAACAGAACAACTAAATTGGAACTTGCAACCACACCCACATGATCTCGAACAGAACAACTATTGGAACTTGCAACCACACCCACATGAACTAGAACAGAACAACTATTGGAACTTGCAACCACACCCACATGAACTAGAACAGAGCGACTATTGGAACTTGCAACCACACCCACATGAACTAGAACAGAACGACTATTGGAACTTGCAACCACACCCACATGAACTAGAATAGAACAACTATTGGAACTTGCAACCACACCCACATGAACTAGAATAGAACAACTATTGGAACTTGCAACCACACCCACATGGACTAGAACAGAGCAACTATTGGAACTTGCAACCACACCCACATGAACTAGAACAGAACAACTATTGGAACTTGCAACCACACCCACATGAACTAGAACAACTATTGGAACTTGCAACCACAC
Organism: Cladorhizidae sp. MBARI D1340-BT2; assembly: GCA_028752905.1. NCBI lineage: Eukaryota > Metazoa > Porifera > Demospongiae > Poecilosclerida > Cladorhizidae > Cladorhizidae sp. MBARI D1340-BT2. The sequence goes on from JAQNBH010000008.1 coordinate 36,105,469, forward strand.
CCACATGGACTAGAGCAGAACAACTATTGGAACTTGCAACCACACCCACATGAACTAGAACAGAACTATTGGAACTTGCAACCACACCCACATGAACTAGAACAGAACAACTATTGGAACTTGCAGCCACACCCACATGAACTAGAACAGAACAACTATTGGAACTTGCAACCACACCCACATGAACTAGAACAACTATTGGAACTTGCAACCACACCCACATGATCTAGAACAGAACAACTATTGGAACTTGCAACCACACCCACATGAACTAGAACAGAACAACTATTGGAACTTGCAACCACACCCACATGGACTAGAGCAGAACAACTATTGGAACTTGCAACCACACCCACATGAACTAGAACAGAACAACTATTGGAACTTGCAACCACACCCACATGATCTAGAACAGAACAACTATTGGAACTTGCAACCACACCCACATGAACTAGAACAGAACAACTATTGGAACTTGCAACCACACCCACATGGACTAGAACAGAGCAACTATTGGAACTTGCAACCACACCCACATGATCTAGAACAGAACAACTATTGGAACTTGCAACCACACCCACATGAACTAGAACAGAACAACTATTGGAACTTGCAACCACACCCACATGAACTGGAACAGAACAACTATTGGAACTTGCAACCACACCCACATGATCTAGATCAGAACAACTATTGGATCTTGCAACCACACCCACATGAACTAGAACAGAGCGACTATTGGAACTTGCAACCACACCCACGTGAACTAGAGCAGAACAACTATTGGAACTTGCAACCACACCCACATGATCTAGAGCAGAACAACTACTGGAACTTGCAACCACACCCACATGATCTAGAGCAGAACAACTATTGGAACTTGCAACCACACCCACATGAACTAGAACAGAACAACTATTGGAACTTGCAACCACACCCACATGAACTAGAACAGAACGACTATTGGAACTTGCAACCACACCCACATGAACTAGAACTGAACAACTATTGGAACTTGCAACCACACCCACATGGACTAGAGCAGAACAACTATTGGAACTTGCAACCACACCCACATGAACTAGAACAGAACAACTATTGGAACTTGCAACCACACCCACATGAACTAGAACAGAACAACTATTGGAACTTGCAACCACACCCACATGAACTAGAACAGAACGACTATTGGAACTTGCAACCACACCCACATGAACTAGAACAGAGCGACTATTGGAACTTGCAACCACACCCACATGAACTAGAACAGAACGACTATTGGAACTTGCAACCACACCCACATGAACTAGAACAGAACAACTATTGGAACTTGCAACCACACCCACATGAACAACTATTGGATCTTGCAGCCACACCCACATGAACTAGAACAGAACAACTATTGGAACTTGCAACCACACCCACATGAACTAGAACAGAACAACTATTGGAACCTGCAACCACACCCACATGAACTAGAGCAGAACAACTATTGGATCTTGCAGCCACACCCACATGAACAACTATTGGAACTTGCAACCACACCCACATGATCTAGAGCAGAACAACTATTGGAACCTGCAACCACACCCACATGAACTAGAACAGAACAACTATTGGAACTTGCAACCACACCCACATGAACTAGAACTGAACAACTATTGGAACTTGCAACCACACCCACATGAACTAGAACAGAACAACTATTGGAACCTGCAACCACACCCACATGAACTAGAGCAGAACAACTATTGGATCTTGCAGCCACACCCACATGAACAACTATTGGAACTTGCAACCACACCCACATGATCTAGAGCAGAACAACTATTGGAACCTGCAACCACACCCACATGAACTAGAACAGAACAACTATTGGAACTTGCAACCACACCCACATGAACTAGAACAGAGCGACTATTGGAACTTGCAACCACACCCACATGAACTAGAACAGAACAACTATTGGAACTTGCAACCACACCCACATGAACTAGAACAGAACAACTATTGGAACTTGCAACCACACCCACATGATCTAGAGCAGAACAACTATTGGATCTTGCAACCACACCCACATGAACTAGAACAGAACAACTATTGGATCTTGCAACCACACCCACATGAACTAGAACAGAACAACTATTGGAACTTGCAACCACACCCACATGAACTAGAACAGAACAACTATTGGAACTTGCAACCACACCTAGAACAGAACAACTATTGGAACTTGCAACCACACCCACATGAACTGGAGCACCGACTGATAAAAATCATACGACTTAAACATGTATAAGCACATACCGGGAAACAGGAACCGGAATGAAACCAGGCTGAATTATGCCCGCATATTAAATAATGTTCTTAATGAGTCGGTCATCGCACTCTGCACATTCAAACTGCCTGAGCAAGTAGAGAGTCTACGTACCTTCTTAGCCCGGGCAGTGTCGTAGTCTTCTCTGACAATGGCCTCCCTCTTCTGTAGTTCGTAACACCACAAGAGCTGGCCTGCCTTGCTCAGCTCCTCAATCACCAGCTTCAACCTCTTGGCCACTCCAAAATTCTCGTCTGGATTTATTTTTATTTTTATAATAATAAATAAATTAAAAAAATGTAAAACACACACACACCAAACAGCAACAACCACAACAACAACTAACACAATATATTTCTTGCATTGGCTACCATTGGCTACCTTTTATAGCTGTGGCTTTCCTATTTTCAAGCTCCTGGATTAAGTCTGCTGTTTCCGGGTCCTAAGGGGTTAAATCAAGGACATAATGACATCATAGCTGCTCACCTTATATGGTATTATTGGCGGGTACTAAATCGAGTACTAAATCGAGTACTAAATAGAGCTATTTTTGGTGAATCATCACAAAATTAGTACAATGTGTATTTCGTGATGCATGGCCCATGTGCAGCCACTCTCATTCTCTTAAAAGGCATCAAGATGGTCCAACTCAGCTTAAATACCGCATATTCTCTAATAGGAACTGAGGTTACTATTTACTTCCATCCAATCTACCTGCGATCACTATTGGAAGGAGGTTACTATCACAATAACCTTCCCAATAATCAACTTGAAATTGTATTCTAGAGTAGAATGTATTCTAGAGTAGAATTCCTAGTTGATTATTGAGAAGGTTATTTTAATGTTATGTCAACTGAAAGTTTATTGAGAGGTTATTATTGATAGCAGTTGTGAAGGAGTAGTTCAAGAACCTGTTTGGAGGACTTCTAATCGTTTGTGTGCCCGTGGCTCAATGGTTCAGTAATGGCACCTGGAAAGCAGAAGTCAGGAGTTCAATCCCTGCTGGTGCCCAGAATATTTCCCCCAATATTTTCCCCGTCTTCAGTTCTTCAGTTCAGTTTATCAGCGTAATGATGATGGGTCTTATTGCTATTTGCCTACACAGTTACAATTGAAAGGGTCATAACTATTACCAATTGATACAGGGCTACATACGCAGTTACAATTGGAGTGGCAGTTACAATTGGAGGGGAGGTTGCAATTGGAGGGGAGGTTACAATTGGAGGGGAGGTTACAATTGGAGTGGCAGTTACAATTGGAGGGGAGGTTGCAATTGGAGGGGAGGTTACAATTGGAGGGGAGGTTACAATTGGAGTGGCAGTTACAATTGGAGTGGCAGTTACAATTGGAGGGGAGGTTACAATTGGAGGGGAGGTTACAATTGGAGTGGCAGTTACAATTGGAGTGGCAGTTACAATTGGAGGGGAGGTTACAATTGGAGGGGAGGTTACAATTGGAGGGGTTGTTACAATTGGAGTGGCAGTTACAATTGGAGTGGCAGTTACAATTGGAGGGGTTGTTACAATTGGAGGGGAGGTTGCAATTGGAGGGGAGGTTACAATTGGAGTGGCAGTTACAATTGGAGGGGAGGTTACAATTGGAGGGGTGGTTACAATTGGAGTGGCAGTTACAATTGGAGGGGTGGTTACAATTGGAGGAATTGTTACAATTGGAGGGGAGGTTGCAATTGGAGGGGCAGTTACAATTGGAGGGGGCAGTTACAATTGGAGGGGAGGTTACAATTGGAGGAGTGGTTACAATTGGAGGGGCAGTTACAATTGGAGGGGAGGTTACAATTGGAGGGGGCAGTTACAATTGGAGGGGTGGTTACAATTGGAGGGGAGGTTACAATTGGAGGGGAGGTTACAATTGGAGGGGAGGTTACAATTGGAGGGGGCAGTTACAATTGGAGGGGGCAGTTACAATTGGAGGGGCAGTTACAATTGGAGGAGTGGTTACAATTGGAGGGGGCAGTTACAATTGGAGGGGAGGTTACAATTGGAGGGGAGGTTACAATTGGAGGAGTGGTTACAATTGGAGGGGCAGTTACAATTGGAGGGGCAGTTACAATTGGAGGGGAGGTTATAATTGGAGGGGGCAGTTACAATTGGAGGGGAAGTTACAATTGGAGGGGGCAGTTACAATTGGAGGGGAGGTTACAATTGGAGGGGAGGTTACAATTGGAGGGGAGGTTACAATTGGAGGGGGCAGTTACAATTGTAGGGGAGGTTACAATTGGAGGGGAGGTTACAATTGGAGGGGAGGTTACAATTGGAGGAGTGGTTACAATTGGAGGGGTGGTTACAATTGGAGGGGTGGTTACAATTGGAGGGGGCAGTTACAATTGGAGGGGAGGTTACAATTGGAGGGGAGGTTACAATTGGAGGGGAGGTTACAATTGGAGGGGGCAGTTACAATTGTAGGGGTGGTTACAATTGGAGGGGGCAGTTACAATTGGAGGGGGCAGTTACAATTGGAGGGAAGGTTCCTAATAGAAGAAATACAGTATGCACAAACTTTTGATCACTGCCAATCTGAATATTTTGTTAAAAAATTGCTATCATGATGAGTGCACTATCAGGATGAGTGCACTATCTTGATGAGTGCACTATCAGGATGAGTGCACTATCTTGATGAGTGCACTATCAGGATGAGTGCACTATCAGGATGAGTGCACTATCATGATGAGTGCACTATCATGATGAGTGCACTATCATGATGAGTGCACTATCATGATGAGTGCACTATCATGATGAGTGCACTTCATGATGAGTGCACTATCATGATGAGTGCACTATCATGATGAGTGCACTATCAGGATGAGTGCACTATCAGGATGAGTGCACTATCATGATGAGTGCACAATAAATCAATCAAATCCTAATTACAAAAATGCAGATCGAAATTCTAAGCAAAAATTTGGCCACTCTTTAATTTTGCTGCATTAAGAACCAGTATGCCTTAAGAGTAACGTAACCCACTTGACAATCCATCCGTGGATGGCTGAAGTGTGAAGGGGCTATACCTACTAGCTATTAACGAATAACACAAACCAAGTTCGAATCCAATTCACAAATTGCTATGATGAGCAGCAAAAGAGCAGGTGTGGCTTCTCACACACTCCACGAGTGTTCAAATACCTAGAGAATGTCTCGTCTAGCACAACTGCAAGCAGAAGAGCCCACTGCACTAGGCTGATACCTCCATTCTACATACAAAGTTAAGTTACTCATCGCTACTGGAACAGGCTTCTCCCTGATGTCATAGACTATCTATGCCATAATTATCAATATATGCCAAACTAAACACCGTGGGCCAATTAGAAGAAATTATTAATGTACTGTATATATAATATTTTAAGTCACTCCATCCTGTGTGTGTATGTGTGTGTGTGTGTGTAGGTGTGTGTGTATGTGTGTGTTTGTACCTGGGCCTTGGCAATTGCCCCATCATCCATAGGTGATATGCTGCTCGGCCTGTCAACAACCACAACAGCAACAACATTAGTTGGCATTTCTAAGTTATTTCTGCTCTTACTTGTTGATCCTTCCTTGCAAGATGAGGTCAGGGTCATCTGAACCAAGCTGGTTAATCCCGGGTAAGCCATGGACCAGATGGCCAAGAAGAGTCTAGAGTAGGTGATGGCACACACATGAGTCTAGAGTAGGTGATGGCACACACAAGAATCTAGAGTAGGTGATGGCACACACATGAGTCTAGAGTAGGTGATGGCACACACATGAGTCTAGAGTAGGTGATGACATACACATGAGTCTAGAGTAGGTGATGACACACACACGAGTCTAGAGTAGGTGATGACACACACATGAGTCTAGAGTAGGTGATGACACACACATGAGTCTAGAGTAGGTGATGACACACACATGAGTCTAGAGTAGGTGATGGCACACACATGAGTCTAGAGTAGGTGATGGCACACACAAGTCTAGAGTAGGTGATGGCACACACATGAGTCTAGAGTAGGTGATGACACACACATGAGTCTAGAGTAGGTGATGACACACACATGAGTCTAGAGTAGGTGATGGCACACACATGAGTCTAGAGTAGGTGATGACATACATGTACACATGAGTCTAGAGTAGGTGATGACACACACATGAGTCTAGAGTAGGTGATGACACACACTTGAGTCTAGAGTAGGTGATGGCACACACACGAGTCTAGAGTAGGTGATGGCACACACATGAGTCATGAGTCTAGAGTAGGTGATGGCACACACATGAGTCTAGAGTAGGTGATGGCACACACATGAGTCTAGAGTAGGTGATGACACACACATGAGTCTAGAGTAGGTGATGGCACACACATGAGTCTAGAGTAGGTGATGGCACACACATGAGTCTAGAGTAGGTGATGACACACACATGAGTCTAGAGTAGGTGATGGCACACACATGAGTCTAGAGTAGGTGATGACACTCACATGAGTCTAGAGTAGGTGATGACACACACATGAGTCTAGAGTAGGTGATGGCACACACATGAGTCTAGAGTAGGTGATGGCACACACATGAGTCTAGAGTAGGTGATGGCACACACATGAGTCTAGAGTAGGTGATGGCACACACATGAGTCTAGAGTAGGTGATGACACACATATGAGTCTAGAGTAGGTGATGACACACATGAGTCTAGAGTAGGTGATGACACACACATGAGTCTAGAGTAGATGATGACACACACATGAGTCTAGAGTAGGTGATGGCACTCACATGAGTCTAGAGTAGGTGATGGCACACACATGAGTCTAGAGTAGATGATGACACACACATGAGTCTAGAGTAGGTGATGGCACACACATGAGTCTAGAGTAGGTGATGGCACTCACATGAGTCTAGAGTAGGTGATGGCACACACATGAGTCTAGAGTAGATGATGACACACACATGAGTCTAGAGTAGGTGATGGCACACACATGAGTCTAGAGTAAGTGATGACACACACATGAGTCTAGAGTAGGTGATGGCACACACATGAGTCTAGAGTAGGTGATGGCACACACATGAGTCTAGAGTAGGTGATGGCACACACATGAGTCTAGAGTAGATGATGACACACACATGAGTCTAGAGTAGGTGATGGCACTCACATGAGTCTAGAGTAGGTGATGACACACACATGAGTCTAGAGTAGGTGATGGCACTCACATGAGTCTAGAGTAGGTGATGGCACACACATGAGTCTAGAGTAGTGATGACACACATCAGTCTAGAGTAGGTGATGGCACACACATGAGTCTAGAGTAGGTGCTGGCACACACATGAGTCTAGAGTAGATGATGACACACACATGAGTCTAGAGTAGGTGATGATACAGACATGAGTCTAGAGTAGGTGATGACACAGACATGAGTCTAGAGTAGGTGATGGCACACAGATGAGTCTAGAGTAGGTGATGGCACACACATGAGTCTAGAGTAGGTGATGATACAGACATGAGTCTAGAGTAGGTGATGACACAGACATGAGTCTAGAGTAGGTGATGGCACACAGATGAGTCTAGAGTAGGTGATGGCACACACATGAGTCTAGAGTAGGTGATGGCACACACATGAGTCTAGAGTGTAGGTGATGACACACACATGAGTCTAGAGTAGGTGATGGCACACACATGAGTCTAGAGTAGATGATGACACACACATGAGTCTAGAGTAGGTGATGACACAGACATGAGTCTAGAGTAGGTGATGGCACACACATGAGTCTAGAGTAGGTGATGACACACACATGAGTCTAGAGTAGGTGATGACACACAAATGAGTCTAGAGTAGGTGATGGCACACACATGAGTCTAGAGTAGGTGATGACACACACATGAGTCTAGAGTAGATGATGACACACACATGAGTCTAGAGTAGATGATGGCACACACATGAGTCTAGAGTAGGTGATGGCACACACATGAGTCTAGAGTAGGTGATGGCATACACATGAGTCTAGAGTAGGTGATGACACACACATGAGTCTAGAGTAGGTGATGACACACACATGAGTCTAGAGTAGGTGATGACACACACATGAGTCTAGAGTAGGTGATGACACTCACATGAGTCTAGAGCAGGTGATGACACACATGAGTCTAGAGTAGGTGATGACACTCACATGAGTTTAGAGTAGGTGATGGCACACACATGAGTCTAGAGTAGGTGATGGCACACACATGAGTCTAGAGTAGGTAATGGCACACACATGAGTCTAGAGTAGGTGATGGCACACACATGAGTCTAGAGTAGGTGATGGCACACACATGAGTCTAGAGTAGGTGATGATACACACATGAGTCTAGAGTAGGTCATGACACACACATGAGTCTAGAGTAAGAGATGACACACACACATGAGTCTAGAGTAGGTGCTGACACACACATGAGTCTAGAGTAGGTGAGTGTAGAGTAGGTGATGACACACACATGAGTCTAGAGTACCTAGAGTAGGTGATGGCACATACATGAGTCTAGAGTAGGTGCTGACACACACATGAGTCTAGAGTAGGTGATGGCACACACATGAGTCTAGAGTAGGTGCTGACACACACATGAGTCTAGAGTAGGTGATGGCACACACATGAGTCTAGAGTAGGTGATGGCACACACATGAGTCTAGAGTAAGTGATGACACACACATGAGTCTAGATTAGGTGATGACACATACATGAGTCTAGAGTAGGTGATGACACACACATGAGTCTAGAGTACGTGCTGACACACACATGAGTCTAGAGTAAGTGATGACACACACACATGAGTCTAGAGTAGGTGATGGCACACACATGAGTCTAGAGTAGGTGATGGCACACACATGAGTCTAGAGTAGGTGATGACACACACATGAGTCTAGAGTAGGTGATGGCACTCACATGAGTCTAGAGTAGGTGATGGCACACACATGAGTCTAGAGTAGGTGATGACACACACATGAGTCTAGAGTAGGTGATGACACACACATGAGTCTAGAGTAGGTGATGGCACACACATGAGTCTAGAGTCAGTGATGACACACACATGAGTCTAGAGTAGGTGATGACACACATGAGTCTAGAGTAGATGATGGCACACACATGAGTCTAGAGTAGGTGATGGCACACACATGAGTCTAGAGTAGGTGATGACACACACATGAGTCTAGAGTAGGTGATGACACACACATGAGTCTAGAGTAGGTGATGACACACACATGAGTCTAGTAGGTGATGGCACACACATGAGTCTAGAGTAGGTGATGACACACACATGAGTCTAGAGTAGGTGATGGCACACACATGAGTCTAGAGTAGGTGATGGCACACACATGAGTCTAGAGTAGGTGATGACACACACATGAGTCTAGAGTAGGTGATGGCACACACGTGAGTCTAGAGTAGGTGATGACACACACATGAGTCTAGAGTAGGTGATGACACACACATGAGTCTAGAGTAGATGATGGCACACACATGAGTCTAGAGTAGGTGATGGCACACACATGAGTCTAGAGTAGGTGATGGCACACACATGAGTCTAGAGTAGGTGATGGCACACACATGAGTCTAGAGTAGGTGATGGCACACACAAGTCTAGAGTAGGTGATGGCACACACATGAGTCTAGAGTAGGTGTTGACACACACATGAGTCTAGAGTAGGTGATGACACACACATGAGTCTAGAGTAGGTGTTGACACACACATGAGTCTAGAGTAGATGATGACACACACATGAGTCTAGAGTAGGTGATGGCACACACATGAGTCTAGAGTAGGTGATGGCACACACATGAGTCTAGAGTAGGTGATGACACACATGAGTCTAGAGTAGGTGATGGCACTCACATGAGTCTAGAGTAGGTGATGGCACACACATGAGTCTAGAGTAGGTGATGACACACACATGAGTCTAGAGTAGGTGTTGACACACACATGAGTCTAGAGTAGGTGATGGCACACACATGAGTCTAGAGTAGATGATGACACACACATGAGTCTAGAGTAGGTGATGGCACACACATGAGTCTAGAGTAGGTGATGGCACACACATGAGTCTAGAGTAGGTGATGACACACACATGAGTCTAGAGTAGGTGATGGCACTCACATGAGTCTAGAGTAGGTGATGGCACACACATGAGTCTAGAGTAGGTGATGACACACACATGAGTCTAGAGTAGGTGATGGCACACACATGAGTCTAGAGTAGGTGATGGCACACACATGAGTCTAGAGTAGGTGATGACACACACATGAGTCTAGAGTAGGTGATGGCACACACATGAGTCTAGAGTAGGTAATGGCACACATATGAGTCTAGAGTAGGTGATGGCACACACATGAGTCTAGAGTAGGTGATGACACACACATGAGTCTAGAGTAGGTGATGACACACACATGAGTCTAGAGTAGGTGATGGCACACACAAGAGTCTAGAGTAGGTGATGACACACACATGAGTCTAGAGTAGGTGATGGCACAACATGAGTCTAGAGTAGGTGATGACACATACATGAGTCTAGAGTAGGTGATGGCACACACATGAGTCTAGAGTAGGTTGATGGCACACACATGAGTCTAGAGTAGGTGATGGCACAACATGAGTCTAGAGTAGGTGATGACACATACATGAGTCTAGAGTAGGTGATGGCACACACATGAGTCTAGAGTAGGTGATGGCACACACATGAGTCTAGAGTAGGTGATGGCACACACATGAGTCTAGAGTAGGTGATGGCACACACACATGAGTCTAGAGTAGGTGATGACACATACATGAGTCTAGAGTAGGTGATGACACACACATGAGTCTAGAGTAGGTGATGGCACACACATGAGTCTACAGTAGGTGATGGCACACACATGAGTCTAGAGTAGGTGATGACACACACATGAGTCTAGAGTAGGTGATGACACACACATGAGTCTACAGTAGGTGATGGCACACACATGAGTCTAGAGTAGGTGATGACACACACATGAGTCTAGAGTAGGTGATGGCACACACATGAGTCTAGAGTAGGTGATGGCACACACATGAGTCTAGAGTAGGTGATGGCACACACATGAGTCTAGAGTAGGTGATGGCACATACATGAGTCTAGAGTAGGTGATGGCACTCACATGAGTCTAGAGTAGGTGATGGCACACACATGAGTCTAGAGTAGATGATGACACACACATGAGTCTAGAGTAGGTGATGGCACACACATGAGTCTAGAGTAAGTGATGACACACACATGAGTCTAGAGTAGGTGATGGCACACACATGAGTCTAGAGTAGGTGATGGCACACACATGAGTCTAGAGTAGGTGATGGCACACACATGAGTCTAGAGTAGATGATGACACACACATGAGTCTAGAGTAGGTGATGGCACTCACATGAGTCTAGAGTAGGTGATGACACACACATGAGTCTAGAGTAGGTGATGGCACACACATGAGTCTAGAGTAGTGATGACACACATCAGTCTAGAGTAGGTGATGGCACACACATGAGTCTAGAGTAGGTGCTGGCACACACATGAGTCTAGAGTAGATGATGACACACACATGAGTCTAGAGTAGGTGATGATACAGACATGAGTCTAGAGTAGGTGATGACACAGACATGAGTCTAGAGTAGGTGATGGCACACAGATGAGTCTAGAGTAGGTGATGGCACACACATGAGTCTAGAGTAGGTGATGATACAGACATGAGTCTAGAGTAGGTGATGACACAGACATGAGTCTAGAGTAGGTGATGGCACACAGATGAGTCTAGAGTAGGTGATGGCACACACATGAGTCTAGAGTAGGTGATGGCACACACATGAGTCTAGAGTGTAGGTGATGACACACACATGAGTCTAGAGTAGGTGATGGCACACACATGAGTCTAGAGTAGATGATGACACACACATGAGTCTAGAGTAGGTGATGACACAGACATGAGTCTAGAGTAGGTGATGGCACACACATGAGTCTAGAGTAGGTGATGACACACACATGAGTCTAGAGTAGGTGATGACACACACATGAGTCTAGAGTAGGTGATGGCACACACATGAGTCTAGAGTAGGTGATGACACACACATGAGTCTAGAGTAGATGATGACACACACATGAGTCTAGAGTAGATGATGGCACACACATGAGTCTAGAGTAGGTGATGGCACACACATGAGTCTAGAGTAGGTGATGGCATACACATGAGTCTAGAGTAGGTGATGACACACACATGAGTCTAGAGTAGGTGATGACACACACATGAGTCTAGAGTAGGTGATGACACACACATGAGTCTAGAGTAGGTGATGACACTCACATGAGTCTAGAGCAGGTGATGACACACATGAGTCTAGAGTAGGTGATGACACTCACATGAGTTTAGAGTAGGTGATGGCACACACATGAGTCTAGAGTAGGTGATGGCACACACATGAGTCTAGAGTAGGTAATGGCACACACATGAGTCTAGAGTAGGTGATGGCACACACATGAGTCTAGAGTAGGTGATGGCACACACATGAGTCTAGAGTAGGTGATGATACACACATGAGTCTAGAGTAGGTCATGACACACACATGAGTCTAGAGTAAGAGATGACACACACACATGAGTCTAGAGTAGGTGCTGACACACACATGAGTCTAGAGTAGGTGAGTGTAGAGTAGGTGATGACACACACATGAGTCTAGAGTACCTAGAGTAGGTGATGGCACATACATGAGTCTAGAGTAGGTGCTGACACACACATGAGTCTAGAGTAGGTGATGGCACACACATGAGTCTAGAGTAGGTGCTGACACACACATGAGTCTAGAGTAGGTGATGGCACACACATGAGTCTAGAGTAGGTGATGGCACACACATGAGTCTAGAGTAAGTGATGACACACACATGAGTCTAGATTAGGTGATGACACATACATGAGTCTAGAGTAGGTGATGACACACACATGAGTCTAGAGTACGTGCTGACACACACATGAGTCTAGAGTAAGTGATGACACACACACATGAGTCTAGAGTAGGTGATGGCACACACATGAGTCTAGAGTAGGTGATGGCACACACATGAGTCTAGAGTAGGTGATGACACACACATGAGTCTAGAGTAGGTGATGGCACTCACATGAGTCTAGAGTAGGTGATGGCACACACATGAGTCTAGAGTAGGTGATGACACACACATGAGTCTAGAGTAGGTGATGACACACACATGAGTCTAGAGTAGGTGATGGCACACACATGAGTCTAGAGTCAGTGATGACACACACATGAGTCTAGAGTAGGTGATGACACACATGAGTCTAGAGTAGATGATGGCACACACATGAGTCTAGAGTAGGTGATGGCACACACATGAGTCTAGAGTAGGTGATGACACACACATGGAGTCTAGAGTAGGTGATGACACACACATGAGTCTAGAGTAGGTGATGACACACACATGAGTCTAGTAGGTGATGGCACACACATGAGTCTAGAGTAGGTGATGACACACACATGAGTCTAGAGTAGGTGATGGCACACACATGAGTCTAGAGTAGGTGATGGCACACACATGAGTCTAGAGTAGGTGATGACACACACATGAGTCTAGAGTAGGTGATGGCACACACGTGAGTCTAGAGTAGGTGATGACACACACATGAGTCTAGAGTAGGTGATGACACACACATGAGTCTAGAGTAGATGATGGCACACACATGAGTCTAGAGTAGGTGATGGCACACACATGAGTCTAGAGTAGGTGATGGCACACACATGAGTCTAGAGTAGGTGATGGCACACACATGAGTCTAGAGTAGGTGATGGCACACACAAGTCTAGAGTAGGTGATGGCACACACATGAGTCTAGAGTAGGTGTTGACACACACATGAGTCTAGAGTAGGTGATGACACACACATGAGTCTAGAGTAGGTGTTGACACACACATGAGTCTAGAGTAGATGATGACACACACATGAGTCTAGAGTAGGTGATGGCACACACATGAGTCTAGAGTAGGTGATGGCACACACATGAGTCTAGAGTAGGTGATGACACACATGAGTCTAGAGTAGGTGATGGCACTCACATGAGTCTAGAGTAGGTGATGGCACACACATGAGTCTAGAGTAGGTGATGACACACACATGAGTCTAGAGTAGGTGTTGACACACACATGAGTCTAGAGTAGGTGATGGCACACACATGAGTCTAGAGTAGATGATGACACACACATGAGTCTAGAGTAGGTGATGGCACACACATGAGTCTAGAGTAGGTGATGGCACACACATGAGTCTAGAGTAGGTGATGACACACACATGAGTCTAGAGTAGGTGATGGCACTCACATGAGTCTAGAGTAGGTGATGGCACACACATGAGTCTAGAGTAGGTGATGACACACACATGAGTCTAGAGTAGGTGATGGCACACACATGAGTCTAGAGTAGGTGATGGCACACACATGAGTCTAGAGTAGGTGATGACACACACATGAGTCTAGAGTAGGTGATGGCACACACATGAGTCTAGAGTAGGTAATGGCACACATATGAGTCTAGAGTAGGTGATGGCACACACATGAGTCTAGAGTAGGTGATGACACACACATGAGTCTAGAGTAGGTGATGACACACACATGAGTCTAGAGTAGGTGATGGCACACACAAGAGTCTAGAGTAGGTGATGACACACACATGAGTCTAGAGTAGGTGATGGCACAACATGAGTCTAGAGTAGGTGATGACACATACATGAGTCTAGAGTAGGTGATGGCACACACATGAGTCTAGAGTAGGTTGATGGCACACACATGAGTCTAGAGTAGGTGATGGCACAACATGAGTCTAGAGTAGGTGATGACACATACATGAGTCTAGAGTAGGTGATGGCACACACATGAGTCTAGAGTAGGTGATGGCACACACATGAGTCTAGAGTAGGTGATGGCACACACACATGAGTCTAGAGTAGGTGATGACACATACATGAGTCTAGAGTAGGTGATGACACACACATGAGTCTAGAGTAGGTGATGGCACACACATGAGTCTACAGTAGGTGATGGCACACACATGAGTCTAGAGTAGGTGATGACACACACATGAGTCTAGAGTAGGTGATGACACACACATGAGTCTACAGTAGGTGATGGCACACACATGAGTCTAGAGTAGGTGATGACACACACATGAGTCTAGAGTAGGTGATGGCACACACATGAGTCTAGAGTAGGTGATGGCACACACATGAGTCTAGAGTAGGTGATGGCACACACATGAGTCTAGAGTAGGTGATGGCACACACATGAGTCTAGAGTAGGTGATGACACACACATGAGTCTAGAGTAGGTGATGGCACACACATGAGTCTAGAGTAGGTGATGGCACACACATGAGTCTAGAGTAGGTGATGACACACACATGAGTCTAGAGTAGGTGATGGCACACACATGAGTCTAGAGTAGGTGATGGCACACACATGAGTCTAATGTAGGTGATGACACACACATGAGTCTAGAGTAGGTGATGACACACACATGAGTCTAGAGTAGGTGATGGCACTCACATGAGTCTAGAGTAGGTGATGACACACACATGAGTCTAGAGTAGGTGATGGCACACACATGAGTCTAGAGTAGGTGATGGCACATACATGAGTCTAGAGTAGGTGATGGCATACACATGAGTCTAGAGTAGGTGATGGCACACACATGAGTCTAGAGTAGGTGATGACACACACATGAGTCTAGAGTAGGTGATGACACACACATGAGTCTAGAGTAGGTGATGACACACACATGAGTCTAGAGTAGGTGATGACACACACATGAGTCTAGAGTAGGTGATGGCACATACATGAGTCTAGAGTAGGTGATGACACACACATGAGTCTAGAGTAGGTGATGGCATACACATGAGTCTAGAGTAGGTGATGGCACACACATGAGTCTAGAGTAGGTGATGGCACACACATGAGTCTAGAGTAGGTGATGGCACACACATGAGTCTAGAGTAGGTGATGGCATACACATGAGTCTAGAGTAGGTGATGGCACACACATGAGTCTAGAGTAGGTGATGACACACACATGAGTCTAGAGTAGGTGATGACACACACATGAGTCTAGAGTAGGTGATGGCACATACATGAGTCTAGAGTAGGTGATGGCATACACATGAGTCTAGAGTAGGTGATGGCACACACATGAGTCTAGAGTAGGTGATGGCACACACATGAGTCTAGAGTAGGTGATGACACACACATGAGTCTAGAGTAGGTGATGGCACACACATGAGTCTAGAGTAGGTGATGACACACACATGAGTCTAGAGTAGGTGATGACACACACATGAGTCTAGAGTAGGTGATGGCACACACATGAGTCTAGAGTAGGTGATGGCACACACATGAGTCTAGAGTAGGTGATGGCACACACATGAGTCTAGAGTAGGTTATGGCACACACATGAGTCTAGAGTAGGTGATGACACACACATGAGTCTAGAGTAGATGATGGCACACACATGAGTCTAGAGTAGGTGATGGCACACACATGAGTCTAGAGTAGGTAATGACACACACATGAGTCTAGAGTAGGTGATGGCACACACATGAGTCTAGAGTAGGTGATGGCACACACATGAGTCTAGAGTAGGTGATGGCACACACATGAGTCTAGAGTAGGTGATGACACACACATGAGTCTAGAGTAGGTGATGACACACACATGAGTCTAGAGTAGGTGATGACACACACATGAGTCTAGAGTAGGTGATGGCACACACATGAGTCTAGAGTAGGTTGATGGCACACACATGAGTCTAGAGTAGGTGATGGCACAACATGAGTCTAGAGTAGGTGATGACACATACATGAGTCTAGAGTAGGTGATGGCACACACATGAGTCTAGAGTAGGTGATGGCACACACATGAGTCTAGAGTAGGTGATGGCACACACATGAGTCTAGAGTAGGTGATGGCACACACACATGAGTCTAGAGTAGGTGATGACACATACATGAGTCTAGAGTAGGTGATGACACACACATGAGTCTAGAGTAGGTGATGGCACACACATGAGTCTACAGTAGGTGATGGCACACACATGAGTCTAGAGTAGGTGATGACACACACATGAGTCTAGAGTAGGTGATGACACACACATGAGTCTACAGTAGGTGATGGCACACACATGAGTCTAGAGTAGGTGATGACACACACATGAGTCTAGAGTAGGTGATGGCACACACATGAGTCTAGAGTAGGTGATGGCACACACATGAGTCTAGAGTAGGTGATGGCACACACATGAGTCTAGAGTAGGTGATGGCACACACATGAGTCTAGAGTAGGTGATGACACACACATGAGTCTAGAGTAGGTGATGGCACACACATGAGTCTAGAGTAGGTGATGGCACACACATGAGTCTAGAGTAGGTGATGACACACACATGAGTCTAGAGTAGGTGATGGCACACACATGAGTCTAGAGTAGGTGATGGCACACACATGAGTCTAATGTAGGTGATGACACACACATGAGTCTAGAGTAGGTGATGACACACACATGAGTCTAGAGTAGGTGATGGCACTCACATGAGTCTAGAGTAGGTGATGACACACACATGAGTCTAGAGTAGGTGATGGCACACACATGAGTCTAGAGTAGGTGATGGCACATACATGAGTCTAGAGTAGGTGATGGCATACACATGAGTCTAGAGTAGGTGATGGCACACACATGAGTCTAGAGTAGGTGATGACACACACATGAGTCTAGAGTAGGTGATGACACACACATGAGTCTAGAGTAGGTGATGACACACACATGAGTCTAGAGTAGGTGATGACACACACATGAGTCTAGAGTAGGTGATGGCACATACATGAGTCTAGAGTAGGTGATGACACACACATGAGTCTAGAGTAGGTGATGGCATACACATGAGTCTAGAGTAGGTGATGGCACACACATGAGTCTAGAGTAGGTGATGGCACACACATGAGTCTAGAGTAGGTGATGGCACACACATGAGTCTAGAGTAGGTGATGGCATACACATGAGTCTAGAGTAGGTGATGGCACACACATGAGTCTAGAGTAGGTGATGACACACACATGAGTCTAGAGTAGGTGATGACACACACATGAGTCTAGAGTAGGTGATGGCACATACATGAGTCTAGAGTAGGTGATGGCATACACATGAGTCTAGAGTAGGTGATGGCACACACATGAGTCTAGAGTAGGTGATGGCACACACATGAGTCTAGAGTAGGTGATGACACACACATGAGTCTAGAGTAGGTGATGGCACACACATGAGTCTAGAGTAGGTGATGACACACACATGAGTCTAGAGTAGGTGATGACACACACATGAGTCTAGAGTAGGTGATGGCACACACATGAGTCTAGAGTAGGTGATGGCACACACATGAGTCTAGAGTAGGTGATGGCACACACATGAGTCTAGAGTAGGTTATGGCACACACATGAGTCTAGAGTAGGTGATGACACACACATGAGTCTAGAGTAGATGATGGCACACACATGAGTCTAGAGTAGGTGATGGCACACACATGAGTCTAGAGTAGGTAATGACACACACATGAGTCTAGAGTAGGTGATGGCACACACATGAGTCTAGAGTAGGTGATGGCACACACATGAGTCTAGAGTAGGTGATGGCACACACATGAGTCTAGAGTAGGTGATGACACACACATGAGTCTAGAGTAGGTGATGACACACACATGAGTCTAGAGTAGGTGATGACACACACATGAGTCTAGAGTAGGTGATGGCACACACATGAGTCTAGAGTAGATGATGGCACACACATGAGTCTAGAGGTAGGTGATGACACACACATGAGTCTAGAGTAGGTGCTGACACACACATGAGTCTAGAGTAGGTGATGCAGGGTTGTATACAGAAATTTTGCCAAGGGGGGGCGAACTTGAGATATGGAAAAATAAGGGGGGGCGGAGAGCCTGGATGGTGCAGAAAGGGGACGTGCACCCTGGGCTTCCGCGTGGAGTACGAAAGTGTTTTACCCACAGGTATTTTTGCAGTACTAACTGTATATATAGCTGCTACTTATGATGGCATGCACTTTTTCTAAAATCTTTAGTACAACATTCCATCTTAAATATTTGCTGAAGTTGCATGCTACGGCAATCAGCATATATAGATTAGATATAGTCACTTGTCACTCGTATAATGGAGGTGGGCTTTTGTGAAATCGAATTATGTTGCATTCCATGCATTTTCTTACAAAATCATGGACAACAGGTTTCATACACAATTTTTCTCTAGTTCTCTAGGGGGGGGGGTGGAAATGGTTGGTCACTTGGTGCCCTAATTTTTGTTAATATTTTCTTAACATGTTCATAAGTCGTAAAAGGGGGGTCTGGGGGGAAGATCCCCCCATATTTTTTTTTGCTTTTACAATGTCTGAGGATAGCTATTTTGACTGACTACCAATGGCATTATGCTATACCGAACTATGGCTAGACTGTATATATTTCTCATGATATTGTAGCTGCTTGGAAAAAGGAGAGCATGTGTCATGACACGATGACATCACACACCACCACGTGCTCTCCTTTGTAGGTTTGTCACTTCTTTTGTTTCTCCTTCTTTCCCACTCCCTCTCTCTCAGTATTTTTAACTCAGTCCATTATGTCATGGTCTTAAAGTCATCACACACCACCACGTGTTCTCCTTTGTAGGTTTGTCACTTCTTCAGTTCCCTCCTTCTTTCCCACTCTCTCTCAGTATTTTTAACTCAGTCCATTATGTCATGGTCTTAAAGTCTCTATAAAAGAAACCTTACTAGCTGATTTCTCTTCATATTAATATGGATATTCGCTCATACTTTGCAAGTACTTCTCAAGCCTCTTCTCATGCTAATAGCAGCGATAGCGAAGATAGCAGAACAGATAGCTCTGAGCATGTCGAGGCATCTAGTCCTAGCCTTAGTCCTCCACCTTCAAAGAAAAGCCAGCAAAACAAACACCGCTCTTCAGTATCCACGAAGAGAAAATACTCTAAGAGCTGGGAGAAAGATTTCAGTTGGCTCTATTATGACGAGGATAGCGATGGTGCCTTTTGCAAGGTTTGCAAGCAATCTGGTCTGCAGCGTACTGGAGGAGTGTGGGTCACACAACCTTGCAGAAATTGGAAGAAAGCTGTTGAAAAAATGAAAGCTCATGCGAGAAGTGACTTCCATATCCATGCAACTCAAGCTCTTTTTGCAGCTAAAGGAGCAGCCAAAGGTGGAACAGTTGTACAGCAACTCCAGAATGTTTTAGCTCGCAAAAGAGCTCAGAACAGAGCTGCAGTGAAGTGCCTGATCCTACTCACTCATTTTCTTACGAAAGAACAAGTTGCACATTCGACAAAATTTGAGAAGCTGGTTGACGTGGTGGTTCGATGTGGCAGCCAACATTTGAAGCAATTCTTAGAAACTGCACCAAGAAATGCTGTGTACACATCAAGAGTGGCTGTGGTTGAATTCATCGAATCATTGGGGACATGGGTGGAGGAGTCGATTCTGAAGCGACTTCAAAAGGCACCTATGTACAGCCTCATGGCAGATGAGTGCACAGATGTCACCAACGTAGAAGAATTGTCTGTGTTTTGCCGCTGGGAGGAAGATGGTGTACCAGTAGAGTGCTTTCTGGAGCTTATTCCATTGAAGAAGGCTGATGCAGAGACCATCTATTCTAATCTCATCGATTGTTTAAAGAAGAAAGGTCTACAAGTCGGAAGAATAGTTGGATTGGGATTTGATGGAGCTGCAACTTTTTCTGGACGAAAGACCGGGGTTCAGGCACGTATCAAGAAACATACTCCTCACGCTCTGTTTATACACTGCCACTGTCACTTACTGCAGTTGGCTTGTGTGCAAGCTGCCAATAAAACTCCTGGAATTGCTCATGTTTACAGAACATTGACTACTCTTTGGAAGCATTTTTGCAATTCCCCCAAGCGAGCAGAGGGTCTGAAGGAGGTACAGCACATTCTTGAACTTCCAGAAATGAAAGTGATCAAGCCATCTGACACACGCTGGCTGGCACATGAAAGGTGTGTCAAAGCTGTCAAAGCAAGTTATTCTGCAATAATCACCATTGGGAACATCTACGAGACGTCACACGAGCCAGAAGCTCTTGGAATCCATGGTGCCCTCTGCAAATTGTCTACGATTGCAGCTATATATTTGCTTGATTTCACTCTACCACAAGTAGCCAAGCTCAGCAAAGCACTTCAGGCAGAGCAGCTTGACCTCTCGTTGATATCATTCCTTGTTGATGCTACTGTTAAATCCTTGGATGATGCAGTTTTGCCTGGAGCGAACTGGGTGTTGGAGCTTCTTGAAAACGTTGAAGACTTGAAGTCATCTACAAAGGTGTCTATTGACGCTGATAAAATACTTTCGTTCCAGAATGTTGTTGGTAAGCCTTTTGTTGCTGATTTAAAGGCCAACATAACAAGCCGATTTTCTTCATCCAAAGCTGTTGTATCAGCATTGTCTATATTCGATCCACGGAAAGTTCCAAAACCAGATTCAGTATCTTTTCCCACTTATGGAGACACGTCTGTTGAGAAACTGATTGCTCACTACGGAGAAGATAGAGATGCAGAAAGATTGGATGGAGAAGAAACAGTGAAGACAGCCATGATTTCCACTGAAATACTTACAGAGTGGAAAACATTCCGCCAGCTGTTAGTCAAGCAACCACGGGATACTACTGCATCACAGCTGAAAGAACTTGTTTCAAACGACATGCTCAAGGCCATGTTTCCCAATTTGCACAAGATTGCCTCCATCTGCTTATCGATTCCAGTTTCTACTGCTTCTGTGGAGAGAAGCTTCTCACAGATGAAGATGATCAAGACTCGTTTGCGTAATTCTCTAAGTGACTGCAGCCTTTCTCACCTTATGAGGATTGCTATAGAGGCACCAGAAGTACTCTCTGAGAGCGACCTTGAAGAGATTGTGGACGTATGGCAGAGAAAACCAAGAAGAACCTCAGTTTGACATTCCTATCATTTGAACCTGATATCATAAGCTTATTACACCTTTCTTGTATTACACCTTTCTTGACATTATAAATAAAAAAATCTCTAATTTCAAGGGGGGGGGCGAGAATGATACAAGGGGGGGCGAATGCCCCCCCCCCCCGCCCCCCCCCTAAATACACCCCTGGGTGATGACACACACATGAGTCTAGAGTAGGTGATGACACACACATGAGTCTAGAGTAGGTGATGACACACACATGAGTCTAGAGTAGGTGATGACACACACATGAGTCTAGAGTAGGTGATGGCACACACATGAGTCTAGAGTAGGTGATGGCACACACATGAGTCTAGAGTAGGTGATGACACACACATGAGTCTAGAGTAGGTGATGACACACATGAGTCTAGAGTAGGTAATGGCACACACATGAGTCTAGAGTAGGTGATGACACACACATGAGTCTAGAGTAGGTGATGGCACACACATGAGTCTAGAGTAGGTGATGGCACACACACGAGTCTAGAGTAGGTGATGACACACATACATGTACATGAGTCTAGAGTAGGTGATGGCACACACATGAGTCTAGAGTAGGTGATGACACACACATGAGTCTAGAGTAGGTGATGACACACACATGAGTCTAGAGTAGGTGATGGCACACACATGAGTCTAGAGTAGGTGATGGCACACACATGAGTCTAGAGTAGGTGATGACACACACATGAGTCTAGAGTAGGTAATGACACACACATGAGTCTAGAGTAGGTGATGACACACACATGAGTCTAGAGTAGGTGATGGCACACACATGAGTCTAGAGTAGGTGATGGATGACAAACACATGAGTCTAGAGTAGGTGATGGCACACACATGAGTCTAGAGTAGGTGATGACACACACATGAGTCTAGAGTAGGTGATGGCACACACATGAGTCTAGAGTAGGTGATGACACACACATGAGTCTAGAGTAGGTGATGACACACACATGAGTCTAGAGTAGGTGATGGCACACACATGAGTCTAGAGTAGGTGCTGACACACACATGAGTCTAGAGTAGGTGATGACACACACATGAGTCTAGAGTAGGTGATGACACACACATGAGTCTAGAGTAGGTGATGGCACACACATGAGTCTAGAGTAGGTGATGGCACACACATGAGTCTAGAGTAGGTGATGGCACACACATGAGTCTAGAGTAGGTGATGACACACACATGAGTCTAGAGTAGGTGATGACACACACATGAGTCTAGAGTAGGTGATGGCACACACACGAGTCTAGAGTAGGTGATGGCACACACATGAGTCTAGAGTAGGTGATGGCACACACATGAGTCTAGAGTAGGTGATGACACACACATGAGTCTAGAGTAGGTGATGGCACACACATGAGTCTAGAGTAGGTGATGACACATACATGAGTCTAGAGTAGGTGATGGCACAAACATGAGTCTAGAGTAGGTGATGACACATACATGAGTCTAGAGTAGATGATGGCACACACATGAGTCTAGAGTAGGTGATGGCACACATGAGTCTAGAGTAGGTGATGGCATACACATGAGTCTAGAGTAGGTGCTGACACACACATACTCTAGAGTAGGTGATGGCACACACATGAGTCTAGAGTAGGTGATGACACACACATGACTCTAGAGTAGGTGATGACACACATGAGTCTAGAGTACTGTAGGTGATGACACACACATGAGTCTAGAGTAGGTGATGACACACACATGAGTGTAGAGTAGGTGATGACACACACATGAGTCTAGAGTAGGTGATGACACACACATGACTCTAGAGTAGGTGATGACACACATGAGTCTAGAGTAGGTGATGGCACACACATGAGTCTAGAGTAGATGATGACACACACATGAGTCTAGAGTAAGTGATGACACACACATGAGTCTAGAGTAGGTGATGACACACACATGACTCTAGAGTAGGTGATGACACACATGAGTCTAGAGTAGGTGATGACACACATGAGTCTAGAGTAGGTGATGGCACACACATGAGTCTAGAGTAGGTGATGACACACACATGACTCTAGAGTAGGTGATGACACACATGAGTCTAGAGTAGGTGATGACACACACATGAGTCTAGAGTAGGTGATGGCACACACATGAGTCTAGAGTAGGTGATGGCATACACATGAGTCTAGAGTAGGTGATGACACAAACATGAGTCTAGAGTAGGTGATGGCACACACATGAGTCTAGAGTAGGTGATGGCACACACATGAGTCTAGAGTAGATGATGGCACACACATGAGTCTAGAGTAGGTGATGAAACACACATGAGTCTAGAGTAGATGATGACACACACTTGAGTCTAGAGTAGGTGATGACACACACATGAGTCTAGAGTAGGTGATGGCACACACATGAGTCTAGAGTAGGTGATGGCACTAACATGAGTCTAGAGTAGGTGATGGCACACACATGAGTCTAGAGTAGGTGATGACACACACATGAGTCTAGAGTAGGTGATGACACACACATGAGTCTAGAGTAGGTGATGGCACACACATGAGTCTAGAGTAGGTGATGGCACACACATGAGTCTAGAGTAGGTGATGACACACACATGAGTCTAGAGTAGGTGATGACACACACATGAGTCTAGAGTAGGTGATGACACACACATGAGTCTAGAGTAGGTGATGACACACACATGAGTCTAGAGTAGGTGATGGCACACACATGAGTCTAGAGTAGGTGATGGATGACAAACACATGAGTCTAGAGTAGGTGATGACACACATACATGTACATGAGTCTAGAGTAGGTGATGGCACACACATGAGTCTAGAGTAGGTGATGACACACACATGAGTCTAGAGTAGGTGATGACACACACATGAGTCTAGAGTAGGTGATGGCACACACATGAGTCTAGAGTAGGTGATGGCACACACATGAGTCTAGAGTAGGTGATGACACACACATGAGTCTAGAGTAGGTAATGACACACACATGAGTCTAGAGTAGGTGATGACACACACATGAGTCTAGAGTAGGTGATGGCACACACATGAGTCTAGAGTAGGTGATGGATGACAAACACATGAGTCTAGAGTAGGTGATGGCACACACATGAGTCTAGAGTAGGTGATGACACACACATGAGTCTAGAGTAGGTGATGGCACACACATGAGTCTAGAGTAGGTGATGACACACACATGAGTCTAGAGTAGGTGATGACACACACATGAGTCTAGAGTAGGTGATGGCACACACATGAGTCTAGAGTAGGTGCTGACACACACATGAGTCTAGAGTAGGTGATGACACACACATGAGTCTAGAGTAGGTGATGACACACACATGAGTCTAGAGTAGGTGATGGCACACACATGAGTCTAGAGTAGGTGATGGCACACACATGAGTCTAGAGTAGGTGATGGCACACACATGAGTCTAGAGTAGGTGATGACACACACATGAGTCTAGAGTAGGTGATGACACACACATGAGTCTAGAGTAGGTGATGGCACACACACGAGTCTAGAGTAGGTGATGGCACACACATGAGTCTAGAGTAGGTGATGGCACACACATGAGTCTAGAGTAGGTGATGACACACACATGAGTCTAGAGTAGGTGATGGCACACACATGAGTCTAGAGTAGGTGATGACACATACATGAGTCTAGAGTAGGTGATGGCACAAACATGAGTCTAGAGTAGGTGATGACACATACATGAGTCTAGAGTAGATGATGGCACACACATGAGTCTAGAGTAGGTGATGGCACACATGAGTCTAGAGTAGGTGATGGCATACACATGAGTCTAGAGTAGGTGCTGACACATACATGACTCTAGAGTAGGTGATGACACACATGAGTCTAGAGTACTGTAGGTGATGACACACACATGAGTCTAGAGTAGGTGATGACACACACATGAGTGTAGAGTAGGTGATGACACACACATGAGTCTAGAGTAGGTGATGACACACACATGACTCTAGAGTAGGTGATGACACACATGAGTCTAGAGTAGGTGATGGCACACACATGAGTCTAGAGTAGATGATGACACACACATGAGTCTAGAGTAAGTGATGACACACACATGAGTCTAGAGTAGGTGATGACACACACATGACTCTAGAGTAGGTGATGACACACATGAGTCTAGAGTAGGTGATGACACACATGAGTCTAGAGTAGGTGATGGCACACACATGAGTCTAGAGTAGGTGATGACACACACATGACTCTAGAGTAGGTGATGACACACATGAGTCTAGAGTAGGTGATGACACACACATGAGTCTAGAGTAGGTGATGGCACACACATGAGTCTAGAGTAGGTGATGGCATACACATGAGTCTAGAGTAGGTGATGACACACACATGAGTCTAGAGTAGGTGATGGCACACACATGAGTCTAGAGTAGGTGATGGCACACACATGAGTCTAGAGTAGATGATGGCACACACATGAGTCTAGAGTAGGTGATGAAACACACATGAGTCTAGAGTAGATGATGACACACACTTGAGTCTAGAGTAGGTGATGACACACACATGAGTCTAGAGTAGGTGATGGCACACACATGAGTCTAGAGTAGGTGATGGCACTAACATGAGTCTAGAGTAGGTGATGGCACACACATGAGTCTAGAGTAGGTGATGACACACACATGAGTCTAGAGTAGGTGATGACACACACATGAGTCTAGAGTAGGTGATGGCACACACATGAGTCTAGAGTAGGTGATGGCACACACATGAGTCTAGAGTAGGTGATGACACACACATGAGTCTAGAGTAGGTGATGACACACACATGAGTCTAGAGTAGGTGATGACACACACATGAGTCTAGAGTAGGTGATGGCACACACATGAGTCTAGAGTAGGTGATGACACACACATGAGTCTAGAGTAAGTGATGACACACACACATGAGTCTAGAGTAGGTGATGGCACACACATGAGTCTAGAGTAGGTGATGGCACACACATGAGTCTAGAGTAGGTGATGACACACACATGAGTCTAGAGTAGGTGATGACACACACATGAGTCTAGAGTAGGTGATGACACACACATGAGTCTAGAGTAGGTGATGGCACACACATGAGTCTAGAGTAGGTGATTGCACACACATGAGTCTAGAGTAGGTGATGGCACACACATGAGTCTAGAGTAGGTGATGACACACACATGAGTCTAGAGTAGGTGATGACACACACATGAGTCTAGAGTAGGTGATGGCACACACATGAGTCTAGAGTAGATGATGGCACACACATGAGTCTAGAGTAGGTGATGACACACACATGAGTCTAGAGTAGGTGATGACACACACATGAGTCTAGAGTAGGTAATGGCACACACATGAGTCTAGAGTAGGTGATGACACACACATGAGTCTAGAGTAGGTAATGGCACACACATGAGTCTAGAGTAGGTGATGACACACACATGAGTCTAGAGTAGGTGATGACACACACATGAGTCTAGAGTAGGTGATGACACACACATGAGTCTAGAGTAGGTGATGGCACACACATGAGTCTAGAGTAGGTGATGGCACACACATGAGTCTAGAGTAGGTGATGACACACACATGAGTCTAGAGTAGGTGATGGCACACACATGAGTCTAGAGTAGGTGATGACACACACATGAGTCTAGAGTAGGTGATGACACACACATGAGTCTAGAGTAGGTGATGACACACACACATGAGTCTAGAGTAAGTGATGACACACACACATGAGTCTAGAGTAGGTGCTGACACACACATGAGTCTAGAGTAAGTGATGACACACACACATGAGTCTAGAGTAGGTGATGACACACACATGAGTCTAGAGTAGGTGTTGACACACACATGAGTCTAGAGTACAGTCTAGAGTAGGTGATGACACACACATGAGTCTAGAGTAGGTGATGACACACACATGAGTCTAGAGTAGGTGATGGTACACACATGAGTCTAGAGTAGGTGCTGGCACACACATGAGTCTAGAGTAGGTGATGACACACACATGAGTCTAGAGTAGGTGATGCCACACACATGAGTCTAGAGTAGGTGATGACACACACATGAGTGTAGAGTAGGTGATGACACACACATGAGTCTAGAGTAGGTGATGGCACACACATGAGTCTAGAGTAGGTGATGACACACACATGAGTCTAGAGTAGGTGATGGCACACACATGAGTCTAGAGTAGGTGATGGCACACACATGAGTCTAGAGTAGGTGATGACACACACATGAGTCTAGAGTAGATGATGACACACACATGAGTCTAGAGTAGGTGATGACACACACATGAGTCTAGAGTAGGTGATGGCACGCACATGAGTCTAGAGTAGGTGATGACACACACATGAGTCTAGAGTAGGTGATGGCACACACATGAGTCTAGAGTAGGTGATGACACACACATGAGTCTAGAGTAGATGATGACACACACATGAGTCTAGAGTAGGTGATGACACACACATGAGTCTAGAGTAGGTGATGACACACACATGAGTCTAGAGTAGGTGATGGCACACACATGAGTGTAGAGTAGGTGATGACACACACATGAGTCTAGAGTAGGTGATGACACACACATGAGTCTAGAGTAGGTGATGACACACACATGAGTCTAGAGTAGATGATGACACACACATGAGTCTAGAGTAGGTGATGACACACACATGAGTCTAGAGTAGGTGATGACACACACATGAGTGTAGAGTAGGTGATGACACACACATGAGTGTAGAGTAGGTGATGACACACACATGAGTCTAGAGTAGATGATGGCACACACATGAGTCTAGAGTAGGTGATGACACACACATGAGTCTAGAGTAGGTGATGACACACACATGAGTCTAGAGTAGGTGATGGCACACACATGAGTCTAGAGTAGGTGATGACACACACATGAGTCTAGAGTAGGTGATGACACACACATGAGTCTAGAGTAGGTGATGGCACACACATGAGTGTAGAGTAGGTGATGACACACACATGAGTGTAGAGTAGGTGATGACACACACATGAGTCTAGAGTAGATGATGGCACACACATGAGTCTAGAGTAGGTGATGACACACACATGAGTCTAGAGTAGGTGATGACACACACATGAGTCTAGAGTAGGTGATGACACACACATGAGTCTAGAGTAGGTGATGACACACACATGAGTCTAGAGTAGGTGATGGCACACACATGAGTCTAGAGTAGGTTATGGCACACACATGAGTCTAGAGTAGGTGATGGCACACACATGAGTCTAGAGTAGGTGATGACACACACATGAGTCTAGAGTAGGTGATGACACACAAATGAGTCCAGAGTAGGTGATGGCACACACATGAGTCTAGAGTAAGTGATGACACACACATGAGTCTAGAGTAGGTAATGGCACACACATGAGTCTAGAGTAGGTGATGGTACACACATGAGTCTAGAGTAGGTAATGGCACACACATGAGTCTAGAGTAGGTGATGACACACACATGAGTCTAGAGTAGGTGATGGCACACACATGAGTCTAGAGTAGGTGATGACACACACATGAGTCTAGAGTAGGTGATGACACACACATGAGTCTAGAGTAGGTGATGACACACACATGAGTCTAGAGTAGGTGATGGCACACACATGAGTCTAGAGTAGGTGATGGCACACACATGAGTCTAGAGTAGATGATGACACACACATGAGTCTAGAGTAGGTGATGGCACACACATGAGTCTAGAGTAGGTGATGGCACACACATGAGTCTAGAGTAGGTGATGACACACACATGAGTCTAGAGTAGGTGATGACACACACATGAGTCTAGAGTAGGTGATGACACACACACATGAGTCTAGAGTAAGTGATGACACACACACATGAGTCTAGAGTAGGTGCTGACACACACATGAGTCTAGAGTAAGTGATGACACACACACATGAGTCTAGAGTAGGTGATGACACACACATGAGTCTAGAGTAGGTGTTGACACACACATGAGTCTAGAGTAGGTGATGACACACACATGAGTCTAGAGTAGGTGATGACACACACATGAGTCTAGAGTAGGTGATGGCACACACATGAGTCTAGAGTAGGTGATGACACACACATGAGTCTAGAGTAGGTGATGACACACACATGAGTCTAGAGTAGGTGATGGTACACACATGAGTCTAGAGTAGGTGCTGGCACACACATGAGTCTAGAGTAGGTGATGACACACACATGAGTCTAGAGTAGGTGATGCCACACACATGAGTCTAGAGTAGGTGATGACACACACATGAGTGTAGAGTAGGTGATGACACACACATGAGTCTAGAGTAGGTGATGGCACACACATGAGTCTAGAGTAGGTGATGGCACACACATGAGTCTAGAGTAGGTGATGACACACACATGAGTCTAGAGTAGATGATGACACACACATGAGTCTAGAGTAGGTGATGGCACACACATGAGTCTAGAGTAGGTGATGGCACACACATGAGTCTAGAGTAGGTGATGACACACACATGAGTCTAGAGTAGGTGATGGCACGCACATGAGTCTAGAGTAGGTGATGACACACACATGAGTCTA
This sequence comes from Cladorhizidae sp. MBARI D1340-BT2, assembly GCA_028752905.1. Lineage (NCBI taxonomy): Eukaryota > Metazoa > Porifera > Demospongiae > Poecilosclerida > Cladorhizidae > Cladorhizidae sp. MBARI D1340-BT2. The sequence continues at coordinate 36,136,381 of JAQNBH010000008.1, forward strand.
GAGTAGGTGATGGCACACACATGAGTCTAGAGTAGGTGATGACACACACATGAGTCTAGAGTAGATGATGACACACACATGAGTCTAGAGTAGGTGATGACACACACATGAGTCTAGAGTAGGTGATGACACACACATGAGTCTAGAGTAGGTGATGGCACACACATGAGTGTAGAGTAGGTGATGACACACACATGAGTCTAGAGTAGGTGATAACACACACATGAGTCTAGAGTAGGTGATGACACACACATGAGTCTAGAGTAGATGATGACACACACATGAGTCTAGAGTAGGTGATGACACACACATGAGTCTAGAGTAGGTGATGACACACACATGAGTGTAGAGTAGGTGATGACACACACATGAGTGTAGAGTAGGTGATGACACACACATGAGTCTAGAGTAGATGATGGCACACACATGAGTCTAGAGTAGGTGATGACACACACATGAGTCTAGAGTAGGTGATGACACACACATGAGTCTAGAGTAGGTGATGACACACACATGAGTCTAGAGTAGGCGATGACACACACATGAGTCTAGAGTAGGTGATGGCACACACATGAGTCTAGAGTAGGTTATGGCACACACATGAGTCTAGAGTAGGTGATGGCACACACATGAGTCTAGAGTAGGTGATGACACACACATGAGTCTAGAGTAGGTGATGACACACAAATGAGTCCAGAGTAGGTGATGGCACACACATGAGTCTAGAGTAAGTGATGACACACACATGAGTCTAGAGTAGGTAATGGCACACACATGAGTCTAGAGTAGGTGATGGTACACACATGAGTCTAGAGTAGGTAATGGCACACACATGAGTCTAGAGTAGGTGATGACACACACATGAGTCTAGAGTAGGTGATGGCACACACATGAGTCTAGAGTAGGTGATGGCACAACATGAGTCTAGAGTAGGTGATGACACACACATGAGTCTAGAGTAGGTGATGACACACACGTGAGTCTAGAGTAGGTGATGGCACACACATGAGTCTAGAGTAGGTTATGGCACACACATGAGTCTAGAGTAGGTGATGACACACACATGAGTCTAGAGTAGGTGATGGCACACACATGAGTCTAGAGTAGGTGATGACACAAACATGAGTCTAGAGTAGGTGATGGCACACACATGAGTCTAGAGTAGGTGATGACACACACATGAGTCTAGAGTAGGTGATGACACACACATGAGTCTAGAGTAGGTGCTGGCACACACATGAGTCTAGAGTAGGTGATGACACACACATGAGTCTAGAGTAGGTGATGACATACACATGAGTCTAGAGTAAGTGATGACACACACATGAGTCTAGAGTAGGTGATGGCACACACATGAGTCTAGAGTAGGTGATGGCACACACATGAGTCTAGAGTAGGTGATGACACACACATGAGTCTAGAGTAGGTGATGACACACACATGAGTCTAGAGTAGGTGATGGCACACACATGAGTCTAGAGTAGGTGATGGCACACACATGAGTCTAGAGTAGGTGATGGCACACACATGAGTCTAGAGTAGGTGATGGCACACACATGAGTCTAGAGTAGGTGATGGCACACACATGAGTCTAGAGTAGGTGATGACACACACATGAGTCTAGAGTAGGTGATGACACACACATGAGTCTAGAGTAGGTGATGGCACACACATGAGTCTAGAGTAGGTGATGACACACACATGAGTCTAGAGTAGGTGATGACACACACATGAGTCTAGAGTAGGTGATGACACACACATGAGTCTAGAGTAGGTGATGACACACACATGAGTCTAGAGTAGGTGATGACATATTTGGTATGTTGCTTGAGATCTTGCTGGTCACAGATTCTGTCTCGACACCTTTGGTATGTTGCTTGAGATCTTACTGGTCACAGCTTCTGTCTCTCAGGCTTTGGTATATTGCTTGAGATCTTGCTGGTCACAGCTTCTGACTCTACACCAGGCTTTGTTATGTTGCTTGAGATCTTGCTGGTCATAGCTTCTGTCTCTACACCAGGCTTTGGTATATTGCTTGGGATCTTGCTGGTCATAGTTTCTGTCTCTACACCAGGCTTTGGTATGTTGCTTGAGATCTTGCTGATCACAGCTTCTGTCTCTACACCAGGCTTTGGTATCTTGCTTGAGATCATGCTGGTCACAGCTTCTGTCTCTACACCAGGCTTTGTTATGTTGCTTGAGATCTTGCTGGTCACAGCTTCTGTCTCTACCCAGGCTTTGTTATGTTGCTTGAGATCTTACTGGTCACAGCTTCTGTCTCTACACCAGGCTTTGGTATATTGCTTGAGATCTTGCTGATCACAGCTTCTGTCTCTACACCAGGCTTTGTTATGTTGCTTGAGATCTTGCTGGTCACAGCTTCTGTCTCTACACCAGGCTTTGTTATGTTGCTTGAGATCTTGCTGGTCATAGCTTCTGTCTCTACACCAGGCTTTGGTATGTTGCTTGAGATCTTGCTGGTCATAGCTTCTGTCTCTACGCCAGGCTTTGGTATCTTGCTTGAGATCTTGCTGGTCACAGCTTCTCTCTCTACACCAGGCTTTGGTATCTTGCTTGAGATCGTGCTGATAACAGCTTCTGTCTCTACACCAGGCTTTGGTAAGTTGCTTGAGATCTTGCTGGTCACAGCTTCTGTCTCTACACCAGGCTTTGTTATGTTGCTTGATATCTTGCTGGTCGAAGGCAATTCTGAATTGAACTATACTGGAATTCAACTTCAGTGAGAAAAGTAAATAATGGATATTAAAATAACCATCAACACTGCAGCTAATTTACACCATAGTGCTAACCGCATTTCAAATATGTCTCCACCCACCTTCCTCGCACAGTAAACAATATTGTAATGTACAAACATCAAATAAACAACATGGTTGCCATGGTAAGGAGCAGCATGGCTGTACAGTTTTGCTCACTTGTCCGCTGAGATTGTTGCCTGGTATACCGGTGTCCGCTACGACATGGGAGTCGGCCAAAATGTTCAAGGCCACCAAACCAACCTGCGAGATTAATGCATGCAGTTCAGAGTTCAAAGAGCCACGGCTGTAATGGGATTCATAGTGACCACCTATCTCCACACAAATGTAAATGACCGGTATAATATGTGGGAAGTTTGTAGTTGGCTTGTTGCTTAGAGGCATGAAGCATGTTGGTGAGAGTGTTGGTGAGAGTGTTGGTGAGAGTGTTGGTGAGAGCGTTGGTGAGAGTGTTGGTGAGAGTGTTGGTGAGAGTGTTGGTGAGAGCGTTGGTGAGAGTGTTGGTGAGAGTGTTGGTGAGAGCGTTGGTGAGAGTGTTGGTGAGAGCGTTGGTGAGAGTGTTGGTGAGAGTGTTGGTGAGAGTGTCGGTGAGAGTGTCGGTGAGAGTGTCGGTGAGAGTGTTGGTTCGGAGATGGAAGCTTATGGTGATCAAGCAGCAGCTGCAAGTAACCAATTTTGCTACAACTCTAGGGAGGAATCAAACAGGAAACCCGGTTTGGCTTAAATGGCAAGCAAGGTCAGCATAGGTCACTTGGTTATTATTTCAAGATTCAACTAAGTATATGCTCCATTCTTTGAGCAGATAATGCATGGCTTGTCTGCTCAAAGAATGGATTTGGACAAACCATGGCTTGTCCATACCCACACCTTGAGAGTGCAAACTATGGGTTGAAATAGTGTAAGAGAGTGATTAAATAAGGAATTACAATTCCATAAACAGGTTTAAAGAAATCCTTTTAGGAGTGTTCTATAATCTCTATAGTGCAGAATAAGAGAGAGAGTGGCCAAGAAATATATGTAGGATTAAAGTGGGATGGCAAGGTGCAAAGTACGATGAATGGCAGAAATTCTAGAACAAATGTTTTTGTAAATTTGGCTACCGGTTTATGGCAGTGTAGTTCCGTATTTAAAGCTATCTTACACTATTTCAAACCAACTGTCACCTAATGGTCTAGTAGAGCAAGTTCAAAAGTATGAAGTGTGGGTCTTTTGTGTGTGTGTGTGTGATCCTGCACAATCCATGGTTGCCGTCATCCTCATGCAGACAATGCACCTTCAAGGTATGGATGTGGGCAATCCATAGTTAGCACCCTCAAGATGTGGATGCAGGGTTCATGTGGGCAATTCATAGTTTGCACCCTCAAGGTGTGGATGCAGGGTTTGTGTGGGCAATCCATAGTTTGCACTCTCAAGGTGTGGATGCAGGGTTTGTGTGGGCAATCCATAGTTTGCACTCTCAAGGTGTGGATGCAGGGTTCATGTGGGCAATCCAGTTTGCACCTTCAAGGTGTGGATGCAGGGTTCATGTGGGTTTACCTTCAAGGTGTGGATGCAGGGTTTGTGTGGGCAATCCATAGTTTGCACCTTCAAGGTGTGGATGCAGGGTTCATGTGGGCAACCCATAGTTTGCACCTTCAAGGTGTGGATGCAGGGTTCATGTGGGCAATCCATAGTTTCCACCCTCAAGGTGTGGATGCAGGGTTTGTGTGGGTAATCCATAGTTTGCACCCTCAAGGTGTGGATGCAGGGTTTGTGTGGGTAATCCATAGTTTGCACCCTCAAGGTGTGGATGCAGGGTTTGTGTGGGCAATCCATAGTCTGCACCTTCAAGGTGTGGATGCAGGGTTTGTGTGGGCAATCCATAGTTTGCACTCTCAAGGTGTGGATGCAGGGTTCATGTGGGCAATCCATAGTTTGCACCTTCAAGGTGTGGATGCAGGGTTCATGTGGGTTTACCTTCAAGGTGTGGATGCAGGGTTTGTGTGGGCAATCCATAGTTTGCACCTTCAAGGTGTGGATGCAGGGTTCATGTGGGCAATCCATAGTTTGCACCTTCAAGGTGTGGATGCAGGGTTCATGTGGGCAATCCATAGTTTGCACCCTCAAGGTGTGGATGCAGGGTTTGTGTGGGCAATCCATAGTTTCCACCCTCAAGGTGTGGATGCAGGATTTGTGTGGGTAATCCATAGTTTGCACCCTCAAGGTGTGGATGCAGGGTTTGTGTGGGCAATCCATAGTTTGCACCATCAAGGTATGGATGCAGGGTTTGTGTGGGCAATCCATAGTCTGCACCATCAAGGTATGGATGCAGGGTTTGTGTGGGCAATCCATAGTCTGCACCTTCAAGGTATGGATGCAGGGTTTGTGTGGGCAATCCATAGTTTGCACCTTCAAGGTGTGGATGCTGGGCAACCATAGTCTGTACACATCCATGGTTTGCTCATAAAATAGACCGTACACGTACCTGGTTGTACGAGTTTAGCTGGTTGACATGATTCTTTTGCAAAACAAACTTTATGAGCTCTCCATAGCAATCCAAGTCGATAGATTTCAACTCCCTCGACTAAATCAACAACGATTACAAGAAAAGACAAAATGAGAGAGAAGGAAGACAACAAATATCCATTCCCAAAGCAATGCTGTGAACCAGCCTGAGATATTATTTACTGATTCAATCAGAGGACGTTGTGCATGTGTCAGGGTCAGTGCATTCCAGATCACACACTGGACCAATATCACACTGGGTGGAGGCAGGTGGAAGTAGGTTGACATTGCTCTACAGGGACACACACTGGACCAACATCACACTGGGTGGAGGCAGGTGGAAGTAGGTTGACATTGCTCTATAGGGACACACACTGGACCAACATCACACTGGGTGGAGGCAGGTGGAAGTACTAGGTTGACATTAGCTCTATGAGGACACACACTGGACCAAGGTTGAGGCTGGTTGAAATAGGTTGACAACAGCTCTTTGGGGACACACACTGGACCAACATCACACTGGTTGAGGCGGGTTGAAGTAGGTTGACAATAGCTCTATGGGGACACACACTGGACCAACATCACACTGGGTTGAGGCTGGTTGAAATAGGTTGACAATAGCTCTTTGGGGGCACCCACTGGACCAACATCACACTGGGTTGAGGCAGGTTGAAGTAGGTTGACAATAGCTCTATGGGGACATACACTGGACCAACATCACACTGGGTTGAGGCAGGTTGAAGTAGGTTGACAATAGCTCTATGGGGACACACACTGGACCAAAAAATACACTGGGTTGAGGCAGGTTGAAGTAGGTTGATAATAGCTCTATGGGGGCACACACTGAACCAACATCACACTGGGGTTGAAGTAGGTTGACAATAGCTCTATGGGGACACACACTGGACCAACATCACACTGGGTTGAGGCAGGTTGAAGTAGGTTGACAATGGCTCTATGTGGACACACACTGGACCAACATCACACTGGGTTGAGGCAGGTTGAAGTAGGTTGACAATAGCTCTATTGGGACACACACTGGACCAACATCACACTGGGTTGAGACAAGTTGAAGTGTAGGTTGACAATAGCTCTATTGGGACACACACTGGACCAACATCACACTGGGTTGAGGCAGGTTGAAGTAGGTTGACAATAGCTCTATGGGGACACACACTAGACCAACATCACACTGGGTGGAGGCATGTTGAAGTAGGTTGACAATAGCTCTATGGGGACACACACTGGACCAACATCACACTGGGTTGAGGCAGGTTGAAGTAGGTTGACAATAGCTCTGTAGGGACATGTGGCCATGAAAACATAATCAAATATTATGATTGGCAGCCCCTTTTATGCTGATCGAGCCACTTCTGATGGAACATACCCGGTATCCTGTAGCATCATTATCAGACAGGGTGATGTAGCCGAGCCTAGAAAACTTGGTGCTGTCCATAGAGGCATATTTACTGCTGGTGAACGCTCCTATGAAAAGCTCCACTCTAGAGGAAATCAAGTGCTGGTGGGACAAGAGCTGGACTCTCCTTACTCGAGCAGGTGGGTCTAGCCTCAGTACCAGTTCTTGTGGGTACAGACAGAACCTGAAAGGAGAAGAAAGAGAGGGAAATAGATACTGAATTGTTTTAACTGCAGGACATGTATTTTTTGTGTGTTTTTTGGTAAAGGGAGTCTGCAATACACTGATGTTCTATATTAGTGGATGCATTAGAGTTCTCTGCTGTGCTATACTGGTGGATGCATTAGAGTTCTCCGCTATGCTATACTGGTGGATGCATTAGAGTTCTCTGCTGGTGGATGCATTAGAGTTCTCCGCTGTGCTATACTGGTGGATGCATTAGAGTTGCTATACTGGTGGATGCATTAGAGTTCTCCGCTTTGCTATACTGGTGGATGCATTAGAGTTGCTATACTGGTGGATGCATTAGAGTTCTCCGCTTTGCTATACTGGTGGATGCATTAGAGTTCTCTGCTATGCTATACTGGTGGATGCATTAGAGTTCTCTGCTATGCTATACTGGTGGATGCATTAGAGTTCTCCGCTATGCTATACTGGTGGATGCATTAGAGTTCTCTGCTATGCTATACTGGTGGATGCATTAGAATTCTCCGCTGTGCTATACTGGTGGATGCATTAGAGTTCTCCGCTATGCTATACTGGTGGATGCATTAGAGTTCTCTGCTATGCTATACTGGTGGATGCATTAGAGTTCTCTGCTGTGCTATACTGGTGGATGCATTAGAGTTCTCCGCTATGCTATACTGGTGGATGCATTAGAGTTCTCCACTATGCTATACTGGTGGATGCATTAGAGTTCTCCGCTGTGCTATACTGGTGGATGCATTAGAGTTCTCTGCTGTGCTATACTGGTGGATGCATTAGAGTTCTCTGCTATGCTATACTGGTGGATGCATTAGAGTTCTCTGCTATGCTATACTGGTGGATGCATTAGAGTTCTCCGCTGTGCTATACTGGTGGATGCATTAGAGTTCTCTGCTATGCTATACTGGTGGATGCATTAGAGTTCTCCGCTGTGCTATACTGGTGGATGCATTAGAGTTCTCCGCTGTGCTATACTGGTGGATGCATTAGAGTTCTCCGCTATGCTATACTGGTGGATGCATTAGAGTTCTCTGCTATGCTATACTGGTGGATGCATTAGAGTTCTCTGCTATGCTATACTGGTGGATGCATTAGAGTTCTCCGCTGTGCTATACTGGTGGATGCATTAGAGTTCTCCGCTGTGCTATACTGGTGGATGCATTAGAGTTCTCTGCTATGCTATACTGGTGGATGCATTAGAGTTCTCTGCTATGCTATACTGGTGGATGCATTAGAGTTCTCTGCTATGCTATACTGGTGGATGCATTAGAGTTCTCCGCTGTGCTATACTGGTGGATGCATTAGAGTTCTCTGCTATGCTATACTGGTGGATGCATTAGAGTTCTCTGCTATGCTATACTGGTGGATGCATTAGAGTTCTCTGCTATGTTATACTGGTGGATGCATTAGAGTTCTCTGCTATGTTATACTGGTGGATGCATTAGAGTTCCCTGCTATGCTATACTGGTGGATGCATTAGAGTTCTCTGCTATGCTATACTGGTGGATGCATTAGAGTTCTCTGCTATGCTATACTGGTGGATGCATTAGAGTTCTCTGCTATGCTATACTGGTGGATGCATTAGAGTTCTCCGCTGTGCTATACTGGTGGATGCATTAGAGTTCTCTGCTGTGCTATACTGGTGGATGCATTAGAGTTCTCTGCTGTTCTATACTGGTGGATGCATTAGAGTTCCCTGCTATGCTATACTGGTGGATACATTAGAGTTCTCCGCTATGCTATACTGGTGGATGCATTAGAGTTCTCTGCTATGCTATACTGGTGGATGCATTAGAGTTCTCTGCTGTGCTATACTGGTGGATGCATTAGAGTTCTCTGCTGTGCTATACTGGTGGATGCATTAGAGTTCTCTGCTATGCTATACTGGTGGATGCATTAGAGTTCTCTGCTATGCTATACTGGTGGATGCATTAGAGTTCTCCGCTGTGCTATACTGGTGGATGCATTAGAGTTCTCTGCTATGCTATACTGGTGGATGCATTAGAGTTCTCCGCTGTGCTATACTGGTGGATGCATTAGAGTTCTCTGCTATGCTATACTGGTGGATGCATTAGAGTTCTCCGCTATGCTATACTGGTGGATGCATTAGAGTTCTCTGCTATGCTATACTGGTGGATGCATTAGAGTTCTCTGCTATGCTATACTGGTGGATGCATTAGAGTTCTCTGCTGTGCTATACTGGTGGATGCATTAGAGTTCTCTGCTATGCTATACTGGTGGATGCATTAGAGTTCTCCGCTATGCTATACTGGTGGATACATTAGAATTCTCCGCTGTGCTATACTGGTGGATGCATTAGAGTTCTCGCTATGCTATACTGGTGGATGCATTAGAGTTCTCCGCTATGCTATACTGGTGGATGCATTAGAGTTCTCCGCTTTGCTATACTGGTGGATGCATTAGAGTTCTCCGCTATGCTATACTGGTGGATGCATTAGAGTTCTCCACTGTGCTATACTGGTGGATGCATTAGAGTTCTCTGCTGTGCTATACTGGTGGATGCATTAGAGTTCTCCGCTATGCTATACTGGTGGATACATTAGAGTTCTCCGCTGTGCTATACTGGTGGATGCATTAGAGTTCTCCGCTATGCTATACTGGTGGATGCATTAGAGTTCTCCGCTATGCTATACCGGTGGATGCATTAGAGTTCTCCGCTATGCTATACTGGTGGATGCATTAGAGTTCTCTGCTGTGCTATACTGGTGGATGCATTAGAGTTCTCTGCTATGCTATACTGGTGGATGCATTAGAGTTCTCTGCTGTGCTAGCATATATGTATGTATGAATATTCATGAACCATTCCCTGGAGTATTATTTAGGAGCGAAGGCATGAATCCCGAATGTAAAGGGCAAGGAAGGAGTTTCAGAGGAGAGAGCCATCATCCATGGCATGCATCTTCAGTATACCGCTATCCTAGCCATAGCTCTGAGCTCCAGAGAGCCAAGTCCGAGCATCACCATAGTTACGTGACTGCAACATGAAGATCTTGGGCAAACCGGGGGGGGGGGGACACTCAGAGAGGTATTTTCAAGAAGGGTTAATTATTTGGAGACGGGAATTCATGAGACAAATACTCGCAGATTGTATAGCTTGTAGTGGAAGCCACACCTGCTCTTTTAGTAGCGGATTGGATTCTTACTATGAAGATTGGCCAAAACTCTCTCAAAAATATCTCACTAGCATTTTCATTTTTAGCAGGCTGGCTAGAGAGGTCACAAATGGTCTGGTTTGCTGGGACACCCTTCATTCAACCCTCATGATTGGTTCAGTAGCACGATACATATACACGACTTCAAATAGGTACATAAAGCAGAATTTATTGAGCGAGGATTTTCAAAATTATTTGGCTGGTAGTTTAGGCCTACAACTATATTTACTATGTGATCCCAGGGAAACATTTGTAGTAGTGTCAACCTCACTGCAACCCTCACTGTGAGCCCAATAACAGTTAGCTACTATATTCACCCCTCAAATGCTACATACTGTGCTTAGTTGATTCAAACAAAGTGAGGTGGTATAATTTATTGTGTTCACCTGGGTGACCTCCAGCCTTTGATGAAGGGACTCTGAACCTGAAAGCGTGCAACAAGAGAATTACAAACTCCATAGCAACTGAGTGCAAGCAGGTTTATTAGCTTGCCTCCAAATCCTTAGCAGGATATTCGTCGTCACTCCCAGTGCATTGAATAACGCGGAAGAGAACCCTTTGAGGCATAATAGACGACCAGATATCAAGGTTCTAACACCTTAGGTGTACGGACAGTATACCGGCCGTTCCGCGTAGTTTACTGAGTTTTCTTCCGAAAAATGCTAAGTGAGGAAGGCGGTCGACACAGTAATCCTTTCGCTTTGGTGCAGTTATGGCAGCAGACACCGGACGCTAGAGGCTACTTAAACTCGCTACTCAAGAGAAACAAGAGGAAATGTTTTGGTATGAGTGTGTCTGGCAACTTATCTGGCCAGCTGCTATTCTTCCCCTATCCCCCCCTCCCCCGCATGCAAGGTTTTCTGGAAAGTCCTTATGACAGTGAGAGGAGGGACCTTCCAGTTCTTCACAAGAAGCTGTTTCTTGCTGGGAAGTCGAGTGTAGGGAAGACGAGCACCATTGATAAACTTGCTGGACGAGGTAAGAATAGCCACACCCACTTTGGGATGATTTTTTTTAAAGTGGACATGACCCATACTTTTACTGGTTTAGATATGAAGGAGAGTCATGAGGAAACTGCAGGCATTCAGACTCACACATTGTATTGGCCAGTAAAGGTATACTAACATGTGGGATGAGCACTACAAACAGGGGATGTACTTAGTCATAAAAATTAACAAGGGGGGATAGAAAATTAGGGGGCTCAGGGGTGTAACTCCAAGCGGACACTAAAGTGTGCACATTAGATGTTTTTCATAGTGTGGTAGCCAAGGTGCCATTTTACGGCAGTAGATAGTCTCTGCTCTTCATCCTCCACTTCAAGTTTCAGGCGGTTTTGTCTCTCCCATACCGTACGAGACTTTCACTTGAAATTAGGTCAGCCTCACGCGGTGTATAGCGTGTCATCATTCCTGATGAAGGCTAGAGCATCGTTCCTGATGAAGGCTAGAGCATCGTTCCTGATGAAGGCTAGAGCATCGTTCCTGATGAAGGCTAGAGCATCGTTCCTGATGAAGGCTAGAGCATCGTTCCTGATGAAGGCTAGAGTATCGTTCCTGATGAAGGCTATCTAGAGCATCGTTCCTGATGAAGGCTAGAGCATGTAGCCAAAAAGTTGAGTGAGCAAGCTCAAGTTGATTGTCGAGAAAGTCATTGTATCTGTAGGCATAATATAGATGTGGTTAATCATTTAGTACGGGAGCCCAGAATGCTAGAGTATACGTTTTAAGCTTCCAGCCCCTTTTATTCGCTCAGATGGAGATTCTGAAGGGAGATTGAAAGTTGTAATTCCGAGACATGCACGAGGGGCTGAGCAACCGCCCCCCCCCCCCCTAGCACTACGTCCCTACAAACATGTTATCTTCAAGTATTCAAAGCAGGTTAGCTACCCCCATCACAGCTTCATTTACAGGGTAGGCTAGAATCTTGCTCCTCCCCCCCTTGGAACTTAGATACGGGTAGCCAATTTTAATAAATTTTATACTCGACAATGACATGTACATATGCCTGGTGAATGAAACTAAACATGGCATGGTCAACTTAAACAGCTACTCTTCTTCCCTTTCTGTTCCGCATATATCTATGCTTGTTTAGAGATCACTGTCTGTCACTTTCCAGACTCTCAATGTCAATTTTCATGAGGTGTGATAGGCTGGAGTCACTTAAGCTACTTCGTAGATAAGTTTTTATTAATTTCATCAGGAGCAGCTTCTCTCTATGGAGGCAGTAGCAACAGGCAAGGACGGACTGATGGAGGCAAGTGTGTTCAAGTTTGGGAACATGGTTTTCAACATTTCATTATAGCCAGCTCTTTCAACTCACACTTCATGTTGTCTTGGCGCTGCTTAGCCATGAACCGGCAAAAAGGTTTTCAATGTCAGGGGATATCATTGCTTCTTTTACTGTTTCTTCACCCACCCTGTCATGTCTTGGCAGATCTCTCTGTGTCATATAGTGTGCAAAGAGTGTTCTAAGAGACTTTTCTCCATAGGAGGACAGATTGTTAGAGTCCACACTTGGCACTTTCCTTGGATCAAGGATGCTCAGTGCTGACGAAACATCTCCAAAATGGCCCATAATGTTATCTTTCAGATGACTGCTTTTGCTACTTTTCTCTAAAACAACTTGATGTCTGCCCGAGTATTAATTTTTACTCCAGTTGCTCCTGCCAGTTTCTCACTTTCATCCAAAAGCTCTTGTACCAATTTGCTGTTGGTACAACTGCATCATCCAACATGTGAAGGATTGCATCGACAAGACTGGATATGATGGACAAGTCCAAATGTTCTATCTGGAGTGAGTTTGGCTACTTGTGGAAGTGTGTAGTCAAGCAAGAACATCGCTGCAAGTGTTGTCTGCTTACTGAGAGCTTTGCTGCTAAGTCCCAATGTTTTTGGCTCATGTGTACTACCATGGATGTTTCTAGAGCAATAATGATTGAAGAATAGCTTACTTTTACTGTCTTTACACACTTCTCATGTGCCAGCCAGCCAATATAAGAAGGCTCGATTCTGACATATCAAGTACACGATGGATCTCTTGAAGGGATTCTGTTCTCTTTGGGGAGCAATGGAAAAATTTCCACCGAGCCACGAATGTTGTATAAACATGCTTTATTCCTGCAGTGGAATTAGCAACAAGCCAACTGTAACAAGTGCCAGTGCACGGACAGGGCATAAGGTGTGAGTGTCTTGATGCGAGTCTGACCTCTGGTTTTCTTTCTGAAAATGTACTTGCTACGTCAAATCCCATCCCCACAAGTCTGCTCACTTGAAGATTCTTCTGTTCATCCCCTTCATGGTTAACAAATATCTGAGTTTTATTTCAAATCACCGCATGGTGTGCGAAAGACTTCTTTTTTGCTTGCAATAATTTTTGCCAGTTGAATTGAACTATCGCTTAGTGCCCCACAATTAGAGCAGAGAAGATACTTTGTGCATCAGCTTTCTGCAAGTGGATGATCTCCAAATGCTCCTCTGGAACACCACCTTCCTCCCAGCGACAGTCAATGGACAGTTCTTCCACACTTGAAATGCCTGTATCTGCCATGATACTGTAATAGGATGCTTTATAAAGATGCTTCAGTATATGGGTGCCTCAATCCACCTGCCTATAGCCTCTACAAACTACATTCTCCGTAAAGTACTTGAGAGATTCTCACCTCCACAAGACACTTCTATATCAACCAGTTTTTCGAACTTTGTTGTATATATGTGCTATGTAGTTACGTGCAGCAAATGAGAGACTTGATAGCTGCTCTCTATTCCTCACTCTTTCTTGCCTTTCTACTTTTTGGTGCTGTTGAATGACCTCTCCCTCCCTTTCTCAGAGCTCCCTCTGCTGCCAAAGCTGCTTGACTGGCCTGGCATGGGGAGCACCTTTTTCATGGGCTTTCATTTTCTCCACAGCTTTCTTCTGGTTTAGTAACCCACGCGCCTCCTGTTTGCTGATGTGACTTCCCCAGATTTTCTGCAGACCTTGCAAAATGCACCCTCACCAGGGGTGTATTTAGGGGGGGGCGGGGGGGGGCATTCGCCCCCCCTTGTATCATTCTCGCCCCCCTCCTTGAAATTAGAGATATTTTTAAAAATAATGTCAAGAAAGGTGTAATACAAGAAAGGTATGATATCAGGTTCAAATGATAGGAATGTCAAACTGAGGTTCTTCTTGGTTTTCTCTGCCATACGTCCACAATCTCTTCAAGGTCGCTCTCAGAGAGTACTTCTGGTGCCTCTATAGCAATCCTCATAAGGTGAGAAAGGCTGCAGTCACTTAGAGAATTACGCAAACGAGTCTTGATCATCTTCATCTGTGAGAAGCTTCTCTCCACAGAAGCAGTAGAAACTGGAATCGATAAGCAGATGGAGGCAATCTTGTGCAAATTGGGAAACATGGCCTTGAGCATGTCGTTTGAAACAAGTTCTTTCAGCTGTGATGCAGTAGTATCCCGTGGTTGCTTGACTAACAGCTGGCGGAATGTTTTCCACTCTGTAAGTATTTCAGTGGAAATCATGGCTGTCTTCACTGTTTCTTCTCCATCCAATGTTTCTGCATCTCTATCTTCTCCGTAGTGAGCAATCAGTTTCTCAACAGACGTGTCTCCATAAGTGGGAAAAGATACTGAATCTGGTTTTGGAACTTTCCGTGGATCGAATATAGACAATGCTGATACAACAGCGTTGGATGAAGAAAATCGGCTTGTTATGTTGGCCTTTAAATCAGCAACAAAAGGCTTACCAACAACATTCTGGAACGAAAGTATTTTATCAGCGTCAATAGACACCTTTGTAGATGACTTCAAGTCTTCAACGTTTTCAAGAAGCTCCAACACCCAGTTCGCTCCAGGCAAAACTGCATCATCCAAGGATTTAACAGTAGCATCAACAAGGAATGATATCAACGAGAGGTCAAGCTGCTCTGCCTGAAGTGCTTTGCTGAGCTTGGCTACTTGTGGTAGAGTGAAATCAAGCAAATATATAGCTGCAATCGTAGACAATTTGCAGAGTGCACCATGGATTCCAAGAGCTTCTGGCTCGTGGGACGTCTCGTAGATGTTCCCAATGGTGATTACAATTGCAGAATAACTTGCTTTGACAGCTTTGACACACCTTTCATGTGCCAGCCAGCGTGTGTCAGATGGCTTGATCACTTTCATTTCTGGAAGTTCAAGAACGTGCTGTACCTCCTTCAGACACTCTGCTCGCTTGGGGGAATTGCGAAAATGCTTCCAAAGAGTAGTCAATGTTCTGTAAACATGAGCAATTCCAGGAGTTTTATTGGCAGCTTGCACACAAGCCAACTGCAGTAAGTGACAGTGGCAGTGTATAAACAGAGCGTGAGGAGTATGTTTCTTGATACGTGCCTGAACCCCGGTCTTTCGTCCAGAAAAAGTTGCAGCTCCATCAAATCCCAATCCAACTATTCTTCCGACTTGTAGACCTTTCTTCTTTAAACAATCGATGACATTAGAATAGATGGTCTCTGCATCAGCCTTCTTCAATGGAATAAGCTCCAGAAAGCACTCTACTGGTACACCATCTTCCTCCCAGCGGCAAAACACAGACAATTCTTCTACGTTGGTGACATCTGTGCACTCATCTGCCATGAGGCTGTACATAGGTGCCTTTTGAAGTCGCTTCAGAATCGACTCCTCCACCCATGTCCCCAATGATTCGATGAATTCAACCACAGCCACTCTTGATGTGTACACAGCATTTCTTGGTGCAGTTTCTAAGAATTGCTTCAAATGTTGGCTGCCACATCGAACCACCACGTCAACCAGCTTCTCAAATTTTGTCGAATGTGCAACTTGTTCTTTCGTAAGAAAATGAGTGAGTAGGATCAGGCACTTGATTGCAGCTCTGTTCTGAGCTCTTTTGCGAGCTAAAACATTCTGGAGTTGCTGTACAACTGTTCCACCTTTGGCTGCTCCTTTAGCTGCAAAAAGAGGTTGAGTTGCATGGATATGGAAGTCACTTCTCGCATGAGCTTTCATTTTTTCAACAGCTTTCTTCCAATTTCTGCAAGGTTGTGTGACCCACACTCCTCCAGTACGCTGCAGACCAGATTGCTTGCAAACCTTGCAAAAGGCACCATCGCTATCCTCGTCATAATAGAGCCAACTGAAATCTTTCTCCCAGCTCTTAGAGTATTTTCTCTTCGTGGATACAGAAGAGCGGTGTTTGTTTTGCTTGCTTTTCTTTGAAGGTGGAGGACTAAGGCTAGGACTAGATGCCTCGACATGCTCAGAGCTATCTGTTCTGCTATCTTCACTATCGCTGCTATTAGCATGAGAAGAGGCTTGAGAAGTACTTGCAAAGTATGAGCGAATATCCATATTAATATGAAGAGAAATCAGCTAGTAAGGTTTCTTTTATAGAGACTTTAAGACCATGACATAATGGACTGAGTTAAAAATACTGAGAGAGAGTGGGAAAGAAGGAGGGAACTGAAGAAGTGACAAACCTACAAAGGAGAACACGTGGTGGTGTGTGATGACTTTAAGACCATGACATAATGGACTGAGTTAAAAATACTGAGAGAGAGTGGGAAAGAAGGAGGGAACTGAAGAAGTGACAAACCTACAAAGGAGAACACGTGGTGGCGTGTGATGACATCATGTCTAAGATTAGACTTGAAGACCATGACATAATGGACTGAGTTAAAAATACTGAGAGAGAGGGAGTGGGAAAGAAGGAGAAACAAAAGAAGTGACAAACCTACAAAGGAGAGCACGTGGTGGTGTGTGATGTCATCGTGTCATGACACATGCTCTCCTTTTTCCAAGCAGCTACAATATCATGAGAAATATATACAGTCTAGCCATAGTTCGGTATAGCATAATGCCATTGGTAGTCAGTCAAAATAGCTATCCTCAGACATTGTAAAAGCCCAAAAAAATATGGGGGGATCTTCCCCCCAGACCCCCCTTTTACGACTTATGAACATGTTAAGAAAATATTAACAAAAATTAGGGCACCAAGTGACCAACCATTTCCACCCCCACCCCCCTAGAGAACTAGAGAAAAATTGTGTATGAAACCTGTTGTCCATGATTTTGTAAGAAAATGCATGGAATGCAACATAATTCGATTTCACAAAAGCCCACCTCCATTATACGAGTGACAAGTGACTATATCTAATCTATATATGCTGATTGCCGTAGCATGCAACTTCAGCAAATATTTAAGATGGAATGTTGTACTAAAGATTTTAGAAAAAGTGCATGCCATCATAAGTAGCAGCTATATATACAGTTAGTACTGCAAAAATACCTGTGGGTAAAACACTTTCGTACTCCACGCGGAAGCCCAGGGTGCACGTCCCCTTTCCGCACCATCCAGGCTCTCGGCCCCCCCTTATTTTTCCATATCTCAAGTTCGCCCCCCCTTGGCAAAATTTCTGTATACAACCCTGCTCACAATCCTCGTCATATTCCAGCCAAATAAAGTCTTACCCCACTTCTTAGAGTATCTCCTGCGGCTTGGGAGGCTCACACATTTCTTTGCAGATATAACTTTACTGGTGCAGTGCTTCTTGGGTTGACTATGTAGGTTTTCTAAACCAAATTCTCAACCTCCAACTCATCTCAACTACTGCTACTATGAGCTGCTGCTACTACTACTATGAGCTGATGCTACTGTGAACTACTGCTACTACTACTATGAGCTGATGCTACTACTACTATGAGCTGATGCTACTACTACTACTACTATGAGCTGATGCTACTGCTACTACTACTATGAGCTGATGCTACTGCTACTACTACTATGAGCTGATGCTACTGGCTACTGCTACATGAGCTGATGCTACTACTACTATGAGCTGATGCTACTACTACTATGAGCTGATGCTACTGCTGCTGAGCTGATACTACTACTATGAGCTGCTGCTACTATTATGAGCTGATGCTACTGCTGCTGAGCTGATACTACTACTATGAGCTGCTGCTACTATTATGAGCTGATGCTACTGCTGCTGAGCTGATGCTACTACTAGGAGCTGATGCTACTGTGAGCTACTGCTACTACTGCTATGAGCTGATGCTGCTATGAGCTGATGCTACTATTACTATGAGCTGATGCTACTATTACTATGAGCTGATGCTACTGTGAGCTACTGCTACTACTACTATGAGCTGATGCTGCTATGAGCTGATGCTACTATTACTATGAGCTGATGCTGCTATGAGCTGATGCTACTATTACTATGAGCTGCTACCACTATGAGCTGATGCTACTACTACTATGAGCTGCTGTTACTACTACTATGAGCTGCTGCTACTACTACTACTACTACTACTATGAGCTGATGCTACTACTACTATGAGCTGATGCTACTACTACTACTACTACTACTATGAGCTGATGCTACTACTACTATGAGCTGATGAGCACTGCTATGAGCTGATGCTACTATTACTGTGAGCTACTGCTATGAGCTGATGCTGCTATGAGCTGATGCTACTATTACTATGAGCTGCTACCACTATGAGCTGATGCTACTACTACTATGAGCTGCTACTACTACTACTACTACTATGAGCTGATGCTACTACTACTATGAGCTGCTGCTACTACTACTACTACTACTACTATGAGCTGATGCTACTACTACTATGAGCTACTACTACTACTATGAGCTGATGCTACTACTACTATGAGCTGATGCTGCTACTACTACTATGAGCTGATGCTGCTACTACAGTACTACTATGAGCTGATGCTACTACTACTATGAGCTGATGCTACTACTACTACTATGAGCTGATGCTGCTACTACTACTATGAGCTGATGCTACTACTACTATGAGCTGCTGCTGCTGTGAGCTGCTGCTGCTGTGAGCTGCTGCTGCTGTGAGCTGCTGCTGCTGTGAGCTGCTGCTGCTGTGAGCTGCTGCTGCTGTGAGCTGCTGCTGCTGTGAGCTGCTGCTGCTGTGAGCTGCTGCTGCTGTGAGCTGCTGCTGCTGTGAGCTGCTGCTGCTGTGAGCTGCTGCTGCTGTGAGCTGCTGCTGCTGTGAGCTGCTGCTGCTGTGAGCTGCTGCTGCTGTGAGCTGCTGCTGCTGTGAGCTGCTGCTGCTGTGAGCTGCTGCTGCTGCTGTGAGCTGCTGCTGCTGCTGTGAGCTGCTGCTGCTGCTGTGAGCTGCTGCTGCTGTGAGCTGCTGCTGCTGTGAGCTGCTGCTGCTGTGAGCTGCTGCTGCTGTGAGCTGCTGCTGCTGTGAGCTGCTGCTGCTGTGAGCTGCTGCTGCTGTGAGCTGCTGCTGCTGTGAGCTGCTGCTGCTGTGAGCTGCTGCTGCTGTGAGCTGCTGCTGCTGTGAGCTGCTGCTGCTGTGAGCTGCTGCTGCTGTGAGCTGCTGCTGCTGTGAGCTGCTGCTGCTGTGAGCTGCTGCTGCTGTGAGCTGCTGCTGCTGTGAGCTGCTGCTGCTGTGAGCTGCTGCTGCTGTGAGCTGCTGCTGCTGTGAGCTGCTGCTGCTGTGAGCTGCTGCTGCTGTGAGCTGCTGCTGCTGTGAGCTGCTGCTGCTGTGAGCTGCTGCTGCTGTGAGCTGCTGCTGCTGTGAGCTGCTGCTGCTGTGAGCTGCTGCTGCTGTGAGCTGCTGCTGCTGTGAGCTGCTGCTGCTGCTGTGAGCTGCTGCTGCTGTGAGCTGCTGCTGCTGCTGTGAGCTGCTGCTGCTGTGAGCTGCTGCTGCTGCTGTGAGCTGCTGCTGCTGTGAGCTGCTGCTGCTGCTGTGAGCTGCTGCTGCTGTGAGCTGCTGCTGCTGCTGTGAGCTGCTGCTGCTGTGAGCTGCTGCTGCTGCTGTGAGCTGCTGCTGCTGTGAGCTGCTGCTGCTGCTGTGAGCTGCTGCTGCTGTGAGCTGCTGCTGCTGCTGTGAGCTGCTGCTGCTGTGAGCTGCTGCTGCTGTGAGCTGCTGCTGCTGCTGTGAGCTGCTGCTGCTGTGAGCTGCTGCTGCTGCTGTGAGCTGCTGCTGCTGCTGTGAGCTGCTGCTGCTGCTGTGAGCTGCTGCTGCTGCTGTGAGCTGCTGCTGCTGTGAGCTGCTGCTGCTGCTGTGAGCTGCTGCTGCTGTGAGCTGCTGCTGTGAGCTGCTGCTGCTGCTGTGAGCTGCTGCTGCTGTGAGCTGCTGCTGCTGCTGTGAGCTGCTGCTGCTGTGAGCTGCTGCTGCTGCTGTGAGCTGCTGCTGCTGTGAGCTGCTGCTGCTGCTATGAGCTGCTGCTACTATGAGCTGCTGCTGCTATGAGCTGCTGCTACTATGAGCTGCTGCTACTACTATGAGCTGCTGCTACTATGAGCTGCTGCGACTATGAGCTGCTACTATGAGCTGCTGCTACTACTATGAGCTACTACTACTATGAGCTGATGCTACTACTGCCATGAGCTGATGTGGCTGAAGATGATGTACTAGTGGCACTGACCAAGATCCATTTGTCTTATAGAAAACACTTTGGCAGGATAAACCTGTGAGTCCTTGATCTAGTCAGCCGGTGGAAGTATGATGTAACTATCTGAATTACAACTTTTGGAACTCAGTCATCAAGACCAAGTTTAAAAAGTGGTCCCTCTTAATGATCTAACAATGCACCACTATTAACTCCGCCTTATCAGCACCAGTAAATGCACTCACAGAGGGTCAATATAAGGGGGCATGCCGCCAGATCCCCCTAGCTTGTTGGTTGTTTGCAAGCACACCAACGTAGGGTGTTGCCCCCCCCCCCCCCACCCAAGTTCTTTAATTTAATACTCGACTTTTACCCCCCCCCCCTCCCTTCATTTTCCCCCCTAAATGTACATATCATGTCTGGTGGTTAGATACAGGTTTAAGCACCTGTCTTTGTTAGCACTTATAATGCAAATATGTGCCGAGAGAATCCTTGGTTTAGCATGACAGCACAAACACACTCGAACTTCGAATTTTCATGGGCGACTAAAGTTGCAAGTGGCGGTTGAATTTATGATATGCTTGAGCTGATGGATCTGTCAGCATTTTCCCTTTAATTTTTTTTTGTTTGCTTCCGTTTGTAGCCATGCATGCTGTTTGCATTGCACTAGATCTAATCTAAGTAGGTTCGTCTTATTTGCACACTACGCATATCAGCAGTCGGGTGTCAAATAATAACTATGAAATTGATGATCCTTTACCGCATATTGATCCTTTACCATATATTGCAGGGAATTTCTTCTTCTTTTCCCCTTCCAGCTGATGAGTCCATCGATTGTAATAGTGGTGCAGCTGGAGTTGTGGGACACTGGAGAAAAAGCCCTCCAGAAGTTTGATCACATACTTCCTGCTTGCCTGAAGTCCACTGATGGGACTCTGTTCTTTTTCTCGTACGAAGACAGGTACGCGCATGCTTGTGTGTATCCACACAGGCAATCATGTGTCTGTGAGTGAAGGGCATGCCATTATAGAGGAATATGTTTGGAGGGTTTAACATTTTGTGGTTTTCGCAGATGGAGTTACATTTTTGAATGCGAGTAGCTATGGCAAAGAGCAGCGGGAAAGGGCGTGTCCTCCTGCATATGCTACACAATCCACGAATATTTCCTCTGCTAATTCTTCTGTTGTCACCATCTGCGAATATTTAGCCAATTGAAAATACCTCTCTACGCACTTATATATTTGTTGAAACGTTGCTATGTATGAGGAGATTCACAAAGTATGTACAGTAGTTGCTTCAGGTTGAATAATAGTATTTATTACTTTTTCTTTAACCCTTCTCCTGGTGCCTTTCTCCTCGGAAGACCGTGCCAGGGAACTGAATCTAATTACAGAGAGACTATTTTATTAAAGTTGTGAATAAAGTCTATGTAGCTGAAACTGCAGCAGGAGCCCCTCACACCATCTCTCGTGTAGCCATCCTTTACCAAATCACTACACTAATAGGATTTCCTCAGATATGCCAGGTTTTCGTTCCGAAGAAGAATGCAGGAATGTATCTCCCATCACACATTCAATCACATGACTAACTGGCCACTTGGCATCTCTGTGCTGACGTGTTTTGTTGTTGTTGTTATTGTTGTTGTTGTTCTTTACACAGATATTATCACGTGGCATTGCGAGTGGCTTGTTTTCTGTTAGTGTCAATCAAATCCGTAATGCCAGGGGCAGGAGAATGTTTAAAATGTGGATACATGAGCACATGGTTGTTAAGATTCTTAACTTTAAAATGTGGATACATGAGCACATGATTGTTAAGATTCTTGACTTTAAATTTCAAATGTGGATACATGAGCGCATGGTTGTTAAGATTCTTAACTTTAAATTTAAAATGTGGATACATGAGCACATGGTTGTTAAGATTCTTGACTTTAAAATGTGGATACATGAGCACATGGTTGTTAAGATTCTTGACTTTAAAATGTGGATACATGAGCACATGGTTGTTAACTTTAAAATGTGGATGCATGAGCACATGGTTGTTAAGATTCTTGACTTTAGATACATGAGCACATGGTTGTTAAGATTCTTGACTTTAAAATGTGAATACATGAGCACATGGTTGTTAAGATTCTTGACTTTAAAATGTGGATACATGAGCGCATGGTTGTTACGATTCTGGACTTTAAAATGTGGATACATGAGCTCATGGTTGTTAAGATTCTTGACTTTAAAATGTGGATACATGAGCACATGGTTTTTAAGATTCTTGACTTTAATATGTGGATACATGAGCACATGGTTGTTAAGATTCTTGACTTTAAAATGTGGATACATGAGCACATGGTTGTTAAGATTCTTGACTTTAAAATGTGACAGCGCATCGATCATCTTACCTGATTGCTGCAACTTTGTAAGCTTCTCCGGAATCCTGGTGGGCAGACCGAACAGGAGCCTGCAGTGCCTGAGCAGATCTTGTTACACTGTCGTGGTTGGTAAAGGGTCTCTCTACAACATACTGCCCATGCAAGCTCTAGGAAGCTGCAATCGATTGCTTACATTGCTCGGCCGGACACTGTTATACAGTACGTATTTCCCTGAAATATATATGTGCTTGAGAGTTGTCGTTCCTCAAGGGAGTTCATGTGCGTGGGTTAATGGGATTATATCCTCCTCTCTTCCTGTTGCTGTATTGCATGCGCAGCACGCTCTTTTGTACTCTCTTTGGGTGCGAGTGAAGAAATCTTGGGGTATGGTGAGCCAGAAGTCGTCATCGAGTCACTCAAAGCTTGAGGACTTTGGCAGGAACACATGAATTTAAAGATGGCGGGTCCAAAAATGGAGAAGAAGAAGCCCTTCTTGAAGTAGCCAAAACGAGGATGTCCTCATTTTGCTTTGCACGTTTTGTGTCGGATCAGTCCTTGCTGAGGACGTCAGAGTATGGTTGGCAAGCATGTCCGCACAACCCAACGAAGTGTGGTGCGTAGTCATGTAGACGACTGCAGAATCACCAGCATTGCCAACCAACGTTGCAAACTAAAGCCCTTTAAAATCCGATGGAGTATCCACGCTTTAAACAATCACAGTGTGTGTGTGTGTGCATGTGTGCAACGCTTGTGGTTTGCTTATTGCTCTTGAGCCGGCCAAGCCACATGGAGCATGCTGGTGGGAGTGGAGTGCACCTTCCAATTGGGTGGAGGTACTGTAGAAGCTTATGGTGACCCAACAACAGCTGCAAAAAATAACAACCTTTCCGCAAGTCTAGGGAGGAGTCAAGCAGGAAACTTTCCGATTGTCCTCATAGAATGGTACAAATGGCAAGGTCAGACATAGGTCACCTGATAAAGATTTGCCTGTCTACGGACAGTGTGTGGAATCTCCTTCAACTTGAATAGGTGCTTACTAAAGTGCAGCATAGACAATCATACAGTGTGTGGGTGCCTCCTCGTGAGAGCTAACTTTTGTCATCCTGTCTCAGCAAGTTACTTGATCCACAACGGAGACAATGGTCCTCTCTGTGCGGAGATCCTCGACAGGACACTTCTGCCCCGAGTGTTCCCTGGTCACCATCACCTGGTGCAGAGTAACATCACAGCTATTCAAGAACTTCTTTCTTCAAACAATTGATGTTAACTGGTGCACTCCCCCACACACCCCCACACTCACAAGCTCAAGGAGTTTGTAAGGAGAGAAGTAGAGCAAAGACAAGTTGGTTACTGGCAATGCAACCTTCTGGAAAACTAATTCCTCCACCCCATAAGAAAAATACACTGCGTGCTTCAGTGATGCTGCATGTCTCATACATGCATGCTTCAGTGATGCTGCATGTCTCATACATGCTTGCTTCAGCGATGCTGCATGTCTCATACGTGCTTGCTTCAGCGATGCTGCATGTCTCATACATGCTTGCTTCAGCGATGCTGCATGTCTCATACATGCTTGCTTCAGTGATGCTGCATGTCTCATACATGCTTGCTTCAGTGATGCTGCATGTCTCATACATGCATGCTTCAGTGATGCTGCATGTCTCATACATGCGTGCTTCAGTGATGCTGCATGTCTCATACATGCTTGCTTCAGTGATGCTGCATGTCTCATACATGCTTGCTTCAGTGATGCTGCATGTCTCATACATGCTTGCTTCAGTGATGCTACATGTCTCATACATGCTTGCTTCAGTGATGCTGCATGTCTCATACATGCTTGCTTCAGTGATGCTGCATGTCTCATGCATGCTTGCTTCAGTGATGCTGCATGTCTCATGCATGCTTGCTTCAGCGATGCTGCATGTCTCATACATGCTTGCTTCAGTGATGCTGCATGTCTCATGCATGCTTGCTTCAGTGATGCTGCATGTCTCATACATGCTTGCTTCAGTGATGCTGCATGTCTCATGCATGCTTGCTTCAGCGATGCATGTCTCATACATGCTTGCTTCAGTGATGCTGCATGTCTCATACATGCTTGCTTCAGTGATGCTGCATGTCTCATGCATGCTTGCTTCAGTGATGCTGCATGTCTCATGCATGCTTGCTTCAGTGATGCATGTCTCATACATGCTTGCTTCAGCGATGCTGCATGTCTCATACATGCTTGCTTCAGTGATGCTGCATGTCTCATACATGCTTGCTTCAGTGATGCTGCATGTCTCATACATGCTTGCTTCAGTGATGCTGCATGTCTCATACATGCTTGCTTCAGTGATGCATGTCTCATACATGCTTGCTTCAGTGATGCTGCATGTCTCATACATGCTTGCTTCAGTGATGCTGCATGTCTCATGCATGCTTGCTTCAGTGATGCTGCATGTCTCATGCATGCTTGCTTCAGCGATGCTGCATGTCTCATACATGCTTGCTTCAGTGATGCTGCATGTCTCATGCATGCTTGCTTCAGCGATGCTGCATGTCTCATACATGCTTGCTTCAGTGATGCTGCATGTCTCATGCATGCTTGCTTCAGTGATGCTGCATGTCTCATACATGCTTGCTTCAGTGATGCTGCATGTCTCATGCATGCTTGCTTCAGCGATGCATGTCTCATACATGCTTGCTTCAGTGATGCTGCATGTCTCATACATGCTTGCTTCAGTGATGCTGCATGTCTCATACATGCTTGCTTCAGTGATGCTGCATGTCTCATACATGCTTGCTTCAGTGATGCTGCATGTCTCATGCATGCTTGCTTCAGTGATGCTGCATGTCTCATGCATGCTTGCTTCAGTGATGCTGCATGTCTCATACATGCTTGCTTCAGCGATGCTGCATGTCTCATACATGCTTGCTTCAGTGATGCTGCATGTCTCATACATGCTTGCTTCAGTGATGCTGCATGTCTCATACATGCTTGCTTCAGTGATGCTGCATGTCTCATACATGCTTGCTTCAGTGATGCATGTCTCATACATGCTTGCTTCAGTGATGCTGCATGTCTCATACATGCTTGCTTCAGTGATGCTGCATGTCTCATGCATGCTTGCTTCAGTGATGCTGCATGTCTCATGCATGCTTGCTTCAGCGATGCTGCATGTCTCATACATGCTTGCTTCAGTGATGCTGCATGTCTCATACATGCTTGCTTCAGTGATGCTGCATGTCTCATACATGCTTGCTTCAGTGATGCTGCATGTCTCATACATGCTTGCTTCAGTGATGCATGTCTCATACATGCTTGCTTCAGTGATGCTGCATGTCTCATACATGCTTGCTTCAGTGATGCTGCATGTCTCATGCATGCTTGCTTCAGTGATGCTGCATGTCTCATGCATGCTTGCTTCAGCGATGCTGCATGTCTCATACATGCTTGCTTCAGTGATGCTGCATGTCTCATGCATGCTTGCTTCAGTGATGCTGCATGTCTCATACATGCTTGCTCAGTGATGCTGCATGTCTCATGCATGCTTGCTTCAGCGATGCATGTCTCATACATGCTTGCTTCAGTGATGCTGCATGTCTCATACATGCTTGCTTCAGCGATGCTGCATGTCTCATACATGCTTGCTTCAGCGATGCTGCATGTCTCATACATGCTTGCTTCAGTGATGCTGCATGTCTCATACATGCTTGCTTCAGTGATGCTGCATGTCTCATGCATGCTTGCTTCAGTGATGCTGCATGTCTCATGCATGCTTGCTTCAGTGATGCATGTCTCATACATGCTTGCTTCAGCGATGCTGCATGTCTCATACATGCTTGCTTCAGTGATGCTGCATGTCTCATACATGCTTGCTTCAGTGATGCTGCATGTCTCATACATGCTTGCTTCAGTGATGCTGCATGTCTCATACATGCTTGCTTCAGTGATGCATGTCTCATACATGCTTGCTTCAGTGATGCTGCATGTCTCATACATGCTTGCTTCAGTGATGCTGCATGTCTCATGCATGCTTGCTTCAGTGATGCTGCATGTCTCATGCATGCTTGCTTCAGCGATGCTGCATGTCTCATACATGCTTGCTTCAGTGATGCTGCATGTCTCATGCATGCTTGCTTCAGCGATGCTGCATGTCTCATACATGCTTGCTTCAGTGATGCTGCATGTCTCATGCATGCTTGCTTCAGTGATGCTGCATGTCTCATACATGCTTGCTTCAGTGATGCTGCATGTCTCATGCATGCTTGCTTCAGCGATGCATGTCTCATACATGCTTGCTTCAGTGATGCTGCATGTCTCATACATGCTTGCTTCAGTGATGCTGCATGTCTCATACATGCTTGCTTCAGTGATGCTGCATGTCTCATACATGCTTGCTTCAGTGATGCTGCATGTCTCATGCATGCTTGCTTCAGTGATGCTGCATGTCTCATGCATGCTTGCTTCAGTGATGCTGCATGTCTCATACATGCTTGCTTCAGCGATGCTGCATGTCTCATACATGCTTGCTTCAGTGATGCTGCATGTCTCATACATGCTTGCTTCAGTGATGCTGCATGTCTCATACATGCTTGCTTCAGTGATGCTGCATGTCTCATACATGCTTGCTTCAGTGATGCATGTCTCATACATGCTTGCTTCAGTGATGCTGCATGTCTCATACATGCTTGCTTCAGTGATGCTGCATGTCTCATGCATGCTTGCTTCAGTGATGCTGCATGTCTCATGCATGCTTGCTTCAGCGATGCTGCATGTCTCATGCATGCTTGCTTCAGTGATGCTGCATGTCTCATACATGCTTGCTTCAGTGATGCTGCATGTCTCATGCATGCTTGCTTCAGTGATGCTGCATGTCTCATACATGCTTGCTTCAGTGATGCATGTCTCATACATGCTTGCTTCAGTGATGCTGCATGTCTCATACATGCTTGCTTCAGTGATGCTGCATGTCTCATGCATGCTTGCTTCAGTGATGCTGCATGTCTCATGCATGCTTGCTTCAGCGATGCTGCATGTCTCATACATGCTTGCTTCAGTGATGCTGCATGTCTCATGCATGCTTGCTTCAGTGATGCTGCATGTCTCATACATGCTTGCTCAGTGATGCTGCATGTCTCATGCATGCTTGCTTCAGCGATGCATGTCTCATACATGCTTGCTTCAGTGATGCTGCATGTCTCATACATGCTTGCTTCAGCGATGCTGCATGTCTCATACATGCTTGCTTCAGCGATGCTGCATGTCTCATACATGCTTGCTTCAGTGATGCTGCATGTCTCATACATGCTTGCTTCAGTGATGCTGCATGTCTCATGCATGCTTGCTTCAGTGATGCTGCATGTCTCATACATGCTTGCTTCAGTGATGCTGCATGTCTCATACATGCTTGCTTCAGTGATGCTGCATGTCTCATGCATGCTTGCTTCAGTGATGTTGCATGTCTCATACATGCTTGCTTCAGTGATGCTGCATGTCTAATGCATGCTTGCTTCAGTGATGCTGCATGTCTCATACATGCTTGCTTCAGTGATGCTGCATGTCTCATACATGCTTGCTTCAGTGATGCTGCATGTCTCATACATGCTTGCTTCAGTGATGCTGCATGTCTCATACATGCGTGCTTCAGTGATGCTGCATGTCTCATACATGCTTGCTTCAGTGATGTTGCATGTCTCATACATGCTTGCTTCAGTGATGCTGCATGTCTCATACATGCTTGCTTCAGTGATGCTGCATGTCTCATGCATGCTTGCTTCAGTGATGCTGCATGTCTCATACATGCTTGCTTCAGTGATGCTGCATGTCTCATGCATGCTTGCTTCAGTGATGCTGCATGTCTCATGCATGGTTGCTTCAGCGATGCTGCATGTCTCATACATGCTTGCTTCAGTGATGCTGCATGTCTCATACATGCTTGCTTCAGTGATGCTGCATGTCTCATACATGCTTGCTTCAGTGATGCTGCATGTCTCATACATGCTTGCTTCAGTGATGCTGCATGTCTCATACATGCTTGCTTCAGTGATGCTGCATGTCTCATACATGCTTGCTTCAGTGATGTTGCATGTCTCATACATGCTTGCTTCAGTGATGCTGCGTGTCTCATACATGCTTGCTTCAGTGATGCTGCATGTCTCATGCATGCTTGCTTCAGTGATGCTGCATGTCTCATACATGCTTGCTTCAGTGATGCTGCATGTCTCATACATGCTTGCTTCAGTGATGCTGCATGTCTCATACATGCTTGCTTCATTGATGCAGCATGTCTCATACATGCTTTCAAAAGGAGAGATTCATCCCAGCCATTTGGTTTTCTTGCAGAGTTCTTCGCTGCCCCAATGTTGAAGGATCTCTAACAAAAACAAACAAACTAACATACAACTATAAACAAGAACAGAAAATGTTTCATAATTTAAAAGATGTGTTCTGGATTGACTTGTCAAATAAACACTTGTCAAATAAACACGAATGGAAAGGAGATTGTATCCATGTAGACCACAACCAGTCAGGTGACCCTTTACCATATGCACCAATATTATACTGCTCAACATAATATTGGTGTATGTAATATTTAATGTTATTGGGTAAAGGATTTTAAATGGTAAATGGTCGTCAAACTGTTTGTGGTCTACATGGATACGCTGCTGTTTCCTTTGGTTTGTGACATTAATCCAAGTATTTTTTTAGCCTTTGTTGGAAGTCGTTCAACATCTGCTGGTGTGCGACATGACTGGCTGTCTTTTGCTTTCTTCTTCCCTCCACAGGCCTCACCAAACAAACATAGGTGTCCAATCAAGGGCCTGCGCCCAGCTCTAATTACAAGGGCAGACTGTCCAACCTCCTGAGAGGCAAAAATAGGGACACCGCTCGAACACAGTCAATTAATATACTATGCGTCGTTTACCATTGGTTTTCCTTTGAAAGGAGGTCATTCAGCAAGACAAACACGCATTCCTGTGTTTTTGAATATAACAGCTTGACCAGAACATTATTAAAGGGGCCTTAGTTTTAATATCCACTCTTTGTACAAGGCTTTTTCAATTTTATTTCACATCAAATTATAATTAGATTCAACATATAAATGAGAAGTTCATTAATTCATTAACATTGCAACAATTTTTTTATTTTTTTTTAAGCATGTCATAAGAGAATAGCAACTAGCAATAGTTATTCGTCAGGTGTTGTATGTTCACTGTAGCTGCCATGCATTTCATTATAGTGACGGACAGCTTACATTTAACATTTGCACAGTGGGCTTGAAAGAGTAACATGGGTCATCTACATTAATTATGAGTGTTAAGAGGGAGGCTACTGTGCTGCATTCCAGATGACTACGATCTTCCGAATCAATCTTTCGTATATTGAAAAGCAGTGTTCGCTATCTGCATTGCTGGCAGGAAGTGCACGAATAAGTACCAACAATGTGGCATAAGTTGGTTCACTGGAGCCAAGATATTTAACTTGATGAAGATCAGCCCAAAACACATGGATATCATTGGTATTTGGGAGGTCTTCATCCCCTGCCGTTTGAAAATCAGTTGCTTCAGTCTTGAGTTGATCTAACTTGTCATCATCAAACTTTAGCTGTGTCAAAATATTTGCTAGACGAAATATGGCTTGCTGAAAATCTTGGTTCAATCGGTCCTTTGGATTTAAGACAAATAAATCGAATAGAAAAGTTGATTGAAATGGATGAGAGTTCTCACTAATGCCAAATTGAAGAGGCGAATATGATCATAAAACTTTGAAACAATATGTTCCATTCCCTGTATTGTCATCTATGTAGCCAGTGCTTTAGCGGTATCACCGATTTCCAAATACTCATCTGCAAGTTGGTTCTCACGATCGTCATACATTGTTGCAGTAAGATCAGTGATGTTAATTTTGTCAGCAGCCACAAAATACCGTGATAGCCTCTTTGTTAATTTCCTCATCTCTGGGTGGAGCAAATGAATTGTTGTGTGAGATGTGGCTTGAAATGCAACATTGAAAGCATTCATAGCAGGAAGCAAGAAATGTAGAAATAATAGGTAAAGCTTCACTTCATCACACAATCTCTCTTTAATAGACTTTACACGACCTTGTCTCTCTACTTCCGGGTGGCTTGTAAAGTAAGACAAAAGTGCTGACCACAATCCCAAAGTCCTAGTTATAACTCGAAGCAGATTTAACCAACGTGTTTCGACATGAGAAAGAATCTGCTTGTAGGTGACGAGACAAACCCACAAAACGACTTAAATTCTTCCTTTCTTTTTATACTTAAGTAGAAGTGGGTATTAATATCAACTAGAAAAGCATCATTATTGACTGGAAGACATTTTAGTGCAGCTTTGATGGCCAGATTCTCTAGGTGACAGATGCATCCTAGGTCAACTAGGTTTGGTTGCTTGTCACGCAGATATCGTGCTACACCATTACGCTGACCCTTCACGGTGTTAAAGGTATCACTGTTGAAACAAATGAGGTTGTTATAGTTGATGTGACGAGATGTTAGACATTCATCAACTTTGCCAAATATTGTAGCTGCTGTACCTACATTTGCAGTTGGCAAATCTAGAAAGTATGTAACAGCTCTCATTAAAGATATATCAAAATATCTCACCAAGATGAGGAGACAGGTTGAAGTAGGTGTCTATGGGACACACTAGACCAACACCACACTGGGTGGGTGGAGGCAGGTTGAAGTAGGTGGCCATAACTCTATGGGGACACACAATGGACCAACACCACACTGGGTGGAGGCGACCAGATCCTTTGCCTCCACACCACGATCATTGGATCATTGGATTCATCTATAAGAATGCTGGTTGCACAGAGTTATTTAGACTTAGAATCAATTGGTCATGTATCTACTTTGCATTTCCAGATTTTGTTAACACAGAAGTCTTTGTTCCGGAGCACTGAAACTGCTTAGCAATTTCTGATCGGGAAACATGCTCTTCACAAGCTTAGTAAAATTATCCCCAGTACGAAATGGTAGATTGTGTTCAGCCACAAACTGTGCCTCAGCATTGTGGACTTTAAGGCTCAGCTCCTCAGTTTTTTGTCTTGCAGCATTGGCAGCTCCACTGTTTCCAAAGCCAAAGTTGCAGAGTGACATTGATGATTTTATGGATGATACATTCATACTATGCTTCATGGAGCTGAAGTGTTCCAGTACATCATTAGCTCCACACCATGTCTAACAGAAAACTGTGCTTTACACAGGATACAATAGACATTACGACTACCATTGATCAGTACCTGACAAGACTTTTCCTGAAATGGATTCCAGGGTTCCATTAACCAGAACTTGAAAATCTTACTTCTTCCAGGTGGAACAGAAGGAGCAATAACGTTTGGATGACTTGCACTCAGATGAATCATGAGAATTCTGACCACGCAAACGCTTCTTTGGTGGCATGTTTGGAACAAATGAAACTTAAAAATAAAATAAAAAGGAACGAATCATCAAGCATGAGCAATTGATAATTACGCAGCGTAATAATTATTTTTATTGTGCCAAGCTGCAAGGACCCCTGAAATTTTGAGAGCCCAGGAATAAGAAATTTGGGACCAACAAAGGTAAAAGCGGGATTCGGGACATTGCCTAGAAAAGCCTAAAAATTGGGACTGTCCCGCTCAAATCGGGATGGTTGGACAGTATGCAAGGGCCTACCAAACTCTAATTACAAGGGCCTACCCAATCCAATTACAAAGGCCTACCCAACTCTAATTACAAGGGCCTACCCAACTCTAATTACAAGGGCCTACCCAACCCCAATTACAAGGGCCTACCCAACTCTAATTACAAGGGCCTACCCAACTCTAATCATAAGGGCCTACCCAACTCTAATTACAAGGGCCTACCCAACTCTAATTACAAGAGCCTACCCAACTCTAATTACAAGGGCCTACCCAACTCTAATTACAAGGGCCTACCCAACTCTAATTACAATGGCCTACCCAACTCTAATTACAAGGGCCTACCCAACTCTAATTACAAGGGCCTACCCAACTCTAATTACAAGGGCCTACCCAACCCTAATGACAAGGGCCTACCCAACTATTATTAGGGCCTACCCAACTCTAATTGGCTAATTGGCTCAAGCATAGCTGCTTTGGGACAGCGAGAGGTTCCTGCCTTTAACCTGGCCTTAATTGCATGGGCCAAACACTGACCACATCAAAAAGAATCATGCCTACCTGTGAAATTTTTCTTTGCCAACAATTCAACCGAATTTGGAATGTCATTTTTTAATGATACCACGTCCACAATTGCTGTTACGATGTTTGGCATCTGTCTTTCAGCAGAGTTCATTAAAATACTGAAGATTTATAGCTTTTTGGGTTTTTGCCAACATTTCAAACCGAAGCATTCAATTGCATGTTGGCAAGGAACCAGAACGCTTATTTAAAGATAAATCTTCAGTATTTTAATGGAGTCTGCTGAAAGACAAATGACAAATATGGTTAACAGCAATTGGAACGTGGTATCACCCAAAAATTAAATGAGCAAACACAAAATGTCTAGAATGAATAATAATATCACATCTCTATGGTCGTGTGTGTAAGCATACATGCTTGCATACATGCTTGCATACATGCTGTGTAAGCGTACATGCTTGCATACATGCTGTGTAAACTTACATGCTTGCATACATGCTGTGTAAGCATACATGCTGCATACATGCTGCATAAGCGTACATGCTTGCATACATGCTGCATAAGCGTACATGCTTGCATACATGCTGCATAAGCATACATGCTGCATAAGCGTACATGCTGCATACATGCTGTGTAAGCTTACATGCTTGCATACATGCTGTATAAGCGTACATACATGCTGCATAAGCATACATGCTGTGTAAGCGTACATGCTGCATACATGCTGTGTAAGCTTACATTCTTGCATACATGCTGTGTAAGCTTACATGCTTGCATACATGCTGTATAAGCGTACATACATGCTGCATAAGCATACATGCTGTGTAAGCGTACATGCTGCATACATGCTGTGTAAGCTTACCTGCTTGCATACATGCTGTGTAAGCTTACCTGCTTGCATACATGCTGTGTAAGCGTACATGCTGCATACATGCTGTGTAAGCTTACATTCTTGCATACATGCTGTGTAAGCGTACATGCTGCATACATGCTGTGTAAGCTTACATGCTTGCATACATGCTGTGTAACCGTCATGCTTGCATACATGCAGTGTAAGCATGGATGCTGCATACATGCTGTGTAAAGGCTGGTTCACAACATGACGCTGGCCGAGCGGAGTTTGCATTGCGTCCGAGCGCGATGTTGCGTCGTGTTGTGAACCTCAAATGTAACGGAGCGCAACGCGATGGAGCTGTATTCTCGATTAGAAAAAAGTTCTAATCCAGCGTCTGAAACGCAGCGTCGGACCAATCAGAATGCTATAATCTATCACGTGCCACTGACCTGCAATTTAGCCGGTATCAAAGATGTCTATTGACGAAGAAAAGTTGCTGTCAGGAGCTTCCCCTGTTTGTGGCAGGTGACTGGAAGTCAGTGGCAAGTCAGGTAAGAATTGCCTAGCTATAACTAGCTATATAAAGAATGGCCTAGCTATAACTGTAGCTATATAAAGAATGGCCTAGCTATAACTAGCTATAGAAAGAATGGCCTAGCTATAACTAGCTATAGAAAGAATGGCCTAGCTATAACTAGCTTTATAAAGAATGGCCTAGCTATAACTAGCTATATTAAGAATGGCCTAGCTATAACTAGCTATATAAAGAATGGCCTAGCTATAGATATATAAAGAATGGCCTAGCTATAACTAGCTTTATAAAGAATGGCCTAGCTATAACTAGCTATATAAAGAATGGCCTAGCTATAGCTATATAAAGAATGGCCTAGCTACAACTAGTTTCTATAGAGTGACGACAATTATCCACATATTGATATGATAGGTTGGAGAAGGAGCAACCTCAGAACACTGTTGCAAAAAGTAGA
This sequence comes from Cladorhizidae sp. MBARI D1340-BT2, assembly GCA_028752905.1. Lineage (NCBI taxonomy): Eukaryota > Metazoa > Porifera > Demospongiae > Poecilosclerida > Cladorhizidae > Cladorhizidae sp. MBARI D1340-BT2. Next base: position 36,171,139 of record JAQNBH010000008.1, read on the forward strand.
AGACGCTGAGGGATCGGTATGTAAGGGAACTGAAGAAGAAGAGGCCTAAGTGTGTGATGCAGGTCCATGGTTATTTCATGCTGGCCACTGTTTTCTGTCATCATTTTTACAGGACATCATTTGTGAACATTGAATTCCCCAAGAACCCTATTCCCCACCACCTAATGAACATGAATTTATGTAAAATATTTTAAGCCAATTTTGTGTACTGATATGTTGAAAATATTTACTAGATAATTTATATTAGCATTGTGTGTTGATGTATGCCAACACATAGTTGTATTGCCACGGGACTTCTCCAGCTGTGCTTGAGAAGTAGTCCCTGAAGGCATCTCTCGTGGAAGCAGCGGATCGTGAATACCTAAAGATAAATTGGACTTTATATAATGAACAAGGTACAAAGGAAAAATAACCTGTTGCTTCCAGCACGTGATAGGAACACCATTCCAGTACATGGCTCCTCGTCGATGGTACAAACTGTTTATCGTCCCATACGAAAGTTGAAGGACAGAGAGGTCTGCAAAATCATAGAGGATACTTCATGACAGAGAGACCTAAAAAATTAATAATTTTTTTAGCACTATACTTGTGAGTTACCTGTAGCAAAAATCTCAGAGTGAGTGCCAACCTTTCGCCTGCAGCTCTGACAGAGCTGTCATGACTCTGATGGGTCAGGTATGGACTGACCTATATTTATATATAATTAGGTAACTTTTATTACTTATACTATGGCATACAAAGCATACCTCAACTAAAAGAGAGCCAAACCTCTCCCTAGACATCCTCAAATATCTGAAATGACTCTGGGTCAGACAGCCTCCTCTCTTGTAGGAGATTGTTATAATCTCCAAGCTGCCTAGGTGAGTGAATATTGGGCCTACCCACATCCTTGCTCTACCGCTTTCAGCAAGATATTCGCTGCACTGTCACTGCTGTCCAGCTTTGTTGAGCGTGGCTCAGGGGTCAAAGGTCAATTGACATTAATAATAAACACAACAAGGCGAGTGGAACGTTGTGTTGTGAACCAGCCTTAAGCGAACATGCTTGCATACATGCTGTGTAAGCAACATGCTTGCATACATGCTGTGTAAGCGAACATCCTTGCATACATGCTGTGTAAGCAACATGCTTGCATACATGCTGTGTAAGCAACATGCTTGCATACATGCTGTGTAAGCGAACATGCTTGCATACATGCTGTGTAAGCAACATGCTTGCATACATGCTGTGTAAGCGAACATGCTTGCATACATGCTGTGTAAGCAACATGCTTGCATACATGCTGTGTAAGCTTACATGCTTGCATACATGCTGAACTGCCTCGACACACTTCTCCCTGGCTACTCCACCAGGTTGATGAAGAACTGAGAGAGAACCAGATGAAAACTGAAGATAAGTGTGTGTGTTTTTCCCCTTTCTTCCCATCCCTTCCCCCAAGGACTTGAGCTCTGTTGTGGGAAATGCACCCATGGGGGTGTAGTTCTCCATGACCTCTCCAAGCACATCCTCCCTGGCAAGCTTGCATGCTAGCGTCTCTCCCTCCCTACACACTGTATCCAGCCTGTGGCACTCAGAGACAGCGTCTCTCCCTCCCTGCACACTGTATCCAGCCTGTGGCACTCAGAGACAGCGTCTCTCCCTCCCTGCACACTGTATCCAGCCTGTGGCACTCAGAGACAGCACCTCTCCCTCCCTGCACACTGTATCCAGCCTGTGGCACTCAGAGACAGCGCCTCTCCCTCCCTACACACTGTATCCAACCTGTGGCACTCAGAGACAGCGTCTCTCCCTCCCTGCACACTGTATCCAGCCTGTGGCACTCAGAGACAGCACCTGTCCCTCCCTACACACTGTATCCAGCCTGTGGCACTGGTGATAGGTTCCTTTCCACTAGAGTGTTGTTTATTCTGTTGAAGAGGACCGAGACCACTTTTTCATGCTAACTGATTGATTGCTGACTTGGTGATTTCTTATTGTATTTGTGGCTATAACTTCAAGAACAAACTTTTTAAACTGTTCAGAATGCAAATATATTAAGCTACAGTTTGCTATAAGAATCAGCTCCATTGAGGTATAGCAAACACAAGCTACGCATCACTACATCGCTCTATTTCTAGAACAAAACTAACAGAAAAGAAATCCATCCAGGAGGGAGTCCTTTCTCAAGAAAAAAGGGATTCAGAGCGATTCTATGCAATGATGTTGGCATATATGCCTGTGCAGTCAGAGCGATTCCATGCAGTGATGTTGGCATGTATGCCTGTGCAGTCAGAGCGATTCCATGCAATGATGTTGGCATATATGCCTGTACAGCTTGCCTCCAAGCTTCCAGAGACAGCAGTAAAGGCCAGAAAGAGACCATTCGTGATGGCAGTTGTGATCGTCAGCTATTAATTATTTCAATTTCTCACTTTCCCCCTCAGCTGGAAGTAAAGTTTTATGACTTCTTTCAGGGGGGAAGGTGAAAATGCCCCCCCCTCAGCAATGTTTTGTCCCCACCTAGGGTTTTTGTAATTATACAAAGCAAACTACACAAGTCTTCTATTGCATACATGTACAATGCTATCTAAATCATCATCAGATAATGTTTGTGCTGATGCTATAGCTGTTTTCATGTGACAAACCTACAAAGGAGAGCACGTGGTGGTGTGTGATGTCATCGTGTCATGACACATGCTCTCCTTTTTCCAAGCAGCTACAATATCATGAGAAATATATACAGTCTAGCCATAATTCGGTATAGCATAATGCCATTGGTAGTCAGTCAAAATAGCTATCCTCAGACATTGTATGAAGTTTGTTTCTCCAATGCCATTTCTCAACTCATCTTAATTATCTTCATCTTTGGGGGGGGAAAGTTGGGAAATATTGCAACGAGTTGGTCACCAGTTCTTGCAATTGTGATGCTGAAATCTTCCTTTGGCTTTTGAGTGAGGTAGTATAGGAAAGTCTTCCACTCAGTGCAACTTTCAGGAGCTATGAGGGATGGTTTAGAGTATTCTTCTCCTTCAAGGGTGTCTGCTGTTCTGGCCACTCCATAATGATACTCAGAAGATTCAGGAGTGGGAATTTTATTTGGTTCAAAATGCAACAGATACCACATCTTGAGAACTTAGTTAAAAGACTGAAAAGACTGGAAATGTTACTTTTCAGATTGGAAATGAAGGTTTCCCCACAGTATGGAAGGATATAATATCAGCCATGGTGATCTTTGTATCAGTCACTTCCTCAAGACTTTCTTCAATGCCACACAACTCCAGTACCCAGTTAGCAGCAGGTAACACTGCATCATCAAGTGTGTGTAAAGGTGCATCAACAAGAGAGGATACGATGGTTAGGCTGTTTGAAGAGTTTTGCTAGTTTCTCTACTTGAAGCAAGACATAATCAAGGACCAAACTGCTGACTTCTTACTCAAAACTTTACTTATCCTCAATGCTTCTGGCTGGTGTAGATGTCATTGAGAGCAACAATAATTGCACTGTGGTTCTCTCTCACTGTTTCTACACATCCTTCATGAGACCACACCCACGTGTGTCAGGTGACTTTGTACACATTGTTCACGAGACCACCCACGTGTGTCAGGTGGCTTTGTACACATCGTTCATGAGACCACCCACGTGTGTCAGGTGGCTTTGTACACATCGTTCATGAGACCGCCCACGTGTGTCAGGTGGCTTTGTACACATCGTTCATGAGACCACCCACGTGTGCCAGGTGGCTTTGTACACATCGTTCACGAGACCACCCACGTGTGTCATGTGGCTCTGTACACATCGTTCACGAGACCACCCACGTGTGTCAGGTGGCTCTGTACACATCGTTCACGAGACCACCCACGTGTGTCAGATGGCTTTGTACACATCGTTCATGAGACCACCCACGTGTGTCAGATGGCTTTGTACACATCGTTCATGAGACCACCCACGTGTGTCAGGTGGCTTTGTACACATCGTTCATGAGACCAACCACATGTGTCAGATGGCTTTGTACACATCGTTCATGAGACCACCCACGTGTGTCAGATGGCTTTGTACACATCGTTCATGAGACCACCCACGTGTGCCAGATGGCTTTGTACACATCGTTCATGAGACCACCCACGTGTGTCAGGTGGCTTTGTACACATCGTTCATGAGACCACCCACGTGTGTCAGATGGCTTGATGAGTTTTAACTCGGACATGTTGAGTACACGTTGGACCTCCTTCAAACCCTCAGCTCTTTGGGGTGATGAGTGAAAGGATTTGCACAGAGTAATAAGTGTATAGTATACACATGGTCACTGGGGAGCTACAGGTATCCTAGCAAATGGGGGCAGTGTTTGAGTGACCTTGATGTTGCTACATGCATCTTCTAAGAAAATGTGCTTACAGAGACGTTCAACACATCATTTGGAAGCACACAGAATGAGCAACGGTTTGGTAACAAAAAAAATTACCTGGACAGAGTGAGGGGGGGGGAAGTTATGGAGATGACAAAGTTGGTGGATTTTTTTACCCATAGTGCCCCCCCCCCCCCCTTCCCCGAAGCTGATTAACCTCCACAGTACAAGTCAGCAAAAAGCCTTTTAACAAATAGAACCACACTGAAGTAATTAAATTATGTGACCACAGTGCAAGTCAGCAAAAAGCCTTTAACAAATAGAACCACACTGAAGTAATTTAATTAAGTGACCTCCATAGTGCAAGTCAGCAAAAAATAGATCTAAAAATAGAATAGCTCTGGCTGAATTGAATTAAGTGACCTAGTCAAGCCTTTAACTTGATCAGCAAATCTAAAAATAGAACAGCTTTGAATTAAGTCCTTGATCAGCAAATCTAAAAATAGAAGAGCTCTGGCTGAATTGAAGTATTTAAATTGAGCAACCTCCATAGTGCAAGTGAGAACCACACAAGTTACCAAACACAAGTGTAAATATACTGCTACGTAGATACTAAATTGCTCTTTTTAGGGGTCCCAAATTAAAAAGAATTCCTGGTGGAGCATGCCCCCAGACCTCCCAAGATGGAGCGTACTATGCACGTTCTGTCCTGCCCCCCTCGTATGTCTAAAAAAAATTCCCCCTTGTGTAAATTCCTGAAAGAAACCCTGACATGTACAGGTGGTTGGGGGGGGGGGGGGGGGGGGGGGGGGGGGGGAATCCAGTGCTTAGCGTGATGAATCTCATTATATTTTATGAGAACAATGTCCAAGCTTGTGCCTGTAGGCACTTGTAGTAGTTAACCAGTTCTGCAAGACTGAGAAGTGCCATAAATCCAATGTTGACGATTGTGTTACGACGTTTTCAATTTGGCAGGTGGCACCAAGAATTCTGAGAATTCCTTTACAGCTAGACTTTGTGTAGGCACCTTTTCATCTTCACATCTTAGTTTATAGAAGTGGCTAAAGTACATATAAATAAGCACTTATTGAGCACGGACATAGTAACACACAACACTAATAAAGGACGGTCTCTAATATGCTATCAGGTACTTACTACTATTACTACTATTAAAAGAGTTGTGCTATTGTTCTAGGGTCACTGCTGCTTCAAACCCCCAGTGTCCTTCCACCACCTGATCAGTGCCTTTCTCTGCTGTGACAACTAGACAGTATACCTTCCTTTAGCCACTCAAAATGCAGGGGCTTGATAGCAGGAGTTCACAGATGTTTTCGAGGGATGTAACTCTCTTACACTAGTATTAGCTCTCACTACCTCTCTTACACTAGTAGCTCTCACTACCTCTCTTACACTAGTATTAGCTCTCACTACCTCTCCTACACTAGTATTAGCTCTCACTACCTCTCCTACACTAGTATTAGCTCTCACTACCTCTCCTACACTAGTATTAGCTCTCACTACCTCTACTACACTAGTATTAGCTCTCACTACCTCTCCTACACTAGTATTAGCTCTCACTACCTTTCCTACACTAGTATTAGCTCTCACTACCTCTTACACTAGTATTAGCTCTCACTACCTCTTACACTAGTATTAGCTCTCACTGCCTCTCTTACACTAGTATTAGCTCTCTTACACTAGTATTAGCTCTCACTACCTCTTACACTAGTATTAGCTCTCATACCTCTCCTACACTAGTATTAGCTCTCACTACCTCTCCTACACTAGTATTAGCTCTCACTACCTCTACTACACTAGTATTAGCTCTCACTGCCTCCTACACTAGTATTAGCTCTCACTACCTCTCCTACACTAGTATTAGCTCTCACTACCTCTCCTACACTAGTATTAGCTCTCACTACCTCTCTTACACTAGTATTAGCTCTCACTACCTCTACTACACTAGTATTAGCTCACACTACCTCTCCTACACTAGTATTAGCTCTCACTACCTCTCCTACACTAGTATTAGCTCTCACTACCTCTACTACACTAGTATTAGCTCTCACTACCTCTCCTACACTAGTATTAGCTCTCACTACCTCTACTACACTAGTATTAGCTCTCACTACCTCTCCTACACTAGTATTAGCTCTCACTATCTCTCCTACACTAGTATTAGCTCTCACTACCTCTACTACACTAGTATTAGCTCACACTACCTCTCCTACACTAGTATTAGCTCTCACTACCTCTCCTACACTAGTATTAGCTCTCACTACCTCTCTTACACTAGTATTAGCTCTCACTACCTCTCCTACACTAGTATTAGCTCTCACTACCTCTCCTACACTAGTATTAGCTCTCACTACCTCTCCTACACTAGTATTAGCTCTCACTACCTCTTACACTAGTATTAGCTCTCACTACCTCTCCTACACTAGTTAGCTCTCACTACCTCTCCTACACTAGTATTAGCTCTCACTACCTCTCCTACACTAGTATTAGCTCTCACTACCTCTTACACTAGTATTAGCTCTCACTACCTCTCCTACACTAGTATTAGCTCTCACTACCTCTCCTACACTAGTATTAGCTCTCACTACCTCTTACACTAGTATTAGCTCTCACTACCTCTCCTACACTAGTATTAGCTCTCACTACCTCTTACACTAGTATTAGCTCTCACTACCTCTCCTACACTAGTATTAGCTCTCACTACCTCTTACACTAGTATTAGCTCTCACTACCTCTTACACTAGTATTAGCTCTCACTACCTTTCCTACACTAGTATTAGCTCTCACTACCTCTTACACTAGTATTAGCTCTCACTACCTCTTACACTAGTATTAGCTCTCACTACCTCTCCTACACTAGTATTAGCTCTCACTGCCTCTCTTACACTAGTATTAGCTCTCATACCTCTCTTACTCTCTCTAAAAGTGAAGCCTTGACTCCATCTAAATTCTCTGGCACTTTACTCCTTGTTCAGCTTGCTCTCCATATGACCTAGCCTTGCTGGACAGGAAGGAAGAGCCCAAGACCTTTTGAGTTCTCCTTCTCCCCCGTGCTCCTTCAACATGGAAGAGGCCGTGTGAGCGACGATCGCTTTGGCTGCCGCTAGCATAATTGATGAGCTCACTGGTGCTCCACAGAGTCACAGGTTCTGCACAAACTTCTTAGTGAGCTCATCCATCTCCTCTGTCACAGGAAGGGGCCTAGCTCGCTTCATAGCTGGGACTAGTAGTTCAATTTCCTCTAGAGACTTGCCCAGTTTAAGTTGTTTCTGAACTTCTCTTTTGAAATTCCTGACGTTTGCTTCTGAGACAGTGAAGCCCAAGGACTCTGAAAACTTTTCCACTGTTCTCTTGTCCCTGTGGATCTGAGCAGATCTGCCGATCGCTGACTTGGTTTCCTGGTGATACTGGTGCCATTCACTCGACGTTATTTTGCGCCCTTTTTGCTCCAACTTTTCTGTCTCCTGTAATACGGCCTGAACAGCATCGGGTGCTGGCCTGAGAGCACCTTGGTCGGAGGAAGATTCACTGCTCCGGCTAGAGCTTGAGCTCTTCACTCACTTTCTCAGAGAGATCAACCGTTTGACCTCAGCTGTGTGGGCAATTTTCTGATCATGTGCATACGATACTTTACCTACTGCATGCACAGCAGCTTGTGGCTGTGATCAGTGTCGGATGAGGAGGTGGACTTTGAAGCTAAGGTGGAGATAGAGCCAGGGGTTGCCAGCTGACTCCAAAAGTTCCAACCAGCATTTGAGGTCCGACACAGGAGGCACAAGTGACACAAAACCTGTGAAGCGTGTGCGGAATGGGGTTGAGACTCTTGCAGGGAAAACATGTGCGGAATGGGGTTGAGACTCTTGCAGGGCAAACATGTGTGGAATGGGGGTGAGACTCGTGAGGGCGAACATGTGCGGAATGGAATTTTGTATGGCTCATTCACTGCCTCGGAAAATCTAAAATCAGCTGTAGTGTTGTACATGTAGTGTGACAGTGTGCCAGGCTTGTGTGTTGAGGTGCCGGTGTGGCTGGCTGATTCTGTTGGAGGAAGAGTGACAGTGTGCCAGGCTTGTGTGTTGAGGTGCCGGTGTGGCTGGCTGATTCTGTTGGAGGAAGAGTGACAGTGTGCCAGGCTTGTGTGTTGAGGTGCCGGTGTGGCTGGCTGATTCTGTTGGAAGAGTGACAGTGTGCCAGGCTTGTGTGTTGAGGTGCCGGTGTGGCTGGTGATTCTGTTGGAGGAAGAGTGACAGTGTGCCAGGCTTGTGTGTTGAGGTGCCGGTGTGGCTGGCTGATTCTGTTGGAGGAAGAGTGACAGTGTGCCAGGCTTGTGTGTTGAGGTGCCGGTGTGGCTGGCTGATTCTGTTGGAAGAGTGACAGTGTGCCAGGCTTGTGTGTTGAGGTGCCGGTGTGGCTGGCTGATTCTGTTGGAGGAAGAGTGACAATGTGCCAGGCTTGTGTGTTGAGGTGCCGGTGTGGCTGGCTGATTCTGTTGGAGGAAGAGTGACAGTGTGCCAGGCTTGTGTGTTGAGGTGCCGGTGTGGCTGGCTGATTCTGTTGGAGGAAGAGTGACAGTGTGCCAGGCTTGTGTGTTGAGGTGCCGGTGTGGCTGGCTGATTCTGTTGGAAGAGTGACAGTGTGCCAGGCTTGTGTGTTGAGGTGCCGGTGTGGCTGGTGATTCTGTTGGAGGAAGAGTGACAGTGTGCCAGGCTTGTGTGTTGAGGTGCCGGTGTGGCTGGCTGATTCTGTTGGAGGAAGAGTGACAGTGTGCCAGGCTTGTGTGTTGAGGTGCCGGTGTGGCTGACTGATTCTGTTGGAGGAAGAGTGACAGTGTGCCAGGCTTGTGTGTTGAGGTGCCGGTGTGGCTGGCTGATTCTTTTGGAGTGGCTGGCTGATTCTTTTGGAGGAAGAGTGACAGTGTGCCAGGCTTGTGTGTTGAGGTGCCAGTGTGGCTGGCTGATTCTGTTGGAAGAGTGACAGTGTGCCAGGCTTGTGTGTTGAGGTGCCGGTGTGGCTGGCTGATTCTGTTGGAGGAAGAGTGACAGTGTGCCAGGCTTGTGTGTTGAGGTGCCGGTGTGGCTGACTGATTCTGTTGGAGGAAGAGTGACAGTGTGCCAGGCTTGTGTGTTGAGGTGCCGGTGTGGCTGGCTGATTCTTTTGGAGTGGCTGGCTGATTCTTTTGGAGGAAGAGTGACAGTGTGCCAGGCTTGTGTGTTGAGGTGCCGGTGTGGCTGGCTGATTCTGTTGGAAGAGTGACAGTGTGCCAGGCTTGTGTGTTGAGGTGCCGGTGTGGCTGGCTGATTCTGTTGGAGGAAGAGTGACAGTGTGCCAGGCTTGTGTGTTGAGGTGCCGGTGTGGCTGACTGATTCTGTTGGAGGAAGAGTGACAGTGTGCCAGGCTTGTGTGTTGAGGTGCCGGTGTGGCTGGCTGATTCTTTTGGAGTGGCTGGCTGATTCTTTTGGAGGAAGAGTGACAGTGTGCCAGGCTTGTGTGTTGAGGTGCCGGTGTGGCTGGCTGATTCTGTTGGAAGAGTGACAGTGTGCCAGGCTTGTGTGTTGAGGTGCCGGTGTGGCTGGCTGATTCTGTTGGAGGAAGAGTGACAGTGTGCCAGGCTTGTGTGTTGAGGTGCCGGTGTGGCTGACTGATTCTGTTGGAGGAAGAGTGACAGTGTGCCAGGCTTGTGTGTTGAGGTGCCGGTGTGGCTGGCTGATTCTTTTGGAGTGGCTGGCTGATTCTTTTGGAGGAAGAGTGACAGTGTGCCAGGCTTGTGTGTTGAGGTGCCGGTGTGGCTGGCTGATTCTGTTGGAGGAAGAGTGACAATGTGCCAGGCTTGTGTGTTGAGGTGCCGGTGTGGCTGGTGATTCTGTTGACAGTGTGCCAGGCTGGTGGAGGCAGAGTCAGACTGAGGCTATTGGCTGGGTGGCCGGAGGAGAATTCTGATTGGCCTGAAGAGTACTCTGATGTGCTGGATGAGATCTTGGACTACCTGGTGGGGGGGGGGAGAACTTGGACTACCTGGCATGGAGGAATATATGCTGGTCAATGCATCATGCATGTGATTGCTTGATAACTTACCAAGAGGAACAGCCAGTTTTCCATGTTCTGCAGTTGGCCCTTCACTACTGTGCTCCTCTTTTGGGGGGATCCCTGTACATGTGGGATTTTATGGTACACAAGCAGAAAAGAACATTGCAGAAGTATGCCTAGAATCTAAAAATGTGTCTCGCGACTCGTTCACAATGTGCTGCACGCACCAGACTCATTGCCATGTGTTTGAATACAAATTCATTCTATTCTGATGCATCTGCAGCGTGCCACATGAATCAGTTTTCTCAAACTGTGCAATACACGTGAGCACTTCCAGAAGCAGGTCAGCAGGTTTCTCTTTTGATGTTGCGTGCGCTTGGCTCCTCTTCCTTTCCCTTCTCTTCCTGGAAGCATGTACGTGTATTAGAGTAACATAGCGCCACACGTATTGTTCTTGTAGTGATTCCTTGCATCAGTTAGCTTCACTCACGGTTGTGAAGCCAGCCAGAGGTAATAAGTGACCTGAGAGCAGGTGGGGAGGTGATTGATCACCATTGAGTTGAGCAAAAACCCGCTTTCCAATGCAGGCTGGGAATCTGTGGGTACAACATTGTTGCATTCACTAGAAAAATGGACAAGAATAAGTTTCACCAAGTAATGAAGAACATATGATCTTTCCCATTGCTCTAACTCTCCCACTCTCATACTGCAGCTACTGCCAACTACTAACCCACCTTGCGATCAACTGCAAGGCAATGCCTACAATGCCTACACCCATTGCTCTAACTCTCCCACTCTCATACTGCAGCTACTGCCAACTACTAACCCACCTTACGATCAACTGCAAGGCAATACCTACACCCATTGCTCTAACTCCCCCACTCTCATACTGCAGCTACTGCCAACTGCTAACCCACCTTACGATCAACTGCAAGGCAATGCCTACACCCGTTGCTCTAACTCTCCCACCCTCATGCTGCAGCTATTGCCAACTACTAACCCACCTTACGATCAACTGCAAGGCAATACCTACACGGAGTTTTCAACTTGCCAAAATACAAAAGTGTAATTGGCTAACTGCACCAGCTCTATGATAGTGTTGCTCAGTCTATACAATACAAGGGCTGGTTGACATTTTAGTGTTAGACATGGCTTGCTACATACAAAAGCTTTGTAAAGCTTTAGAATCGGGCAGGACTTGCTACATACAAAAGCTTTGCTAAAGCTTTAGAATCGGGCAGGACTTGCTATATACAAAAGCTAAAGCTTTAGAGTTAGGAAAGGCTTGCTGTGCTAAGTTACTGAAGCTTAGTGTAAGAATGGGGTTTGTAAAGCAGAGAGAACTCTAGCTAGCTCTTGTATGTAGCAAGCCTTGTTTAAAACACAACGTCAAAGCTTAGCTAAACAGCAATGAACTAGTTTGCACTGAAGTCAACATTACTAGCTGTAGTGCTTGTATGTGCAGGACAGTACTAGCGCTACAAGTCAATATACCGTACTAGTTAGAAAACGGTGTACAACAAGTACATCCATCAGCAATGGATTTCTTAAGAGTGGCTCTACATCTTGGCAAAGCAGTTCCACACAGAACAAGTAAGGCAGAACAAGCCAGGCAACAAAAAAAGCACTCGTCTGGTTCAGCTTCTTCCTTTCGATTGAGTTATAGACAGCTGAAGTGCTCGCTGACATGCTCGCTGACATGCTCGTACACATCTTGTCGGTATGCACATGTGCAAAATGTCGAGTTAATTAACAGAAAAGCTGCACTAGATAATGAAAAGCCTATGGCGTAATGTTCGCAAATTGTTTCTGTTTATTTGTTTTTTATCTGTTAGATCGTACACATTTGGCATTTCTTTTTTGCTCTTCAGTGTAGTATTACCACTTGACCGGGTACGGAACCGGAATATTTGATGTGTACATATTATGGGATGACAATGCTCTACATTTTATGTAGGATTTATGTAGGATTTATGTAGGAAGATAATGCTCTATATTTTATGTAGGAAGATAATGCTCTGTATTTTATGTAGGAAGATAATGCTCTATATTTTATGTAGGAAGATAATGCTTATATATTTTATGTAGAAAGATAATGCTAATGCTCTATATTTTATGTACTGTAGGAAGATAATGCTCTATATATATTTTATGTAGAAAGATAATGCTCTATATTTTATGTAGGAAGATAATGCTCTGTATTTTATGTAGGAAGATAATGTATTTTATGTAGGAAGATAATGCTCTATATTTTATGTAGGATGATAATGCTCTATATATATTTTATGTAGGAAGATAATGCTCTCTATTTTATGTAGGAAGATAATGCTCTATATATATTTTATGTAAGAAGATAATGCTCTATATTTTATGTAGGAAGATAATGCTCTATATTTTATGTAGGAAGATAATGCTCTATATATATATTTTATATAGGAAGATAATGCTCAATATTTTATGTATGAAGATAGTGCTCTATATATATTTTATGTAGGAAGATAAGGCTCTATATATATTTTATGTAGGATCTATATTTTATGTAGGAAGATAATGCTCTATATTTTATGTAGGAAGATAATGCTCTATATTTTATGTAGGATGATAATGCTCTATATATATTTTATGTAGGAAGATAATGCTTATATATTTTATGTAGAAAGATAATGCTAATGCTCTATATTTTATGTACTGTAGGAAGATAATGCTCTATATATATATTATGTAGAAAGATAATGCTCTATATTTTATGTAGGAAGATAATGCTCTGTATTTTATGTAGGAAGATAATGCTCTATATTTTATGTAGGATGATAATGCTCTATATATATTTTATGTAGGAAGATAATGCTCTCTATTTTATGTAGGAAGATAATGCTCTCTATATATTTTATGTAGGAAGATAATGCTCTATATTTTATGCAGGAAGATAGTGCTCTATATTTTATGTAGGAAGATAATGCTCAATATTTTATGTAGGAAGATAGTGCTCTATATATATTTTATGTAGGAAGATAATGCTCTATATATATTTTATGTAGGAAGATAATGCTCTATATTTTATGTAGGAAGATAATGCTCTATATTTTATGTAGGAAGATAATGCTCAATATTTTATGTATGAAGATAGTGCTCTATATATATTTTATGTAGGAAGATATTTATGTAGGAAGATAATGCTCTATATATATTTTATGTAGGAAGATAATGCTCTATATATTTTTTAATGTAGGAAGATAATGCTCTATATTTTATGCAGGAAGATAGTGCTCTATATTTTAGGAAGATAGTGCTCTATATTTTAGGAAGATAACCATATATTTTATGTAACATGATACATCTAATTCGGTATTTTTATGTAGGAAGAGCTGGGAAGGTTTAGCTCGGCTGATGTCGGCCTTGTCAAGGAAGAGAGGCAGTGATCTCAAGTTGGTGGTGGGAACACAGTGAGTATGTAGATTGAGAACATATCTCTCCTGGTCATGCATAGCTCTAGTGTAAGATTGGAGTTGTTCAGATGGAGCTATCCATTGTCACCGCTGTTACTGATTATATGCCATAAAAGGATACATCTGCAAACTCGACAGCGATCATAAAAATTAACATTGCACTAAATAATGGATACTTTACCTGCACGTGCCCAGTAGGCGCTGTGTGGATGAAATATAGTCATAAAACTTGATTTCCAGTTTGATGGTGCAAGCGAGATAAATGAAAAAGAATTGAAATGGCTGACAGTCGCAACTGGAATGATGAATTTCTCTGCTGAAGTTTTGTTGTAGACCCAGAGCAACTTAGCGATGCATATATAGCTACTGTTGGCCTACCTCAATAGACTTACAGCAAACTGCAGCTTATTGTATTTACATTCTGATATACATTCTGATAATTAGAGAAATTTATTCAGCTAACAATATAATTGCTATTGAAAAAATGACCACAAATAATGTTAACCAACAGACTCCTAACTTATTATTATAAAGCAGCTGGTAGTTGTAATTACTTTTATAATGACTATGTTTTGTATTATCCAGCAATGTCCAGTTGCACCAAACACCCACACTGCGGCATCATGATTTGTTGACAGAGGAATCCCTGTAAACAGATGACATAATCAATGTTGTTGTTATTGTTCTGGTATCTTGTGTGGGTGGGCGAGCATGCTCAGAGCTCACCACCACACCATGTGTACCCAGAGCTCACCACCGTACCGTGTGCACCCAGAGCTCACCACCACACCATGTGCACCCAGAGCTCACCACCACATCATGTGCACCCAGAGCTCACCACCACATCATGTGTACCCAGAGCTCACCACCACACCATGTGCACCCAGAGCTCACCACCACATCATGTGCACCCAGAGCTCACCACCACATCATGTGCACCCAGAGCTCACCACCACACCATGTGCACCCAGAGCTCACCACCACACCATGTGCACCCAGAGCTCACCACCACATCATGTGCACCCAGAGCTCACCACCACACCATGTGCACCCAGAGCTCACCACCACACCATGTGCACCCAGAGCTCACCACCACATCATGTGCATCCAGAGCTCACCACCACATCATGTGCACTCAGAGCACACCACCACCTCATGTGCACCCAGAGCTCACCACCACATCATGTGCACCCAGAGCTCACCACCACATCATGTGCACCCAGAGCTCACCACCACACCATGTGCACCCAGAGCTCACCACCACACCATGTGCACCCAGAGCTCACCACCACATCATGTGCACCCAGAGCTCACCACCACACCATGTGCACCCAGAGCTCACCACCACACCATGTGCACACCACCACCCCATGTGCACCCAGAGCTCACCACCACATCATGTGCACCCAGAGCTCACCACCACACCATGTGCACCCAGAGCTCACCACCACACCATGTGCACCCAGAGCTCACCACCACATCATGTGCACCCAGAGCTCACCACCACACCATGTGCACCCAGAGCTCACCACCACACCATGTGCACACCACCACCCCATGTGCACCCAGAGCTCACCACCACATCATGTGCACCCAGAACTCACCACCACACCATGTGCACCCAGAGCTCACCACCACACCATGTGCACCCAGAGCTCACCACCACATCATGTGCACCCAGAGCTCAACACCACACCATATGCACCCAAAGCACACCACCACACCATGTGCACCCGAGCTCACCACCACACCATGTGCACCCAGAGCTCTTATGCGTGACCATGCTATGTGCACCGAGATGGCAGGCTAGTTGATGCCATGCAATGCATGGTGCATGTCTTCTATAAAGCTTCAAATGCATTGCAGAATAATAAGGTGGTAGTGATATGTCTACCTATAAATATTTTATGTTCTTCAGCTCAGATTCTCTGCATAGAGAAGTGACAGCTGCAGAAGTAGAGGAGTTCCAGAGAATAACCAACTTAGTGGTCCTTCCCATTACCAACACCAACGGGCCTCGCATAGCATCTGACCCTGGTCTGCCTGATGGGAGAGAGGGCATCAAGGTAGGAAGAACATCATAGGATAAGAACGCGTCCCGGGGGTGCATGTAGAGGAGATCATCTTTCCTTTTCAAAATGGCCATTTTCCATTTCAGGTTTTACTTAATTCTGTTGCATCATTAACCTTTAGAAAATTTTCTGACTTCAAGAAGTGCAAAATTAATGAAATATTCGGAATGTTTGGGTGGCAGAAGAAAACATTAAAAGAGGGGATGATGCTTTTTTTTTTTTACAAAGTGTAAAAACAACAACTATGCTTACAACTTTGGAGTTCCATATATTCTGCATATTTCGCTCTATGAGCTTGATATAATTATATATATATATATCTCAAAAGATAGCTCTCTGTGTGTGCTATCTTTTGATACTGGAAACTGTTGCATAGGTATATATAACCATGCCAAAGTTACATGCAGTCAAAGTTGGGTGCCTCAAAACCTGCATGTCTGAATTCTCTGCCGTTCTTGCTTTTGATTTCAAAGTGCTAGACTGTTGAAAATGGTATCTGAGGAAGCTCTGCTCTACAGTAGGAGTGTTTTCATTAGGCGCTAAAATGTGAGTAACTGGTCAATCGCGTGGGTTGATTTTTTTAATTTTAGGAAATTGGTTTTTACCCCCCTCCCCTGCGCTTGACCATGTACTCACGTTTTAGCGCCTAATGAAAACACTTGTACCTAGAGCAGCATTCATCTAGCCACATATACCAATTTCAACTGTCTTACACTTTCTAATTAGGTGCCAGAACTGCAGAGAATTCAGGCAATTCAGGCATGCAGGTTTTGAGGTCCCAACTTTGACTGCATGTAACTTGGGTATGGTTATACCTATCACCAGTTTTAGTGTCAAAAGAGAGCACACAGAGAGAGTTCTCTTTTGACAGTGAAGTGTGCAGAATCTATGGATCTCCAAAGTCGTAACCACAGGATTTTTTTTGGTAAGAAAATGGTATCCTCCCCATCCCCCCTTTAAACTGTCCCTCTATATCTCAATTGTAATACAGCATCAAGAATTGCTTAGTGGTCTTCTCTTATTCAAAGATGCTTGTATTAGGAGAAGCTTCTCTCCACAGCTGCTGATGTCAGGGCATCCATATAGCATCTCTTGCAATAGAAGAAAGAATCAGAAGCTGATTATGCATGCCACCCCATGCATGCCACCCCTTGCATGCCACCCCATGCATGCCACCCCATGCATGCCACCCCGGTAATCACACAAAACAAATGGATTTGGCAACTTGTCTAATGGAGATCGGCAGTAGATGAGAAACTCCTCAAGCAAAGCAGGTGATGGATCTTGAAAGCCTTGGTTGGACAATAATCACTAGTGTTGTCAGTAACGGTACATGTAGGTAGTTTGGCGACGGTTGAATATTGGAGCTGCTGTATTAGTAGGTGCAGAATCTTAGGTGGCCCTGGAGCTTCTGAAGAGATAGCCAGAATACTTCTTGGAATGACTTAATCATCTTCGTGTTTTTTTCTATTGCTGGCAAGGAGGTGATCGGCTTCACTTCCAAAGCTGTTTTTTTTGGTTGTTATTGAGTACTTTTCGAGATAAAGCTCACAAGTTATACAGGCTAATGGCGTTTCATCCACCTCCGACATGTCAGCACATTGGATGTCCTGACAATTTTCTTTAACAAAGACATACTTGTGGGTACAGTTTTCCACACAACTCAATTATCTGTTCAACGACCATTCCTTTGCTGCTTTGCTGTTTGTGGAACCCTTCATACAGATGGATCCTTGTGGCATAATGGACAATAGCTGCAAGCTTTGTATAGATGGGTCCTTGTGGCATGGTAACTAACAGCTGCAAGCTTCATACAGATGGATCCTTGTGGCATAGTGGGCAATAGCTGTAAGCTTCGTATAGATGGATCCTTGTGGCATGGTAACTAACAGTTGCAAGCTTCATACAGATGGATCCTTGTGGCATAGTGGACAATAGCTGCAAGCTTCGTATAGATGGATCCTTGTGGCATGGTAACTAACAGTTGCAAGCTTCATATAGATGGATCCTTATGGCATAGTAGCTGACAGCTGCAAGATGGGTCCTTATGGCGTAGTAGCTAACAGCTGCAAGCCAGGAGTTCCAGCGAGTCAACACAGAAACTGACGTCAGTTCTGGAGGCATAATCTGAAAGATACTCTAGAGAGTGAGCATGATTACCTTCCTGGCTTTGAAAAGTGAAGTCTTGATCATTGTAAACAAATGTGTGTGTACAATCACGTGATGGTAAAGCATCTCTGTTGCAGGACACAAGACAGAGTTTGGAGAGACTGCTGATAGAACATCATGTATGCTTTTTTTGTAATACAACCCCTTCTGTTGTGATGTACTAACAGGTTGGCTCTTGAAGAGCGCTAAATAAAAAGATGCGATGCATTCCCCTTGCAAAGAGTTGATTCTTGAGGCAAGTTACCAGCTTGTCTCCAGTACTTCTGCAGAAATGGTGGCATCTTCTCTGCATTATTCAAAGGAATATCTGCAAGTGTGCAAAGCTTTATGAGTCTTAATGCAAACTCTCTCTCAACTCTTCTGCCTTGACAATGCTTGAGAGTGTGATTGGCCTGCCATAGAGGATCCTGCTAGCTCACTATTCCCCATTTCCTTCAGCTTCTGCTTGACGCGTAGCACATGTGAAAATCTATGCTGTGCTCCCACCGTTAGCATAGAGACCCTCCTTGATCTAGTTGGCATATTCCTCTGCTCATACAAGGTGCATACAGGTGCACTTTTCTTGGTTCTTGGAGGAGCTGAATCTGCTGAGTGCTGTAGGTTCATTGCCCCACTAGTATGGGGGGGGAATTTTCTTCATAATCCAGACTTGTAAAATGCAATCGCAAGCCTAAAGGCAACTAGTGTACTCTACAGTGGTTCCTATTAGTTATTCTACTACCACTAAACAGGAAGGTCAGAAGCTAAGGTTTTTACTATAGATAGTAGCCACAATTAGGACTTGTGTGTATATATATATATATATGTACAGAGTGCAGGAGTGATGACTGTAAAACTAGAGCTACAAACCAAAGCAAGCCAGGCCGCTGGTCAAAATAGGAGCCACCAACTTGCTAGTATATATATATACTACATGTATGTATAATATGTATATAATAAGTTGTATTATTAAGTGCTGTTTCAATGGAGCAGTCTAGTGCTGTGTATAAGATGGAGCTATAAACCAGACCTGTAGCTATGTAGCTGCTAAGGATGTAGGCTTGCGATTGTAGTAGTTAATGAGAATGCAAGGCTCTCATTTCTGGTTCATGATGCTAATTCCATGAATTCCATCAGTTTTTGAGATCGTGGGAAATGATTCCCTTTACACATGTACAGCTGCTCGGGTTTTGCTTTCTGCCAATTCTGAAAATCAAACTGAAAATCAAACATAATTGCATCAATAACTAACTTGGAATTTACTCTCTCGATGTTTCGACTAGATGCTTTAGCCTTTCCTGATGAAGGCCAGAGCATCTAGTCGAAACTTTGTGTGAGTAAATTTCAAGTTTATTATTGAGAAGGTCATTGTAATTTCGTTATGTAAACTGAGAGTTCGTTGAGGTGCAACATTTTTCTATTCAGTTTGTGACAGTACGTTTTAGAGCTGTTCGCACATTTTGAACACTGCTCCAAGCACATTTTGAACACTGCTCCAAGCACATTTTGAACACTGCTCCAAGCACATTTTGAACACTGCTCCAAGCACATTTTGAACTCTGCTCCAAGCACATATTGAACACTGCTCCAAGCACATTTTGAACACTGCTCCAAGCACATTTTGAACACTGCTCCAAGCACATTTTGAACTCTGCTCCAAGCACATTTTGAACACTGCTCCAAGCACATTTTGAACACTGCTCCAAGCACATTTTGAACACTGCTCCAAGCACATTTTGAACACTGCTCCAAGCACATTTTGAACTCTGCTCCAAGCACATTTTGAACTCTGCTCCAAGCACATTTTGAACTCAGCTCCAAGCACATTTTGAACACTGCTCCAAGCACATTTTGAACTCTGCTCAAAGCACATTTTGAACACTGCTCCAAGCACATTTTGAACACTGCTCTAAGCACATTTTGAACTCTGCTCTAAGCACATATTGAACACTGCTCCAAG
Organism: Cladorhizidae sp. MBARI D1340-BT2; assembly: GCA_028752905.1. Classification (NCBI taxonomy): domain Eukaryota; kingdom Metazoa; phylum Porifera; class Demospongiae; order Poecilosclerida; family Cladorhizidae; species Cladorhizidae sp. MBARI D1340-BT2. The sequence goes on from JAQNBH010000008.1 coordinate 36,191,128, forward strand.
CACATTTTGAACACTGCTCCAAGCACATGTTGAACACTGCTCCAAGCACATTTTGAACACTGCTCCAAGCAGATTTTGAACTCTGCTCCAAGCACATTTTGAACACTGCTCCAAGCACATTTTGAACACTGCTCCAAGCACATTTTGAACACTGCTCCAAGCACATTTTGAACACTGCTCCAAGCACATTTTGAACACTGCTCCAAGCACATTTTGAACACTGCTCCAAGCACATTTTGAACTCTGCTCCAAGCACATTTTGAACTCAGCTCCAAGCACATTTTGAACACTGCTCCAAGCACATTTTGAACTCTGCTCCAAGCACATTTTGAACACTGCTCCAAGCACATTTTGAACACTGCTCCAAGCACATTTTGAACACAGCTCCAAGCACATTTTGAACACTGCTCCAAGCACATTTTGAACACTGCTCCAAGCACATTTTGAACACTGCTCCAAGCACATTTTGAACACTGCTCCAAGCACATTTTGAACTCTGCTCCAAGCACATTTTGAACTCTGCTCTAAGTATATTTTGAACACTGCTCCAAGCACATTTTGAACTCTGCTCCAAGCACATTTTGAACACTACTCCAAGCACATTTTGAACACTGCTCCAAGCACATTTTGAACTCTGCTCTAAGCACATTTTGAACACTACTCCAAGCACATTTTGAACACTGCTCTAGGGACATTTTTGAATTTTTCAATGATAGTCATACCAACAATAAAAATGTATGTGATTTAATGTATATTCTAGCTCACTTTCCAGAGTAATTAATAGCGAAGCAACAATAACAATAATAAAAATAATAATTGTTGTTGACAATATTTTGCTTCCTTGCAGGAAATCACTCCCTTTATGAACACGCTTGCTCATGCCCTGTTGGTTCATGAGCAGAAAATTGGGTCTGAATTTGCACGCTCCTTGGGTGGAGGCACAAGTCCCTCAACATCTTCTCCAGAATCAAACACACTCCCTCATTAGCACATACTCCCTCAGTCCCCTCAGTAGCACTTCCTCAGTAACACACACTCCCTCAGTAGCACACACTCCCTCAGTCCCCTCAGTAGCACACACTTCCTCAGTAGCACATATTCCCTCAGTAGCACATACTCACTCAGTAGCACACAGTCCCTCAGTAGCACACACTCCCTCAGTCCACTCAGTAGCACACACTTCCTCAGTAGCACCTATTCCCTCAGTAGCACACACTCACTCAGTAGCACACACTCCGTAGCACACACTTCCTCAGTAGCACATATTCCCTCAGTAGCACACACTCACTCAGTAGCACACACTCCCTCAGTCCCCTCAGTAGCACACACTTCCTCAGTAGCACATATTCCCTCAGTAGCACACACTCACTCAGTAGCACATAGTCCCTCAGTAGCACACACTCACTCAGTAGCACACAGTCCCTCAGTAGCACACACTCCCTCAGTCCACTCAGTAGCACATCTCTTAGCTATTCAATCCGTTCTCTCTTTTCCCAATGGTTCAAACCAACTGTACCAAGACACTCTCAAGAGCAATTCATGTCCTTATATGTACCATCTTGTAGTACCATCAGCCAATGTCTTCCATTGTATATCAATCATCTTGTTTTTGCTCAGCATTGACATGATTATGCAAACCTGAATATGCCTTCCTGTGGCTGTGTTTGCCAAGTAGCGGACAGTGGCAAGGCAAGGACAGTGGCAAAGTGCATTTGTTTTCCACTACACAAACTGGATTCAGTTCTTGATGAAGTTGTATAGTAGCTCTTCCAGATGATAGCTAAATGCATTAAAAAGTGATAGTATTTTAAGGCTGAAGCATGGTAGAGACTTTTGGCAGTGCCTGCATGATTATGGCATAATTTCAACATGGTGTGAAGCCTGGTATGACGCAAGACAATCTGTTTTGTGCATTCCATACGTTGCGCTGATATTGTGAACAGGTAATGCATGGATCTAACGGAACGGATTTGAAACATAAGAGTTGTGCATCCAATCCGTTGTGTCGGACCAGCCAAGAACATATCCCGTTACAATAACCTCAACAATCAACTTGAAATAGTATTCTCTCGACGTTTCGATTTGATGCTCTAGCCTTCATCAGGAATAATGAGCTCTTCCAGATGATAGCTAATTGGGTCTGAATTTGACCGAAATATTATATCACACCCTTTGAGAAGCTTATTGAAGCGGTGAGTAGTAGCTCTCCCAACCTCTTGACTGGTGACCTCGGGGAGAAAGAAAAGACCTAGAAGAAGTGGTTGTCCAGGTAACGAACTAGATTACCAGCTATATAATATTTCAGTCAAACGCATCAGATTCAAAGGACCAATACATGTATTGTGAAACAGACAGCGCAACGGAACGGATTACACAACGGACGGAACAGATTGCCCGTCGTATTGTGAACTGGATTTTATGTATCTATTGGATAACTATGTACACATTCTCCAGTGTTTAAAGAGGAAGTTGATCTGTCAATCTTGTTTCATTGACAACGGAAATCTTTCTGCACTTAGCTAACCAGTACTAGTAGGTCCTTCAGCCCCCCAAACCAAGAAACAACTGGAATGCACACAATAACTCTTGCAGCCTGTTGCACCTGTCCTGACAAGGAAGCACTGACATTGACTCGAGAGTTTTGGTTTCAACATGCCTCAACCTGTGCCCTAATACTCTAGCAGGGCTGAACCACAATCCTCATTACCTAGTGAGCTAGCGTTTGTGAGGGCTAAGCGTGTTTGAAGCTGTTGTGAACGCCTGATTTCCAGGGGGTTTAGCAGCTGAAACACAAGGCAGTAATAGGTGTGCCCAGTAGAGATTTAAACAGTGTTATGTATATAAACATTCTTTGCTGAGATAGTAAACCAGCAGAGCAGGCCTTGAAGAAGTGGGGGGATGTCCACTTGTGGCACAGTAAAGTTATTAAGGCCAGCTAACTGTAATATGTAGAGATTTGTCTTTCTATCAGTTTTTGTTCCCCCCACCTTTCAACGTAAGCAGGAAATGTTTAGATGGCTACAAATTTATCCAGGCAGACATTCTAGGATAGAGTAGAGCACTCTGTCCAAAAAAAAATTGGGTTTTGTGCAGGTGGTTATATACTTGGGAGTGGAGAAAGCATGGACTTGGTTAGAAATTCGAGATCAGAAATGTAGGGGGCAAAGTCCCTGCTTGATAGCTTCCATTCTAGCATAAATACCTGGTCTTTGGGAGCGATATTCCTGACCCCTCTCTCCTAAATTGACCCCATTGTACTTCAGTGCTGACCCTGTGTTTGCCCTAATTTGGCCTCTGGGTGTGTGGCATGGGGTCAGGTGGTGTGTGGTATGCCCAAAGTGTCCAGTTTAGACACTGATAGTTTCAATGATTTTATCCTTCAATATTCATAATGTACCACCCACAGGTTGGCTCAGGGAGGGGGGGGGTTGAGGTGACACGCCTCCCATAAATTGACCTTGTTCTACAACATTGCAGTTTAGGGCTAGCTCTATATCTGCCTTAGTTTAGGGCTAACCCTATATCTGCCTTAGTTTAGGGCTAGCCCTATATCTGCCTTAGTTTAGGGCTAGCTCTATATCTGCCTTAGTTTATGGCTAGCCCTATATCTGCCTTAGTTTAGGGCTAACCCTATATCTGCCTTAGTTTAGGGCTAACCCTATATCTGCCTTAGTTTAGGGCTAACCCTATATCTGCCTTAGTTTAGGGCTAACCCTATATCTGCCTTAGTTTAGGGCTAGCTCTATATCTGCCTTAGTTTAGGGCTAACCCTATATCTGCCTTAGTTTAGGGCTAACCCTATATCTGCCTTAGTTTAGAACTAACCCTATATCTGCCTTAGTTTAGGGCTAACCCTATATCTGCCTTAGTTTAGGGCTAGCCCTATATCTGCCTTAGTTTAGGGCTAGCCCTATATCTGCCTTAGTTTAGTCATTATGACTGTTTCAAAGTTTTGGGGATATGGCCCAAGGGCTCTAAAGTCTTCCTGGGATCTAGAGGTTTCCGAGTATGTGCGACATGGATAGACCCAAAGGAGGCCGAGTTTAATAAGCCACATACACACACAGAGAGAGAAATAGACAGACTCTCATTTGTATATATTAGCAGAAATGCCCTTCTCCCAAATCTACCCTAATCTACACAACATTGCACTTCAGGGCTGACCCTGTAGCTGCCCTAGTTTGGATGTTTCAAAAGCCCTGGGGCATGGTATGGCCAGCGGGTACAGGACCCCAAACCAGGTTCAAAACATACTACGAGGTTTCTAATTATATGCAATGTGTGGGTAGCCCAAAGTATCAAGTTTGGAATGTACTGCTACCCACAGTTTGGCAGGGAGGCGTGGTATGGCCAGGGGGCATGCCTATGGGTCCAAAACCTTTGGGTCGAGAGGTTTCCAATGTAGGTCAAAAGGTGGCTTGAGTCTGTAAGCCACACACACAAACAGACAGACAGACAGATGCTTAACTACATGTAACTATGTATGTATAGCTACATGTTTAGATAAGTAACTATTCGGAATCGTTACTTATAGCTAATCCTTTTGGCACTGTAATTGTGTACATACTAACAATACACCCATCCAAAATTAAAACAATCAGGATGTCGATAGTTGTTCTCCATGGTCACTGTCTTGCTAACTAGATTGAAGCTTGCTAATGATGTGTGACAAAGAATTAACACTTCCATTTTTAAAGCGGCCATCCAAAAAGCCACACAAGAAGTTGTTCATGACCTCTTGGACTGGTTTATATCACGTGACCTTCCACGGTGGAATCCCAGACTTTGGGTGCTGGGAGCAACGTTACGGAAGCACCCAATGATAATTCCAATATAAATGACAAGCCTGTGGTGGACGTTACCCTATCCCCCTGGTCCCATCACCCTCCCTGGGTCTTCTGTGTGAAGACCCATTGAGGACAAAGAAGCACACAAGGTCCCAGAGAAGTATTACAGTGCCAAGAGAAACATTACAGTGCCGAACCTGTATATGGCTTTGGTGGCTGGGCATGGCCAACAGGCCCAAAACCCTGCTTATGTTCTTACCCTGGTCGAGCCCCCATCCCCCTGGTCCCACTTTACCGACCTCTGTATAAATGCCTATCAAGGACAAAGAACTGCAGAGAGGCAAGCAGGCAGACAGACCGGAAGGGCTGAGAGTAATATTAGTGTAACCATGTGGAGGTTATGGGGGCAAATTTCTGATTATTTATGTCCTTTACTTGCCTCGCCCCAGCCCCAAACCTCCCTCCTCCCACTCACCCACTCCCATGTAAGTGATTACAAATTCCATTTCAAGGAGTGAGGTTTCGTCATCTATGGAAAGATCAGTTAGTGGTTAGGGTGCTAGCTATATAGCCCTACCACTCTTTTCTAATACGGGCGAGAGGAACAAGGTCTTGTCAAACCCCCCAAAAAGGTTCTTTGAAGAGTGAGGTAGACTTACATGAAAACAACTTTTTTATTATCAACTTGACCTATCAACTTGACCTAACAAGAACCTGCAGCCAAGCAACTTATGATGGACATTGATATCATTATGCAGAGCTTTATTCTCTCCTGGCAAGTTCACTTTGCTGGTCTTAGCTTGTCTAGCCATTGGTGTGATTGTTGGGCATTATCCTCTTGATCTTCTGGCACATCACTTTATTTCAGCTTGTCTAGACATTGCTGCTGCTGCTGGAGGATTTCCTGCTCTCTACTGAAATGTCCACTCCATCCAGAGCTTCCTGCCCTACTCATTCCTCAAATCCTTCCTCACTTCGCAGTTCCTGGGCCACATTCCTTCTGGCATGCTGGTGCGCAGTTCCTGGCCACACTCCTGGCAGGCGCTCTGCTTTGCAGTTCCTGACCATACTCCTGGCATGCTCTGCTCTCAAGACGTCATTACAGCGAGATTTCCTGCTATTAAGATCAGTGATTTCCTGGTATTAAGATCAGTGATTTCCTGGTATTAAGACCACAAAAAGATGTACCTTTCACCCGATGTTCGCTAACCGTGTATAAAAGAGCAAGGAAGGACAAGGATAGAGGGGGCAATTTGAGTTGGCCATGTGACTTTGTGGGTTGAGGTTTTCCATCTCAAGACCTCATAAAGGGTATATACATCATCGCTAAAAGATACTGAAGTTGTAAGTAATTTGCTTGACTGATTGACACTCTTTTCCAGAGCCTCCCCTGAAGGAACGAAATACTTTTTTCCACTTCCCTTCTAGGAAGTTTGCACTCATCTTTTTTCTTTTTCCCCTGGCATTACATCATTGTTATGACATCATCAATACTGTAAAGATCAGCACTGGATTAGGGTTTCAGCTTGTGTCAGGACCAGGGCAATGGCTAGGGTTGGATCAATGCCTAGAGCAATGCAATCCAACAATGCTCATGATTAAATTTTTCAGTAATCAACTTGAAATTTACTCTCTTGATGTTTTGGCTAGATGCTCTAGCCTTCATCAGGAACGAAATTTTTGAGAATGATCATGATGTTACCATGGTGATGTAATGTGGGTTGATTTTCCAATATGTGCATGTAACCCTAGCAACACATTGCATGATCATTGTCAGACTACATTGCCCCCACCCCCCACCCCACTTGACCCTCACCCTAGTTGCAGCCCTAATCCTGTACTTATCTCTAACAGCATTGATGATGTCATCATGATGTAATGCCAGGATTATGTTATAGGAAAGAAGTCGATTTTTTGGTTGCAATTTTCTCCCTCAATGAAGTCCCTCTTCTTTCTCCTATGTGTTCTGTGTGTGTGTGTGTGTGTGTTCTGTGTGAGTGTGTGTGTGTGTGTGTTTAGTTGTGGGGGGAATGAGGTCTCAGTGAAAAACCCCAGGAGCACCATTGACAAAACTTTCCATTTATGTTATGAGATCATTCAGCTGACTGAAACAGTTGGTGAGACAGAGAGTAGAGAAGTCTGCATAGGAAACCACAGCAACACTTGAAGTCCATCTCCAGGAACTAATGTTGCTATTGCTTTGCTCGATTCCCTATTGATTTGAAAGAGAGGGAAGACTTGGTCACGTTCTTCTGTGCCTTGTACCATCAGTGCTGTTTACTAAGAGTTCTACTGTGCCTTCTCTCAGAGCACTTGGATGAGCTTGTCTGCTGGGAGCAGGATCTTCCGAATTCTATAATCATTAGGAAGCAAACTGAGAAGATGGTGAGCTCTGTAGCAACAGAAAAGCAAAGAAGATGATGTCAACATTCCAAACAACCTCCTTTTAGCACTTGATGTGGACTCTTTTCCAAACGTCCATTTCTCTTAAGGCCCATCCACACTGCACACAACCATAAGCTGGTTCCTCTTTGGAGTTGGTTACGACCTGGATAAACCTGTCCACACAGGCATAAGGATTGTTCACTGGTAAGCCACAATAATGGATTCACACATTTTGATCAGGTGTTAATCATGCATTATTAATTGTTGATGACCTTTCATGGATTACCATGTGCATGTCCATCTTCACGGGACTCTTGGGTTATTGAGAGGAGGGAGACGCAGAGGAACATGGAACAAACAGAATGTGTACATTCTTAGACAGAAATTTAATCTTCATCAAAATGTTCCTGCTCATATTCAAACAGAATGCAAAATAGTTGGAGAGAGGAATGTTTGGGACGGAAGCGTCATGATGTGCTCTCAAGTGGAGTACCTGTCATGGGCATGTGGAGAGAGGATGAATGTCAAGAGGATGGAGGTTGAACAGAGGAACCCATTGCTTGGTGAACACATGTTGGTTCATTTTCTCTCATGTTTGCGTTCTTCGGCCCATCTCTTTTCTTCCAGCTCCAGCTCATGTTGCCTTCTCTTTTCTTCCAGCTCCAGCTCATGTTGCCTTCTCTTCTCTCCAGCTCATGTTGCCTTCTCTTCTCTTCCAGTTCCAGCTCATGTTGCCTTCTCTTCTCTTCCAGCTCAGCCCATGTTGCCTTCTCTTTTCTCCAGCTCGTGTTGCCTTCTCTTCTCTTCCAGATCCAGCCCATGTTGCCTTCTCTTCTCTTCCAGTTCCAGCTCATGTTGCCTTCTCTTCTCTTCCAGCTCAACCCATGTTGCCTTCTCTTCTCTTTCAGCTCCAGCCCATGTTGCCTTCTCTTCTCTCCAGCTCATGTTGCCTTCTCTTCTCTTCCAGCTCAGCCCATGTTGCCTTCTCTTTTCTTCCAGCTCCAAGCCCATGTTGCCTTCTCTTCTCTCCAGCTCATGTTGCCTTCTCTTCTCTTCCAGTTCCAGCTCATGTTGCCTTCTCTTCTCTTCCAGCTCAGCCCATGTTGCCTTCTCTTCTCTCCAGCTCATGTTGCCTTCTCTTCTCTTCCAGTTTAAGCCTATGTTGCCTTCTCTTCTCTTCCAGCTTCAGCCTATGTTGCCTTCTCTTCTCTCCAGCTCATGTTGCCTTCTCTTCTCTCCAGCTCTCATGTTGCCTTCTTTTCTCTTCCAGCTTCAGCCTATGTTGCCTTCTCTTCTCTCCAGCTCATGTTCCCTTCTCTTCTCTCCAGCTCATGTTGCCTTCTCTTCTCTCCAGCTCATGTTGCCGTCTCTTCTCTTCCATGCTCCAGCCCATGTTGCCTTCTCTTCTCTCCAGCTCATGTTGCCTTCTCTTTTCTTCCAGCTCCAGCTCATGTTGCCTTCTCTTCTCTTCCAGCTCCAGTTCATGTTGCCTTCTCTTCCAGCTCAGCCTCTGCCATTTTCTTTCATTTCATTGTCCTCCATCAAACTTAAATGTTTGTTCATTCATTGAAGCCATGATGACAGCCATGTCCGCTTAGGCATATTGTTCCCTCTGCTTCCTTTGAATCCCTTTAATCTCGGAAGTACATTATTAAAATGAATAGTTATTTTCTGTAAATGCTGTCTCTACATGTTCCTGTCCTTTGTCTACAAGGCTATCCATATAACAATGCTACCATTCTTCACGTTATTTCCTATAGAGGTAGTCAGCTAACTAGCATCCTTGCATATTTGACAAAAATGTGCACGCTTATCCAGTGCGGCTAAGCCAAATAGAGAGAGAAGAGAACAACATGAGCTGGAGAGAAGAGAAGGCAACATGAGCTGGAGAGAAGAGAAGGCAACATGAGGTGGAGAGAAGAGAAGGCAACAACGTATCCATGCAACAATTTATTTATTTTGGTTTTTGCGCTATCACCAGGTTCTCTCGTAGCCCAGCTCCAACATTTTCTTGGCGATGGACTCGTACTGACCTGTTCCTAGAAACTGAAACCTGGGTGCTCTCTCTCACCCCACACTAACTAGAACTTCTGTCTGTTACATACTCCCTCATAGACATGAGGCCTTGCAGGCAGCAAACAGAGAGTCGTGGTGGCTCTCTCATCCCACAGACACACTTGTAGAGGTGGAGGCCTTGCAGGCAGCAAACAGAGAGTTATGGTGGCTCTCTCATCCCACAGACACACTCTTAGAGGCAGCAAACAGAGAGTCGTGGTGGCTCTCTCATCCCACAGACACACTTGTAGAGGTGGAGGCCTTGCAGGCAGCAACAGAGAGTCGTGGTGGCTCTCTCATCCCACAGACACACTCGTAGAGATGGAGTCCTTGCAGGCAGCAAACATCCACAGGCTCCCATCTCTACCGCTTATAGCTCACATTTGCTTGCACCCAACTACCACGTGGCAGCTGGATTTTAATTACTGGAATGTGTTTCGTTCAATTGCGAACCACGGTTCAAGACTGAACACATTCAGAGTGGAATGGATTTCACTTGAATGCAGTGTGACAGTGTAATGCATTCTGAATGCAATTGAAACGCATTCAATTGTGCAGTGTGGCACAGATCAGAAGTACACTTCCCATTACCAGTGCTGAAGAAGAGCGATGATTTTCACTCCTTTGAAGGATAAAGATTTACACAAGGTCTACCTTGGCTGACACTTTTCTGATCTTGCAGTGATGGCAGTGCACTAGTGACAGAATTTATGGTGATAACAATTTTCCACACCTTCGTGCAGGCACATCCAAGAGGACTATTTACCTACAGTATTTGACAGATATAATCACTATGACATCTTTCATTAAGTGGATACGAATAAAATATATGGATTCACTTTGCATGCACTGTGTAAAGAAAAACCCACCCCCTCCCCATTAAAAAATAAATCCTAGATCTGTCCTTGCACTACTCGTAGGTGGGTGAGCACCAGGCAGTCTCATGGAGCACCACTACTTGTAGATGGGTGAGCACCACTACTCGTAGGTGGGTGAGCACTAGCAGTCTCATGAAGCACCACTACTTGTAGATGGTTGAGCACCAGCAGTCTCATGAAGCACCACTACTTGTAGATGGGTGAGCACCAGCAGTCTCATGGAGCACCACTACTTGTAGATGGGTGAGCACCAGGCAGTCTCATGGAGCACCACTACTTGTGGATGGGTGAGCACCAGCAGTCTTATGGAGCACCACTACTTGTAGATGGGTGAGCACCAGGCAGTCTCATGGAGCACCACTACTTGTAGATGGGTGAGCAGCAGCAGTCTCATGGAGCACCACTACTTGTAGATGGGTGAACACCAGGCAGTCTCATGAAGCACCACTACTTGTAGATGGGCGAGCACCACTAATTGTAGATGGGTGAGCACCAGGCAGTCGCATGGAACACCACTACTTGTAGATGGGTGAGCACCACTATTTGTAGGTGGGTTAGCACCAGCAGTCTCATGGAGCACCACTACTTGTGGATGGGTGAGCACCAGCAGTAGTAATAGTAGTAGTAGTAGCAGCATAGTAATAGCAGCAGTAGTAATGTTAGCAGCACTAGTAGTCAATAAGTGGTAGTAGTAGTCATAGAAGTATTAGCAGTTATAGTAATATTAGCACAGTAGGAGTAGCAGCGTAGTAGCAGCAGCAATATAGCAGTAGTAGTAGCAATAGCAGCAATAGTAATAGCATTATATCTTCTTGGGAGCATATTTCTTCCAGCCTAGATGGGCTAGAGTGTTCAGACTGCAATCGGTCGAGCAGGCTGATTTTGTATTTTGGCCTCCCTCCTGAACGTTGACTGTGAATGTGGAATGATAGACCTAGTTGAAGGAGTTTAAAATAATTTGTACTAATTACCATTCCAGGATTCTAGCAAGTGAGTGTTTATAAAAAGGGGAAAAAGAGATAGTGATGAGACGGTTATTGACGATGACATACTTGCAGTCTATAACAAAGTGAAGATAAGCTATGAATTGTTAGTGGTAGCTCTGAGTCAGCCCAAGTGAGGTTGTTTCAAGGAGTGTGGTGGCTCATCAAGCTGGAAAAGGAGGACATTTGGACAGGAGGTCGCTAAGCTGCTCTGCAACGTTAGGTCAATCAAGTTCATCCACATCCGGTATAATTAGAGGCAAAATTGCCACCAGCAATATTTAATTACATGGTGGATGCAGTTCTGATAGCATTACACTACTACACATTACAATGGCAGAAGATCTAAGGGGTGGGGGGAGGTATTATTCCAAGGAGTACTGATGCTGTACAGTCGAGCATTGTCATATCGTTTGGGTTTAAGTTTTTTTAACCTCAGAATAAAACAGCAATGCAGACCAACTTCTGGCCTCATCTTCATGCACCTTGTTCCCGCAGCTGCCTCAAAGCAATTTTGTAAAGGTTATTTGCGAACGCTTTTCAAAATTCTGTATCATCCACTGCACCACTGTAAATATATTATTCTCATTCTTTGAAGGGGGAGGGTGTGTGTGGAGAGGAGAAGGAGGCATTGTATCTTAAGAGTGTGGGACACGATTTTAATACTATATTGAGAGAAGTACCATGAGAGAAGTACATTTTTTTAATTGGTGTGGAATGTGATTTTAAAGTCTCGGCTTTCTGCAGGTGTTGTTATTCTGCTTAGAAGAGGACAGCTCATGTGTGATATATCCTAGTTTACGCCCCTTGCCATTTCCAGAGGTGGAATCACACTTTGCGCTTGTATGTGAGTGAGCCGCTGCTCTTTTCTAATGGATCAACACTACACAAGTGCTGTGCAGCCAAGACCCAGATTCACAAATGCAAATTGCACACAAGAGTTTGTGCTGTATTGAGTGTGTCGCATCATCGTAATGAAATACTTGAGCTTCCTTGCATAACACAGTCAAGACTGCTGTGACACACCATGCCCCCCACCCCACCCCCGTATTACACAAAGTATCCCCCCAACACGTAAAACAAAGCATGCTTTCTACACCACACAAAGCATCCTCACCCCCTCACCCCTTATCAGACAAAGCATGCCTTTCTCACAAAAATCATTGCACATTCCACAAAACATGTCTTGCATTTGATATTAAAAAAAAAACACAAATTGGATTGTGCATATTTGCATATAGTTAACCCCATCTGTCTAATTCCTGCTCAGGTGGAGACATTTTCCTTTGACTTGCTTCACATTCTTGTTCCCCCCTGAAGGCAAGGACAAGGAGCAATTTCAAGAATGTCCCATTTTCAAATGTCCTCGAGCGTCAGCTTGCCAGGCATGTATATATATAGAAGGCGGAGAATGTGCAGGATGATGAAAGGAACTAGAGCAATTATGATACGCAATGCCTTGCATATTTAAAGCTTGAGTCATCATCATCATCATCATTATATATTAAGGTATAACTACTATAATGATTCATAATGCAACTATAGTAAAAGAAAAAAGTTTGATGGAGTTGTATATATATAGCTTTCCACTCCAGCTTCTAGCCTCCCTTTGTTTGGGTACACTTTTGGGTACAGAGTGTATAACTGAGGCAAAAAATATAAAGCTATGACATCAATTGTTGTTATAGGGACTGAGCACTTGTTTCAGGAGGGTGCCAGCCACAAAAAATAAGTCATAAAAAAGACATCATACTATGAGAATATTACTGGAAAGGAAGTTATATTGCCAGTAGTATTGCCTTACATAACCGGGACAAATCTGACGTACATTATTCCTGATGAAGGCTAAAGGATCTAGTCGAAATGTCGAGAAAATACAATTTCAAGTTGATTATTGAGAAGTTTAGTTATTATGTCAACTGAGAGTTCATTGAGAGTGTGATATGAGTTAGGACTTGATAACTTTCTAGTATAATCTTATTTCATTCAAATTGATAACCATCCAAGCTAATTCATATTGACAGCAAAAGCCACCTTTGTCTCCTCCATAACAGAAAATGACTTCAGTGTTTATATTGAGTTAAGAGTTTGTTCATTGTTATATATTGTGAATAGAACATCAACTAATGCAGTGACTGATGCATCCACCTCGAGATGGCGGTTGTAAAATATAATGGTGCATCCTTGTCTCTATTCTCTATGGGCTAATATGCTTTGTGTTCTGTAACTCTTCAAGTGCAGTGTATATAGTACTCTCTCGACTTATCTCAGCTATTTGGCCATTATCATCCGGACACATATTCAACCTCATTTCTAGACACTTCCAGTGTGCCATGAATTTAAAGTGATGATTTGCCAAAATTGTCTAAAGGAAATGAAGTATTTATGAAATGGAATTTTACGTGCAGGGTTTCATGTAGTCCTTGAATGGAAGCATCACTTGCATAGCTATTGCCATGGAAACTGTGGATAAGCAACATTCACAAGCATAAGTACCAGATGTGAAAGAATTTTAAAATTCAAGTACTACTCGAGCTTTAGTTTTTTTAAACAAAACTCGTACGATTACAAAAAAAACAAAAAAAAGCGGATATAAAGAGAATTTAAAGTAAATTAATTATATTGCAGGTTTAAAAAAAGATTCCTAATGGTGGCTTGGATTCCGCAGCGCAGTGTGGTCTCAGGGCCAAGATAGTCCCCTCCCACTAGTACCCTGCAGCATGATATGGGACACTTTTGTAGAGGCAACTTCAGAAAAATCCCTCTTGGAGAGCACCCCGGATGACATGGAGAGAGCCTGTCTATTGGCAGTGTCCACCAAGTAGTCTGGTGGCTACAAGCTCTCCATATTTCCACTTGGGTCTGAGAATGGACAACAACATTGTGCGAGTTGGATTAGACTGGGTTCCTTTCTGTGTGTCCCCCCCCCCCCCCCCCCACACACACACACACACATCACCATCACTGTGGGGCTGAGGTGAACCACCGGCCCCTATGGACTAGTGAAGGTCATGGAGCCATCATTGGAATTAAATACACAGCTCTGACCACAACACCCATCCCTTCAATGCTAGAACCAGTAGGTCTGGACTGCACAGATGGCAAATGACTGGATGAGGCAACCATGTAATGCAGAATGGCAAGCCAATAGTACGAGATGTGACTTGCCCAGTCCTACCAGTAGTGCTGGAGATGTGGCTGACATTTTATTTTGAAAAATGAGCTCAGTAGCAAAAGCTATTTAGAGCCTTACATGCATGATAACATGACATGCATGATAACATGATAGGTAGAAAAATGATTCAAGTTAGGCGAAGAATTGTCTAATAAATCGTTTGAAGGAAGAGAGTGAGGACGAGAGGTTGGGAGTGAGTTCCAAAGAGCTGTGGCGGAGGGAACGAAGACTGCATGATGCTAAGTGCGGGAGAATGGGATTATGATGTTCGATGGGTGGTATTGGCGAGAAGACATGAGCGGAGTAGGAGCTAATTGAATTGAGTCTGGAGGAAAATGGATGTAATTGTTTATTATTTTGTAAATTAGAAGGAGCTTGGCCAGAAGTCCATTGGCGAGTACAGAGTCTGAGTGCAAAGTGCTGAATGTGTTCTAAGGATTTTGAATTACAAGAAGAGGGAGATGACCACACAGGGAACAGTAATGTCAATGTCTGAATCTAAGGAAGAGGTTGAAGAGAATGGATGGGAGAGGAGGATGTCGTCTGCATAGAGAGTAAGTGTAGAAGACATAGCTGAGGAGAGGAAGTCAGCCAAGTACACCAGCTTAGGGCCTGGATATTTCTTCACACTTGTGACTATTGAGAGTTGAGGGTTCTTGGGAAGAAGTCACTGGCCTTTTTTAGCTGGGCCACAGGGTGAGGCAATGTACTGGATAGGTGAAGGCGTATCTTCTTCACAGTAGCTGTACAGAGAGGGAACGCAGCATCTGTGGGGTAAGTGGGGGCCAATCAGGAATTGACTTGTTCGACTTGTCATTATCCCCTCAAGATTCCTTTAGCAAATGCGCACTTAATTAGTGTTGCGCGAGCAGCTTGTCATCCTCGCGCTTTTAATCCGCTTAATTAATGACCCCACTGGGAGAATTGGGACGCGCCTACTTCGACCGTTAAAGCAGCTAGCCTGCTATGCATGTACTTCGAGCGAAGGGAAATGCGATATTAACAGTGACCATACTCCAGTTTTCCTACCGCGTACAATCACTCTGGACTTACATTACAGTTGTTGCACTGGGCTGAGGACAGAGTGAAGCTGAGGTTCGTTTTCTATGGGCTGTTATATAGTTATGGAAATTAACTTTTCTCCCTTCTCCCTAGCCTTAGCAACCCCCCCCCCCCCCCCCCCCCCCTTTTGTTGGCAATGGCGTGGCTTTGCTAACATGCAGCTTTGATATGTTATAGCTATGTGCAATTTACATTGTGTTTACTATTGCTGTGAAGTTAGCTAATAAAGTTGTGCATTAACGATGTCATCATGTTGAATACCCATTTAGATATAGTAGCTACCTAGCTATTTAGTTATATACCTGCAGGTTAAAGAATAAATCTGTGCAAACCAGGAATGCTGTATAGATATGTCACTCACTTTCTCTTTCTTTTTGATAGATGGAATTTTGTGAGGAATACAAGGACGCCTTAAAAACAACAAACTGCTCATTGCTGAACGATACTTTAACCAGCTTCAGTGACTCTGATAACTGCAACACAACTTTC
The DNA here is from genome assembly GCA_028752905.1 of Cladorhizidae sp. MBARI D1340-BT2. NCBI lineage: Eukaryota > Metazoa > Porifera > Demospongiae > Poecilosclerida > Cladorhizidae > Cladorhizidae sp. MBARI D1340-BT2. Next base: position 36,206,942 of record JAQNBH010000008.1, read on the forward strand.
AAAGAAGTGCAGTTTAAGTATAATACCTCCAACTGTATCTTGCTCCCAGACTATGTTAAAGGTATTTCAATTTTGGTTATATTCATCATCGCTCTTATAGGAAACATCTTCACCATCGGCATCCTCAGCAAATTCAAAGTTCACAAAGTCCCAGATATTCTTGTCATTGGACTAGCTTTGACTGATCTTTGTACGAACCTAGTGCCCATCCCTATGTCAATTTTTGCTTATTTTCACGGCATCAATTATCTTGAGGGCACTTTCCTCTGCGGATTCTTCGGCGTTTGTGCTCAATTTTCACGCTATTCTTCGGCTCTTATTGTGACCTTGGTGTCATTGGAGCGCTACTATGCCGTCAACCGACCATTTATCTATCGCAAGTATGCCACGCCAAAGAAGTTTATTTACATCATGTGTGGTTGCTGGATGATTGCTTTAGCTCTAGCCATAGTCCCAGTCGTGAAGAACAACACCGTGATCTCCCAACACGATGGCTTCTGTCTGTTTGATTTAGCCAGCCATTATGCTATTGCTGTCCTCGGGTTTGCAGGGGTACAGTATGTGACAGTTCTTCTCTGCTTCATCTTGGTGTCCATCAACCTGCTGAAAGTGCAGCGGCGACGCAAGAAGCTCAAAGTTCAGGACAAGTACTCCTCGCGTCAACAACCCAGAGCGAGCGAGGTTACCTTTACAAAGGCGAACCTCACCACAAGGTATGTGGCTACTAAACAGTCTAGTCTGTGAAAGTTGTCAGCTCGTATTATTAGGTGAATTAAAAAAGAAAAAAAAGCCGGTGAGGTGGGAGAGATGGAATTGAAGAGGGGAAAAGTGGTTGGGATGGGAGTGGAGGAAACAGTTGTAGTTTGTATTGTGTCTTCCCTTGCAGGGCTCCTGATATCCAGGTCCCGAGTGTGTATATATATATATATATACTTAGAAGGTAGTTTGCTGATGAAGGCTACAAATAGTGCTCAATGCTGTGTTAAAGCAGAGCTATTGAATAGTACTACTATATATATATATATATAGCATCACAGCTTACTTCTGTGTGTATGAGTGTGTCGTGCGCATGTGTGTGGGCATGTGTGTGTGTGGGTGGGGGTGGAGGTGGGGGTGGGTGGAAGGTGCTGGTTGCCGTGCTGTAGCCATACACAGCCACAGGCTTCTCTTTCTCAGCTATGGGAGATAATGTGTAGCTTCTCATTGCTATGCACAAGTTGGTGCATGAAATCACCCTTCTCGTTTCTAGCCTATTCATCTTGAGTAACAGGCTATTTCAAGTAGCCCTAGGTTAGAAGCCTTCACAGATCCTTAATATCTCTGGTCTGCGCGTGTGCACTATGAACTTGTGCATGTACTATGTATGAACTTGCTGGTTGGTGTTGATGATGGATGTCTGGGGAATTGGTGGACCAGCTCCTGTCACTGGTTGGTTGGTGTTGATCATAAGCCAGAGAAGAGTTTGTGGACCAGCTCCTCTCTCTTTTGGACTGAAAATTGAAATAACTTGATGCTCAGTTTCATGTGACGAAATAAAGAGTCAGGGTACCTTCTTCATCACTTGAGGGCTCTCTCCCTCAGGTAAGTCACTTTCTTCATCAAGTGAAGACTCTATCAAGGGTGACTTCTTCAATGCTCGAAGGCTCTATCATGTAAGCAAATTTGGTATGCCAGCAGCTTAGCGACAACAACAACTAACATACACTTGGCAAAACTTTTTTTCTCTAGCTTGTAGCGGTCAAAGACCGTAACAGTTTTTTAAGCTAGTGCCTATATTTCTAGGCTCTGCTATGGCTGGCAGTGCATTTCTCTTGGAACTCTTTCGTGCTATATTTTACATCATCGGCTGCCTTCTACTTTTTTTGTTGTTGGCTTTTTTTTTTGTCATAAGCAGATGATGCTTGCTGCTGTAAACCTTGCCGATGATGCTTGCTGCTATAAACCTTGCCGACGATGCTTGCTACTGTAAACCTTGCCGACGATGCTTGCTGCTATAAACCTTGCCGACGATGCTTGCTGCTGTAAACCTCGCCGATGATGCTTGCTGCTATAAACCTTGCCGACGATGCTTGCTACTGTAAACTTTGCCAACGATGCTTGCTGCTGTAAACCTCACAGACGATGCTTGCTGCTGTAAACCTTGCCGACGATTCTTGCTGCTGTAAACCTTGCTGATGATGTTTGCTGCTGTAAACCATGCCGACGATGCTTGCTGCTGTAAACCTTGCTGACGATGCTTGCTGCTGTAAACCTCGCCGACGATGATGCTTGCTGCTGTAAACCTTGCTGACGATGCTTGCTACTGTAAACCTTGCCGATGATGCTTGCTGCTGTAAACCTTGCAGACGATGCTTGCTGCTGTAAACCTTGCAGATGATACTTGCTGCTGTAAACCTCGCCGATGATGCTTGCTGCAGTAAACCTTACCGATGATCTGCTGTAAACCTCGCCGATGATGCTTTCTGCTGTAAACTGCACCGACAATGCTTGCTGCTGTAAACATTGCTGACAATGCTTGCTGCTGTAAACCTTGCTGACGATGCTTGCTGCTGTAAACCTTGCCAAAGATACTTGCCACTGTAAACTTCGCTGGTTAAATGCAACATTGCTAGTAGACTTCAACAGACGGGCTTGAGCATGCCTTTTTTGGTAATGTACACTAAATTACGTTTCTTGTGTGAGTATGTTCGCTATCGTCAGGAATGCGAAACTCGCATGTGCAGATTCATCTGCTGTCGGCCTTAAAGGGTGGAATTCTTGATATGACGTGCCACTGTGAACCTGCCTGCCTAAAAATTTCCAATATATCTTCTGTGAAGCTTGTGAGCCTGGTGTTGTCGGAGGAGGCAGTTTGGTAAACCTGCAACCATCACTAACATGCAGCACTTCACATGAGGGGGAAAAGCAATTGACGGTACTTTGTCACTGCTCTAGGAAGCACAATCCAATTTGAGATATTTACTATGCTAATTAATATCTGCAATCCATGTTTGGGCATTCACAGCTGTTGGATCTTGAAGCAGTCGGGCCACCTTCAAATACCCTTCATTAGTATCGGGCAGTGTTGACGAGGCAACGAGGCAAGTTTGAAGTGTAAGAATTCCAATTAACAGTTCACTGAAAGTTTTTTTAATTTTTACCACTAACCTTCCATCCCACCTCCCTCCCACTCCCACCCAAAAAGTTCACTGGTCCTTGTGGGTACAGTTGTTCAAGTGCATGCATGTTAGAAAAAGTGACCTTTAGCACACACAATGGTGTTGTCTGTAGAGGGTCTCTTTATGCTAAGCTAGCTTGTGCATGTGTATGTGTGTGTCTATGTATAATACCTGACTGACAGTCTAAAAGCACTCTTCAGTAGTTAACTGTGGGATGAGGGAGAGTGTGTGTGTGGGGGGGGGGGGGGGGGGGGGGGGGTGGGAGGTGGAGAGGTAAGTAAATCATCAGAATGGGGACTCACTCACTCTGCTGAGTATGATTGTAGTCATTCAAATTTTTTGGAACTTTTGAACACACTTTTGCAAAGGACATGCTGACAAAATGCTGTATATGTTTGAATGGGAATTGTATTGTGGAAATATGATGTGAGTAGTCGAGGAAGAGGAGTTGTGATGCTGCATTTGCACCCTCATCGATATTGGGTTTAAAAATTTTTTTTTTTGTGTGTGTGTGTTTTTCGTTTCAGAATTGATCCTTTTCCAGAAAAATTGTTTTTATAAAACTTTTTTTCCGTCTCAGCACTGAAATGCTGGTACAGAAAGTTATTTCCTATTTCTCTATCTTTCTATTTATCTATTGGATTACGTGCGCAGGCATTGGCAGGTCAGTCTTTATCATTCACTATCAATGGAGCATTTAGGATCACTACGCAATCAGGTGCCAGTTACAGTCTAGCTGAGAGGTTTGAAGCTGGAGGAACCAGCACAGAGCAGCTCGACTACTGATGAGGAATCCCGAGGAACAGATTTTGAGGAGACAGTTGGGGGAGCCCTGACCAGTGGGAGCAATGGCTGAGAAAATAAAACATAACATCATTGTCTGGATGACTTGCATAGAAGAAATAGAGAGCAGCATACACATGAACGATTGCAAGGTGAGAGATGGCTAGCACCAAACAGCAAATGCATAGGAAGTGGTAGTAAACTGGCTACACAAAAGAATGTTGAAAGTGTGAAAAACACCCCTTGAAATCCATCCATCTTGGATCCATCTTGGTTTTTCCTTTGGATAACTTGCATGCAATAGGTCCATTCATAAACACGTCAGCACCAGAAGACTGCAAATGATGTCTACCACTACTCCATTGTGATAAAAAGGTGTTGATAGTGGTTGTTGATGAAGGTGTTGATAGTGGTTGTTGATAGTGGTTGTTGGGCTAGTGCTAGGTGGAATGCCTCCCCCCTCTCAGTTCTGGTTGTGGAGTTCTCGCTCCTGAGAGACGGTTATATACCTAGTCCAAATATATACCTACTCAAAATGATGCTGTAGCTAATCCTCTACCAAAACATCGGCGGTGTTCTCCTGTGCAACTGTTACCAGGAGATCCTGCATGGGTTCAGTCAACAGTAGGAACAAGACATGGTATGTGCTGATTTTTGTGTGGTGGACATCGTGGTGCACGTGGGTACAGTCAGCAATGAAACAATTTTTTTAATGCCTCAGAGACTCTGAAGCTCAAACTTGGCGTAATCCTCCACCGCTCGACTACAATAGACACAAACAACAAAACTGACCAACAGACGAATATATCTTTGTTGTTCTTGTGCTGTGTCGACATCGCAGCGAAGAGACGAGAGATTTAAAAAAGGCTATTTTTGTCTTACCCAAGGGTTATTATATATCATCTTGCAATGGGCATGAATCATGGTGGTTAATGTACAGGTGTGTACAGTGTGTGTGTGTGCGTGTGTCCATGTGTTTCTTTCATTGTTGGTACACTGACAATACCAACTCGTCACTGACTATGCACACCTCCAGAAGCATATGAGGCTTCTTTTAAACTCATCTCCAGCGGTACTTTTGGTTCGTGCACCACTTCCTGGCCACTTACATTTGGGAGAACACTGCTTAACCACAGAGATGACAACAATAAAACAAACACACACACCCCACACCCCAAAATGTTATGAAGTGCTGGTACAAATGTGAATTCTGTTTGCTGTTGTGTCAAAATAAATAAATGATAAATTAAATAATAAATAAATTAAAAAGCTGAGGATGAGAGTTTCACGACCTCGAGGTGAATGGCGAAGAGTAGACACAAGCTTGCTCCCTGCCATTGCCCATCAACAGTAGGGTGGTACTGGTCCAGCATCACCTAGAACTTTTTTTTGCCAGTACCAGGCTTACACAATCTCAAACAGTGTTCCTTCTTGAACAGTATCCCCTCTTGAATTGTGCCCCCTCTCAAATAATGTATAGTTTCCCCTCACAAACGGTGCCCCCTCTCAAATAATGTTCCCTTTCAAATAGTGTTCCCTCTCAAACAGTATCCTCTCTCAAACAGTGTCCTCAAACACTGTCCCCTCTCAAACAGTGTCCCCTCTCAAACAGTGTCCCCTCTCAAACAGTGTCCTCAAAGACTCAAACAGTATCCTCTCTCAAACAGTGTCCTCAAACACTGTCCCCTCTCAAACAGTGTTCCCTCTCAAACAGTGTCCCGTCTCAAACATTGTCCCCTCTCAAACGTTGTCCCCTCTCAAATGCTTTCCCCTCTCAAACAGGCTCCTTCCGTTTACGATTAAATAACTAATTGGCTTTATCAATATGAGCAAGCGAGTTGGGTGGGAGGGGGGAGGGGGGGGGGGAGGGGTGTTGGGGGGGGAGGGGTTAGCTGATAGATTCCGGATACAACTGTAGATAGTCATTATGTGTATGCTCCAGGACATAGAGTGGCTTACAGTAGTCTCTCTAGCATGTGCCACTGCCCCTCAAGCTATTCTTGTGTGTGTGTGTGTGTGTGTGTGTGTGTGTGTGTGTGTGTGTGTGTGTGTGTGTGTGTGCATGCATGTACCCACAGTATGTGTGGAATAACAAATACCCTACGTACTAGAACATCTCGGAGAATTTTTCCAGCCCATATGCAATTATTTCTAAGCACTGACTTCATTCTCCACCTCCGCCTCCACCTCTCCCCAGCCTCCACCTCCCCCGTTTTTTGTTCTTTCTTTCCCCCACACATGAGCTAGTTCTCCACAGGAATTCCTACAAGTTGAAGTCTTGTAAGTGTTATCTAAAAGAGGGCAGTTAAGTGGATATGTGTCCTACACTCGGAGCTCCTTGTAGGTTCTTGTGGACTTTCCTAACTAGGCTAAAATCTGTTAGGCGTTGACTGATTGCTTCCAAGACATCCTCTCACTTTCCCAAAGCGGGAGTCCCAGAGAGGGATCAGTTGCTCGTGCAATCAGCCTGCTCTAAAACAAGTCAACGAAACTCATTAGGCTTACCAATGTTTTGCATTGAATGAGTTTCTTTGCCTTCACTTGGCACAGTGAGCAATACGCAGGCGTGCTGGTCGCCATGAAATGCTGGTACACCATCCTACCAACACTAAAGTGTTTGTTATTGAGCAGTCGGTCTGCGAAGTCTTCTTTTTTAGGTTACTTACCAGTGGTTCTGTTTCAGTTCTGAATCTGATGCTGTTTTGATTATGGACAGCTATCTTTTTACAAGGCCACCTAAGGCAACCAGAGCCAACCCTCACCCACTGCAGTCAAGTCAGCACGTATCACGGCTTGTTAATATTATTTATATATATATTTGTTTTGCTTCTGTTTTGTCATTAGTATTCTATTTCGTGTTTTGTCATTAATGATTTATTTGGTGGAGGTGAGCTAATCCGCCTTGCAGCTGTTGCACGGCTGGCCAAAACATATTCACTGACCTTGTGTACCCACATCAAAGGCCTTGTGCTAATTCACACGAGGGTTGACAAACCTTTTATTATTTTGCTGCTTCTCCCCCCTCGTCCCCTCGTCCCCCCCACTCTTCTCCTACCTTTCCTGTTGCTCAGAGTAATGGCTGATTCACAGTTTGACGCTCGGCCATCGTTACGTATCGTATCGTCCTATCGTAACATATCGTCGTATTGTGAACCAGCAACGTCATGACAATACGATACGATAGGACGTTACAATACGTAACGATGGAATAGGATCTGGTTCTATTCTAGCGTCAAGCGTCGAGCATCCGACCAATCAGAATGCTGGCAAGTGGGAGGGTCACGTGAAGAACTTTGTACCTTCACCAGAATTTACCAGTATGAATGAGGAGAACTAGATGAACTAGAAGAACTATCACAGCTAGAACTACTAGATGAACTAGAAGAGGAAGAACTGCCGTCCTCGCGATTGGCCAACAACTACTATCACGTGAGCACCTTGTCAAAACCAGCAAAACTCGCCAAAACTCGCCAATCGAACGCTATATTGTGAACCAGAAACAATACGATACAATAGAACGATACGATACAATAGAACGATATGATATAATAGAACGATACGATAGGACGATACGTAACGATGGCTGAGCGTCAAACTGTGAATCAGCCTTAACACGAGCATATGTGGGTGCTTGAGGCGTGACTTCAGTACAGATGGTGGCAGAATTCACTTTGATGTTTGTGCCTATTCAAGTACTAATTGGATATAAATTGTAGCAGACCAGGAGCCTTTTTAAGAAAAATCACTAGAACGTTTTTTCATTGCTTCTTTTGTAGTGCTTTAGCGTCTTAGATACACTAGGCGACGACCCAGGTACACATCCCACGCATCCAGATGTACATACACACCACGTACATGCATGTGTGTTGAGGTTCATCTGTTGTGGAAGACATACGTACAAATGAACACCCATACTCCACACATGCACACACACTCCACACATGCACACACACTCCACACATGCACACACTCCACACATGCACACATACACTCCACACATGCACACACACACACTCCACACATGCGCACACACACACTCCACACCGGCACAAGCACTCCACACATGCCCACATGTGCTCTCTCCACATGTGGACGCGTACCTCCTCTCTCATACATACCTAGACTTGCCTTGCACATACACGCAGTCACTGACCACCCACACATACCCCACTCACACACAGAATCAGCGACCTGGGTAAATCCATCAAGAAGGCGGCACCTATGATCACAGAGAAGTTCCAGCTCGGGGTGGAGGCCCAGTTTGCTCGTATGCTGTTTGCAGTTGTGGTACTCTTCTACATCAGCTGGACTACCATTGTGGTGAGAAGGGGTGTGGCAAGCAGGGTCACAGTGAGAAGGGTGTGACAAGAAGGGTCACAGTATGAAGTGTATGGCAAGAAAGGTCACAGTGTGAAGGGTGTGGCAAGAAGGGTCACAGTGTGAAGGGTGTGGCAAGAAGGGTCACAGTCAGAAGGGTGTGGCAAGAAGGGTCACACTGTGAAGGGTGTGGCAAGAAGGGTCACAGTGTGAAGGGTGTGACAAGAAGGGTCACAGTGTGAAGGGTGTGACAAGAAGGGTCACAGTGTGAAGGGTGTGGCAAGAAGGGTCACAGTGTGAAGGGTGTGACAAGAAGGGTCACAGTGAGAAGGGTGTGACAAGAAGGGTCACAGTATGAAGGGTGTGGCAAGAAGGGTCACAGTGTGAAGGTGTGACAAGAAGGGTCACAGTGTAAGAATGGTCGCTGTGAGAAGGGTGTGACAAGAAAGGTCACTGTGTGAAGGGTGTGGCAAGAAGGGTCACAGTGTGAAGGGTGTGGCAAGAATGGTCGCTGTGAGAAAGGTGTGTGGCAAGCATGGTCAAGGTGAGAAGGGGCAAAGGAGTCTAGCTAACCATGTGTAGTTTGTTTAACATCAACTTCAAACACTTAAGGAACCGTAACAAAACGTGTGGTTACCACTTTATAGCTCCATAGGTTGTGCAAACTTCATGGTATGGACAAGCTCTCTCTGTGCTCTCTTTTGATGGTATGGACGGGTCTCTCTGTGTGCTCTCTTTTGATACTAAAACATTTTTCATCAGTATAACTGTAGCCAAGTTACTGGAGCTAAAGTGGAGGTACCTCAAAACCTGAATGCATGATCCTGGAACACATTTTTCTCCAGATTGCGAAGTGCTAGAGAGCTGAAATTAGCACCAGTGGTTAAAGGAAGCCCTACTCTATACAATGACTTGTTTCATTAGGTGCTAAAACATAAGTACGTGGTCAAGCACTGGTTGGATTCTTTTTCCAACCGTGCGCTTGACCACGCACACTGTATCCAGCCTGTGGCACTCAGAGACAGCGTCTCTCCCTCCCTGCACACTGTATCCAGCCTGTGGCACTCAGAGACAGCGTCTCTTCCTCGCTGCACACTGTATCCAGCCTGTGGCACTCAGAGACAGCGTCTCTCCCTCCCTGCACACTGTATCCAGCCTGTAGCACTCAGAGACAGCGTCTCCCCTCCTCCCTGCACACTGTATCCAGCCATTATACAACCTTGAGCATATGGTTTTGGCAAACCTTGTCAAGAAACAACCGCACCCATAGTATATGGGAAGACAGGCGATCACTGAAGTCACATATACTAATTACACCCAGCAGCTCCAATGTGAAGGCACTTTATTTTGAAATCTCACAGCATACCTATGGAGAGATTTAACCCGGTTTTCTCAGTTAGAATCCAATCCGTGAAAGAGCAGCATACTACCCGATCCACAAATGTTTTCCAGTCATTCACCCACAACATTTTCTAGATGTGGTGGGTGGAAACATTGGTCACCAGTCGTAAGGATGGTGTAGGGTGTGGCTAGTACGAACAAACATCGGTTGTCTTATTTACTCAACACACTCCAAGTAGCTACAGACTGTGTCTGTTGAGGAGGTTGCAGAGATGCAAGCAAGAGAGCAGAATGAACTAGGCTGCATGGCCAGTAGCTGAGAGAGAGGTGATGACAAGAAGCAGACCGAAGACACAAACCCTATAAAGGAGCACCAACACAGACTGGCAGGAAATTGTGGACGTGGTGTTTGCCTGTGAGGGTTGAAGTTGTGGATTCCTTGGCAGGCTTGGCAAGGTGCTTCACATCACAGAATGCTTTCTTTCATTTCTTCGAGTTGGATACCTTGGACTTGGCAGGCTTGGCAAGGTGCTTGCTTTCATTTCTTCATCGTGACAAACTGACCTCCTGTGCTGTAATGAATGCACTTGCTAGCTGTTGTGGGAGGGATTGCCATTCCAGCATCTTAACTTTATTTTTTTATTTAAAAAAGCTGTGTCTGACGTATGGTCTGAAGCAGCTGAGTAGAAAAGCATCAGCCACCATTGATGTTTCTGTAATGTATAAAGCATCAGCTATCACTGATGTTTCTCTAATTGGTCCAAATGCGTTTGTACTAATTGCATACAGCCATGCATGGCAGTACAAAACCTGCCGTTCACCCAACTATTACCGAAAAAAGACAAGACAAAAACAAAAGGTCACCAGCATGCTTTGTGATGACCCATATACGTCAGACCTAGTTACCAATGAATAGGCACTCATGAGAGAGCTTGCGGCACACGGTGTCTGGGAAAGCAAGATTTCAAGATCTTAAGAGGCGTTTGATCTTGTCTGCTCAATGCCAATTGAAACATAACATTTACTTTGAGGTGATTATCAAGCAAAGGGGTAACCCCTTACCTTCGAGTGTTTTGCTTTACAGACAGCCTAGAACCTGCATGGACTGTACGAGGGTGTGAATTGATTGAGGGTGCAGCCAATTCACTGAGCATGGGCACCAACTTAGTGAAAAGGAACGAGTGTCCTCGAGAACGAATTTGTTCTGATTGAGGCGGGCACCAGGTGTGGGCCTTAGCTTTTAGGGTGTGCCCTCAGTCACAGTTGACGAGACTATTGAGCAGTGAAGCTTATTAGCAGTTGTTGGAGCAAAATAGTGTGAAAAACAAAGCTACCTGAGCTAGTATTAGTTGGCTTATCAAGCAGTTAGAATAGTTATTCGTCCTCTATAAAAGCTTCATCCTGTAGTAGGTCCTCAAACTCTCCCTCGCTGACACTGGTGAAGGGATCATCTCCACTGTAATCAGTTATTGTTGAGGTCAACGGTCTCTGTAGTGATGGTCTCTGCATCATAGGACTTGTTCCTTGCAGACGCTGCTGTGATAGAAAGTTCCTCTGCCATGGCTGAACTGGAACTGAACATGAGACACAAGACCACACACGCACAGTATTTGCTTGTGTATTAATCATCAAATAAGGGTGGGGTATATGTGTGGGAACTATTCGAGCGAGCTAATTAACTTAAGGTGGGAGCTAGGGAGCAAACCACTTGAGGGCGCGAAATGGTCGAGGAAATATTGTATGTGGCATAATTTGTATCTATCGTCAACAATGGATTGAGGAGTTAACGATCTGCTAGGGCTGGGGACTAGCGATGTGCTAGTAGTCTTTACAATGACCTTCTCAATAATCAACAACAATGGATTGAGGAGTTGGCGATGTGCTAGTAGTCTTTACAATGACCTTCTCAATGATCACTAACAAAGTATTAAGGAGTTGGCGATGTGCTAGTAGTCTTTACAATGACCTTCTCAAAAACAATGGATTAAGGAGTTGACAATGTGCTAGTGTTTACAATGACCTTCTCAATGATCACTAACAAAGTATTAAGGAGTTGGCGATGTGCTAGTAGTCTTTACAATGACCTTCTCAAAAACAATGGATCAAGGAGTTGGCGATGTGCTAGTAGTCTTTACAATGACCTTCTCAATGATCACTAACAAAGTATTAAGGAGTTGGCAATGTGCTAGTGTTTACAATGACCTTCTCAGTAATCAACTTGAAATTTACTTCTTCAACATTTCAACTAAATGTCTCTTATCGGATTACTGATTAGAAGTTGTGCTTCCTGTAGCTAAGCAGTTCTAAGTATGCACAGATCTGGATGATTTGTCATGGTTATAAATTGGCAAGAACTCCATCTACCAAATTCTTCCTAAGGTATTAGAACTCTGTCCCATTTACCAAGTAGTCATCTTGTGCATGCATGCTAAAAATGTTTCATTTCACGAAGCTCACAGACAACCATACAAAAAGATTCCCTAATTCACCCAACCTATAGGATGGGAGTTGGTCCAGCAGGGCCAGGGTGCTCTTCGCCAGAGTATGGCTAGAGCAAGCCCTAGAGCACCTGGGACTTCTCTAGAGAATTGGCCCTGGACCTTACGATAAGTACGTAGTTCTATTGTCCCTTGACCTGTCAGGCCTAACCTTATTAATGGGCGAGCAATCTGTACCCATCTTTTATAGTTGAGGCCAGCTACTCAGTCCAATCCTATAATTAGCCAGGGATTTACCCTTACTGTAATTAGCCCTGACTCCACCCTTACTGTAATTAGCCCTGGCTCAACACTTGTGTAATTAGCCCTGACTCCACCTTTACTGTAATTAGCAATGGCTCTACCTTTATTGTAATTAGCCATGGCTCTTACCTTACTGTAATTAGCCATGGCTCTGCCCTTACTGTAATTAGCCATGGCTCCACACTTACCATTAGCCATGGCTCTGCCCTTACTGTAATTAGCCATGGCTCTACCCTTATTGTAATTAGCCATGGCTCTGCCATTACTGTAATTAGCCATGGCTCTGCCCTTACTGTAATTAGCCATGGCTCAACACTTACTGTAATTAGCCATTAGCCATGGCTCCGCCCTTACTGTAATTAGCCATGGCTCTGTCCTTACTGTAATTAGCCATGGCTTACTGTAATTAGCCAGTAGCCATGGCTCTACCTTATTGTAATTAGCCATGGCTCAACACTTACTGTAACTAGCCATGGCTCTACCCTTATTGTAATTAGCCCTGGCTCCAACACTTACTGTAATTAGCCATGACTCTGCCCTTACTGTAATTAGCCATGGCTCCACACTTACTGTAATTAGCCATGGCTCTACCCTTATTGTAATTAGCCATGGCTCAACACTTACTGTAATTAGCCATGGCTCTGCCCTTGCTGTAATTAGCCATGGCTCTACCCTTATTGTAATTAGCCATGGCTCAACACTCACTGTAATTAGCCATGGCTCCACACTTACTGTAATTAGCCATGGCTCTACCCTTATTGTAATTAGCCATGGCTCAACACTTACAATGGCTCAACACTTACTGAAATTAGCCATGGCTCCACCCTTATTGTAATTAGCCATGGCTCTACCATTATTGTAATTGACCATGGCTCCACACTTACTGTAATTAGCCACATGTGGCTCTGCCCTTACTGTAATTAGCCATGGCTCAACACTTACAATGGCTCAACACTTACTGTAATTAGCCATGGCTCTACCCTTATTGTAATTAGCCATGGCTCAACACTCACTAGCCATGGCTCCACACTTACTGTAATTAGCCATGGCTCCACCCTTATTGTAATTAGCCATGGCTCAACACTTACTGTAATTAGCCATGGCTCTGCCCTTATTGTAATTAACCATGGCTCCACCCTTATTGTAATTAGTCATGGCCCCACCCTTATTGTAATTAGCCATGGCTCCACCCTTATTGTAATTAGTCATGGCTCCACCCTTATTGTAATTAGCCATGGCTCCACCCTTATTGTAATTAGCCATGGCTCCACCCTTATTGTAATTAGTCATGGCTCTGCCCTTATTGTAATTAGTCATGGCTCTACCCTTATTGTAATTAGTCATGGCTCAACACTTACTGTAATTAGCCATGGCCATTGTAATTAGCCATGGCTCTACCCTTATTGTAATTAGCCATGGCTCTACCCTTATTGTAATTAGTCATGGCTCTGCCCTTATTGTAATTAGTCATGGCTCTACCCTTATTGTAATTAGCCATGGCTCTACCCTTATATTGTAATTAGTCATGGCTCTACCCTTATTGTAATTAGCCATGGCTCTACCCTTGTTGTAATCAGCCATGGCTCCACCCTTGTTGTAATTAGCCATGGCTCCACCCTTATTGTAATTAGCCATGGCTCTACCCTTATTGTAATTAGTCATGGCTCTACCCTTATTGTAATTAGCCATGGCTCTACCCTTATTGTAATTAGCCATGGCTCTACCCTTATTGTAATTAGCCATGTTTCTACCCTTATTGTAATTAACCATGGCCCAACACTCACTGTAGCCATGGCTCTACCCTTATTGTAATTGGCCATGGCTCTACCCTTATTGTAATTGGCCATGGCTCCACACTTCCTGTAATTAGCCATGGCTCCACACTTACTGTAATTAGCCATGGCTCCACACTTACTGTAATTAGCCATGGCTCCACACTTACTGTAATTAGCCATGGCTCCACACCTACTGTAATTAGCCACGGCTCCACACTTACTGTAATTAGCCATGGCTCCACACTTACTGTAATTAGCCATGGCTCCACACTACTCATGGCTCCACACTTACTGTAATTAGCCCTGCCTCCACCCTTGCTGTAATTAGTTGGTGATGCAGCTGCTGGTGAACCACCCAAGAATAATAATTCACAACGGAACCAGTCAACCAGTCAAGAACAAATCATTAGCACTTGAAGTCACAAGATCCACACTGCATTCATGCCTGCACTGTATCACAAGGGGACTCCATCACTGCTCCATTGTTATATTGAACCCATGGCCCTGATAAATCCCTTTTTTTTTTTGCCCTGTACATAATTGGTAGGTCCCACAGCTCACAATAATCCCCATGATCCAATTACAGCTGTTGCTGTGAAATCTGGACAAGTCATGCCTGGGTACTAACTACACCAATCACTTCAAAGACCTCCACTATTTTAGATGGTGATAGTGAAAACTGAATCCCCTCCCCATATTTTAGTGCGAGGAAGTGTTGACATGATGGTGATTGTGCTGCTTAAAAATATATATTATAACTCATTTAGTAATTAATGTATCCCATTTGGAGTTCAAAGTATACATGTGTGTATGTGTACAGGAATACCTGGGTAGATAATAGAGGTAGTTAGTTACCCCAGTAGTTCCACTAATTAAGTTTAAATGCTCAGTTGGGAATGGTTCCAAGAACACTAAGGAACTCTTCATGAAACTCCTCTAGCAAGCTACATTCTCTAATAGGAACCCTGCTTACAAGTTATGTCAGTCCAATCTACTTGTGATTGCTCTGGAAGCTCTTCTTTCCGAGGAAGGCTGCACTCTGAACCCCTTCACCTTTGAGAGAGGAAGTACACCTGGGGGGAGATTTAGGAATTTCGTGTTGTGTGATGTGTCCTTTATGGACATTTATTTTGACTTCTGCTCTACAAACCTCCTGCTGATAAGCAGAAGTTGTTTACACAAATAGAAGTGTTGATCAGTTTGTTCGACTTCCCTAAAGTGCCTCAAATGGTTGGCAGCACCACTTCAAAGCTTATTTGTTTGGCCACAGCAAACACTCCAAAAGGTCACTAAAGAAACCATCTCTCATCGGGAAGGAAGAGGTGGGGCTGGGAGGAGACTGTGACCCTTGGATGTATGGAAGAAGGTGTACTTATCTCAGAGTTGTCCCAGAAGGATTAATTAGGTTATAGATTTTGGTCACACCTTCAGAGTACTCGCTGTATATGTTAAAGAAGAAATGCTTTTATATATACGGATAATGGACTTGTCAAAAGTTAGAGAAGCAAGAGTTTACCTATGCAGGCCACACCTATTTTGATAATCATTTGTGAATTGGCACCAGGTCCACATTGATTTATAATATTACTTACTCGGTGCAATGATAGTGTGGTTCAGTATTCACAACCACGATCATTCACCTCTGAATATTTCATCAACCTGCCCCTCCCCCACCTTCCTTTTTCCTTCTTTACAGACCTTCCCTCTTGACACTTTCCTTCTTGACACATCTTCCTTTTTGACACATCTTCCTTCTCGATACCTTCCTTCTTGACACCTTCCTTCATAACACCTTCCTTCATGACCCACCTTCATTGTCACATTCCTTCTTGACACCTTCCTTCTTGACACCTTCCTTCTTGACCACCTTCCTTCTTAACACCTTCCTCCTTTGACACTTCCTTCTTTGGCACACCTTCCTTCTTGACACACCTTCCTTCTTAACACCTTCCTCCTTTGGCACTTCCTTCT
This sequence comes from Cladorhizidae sp. MBARI D1340-BT2, assembly GCA_028752905.1. NCBI lineage: Eukaryota > Metazoa > Porifera > Demospongiae > Poecilosclerida > Cladorhizidae > Cladorhizidae sp. MBARI D1340-BT2. The sequence continues at coordinate 36,223,028 of JAQNBH010000008.1, forward strand.
TTGTCACACCTTCCTTCTTGACACATCTTCCTTCTTGACACACCTTCCTTCTTGACACACCTTCCTTGACACACCTTCCTTGACACACCTTCCTTGACACACTTTCTCGACACTTCCTTCTTTGTCACACCTTCCTTCTTGACACACCTTCCTTGACACACCTTCCTCCTTTGTCACACCTTCCTTCTTGACACACCTTCCTTCTTAACACCTTCTTCCTTCGACACTTCCTTCTTTGTCACACCTTCCTTCTTGACACACCTTCCTTGACACACCTTCCTCCTTAACACCTTCCTCCTTTGACACACCTTCCTCCTTTGTCACACCTTCCTTCTTGACACACCTTCCTTCTTGACACACCTTCCTTGACACACTTTCCTTGACACACTTTCCTTCTTAACATCTTCCTTCTTGCTGCATCTTATTTCGAGACTTTCTTCCTTCTAATTAATCTTGTCCTACCTTGCCACATTATCTTGCTACACCGTCCTTCTAACCGCACCCTCCTTCGTGCCGCACCCTACTTGCTCTAGTGCATAACAGTGAAAGTGCAGACATGCACATTCATCTGGCAACTTATGTGATGACAGTTATCTGTGTTAAAATAGAGTCAAAACTAAGTTAACATTTTAGAAAAAAATCATGATCTGGTTTATGGTGGATAAATGTCTCCAGTAACTTTCTCCTCTGCAATGCTCAAGCTCTATTCCCCAGCCATGGGAATGCAGCTGTTCAGATACACATACAAATATGTTGCATGAATACTGTGCATTTGCAAAATGTGCTATGGCCATCTCCCTTGAAGGATTTGTTTGGTGCAATTCTAGGCAAGGATGCGTCTTTTTTTAATGTAAGGTGTGTAATTTATGCTGACGGTGTTACTCTGAGACTGTTTACGAAGGCTTGCTATGCCTGCAACATAGTACACTGGAAGGTTTGTAAGTGGCAAGCCATACACCCTCAAAGGATAATTAGCCACAAGCCACCGCTACCAGCTGGATATTGTGCACCTAGTGCAAGGGATTGTGGTTGTGCAAGTTAACAACAGGCTGTGGTTATGTAGGTATGATGTAATGCTGTTGAGGTTGTGGTGTGTAGGTGTGATGTAATGTTGGTGAGGTCTAAGTGTATGACACCATGTTGAAGTCTGCAGTATCTCATGTGGCAAGTTTCCTGCATATTATCCCATTTATAGTATCAGGTGATGGCTCATCGGACCTTACGAGGGTATGCCTCGCCCTGTATCCACAAACTCTGGCATCCTTCATATTTCTTAATAAAACAAATACATAATAGGTCTCAACACCAGATTTTGTATACAGGACATGCTTAGTATAAAGACAAAAGTCCCCTCAGCGAACTCCCAGTGGACATCGTGTAGATACAATGAATTTCTCGATAATCATTTTTAAATTTACTCACTCCATGTATCAGCTAGAGCATCTAGCCTTCATCAGGATGGTGGTGAAGGCTAGAGCATCTAGCCTTCATCAGGAATAGTGGTGAAGGCTAGAGCATCTAGCCTTCATCGGAATAATGGTGAAGGCTAGAGCAGATAGCCTTCATCAGGAATAATGGTGAAGGCTAGAGCATCTAGCCTTCATCAGGAATAGTGGTGAAGGCTAGATAGAGCACCTAATGGTGAAGGCTAGCGCATCTAATGGTGAAGGCTAGAGCATCTGATCAGGAATAGTGGTCAAGGCTAGAGCCTTCATCAGGAATAGTGGTGAAGGCTAGAGCATCTATTCATCAGGAATAATGGTGAAGGCTAGAGCATCTAGCCTTCATCAGGAATAGTGGTGAAGGCTAGAGCATCTATTCATCAGGAATAGTGGTGAAGGCTAGAGCATCTATTCATCAGGAATAATGGTGAAGGCTAGAGCATCTATTCATCAGGAATAATGGTGAAGGCTAGAGCATCTAGCTGCATCTAGCCGAAACGTCGAGTGAGCAAATTTAAAGTTGATTAACTGAGAAAGTCCTTGTATTTAGAAATGTTTTATATACAATTGTATCGATTGGACGCCGACTTTATTTGTGATTTGTTGACTTTGTTTGTGATTCGTTGAAGTAATAATATAATTTTGATAAACTTCTCGAACTGTTCAGAATGGAAATGCAATAAGCTGCAGTTGGTATAAGAATCAGCTCCATTGAAGTAAGCAAACAGAAGCTATATGCGCAGCGCTGTCTCTACATTTCTACAACAAAACTTACAGCAAAGAAATCCGTCCAGGAGCTTCTTCTTGCTAAAAATGAAGTAACTCAGAATGATTCCTGGTAAGCATAGGTGCGTGTACTGAGAGCTTTCATGAAGGCAGTTGCGATCGTCGGCCATTATTATTTTTTTGCTCACTCATTCCGTCCAACCGGAAGTGAAGTTCTAAGTATTTAAAATCAATTGATAGATTTTTTTCTCCGACGATGTCTGAGTTTGCACTATATGGCGTTTAATCGGTTAATTTTAATCGGTTAATAATGTGTTAAAAGGAAACTAGATTGTACCCATGTAGACCACAACCAGATGACCCTTTACCATTTAAAATCATAATTGACTGCTTATTTTTAATATTTGTATACGTGATTGTGGATGGTAAATGACCGCGTAACTGGTTGTGGTCTACATGGGTTGAATCTTGTCTTCTTCCTCCTCCTTACAGGTCAGTCCAAAGTCGTTTTTGTTCTAGTTCAAGTAGTTTCTTTGTTTCTGGTTGAGTGGTAGGATTAACAAGTCAGAGCTTCAGGGTCTCCATGGCTTTTAAACAAATTTTTTATTGTCGCACACTTACTCATGGCAGTACATGCCATATCTTGTTGCTATTGTTGACTGCACCCATGTAGGGGCAGCTACAGTCTCCTTCAACAACTTGGTAATAGTTGCACAGAACTCCACCAACCCAACAACAGATGTTTTGGTAGAGGATCATTTGGTAGAGGCTATAGCCTCCTTTGTCTTGCTAACAGTTTCCCAGGAACAAGAACTCCACAAACCAAACAGCTGAACTGAGCGTGGGTCGTTTTATTCTGCTTATAATAATAATAACAGAGGTGTGGTCGTTACTCAATTCTGATGATAAACCAGAATATGAGCTAGCTATATTACATCATTGACAACCACCACTACCCAAGACTTTTTACTGCAATCAAGAAATGGGGAGTCGTGGACGTGCATTGGAAGATATGGAGTCTCCTGGTACTCAAGGTTGTTGTGAATGGATGCATTGCATCGCATGCAATGCAAGTTATGCTATTGGATAGCCAGAGATTGGAACCAGAGATAGGAACCAGAGATAGGAACCAGAGATAGGAACCAGAGATAGGAACCAGAGATAGGAACCAGAGATAGGAACCAGAGTTAGGAACCAGAGATAGGAACCAGAGATAGGAACCAGAGATAGGAACCAGAGATAGGAACCAGAGATAGGAACCAGAGATAGGAACCAGAGATAGGAACCAGAGTTAGGAACCAGAGATAGGAACCAGAGATAGGAACCAGAGATAGATAGGAACCAGAGATAGATAGGAACCAGAGATAGGAACCAGAGATAGGAACCAGAGATAGGAACCAGAGATAGACCTGTGACAATGAATTTCAAGAGTTTTTAATTAAAACACTTCTGTATTTAAATTTGTTTTTGTGCTATGTGAGAAAAGGGTTCAAAGTACGTGTGGTGGTGTTTTCCTGAGCTAATATTCACTATTTAGGCAACTAAAGGCATGTCCGCATTGGGACCACTATTGACCTAGATCTGATCTTGATAAGTTGGATCTAGATCTGATCTGGATAAATCCTGTCCGCACTGCAAAAATGAACAACCACAATTAAAAGCATTTAAAAGCATTTTACACCTCCAAGCAGCTGCGTGTCACATGTCATGACAGCTGGTATAGCTGCTGCTAGTGTACTTGTACTTGAAGATGGATATGTCCTGGCTCTGTGTGTTCTTTCTATATTATATCACCACTGTGCTTCCCTCACTATTTGCAGGTACATGATGCACGTGTTTTTGCTAATTCGGCATTTTATAGAAATGCATGCAATGGGTCTTTGTTTCCCAACTGGACAAAACTCTTCAATGACGTTGAAGTGCCACTTGTTGTTCTGGGTGATCCAGCATATCCACTTCTACCATGGCTGATGAAACCCTACTTGGAGACATCCAGTACACCAGAAGAACTGAACTTTAATTATAGGCAAAGCAGGGCAAGGATGGTGGTGGAGAATGCTTTTGGTCGGTTAAAGGGCCGATGGCGATGTCTACTGAAGAGAATAGACTCGAACTTGGCCAATGTACCAAGCATTGTTAGTTCATGCATAGTATTGCACGTGTGTGAGATCTATGGTGATCATTGTCAAGATAACTGGCTCAATTGGGAAGGCAGTGCAAGTGGAAGTGTATCAACCATAGCAGCAAGCAGTGGCACAGCTACAGCCATCAGAGACAAACTGTACTAACAATTAGCAGATCAGAATGGTTTATCATAGTATATAAATAAAATTGAATAACACAATAATAAGCTATGGTGAAGGTGAATAGTGGTGAGGGAAGTTAGGAGATGAAAAATATGTTGGTGGTGGTGGAGATGGGAAAGGTGCAAGGGGAAAGGGTGGGCGGGGGGGAAGAGAAGTGTGGAAACTATTAGGAGGGTACGTGGATGGTGGAGGATAATACTGCTGAACATGGTCATCATGCGTTCCTCGTGCTTCTCTTCCCTTTCCCTCCTCTTCGCCTCTAGTGCTAGCTCCTTCGCTTGCAGTTCTGCTTCCCTCTCTGCAGCACGCTCCTCCCTCTCAGCTGCACGCTCCTCTGCCGGTTGGAAGATTGCAGCAAGCTCCCTCAGCCCACTGTCTTCATGCCGGCGTTTTTGTCCTACCGGTTTAAAAGGAATAGTTAACACTGTATTGTACAAACTTCTAAATACAAACCTTTCTTTCGAGCCGTCACTGCCTCTCTTCTGTGCTGAGAACTCGAGGTACCTAATAAATTAAATTCATCATTAATATTGTAAAACAGCGAGCAAAACCCAAAAGCTTATAGCTAAACCAGCCAGCCAGCAAAACCCAAAAGCTTAAAATGCTTATAGATATACGGTCAAAACCAAAAAGCTTACCTTCCTATACCTCTGGGTGAGGTTCTTTACTTTCGTTTTACATTGTTGCCACGTCCGCTCGTGTCCCAGGTCTATCATGGCTTGGGCAATACGCTGGTACACCGACCTGTTCCTGGCCACGCCATCTAACTGAGCCTGAACATCCTCATCCTCCCAGATTCCTACCAAAGCCTTCGTCTCCTCCAAGTCCTTCATCTCCTCCAAGCTGCCGAAACTCTTTCGTATCGCTAGCCGCGTTTTTGTCACGTGAGAATGCCACACCCACCATATATTTCACTCGGATAGGACCTTATAGCGATCGGATCTACCTACCCCGGGTGGACCAGTCGGATCGCGATCGGATCGTACCCGGAAAAATGTGAGTGCAGTGCGGACAGGATTTATATCGATCGGATGTAGATCGTTGGTATAGTGCGGACAGGCCTTAAGAACTTAAGAAGCTCCCACTGTGAGTTTTAGCTGCTTTTAGCTGAGAATGAGCTTGGGTTTTGGGGGGGTGGGGGGGGATTACCGATTTGAAATAGCAGTCAAACCAATATTGTGAGTACTACTGCACTCCCTGATATGTATTTATGGTTTGTGGGGTTCATTCAAACAACTGGTTATGACACATCCTGGTTATGACACATCCTGGTTATGACACATCCTGGTTATGACACATCCTGGTTACAACACATCCTGACACATCCTGGCTATGACACATCCTAGTTACATCACGTCCTGCTTGCATTCCTTCAAATTATGAACCTCCTAAACTGTTACTCTCATGATGGATGTTCTTCTCCCTCCTCTCCTCCCCCCCCCCCAACCCTTCTACTCTGCAGGTAATAATCGTCTTATCTCAGATCCAGAGATCCCAAAATGCCTGGGAGAGCGCTCTCTTCTGGGGGATCAGGCTCTCCATCATCAGCACGGCCATTAATCCTCTCCTGTATGGCCTTCTAGCTCGACAGTACCGGCTGGCTTTTTGGTATGTTCTCAGGCTGTTCCTGAGCAAGTGTTGCTACTGTGTCTCCCCTCCACTCAAGGATGTATTTGGTAAGTCCTAACTGGTATGTGTATTAAATATATCTTGAGTCAGACTGGAATATGGCGAGTTATTTCATGAGCAGGCACCCGCTTCACCAGCCGAAGGCGAGAGAAAACATGTCTTGCGAGTTAAATGACCAGCCATAATCCACAATGAGTCTCTTATTCCTTACTTGGATATACTCATAATAATTAAAGTGCGTCCACCTAATATTAATAGAATATCCCTTTTACTCTCATAAAATTTGTGAAGTCGCAGATCACTTCCTATACAACTGCTTTAAATGTCATAAAAAATTGAGGTAAATTGTACCCAGGCATGCTTACATTTCCTTATAAGGAAGGAATAGTTACACATGTACAAAAATACGATTGCTAACCCACTCACACACATCTGCACGATTACATCTAGCATCTGCAGAATTCCAATTAAGCACTTTCTGACTTTCTGTGTGAGTACATGCAGCTGTTTAATTAATAGTCTTGAATCTGGCTCTCTGTTTTTGACCTTCGTGACCACTGAGCTGCAAGCATACACATCTAACCTTCACTCGAAAGCTGGACTTTATCGAGCTTCCTTCAGACAAGGATTACAGACTAGCTACATGAAGATTTTTTTTGTTTTAAAAGCTGCACTCCTGATGATAGAATAACCTCGATATTGACGTAGATTTAGCTGGTTCCAAGGGTATAGTATTAACAAGGACCTGACTATATATTCACATAACGGTCAGTCGGTCGGTCTGGATTGACACCATCTATAGCACACGTTTAAGTCACTTCCAGTTGTCTTGAGAGCATTTGTAGCTCTATTGGTGTCAATAAGTTGCTTAACTGCTTCCCATCTGCTTCTGCTGTCTTGGAAGAAGTTGCCATAACTCTTGGAAAGTGATAGTTAATGATACGCACATGCGCAGTAGAGCGTTAGATAATTAGAGTGGAATATGTGAGAATATCTAACGCCTTACCTATAGGAAAAACTACATTAAATGTATCGACGCACATAGAATATACTGTAATCTCTGGTTGTTTAGCGCCCCGCCTCTAACACCAACCTGCAAGAAATAGGCGCTTAACTGAGAATAGGTGCTTACTAAACACTATTGCCACACTCACAGAAAAATTATAAACTAATACTTTACATAATTTTTTGGGGGACGTAAGATTCAATCTCACGAGCTAGTTTAAGAAGGAGCTAATCTCTCGAACTAAACTAAGAAGGACCTAGTCTCTCTTGAGGCAGGGGACGAAAGAGCAAGTCTCTCTCTCTCAAGGAGAACTAAGAAGGACCTCGAGATGGCCTTTGAAGTATACTTTGCATTTAACTTTATTCCTCGGAAGTATGTTCATTTACAGAACTATTTGGACCTCCTTCATGGCGAAAAGCTCCTTTTAGATGAAGATGAGAACAATTCTTGAGACAAGCTCGCTATTGGCATTCTTCACATACCAGAAGTACAATAGTTTCAAGGGTATGTCAAAAAGGTTTTTTGAAATTCATGGACCACAGAGGAGTTAGCTGCGCTACTAAAGACTGGGACAGGGCTAGAAGCAGCAAGAAGCTCATCGGAAAATTACGGACATCTCGAGACAATTGAAGCTAATAATAAACGTGCTCATGCCAGTAAAATTGCTGCCTCAATATTTTGCTGAAATACGTTGCCTAGGTGGTGCAGCGAGTAATATACATGCGCAGAATTGGTGCTTTTTCGACGACTTCGATATCAGCGCTTCACAACTTCGATATCAGCGCTTCACAACGAGATACTGTAATGGCGTCTAACAAAGACTGTAACAACGATGAAATGACAATGAAATGGGCGATTTTAACAACTCTATGCACGCTAAATATCGAGAGGCTTAACAACATTGTGTATATATATATAAGTACCGTAACGCTGGTTGTTAAATGCGCTTATAATAACAGAGATTGGTATGACAACCACCTCGTAACATGCGTCCAACTACATGCACCTATCAAATGTACTCATGAACATGTGAGCAGAGCATGCAAAACTTGTTTAGTAACTTCAGAGGTGCGTAGTGCTATAAATGGGCTCTCATGCCATAGCAGTTTTTAAGAGACTACAATCTAGAAAGTGCTGTTTGAGGTCATCATGTTTATAAGGCAGTCTGGAGGGGAGAAAAGCTATGTGAAGGAAATGTTTTTGATAGACATGACGTTGGCTTCTTGCTTGAAATATCGCTGCCATTTCAGAACACTTTCACTGCCTGGCCTACCAACAGCTTGCTTCTGTGTTCCTTAGCAGTGAGATGAGCGTGCAAAAAAATTGTTGCCAGGGTCACAGGTTCGATGAAGAGCGACTCCTAATAACGAGTGCCAAATATAAAAAAAGATATCAAAGGGAGAGCAAGAATTGAAATGAGAAAGATCAAAGCGTGCTGTGAAAACCGATGAACTGGGAGAGCTAGGCTGTGAAAAACCCTTTTTGCCTCAGGCGTGTGTGCGTAAGTATTGCGTATGTTACCACTAGGAGAAATAAACTTTGGTTTCCACTCATCTATACATTGCCATGCTCCTTCGCCCGACACCCTGTGGTTGAACATTGCCAGTACTATACTACTACTACTACTACTACTACTACTACTACTACTACTACTACTACTATATTACTACTACACTACCACACTACTATTACTACTACTATTAATACTTTTTAAGCAAAGCAAAAACATTGTTATAGACACTACAAGAGTCCAGCTATAGCCTTACTTTTACTACTACTACTACTACTACTGCTAATATTACTACTACTACTACTATACTACTACTATACTACTACTACTACTGCTAATATTAATACTACTACTATACTACTACTACTACTACTACTACTACTACTACTAGACTTTGCTCTTCTCCATGCTCATAATATAAACATGTCTTTGAGGCAGCTTGAGGGTGCGTGCGTGAGGTGCCTCTGAAAGGAAACCACACACTAAGCTGGTGCTCCTCACCCGAGCTGGTCCATCCTTGTCCCCCAGTCCTAATCCTCACTGGCCCATCCTTATCCCCCAGTCCTAATCCTCACTGGCCCATCCTTATCCCCCAGTCCTAATCCTCACTGGCCCATCCTTGTCCCCCAGTCCTAATCCTCACTGGCCCATCCTTATCCCCCAGTTCTAATCCTCACTGGTCTATCCTTGTCCCCCAGTCCTAATCCTCACTGGCCCCCCCAGTCCTAATCCTCACTGGCCCATCCTTGTCCCCCAGTCCTAATCCTCACTGGCCCATCCTTATCCCCCAGTCCTAATCCTCACTGGCCCATCCTTGTCCCCCAGTCCTAATCCTCACTGGCCCATCCTTATCCCCCAGTCCTAATCCTCACTGGCCCATCCTTATCCCCCAGTCCTAATCCTCACTGGTCCATCCTTGTCCCCCAGTCCTAATCCTCACTGGCCCATCCTTATCCCCCAGTCCTAATCCTCACTGGCCCATCCTTATCCCCCAGTCCTAATCCTCACTGGTCCATCCTTGTCCCCCAGTCCTAATCCTCACTGGTCCCCCAGTCCTAATCCTCACTGGCCCATCCTTATCCCCCAGTCCTAATCCTCACTGGCCCATCCTTGCCCCCAGTCCTAATTCTCACTGGCCCATCCTTGTCCCCCAGTCCTAATCCTCACTGGCCCATCCTTGTCCCCCAGTCCTAATCCTCACTGGCCCATCCTTGCCCCCAGTCCTAATCCTCACTGGCCCATCCTTATCTCCCAGTCCTAATCCTCACTGGCCCATCCTTGCCCCCAGTCCTAATCCTCACTGGCCCATCCTTTTCCCCCAGTCCTAATCCTCACTGGCCCATCCTTGCCCCCAGTCCTAATCCTGACTGGCCCATCCTTGCCCCCAGTCCTAATCCTCACTGGTCCATCCTTGTCCCCCAGTCCTAATCCTCACTGGCCCATCCTTATCCCCCAGTCCTAATCCTCACTGGCCCATCCTTGCCCCCAGTCCTAATCCTCACTGGCCCATCCTTGTCCCCCAGTCCTAATCCTCACTGGCCCATCCTTATCCCCCAGTCCTAATCCTCACTGGCCCATCCTTGCCCCCAGTCCTAATCCTCACTGGCCCATCCTTATCCCCCAGTCCTAATCCTCACTGGCCCATCCTTGCCCCCAGTCCTAATCCTCACTGGCCCATCCTTGCCCCCCAGTCCTAATCCTCACTGGCCCATCCTTGTCCCCCAGTCCTAATCAGAGCTGGCTCATCCTTATCCCCCAGTCCTAATCCTCACTGGCCCATCCTAGTCCCTCAGCCATAATCCTCACTTCCTTACTACCTTGGTTGTGGTCCAAGTTCAACACTCTGCCTTCAAATTCCTTCTGACAGAAATCTGCTTCTGGTGGAAGGTGAAAGTCAATAACTCTTGTCATCTGGTCTTGCACATCCAAGATCTTTCTTTCTGTTTTGGCATGTCTGCAGGCATGTTAATCCCTCCTCCCACAAGTACGGACGAGATTTACTAGTGGCAAATGAAACATGAGAACATACATGGAACAGACATGGGTATATTACGCTGGGAGAGTGTTTCTGCCCTTTAAGGGTTAGCTCATGTAGGATAGGTACAAGCCACCTGTGGTTCTTTGAGGTAAGCTGCTAGCGTACTGCAACCCTAACGCTGCATAGCTTTTAGGTTCATTCCAACTGTAGTTGTGCCTGCTTGAAACGGACCATTTGCTGGCTGGCTTGTTCACTCACCATCTTCATTTGTAATGTGTGTACACAACTGTCTGTAACGCCCCACCCCCTCCCCTATTCCTCTATGAGCTCTGGTTTTGTGAAGGTGGGTGTGTACCTCAGCATACATGTATGTATACATTTGTCTCCAGAAAGCCATATTTGGATTGTTATGTCAGATATCCATTGCTGGGTTTCTGGTTCAGGTGTTTCCTCCTATCCCCTTGGTGAGTGATGGAATGGGCGTGTTGGGACAATGTGGTCTGTGGACCTCAGTCACATAGCGTGTTCTCTGATAGCTTCCATCCTGATGAAGGCTAGAGCCTCTAGCCGAAACGTTGATTATCAAAAAAGTCATTGTATCTACTGTCAACTGAAAGTTCGTTGAGAGCTTCCATTTTGCCATGTTCGAAGCTAATCTCCCAACTGCTGTACGGATATGATTCAACTTCATCCAAGTTGCATGTGGGAGATATGATCATAAGTTACAGGAAATGATTCCCAATGGATCTCAGCTGCAAGCTCTAGGATGATGATGAAGTTCTCTAGAATGGTGCCCACTGACTCCATAGCCTAGTCCTGCAAGCTCTAGGATGATGATGAAGTTTTATAGAATGGCGATCTTCAGCTGACTCCATAGCCATGCCTGCAAGCTCTAGGATGATGATGAAGTTCTCTAGAATGGCGATCTTCAGCTGACTCCATAGCCAAGTCCTGCAAGCTCTTGGATGATGATGAAGTTCTCGAGAATGGCGATCTTCAGCTGACTCCATAGCCTAATCCTTCAAGCTCTAGAATGATGGTTCTCTAGAATGATGATCTTCTCCTGCAAGCTCTAGGATGATGATGAAGTTCTCTAGAATGGCGATCTTCAGCTGACTCCATAGCCTAGTCCTGCAAGCTATAGGATGATGATGAAGTTGTCTAGAATGGCGATCTTCAGCTGACTCCATAGCCTAGTCCTGCAAGCTCTAGGATGATGATGAAGTTCTCTAGAATGGCGATCTTCAGCTGACTCCATAGCCTAGTCCTGCAAGCTCTAGGATGATGATGCTGACTCCATAAAAATTGATTATCTTTAGTTCTTCATCAGGTGAATGTAAAAATTAACACAATGTGACGCATTTATGCTCACTGGTAATGCGTTTAACATGCCATGAACGTGATCCATGACCTGTCTGAGTGCTCTAGAAGCACGGTATAGCAGATAATGATGGGAGTGGTTTGATGGGCATACTCTTGAGAATCGAGAGAGACCCAGCTATCGGGTAGCCAGCCCATCATCTCGATTGAACTGATCCTTAGGTGTAAGATGGACGTGCAGTGCCTCCTTCACAAGCAGTTCCCTCCATTTGCCGGCTCTATCAATCGACGAGGTCTCTTCCCACAAGATGGTGGTGGTGTCCACACATGCTCAGACTTTCATAGTTCTCCCTTCCTGCGTGCATTCTTATGCCCCTTGATCCAAATCTCCAACCTCCTCCTTGTTGCACCAAAGTATGCTTTCCCACAGCTGCAGGGAACTCGATACACAACCGATAAGTTCATGGAAGAGACTTTGCTGACAGAGGAGCCGGCAAATGGAGGGAACTGCTTGTGAAGGAGGCAGTGCACATCCATTTTATACCTAAAGATCAACACTTAATTCAATCGAGATGCTGGGCTGGAGCCATCCAATTGCTTGACTCTCACAACCATCAACCCATGCCATCACTATCTTCCTGATGCATTACTAGGTCATGAATCAATGTTATGTGAAACGCATTGCTAGCGAGCACAAATGTGTTGCCAGCGAGCTAAATGTGTTGCCAGCGAGCATAAATGTGTTGCCAGCGAGCACAAATGTGTTGCCAGCGAGCACAAATGTGTTGCCAGCGAGCACAAATTATGTGTTCCTAGCGAGCACAAATGTGTTCCCAGCGAGCACAAATGTGTTCTCAGCGAGCAAAAATGTGTTCCCAGCGAGCACAAATGTGTTGCCAGCGAGCACAAATGTGTTGCCAGTGAGCACAAATGTGTTGCCAGCGAGCACAAATGTGTTGCCAGCGAGCACAAATGTGTTGCCAGCGAGCACAAATGTGTTGCCAGCGAGCACAAATGTGTTGCCAGCGAGCACAAATGTGTTGCCAGCGAGCACAAATGTGTTGCCAGCGAGCACAAATGTGTTGCCAGCGAGCACAAATGTGTTGCGTTGTGTGAAGCAGTTCAGCGTTAAAAAAAATCTTTAAAAACCCAATATATGGTATAAAAAAATCTTCAGGCCGATGGCCTTCTCTTCATGCCCTGAGTGTGGAGCTGGGCACTGCTATTGGAAGTTGAACTGGAGAGAGGACCAGGCAGAGAATGGAGTTGTAATTCTGCTTTAGCTTCAAGATGAACACTTGTATGTCTAGTATGAACAAGAAAGAGAAGTATAACAGATATGATGGATAATAGCTGTACAATGCACAGGTGTTATGGGTGCAACTTACAACACAAGCTTACCAAGCAACAAGGAAAAGGAAAAAAAAGACTCGTGGCTTTGAATGCTATAATATGATCATCAATAATGTAACATCCAAAACATTCTTACCAGAATCAGAGCTGACAGTTTCTCTAATGCCCATGCAGTTTAGGATCCATCTTCTATGTCCTATGATGGTAGGTACATTGTGGACTTGAAGAAAGTGAGCAATTTTTGTAGTCGATTTATAATTAGCTCTAGTCCCTCAGGGAGACAAACAATATAGCTAGCTAGCTCGAGAAAAGGCTTAGCTACCAGAAAATAGCTAGCTACTAATGTAATAGTTAGCTATTCGATAAATCTTAACAAGAAATATATCTTCTCATATCTAAGCTCAGATGCCAATGAAGTCCAACAGATTCAGCAACTTCCACAGCAGATACATCGCGACCTGAAAAAAAGGAGAGAAAACAGGTCAACATACATTGAGGTATCCTTAGCTATGAGGTAAAACTTGGCAAGAGTCAGCTACACACTAGGCAGTCAACTGAATTTTTTTTTGAAATCTCTCCAGCAAGGATCTAAACAAAATAAGCTACAGTGCTCAACCGAAGCGCTTAGCGCTTAGAATGTAGTTCAACAAGAAATACTATAGCCAAAAGATCAAGGAACTTACTTGTCCAAAAAGGTTAGGTTTTGTTCCAGTAACAATGGAAGTACTTGTGAGTCTTTTCAACTTAAAAATCCAGCATTGGAGTAAGAGCCTGATACTGCTAACTTGCTTCTTTAAAGAATACACTCAAGTAAAATGTGGCGTCGCTCTACCAACGAGTTTTTTAAAATTTGGTCCTTTCATCCAATAAAGGTTAAATAATAATAATAATATAATCATAATCATCATCATAATACATAATAATAATCATCATCATCATCATCATCATCATCATCATAATAATAATAATAATAATAATAATAATAATAATAATAATAATAATAATAATAATAATAATAATAATAATAATATTAATAATAATAATAATAATAATAACAATAACAATAATAATAATAATAATAATAATAATAGATACTCATATTTTTAATACTCCTTTTGTTGTTGTTGTTGTTGGTGGTGGTGGTGGTGGCGGTGGTGGAAATGTGTTCCTTTAGCCCCCCAAATGCTCCTTTCAATGGTCTCCCTTTAGCCGAAAGAAACTTTCCTTTTGGTGATCTTTTGTTGTTGCTTCTTTGTTGTTGTTGTTCTTTTGTTGCTGCTGTGTTGTGGTACCTGTGTTGTTGTTGCTGTGTTGTGGTACCTTTGTTGCTGCTGTGTTGTTGTACCTGTGTTGCTGCTGTGTTGTTGTACATGTGTTGCTGCTGTGTTGTTGTACCTGTGTTGCTGCTGGGTTGTTGTACCTGTGTTGCTGCTGTGTTGTGGTACCTGTATTGCTGCTGTGTTGTGGTATCTGTGTTGCTGCTGTGTTGTGGTACATGTGTTGCTGCTGTGTTGTGGTACCTTTGTTGCTGCTGTGTTGTTGTACCTGTGTTGCTGCTGTGTTGTGGTATCTGTGTTGCTGCTGTGTTGTGGTACCTTTGTTGCTGCTGTGTTGTTGTACCTGTGTTGCTGCTGTGTTGTGGTACCTGTGTTGCTGCTGTATTGTGGTACCTGTGTTGCTGCTGTGTTGTTGTACCTGTGCTGCTGCTGTGTTGTTGTACCTGTGCTGCTGCTGTGTTGTTGTACCTGTGTTGCTGCTGTGATGTTGTACCTGTGTTGCTGCTGAGTTGTACCTGTGTTGTTGCTGGGTTGTACCTGTGTTGCTGCTGGGTTGTACCTGTGTTGCTTGTTGGAAATGTGGCCTTTTTAAGGTGCAGGTCCTATTGCTGTAGTTGTAGTCCCAATGACTGCTCTCTCTCTGTGTACACATCTTTAGCTTCTGCTCGTAATGTCGTGGACGCTAGAGAGAATTCAATCCATCGGATCAGCCAGAGATACGGAACACAAACATCTCTGGGGAAGTTTGCAGGTACCTATATATACGTGTAATGCCAGACGTCTTCTTGTTAGCCAAATAGGTGTGATGTTGCAGGGTGTGTGGTTGTGCGTGTGAATGTAGAGCTAATTAGCTGCCATGGGGCTAACTAATTAATCAAGGAGAAAAAGCCACATGCAAACAGGAAGGGAAGGAGCATGAGAGACATCTGGATAGCTGGGAGGTAGGGGGTGTTAATGACTATAATTGACACGAGTCACTAGACACCAAAGCAGGTTTAGCGATGAATACCTTTGATGTGTGTAGGGAGAGCTTAATCTCACAGAGATTGATCTTGTGTGTGTGTGTGGCTGTCTGGGTTTTTTGGGGGGTCATTGTCGTCCCTGTTCGATGTTGGTGAAGGACCAAGGACCATGTGAGATAAAGCCAACGTCGTGACTACTCAATGGCTAATTAGTGGAGCAGCTAGCTAATCCAAGGCCCAGTTCAGGTGAAAGTTAATGAATCTCGGCCAAAGCTAACGTCAATCTCTTTTTTCATATTCACGTGATCAAGGTTAAAGTACACACGCATGAACAAACGACTCTTGGACAATGACGTATGACAATGCAGTACCTCGCATACTCCCCCTGTTGGGGTTCCTCACATACCCCACCCACCCCTGTTGGCCAGTGAAACTGTTCCAATAAATGCATGTAATTATACAGTACGTTCCCTCTTTAGGTGTCCAGGTCAAAGTCCTTGGTCCATGCTTGCACCTTCTTCCGAGCATCCACGGATGCTTGGTTTTTCGGTCGTGATGATGGTACAAAATACTCTCGCTTTTCGAAGGAAGGTCTTCAGAGGGTTGACTGACCAATGGACCATCAGCAGATGGGTTATACTCACGAGTAGGTGACGTAGCTTCCTGGCAGACAATAAGCTCTCTGACTTCAAGTGGATACAGCCATTAAACAAAGCTCCTCCTAATGGTAGAATGTCCTCCACCTGACTGCATCCTGACAACTGCACCTCTGATATTCCCATCAACCCCACGTATGAGCTCTTGGACCCGCCCCAATTTCCATAGCCCTCTTGGGCGGTTCTCGTCATGCACAATCACAAGGTCTCCCACAGTAATCGAGTTGGGAGTGCCCTTTGGCAATTGGAGATGACGGTGTGACTCCAATAGATACTCTGTTCCCCATCTTCTCCAGAAATCATCCACCCGTCTTGCTGAGGTGTTGCATCCTACCGGTCAGATTATCCCGAGGATATCAGCATCAAGGCATCGACTGTGGGATCAGGCAGAGTGAGAACTCGGCTTCCAATTAGCAGGTGTGATGGTGTGACTGGTTCCTCAACATCATCCGATGATAAGTACGACAAGAGTCTGGAGTTTAATATCATCTCGACTTCGTTGACCGATGTTAGCAGTTCATCATACGTGAATCGTTGTTATGTACAGTTTTCCGTAGACATCTCTTCATGCTCTGAATCATTCTTTCGAACACGCCATCCCACCAAGGTGCCTTCTCCAGATGGAAGATCCACTTGACATTGACACCTGAGAGATGGTGCTTGACCTCCATGCTGTCCGGTACTGCGGCGATGGCTTTCTTTGCAGCCTTGAAGGTCTTGGCATTGTCAGACACAATCCTCACTGAAGCCTCTCCTGGATGTGAAGCACTTGAAGCAGCGAATGAACACTTGCGACATCATATCAGGAACTCCATCGAGGTGGACCACTCAAGTCACACAACATGTATACAGGCATATCCATATCTTCCTTGAACTTGAAGCGATCGTCGTATCACGAACATAAAGAAGGCCAGCAAAATCAACTCCAGTGTGGGGAAAGAGTAGTGATTTACTGACTCGAAATGATGGGAGAGGTGGAGCAGATGGTGGGCAGTAGGTTTAGCCTGGAACTTGTGACAGCTAATACAATTGTACAGGAGCTTCTTCACCAGTTGTCTTCCACTTACTATCCAGTATCTGGAATGTATTTCTGTCAATGTTCCCTTCACGTCATGTGCATGACCCTTTCATGGCAGTCCTTAATGATGAGGCTCGTCAAGTAGTGATGCTTGTTCAAGAACATAGGATGTGTTGCCTCTGCAGGCAGTTCTGAGTTAGCCAGTCTGCCACAGCATCTCCACAGTGCATCCTAGTCCTGGAACGACCCGAACTGTTGTGTCCACTGTCGAAGCTTCTCCATTTTCGGTCATGTTGACTGTGACACCTAGATCCAATATGTCAGTGCCATTTGCGTGTCATTTGCTATCAGACAATCTGCACTTCCTAGCCATAGGGGCTGATTCTGAGACATCCGATGGCTCTGACGAACTTTAGGCATTAGCAGTTATCCTCAGCAGCCTCTTGAGACTATTGTAGTTCTCACACCTGATTGCCATATCAGGTTCAGAAGAGCTGTGCAAGTTGACCGTAAACTTCAGCCCATTTCCTTTCTTCATTTCTAGCAGACACTCTTCAGGCAAAGCCGCTATCTCCTTGGGGACGGAGTCGGATTATGCAAGGACGGTAACGACGCAGGTCCATTCAGCCACAAGTCAATCTTCACCTGGAGTTCCAATGGGGAAACATCCCCCAAGGGTATGTCAGCGGGGTTCTGTGATCCCGGACAATGTCTTCAGTTCTGGACTGGAACCAGTTCTCTGATTTCAATCACCCTGTTCTGCACAAACTGTTTCTACTCCTTGTTCTGGCCTTGGATCCAACAGAATGCTACTTGGGAGTCCATACGGCACGCCGGGCTGTTTAGCTTGATCTCATCCTCCAGAGCTCGTCTCACTGAGGAGATGAGCCTGGCCAGAAACAAGGCAGACAGAAGCTCTAATCTGGGGATGGTTAGATCTCTTGCAGAGGCTGCCCTGGTCTTTGCACAGAGGAAATGCAAGAAGACTCCAGTTCCCTTTTCCACTCGGAGGTAGAAAACTTCTGCATAGGCCTTCTGAGAAGCGTCACAGAATTTTTGCAGAGAGTACAACTTGGTGGAATCAATCTCCTCTTCTGTACAGCAACGACCTAATAAGATAGGCTTGGCCTGTTGGAGATCAGTTGTCAACCTCTTCCACTCAGACAGTGACCTTCCATAGAGTAGTTCATCCCACCCCATGTTGGCCTTACATACATGTAGTTGCTGAAACAATAGTACAGTGAGCGGTGAGATCACTCCCAATGGATCAAATAACCTTGTGGGAAGGCTTGCGGCATTCCTCTTGGTTGGTGATGTTTCTAGAAAGACATCACTGACACCGAAGATGCGCTGGTCACCGATGATATCCCACCGCACTCCAAGGACTCTACTTTCAACCAATGCTGGGCCCTGCAACTCATTCTGAACTTCACTGCCACTACCTTGAAGCAGTTTCTCTTCTTGGTCGTTGATTATCTTACACAATTCTGCCGAGTTAGTTGTAAACTTCCGGAGGTTAACCCCAGCCTCTGCCAAACGCAACTTCAACTTGAGGTAGAACTCATAAGTACTCTTTATGTTATAGGACCCTGTCGTGAGGTCGTCCACGTAGATGGATCGGCGAAAATTTTCAACAAAAGGGTTGATCAATGGACTTGAACTTCTCAAGGTTCTGATCAATAGTAGCAATCAGCAGAAATGGGCTGGCTGATGCTCCAGAAACCACTCGAGTAAACTGTAGCTCAGCAATTCCTGAGAATGGATCCCTCACATTCATAATCCACAAGAATCTCATGAGATCTCCGTCTGGAGGTGCAGCTGAGACCATAAGGAAGGCCTTTTCTATATCTGCAATGAGAGCAATCTTGAGCCTGAATCTGAAGAGGATATCCAGTATTGACTGCCCAAAGTTAGGACCCGTATAAAGACAACCATTGAGAGATGGGCAACTTGTTTTCGCAGAGGCATCGTACACTATCCTCAACTTGGGGGTATGTCGAATTACTGCATGATGTGGGAGGTAATGCACATTTTCTTTTCAGGTTAGGATCTGTCACCACTTCCACCATCCCCTGGCGAAGCTGATCCTTGAAGTCTGCATCATACTCGATGAGTAGTTCTGGGTTTCGGTTCAGTTTCTGGAGAAGTTTGGTTAATCTCTTACGACACAATTACTAGTTGTCTGGGAGGTGTGGATGAGACTCCTTCCATGGTAAGTGCACCTCATATCTTCCTCCCTTGAAGGAGATCTGTTGTGTGAAACTATCATAAACTGATTTCTCGTTCTTGAGGATCCCAAGTGATTCCAGTTCCCAAAACTTCTTCAATCTAGTTTCCAAACTATCTTCTTCGGTGACAGCTTCAACCCTCAAGGAATGGGTAGTGTGTGTCAACAAAGCTCATCGTGGTGTCCTCTGTCCATAATGTACCCCAGAATGTCATCCACCTGGTCAGGTTCCCATTCAACTTCTTAAAGTGACAGTTTGGGTAATCTCACACATTGTGTGTGTCTTGGTAAATCAGCAGAACTAGGAGGTGTGGTTATCCCCACCCTTCCCTCCGGCTGTGGCAGTCACAAGTGCATCTACTGTTGGTGTTTCAGTTTCAGAATGGTCATGGTGTGTGTGACATCAGCTGGGTCAGCAGAGTGACCCATTTGTGGGGTGTGTTCAGGGGATCTTAGAACCCTTCGTGTTTCCAGTCGCGACTTGAATGTTCCTAGTGCAGCCTCAAGCTCTATTATTGCTAGTTTGATATGCTCAAGGACTTCATCGGCTACTTCAATTACTCCATTGAGGTTCTCCTCCTCCACCAATTCTGTGATCTTGTCATCCAGTTTATTTAGAAGCTCAGCCTTTGCTTGAAGGGTTTGTCTCTTCTGCTTCAAATTTGCCACATTTGCCTCATCACCTTCTCCTAGGCCAGTCATCATTGCTTGTGCTTGTGCTATCCAGCACGTGATCATCACCTTCTCCTGGGCCAGTCATCATTGCTTGTGCTTGTGCTATCCAGCACGTGATCATCACCTTCTCCTGGGCCAGTCATCATTGCTTGTACGTGCTATCCAGCACGTGATCATCACCTTCTCCTGGGCCAGTCATCATTGCTTGTACTTGTGCTATCCAGCACGTGACTGATGCTCAGTGGGCTGCTCTCACCTTCTCCTGGGCCAGTCATCATTGCTTGTACTTGTGCTATCCAGCACGTGACTGATGCTCAGTGGGCCGCTCTCACCTTCCTCTTTCAGCTAAGCCCTTCAGCTTCAGCCATCTCAATCTCTGCCAGTTCGTTCTCTGGGGGTTGCGTCGCCTTTCCACGATCCGGCTCGAAGAACCATGTGAGATAAAGCCAACGTCGTGACTACTCAATGGCTAATTCGTGGAGCAGATAGCTAAGCTAAGGCCCAGTTCAGGTAAAAGTTGATGAATCTCAGCCAAAGCAAACATCAATCTCTTTTTTCATATTCACGTGATCAAGGTTAAAGTACACACGCATGAACAAATGACTGTTGGACAATGACATAATGGATAACTGTCGATGCAGGACCTCCCTGTATCCGATGTTACTAGCAGCACACAGGTGCCAATGGGAATGCATAGTTAAAAGCCCTTATTTTTAATGTAGCTATATAAATGCTTATTACGGTGTCATTATGAGGGAGCACCCCCCTCCCCCCCTATTGCCAACACAACGAGGGCCGCTCTTTGTAGCTCATTGGTGCTTCAAACAGTGGTATATGGAGTGTATATTGGCTGTTGACCACAACAAGGCATCGAAGTGCCAACCTTCGCACACTCACACACATACACAACTAACAGACACATACATAAAAAGCAATTAACCGAATGTGCCAAAACTAGAATTTTTTCCCTGCACACTTGCCCAGTAGATATAAAATAGTCCGAAAAATGTACTTGAGGGGTGAGCGAGCTCAAAGAAAAATGGCTGATTATCACAATTGGGGTCTCTTTCAGTGCTTTGCTGGAAGCCCTCCTGCTGAGGAAGGTTGCAAAGACACTTGGTTACTGGGAACCTCTCTGAATCCCTTCACACATGAGGAAGGAGGATTTCCTGGAGGATGGATTTTCTTTGCTGTGAGTCTTGTGCAGACACAATGTGACGTAGCTCTGCTTGGCTTTCCTCGATGGAGCCGATTCTTACAGCAAACTGCAACTTATTGTATTTGCATTCTAGTGAAATGAAAATCCCCCTGGATCCTGGGGTGCGAGAGGAAATAAACTTGTTCATGCGTCTCTGTAAATGGCGCATAAAAATTAAACTCACGACAGACTCTCAGTTTAATTTGTTCTGCTCTTCAGCTCCAGCCTTCATCAGGAATATGAGGTGCTAAAGAGGTGCTAAAACTCAGGTGAGGTTGATATAATAGCTGGCTGTCCACTACATGGCGAGAACCACACCCTGGCACATGTGTGATGTGCGTGTGTGGCAGCAATTAGGGTGGGTGGGCGAGGAAAAAATAATTATAAATATTTTGGGTTTTTTCCCTCCTTTTCCCTGCACATACTGTACATAGAGTACTAATAATAAACTGCCTAACAAAATATATATAACTGAGTCACCCCCCCCCCCCCAAATTAATAACATTATGGTGGTTGTTGTTTCAAGTTCCGGCTCTTGAAGCTGTCCTCCCAGCAGCCAGGCAAGTCCATCCCACAATATCTATCGAACTGCTTATATGCATCAGGTCTCCAGCTGCAAAGTACCCAACACATGAGTGCATATTACTAGCTGGTAACTCATCCTTCTCTCTGCTAAGTTGTGCCTTCACTTGAAGGGTGAGTTACTGACTAGTATGCACTCTGCCTTGTGTAGCGCATCCCTCGCAGCTGTGGGAAGTGCTGCATAGGCGAGTGCAACGGAAGGTTGGAGACCAGGATGAAGGAACACCGAGATGCCTGTAGAAAGTGTGCCAAAGAAATGCCTGAGCACGCATGGGACAATGGACACCCTATCTTGCGGGAGGAAGCCCACCATCTTAGACCAGGCCAGGAGACAGAAGCAGCTGCTGATGACAGAGGCACAGCACATGAGCCTAGCACCGGAGTCAAGTGGTTGAATAGAGATTGTGAGATGGACTTACCACCTCACTGCTGGGCGGCCACTCTCAAGAGCCTCAACTTGCTGCCACGAACATAATAATATTGTCAACAAACTCTCAGTTGACATAACGAAATTGCAATGACTCAATAATCAACTTAAATTTTAATCTCTCGATGTTTCGACTAGATGCTCCAGCCTATTAATGTTAAGTTGTTGTAGTTGAGTTGTTTATTAGTTACATAATATTTCAATGTAAATTGTTATTACCCCCCCCCCCCCTCTCGTTGCTGTCTCACGCATCACTCGTGTGTCATGGTGTTCTGTCACGTGGTGGATAGCTGGCTACATGTACTACATCAGCCTCATACATATGAGTAGATACATGTATTACATCAGCATACATGTATTACATCAGCCTCATACATATGAGTAGATACATGTATTACATCAACCTCATACATATGAGTAGATACATGTATTACATCAGCCTCATACATATGAGTAGATACATGTATTACATCAACCTCATACATGTGAGTAGATACATGTATTACATCAACCTCTTACATATGAGTAGATACATGTATTACATCAGCCTCATACATATGACTAGATACATGTATTACATCAGCCTCATACATATGAGTAGATACATGTATTACATCAACTTCATACATATGAGTAGATACATGTATTACATCAACCTCTTACATATGAGTAGATACATGTATTACATCAGCCTCATACATATGAGTAGATACATGTATTACATCAGCCTCATACATATGAGTAGATACATGTATTACATCAGCCCCATGCATATGAGTAGATACATGTATTACATCAGCCTCATACATATGAGTAGATACATGTATTACATCAACCTCGTACATATGAGTAGATACATGTATTACATCAGCCCCATACATATGAGTAGATACATGTATTACATCAGCCTCATACATATGAGTAGATACATGTATTACATCAACCTCATACATATGAGTAGATACATGTATTACATCAGCCTCATACATATGAGTAGATACATGTATTACATCAGCTCATACATATGAGTAGATACATGTATTACATCAACCTCTTACATATGAGTAGATACATGTATTTCATCAACCTCATACATATGAGTAGATACATGTATTACATCAACCTCTTACATATGAGTAGATACATGTATTACATCAGCCCCATACATATGAGTAGATACATGTATTACATCAGCCTCATACATATGAGTAGATACATGTATTACATCAACCTCATACATATGAGTAGATACATGTATTACATCAGCCCCATACATATGAGTAGATACATGTATTACATCAGCCTCATACATATGAGTAGATACATGTATTACATCAACCTCATACATATGAGTAGATACATGTATTACATCAGCCTCATACATATGAGTAGATACATGTATTACATCAACCTCATACATATGAGTAGATACATGTATTACATCAGCCTCATACATATGAGTAGATACATGTATTACATCAGCCTCATACATATGAGTAGATACATGTATTACATCAACCTCTTACATATGAGTAGATACATGTATTACATCAACCTCGTACATATGAGTAGATACATGTATTACATCAGCCCCATACATATGAGTAGATACATGTATTACATCAGCCTCATACATATGAGTAGATACATGTATTACATCAACCTCATACATATGAGTAGATACATGTATTACATCAGCCTCATACATATGAGTAGATACATGTATTACATCAGCTCATACATATGAGTAGATACATGTATTACATCAACCTCTTACATATGAGTAGATACATGTATTTCATCAACCTCATACATATGAGTAGATACATGTATTACATCAACCTCATACATATGAGTAGATACATGTATTACATCAGCCTCATACATATGAGTAGATACATGTATTACATCAACCTCATACATATGAGTAGATACATGTATTACATCAGCCTCATACATATGAGTAGATACATGTATTACATCAACCTCATACATATGAGTAGATACATGTATTACATCAACCTCATACATATGAGTAGATACATGTATTACATCAGCCTCATACATATGAGTAGATACATGTATTACATCAACCTCATACATATGAGTAGATACATGTATTACATCAGCCTCATACATATGAGTAGATACATGTATTACATCAACCTCATACATAATGCTCTTAACATCTCATTATTCCCAGAGGAAGGCTAATCTAGCCAAAATGATGACAAACATTGATCATTGAGAAAGTTATTATAAACCATGAGAACTCCAGGAAGGGAGGTGTTAATATGCTAAAATGCTAAAATGGTATAATTAATGACATGTCTTTATCGTGCACAGGTATGTTGTCTCAAAATTCGTTTGGTGTGATACTCGCGCCCACCGCTCACACCAACGTCACCAAACCCCCTGATCTCCACATCATCCCCGAAGACTACTCGCTGGACCACAAGTCCACGGCCGCAGAGTTCACCACACACTTGGCTTCCGCAGGAGAACTGTCCTCCTCTGTCACCATTCCTCACCAGGCCAGGGACAAGCACCAGGAAGAGATCACTGCAGAGCTACAGGATTTGCAGGTTTGTGGGTCTTTGTGTGTGTGCACGCATGTATATGTGTGTCATCAATGGAAGACACAGGATTGCCCACAACACTGCTGGACATTTTGTGGGTCTTTGTGTGTGTGTGTGTGTGCACGCATGTATGTGTGTGTCATCAATGGAAGACACAGGATTGCCCACAACACCGCTGGACATTTTGTGGGTCTTTGCGTGTGTGTGCACGCGTGTATGTGTGTGTCATCAATGGAAGACACAGGATTGCCCGCAACACCGCTGGACATTTTGTGGGTTTTCTAGCAAAAACAACTTTAATTTAAAAAAAGTTTTTAGACCAAACAAACAAAAACAGGTCCTACCTGTGATTTTAGTTTAGGGCTTTTGGTTGGTCTTCCAGGAAAACAATGCAGTCTATCTGGCTATGCATATAGGTAGCATCCCACCGCACCCATCACACGCACAGACATGCACAAACCAGCCCCACCTTATTTCTAGCCCAACCCTTATTTCTAGCCCCAGCTCTTAAGCCGTCCATTGTTACCAGCTGGAACTTGAGACAAGGGCTACAAGGTATAGAAACAAGGCTAGGTCTAGAAACAATGGCCACGTCTAGAAACCAGGGCTACAGTGTCAGTCTAGAAACCAGGGCTAGGTCTAGAAGCAAGGGCTAGGTTTAGAAACAAGGCTATGGATAGAAGCAAGGGCTAGGTCTAGAAACATGGGCTAGGTCTAGATACATGGGCTAGGTCTACAAACAAGGGCTGTCAAGAAACAAGGCCGGGTCTAAAAACAAGAGCTAGGGCTAGAAACAAGTGCTAGGTCTAAAAATAAGGGTTACATGTAGGTTTAGATAGAGGTCTAGCAAGGGCTACATGTAGGTCTATAACAAGGGCTATGCCCAGATGCAAGGGCTAAGTCTAGAAACAAGTGCTAGGTTTAGAAACAAGGGCTGGGGATGGAAATAACTTGGATGGCTGCAGTGGTTAAGAGCTGTAGGCTTGCAGCAAGTCAATATAATACGGAAAATAATGGCTAGGACTAGTGTAAAGAGTAAGGACTAAGGTCAAGAGAAAAGTGTTAGAGATATATACAAGGTTGCGGGTATGGCAAGAGATGATTTTGGGTAATGCCAATGTATCTTCAAAATGAAGCAGGGGTAGTGTTGGGTAGGAACAATTGGAACGTTGTTCATGCATGGAAGACAACCCTGCACTGGAAGTATTGCCACACCTCTGTGCAACCGAACAAGTCTTGGTCATTCGGCACTGAAGCATCTAGGACTAGGTCTATTATAACTTCCTGTTAAGGTCATTCGGCCACTCAAGTGTGTAGGGCTAGGGCTATTAACTTCCTGTAAGGTCATTCGTCTATCACCCTGGTGGCCTTTGATAATGCAAGCCAAATAATCTAGGCGGTGCCAGTTGAGGAGGTTTGTTGGGAATAAGAGTGGGCACTGGCATTAGATCACTAGGTGGGTCATTGCGGCATCATCACTTCTTATAGTAGCATATAGTCAAACAGCGGGGGGAACAAAAATCAAATGCCCCCTAGGTTACATTCCTTGTACGTCTCATCTGTGTTGGGCAGGTAATTGATTGCAATAGACTACAGGGTTTGTTGTTGTGGATAATTTGATTATGCTTCACAATTTCGCTGCCATCGTCCACACCATATGCTCTCTAACAACTTACCTCAATAAAGTTTAAAAAATATGTGTGTGTATATATATACAGTACATGTACATATATGTGTATATATATGTGACCTGATATTATATACATGCACATATGTGTGTATATATTCATGTGTATGTGTGTATATATTCATGTATATATATGTGTGTGTATATTAATCTATATGTTTGTATATATGTGCATATACCGTAGATCTGGTTATTTCCGTGGCATTTTTATTTTCACTATTATTAGCAGTTGTTGAATTACAGAATTTCACTTTTTTTATTTTAACTGTTGCCCAAATCACCCAAATCAGAATTAATTTTCTTTGTATATCGTTTTCTTTGTATATCGAGAGAGGTGGGCTTTAAATATAAAGCAGTCATGAACCCGGAAGAATTTGCTGAGGAGTGGTGCATTCGTGGATATCATGGTTACAAAGAAATGTGGGCATGCTGCTTTGGGGGAGGACTTACCTTGTGTGCGGGAATAATCTAATTATGCAGTTGCCATGGTAAAGGATAGTCAAATTGTTGGACACATTCCTAAAAAGATTCCTAAAAAGGTTTCTATGATCTGTTCGATTTTTATACGGAGGCAAGGAACTGTAATATGTCAGGTTTTATGTCCAAGACAATTCTCTGAAGACCTGCCCCAAGGTGGACTGGAACTGCTTTGTTCTATCAAGTTTAAAGGAACTTGATAAGAAATTAAGAAACTGATCGAGCTGATGGTTGGTGCTGGAGTGGTTGGGTTGGTGCTGGAGTGGTTGGGTTGGTGCTGGAGTGGTTGGGTTGGTGCTGGAGTGGTTGGGCTGGTGCTGGAGTGGTTGCGTTGGTGCTGGAGTGGTTGGGTTGGCGCTGGAGTGGTTGGGTTAGTGCTGGAGTGGTTGGGTTGGTGCTGGAGTGGTTGGGTTGGTGCTGGAGTGGTTGGGTCTGGTGCTGGAGTGGTTGGGCTGGTGCTGGAGTGGTTGGGCTGGTGCTGGAGTGGTTGGGCTGGTGCTGGAGTGGTTGGGTTGGTGTTGGAGTGGTTGGGTTGGTGCTGGAGTGGTTGGGCTGGTGCTGGAGTGGTTGGGCTGGAGTGGTTGGGTTGGTGTTGGAGTGGTTGGGTTGGTGCTGGTGTGGTTGGGCTGGTGCTGGAGTGGTTGGGCTGGTACCTAACATTTACTGAATAAACAGTTGCTGTAATGTTATGTTGTAATACTCTAATATTGTTGGGGAAAGGGTAGCGATTTACTGACTCCAAATTCTCTGCCTCTTAATATTTACTGCATAGAAATATATGCTGATAGTGACGCTGCTTATCTACATCCACATGTGTGTAGCATGCATGACATGTTGTGTGTCTGTACAATAAGTGATGTACCTGCAATTCTTTTGAAGCTGCCCGGTAGCCCCAGATGATAGAAATCCATTTACCACTATGGATGGATCTTTCTGTATATAGTGAAAGGCTTCACCAGCCACTCTGCTCCTGCATGTTTCATTGTGGAAAGGCTGACATCAATGGAAACAGACTCCAGCTCATCATATTCTTCCCCTGCAGCTGCCTTTGTACCTTGTCAGAATACCAGTCATGGGAACTTTGTTTTCAAGAACTGCTTTATGGGCTTATTAACAGACAAATCCATCGGTTGCAAATGGTGTGTTGTATTTGGTGGCATATATGATATTATTTGTGTCCAAAAGGAAACGCACACCTACTGGAACTTGACCTTTGAAGCTATCATAGATAACTAACCCAGCTTGGTCGTCCTCCATGCCTCTCTCTCTTCACAGCGTAATATGGAATACTATCTTGTTAAGGGTTGGGACCGATAACATGTATTAGTAGGCGTTAAAAACTTTTGGTTACCACTTTATAGCTTCATAGATTCTTCACACTTCATGGTGGACGTGATATATATAGCTCAAAAGATGGTCTCTGTGTTCTTATTTTAGCGTTGTGTTGATAAACTATGGTAAATTTTACATCATTTCAATTAAATTTTACATCATTTCAATATTTTTTATGATACTTAAAATTAGGTTTTTAAATTACGTGATCATTACCTAACTGCGAATATAGCGAAAATAAAAGGACTGAAATTAACCATAATTTTTTTTGTTCTCATGTGGGACAATTTTTTAAATAATTCTCTCCTAAATCCAGCCGTGAAAGAGTTAATGTTGGAATTTAGTTGTGTTTTCTTTGCGGGGAGGAGACTGTTTGTTGAAGAAGCTTGTCTTTCTAGAAAGCAACAACTTGTCAATGTTTGGGATGTTGGCTTGAGGGTCTAGGTACATAGACAATAGTGTTCTTTGTGGTTGGTACCGTGGCAACCTTAATTGACTAGTGTTTATAAACACAAAGTGCTATCACATTTCTAAGGTTACTTCTGGTTAAGTGCACACTTCAAAGTGCTCATATTTTGGGTTCACTTGAGGGGGTGATTAGCAGATGCCCCCTGTATTAAACTGCATTGGTAAACTGCATTGGTGTTCAGTACTAGTGTCCTACCCTTACCTATTGTGTCATCATTGTGTAATGCAGGTGAGAGCTGCAGCGTCTATGCATGACTTGGTGGATGCCGGTCTCGTGGAGCTGGGCGATACCAACGATCCCTCCTCCGGTGTGGAGAACCCTCTGGCCATGATCACAAAGATAGTCAATGGGGAGGAGGTGATTGTGAGCCCTGGAGGCTCCGAAATGGACTCTGAAGAATCCCGAACTTTGGTGAGTCATCCTGACATTAATTAACAGGGATTACTGCTTTGCTGTAATATCCAGGTATTTAAACACTTTATAGCGTTCGAACATAAATAGGGTGTTGTACGACTCTACGCGACTTTTATACATTCTGTAGATCCTCTGATAAAGCTATAACTGTCACCTTTAACTGTAGCCACAGGAACCCAAAATAACAGCCCCTCTAAACTGCAGCATTTTTTCCTTCCAGGAAGATAAATGTAAGTACATGGTCAAGTGCGTGGGTGGAAAATGATTTTTAACGAAATCAATTTTCCACCCGCGCTCTTGACCACGTACGTTAAAAAGGTCATTGGGGCTTCCTCTAGCCACTGGTACCAATTTCAAATCTATCTGGAGTTATTTTGGCTGAGGTTGCAGGGCTTCAGGTTTTTTATGTCCCTCCACTTTAGGTCTATGAAACATCAAAAGAGAGCACACAGAGAGACCTATCTTTTGAGCTATATATCAAGTCCATACCATGAAGTTTGCAGAATCTACGGAGCTCTAAAGTTGTAACCATAAGTAAAAATAAAATAAAAATTAAAAATGCAACTGTCTCCCCTTAGAGTGCAAATACCACAAGTTGCAGTTTGATGAGGAGTCGGCTCCATCGAAGTGTGTAAGCAAACGAAGTTGCCTAAAGAATGCATCCAAGGCTGCCTCCTTTCTCAAAGGATGAGGGATTTCGGAGGTTCCCGGTATATTTGAGGGAGCCTGTGTAGCTTTTGCTCAGCAGCGCCCACCACAGCTGTTTTGGCCAGA
Organism: Cladorhizidae sp. MBARI D1340-BT2; assembly: GCA_028752905.1. Lineage (NCBI taxonomy): Eukaryota > Metazoa > Porifera > Demospongiae > Poecilosclerida > Cladorhizidae > Cladorhizidae sp. MBARI D1340-BT2. Next base: position 36,253,052 of record JAQNBH010000008.1, read on the forward strand.
AAGAGGCCTGGGTCAAGAAGCAGGAAAACAGAGCAGCCGTTTCTGGATGACAGCATCTAAGATAGACGGGGGCAGAATACATTTGCTTGTTGAGTCATTCTGTAGGACACTCTTGTGAGGTTGCCTGCAAAGTGCTGCAAAAGTTTTTATTACATTGTGTGGGTGAGGAAATGAGTCTCAATAGCCAGAGCTTCTAAACCGCCATGGCTGTTAATAGACCCAGGTTAATGGTGGTATATCAGGACTGCGCTTGCACTCCCTTTAAGGGGGAAAGAAGGCTGCGTATCGCGTAGTCTCATATAAAGTACCATATCTATGCTCGCATTCACTCTAGTTTCCCGATTTATATATCAAATTCTAGCTTGCAGTCTGTGCTTTGTAATGGTAAGTCTCTTTCTTGCTTGTTGAGTCATTCTGTAGGACAGTCTTGTGAGGTTGCCTGCAAAGTGCTGCATTACATTGTGTGGGTGAGGAAATGAGTCTCAATAGCCTGAGCTTCTAAACCGCCATGGCTGTTAATAGACCCAGGTTAATGGTGGTATATCAGGACTGCACTTGCACTCCCTTTAATGCTTTGCCTCACATTTCAAAATGGTGGCCACCTGAAGCATGCAAACAGCGATGCCTGTATCTCAACTAAAGCTCATTGTGGCGGCTGTTTAGCAGCCAGAATGGCAGTCAGATGTTAGCTCCCCAAGGGACGGTGAACTGGCAGACCTTTGTAAATTCAGCTTCAAGTTTCTTTGTGTCGATCTCCTTTTCTTTGTCCCGACTACACGAAGCTTCAATAGAATCTGTTCATTCGTCAGTGCCAGAGGACTCATATTTTTTTATGCCTTGCCCTGATTCAACTGGGTCTTGATTGTGTGTGGAAATTATCATGATCATCAGTGGTGTAATCTAGCCAGCTCGCATGCTGGAGTGTACACAGAGCAAGTGACCCGTTCAGTTGATTTGCTGAGGATTTTGTTCTTCCAGGGGAAACTTAACGTAGAAAAACATGTTTGGTTAGTGGAGTTCATTGCTGCCAAGTCTTGGAAGGAGGTGGTTGTTTTTTTACCAAGAAGCTGTGGCTAGCTCTCACCAAGAAGCTATGGCTGACTCTCTCCACCAAGAAGCTGTGGCTGGCTCTCAAGAAGCTGAGGCTGGCTCTCAAGAAGCTGTGGCTGGTCTCCACCAAGAAGCTGTGGCTGGCTCTCAAGGCTGGCTCTCAAGAAGCTGTGGCTGATCTCCACCAAGAAGATGTGGCTGGCTCTCCACCAGCTGTGGTTGGCTCTCCAAGAAACTGTAGCTGGTCTCCACCAAGAAGCCGACTCTCGTGACAGAACAACAGCACTTGCTATACGACATGTGCTGACTTGTGCAGAGAACAACAAGAAGAAAGAAGCTAGAGAAGTTGTTTAGAAGGAGGGAGACACTCACTCATGCAGGGATGGTAGAAGCTCAGACACTGCAGAATTCTGACTTAGACGTGATGTTGCAAGATTGGTGTACCTCCCTGCATCACAATTGCTGGACTAGTTAACATTGCCACAGCTGACCCACCTCTCAGAATCAATAACAGATCCCCACCTCATTGCGACCCCCCCCCCCATTTAAAAACCATTAGTGCTTACTCAGACAACGGTCATATAATTAAATTTTTTTTTTTTACCATCTGTACTATACACAAGATTAAAAAAACAACCTATGCACGCCCAGTCGACTGCTCTATCGTTGTAAAGTCGTTATCGCAAAGCTTTACTTCCAGTTTGATGGGGCGAGCAAGCAGTTTAAAATGGCTGACAATCACGACTGCCATCATGAACAATCCTTCCAGGCATCCACTGATGTTTCTGGAATCTCTTCACCAAGAAAAGCTGCACAGACATGGAGTGTTTTCCTGGAACCACTCTGAATCTCCTTGCTCTCAGGAAAGGAGGCGCTCCTATGGATTGCTTTGCTGTGTGTTTTGTTGCAGACACTGCATCATGAAGTGCTGCGTAGCTTTTGTTGACTTGAGCATAATTGAGTTGATACTTACACCAGAATAAAGCCTATTGTGCATTTGCATTCTATTGGTCAACTCAAACAGCGGATGTTTCGGTAGGTCTATTACAGCCTCCTTTGGACTTGAAACATTAGCCCAGGAGTAGGAACTGCACGCCCACCAGAGGAACTGAGGGCGGGTCGTTCGTTGTGCTCATTGTGCAGCACGTGTTGACTCGGTGACATCATAGATTACATCACCGGCTGGTCCTTACCAAGTGACATCATAGATGACATCACCAGCTGGTCCTTACCCAGTGACACCATAGATGACATCACCAGCTAGTCCTTATCGACTGCTTCATTCTGCAGTCAAAAAGCAGATTAGTTATGCATGTCTACCGGGACATTTGGAGTATTCTGGTACTACACCTTTCATGAATAGGCCTATCGTATTGTTTTGTGTTGGGAGAAACAATAGCACACCCCCAGCAGCATACAAGGCTTCTCATCTCCAGCAGTACTCTTGGTTGGTGCGACACCACTTCCTGGCCACTTAGATCTGGGAGGACACTGCTTAACCACAGAGACAACAACAAACAGTAACTCCTCCCCTTTCCCCCCAAAACAACAACAACAACAACAAAGTTGCTGAGGATAGAGAGATCCACGACCTTGTTGAGAATGGAGAAGACTAGCACCCTAAGACACGAGCCTGCTCCCTGCCCATCAACAGTGTTGTGGTACTGATCCAGCACCACCTGAAACTTAAAGAACTTTCAATTCCTCTATTTATCTTGAAGCCTTTTGCCAGTGCCAAGTTTACATCCATAGCTCTTTTGCAATACACTCTTAGTCTGCAATATATTAGCAGGTAAAGGGTCAAATTTGTTTTCAAATTGATACATTTTTTGTTATTGCCAGGCAGCCATGCCCACAAGAAGTTACTCTGGGTAATTCCAAACTATCTACTATGTTTAATACAATAAATGTGCACAAAGATGCATCATAAGTTATTGCTTGCCTAGTTTTGTTGAAGGTCTGTGCCGTTAGCTATCGTCACAAGAGTAAGTTTCTGAGGAAACCAACCAATCACTTCTTGGTACGAAAATGTGCACCTGCTTGCTGACTCAGCCTCGGCTAGACTCGATATTGCATATCCTCAAGTGTGTTTATGGTATGGCTGTTACTTTACCGATTTCTGGTGTTTTACTGAATCGAAAAGCAGATTGGTCGCTGCTGCAATGCGTTAACAACTTCGGGTCTTCTGGTAGTAAAAATTATGATGGGTGGGGGAGGGGATAGATAATGGACACGAGATCTTGAAAATGAATTTCACTGTTTTTGATAGTGTTTTCTCTGCCAGTTTTCTATATTTCTTAAAAATGAATTTCAAGGATGCCTTCTGTGGTTTCTTTAGTTGTTCATTTGCTACCTTAGTAGTAAAAGATTCATGGCATGCTGGGAGTCTTTTGGGAGCTACATGTAATGACAGCTGAAAGCACTATTTAGGCAGCCAAGATGTTCTGGTGGGATTTTTTTGTTGCTGTCGTACCATTCAAATGTAGAAGCACTAGCGTGCTCTCTGATCAAATAGTATCAGTGGTTAAACAAGTCTGGCTTGCCAAAACAAAGGGAAAACCAAAACAAAGGAAAAATAAATAAGGTGGTACCCACGGCCACCAGGGTCACCCTTTACCAATTTAGAATCACATCACCATTATTGGGTTTAAAAATGATTGGTGTACATAATTTTAAATGGTAAAGGGTGGTCTAAATGGTTGGCACTTTTTGCAACCAAAACGTCGACCGAAGCATTCGGTTGAAACAATAATTAATTTTTTAGAAGCCAGAAACGCCAGAAACTTTAGAAGCCATGTTTTTGATAAAATAAGCTGAAAATAATCGTATGGGTGCATTTTTTGTTCTGTATACTAGTATTATTTAGCAGCCGTTTTTCTCTACTCTACTGACTGTGCAGCCAGTTCTCTCTCCTCTACTGACTATGCAGTCAGTTCTTTCCTCTACTGACTATGCAGCCAGTTCTCTATCCTACTCTATACTGACTGTGCAGCCAGTTCTCTCTCCTCTACTGACTGTGCACCCAGTTCTCTCTCCTCTACTGACTGTGCAGCCAGTTCTCTCTCCTCTACTGACTATGCAGTCAGTTCTTTCCTCTACTAGCTGTTCTCTCTTGTATGTGTAATCATCTATAGCTTGTTGTCACTAATTTAATGTGATGATCACTTCCTTTTACAGGCGACTTAAACATAAGCCTATTTTATTTTAAACAGGTGACCATTATTGCTGTTCAATGCATGGAGATACAGCAATACCAAAGCTCTTGTCTACCTCCCCAGTTGGGATGGGGGGAGAGGGGGTGGGGGATCACTGTCCTATATTTACTGGGATATATGTGAGTTACACTGGTATACATCACAGGCCTAAATCTGCTCGGCAACATGGTAACCTGTGTTTGTCTTCCTGTGTTAAGCCACATCCCACACCCTACTATCTATTTATATCTTTGTTACATCACATCATTGTTACATCATATCAAGCAGACTAAGGCTTGACTTGGAGAGGTATGGTGCAGCCAAGCACCTGGGAAGTTCTCTGCACTTCTCGATTTCCATTATTTTCAGCGAAACAAATAGGCATTAGGTTGAAACTAGTGCGGCTTGCTGCTGGTTGTTGCCATAGACACACACAACTTAGTGTGGCTTGCTGCTGGTTGTTGCCATAGACACACACAACTTAATAGTGTGGCTTGCTGCTGGTTGTTGCCATAGACACAGACAACTTAGTGTGGCTTGCTGCTGGTTGTTGCCATAGACACACACAACTTAGTGTGGCTTGTTGCTGGTTGTTGCCATAGACACACACAACTTAATAGTGTGGCTTGCTGCTGGTTGTTGCCATAGACACACACAACTTAATAGTGTGGCTTGCTGCTGGTTGTTGCCATAGACACACACAACTTAATAGTGCAGCTTGCAGAATTCTACATGCTTGATGAGGCCGCACCCACTGTCTATACCATTCGTTGTATAAGCCACACACACACTTATAGCTGTAGGAGTTTCAATTGTAGCTGCTGCTCTGATTTATGTGAGTTAGCATATTATAACTGAAATTGTTAATCATGTGCTGAAATTGTTAATCATGTGCTGATTGATATTTCTTACACTTGTCTCTTCCTCTCTCTCATGCGTGCGTGACATGCACAGCCCTCTCCGGTCTTCAGCAACCCGATCTACGAAATGTCCAACACTCTCCCCAAATTGAAGACTCGGAAACAGTTGGAGGCTCAACTGCAGTGTCGCCAGCAAGTGCTGGCAGCGGCTTCTACCGATAACATTATGCTCCCTTCCAATGGGAAGCGACCGTTGGGCAAGACGAAGTCCAATGAGATGTCCCCCGACCAATTTGTCACTGATTGTCTGTCTTCTGGGCACAACGTCCCACTTTCCAAGCAGCATGCTACCTGTTCTTCCGTCACTTTTGGAGTTAGACAGACACCAATATCACTAAAGTTTAAGGCACCCGACCAGGTCGCCAACAGCCCTCCCCACGTTCCAAGCCCTCTGGTGGTAAAAGCCACAGATATCGACACAGGGCTATCTGTCCTTGTGTTGAATAGTGGCAACAAGCCGGGTAAAAAAATCACCTTTAACAAGATCCCTCTCAATTCTCCAGTACTTTCAGAAAAACTCATCCAGACTTCCACCAACAAAAGACCCTACACTGTTCTCCATCTTCACTCAAGGAGTCTGGACCATGAAAGCTCTACTTTCTCGCGAACCAAACCTCGCAATATGACCAGTTCCCCCTCCTTTGATGGGGCTGGAACGCTGCAACAGAGAGACGACAACGTGGTGGTACACCCCTCAGCGTCATCGACCAATGACAAGGCAGCAATCGTGTCAGCACAACCTCATTCCCAAACAGGAGCGGGAACAGGAACAGGGTGTCGGAGCTCTACGGATAATTCTGATTCGGGTCACGAGAGCATGCTAGACTCGGCTGACAATGTGATTCCTGAACCATCCACTACTTTTGTAAAACAGTAATAAATATCCCTTTTCCTTCCCTTCTAGTTCTACTATAATTAGTGTTTGTATGTCTTTGTGTGCGTTGACTTTCAGACCAGTTCCTTGTGTTATCCTTTGTCTGCACAGGATATATATATATACATATAAATATTATTATATGCGTGATGAATATATTCGTAATTCATACCAATAGCTGTATATCATTGGATATCATAATTATACGGAGTTCTTCTGCCATTAATTTAATGAAGTCATGTAGTGCTTGTAGAAGTGAAAACCACCTAGGGTGGTGTAGGGCGGGCCGAGTGAAGCTGATAGTTCAAAGTGGTGTCAGTGACTGGTAATTGATTCTCTCTGCAGTGCTGTGGCATTCTGTAAGATTCGGGAATTTGAACTCTCAGGGTGTTGCAGGTCTTGCAGAGGAGGTGACCGTTCAGAGGGTTAACACTTCTCGCCTCCGCCCGTCCTGCTGGCCAGCTGCTGGTGGCAATCCTGTAAAGGGTCATCACAAGCATTGGCACACAAGCAAGTATATAATTGCTCAAAAACATTGATAAACGGTTAATTTTCAGAGATATAAAATGGCGTTCTTGAGAACACCTGTGAGGGCCCGTGCCTCCTTCGACGTTCACAGAGCTAGGAGTGAGTCGACTAGCTCTGCTACTAACTTAGGAACGGGTCACCTCGCACTGATAAGATGGACTTGCACTGGTACTGTTAGAGAGGGTCGTAAGTCCTCAGTACTAGAGCAGTCGGGTTGTGGACAGGAGAGAGATCTCTGTCTGTCGCTTGTGGTTGATTGCAGATGGGGAAGATGATGACAGCAGGGTTGAAGGCCACTGCTGTGCAGATAGGGAAGAAGAGGAGATGCTCTGGCTTGAGGGAGATAAGATGCTTGATCTTGATAGCTGTGAAGAAATACCCCGAGATCAGTGACTGGCTTCAAGGCTCGTTTTGATCTCCTTAATACCCCAATTAGTGACTGGCTTCAAGGCTCGTTTTAACTGGTTAAAGGTAAAAGGTAAGAAGTAACATTGATCGAGAGACTGGACTGTTCAGTCAGCCAGTTAAATAGTACATGGTGAGATGAAAGGTGCTGTGGGTTAGAGTCGCGAATAACATAATGAGTACATCATGAATATGACAAGTAGATATGGCTCAAACTACTGTGAGATGGATAAGATAAGGTGAGACTAAATGCACAACACCTAGTTAGGGAATAGTTAGGATAGGATAGGGATAGAGATACATGCATGCATAGGATATATAGTTGTCTTTATGTTCTTTTCCAGATCTTTTAGGTTTCTTTGGACATCAGACACAGGACATCTGGGCTCCAGGGTCCTGAGGCGCGTCCATCCTCCGGGGGGGAAGAGTGAGCGGAACATCCTTCTCCTCTTCAGAGATAAGTAGCACCAGTTTGACCACAGGTCGTTTGTGAGTGCCGAAGGTGGGACCTCGCACGGTCGCTGCTCTGACGAGTCCGTCTTGTCCGGGATGGATTTCGATAACGCGAGCGAGGGGCCATAGATTCGTAAACTGGAACTGGTCCTTGACCATCACTACGTCACCGACTTTGATGTTCCTTGTGGGTCTTTGCCATTTGTGCAGACGATTGAGGCTAGTGAGGTAGTGTGTGGTCCACTGCTTCCAAAAATGATCCGTCAATTGGCGGCAATGGTTCCATTTGGCCCTACTGCTTTGATTCCCAAGGCCTAGAACATTCGTAATGTCTGGAAGGGCTGTCAGTGGTCGTCCGACCAGGAAATGTCCTGGCGTGAGGATGAGTGACAAGTCCGAGGGTTGTGAGTCCAGAGGAACCAATGGTCGACTGTTCATCACTGCTTCAGCCTGACACAAGAAGGTGGTAAGTCGCTCGTAGTTCAACGAGGCAGTGCCAGCTATGGCTCGTAAGAGAGTTTTAGCGCTTTTCACATTACTCTCCCAGAGTCCTCCGAAATGTGGAGCGAGTTCGGGGATGTGATTCCATGTCACTCGTTGTTCATTGAGATAGCGGTGGAGCTGATCGGCGGTCTCTTGAGAATATAGCTGGTCATAGGCTTCGCGTAGACATCTATTGGCCCCCACGAAGTTTGTGCCATTGTCACTGTAGACAGTGGTTGGTAGTCCGCGCCTGCTCACAAAGCGTTGGAAGGTCGCCATGAAGGCTTCCGTTGAGAGATCTGAAATGGCCTCCAGGTGAATGGCCTTGGTGGATAAGCAGACGAATAGACCGATGTAGGCCTTCTCTATCCTCGGCTTGCGAGGATTGCCTGTCCTGAGAGTCATGGGTCCGGCTAGATCGACCCCTACATGACTAAAGGCTGAGGAGGCGGTGATTCGGGCAGCTGGCAGTTGTCCCATTAGCTGTTTGGACTTCCTGGCATATGCTTTGCGGCACGGAATACATTGGTTGGTGATCTTGCGCGCCAAGGACCGAGCTCCAGACACGTAATAGCGTTGAGTGAGTAGTCCCAGGATAACTGAGACACCCGCGTGATGGTTGCTGAGGTGAATCTGGTTGATGATAAGTGATGCCAGTCTACCGTGCCTGGGGAGAATGAGAGGGTGCCTGACGAGCTCGGGTAATTCAGATTTCTCCAAACGTCCTCCCACGGTGAGGATGCCATCGTGGCTAAGGACTGGGTGAAGATTACTAATGGAGCTCTTACAGGGTAACTCCTTCTTCTGCTGCAGAGCCGTCAACTCCGTACCGAAGTGCTGACGTAGTGCTCCTTTTACCAGGGTTCTCTCTGCGCCATCCAGCTCTCTGACTGAGAGCTTGCTCTCAAGACAGCGCAGAGAACGTTCCTTGAGTCGAACGTTGGTGACGAAACGATTCATCCAAGCTGTGACTCGAACCAGTTTGTGGAGGGAGGAATACCTGCCGCTTAGATCTGATGTGATGGTCTGCTGTGTGGTGAGGGCGACAAACTCCTTTTTGACCTCTAAGATGGTCACTGTCTCGCCACTTGTACGCTTAGGCCATTGGTTTTGATCTTGGCTCAGCCAACTGGGTCCCTTCCACCATAGATGGTGGTTGATTAGGTCTTGCGGCATAAGCCCTCTGGATGCTGCATCGGCTGGATTTTCTTCAGTGGGGACATGGCGCCATCTGCTGGACGGAATCTTGGAGGTAATGGTCGACACTCGGTTGCTGACGTACACCTTCAACTTGCCTGGCTCCTGATTGAGCCAGGCAAGGACAATGGTCGAATCCGTCCAACAGAAAAGCTGTTCCACCAACAAGTCGAGGGTCTTGCGGGTGCTCTCCATAAGTTTAGTGAGGAGTGCAGCACCACATAGCTCGAGCTTGGGGATTGTGATTGCCGTTGTTGGTGACACTTTGGTTTTTGCTGTGACCAAGGTGATGGTTGTTGGAGAAGAGTCTGCATAGGTGGTACGTACGTAGATCACACCACCGTAGGCCTTCTCATATGCGTCCGAGAAGCCATGTAATTGCACTGATAGTCTCTCTCGGTAAGGCTGATAGTAGCATCTGGGGATGGCGTGCTGAGTAATGAGTGGTAGTTCGTCCGTCCATTGTTTCCATCTCTCTGTGATGAGATCAGGCACTGGTTCGTCCCAGTCAAGGCCCCGCACCCAGATCTCCTGGAGCAGTAGTTTGGCGATGACCATGGCCGGGGCGAACCAGCCCATCACGTCGTAGGTCCTCGCTAGATCTGAGGACACCTGACGTTTGGTGGCTGCCCGATTCTCACCCAGAGTGGGGGTAGAGACATACATAAGGTCGTGAGTGGTGTCCCAATGGATCCCGAGTGTCTTGTGACATCGGTCCGGGGTGAGGAGAGAGATTTCATTCTCTGTCTCGCAGAGCTCATCGGGAATGGACATTCTGAGATCGGCTGAACTGCTTCTCCATTTACGGAGGCTCATGCATCCCTTGCTTAGGAGGTCGGTGAGTTGCTGCCTCTTGGTGACAGCTTCTGGAACCGTAGCAGCGCCCGTTACACAGTCATCCACGTAAAACTCATGGCGAATGACCGCTGCTGCTTCCGGGTGCTGCTGCTCGTTATCTGCTGCGAGCTGGAGGAGTGTCTGGGTGGCCAGGAATGGTGAGGATGCCACCCCGAAGGTGACACACTTCATGCGCCAAATCTGTGGCTGCTCATCCCGGTCTTTCCAGATATATCTGTGGAGGTCTCGATCGTGAGGTGCAAGGCTTATCTCCCGAAACATCTTGCTGATGTCGGCAGTCATACCCACATTGTGTCTCCGAAACTTCAGGATGATCTCTGTCGTCAGCGGATATTGATTTGGCCCAGTCAACAGAATGTCATTGAGTGACATCCCGTTGCTGGACCGTGCTGACGCATCAAAGACCACCCTGAGCTTTGTGGTCGTGCTGGCATCCTTCACTACTCCGTGCATCGGTAAGTAGAAGCAGTCGCTGTCTGGCTTAGATAGGTCAGCGACTGGGCATGGTTCTGAGTGGCCTAGGAGGCTGTACTCCTGTATGGCAGCTTGGAACGGCTCCCACTTTCCCTTTCGTTCGAGGGACCTTTTGTTTTGCTGAAACCTTCGTTCAGCCTGAGTGCGGGAGTGTCCTAGGATTGGAGTAGGCAGCTTCTTGGGGAGAGATACGATATAGCGGCCATCTTGGTCGCGAGTGTGTGTACTCTCATAGTGATGTACTGCTTCTTCCTCGTCCTTAGTGAGGGACGTTTGATGGTTCTGGATCTCCTCGGTTTCCCAGAAGATAGAGGGGTCATGAGTTGATCGTGTGGACAGATATACGGCTGCCTGCTGTGGCGTTGTTCCACCCTGAACAATCCATCCGTAGATGGTGTCAGCTGCCAAGTATCGTCCATCAGCCGATGATCTGGCTTCCGTCTGTCCTACTAGGGACATCCTTGCCGTTGCTTCGGAGCCCAGCAAGATGTCGACCCTCCCGGGGAGATGGAAGGAAGGGTCCGCTAGGTCGATGCCCTGAAGGAAGGGTAGAGAAGCTGCTTCCGGGATCGGGTCGGTGGGTAACACCATACAGACAGACTGCGAAACGTGTGCCTGAATGTAGATAGCAGGAGTGAGATGCTGTCGCCTGGGACGGATTGTGAGTGATGCTACCAGCTCGCACTTGAGACCGGGGAGATTGCCTACAGTGTTGGTAGAGCTGGGTTGAGGGGTGGTGTGTGCTCCCAGACGCTGGATGAGTCGGGAGGTGACATAGGATGCCGTACTACAGACGTCCAATATGGCTCTGGCTTGCACAGTCGTGCCATTGGCCTCTATTGTGATGATTGCAGTCGGCAGTATCCCCACATCGCAATCAGCGTTGGCTAAGTACGTGAGCTGAGCAGGGGTGGGAGAGATCGTGGGCGGAGTTGCAGCTGCAGCAGGAGGTGGCATCTGCACTGGTGTAAATGCTCCATGCAACAGTGAGTGGTGCCTTTGAGTGCATTCTCTGCACGTCCTGGTGCTTCTGCAGGAGTCTATAGAGTGCCCGTAGCCCAAGCAGTTCACACAGAGCTTTATCCTCCGGACGACCTCCTTCCTTTGTGCCGGTGAATTGGCCAGGAAGGTGGGGCAGGTCGCCATTGGATGCCGCTCTATGTTACACAGCTTGCATGGTGCTCCTGCTTGCTGTTGATGAGATGCAGCGTGTGTTGGGGCAACTGCTGGTAGAGATGGTGTTACCGCTTGTGTCATGTAGGCCGGTTGAGGATTTTTCCTCGGCTTCTGCGATGCAACAGGATCTGATGGTTTGTTGGCCCTGGATCTCTGACTGATCTCTTTGGAGGCGTCATGTTGATCGGCTGTGGAGGCGAGGTACTTACTTAGCTCGCCAATGCCTGGGACAGATCTCTGATGAGCAGAGATCTTTGCCCATCGTTTGGCTAGCTTTCCTGTTAACCTGAGTTCGCCCAGAACTGTGAGGATGTCCATCGCACTGTCTTGTCCGGAGCCTATGATCTCTTTCCTTACGGACTCAAGTGTTCGATTCCACTCCCTGGCGTCTGGTTCGTCCATCATCTTCCCATGGATGAGGGATTCGATGCCGGTCTTGTAGACTGATCGAGGGTTATGGTAGATCATCTTGAGGGTCTCAGAGATTTTGTCGAAGTCTCCCGGCATCCCGTGCAAGTGCCTGAACTCAGCAGCTCCCTCAGTTGTTAGAATAGATTTCCTGAGGTAGGCTACCTTGTCCTCTTCTGTCATTCTGCGGTCACGGTCCAGCAGCTGATTGAATGTCCTCCAGAAGCTGGGCCATTCTTGCTTATTCCCATTGAAAGTGGGAAAGGTGACTTCTGGTAGGCGACTGCGCAGCAGATCGGCTGAGGTTATGCCATGTGTAGTTACGATGGGAGTGGGTTTGGCGTCCTCCCTCTTTGCTCTGACGTCTTGATACCGTGCTCGTGCAGTTTTGAGTTGGGTCACCAGAGCTTCTGCCTCATCGTTGGGGAGTTCGCTAATTGCTTTCTCAGCGTTCTCCAGTTTTTCCTCTGCTCTCTTGAGGTCAACGTCCATGGTAGCGCACGTGGCATCCATGCCAGTGGCAATTTCATACACGAATCGTTCCACAAGACGAACAGATTTGCCAGCAGCTGCTAGTGCCTTGGCAAGGTCACACCGATTGTGCGCCTGTGTCAGCATTTCGGTCGCTCTGTCTGAGACGTTGACGAGCTCTTCGTTCTCGGCTGCAATGACTGTGGCCTTGGGCTTAGACTCACACTCCAGAAGGTAAATGAGCTGATTTTGGTATGCTTCAAACTCAGTGAACTGAGTGTTGATGTTGGAGATGAGGCGTTCGGTCAATGGGATATTGACGTGATCTAGCCGAGTGGCCACCAAAGATGCCACCTGTCTCTCCATCTTGGTAATCATGCCCTTCCTCTGACCCTTTTTCGATCTGAGGATGGCCGGATCATCGATGTCATCGATGCCAAGGGCTGACATGGTGGTATAGGGAACTTTAAGAAAAGAGTCTCAAGATCGTTGAAAGGGTTTGTTAACCCTGTGGATGATGCGGATGACGAAGTCGTTGTTCGTTGTAGATTGAGATGTGCGAGCAACAAAGGTCCCGGAGGAGCTTTCTTGCCGTCTGAGAGGGTTTGATGTAGATCCGGCTCGAAGGACCAAATGTGAGGGCCCGTGCCTCCTTCGACGTTCACAGAGCTAGGAGTGAGTCGACTAGCTCTGCTACTAACTTAGGAACGGGTCACCTCGCACTGATAAGATGGACTTGCACTGGTACTGTTAGAGAGGGTCGTAAGTCCTCAGTACTAGAGCAGTCGGGTTGTGGACAGGAGAGAGATCTCTGTCTGTCGCTTGTGGTTGATTGCAGATGGGGAAGATGATGACAGCAGGGTTGAAGGCCACTGCTGTGCAGATAGGGAAGAAGAGGAGATGCTCTGGCTTGAGGGAGATAAGATGCTTGATCTTGATAGCTGTGAAGAAATACCCCGAGATCAGTGACTGGCTTCAAGGCTCGTTTTGATCTCCTTAATACCCCAATTAGTGACTGGCTTCAAGGCTCGTTTTAACTGGTTAAAGGTAAAAGGTAAGAAGTAACATTGATCGAGAGACTGGACTGTTCAGTCAGCCAGTTAAATAGTACATGGTGAGATGAAAGGTGCTGTGGGTTAGAGTCGCGAATAACATAATGAGTACATCATGAATATGACAAGTAGATATGGCTCAAACTACTGTGAGATGGATAAGATAAGGTGAGACTAAATGCACAACACCTAGTTAGGGAATAGTTAGGATAGGATAGGGATAGAGATACATGCATGCATAGGATATATAGTTGTCTTTATGTTCTTTTCCAGATCTTTTAGGTTTCTTTGGACATCAGACACAGGACATCTGGGCTCCAGGGTCCTGAGGCGCGTCCAACACCTTCAGTGGTCATTGTAGCCCTAGCCTCTCTCATGCACGTGGTGTCATAGCCCTAGCCTCTCTCATGCATGTGGTATCATAGCCCTAGCCTCTCTCATGCATGTGGTATCATAGCCCTAGCCTCTCTCATGCATGTGGTATCATAGCCCTAGCCTCTCATGCACGTGCCCGAGCCTCTCTCATCCATGGGGTGTCCTGCCCTAGCCTCTCACAAGCATGTGGTGTGTGAAGGTGGCTAGAGACTCAGGTAATACAGTAGACCCAGGTAATACTCATTTCATCAAATATCACCCGATTCTCTCAGAGCCAATTTACACTCATTTACAATTGAGGGCAATTACACTATGAATGCTGCCTGGTACACCAGAGCCATGGCCACATACTATGAATGCTGCCTGTTACATGTTACACCAGAGCCATGGACACATACTATGAATGCTGCCTGGTACACCAGAGCCATGGGCACATACTATGAATGCTGCCTGGTACACCAGAGCCATGGACACATACTATGAATGCTGCCTGTTACACCAGAGCCATGGGCACATACTATGAATGCTGCCTGGTACACCAGAGCCATGGACACATACTATGAATGCTGCCTGTTACACCAGAGCCATGGACACATACTATGAATGCTGTCTGTTACACCAGAGCCATGGACACATACTATGAATGCTGCCTGTTACACCAGAGCCATGGGCACACACTATGAATGCTGCCTGGTACACCAGAGCCATGGGCTCATACTATGAATGCTGCCTGGTACACCAGAGCCATGGACACATACTATGAATGCTGCCTGTTATACCAGAGCCATGGACACACACTATGAATGCTGCCTGTTACACCAGAGCCATGGACACATACTATGAATGCTGCCTGTTACACCAGAGCCATGGGCACACACTATGAATGCTGCCTGCTACACCAGAGCCATGGGCACATACTATGAATGCTGCCTGGTACACCAGAGCCATGGACACATACTATGAATGCTGCCTGTTACACCAGAGCCATGGGCACATACTATGAATGCTGCCTGGTACACCAGAGCCATGGACACATACTATGAATGCTGCCTGCTACACCAGAGCCATGGACACACACTATGAATGTTGTTATTTCTCATTCCTTCTTTTTTTGTTGCCGAGTCAGTGTGCTCCTTCCTCACAAGCTACGATACCTGGCTACATACATGATCAGCCGAGGAGCCCAATGACCAAGCTAAATAAACTAGCCTGTTCTGTGTTCTGCTCAATATCTCTCTCTACCTTACTGGGGAGGAGAGTGGATCTTAGCCCTTCCATGTCATTCTCCTCAAGAACTGGTGAGTAGCTTTTGCGAAGGATGGAGCAGTTGAAGTGGATGCCCCATGCACGGTCTTTGGGGCAGTGAAGCCCTCCATCTTTGGACAATTCTCTCTCCTAGTTCAAAGGCTAGACCAAAGCGCCTTGTTGCAATGACCGACTGCCACAGTCATAAAACAAGTCCAGCAAGTGCTGAGCTCTCCTTCCAAAGGTCTGTCAGCATTAGCAAATCCCTGTGCAACTCGATCACTCTTCTGGAAGTGCTCTTAATTTGATGAAAATGGCAAGTCAAGTTCATGTGGCGATCATTACCAAGTTACGAAATGTAGTGTTCTGAAGACACTTTACCAGTTATGTAAATGTTTCTTCAAGCGATACTTTACCATATATGATGTTCTGGCGATACTTTACCAAGTTTTGTACGATTTCTGTCCACACGATTTCTGTCCACACTCAGCACAAGTCAACGCGTTTTAATACGCATTGGGGGCATGTCCATTGGGGGCGTGTCCAGATTTAATTAGAATAACGAGCATTATTCTGGTTCACCTGATAGGCGTGGTTTGAGTAAAAAAAGAGCAACAAATTAAAGCATTCAAATACGCATGTGTGCACTGAAAATAGTTCCATTCACTTAAGTGCACACTTCAAAGTGCTCATATTTTGGGATAACTTGAGGGGGTGATTAGCAGATGCCCCCTGTATTAAACTGCATTGGTGTTCAGTACTAGTGTTCTACCCTTACCTATTGTGTCATCATTGTGTAATGCAGGTGAGAGCTGCAGCGTCTATGCATGACTTGGTGGATGCCGGTCTCGTGGAGCTGGGCGATACCAACGATCCCTCCTCCGGTGTGGAGAACCCTCTGGCCATGATCACAAAGATAGTCAATGGGGAGGAGGTGATTGTGAGCCCTGGAGGCTCGGAAATGGACTCTGAAGAATCCCGAACTTTGGTGAGTCATCCTGACATTAATTAACAGGGATTACTGCTTTGCTGTAATATCCAGGTATTTAAACACTTTATAGCGTTCGAACATAAATATGGTGTTGTACGACTCTACGCGACTTTTATACATTCTTTAGATCCTCTGATAAAGCTATAACTGTCACATTTAACTGTAGACACAGGAACCCAAAATAACTGCCCCTCTAAACTGCAGCATTTTTTCCTTCCAGGAAGAGTTAAAAAATGTAAATGTAAGTACGTGGTCAAGTGCGTGGGTGGAAAATGATTTTTAACGAAATCAATTTTCCACCCGCGCTCTTGACCACGTACATTTTAACGAAAAAGGTCATTGGGGCTTCTTCTAGCCAATTTCAAATCTATCTGGAGTTATTTTGGCTGAGGTTGCAGGGATTCAGGTTTTTGAGGTCCCTCCACTTTAGGTCTAATAACTTGCCTATAGTTATACCTGTAACATCAAAAGAGAGCACACAGAGAGACCTATCTTTTGAGCTATATATCAAGTCCATACCATGAAGTTTGCAGAATCTATGGAGCTCTAAAATTGTAACCATAAGTAAAAATAAAAATAAAATTAAAAATGCAACTGTCTCCCCTTAGAGTGCAAATACCACAAGTTGCAGTTTGATGAGGAGTCGGCTCCATCGGGATGTGTAAGCAAACGAAGTTGCCTAAAGAATGCATCCAAGGCTGCCTCCTTTCTCAAAGGACGAGGGATTTCGGAGGTTCCCGGTATATTTGAGGGAGCCTGTGTAGCTTTTGCTCAGCTGCGCCCACCACAGCTATTTCGGCCAGAAAGAGGCCTTGGTCAAGAAGCAGGAAAACAGAGCAGCCGTTTCTGGATGACAGCATCTAAGATAGACGGGGGCAGAATACATTTGCTTGTTGAGTCATTCTGTAGGACACTCTTTTGAGGTTGCCTGCAAAGTGCTGCAAAAGTTTTTATTACATTGTGTGGGTGGGGAATGAGTCTCAATAGCCTGAGCTTCTAAACCGTCATGGCTGTTAATAGACCCAGGTTAATGGTGGTATATCAGGACTGCGCTTGCACTCCCTTTAAGGGGAAAGAAGGCTGCGCATCGCGTAGTCTCATATAAAGTACCATATCTTTGCTCGCATTCAGTCTAATTTCCCGATTTATATATCAAATTATAGCTTGCAGTCTGTGCTTTCTAATGGTAAGTCTCTTTTGTTATTTTGTTTCGCCATAATTTTTTCCTAGCTCATTATAGGCTCTTCCAGTGCGGACCGTAAGCCGTTAAGTAAACTACGTTGCATTAACGTCCTTTGCGAGGCTCTTATTCGGTCTATTAGTCAATCATAATGAGCACTACAAACTGCGCGTCTTGAAATTTTGAAAAAATGTTTTTTTGTCTCATTTTCTGAACATTGCTTTATGACATCACGTTACATTTTCATCTATAGGTCTTTTTTTAGTAATACTATCAAACAAAAACTCTCACGCAAGTTGTAGAATATAAAAATTGCTTTCAAATGATATATTATTTTTTATGAAAGAATAAAAAATATTCAAGTTATCATTTGAACGGTTTTTCAAAAATCACTTCAGAGATATTGAGCCTTGAAGTCCAAGCAGTTTGTAATCACATCCCAGCTGCCAGAAACACCCCCTGTTCACCAGAATACATCCCCTCATTACTAGAATTGTGTGTGTACAAACAAAATGTTTGACTTTTCACAGTCCTTTATTTTTTCAACAACAGCAGTATCCTACATCCTAACTACAACCTGAAAACCAACAATATATATATATAATATATATATATACATACACATAAATTAAAGACGCATCAGACTTGTTACATGTACAGTAGACCCTCGCATATCCGACCCTCGATTATCCGAACGCTCGGATTATCCGAACTCCTGATTAAATAATAAACCTGGTAACGGTCGTCGATCTGCCAAACTTCGTTTGCACGTGGAAATTAGTTCGTTCGCTTTGGCCAGAAAAAAGTTTTGTCGATCGAGTCAAAGATAGCCATTCTAAGCAAGATATCAAATGGAGCCAGTCAAGCCCGACTAGCAGAAGAGTCAGGTGCAGGGAAGTTGACAATAACGGAGATAAAAAAGAACGAAGCCAAACTTCGAGAGTTCGCAGGCAACCTGGACTGTTGGGGGCTAAGTTCAGCTCGCAAAAAGTCATGCGCCTTGCTAAAGACGAACAACTAGAAAATGCTTTATATCTGTGGTTCGTTCAGAAAAAGGAGAAAGACCCAAGGCACTCAGTGGACTATTGCTCAGAGAAAATACAACATTATGAATATAATATACAGTAATATGAAAAAATGTGTATATATGTAAAACAACATGCCAGTTATACTGAGGACCTAAATCCTTCTAGTACCAGGAAGTGAGCTTCTTAATCCCAAGAACCTGCAGTTAAAAGGATATTGAAAATAGTTCCCAGCATTTTAATTACATTCATGAATTTATAATTAATATTTGTGGTTTTTTGCATATCCGAACTTTTTGCATATCCGAATAGCCTCTGGTCCCAAGCTGTTCGGATATGTGAGGGTCTACTGTTGCTTTGCTAATATTGAATTAGCAAACATAAACACGTCATCATTTGCAGGGCTCCCATGCCCAGGTCCATCCATCGTCACCCTCCACACATGTCTTCCGACACCCTCCAGTAATCCCTGAAAAACAATAGAACACAAACAAAAGTCATCCTCCACTAATTCCTAAGCTTGAGAAAAAGACACACAAACAAAAGTATCTTCCAGTAATCTCTGTTTGACAATAGAAAGCAAAAGACACATAAACAAAATAAAAATGTTACAGGTCCCCCATGCCAGGACCATACAATGCTCCGCCCTCCATTGAACTCTGCTGCCTCTCGACAGCAAGCCTGACACTTGTTGCACTCATATGTTCTGTCTTACCCGCTCTACTCCACACAACAGAATTAAACTCATTTTGGTTGTGTATAACCACCTAAACATTTGCACAAAATATCCTCGGACATTAATTTATCAAAAACCTCCTAACATACATAGCCTTGTCCAGAGGAATCATAGGCCTATCGGTACTGGTGGTACCTCACCTTTAGCACAAGCTGGATTAAACTTACACCAACTCAACTTACACCAACTCAAAACTCCTGTAGGACAATACTCGTGTTGGGATGTTCCATAGTTGACTAAGAGTGATAAAAAATCGCTTTCACATCGCAAATCATCCCCTCTAGGTTGTCCTTTCTAATTGCTCCCCTATAGTAGGTTTTCATTTTAACTATAGACACACGACTAACCCCCCTAGCACCACCCAAAGACACTAGGACCGTAAGGCTCGACTTCCAACAACCGTTTATGTGCATTTGTATACCCATCACTAATTTATGTGTGTGTACCTAAGCTTCAGTCTCTCCACTGAATGCTAAAAAAGTTTGTGTTCCTACAACTTCCATAGAACCCGAAGAGCCTTCAAAATTGGCTTCACAATTTTTACCTTGTGACCCTCAAACCATTCTGTGTAACTTGCTTCTGTTTCATCTTCAGGTCTTTGCGCACAAGCTCTAGACATAAGATAATAATCTAAAACTTCTCCAGTGTCCCAAGACATCACCGCAACCAAGCCATAATTTGATTTGTGGCCCTGTCTAAGCCATGTGCCGTCAACAGTAATACTAACATCAATGATGTCTTCATGCCTAACCCTATAAAAATCATGTAACCTATGAGCGGCATCCAACATAATACTCTGTTACTGCATTTGCGTCACTCCATGTAACCTATGAGCGGCATCCAACATAACTCTGTTACTGCATTTGCGTCACTCCCTATTGACCTAGTATATTTATAAAAAAACAAGTGGAACCAAGAGGGGGCAACATATCCATGACTGCAGTGATATCTTCCAGACCAGAATGACTAATTCCAGCAATGCGAGCACCCAGTACTGACTGGATGTTCAAAGAATGCTTCTACAGATACAGGGTTTGAGATGTCTCGAGTGTTACTACAATTAATTTTGAACAAAAAGTAAAAATGAGACACCATGCCTGCCCTACGGGCTTCAGTTGCAAGGGAGCTCAGTTACCACATTGAATACACTTATTACACCTTTCTATGACCTCTCTAAGCTTATCTAAGTTTATTATACGTTACCCTTACCTAGTTCTCCAACACCACCCGAGTCCAAAGAGGTAGAGCCAGTAGATCCAGTAGCAACAGCCACAGAAGCAGCTGAACGATCCATGAGAGCCAACTTCTTCCTGGTCATAGTCACTGGTCATAGTCACAAATGGAACTGGCCTCTCTTCAGACATTTGCAATTGATTGCAAGGTAAGTGAAGGTTCACAGAAGGCGCTACCCCACCTACAGGATCCAAGAGACTCACTAACAAAGGAAGGAAACAGCTAGTAACTTTTTAGTATGGAGATAAACATTAAAACTTGCCTGGCGCGGCTACTGAGACAGGCTCAACAACAGCCGCCTGTAGGGCTTTCTTCTTCTTGTCGTCACTCTTCTTGAATCCTTGGCCTTTCTGTTTAAAATGCTTCTCTGTTCTCTTCCCCATAACTCAACAGTGTGAAAGTTTCAAGCGAACTGACTAAAAAACACGTGCTCGTCTTAGAGGTTGCGCACTACCCCCACCCGCCTGGCCAATTCATTGCGCAAATGACTGGTAAGGGTCTCCATGAAATTGGCAATATTTTGATATATAAAAACTGTATTTTGGGTAGGCGATCATCGCCGACCCCCCGATTGTAGCTGGGAGAGAACCTCTTCCAATGTGAAGTGAAATGAAATGAAATGGAATAATAATGCACTGTATAAAAATGGCTATATCTTCTGATGCAAGTATTCACTTGCTCTGAAACTTGAAACTCAAACTCCAGACATACTATGAACCCTTTTGGGCCAAAAAAAAATTATTTGAAAAAATATGTGTTTTCAGCCCTCTTCCCCACTTAAATGCTTTGCCTCACATTTCAAAATGGTGGCCACCTCAAGCATGCAAACAGCGATGCCTGTATCTCAACTAAAGCTCATTGTGGCGGCTGTTTAGCAGCCAGAATGGCAGTCAGATGTTAGCTCCCCAAGGGACGGTGAACCGGCAGACCTTTGTAAATTCAGCTTCAAGTTTCTTTGTGTCGATCTCCTTTTCTTTGTCCTGCCTACATGAAGCTTCAATAGAATCTGTTCAACTGGGTCTTGATTGTGGTGGAAATTATCATGATCATCAGTGGTGTAATCTAGCCAGGTCGCATGCTGGAATGTCCACAGAGCAAGTGACCGTTCAGTTGATTTGCTGAGGATCTTGTTCTTCCAGGAAACTTAACGTAGAAAAACATGTTTGGTTAGTGGAGTTCATTGCTGCCAAGTCTTGGAAGGAGGTGGTTGGTTTTTTACCAAGAAGCTGTGGCTAGATCTCACCAAGAAGCTATGGCTGACTCTCTCCACCAAGAAGCTGTGGCTGGCTCTCAAGAAGCTGTGGCTAGCTCTCAAGAAGCTGTGGCTGGCTCTCAAGAAACTGTGGCTGATCTCCACCAAGAAGCCGACTCTCGTGACAGAACAACAGCACTTGCTATACGACATGTGCTGACTTGTGCAGAGAACAACAAGAAGAAAGAAGTTAGAGAAGTTGTTTAGAAGGAGACACTCACTCATGCAGAGATGGTAGAAGCTCAGACACTGCAGAATTCCGACTTAGACGTGATATTGCAAGATTGGTGTCCCTCCCTGCATCACAATTGCTGGACTAGTTAACATTGCCACAGCTGACCCACCTCTCAGAACTAACAGATCCCCACCTCATTGCGCCCCCCCCCCCCCCCCCCCATTTAAAAACCATTAGTGCTTACTCAGACAACGGTCATATAATTAAATTAATTTTTTTACCATCTGTGCTATACACAAGATTAAAAAAACAACCTATGCACGCCCAGTCGACTGCTCTATCGTTGTAAAGTCGTTATCGCAAAGCTTTACTTCCAGTTTGATGGGGCGAGCAAGCAGTTTAAAATGGTTGACAATCAAGACTGCCATCATGAACAATCCTTCCAGGCATCCACTGATGTTCTGGAATCTCTTCACCAAGAAAAGCTGCACAGACATGGAGTGTTTTCCTAGAACCACTCTGAATCTCCTTGCTCTCAGGAAAGGAGGTGCTCCTATGGATTGCTTTGCTGTGTGTTTTGTTGCAGACACTACGTCATGAAGTGCTGCGTAGCTTTTGTTGACTTGAGCATAATTGAGTTGATACTTACACCAGAATAACACCAGAATAAAGCCTATTGTGCATTTGCATTCTATTGGTCAACTCAAACAGCGGTAGGTCTATTACAGCCTCCTTTGGACTTGAAACATTAGCCCAGGAGTAGGAACTGCACGCCCACCAGAGGAACTGAGGGCGGGTCGTTCGTTGTGCTCATTGTGCAGCACGTATTGACTTGGTGACATCATAGATTACATCACCGGCTGGTCCTTACCCAGTGACATCATAGATGACATCACCAGCTGGTCCTTACCCAGTGACATCATAGATGACATCACCAGCTAGTCCTTATCGACTGCTTCATTCTGCAGTCAAAAAGCAGATTAGTTATGCATGTCTACCGGAACATTTGGAGTATTCTGGTCCTTTTATGAATGGGGCCTATCGTATTGTTTTGTGTTGGGAGAAACAATAGCACACCTCCAGCAGCATACAAGGCTTCTCATCTCCAGCAGTACTCTTGGTTGGTGCGACACCACTTCCTGGCCACTTAGATCTGGGAGGACACTGCTTAACCACAGAGACAACAACAAACAGTAACTCCTCCCCTTTCCCCCCAAAACAACAACAACAACAACAAAGTTGCTGAGGATAGAGAGATCCACGACCTCAATGAGAATGGAGAAGACTAGCACCCTAAGACACAAGCCTGTTCCCTGCCCATCAACAGTGTTGTGGTACTGGTCCAGCACCACCTGAAACTTAAAGAACTTTCAATTCCTCTATTTATCTTGAAGCCTTTTGCCAGTGCCAAGTTTACATCCATAGCTCTTTTGCAATACACTCTTAGTCTGCAATATATTAGCAGGTAAAGGGTCAACTTTGTTTTCAAATGGATACATTTTTTGTTATTGCCAGGCAGCCATGCCCACAAGAAGTTACTCTGGGTAATTCCGAACTATCTACTATGTTTAATACAATAAATGTGCACAAAGATGCATCATAAGTTATTGCTTGCCTGGTTTTGTTGAAGGTCTGTGCCGTTAGCTATCGTCACAAGAGTAAGTTTCTGAGGAAACCAACCAATCACTTCTTGGTACGAAAATGTGCGCCTGCTTGCTGACCTAGACTCGATAGTGCATATCCTCAAGTGTGTTTATGGTATGGCTGATACTTTACCGATTTCTGGTGTTTTTATATATTACTGAATCGAAAAGCAGATTGGTCGCTGCTGCAATGCGTTGACAACTTCGGGTCTTCTGGTAGTAAAAATTATGATGGGTGGGGGAGGGGATAGATAATGGACACGAGATCTTGAAAATGAATTTCACTGTTTTTGATAGTGTTTTCTCTGCCAGTTTTCTATATACTTTGCCTCACATTTCAAAATGGTGGCCACCTGAAGCATGCAAACAGCGATGCCTGTATCTCAACTAAAGCTCATTGTGGTGGCTGTTTAGCAGCCAGAATGGCAGTCAGATGTTAGCTCCCCAAGGGACGGTGAACCGGCAGACCTTTGTAAATTCAGCTTCAAGTTTCTTTGTGTCGATCTCCTTTTCTTTGTCCTGCCTACATGAAGCTTCAATAGAATCTGTTCATTCGTAAAATGTCAGTGCCAGAGGACTCATATTTTTTTATGCCTTGCCCTGATTCAACTGGGTCTTGATTGTGGGTGGAAATTATCATGATCATCATTGGTGTAATCTAGCCAGCTCGCATGCTGGAATGTACACAGAGCAAGTGACCGTTCAGTTGATTTGCTGAGGATCTTGTTCTTCCAGGGGAAACTTAACGTAGAAAAACATGTTTGGTTAGTGGAGTTCATTGCTGCCAAGTCTTGGAAGGAGGTGGTTGGTTTTTTACCAAGAAGCTGTGGCTAGCTCTCACCAAGAAGCTATGGCTGACTCTCCATGTGGCTGGCTCTCAAGAAGCTGTGGCTGGTCTCCACCAAGAAGCTGTGACTGGCTCTGCTATGGCTGACTCTCTCCACCAAGAAGCTGTGGCTGGCTCTCAAGAAGCTGTGGCTGGCTCTCAAGAAGCTGTGGCTGGCTCTCAAGAAGCTGTGTGGCTGGCTCTCAAGTAGCTGCGGCTGGCTCACCAAGAAGATGTGGCTGGCTCTCCACCAGCTGTGGTTGGCTCTCCAAGAAACTGTATCTGGTCTCCACCAAGAAGCCGACTCTCATGACAGAACAACAGCACTTGCTATACGACATGTGCTGACTTGTGCAGAGAACAACAAGAAGAAAGAAGTTAGAGAAGTTGTTTAGAAGGAGGGAGACACTTACTCATGCAGGGAGACACTCACTCATGCAGGGAGACACTCACTCATGCAGGGAGACACTCATGCAGGGGTGGTAGAAGCTCAGACACTGCAGAATTCCGACTTAGACGTGATGTTGCAAGATTGGTGTACCTCCCTGCATCACAATTGCTGGACTAGTTAACATTGACCCACCTCTCAGAATCAATAACAGATCCCCACCTCACTGCGCCGCCCCCCCCCCCCCCCCCCCATTTAAAAACCATTAGTGCTTACTCAGACAACGGTCATATAATTAAATTAATTTTTTTTTACCATCTGTGCTATACACAAGATTAAAAACAACCTATGCACGCCCAGTCGACTGCTCTATCGTTGTAAAGTCGTTATCGCAAAGCTTTACTTCCAGTTTGATGGGGCGAGCAAGCAGTTTAAAATGCGCTGACAATTGCGACTGCCATCATGAACAATCCTTCCAGGCATCCACTGATGTTTCTGGAATTTCTTCACCAAGAAAAGCTGCACAGACATGGAGTGTTTTCCTGGAACCACTCTGAATCTCCTTGCTCTCAGGAAAGGAGGCGCTCCTATGGATTGCTTTGCTGTGTGTTTTGTTGCAGACACTGCGTCATGAAGTGCTGCGTAGCTTTTGTTGACTTGAGCTTAATTGAGTTGATACTTACACCAGAATAAAGCCTATTGTGCATTTGTATTCTATTGGTCAACTGAAACAGCGGATGTTTCGGTAGGTCTACTACAGCCTCCTTTGGACTTGAAACATTAGCCCAGGAGTAGGAACTGCACGCCCACCAGAGGAACTGAGGGCGGGTCGTTCATTGTGCTTATTGTGCAGCACGTGTTGACTCGGTGACATCATAGATTACATCACCGGCTGGTCCTTACCCAGTGACATCATAGATGACATCACTAGCTGGTCCTTACCCAGTGACATCATAGATGACATCACCAGCTAGTCCTTATCGACTGCTTCATTCGGCAGTCAAAAAGCAGATTAGTTATGCATGTCTACCGGGACATTTGGAGTATTCTGGTACTACACCTTTCATGAATGGGCCTATCGTATTGTTTTGTGTTGGGAGAAACAATAGCACACCTCCAGCAGCATACAAGGCTTCTCATCTCCAGCAGTACTCTTGGTTGGTGCAACACCACTTCCTGGCCACTTAGATCTGGGAGGACACTGCTTAACCACAGAGACAACAACAAACAGTAACTCCCCCCCTTTCCCCCCCAAACAACAACAACAACAACAAAGTTGCTGAGGATAGAGAGATCCACGACCTCGATGAGAATGGAGAAGACTAGCACCCTAAGACACAAGCCTGCTCCCTGCCCATCAACAGTGTTGTGGTACTGGTCCAGCACCACCTGAAACTTAAAGAACTTTCAATTCCTCTATTTATCTTGAAGCCTTTTGCCAGTGCCAAGTTTACATCCATAGCTCTTTTGCAATACACTCTTGGTCTGCAATATATTAGCAGGTAAAGGGTCAAATTTGTTTTCAAATGGATACATTTTTTGTTATTGCCAGGCAGCCATGCCCACAAGAAGTTACTCCGGGTAATTCCAAACTATCTACTATGTTTAATACAATAAATGTGCACAAAGATGCATCATAAGTTATTGCTTGCCTGGTTTTGTTGAAGGTCTGTGCCGTTAGCTATCGTCACAAGAGTAAGTTTCTGAGGAAACCAACCAATCACTTCTTGGTACGAAAATGTGCGCCTGCTTGCTGACTCAGCATGAGCTAGACTCGATATTGCATATCCTCAAGTGTGTTTATGGTATGGAAGATACTTTACCGATTGCTGGTGTTTTACTGAATCGAAAAGCAGATTGGTCGCTGCTGCAATGCGTTGATAACTTCGGGTCTTCTGGTAGTAAAAATTATGATGGGTGGGGGAGGGGATAGATAATGGACACGAGATCTTGAAAATGAATTTCACTGTTTTTGATAGTGTTTTATCTGCCAGTTTTCTATATACTTTGGCGAAGGATTCAAGGCACACTCACTGGAGATAAAATTAGCTGAAGCCAGCATTACTAAGAATCAGTCAACATGAGTTTTAGAGAGACGTGCTTTTTATTGTGTCTGTGTGTGTTTTGGTTTGCACCATTTTAAAATAGCTGATAATTATTGGGAATGCTCACGCACTTTCTGGTTGGTTCTTAAAAATGAATTTCAAGGATGCCTTCTGTGGTTTCTTTAGTTGTTCATTTGCTACCTTAGTATTAAAAGATGCAAGGCACGCTGGGAGTCTTTTGGGAGCTACATGTAATGACAGCTGAAAGCACTATTTAGGCAGCCAAGATGTTCTGGTGGAATTTTTTTTGTTGCTGTCGAATGTAGAAGCACTAGCATGCTCTCTGATCAAATAGTATCGGTGGTTAAACAAGTCTGGCTTGAGGGAAAACCAAAACAAAGGAAAAATAAATAAGGTGGTACCCACGGCCACCAGAATCATCCTTTACCAATTTAGAATCACATCACCATTATGGGTTTAAAATTGATTGGTGTACATAATTTTAAATGGTAAAGGGTGATCTAAATGGTTGGCACTTTTTGTTTCTTAGTCAACCAAAACGTCGACCGAAGCATTCGGTTGAAACAATAATTAATTTTTTAGAAGCCAGAAACTTTAGAAGCCAGAAACTTCATGTTTTTGATAAAATAAGCTGAAAATAATCTTATGGGTGCATTTTTTGTTCTGTATACTATTATTATTTAGCAGCCATTTTTCTCTACTCTACTGACTGTGCAGCCAGTTCTCTCTCCTCTACTGACTATGCAGTCAGTTCTTTCCTCTGCTGACTATGCAGCCAGTTCTCTATCCTACTCTATACTGACTGTGCAGCCAGTTCTCTCTCCTCTACTGACTGTGCACCCAGTTCTCTCTCCTCTACTGACTGTGCAGCCAGTTCTCTCTCCTCTACTGACTATGCAGTCAGTTCTTTCCTCTACTAGCTGTTCTCTCTTGTATGTGTAATCATCTATAGCTTGTTGTCACTAATTTAATGTGATGATCACTTCCTTTTACAGGCGACTTAAACATAAGCCTATTTTATTTTAAACAGTTGACCATTATTGCTGTTCAATGCATGGAGATACAGCAATACCAAAGCTCTTGTCTACCTCCCCAGTTGGGATGGGGGGAGAGGGGGGGGGGGAGATCACTGTCCTATATTTACTGGGATATATGTGAGTTACACAGGCCAAAATCTGCTCGGCAACGTGGTAACCTGTGTTTGTCTTCCTGTGTTAAGCCAGATCCCACACCCTACTATCTATTTATATCTTTGTTACATCACATCATTGTTACATCATATCAAGCATACTAGACTAAGGCTTGACTTGGAGAGGTATGGTGCAGCCAAGCACCTGGGAAGTTCTCTGCACTTCTCGATTTCCATTATTTTCAGCGAAACAAATACTAGGCATTAGGTTGAAACTAGTGTGGCTTGCTGCTGGTTGTTGCCATAGACACACACAACTTAGTGTGGCTTGTTGCTGGTTGTTGCCATAGACACACACAACTTAATAGTGTGGCTTGCTGCTGGTTGTTGCCATAGACACACACAACTTAATAGTGTGGCTTGTTGCTGGTTGTTGCCATAGACACACACAACTTAATAGTGCAGCTTGCAGAATTCTACATGCTTGATGAGGCCGCACCCACTGTCTATACCATTCGTTGTATAAGCCACACACACTTATAGCTGTAGGAGTTTCAATTGTAGCTGCTGCTCTGATTTATGTGAGTTAGCATATTATAACTGAAATTGTTAATCATGTGCTGAAATTGTTAATCATGTGCTGATTGATATTTCTTACACTTGTCTCTTCCTCTCTCTCATGCGTGCGTGACATGCACAGCCCTCTCCGGTCTTCAGCAACCCGATCTACGAAATGTCCAACACTATCCCCAAATTGAAGACTCGGAAACAGTTGGAGGCTCAACTGCAGTGTCGCCAGCAAGTGCTGGCAGCGGCTTCTACCGATAACATTATGCTCCCTTCCAATGGGAAGCGACCGTTGGGCAAGACGAAGTCCAATGAGATGTCCCCCGACCAATTTGTCACTGATTATCTGTCTTCTGGGCACAACGTCCCACTTTCCAAGCAGCACGCTACCTGTTCTTCCGTCACTTTTGGAGTTAGACAGACACCAATATCACTAAAGTTTAAGGCACCCGACCAGGTCGCCAACAGCCCTCCCCACGTTCCAAGCCCTCTGGTGGTAAAAGCCACAGATATCGACAGAACTCACATTTTAAACACTGCTCCAAGCACATTTTGAACACTGTTCTAAGCTCATTTTGAACACAACTCCAAGCACATTTTGAACACTGCTCCAAGCCCATTTTGAACACTGCTCCAAGTGCATTTTGAACTCTGCTCCAAGCACATTTTGAACACTGCTCTAAGTATATTTTGAACTCAGCTCTAAGCACATTTTGAACACTGCTCCAAGCACATTTTGTACACTGTTCCTAGCACATTTTGAACACTGCTCCAAGCACATTTTGAACTCTGCTCTAAGCACATTTTGAACACTGCTCCAAGCACATTTTGAACACTCCTCTAAGCAAATTTTGAACACTGCTCTAAGCACATTTTGAACACTACTCCAAGCACATTTTGAACTCTGCTCTAAGCACATTTTGAACACTGCTCTAAGCACGTTTTGAATACTGCTCTAAGCACATTTTGAACAGTGCTCCAAGCACATTTTGAACACTGCTCCAAGCACATTTTGAACACTCCTCTAAGCAAATTTTGAACACTGCTCTAAGCACGTTTTGAACACCACATTTTGAACTCACATTTTGAACACTGCTCCAAGCACATTTTGAACACTGCTCCAAGCACATTTTGAACACTGTTCTAAGCACATTTTGAACACAGCTCTAAGCACATTTTGAACACTGCTCCAAGCACATTTTGAACACTGCTCCAAGTACATTTTGAACTCTGCTCCAAGTACATTTTGAACACTGCTCTAAGCATATTTAGAACTCTGCTCCAAGCACATTTTGAACACTTCTCCAAGCACATTTTGAACTCTTCTCTAAGCACATTTTGAACACTGCTCCAAGCACATTTTGAACACTGTTCCAAGCACATTTTGAACACTGCTCCAAGCACATTTTGAACACTGCTCTAAGCACATTTTGAACACTGCTCCAAGCACATTTTGAACACTACTCCAAGCACATTTTGAACACTCCTCTAAGAAAATCTTTAACACTGCTCCAAGCACATTTTGAACACTGTTCCAAGCACATTTTGAACACTGCTCCAAGCACATTTTGAACTCTGCTCTAAGCACATTTTGAACACTGCTCCATGAACACTGCTCTAAGCACATTTTGAACTCTGCTCCAAGAACAGTTAGAACACTGCTCTAAGCTCATTTTGAACACTGCTCCAAGCACATTTTGAACTCTGCTCCAAGCACATTTTGAACACTGCTCCAAGCACATTTTGAACTCTGCTCTAAGCACATTTTGAACACTGCTCCAAGCACATTTTGAACACTGCTCTAAGCACATTTTGAACTCTGCTCCAAGCACATTTTGAACACTGCTCTAAGCACATTTTGAACACTGCTCCAAGCACATTTTGAACTCTGCTCCAAGCACATTTTGAACACTGCTCCAAGCACATTTTGAACACTACTCCAAGCACATTTTGAACACTCCTCTAGGCAAATTTTGAACACTGCTCTAAGCACATTTTGAACACTGCTCTAAGCAGGTTGTGAACACCACATTTTGAACTCTGCTCCAAGCACATTTTGAACACTGCTCCAAGCACATTTTGAATACTGCTCCAAGCACATTTTGAACACTGCTCTAAGCACATTTTGAACACTACTCCAAGCACATTTTGAACACAGCTCTAAGCACATTTTGAACTCTGCTCTAAGTACATTTTGAACACTGCTCCAAGCACATTTTGAACTCTGCTCCAAGCACATTTTGAACACTGCTCTAAGCACATTTTGAACACTGCTCCAAGCACATTTTGAACTCTGCTCCAAGCGCATTTTGTAACACTGCTCCAAGCACATTTTGAACACTACTCCAAGCACATTTTGAACTCTCCTCTAAGCACATTTTGAACACTGCTCCAAGCACATTTTGAACTCTGCTCCAAGCAAATTTTGAACACTGCTCCAAGCACATTTTGAACACTACTCTAAGCAAATTTTGAACACTGCTCTAAGCACATTTTGAACACTGCTCTAAGCACGTTTTGAACACCACATTTTGAACTCACATTTTGAACACTGCTCCAAGCACATTTTGAACACTGCTCCAAGCACATTTTGAACACTGTTCTAAGCACATTTTGAACACAGCTCCAAGCACATTTTGAACACTGCTCCAAGCCCATTTTGAACACTGCTCCAAGTACATTTTGAACTCTGCTCCAAGCACATTTTGAACACTGCTCTAAGTATATTTTGAACTCTGCTCCAAGCACATTTTGAACACTGCTCCAAGCACATTTTGAACTCTGCTCTAAGCACATTTTGAACACTGCTCCAAGCACATTTTGAACACTGCTCCAAGCACATTTTGAACTCTGCTCTAAGCACATTTTGAACACTGCTCTAAGCACGTTTTGAACACCACATTTTGAACTCACATTTTGAACACTGCTCCAAGCACATTTTGAACACTGCTCCAAGTACATTTTGAACACTGTTCTAAGCACATTTTGAACACTGCTCTAAGCACGTTTTGAATACTGCTCTAAGCACATTTTGAACACTGCTCCAAGCACATTTTGAACACTGCTCCAAGCACATTTTGAACACTCCTCTAAGCAAATTTTGAACACTGCTCTAAGCACGTTTTGAACACCACATTTTGAACTCACATTTTGAACACTGCTCCAAGCACATTTTGAACACTGCTCCAAGCACATTTTGAACACTCCTCTAAGCAAATTTTTAACACTGCTCCAAGCACATTTTGAACACTGTTCCAAGCACATTTTGAACACTGCTCCAAGCACATTTTGAACTCTGCTCTAAGCACATTTTGAACACTGCTCCATGAACACTGCTCTAAGCACATTTTGAACTCTGCTCCAAGAACATTTAGAACACTGCTCTAAGCTCATTTTGAACACGTCTCCAAGCACATTTTGAACTCTGCTCCAAGCACATTTTGAACACTGCTCCAAGCACATTTTGAACTCTGCTCTAAGCACATTTTGAACACTGCTCCAAGCACATTTTGAATACTGCTCTAAGCACATTTTGAACTCTGCTCCAAGCACATTTTGAACACTGCTCTAAGCACATTTTGAACACTGCTCCAAGCACATTTTGAACTCTGCTCCAAGCACATTTTGAACACTGCTCCAAGCACATTTTGAACACTACTCCAAGCACATTTTGAACACTCCTCTAGGCAAATTTTGAACACTGCTCTAAGCACATTTTGAACACTGCTCTAAGCAGGTTTTGAACACCACATTTTGAACTCTGCTCCAAGCACATTTTGAACACTGCTCCAAGCACATTTTGAACACTGCTCTAAGCACATTTTGAACACTACTCCAAGCACATTTTGAACACAGCTCTAAGCACATTTTGAACTCTGCTCCAAGTACATTTTGAACACTGCTCCAAGCACATTTAGAACTCTGCTCCAAGCACATTTTGAACACTGCTCTAAGCACATTTTGAACACTGCTCCAAGCACATTTTGAACTCTGCTCCAAGCGCATTTTGTAACACTGCTCCAAGCACATTTTGAACAATACTCCAAGCACATTTTGAACTCTCCTCTAAGCACATTTTGAACACTGCTCCAAGCACATTTTGAACTCTGCTCCAAGCACATTTTGAACACTGCTCCAAGCACATTTTGAACACTACTCTAAGCACATTTTGAACACTCCTCTAAGCAAATTTTGAACACTGCTCTAAGCACATTTTGAACACTGCTCTAAGCACGTTTTGAACACCACATTTTGAACTCACATTTTGAACACTGCTCCAAGCACATTTTGAACACTGCTCCAAGCACATTTTGAACACTGTTCTAAGCACATTTTGAACACAGCTCCAAGCACATTTTGAACACTGCTCCAAGCTCATTTTGAACACTGCTCCAAGTACATTTTGAACTCTGCTCCAAGCACATTTTGAACACTGCTCTAAGTATATTTTGAACTCTGCTCCAAGCACATTTTTAACACTGCTCCAAGCACATTTTGAACTCTGCTCTAAGTACATTTTGAACACTGCTCCAAGCACATTTTGAACACTGTTCCTAGCACATTTTGAACACTGCTCCAAGCACATTTTGAACTCTGCTCTAAGCACATTTTGAACACTGCTCCAAGCACATTTTGAACACTGCTCTAAGCACATTTTGAACTCTGCTCCAAGCACATTTTGAACACTG
The DNA here is from genome assembly GCA_028752905.1 of Cladorhizidae sp. MBARI D1340-BT2. Lineage (NCBI taxonomy): Eukaryota > Metazoa > Porifera > Demospongiae > Poecilosclerida > Cladorhizidae > Cladorhizidae sp. MBARI D1340-BT2. The sequence continues at coordinate 36,286,114 of JAQNBH010000008.1, forward strand.
TTCTAAGCACATTTTGAACACTGCTCCAAGCACATTTTGAACTCTGCTCCAAGCACATTTTGAAAACTGCTCCAAGCACATTTTGAACACTGCTCCAAGCACATTTTGAATCCTACTCCAAGCACATTTTGAACACTCCTCTAAGCAAATTTTGAACACTGCTCTAATCACATTTTGAACACTGCTCCAAGCACATTTTGAACTCTGCTCCAAGCACATTTTGAACACTCCTCTAAGCAAATTTTGAACACTGGTCTAAGCACATTTTGAACACTACTCCAAGCACATTTTGAACTCTGCTCTAAGCACATTTTGAACACTGCTCTAAGCACGTTTTGAACACTGCTCTAAGCACATTTTGAACACTTCTCCAAGCACATTTTGAACACTGCTCCAAGCACATTTTGAACACTCCTCTAAGCAAATTTTGAACACTGCTCTAAGCACATTTTGAACACTACTCCAAGCACATTTTGAACACTGCTCTAAGCACATTTTGAACTCTGCTCCAAGCACATTTTGAACACTACTCCAAGCACATTTTGAACACAGCTCTAAGCACATTTTGAACACTGCTATAAGCACATTTTGAACACTACTCCAAGCACATTTTGAACACTGCTCCAAGCACATTTTGAACTCTGCTCTAGGCACATTTTTGAATTTTTCGATGAGAGTCATACCAAAAATAAAAATGTATGTGATTTAATGTATATTCTAGCCCACTTTCCAGATTAATTACTAGCGAAGCAACAATAACAATAATAAAAATAATAATCGTTGTTGACAATATTTTGCTTCCTTGCAGGAAATCATTCCCTTTATGAACACGCTTGCTCAAGCCCTGTTAGTTCACGAGCAGAAAATTGGGTCACGCTCCTTGGGTGGAGGCACAAGTCCCTCAACATCTTCTCCAGAATCAAACACACTCCCTCATTAGCACATACTCCCTCAGTCCCCTCAGTAGCACACACTTCCTCAGTAGCAGCACACACTCCCTCAGTAGCACACACTCCCTCAGTAGCACACACTCCCTCAGTCCCCTCAGTAGCACACACTTCCTCAGTAGCACACACTCCCTCAGTAGCACATACCCCCCAGTAGCACACACTCCCTCAGTCCCCTCAGTAGCACACGCCTCCTTAGTAGCACATATTCCCTCAGTAGCACACACTCACTCAGTAGCACACACTCCCTCAGTCCCCTCAGTAGCACACACTTCCTCAGTAGCACATATTCCCTCAGTAGCACACACTCACTCAGTAGCACACAGTCCCTCAGTAGCACACACTCCCTCAGTCCACTCAGTAGCACATCTCTCTTAGCTATTCAATCCGTTCTCTCTTTTCCCAATGGTTCAAACCAACTGTACCAAGACACTCTCAAGAGCAATTCATGTCCTTATATGTACCATCTTGTAGTACCATCAGCCAATGTCTTCCATTGTATATCAATCACCTTGTTTTTGCTCAGCATTGACATGATTATGCAAACGTGAATATGCCTTCCTGTGACTGTGGTGTGAAGCCTGGTATGACGCAAGACAATCTGCTTCATGTGTTCCATACGTTGCGCTGATATTGTGAACAGGTAATGCATGGATCTAACGGAACGGATTTGAAATGTAAGAGTTGTGCGTCCAATCCGTAGCGTCCGACCAGTCAAGAACATATCCCGTTACAATAACCTCAATAATCAACTTGAAATTGTATTCTCTCGACGTTTTGACTTGATGCTCTAGCCTTCATCAGGAATAATGATTGTTTCGACTTGATGCTCTAGCCTTCATCAGGAATAATGATTGTTTCGACTAGATGCTCTAGCCTTCATCAGGAATAATGATTGTTTCGACTAGATGCTCTAGCCTTCATCAGGAATAATGAGCTCTTCCAGATGATAGCTAATTGGGTCTGAATTTGACCGAAATATTATATCACACCCTTTGAGAAGCTTATTGAAGCGGTGAGTAGTAGCTCTCCCAACCTCTGACTGGTGACCTCGGGGAGAAAGAAAAGACCTACAAGAAGTGGTTGTCCAGGTAACGAACTAGATTACCAGCTATATAATATTTCAGTCAAACGCAGCAGATTCAAAGGACAACCCAATACATGTATTGTGAACCAGACAGTGCAATGGAACGGATTACACAATGGACGGAACAGATTGCCCGTCATATTGTGAACTGGATTTTATGTATCTATTGGATAACTATGTACACATTCTCCAGTGTTTAAAGAGGAAGTTGATCTGTCAATCTTGTTTCATTGACAACGGAAATCTTTCTGCACTTAGCTAACCAGTACTAGTAGGTCCTTCAGTCCCCCAAACCAAGAAACAACTGGAATGCACACAATAACTCTTGCAGCCTGTTGTATCTGTCCAGACAAGGAAGTACTGACATTGACTCGAGAGTTTTGGTTTCAACATGCCTCAACCTGTGCCCTAATAACTCTAGCAGGGCTGAGCCACAATCGTCATTACCTAGTGAGCTAGCGTTTGTGAGGGCTAAGCGTGTTTGAAGCTGTTGTGAAAGCCTGATTTCCAGGGGGGTTAGCAGCTGAAACACAAGGCAGTAATAGGTGTGCCCAGTAGAGATTTCAACAGTGTTATGTATATAAACATTGTTTGCTGAGATAGTAAACCAGCCTTGAAGAAGTGGTGCGATGTCCACTTGTGGCACAGTAAAGTTATTAAGGCCAGCTAACTGTAATATGTAGAGATTTGTCTTTCTATCAGTATTTGTTTCCCCCACCTTTCAACGCAAGCAGGAAATGTTTAAATAGCTACAAATTAATCCAGGCAGACATTCTAGGATAGAGTAGAGCACTCTGTCCAAAAAAAAATTGGGTTTTGTGCAGGTGGTTATATACTTGGGAGTGGAGAAAGCATGGACTTAGGTTAGAAATTCGAAGTCAGAAATGTAGGGGGCAAAGTCCCTGCTTGATAGCTTCCACGTGGTTTATAATATATATATATATATATATATATATATTCTAGCATAAATACCTGGTCTTTGGGAGCGATATTCCTGACCCCTCTCTCCTAAATTGACCCCATTGTACTTCAGTGCTGACCCTGTGTTTGCCCTAATTTGGTCATTTCTGGGTGTGTGGCATGGGATCAGGTGATGTGTGGTATGCCCAAAGTGTCCAGTTTAGACACTGATAGTTTCAATGATTTTATCATTCGATATTCATAATGTTCCACCCACAGGTTGTCAGGGAAGGGTTGAGGTGACACGCCTCCCATAAATTGACCTTGTTCTACAACATTGCAGTTTAGGGCTAGCCCTATATCTGACTTAGTTTAGTCATTATGACTGTTTCAAAGTTTTGGGGATATGGCCCAAGGGCTCTAAAGTCTTCCTGGGATCTAGAGGTTTCCGAGTATGTGCGACATAAATAGACCCAAAGGAGGCCGAGTTTAATAAGCCACATACACACACACAGAGAGAGAGAAATAGACAGACACTCATTTGTATATATTAGCAGAAATGCCCTTCTCCCAAATCGACCCTAATCTACACAACATTGCACTTCAGGGCAGACCCTGTATCTGCCCTAGTTTGGATGTTTCAAAAGCCCTGGGGCATGGTATGGCCAGCGGGTACAGGACCCCAAACCAGGTTCAAAACATACTGAGAGTGAGAGGTTTCTAATTATATGCAATGTGTGGGTAGCCCAAAGTATCAAGTTTGGAATGTACTGCTCCCACAGTTTGGCAGGGAGGCGTATGGCCAGGGGGCATGCCTATGGGTCCAAAACCTTTGGGTCAAGAGATTTCCAATATGGGTCAAAAGGTGACTTAAGCCACACACAAACAGACAGACAGTGAGACAGATGCTTAACTACATGTAACTATGTATGTATAGCTACATGTTTAGATAAGTAACTATTCGGAATCGTTACTTATAGCTAATCCTTTTGGCACTGCAATTGTGTACATACTAACAATACACCCATCCAAAATTAAAACAATCAGGATGTCGATAGTTGTTCTCCATGGTCACTGTCTTGCTAACTAGATTGAAGCCTGCTAATGATGTGTGACAAAGAATTAACACTTCCATTTTTAAAGCGGCCCCAAAAAGCCACACAAGAAGTTGTTCATGACCTCTTGGACTGGTTTATATCATGTGACATTCCACGGTGGAATCCCAGACTTTGGGTGCTGGGAGCAACGTTACGGAAGCACCCAATGATAATTCCAATATAAATGACGTGCTGAGAGCAACGTTACGGAAGCACCCAATGATAATTCCAATATAAATGACGAGCCTGTGGCAGCACCCTCCCTGGGTCTTCTGTGTGAACACCCATTGAGGATAAAGAAGCACACGTAGGGCCCAGAGAAGTATTACGGTGCCAAGAGAAACATTACAGTGCCGAACCTGTATATGCCTTAGTTTGGCTGTTACGGCCATTTTAAAGCTTTGGTGGCTGGGCATGGCCAACATGCCCAAAACCCTGCTTATATTCTTACCCTGGTCGAGCCCCGATCCCCCTGGTCCCACTTTCCCTGACCTCTGTATAAATGCCTATCAAGGACAAAGAACTGCAGAGAGGCAAGCAGGCAGACAGGCCAGAAGGGCTGAGAGTAATATTAGTGTAACCATGTGGAGGTTATGGGGGCTAATTTCTGATTATTTATGTCCTTTACTTGCCTCGCCCCAAACCCCCCTCCCCCCACTCTCCCACTCCCATGTAAGTGATTACAAATTCCATTTCAAGGAGTGAGGTTTCGTCATCTATGGAAAGATCATTAATTGGTTAGGGTGCTAGCTATATAGCCCTACCACTCTTTTCTATTACGGGCGAGGAACAGGGTCTTGTCAAGCTAAAAATAAAAAAGTTCTTTGAAGAGTGAGGTAGACTTATATGAAAACAACTTTTTTATTATCAACTTGACCTAACAAGAACCTGCAGCCAAGCAACTTATGATGATATCATTATGCAGAGCTTTATTCTCTCCTGGCAAGCTGGTCTTAGCTTGTCCAGCCAGTGATTGGTGTGATTGTTGATGTCCTGGTGGGCATTATCCTCTTGATCTCCTGGCACATCACTTTGTTTCAGCTTGTCTAGACATTGCTGCTGCTGCTGCTGCTGGAGGATTTCCTGCTCTCTACTGAAATGTCCACTTCATCCAGAGATTTCCTGCCCTACTCATCCTCGAATCATTCCTCACTTCGTAGTTCTGGCCACACTCCTGGCAGGTGATCTGCTTCACAGTTCCTGGCCACACTCCTTCTGGTGCGCAGTTCCTGGCCACACTCCTTCTGGCATGCTGGTGCGCAGTTCTCCTGGCCACAGGTGCTCTGCCTTGCAGTTCCTGACCATACTCCTGGCATGCTCTGCTCTCAAGCTGGCATTACAGAGAGATTTCCTGGTATTAAGATCAGTGATTTCCTGGTATTAAGACCACAAAAAGATGTACCTTTCACCCGATGTTCGCTAACCGTGTATAGTACCAAGATAAGAGTGAAGGAAGGACAAGGATAGAGGGGCAATTTGAGTTGGCCATGTGACTTTGTGGGTTGAGGTTTTCCATTTCAAGACCTCATTAAGGGTACATCATCGCTAAAAGATACTGAAGTTGTAAGTAATTTGCTTGGTGGAGGGAATGATTGCCCCTCTTTTCCAGAGCCTCCCCTGTAGGAACGGAATACTTTTTCCCACTTCCCTTCTAGGAAGTTTGCACTCATCTTTTTTTCTTTTTTGTTCTTTTCCCCCTAGCATTACATCATTGTTATGACATCATCAATACTGTAAAGATCAGCACTGGATTAGGGTTTCAGCTTGTTTCAGGACCAGGGCAATGGCTGGGGTTGGGGCAGCAGCTAGGGATAGAGCAATGCCTAGAGCAATGCAATCCAACAATGCTCATGATTAACTTTTTCAATAATCAACTTGAAATTAACTCTCCTGATCTCGGCTAGTACTCTATATAGCCTTCATCAGGAACGAAAATTTTTGAGAATGATCATGATGTTACCATGATGATGTAATGCAAGGTTTCCTGGGTTGATTTTCCAATAATTATATGCATGCAACCAGAATACTAGGAACACATTGCAATGACATCATGATCATTGTTGGTCTACATTGCCCCCACCCCTCACCCTAGTTGAAGCCCTAATCCTGTACTTATCTCTAACAGCATTGATGATGTCATCATAATGTAATGACAGGATTATGTTATAGGAAAGAAGTCGATTTTTTGGGTTGCAATTTTCTCCCTCAATGAAGTCCCTCTTCTTTCTCCTATGTGTTCTGTGTGTGTGTGTGTTTGGTTGTGGGGGAATGAGGTATCAGTGAAGACCCTCAGGAGCACCATTCACAAAACTTTCCATTTATGGTATGAGATCCTTCAGCTGACTGATCCAGTTGGTGAGACAGAGAGTAGAGAAGTCTGCATAGGAAACCACAGCAACACTTCAAGTCCATCTCCAGGAGCTAATGGTTGCTATTGCTTTGCTCGATTCCCTATTGATTTGAAAGAGAGGGAAGACTTGGTCACGTTCTTCTGTGCCTTGTACTATCAGTGCTGTTTACTAAGAGTTCTAGTGTGCCTTCTCTCAGAGCACTTGGATGAGCTTGTCTGCTGGGAGCAGGATCTTCCGAATTCTATAATCATTAGGAAGCAAACTGAGAAAATGCGAGCTCTGTAGCAACAGAAAAGCAAAGAAGAAGATGTCAACATTCCAAACAACCTCCTTTTAGCACTTGATTCTTGTGATGTGGACTCTTTTCCAAACGTCCATTTCTCTTAAGGCCCGTCCACACTCCACACAACCATAAGCTGATTCCTTTTTGGAGCTGGTTACGACCTGGATAAACCTGTCCACACAGGCATAAGGATTGTTCACTGGTAAGCCACAATAATGGATTCACACATTTTGATCAGGTGTTAATCATGCATTATTAATTGTTGATGACCTTTCATGGATTACCATGTGCATGTCCATCTTCACGGGACTCTTGGGTTATTGAGAGGAGGGAGACGCAGAGGAACATGGAACAAACAGCATGTGTACATTCTTAGACAGAAATTTAATCTTCATCAAAATGTTCCTGCTCATAATCAAATAGAATACAAAATAGTTGGAGAGAGGAATGTTTGGGACGGTAGCGTCATGATGTGCTCTCAAGTGGAGTACCTGTCATGGGCATGTGGAGAGAGGATGAATGTCAAGAGGATGGAGGTTGAACAGAGGAACCCATTGCTTGGTGAACACATGTTGGTTCATTTTCTCTTCATGTTTGCGTTCTTCGGTCCATCTCTTTTCTTCCAGCTCCAGCACATGTTGCCTTCTCTTTTCTTCCAGCTCCAGCTCATGTTGCCTTCTCTTCTCTCCAGCTCATGTTGCCTTCTCTTCTCTCCAGCTCATGTTGCCTTCTTTCCTCTTCCAGCTTCAGCCTATGTTGCCTTCTCTTCTCTCCAGCTCATATTGCCTTCTCTTCTCTTCCAGCTTCAGCCTATGTTGCCTTCTCTTCTCTCCAGCTCATGTTGCCTTCTCTTCTCTCCAGCTCATGTTGCCTTCTCTTCTCTTCCATGCTCCAGCCCATGTTGCTTTCTCTTCTCTCCAGCTCATGTTGCCTTCTCTTTTCTTCCAGCTCCAGCTCATGTTGCCTCCTCTTCTCTTCCAGCTCAGCCTCTGCCATTTTCTTTCAGTTCATTGTCCTCCATCAAACTTAAATGTTTGTTCATTCATTGAAGCCATGATGACAGCCATGTCTGCTGAGGCATATTGTTCCCTCTGCTTCCTTTGAATCCCGGAAGTACATTATTAAAATGAATAGTTATTTTCTGTAAATGCTGTCTCTACATGTTCCTGTCCTTTGTCTACAAGGCTATCCATATAACAATGCTACCATTCTTCACGTTATTTCCTATAGAGGTAGTCAGCTAACTAGCATCCTTGCATATTTGACAAAAATGTGCACGCTTGTCCAGTGTGGCTAAGCCAAATAGAGAGAGAAGAGAAGGCAACATGAGCTGGAGAGAAGAGAAGGCAACATGAGCTGGAGAGAAGAGAAGGCAACATGAGGTGGAGAGAAGAGAAGGCAACCAGCTAACTATGGGCTCAGAGACCCCTTACCTTACGGGCATAACGACCCCTAATTAACTACATGTGCGCATGCTCACAATATTTGATTACAGTTGCACACATTGCTATTCCCCGTAACATTACTTTTATATCTCTTGTCATCTGGGTGCAAATGGGTCTTTGTATCCTATCTATGTGTGCAACTGTCGTAGCCTAAATCTCTATTGATCGTCAACTAGTGTTTGCTCGCTGAAAGAAGCCAGGAGAAGAGGCCAACCCGACGCTATTCTATATGACGCCCACCATGAGTGGCATGGCTGAAGAAAGGCGCTGCCCGGTCGCTGGATGCCCGTTCCTACTCCCAGAGGGACTGATGGCCACTCCTGTGTTGGCTGCTGCACATCTCCAGGGACATTTGCTGAATCACAAAGGGACAGAGAGGTCCAAGGTCGAGGCTGTCAAGAGGCCAACGGTCTCTACAGCCGGAACCAGCCAAGACTGGCTATACTTCCTATCGAGATGGGAGGATTATGTGAAGGCCACCAATGTCAAGGGTGAAGATCAGGCGATACAACTCCTCGAGTGTTGTGACTCGGACCCCCGCAAAGGAATCCAGCGCAACACCGGGGGCGTGGCCCTGTCAAGAAAGCCCCTGATCGACATTATGAAGGCAATCAAGACACTGGCTGTGAGGGTCGAGAACCCTACAGTGGCACGAGACAGACTGCATAACATGTCTCAAGATCGTGAGGAAGGTGTAAGGGCCTTCGGGGCACGACTCCGGGGCCAGGCAGCCACCTGCCAGTATACCAAAGCGTGCACATGCCTACTGGTAGTCGACTACACTGAGGAGAATGTGGCGGACGCATTGATAACCGGTCTAGCAGATCCAGAGATAAAGCAAGGATTACTCAGGGAACCCGACCAGCCGCTCTCCATGGAGAGAGCCATGCTCTACGTTGAGTCCAAGGAGGCGGCAAAAACATCCGTGTCACTCCTAGACCCGGGCACCTCCATGGGGGCGGTTCATCAGAGCGGCTACAAGAAGACATCTCGAGCCGGGCGTACACAACCCAACACCGACACGGACGACGAGAAGTGTTACTTCTGCGGGAAGACGGGGCACGGGAAATATCCCCGATCTCTTTACGCAGCGCCGAATGCCATGCATTCGGCCACACCTGTTGGAAATGTGGAAAACAGAACCACGCCGACGGAGTGTGCCGGTCAAAGCAACCCTCGACCGAGAATGCCATCTTTGGCACATGTTGCAACATCACGACCCACGGAACGGGAAGATGTCGCACACTGGATCACCACGTGTTCTCCAAACACAAATGGGTGAAGAGGCAGTCTCTCCCCCAGCCAACCAGGCATCTGTTGGTCAAACTGATCCCAGACGATTACGACCGACTGAAGATCGCTCGACGCTCACGCGCCGCACAATGCAACATCAACGGCATGCCCGACACGGGGTGTCAGTGTTGCCTGGTGGGTACACACATCCTACGACGACTTGGGTTATTCTGGACAAATCTTATTCCCGTCTCCCAACGGATGCAGGCGGCGAATAAGAGCGGAATACACCTCCTAGGCGCCATCATAGTGGAAATTTCACTACCGGACACCAAGGCCAAGTCGAAGCAGATGGTGTACGTGACACCCAGTGTCACCAGATTGTTCTTGGGTAGAGAAACATGCTCGGATCTCGGATTGATACCTCCTCAGTTTCCAATCCCTCAACCACCATGCAACGAGGGAGACGCACCACACTAAGTCTCCGTACCACCAGGCACGTGGTGTCCCCAAGGAGGTGAAGAAGAGCGTGTTCGACGCGTGGAACGGATACCATTCCGTTCCATTGCACCCGGAGGACACGCACTTCACCACTTTTATCACGCCGTGGGGACGGTACCGTAACCTGACCGCCCCCCAGGAGTTCAAAGCTTCAGGTAACGGGTACACCGCCCGTTTCGACTCGATCATCGAGGATGTGCTAAACAACACGAAGTGTGTGGACGACACCCTGATGTGGTCCTCAAGCATTGAACAGGCATTTCACGACGCTGCAGACTGGCTGCGCCTGTGCGGAGCGAACGGAATCAACCTGAATCCAGAGAAATTCGTCTTCGCGCAGGACACAGTCCAGTTTGCAGGATTCGAGATCGGACCCACAACGGTGAAACCAGCCCGCAAATTTACGAGAGCAATTGCTGAGTTCCCGACACCAACGTCTACCACAGATGTACGATCATGGTTCGGGCTCGTCAATCAAGTGGCCTACTCTTTCTCGCGAGCTTACGTCATGACACCGTTCAGAGATCTTCTCAAGCCAACAATCATGGACGAACGATCACCAGGAAGCGTTCGAAGCCTCTAAGAGGCAAATCATCGACCAGATTCAGACAGGCGTCGAGATCTTCGACAAAGATCGAACCACATGCATAGCCACCGACTGGTCAAAGTCCGGCATCGGCTATTGGATGTTTCAGCGCCACTGCTCCTGCCCCCAACGTGAACTCTTCTGCTGCAAGGACGGCTGGCGGATCACTCTCGTAGGAAGCCGGTTCACCCACGCAGCCGAGAGCCGTTACGCTGCCATCGAAGGGGAGGCACTCGCGGTTGCTGAGGCACTCCAACAATGCCGACAATTTGTCCTCGGCTGCACAGACCTGTACATCGCTGTTGATCACAAGCCCTTGGTCAAAATCTTCGGCGACCGGGCTCTGGCGGACATTCCAAACGCAAGAATCCGCAACTTGAAGGAGAAGACACTGCCTTTCTCCTTCAAAATGGTCTACATCCCCGGCGTGCGAAACAGCACGTCGGATGCCCTATCCCGTCATCCGTCTGGATCCAACACTCCCCATGGGATGGCCTTGCCAGACGCGGTATCGGCACCACCCCCACAAATCCCCATCGCCCTGATGGCCGGAATGTCGATTGACCCAGCCGACGCCAACAGCGACAGGGACGAGGACGACCTTGTGTCCACCTTCTGCTCGGCCCTTAAGACGGCAACCCCCATCACATGGCAGCGTCTCAAGGAAGCGACGACAGCAGACATTCACTTTCAACAACTGATCGAGCTGATAGAAGAGGGCTTCCCTCCACAACAGGCTAAGATGCCCAATCACATCCGACAGTTTTACATCCATCATCTCCACCTCTACACGGTGGACGGAGTAGTCATCTTCAGAGACCGAGTGGTCATTCCACCAGCGTTACGAGACGACTGCCTCCAATTCCTCCCCTCTGCCCACCAAGGGACAACAATGATGCAGGTAAAAGCTGATGCATCCATCTTTTGGTCGGGCATAGCAGCAGACATATCAAACCATCGGTCATCGTGCACCACGTGCAACGTTATGTCACCCTCCCAGGCATCTCTACCGCCAACACCACCGACTCTCCCAACGAGGCCCTTCCAGAGTCTATGTGCTGATTTTTTCCACCACAAGGGTCACACATACGTAGTGATTGTAGATCGATATTCCGGCTGGCCCATCATGGAAAGATCCATCAACGGCGCCGCCGGACTCATCACCGCCCTACGCACGACTTTTGTCACCTTCGGCATCCCGGACGACATAACGACGGACGGGGGCCCGGAGTTCACTGCTACCATGACCAAGACGTTCTTCTCTAACTGGGGTGTCCACCACCGTCTCTGTTCCGTCGCCAATCCCCATAGCAATTCACGTGCAGAGATAGGAGTGAAAACCGTGAAGCGAGCACTGGCGGGCAACACGCCTGCCAATGGAAACCTAGACTGCGACGAGTTCCAGCGGGCGATGCTGGCGTACAGGAATACAGGAATACGCCAGACCCAGTCACCAAGATTTCGCCGGCTATCGCAGTGTTTGCCAAGCCAATCAAGGAGCTTCTCCCTGTATTGCCCGGCAAGTTGAACCTCCACACCTACTGGGACAAACTCCTCGACGCCAGGGAGACAACCATGGCAGCCAGAGGAGCAACCGAGCTCGCTAAATGGTCTCAGCACACCCGGGCACTTCCACCATTACGGATAGGAGACCAGGTCCGCATCCAGAATCAGACCGGACCTGCTCCCCGCTGATGGGATAAGACGGGAACAGTCACAGAAGTAAAGCAATTTGACCAGTATACTGGATCAAGTTGTCTGGCTCAGGACGAGCGACATTATGGAATCGCAAATTCCTACGCAAGTTCGCTCCCCCTTCTCAGACAACCGCTGATACGCAGCCACCGCCCAGTCCACCACTCATCCCACCTCCCGATCCGCGTCCACCTCCCATCTAACCAGACATGGATCCCACATTATGGGACTCACTTCCAGGGGAATCTCCTCCGACACCGCATCAGATCCCTCTGGAAACGCAGCCTGTTCAACCGGCTGAACCTCCACCCACTCCAGACAGACTCTCCACACCCTTCCTGCGGCGTTCAACACGGGAATGTGTAACCAACAATCGGCCGAACTATAAAGACTGATTCGACCTGGGGGGAGATTGCTAACTATGGGCTCAGAGACCCCTTACCTTACGGGCATAACGACCCCTAATTAACTACATGAGCGCATGCTCACAATATTTGATTGCAGTTGCACACATTGCTATTCCCAGTAACATTACTTTTATATCTCTTGTCATCTTGGTGCAAATGGGTCTTTGTATCCTATCTAGCAACAACATATCCATGCAACAATTTATTTATTTTGATTTTTGCGCTATGACCAGGTTCTCTTGTAGCCCAGCTCCAACATTTTCTTGGCGATGGACTCGTACTGACCTGTTCCTATAAACTGAAACCAGCATTCTCTGGGTGCTCTCTCTCACCCCACACTAACTAGAACTTCTGTCTCTTGCATACTCCCTCATAGACATAGAGGCCTTGCAGGCAGTAAACAGAGAGTCATGGTGGCTCTCTCATCCCACAGACACACTCGTAGAGGTGGAGGCCTTGCAGGCAGCAAACAGAGAGTCATGGTGGCTCTCTCATCCCACAGACACACTCGTAGAGGTGGAGGCCTTACAGGCAGCAAACAGAGAGTCATGGTGGCTCTCTCATCCCACAGACACACTCTTAGAGGTGGAGGCCTGGCAGGCAGCAAACATCCACAGGCTCCCATCTCTACCGCTTATAGCTCACATTTGCACCCAACTACCACGTGGCAGCTGGATTTTAATTACTGGAATGTGTTTCGTTCAATTGCGAACCACAGTTCAAGACTGAACACATTCAGAGTGGAATGGATTTCACTTGAATGCAGTGTGACAGTGTAATGCATTCTGAATGCAATTGAAACGCATTCAATTGTGCAGTGTGGACAGACCAGAAGTACACTTCCCATTACCAGTGCTGAAGAAGAGCGATGATTTTCACTCCTTTGAAGGATAAAGATTTACACAAGGTCTACCTTGGCTGACACTTTTCTGATCTTGCAGTGATGGCAGTGCACTAGTGACAGAATTTATGGAGTTACAATTTTCCACACCTTTGTGCAGGCACATCCAAGAGGACTATTTACCTACAGTATTTGACAGATGTAATCATTATGACATCTTTCATTAAGTGGATACGAATAAAATATTTGAATTCACTTTGAATGCACTGTGTAAAGAAAAACACCCCCCCTCCCCATTAAAAAAAATCCTAGATCTGTCCTTACACTATCGTAGGTGGGTGAGCACCAGGAAGTCTCATGGAGCACCACTACTTGTAGATCAGTGAGCACCACTACTCGTAGGTGGGTGAGCAACAGCAGTCGCATGGAGCACCACTACTTGTAGGTGGGTGAGCACCAGCAGTCTCATGAAGCACCACTACTTGTAGGTGGGTGAGCACCACTACTTGTAGGTGGGTGCGCACCACTACTTGTAGGTGGGTGAGCACTACTACTTGTAGGTGGGTGAGCACCAGGAAGTCTCATGGAGCACCACTACTTGTGGATGGGTGAGCACCAGGCAGTCTAATGGAGCACCACTACTTGTAGATGAGTGAGCATCAGGCAGTCTCATGAAGCACCACTACTTGTAGATGGGTGAGCAACAGGCAGTCTCATGGAGCACCACTACTTGTAGATGTGTGAGCACCAGGAAGTCTCATGGAGCACCACTACTTGTAGATGGGTGAGCACCAGCAGTCTCATGAAGCACCACTACTTGTAGATGGGTGAGCACCAGGCAGTCTCATGGAGCACCACTACTTGTAGATGGGTGAGCACCAGGCAGTCTCATGAAGCACCACTACTTGTAGATGGGTGAGCACCAGGCAGTCTCATGGAGTAACCACTACTTGTAGATGAGTGAACAGCAGGCAATCTCATGGAGCACCACTACTTGTAGATGGGTGAGCAGCAGCAGTAGTAATAGTAGTAGTAGTAGCAGCAGTAGTAATGGTAGCAGCACTAGTAGTCAATAAGTGGTGGTAGTAGTATTAGCAGTTATAGTAATATCAGCAGTAGCACAGTAGGAGTAGCAGCAGTAGTAGCAGCAGCAGTATTAATAGTAGCAGTAGTAGTATTAGCAATAGCAGCAATAGTAATAGCTCTTGGGAGCATATTTCTTCCAGCCTAGATGGGCTAGAGTGTTCAGACTGCAATCGGTTGAGCAGGCTGATTTTGTATTTTAGCCTCCCTCTTGAATGTTGACTGTGAATGTGGAATGAGACCTAGTTGAAGGAGTTTAAAATAATTTGTACTAATTACCATTCCAGGATTCCAGGATTCCAGCAAATGAGTGTTTATAAAAAGGGAAAAAAGAGATAGTGATGAGACGGTTATTGACGATGACACACTTGCAAAGTGAAGGTAAGCTATGAATTGTTAGTGGTTGCTCTGAGTCAGCCCAAGTGAGGTTGTTTCAAGGAGTGTGGTGGCTCATCAAGCTGGAAATGGAGGACATTTGGACAGGAGGTCACTAAGCTGCTCTGCAACGTTAGGTCAATCAAGTTCATCCACATCCGGTATAATTAGAGCCACCAGCAATATTTAATTACATGGCGGATGCAGTTCTGATAGCATTACACTACTACACATTACAATGGCAGCAGATCTAAGGGGGGCTAGGGATCAATCCAAGGAGTACTGATGCTGTACAGTCGAGCATTGTCATATCGTTTGGGTTTAAGTTTTTTTAACCTCGGAATAAAACAGCAATGCAGACCAACTTCTGGCCTCATTTTCATGCACCTTGTTCCCGCAGCTGCCTCAAAGCAATTTTGTAAAAGCAAACGCTTTTCAAAATTCTGTATGCACCACTGTAAATATATTATTCTCATTCTTTGAAGGGGCAGGGGGTGTGTGGAGAGGAGAAGGAGGGTGTGGGACACGATTTTAATACTATATTGAGAGAAGTACCATGAGAGAAGTACATTTTTTTTAATTGGTGTGGAATGTGATTTTAAAGTCTCGGCTTTCTGCAGGTATTGTTATTCCGCTTAGAAGAGAAACACCTGGACAGCTCATGTGTGATATATCCTAGTTTATGCCCCTTGCCATTTCCATAGGTGGAATCACACTTTGCGCTTGTATGTGAGTAAGCCGCTGCTCTTTTCTAATGGATCAACAGTACACAAGTGCTGTGCAGATCCATAAATGCAAATTGCACACAAGAGTTTGTGCTGCATTGAGTGTGTCGCATCATCGTAATGAAATACTTGCGTCAAGTCTGCTGTGACCACCATGCCCCCCCACCCCACCCCCGTAATTACACAAAGTATATCCCCAACACATAGGACAAAGCATTCTTTCTACACCACACAAAGCATCCCACCCCCTCTCACCCCTTATCAGACTTTGTCACAAAAATCATTGCACATTCCACAAAACATGTCTTGCATTTGATATTAAAAAACAAACAACACAAATTGGATTGTGCATATTTGCATAATTATAGTTAACCCCATCTGTCTAATTCCTGCTCAGGTGGAGACATTTTCCTTTGACTTGCTTCACATTCTTGTTCCCCCCTGAAGGCAAGGACAAGGAGCAATTCCAAGAATATCCCATTTTCAAATGTTCTCGAGCGCCAGCTTTCCAGGCATGTAGAAGGCGGAGAATGTGCAGGATGATGAAAGGAACTAGATGCAATCATGATACGCAATGCCCTGCATATATAAAGCTTGAGTCATCATCATCATCATTATTATATATTTTTTAACATAAGGTATAACTACTGTATGATTCATAATGCAACTATATAGTAAAAGAAAAAAGTGTAAAAAGTTTGATGGACTTGTATATACTATAGCTTTCCTTTTAATCAACTCCAGCTTCTAGCCTCCCTTTGTTTGGGTACAGAGTGTATAACTGAGGCAAGAAATATAAAGCTATGACATCACTATAATGTAATTGTTGTTATAGGGACTGAGCACTTGTTTCAGGAGGGTGCCAGTCACAAAAAAATAAGTCATAAAAAAGACATCATACTATGAGAATATTACTGGAAAGGAAGTTACATTGCCAGTAGTATGGTCCCTACACCTCACATAACCGGGACAAATCTGATATACATTATTCCTGATGAAGGCTAACGAAATGTCGAGAAAATACAATTTCAAGTTGATTATTGTTATTATGTCAACTGAGAGTTCAGTGACAGTGTGATATGAGTTAGGACTTGATAACTTTCTAGTATAATCTTATTTCATTCAAATTGATCATCCAAGCTAATTCATATTGACAGCAAAAGCCACACCTTTGTCTCCTCCATAACAGAAAATGACTTCGGTGTTTGTATTGAGTTAAGAGTTTGTTCATTGTTATATATTGTGAATAGAACGTTGACTAATACAGTGACTGATGTATCCATCTCGAGATGGGGGTTGTAAAATATAATGGTGCATCCTTGTCTCTATCCTTTCCATGGGCTAATATGCTTTGTGTTCTGTAACTCTTCAAGTGCAGTGTATATAGTACTCTCTATTGTGGATCGACTTATCTCAGCTATTTGGACATTATCATCCGGACACACATTCAACCTCATTTCTAGACACTTCCAATGTGCCATGAATTTAAAGTGATTTGCCAAAATTGTCTAAAGGAAATGAAGTATTTATGAAATGGAATTTTACGTGCAGGGTTTCATGTATATATATAGTCCTTGAATGGAAGCATCACTTGCATAGCTATTGCCATGGAAACTGTGGATAAGCAACATTCACAAGCATAAGTACCAGATGTGAAAGAATTTTAAAATTCAAGTACTACTCGAGCTTCAGTTTTTTTAAACAAAACTCGTACGATTACTAAAAAAAAAAAAAAAAGCGGATTTAAAGAGAATTTAAAGTAAATTAATTATATTGCAGGTTTAAAAAAAGATTCCTAATGGTGGCTTGGATTCCGCAGCGCAGTGTGGTCTCAGGGCCAAGATAGTCCCCTCCCACTAGTACCCCGCAGCATGATATGGGACACTTTCGTAGAGGCAACTTCAGAAAAATCCCTCTTGGAGAGCAGCCCGGATGACATGGAGAGAGCCTGTCTATTGGCAGTGTCCACCAAGTAGTCTGGTGCTTGGTTACAAGCTCTCCATATTTCCACTTGGGTCTGAGAATGGACAACAACATTGTGCGAGTTGGATTAGACTGGGTTCCTTTCGTGTGTCCCCCCCCCCCCCCTCCCCCCCACACACACACACATCACCATCACTGTGGGGCTGAGGTAAACCACCGGCCCCTATGGACTAGTGAAGGTCATGGAGCCATCAGTGGAATTAAATACACAGCTCTGACCACAACACCCATCCCTTCAATGCTAGAGCCAGTAGGTCTGGACTGCATAGATGCCAAATAACTGGATGAGGCAACCATGTTATGGCAGAATGGCAAGCCAATAGTACGAGATGTGACTTGCCCAGTCCTACCAGTAGTGCTGGAGATGTGGCTGACATTTTTTGTTTGAAAAATGAGTTCAGTAGCAAAAGCTATTTAGAGCCTTACATGCATGATAACATGACATGCATGATAACATGATAGGTAGAAAAATGATTCAAGTTAGGCGAAGAATTGTCTAATAAATCGTTTGAAGGAAGAGAGTGAGGACGAGAGGTTGGGAGTGAGTTCCAAAGAGCTGTGGCGGAGGGAACGAAGACTGCATGATGCTAAGTGCGGGAGAATGGGATTATGATGTTCGATGGGTGGTATTGGCGAGAAGACATGAGCGGAGTAGGAGCTAATTGAATCGAGTCTGGAGGAAAATGGATGTAATTGTTTATTATTTTGTAAATTAGAAGGAGCTTGGCCCGAGCACGTCTATTTGAGAGTGTAGGAAGTTTAAAGGTGAAGAGGTTTTATGCAGTCAGAAGTCCATTAGCGAGTATAGAGTCTCAGTGCAAAGTGCTGAATGTGTCCTAAGGATTTTGAATTACAAGAAGAGGGAGATGACCATACAGAGGAACAGTAATGTCAATGTCTGATTGCACTGAATCTAAGGAAGAGATTGAAGAGAATGGATGGGAGAGGAGGATGTCGTCTGCATAGAGAGTAAGTGTAGAAGACATAGCTGAGGAGAGGAAGTCAGCCAAGTACACCAGCTTAGCGCCTGGATATTTCTTCACACTTGTGACTATTGAGAGTTGAGGGTTCTTGGGAAGAAGTCACTGGCCTTTTTTAGCTGGGCCACAGGGTGAGGCAATGTACTGGATAGGTGAAGGTTATCTTCTTCACCGTCTCTCAGTAGCTGTACAGAGAGGGAACGCAGCATCTGTGGGGTAAGTGGGGGAATTGACTCACTTCACTTGTCATTACCCCCTCGAGATTCCTTTAGCAAATGCGCACTTAATTAACGTTGTCTTGCGAGAGCAGCTTGTCATCCTCGTGGCACTTAATTAATCACCCCACTGGGAGAATTGGGACGCGCCTACTGGACATTCGACGCTATGCATGTGCACTTCGAGCGAAGATATTAACAGTGACCATACTCCAGTTTTCCTACCACGTACAATCACTCTGGACTTACATTACACTGGGCTGAGGACAGAGTGATGAAGCTGAGGTTCGTTTTCTATGGGCTGTTATATAGTTATGGAAATTCCCTTCTCCCTAGCCTTAGCAACCCCCCCCCCTTTGTTGGCAATGGCTTGGCTTTGCTACCATGCAGCTTTGATATGTTGTAGCTATGTGTAATTTACATTGTGTTTACTATTGCTGTGAAGTTAGCTAATAAAGTTGTGCATTAACGATGTCATCATGTTGAATACCCATTTAGATATAGTAGCTACCTAGCCATTGAGTTACCTGCAGGTTAAAGAATAAATCTGTGCAAACCAGGAATGCTGTATAGATATGTCACTCACTTTCTCTTTCTTTTTGATAGATGGAATTTTGTGAGGAATACAAGGATGCCTTAAAAACAACAAACTGCTCATTGCTGAACGATACTTTAACCAGCTTCAGTGACTCTGACAACTGCAACACAACTTTCAAAGAAGTGCAGTTTAAGTATAATACCTCCAACTGTATCTTGCTCCCCGACTATGTTAAAGGTATTTCAATTTTGGTTATTTTCATCATCGCTCTTATAGGAAACATCTGCACCATCGTCATCCTCAGCAAATTCAAAGTTCACAAAGTCCGAGATATTGTTGTCATTGGACTAGCTTTGACTGATCTTTGTACGAACCTAGTGCCCATCCCTATGTCAATTTTTGCTTATTTTCACGGCATCAATTATCTTGAGGGCACTTTCCTCTGCGGATTCTTCAGCGTTTGTGCTCAATTTTCACGCTATTCTTCGGCTCTTATTGTGACTTTGGTGTCATTGGAGCGCTACTATGCCATCAACCGGCCATTTATCTATCGCAAGTATGCCACGCCAAAGAAGTTTATTTACATCATGTGTGGTTGCTGGATGATTGCTTTAGCTCTAGCCATAGTCCCAGTCGTGAAGAACAACACCGTGGTCTCCCAACACGATGGCTTCTGTCTGTTTGATTTAGCCAGCCATTATGCTATTGCTGTCCTCGGGTTTGCAGGGGTACAGTATGTGACAGTTCTTCTCTGCTTCATCTTGGTGTCCATCAACCTGCTGAAAGTGCAGCGGCGACGCAAGAAGCTCAAAGTTCAGGACAAGTACTCCTCGCATGCTCAACAACCCAGAGCGAGCGAGGTTACCTTTACAAAGGCAAACCTCACCACAAGGTATGTGGCTACTAAACAGTCTAGTCTGTGAAAGTTGTCAGCTCGTATTATTAGGTGAATTAAAAAAGAAAAAAAAGCTGGTGAGGTGGGAGAGATGGAATTGAAGAGGGAAAAAGTGGTTGGGATGGGAGTGGAGGAAACAGTTGCAGTTTGTATTGTGTCTTCCCTTGCAGGGCTCCTGATATCCAGGTCCCGAGTGTGTATATATATATATATATACTTAGAAGGTAGTTTGCTGATGAAGGCTACAAATAGTGCTCAATGCTGTGTTAAAGCAGAGCTATTGAATAGTAATACTATATATATATATATATAGCATCACAGCTTACTTCTGTGTGTGTGAGTGTGTCGTGCGCATGTGTGTGGGCATGTGTGTGTGTGGGTGGGGGTGGGGGTAGGTGGGAGGTGCTGGTTGCCCTGCTATACCTGCCACAGGCTTCTCTATCTCAGCTATGGGAGATAATGTGTAGCTTCTCATTGCTATGCACAAGTTGGTGCATGAAATCACCCTTCTCGTTTCTAGCCTATTCATCTTGAGTAACAGGCTATTTCAAGTAGCCCTAGGTTAGAAGCCTTCACAGATCCTTAACATCTCTGGTCTGCGTGTGTGCACTATGAACTTGTGTGCATGTACTATGTATGAACTTGCTGACCATGGTGTTGATGATGGATGTCTGAGGAATTGGTTGGTTGGTGTTGATGATTGTGGCCAGAGAAGAGTTTGTGGACCAGCTCCTCTCTCTTTTGGACTGAAAATTGAAATAACTTGATGCACATGTGTACCTCAGTTTCATGCGATGAAATAAAGAGTCAGGGTACCTTCTTCATCACTTGAGGGCTCTCTCCCTCAGGTAAGTCACTACTCTATCAAGGGTGACTTCTTCAACGCTCGAAGGCTCTATCAGGTAAGCAAATTTGGTATGCCAGCAGCTTAGCGACAACAACAACAACAACTAACATACACTTGGCAAAACTTTTTTTCTCTAGCTTGTAGCGGTCAAAGACCGTAACAGTTTTTTAAAGCTAGTGCCTAAATTTCTATGCTCTGGTATGGCTGGCAGTGCATTTCTCTTGGAACTCTTTTGTGCTATATTTTACATCATCGGCTGCCTTCTACTTTTTTTGTTGTTGGCTTTTTGTTGTTGTCATAAGCAGACGATGCTTGCTGCTGTAAACCTTGCAGATGATGCTTGCTGCTGTAAACCTTGCCGATGATGCTAGCTGCTGTAAACCTTGCCGATGATGCTTGCTGCTGTAAACCTTGCCGACGATGCTTGCTGCTGTAAACCTTGCTGACGATGCTTGCTGCTGTAAACTTCGCTGACGATGCTTGCTGCTGTAAACCTTGCCAAAGATACTTGCCACTGTAAACTTCGCCGGTTAAATGCAACATTGCTAGTAGACTTCAACAGACGGGCTTGAGCATGCCTTTTTTTGTAATGTACACTAAATTACGTTTCTTGTGTGAGTATGTTCGCTATCGTCAGGAATGTGAAACTCGCATGTGCAGATTCATCTGCTGTCGGCCTTAAAAGGGTTGAATTCTTGATATGATGTGCCAGACGTGCCACTGTGAACCTGCCGGCCTTATATATCTTCTGTGAAGCTTGTGAGCCTGGTGTTGTTGGAGGAGGCAGTTTGGTAAACCTGCATCCATCACCAACACTAACAACACCAAGTTTACAGCACTTCACATGAGGGGGAAAAGAAATTGACGGTACTTTGTCACTGCTCTAGGAAGCACAATCCAATTTGAGATATTTACTATGCTAATTAATATCCGCAATCCATGTTTGGGCATTCACAGCTGTTGGATCTTGAAGCAGTCAGGCCACCTTCAAAATACCCTTCATTAGTATCAGGCAGTGTTGAAGAGGCAACGAGGCAAGTTTGAAGTGTAAGAATTCCAATTAACAGTTCACTGAAAGTTTTTTTTTTTTACCCCTAACCTTCCATCCCACTGCCCTCCCACTCCCACCCAAAAAGTTCACTGGTCCTTGTGGGTACAGTTGTTCCAGTGCATGCATGTTAGCAAAAATGACCTTTAGCACACGCAGTGGTGTTCTGTAGAGGGTCTCTTTATGCTAAGCTAGCTTGTGCATGTGTATGTGTGTGTCTATGTATAATACCATATTTGGTTGACTGACAGTCTAAAAGCACTCTTCAGTAGTTAATTGTGGGGGGGGGGAGGTGGAGAGGTTAAGGAATGGGGACTCACTCACTCTGCTGAGTATGATTGTAGTTATTCAAATTTTTTGGAACTTTTGAACACACTTTTGCAAAGGACATGCTGACAAAATGCTGTATATATTTGAATGGGAATTGTATTGTGGATATATGCTGCGAGTAGTCGAGGAAGAGGAGTTGTGATGCTGCATTGCACCCTCATCGATATCAGATGCTCTGTTTTTTAATAATTTTTGTGTTTGTTTTTCATTTCAGAATTGATCCTTTTCCAGAAAAATTGTTTTTATAAACTTTTTCCGTCTCAGCACTGAAATGCTGGTACAGAAAGTTATTTCCTATCTCTCTATCTTTCTATCTTTCTATTTATCTATTGGATTACGTGCGCAGGCATTGGCAGGTCAGTCTTTATCATTCACTATCAATGGAGCTTTGAGGATCACTACGCAATCAGGTGCCAGTTACAGTCTAGCTGAGAGGTTTGAAGCTGGAGGAACCAGCACAGAGCAGCTCGACTACTGATGGAGAATCCCGAGGAATAGATTTTGAGGAGACAGTTGGGGGAGCCCTGACCAGTGGGAGCAATGGCTGAGAAAATAAAACATAACATCACGGTCTGGATGACTTACAGTGATGACTTGCATAGAAGAAATAGAGAGCAGCATACACATGAACGATTGCAAGGTGAGAGATGGCTAGCACCAAACAGCAAATGCACAGGAAGTGGTAGTAAACTGGCTACACAAAAGAATGTTGAAAGTGTGAAAAACACCCCTTGAAATCCATCCATCTTGGTTTTTCCTTTGGATAACTTGCATGCAATAGGTCCGTCCATTCATAAACACATCAGTACCAGAAGACTGCAAATGATGTCCACCACTACTCCCTTATCTCAATTGTGGTAAAAAGGTGTTGATAGTGGTTGTTGATGAAGGTGTTGATAGTGGTTGTTGATAGTGGTTGTTGGGGTAGGCCTATTATGAATGCCTCCCCCCTCTCAGTTCTGGTTGTGGAGTTCTCGCTCCTGAGAGACGGTAGTCCAAATATATACCTACTCAAAAGGATGATGTAGCTAATCCTCTACCAAAACATCGGCGTTGTTCTCCTGTGCAACTGTTACCATGCATGGGTACAGTCAACAGTAGGAACAAGACATGGTATGTGCTGATTTTTGTGTGGTGGACATCGTGGTGCACGTGGGTACAGTCAGCAATGAAACAATTTTTTTAATACCCCAGAGACTCTGAAGCTCAAGTACTTGGCGTAGTCCTCCACCGCTCGACTACAATAGACACAAACAACAAAACTGACCAACAGACGAATATATCTTTGTTGTTCTTGTGCCGTGTCAACATCGCAGCGAACAGACGAGAGCTTTTTAAAAAGGCTATTTTTGTCTTACCCAAGGGTTATCCTCTACAATATATATCATCTTTATATATCATCTTGCAATGGGCATGAATCATGGTGGTTAATGTACAGGTGTGTACAGTGTGTGTGTGGTGTGTGTGTGTGTCCATGTGTTTCTTTCATTGTTGGTACACTGACAATACCAACTCTTCACTGACTGTGCTACAATAGCACACCTCCAGAACCATATGAGGCTTCTTTTAAACTCATCTCCAGAGGTACTCTTGGTTCGTGCACCACTTCCTGGCCACTTACATTTGGGAGAACACTGCTTAACCACAGAGACGACAACAATAAAACAAACACACACACCCCACACCCCCACACCCCAAAATGTTATAAAGTACTGGTACAAATGTGAATTCTGTTTGCTGTTGTGTCAAAATAAATAAATAATAAATAAATTAAAAAGCTGAGGATAGAGAGTTTCACGACCTCGAGTTGAATGGGGAAGAGTAGACACAAGCTTGCTCCCTGCCATTGCCCATCAACAGTAGTGTGGTACTGGTCCAGCACTACCTAGAACTTTTTTTTTGCCAGTACCAGGCTTACACACTCTCAAACAGTGTTCCCTCTTGAACAGTATCCCCTCTCAAACAGTGTCCCCTCTCAAACAGTGTCCTCTCTCAAACAGTGTCCTCTCTCAAACAGTGTCCTCAAAGACTCAAACAGTATCCTCTCTCAAACAGTGTCCTCAAACACTGTCCCCTCTCAAACAGTGTCCTCAAACACTGTCCCCTCTCAAACAGTGTTCCCTCTCAAACAGTGTCCCATCTCAAACATTGTCCCCTCTCAAACGTTGTCCCCTCTCAAATGCTTTCCCCTCTCAAACAGTATCCTCAAACACTGTCCCCTCTCAAACACTGTCCCCTCTCAAACAGTGTTCCCTCTCAAACAGTGTCCCATCTCAAACATTGTCCCCTCTCAAACGTTGTCCCCTCTCAAATGCTTTCCCCTCTCAAACAGTGTTCCTCCTTCCCGTTTACGATGAAATAACTAATTGGCTTTATCAATATGAGCAAGTGAGCTGGGGAGGTGGGAGGGGGGTTGGGGGGGGAGGGGTTAGCTGATAGATTCCGGATACAACTGTAGATAGTCATTATGTGTATGGTCCAGGACATAGAGTGGCTTACAGAAGTCTCTCTAGCATGTGCCACTGCCCCTCAAGCTATTTTTGTATGTGTGTGTGTGTGTATGCATGCGTGTACCCACAGTATGTGTGGAACAACAAATACCCTACGTACTAGAACATCTCAGAGAATTTTTTCAGCCCATATGCAATTATTTCTAAGCACTGACTTTTTTCTCCTCCCCCCCCGCGTCCACACCTCCCCCCAGCCTCCACCTCCCCCGTTTTTTCTTCTTTCCTTCCCCCACACATGAGCTAGTTCTCCACAGGAATTCCTACAAGTTGAAGTCTTGTAGTTCTTGTGGACTTTCCTAACTAGGCTAAAATCTGTTAGGCGTTGACTGATTGCTTCCAAGACATCCTCTCACTTTCCCAAAGCGGGAGTCCCAGAGAGGGATCAGTTGCTCATGCAATCAGCCTGCTCTAAAACAAGTCAACGAATCTCATTAGGCTTACCAATGTTTTGCATTGAATGAGTTTCTTTGCCTTCACTGGTCGCCATGAAATGCTGGTACATCATCGTACCAACAGAAAGTGTTTGTTATTGAGCAGTCGGTCTGCGAAGTCTTCTTTTTTAGGTTACTTACCAGTGGTTCTGTTTCAGTTCTGAATCTGATGCTGTTTTGATTATGGACAGCTATCTTTTTACAAGGCCACCTAAGGCAACCAGAGCTGCTATGCCAACCCTCACCCACTGCAGTCAAGTCAGCACATATCACGGCTTGTTAATATTATTTATATATATATTTCTGTTTTGTCATTAGTATTCTATTTCGTGTTTTGTCATTAATTATTTATTTGGTGGAGGTGAGCTAATCCGCCTTGCAGCTGTTGCACGGCTGGCCAAAACATATTCACTGACCTTGTGTACCCACATCAAAGGCCTTGTGCTAATTCACACGAAGGTTGACAAACCTTTTATTATTTTGCTGCTTCTCCCCTCCCCCCACTCCTCCTCCCTCCTTTCCTGTTGCTCAGAGTTATGGCTGATTCACAGTTTGACGCTCAGCCATCGTTACGTATCGTATCGTCCTATCGTAACGTATCGTCGTATTTTGTGAACCAGCAACGTCATGACAATACGATACGATAGGACAATACAATACGTAACGATGGAATAGGATCTGGTTCTATTCTAGCATCAAGCGTCGAGCATCCGACCAATCAGAATGCTGGCAAGTGGGAGGGTCATGTGAAGAACTTTGTACCTTCACTAGAATTTACCAGTATGAATTAGGAGAACTAGATGAACTAGAAGAACTATCACAGCTAGAACTACTAGATGAACTAGAAGAGGAAGAACTGCCGTCCATAGCGTCCTCGCGATTGGCCAACAACTACTATCACGTGAGCACCTTGTCAAAACCAGCAAAACTCGCCAAAACTCGCCATTCGAACGCTATATTGTGAACCAGAAACAATACGATACAATAGAACGATACGATACAATAGAACGATATGATACAATAGAACGATACGATACAATAGAACGATACGATAGGACGATACGTAACGATGGCTGAGCGTCAAACTGTAAATCAGCCTTAACACGAGCGTGACTTCAGTACAGATGGTGGCAGAATTCACTTTGATGTTTGTGCCTATTCAAATACTAATTGGATATAAATTGTAGCAGACCAAGCCTTTTTAAGAAGAATCACTAGAACGTTTTTCATTGCTTCTTTTGTAGTGCTTTAGCATCTTAGATACACTAGGCGACAACCCAAGTACACATCCTACGCACCCAGATGTACATACACACCACGTACATGCATGTGTGTTGAGGTTCATCTGTTGTGGAAGACATACGTACAAATGAACATCCATACTCCACACATGCACACACACTCCACACATGCACACACACTCCACACATGCACACACACTCCACACATGCACCACTCCAAACATGTACACACACACTCCACACATGTACGCATACACACACACACTCCACACATGCACACACACACACTCCACACCGGCACAAGCACTCCACACATGCCCACATGTGCTCTCTCCACATGTGGACGCGTACCTCCTCTCTCATACATACCTAGACTTACCTTGCACATACACGCGGTCACTGACCACCCACACATCCCCACTCACACACAGAATCAGCGACCTGGTTAAATCCATCAAGAAGGTGGCACCTATGATCACGGAGAAGTTCCAGCTCGGGGTGGAGGCCCAGTTTGCTCGTATGCTGTTTGCAGTTGTGGTACTCTTCTACATCAGCTGGACTACCATTGTGGTGAGAAGGGGTGTGGCAAGCAGGGTCACAGTGAGAAGGGTGTGACAAGAAGGGTCACAGTGTGAAGGGTGTGACAAGAAGGGTCACAGTGAGAAGGGTGCGACAAGAAGGGTCACAGTGTGAAGGGTGCGACAAGAAGGGTCACAGTGTGAAGGGTGCGACAAGAAGGGTCACAGTGAGAAGGGTGTGACAAGAAGGGTCACAGTGTGAAGGGTGTGACAAGAAGGGTCACAGTGAGAAGCGTTTGGCAAGAAGGGTCACAGTGAGAAGGGGGTTATTTTAAAGGAGTCGAGCTAACCATGTGTTGTTTGTTTAACATCAACTTCAAACACTTAAGGGGGACCATAACCGTAACAAAACGTGTGGGTACCACTTTATAGCTCCATAGGTTCTGCAAACTTCATGGTATGGACAAGTCTCTCTCTGTGCTCTCTTTTGATGGTATGGACGGGTCTCTCTGTGTGCTCTCTTTTGATACTAAAACATTTTTCATCAGTATAACTATAGCCAAGTTACTGGAGCTAAAGTGGGGCTACCTCAAAACCCGAGTGCTTGATTTTGGAACACATTTTTCTCCAGATTGCGAAGTGCTAGAGAGCTGAAATTAGCACCAGTGGCTAGAGGATGCCCTACTCTATACAATGACTTGTTTCATTAGGTGCTAAAACATAAGTACGTGGTCAAGCACGGGTTGGATTCTTTTTCCAACCACGCGCTTGACCATGCACACTGTATCCAGCCTGTGGCACTCCGAGACAGCGTCTCTCCCTCCATGCGCACTGTATCCAGCCTGTGGCACTCAGAGACAGCACCTCTCCTTCCCTGCACACTGTATCCAGCCTGTGGCACTCAGAGACAGCACCTCTCCCTCCCTACACACTGTATCCAGCCTGTGGCACTCAGAGACAGCGTCTCTCCCTCCCTGCACACTGTATCCAGCCTGTGGCACTCAGAGACAGCACCTCTCCCTCCCTGCACACTGTATCCAGCCTGTGGCACTCAGAGGCAGCACCTCTCCCTCCCTACACACTGTATCCAGCCTGTGGCACTCAGAGACAGCATCTATCCCGCCCTACACACTGTATCCAGCCTGTGCCACTCAGAGACACACACTGTATCCAGCCTGTGGCACTCAGAGACAGCATCTCTCCCGCCCTACACACTGTATCCAGCCTGTGTCACTCAGAGACACACACTGTATCCAGCCTGTGGCACTCAGAGACAGCATCTCTCCCGCCCTACACACTGTATCCAGCCTGTGCCACTCAGAGGCAGCACCTCTCCCTCCCTACACATTGTATCCAGCCAGTGTAAGGGGCGGAGTTTATGCAACCTTGTGCATATGGATTTGGCAAACCTTGTTGTCAGGTCAAGCAGGAAACAACCACACCCATTGTATATGGGAAGACAGGCGATCACTGAAGTCACAGATACTAATTAGACCCGGCAGCTCCAATGAAGGCACTTTATTTTGAAATCTCACAGCATACCTATGGAGAGATTTAACCCGGTTTTCTCCGTTGGAATCCAATCCGTGAAAGAGCAGCAGGGCGACTGCATACTACCCGATCCACAAATATTTTCCAGTCATTCACCCACAAAATTTGCTAGATGTGGTGGGTGGAAACATTGGTCACCAGTCGTAAGGATGGTGTAGGGCGTGGCTAGTATGAACAAGACATCGGTTGTCTTATTTACTTACACACTCGAAGTAGCTGCAGACTGTGTCTGTTGATGGAGCTGCAGAGATGCAAGCAAGAGAGCAGAATGAACTAGGCTGCATGGCCAGTAGCTGAGAGAGAGGTGATGACAAGAAGCAGACCGAAGACACAAACCCTAGTAGATAAAGGAGCACCAACACAGACTGGCAGGAAATTGTGGACGTGGTGTTTGCCTGTGAAGTTTGAAGTTGTGGATTCCTTGGCAGGCTTGGCAAGGTGCTTCGCATCACAGAATGCTTTCTTTCATTTCTTCGAGTTGGATACCTTGGACTTGGCAGGCTTGGCAAGGTGCTTGCTTTCATTTCTTCATCGTGACAAACTGACCTCCTGTGCTGTAATGAATGCACTTGCTAGCTGTTGTGGGAGGGATTGTCATTCCAGCATCTTAACTTTATTATTTTATTTTAAAAAAGCTGTGTCTGACGTATGGTCTAAAGCAGCCGAGTAGAAAAGCATCAGCGACCATTGATGTTTCTGTAATGTATAAAGCATCAGCTATCACTGATGTTTCTCTAATTGGTCCAAATGCGTTTGTTCTAATTGCATACAGCCATGCATGGCAGTACAAAACCTGCCGTTCACCCGACTATTACCGAAAAAAGACAAGACAAAACAAAAGGTCACCAGCATGCTTTGTGATGACCCATATACGTCAGACCTAGTTACCAATGAATAGGCACTCATGAGAGAGCTTGCGGCACACGGTGTCTGGGAAAGCAAGATTTCAAGATCTTAGAGGCGCTTGATCTTGTCTGCTCAATGCCAATTGAAACATAACATTTACTTTGAGATGATTATCAACCAAATGGGGAACACCTTACCTTCGAGTGTTTTGCTTTGCAGACAGCCTAGAACCTGCATGGACTGTACGAGGGTGTGTGTGAAGGATTGAAAGGTTCTCAGAACTTCACTCATGGAAAGTAAACCCTTTCCAGCTACTTCAATTGGATCTAGTCCTAGTCAAACACTACACCCAGCCTGTGGTCAGAAGTCCGCTTTAAATAACAATTATTAAGAACTTGAGAGAGAGCCTCTGGCAGGACCTTTTTATATCCTTCCAGCCCACATACATTACATCATTCCATCTTACATACACGCACAGAAATTCAACACATATGATTCCCATAGAGTTCCATAAGCTAATATAAATCTAACATGAAAGAAACAATTTACAACTCAAAACCAATTACAACACAGAGGGTCACCAAAACAGTCAAAGGAAACAAGATAAACAATTATATTCCAGAATTAATAATAATAATACTGTTCAGTTTAATGGAGGCTTGAGTCCTCCACACTCCTCCCCCCTTCTTCAGCGGTAAGCTGGCGGTACGTCAGGTTACCGGAGCACGAGAGAAAGCATCCGCATTGCCGTTGGTCTTGCCGGGTCGGTGTATAACAGTGAAATCATACGGTCGTAAAGCCAGACTCCACCGTGTTAGTCTTGCATTATTTTCTTTGAGTTGGTTTAACCACGTCAGAGCTTGATGATCGGTTTCCACTGTAAAATGTCGGCCAATCAGGTAGACTCGAAAGGCCTGTACCCCTAATTTTATCGCCAAACATTCCTTCTCCACTGCTGCATAATTTTGTCCTCGAGGGAGCAATTTCCGACTGAAATATGCCACTGGATTATCTTGCCCATCGTCATCTTTCTGACTTAACACTGCTCCCACACCACGATCGGATGCATCCGTTTGTAGACAAAATGGTTTGTTGAAGTCGGGATTCTTCAACACTGGGTCATTGCACAATACATCTTTGAGCTTCTGGAATGCGTGCTCACACTCCTGGGCCCATTGTACTTTTACTGGTGCGGTCTTTCTGGTCAGGTCGCTAATTGGTGCTGTACTGGCCGCATAGTTCGGGATAAACCTCCGGTAATATCCGGTTAGACCCAGAAAAACTCGCACATCCTTCTTCATAACAGGAGCCGGGGACCTTTGAACAGCCCCCACCTTAGATAATTCGGGTCTAACTGTTCCTCCTCCCACGACATGTCCAAGGTAGACGCACTGATCCACTCCAAAACTGCATTTTCTTGGCTTTGCCGTAAGCCCAGCTTCCTTCAGTCTGGAAAGGACAGCTTCCACGTGAGTTAAATGTCCGTTCCATTCACTGCTGAAAATCACGAGATCATCCAGGTAGGACGCTGCAAACTCAAGACCATTAATGACCTGGTCCATTAACCGTTGAAATGAGGCAGGTGCTCCTTGTAAACCGAAGGGCATCACGTTGAATTGAAACAGCCCAAATGGAGTCGCAAACGCTGTCTTGGGTCTGGATCCTTCGGCCACTGGCATCTGCCAATACCCTTTTGTTAAGTCGAGGGTGGAAATATATTTTGCCCTGCCCAACTTGTCAATCAGTTCGTCGATTCGGGGCATAGGGTAGGCATCACCACCTGACACCTCGTTCAGTCGCCGATAGTCTACGCACAGTCGAAGATACCCATCTTTCTTCTTAACAAGCACAATGGGAGCACTCCATGCACTCGTCGAATGCTCGATAATCCCTGCCTCCAACATCTCCCCCAGTTCCTTCTTGACGGTCTCCCGGTAAGCATGAGGTAGCCGGTAAGCAGGTAGACGGATGGCTCGAGCAGAGCCCGTCTCGATTGTGTGTATGACTTTGTCTGTCCGTCCTGGGACATCGCTCATGACTTCTGGGAAAGAGTTCAGTAGGGTCACAAGTTCGTTCCGCTGCTCCAGAGTCAGTTGTTCCCCAAGTCTCGGTGGCTCAGATTCGGTAGCCCCCTTACCACAATAAGATGTCTTCTTCCATTTCATCGTCCATTTCCTCTGATAGGAACGATATCCCTGGGGAATGAAACTTATGCAGCATATTAACATGCATAACCTTATACTTCTTTCTCCTACCAGGCATTGATACCCGGTAAGTGACTGGGCCGACCTTCTCCTTGATCTCATAAGGTCCCTGCCACTGAGCAAGCAGCTTGGAGGTGTCAGTAGGCAGTAACACCAACAACTGTTCTCCGACCGACAGCTCCTGTAGCCTTGCCTTCTGATCGTACCAACTCTTCTGCTGGGCCTGGGCCGCCTCGAGATTTGCGGTCACCAGTTCACTCGTCTTCTCCAAACACTCCCTTATAGCCAGTACAGTAGCGGCCAAAAAAACATGCCGGTTGCGTTTATTTTGAACGTGCGTGGACGCTTACCGTTTCCAACCGTTACTAAAATTGAACAACCAACGCTAACCAACTGTAACAGTTTATTAGCGTTTCGCGCTATTCCACTTTGCCGCAGCGGCGCCAGCCACTAAAAAATGCAAACCAACGGTTAGCTTTTGCGCATCCAATTCAACTTTGCCCCAGTGGCGCGGGCTTCTAAAGGTCGTTAAAGCGCGCCAAAACTCACCAAAGCCCGCCTAAGCTCACCAAAAAGCGCGCCAAAGCTCACAAACCCCGTCTAAGCTCACCAAAAAGCGCGCCGAGTTACTCAATAAATACTCACCAAGTTTTAGAACCTCTTTACCGGCTGCTTCTTCGTTATTCTACGCCCCTTCAAAGGTTTAAAGAGTTCTTTCGCTACTTGTACGTTCAGCATGACTTTTCGGAAAGCTGTCCTCATGTCCATGGATGAAAGAAGTAGGTATTATTCAGTATTTGAATGTGTTATGGCAGCCTAGGACCTCTCTCCTCAGCTAGATCGTCTTTAGAATTTTCCAACTCCTTGAACAGCCTTTTTTTCCTAGCCTA
This sequence comes from Cladorhizidae sp. MBARI D1340-BT2, assembly GCA_028752905.1. Lineage (NCBI taxonomy): Eukaryota > Metazoa > Porifera > Demospongiae > Poecilosclerida > Cladorhizidae > Cladorhizidae sp. MBARI D1340-BT2. The sequence goes on from JAQNBH010000008.1 coordinate 36,318,697, forward strand.
GTTTTGGCGAATCTAAGTATGTCCTCATGTCCATGGATGAAAGAAGTAAGTATTATTCAGTATTTGAATGTGTTATGGCAGCCTAGGACCTCTCTCCTCAGCTAGATCGGCTTTAGAATTTTCCAACTCCTTCAGCCTTTTTTTCCTAGCCTAGTTTTGGCGAATCTAAATCTGTCCTCATGTCCATGGATGAAAGAAGTAAGTATTATTCAGTATTTGAATGTGTTATGGCAGCCTAGGACCTCTCTCCTTAGCTCGATCGGCTTTAGAATTTTCCAACTCCTTCAGCCTTTTTTCCCTAGCCTAGTTTTGGGAAATCTAAGTTTGTAAGCAGTGGGCTTAGCTCAGTAAGGTGGGGAAGTGAAGTTCAACACACTTTATACCGATCAGTTGCTACCTTGCAATATTGCATTTTTGTTGCAGAATACTGTTTGGTCTTTTGGCCTGAAGAAGACTCTGTGACAATTCTGCCACAAAGCAAACTGTTGGAGGGAGCTTTGGCTGGTGACGTCTGCAAGATCAAGGAAGGAAAAAACGAATACATTGGAAGGATTTCTGCCATGGGTAAGATGTTGGACCTAGTGTGGAACACAGCCATTCAATGTTAGTATAAAACTTTGTACAAATATGTAGGTTCCTTTGCAGCAATGCAAGAAAAAGAACAAGAATTCTTAAATCAAATCACCATACCACCTACTCTGCCTACTGCCACCACCTCACCTGTGCCTACTCACTCCACACCATCTCGGTTGAATAGACCTACTACCACTGTAAGCTGGCAATGTTTATGGACTGAATGTTGAATGTCTTGATATATATATATATATATATATATATTTAGGATCCCAAGAAAACTAAAGGTCGAGGGAGGAAGAGAAGCGCCACTGCTGTTGTAAGCACTTTGTATGTTGCTTACAGTGACGATACTTACAGAGCTTTCTTTCTGCATATGTAGCTTTCCAAGAAGAGATTGCTGAAGGGGAAGAAGAAAAAATTTGATGCCCCTCTTGGTAATGAATAGCTTGAAATGTAGATATATTGAAAATGTAAATATTCTCCTCGGTAATGAATAGCTTGAAATGTAGATATTCTCCTAACAAAATAGGCCGGATATTGGTGGTGACAGATCGGCCACCAACAACCCCACCATCACCGACCCCTCCTCCACCTGCCACCCCTCCTCCATATCCTTCATCAGAGCTCGGTAAATAAATAGATACATCCTAGATGCATCCAAAATTGAATATCTTGGTGACATGATCTCTAATTGTCTCTCTCTCTCAGCATATTTGAGAATGGAAGTTTCAAAGTTGAAACAAATGCAGATCCAACTACTCGACCGGATATCTCTTTTGGAGGAAAAATTTGAACTGCTTCCATCCAGTCCTCTTCCAATAACTCCTGCTTTCATTCCTCCAGCCCCAACTGATCCATCTGCAGCCTTCACTCCTCCAGCTCGTCCCCCGTTGCGATCTTTGCCCACTGCGAGATAGACAAAGAACAACTTTGCTCGCTTGAAGAAGTTGTGGCCAGATACCACTCGTTGCAGACGGCAAGTAAAGCTGGGGCTTTAACTTGTAAGCTTGCAAGAGAAGCCATATTTGGGGAGGACATTTTAAAGAGGTGCACTCCGATGGGGAATAGGGAGTTCCCATCACTCCCAGCTAATGAACTGCTTCATCTTAAACAAATAATGCTTGAAAGATTTCCAGCCTTCTGGAGCAACCAAGTGGAATTTGAGCCAGTATGGAAGAAATGTCTCGAGGCTGTGCAGCAGTTGTGCAAGAGATTGAGATTAGCTAAATAGAGATAGATGTCGTTGTTTTCAATTATTATTATTGTTTTTATGTTATTATTGTTTTTATGCAATGATTTGATTTTTGTGCAGTACAGTATATAAATATGTTCAATATTTCTCTGTGCTGAATAAATTTTGAACTGACATGCATCACAATTACAATAGCCTGCTTGGGTTTTCATAAGACTCTCACAAATTACTGTAAGCCCAGAACTGAGGACAACATTTTGGGCAAAATTGAGCCCTTAATTAAGCTCTCTGGGCAGGGTAGGGTTATCAATTGCATAGGCGCCACCCAACAGGTTTGATCCCCAATCACTTGGCCATTGTGTGAAATAACCACAGCCCACAATCTTGACTCAAAGGCACAGACCACCTCAAACAAGACCTTGATAACCTTGACAGCCCACAAGTAATCAAACACCTTTATTATTTAACAATGCAGAAACATTTCTTTCAACTGTCCATTAAATAAGTTACAACCAGCAAAAAATAAGTAACTATCCAGCAAAAAAAAAAGCAACTGTCCATTAATTAAATAAAACACAACCAGCAAAAAATAAGTACTTGACTATCCAGCAAAAAAAAAAGCAACTGTCAATTAAATAAAACACAACCAACAACAACAAGATCAGTACCCAGCAGTTCGATTATTTTTGGCACGACTTTTCGTAGATGCCTGATGTATTTGCTACACTTGGCACGGCTAACCCCCTTCCAAAATTCTTCAATTCCCTTCACCAATTCGTCCTTTGTCCTCGGCTTGATCTCCCTCCGCATGTATTCTTTTAATTCGTGCCATAAATTTTTTATAGGGTTGGCATCAAGTGACTCAGGTGGGGTCCTCCACCAGTTCACACAGTTCTGCTCCATATATATACATCTTGGCAAAATTTGATGTGTGCTTGGGGTCATTATCTTGCATGAACCTGTGATGGTTGGGGAAAATGTCCTGTATAAATGGAAGTAGAGTCTTCTCTAAAATGTCGCAATACAAGGGGGCCCGCATGATGCCTTCAAAGATGCAGATCCCACTTGCACCTCGCAGGCTTATCCCAGCCCAGACATGGACCTTCACTGGATGTTTGGGCCTGTAATTGAATGCATATCAGTGCAAGTGTTAAATAATCATCTAAGTTTTGTGGCATCTTAATGCCTATAGTTTGTTCTTGGGAGGTTCACCTCTTTTACGGCAACAGAAGCGCCTGAGTTTCCAGTTGTATTGTGCACTCATCAGTCCACACTACATCTTCAAACCCGCCAGACGCTTCTGGAAGATATTGCTGTGCCCATTCCAATCTCTTCACCTGTTAGAGACGAGTTGAGGATATTCAAGTTAACCCTACATTCCAGTTAAGACTAGTTACATATATATACAAACCTTATTGGCCTGTCGGATAAGTTGGCAGTAAGAGCTGCTACGAAAGGTCCACCCGAGAGCAGTCCGACAGCGGAGGATTGTGCGGAGAGAGATGTTATAGCCTCGGGACTGCAACATATGGTGAAGCTGGTAGGCAGTGGTCTCATCATCATGCCTCATCTGTTCCTCCACTAACTTTTTTATGTCTGCCGACACAATCGAAGGCCTTCCACTGCCTTCCCGCCTGGCAATGGTTCCCGTTTTGCGGTACCATAGCATAAAATTTCTTATTTTCCCGACTACTCGCAAGTAAGCCTTCATCGGCCGGCATTTTAGCTATTGTCGTTGACTTGTAGCCCTCTCTTATCAAACAGAGTATCCTTTGTTTTTTGTACTCAGAATAAACCAGCGTAAGAAAACTGCTGGGGGATACTAAATCAAAAGCGAAAAAAAGATAAATATTAGAGAAATACTAGAAAGAGGGAAGGGAACTTACGCTTGACAATAGCTCTTGTGGAGACACCAACTAGACTGGAATAAACTGCCGCTCAACCGCACACTACAGAAGATAGAAGCTAAATTGCTCGAACACGCTCGATTGCCTCTAAGCTAAGCGCCCCGCTTCAAAGCGCATGCGCGGAAGCCGCCTGGCGGTTATTACGTTTTCTACCGTTTGTTTCCGTTCGTTCGTTTGCCAACGTTGATTCCCCCGTTCGTTTGCCAACGTTGATTCCCCGTTGGTTTTTACGTTTGATTTATAACCGCTGACAGTTTGCGTGTTTTTTGCGTTCACGGCATGCGTTGTTTAACGTTGAACGCAACGCAACCGGCATTTTTTTTGGCCGCTTCTGTATATGAGATACAACACTCTCCGGGCTTCGCTCATCCGCTGACCATGACTCCTTCAGCACATCCAGGGGCCCCCGCACCTGTCTCCCATATAACAGTTCGAACGGTGAGAACCCTGTAGACGCTTGCGGCACTTCTCGGTAAGCAAACAGTAGGTATGGGACAAGCTTGTCCCAGTCTTTTCCGTCCTCTGCCACATGCTCTGCATCCACCGTTCGCATTGGGATTGCCTCCTGGAATCTAGTGGCATAATCACAGATAACAAGGACATACCGTTTCCCAGACCTGCTCCGTGAGGTAGTGGTCCCACAATGTCCATCGCGATTCGTTGGAAGGGCTCTGTCATGATCGGCAAGGGAATTAGGGGAGCTCTGTTGTTTCCCCTTGGAGCCGCTTTCTGGCACCGCTCACACGATCTGCAAAACTTAGCCACATCACAAAATAGAGTGGGCCAGTAGAACCTCTGTAATATCCGGTCAGCAGCCTTCTTCTTCCCCAGGTGCCCCCCCAATGGTGTGCTGTGGGCCAGCTGGAGAACTGCCTCCCTGCACCGCTGTGGTAGAACCAACTCCTCTACCATACTGCCTGCTCCTCGATCCTTAGACGGTATCCAGTTCCGATGGAGAAGACCGGCTCGAATAACGAACCCGGCTTCCCCAGTCGCCTCTTCACCACTTTCCCTTCCTCGGACGGCGTCTAGAGTGGGATCTGCCTCCTGCCATTTCTGCAGTTCCTTGTCCGACACCTCCAAGGAATGCTGATGAATGATAGACTCAGGATCTGGCTTGTCCATTGCCTGGTACCTCTGTCGTTGCTCTCGTTTCTCTCTCCGCGTGAGCTGCGTTCTATCCCGACCTGAGATGAATAAATCATTAGAAAACATAGGTAAGGGGTTTACACCCCCTTCTTCCTCTTCTTCTGACGTAAGGATTGAGGTTTCTCTGCCTCCCCCAGGTTCTGTCCCTGCTGCCATTGACGCTGAGGCTTCTTCGTCTTTTCCAGACACTGCCTCTTCCAGCGCACTTGGACACACTCCGGACTGGAGCTCACTCTCCTGTCTGCAGATCTCAGCCTCTTCTTGAGCCCTGACTTGGGCTCGGGTGACCGCCAGAACATCTGCCACCACCGGCTGTTCCTTTGGCTTCACCCACTCTGGTTCCTTCAATTGCTTTCTTAGCAACGAATCGAACTCGGGGATGTCTGTCCCCAGCAACATCGACACTGGAAGAGTGGAAGACACCGCTGCTTCCACGTCCAGGGTCTGCCCATCCACGACCACCTCGAGCTGGGCTAGGGGGTACAGAATAGTGTCACCATGGGCACACCTTATAGCACTTACTTTCCCCTCAAGGATTCTTTCCTTGGGGACCAGATCTTCGTGGACGAGGGTCCGGGAGCACCCTGTGTCGAGCAGGATGTCTCGTACCCAAACTCCCTCGACCAGACCTGGCTTGCGGACACCGGGTTTCTGCGTCCCCCTCTGCTTCCTGACCCACACGTTCCGTTGGTGGTCAGCTCGCCTCTCTGCACAAAACAGTGCATTGGACAGACATTTTGAGGAGTAGTGGCCCTTCTGCTGGCAGTTGTAGCAGGTTACGTCCTTTAGCTCCCTCCTGGGCTTCAGGGCCTGTCCTGCCAGCTCCACCCCCGTCTCAGTCTCTCCTTCTCTCTCTTGACCACCCTGCAGTCTCGAGCAAGGTGCCCTGGTTTTCTACACTTCAGGCACGTTATGGGAGGTCTCTTCTCCCACTTCTTGTTCTCATGGATCGGTCCCACGGAAGGATTCCCCTCCAGATAGTCGTCTGCCAGTTGTGCTGCCTCCTGGCTCGTGTCAGGCTTTCTCTCTCTGACCCAGATGCAGACGTCTGCTGACAGGGTATTGATCAGCTGCTCTTGAACGATCAGATCTCGGACCTTATCTGCTCTGTTGCAATCCTGCATCCACCTGGTGGCTAGATCCTCCAGCCTGGTTACCAGATCGTGGTTGGTCTCCTCGGGCAGCCTGGTAGTCGAGCGGAACCTCCCCCGATATGTCTCTGTGGTGATATTGTACCTTTGGAGGATGGCTGCCTTGACTGCAGTATAGTCATTGATGTCTTCCGCTCCCAGTGCTGCATAGGCTTGTCTAGCCTTCCCAGATAAGTAGGGGGCGAGGTGGAAGACCCACTTTGTCCTCACCAGTTTGCAGGATTCCGCTTGCCTTTGGAACATGGTTAGGTAGTCTCCTATGTCCTCGCCATCCTGGAGCTTGGTTAGCTTGAGGTCTGTGGTCTTCTCTGCTCTCATTTCTGCAGCTCCTCCCTGTAGACGTACTCCTTCTACCAGGGCTCTGAAAATGTACATCTGGTCTCTAATCTCGTTGTCGCGTCGTCGTAGGTCGGCTGCTCGCACTTCTTCCTGTCGTTCTCGATCCTCCAAGAGAAACTGAAGGGTCTCTGCCAAGCTTCCATCTGTGCTCATTGCTGTTGATTCTTGTTGAGCTGGTACTGGTTGCTGTTGGGCTAGTATACTGGTTGCTGTTGGTCTGGGTATACTCTCTCCCAGAACGTGTAGTCATCCAATTGTAGCTCTGCTAGGTTGTGGGTTGTCTGTACAACAGTCAGATCCTGATCCCACCGCTGCCACCAAATGTGAAGGATTGAAAGGTTCTCAGAACTTCACTCATGGAAAGTAAACCCTTTCCAGCTACTTCAATTGGATCTAGTCCTAGTCAAACACTACACCCAGCCTGTGGTCAGAAGTCCGCTTTAAATAACAATTATTAAGAACTTGAGAGAGAGCCTCAACTGTGGCTGGCAGGACCTTTTTATATCCTTCCAGCCCACATACATTACATCATTCCATCTTACATACACGCACAGAAATTCAACACATAGGATTCCCATAGAGTTCCATAAGCTAATATAAATCTAACACGAAAGAAACAATTTACAACTCAAAACCAATTACAACACAGAGGGTAACCAAAACAGTCAAAGGAAACAAGATACACAATTATATTCCACAATTTATATTCCACAATTAATAATAATAATACTGTTCAGTTTAATGGAGGCTTGAGTCCTCCACAGTGTGAATTGATTGAGGGTGCAGCCAATTTCACTGAGCATGGGCACCAGCTTAGTGAAAAGGAACGAGCGTCCTCGAGAACGAATTTGTTCTGATTGAGGCGGGCACCAGGTGTGGGCCTTAGCTTTTAGGGTGTGCCCTCAGTCACAATTGACGAGACTATAGAGCAGTGAAGCTTATTAGCAGTTGTTGGAGCAAAATAGTGTGAAAAACAAAGCTACCTGAGCTAGTATTAGTTAGCTTATCAAGCAGTTAGAATAGTTAGTCGTCATCTATAAAAGCTTCATCCTGTAGTGGGTCCTCAAACTCTCCCTCGCTGATGCTGGCGAAGGGATCATCTCCACTGTCATCAGTATTGTTGAGGTGAGAACGGTCTCTGTAGTGATGGTCTCGGACTTGTACCTTGCAGACGCTGCTGTGATAGAAAGTTCCTCTGCCATGGCTGAACTGGAAGTGTACATGAGACACAAGACCACACACGCACAGTATTTGCTATCGTTGCTTGTGTATTAATCATCAAATAAGGGTGGGGTATGTGTGCGAACTATTCCAGCGAGCTAATTAACTTAAGGTGGGAGCTAGAGAGCGAACCACTTGAGGGCGCGAAATGGTCGAGGAAATATTGTATGTGGCATGTGATTTGTATCTATCAACAACAATGGATTGAGGAGTTGACGATCTGCTAGGGCTGGGGACTAGCGATGTGCTAGTAGTCTTTACAATGACCTTCTCAATAATCACAACAATGGATTGAGGAGTTGACGATCTGCTAGGGCTGGGGACTAGCGATGTGCTAGTAGTCTTTACAATGACCTCAATGATCAACAACAATGGATTGAGGAGTTGACGATCTGCTAGGGCTGGGGGCTAGCGATGTGCTAGTAGTCTTTACAATGACCTCAATAATCAACAACAATGGATTGAGGAGTTGACGATCTGCTAGGGCTGGGGACTAGCGATGTGCTAGTAGTCTTTACAATGACCTCAATAATCAACAACAATGGATTGAGGAGTTGACGATCTGCTAGGGCTGGGGGCTAGCGATGTGCTAGTAGTCTTTACAATGACCTCAATAATCAACAACAATGGATTGAGGAGTTGACGATCTGCTAGGGCTGGGGGCTAGCGATATGCTAGTAGTCTTTACAATGACCTTCTCAATAATCAACAACAATGGATTGAGGAGTTGACGATGTGCAAGGGCTGGGGGCTAGCGATGTGCTAGTAGTCTTTACAATGACCTCAATAATCAACAACAATGGATTGAGGAGTTGGCAATGTGCTAGTAGTCTTTACAATGACCTTCTCAATGATCAAAAACAAAGTATTAAGGAGTTGGCGATGTGCTAGTAGTCTTTACAATGACCTTCTCAATGATCACTAACAAAGTATTAAGGAGTTGGCAATGTGCTAGTGTTTACAATGACCTTCTCAGTAATCAACTTGAAATTTACTTCTTCAACATTTCAACTAAATGTCTCTTATCGGATTACTGATTAGAAGTTGTGCTTCCTGTAGCTAAGCAGTTCTAAGTATGCACAGATCTGGATGATTTGTCATGGTTATAAATTGGCAAGAACTCCATCTACCAACCAGAGATAGGAACCAGAGATAGGAACCAGAGATAGGAACCAGAGATAGGAACCAGAGATAGGAACCAGAGATAGGAACCAGAGATAGGAATCAGAGATAGACCTGTGACGATGAATTTCAAGAGTTTTTAAAACACTTCTGTATTTAAATTTGTTTTTGTGCTATGTGCTATGTGAGAAAATGGTTCAAAGTACGTGTGGTGGTGTTTTCTTAAGCTAATATTCACCATTTAGGCAACTAAAGGCCTGTCCACACTGCACACTGAATGCGCGTTAGATCTAAACGAATGCGCGTTCGTTGCGTCCACACTGAATGCGAATTAGATTTCTTGGACCTAACGCGCATTAGGTCCAGTCCACCTCGATAGGTGGTTTGAGTCGAGCCAGAGCAACAAATCCAAGCGTAAAATTAATTACGCAGGTGCGCGTTAAAAGATAAACCACGCTGGCGATATGGCTGCCGGCTGAAACTATGAAGAAACAAGAGCGCTGATCAGTGTGTGAAGCCATGTCAGTGTCCAGGAGCTACTCGACGGAGTACAAAGAAGCAGAATCATTTATGAAGTTGTAGCTGATTCCCACCAGTGCTTACTGCGTGGCACACAGATGGATGCTGGTAGCCAGCCATCATTACCACAATCAAAGGACCTATAGCAGGCAAAGATCAAGCTAAATACTATTACAGCTAAAATAGACTTCGAAAATTTTACCGCCGCAGCCTTCTTTTATGGAGTTCATGGAGCGCCATCCGTCTACTGTATTGCCTTTTTCTATTTATAAATCCTTCTTCTCCTCTGCAGCATATGCTTCCTTCGCGTCTGTAGGTATCTCGTCCATAACAGAAATCCAACAACTACACCGTATCCATTGTGCAAAGACGTGACGTGGGTGCAGTTTTCTTGGAGTGGTTTTTATGCGCGTTTGGTTTATTGTCATGTCAGTGTGGACGCGACGTCGTGACTGGACGTGCATTGAGACTCTCTTGGTAGCTAGTGTGTCTCAATGCGCATCCAGTTATTGTGCAGTGTGGACAAGGCTCCCACTGAGTTTTAGCTACATTTAGCTGAGAATGAGCTTGGGTTTTTTTTTGGGGGGGGGGGGGGGGGGGGGGGTTGCCGATTTGAAATAGCAGTCAAACCAATATTGTGAGTACTACTGCACTCCCTGATAGCAGCAAAACTGTATTTATGGTTTGTGGGGTTCATTCAGGTTATGACACATCCTGGTTATGACACATCCTGGTTATGACACATCCTGGTTATGACACATCCTGGTTATGACACATCCTGGTTACAACACATCCGGTTACGACACATCCTGGTTATGACACATCCTGGTTATGACACATCCTGGCTACGACACATCCTAGTTACATCACTTCCTGCTTGCATTCCTTCAAATTATGAACCTCCTAAACTGTTACTCTCATGATAGATGTTTTTCTCCCTCCTCTCCTCCCCCCAACCCTTCTACTCTGCAGGTAATAATCGTCTTATCTCAGATCCAGAGATCCCAAAATGCCTGGGAGAGTGCTCTCTTCTGGGGGATCCGGCTCTCCATCATCCATCATCAGCACGGCCATTAATCCTCTCCTGTATGGCCTTCTAGTTCGAAAGTACCGGCTGGCTTTTTGGTACGTTCTCAAGCTGTTCCTGAGCAAGTGTTGCTACTGTGTCTCCCCTCCACTCGAGGATGTATTTGGTAAGTTCTAACTAGTATATATATCTTGAGTCAGACTGGAATATGGCGAGTTATTTCATGAGCAGGCACCCGCTTCACCAGCCGAAGGCGAGAGAAAACATGTCTTGCGAGTTAAATGACCAGCCATATTCCACAACGAGTCCCTTATTCCTTACTTGGATATACTCATAATAATTACAGTGGGTCCACCATTGGGTCCACCTAATATTAATAGAATATCCCTTTTACTCTCATAAAATTTGTGAAGTCGCAGATCACTTCCTATACAACTGCTTTAAATGTCATAAAAAATTGAGGTAAATTGTACCCAGGCATGCTTACATTTCCTTATAAGGAAGGAATAGTTACACATGTACAAAAATACAATTACCTACCACACACACCTGCACGATTACATCTAGCATCTGCAGAATTCCAATTAAGCACTTTCTGACTTTCTGTGCAGCTGTTTAATAGTCTTGAATCTGGCTCTCTGGTTTTGACCTTCGTGACCACTGAGCTGCAAGCGTACACATCTAACCTTCACTCGAAAGCTGGACTTTATCGAGCTTCCTTCAGACAAGGTTGACAGACTAGCTACATGAACATTCATTGATTTTTTTTTGTTTTAAAAGCTGCACTCCTGATGATAGAATAACCTCGATATTGACGTAGATTTAGCTGGTTCCAAGGGTATAGTATTAACAGGGACTGACTATATATTCACATAACGGTCAGTCGGTCGGTCTGGATTGACACCACACATGTAAGTCACTTCGAGTTGTCTTGAGAGCATTTGTAGCTCTATTGGTGTCAATAAGCTCTTCTCCCGGTGAGTTTATTTGGAAAGAAAAAAAAAATTGACCATTAAGTACAAATAATAAATCAGAGGTTAACAATAGTCCCTAGCAACCATATACAACAAGATAGCTCTACCGTTGGACATTATTGTGGTCAATGCATGTTGCTTGGTAACCAAACCACACATGTATGAATATCATTATAATGTTTAATAATAAAATTTAAAAAATAATTAAAATTGTATATTATTGTATTGTTATCCTTCTATTTTCAGCCAACTTTAGGAACAACTGAGATATGCTGTGGTATGACAAGACGTTTGCCTGACTAACAGAGAGGACATAATTTCTACTGTATAGAATTCCCACCAATATTATTGATACAATTCCCATAACCAATAATATTGATACAATGTACACAGAATCAAAGAGCAATTATACAATACAATACTCTGTAATGACATACTCATAGTCTGATATACAACTGTCCTCGTGCAGTAAGACTAGCACTGGATGAAGGTAAGGGGGAGAGATTGACACTCCTACTTCTGAGAAAAGTACGTCCTCGTGTAGGTCTACAAGATGAGCGTCCTCGTGCAGTATGGATGAAGAGAGTGGGGTAGGTGTGTTTGCATCACTATATTTATCAGAACTCATCTGAACGTGGGGAAGCTGTGCCATGGTATTATCTGCATCATGGTCCATCACTTGCTCCATCAAACCTGAACATGATAGAGTTGTTATTCGTCAACTTATTAGAGAAGTCAAGGAATCAAGTACGGCTAGAACTATAAAGGAAAGTAGGCTATTACACAGGTGTAGCTAACACCATGATTTAGCCAGCTCCTCAGACTATCAGGCTTTATATATAGCTAGCAAAGTTCATTGACTTATCAGGAGGACTGCCAGGATCAATGCCTTCGCCTCCAACAGCCATAGCTTTGTCCATACTGCCATGGTTTCGATTGGAAAAGTCTCTGCCGAGTAGCTCTACTTGGTCACGATCCAAACTAGGCTGTCCACGGTAGGCATAGATAGCTTCACTCTCCCCTTCCTCAGATTCATCGTCAGATAACCCGAAGTCGTCGAAGTTGTCGTCCAGGACCGCTGTGAGCACCTCATCAAAAGATAGCCTTTCGACCATTTTAAATTCTATGGCAGAATTGACCCCTTGAACTTTATGGCAGGATTTCCCTAGTTACCATGGCGCTATTGCCGTATAATTTTGAATGTAGCTGCAGTTAGAATAGCGCTATTTTATGATATTTTTGTTTTGCAAAACAACCCAATGATTGATTTTTTAATGATTTTTCAAAAGCAATTACGCCATATGGCGCTTACACCGGGAAAAGAGTTAACTGCTTCCCATCTGCTTCTGCTGTCTTGGAAGATGTCGCCATAACTCTTAGAAAGTGATAGTTAATGATACGCACATGCGCAGTAGCGTTAGATAATTAGAGTGGAATATGTGAGAATATCTAACGCCTTGCCTATAGGAAAAACTACATTAAGTATATCGACGTATAGAGTATACTGTAATCTCTGGTTGTTTAGCGCCCCGCCTCTAACGCCAACCTGCAAGAAATGGGCACTTAACTGAGAATAGGTGCTTACTAAACACTATTGCTAAATAATGTACACTCATAGAAAAATTATAAACTAATACTTTACATAATTTTTGGGGGGACGGAAGATTCAATCTCACGAGCTAGTTTAAGGCCAGCGTTGCCCATAATTTTTTCAATTTTTTGACAATATTTTTTGGTGGCTTATATCCTTTCTAAACATCTGTACAAACTGTCTTTCAAATTTGAAAACATTTGGATGCACAAATCTCTAGTTATGGTGGATTTTATCCAGGCTCTCACTTACATTCAAAGTACTTACAAAGTAGTCTAGTGGTGGCCCAATATAGTAGTAGCCCAACTTCAATAGCGATTTCTCAGAAACATGTTTTTTTGAAGGTCAAGACAGATATCTCAAGGAAAAATTTATGTATACCTGCTTCATTATATATCTATCTTTGCTCTACGATTGTAGCGCAGAGTTTTTCAATTTGGAAGTGCTAGTCCAATTATATAGTCATGTGTATATACCCTAATATGCCCATATTATTGTTGACCTTGTCATGAAAACTGCGTTAGTGTTGTGGTTAATTTTTTCCGCTGGAATCAAGCTTTAGTGGTTCCTCTACTACATCCACAAAAGGGAAGTGTGTATAGGGCATATCTTAGGAGAGGGACATTTTATTGTGACTCTGGTCAGAATTTTTCCAAACCTCTATACTTTACTGAAATTTCTTATAAAGCACATCATTAGAAAGCTCTTGCAGAGAGCTGTATTCTGGTACCAAAATAAAATGTAGGGGAAGAAGGACAACAAAGTTATGGGCGTTTACATAAACTATGATAAAATGGGCAACGCTGGCCTTAAGAAGGAGCTAATCTCTCGAACTAAACTAAGAAGGACCTAGTCTGGGGACGAAAGAGCAAGTCTCTCTCTCGAGAACTAAGAAGGACCTCGAGATGGCCTTTGAAGTATACTTTGCATTTAACTTTATTCCTCGGAAGCATGTTCATTTACAGAACCATTTGGACCTCCTTCATGGCGAAAAGCTCCTTTTAGACGAAGATGAGAACAATTCTTGAGACAAGCTCACTATTGGCATTCTTGACATACCAGAAGTACAATAGTTGGGTATGTCAAAAAGTTTTTTGGAAATTCATGGGCCACCACAGAGGAGTTACCTGCGCTACTAAAGACTGGGACAGGGCTAGAAGCAGCAAGAAGCTCATTGGGAAATTACGGACATCTAGACTAAATAATAAACGTGCTCTCAATATTTTGCTGAAATACGTTGCCTAGGGGTGCAGCGAGTAATACATGTACACATGCGCAGAATTGGTGCTTTTTCGACGACTTCGATATCAGCGCTTCACAACGAGATACCGTAATGGCGTCTAACAAAGACTGTAACAACGATGAAATGACAATGAAATGGGCGATTTTAACAACTCTATACATGCTAAATATCCAGAGGCTTAACAACATTGTGTATATATATATAAGTACCATAAAAGCTGGTTGTTAAATGTGCTTATAATAACAGAGATTGGTATGACAACCACCTCGTAACAAGAAGCATGCGTCCAACTACATGCACCTATCAAATGTACTCATGAACATGTGAGCAGAGCATGCAAAACTTGTTTAGCAACTTCAGAGGTGCGTAGTGCTATAAATGGGCTCTCATGCCATAGCAGAGACTACAATCTGGAAAGTGTTGTTCGAGGTCATCATGTTTATAAGGTGGTCTGAAGCCCTTCAAAGGAGAAAAGCTATGCGAAGGAAATGTTTTTGATATACATTACGTTGGCTTCTTGCTTGAAACAAATATCGCTGCCATTTCAGAACACTTTCACTGCCTGGCCTACCAACAGCTTGCTTCTCTCCCTGTGTGTGTTCCTTAGCAGTGAGATGAGCGTGCAAAAAAAATTGTTGCCAGGGTCACAGGTTCGATGAAGAGCGACTCACGTATACCCTTAATAACGAGTGCTGGAATCTATCAACATAAAAATAAGCGCCAAATAAAACAAATGGGATCAAAAGGAGAGCAAGAATTGAAATGAGAAAGATCAAAGTGTGCTGTGAAAACCGATGAACTGGGAGAGCTAGGCTGTGAAAAACCCTTTTTGCCTCAGGCGTGTGTGCGTAAGTATTGCGTATGTGCGTAAGTATTGCGTATGTGCGTAAGTATTGCGTATGTTACCACTAGGAGAAATAAACTTTGGTTTCCACTCATCTATACATTGCCATGCTCCTTCGCCCGACACCCTGTGGTTGAACATTGCCAGTACAGTACTACTACTACTACTACTACTACTACTACTACTACTACTATCTCTACTAATACTAATACTAATATATATTACTACTACACTACCACACTACTATTATTACTACTATTAATACTTTTTAAGCAAAGCAGAAACATTGTTATAGACACTACAAGAGGCCAGCTATAGCCTTACTTTTACTACTACTACTACTACTACTACTGCTAATATTAATACTACTACTACTATATACTACTACTACTACTACTACTAGACTTTGCTCTTCTCCATGCTCATAATATAAACATGTCTTTTGAGGCAGCTTGAGGGTGCGTGCATGAGGTGCCTCTGAAAGGAAACCACACACTAAGCTGGTGCTCCTCACCCGAGCTGGTCCATCCTTGTCTCCCAGTCCTGATCCTCACTGGCCCATCCTTATCTCCAGTCCTAATCCTCACTGGCCCATCCTTATCCCCCAGTCCTAATCCTCACTGGCTCATCCTTGTCTCTCAGTCCTAATCCTCACTGGCCCATCCTTATCCCCCAGTCCTAATCCTCACTGGCCCATCCTTGTCCCCCAGTCCTAATCCTCACTGGCTCATCCTTATCCCCCAGTCCTAATCCTCACTGGCCCATCCTTGTCCCCCAGTCCTAATCCTTACTGGCCCATCCTTATCCCCCAGTCCTAATCCTCACTGGCCCATCCTTGCCCCCCAGTCCTAATCCTCACTGGCCCATCCTTATCCCCCGGTCCTAATCCTCACTGGCACATCCTTATTCAGCAGTCCTAATCCTCACTGGCCCATCCTTGTCCCCCAGTCCTAATCCTCACTGGCCCATCCTTGTCCCCTAGTCCTAATCCTCACTGGCCCATCCTTGTCCCCTAGTCCTAATCCTCACTGGCCCATCCTTGTCCCCTAGTCCTAATCCTCATTGGCCCATCCTTGTCCCCCAGTCCTAATCCTCACTGGCCCATCCTTATCCCCCAGTCCTAATCCTCACTGGCCCATCCTTGTCCCCCAGTCCTAATCCTCACTGGCCCATCCTTGTCTCTCAGTCCTAATCCTCACTGGCCCATCCTTGTCCCCCAGTCCTAATCCTCATTGGCCCATCCTTGTCCCCCAGTCCTAATCCTCACTGGCCCATCCTTGTCCCCCAGTCCTAATCCTCACTGGCCCATCCTTATCCCCTAGTCCTCTAATCCTCACTGGCCCATCCTTGTCCCCCAGTCCTAATCCTCACTGGCCCATCCTTATCCCCCAGTCCTAATCCTCACTGGCTCATCCTTGTCTCTCAGTCCTAATCCTCACTGGCCCATCCTTACCCCCCAGTCCTAATCCTTACTGGCTCATCCTTGTCTCTCAGTCCTAATCCTCACTGGTCCATCCTTGTCCCCCAGTCCTAATCCTCACTGGCTCATCCTTATCCCCCAGTCCTAATCCTCACTGGCCCATCCTTGTTACCCAGTCCTAATCCTCACTGGCCCATCCTTGCCCCCCAGTCCTAATCCTCACTTTCCCATCCTTGTCCCCCAGTCCTAATCCTCACTGACCCATCCTTATCCCTCAGTCCTAATCCTCACTGGCCCATCCTTGTTACCCAGTCCTAATCCTCACTGGCCCATCCTTGTCCCCCAGTCCTAATCCTCACTGGCCCATCCTTGCCCCCCAGTCCTAATCCTCACTGGCCCATCCTTATCCCCCAGTCCTAATCCTCACTGGCCCATCCTTATCCCCCAGTCCTAATCCTCACTGACCCATCCTTGCCCCCCAGTCCTAATCCTCACTCGCCGATCCTTGCCCCCCAGTCCTAATCCTCACTGGCTCATCCTTACCCCCCAGTCCTAATCCTCACTGGCCCATCCTTGTCCCCCAGTCCTAATCCTCACTGGCCCATCCTTGTCCCCCATTCCTAATCCTCACTGGCCCATCCTTGTCCCCCAGTCCTAATCCTCACTGGCCCATCCTTGCCCCCCAGTCCTAATCACCTCACTTGCCCATCCTTGCCCCCCAGTCCTAATCCTCACTGGCCCATCCTTGTCCCCCAGTCCTAATCCTCACTGGCTCATCCTTATCCCCCAGTCCTAATCCTCACTGGCCCATCCTTGTCCCCCAGTCCTAATCCTCACTTGCCCATCCTTGTCCCCCAGTCCTAATCCTCACTGGCCCATCCTTGTCCCCCAGTCCTAATCCTCACTGTCCCATCCTTGTCCCACAGTCCTAATCCTCACTGGCCCATCCTTATCCCCCAGTCCTAATCCTCACTGGCCCATCCTTGCCCCCCATTCCTAATCCTCACTGGCCCATCCTTGCCCCCCAGTCCTAATTCTCACTGGCCCATCCTTGCCCCCCAGTCCTAATCCTCACTTGCCCATCCTTGCCCCCCAGTCCTAATCCTCACTTGCCCATCCTTGCCCCCCAGTCCTAATCCTTACTGGCCCATTCTTGCCCCCCAGTCCTTACTGGCCCATCCTTATCTCCAGTCCTAATCCTCACTGACCCATCCTTGTCCCCCAGTCCAAATCCTCACTGGCCCATCCTTGTCCCCCAGTCCTAATCCTTACTGGCCCATCCTTATCCCTCAGTCCTAATCCTCACTGGCCCATCCTTGCCCCCCAGTCCTAATCCGTACTTGCCCCCCAGTCCTAATCCTCACTGGCCCATCCTTATCTCCCAGACCTAATCCTCACTGGCCCATCCTTGTCCCCCAGTCCTAATGCTCACTGGCCCATCCTTATCCCCCAGACCTAATCCTCACTGGCCCATCCTTGCCCCCCAGTCCTAATCCGTACTTGTCCCCCAGTCCTAATCCTCACTGGCTCATCCTTATCCCCCAGTCCTAATCCTCACTGGCCCATCCTTGCCCCCCAGTCCTGATCCTCACTGACCCATCCTTATCCCGCAGTCCTAATCCTCACTGGCCCATCCTTGTCCCCTAGTCCTAATCCTCATTGGCCCATCCTTGTCCCCCAGTCCTAATCCTCACTGGCCCATCCTTATCCCCCAGTCCTAATCCTCACTGGCCCATCCTTGTCCCCCAGTCCTAATCCTCACTGGCCCATCCTTGTCTCTCAGTCCTAATCCTCACTGGCCCATCTTTGTCCCCCAGTCCTAATCCTCATTGGCCCATCCTTGTCCCCCAGTCCTAATCCTCACTGGCCCATCCTTGTCCCCCAGTCCTAATCCTCACTGGCCCATCCTTATCCCCTAGTCCTCTAATCCTCACTGGCCCATCCTTGTCCCCCAGTCCTAATCCTCACTGGCCCATCCTTATCCCCCAGTCCTAATCCTCACTGGCTCATCCTTGTCTCTCAGTCCTAATCCTCACTGGCCCATCCTTACCCCCCAGTCCTAATCCTTACTGGCTCATCCTTGTCTCTCAGTCCTAATCCTCACTGGTCCATCCTTGTCCCCCAGTCCTAATCCTCACTGGCTCATCCTTATCCCCCAGTCCTAATCCTCATTGGCCCATCCTTGTTACCCAGTCCTAATCCTCACTGGCCCATCCTTGCCCCCCAGTCCTAATCCTCACTTTCCCATCCTTGTCCCCCAGTCCTAATCCTCACTGACCCATCCTTATCCCTCAGTCCTAATCCTCACTGGCCCATCCTTGTTACCCAGTCCTAATCCTCACTGGCCCATCCTTGTCCCCCAGTCCTAATCCTCACTGGCCCATCCTTGCCCCCCAGTCCTAATCCTCACTGGCCCATCCTTATCCCCCAGTCCTAATCCTCACTGGCCCATCCTTATCCCCCAGTCCTAATCCTCACTGACCCATCCTTGCCCCCCAGTCCTAATCCTCACTGGCCGATCCTTGCCCCCCAGTCCTAATCCTCACTGGCTCATCCTTACCCGCCAGTCCTAATCCTCACTGGCCCATCCTTGTCCCCCAGTCCTAATCCTCACTGGCCCATCCTTGTCCCCCATTCCTAATCCTCACTGGCCCATCCTTGTCCCCCAGTCCTAATCCTCACTGGCCCATCCTTGCCCCCCAGTCCTAATCACCTCACTTGCCCATCCTTGCCCCCCAGTCCTAATCCTCACTGGCCCATCCTTGTCCCCCAGTCCTAATCCTCACTGGCTCATCCTTATCCCCCAGTCCTAATCCTCACTGGCCCATCCTTGTCCCCCAGTCCTAATCCTCACTTGCCCATCCTTGTCCCCCAGTCCTAATCCTCACTGGCCCATCCTTGTCCCCCAGTCCTAATCCTCACTGTCCCATCCTTGTCCCACAGTCCTAATCCTCACTGGCCCATCCTTATCCCCCAGTCCTAATCCTCACTGGCCCATCCTTGCCCCCCATTCCTAATCCTCACTGGCCCATCCTTGCCCCCCAGTCCTAATTCTCACTGGCCCATCCTTGCCCCCCAGTCCTAATCCTCACTTGCCCATCCTTGCCCCCCAGTCCTAATCCTCACTTGCCCATCCTTGCCCCCCAGTCCTAATCCTTACTGGCCCATTCTTGCCCCCCAGTCCTTACTGGCCCATCCTTATCTCCAGTCCTAATCCTCACTGACCCATCCTTGTCCCCCAGTCCAAATCCTCACTGGCCCATCCTTGTCCCCCAGTCCTAATCCTTACTGGCCCATCCTTATCCCTCAGTCCTAATCCTCACTGGCCCATCCTTGCCCCCCAGTCCTAATCCGTACTTGCCCCCCAGTCCTAATCCTCACTGGCCCATCCTTATCTCCCAGACCTAATCCTCACTGGCCCATCCTTGTCCCCCAGTCCTAATGCTCACTGGCCCATCCTTATCCCCCAGACCTAATCCTCACTGGCCCATCCTTGCCCCCCAGTCCTAATCCGTACTTGTCCCCCAGTCCTAATCCTCACTGGCTCATCCTTATCCCCCAGTCCTAATCCTCACTGGCCCATCCTTATCCCCCAGTCCTAATCCTCACTGGCCCATCCTTGCCCCCCAGTCCTGATCCTCACTGACCCATCCTTATCCCGCAGTCCTAATCCTCACTGGCCCATCCTTATCCCTCAGTCCTAATCCTCACTGGCCCATCCTTGTTACCCAGTCCTAATCCTCACTGGCCCATCCTTGTCCCCCAGTCCTAATCCTCACTGGCCCATCCTTATCCCCCAGTCCTAATCCTCACTGGCTCAACCTTGTCTCTCAGTCCTAATCCTCACTGGCCCATCCTTATCCCCCAGTCCTAATCCTTACTGGCTCATCCTTGTCTCTCAGTCCTAATCCTCACTGGTCCATCCTTATCCCCCAGTCCTAATCCTCACTGTCCCATCCTTGCCCCCCAGTCCTAATCCTCACTGGCCCATCCTTGTCTCTCAGTCCTAATCCTCACTGGCCCATCCTTATCCCCCAGTCCTAATCCTTACTGGCTCATCCTTGTCTCTCAGTCCTAATCCTCACTGGTCCATCCTTATCCCCCAGTCCTAATCCTCACTGGTCCATCCTTATCCCCCAGTCCTAATCCTCACTGTCCCATCCTTATCCCCCAGTCCTAATCCTCACTGGCCCATCCTTATCCCCCAGTCCTAATCCTCACTGGCCCATCCTTATCCACCAGTCCTAATCCTCACTGGCCCATCCTTGCCCCCCCAGTCCTAATCCTCACTTTCCCATCCTTGTCCCCCAGTCCTAATCCTCACTGGCCCATCCTTGTTACCCAGTCCTAATCCTCACTGGCCCATCCTTGCCCCCCAGTCCTAATCACCTCACTTGCCCATCCTTGCCCCCCAGTCCTAATCCTCACTGGCCCATCCTTGTCCCCCATTCCTAATCCTCACTGGCTCATCCTTGTCCCCCAGTCCTAATCCTCACTGGCCCATCCTTGCCCCCCAGTCCTAATCCTCACTGGCCCATCCTTGCCCCCCAGTCCTAATCCTCACTTGCCCATCCTTGCCCCCCAGTCCTAATCCTTACTGGCCCATTCTTGCCCCCCAGTCCTTACTGGCCCATCCTTATCTCCAGTCCTAATCCTCACTGACCCATCCTTGTCCCCCAGTCCAAATCCTCACTGGCCCATCCTTGTCCCCCAGTCCTAATCCTTACTGGCCCATCCTTATCCCTCAGTCCTAATCCTCACTGGCCCATCCTTGCCCCCCAGTCCTAATCCGTACTTGCCCCCCAGTCCTAATCCTCACTGGCCCATCCTTATCTCCCAGACCTAATCCTCACTGGCCCATCCTTGTCCCCCAGTCCTAATGCTCACTGGCCCATCCTTGCCCCCCAGTCCTAATCACCTCACTTGCCCATCCTTGCCCCCCAGTCCTAATCCTCACTGGCCCATCCTTGTCCCCCAGTCCTAATCCTCACTGGCTCATCCTTGTCCCCCAGTCCTAATCCTCACTGGCCCATCCTTGTCCCCCAGTCCTAATCCTCACTTGCCCATCCTTGTCCCCCAGTCCTAATCCTCACTGGCCCATCCTTGTCCCCCAGTCCTAATCCTCACTGGCCCATCCTTGTCCCCCAGTCCTAATCCTCACTGGCCCATCCTTGTCCCCCAGTCCTAATCCTCACTTTCCCATCCTTATCCCCCAGTCCTAATCGTCACTGGCCCATCCTTATCCCCCAGTCCTAATCCTTACTGGCCCATCCTTGCCCCCCAGTCCTAATCCTCAATGGCCCATCCTTGCCCCCCAGTCCTAATCCTCACTTGCCCATCCTTGCCCCCCAGTCCTAATCCTTACTGGCCCATTCTTGCCCCCCAGTCCTTACTGGCCCATCCTTATCTCCAGTCCTAATCCTCACTGACCCATCCTTGTCCCCCAGTCCAAATCCTCACTGGCCCATCCTTGTCCCCCAGTCCTAATCCTTACTGGCCCGTCCTTATCCCTCAGTCCTAATCCTCACTGGCCCATCCTTGCCCCCCAGTCCTAATCCGTACTTGCCCCCCAGTCCTAATCCTCACTGGCCCATCCTTATCTCCCAGACCTAATCCTCACTGGCCCATCCTTGTCCCCCAGTCCTAATGCTCACTGGCCCATCCTTATCCCCCAGTCCTAATCCTCACTGGCCCATCCTTGCCCCCCAGTCCTAATCCTCACTGGCCCATCCTTGCCCCCCAGTCCTAATTCTCACTGGCCCATCCTTGCCCCCCAGTCCTAATCCTCACTTGCCCATCCTTGCCCCCCAGTCCTAATCCTCACTTGCCCATCCTTGCCCCCCAGTCCTAATCCTTACTGGCCCATTCTTGCCCCCCAGTCCTTACTGGCCCATCCTTATCTCCAGTCCTAATCCTCACTGACCCATCCTTATCCCCCAGTCCAAATCCTCACTGGCCCATCCTTGTCCCCCAGTCCTAATCCTTACTGGCCCATCCTTATCCCTCAGTCCTAATCCTCACTGGCCCATCCTTGCCCCCCAGTCCTAATCCGTACTTGCCCCCCAGTCCTAATCCTCACTGGCCCATCCTTATCTCCCAGACCTAATCCTCACTGGCCCATCCTTGTCCCCCAGTCCTAATGCTCACTGGCCCATCCTTATCCCCCAGACCTAATCCTCACTGGCCCATCCTTGCCCCCCAGTCCTAATCCGTACTTGTCCCCCAGTCCTAATCCTCACTGGCTCATCCTTATCCCCCAGTCCTAATCCTCACTGGCCCATCCTTATCCCCCAGTCCTAATCCTCACTGGCCCATCCTTGCCCCCCAGTCCTGATCCTCACTGACCCATCCTTATCCCGCAGTCCTAATCCTCACTGGCCCATCCTTATCCCCCAGTCCTAATCCTCACTGGCCCATCCTTGCCCCCCAGTCCTAATCCTCACTGGCCCATCCTTATCCCTCAGTCCTAATCCTCACTGGCCCATCCTTGTTACCCAGTCCTAATCCTCACTGGCCCATCCTTGTCCCCCAGTCCTAATCCTCACTGGCCCATCCTTGCCCCCCAGTCCTAATCCTCACTGGCCCATCCTTATCCCCCAGTCCTAATCCTCACTGGCCCATCCTTATCCCCCAGTCCTAATCCTCACTGGCTCAACCTTGTCTCTCAGTCCTAATCCTCACTGGCCCATCCTTATCCCCCAGTCCTAATCCTTACTGGCTCATCCTTGTCTCTCAGTCCTAATCCTCACTGGTCCATCCTTATCCCCCAGTCCTAATCCTCACTGTCCCATCCTTGCCCCCCAGTCCTAATCCTCACTGGCCCATCCTTGTCTCTCAGTCCTAATCCTCACTGGCCCATCCTTATCCCCCAGTCCTAATCCTTACTGGCTCATCCTTGTCTCTCAGTCCTAATCCTCACTGGTCCATCCTTATCCCCCAGTCCTAATCCTCACTGGTCCATCCTTATCCCCCAGTCCTAATCCTCACTGTCCCATCCTTATCCCCCAGTCCTAATCCTCACTGGCCCATTCTTATCCCCCAGTCCTAATCCTCACTGGCCCATCCTTATCCACCAGTCCTAATCCTCACTGGCCCATCCTTGCCCCCCAGTCCTAATCCTCACTTTCCCATCCTTGCCCCCCAGTCCTAATCCTCACTTTCCCATCCTTGTCCCCCAGTCCTAATCCTCACTGACCCATCCTTATCCCTCAGTCCTAATCCTCACTGGCCCATCCTTGTTACCCAGTCCTAATCCTCACTGGCCCATCCTTGTCCCCCAATCCTAATCCTCACTGGCCCATCCTTGCCCCCCAGTCCTAATCCTCACTGGCCCATCCTTATCCCCCAGTCCTAATCCTCACTGGCCCATCCTTATCCCCCAGTCCTAATCCTCACTGACCCATCCTTGCCCCCCAGTCCTAATCCTCACTGGCCGATCCTTGCCCCCCAGTCCTAATCCTCACTGGCTCATCCTTAACCCCCAGTCCTAATCCTCACTGGCCCATCCTTGTCCCCCAGTCCTAATCCTCACTGGCCCATCCTTGTCCCCCAGTCCTAATCCTCACTGGCCCATCCTTGTCCCCCAGTCCTAATCCTCACTGGCCCATCCTTGCCCCCCAGTCCTAATCACCTCACTTGCCCATCCTTGCCCCCCAGTCCTAATCCTCACTGGCCCATCCTTGTCCCCCATTCCTAATCCTCACTGGCTCATCCTTGTCCCCCAGTCCTAATCCTCACTGGCCCATCCTTGTCCCCCAGTCCTAATCCTCACTTGCCCATCCTTGTCCCCCAGTCCTAATCCTCACTGGCCCATCCTTGTCCCCCAGTCCTAATCCTCACTGGCCAATCCTTGTCCCCCAGTCCTAATCCTCACTGGCCCATCCTTGTCCCCCAGTCCTAATCCTCACTGTCCCATCCTTATCCCCCAGTCCTAATCGTCACTGGCCCATCCTTATCCCCCAGTCCTAATCCTCACTGGCCCATCCTTGCCCCCCAGTCCTAATCCTCACTGGCCCATCCTTGCCCCCCAGTCCTAATCCTCACTGGCCCATCCTTGCCCCCCAGTCCTAATCCTCACTTGCCCATCCTTGCCCCCCAGTCCTAATCCTTACTGGCCCATTCTTGCCCCCCAGTCCTTACTGGCCCATCCTTATCTCCAGTCCTAATCCTCACTGACCCATCCTTGTCCCCCAGTCCAAATCCTCACTGGCCCATCCTTGTCCCCCAGTCCTAATCCTTACTGGCCCATCCTTATCCCTCAGTCCTAATCCTCACTGGCCCATCCTTGCCCCCCAGTCCTAATCCGTACTTGCCCCCCAGTCCTAATCCTCACTGGCCCATCCTTATCTCCCAGACCTAATCCTCACTGGCCCATCCTTGTCCCCCAGTCCTAATGCTCACTGGCCCATCCTTGCCCCCCAGTCCTAATCACCTCACTTGCCCATCCTTGCCCCCCAGTCCTAATCCTCACTGGCCCATCCTTGTCCCCCAGTCCTAATCCTCACTGGCTCATCCTTGTCCCCCAGTCCTAATCCTCACTGGCCCATCCTTGTCCCCCAGTCCTAATCCTCACTTGCCCATCCTTGTCCCCCAGTCCTAATCCTCACTGGCCCATCCTTGTCCCCCAGTCCTAATCCTCACTGGCCCATCCTTGTCCCCCAGTCCTAATCCTCACTGGCCCATCCTTGTCCCCCAGTCCTAATCCTCACTGTCCCATCCTTATCCCCCAGTCCTAATCGTCACTGGCCCATCCTTATCCCCCAGTCCTAATCCTTACTGGCCCATCCTTGCCCCCCAGTCCTAATCCTCACTGGCCCATCCTTGCCCCCCAGTCCTAATCCTCACTGGCCCATCCTTGCCCCCCAGTCCTAATCCTCACTTGCCCATCCTTGCCCCCCAGTCCTAATCCTTACTGGCCCCCCAGTCCTAATCCTCACTGGCCCATCCTTATCCACCAGTCCTAATCCTCACTGGCCCATCCTTGCCCCCCCAGTCCTAATCCTCACTTTCCCATCCTTGTCCCCCAGTCCTAATCTTCACTGGCCCATCCTTGTTACCCAGTCCTAATCCTCACTGGCCCATCCTTGTCCCCCAATCCTAATCCTCACTGGCCCATCCTTGCCCCCCAGTCCTAATCCTCACTGGCCCATCCTTATCCCCCAGTCCTAATCCTCACTGGCCCATCCTTATCCCCCAGTCCTAATCCTCACTGACCCATCCTTGCCCCCCAGTCCTAATCCTCACTGGCCGATCCTTGCCCCCCAGTCCTAATCCTCACTGGCTCATCCTTACCCCCCAGTCCTAATCCTCACTGGCCCATCCTTGTCCCCCAGTCCTAATCCTCACTGGCCCATCCTTGTCCCCCAGTCCTAATCCTCACTGGCCCATCCTTGTCCCCCAGTCCTAATCCTCACTGGCCCATCCTTGCCCCCCAGTCCTAATCACCTCACTTGCCCATCCTTGCCCCCCAGTCCTAATCCTCACTGGCCCATCCTTGTCCCCCATTCCTAATCCTCACTGGCTCATCCTTGTCCCCCAGTCCTAATCCTCACTGGCCCATCCTTTTCCCCCAGTCCTAATCCTCACTTGCCCATCCTTGTCCCCCAGTCCTAATCCTCACTGGCCCATCCTTGTCCCCCAGTCCTAATCCTCACTGGCCCATCCTTGTCCCCCAGTCCTAATCCTCACTGGCCCATCCTTGTCCCCCAGTCCTAATCCTCACTGTCCCATCCTTATCCCCCAGTCCTAATCGTCACTGGCCCATCCTTATCCCCCAGTCCTAATCCTCACTGGCCCATCCTTGCCCCCCAGTCCTAATCCTCACTGGCCCATCCTTGCCCCCCAGTCCTAATCCTCACTGGCCCATCCTTGCCCCCCAGTCCTAATCCTCACTTGCCCATCCTTGCCCCCCAGTCCTAATCCTTACTGGCCCATTCTTGCCCCCCAGTCCTTACTGGCCCATCCTTATCTCCAGTCCTAATCCTCACTGACCCATCCTTGTCCCCCAGTCCAAATCCTCACTGGCCCATCCTTGTCCCCCAGTCCTAATCCTTACTGGCCCATCCTTATCCCTCAGTCCTAATCCTCACTGGCCCATCCTTGCCCCCCAGTCCTAATCCGTACTTGCCCCCCAGTCCTAATCCTCACTGGCCCATCCTTATCTCCCAGACCTAATCCTCACTGGCCCATCCTTGTCCCCCAGTCCTAATGCTCACTGGCCCATCCTTGCCCCCCAGTCCTAATCACCTCACTTGCCCATCCTTGCCCCCCAGTCCTAATCCTCACTGGCCCATCCTTGTCCCCCAGTCCTAATCCTCACTGGCTCATCCTTGTCCCCCAGTCCTAATCCTCACTGGCCCATCCTTGTCCCCCAGTCCTAATCCTCACTTGCCCATCCTTGTCCCCCAGTCCTAATCCTCACTGGCCCATCCTTGTCCCCCAGTCCTAATCCTCACTGGCCCATCCTTGTCCCCCAGTCCTAATCCTCACTGGCCCATCCTTGTCCCCCAGTCCTAATCCTCACTGTCCCATCCTTGCCCCCCAGTCCTAATCCTCAATGGCCCATCCTTGCCCCCCAGTCCTAATCCTCACTTGCCCATCCTTGCCCCCCAGTCCTAATCCTTACTGGCCCATTCTTGCCCCCCAGTCCTTACTGGCCCATCCTTATCTCCAGTCCTAATCCTCACTGACCCATCCTTGTCCCCCAGTCCAAATCCTCACTGGCCCATCCTTGTCCCCCAGTCCTAATCCTTACTGGCCCGTCCTTATCCCTCAGTCCTAATCCTCACTGGCCCATCCTTGCCCCCCAGTCCTAATCCGTACTTGCCCCCCAGTCCTAATCCTCACTGGCCCATCCTTATCTCCCAGACCTAATCCTCACTGGCCCATCCTTGTCCCCCAGTCCTAATGCTCACTGGCCCATCCTTATCCCCCAGTCCTAATCCTCACTGGCCCAACCTTGCCCCCCAGTCCTAATCCTCACTGGCCCATCCTTGCCCCCCAGTCCTAATTCTCACTGGCCCATCCTTGCCCCCCAGTCCTAATCCTCACTTGCCCATCCTTGCCCCCCAGTCCTAATCCTCACTTGCCCATCCTTGCCCCCCAGTCCTAATCCTTACTGGCCCATTCTTGCCCCCCAGTCCTTACTGGCCCATCCTTATCTCCAGTCCTAATCCTCACTGACCCATCCTTGTCCCCCAGTCCAAATCCTCACTGGCCCATCCTTGTCCCCCAGTCCTAATCCTTACTGGCCCATCCTTATCCCTCAGTCCTAATCCTCACTGGCCCATCCTTGCCCCCCAGTCCTAATCCGTAATTGCCCCCCAGTCCTAATCCTCACTGGCCCATCCTTATCTCCCAGACCTAATCCTCACTGGCCCATCCTTGTCCCCCAGTCCTAATGCTCACTGGCCCATCCTTATCCCCCAGACCTAATCCTCACTGGCCCATCCTTGCCCCCCAGTCCTAATCCGTACTTGTCCCCCAGTCCTAATCCTCACTGGCTCATCCTTATCCCCCAGTCCTAATCCTCACTGGCCCATCCTTATCCCCCAGTCCTAATCCTCACTGGCCCATCCTTGCCCCCCAGTCCTGATCCTCACTGACCCATCCTTATCCCGCAGTCCTAATCCTCACTGGCCCATCCTTATCCCCCAGTCCTAATCCTCACTGGCCCATCCTTGCCCCCCAGTCCTAATCCTCACTGGCCCATCCTTGCCCCCCAGTCCTAATCCTCACTGGCCCATCCTTATCCCCCAGTCCTAATCCTCACTGGCCCATCCTTATCCCCCAGTCCAATCCTCACTGGCTCAACCTTGTCTCTCAGTCCTAATCCTCACTGGCCCATCCTTATCCCCCAGTCCTAATCCTTACTGGCTCATCCTTGTCTCTCAGTCCTAATCCTCACTGGTCCATCCTTATCCCCCAGTCCTAATCCTCACTGTCCCATCCTTGCCCCCCAGTCCTAATCCTCACTGGCCCATCCTTGTCTCTCAGTCCTAATCCTCACTGGCCCATCCTTATCCCCCAGTCCTAATCCTTACTGGCTCATCCTTGTCTCTCAGTCCTAATCCTCACTGGTCCATCCTTATCCCCCAGTCCTAATCCTCACTGGTCCATCCTTATCCCCCAGTCCTAATCCTCACTGTCCCATCCTTATCCCCCAGTCCTAATCCTCACTGGCCCATCCTTATCCCCCGGTCCTAATCCTCACTGGCCCATCCTTATCCACCAGTCCTAATCCTCACTGGCCCATCCTTGCCCCCCCAGTCCTAATCCTCACTTTCCCATCCTTGCCCCCCAGTCCTAATCCTCACTTTCCCATCCTTGTCCCCCAGTCCTAATCCTCACTGACCCATCCTTATCCCTCAGTCCTAATCCTCACTGGCCCATCCTTGTTACCCAGTCCTAATCCTCACTGGCCCATCCTTGTCCCCCAATCCTAATCCTCACTGGCCCATCCTTGCCCCCCAGTCCTAATCTTCACTGGCCCATCCTTATCCCCCAGTCCTAATCCTCACTGGCCCATCCTTATCCCCCAGTCCTAATCCTCACTGACCCATCCTTGCCCCCCAGTCCTAATCCTCACTGGCCGATCCTTGCCCCCCAGTCCTAATCCTCACTGGCTCATCCTTACCCCCCAGTCCTAATCCTCACTGGCCCATCCTTGTCCCCCAGTCCTAATCCTCACTGGCCCATCCTTGTCCCCCAGTCCTAATCCTCACTGGCCCATCCTTGTCCCCCAGTCCTAATCCTCACTGGCCCATCCTTGCCCCCCAGTCCTAATCACCTCACTTGCCCATCCTTGCCCCCCAGTCCTAATCCTCACTGGCCCATCCTTGTCCCCCATTCCTAATCCTCACTGGCTCATCCTTGTCCCCCAGTCCTAATCCTCACTGGCCCATCCTTGTCCCCCAGTCCTAATCCTCACTTGCCCATCCTTGTCCCCCAGTCCTAATCCTCACTGGCCCATCCTTGTCCCCCAGTCCTAATCCTCACTGGCCCATCCTTGTCCCCCAGTCCTAATCCTCACTGTCCCATCCTTATCCCCCAGTCCTAATCGTCACTGGCCCATCCTTATCCCCCAGTCCTAATCCTCACTGGCCCATCCTTGCCCCCCAGTCCTAATCCTCACTGGCCCATCCTTGCCCCCCAGTCCTAATCCTCACTGGCCCATCCTTGCCCCCCAGTCCTAATCCTCACTTGCCCATCCTTGCCCCCCAGTCCTAATCCTTACTGGCCCATTCTTGCCCCCCAGTCCTTACTGGCCCATCCTTATCTCCAGTCCTAATCCTCACTGACCCATCCTTGTCCCCCAGTCCAAATCCTCACTGGCCCATCCTTGTCCCCCAGTCCTAATCCTTACTGGCCCATACTTATCCCTCAGTCCTAATCCTCACTGGCCCATCCTTGCCCCCCAGTCCTAATCCGTACTTGCCCCCCAGTCCTAATCCTCACTGGCCCATCCTTATCTCCCAGACCTAATCCTCACTGGCCCATCCTTGTCCCCCAGTCCTAATGCTCACTGGCCCATCCTTGCCCCCCAGTCCTAATCACCTCACTTGCCCATCCTTGCCCCCCAGTCCTAATCCTCACTGGCCCATCCTTGTCCCCCAGTCCTAATCCTCACTGGCTCATCCTTGTCCCCCAGTCCTAATCCTCACTGGCCCATCCTTGTACCCCAGTCCTAATCCTCACTTGCCCATCCTTGTCCCCCAGTCCTAATCCTCACTGGCCCATCCTTGTCCCCCAGTCCTAATCCTCACTGGCCCATCCTTGTCCCCCAGTCCTAATCCTCACTGGCCCATCCTTGTCCCCCAGTCCTAATCCTCACTGTCCCATCCTTATCCCCCAGTCCTAATCGTCACTGGCCCATCCTTATCCCCCAGTCCTAATCCTTACTGGCCCATCCTTAACCCCCAGTCCTAATCCTCACTGGCCCATCCTTGCCCCCCAGTCCTAATCCTCACTGGCCCATCCTTGCCCCCCAGTCCTAATCCTCACTTGCCCATCCTTGCCCCCCAGTCCTAATCCTTACTGGCCCATTCTTGCCCCCCAGTCCTTACTGGCCCATCCTTATCTCCAGTCCTAATCCTCACTGACCCATCCTTGTCCCCCAGTCCAAATCCTCACTGGCCCATCCTTGTCCCCCAGTCCTAATCCTTACTGGCCCATCCTTATCCCTCAGTCCTAATCCTCACTGGCCCATCCTTGCCCCCCAGTCCTAATCCGTACTTGCCCCCCAGTCCTAATCCTCACTGGCCCATCCTTATCTCCCAGACCTAATCCTCACTTGGCCCATCCTTGTCCCCCAGTCCTAATGCTCACTGGCCCATCCTTATCCCCCAGACCTAATCCTCACTGGCCCATCCTTGCCCCCCAGTCCTAATCCGTACTTGTCCCCCAGTCCTAATCCTCACTGGCTCATCCTTATCCCCCAGTCCTAATCCTGACTGGCCCATCCTTATCCCCCAGTCCTAATCCTCACTGGCCCATCCTTGCCCCCCAGTCCTGATCCTCACTGACCCATCCTTATCCCGCAGTCCTAATCCTCACTGGCCCATCCTTATCCCCCAGTCCTAATCCTCACTGGCCCATCCTTGCCCCCCAGTCCTAATCCTCACTGGCCCATCCTTATCCCTCAGTCCTAATCCTCACTGGCCCATCCTTGTTACCCAGTCCTAATCCTCACTGGCCCATCCTTGCCCCCCAGTCCTAATCCTCACTGGCCCATCCTTGCCCCCCAGTCCTAATCCTCACTGGCCCATCCTTACCCCCCAGTCCTAATCCTCACTGGCCCATCCTTATCCCCCAGTCCTAATCCTCACTGGCTCAACCTTGTCTCTCAGTCCTAATCCTCACTGGCCCATCCTTATCCCCCAGTCCTAATCCTTACTGGCTCATCCTTGTCTCTCAGTCCTAATCCTCACTGGTCCATCCTTATCCCCCAGTCCTAATCCTCACTGTCCCATCCTTGCCCCCCAGTCCTAATCCTCACTGGCCCATCCTTGTCTCTCAGTCCTAATCCTCACTGGCCCATCCTTATCCCCCAGTCCTAATCCTTACTGGCTCATCCTTGTCTCTCAGTCCTAATCCTCACTGGTCCATCCTTATCCCCCAGTCCTAATCCTCACTGGTCCATCCTTATCCCCCAGTCCTAATCCTCACTGTCCCATCCTTATCCCCCAGTCCTAATCCTCACTGGCCCATCCTTATCCCCCAGTCCTAATCCTCACTGGCCCATCCTTATCCACCAGTCCTAATCCTCACTGGCCCATCCTTGCCCCCCCAGTCCTAATCCTCACTTTCCCATCCTTGCCCCCCAGTCCTAATCCTCACTTTCCCATCCTTGTCCCCCAGTCCTAATCCTCACTGACCCATCCTTATCCCTCAGTCCTAATCCTCACTGGCCCATCCTTGTTACCCAGTCCTAATCCTCACTGGCCCATCCTTGTCCCCCAATCCTAATCCTCACTGGCCCATCCTTGCCCCCCAGTCCTAATCCTCACTGGCCCATCCTTATCCCCCAGTCCTAATCCTCACTGGCCCATCCTTATCCCCCAGTCCTAATCCTCACTGACCCATCCTTGCCCCCCAGTCCTAATCCTCACTGGCCGATCCTTGCCCCCCAGTCCTAATCCTCACTGGCCCATCCTTGTCCCCCAGTCCTAATCCTCACTGGCCCATCCTTATCCCCCAGTCCTAATCCTCACTGGCTCATCCTTACCCCCCAGTCCTAATCCTCACTGGCCCATCCTTGTCCCCCAGTCCTAATCCTCACTGGCCCATCCTTGTCCCCCAGTCCTAATCCTCACTGGCCCATCCTTGTCCCCCAGTCCTAATCCTCACTGGCCCATCCTTGCCCCACAGTCCTAATCACCTCACTTGCCCATCCTTGCCCCCCAGTCCTAATCCTCACTGGCCCATCCTTGTCCCCCATTCCTAATCCTCACTGGCTCATCCTTGTCCCCCAGTCCTAATCCTCACTGGCCCATCCTTGTCCCCCAGTCCTAATCCTCACTTGCCCATCCTTGTCCCCCAGTCCTAATCCTCACTGGCCCATCCTTGTCCCCCAGTCCTAATCCTCACTGGCCCATCCTTGTCCCCCAGTCCTAATCCTCACTGGCCCATCCTTGTCCCCCAGTCCTAATCCTCACTGTCCCATCCTTATCCCCCAGTCCTAATCGTCACTGGCCCATCCTTATCCCCCAGTCCTAATCCTCACTGGCCCATCCTTGCCCCCCAGTCCTAATCCTCACTGGCCCATCCTTGCCCCCCAGTCCTAATCCTCACTGGCCCATCCTTGCCCCCCAGTCCTAATCCTCACTTGCCCATCCTTGCCCCCCAGTCCTAATCCTTACTGGCCCATTCTTGCCCCCCAGTCCTTACTGGCCCATCCTTATCTCCAGTCCTAATCCTCACTGACCCATCCTTGTCCCCCAGTCCAAATCCTCACTGGCCCATCCTTGTCCCCCAGTCCTAATCCTTACTGGCCCATCCTTATCCCTCAGTCCTAATCCTCACTGGCCCATCCTTGCCCCCCAGTCCTAATCCGTACTTGCCCCCCAGTCCTAATCCTCACTGGCCCATCCTTATCTCCCAGACCTAATCCTCACTGGCCCATCCTTGTCCCCCAGTCCTAATGCTCACTGGCCCATCCTTGCCCCCCAGTCCTAATCACCTCACTTGCCCATCCTTGCCCCCCAGTCCTAATCCTCACTGGCCCATCCTTGTCCCCGAGTCCTAATCCTCACTGGCTCATCCTTGTCCCCCAGTCCTAATCCTCACTGGCCCATCCTTGTCCCCCAGTCCTAATCCTCACTTGCCCATCCTTGTCCCCCAGTCCTAATCCTCACTGGCCCATCCTTGTCCCCCAGTCCTAATCCTCACTGGCCCATCCTTGTCCCCCAGTCCTAATCCTCACTGGCCCATCCTTGTCCCCCAGTCCTAATCCTCACTGTCCCATCCTTATCCCCCAGTCCTAATCGTTACTGGCCCATCCTTATCCCCCAGTCCTAATCCTTACTGGCCCATCCTTGCCCCCCAGTCCTAATCCTCACTGGCCCATCCTTGCCCCCCAGTCCTAATCCTCACTGGCCCATCCTTGCCCCCCAGTCCTAATCCTCACTTGCCCATCCTTGCCCCCCAGTCCTAATCCTTACTGGCCCATTCTTGCCCCCCAGTCCTTACTGGCCCATCCTTATCTCCAGTCCTAATCCTCACTGACCCATCCTTGTCCCCCAGTCCAAATCCTCACTGGCCCATCCTTGTCCCCCAGTCCTAATCCTTACTGGCCCATCCTTATCCCTCAGTCCTAATCCTCACTGGCCCATCCTTGCCCCCCAGTCCTAATCCGTACTTGCCCCCCAGTCCTAATCCTCACTGGCCCATCCTTATCTCCCAGACCTAATCCTCACTTGGCCCATCCTTGTCCCCCAGTCCTAATGCTCACTGGCCCATCCTTATCCCCCAGACCTAATCCTCACTGGCCCATCCTTGCCCCCCAGTCCTAATCCTCACTGGCCCATCCTTGTCTCTCAGTCCTAATCCTTACTGGCTCATCCTTGTCTCTCAGTCCTAATCCTCACTGGTCCATCCTTATCCCCCAGTCCTAATCCTCACTGGTCCATCCTTATCCCCCAGTCCTAATCCTCACTGTCCCATCCTTATCCCCCAGTCCTAATCCTCACTGGCCCATCCTTATCCCCCGGTCCTAATCCTCACTGGCCCATCCTTATCCACCAGTCCTAATCCTCACTGGCCCATCCTTGCCCCCCCAGTCCTAATCCTCACTTTCCCATCCTTGCCCCCCAGTCCTAATCCTCACTTTCCCATCCTTGTCCCCCAGTCCTAATCCTCACTGACCCATCCTTATCCCTCAGTCCTAATCCTCACTGGCCCATCCTTGTTACCCAGTCCTAATCCTCACTGGCCCATCCTTGTCCCCCAATCCTAATCCTCACTGGCCCATCCTTGCCCCCCAGTCCTAATCTTCACTGGCCCATCCTTATCCCCCAGTCCTAATCCTCACTGGCCCATCCTTATCCCCCAGTCCTAATCCTCACTGACCCATCCTTGCCCCCCAGTCCTAATCCTCACTGGCCGATCCTTGCCCCCCAGTCCTAATCCTCACTGGCTCATCCTTACCCCCCAGTCCTAATCCTCACTGGCCCATCCTTGTCCCCCAGTCCTAATCCTCACTGGCCCATCCTTGTCCCCCAGTCCTAATCCTCACTGGCCCATCCTTGTCCCCCAGTCCTAATCCTCACTGGCCCATCCTTGCCCCCCAGTCCTAATCACCTCACTTGCCCATCCTTGCCCCCCAGTCCTAATCCTCACTGGCCCATCCTTGTCCCCCATTCCTAATCCTCACTGGCTCATCCTTGTCCCCCAGTCCTAATCCTCACTGGCCCATCCTTGTCCCCCAGTCCTAATCCTCACTTGCCCATCCTTGTCCCCCAGTCCTAATCCTCACTGGCCCATCCTTGTCCCCCAGTCCTAATCCTCACTGGCCCATCCTTGTCCCCCAGTCCTAATCCTCACTGTCCCATCCTTATCCCCCAGTCCTA
Source organism: Cladorhizidae sp. MBARI D1340-BT2 (assembly GCA_028752905.1). Lineage (NCBI taxonomy): Eukaryota > Metazoa > Porifera > Demospongiae > Poecilosclerida > Cladorhizidae > Cladorhizidae sp. MBARI D1340-BT2. The sequence continues at coordinate 36,353,538 of JAQNBH010000008.1, forward strand.
ATCGTCACTGGCCCATCCTTATCCCCCAGTCCTAATCCTCACTGGCCCATCCTTGCCCCCCAGTCCTAATCCTCACTGGCCCATCCTTGCCCCCCAGTCCTAATCCTCACTGGCCCATCCTTGCCCCCCAGTCCTAATCCTCACTTGCCCATCCTTGCCCCCCAGTCCTAATCCTTACTGGCCCATTCTTGCCCCCCAGTCCTTACTGGCCCATCCTTATCTCCAGTCCTAATCCTCACTGACCCATCCTTGTCCCCCAGTCCAAATCCTCACTGGCCCATCCTTGTCCCCCAGTCCTAATCCTTACTGGCCCATACTTATCCCTCAGTCCTAATCCTCACTGGCCCATCCTTGCCCCCCAGTCCTAATCCGTACTTGCCCCCCAGTCCTAATCCTCACTGGCCCATCCTTATCTCCCAGACCTAATCCTCACTGGCCCATCCTTGTCCCCCAGTCCTAATGCTCACTGGCCCATCCTTGCCCCCCAGTCCTAATCACCTCACTTGCCCATCCTTGCCCCCCAGTCCTAATCCTCACTGGCCCATCCTTGTCCCCCAGTCCTAATCCTCACTGGCTCATCCTTGTCCCCCAGTCCTAATCCTCACTGGCCCATCCTTGTACCCCAGTCCTAATCCTCACTTGCCCATCCTTGTCCCCCAGTCCTAATCCTCACTGGCCCATCCTTGTCCCCCAGTCCTAATCCTCACTGGCCCATCCTTGTCCCCCAGTCCTAATCCTCACTGGCCCATCCTTGTCCCCCAGTCCTAATCCTCACTGTCCCATCCTTATCCCCCAGTCCTAATCGTCACTGGCCCATCCTTATCCCCCAGTCCTAATCCTTACTGGCCCATCCTTGCCCCCCAGTCCTAATCCTCACTGGCCCATCCTTGCCCCCCAGTCCTAATCCTCACTGGCCCATCCTTGCCCCCCAGTCCTAATCCTCACTTGCCCATCCTTGCCCCCCAGTCCTAATCCTTACTGGCCCATTCTTGCCCCCCAGTCCTTACTGGCCCATCCTTATCTCCAGTCCTAATCCTCACTGACCCATCCTTGTCCCCCAGTCCAAATCCTCACTGGCCCATCCTTGTCCCCCAGTCCTAATCCTTACTGGCCCATCCTTATCCCTCAGTCCTAATCCTCACTGGCCCATCCTTGCCCCCCAGTCCTAATCCGTACTTGCCCCCCAGTCCTAATCCTCACTGGCCCATCCTTATCTCCCAGACCTAATCCTCACTTGGCCCATCCTTGTCCCCCAGTCCTAATGCTCACTGGCCCATCCTTATCCCCCAGACCTAATCCTCACTGGCCCATCCTTGCCCCCCAGTCCTAATCCGTACTTGTCCCCCAGTCCTAATCCTCACTGGCTCATCCTTATCCCCCAGTCCTAATCCTGACTGGCCCATCCTTATCCCCCAGTCCTAATCCTCACTGGCCCATCCTTGCCCCCCAGTCCTGATCCTCACTGACCCATCCTTATCCCGCAGTCCTAATCCTCACTGGCCCATCCTTATCCCCCAGTCCTAATCCTCACTGGCCCATCCTTGCCCCCCAGTCCTAATCCTCACTGGCCCATCCTTATCCCTCAGTCCTAATCCTCACTGGCCCATCCTTGTTACCCAGTCCTAATCCTCACTGGCCCATCCTTGCCCCCCAGTCCTAATCCTCACTGGCCCATCCTTGCCCCCCAGTCCTAATCCTCACTGGCCCATCCTTACCCCCCAGTCCTAATCCTCACTGGCCCATCCTTATCCCCCAGTCCTAATCCTCACTGGCTCAACCTTGTCTCTCAGTCCTAATCCTCACTGGCCCATCCTTATCCCCCAGTCCTAATCCTTACTGGCTCATCCTTGTCTCTCAGTCCTAATCCTCACTGGTCCATCCTTATCCCCCAGTCCTAATCCTCACTGTCCCATCCTTGCCCCCCAGTCCTAATCCTCACTGGCCCATCCTTGTCTCTCAGTCCTAATCCTCACTGGCCCATCCTTATCCCCCAGTCCTAATCCTTACTGGCTCATCCTTGTCTCTCAGTCCTAATCCTCACTGGTCCATCCTTATCCCCCAGTCCTAATCCTCACTGGTCCATCCTTATCCCCCAGTCCTAATCCTCACTGTCCCATCCTTATCCCCCAGTCCTAATCCTCACTGGCCCATCCTTATCCCCCAGTCCTAATCCTCACTGGCCCATCCTTATCCACCAGTCCTAATCCTCACTGGCCCATCCTTGCCCCCCCAGTCCTAATCCTCACTTTCCCATCCTTGCCCCCCAGTCCTAATCCTCACTTTCCCATCCTTGTCCCCCAGTCCTAATCCTCACTGACCCATCCTTATCCCTCAGTCCTAATCCTCACTGGCCCATCCTTGTTACCCAGTCCTAATCCTCACTGGCCCATCCTTGTCCCCCAATCCTAATCCTCACTGGCCCATCCTTGCCCCCCAGTCCTAATCCTCACTGGCCCATCCTTATCCCCCAGTCCTAATCCTCACTGGCCCATCCTTATCCCCCAGTCCTAATCCTCACTGACCCATCCTTGCCCCCCAGTCCTAATCCTCACTGGCCGATCCTTGCCCCCCAGTCCTAATCCTCACTGGCTCATCCTTACCCCCCAGTCCTAATCCTCACTGGCCCATCCTTGTCCCCCAGTCCTAATCCTCACTGGCCCATCCTTGTCCCCCAGTCCTAATCCTCACTGGCCCATCCTTGTCCCCCAGTCCTAATCCTCACTGGCCCATCCTTGCCCCCCAGTCCTAATCACCTCACTTGCCCATCCTTGCCCCCCAGTCCTAATCCTCACTGGCCCATCCTTGTCCCCCATTCCTAATCCTCACTGGCTCATCCTTGTCCCCCAGTCCTAATCCTCACTGGCCCATCCTTGTCCCCCAGTCCTAATCCTCACTTGCCCATCCTTGTCCCCCAGTCCTAATCCTCACTGGCCCATCCTTGTCCCCCAGTCCTAATCCTCACTGGCCCATCCTTGTCCCCCAGTCCTAATCCTCACTGGCCCATCCTTGTCCCCCAGTCCTAATCCTCACTGTCCCATCCTTATCCCCCAGTCCTAATCGTCACTGGCCCATCCTTATCCCCCAGTCCTAATCCTCACTGGCCCATCCTTGCCCCCCAGTCCTAATCCTCACTGGCCCATCCTTGCCCCCCAGTCCTAATCCTCACTGGCCCATCCTTGCCCCCCAGTCCTAATCCTCACTTGCCCATCCTTGCCCCCCAGTCCTAATCCTTACTGGCCCATTCTTGCCCCCCAGTCCTTACTGGCCCATCCTTATCTCCAGTCCTAATCCTCACTGACCCATCCTTGTCCCCCAGTCCAAATCCTCACTGGCCCATCCTTGTCCCCCAGTCCTAATCCTTACTGGCCCATCCTTATCCCTCAGTCCTAATCCTCACTGGCCCATCCTTGCCCCCCAGTCCTAATCCGTACTTGCCCCCCAGTCCTAATCCTCACTGGCCCATCCTTATCTCCCAGACCTAATCCTCACTGGCCCATCCTTGTCCCCCAGTCCTAATGCTCACTGGCCCATCCTTGCCCCCCAGTCCTAATCACCTCACTTGCCCATCCTTGCCCCCCAGTCCTAATCCTCACTGGCCCATCCTTGTCCCCGAGTCCTAATCCTCACTGGCTCATCCTTGTCCCCCAGTCCTAATCCTCACTGGCCCATCCTTGTCCCCCAGTCCTAATCCTCACTTGCCCATCCTTGTCCCCCAGTCCTAATCCTCACTGGCCCATCCTTGTCCCCCAGTCCTAATCCTCACTGGCCCATCCTTGTCCCCCAGTCCTAATCCTCACTGGCCCATCCTTGTCCCCCAGTCCTAATCCTCACTGTCCCATCCTTATCCCCCAGTCCTAATCGTTACTGGCCCATCCTTATCCCCCAGTCCTAATCCTTACTGGCCCATCCTTGCCCCCCAGTCCTAATCCTCACTGGCCCATCCTTGCCCCCCAGTCCTAATCCTCACTGGCCCATCCTTGCCCCCCAGTCCTAATCCTCACTTGCCCATCCTTGCCCCCCAGTCCTAATCCTTACTGGCCCATTCTTGCCCCCCAGTCCTTACTGGCCCATCCTTATCTCCAGTCCTAATCCTCACTGACCCATCCTTGTCCCCCAGTCCAAATCCTCACTGGCCCATCCTTGTCCCCCAGTCCTAATCCTTACTGGCCCATCCTTATCCCTCAGTCCTAATCCTCACTGGCCCATCCTTGCCCCCCAGTCCTAATCCGTACTTGCCCCCCAGTCCTAATCCTCACTGGCCCATCCTTATCTCCCAGACCTAATCCTCACTTGGCCCATCCTTGTCCCCCAGTCCTAATGCTCACTGGCCCATCCTTATCCCCCAGACCTAATCCTCACTGGCCCATCCTTGCCCCCCAGTCCTAATCCGTACTTGTCCCCCAGTCCTAATCCTCACTGGCTCATCCTTATCCCCCAGTCCTAATCCTGACTGGCCCATCCTTATCCCCCAGTCCTAATCCTCACTGGCCCATCCTTGCCCCCCTGTCCTGATCCTCACTGACCCATCCTTATCCCGCAGTCCTAATCCTCACTGGCCCATCCTTATCCCCCAGTCCCAATCCTCACTGGCCCATCCTTGCCCCCCAGTCCTAATCCTCACTGGCCCATCCTTATCCCTCAGTCCTAATCCTCACTGGCCCATCCTTGTTACCCAGTCCTAATCCTCACTGGCCCATCCTTGCCCCCCAGTCCTAATCCTCACTGGCCCATCCTTGCCCCCCAGTCCTAATCCTCACTGGCCCATCCTTATCCCCCAGTCCTAATCCTCACTGGCCCATCCTTATCCCCCAGTCCTAATCCTCACTGACCCATCCTTGCCCCCCAGTCCTAATCCTCACTGGCCCATCCTTGCCCCCCAGTCCTAATCCTCACTGGCTCATCCTTACCCCCCAGTCCTAATCCTCACTGGCCCATCCTTGTCCCCCAGTCCTAATCCTCACTGGCCCATCCTTGTCCCCCAGTCCTAATCCTCACTGGCCCATCCTTGTCCCCCAGTCCTAATCCTCACTGGCCCATCCTTGCCCCCCAGTCCTAATCACCTCACTTGCCCATCCTTGCCCCCCAGTCCTAATCCTCACTGGCCCATCCTTGTCCCCCAGTCCTAATCCTCACTGGCTCATCCTTATCCCCCAGTCCTAATCCTCACTGGCCCATCCTTGTCCCCCAGTCCTAATCCTCACTGGCCCATCCTTGCCCCCCAGTTCTAATCCTCACTTGCCCATCCTTGCCCCCCAGTCCTAATTCTTACTGGCCCATTCTTGCCCCCCAGTCCTTACTGGCCCATCCTTATCTCCAGTCCTAATCCTCACTGACCCATCCTTGTCCCCCAGTCCAAATCCTCACTGGCCCATCCTTGTCCCCCAGTCCTAATCCTTACTGGCCCATCCTTATCCCTCAGTTCTAATCCTCACTGGCCCATCCTTGCCCCCCAGTCCTAATCCGTACTTGCCCCCCAGTCCTAATCCTCACTGGCTCATCCTTGTCTCTCAGTCCTAATCCTCACTGGCCCATCCTTATCCCCCAGTCCTAATCCTCACTGGCCCATCCTTGTCCCCCAGTCCTAATCCTCACTGGCTCATCCTTATCCCCCAGTCCTAATCCTCACTGGCCCATCCTTGTCCCCCAGTCCTAATCCTTACTGGCCCATCCTTATCCCCCAGTCCTAATCCTCACTGGCCCATCCTTGCCCCCCAGTCCTAATCCTCACTGGCCCATCCTTATCCCCCGGTCCTAATCCTCACTGGCCCATCCTTATTCAGCGGTCCTAATCCTCACTGGCCCATCCTTGTCCCCCAGTCCTAATCCTCACTGGCCCATCCTTGTCCCCTAGTCCTAATCCTCACTGGCCCATCCTTGTCCCCTAGTCCTAATCCTCACTGGCCCATCCTTGTCCCCTAGTCCTAATCCTCATTGGCCCATCCTTGTCCCCCAGTCCTAATCCTTACTGGCCCATCCTTATCCCCCAGTCCTAATCCTCACTGGCCCATCCTTGTCCCCCAGTCCTAATCCTCACTGGCCCATCCTTGTCTCTCAGTCCTAATCCTCACTGGCCCATCCTTGTCCCCCAGTCCTAATCCTCATTGGCCCATCCTTGTCCCCCAGTCCTAATCCTCACTGGCCCATCCTTGTCCCCCAGTCCTAATCCTCACTGGCCCATCCTTATCCCCTAGTCCTCTAATCCTCACTGGCCCATCCTTGTCCCCCAGTCCTAATCCTCACTGGCCCATCCTTATCCCCCAGTCCTAATCCTCACTGGCTCATCCTTGTCTCTCAGTCCTAATCCTTACTGGCCCATCCTTATCCCCCAGTCCTAATCCTTACTGGCTCATCCTTGTCTCTCAGTCCTAATCCTCACTGGTCCATCCTTATCCCCCAGTCCTAATCCTCACTGTCCCATCCTTGCCCCCCAGTCCTAATCCTCACTGGCCCATCCTTGTCTCTCAGTCCTAATCCTCACTGGCCCATCCTTATCCCCCAGTCCTAATTCTTACTGGCTCATCCTTGTCTCTCAGTCCTAATCCTCACTGGTCCATCCTTATCCCCCAGTCCTAATCCTCACTGGTCCATCCTTATCCCCCAGTCCTAATCCTCACTGGCCCATCCTTATCCCCCAGTCCTAATCCTCACTGGCCCATCCTTATCCCCCAGTCCTAATCCTCACTGGCCCATCCTTATCCCCTAGTCCTAATCCTCACTGGCCCATCCTTGCCCCCCAGTCCTAATCCTCACTTTCCCATCCTTGTCCCCCAGTCCTAATCCTCACTGACCCATCCTTATCCCTCAGTCCTAATCCTCACTGGCCCATCCTTGTTACCCAGTCCTAATCCTCACTGGCCCATCCTTGTCCCCCAGTCCTAATCCTCACTGGCCCATCCTTGCCCCCCAGTCCTAATCCTCACTGGCCCATCCTTATCCCCCAGTCCTAATCCTCACTGGCCCATCCTTATCCCCCAGTCCTAATCCTCACTGACCCATCCTTGCCCCCCAGTCCTAATCCTCACTGGCCCATCCTTGCCCCCCAGTCCTAATCCTCACTGGCTCATCCTTACCCCCCAGTCCTAATCCTCACTGGCCCATCCTTGCCCCCCATTCCTAATCCTCACTGGCCCATCCTTGTCCCCCAGTCCTAATCCTCACTGGCCCATCCTTGTCCCCCAGTCCTAATCCTCACTGGCCCATCCTTGTCCCCCAGTTCTAATCCTCACTTGCCCATCCTTGCCCCCCAGTCCTAATCCTTACTGGCCCATTCTTGCCCCCCAGTCCTTACTGGCCCATCCTTATCTCCAGTCCTAATCCTCACTGACCCATCCTTGTCCCCCAGTCCAAATCCTCACTGGCCCATCCTTGTCCCCCAGTCCTAATCCTTACTGGCCCATCCTTATCCCTCAGTCCTAATCCTCACTGGCCCATCCTTGCCCCCCAGTCCTAATCCTTACTTGCCCCCCAGTCCTAATCCTCACTGGCCCATCCTTATCCCCCAGTCCTAATCCTCACTGGCTCATCCTTGTCTCTCAGTCCTAATCCTCACTGGCCCATCCTTGCCCCCCATTCCTAATCCTCACTGGCCCATCCTTATCCCCCAGTCCTAATCCGCACTGGCTCATCCTTGTCTCTCAGTCCTAATCCTCACTGGCCCATCCTTATCCCCCAGTCCTAATCCTCACTGGCCCATCCTTGTCCCCCAGTCCTAATCCTCACTGGCTCATCCTTATCCCCCAGTCCTAATCCTCACTGGCCCATCCTTGTCCCCCAGTCCTAATCCTTACTGGCCCATCCTTATCCCCCAGTCCTAATCCTCACTGGCCCATCCTTGCCCCCCAGTCCTAATCCTCACTGGCCCATCCTTATCCCCCGGTCCTAATCCTCACTGGCCCTTCCTTATTCAGCAGACCTAATCCTCACTGGCCCATCCTTGTCCCCCAGTCCTAATCCTCACTGGCCCATCCTTGTCCCCTAGTCCTAATCCTCACTGGCCCATCCTTGTCCCTAGTCCTAATCCTCACTGGCCCATCCTTGTCCCCTAGTCCTAATCCTCATTGGCCCATCCTTGTCCCCCAGTCCTAATCCTCACTGGCCCATCCTTGTCCCCCAGTCCTAATCCTCATTGGCCCATCCTTGTCCCCCAGTCCTAATCCTCACTGGCCCATCCTTGTCCCCCAGTCCTAATCCTCACTGGCCCATCCTTATCCCCTAGTCCTCTAATCCTCACTGGCCCATCCTTGTCCCCCAGTCCTAATCCTCACTGGCCCATCCTTATCCCCCAGTCCTAATCCTCATTGGCTCATCCTTGTCTCTCAGTCCTAATCCTCACTGGCCCATCCTTATCCCCCAGTCCTAATCCTTACTGGCTCATCCTTGTCTCTCAGTCCTAATCCTCACTGGTCCATCCTTATCCCCCAGTCCTAATCCTCACTGTCCCATCCTTGCCCCCCAGTCCTAATCCTCACTGGCCCATCCTTGTCTCTCAGTCCTAATCCTCACTGGCCCATCCTTATCCCCCAGTCCTAATCCTTACTGGCTCATCCTTGTCTCTCAGTCCTAATCCTCACTGGTCCATCCTTATCCCCCAGTCCTAATCCTCACTGGTCCATCCTTATCCCCCAGTCCTAATCCTCACTGGCCCATCCTTATCCCCCAGTCCTAATCCTCACTGGCCCATCCTTATCCCCCAGTCCTAATCCTCACTGGCCCATCCTTATCCCCCAGTCCTAATCTTCACTGGCCCATCCTTGCCCCCCCAGTCCTAATCCTCACTTTCCCATCCTTGCCCCCCAGTCCTAATCCTCACTTTCCCATCCTTGTCCCCCAGTCCTAATCCTCACTGACCCATCCTTATCCCTCAGTCCTAATCCTCACTGGCCCATCCTTGTTACCCAGTCCTAATCCTCACTGGCCCATCCTTGTCCCCCAGTCCTAATCCTCACTGGCCCATCCTTGCCCCCCAGTCCTAATCCTCACTGGCCCATCCTTATCCCCCAGTCCTAATCCTCACTGGCCCATCCTTATCCCCCAGTCCTAATCCTCACTGACCCATCCTTGCCCCCCAGTCCTAATCCTCACTGGCCCATCCTTGCCCCCCAGTCCTAATCCTCACTGGCTCATCCTTACCCCCCAGTCCTAATCCTCACTGGCCCATCCTTGTCCCCCAGTCCTAATCTTCACTGGCCCATCCTTGTCCCCCAGTCCTAATCCTCACTGGCCCATCCTTGTCCCCCAGTCCTAATCCTCACTGGCCCATCCTTGCCCCCCAGTCCTAATCACCTCACTTGCCCATCCTTGCCCCCCAGTCCTAATCCTCACTGGCCCATCCTTGTCCCCCAGTCCTAATCCTCACTGGCTCATCCTTATCCCCCAGTCCTAATCCTCACTGGCCCATCCTTGTCCCCCAGTCCTAATCCTCACTTGCCCATCCTTGTCCCCCAGTCCTAATCCTCACTGGCCCATCCTTGTCCCCCAGTCCTAATCCTCACTGGCCCATCCTTGTCCCCCAGTCCTAATCCTCACTGGCCCATCCTTGTCCCCCAGTCCTAATCCTCACTGTCCCATCCTTGCCCCCCGGTCCTAATCCTCACTGACCCATCCTTATCTCCCAGTCCTAATCCTCACTGGCCCATCCTTATCCCCCAGTCCTAATCCTCACTGGCCCATCCTTGCCCCCCAGTCCTAATCCTCACTGGCCCATCCTTGCCCCCCAGTCCTAACCCAGCAAAAAAATCTTAGCTAAGATCTTAATTAAGATAAGATCTTTTAAGAAAATGGCCCGTAAGATATTCCATTTTCTTATAAGAACCTATAAGATTTTGAAGTAAGATCTTATCATGATCAAAGTAAGATATATCAGGATCAGAGTGAGATCTTGTTTGGGTCAGGGTAAGATCTTGTGAAGATCAGAGCAGGATAATGTCAAGATCAAAGTAGGACTTATCAGGATCATAATAAGATCTTGACAGGATCAGAGTAAGATCAATGTAGGACTCATCAGGATCAGAGTAAGATCTTGACAGGATCAGAGTAAGATCAACGTAGGACTCATCAGGATCAGAGTAAGATCTTGACAGGATCACAGTAAGATCTTGTCAAGATCAGAATAGGATCTTGTTTGGGTTGGAGTAAGATCTTGTCAGAATCAGAGTTAGGATCTTGTCTGGATCAGAGTTAGGATCTTGTCTGGATCAGAGGAAGATCTTGTTAAGTTCCATAGTAGGATCTGGTAAAGAATTTAATAAGATCTTAACAGGTTGTAACATGGTGACACATATAATATATAGAATGGGATGAGATTCAGAATGTTTAGGATTTGTGGAAGTGGTGGAAGGTTCTTAGTATATCCATTATTTCTTTTTCCCTCCAGCTTCAGTTGCAGTTACACACTTCTTGATACGCTTATTTGCGTCTATGCACTTCTGATTGCATTTCCTCGTTATGACACCCTCATTAGCAGCGAAAGTTCCTTTGCCATATTTCTTGTCAATACTCTCTAAAGTAATATATATAAGTTGAAGAAGTGAATATATAGAACTCAGTTACCATGTACATGTACCTTGAATTAGTTTTGTTTTCTGTTCTGGTAAAGAAGGCTTTGTAGATCTTAAACTGGAAATGAAACAGCAAGGGGCCATTTCATCATCAGTAAAAAGAGCATCCATTAATGCCAGAGCATACTTTTCAGCATTGCATGCCCTTACCAGGAGTAAATTCACCCCATTTTGCTGTTATAATTAGAAACATGTTAACTTACATAAGTATGGAATGGTTTTACTGATTAATGTATTGTGCTTACCGAAATGTATTTGTCACCATCTTCATTATCGTCAAGTACTTCTATAGTCTGACCCTTGCTCTGTGATGTTTCAACTTCCTTCTGCAATTGAATAAATCTAGGATTTTACTATTGGTAAACAGAGTTGATAGTATTACCGCTTTGGACTTTGACATGTTCTTGTCCAGATTTTCAATAGTAGCACTGATTTTGTCCAGTCACCTCATGATTTTTTCAAAGTAGTCCTGAATATTATAAGAGTGTTATTTTATGTGACAAAGTATCACACTGACTTACTTTAGATGTAAGCTCCTGCTTTTTATCAGAGTGTGCCTGAATAGGTGATTCTTGTTCGGAAGTGAAAGAATCAGCAAGTGCTCCCATCTTGCATGTCAGGGTTGCAGTAAGCTGTAAATTAGAATCACAAGACTGGATTAAACCTCTAGCGTTTGAGATGGCATGGCCAGAAGGAGCAGTGCACATACACCCCCGGCCAAGTATGACTGCAGAGTTTAGTTTAGTACCTTTTTAGACAGTAACTGTGCTGCATCACCTACTTCCCCTTCACTAGAGCTCTGACTAGAAGAACCGTCACTCTGTTCCTTCATACGTTTCTAGAAATTAGCAGTGATAATGGATGACATTTTTTAGCTGTTCACATTCTCATAGACATGCACACTACCTTTGATGGAGGTTGCTTTTCATCTTCTTCACTGTCACTATCTTCTGGATATCTCTGTGATTTTGTCACGTGTGAAGCTGGCTTTCCACGACCATCTAAGCTCAAAAAGAAAAAACAGGCAAGCTTAAGGATGATATAGACAAGTCACATAATTATAGGTTTACCATGCACTTGTACGACTTCCACAGTATAAGGTAGTCCTTTACACTTCCAGACCAATTCTCTTCCCTCATAGAGATCATCATCAGTTACAAAATCACATGAGTCTGTTTCAAGAGCTTTTGAATGGACCAAATGTTCTTTCTCATCAGCAAGATCAATGATTGTGCACCACTCTATGAGAAAAATTGAATATTAATATTGGGTGGCAAGCTAGCTATAGTTATAAGTATACCAATCAAATGACTTACTTTCAGAGCTTTGAAATGTAGGCTTTAAACCATTGTCTTTTAACTTTGCAGGGAGCTTCTTGCTTCTTCCACCAACAGTCCTTTTTTTGTTGTTGCTGTTACCAGACATGACTAGCTAGCTACCTCAATCAAGAAATTCACAAAGGCAGATGAAAAATGGAGGCAATCAAGCATGTCAAGCATGTGGATATGTCACATGATATATCCACATGATGTCACTGCAAATTATCACCCATCTGAAACAAACAAAGTGTTAAAAAGTGTGGGCAACACCTTCATACCATCATGGAAGGCAAGAGAAGATATAAACAGTACCTCAAGAATCCTGGGACACCAATTCCAACAACAACAGCATGGAGGCACAAAGACAAGGCAATAGCTGAATCTCCTAGCAGTAAGTTTCAAGCTGGGTCACAATGGATATGCCCATGCAAGCATGATGTTGCATATGTTGCTTCGAATAAAGCTTCCTCATGAATTTCGAAGGAGTCCAAGATCCCTTAGTACCATGAAATATTGGAAAGCCTCAGAATATAGAGCCTGGCTTCTCTACTATTCTCTTCCTATGCTTCTCAATTTTCTTCCTCAAGATTATATTCATCATCTCTCACTTCTAGTTTGTAGCATGCATATTCTCCTTAGCAGTGCAATATCTACATCAGAAATTGAACTGAGTCATCTAATGTTAGTTAGATACTACGAGCTATTACCGCAGCTTTATCCTCAGGCCACGTGTTCATCAAATGCACATAGTTTGATCCATCTCTCAGCATTTGTTCAGCAATGGGGACCTCTGTGGTGTTACTCTGTCTTTGGTTTTGAGAATATGAATGGCTATATTAAGAAACATTGTCATGGCACAAGGAATGTATTACCACAGCTAATTCAAGCGGTAAGTATGTGCCAAGCTCTGCCCCTATTACACAAGAATCTAAGAGCACGAGAAAATGAAAAGACGACTGAATTTTTGGAGAGGGTTAGCGAGGAAACTAGTAACAGGATGGGACCTTTAGGTAAGGTTGCACGCAAGAAACTATCAGATGACGAGTTAAATCAGATGACGAGTTAAAAGCATTTCATGAGGGTGTTTTTCAAGTTACTGCGGCCACTGCGCTTGTGTTTCCACGGTTCAAAAGCAGTTCAATTTTTATTTCACGCAAGGAACGTAACTTGCGTGATAGTTCAATTTGCAAGATAGACATGCCAACTGGAACTGGTTATGGTTCAATCAAAAAAAATTGCTTTATAGTACCACTGCAGTAGCAATAGTCGCACTGTTCGATTTGACTAAAGATAATGTTCTCAAAGAGCCACAACGCAATTCTTGTTTGTGTACAGATGACCACAAAGCTGCAAACTGTATCAATTCCTTCGTGTTTAAAGTAAAAAAATTGTCCCTATCAAATAAAATTATTGTAATCAGAGTGGATAATATACTTAAAAAGTGTGTTCATATTCCCATCAAGCATTCGCCTATTGATTTTATCATCACTATGCCTAATATAGTTGAACATCATTGAACACAATATTTTTTCTAACATTATATCTACAAATGTTTTAAATAGTAATGTTTTATGCCTAATATAATCATTGAACAGCATTGATTAAATAAGATTTACTAAACACTACAAGTGTTTTCAATAATGTAAATACTTTATTTACTCACCACCCACAAGATCTTTGCATATTCCACTAAGACCTTGTTAATTTTATCAGGATCTTCTGATCTTATCAGCAGTGCCTAGAAAGACAAGATCTTAGCAAGATCTGATTAGGATTTTATCCCGATCCCATCAAGATCCTCCTATCTTACAACCAGTGTGTTCACTCTTCTTAATGATCTTACATAAAATCTGATTAAAATATTGTCGGCATCCTTCCCTCTAATCTCACCACCAGTGCCTCCACACTCGGCACAAGATCTTAGCCAGATCTAATCAGGATATTGTTCTGATCCTGTTAAGATTTCCCTCTGAACTTACCACCAGTGTCTTCACTCTTGACACAATTTCCTAAGCAAGATCTGAACAGGATCATGTCCTGATCCTGTCAAGATTTCCCTTTGATCTTACCACAGTGTCTTCAAGCTCATTATATGATCTTAACAAGATCTGATCAGGATAGATCAGGATCTTGTTCAGATCCTGATCAAGATCTTCTCTTGATCTTGCAACAAGTGTGCTCTCTATTGACACAAGATCTTAGTAAGATCAGATTAGCATCTTGTCCTCATCTTATCAAGATTTTTATTATAAAGGTTGAGCAAGAGATCTTATCAAGATCTTAGACGTATCTTACAAAAAATCTTGACTGACTCAAGATCTTGCTTTCTTACATAGGATCTGACAACTTCTTGTAAGATCTGACTTAATCTTAATAAGAATTTTTTGCTGGGAATCCTCACTGGCCCATCCTTGCCCCCCAGTCCTAATCCTCACTTGCCCATCCTTGCCCCCCAGTCCTAATCCTTACTGGCCCATTCTTGCCCCCCAGTCCTTACTGGCCCATCCTTATCTCCAGTCCTAATCCTCACTGACCCATCCTTGTCCCCCAGTCCAAATCCTCACTGGCCCATCCTTGTCCCCCAGTCCTAATCCTTACTGGCCCATCCTTATCCCTCAGTCCTAATCCTCACTGGCCCATCCTTGCCCCCCAGTCCTAATCCGTACTTGCCCCCCAGTCCTAATCCTCACTGGCCCATCCTTATCTCCCAGACCTAATCCTCACTGGCCCATCCTTGTCCCCCAGTCCTAATCCTCACTGGCCCATCCTTATCCCCCAGACCTAATCCTCACTGGCCCATCCTTGCCCCCCAGTCCTAATCCGTACTTGTCCCCCAGTCCTAATCCTCACTGGCTCATCCTTATCCCCCAGTCCTAGGCTAATCCTTACTGGCTCATCCTTGTCTCTCAGTCCTAATCCTCACTGGTCCATCCTTATCCCCCAGTCCTAATCCTCACTGTCCCATCCTTGCCCCCCAGTCCTAATCCTCACTGGCCCATCCTTGTCTCTCAGTCCTAATCCTCACTGGCCCATCCTTATCCCCCAGTCCTAATCCTTACTGGCTCATCCTTGTCTCTCAGTCCTAATCCTCACTGGTCCATCCTTATCCCCCAGTCCTAATCCTCACTGGTCCATCCTTATCCCCCAGTCCTAATCCTCACTGGCCCATCCTTATCCCCCAGTCCTAATCCTCACTGGCCCATCCTTATCCCCCAGTCCTAATCCTCACTGGCCCATCCTTATCCCCCAGTCCTAATCTTCACTGGCCCATCCTTGCCCCCCCAGTCCTAATCCTCACTTTCCCATCCTTGCCCCCCAGTCCTAATCCTCACTTTCCCATCCTTGTCCCCCAGTCCTAATCCTCACTGACCCATCCTTATCCCTCAGTCCTAATCCTCACTGGCCCATCCTTGTTACCCAGTCCTAATCCTCACTGGCCCATCCTTGTCCCCCAGTCCTAATCCTCACTGGCCCATCCTTGCCCCCCAGTCCTAATCCTCACTGGCCCATCCTTATCCCCCAGTCCTAATCCTCACTGGCCCATCCTTATCCCCCAGTCCTAATCCTCACTGACCCATCCTTGCCCCCCAGTCCTAATCCTCACTGGCCCATCCTTGCCCCCCAGTCCTAATCCTCACTGGCTCATCCTTACCCCCCAGTCCTAATCCTCACTGGCCCATCCTTGTCCCCCAGTCCTAATCCTCACTGGCCCATCCTTGTCCCCCAGTCCTAATCCTCACTGGCCCATCCTTGTCCCCCAGTCCTAATCCTCACTGGCCCATCCTTGCCCCCCAGTCCTAATCACCTCACTTGCCCATCCTTATCTCCCAGTCCTAATCCTCACTGGCCCATCCTTATCCCCCAGTCCTAATCCTCACTGGCCCATCCTTGCCCCCCAGTCCTAATCCTCACTGGCCCATCCTTGCCCCCCAGTCCTAATCCTCACTGGCCCATCCTTGCCCCCCAGTCCTAATCCTCACTTGCCCATCCTTGCCCCCCAGTCCTAATCCTTACTGGCCCATTCTTGCCCCCCAGTCCTTACTGGCCCATCCTTATCTCCAGTCCTAATCCTCACTGACCCATCCTTGTCCCCCAGTCCAAATCCTCACTGGCCCATCCTTGTCCCCCAGTCCTAATCCTTACTGGCCCATCCTTATCCCTCAGTCCTAATCCTCACTGGCCCATCCTTGCCCCCCAGTCCTAATCCGTACTTGCCCCCCAGTCCTAATCCTCACTGGCCCATCCTTATCTCCCAGACCTAATCCTCACTGGCCCATCCTTGTCCCCCAGTCCTAATCCTCACTGGCCCATCCTTATCCCCCAGACCTAATCCTCACTGGCCCATCCTTGCCCCCCAGTCCTAATCCGTACTTGTCCCCCAGTCCTAATCCTCACTGGCTCATCCTTATCCCCCAGACCTAATCCTCACTGGCCCATCCTTATCCCCCAGTCCTAATCCTCACTGGCCCATCCTTGCCCCCCAGTCCTGATCCTCACTGACCCATCCTTATCCCGCAGTCCTAATCCTCACTGGCCCATCCTTATCCCCCAGTCCTAATCCTCACTGGCCCATCCTTGCCCCCCAGTCCTAATCCTCACTTGCCCATCCTTATCCCTCAGTCCTAATCCTCACTGGCCCATCCTTGTTACCCAGTCCTAATCCTCACTGGCCCATCCTTGTCCCCCAGTCCTAATCCTCACTGGCCCATCCTTGCCCCCCAGTCCTAATCCTCACTGGCCCATCCTTATCCCCCAGTCCTAATCCTCACTGGCCCATCCTTACCCCCCAGTCCTAATCCTCACTGACCCATCCTTGCCCCCCAGTCCTAATCCTCACTGGCCCATCCTTGCCCCCCAGTCCTAATCCTCACTGGCTCATCCTTACCCCCCAGTCCTAATCCTCACTGGCCCATCCTTGTCCCCCAGTCCTAATCCTCACTGGCCCATCCTTGTCCCCCAGTCCTAATCCTCACTGGCCCATCCTTGTCCCCCAGTCCTAATCCTCACTGGCCCATCCTTGCCCCCCAGTCCTAATCACCTCACTTGCCCATCCTTGCCCCCCAGTCCTAATCCTCACTGGCCCATCCTTGTCCCCCAGTCCTAATCCTCACTGGCTTATCCTTATCCCCCAGTCCTAATCCTCACTGGCCCATCCTTGTCCCCCAGTCCTAATCCTCACTTGCCCATCCTTGTCCCCCAGTCCTAATCCTCACTGGCCCATCCTTGTCCCCCAGTCCTAATCCTCACTGGCCCATCCTTATCCCCCAGTCCTAATCCTCACTGGCCCATCCTTGTCCCCCAGTCCTAATACTCACTGGCCCATCCTTGCCCCCCGGTCCTAATCCTCACTGACCCATCCTTATCCCCCAGTCCTAATCCTCACTGGCCCATCCTTGTCCCCCAGTCCTAATCCTCACTGGCCCATCCTTGCCCCCCAGTCCTAATCCTCACTGGCCCATCCTTGCCCCCCAGTCCTAATCCTCACTGGCCCATCCTTGCCCCCCAGTCCTAATCCTCACTGGCCCATCCTTGCCCCCCAGTTCTAATCCTCACTTGCCCATCCTTGCCCCCCAGTCCTAATCCTTACTGGCCCATTCTTGCCCCCCAGTCCTTACTGGCCCATCCTTATCTCCAGTCCTAATCCTCACTGACCCATCCTTGTCCCCCAGTCCAAATCCTCACTGGCCCATACTTGTCCCCCAGTTCTAATCCTTACTGGCCCATCCTTATCCCTCATTCCTAATCCTCACTGGCCCATCCTTGCCCCCCAGTCCTAATCCGTACTTGCCCCCCAGTCCTAATCCTCACTGGCCCATCCTTATCCCCCAGACCTAATCCTCACTGAACCATCCTTGCCCCCCAGTCCTAATCCGTACTTGTCCCCCAGTCCTAATCCTCACTGGCTCATCCTTATCCCCCAGTCCTAATCCTCACTGGCCCATCCTTATCCCCCAGTCCTAATCCTCACTGGCCCATCCTTGCCTCCCAGTCCTGATCCTCACTGACCCATCCTTATCCCGCAGTCCTAATCCTCACTGGCCCATCCTTATCCCCCAGTCCTAATCCTCACTGGCCCATCCTTGCCCCCCAGTCCTAATCCTCACTGGCCTATCCTTGTCCCACAGTCCTAATCCTCACTGGCTCATCCTTGCCCCCCAGTCCTAATCCTCACTGGCCCATCCTTATCCCCAGTCCTAATCCTCACTGGCCCATCCTTGCCCCCCAGTCCTAATCCTCACTTGCCCATCCTTGCCCACCAGTCCTAATCCTCACTGGCCCATCCTTATCCCCCAGTCCTAATCCTCACTGGCCCATCCTTGTCCCCCAGTCCTAATCCTCACTGGCCCATCCTTGCCCCCCAGTCCTAATCCTCACTTGCCCATCCTTGCCCCCCAGTCCTAATCCTCACTGGCCCATCCTTGTCTCTCAGTCCTAATCCTCACTGGCCCATCCTTGTCCCCCAGTCCTAATCCTCACTGGCCCATCCTTGTCCCCAAGTCCTAATCCTCACTGACCCATCCTTATCCCCCAGTCCTAATCCTCACTGGCCCATCCTTATCCCCTAGTCCTCTAATCCTCACTGGCTCATCCTTGTCCCCCAGTCCTAATCCTCACTGGCTCATCCTTATCCCCCAGTCCTAATCCTCACTGTCCCATCCTTGCCCCCCGGTCCTAATCCTCACTGACCCATCCTTATCCCCCAGTCCTAATCCTCACTGGCCCATCCTTGTCCCCCAGTCCTAATCCTCACTGGCTCATCATTATCCCCCAGTCCTAATCCTCACTGGCCCATCCTTATCCCCCAGTCCTAATCCTCAATGGCCCATCCTGGTCCCCCAGTCCTAATCCTCACTGGCCCATCCTTGCCCCCCAGTCCTAATCCTCACTTGCCCATCCTTGCCCCCCAGTCCTAATCCTCACTGGCCCATCCTTGCCCCCCAGTCCTAATCCTTACTGGCCCATTCTTGCCCCCCAGTCCTTACTGGCTCATCCTTATCTCCAGTCCTAATCCTCACTGGCCCATCCTTGTTCCCCAGTCCTAATCCTCACTGGCCCATCCTTATCCCCCGGTCCTAATCCTCACTGGCCCATCCTTGTCCCTCAGTCCTAATCCTCACTGGCCCATACTTGTCCCCCAGTCCTAATCCTCACTGGCCCTTCCTTGTCTCCCAGTCCTAATCCTCACTGGCCTATCCTTATCCCCCAGTCCTAATACTCACTGGCCCATCCTTGCCCCCCAGTCCTAATCCTTACTGGCCCATCCTTGCCCCCCAGTCCTAATCCTCACTGGCCCATCCTTGTCCCCCAGTCCTAATCCTCACTGGCTCATCCTTACCCCCCAGTCCTAATCCTCACTGGACCATCCTTGCCCCCCAGTCCTAATCCTCACTGGCCCATCCATATCCACCAGTCCTAATCCTCACTGGCCCATCCTTGCCCCCCAGTCCTAATCACCTCACTTGCCCATCCTTGCCCCCCAGTCCTAATCCTCACTGGCCCATCCTTGTCCCCCAGTCCTAATCCTCACTGGCTCATCCTTATCCCCCAGTCCTAATCCTCACTGGCCCATCCTTGTCCCCCAGTCCTAATCCTCACTGGCCCATCCTTGCCCCCCAGTCCTAATCCTCACTTGCCCATCCTTGCCCCCCAGTCCTAATCCTCACTGGCCCATCCTTGCCCCCCAGCTAATCCTTACTGGCCCATCCTTGCCCCCCAGTCCTAATCCTCACTGGCCCATCCTTGCCCCCCAGTCCTACTGGCCCATTCTTGCCCCCCAGTCCTTACTGGCCCATCCTTATCTCCAGTCCTAATCCTCACTGACCCATCCTTGCCCCCCAGTCCTAATCCTGACTGGCCTATCCTTGTCCCCCAGTCCTAATCCTCACTGGCTCATCCTTATCCCCCAGTCCTAATCCTCACTGGCCCATCCTTGTCCCCCAGTCCTAATCCTCACTTGCCCATCCTTGTCCCCCAGTCCTAATCCTCACTGGCCCATCCTTGTCCCCCAGTCCTAATCCTCACTGGCCCATCCTTGTCCCCCAGTCCTAATCCTCACTGTCCCTTCCTTGCCCCCCGGTCCTAATCCTCACTGACCCATCCTTATCTCCCAGTCCTAATCCTCACTGGCCCATCCTTATCCCCCAGTCCTAATCCTCACTGGCCCATCCTTGCCCCCCAGTCCTAATCCTCACTGGCCCATCCTTGACCCCCAGTCCTAATCCTCACTGGCCCATCCTTGCCCCCCAGTCCTAATCCTCAATGGCCCATCCTTGCCCCCCAGTCCTAATCCTCACTTGCCCATCCTTGCCCCCCAGTCCTAATCCTTACTGGCCCATTCTTGCCCCCCAGTCCTTACTGGCCCATCCTTATCTCCAGTCCTAATCCTCACTGACCCATCCTTGTCCCCCAGTCCAAATCCTCACTGGCCCATCCTTGTCCCCCAGTCCTAATCCTTACTGGCCCATCCTTATCCCTCAGTCCTAATCCTCACTGGCCCATCCTTGCCCCCCAGTCCTAATCCGTACTTGCCCCCCAGTCCTAATCCTCACTGGCCCATCCTTATCTCCCAGACCTAATCCTCACTGGCCCATCCTTGTCCCCCAGTCCTAATCCCCACTGGCCCATCCTTATCCCCCAGACCTAATCCTCACTGGCCCATCCTTGCCCCCCAGTCCTAATCCGTACTTGTCCCCCAGTCCTAATCCTCACTGGCTCATCCTTATCCCCCAGTCCTAATCCTCACTGGCCCATCCTTATCCCCCAGTCCTAATCCTCACTGGCCCATCCTTGCCCCCCAGTCCTGATCCTCACTTATCCATCCTTATCCCGCAGTCCTAATCCTCACTGGCCCATCCTTATCCCCCAGTCCTAATCCTCACTGGCCCATCTTGCCCCCCAGTCCTAATCCTCACTGGCCCATCCTTATCCCTCAATCCTAATCCTCACTGGCCCATCCTTGTTACCCAGTCCTAATCCTCACTGGCCCATCCTTGTCCCCCAGTCCTAATCCTCACTGGCCCATCCTTGCCCCCCAGTCCTAATCCTCACTGGCCCATCCTTATCCCACAGTCCTAATCCTCACTGGCCCATCCTTATCCCCCAGTCCTAATCCTCACTGACCCATCCTTGCCCCCCAGTCCTAATCCTCACTGGCCCATCCTTGCCCCCCAGTCCTAATCCTCACTGGCTCATCCTTACCCCCCAGTCCTAATCCTCACTGGCCCATCCTTGTCCCCCAGTCCTAATCCTCACTGGCCCATCCTTGTCCCCCAGTCCTAATCCTCACTGGCCCATCCTTGTCCCCCAGTCCTAATCCTCACTGGCCCATCCTTGCCCCCCAGTCCTAATCACCTCACTTGCCCATCCTTGCCCCCCAGTCCTAATCCTCACTGGCCCATCCTTGTCCCCCAGTCCTAATCCTCACTGGCTCATCCTTATCCCCCAGTCCTAATCCTCACTGGCCCATCCTTGTCCCCCAGTCCTAATCCTCACTTGCCCATCCTTGTCCCCCAGTCCTAATCCTCACTGGCTCATCCTTGTCCCCCAGTCCTAATCCTCACTGGCCCATCCTTGTCCCCCAGTCCTAATCCTCACTGGCCCATCCTTGTCCCCCAGTCCTAATCCTCACTGTCCCATCCTTGCCCCCCGGTCCTAATCCTCACTGACCCATCCTTATCCCCTAGTCCTAATCCTCACTGGCCCATACTTATCCCCCAGTCCTAATCCTTCAGTATCACTCAGTCACTGAATGGAAACCTGTTGCATATGGGTCAAGGACCCTTACAGAAACGGAACAGCGATACTCACAAATAGAGAAGGAAGCATTGGCACTAGTGTGGTCACGTGAGAAGTTTTCAGATTATATCATTGGGAAGCAGATCGAAATCGAAACTGACCATAAGCCTCTGGTCCCATTGCTAGGGAAAACAAATCTTGACAGTTTACCTCCTAGAGTGTTAAGGTTCCGACTTCGACTTACACGATTTGATTACAGTATACATCATGTACCAGGAAAGTTACTGTATACAGCTGACACATTATCCAGAGCTCCTTTAGTCTCAGAAAAATCATCCCAGGAGGACAAGGAAACGAAATCCTTCGTTCAAGCTGTTGTCTCTTATTTGCCTGCAAGCAAAGATCGACTGGACAAATACAGGGAGGCTCAGAGAAGCGATCCTATTTGTTCTCAGCTGATAAACTTCTGTACAAACAAATGGCCAAACAGACACAGCATCAAGGGAGATCTGTCGAAATACTGGGTGGCGAGACGGGACCTAAATGTCAGCGACAGTCTTTTACTGTATGGAAGGAGAATTGTGGTACCCAAGGCTCTACAAGGAGAAACTCTCGACAAAATACATCATGGTCATCAAGGCATCCAGAAGTGTCGCTTGCGAGTCGCAACTGCAGTGTGGTGGCCAGGAGTTTCTAAGGATGTTGAGGCTCACATAAAGAGATGTGCAACGTGTGTGAAAAATGCTCCGCCAATAGTAGAACCTCTACTTCCGTCACCACTTCCAAGTTTCCCATGGGAACGAGTAGCATCAGATCTGTTCCACCTGAAAGACTCTACATATTTACTCGTGGTCGACTATTACTCGAGGTTTATAGAAATCACAAAGCTTACCTGTACAACCTCTACTAGTGTCGTAACAGCATTGAAGGAGATATTTTCGAGACATGGTATACCGTCTGTGTTTGTGAGTGACAATGGGCCACAGTTTGCGTCGGGAGAAATGAAAGTGTTTGCTGATAGCTACAACTTCACACATATTACGAGCAGTCCTCATTATCCTCAGTCGAACGGATTAGCGGAGAGAACAGTGAAGACTGTAAAGAATTTGATTCAATACTCTCCAGATCCCCACATCGCTTTGATGAGCTACAGGTCGACACCATTGTCCTGGTGTGGATTGAGTCCTGCAGAGTTGTTGATGGGTCGGAGAATTAGGACTGACATTCCTCAAGCAAAGAGAGAATTCATTCCTAACTGGACACACATCAAAGATTTCAAGGAAATGGATGCAAAGCACAAGGGCGAGCAGAAGAGATGTTACGACCAACGTCATCGAGTCAGAGATGCTCTACCTTTTCCAGTTGACTCACCTGTGTGGGTTACTACGCAAGGGAGACAAGTTCCAGGGAGAATTACAGAGTCTGCTCATGCTCCAAGGTCTTACCTGATAGAGACACCGTCTGGTCAGGTTAGAAGGAATCGGACACATCTCCACGCAAGATCTGAAATGGAAGAATTCGCAAGATCTGAAATGGAAGAATTCGATGAAACAACAATGACTGTAGAAAATGATGAAACTTCTACATCTCAACAACCACCACCTACAAGGGGTATTCAGACACGATCTCGTACAGGAACAGCTATCATGCCTCCAGTCCGATACTCCTAACTGGAAAGGGGAGATGTGGAATAATGACTATCATCATTATGATTAGCTATTATACACATAACTATATTCATTCTAGTTTGTGAGCATGCTCAGTATATGGTGGACGGGAAACCCTTTACCTCTTTACCTCATGCTATCTTGATTTGCTAAATGTTAAACTACTGGTGAATCTCTTTGAATCCCGTTGCATCTCATTACAATCCTCACTGGCCCATCCTTGCCCCCCAGTCCTAATCCTCACTGGCCCATCCTTGCCCCCCAGTCCTAATCCTCACTGACCCATCCTTGCCCCCCAGTCCTAATCCTCACTTGCCCATCCTTGCCCCCCAGTCCTAATCCTTACTGGCCCATTCTTGCCCCCCAGTCCTTACTGGCCCATCCTTATCTCCAGTCCTAATCCTCACTGACCCATCCTTGTCCCCCAGTCCAAATCCTCACTGGCCCATCCTTGTCCCCCAGTCCTAATCCTTACTGGCCCATCCTTATCCCTCAGTCCTAATCCTCACTGGCCCATTCTTGCCCCCCAGTCCTAATCCGTACTTGCCCCCCAGTCCTAATCCTCACTGGCCCATCCTTACCCCCCAGACCTAATCCTCACTGGCCCATCCTTGTCCCCCAGTCCTAATCCTCACTGGCCCATCCTTATCCCCCAGACCTAATCCTCACTGAACCATCCTTGCCCCCCAGTCCTAATCCGTACTTGTCCCCCAGTCCTAATCCTCACTGGCTCATCCTTATCCCCCAGTCCTAATCCTCACTGGCCCATCCTTATCCCCCAGTCCTAATCCTCACTGGCCCATCCTTGCCCCCCAGTCCTGATCCTCACTGACCCATCCTTATCCCCCAGTCCTAATCCTCACTGGCCCATCCTTGTCCCCCAGTCCTAATCCTCACTGGCCCATCCTTGCCCCCCAGTCCTAATCCTTACTGGCCCATCCTTGTCTCCCAGTCCTAATCGTCACTGGCCCATCCTTGTCCCCCAGTCCTAATCGTCACTGGCCCATCCTTATCCCCCAGTCCTAATCCTCACTGGCCCATCCTTGCCCCCCAGTCCTAATCCTCACTGGCCCATCCTTGCCCCCCAGTCCTAATCCTCACTGGCCCATCCTTGCCCCCCCAGTCCTAATCCTCACTGGCCCATCCTTGCCCCCCAGTCCTAATCCTCACTGGCCCATCCTTGCCCCCCCAGTCCTAATCCTCACTGGCCCATCCTTGCCCCCCAGTCCTAATCCTTACTTGCCCCCCAGTCCTAATCCTCACTGGCCCATCCTTATCCCCCAGACCTAATTCTCACTGGCCGATCCTTATCCTCCAGTCCTAATCCTCACTGGCCCATCTTTGTCCCCCAGTCCTAATCCTCACTGGCTCATCCTTATCCCCCAGTCCTAATCCTCACTGGCCCATCCTTGCCCCCCAGTCCTAATCCTCACTGACCCATCCTTATCCCGCAGTCCTAATCCTCACTGGCCCATCCTTATCCCCCAGTCCTAATCCTCACTGGCCCATCCTTGCCCCCCAGTCCTAATCCTCACTGTCCCATCCTTGTCCCCCAGTCCTAATCCTCACTGGACCATCCTTGCCCCCCAGTCCTAATCCTCACTGGCCCATCCTTGTCCCCCAGTCCTAATCCTCACTGGCCCATCCTTGCCCCCCAGTCCTAATCCTCACTGGCCCATCCTTATCCCTCAGTCCTAATCCTCACTGGCCCATCCTTATCCCTCAGTCCTAATCCTCACTGGCCCATCCTTGCCCCCCAGTCCTAATCCGTACTTGCCCCCCAGTCCTAATCCTCACTGGCCCATCCTTATCTCCCAGACCTAATCCTCACTGGCCCATCCTTGTCCCCCAGTCCTAATCCTCACTGGCCCATCCTTATCCCCCAGACCTAATCCTCACTGGCCCATCCTTGCCCCCCAGTCCTAATCCGTACTTGTCCCCCAGTCCTAATCCTCACTGGCTCATCCTTATCCCCCAGTCCTAATCCTCACTGGCCCATCCTTGCCCCCCAGTCCTGATCCTCACTTACCCATCCTTATCCCGCAGTCCTAATCCTCACTGGCCCATCCTTATCCCCCAGTCCTAATCCTCACTGGCCCATCCTTGCCCCCCAGTCCTAATCCTCACTGGCCCATCCTTATCCCTCAGTCCTAATCCTCACTGGCCCATCCTTGTTACCCAGTCCTAATCCTCACTGGCCCATCCTTGTCCCCCAGTCCTAATCCTCACTGGCCCATCCTTGCCCCCCAGTCCTAATCCTCACTGGCCCATCCTTATCCCCCAGTCCTAATCCTCACTGGCCCATCCTTATCCCCCAGTCCTAATCCTCACTGACCCATCCTTGCCCCCCAGTCCTAATCCTCACTGGCCCATCCTTGCCCCCCAGTCCTAATCCTCACTGGCTCATCCTTACCCCCCAGTCCTAATCCTCACTGGCCCATCCTTGTCCCCCAGTCCTAATCCTCACTGGCCCATCCTTGTCCCCCAGTCCTAATCCTCACTGGCCCATCCTTGTCCCCCAGTCCTAATCCTCACTGGCCCATCCTTGCCTCCCAGTCCTAATCACCTCACTTGCCCATCCTTGCCCCCCAGTCCTAATCCTCACTGGCCCATCCTTGTCCCCCAGTCCTAATCCTCACTGGCCCATCCTTGTCCCCCAGTCCTAATCCTCACTGGCTCATCCTTATCCCCCAGTCCTAATCCTCACTGGCCCATCCTTGTCCCCCAGTCCTAATCCTCACTTGCCCATCCTTGTCCCCCAGTCCTAATCCTCACTGGCCCATCCTTGTCCCCCAGTCCTAATCCTCACTGGCCCATCCTTGTCCCCCAGTCCTAATCCTCACTGGCCCATCCTTGTCCCCCAGTCCTAATCCTCACTGTCCCATCCTTGCCCCCCGGTCCTAATCCTCACTGACCCATCCTTATCCCCTAGTCCTAATCCTCACTGGCCCATCCTTATCCCCCAGTCCTAATCCTCACTGGCCCATCCTTGCCCCCCAGTCCTAATCCTCACTGGCCCATCCTTGCCCCCCAGTCCTAATCCTCACTGACCCATCCTTGCCCCCCAGTCCTAATCCTCACTTGCCCATCCTTGCCCCCCAGTCCTAATCCTTACTGGCCCATTCTTGCCCCCCAGTCCTTACTGGCCCATCCTTATCTCCAGTCCTAATCCTCACTGACCCATCCTTGTCCCCCAGTCCAAATCCTCACTGGCCCATCCTTGTCCCCCAGTCCTAATCCTTACTGGCCCATCCTTATCCCTCAGTCCTAATCCTCACTGGCCCATCCTTGCCCCCCAGTCCTAATCCGTACTTGCCCCCCAGTCCTAATCCTCACTGGCCCATCCTAAACCCACAGACCTAATCCTCACTGGCCCATCCTTGTCCCCCAGTCCTAATCCTCACTGGCCCATCCTTATCCCCCAGACCTAATCCTCACTGAACCATCCTTGCCCCCCAGTCCTAATCCGTACTTGTCCCCCAGTCCTAATCCTCACTGGCTCATCCTTATCCCCCAGTCCTAATCCTCACTGGCCCATCCTTATCCCCCAGTCCTAATCCTCACTGGCCCATCCTTGCCCCCCAGTCCTGATCCTCACTGACCCATCCTTATCCCCCAGTCCTAATCCTCACTGGCCCATCCTTGTCCCCCAGTCCTAATCCTCACTGGCCCATCCTTGCCCCCCAGTCCTAATCCTTACTGGCCCATCCTTGTCCCCCAGTCCTAATCATCACTGGCCCATCCTTGTCCCCCAGTCCTAATCGTCACTGGCCCATCCTTATCCCCCAGTCCTAATCCTCACTGGCCCATCCTTGCCCCCCAGTCCTAATCCTCACTGGCCCATCCTTGCCTCCCAGTTCTAATCCTCACTGGCCCATCCTTGCCCCCCCAGTCCTAATCCTCACTGGCCCATCCTTGCCCCCCAGTCCTAATCCTCACTGGCCCATCCTTGCCCCCCCAGTCCTAATCCTCACTGGCCCATCCTTGCCCCCCAGTCCTAATCCTTACTTGCCCCCCAGTCCTAATCCTCACTGGCCCATCCTTATCCCCCAGACCTAATTCTCACTGGCCGATCCTTATCCCCCAGTCCTAATCCTCACTGGCCCATCTTTGTCCCCCAGTCCTAATCCTCACTGGCTCATCCTTATCCCCCAGTCCTAATCCTCACTGGCCCATCCTTGCCCCCCAGTCCTAATCCTCACTGACCCATCCTTATCCCGCAGTCCTAATCCTCACTGGCCCATCCTTATCCCCCAGTCCTAATCCTCACTGGCCCATCCTTGCCCCCCAGTCCTAATCCTCACTGGCCCATCCTTGTCCCCCAGTCCTAATCCTCACTGGCCCATCCTTGCCCCCCAGTCCTAATCCTCACTGGCCCATCCTTGTCCCCCAGTCCGAATCCTCACTGGCCCATCCTTGCCCCCCAGTTCTAATCCTCACTGGCCCATCCTTATCCCTCAGTCCTAATCCTCACTGGCCCATCCTTGTCCCCCAGTCCTAATCCTCACTGGCCCATCCTTATCCCTCAGTCCTAATCCTCACTGGCCCATCCTTGTCCCCCAGTCCTAATCCTCACTGGCCCATCCTTATCCCCCGGTCCTAATCCTCACTGGCCCATCCTTATTCAGCAGTCCTAAACCTCACTGGCCCATCCTTGTCCCCTTGTCCTAATCCTGACTGGCCCATCCTTGTCTCCCAGTCCTAATCCTCACTGGCCTATCCTTATCCACCAGTCGTAATCCTCACTGGCCCATCCTTGTCCCTCAGTCCTAATCCTCACTGGCCCATCCTTGTCCCCCAGTCCTAATCCTCACTGGCCCATCCTTGTCCCCCAGTCCTAATCCTCACTGGCCCATCCTTGTCCCCCAGTCCTAATCCTCACTGGCCCATCCTTGTCTCTCAGTCCTAATCCTCACTGGCCCATCCTTGTCCCCCAGTCCTAATCCTCATTGGCCCATCCTTGTCCCCCAGTCCTAATCCTCACTGGCCCATCCTTGTCCCCCAGTCCTAATCCTCACTGGCCCATCCTTATCCCCCAGTCCTAATCCTCACTGGCTCATCCTTGTCTCTCAGTCCTAATCCTCACTGGCCCATCCTTATCCCCCAGTCCTAATCCTCACTGGCTCATCCTTGTCTCTCAGTCCTAATCCTCACTGGTCAATCCTTATCCCCCAGACCTAATCCTCACTGGCCCATCCTTACCCCCCAGTCCTAATCCTTACTGTCCCATCCTTGCCCCCCAGTCCTAATCCTCACTGGTCCATCCTTGCCCCCCAGTCCTAATCCTCACTGACCCATCCTTATCCCCCAGTCCTAATCCTCACTTTCCCATCCTTACCCCCCAGTCCTACTCCTCACTGGCCTATCCTTACCCCCCTGTCCTAATCCTCACTGTCCCATCCTTGCCCCCCAGTCCTAATCCTCACTGGCTCATCCTTGTATCTCAGTCCTAATCCTCACTGGTCCTAATCCTCACTGGCTCATCCTTGTCTCTCAGTCCTAATCCTCACTGGCCAATCCTTCTCCCCCAGTCCTAATCCTCACTGGCTCATCCTAACCCCCCAGTCCTAATCCTCACTGTCCCATCCTTGCCCCCCAGTCCTAATCCTCACTGACCCATCCTTATCCCCCAGTCCTAATCCTCACTGGCCCATCCTTATCCCCCAGTCCTAATCCTCACTGGCCCATCCTTGCCCCCCAGTCGTAATCCTCACTATCCTATCCTTGTCCCCCAGTCCTAATCCTCACTGGCCCATCCTTGCTCCCCAGTCCTAATCCTAACTGGCCCATTCTTGACCCCAGTCCTTACTGGCCCATCCTTATCTCCAGTCCTAATCCTCACTGACCCATCCTTGTCCCCCAGTCCTAATCCTCACTGGCCCATCCTTATCCCTCAGTCCTAATCCTCACTGGCCCATCCTTGTCCCTCAGTCCTAATCCTCACTGGCCCATCCTTGTCCCCCAGTCCTAATACTCACTGGCTCATCATTATCCCCCAGTCCTAATCCTCATTGGTCCATCCTTATCCCCCAGTCCTAATCCTCACTGGCCCATCCTTATCCCCCAGTCCTAATCCTTACTGGCCCATCATTGCCCCCCCAGTCCTAATCCTCACTGGCCCATCCTTGCCCCCCACTCCTAATCCTCACTGGCCCATCCTTGTCCCCCAGTCCTAATCCTCACTGGCCCATCCTTGTCCCCCAGTCCTAATCCTCACTGGCCCATCCTTATCCCCCAGTCCTAATCCTCACTGGCTCATCCTTGTCTCTCAGTCCTAATGCTCACTGGCCCATCCTTGTCCCCCAGTCCTAATCCTCACTGGCCCATCCTTGCCCCCCCAGTCCTAATCCTCACTGGCCCATCCTTGCCTCCCAGTTTGAATCCTCACTGGCCCATCCTTATCTCTCAGTCCTAATCCTCACTGGCCCATCCTTGCCCCTCAGTCCTAATCCTCATTGGTCCATCCTTATCCCCCAGTCCTAATCCTCACTGGCCCATCCTTGTCCCCAGTCCTAATCCTCACTGGCCCATCCTTGTCCCCCAGTCCTAATCCTTACTGGCCCATCCTTGCCCCCCAGTCCTAATCCTCACTGACCCATCCTTGTCTCTCAGTCCTAATCCTCACTGGCTCATCCTTGTCTCTCAGTCCTAATCCTCACTGGCCCATCCTTATCCCCCAGTCCTAATCCTCACTGGCTCATCCTTGTCTCTCAGTCCTAATCCTCACTGGCCCATCCTTATCCCCCAGTCCTAATCCCATCCTTGTCCCCCAGTCCTAATCCTCATTGGTACATCCTTGTCCCCCAGTCCTAATCCTCACTGGCTCATCCTTATCCCCCAGTCCTAATCCTTACTGACCCATCCTTGCACCCCAGTCCTAATCCTCACTGGCTCATCCTTGCCCCCCAGTCCTAATCCTCACTGGCTCATCCTTATCCCCCAGTCCTAATCCTCACTGGCCCATCCTCATCCCCCAGTCCTAATCCTCACTGGCCAAACCTTGCCCCCCAGTCCTAATCCTCACTGGCCCATCCTTGCCCCCCAGTCCTAATCCTCACTGGCTCATCCTTGCCCCCCAGACCTAATCCTCACTGGCTCATCCTTATCCCCCAGTCCTAATCCTCACTGGCTCATCCTTATCCCCCAGTCCTAATCCTCATTGGTCCATCCTTGTCCACCAGTCCTAATCCTCACTTGCCCCCCAGTCCTAATCCTTACTGGCCCATCCATGCCCCCTAGTCCTAATCCTCACTGGCCCATCCTTGCCCCCCAGTCCTAATCCTCACTTGCCCCCCTGTCCTAATCCTCACTGGCCCATCCTTGTCCCCCAGTCCTAATCCTCACTGGCCCATCCTTGCCCCCCAGTCCTAATCCTCACTGGCCCATCCTTGCCCCCAGTCCTAATCGTCATTGGACTATCCTTGTCCCCTTGTAGTCCTAATCCTCACTGGCCCATCCTTGTCCCCCAGTCGTAATCCTCACTGACCCATCCTTGTCCCCCAGTACTAATCCTCATTAGGCCCATCCTTGTCCCCCAGTCCTAATCCTCACTGACCCATCCTTGTCCCCCAGTCCTAATCCTCACTGGCTCATCATTATCCCCCAGTCCTAATCCTCATTGGTCCATCCTTATCCCCCAGTCCTAATCCTCACTGGCCCATCCTTATCCCCCAGTCCTAATCCTTACAGGCCCATCCTTGCCCCCCAGTCCTAATCCTCACTGGCCCATCCTTGCCCCCCAGTCCTAATCCTCACTGGCCCATCCTTGTCCCCCAGTCCTAATCGTCACTGGCCCATCCTTGTCCCCCAGTCCGAATCCTCACTGGCCCATCCTTATCCCCCAGTCCTTATCCTCACTGGCTCATCCTTGTCTCTCAGTCCTAATCCTCACTGGCCCATCCTTATCCCCCAGTCCTAATCCCATCCTTGTCCCCCAGTCCTAATCCTCATTGGTCCATCCTTGTCCCCCAGTCCTAATCCTCACTGGCTCATCCTTATCCCCCAGTCCTAATCCTTACTGACCCATCCTTGCCCCCCAGTCCTAATTCTCACTGGCTCATCCTTGCACCCCAGTCCTAATCCTCACTGGCTCATCCTTATCCCCCAGTCCTAATCCTCACTAGCCAAATCTTGCCCCCCAGTCCTAATCCTCACTGGCCCATCCTTATCCCCCAGTCCTAATCCTCACTGGCCAAACCTTGCCCCCCAGTCCTAATCCTCACTGGCCCATCCTTGCCCCCCAGTCCTAATCCTCACTGGCTCATCCTTGCCCCCCAGGCCTAATCCTCACTGGCTCATCCTTATCCCCCAGTCCTAATTCTCACTGGCTCATCCTTATCCCCCAGTCCTAATCCTCATTGGTCCATCCTTGTCCACCAGTCCTAATCCTCACTTGCCCCCCTGTCCTAATCCTTACTGGCCCATCCTTGCCCCCTAGTCCTAATCCTCACTGGCCCATCCTTGCCCCCCAGTCCTAATCCTCACTTGCCCATCCTTGCCCCCCAGTCCTAATCCTCACTAGCCCATCCTTGCCCCCAGTCCTAATCCTCATTGGACCATCTTTGTCCCCTTGTAGTCCTAATCCTCACTGGCCCATCCTTGTCCCCCAGTCGTAATCTTCACTGACCCATCCTTGTCCCCCAGTCCTAATCTCCTCATTGGCCCATCCTTGTCCCCCAGTCCTAATCCTCACTGGCCCATCCTTGTCCCCCAGTCCTAATCCTCACTGACCCATCCTTGTCCCCCAGTCCTAATCCTCACTGTCCCATCCTTATCCCTCAGTCCTAATCCTCACTGGCCCATCCTGTCCCTCAGTCCTAATCCTCACTGGCCCATCCTTGTCCCCCAGTCCTAATCCTCACTGACCCATCCTTGTCCCCCAGTCCTAATCCTCACTGGCCCATCCTTATCCCCCAGTCCTAATCCTCACTGGCCCATCCTTGTCCCCCTGTCCTAATCCTCACTGGCCCATCCTTGTCTACCAGTCATAATCCTCACTGGCCCACTGGCCCATCATTATCCCACAGTCCTAATCCTCACTGGCCCATCCTTGTCCCCCAGTCCTAATCTTCACTTGCCCATCCTTGTCCCTCAGTCCTAATCCTCACTGGCTCATCCTTATCCCTCAGTCCTAATTAATCCTCACTTCTACACTACCTTGGTTGTAGTCCAAATTCAACACTCTGCCTTCAAATTCCTTCTGACAGAAAGCTGCTTCTAGTGGAAGGTGAAAGTCAATAACTCTTGTCATCTGGTCTTGCACAGCCAAGATCTCTCTTTCTATGTTGGCATGTCTGCAGGCATGTTAATCCTTCCTCCCACAAGGACGGACGAGATGTACTAGTGGCAAATGAAACATGAGGACGTACATGGACAGACATTATTACGCTGGGAGAGTGTTTCTGCCCTTTAAGGGTTAGCTCATGTAGGATAGGTACAAGCCATCCTGTGGTTCTTTGAGCTAAGCTGCTAGCATACTGCAACCCTAACGCTGCATAGCTTTTAGGTTCATTCCAACTGTAGTTGTGCCTGCTTCAAACGGACCATTTGCTGGCTGGCTTGTTCACTCACCATCTTCATTTGTAATGTGTGTACACAACTGTCTGTAACGCCCCCCCCCCCCACCCCCTCCCCTATTCCTCTATGAGCTCTGGTTTTGTGAAGGTGGTTGTGTGCCTCAGCATATGTATACATTTGTCTCCAGAAAGCCATATTTGGATTGTTATGTCAGATATCCATTGCTGGGTTTCTGGTTCAGGTGTTTCCTCCTATCCCCTTGGTGAGTCATGGAATGGGCGTGTTGGGACAATGTGGTCTGTGGACCTCAGTCACATAGTGTGTTCTCTGATAGCTTCCATCCTCATGAAGGCTAGAGCCTCTGGCCGAAACGTCGAGTGAGTTGATTATCAAAAAGGTCATTGTATCTACTGTCAACTGAAAGTTCGTTGAGAGCTTCCATTTGTCATGTTCGAAGCTAATCTCCCAACTGCTGTACGGATATGATTCAACTTCATCCAAGTTGCATGGGGGAGATCTGATCATAAGTTACAGGAAATGATTCCCAATGGATCTCAGCTGCAAGCTCTAGGATGATGATGAAGTTCTCTAGAATGACGATCTTCAGCTGACTCCATAGCCCAGTCCTGGGATGGTGATGAAGTTCTCTAGAATGATGATCTTCAACTGACTCCATCGCCTAGTCCTGCAAGCTCTAGTATGATGATGAAGTTCTTTAGAATGGTGATCTTCAGCTGACTCCATAGCCAAGTCCTGCAAGTTTTAGGATGATATGAAGTTCTCTAGAATGGCGATCTTCAGCTGACTCCATAGCCCAGTCCTGCAAGCTCTAGGATGATGATGAAGTTCTCTAGAATGGTGATCTTCAGCTGACTCCATAGCCAAGTCCAGCAAGCTCTAGGGTGATGATGAAGTTCTCTCAAATGATGATCTTCAGTGACTTCATAGCCAAGTCCTGCAAGCTGTAGGATGATTATGAAGTTCTTTAGAACGATGATCTTCAGCTGACTCCATAGCCAAGTCCTGCAAGCTCTAGGATGATGATGAAGTTCACTAGAATGGCGTTCTTCAGCTGACTCCATAGCCTAGTCCTGCAAGCTCTAGGATGATGATGAAGTTCTTTAGAATGATGTCTTCAGCTGACTCCATAGCCAAGTCCTGCAAGCTCTAGGATGACGATGCTGACTCCATAAAAATTGTTCTGAAGATTATCTTTTATTTTAGTTAGAATTATATTTTAGCCAACACTTTTCGACTGAATGCTTCGATCTTCATCAGGTGAATGTAATTTTTTTAACACAATGTGATGCATTTATGCTCACTGGTAATGCGTTTAACATGCCATGCACATGATCCATGACCTGTCTGAGTGCTCTAGAAGCACGGTATAACAGATAATGATGGGAGTGGTTTGATGTGCATACTCTTGAGAATCGAGAGAGACCCAGCTATCGGGTATCCAGCCCAGCATCTCGATGGAACTGATCCTTAGGTGTAAGATGGATGTGCAGTGCCTCCTTCACAAGCAGTTCCCTCCATTTGCCGGCTCTACCAATCGACGAGGTCTCTTCCCACAAGATGGTGGTGGTGTCCACGCATGCTCAGACTTTCATAGTCCTCCTTTCCTGCGTGCATTCTTATGCTCCTTGATCCAAATCTCCAACCTCCTTGTTGCACCAAAATATTCTTTCCCACAGCTGCAGGGAACTCTATACACAACCGATGAGTTCATGGAAGAGACTTTGCTGACAGAGGAGCCGGGAAATGGAGGGAACTGCTTGTGAAGGAGTCGGTGCACATCCATTTTATTTTCAATCGAGATGCTGGGCTGGAGCCATCCAATTGCTTGCCTCTCACAACAGGTCACTAGGTCATGAATCAATGTTATGTGAAACGCATTGCTAGAGAGCACAAATGTGTTGCCAGCGAGCTAAATATGTTGCCAGCAAGCATAAACGTGTTGCCAGTGAGCATAAATGTGTTGCCAGTGAGCACAAATGTGTTGCCAGCGAGCTAAATGTGTTGCCAGCGAGCATAAATGTGTTGCCAGTGAGCACAAATGTGTTGCCAGCGAGCTTAATATGTTGCCAGCGAGCATAAATGTGTTGCCAGTGAGCATAAATGTGTTGCCAGTGAGCATAAATGTGTTGCCAGCGAGCATAAATGTGTTGCAGCGAGCATATGTGTTGCAGCAAGCATAAATGTGTTGCCAGAGAGCATAAATGTGTTGCCAGTGAGCATAAATGTGTTGCCAGCGAGCATAAATGTGTTGCAGCAAGCATAAATGTGTCATCAGTGAGCACAAATGTGTTGCTAGCGAGCACAAATGTGTTCCCAGCGAGCACAAATGTGTTCCCAGCGAGCACAAATGTGTTGCCAGCGAGCACAAATGTGTTGCGTTGTGTGAAGCAGTTCAACTTTTAAAAAAATCTTTAAAAACCCAATATATGGTATTAAATGGCCTTCTCTTCATGCCCTAAGTGTGGAGCTGGGCACTGTGCTTGGAGCTATTGGAAGTTGAACTGACTGGGGGAGAGAGGACCAAGCAGAGAATGGAGTTGTAATTCTGCTTTAGCTTCAAGATGAACACTTGTATGTCTAGTATGAACAAGAAAGAGAAGTATGTATAACAGATATGATGGATAATAGCACAGGTGTTATGGGTGCAACTTACAACACAAGCTTATCAAGCAACAAGGAAAAGTAAAAAAAGACTCGTGGCTTTGAATGCTATAATATGATCATCAATAATGTAACATCCAAAACATTCTTACCAGAATCAGAGCTGACAGTTTCTCTAATGCCCATGTAGTTTAGGATCCATCCATCTTCTATATCCTATGATGGGTAGTCACTAGGTACATCATGGACTTGAAGAAAGTGAGCAATTTTTGTAGTCTATTTATAATTAGCTCTAGTTCCTCAGGGAGACAAACAATATAGCTCAAGAAAAGGCTTTGCTACCAGAAAATAGCTAGCTACTAATGTAACAGTTAGCTATTAGATAAGTCTTAACCAGAAATATATCTTCTCATATCTAAGCTCAGATGCCAATGAAGTCCAACAGATTCAGCAACTTCCACAGCAGATACATCGCGACCTGAAAAAATGAGAAAACAGGTCAACATATAGGTCCTACATTGAGGCATCCTTAGCTATGAGGTAAAACTTAGCAAGTAGTCAGCTACACACTAGGCTGTCAACTGAACAATTTTTTTTTGAAATCTCTCCAGCAAGGCTCAACCGAAGCGCTAGAATAACTAGTTCAACAAGAAATACTATATCCAAAAGATCAAGGAACTTACGTGTCCAAAAAGGTTAGGTTTTGTTCCAGTAACAATGGAAATACTTGTTTTCAACTTAAAAATCCAGCATTGGAGTAAGAGCCTGATACTGCTAACTTGCTTCTTTAAAGAATACACTCAAGTAAAATGTGGCGTCGCTCTACCAACGAGTTTTTTTAATTTGGTTCTTTCATCCAATAAAGGTTAAATTAAAAAAATAATAATAATATAATCATCATCATCATCATCATCATCATCATCGTCGTCATCATCATCATCATCATCATCATCATCATCATCATCATCATCATCATAATAATAATAATAATAATAATAATAATAATAATAATAATAGATACTCATATTTTTAATACTCCTTTTGTTGTTGTTGTTGGTGGTGGCGGCGGTGGTGGAAATGTGTTCCTTTAGCCCCCAAATGCTCCTTTCAATGGTCTCCCTTTAGCCGAAAGAAACTTTCCTTTTGGTAATCTTTTGTTGTTGCTTCTTTGTTGCTGTTGTTGTTCTTTTGTTGCTGCTGTGTTGTGGTACCTGTGTTGTTGTTGCTGCTGTGTTGTGGTACCTTTGTTGCTGCTGTGTTGTTGTACCTGTGTTGCTGCTGTGTTGTTGTACATATGTTGCTGCTGTGTTGTTGTACCTGTTTGCTGCTGGGTTGTTGTACCTGTGTTGCTGCTGTGTTGTTGTACCTGTGTTGCTGCTGTTTTGTGGAACCTGTGTTGCTGCTGTGTTGTGGTACCTGTGTTGCTGCTGGATTGTACGTGTGTTGCTTGTTGTTGGAAATGTGGCCTTTTTAAGGCGCAGGTCCTATTGCTGTAGTTGTAGTCCCAACGACTGCTCTCTCTCTCTGTACACATCTTTAGCTTCTGCTCGTAATGGCGTGGATGCTAGAGAGAATTCAATCCATCGGATCAGCCAGAGATACGGAACAAAAACATCTCTGGGGAAGTTTGCAGGTACCTATATATACGTGTAATGCCAGACGTCTTCTTGTTAGGTGTGATGTTGTAGGGGGTGTGGTTGTGCATGTGAATGTAGAGCTAATTAGCTGCCATGGGGCTAACTAATTAATCAAGGAGAAAAAGCCAAATGCAAACAGGAAGGGAAGGAGCATGAGAGACATCTGGATAGCTGGGAGGTAGGGGGTGTTAATGACTATAATTGACACGATTCACTAGACACCAAAGCAGGTTTAGCGATGAATACCTTTGATGTGTGTAGGGAGAGCTTAATGCTCGCAGAGATTGATCGTGTGTGTGGCTGTCTGTCTGGGTTTTTTGGGGGGTCATTGTCGTCCCTGTTATCATCAGCTACTTCAATTTCTTCATTGAGATTCTCCTCCTCCACCAACTCTGTGATCTTGTCATCCAGTTTATTTAGAAGCTCAGCCTTCGCTTGAAGGGTTTGTCTCTTCTGCTTCCAATTTGCCACATTTGCCTCATCACCTTATCCTAGGCCAGTCATCATTGCTTGTGCTTGTGCTATCCAGCACGTGACTGATACTCAGTGGGCCACTGTCACCTTCCTCTTTCGGCTAAGCCCCTCAGCTTCAGTCATCTCAATCTCTGCCAGTTCGTTTTCTGGGGGTTGCGTCGCCTTTCCACGATCTGGCTCGAAGGACCATGTGAGATAAAGCCAACGTTGTGACTACTCAATGGCTAATTCATGGAGCAGCTAGCTAATCCAAGGCTCAGTTCAGGTAAAAGTTGATGAATCTCGGCCAAAGCAAACATCAATCTCTTTTTTCATATTCACATGATCAAGGTTGCACACACGCATGAACAAATGACAGTTGGACAATGACGTAATGGTGCCAATGGGAATGCATATAGTAGGCACCATAAAAAACTTGGCGTTGCGTTTAAACCCAACGTATGTGCAACGCATGACAGTTGGCCAAAGAAACGTTAACGAAACATACAGTACAGAGCGTTTGGACGCTTGCTGCGTTGAACGCTCGCTGCGTTTTATGCTACTTTTTTTAAACCGAGAAGCGCGTGCATTGACTACCACGTGAACTGAAGAAAAAAAGCGGGGCAAGCTAGAACTACAGTTACTTGTTCTTTAGAGAGAGTCTGCTGGAGTTGTTGTCCGAGTTATTTCATAAATTATTATTTCAGTACGAGTTTAAGGGCCTGTAAGCTTTAAGAGTCTATAAGCAAGTAAGTTTCCTCCTCTTACTGTTATACTTGCTATAATATAACTTTGGTGTAACTGGAATCTGCTTGATCCATACAAGCTGTTTGAGCCAGTACTTGAGTTTCAGTTTTAGTTGTTTTTTGGTAGCTAGAACAAATGGAATGGATGGTACTTCTCTAGCTATTGTTGTACTAATGAAGCTACATATTGTCATCAAGAATTGATTCATGTTGTGTTATTGGTTTATTTTAGCCGTGGAGTTGGACTCAGTCTCTGTCCCACAAGGCAAAGCTCTGGGGCACCTTGCTGGGGGATGCCTGCACAGAGTGAAGGTAGGGACTTACACATCCCAGAATATGTCTGGATGCAATTCAACTGGCATCAAACTGGATGGGACTACAAACCAAGAAATGATTTACTGTTCATGTAATATTTGTGTTTGTTCACAAGTCTTTAATCGACTGGGTTTTTTTTGTCAACTTCTGTAACTTCGACTTCTCTTCTGTAACAAACATTATGTAAATTAAAGATGTATATATATTAATTTAGAACTCCCTACAACTCCCATTTCTATAATTTGTATATAGAATTTGCTAGCATTAAAATGCAATGACCAAAAAAACACAGGATATTGTTCTTTTCAGGTTGACCAATCTTCTTATGATGAGCTTCAGTGGGTTTCAAACTGGGACTGCATTCGTCTGTCCATATTACCTTCTCAAACCCTTGATACCCATGAATTGTCTTGGCCACACCAACCTAAATGATGCAATTGGGGATTATAATTTTATTCACATCAAGGAAACAAATCATCAACAACAAATCTGTAAAATAATGTTTATTTCAGTGCAAGGGGAATGGCAATAACAGCCACTACACCAACAGGGTGGGCATTCAAGCTTCAGCATAAACTACAAACAAAAGCTAGATCAGGAGAGCCCCCCACCCATAGCAAGCATGTAGGAGCCCCATGGAGCTTTAAGCCAGTCTCCTTATCAGCTAAATTAAGTCAGCATACAGCAAACAAGACTAAATGGTCGTGCGTTTAAAATGTTTAGCGTCTGAACGTTTCGTGCGTTCTTTTTAGCCGGTAGGAAATCGCATGCGTTTAGACGCTGAACCAACGCGCTCGGTTTAAACGCAACGCCAATTTTTTTATGGCACCTACTATAGTTCAAAGTCCTTATTTTTAATGTAGCTATATAAATGCATATTACGGTATCATTATGTGGGAGCACCCCTCCCCCCCTATTGCCAACACAACGAGGGCCGCTCTTTGTAGCTCATTGGTGCTTCGAACAGTGGTGTATATTGGCCGTTGACCACAACAAGGCATCGAAGTGCAAACTTGGCCAACCTTCGCACACTCACACACATACACAACTAACACACACACAAAAAGCAATTAACCGAATGTGCCAAATCTAGAATTTTTTTCCTGCACACTTGCCCAGTAGATATAAAATAGTCCGAAAAATGTACTTGAGGGGTGAGCGAGGTCAAAGAAAAATGGTTGATTATCACAATTGGGGTCTCTTTCAGTGCTTTGCTGGAAGCCCTCCTGCTGAGGAAGGTTGCAGAGACACCTGGTTACTGGGAAACTCTCTGAATCCTTTCACCCGCGAGGAAGGATGATTTCCTGGAGGATGGATTTTCTTTGCTGTGAGTCTTGTTGCAGACACAATGTGACGTAGCTCTGTGTGGCTTTCCTCGATGGAGTCGATTCTTACAGCAAACTGCAACTTATTGTATTTGCGTTCTAGTGAAATGAAAATCCCCCTGGATACTGGGGTGCGAGAGGAAATAAACTTGTTCATGCGTCTCTGTAAATGGCGCATAAAAATTAAACTCACGACAGACTCGCAGTTTAATTTGTTCTGCTCTTCAGCTCCAGCCTTCATCAGGAATATGAGGTGCTAAAACTCAGGTGAGGTTGATATAATAGCTGGCTGTCCACTACATGGCGAGAACCACACCCTGGCACATGTGTGATGTGCGTGTGTGGCAGCAATTAGGGTGGATGGGCGAGGAAAAAATTATTATAAATATTTTGGGGTTTTTCCCTCCTTTTCCCTGCACATACTGTACATAGAGTACTAATAATAAACTGCCTAACAAAATATATATAACTGAGTCAACCCCCCCCCCCCCCCCCCCCCAAATGAATAACATTATGGTGGTTGTTGTTTCAAGTTCCGGCTCTTGAAGCTGTCCTCCCAGCAGCCAGGCAAGTCCATCCCACAATATCTATCGAACTGCTTATATGCATCAGGTCTCCAGCTGCAAGGAATATGGTACGCAACACATGAGTGCATATTACTAGCTGGTAACTCATCCTTCTTTCTGCTAAGTTGTGCCCTCACTTGAAAGGTGAGTTACTGGCTAGTATGCACTCTGCCTTGTGTAGTGCATCCCTTGCAGCTGTGGGGAGTGCTGCATAGGCGAGTGCAACGGAAGGTTGGAGACCAGGATGAAGGAACACCGAGATGCCTGTAGAAAGTGTGCCAAAGAAATGCCTGCAATTGCTGAGCATGCATGGGACAATGGACACCCTATCTTGTGGGAGGAAGACACCATCTTAGACCAGTCCAGGAGACAGAAGCAGCTGCTGATGACAGAGGCACAGCACATAAGCCTAGCACCGGAGTCAATAGAGATTGTCGGATGGACTTACCACCTCACTGCACTCTCAAGAGCCTCAACTTGCTGCAACAAACATCATAATATTTTAAACAAACTCTCAGTTGACATAACGAAATTACAATGACTCAATAATCAACTTAAATTTTAATCTCTCGACGTTTCAACTAGTTGCTCCAGCCTATTAATGTTAAGTTGTTGTTGTTGAGTTGTTTATTAGTTACATAATATTTCAATGTTTCATTAAAAAATTTTTTTTCCTCCCCCCCTCTCGTTGCTGTCTCACGCATCACACGTGTGTCATGGTGTTCTGTCACGTGGTGGATAGCTAGCTACATGTACTACATCAGCCTCATACATATGAGTAGATACATGTACATGTATTACATCAGCCTCATACAGTACATATGAGTAGATACATGAATTACATCAACCTCATACACATATGAGTAGATACATGTATTACATTAACCTCATACATATGAGTAGATACATGTATTACATCAGCCTCATACATATGAGTAGATACATGTATTACATCAACCTCATACATATGAGTAGATACATGTATTACATCAGCCTCATACATATGAGTAGATACATGTATTACATCAGCCTCATACATATGAGTAGATACATGTATTACATCAACCTCATACATATGAGTAGATACATGTATTACATCAACTCATACATATGAGTAGATACATGTATTACATCAACCTCATACATATGAGTAGATACATGTATTACATCAGCCTCATACATATGAGTAATACATGTATTACATCAGCCTCATACATATGAGTAGATACATGTATTACATCAACCTCATACATATGAGTAGATACATGTATTACATCAACCTCATACATATGAGTAGATACATGTATTACATCAACCTCATACATATGAGTAGATACA
The DNA here is from genome assembly GCA_028752905.1 of Cladorhizidae sp. MBARI D1340-BT2. Classification (NCBI taxonomy): domain Eukaryota; kingdom Metazoa; phylum Porifera; class Demospongiae; order Poecilosclerida; family Cladorhizidae; species Cladorhizidae sp. MBARI D1340-BT2. Next base: position 36,395,333 of record JAQNBH010000008.1, read on the forward strand.
TGTATTACATCAACCTCATACATATGAGTAGATACATGTATTACATCAACTCATACATATGAGTAGATACATGTATTACATCAACCTCATGAATACATATGAGTAGATACATGTATTACATCAGCCTCATACATATGAGTAGATACATGTATTACATCAACCTCATACATATGAGTAGATACATGTATTACATCAACCTCATACATATGAGTAGATACATGTATTACATCAACCTCATACATATGAGTAGATACATGTATTACATCAACATCATACATATGAGTAGATACATGTATTACATCAACCTCATACATATGAGTAGATACATGTATTACATCAACCTAATACATATGAGTAGATACATGTATTACATCTACATGTATTACATCAGCCTCATACATATGAGTAGATACATGTATTACATCAGCCTCATACATATGAGTAGATACATGTATTACATCAACCTCATACATATGAGTAGATACATGTATTACATCAACCTAATACATATGAGTAGATACATGTATTACATCTACATGTATTACATCAGCCTCATACATATGAGTAGATACATGTATTACATCAGCCTCATACATATGTGTAGATACATGTATTACATCAGCCTCAAACATATGAGTAGATACATGTATTACATCAGCCTCATACATATGAGTAGATACATGTATTACATCAGCCTCATACATATATGTAGATACATGTATTACATCAACCTCATACATATGAGTAGATACATGTATTACATCAGCCTCATACATATGAGTAGATACATGTACTACATCAACCTCATACATATGAGTAGATACATGTATTACATCAGCCTCATACATATGAGTAGATACATGTATTACACATTAGCCTCATACATATGAGTAGATACATGTATTACATCAACCTCATACATATGAGTAGATACATGTATTACATCAGCCTCATACATATGAGTAGATACATGTATTACATCAGCCTCATACATATGAGTAGATACATGTATTACATCAACCTCATACATATGAGTAGATACATGTATTACATCAACCTCATACATATGAGTAGATACATGTATTACATCAGCCTCATACATATGAGTAGATGCATGTATTACATCAACCTCATACATGAGTAGATACATGTATTACATCAACCTCATACATATGAGTAGATACATGTATTACATCAGCCTCATACATATGAGTAGATACATGTATTACATCAGCCTCATACATATGTGTGTGCACGCATGTATGTGTGTGTCATCAATGGAAGACACAGGATTGCCCACAACACTGCTGGACATTTTGTGGGTTTTCTAGCAACTTTAATAAAAAAAAGTTTTTAGACCAATCAAACAAAAACAGGTCCTACCTGTGATTTTAGTTTAGGGCTTTTGGTTGGTCTTCCAGGAAAACCAATGCAGTCTATCTGGTTATGCATATAGGTAGCATCCCACCGCACCCATCACACGCACAGACACGCACAAACCAGCCCCACCTTATTTCTAGCCCAACCATAGCAAGGGCTAGGTCTATAACAAGGGCTATGCCTAGATACAAGGGCTAAGTCTAGAAACAAGTGCTAGGTTTAGAAACAAGGGCTAAGGATGGAAATAACTTGGATGGCTGCAGTGGTTAAGAGCTGTAGGCTTACAGAAAGTCAATATAATACGGAAAATAATGGCTAGGACTAGTGTTAAAGAGTAAGGACTAAGGTCAAGAGAAAAGGGTTAGAGATATATACAAGGCTGGGTGTGTGGCAAGAGATGATTTTGGGTGATGCCAGTGTATCTTCAAAATGAAGCAGGGGTAGTGTTGGGTAGGAACAATTGGAACGTTGTTCATGCGTGGACGACAGGGTTGTCTATGGCTCCCCTGCACTGGAAGTATTGCCACACCTCTGTGCAACCGAACAAGTCTTGGTCATTTGGCACTGAAGCATCTAGGACTAGGTCTAGTATAACTTCCTGTTAACGGCCACTCAAGTGTGTAGGGCTAGGGCTATTAACTTCCTGTAAGGTCATTCGTCTATCACCCTGGTGGCCTTTGATAATGCAAGCCAAATGATCTAGGCGGTGCCAGTTGAGGAGGTTTGTTGGGAATAAGAGTGGGCACTGGCATTAGATCACTAGGTGGGTCATTGCAGCATCATCACTTCTATAGTCAAACAGCGGGGGGGGAACAAAAATCAAATGCCCCCTAGGTTACATTCCTTGCCCGTCTCATCTGTGTTGGCCAGGTAATTGATTGCAATAGACTACAGGGTTTGTTGTTGTGGATAATTTGATTATGCTTCACAATTTCGCTGCCATCATCCACACTATATGCTCTCTAACAACTTACCTCAACAAAGTTAAAAAAATATGTGTGTATATATATACATGTACATATATGTGTATATATATGTGACCTGATATTATATACATGCACATATGTGTGTATATATTCATGTGTATGTGTGTATATATTCATGTATATATATGTGTGTGTATATTAATCTATATGTTTGTATATATATGCATATACCGTAGATCTGGTTATTTCCGTGGCATTTTTATTTTCACTATTATTAGTAGTTAAATTACAGAATTTCACGTTTTTTATTTTAACTGTTGCCCAAATCACCCAAATCAGAATTAATTTTCTTCGTATATCGAGAGAGATGGGCTTTAAATATAAAGCAGTCATGAACCCGGAAGAATTTGCTGAGGAGTGGTGCATTTGTGGATATCATGTTTACAAAGAAATGTGGACATGATGCTTTGGAGAGGACTTACCTTGTGTGCAGGAATTATCTAATTCTGCAGTTGCCATGGTAAAGGATAGTCAAATTGTTGGACACATTCCTAAAAATATTCCTAAAAAGGTTTCTATGATCTGTTCGATTTTTATATGGAGGCAAGTAACTGTAATATGTCAGGTTTTATGTCCAAGACAATTCTCTGAAGACCTGCCCCAAGGTGGACTGGAACTGCTTTGTTCTCTCAAGTTTAAAGGAACTTGCTAAGAAATTAAGGAACTGATCGAGCTGATGGTTGGTGCTGGAGTGGTTGGGTTGGTGCTGGAGTGGTTGGGTTGGTGCTGGAGTGGTTGGGTTGGTGCTGGAGTGGTTGGGCTGGTGCTGGAGTGGTTGGGCTGGTGATGGAGTGGTTGGGTTGGTGCTGGAGTGGTTGGGTTGGTGCTGGAGTGGTTGGGTTGGTACTGGAGTGGTTGGGCTGGTGCTGGAGTGGTCGGGTTGGTGCTGGAGTGGTTGGGTTGGTGCTGGAGTGGTTGGGTTGGTGCTGGAGTGGTTGGGTTAGTTCTGGAGTGGTTGGGCTGGTGCTGGAGTGGTTGGGCTGGTGCTGGAGTGGTTGGGTTGGTGCTGGAGTGGTTGGTGCTGGAGTGGTTGGGTTGGTGCTGGTTGGGTTGGTGCTGGAGTGGTTGGGTTGGTGCTGGAGTGGTTGGGTTGGTGCTGGAGTGGTTGGGTTGGTGCTGGAGTGGTTGGTGCTGGAGTGGTTGGTGCTGGAGTGGTTGGGTTGGTGCTGGAGTGATTGGTGCTGGAGTGGTTGGGCTGGTGCTGGAGTGGTTGTGTTGGTGCTGGAGTGGTTGGGTTGGTGCTGGAGTGGTTGGGTTGGTGCTGGAGTGGTTGGGTTGGTGCTGGAGTGGTTGGGTTGGTGCTGGAGTGGTTGGGTTGGTGCTGGTGTGGTTGGTTGGTGTTGGAAGTGGTTGGGCTGGTGCTGGAGTGGTTGGGTTGGTGCTGGAGTGGTTGGGCTGGTGCTGGAGTGGTTGGGTTGGTGCTGGAGTGGTTGGGTTGGTGCTGGTGTGGTTGGTGTTGGAGTGGTTGGGCTGGTGCTGGAGTGGTTGGGCTGGTGCTGGAGTGGTTGGGCTGGTGCTGGAGTGGTTGGGCTGGTGCTGGAGTGGTTGGTGCTGGAGTGGTTGGGCTGGTGCTGGAGTGGTTGGGCTGGTGCTGGAGTGGTTGGGCTGGTGCTGGAGTGGTTGGGTTGGTGCTGGAGTGGTTGGGTTGGTGCTGGAGTGGTTGGGTTGGTGCTGGAGTGGTTGGGTTGGTGCTGGAGTGGTTGGGCTGGTGCTGGAGTGGTTGGGTTGGTGCTGGAGTGGTTGGGTTGGTGCTGGAGTGGTTGGGTTGGTGCTGGAGTGGTTGGGCTGGTGCTGGAGCTGGTGCTGGAGTGGTTGGGTTGGTGCTGGAGTAGTTGGGCTGGTGCTGGAGTGGTTGGGTTGGTGCTGGAGTGGTTGGGTTGGTGCTGGAGTGGTTGGGCTGGTGCTGGAGTGGTTGGGTTGGTGCCTAACATTTACTGAATAAACAGTTGCTGTTATGTTGTAATACTCTAATATTGTTGGGGAAAGGGTAGCGATTTACTGACTCGAAATTCTCTGCCTCTAATATTTGTTAAATTTGACTGCATAGAAATATATGCTGATAGTGACGCTGCTTATCTACATCCACATGTGTGTAGCATGCATGACATGTGTGTAGCATGCATGACATGGCGTGTGTCTGTACAGTATGTGATCATGAGTCAGGTTCACCAGTGCCCTGACATGTACCTGCAATTCTTTTGAAGCTGCGAACCGGTAGCCCCAGATGATAGAAATCCATTTACCACTATGGATGGGTCTTTCTGTATATAGTGAAAGGCTTCACCAGCCATTCTGCTCCTACATGTTTCATTGTGGAAAGGCTGACAGCAATGGAAACAGACTCCAGCTCATCATATTCTTCCCCTGCAGCTGCCTTTGTACCTTGTCAGAATACCAGTCATGGAACTTTGTTTTCGAGAACTGCTTTATGGGCTTATTAACAGATAAATCCATCGGTTGCAAATGGTGTGTTGTATTTGGTGGCAACTTTAGCATATATGATATTATTTGTGTCCAAAAGGAAATGCACACCTACTGGAAGTTGAAGTTATCATAGATAACTAACCCAGCTTGGTCGTCCCAATTGCTCTATCTCTTCACAGCGTAATATGGAATACTATCTTGTTAAGGGTTGGGACCGATACCATGAATTAGTAGGCATTAAAAACTTGTGGTTACCACTTTATAGCTTCATAGATTCATCACACTTCATGGTGGACGTGGCTCAAAAGATGGTCTCTGTGTTCTTATTTTAGCGTTGGTAAACTACTGGTAAATTTTACATCATTTCAATATTTTTATGACAGTTAACCACTTAAGGACGGATTTTCCCCCCTATTTCAATGCCCCTGGACGGGATTATTTTGAGTTTTTTTAATTAATTTTTTAAAAAAATTTTAATGGCTTGAAACTGTGAAGATATGATCAAGGTTGACCAAAAAAGGATTTGAGTCATGAATTTGCACATTTTACCCCAATTTCACCCCAATTTAGAACCCAAAATGATGTTATTATTTAAAAAAAGACATTATTTGCTGAATAATATATAGTCTTGTAACTCGTTGGTATGATTGTTAGATGATTATAATTGTTAGATGACAAAGGAAGTTACATTATCTCCCAAAATTGCTTTCCTGTCATATTCACATCCAATTCTAGTAGTCTTTGTTGACGTGGTAGTCCTTGAAACACGGTTCAGCACAAAGCGGAATGTCACATGTGTCACACTTATACTTGGTGTCTTTCCTTTTGATATGTGAATAGCACACTACACAACATTTGCAGGGCTCCTTCTTCTTCTCAGTTGGTGGAATTGCCACTGGGAAGTGCCTACCTCCAAGACGAGAGGAGCTTGGTAGGCTATGGGGACGGTCCCTGCTAGGATAAGTTGGGATATCATTCATTCCCGATTGAATAAGTTCCTTTAGCAAGTGCTTCCTGAATTCCAAGAACCTCTCTAAACCTCCAACCTCCTTGTGTACAAGTAGAATGAATTCAGGACAACTATATCCAAGAGGTAGAAGAAAAGCTTCTTGTACCACTTCACATATTTTCGAACAAAGCGGTATGTTGCCGCAATCTGGTCTGAAGCATCCACTCCTCCCATTCCCCCATTATATGTCGGAACACACTGTGGCTTCAATCTGGGGTCGCCAGTTCTCTCCTTCTTTCCTGTGTCCTTCATGCCTGAAGTATGCATTGTGGAAAGCATCCTTACATAATTTTATGGCAATGTGACCCTCATCAGATGATCTGAAGATGACATCACCCTTCTTGAGTTTCATCGCCTTCCGCTGATTCCAAATTCCCTGGGCATATTCTTTCTGTTGTTCCGCACTGTTCTAACAACATTTATTTTCTTTGCATGAAGTTTTAGGTAGAGATCTGGGCTGGAGTACCAATTGTCAATAAATATGTTGTAACCCTTGTCTAGGGGGTCTGCATTCATATCGAGGACACTGGCTGATTCATTCTTCGTCAACTTGTCCTGACCAGTATAAACCTTCAAGTTCCAGGTGTAACCTGCAGCCCTCCTGTTACTCTGGCATACCTTGTAGAGTTTTATCCCAAATATAGCCCTCTTTTGAGGGTTATATTGTTTAAATTTGAGTCGACCCTTGAATTTGAGTAGCGACTCATCCGTTGAAATGTCCTGGGTCGGGATGTAATTTTTTTTGAATTTCTCCACAATCAAATCAAGGAAAGTCCTAATCTTTGTAAGCCTGTCATTTGCACCAGCTGTGTCATTGTCAGAAATGTGGTCATAATCTGCAAAAACCTGTCCCTTGGCATAGTGTTCTTGAAGAAGGGCGTCTCAAGCATACTGTCTCTACTCCAATACATTTTTATGGTAGGTTTTTTCACAAGTCCCATGAGAATGCACATGGCAAGAAATGTTTTTATTTCCCCTGGTGTTGTGTCAAACCATGCAATATCATGTCTCTTTTTGGCAGGGCGTGGGGTTGTAGCAATAAGTAGATAGGATACAAAGACCCATTTGCACCCAGATGACAAGAGATATAAAAGTAATGTTACTGGGAATAGCAATGTGTGCAACTGTAATCAAATATTGTGAGCATGCGCACGTGTAGGTAATTGTGTGTGGTAAGGGGTCGTTATGCCCGTAAGGTAAGGGGTCTCTGAGCCCATAGTTAGCTATCTCCCCCCAGGTCGAATCAGTCTTTATAGTTCGGCCGATGGTTGGTTACGCATTCCCGTGTTGAACGCCGCAGGGAGGGTGTGGAAAGTCTGTCTGGAGTGGGTGGAGGTTCAGCCGGTGTCACAGGGTCGACTGGTAACCCTGTGGCCGGTGCGGAACTGAACCGAAACTGTCTATGGTAAAACTGCCACCAGGTAGCTAGCTGGCTACCACTGTACAATTGAAGTTGGTTGTAGAAGCTTTAATAACAAAACACAACAGACAACTATATTCGCAATGAACTCCACAGAACAGGCTCTGGACAGCTCCTTTTATGAGGAGCAGCCAGGCTTAGAACACGTTGGGTTTGCAACCCTAATTAACACATCAACTGACACCAATAAACACAATACCGTACTGAGTATGTATGTGCATGTAATTACTGTTAGTTTAAGTTCTGTCTTGTCACCAGCTACCCGGTGACATCCCTTCCTTCTCCTTCGAGGGCTGACAGCTGGGGGAACTTGTCTGATGTCCAGGATTGTCGAGACATTCCATCAGCATTTGCAGTTTGTGATCCTGGTCGATGAACCACGTCAAACAGGTATGGCTGCAAAGCCAGTGACCATCTTGCTAGACGATCGTTCTCGTCTCTCATTTGAGTCAGGTATCGGAGGCTGCTATGATCCGTCACAATGGTGAAGAGAGCCCCACTGAGATATACTCTGAAATGCCTGACTGCCTCCACAACAGCCAGGCACTCCTGCTCGGTAACAGTATACCTGGTCTCGGCTGGCTTGAGCTTCCTGGAGTAATAGGCCACTGGCCTGTCCATCTCATCTTCTCCCAGTTGGCTGAGGACAGCACCAATTCCTACTCCTGATGCATCAGTGTAGAGCAGAAATGGCTTCTCCTCGTCTGGGCTGACCAAAACTGAATCTTCCATGAGACTTGTCCTGAGCTGCCAAAAGGCTGCCAGCCTTTCTGTCGTCCACTCTATCCTGTCAGTTGCCTGCTTCCGAGTTGTCTCCGTCAAAGGCACTGCATGGATCCAAATCCTGGAACGACCCGTCTATAATAGTTTGCTAAACCCAAGAAGGATCTCATGTCTTTCTTCTTGAGGGGCTTGGGGTAATTTGTAAGAGCATCAATTTTGGCCTGCAATGGACGTACTTCCCCGGCTCCTACTCTGTGACCCAAGTACTGACAAGTGGGTTCGGCCAAGTTACACTTTGTTGGCTTGAGTACCAGTCCCGTCTCTTCTAGTCTTGAAAGTACTGCTTCCAGGTGGACAATATGTTCCTCAAAGGTCTTGCTAAAGACGATAATGTCGTCAATATAAGCTGCTGCGAATCCAGCCATGTCGGCTAGCATGCTGTTCATTAAACGTTGAAAAACGGATGGAGCATTTTTCAGCCCAAATGGCATTCTGACATACTCCCACTTTCCATGCTGAGAAATAAAGGCCATCTTACATACTGAATCCTTGTGGACAATGACCTGATGATATCCTCTTTCAAGGTCCAGAGTAGAAATGTATGTTGCCTGTCCCAGCTTATGAATCAGTTCGTCTATTCTTGGGAGAGGGAATGGATCTGACTTTGTAACTGCATTGAGCCGTCTGTAGTCAATGCATAGACGTATTCCACCATCTTTCTTTCCCACTAGCAAGGCCGGTGATGCCCAGGGGCTTTTGGATGGCCTGATGACTCCAATCTCCAACAGTTTCCTGATTTCATCATTCATGATTTGGAGTTTTCTTGGGTCCAGTCTATATGGTGGCCGGCTGATGGGGTAGGCATCCCCTGTCTCCAATCTTATCTCTGCTTCTCTTGCACAGCCTTGACCAATCAACCGTCCATGTCTTGCTACCAGCTCCTCCAGTTGTTCTCTCTCTTTAGCTGAAATATTTTGGCTGATGGTCACTCTGCCTTCCCCTCCTTCCTCTGTTTTTTTTGTCAAGTCATCCACTGTTAGCTCTGTGATAGCCAAACATGCTGCAGTTGGGGAGTTGAACTCTTTGAGAAGGTTAATGTGTCTCTTTATTCTCCTCCTCGGGTGATCCGGCATAGACAGCTCGTATGTCAGCTCGTCAATCTTCTTGATGACTGAGTATGGACCGTCCCATTCTGCCAAAAGTTTTGGGCCTACCACAGGTGTTCTCAATAGCACCAGATCACCTGGCTGGAAGGACCTCTGTTGTGTTTTCTTGTCATATCTCTCCTTGTACAAAGCCTTCTTTCCTTCCTCCTGTTCACGAGATAGCCCTTTCAGTAGTTCCATTCGGTCCTGGATAGTTGTAATGTAGGTTATCACATCAGTTGGTGTTGCTTCTGTGGCTGTCCATCTCGTACTCAGGGTCTGTAATGGTCCCTTGATCTGTCTGCCATATAACAGTTCCGATGGTGTGAACCCTGTAGTCTCGTGAGGTGCTCGTCGGTATTCTCCTAGGATGTGTGGGAGGGCTAAGTCCCACTGCCCTTTCCACAACTTCAAAGTTTTCCTCAACATAGTCTTCAGGGTCGAGTTGAATCTTTCAACCATGCCGTCAGATTCTGGATGGTAGGGTGTTGTTTTGATTCCCTTTACTCCCATTAGTTTGTGTAGTTCCTGCATGAGGCGACACACAAAATTTGTCCCACAGTCCGTTAAGATCTCTTCTGGCACTCCTACTCGTGTAAACAGCACCATTAATTCATCAGCTATGGTCTGGCTGTCGGTTTTCAGCAGTGGGATGGCTTCTGGCCATCTGGTAGCAAAATCAACGATCACCAAGATGTGCTTGTGTCCCAGTTTTGTTCTGGGCAGGGGTCCTACCATGTCCATGCCGATTCTCGCAAATGGAACATCAATAACTGGGAGAGGTTTCAGAGGTGCTCTGTGCTTAGACTGATAGGCTGATTTCTGACACTCTGGGCAGGCAAGGCACAACTTCTTGACGTCTGTATGCACTCCTGGCCAGAAATAGTCGTCCAAGATCCTTTGAGTGGTCTTATCCCGTCCCAAGTGGCCTGGTCGGTGGGCCAGTGACAATACTAATGTCCTGTGCTGTTTGGGTACACATAACTGCAACTTTTCCTCTCTTAGTCTGTCTTCAGACTTCCTCCATAGAAGGTTGTCCTTCTCCACAAATTCTGAATCTCCTTTGTTTGCTTTACTCCAGCACTTCTTCAACGTTTCGTCCTGCTTCTGCTCCTTCTGGAACTGTGTTTTGTCGTGATCCAATGGATGGCTGTCTTTATTGGAGACAAAAATGGCTCTGGCCTTTCTCCTACTGGACCTACTGTCGGGCTGGTCTTCTTCTTCATACTGCTCATCAATGTCAGAGCCTAGGGTGACTGGATCATTACTGCTTGGGTCTTGCCAAAGCTGGTCGGTTACATCTTCCTCTTCCTCTAATTCGGACTGCTCTGATTCAGGCTCTGGGGTTTCTGGTTCTATCTCCTTAAAGCTGGCTGGCATGGAGGTGTGTTTGGTGTCCATCTTCTGGGATCTGGTCTGGACCACATTGACGAGTTCGTCATACAGCAGACGTCTTCCCATTCCCCATAAATCTGGAAAGTCTGTACCCAGTAGGGCATCGTACCCTAGGTTTTCTTGAACCGCTACTGTGAGGTCGTCTAGATGTTCACCAATTTCCACTCGGACTGTGGCAAGTGGTAAAGCTGAGATGGTACCATTGAAGGCCCTCACTTGAATGATTTCTCCTGTTTTGTCCTTCTCCTGAATTAGGCTGCTGTCGACCAGAGTCCGCTCAGCTCCAGTGTCCAGTAGCACTCTGTTGACTGACTTGCCATTCACTGTTCCAGAGACCAAGCTCTGTCGGTTCACCTCGGTGATGACCAAGTCATTTTCTTGCCGTGGTGTCAGGGGGTTGGCAAAGTTGATAGCCTCCAATTTTGGTTTGGAGCAATCTAGTCTTTTCCCATGGCATTCTGCAGCAAAATGTCCGTATTGATTGCACTCAAAACATCTGGGTCTGTTTGGCTTGTCGAATTTTGGTAGGCCTCTACCAGTCTGATCTGACTTCTTCCCAGTCGACTCCTGTGGGGTTGGGGGCTTCTGCTTCCCCTCTGAACTGCGCTGTTCGCCAGGATGAGGATATCTCTCGTCCTTCTTGTGGTGTCTACCCTGATTGGCAGATCTGTCTGATTCTGTGACCACATCGTAGGTCCAACCCCGGTTTACTACAAAATCATCGGCTAGATTTGCAGCTGCTTCCAAGGTCTTGGGCTTCCCATCTCTTACATGGGTAGCCATCTGTCGAGGCATCAATTTCAGGAGTGCCTCAGTAGATACTAGTTCCAACACTTCCTTCACTGTGGTACAGCCTCCGGCCCACTTGATTGCTAGATTGTTGTGCCTCCTAGCACAAGTGCTCCACGTCTCGTCAGTTTCTCGTCTGAGCTGGTCCATCTTCTGACGGTAGGTTTCCCTAGTAATTCGATAGTGGCCAAACAGAGCTCTCTTCAGGGTATCATAGTCCTGTCAGCTGTCAGAATCCAACTGGATATACACTTGGGTCGCTTCGGGTGGTAAAATTGGTATCAGATTTCTGGTCCACTGATGACGGGGCAGAGAGTAGCATTCCATATGAGCTTCGAATGCAGCAAAATACGTCTCTATATCTTCTCCCTTCTCTAACTTTCTGAAAGTGACTATCTTTTCTGGTGGACGAGTTGAGGATAGTGGTGATTCGGCTTCACTACGACCATCTGTCGACCTAGCAAGTATTCGTTCCCACATCTGCTCCTTTCTGATGTCGTCTTGTCGACGTTTCTCTTCTCTTTGGGCCTGTCGACGGCTTTCCTCAATCTGTTGCTGCATAGAGGCCTGCATGAATTGCATGAGCATTGCTATTGTGGGGGGCTGAGCTGGCATAGATGCAATTCTACTGACTGTTGGATTGGCAGTAGGTGCTGATCCTTCTGTCCATTCCCTGAACTGGTTCATCCCAAAGGGGTCTGCTCCCTGTGGGGGTTCAGTTTCTGCAAGTTCTGTGGGAGTTTCATCAATTCCTGTTGAAAGTAGTTCGGATGAGTGGGGTTCCAGGTCCCCTGGTTGTCGAGCATTTCCTCGTAAATTGTAGGTTGCCATCTCCACTTTTACACGGCGAGTCTCTCTGATGTTCACGAAGGAAATCAACGATTGTCAAAACTATGGTAACGAAAATTATGCTTGCTAAGCCTTTAGCTAGCAAACCAAAAAAAATGGCACTGATCACAACAATTACTTATCCCACCGCTGCCACCAGATGTCACAGGGTCGACTGGTAACCCTGTGGCCGGTGCGGAACTGAACCGAAACTGTCTATGGTAAAACTGCCACCAGGTAGCTAGCTGGCTACCACTGTACAATTGAAGTTGGTTGTAGAAGCTTTAATAACAAAACACAACAGACAACTATATTCGCAATGAACTCCACAGAACAGGCTCTGGACAGCTCCTTTTATGAGGAGCAGCCAGGCTTAGAACACGTTGGGTTTGCAACCCTAATTAACACATCAACTGACACCAATAAACACAATACCGTACTGAGTATGTATGTGCATGTAATTACTGTTAGTTTAAGTTCTGTCTTGTCACCAGCTACCCGGTGACATCCCTTCCTTCTCCTTCGAGGGCTGACAGCTGGGGGAACTTGTCTGATGTCCAGGATTGTCGAGACATTCCATCAGCATTTGCAGTTTGTGATCCTGGTCGATGAACCACGTCAAACAGGTATGGCTGCAAAGCCAGTGACCATCTTGCTAGATGACCGTTCTCGTCTCTCATTTGAGTCAGGTATCGGAGGCTGCTATGATCCATCACAGTGGTGAAGAGAGCCCCACTGAGATATACTCTGAAATGCCTGACTGCCTCCACAACAGCCAGGCACTCCTGCTCGGTAACAGTATACCTGGTCTCGGCTGGCTTGAGCTTCCTGGAGTAATAGGCCACTGGCCTGTCCATCTCATCTTCTCCCAGTTGGCTGAGGACAGCACCAATTCCTACTCCTGACGCATCAGTGTAGAGCAGAAATGGCTTCTCCTCGTCTGGGCTGACCAAAACTGAATCTTCCGTGAGACTTGTCCTGAGCTGCCAAAAGGCTGCCAGCCTTTCTGTCGTCCACTCTATCCTGTCAGGTGCCTGCTTCCGAGTTGTCTCCGTCAAAGGCACTGCCATGGATCCAAATCCTGGAACGAACCGTCTATAATAGTTTGCTAAACCCAAGAAGGATCTCATGTCTTTCTTCTTGAGGGGCTTGGGGTAATTTGTAAGAGCATCAATTTTGGCCTGCAATGGACGTACTTCCCTGGCTCCTACTCTGTGACCCAAGTACTGACAAGTGGGTTCGGCCAAGTTACACTTTGTTGGCTTGAGTACCAGTCCCGTCTCTTCTAGTCTTGAAAATACTGCTTCCAGGTGGACAATATGTTCCTCAAAGGTCTTGCTAAAGACGATAATGTCGTCAATATAAGCTGCTGCGAATCCAGCCATGTCGGCTAGCATGCTGTTCATTAAACGTTGAAAAATGGATGGAGCATTTTTCAGCCCAAATGGCATTCTGACATACTCCCACTTTCCATGCTGAGAAATAAAGGCCGTCTTACATACTGAATCCTTGTGGACAATGACCTGATGATATCCTCTTTCAAGGTCCAGAGTAGAAATGTGTGTTGCCTGTCCCAGCTTATCAATCAGTTCGTCTATTCTTGGGAGAGGGAATGGATCTGACTTTGTAACTGCATTGAACCGTCTGTAGTCAATGCATAGACGTATTCCACCATCTTTCTTTCCCACTAGCAAGGCCGGTGATGCCCAGGGGCTTTTGGATGGCCTGATGACTCCAATCTCCAACAGTTTCCTGATTTCATCATTCATGATTTGGAGTTTTCTTGGGTCCAGTCTATATGGTGGCCGGCTGATGGGGTAGGCATCCCCTGTCTCCAATCTTATCTCTGCTTCTCTTGCACAGCCTTGACCAATCAACCGTCCATGTCTTGCTACCAGCTCCTCCAGTTGTTCTCTCTCTTTAGCTGAAACATTTTGGCTGATGGTCACTCTGCCTTCCCCTCCTTCCTCTGTTTTTTTTGTCAAGTCATCCACTGTTAGCTCTGTGATAGCCAAACATGCTGCAGTTGGGGAGTTGAACTCTTTGAGAAGGTTAATGTGTCTCTTTATTCTCCTCCTCGGGTGATCCGGCATAGACAGCTCGTATGTCAGCTCGTCAATCTTCTTGATGACTGAGTATGGACTGTCCCATTCTGCCAAAAGTTTTGGGCCTACCACAGGTGTTCTCAATAGCACCAGATCACCTGGCTGGAAGGACCTCTGTTGTGCTTTCTTGTCATATCTCTCCTTGTACAAAGCCTTCTTCCCTTCCTCCTATTCACGAGATAGCCTTTTCAGTAGTTCCATTCGGTCCTGGATAGTTGTAATGTAGGTTATCACATCAGTTGGTGTTGCTTCTGTGGCTGTCCATCTCGTACTCAGGGTCTGTAATGGTCCCTTGATCTGTCTGCCATATAACAGTTCCGATGGTGTGAACCCTGTAGTCTCGTGAGGTGCTCGTCGGTATTCTCCTAGGATGTGTGGGAGGGCTAAGTCCCACTGCCCTTTCCACAACTTCAAAGTTTTCCTCAACATAGTCTTCAGGGTCAAGTTGAATCTTTCAACCATGCCGTCAGATTCTGGATGGTAGGGTGTTGTTTTGATTCCCTTTACTCCCATTAGTTTGTGTAGTTCCTGCATGAGGCGACACACAAAATTTGTCCCACAGTCCGTTAAGATCTCTTCTGGCACTCCTACTCGTGTAAACAGCACCATTAATTCATCAGCTATGGTCTGGCTGTCGGTTTTCAGCAGTGGGAAGGCTTCTGGCCATCTGGTAGCAAAATCAACGATCACCAAGATGTGCTTGTGTCCCAGTTTTGTTCTGGGCAGGGGTCCTACCATGTCCATGACGATTCTCGCAAATGGAACATCAATAACTGGGAGAGGTTTCAGAGGTGCTCTGTGCTTAGACTGATAGGCTGATTTCTGACACTCTGGGCAGGCAAGGCACAACTTCTTGACGTCTGTATGCACTCCTGGCCAGAAATAGTCGTCCAAGATCCTTTGAGTGGTCTTATCCCGTCCCAAGTGGCCTGGTCGGTGGGCCAGTGACAATACTAATGTCCTGTGTTGTTTGGGTACACATAACTGCAACTTTTCCTCTCTTAGTCTGTCTTCAGACTTCCTCCATAGAAGGTTGTCCTTCTCCACAAACTCTGAATCTCCTTTGTTTGCTTTACTCCAGCACTTCTTCAACATTTCGTCCTGCTTCTGCTCCTTCTGGAACTGTGTTTTGTCGTGATCCAATGGATGGCTGTCTTTATTGGAGACAAAAATGGCTCTGGCCTTTCTCCTACTGGACCTACTGTCGGGCTGGTCTTCTTCTTCAGACTGCTCATCAATGTCAGAGCCTAGGGTGACTGGATCATTACTGCTTGGGTCTTGCCAAAGCTGGTCGGTTACATCTTCCTCTTCCTCTAATTCGGACTGCTCTGATTCAGGCTCTGGGGTTTCTGGTTCTATCTCCTTAAAGCTGGCTGGCATGGAGGTGTGTTTGGTGTCCATCTTCTGGGATCTGGTCTGGACCACATTGACGAGTTCGTCATACAGCAGACGTCTTCCCATTCCCCATAAATCTGGAAAGTCTGTACCCAGTAGTGCATCGTACCCTAGGTTTTCTTGAACCGCTACTGTGAGGTTGTCTTGATGTTCACCAATTTCCACTCGGACTGTGGCAAGTGGTAAAGCTGAGATGGTACCATTGAAGGCCCTCACTTGAATGATTTCTCCTGTTTTGTCCTTCTCCTGAATTAGGCTGCTGTCGACCAGAGTCCGCTCAGCTCCAGTGTCCAGTAGCACTCTGTTGACTGACTTGCCATTCACTGTTCCAGAGACCAAGCTCTGTCGGTTCACCTCGGTGATGACCAAGTCATTTTCTTGCCGTGGTGTCAGGGGGTTGGCAAAGTTGATAGCCTCCAATTTTGGTTTGGAGCAATCTAGTCTTTTCCCATGGCATTCTGCAGCAAAATGTCCGTATTGATTGCACTCAAAACATCTGGGTCTGTTTTGCTTGTCGAATTTTGGTAGGCCTCTACCAGTCTGATCTGACTTCTTCCCAGTCGACTCCTGTGGGGTTGGGGGCTTCTGCTTCCCCTCTGAACTGCGCTGTTCGCCAGGATGAGGATATCTCTCGTCCTTCTTGTGGTGTCTACCCTGATTGGCAGATCTGTCTGATTCTGTGACCACATCGTAGGTCCAACCCCGGTTTACTACAAAATCATCGGCTAGATTTGCAGCTGCTTCCAATGTCTTGGGCTTCCCATCTCTTACATGGGTAGCCATCTGTCGAGGCATCAATTTCAGGAGTGCCTCAGTAGATACTAGTTCCAACACTTCCTTCACTGTGGTACAGCCTCCGGCCCACTTGATTGCTAGATTGTTGTGCCTCCTAGCACAAGTGCTCCACGTCTCGTCAGTTTCTCGTCTGAGCTGGTCCATCTTCTGACGGTCGGTTTCCCTAGTAATTCGATAGTGGCCAAACAGAGCTCTATTCAGGGTATCATAGTCCTGTCGGCTGTCAGAATCCAACTGGATATACACTTGGGTCGCTTCGGGTGGTAAAATTGGTATCAGATTTCTGGTCCACTGATGACGGGGCAGAGAGTAGCATTCCATATGAGCTTCGAATGCAGCAAAATACGTCTCTATATCTTCTCCCTTCTCTAACTTTCTGAAAGTGACTATCTTTTCTGGTGGACGAGTTGAGGATAGTGGTAATTCGGCTTCACTACGACCATCTGTCGACCTAGCAAGTATTCGTTCCCACATCTGCTCCTTTCTGATGTCGTCTTGTCGACGTTTCTCTTCTCTTTGGGCCTGTCGACGGCTTTCCTCAATCTGTTGCTGCATAGAGGCCTGCATGAATTGCATGAGCATTGCTATTGTGGGGGGCTGAGCTGGCATAGATGCAATTCCACTGACTGTTGGATTGGCAGTAGGTGCTGATCCTTCTGTCCATTCCCTAAACTGGTTCATCCCAAAGGGGTCTGCTCCCTGTGGGGGTTCAGTTTCTGCAAGTTCTGTGGGAGTTTCATCAATTCCTGTTGAAAGTAGTTCGGATGAGATGGGTTCCAGGTCCCCTGGTTGTCGAGCATTTCCTCGTAAATTGTAGGTTGCCATCTCCACTTTTACACGGCGAGTCTCTCTGATGTTCATGAAGGAAATCAACGATTGTCAAAACTATGGTAACGAAAATTATGCTTGCTAAGCCTTTAGCTAGCAAAAAAAAAAAATTGGCACTGATCACAACAATTACTTATCCCACCGCTGCCACCAGATGTCACAGGGTCGACTGGTAACCCTGTGGCCGGTGCGGAACTGAACCGAAACTGTCTATGGTAAAACTGCCACCAGGTAGCTAGCTGGCTACCACTGTACGATTGAAGTTGGTTGTAGAAGCACAACAGACAACTATATTCGCAATGAACTCCACAGAACAGGCTCTGGACAGCTCCTTTTATGAGGAGCAGCCAGGCTTAGAACACGTTGGGTTTGCAACCCTAATTAACACATCAACTGACACCAATAAACACAATACCGTACTGAGTATGTATGTGCATGTAATTACTGTTAGTTTAAGTTCTGTCTTGTCACCAGCTACCCGGTGACAGCCGGTTGAACAGGCTGCGTTTCCAGAGGGATCTGACGCGGTGTCGGAGGAGATTCCCCTGGAAGTGAGTCCCATGATGTGGGATCCGTGTGTGGTTCCATGGGAGGTGGATGTGGATCGGGAGGTGGGATGAGTGGCGTGGCAGACTGGGCGGTGGCTGCGTGTCAGCGGTTGTCTGAGAAGGGGTAGCGAACTTGCGTAGGGATTTGCGATTCCGTAGTGTCACTCGTCCTGAGCCAGACAACTTGATCCAGTACTGGTCAAATTGCTTTACTTCTGTGACTGTTCCCGTCTTGTCCCATCGGCGGGGAGCAGGTCCGGTCTGATTCTGGATGCGGACCTGGTCTCCTATCCGTAATGGTGGAAGTTCCCGGGTGTGCTGAGACCGTTTAGCGAGCTCGGTTGCTCCTCCGGCTGCCATGGTGGTCTCCCTGGCGTCGAGGAGTTTGTCCCAGTAGGTGTGGAGGTTCAACTTGCCGGGCAATACAGGGATAAGCTCCTTGATTGGCCTGGCAAACACTGTGATAGCCGGCGAAATCTTGGTGACTGGGTCTGGCGTATTCCTGTACGCCAGCATCGCCCGCTGGAACTCGTTGCAGTCTAGGTTTCCATTGGCAGGCGTGTTGCCCGCCAGTACTCTCTTCACGGTTTTCACTCCTATCTCTGCACGTGAATTGCTATGGGGATTGGCGACGGAACAGAGACGGTGGTGGATACCCCAGTTAGAGAAGAACGGCTTGGTCGTGGTAGCAGTGAACTCCGGGCCCCCGTCCGTCGTTATGTCGTCCGGGATGCCGAAGGTGACAAAAGTCATGCGTAGGTCGGTGATGAGTCCGGCGGCGCCGTTGATGGATCTTTCCACGATGGGCCAGCCGGAATATCGATCTACAATCACCACGTATGTGTGACCCTTGTGGTGGAAAAATCGGCACATAGACTCTGGAAGGGCCTCGTTGGGAGAGTCGGTGGTGTTGGCGGTAGAGATGCCTGGGAGGGTGACATAACGTTGCACGTGGTGCACGATGACCGATGGTTTGATATGTCTGCTGCTATGCCCGGCCAAAAGATGGATGCATCAGCTTTTGCCTGCATCATTGTTGTCCCTTGGTGGGCAGAGTGGAGGAATTGGAGGCAGTCGTCTCGTAACGCTGGTGGAATGACCACTCGGTCTCTGAAGATGACTACTCCATCCACCGTGTAGAGGTGGAGACGATGGATGTAAAACTGTCGGATGTGATTGGGCATCTTAGCCTGTTGTGGAGGGAAGCCCTCTTCTATCAGCTCGATCAGTTGTTGAAAGTGAATGTCTGCTGTCGTCGCTTCCTTGAGACACTGCCATGTGATGGGGGTTGACGTCTCAAGGGCCGAGCAGAAGGTGGACACAAGGTCGTCCTCGTCCCTGTCGCTGTTGGCGTCGGCTGGGTCAATCGACATTCCGGCCATCAGGGCGATGGGGGTTCGTGGTGGTGGTGCCGATCGCGTCTGGCAGGGCCATCCCATGGGGAGTGTTGGATCCAGACGGATGATGGGATAGGGCATCCGACGTGCTGTTTCGCACGCCGGGGATGTAGACCATTTTGAAGGAGAAAGGCAGTGTCTTCTCCTTCAAGTTGCGGATTCTTGCGTTTGGAATGTCCGCCAGAGCCCAGTCGCCGAAGATTTTGACCAAGGGCTTGTGATCAACAGCGATGTACAGGTCTGTGCAGCCGAGGACAAAGTGTCGGCATCGTTGGAGTGCCTCAGCGACCGTGAGTGCCTCCCCTTCGATTGCAGCGTAACGGCTCTCTGCTGCGTGGGTGAACCGGCTTCCTACGAGAGTGATCCGCCAGCCGTCCTTGCAGCAGAAGAGTTCACGTTGGGGGCAGGAGCAGTGGCGCTGAAACATCCAATAGCCGATGCCGGACTTTGACCAGTCGGTGGCTATGCATGTGGTTCGATCTTTGTCGAAGATCTCGACGCCTGTCTGAATCTGGTCAATGATTTGCCTCTTAGAGGCTTCGAACGCTTCCTGGTGATCATTCGTCCATGAATAAGTGGTTGTTGGCTTGAGATGGTCTCTGAACGGTGTCATGACGTCAGCTCGCGAGAAAGAGTAGGCCACTTGATTTACGAGCCCGAACCATGATCGTACATCTGTGGTAGACGTGGGTGTCGGGAACTCAGAAATTGCTCTCGTAAATTTGCGGGCTGGTTTCACCGTTGTGGGTCCGATCTCGAATCCTGCAAACTGGACTATGTCCTGCGCGAAGACGAATTTCTCTGGATTCAGGGTGATTCCGTTCGCTCCACACAGGCGCAGCCAGTCTGCAGCGTCGTGAAATGCCTGTTCAATGCTTGAGGACCACATCAGGGTGTCTTCCACACACTTCGTCTTGTTTGGCACATCCTCGATGATTGAGTCGAAACAGGCGGTGTACCCGTCACCTGAAGCTTTGAACACCTGGGGGGCGGTCAGGTAACGGTACCATCCCCAAGGCGTGATAAAAGTGGTGAAGTGTGTATCCTCTGGGTGCAATGGAACGGAGTGGTATCCGTTCCACGCGTCGAACACGCTCTTCTTCACCTCCTTGGGGACACCACGTGCCTGGTGGTACGGAGGCTTAGTGTGGTGCGTCTCCCTCGTTGCATGGTGTTTGAGGGGTTGGAAATCTACGACTCGCCGTGGTTCGCCGTTGGCTTTGCCGACAATCACCATTCGGTGACACCAGGTGTCAGGTGTGCCAACTGGGACCTTCTCCAGTACCCTGAGACGGACGTCACGGTCGAGGTGCTCTTTGACTTTGTTCTCCCAGTGCACGGGCACTGAGGCCGCCTTGTGTACAGTGACCGGTTTTGCCCCGGGGTCGATATTGAGCCGCAGGGGTGGTCCCACCAGCATGGGAAGGGGTTGGTGTGTACAGACGTTGAACGTGGAGGCTTTGAATGTCGATCTTAAGTGCTGCTCCAGTGCACTCCTGTTCTCCTCCGTAGCTGGGACGGGGAGAGGGATTGGGCCAGTTGGTGGCAGTGAGCGTGTCGGGCATCCACACGTACGCTTCTCTGCCGAGGGGAAGGTGTTGGTTTGGCATTGTTCCCGCGACGGTCCTTTAACCTCGCCGTTTCCCGAAGGAGTCGAGGGAGTGGCTGAAGCGAGACTGCCCAGGTAGTAGGATGCTCGATGCTGCTGCTGCTGTAGTCGTGGATGGAAACTGAGGAGGTATCAATCCGAGATCCGAGCATATTTCTCTACTCAAGAACAATCTGGTGACACTGGGTGTCACGTACACCATCTGCTTGGACTTGGCCTTGGTGTCCGGTAGTGAAATTTCCACTATGATGGCGCCTAGGAGGTGTATTCCGCTCTTATTCGCCGCCTGCATCCGTTGGGAGACGGGAATAAGATTTGTCCGGGATAACCCGAGTCATCGGAGGATGTGTGTACCTACCAGGCAACACTGACACCCCATGTCGGGCATGCCGTCGATGTTTCATTGTGCGGTGCGTGGGCGTCGAGCGATCTTCAGTTGGTCGTAATCGTCTGGGATCAGTTTGACAAACAGATGCCTGGTTGGCTGGGGGAGAGACTGCCTCTTCACCCATTTGTCTTTGGAGAACACGTGGCGATCCAGTGTGCGACATCTTCCCGTTCCGTGATATCGCAACATGTGCCAAAGATGGCATTCTCGGTCGAGGGTTGCTTTGACCGGCACACTCTGTCGGCATGGTTCTGTTTTCCACATTTCCCACAGGTGTGGCCGAAAGCATGGCATTCGGCGCTGCGTAAAGAGATCGGGGGGGATTTTCCATGCCCCGTCTTCCCGCAGAAGTAACACTTCTCGTCGTCCGTGTCGGTGTTGGGTTGTGTATGCCCGGCTCGAGATGTCTTCTTGTAGCCGCTCTGACAAACCACCCCCATGGAGGTGCCCGGGTCTAGGAGTGACACCGATGTTTTTGCCGCCTCCTTGGACTCGACGTAGAGCATGGCTCTCTCCATGGAGAGCGGCTGGTCGGGTTCCCCGAGTAATCCTTGCTTTATCTCTGGATCTGCTAGGCCGGTTATCAATGCGTCCGCCACATTCTCCTCAGTGTAGTCGACTACCAGTAGGCATGTGCACGCTTTGGTATACTGGCAGGTGGCTGCCTGGCCCCGGAGTCGTGCCCCGAAGGCCCTTACACCTTCCTCACGATCTTGAGACATGTTATGCAGTCTGTCTCGTGCCACTGTAGGGTTCTCAACCCTCACAGTTAGTGTCTTGATTGCCTTCATAATGTCGATCAGGGGCTTTCTTGACAGGGCCACACCCCCATTGTTGCGCTGGATTCCTTTGCGGAGGTCCGAGTCACAACACTCGAGGAGTTGTATCGCCTGATCTTCACCCTTGACATTGGTGGCCTTCACATAATCCTCCCATCTCGATAGGAAGTATAGCCAGTCTTGGCTGGTTCCGGCTGTAGAGACCGTTGGCCTCTTGACAGCCTCGACCTTGGACCTCTCTGTCCCTTTGTGATTCAGCAAATGTCCCTGGAGATGTGCAGCAGCCAACACAGGGGTGGCCATCAGTCCCTCTGGGAATAGGAACGGGCATCCAGCGACCGGGCAGCGCCTTTCTTCAGCCATGCCACTCGTGGTGGACGTCAAATAGAATAGCGCCGGGTTGCCTGGCTTCTTTCAGCGAGCAGACACTAGTTGACGATCAATAGAGGTTTAGGCTACGACAGTTGCACACATAGATAGGATACAAAGACCCATTTGCAACCAGATGACAAGAGATATAAAAGTAATGTTACTGGGAATAGCAATGTGTGCAACTGTAATCAAATATTGTGAGCATGCGCACATGTAGGTAATTGCGTGTGGTATGGGGTCGTTATTCCCGTAAGGTAAGATCGTAAGAGGTCTCGGAGCCCATAGTTAGTTAGTTAGCATATCTGTTTGTTTCATTAGATATAGTGTCTATCATTGATTCAGGAAAGAAATAGAGAAAAATGTCCAACCTTGAAGTGTTCTCATCAATCATAATTTGGGCTCCCAGTGAAGGGATGAACAACTGGTACATTTTTCTTTTGATGCCAAATTATAGGATCCAGTGGAGCAGCAGGAGGGGGCCTTGGCCTACTTAGAACCACAGAGCGACCACGTCCTCTGCCCCTACCACATCCACGTCCTCTGCCTCTACCACGTCCTCGGGGCCTACCAGTACCCTGGCCCCTACCCCTACCCTGAGGTGGTGGGCTAGGACTGGAGCTCTGCCTACTGCTATGACTACCATCATCACTCAAGTCTCCTGGGCCTAAGTCAACATCATCTGGTTCACTACCACCACTATCCTGATCAAAACTGGCAGATCTACTAGAGTTCTTACTGCTTTCTCCATCAAATTCAGACTCAGAGTCAGTCAGAACGGCCCCACGGCCATGAGGCCATCTAAAAATTACATCCCCTTCATCCTCAGATATCATATTACTAGACTCACCAAGTTCCTCTGATCCACTGCTTGCAAATACACCGTCGATGACTTGTGAAAGCGTAAGGCACGATCTTTTCGTCGAAGCCATGACGATCCGATCGTCTTGTGCTGCCGTCTGGGCAGTGCAGAAGTAACCACCACTCATTAGACATGCGCAGCTAGGTTTTACTAGCCCTGTGCTTTCGATCTATATATAGGTCGACCTGATTACGAGTATTTCGTCATCTGCCATGGTAGAAATAGATATCTGACGAGTATTTCGTCAATCGCTGCAGTAGAAATAAATATCCAGACGATGATTTCGTCATCCGTCCGCAAGTGGTTAAAATTAGGTTTTTAAATTACGTGATCACTACCTAACTGCGAATATAAAATGACTGAAATTAACCAGATCTATGTGTGTATATTCATGTACAAATGTGTGTATATATCCATGTACTACATATGTGTGTATATCCACATGTACATATATGTGTATATACATGTACACATGTGTGTATATATATAATGCACATACAGACGTGAGTATGTATTCATGTACATGTGTGTATATACACATGTAACATGTACATATGTGTATATACTCATCTACATATATGCATGTGTGCACCTATTTTATGTACATATGTGTGTATAGATAATTACATGTCTGTATGTATATATACATGTATATACACCTGCCCATTCATTTCATGTTATCTACAATAGCACACAACTGACGCAACCAGGTGGTATTGCTAACAAATTACGCTAGCTATGTTGAGGCTTCACGGTTTGCTAGTGAGGCATGCCTCTAGTCCTACTCCTAATGGAAAAACATTGTAGTTGCTGAAATGGCAGGATTTACAGAGGGCAGCAGCATTGTGGACAAATAGACACTTATGCCGGTCTGTGTGTGTGTTTAGAGACTGCTGGGGATGCCACGCAGGCTTGAAAAAACTTCCACAATGGAGTGTGGGCCTCTCTGCTAGCAGATCATAAAACATGCCATTAACTCTTTAATGGCCGTAAGCGTATATATACGTCCACGCACTTTGAATATTCATAACAAATCGATTGTTGAGTTATAATATAACAAACTACGCACATATTAAGAAAGCTAAATCCTTCCTCTACGCATGTGCATAGAATTGGATAGTTTGAATTCCGGAAACTAAGCTAGCCAAGCCTACTAATTCAGACCGTTTACTCAGAGTGCGATCCGTATGCGATGCCGGCTTGACTAAGTTTAGATGATGTTCTTTCCCGAGTTGTAGACGACAATTTCGGCCTGTCTGAGGAAGAAACTAGCGATGAAGAAGGAGAAGGCATCTGTTCATACCTTGGTCACAGCATTGAGCAACAAAAGATAGAGTACTGTCAATGGGAAAAGTGGTGGCGCCTGACCAACATTCTGGAGAGGCCAATGTTCCGATTCTCTCTTAGTTTATGGCTGATGAGGAGGATACCAGCGAGGAAGAAAGCTCTGACAGTAAGTGTACTTCTAGACTAGGGAACAGGTTAGGGCTAAAAAAAATTTAGTAGAGTATAGACTATCCCAAGTTGGCAGTCAGTGTATAACAGCTACATGCTGTACTCTCATGTCCAGAGTACAGGATCAAGGAAAAGGGATTACCTTGCTTTCAGGTTGGAGTTAGCCAGAAAGTTAGTTGGAACTTTTTGCTGCAAGGCAGCGTGCTGGTCGTCCACGCTCTGCTGAGTATGATCGGCTGGACAGACTGAACACTTCTCTGGGACACTGGCCACAGCATGCAGACAACTCCAGGAGGTGTGTGGTGTGCTCAGAAATTGATAGGAAGCGTGGAATTACCAATCGGCATGAGACAAAAATGCATTGAGGGCATTACAAAGTATTTCTCTGTGTTACAGAGGAAAGAAATTGTTTTTATTCTTAGCATACACTGGTGGATTACAATTCCTAGGTCTTTGAAACTGAACTATCTCTTAGAATGTGTTGGTTGTTTGTCTGTCTTGTAGTATAAAAATATATCATCTTGCTGTAACATCATAAATGTTCATGAATATGATTTATTTAATTCAAATATGCATATGGCTGTCTCTGGCATGGTTCCCCAAACTGTAGCTAGGCTAAGCCCGGGTAGAACAACATAATAATAATCATGGTTCATAGTCGTAATGGTATGAAATTTCTATCATTATTACAATGGTCAGTTTGGTTAGTTACAATAACATCGTGGTTAGTTTCTATGACAACTAATCATTACCCCGATGTGCGTCTAACCCAGTACAAGATCTCCACCAAGAAGGTGTGGCTGGCTCTCAAGAAGCTGTGGCTGGCTATCAAGAAGCTGTGGCTGATCTCCACCAAGCACCAAGAAGCTGTGGCTGGCTCTCAAGAAGCTCTGGCTGGCTCTCAAGAAGCTGTGGCTGATCTCCACCAAGAAGCTGTGGCTGGCTCTCCACCAAGAAGCTGTGGCTGATCTCCACCAAGAAGCCGTGGCTGGCTCTCGGCTGATCTCCACCAAGAAGCCGTGGCTGGCTCTCAAGAAGGTGTGGCTGGCTCTCAAGAAGCTGTGGCTGGCTCTCAAGAAGCTGTGGCTGGCTCTCAAGAAGCTGTGGCTGGCTCTCAAGAAGTTGTGGCTGGCTCTCAAAAAGCTGTGGCTGGCTCCCAAGAAGCTGTGGCTGGCTCTCAAGAAGCTGTGGCTGGCTCTCAAGAAGCTGTGGCTGGCTCACCAAGAAGATGTGGCTGATCTCCACCAAGAAGCTGTGGCTGGCTCTCAAGAAGCTGTGGCTGGCTCTCAAGAAGCTGTGGCTGGCTCTCACCAAGAAGCTATGGCTGACTCTCTCCACTAAGAAGCTGTGACTGGCTCTCAAGAAGCTGTGGCTGATCTCCACCAAGAAGATGTGGCTGGCTCTCCACCAGCTGTGGTTGGCTCTCCAAAGAAACTGTAGCTGGTCTCCACCAAGAAGCCGACTCTCGTTACAGAACAACAGCACTTGCTATACGACATGTGCTGACTTGTGAAGAGAACAACAAGAAGAAAGAAGTTAGAGAAGTTGTTTAGAAGGAGGGAGACACTCACTCATGCAGGGATGGTAGAAGCTCAGACACTGCAGAATTCCGACTTAGACGTGATGTTGCAAGATTGGTGTACCTCCCTGCATCACAATTGCTGGACTAGTTAACATTGCCACAGCTGACCCACCTCTCAGAATCAATAACAGATCCCCACCTCATTGCGCCCCCCCCATTTAAAAACCATTAGTGCTTACTCAGACGGTCATATAATTAACGGTCATATAATTAAATTTAAAAAAATTAACCATCTGTGCTATACACGAGATTTTTTTAAAACCTATGCACGCCCAGTCGACTGCTCTATCATTGTAAAGTCGTTATCGCAAAGCTTTACTTCCAGTTTGATGGGGCGAGCAAGCAGTTTAAAATGGCTGACAATCGCGACTGCTATCATGAACAATCCCCAGGCATCCACTGATGTTTCTGGAATCTCTTCACCGAGAAAAGCTGCACAGACACAGAGTGTTTTCCTGGAACCACTCTGAATCTCCTTGCTCTCAGGAAAGGAGGCGCTCCTATGGATTGCTTTACTGTGTGTTTTGTTGCAGACACTGCGTCATGAAGTGCTGTGTAGCTTTTGTTGACTTGAGCATAATTGAGTTGATACTTACACCAGAATAAAGCCTATTGTGCATTTGCATTCTATTGGTCAACTCAAACAGCGGATGTTTCGGTAGGTCTACTACAGCCTCCTTTGTACTTGAAACATTAGCCCAGGAGCAGGAACTGCACGCCCACCAGAGGAGAGGAACTGAGGGCGGGCCATTCGTTGTGCTTATTGTGCAGCACGTGTTGACTCGGTGACATCATAGATGACATCACCAGCTGGTCCTTACCTAGTGACATCATAGATGACATCACCATCTGATCCTTACCCAGTGATCATAGATGACATCACCAGCTGGTCCTTACTGACTGGCAGTCAAGAAGCAGATTAGTTATGCATGTTTACCGGGACATTTGGAGTCTTCTGGTACTACACCTTTTATGAATGGGCCTATCGTATTGTTTTGTGTTGGGAGAAATAATAGCACACCTCCAGCAGCATACAAGGCTTCTCATCTCCAGCAGTACTCTTGGTTGGTGCGACACCACTTCCTGGCCACTAAGATCTGGGAGGACACTGCTTAACCACAGAGACAACAACAAACAACAATAACAGTAACTCCTCCCCTTTCCCCCCAAACAATAGAGAGATCCACGACCTCGATGAGAATGAAGAAGACTAGTACCCTAAGACACAAGCCTGCTCCCTGCCCATCAACAGTGTTGTTGGTACTTTTCCAGCACCACCTGAAACTTTCAATTCCTCTATTTATCTTGCCAGTGCCAAGTTTACATCCATAGCTCTTTTGCAATACACTCTTGGTCTGCAATATATTAGCAGGTAAAGGGTCAAATTTGTTTTCAAATGGATACATTTTTTGTTATTGCCAGGCAGCCATGCCCACAAGAAGTTACTCCGGGTAATTCCGAACTATCTACTATGTTTAATACAATAAATGTGCACAAGATGCATCATAAGTTATTGCTTGCCTGGTTCTGTGCCGTTAGCTATCGTCACAAGAGTAAGTTTCTGAGGAAACCAACCAATCACTTATTGGTACGAAAATGTACGCCTGCTTGCTGACTCAGCCTCAGATAGACTCGATATTGCATATCCTCAAGTGTGTTTATGGTATGGCTGATACTTTACCGATTTCTGGTGTTTTACTGAATCGAAAAGCAGATTGGTCGCTGCTGCAATGCGTTGACAACTTCGGGTCTTCTGGTAGTAAAAATTATGATGGGTGGGGGAGGGGATAGATAATGGACACGAGATCTTGAAAATGAATTTCACTGTTTTTGATAGTGTTTTCTCTGCCAGTTTTCTATATACTTTGGCGAAGGATTCAAGGCACACTCACTGGAGATAAAATTAGCTGCATTACTAAGAAGCAGTCAACATGAGTTTTTAGAGAGACGTGCTTTTTATTGTGTGTGTGTGTGTGTTTTGGTTTCCACCATTTAAAAATAGCTGATATTGGGAATGCTCACGCACTTTCTGGTTGGTTCTTAAAAATGAATTTCAAGGATGCCTTCTGTGGTTTCTTTAGTTGTTCATTTGCTACCATAGTAGTACAAGATTCAAGGTATGCTGGGAGTCTTTTGGGAGCTACATGTAATGACAGCTGAAAGCACTATTTAGGCAGTCAAGATGTTCTGGTGGGATTTTTTGGTTGCTGTCGTACCATTCAAATGTAGAAGCACTAGCATGCTCTCTGATCAAATAGTATCGGTGGTTAAACAAGTCTGGCTTGACAAAACAAAGGGAAAACCAAAACAAAGGGAAAATAAATAAGGTGGTACCCACGGCCACCAGGGTCAACCTTTACCAATTTAGAATCACATCACCATTATTGGGTTTAAAAATGATTGGTGTACATAATTTTAAATGGTAAAGGGTGGTCTAAATGGTTGGCACTTTTTGTTTCTTAGTCAACCAAAACGTCGACCGAAGCATTCGGTTGAAACAATAATTAATTTTTTAGAAGCCAGAAACTTTAGAAGCCATGTTTTTGATAAAAATAAGCTGAGAATAATCGTATGGGTGCATTTTTTGTTCTGTATACTAGTATTATTTAGCAGCCATTTTTCTCTACTCTACTGACTGTGCAGCCAGTTCTCTCTCCTCTACTGACTATGCAGTCAGTCTTTCCTCTACTGACTATGCAGCCAGTTCTCTATCCTACTCTATACTGACTGTGCAGCCAGTTCTCTCTCCTCGACTGACTGTGCACCCAGTTCTCTCTCCTCTACTGTCAGTTCTTTCCTCTACTAGCTGTTCTCTCTTGTATGTGTAATCATCTATAGCTTGTTGTCACTAATTTAATGTGATGATCACTTCCTTTTACAGGCGACTTAAACATAAGCCTATTTTATTTTAAACAGGTGACCATTATTGCTGTTCAATGCATGGAGATACAGCACTACCAAAGCTCATGTCTACCTCCCCAGTTGGGATGGGGGGAGAGGGGGGGGGGAGATCACTGTCCTATATTTACTGGGATATATGTGAGTTACACTGGTATACATCACGGGCCAAAATCTGCTCGGCAATGTGGTAACCTGTGTTTGTCTTCCTGTGTTAAGCCAGATCCCACACCATACTATCTATTTATATCTTTGTTACATCAAATCATTGTTACATCATATCAAGCAGACTAAGGCTTGACTTGGAGAGGTATGGTGCAGCCAAGCACCTGGGAAGTTCTCTGCACTTCTCGATTTCCATTATTTTCAGCGAAACAAATAGGCATTAGGTTGAAACTAGTGTGGCTTGCTGCTGGTTGTTGCCATAGACACACACAACTTAATAGTGTGGCTTGCTGCTGGTTGTTGCCATAGACACACACAACTTAATAGTGTGGCTTGCTGCTGGTTGTTGCCATAGACACACACAACTTAGTGTGGCTTGCTGCTGGTTGTTGCCATAGACACACACAACTTAGTGTGGCTTGTTGCTGGTTGTTGCCATAGACACACACAACTTAAAAGTGTGGCTTGCTGCTGGTTGTTGCCATAGACACACACAACTTAATAGTGTGGCTTGCTGCTGGTTGTTGCCATAGACACACACAACTTAATAGTGCAGCTTGCAGAATTCTACATGCTTGATGAGGCCGCACCCACTGTCTATACCATTTGTTGTATAAGCCACACACACTTATAGCTGTAGGAGTTTCAATTGTAGCTGCTGCTCTGATTTATGTGAGTTAGCATATTATAACTGAAATTGTTAATCATGTGCTGAAATTGTTAATCATGTGCTGATTGATATTTCTTACACTTGTCTCTTCCTCTCTCTCATGCGTGCGTGACATGCACAACCCTCTCCGGTCTTCAGCAACCCGATCTACGAAATGTCCAACACTCTCCCCAAATTGAAGACTCGGAAACAGTTGGAGGCTCAACTGCAGTGTCGCCAGCAAGTGCTGGCAGCGGCTTCTACCGATAACATTATGCTCCCTTCCAATGGGAAGCGACCGTTGGGCAAGACGAAGTCCAATGAGATGTCCCCCGACCAATTTGTCACTGATTGTCTGTCTTCTGGGCACAACGTCCCACTTTCCAAGCAGCAAGCTACCTGTTATTCCGTCACTTTTGGAGTTAGACAGACACCAATATCACTAAAGTTTAAGGCACCCGACCAGGTCGCCAACAGCCCTCCCCACGTTCCAAGCCCTCTGGTGGTAAAAGCCACAGATATCGACACAGGACTATCTGTCCTTGTGTTGAATAGTGGTAGCAACAAGGCGGGTAAAAAACTCACCTTTAACAAGATGCCTCTCAATTCTCCAGTACTTTCAGAAAAACTCATCCAGACTTCCACCAACAAAAGACCCTACACTGTTCTCCATCTTCACACAAGGAGTCTGGACCATGAAAGCTCTACTTTCTCGCGAACCAAACCTCGCAATATGAACAGTTCCCCCTCCTTTGATGGGGCTGGAACGCTGCAACAGAGAGACGACAACGTGGTGGTACACCCCTCAGCGTCATCGACCAATGACAAGGCAGCAATCGTGTCAGCACAACCTCATTCCCAAACAGGAGCGGGAACAGGAACAGGGTGTCGGAGCTCTACGGATAATTCTGACTCGGTTCACGAGAGCATGCTAGACTCGGCTGACAATGTGATTCCTGAACCATCCACTACTTTTGTAAAACAGTAATAAATATCCCTTTTCCTTCCCTTCTAGTTCTAATATAATTAGTGTTTGTATGTCTTTGTGTGCGTTGACTTTCAGACCAGTTCCTTGTGTTATCCTTTGTCTGCACAGGATATATATATATACATATAAATAGTATTATATGCGTGATGAATATATTCGTAATTCATACCAATAGCTGTATATCATTGGATATAATAATTATACGGAGTTCTTCTGCCATTAATTTAATGAAGTCATGTAGTGCTTGTAGAAGTGAAAACCACCTAGGGTGGTGTAGGGCGGGCCAAGTGAAGCTGATAGTTCAAAGTGGAGTCAGTGACTGGTAATTGATTCTCTCTGCAGTGCTGGCGTTCTGTAAGATTCGGGAATTTGAACTCTCAGGGTGTTGCAGGTCTTGCAGAGGAGGTGACCGTTCAGAGGGTAATACTTCTCACCTCCGCCTGTCCTGCTGGCCAGCTGCTGGTGGCAATCCTGTAAAGGGTCATCACAAGCATTGGCACACAAGCAAGTACATAACTGCTCAAAAACATTAACTAATAGTCCTCTCAACAACCCTCAGTTGACAAGGAAACTACAATGACTTCAATAATCAACTACATGTAGTCTCTCGATGTTTTGACAAGGTGCTCTAGCCCTCGTCGAAATGTCGACCGACTAAATTTCAATGTCATAGCCCACACATACACAATAATTGTGTGTGGGTGTAAACAGTTATGTTCAGAGATATAAAATGGCGTGCTTGAGAACACCTTCAGTGGCATTTTAGCCCTAGCCTTTCATGCACGTGGTGTCATAGCCTAGCCTCTCTGTAGCCCTAGCCTCTCATGCACGTGGTGTCATAGCCCTAGCCTCTCTGTGGCCCTAGCCTCTCATGCACTTGGTATCATAGCCCTAGCCTCTCTCATACGTTGCGTCATAGCCCGAGCCTCTCTCATGCACGGTGTGTCCTACCCTAGCCTCTCTATGCACGGGGTGTCCTGTCCACCCACGGGGTGTCCTGCCCTTGCCTCTCTATGTACAGAGTGTCCTGTCCACCCACGGGGTGTCCTGCCCTAGCCTCTCACAAGCATGTGGTGTGTGAAGGTGGCTAGAGACTCGGGTAATACAGTAGACCCTCACTAATCTGAATAGCCTGGGGATCTGAGTAGTTCGGATTAGTGAAATTTTCGGATTAGTAAAATTTATGAATATCATTATATTGAACTCTAAATTTGTTAATTTTTTGCAGGTGTGGGTTGAATACTGGGTGGTGGGAGTACAAGTTATTTTTAATCATTATGTTCCCTTCCCATCCTCATTCTTTTAGCAGATCTCCAGAATCCCATCTCAGTCATCTTCCTTTTGCATCCTCACAACTCGCTGCCCTTCTTCTTTATGTCTGAGATAGTGGAGACTCCAACTCCATACTGTTCAGATAGTAACTTGTAGCTTTTCTTCCCGAGCTGGTCCAGGATCTCGACCTTCTCCTCGATGATAAGGCTCTTGTGTGCTCTTTTCTTCTCCATATCACTGCAGCTGCATACTATGAACGCTGCCTGTTACACCAGAGCCATGGGCACATACTATGAATGCTGCCTGTTACACCAGAGCCATGGGCACATACTATGAATGCTGCCTGGTACACCAGAGCCATGGGCACACACTATGAATGCTGCCTGTTACACCAGAGCCATGGACACATACTATGAATGCTGCCTGGTACACCAGAGCCATGGACACATACTATAAATCCTGCCTGTTACACCAGAGCCATGGGCACATACTATGAATCCTGCCTGTTACACCAGTGCCATGGACACATACTATGAATGCACCAGAGCCATGGACACATACTATGAATGCTGCCTGTTACACCAGAGCCATGGACACATACTATGAATGCTGCCTGTTACACCAGAGCCATGGACACATACTATGAATGCTGCCTGCTACACCAGAGCCATGGACACATACTATGAATGCTGCCTGTTACACCAGAGCCATGGGCACATATTATAAATGCTGCCTGTAACACCAGAGCCATGGGCACATACTATGAATGCTGCCTGTTACACCAGAGCCATGGACACATACTATGAATGCTGCCTGTTACACCAGAGCCATGGGCACACACTATGAATGCTGCCTGTTCCAGAGCCATGGGCACATACTATGAATGCTGCCTGCTACACCAGAGCCATGGACACATACTATGAATGCTGCCTGTTACACCAGAGCCATGGACACATACTATGAATGCTGCCTGTTACACCAGAGCCATGGACACATACTATGAATGTTGTTATTTCTCATTTCTTTTTCTTTTTTTGCTGAGTCAGTGTGCTCCTTCCTCACAAGATGCGACACCTGGCTACATACATGATCAGCCGAGGAGCTGGAAATATGGAGAGCTTGTAACCAAGCACCAGACTACTTGGTGGACACTGCCAATAGACAGGCTCTCTCCATGTCATCCGGGGTGCTCTCCAAGAGGGATTTTGCTGAAGTTGCCACTACAAAATTGTCCCATATCATGCTGCGGGGTTCCAGTGGGAGGGGACTATCTTGGCTCTGAGACCACACTGCGCTGCGGAATCCAAGACCACCATTAGGAATCTTTTTTTAAAGCTGCAATATAATTAATTTACTTTAAATTCTCTTTAAATCCGCTATTTATTTTTTATTTTTGTAATCGTACGAGTTTTGTTTAAAAAAAACTGAAGCTCGAGTAGTACTTGAATTTTAAAATTCTTTCACATCTGGTACTTATGCTTGTGAATGTTGCTTATCCACAGTTTCCATGGCAATAGCTATGCAAGTGATGCTTCCATTCAAGGACTATATACATGAAACCCTGCACGTAAAATTCCATTTCATAAATACTTCATTTCCTTTAGACAATTTTGGCAAATCACTTTAAATTCATGGCACATTGGAAGTGTCTAGAAATGAGGTTGAATGTGTGTCCGGATGATAATGTCCAAATAGCTGAGATAAGTCGATCCACAATAGAGAGTACTATATACACTGCACTTGAAGAGTTACAGAACACAAAGCATATTAGCCCATGGAAAGGATAGAGACAAGGATGCACCATTATATTTTACAACCCCCATCTCGAGATGGATACATCAGTCACTGTATTAGTCAACGTTCTATTCACAATATATAACAATGAACAAACTCTTAACTCAATACAAACACCGAAGTCATTTTCTGTTATGGAGGAGACAAAGGTGTGGCTTTTGCTGTCAATATGAATTAGCTTGGATGATCAATTTGAATGAAATAAGATTATACTAGAAAGTTATCAAGTCCTAACTCATATCACACTGTCACTGAACTCTCAGTTGACATAATAACAATAATCAACTTGAAATTGTATTTTCTCGACATTTCGTTAGCCTTCATCAGGAATAATGTATATCAGATTTGTCCCGGTTATGTGAGGTGTAGGGACCATACTACTGGCAATGTAACTTCCTTTCCAGTAATATTCTCATAGTATGATGTCTTTTTTATGACTAATTTTTTTTGTGGCTGGCACCCTCCTGAAACAAGTGCTCAGTCCCTATAACAACAATTGCATTATATGATGTCATAGCTTTATATTTCTTGCCTCAGTTATACACTCTGTACCCAAACAAAGGGAGGATAGAAGCTGGAGTTGATTAAAAGCAAAACTATAGTATATACAAGTCCATCAAAAATTTTACACTTCTATATAGTTGCATTATGAATCATTACAGTAGTTATACCTTATGTTAAAAAATATATAATAATGATGATGATGATGACTCAAGCTTTAAATATGCAGGGCATTGCGTATCATGATTGCATCTAGTTCCTTTCATCATCCTGCACATTCTCCGCCTTGCAAGCTGACGCTTGAGGACATTTGAAAATGGGACATTCTTGGAATTGTTCCTTGTCCCCTTCAGGGGGGAACAAGAATGTGTAGCAAGTCAAAGGAAAATGTCTCCACCATGACAGGAATTAGACAGATAACTATATTCAAATATGCACAATCCAATTTGTGTTTTTTTAAATTTTTATATCAAATGCAAGACATGTTTTGTGGAATGTGCAATGATTTTTGTGACAAAGTCTGATAAGGGGTGAGAGGGGATGCTTTGTGTGGTGTAGAAAGCATGCTTTGTCCTATGTGTTGGGGATATACTTTGTGTAATTACGGGGGTGGGGTGGGGAGCATGGTGGTCACAGCAGTCTTGACACAAGTATTTCATTACGATGATGCGACACACTCAATGCAGCACAAACTCTTGTGTGCAATTTGCATTTATGGATCTGCACAGCACTTGTGTACTGTTGATCCATTAGAAAAGAGCAGCGGCTCACTCACATACAAGCGCAAAGTGTGATTCCACCTCTGGAAATGGCAAGGGGCATAAACTAGGATATATCACACATGAGCTGTCCAGGTGTTGCTCTTCTAAGCAGAATAACAACACCTACAGAAAGCCGAGACTTTAAAATCACATTTCACACCAATTTAAAAAATGTACTTCTCTCATGGTATAGTATTAAAATCGTGTCCCACACTCTTAAGATACAATGCCTCTTTCTCCTCTCCACACACACCCTCCCCCTTTAAAGAATGAGAATAATATATTTACAGTGGTGCAGTGGACGATACAGAATTTTGAAAAGCGTTCGCAAATAACCTTTACAAAATTGCTTTGAGGCAGCTGCAAGAACAAGGCCAGAAGTTGGTCTGCATTGCTGTTTTATTCTGAGGTTAAAAAAACTTAAAGCCAAACGATATGACAATGCTCGACTGTACAGCATCAGTACTCCTTGGAATACCCCCCCTTAGATCTGCTGCCATTGTAATGTGTAGTAGTGTAATGCTATCAGAACCATGTAATTATTACAACATAATTAAATATTGCTGGTGGCAATTTTGCCTCTAATTATACCGGATGTGGATGAACTTGATTGGCGTAACGTTGCAGAGCAGCTTAGCGACCTCCTGTCCAAATACCCCCTTTCCAGCTTGATGAGCCACCACACTCCTTGAAACAACCTCACTTAGGCTGACTCAGAGCAACCACTAACAATTCATAGCCTTCACTTTATTATAGACTGCAAGTATGTCATCATCAATAACCGTCTCATCACTATCTCTTTTTCCCCTTTTTATAAACACTCATTTGCTGGAATCCTGGAATGGTAATTAGTACAAACTAGGTCTCATTCCACATTCCACAGTCAACATTCAAGAGGGAGGCAAAATCAGCCTGCTCGACCAATTGCAGTCTGAACACTCTAGCTCATCTAGGCTGGAAGAAATATGCTCCCAAGAAGATATATTGCTATTACTATTGCTGCTATTGCTAATACTACTGTAATACTGCTGCTGCTACTACTGCTGCTACTCCTACTGCTATAACTGCTAATGCTGCTATGACTATTACTACCACTTATTGACTACTAGTGCTGCTACTATTACTACTGCTGCTATTACTACTGCTGCTGCTGCTACTACTACTACTACTACTGCTGCTGCTGCTGCTGCTATTACTACTGCTGGTGCTCGCCCATCTACAAGTAGCGGTGCTCCATGAGACTGCTGCTGCTCACCCATTCACGGTGCTCCATGAGACTGCTGGTGCTCACCCATCTACAAGTAGTGGTGCTCCATGAGACTGCTGGTGCTCACCCATCTACAAGTAGTGGTGCTCCATAAGACTGCTGCTGCTCACCCATCCACGGTGCTCCATGAGACTGCTGGTGCTCTCCCATCTACAAGTAGTGGTGACTGCCTGCTGCTCACCCATCTTCAAGTAGTGGTGCTCCATGAGCTGCCTGCTGCTCACCCATCTACAAGTAGTGGTTCGATGCGACTGCCTGGTGCACCCCCATCTACAAGTAGTGGTGGCTCCATGCGACTGCCTGGTGCTCACCCATCTACAAGTAGTGGTGCTCCATGAGACTGCTGGTGCTCACCCATCTACAAGTAGTGGTGCTCCATGCGACTGCCTGGTGCACCCCCATCTAAGTAGTGGTGCTCCATGAGACTGCTGGTGCTCACCCATCCACAAGTAGTGGTGCTCCATGAGACTGCCTGGTGCTCACCCATCCACAAGTAGTGGTGCTCCATGAGACTGCTGGTGCTCACCCACCTACGAGTAGTGGTGCTCACTGATCTACAAGTAGTGGTGCTTCATGAGACTGCTGGTGCTCACCCACCTACAAATAGAGCAAGGACAGATCTTGGATTTTTTTAATGGGGAGGGGGTGGGTTTTTCTTTACACCGTGCATGCAAAGTGAATCCAAATATTTTATTCGTATCCACTTAATGAAAGATGTCATAGTGATTATATATGTCAAATACTGTAGGTAAATAGTCCTCTTGGATGTGCCTGCACGAAGGTGTGGAAAATTGTTACCGCCATAAATTCTGTCACTAGTGCACTACCATCACTGCAAGATCAGAAAAGTGTCAGCCAAGGTAGACCTTGTCCTTGTGTAAATCTTTATCCTTCAAAGGAGTGAAAATCATCGCTCTTCTTCACCACTGGTAATGGGAAGTGTACTTCTGATCGGTCCACACAGCATTGAATGCGTTTTGATTGCATTCAGAATGCATTACACTGTCACACTGCATTCAAGTGAAATCCATTCCACTCTGAATGTGTTCAGTCTTGAACCGTGGTTCGCAATTGAACGAAACACATTCCAGTAATTAAAATCCAGCTGCCATGTGGTAGTTAGGTGCAAGCAAATGTGAGCTATAAGCGGTAGAGATGGGAGCCATAATCATGCAGGCACTGCCAAAAGTCTCTACCACGCTTCAGCCTTAAAATACTATCACTTTTTAATGCATTTAGCTGTGTCATCTGGAAGAGCTTATATACAACTTCATCAAGAACTGAATGCAGTTAGTGTAGTGGAAAACAAATGCACTTTGCCACTGTCCTTGCCTTGCCACTGTCCTCTACTTGGCAAACACAGTCACAGGAAGGCATATTCAGGTTTGCATAATCATGTCAATGCTGAGCAAAAACAAGGTGATTGATATACAATGGAAGACAATGGCTGATGGTACTACAAGATGGTACATATAAGGACATGAATTACTCTT
This sequence comes from Cladorhizidae sp. MBARI D1340-BT2, assembly GCA_028752905.1. Lineage (NCBI taxonomy): Eukaryota > Metazoa > Porifera > Demospongiae > Poecilosclerida > Cladorhizidae > Cladorhizidae sp. MBARI D1340-BT2. The sequence goes on from JAQNBH010000008.1 coordinate 36,433,332, forward strand.
GAGAGTGTCTTGGTACAGGGTTTGAACCATTGGGAAAAGAGAGAACGGATTGAATAGCTAAGAGAGATGTGCTATATACTGACGGAGTGTGTGCTACTGAGAGACAGTGTGCTACATAGGCTGTGTGTGCTACTGAGGGAGTATGTCTCTGACTACTGAGGGGACCGAGGGAGTATGTGCTACTGAGGGAGTCTGTGCTACTGAGAGATGGTGTGCTACATAGGATGTGTGTGCTACTGAGGGAGTGTGTGCTATGGACTGAGGGACTGTGTGCTACATGTACATAGGGAGTATGTGCTACTGAGGGACTGTGTGCTACTGAGAGACTGTGTGCTACATGTACATAGGGAGTATGTGCTACTGAGGGACTGTGTGCTACTGAGAGACTGTGTGCTACATAGGGTATGTGTGCTACTGAGGGAGTGTGTGCTACTGAGGGACTGTGTGCTACATGTACATAGGGAGTGTATGCTACTGAGGGACTGTGTGCTACATGTACATAGGGAGTGTGTGCTACTGAGGGATTGTGTGCTACTGAGGGACTGTGTGCTACATGTACATAGGGTGTGTGTGCTACTGAGGGAGTGTGTGCTACTGAGGGACTGTGTGCTACATGTACATAGGGAGTGTGTGCTACTGAGTGAGTGTGTGCTACTGAGAGAGTGTGTGCTACTGAGGGGACTGAGGGAGTATGTATGCTAATGAGGGAGTGTGTTAGATTCTGTAGAAGATGTTGAGAGACTTGTGCTGCCACCCAAGGAGCGTGCAAATTCAGACCCAATTTTCTGCTCGTGAACTAACAGGGCATGCGCAAGCGTGTTCATAAAGGGAGTGATTTCCTGCAAGGAAGCAAAATATTGTTAACAACAATTATTATTTTTATTATTGTTATTGTTGCTTCGCTATTAATTACTTCTGCTAGAATATACATTAAATCACATACATTTTTATTGTTGGTATGACTCTCATTGAAAAATTCAAAAATGTGCTTAGAGCTGTGTTCTTAGAGTAGTGTTCAAAATGTGCTTGGAACAGTGTTCAAAATGTGCTTAGAGCAGTGTTCAAAATGTGCTTGGAGCAGTGTTCAAAATGTGCTTGGAGCAGAGTTCAAAATGTGCTTAGAGCAGAGTTCAAAATGTGCTTAGAGCAGAGTTCAAAATGTGCTTGGAGCAGTGTTCAAAATGTGCTTGGAGCAGTGTTCAAAATGTGCTTGGAGCAGTGTTAAAATGTGCTTGGAGCAGAGTTCAAAATGTGCTTAGAGCAGTGTTCAAAATGTGCTTGGAGCAGTGTTCAAAATGTGCTTGGAGCAGTGTTCAAAATGTGCTTGGAGCAGAGTTCAAAATGTGCTTGGAGCAGTGTTCAAAATGTGCTTGGAGCATTGTTCAAAATGCGCTTAGAGCAGTGTTCAAAATGTGCTTGGAGCAGAGTTCAAAATGTGCTTGGAGCAGTGTTCAAAATGTGCTTGGAGCAGTGTTCAAAATGTGCTTAGAGCAGTGTTCAAAATGTGCTTGGAGCAGTGTTCAAAATGTGCTTGGAGCAGTGTTAAAATGTGCTTGGAGCAGAGTTCAAAATGTGCTTAGAGCAGTGTTCAAAATGTGCTTGGAGCAGTGTTCAAAATGTGCTTAGAGCATTGTTCAAAATGTGCTTACTGCAGTGTTCAAAATGTGCTTAGAGCAGTGTTCAAAATGTGCTTGGAGAAGTGTTCAAAATGTGCTTCGAGCAGTGTTCAAAATGTGCTTACTGCAGTGTTCAAAATGTGCTTAGAGCAGAGTTCAAAATGTGCTTACTGCAGTGTTCAAAATGTGCTTACTGCAGTGTTCAAAATGTGCTTAGAGCAGTGTTCAAAATGTGCTTACTGCAGTGTTCAAAATGTGCTTGGAGCAGTGTTCAAAATGTGCTTGGAGTAGTGTTCAAAATGTGCTTGGAGCAGTGTTCAAAATGTGCTTAGAGCAGAGTTCTAAATGTGCTTGGAGCAGTGTTCAAAATGTGCTTAGAGCAGAGTTCAAAATGTGCTTACTGCAGTGTTCAAAATGTGCTTAGAGCAGAGTTGAAAATGTGCTTAGAGCAGAGTTGAAAATGTGCTTGGAGCAGTGTTCAAAATGTGCTTAGAGAAGTGTTCAAAATGTGCTTACTGCAGTGTTCAAAATGTGCTTAGAGCAGTGTTCAAAATGTGCTTACTGCAGTGTTCAAAATGTGCTTGGAGCAGAGTTCAAAATGTGCTTGGAGCAGTGTTCAAAATGTGCTTAGAGCAGTGTTCAAAATGTGCTTACTGCAGTGTTCAAAATGTGCTTGGAGCAGAGTTCAAAATGTGCTTACTGCAGTGTTCAAAATGTGCTTAGAGCAGTGTTCAAAATGTGCTTACTGCAGTGTTCAAAATGTGCTTGGAGCAGTGTTCAAAATGCGCTTAGAGCAGTGTTCAAAATGTGCTTGGAGCAGTGTTCAAAATGTGCTTACTGCAGTGTTCAAAATGTGCTTACTGCAGTGTTCTTAGAGCAGTGTTCAAAATATGCTTAGAGCATTGTTCAAAATGTGCGAACAGCTCTAAAACGTACTGTCACAAACTGAATAGAAAAATGCTACACCTCAACGAACTCTCAGTTTACATAACGAAATTACAATGACCTTCTCAATATTAAACTTGAAATTTACTCACACAAAGTTTCGACTAGATGCTCTGGCCTTCATTAGGAAAGGCTAAAGCATCTAGTCGAAACATCGAGAGAGTAAATTCCAAGTTAGTTATTGATAAAATTATGTTTGATTTTCAGTTTGATTTTCAGAACTGGCAGAATGCAAAATCCGAGCAGCTGCACATGTGTAAAGGGAATCATTTCCCACGATCTCAAAAACTGATGGAATTAGCATCATGAAGCAGAAATGAGAGCCTTGCATTCTCATTAACTACTACAATCGCAAGCCTACATCCCTAGCAGCTACCATAGCTACAGGTCTGGTTTATAGCTCCATCTTATACACAGCACTAGACTGCTCCATTGAAACAGTATATATATATATATATCAAGCTAATAGAGAGAAATATGCAGAATATATGGAACTCCAAAGTGGTAAGCATAGTGTTTTTTTTACACTTTGTATAATAAAAAAAGACATCATCCCCTCTTTTAATGTTTTCCTTTGCCACCCGCACATTCCAAATATTTCATTTAATTTTGCACTTCTTGAAGTGGATCATAAAATTTTCTAAAGGTTTAATGATGCAACAGAATTAAGTAAAACCTGAAATGGAAAATGGCCTATTTTGAAAAGGAAAGATGATCTCCTCTACATGCACCACCGGGACGCGTTCTTATCCTATGATGTTCTTCCTACCTTGATGCCCTCTCTCCCATCAGGCAGACCAGGGTCAGATGCTATGCGAGGCCCGTTGGTGTTGGTAATGGGAAGGACCACTAAGTTGGTTATTCTCTGGAACTCCTCTACTTCTGCAGCTGTCACTTCTCTATGCAGAGAATCTGAGCTGAAGAACATAAAATATTTATAGGTAGACATATCACTACCACCTTATTATTCTGCAATGCATTTGTTCAAAATGTGCGAACAGCTCTAAAACGTACTGTCACAAACTGAATAGAAAAAAGCTACACCTCAACGAACTCTCAGTTTACATAACGAAATTACAATGACCTTCTCAATATTAAACTTGAAATTTACTCACACAAAGTTTCGACTAGATGCTCTGGCCTTCATTAGGAAAGGCTAAAGCATCTAGTCGAAACATCGAGAGAGTAAATTCCAAGTTAGTTATTGATAAAATTATGTTTGATTTTCAGTTTGATTTTCAGAACTGGCAGAATTCAAAATCCGAGCAGCTGCACATGTGTAAAGGGAATCATTTCCCACGATCTCAAAAACTGATGGAATTAGCATCATGAAGCAGAAATGAGAGCCTTGCATTCTCATTAACTACTACAATCGCAAGCCTACATCCCTAGCAGCTACCATAGCTACAGGTCTGGTTTATAGCTCCATCTTATACACAGTACTAGACTGCTCCATTGAAACAGTATATATATATATATCAAGCTAATAGAGAGAAATATGCAGAATATATGGAACTCCAAAGTGGTAAGCATAGTTGTTTTTTTACACTTTGTATAATAAAAAAAGACATCATCCCCTCTTTTAATGTTTTCCTTTGCCACCCGCACATAGCAACTGCTTGATCACCACCACATAGAAGACATGCACCATGCATTGCATGGCATCAACTAGCCTGCCATCTCGGTGCACATAGCATGGTCACGAATAAGAGCTCTGGGTGGATATGGTGTGGTGGTGAGTTCTGGGTGGACATGATGTGGTGGTGAGCACATGGTGTGGTGGTGTGCTCTGGGTGCACGTGATGTGGTGGTGAGCTCTGGGTGCACATGATGATGTGGTGGTGAGCTCTGGGTGCACATGGTGTGGTGGTGTGCTCTGGGTGCACATGATGTGGTGGTGAGCTCTGGGTGCACATGATTATGTGGCAGTGAGATCTGGGTGCACATGCTGTGGTGGTGAGCTCTGGGTGCACATGATCAGATGTGGTGGTGAGCTCTGGGTGCACATGATGTGGTGTTGAGCTCTGGGTGCACATGATGTGGTGGTGAGCTCTGGGTGCACATGATGTGGTGGTGATCTCCGGGTGCACATGATGTGGTGGTGATCAAGCAGTTTGCTAGTGAGACTGCCTCTAGTTGCACTCTATTAGAAAACTACTGCTGTTGCTGAAGTGGCAAAATTTACAAGAGAGCAGCGCCATCATCATGGTTTCAACAACATCATCAAGGGATGAGCCTTGGGGACTACGTGTAACTTGGCCCCTTCTGGAGCCAATGTGACAACCTCAGATTTGTTGTTTAGAGGTTGCTACTGCAGTGACCTTTTCCGGGTTTTTATTTTGAATTTCCTGCCCCATTTCTATTTTAACACTTTTTTGTTTACATTCTATGATAAAGAAGAGGTCCCGAGGGCCTTTTTCCCTAGTAATAATGATAATAATAACAACAACAACCATTTTGTTTTACTCTGAAAGGTGGCAAAGCTGAACACACTTGACACTCGAAAGGTTCAGTTACAAAAGCAACAGGCCACATAATGATTAGGATGGGCTCGTTGGTGCCTCTCTCTCTGACAGCTAGTACAAAAGCAACAGGCTACATAATGATTAGGATGGGCTCGTTGTTGCTGCTCTCTCTGACAGCTAGTACAAAAGCAACAGGCTACATAATGATTAGGATGGGCTCGTTGGTGCTGCTCTCTCTGACAGCTAGTACAAAAGCAACAGGCTACATGATGAGTTGGTGTATATAGAGGCAAGATGACTGACTGCATATAGTGAACAGAGGAGAGGTGCCATACGCAACACACAAACAGATCAGGAAGTGCTAAATATCATGTCTGAAGTTCTTGCCAGCTATTGCGAGGGACTTTCCTTCAGTACTCCATCAGCCAGCAAGCACTGTCTGATGACCTCACTCTTAATGACATCAGCCAGCAAGCACTGCCTGATGACCTCACTCTTAATGACATCAGCCAGCAAGCACTGCCTGATGACCTCACTCTTAATGACATCAGCCAACAAGCACTGTCTGATGACCTCACTCTTAATTACATCAGCCAGCAAGCACTGCCTGATAACCTCACTCTTAATGACATCAGCCAGCAAGCACTGCCTGATGACCTCACTCTTAATGACATCAGCCAACAAGCACTGTCTGATGACCTCACTCTTAATGACATCAGCCACTCTCTTAATGACATCAGCCAGCAAGCACTGCCTGATTACCTCACTCTTAATGACATCAGCCAGCAAGCACTGCCTGATGACCTCACTCTTAATGACATCAGCCAGCTAGCACTGCCCGATGACCTCACTCTTAATGAGCTTCTCATCTTAAGTCCATGGGAAACTACTTCCAAGCAGTCTTATTAAAGCCCTGCCATAGTTCACTATATATATGTCTGCTTCACAACCAGACAGCTCATTGTGCTGCAGGGCATAAGCTTGTGCAGCCAAGCACAAGTTGGGCCTCTGTGAAGAGCACACATGAACACTTACCATTACAGGCAGGAGACAAGATTTAGCAAGGCCCTTCATCTCCCCACACTATGCCTTGCTTTCACTTCTAGTTGCTATTGGTGAGTGAAGCAAACCTCACCAGGGATGGAACATGTTGCCACGCAAGGTGTCTGTCACTGTACCCAATCCCTGTACCCACACCGTGCATTCACCTGGAAAGGATAACCGATATGAAAGGTCAGCCCTCATGGTAAAGAGTGGGACCTAAAAAATGGCTGCAGGTATTGAGAGAGACGGGCTACATGGTTAATATGCAGCTGTCAGGAAAAGGATGCTGAAATGGCAGGATTTACAGAGGGCAGCAGCATCGTGGACAAGTAGACACTTAAAGTTATGGCCGGTCTGTGTGTGTGTTTAGAGACTGCTGGGGATGCCACGCAGGCTTGAAAACACTTCCACAATGGAGTGCGGGCCTCTCTGCTAGCAGATCATAAAACATGCCATTAATGTTGGAATTAGTTTTGCGTGTTCTTATGGGGGGAGACTTTTTGTTGAAGAAGCTTGTCCTCAGCATAATGAGTAGATTCATAGCGTCTGTGTGTGCGTGCGCACGCAAGCATAGCATAGTGCCAGTCACATCTGGGAAGGGGGGTCCCTGATACAGTTTAGTTTAGTAGAGGGAATCATTTTCCTAATGCCTTTTTCCATTTCATCATTAACTTTTAGAAAATTTTCTCTTTCTAAATTATCTTCAGGGAAAAAACCCCACAAAAATGAGGTACAGAATGTGGTCTTCCTAGAACTGCTTGGCACGTTCATTCCTCTGCTCCTGCTAATACACAGCTAAGGGGGGGCCCTGATACAGTTTAGTTTAGTAGAGGGAATCATTTTCCTAATGCCTTTTTCCATTTCATCATTAACTTTTAGAAAATTTTCTCTTTCTAAATTATCTTCAGGGAAAAAACCCCACAAAAATGAGGTACAGAATGTGGTCTTCCTAGAACTGCTTGGCACGTTCATTCCTCTGCTCCTGCTAATACACAGCTAACAGGTGCACTTCTCTTGGCTCTAGGAGGGGCTGAATCTGCCACCTCTTTCTTCCACATGCATACAGATGCTTTAACCCTCTGAGTGCTGGAGGGACATTCAACTTTAATAATCAAGACTTGTGAAATGCAATGTCAAGCCTAAAGGCAACTACATAACTCTGCAGTGAGTCCCAATTAGTTATTCCCTGCATCTACAACCTCTTAGGGGGAAGTCAGAAGTCAGACGCTTGGAGGGAAGTCAGAAGCTATGCTCCAGTGTAGCTACAAACCCACAGCTGTAGCTATGGCAGCTACAAACCACAGCAGTAGCTAGGGCAGCTACAAACCACAGCTGTAGCTAGGGCAGCTACAAACCGCAGCTGTAGCTAGGGCAGCTACAAACCACAGCTGTACAGACTGGCAGCTACAAACCACAGCTGTAGGTATGGCAGTTACAAACCACAGCTGTAGCTAGGGCAGCTACAAACCACAGCAGTAGCTAGGGCAGCTACAAACCACAGCAGTAGCTAAGGCAGCTACAAACCACAAGGGCAGTTACAAACCACAGCTGTAGCTAGGGCAGCTACAAACCACAGCTGTAGGTATGGCAGTTACAAACCACAGCTGTAGCTAGGGCAGCTACAAACCACAGCTGTAGCTAGGGCAGCTACAAACCACAGCTGTAGCTAGGGCAGCTACAAACCACAGCTGTAGCTAGGGCAGCTACAAACCACAGCTGTAGCTGGGAAGCTGCCCAATTCTGTGAATTCCCAACTAGTGAATTCTAGCTTTCCATGACCACTGGGAAATGGTTCCTAGGTTAGCCTGCAGGCAACTAGTACATCTATGGCTCTAAATGTCTGTCCCCACTGCACCTAAACTGATGAGCATTAATGTACATGGGTTCTATATAGAGAACACTCAAGCAGACGTTCCAACCCCCAGAGATGAAAATTAGGGAGGCTTCGCCTAAATTACAAGAAAATTCGGTAGATTTTGCATAAATTAGGGAGATTTCTCCCAATTCTTGTGTATAGCTATATTATTAGTATATAGTTACAGAAACAATATAAATATTTATAAAAAGTTAAATATAATGATAAAATTCACTTCATCCAACTAGAATAAAGTAGCAAAATCAATAGGAATAGTATAAGTCGCACACTGATAGAAGGCGCTCTAGAAGCCGAACTCCAAATGGAGCACACCAAACTAATACTCTTGCACACGCGCAGTCGTTTATCATTAGCGAGATCAAGAAATCATTTCGTGCTTGTGGCATCACTGTGAAGGTGGACCAGGACGGGTCTGAAGATGGAGAAATTCACTGCCTCAAAGTTGATAAAGTAGCAGCTTTAGCTGTCCCAGCCATTACTCAGGCTACTCGCCAGCTGTTGGAAGGAAGTGACAGCGGAGAAGATCGATTTGCTTCCTTGGACGAAGAGGATGAAGAACAGATCGAACATAACGAACTCATTGTAGATTACGATAGTGATTAAGAACTCTTGCCAGCCAACTACTGCCTAGCTCAATGTCAATCACAACCACAATGACGCACCAAAAAAATGCGTCAGCGAAGACTGGCTTGGCACTGCGCAAGCGCAATGCGCAACTTGAACCGAGTGAATACGGTATAATTATATCATTATATATAACGGAACAGATCAACTCGGCATAAGTCTGCTTACAACTTACTGCCACGGTCGCGGTGGTTGTGGAAGGAAAGAACAACAGTCTGTAGGATTTGTGATAGTCTGTGGATTTGTGTTAGCTGCTAGTCTGGATTTAGCAGCTGGATTTTTAAAAATCGGGAGAATTTTATGAAAATCGGGAGATCGGGAGATTGGGTCCAAATTCGGGAGACTCCTGAAAAAATCGGAAGGGTTGGAACCTCTGCTCAAGTCATTGGGTTCTATATAGAGAACACTCAAGTCATTGGGTTCTATATAGAGAACACTCAAGTCATTGGGTCCTATATAGAGAACACTCAAGTCATTGGGTTCTATATAGAGAACACTCAAGTCATTGGGTCCTATATAGAGAACACTCAAGTCATTGGGTCCTATATAGAGAACACTCAAGTCATTGGGTCCTATATAGAGAACACTCAAGTCATTGGGTCCTATATAGAGAACACTCAAGTCATTGGGTCCTATATAGAGAACACTCAAGTCATTGGGTCCTATATAGAGAACACTCAAGTCAAGGCACATTTGTCGTGTCCACACTAGCACTGAAATAAACCGTACGAAACAAAAATAATCAGCCTATCAAATTCAGTCAAAATCAAATACTCTAGCTGTAGTTGAGATGGAGTTTCATACTTTTCTTGCAGATCAGCTACCTACAGGTGCACAGGAAACATTTTTGCTGTAGAAAAGGAGAGAGCTGAGGGAAAGGCAGTAGCAATGAAGGCAGGCGCAGGATGTATAAACATAGCAACAGTTCTCTAGCTATGTCAGCTAGCAGTTTCATTTACTGGGGTAAAGTGGGGGCCTATCAGGAATCGCTTCACTTGTCATTACCCCCTCAAGATTCCTTTAGCAAATGCGCACCTAATTAACGTTGTCTTGCGCGAGCAGTTGTTTAATCCACTTAATTAATGACCCCACTGGGAGAATTGGGACGCGCCTACTCTACATTCGCGGCTAAGGGAAATGCGATATTAACAGTGACCATACTCCAGTTTTCCTACCACGTACTATCACTCTGGACTTACATTACACTGGGCTGAGGACAGAGTGAAGCTGAGGTTCGTTTTCTATGGGCTGTTATATAGTTATCGAAATTAACTTTTCTCCCTAGCCTTAGCAACCCCCCCCCCCCTTTTGTTGGCAATGGCGTTGCTTCTACCATGCAGCTTTGATATGTTATAGCTATGTGCAATTTACATTGTGTTTACTATTGCTGTGAAGTTAGCTAATAAAGTTGTGCATTAACGATGTCATCATGTTGAATACCCATTTAGATATAGTAGCTACCTAGCTATTTAGTTACCTGCAGGTTAAAGAATAAATCTGTGCAAACCAGGAATGCTGTATAGATATGTCACTCACTCTCTCTTTCTTTTTGATAGATGGAATTTTGTGAGGAATACAAGGACGCCTTAAAAACAACAAACTGCTCATTGCTGAACGATACTTTAACCAGCTTCAGTGACTCTGATAACTGCAACACAACTTTCAAAGAAGTGCAGTTTAAGTATAATACCTCCAACTGTATCTTGCTCCCAGACTATGTTAAAGGTATTTCAATTTTGGTTCTATTCATCATCGCTCTTATAGGAAACATCTGCACCATCGTCATCCTCAGCAAATTCAAAGTTCACAAAGTCCGAGATATTGTTGTCATAGGACTAGCTTTGACTGATCTTTGTACGAACCTAGTGCCCATCCCTATGTCAATTTTTGCTTATTTTCACGGCATCAATTATCTTGAGGGCACGTTCCTCTGCGGATTCTTCGGCGTTTGTGCTCAATTTTCACGCTATTCTTCGGCTCTTATTGTGACTTTGGTGTCATTGGAGCGCTACTATGCCGTCAACAGGCCATTTATCTATCGCAAGTATGCCACACCAAAGAAGTTTATTTACATCATGTGTGGTTGCTGGATGATTGCTTTAGCTCTAGCGATAGTCCCAGTCGTGAAGAACAACACCGTGATCTCCCAACACGATGGCTTCTGTCTGTTTGATTTAGCCAGCCATTATGCTATTGCTGTCCTCGGGTTTGCAGGGGTACAGTATGTGACAGTTCTTCTCTGCTTCATCTTGGTGTCCATCAATCTGCTGAAAGTGCAGCGGCGACGCAAGAAGCTCAAAGTTCAGGACAAGTACTCCTCGCATGCTCAACAACCCAGAGCGAGCGAGGTTACCTTTACAAAGGCGAACCTCACCACAAGGTATGTGGCTACTAAACAGTCTAGTCTGTGAAAGTTGTCAGCTCGTATTATTAGGTGAATTAAAAAAGGAAAAAAAGCCAGTGAGGTGGGAGAGATGGAATTGAAGAGGGAAAAAGTGGTTGGGATGGGAGTGGAGGAAACAGTTGCAGTTTGTATTGTGTCTTCCCTTGCAGGGCTCCTGATATCCAGGTCCGGAGTGTATATGTATATATATATAGAAGGTAGTTTGCTGATGAAGGCTACAAATAGTGCTCAATGCTGTGTTAAAGCAGAGCTATTGAATAGTACTACTATATATATATATATATATAGCATCACAGCTTACTTCTGTGTGTGTGAGTTTGTCGTGCGCATGTGTGTGTGTGTGTGGGCATGTGTGTGTGTGGGTGGGGGTGGGGGTGGGGGTGGGTGGGAGGTGCTGGTTGCCCTGCTATACCTGCCACAGGCTTCTCTATCTCAGCTATGGGAGATAATGTGTAGCTTCTCATTGCTATGCACAAGTTGGTGCATGAAATCACCCTTCTCGTTTCTAGCCTATTCATCTTGAGTAATAGGCTATTTCAAGTAGCCCTAGGTTAGAAGCCTTCACAGATCCTTAACATCTCTGGTCTGCGTGTGTGCACTATGAACTTGTGTGCATGTACTATGTATGAACTTGCTGACCATGGTGTTGATGATGGAGGTCTGAGGAATTGGTGGACCAGCTCCTGTCACTGGTTGGTTGGCGTTGACGATTGTGGCCAGAGAAGAGTTTGTGGACCAGCTCCTCTCTCTTTTGGACTGAAAATTGAAATAACTTGATGTACCTCAGTTTCATGCGATGAAATAAAGAGTCAGGGTACCTTCTTCATCACTTGAGGGCTCTCTCCCTCAGGTAAGTCACTACTCTATCAAGGGTGACTTCTTCAACGCTCGAAGGCTCTATCAGGTAACCAAATTTGGTATGCCAGCAGCTTAGCGACAACAACAACAACAACTAACATACACTTGGCAAAACTTTTTTTCTCTAGCTTGTAGCGGTCAAAGACCGTAACAGTTTTTTAAAGCTAGTGCCTAAATTTCTAGGCTCTGCTATGGCTGGCAGTGCATTTCTCTTGGAACTCTTTCGTGCTATATTTTACATCATCGGCTGCCTTCTACTTTTTTTTGTTGTTGGCTTTTTTGTTGTTGCATAAGCAGACGATGCTTGCTTCTGTAAACCTTGCTGACGATGCTTGCTGCTGTAAACCTCGCTGATGATGCTTGCTGCTGTAAACCTTGCCGATGATTCTTGCTGCTGTAAACCTTGCCGATGATGCTTGCTGCTGTAAACCTCGCCGACAATGTTTGCTGCTGTAAACCTTGCCGATGATGCTTGCTGCTGTAAACCTTGCCGATGATTCTTGCTGCTGTAAACCTCGCCGACGATGCTTGCTGCTGTAAACCTTGCAGATGATGCTTGCTGCTGTAAACCTCGCCGACAATGCTTGCTGCTGTAAACCTCACCGACGATGCTTGCTGCTGTAAACCTTGCAGATGATGCTTGCTGCTGTAAACCTTGCTGACTATGCTTACCGCTATAAACCTTGCTGACAATGCTTGCTGCTATAAACCTCGCTGACGATGCTTGCTGCTATAAACCTTGCTGACAATGCTTGCTGCTGTAAACTTCGCTGACGATGCTTGCTGCTGTAAACCTCGCCAAATATACTTGCCACTGTAAACTTCGCCGGTTAAATGCAACATTGCTAGTAGACTTCAACAGACGGGCTTGAGCATGCCATTTTTGGTAATTACACTAAATTATGTTTCTTGTGTGAGTATGTTCGCTATCGTCAGGAATGCGAAACTCGCATGTGCAGATTCATCTGCTGTCGGCCTTAAAGGGTTGAATTCTTGATATGACATGGCCAGATGTGCCACTGTGAACCTGCCGGCCTTATATATCTTCTGTGAAGCTTGTGAGCCTGGTGTTGTCGGAGGAGGCAGTTTGGTAAACCTGCAACACTAACAACACCAAGTTTGCAGCACTTCACATGAGGGGGAAAAGAAATTGACGGTACTTTGTTACTGCTCTTAGGAAGCACAATCCAATTTGAGATATTTACTATGCTAATTAATATCCGCAATCCATGTTTGGGCATTCACAGCTGTTGGATCTTGGGCCACCTTCAAATACCCTTCATTAGTATCGGGCAGTGTTGACGAGGCAAGGAGGCAAGTTTGAAGTGTAAGAATTCCAATTAACAGTTCACTGAAAGTTGTTTTTTTTACCACTAACCTTCCATCCCACCCAAAAAGTTCACTGGTCCTCGTGGGTACAGTTGTTCCAGTGCATGCATGTTAGCAAAAATGACCTTTAGCACACACGATGGTGTTCTCACTTCTGTAGAGGGTTTCTTTATGCTAAGCTAGCTTGTGCATGTGTATGTGTGTGTCTATGTATAATACCATATTTGGTTGACTGACAGTCTAAAAGCACTGTTCAGTAGTTAACTGTGGGATGAGGGAGAGTGTGTGTGTGTGTGGGGGGGGGGGGGGGGGGGTGGGAGGTGGAGAGGTAAGTAAATCATCAGAATGGGGACTCACTCACTCTGCTGAGTATGATTGTAGTCACTCAAATTTTTTGGAACTTTTGAACACACTTTTGCAAAGGACATGCTGACAAAATGCTGTATATGTTTGAATGGGAATTGTATTGTGGATATATGCTGTGAGTAGTCGATGAAGAGGAGTTATGATGCTGCATTGCACCCTCATCGATATCAGATGCTCTGTTAAATAAAATAAAAATTTGTGTGTGTCTTTTTCGTTTTCGTTTCAGAATTGATCCTTTTCCAGAAAAATTGTTTTTATAAACTTTTTTCCCCGTCTCAGCACTGAAATGCTGGTACAGAAAGTTATTTCCTATCTCTCTATCTTTCTATCTTTCTATTTATCTATTGGATTATGTGTGCAGGCATTGGCAGGTCAGTCTTTACCATTCACTATCAATGGAGCTTTGAGGATCACTACGCAATCAGGTGCCAGTTACAGTCTAGCTGAGAGGTTTGAAGCTGGAGGAACCAGCACAGAGCAGCTCGACTACTGATGGGGAATCCCGAGGAATAGATTTTGAGGAGACAGATGGAGCCCTGACCAGTGGGAGCAATGGCTGAGAAAATAAAACATAACGTCACGGTCTGGATGACTTAAGGCTGGTTCACAGTTTGACGCTCAGCCATCGTTACGTATCGTATCGTCCTATCGTAACGTATCATCGTATTGTGAACCAGCAACATCATGACGATACGATAGGATGATACGATACGATGGAATAGGATCTGGTTCTATTCGAGCGTCAAGCGTCCGACCAATCAGAATGCTGGCAAGCGGAAGGTCACATGAAAGACTTTGACCCTCACTAGAATTTAACTATGAACGAGGAGAAGTTGATTGAGGCTGTGCGCAAATATCCCTGCTTGTGGCAGGTCTCTTCTGCGATATACAAGGAGTTGAGGCTGAAGGAAAATGCTTGGATTCAAGTGGTTATGGAAGCAATATCAGATAGTTACCTTAGGATGATGCAATTTAGCTACCATGGTCAAATCGTCTTCGCTACTAGAAGAAGAAGAAGAACTGTCACAGCTAGAGCTACTAGATGAACTCGAGGAACTATCGCAGCTAGAACTACTAGATGAACTCGAGGAAGAAACGCGTCTTCGCGATCGGTCAACAACTACTATCATAAGAATAATAATAATAATAATAATAATTATTATTATTATTATAATAATAATCACGTGAGCACCTGAGCACCTTGTCAAAACTCGCCAATCGAAAGTTATATTGTGAACCAGAAACAATACGATACAATAGAACGATACGATACAATAGAAAGATACGATACAATAGAACGATACGATAGGACGATACGTAACGATGGCCGAGCGTCAAACTGTGAATCAGCCTTAACACGAGCATATGTGGGTGCTTGAGGCGTGACTTCAGTACAGATGGTGGCAGAATTCACTTTGATGTTTGTGCCTATTCAAGCACTAATTGGATATAAATTGTAGCAGACGAGGAGCCTTTTTAAGAAAAATCACTAGAACATTTTTTCATTACTTCTTTTGTAGTGCTTTAGCGTCTTAGATACACTAGGCGACGACCCAAGTACACATCCCACGCACCCAAATGTACATACACACCACGTACATGCATGTGTGTTGAGGTTCATCTGTTGTGGAAGACATACGTACAAATGAACACCCATACTCCACACATGCACACACACTCCACACATGCACACACACTCCACACATGCACACACACTCCACACATGCACACACACTCCACACATGCATACACACTCCACACATGCAGACACACTCCACACATGCCCACACTCCACACATGTACACACACACTCCACACATGCACGCATACACACACACACACTCCACACATACACACTCCACACCGGCACAAGCACTCCACACATGCCCACATGTGCTCTCTCCACATGTGATCTCTCCACATGTGGACGCGTACCTCCTCTCTCTCATACATACCTAGACTTACCTTGCACATACACACAGTCACTGACCACCCACACATACCCCACTCACACACACAGAATCAGAGACCTGGTTAAATCCATCAAGAAGGCGGCACCTATGATCACGGAGAAGTTCCAGCTCGGGGTGGAGGCCCAGTTTGTTTGTATGCTGTTTGCAGTTGTGGTACTCTTCTACATCAGCTGGACTACCATTGTGGTGAGAAGGGGTGTGGCAAGCAGGGTCACAGTGAGAAGGGGTGTGGCAAGCAGGGTCACAGTGTGAAGGGTGTGACAAGAAGGATCACAGTGTGAAGGGTGTGACAAGAAGGGTCACAGTGTGAAGGGTGTGACAAGAAGGGTCACATGTGAAGGGTGTGGCAAGAAGGGTCACAGTGTGAAGGGTGCGACAAGAAGGGTCACAGTGTGAAGGGTGTGGCAAGAAGGGTCACAGTGTGAAGGGTGTGACAAGAAGGGTCACAGTGAGAAGGGTGTGGCAAGAAGGGTCACAATGAAAAGGGTGCGACAAGAAGGGTCACAGTGTGAAGGGTGCGACAAGAAGGGTCACAGTGTGAAGGGTGTGGCAAGAAGGGTCACAGTGTGAAGGGTGCGACAAGAAGGGTCACAGTGTGAAGGGTGTGACAAGAAGGGTCAAAGTGAGAAGCGTTTGGCAAGAAGGGTCGTGGTGAGAAGGGGGTTATTTTAAAGGAGTCGAGCTAACCATGTGTTGTTTGTTTAACATCAACTTCAAACACTTAAGGGGGACCATAACCGTAACAAAACGTGTGGGTACCACTTTATAGCTCCATAGGTTCTGCAAACTTCATGGTATGGACAGGTCTGTGTGCTCTCTTTTGATACTAAAACATTTTTCATCAGTATAACTATACTGGAAAGTGGGGGTACCTCAAAACCTGACTGATCTTGGAACACATTTTTCTCCAGATTGTGAAGTGCTAGAGAGCTGAAATTAGCACCAGTGGCTCTATACAATGACTTGTTTCATTAGGTGCTAAAACATAAGTACGTGGTCAAGCACGGGTTGGATTCTTTTTCCAACCGCACGCTTGACCACGCACACTGTATCCAGCTTGTGGCACTCCGAGACAGCGTCTCTCCCTCCCTGCACACTGTATCCAGCCTGTGGCACTCTGAGACAGCGTCTCTCCCTCCCTGCACACTGTATCCAGCCTGTGGCACTCAGAGACAGCGTCTCTCCCTCCCTGCACACTGTATCCAGCCTGTGGCACTCAGTGACAGCACCTCTCCCTCCCTGCACACTGTATCCAGCCTGTGGCACTCAGAGACAGCACCTCTCCCTCCCTACACACTGTATCCAGCCTGTGGCACTCAGAGACAGCGTCTCTCCCTCCCTACATACTGTATCCAGCCTGTGGCACTCAGAGACAGCACCTCTCCCTCCCTACACACTGTATCCAGCCTGTGGTACTCAGCGACAGCGTCTCTCCCTCCCTACACATTGTATCAAGCCAGTGTAAGGGGCGGAGTTTATGCAACCTTGTGCATATGGTTTTGGCAAACCTTGTTGTCAGGTCAAGCAAGAAACCATCGTATATGGGAAGACAGGCGATCACTGAAGTCACAGATACTAATTAGACCCAGCAGCTCCAATGAAGGCACTTTATTTTGAAATCTCACAGCATACCTATAGAGAGATTTAACCCGGTTTTCTCAGTTAGAATCCAATCCGTGAAAGAGCAGCAGAGCGACTGCATACTACCCGATCCACAAATGTTTTCCAGTCATTCACCCACAAAATTTGCTAGATGTGGTGGGTGGAAACATTGGTCACCAGTCGTAAGGATGGTGTAGGGCATGGCTTGTCTTATTTACTTACACACTCGAAGTAGCTGCAGACTGTGTCTGTTGAGGAGGTTGCAGAGCTGCAAGCAATAGAGCAGAATGAACTGGGCTGCATGGCCAGTAGCTGAGAGAGCGGTGATGACAAGAAGCAGACCGAAGACACAAACCCTAGTAGATAAAGGAGCACCAACACAGACTGGCAGGAAATTGTGGACGTGGTGTTTGCCTGTGAGGGTTGAAGTTGTGGATTCCTTGGCAGGCTTGGCAAGGTGCTTCGCATCACAGAATGCTTTCTTTCATTTCTTCGAGTTGGATACCTTGGACTTGGCAGGCTTGGCAAGGTGCTTGCTTTCATTTCTTCATCGTGACAAACTGACCTCCTGTGCTGTAATGAATGCACTTACTAGCTGTTGTGGGAGGGATTGCCATTCCAGCATCTTAACTTTATTATTTTATTTAAAAAAGCTGTGTCTGACGTATGGTCTAAAGCAGCCGAGTAGAAAAGCATCAGCCACCATTGATGTTTCTGTAATGTATAAAGCATCAGCTATCACTGATGTTTCTCTAATTGGTCCAAATGCGTTTGTACTAATTGCATACAGCCATGCATGGCAGTACAAAACCTGCCGTTCACCCGACTATTACCGAAAAAAGACAAGACAAAACAAAAGGTCACCAGCATGCTTTGTGATGACCCATATACGTCAGACCTAGTTACCAATGAATAGGCACTCATGAGAGAGCTTGCGGCACACGGTGTCTGGGAAAGCAAGATTTCAAGATCTTAAGAGGCGTTTGATCTTGTCTGCTCAATGCCAATTGAAACATAACATTTACTTTGAGGTGATTATCAACCAAAGGGGGAACCCCTTACCTTCGAGTGTTTTGCTTTACAGACAGCCTAGAACCTGCATGGACTGTACGAGGTGTGAATTGATTGAGGGTGCAGCCAATTTCACTGAGCATGGGCACCAGCTTAGTGAAAAGGAACGAGCGTCCTTGAGAACGAATTTGTTCTGATTGAGGCGGGCACCAGGTGTCACCGTGTGGGCCTTAGCTTTTAGCGTATGCCCTCAGTCACAGTTGACGAGACTATTGAGCAGTGAAGCTTATTAGCAGTTGTTGGAGCAAAATATTGTGGAAAAAAAAAGCTACCTGAGCTAGTATCAGTTAGCAAGCAGTTAGAATAGTTAGTCGTCCTCTATAAGAGTTTCATCCTGTTGTGGGTCCTCAAACTCTCCCTCGCTGACACTGGTGAAGGGATCATCTCCACTGTCATCAGTATTGTTGAGGTCAACGGTCTCTGTAGTGATGGTCTCTGCATCATAGGACTTGTACCTTGCAGGCGCTGCTGTGATAGAAAGTTCCTCTGCCATGGCTGAACTGGAACTGTACATTAGACACAAGACCACACACGCACAGTATTTGCTATCGTTGCTTGTGTATTAATCATCAAATAAGGGTGGGGTATATGTGTGCGAACTATTCCAGCGAGCTAATTAACTTAAGGTGGGAGCTAGAGAGCGAACCACTTGAGCGCGCGAAATGGTCGAGGAAATATTGTATGTGGCATGTGATTTGTATCTATCAACAACAATGGATTGAGGAGTTGACGATCTGCTAGGGCTGGGGACTAGCGATGTGCTAGTAGTCTTTACAATGACCTTCTCAATAATCACAACAATGGATTGAGGAGTTGACGATATGCTAGGGCTGAGGACTAGCGATGTGCTAGTAGTCTTTACAATGACCTTCTCAATAATCACAACAATGGATTGAGGAGTTGACGATCTGCTAGGGCTGGGGACTAGCGATGTGCTAGTAGTCTTTACAATGACCTCAATGATCAACAACAATGGATTGAGGAGTTGACGATCTGCTAGGGCTGGGGGCTAGCGATGTGCTAGTAGTCTTTACAATGACCTTCTCAATGATCAACAACAATGGATTGAGGAGTTGACGATCTGCTAGGGCTGGGGGCTAGCGATGTGCTAGTAGTCTTTATAATGACCTCAATAATCAACAACAATGGATTGAGGAGTTGACGATCTGCTAGGGCTGGGGGCTAGCGATGTGCTAGTAGTCTTTACAATGACCTTCTCAATAATCAACAACAATGGATTGAGGAGTTGACGATCTGCTAGGACTGGGGGCTAGCGATGTGCTAGTAGTCTTTATAATGACCTCAATAATCAACAACAATGGATTGAGGAGTTGACGATCTGCTAGGGCTGGGGACTAGCGATGTGCTAGTAGTCTTTACAATGACCTCAATAATCAACAACAATGGATTGAGGAGTTGACGATCTGTAGGGCTGGGGGCTAGCGATGTGCTAGTGGTCTTTACAATGACCTTCTCAATAATCAACAACAATGGATTGAGGAGTTGACGATCTGCTAGGGCTGGGGACTAGCGATGTGCTAGTAGTCTTTACAATGACCTCAATGATCAACAACAATGGATTGAGGAGTTGACGATCTGCTAGGGCTGGGGGCTAGCGATGTGCTAGTAGTCTTTACAATGACCTTCTCAATAATCAACAACAATGGATTGAGGAGTTGACGATCTGCTAGGGCTGGGGACTAGCGATGTGCTAGTAGTCTTTACAATGACCTCAATAATCAACAACAATGGATTGAGGAGTTGACGATCTGCTAGGGCTGGGGGCTAGCGATGTGCTAGTAGTCTTTACAATGACCTCAATAATCAACAACAATGGATTGAGGAGTTGACGATCTGTAGGGCTGGGGGCTAGCGATGTGCTAGTAGTCTTTACAATGACCTCAATAATCAACAACAATGGATTGAGGAGTTGACGATCTGCTAGGGCTGGGGACTAGCGATGTGCTAGTAGTCTTTACAATGACCTCAATGATCAACAACAATGGATTGAGGAGTTGACGATCTGCTAGGGCTGGGGGCTAGCGATGTGCTAGTAGTCTTTACAATGACCTCAATAATCAACAACAATGGATTGAGGAGTTGACGATCTGCTAGGGCTGGGGGCTAGCGATGTGCTAGTAGTCTTTACAATGACCTTCTCAATAATCAACAACAATGGATTGAGGAGTTGACGATCTGCTAGGGCTGGGGGCTAGCGATGTGCTAGTAGTCTTTACAATGACCTCAATAATCAACAACAATGGATTGAGGAGTTGACGATCTGCTAGGGCTGGGGGCTAGCGATGTGCTAGTAGTCTTTACAATGACCTCAATAATCAACAACAATGGATTGAGGAGTTGACGATCTGCTAGGGCTGGGGGCTAGCGATGTGCTAGTAGTCTTTACAATGACCTCAATAATCAACAACAATGGATTGAGGAGTTGACGATCTGCTAGGGCTGGGGGCTAGCGATGTGCTAGTAGTCTTTACAATGACCTCAATAATCAACAACAATGGATTGAGGAGTTGACGATCTGCTAGGGCTGGGGACTAGCGATGTGCTAGTAGTCTTTACAATGACCTTCTCAATAATCAACAACAATGGATTGAGGAGTTGACGATCTGCTAGGGCTGGGGGCTAGCGATGTGCTAGTAGTCTTTACAATGACCTCAATAATCAACAACAATGGATTGAGGAGTTGACGATCTGCTAGGGCTGGGGGCTAGCGATGTGCTAGTAGTCTTTACACTTTACAATGACCTCAATAATCAACAACAATGGATTGAGGAGTTGACGATGTGCAAGGGCTGGGGGCTAGCGATGTGCTAGTAGTCTTTACAATGACCTCAATAATCAACAACAATGGATTGAGGAGTTGGCGATGTGCTAGTAGTCTTTATAATGACCTTCTCAATGATCACTAACAAAGTATTAAGGAGTTGGCAATGTGCTAGTAGTCTTTACAATGACCTTCTCAATGATCACTAACAAAGTATTAAGGAGTTGGTAATGTGCTAGTAGTCTTTACAATGACCATCTCAATGATCACTAACAAAGTATTAAGGAGTTGGCAATGTGCTAGTAGTCTTTACAATGACCATCTCAATGATCACTAACAAAGTATTAAGGAGTTGGCAATGTGCTAGTAGTCTTTACAATGACCATCTCAATGATCACTAACAAAGTATTAAGGAGTTGGCAATGTGCTAGTAGTCTTTACAATAACTTTCTCAGTAATCAACTTGAAATTTAATTCTTCAACATTTCAACTAAATGTCTCTTATCGGATTACTGATTAGATTAGAAGTTGTTCTTCCTGTAGCTAAGCAGTTCTAAGTATGCACAGATCTGGATGATTTGTCATGGTTATAAATTGGCAAGAACTCCATCTACCAACCAAAGATAGGAACCAGAGATAGGAACCAGAGATAGGAACCAGAGATAGGAACCATAGATAGGAACCAGAGATAGGAACCAGAGATAGGAACCAGAGATAGGAACCAGAGATAGGAACCAGAGATAGGAACCAGAGATAGGAACCAGAGATAGGAATCGGAGATAGACCTGTGACGATGAATTTCAAGAGTTTTTAAAACACTTCTGTATTTAAATTTGTTTTTGTGCTATGTAAGAAAAGGGTTCAAAGTACGTGTGGTGGTGTTTTCTTAAGCTAATATTCACCATTTAGGCAACTAAAGGCCTGTCCACACTGCACACTGAATGCGCGTTAGATCTCAACGAATGCGCGTTTGTTGCGTCCACACTGAATGCGAATTAGATTTCTTGGACCTAACGCGCATTAGGTCCAGTCCACCTCGATAGGTGGTTTGAGTCGAGCCAGAGCAACAAATCCAAGCGTAAAATTTATTACGCAGGTGCGTGTTAAAAGATAAACCACGCTGGCGCTATGGCTGCAGGCTGAAACTATGAAGAAACAAGAGCGCTGATCAGTGTGTGGAGCCATGCCAGTGTCCAGGAGCTACTCGACGGAGTACAAAGAAACAGAATCATTTATGAAGTTGTAGCTGATTCCCACCAGTGCTTACTGCGTGGCACACAGATGGATGCTGGTAGTCAGCCATCATTGCCACAATCAAAGGACCTATAGCAGGCCAAGATCAAGCTAAATACTATTACAGCTAAAATAGACTTCGAAAATTTTACCGCCGCAGCCTTCTTTTATGGAGTTCATGGAGCGTCATCCGTCTACTGTATTGCCTTTTTCTATTTATAAATCCTTCTTCTCCTCTGCAGCATATGCTTCCTTCGCGTCTGTAGGTATCTCGTCCATAACAGAAATCCAACAACTACACCGTATCCATTGTGCAAAGACGACTACTCACGTGAAGTAGGTGCAGTTTTCTTGGAGTCGTTTTTATGCGCGTTTGGTTTATTGTCATGTCAGTGTGGATGCGACGTCGTGACTGGATGCGCATTGAGACTCTCTTGGTAGCTAGTGTGTCTCAATGCGCATCCAGTTATTGTGCAGTGTGGACAAGCCTTAAGAAGCTCCCACTGAGTTTTAGCTACATTTAGCTGAGAATGAGCTTGGGTTTTTTTGGGGGGGGGGGTTGCCGATTTGAAATAGCTGTCAAACCAATATTGGGAGTACTACTGCACTCCCTGATAGCAGCAAAACTGTATTTATGGTTTGTGGGGTTCATTCAAACAACTGGTTATGACACATCCTGGTTATGACACATCCTGGCTACGACACATCCTGGTTACATCACATCCTGCTTGCATTCCTTCAAATTATGAACCTCCTAAACTGTTACTCTCATGATGGATGTTCTTCTCCCTCCTCTCATCCCCCCAACCCTTCTACTCTGCAGGTAATAATCATCTTATCTCAGATCCAGAGATCCCAAAATGCCTGGGAGAGCGCTCTCTTCTGGGGGATCCGGCTCTCCATCATCAGCACGGCCATTAATCCTCTCCTGTATGGCCTTCTAGTTCGAAAGTACCAGCTGGCTTTTTGGTACGTTCTCAAGCTGTTCCTGAGCAAGTGTTGCTACTGTGTCTCCCCTCCACTCAAGGATGTATTTGGTAAGTTCTAACTAGTATATATATATATCTTGAGTCAGACTGGAATATGGCGAGTTATTTCATGAGCAGGCACCCGCTTCACCAGCCGAAGGCGAGAGAAAACATATCTTGCGAGTTAAATGACCAGCCATATTCCACAACGAGTCCCTTATTCCTTACTTGGATATACTCATAATAATTACAGTGGGTCCACCAGTGGGTCCACCTAATATTAATAGAATATCCCTTTTACTCTCATAAAATTTGTGAAGTCGCAGATCACTTCCTATACAACTGCTTTAAATGTCATAAAAAATTGAGGTAAATTGCATGCTTACATTTTCCTTATAAGGAAGGAATAGTTACACATGTACAAAAATACAATTGCTAACCCACTCACACACACCTGCACGATTACATCTAGCATCTGCAGAATTCCAATGAAGCACTTTCTGACTTTCTGTGCAGCTGTTTAATAGTCTTGAATCTGGCTCTCTGGTTTTGACCTTCGTGACCACTGAGCTGCAAGCGTACACATCTAACCTTCACTCGAAAGCTGGAATTTATCGAGCTTCCTTCAGACAAGGTTGTCAGACTAGCTACATGAACATTCATTGATTTTTTTTGTTTTAAAAGCTGCACTCCTGATGATAGAATAACCTTGATATTGAAGCTGGTTCCAAGGGTATAGTATTAACAGGGACTGACTATATTCACATAACGGTCAGTCGGTCGGTCTGGATTGACACCATCTATAGCACACATGTAAGTCACTTCGAGTTGTCTTGAGAGCATTTGTAGCTCTATTGGGTGTCAATAAGTTGCTTAACTCTTCTCCCGGTGAGTTTATTTGGAAAAAAATTAAAAATTGACCATTAAGTACAAATAAATTGATATTAAATCAGAGGTTAACAATAGTCCCTAGCAACCATATACCACAAGATAGCTCTACTGTAGGACATTATTGTGGTCAATTCATGTTGCTAGGTAACTAAACCACACATGTATGAATATCATTATACTGTTTAATAATATAAAAATAAAAATAAATTAACTAAAAAAATAATAAAATTGTATATTATTGTATTATCCTTCTATTTTCAGCCAAGAACAACTGAGATATGCTGTGGTATGACAAGACGTTTGCCTGACTAACAGAGAGGACATAATTTCTACTGTACATATAGAATTCCCACCAATATTATTGATACAATTCCCATAACCAATAATATTGATACAATGTACACAGAATCAAAGAGCAATTATACAATACAATACTCTGTAATGACATACTCATAGTCTGATATACAAGTGTCCTCGTGCAGTAAGACTAGCACTGGATGAAGGCAAGGGGGAGAGATTGACACTCCTACTTCTGAGAAAAGTACGTCCTTGTGTAGGTCTACAAGACGAGCGTCCTCGTGCAGTATGGATGAAGAGAGTGGGGTAGGTGTGTTTGCATCACTATCTTTATCAGAACTCATCTGAATTTGGGGAAGCTGTGCCATTATTATCTCCGTCGTGGTCCATCACTTGCTCCATCAAACCTGAACATGATAGAGTTGTTATTCGTCAACTTATTAGAGAAGTCAAGGAATCAAGTACGGCTAGAACTATAAAGGAAAGTAGGCTATTACACAGGTGTAGCTAACACCATGATTTAGCCAGCTCCTCAGACTATCAGGCTTTATATATAGCTAGCAAAGTTCATTGACTTACCAGGAGGACTGCCAGGATCAATGCCTTCGCCTCCAACAGCCATAGCTTTGTTCATACTGCCATGGTTTCGATTGGAAAAGTCTCTGCCGAGTAGCTCTACTTGGTCACGATCCAAACTAGGCTGTCCACGGTAGGCATAGATAGCTTCACTCTCCCCTTCCTCAGATTCATCGTCAATTAACCCGAAGTTGTCGTCCAGGACCGCTGTGAGCACCTCATC
The DNA here is from genome assembly GCA_028752905.1 of Cladorhizidae sp. MBARI D1340-BT2. NCBI lineage: Eukaryota > Metazoa > Porifera > Demospongiae > Poecilosclerida > Cladorhizidae > Cladorhizidae sp. MBARI D1340-BT2. Next base: position 36,458,475 of record JAQNBH010000008.1, read on the forward strand.
AAAAGATAGCCTTTCGACCATTTTAAATTCTATGGCAGAATTGACCCCTTGAACTTTATGGCGGGATTTCCCTAGTTACCATGGCGTATAATTTTGAATGTAGCTGCAGTTAGAATAGTGCTATTTTATGATATTTTTGTTTTGCAAAACAACCCAATGATTGATTTTTTATGATTTTTCAAAAGCAATTACACCATATGGCGCTTACACCGGGAAAAGAGTTAACTGTTTCCCATCTGCTTCTGCTGTCTTGGAAGATGTCGCCATAACTCTTGGAAAGTGATAGTTAATGATATGCACATGCGCAGTAGTGTTAGATAATTAGAGTGGAATATGTGAGAATATCTAACGCCTTGCCTTTAGGAAAAACTACATTAAGTATATCGACGTATAGAGTATACTGTAATCTCTGGTTGTTTAGCGCCCCGCCTCTAACAAAGCACTTAACTGAGAATAGGTGCTTACTAAACACTATTGCTAAATAATGCACACTCACAGAAAAATTATAAACTAATACTTTACATATTGTTAATTTTTGGGGGGACGGAAGATTCAATCTCACGAGCTAGTTTAAGAAGGAGCTAATCTCTCGAACTAAACTAAGAAGGACCTAGTCTCTTGAGGCAGGGGACGAAAGAGCAAGTCTCTCTCTCTCAAGGAGAACTAAGAAGGACCTCGAGATGGCCTTTGAAGTATACTTGCATTTAACTTTATTCCTCGGAAGTATGTTCATTTACAGAACCATTTGGACCTCCTTCATGGCGAAAAGCTCCTTTTAGACGAAGATGAGAACAATTCTTGAGACAAGCTCGCTATTGGCATTATTGACATACCAGAAGTACAATAGTTGGGTACGTCAAAAAGTTTTTTTGAAATTCATGGGCCAAGGAAGAGTTACCTGCGCTACTAAAGACTGGGACAGGGCTAGAAGCAGCAAGAAGCTCATCGGAAAATTACGGACATCTAGACTAAATAATAAACGTGCTCATGCCAGTAAAATTGCTGCCTCAATATTTTGTTGAAATACGTTGCCGAGGGGTACAGCGAGTAATACATGTACACATGCGCAGAATTGGTGCTTTTTCGACGACTTCGATATCAGCGCTTCACAACGAGATACCATAATGACGTCTAACAAAGACTGTAACAATGAAATGGGCGATTTTAACAACTCTATGCATGCTAAATATCGAGAGGCTTAACAACATTGTGTGTGTATATATATATATAAGTGCAGGCAAATGCACTTATAATAACGAAGATTGGTATGACAATCACCTCGTAACAAGAAGCATGCGTCCAACTACATGCACCTATCAAATGTACTCATGAACATGTGAGCAGAGCATGCAAAACTTGTTTAGCAACTTCAGAGGTGTGTAGTGCTATAAATGGGCTCTCATGCCGTAGCAGTTTTAAGAGACTACAATCTGGAAAGTGTTGTTTGAGGTCATCATGTTTATAAGGTGGTCTGGAGGCCCTTCAAAGGAGAAAAGCTATGCGAAGGAAATGTTTTTGATAGACATGATGTTGGCTTCTTGCTTGAAACAAATATCGCTGCCATTTCAGAACACTTTCATTGCCTGGCCTACCAACAGCTTGCTTCTCTCCCTGTGTGTGTTAAAAAAAAAATGTTACCAGGGTCACAGGTTCAATCGAATATCATTTAGCAATTGAATATCATCAATACTGAATATATATTGGGTTAAAGTTCAAAACCTTAAAAAGGTCTATTTTAATTACGTCATAGTAATTCAGTCCTACAATCTAGAGGACGCCACACTACCCCCCCCTAGCAACCTAAATGGTTGTGGCGTGGAGGAATCGTACAGGTGTCCTGATTGCACGTCCAGAGCGAGTTGTTCGAGGATGTGGAACCGGATGTTCCTGTCTGCCAGTGACTTCTGCATAGGATGGAGCAGTAGATGAAGGTTGAGGTACTGCAATTGGAGGTATTACTGCCTGGGCAGCTGTGGACTTAGATTCAGCTTCCAAAAAGGCTGGCTTGAGGCGGTCAATTGATACAGTGTCATACCTTCCATTCATGTCCAATGTGTAGAACTTGTCAGTCTTCTGCAGGACACGAAATTGTCCTCATAGGGACATTGTAATGGAGTCCTATGGGTATCTCGGCGGACGAACACAAACTTGCTAGTTGCAGAGCAGTAGGTAAATGGCACGATGGCTGGCTATGGTGTGTTGTTATTGTCGGACGCAGTTTCCTCATGGCTTCTCGCAGGTGTGGCAACAACTCAGTGGAGGGATTGTCTGGCAGTGGTCCAGTTTCAAAAAACTCTCCCGGCAATCTTAATGTCTGGCACCAACTCAGCTGATGAGCAACCTAGGTCATCCTTGGGTGCTGTCCGAATGCCAAGCATGACAATGGGGAGCTCGTGCATCCAGTGTGGGCCAGCCAGTCGTGCCTTTAGAGAGGCCTTGAGCTGACGATGGAATCGCTCAATGATGCCATTACTCTGTGGGTGGTAACTGGTGGTTTGGTGCTTCCGTGATACGCATTGAGCTGTCCCCATAGATCGGATGTGAACTGCCGACCTCTGTCCGAAGATATGTCACTTGGAACACCGAAACTGGCAATATGTTCTAGAAGAGCTCTGGCACAGGATGTGGCAGTCTGTTCAGCCATTGGAAAGGCCTCTGTCCATCTGGTGAACCGATCGACTACTGTGAACAGATATTTCATGCCCCGAGACTCTGGCAGAGGGCCAACAATGTCCACGTGCAGCTGCTCAAATCTTCGGCTGGGTAATTGTCCATGTTGTACCGGTGTTCGGACATGTCGGTGCACTTTTGCCTTCTGGCATCTCATGCAGGTCTTTGCCCAGTGTCCCACATCTTTATTGATGCCATGCCAGACAAATCTGTCTACCATCATCCTACGTGAAGTACGTATGCCTGGGTGAGAGAGACCGTGGACTGTATCAAACAGTCGTCTACGCCAAGTGCGAGGGACCAACGGCCTTAGTTGTCCTGTTGACTTGTCACAAAGTAGGGTGAGATCAGTGTTGGGCAGAGGCTCATCACTGAGAATAAGATCAGTGATGGCTGTACGTGTGGCCCATACCTCTGGGTCAGTCAGTTGGTCCTGTGCCATGGCTACGAAGTCCACTTCTGGCATATGGATGGCAGTTATGTCCAAAGAGCCTGTGTCAGTTGATTGTGGCTCCTCGGTTGGGCTTCCGCCCGGAAACACTCTGGAAAGCGCATCTGCTGCCGCATTGTCTTTCCCACTGATGTGTCGGACGTCGGTAGTGAATTCGCTGACATAGGCAAGGTGGCGCTGTTGTCTTGGGGTATACTTGCCAGCCTGTTTGGCAAAAGCAAAGGTTAATGCTTTGTGGTCTGTGTAGAGGACGAAAGGTCTGCCTTCAACAAAGTAGAGAAAGTGGCGTACCGCCAGGTACATTGCCAGCAGTTCACGATCAAATGCACTATACCGGGATTGAGCTGGATCCAGCTGTTTGGAGAAGAAGGCAATGGGACGCCAATCTCCGTCCAAGAATTGTTCAAGGACTCCGCCAACAGCTGTATCTGAAGCATCGACTGTTATGCTGGTGGGTGCGTTGTGGCTTGGGTGTGCTAAAAGGCTGCAGATGAAAGTCCAGCCTTGGCCGCTTCGAAGACCGTCTGGAGTTTCTCAGACCAATTTGTGTGCATAGCCTCGTGCATGGGCTTCATTAGATCAGCTGCCTGTGGAATGAATCGGTGGTAAAAATTGATCATGCCGAGCCACTCCAACATGCTCTTGGTGGTGATTGGTGCAGGGAAATTTTTTATGGCTTGAACTCTGTCAGGAAGTGGTGCTGCACCCTTTGCTGAGACACGGTGCCCTAAGAATTCCAAACTGCTGACTCCAAACACACTTTTTTTTTGTTCACCACAAGCCCATGCTGGGCCAGACGTTTAAAAGATGTCGACGGTGCTCGGATGCCGTCTCACTGGCCACCAGTACATCGTCTAGGTAGATGAAAAGGAAACCCTCCAAACCAGAACATACCTGATCCATAAATCGCTGAAATGTTTGTGCTGCATTTTTAAGTCCAAACGGCATTCCCACTCAAATATTCAAGTAGCCCAAACGGTGTGATCACGGCCGTTTTTGGAATGTCCTGAGGCCGAACGGGTATCTGATGGAAACCTTTAACCAGGTCAATCGTGCTGAAGAAGTTCTTGCCGTGAAGGTTGGCTGGACATGTGGGACAGGATAACAGTCAGGCTGGGTCTTCTCATTCAATTGGCGGTAGTCGCCATATGGGCGCCATGATCCATCAGGCTTAGGGACAAGGTGCAAGGGTGAAGCCCAAGGGCTGTCAGAGCGGCGAACGATGCCCTACTTTTCCATGGCCAAGGACTCCCTCCTTGCTACAGCAGGTGAGAGGCGCCGTGCTTTCGCATGCGAAGGTGGTCGGTCATCTGTTGGGATGTGGTGTTGTACACCATGTTTGGTGTTTGTGGTGGAAAAGTGGGGGAGAGTGAGTGTGGGAAACTCTGAGAGGATGACAGCAAGGGTGTCATCTGCTGTGCCTTTTTCTGCACTGTTAACTACAGCCAGTTGGTGCAGGCCTCGCAATCTTGTTGCAAGGTTGTTGGGGGCTAACTGAGTTGGCATGGTCTCGTAGGTGCTGACATCAACCAAGCGTCTGTTCTTGCAGTCAATGAGTAGGTTCTCATTGCAAAAGAAGTTAGCACCGAGAATTGGCTGTGTCACATCTGCGAGGAGAAATTCACAGGTGAAATGGCGTGGGCCAAATTGTAGTGACATTGTGTGCTTCCCGAAGGTCATGATGTGGTACCCATTGGCTGCAATTAGGCTTTCACCATGTTGACCAGCCCGTTTGTCAAGTTTGGATGCAGGGAACACACTAATCTGGGCTCCTGAATCAACAAGGAAGCGCCGGGATGAGTTCTGGTCATACATGTAAAAGAGGCGATTAGGATTGTTTGTTTGAAGGCCGGACGCGGACGCCACTAGCGCCCGGCCAAGCAGTTTTCCGATGGATCAATGTATGTTATCGCTTTTTGTGTCTGATGTTGAAACTTGCAGGGTTTGACGCACCTGTGGGAATTTTGTCCAAACTTGAGGTGGTACCAGCAAAATCCAGTGTCAGAGTCAGAACCCGACGGTCTCTTGGGTTTCTTCTGAGTCTGGTATTGAGAACTTCCTGCTGTTTTCGTCATTCTAGCTGGGTTCCCAACGAATGCGGTAATTGCTGGTAATGCTGACTGACCTTCCATGATGGCATCTGCTCTCTCGGCCAATTCTTCCAGGGTGCCTGTTCTGCCATCAAGCTGCATTCGTACACGCTCAGGTAGGTGCATGAGGAAACCTCGGTGAAAGATGTCTTCAGCATTGAAGAGGCCACGAAGGTGGTCAAGCAGGTCTGAAGGGCGCCTGTCACCTAGGTTGCGGGCTTCACAGCTGGAGAAAAAGGCCATGGCCTTCTTCTGAGCTGTCTGTCCATAGATCTTTAGCACAGCTGTCTTGATGTACTCATACTTGTTGGTGTCTGGAGTCTTCTGCAGTGTAGACCGCATGCGTTTCTGTACTGTCTTATCGAATCAGCCTACAATATTAGTAATATCAGCTGTAATGCCTCGAAGGTGGAACTGCGCCTCAGCAGCGAGGAACCAGTAATCAGGGTCATCGAGGTCTAGCTCAGGAAGCTCAATCCTGGCTACATTTACTTGTGGAGCCTGGGCCGGGGGATGTGCTGTATCGTCGGCTGCTTGTGCAGCTACTACTGCGGCGATAATGTCATCCTTGCCTGGCACTGCGGCTGCCAGATCGGCGACGAGCTTTGCTTTAGTTGTGAGATCCATAGGTAAAGGGACGCTTCTGACCTGATGTCTCTGTCCTCGTTTGTTTAGTTTTTTTACTGGAGCAGTGGAGGACAGTCGAGAAGGCCGCTGTACGTCGTGAAACAGTCGGCGAAGTCAGTAGAGGGTGTCAGGGTCACCATTTAGCAATCGAATATCATTTAGCAATTGAATATCATCAATACTGAATATATATATATTGGGTAAAGTTCAATACCTTAAAAAGGTCTATTTTAATTACGTCATAGTAATTCAGTCCTACAATCTAGAGGACGCCACATGATGAAGAGAGCGACTCACGTATACCCTTAATAACGAGTGCTGGAATCTATCAACATAAAAATAAGCGCCAAATAAAACAAATGAGATCAAAGGGAGAGCAAGAATTGAAATGAGAAAGATCAAAGCATGCTGTGAAAACCGATGAACTGGGAGAGCTAGGCTGTGAAAAACCCTTTTTGCCTCAGGCGTGTGTGCGAAAGTATTGCGTATGTTACCACTAGGAGAAATAAACTTTGGTTTCCACTCATCTATACATTGCCATGCTCCTTCGCCCGACACCCTGTGGTTGAACATTGCCAGTACTATACTACTACTACTACTACTACTACTACTATATTACTACTACACTACCACACTACTATTACTACTACTATTAATACTTTTTAAGCAAAGCAGAAACATTGTTATAGACACTACAAGAGGCCAGCTATAGCCTTACTTTTACTACTACTACTACTACTACTACTGCTAATATTAATAATACTACTACTATATACTACTACTACTACTACTACTAGACTTTGCTCTTCTCCATGCTCATAATATAAACATGTCTTTGAGGCAGCTTGAGGGTGCGTGCGTGAGGTGCCTCTGAAAAGAAACCACACACTAAGCTGGTGCTCCTCACCCGAGCTGGCTCATCCTTGTCCCCCAGTCCTAATCCTCACTGGCCCATCCTTATCCCCCAGTCCTAATCCTCACTGGCCCATCCTTATCCTCCAGTCCTAATCCTCGCTGGCCCATCCTTGTCCCCCAGTCCTAATCCTCACTGGCCCATCTTTGCCCTCCAGTCCTAATCCTCACTGGCCCATCCTTGCCCCCCAGTCCTAATCCTCATTGGTCCATCCTTGTCCCCCAGTCCTAATCCTCACTGGCTCGTCCTTATCCCCCATTCCTAATCCTCACTGGCCCATCCTTGCCCCCCAGTCCTAATCCTCACTGGCCCATCCTTATCCACCAGTCCTAATCCTCACTGGCCCATCCTTATTCCCCAGTCCTAATCCTCACTGGCCCATCCTTATCCCCCAGTCCTAATCCTCACTGGCCGATCCTTGCCCCCCAGTCCTAATCCTCATTGGCCCATCCTCACCCCCCAGTCCTAATCCTCACTGGCCCATCCTTATCCACCAGTCCTAATCCTCACTGGCCCATCCTTATCCCCCAATCCTAATCCTCACTGGCTCACCCTTGTCCCCCAGTATAATCCTCACTGGCCCATCCTTGTCCCCCAGTCCTAATCCTCACTGGCCCATCCTTATCCCCCAGTCCTAATCCTCACTGGCCCATCCTTGTCCCCCAGTCCTAATCCTCACTGGCCCATCCTTGTCCCCCAGTCCTAATCCTCACTGGCTCATCCCCTTGTCTCTCAGTCCTAATCCTCACTGACCCATCCTTATCCCCCAGTCCTAATCCTCACTGGCTCATCCTTGTCTCTCAGTCCTAATCCTCACTGGTCCATCCTTATCCCCCAGTCCTAATCCTCATTGGTCCATCCTTGTCCCCCAGTCCTAATCCTCACTGGCTCGTCCTTATCCCCCATTCCTAATCCTCACTGGCCCATCCTTGCCCCCCAGTCCTAATCCTCACTGGCCCATCCTTATCCACCAGTCCTAATCCTCACTGGCCCATCCTTGCCCCCCAGTCCTAATCCTCACTGGCCCATCCTTGTCCCCCAGTCCTAATCCTCACTGGCTCATCCTTATCCCCCAGTCCTAATCCTCACTGGCTCATCCTTATCCCCCAGTTCTAATCCTCACTGGCCCATCCTTGCCCCCCAGTCCTAATCCTCACTTGCCCATCCTTGCCCCCCAGTCCTAATCCTCACTGGCCCATCCTTGTCCCCCAGTCCTAATCCTCACTGGCTCATCCTTGCCCCCCAGTCCTAATCCTTACTGGCCCATCCTTGCCCCCCAGTCCTAATCCTCACTGGCCCATCCTTGCCCCCCAGTCCTAATCCTCACTGGCCCATCCTTGTCCCACAGTCCTAATCCTCACTGGCTCATCCTTGCTCCCCAGTCCTAATCCTCACTGGCTCATCATTATCCCCCAGTCCTAATCCTCACTGGCCCATCCTTGTCCCCCAGTCCTAATCCTCACTGGCCCATCCTTGTCCCCCAGTCCTAATCCTCACTGGCCCATCCTTACCCCCCAGTCCTAATCCTCACTGGCTCATCCTTGTCTCTCAGTCCTAATCCTCACTGGCCCATCCTTATCACCCAGTCCTAATCCTCACTGGCCCATCCTTATCCCCCAGTCCTAATCCTCACTGGCTCATCCTTGTCTCTCAGTCCTAATCCTCACTGGCCCATCCTTATCCTAATCCTCACTGGCCCATCCTTATCCCCCAGTCCTAATCCTCACTGGCTCATCCTTGTCTCTCAGTCCTAATCCTCACTGGCCCATCCTTATCCCCCAGTCCTAATCCTCACTGTCCCATCCTTGCCCCCCAGTCCTAATCCTCACTGGCCCATCCTTATCCACCAGTCCTAATCCTCACTGGCCCATCCTTATCCCCAGTCCTAATCCTCACTGGCCCATCCTTATTCAGCAGTCCTAATCCTCACTGGCCCATCCTTGCCCCCCAGTCCTAATCCTCACTGGCCCATCCTTGTCCCCCAGTCCTAATCCTCACTGGCTCATCCTTATCCCCCAGTCCTAATCCTCACTGGCTCATCCTTATCCCCCAGTTCTAATCCTCACTGGCCCATCCTTGCCCCCCAGTCCTAATCCTCACTTGCCCATCCTTGCCCCCCAGTCCTAATCCTCACTGGCCCATCCTTGTCCCCCAGTCCTAATCCTCACTGGCTCATCCTTGCCCCCCAGTCCTAATCCTTACTGGCCCATCCTTGCCCCCCAGTCCTAATCCTCACTGGCCCATCCTTGCCCCCCAGTCCTAATCCTCACTGGCCCATCCTTGTCCCACAGTCCTAATCCTCACTGGCTCATCCTTGCTCCCCAGTCCTAATCCTCACTGGCTCATCATTATCCCCCAGTCCTAATCCTCACTGGCCCATCCTTGTCCCCCAGTCCTAATCCTCACTGGCCCATCCTTGTCCCCCAGTCCTAATCCTCACTGGCCCATCCTTACCCCCCAGTCCTAATCCTCACTGGCTCATCCTTGTCTCTCAGTCCTAATCCTCACTGGCCCATCCTTATCACCCAGTCCTAATCCTCACTGGCCCATCCTTATCCCCCAGTCCTAATCCTCACTGGCTCATCCTTGTCTCTCAGTCCTAATCCTCACTGGCCCATCCTTATCCTAATCCTCACTGGCCCATCCTTATCCCCCAGTCCTAATCCTCACTGGCTCATCCTTGTCTCTCAGTCCTAATCCTCACTGGCCCATCCTTATCCCCCAGTCCTAATCCTCACTGTCCCATCCTTGCCCCCCAGTCCTAATCCTCACTGGCCCATCCTTATCCACCAGTCCTAATCCTCACTGGCCCATCCTTATCCCCAGTCCTAATCCTCACTGGCCCATCCTTATTCAGCAGTCCTAATCCTCACTGGCCCATCCTTGTCCCCCAGTCCTAATCCTCACTGGCCCATCCTCACCCCCCAGTCCTAATCCTCATTGGCCCATCCTCACCCCCCAGTCCTAATCCTCACTGGCCCATCCTTATCCCCCAGTCCTAATCCTCACTGGCCCATCCTTATCCACCAGTCCTAATCCTCACTGGCCCATCCTTATCCCCCAATCCTAATCCTCACTGGCTCACCCTTGTCCCCCAGTCCTAATCCTCACTGGCCCATCCTTGTCTCTCAGTCCTAATCCTCACTGGCCCATCCTTGTCCCCCAGTCCTAATCCTCATTGGCCCATCCTTATCCCCCAATCCTAATCCTCACTGGCTCACCCTTGTCCCCCAGTCCTAATCCTCACTGGCCCATCCTCACCCCCCAGTCCTAATCCTCATTGGCCCATCCTCACCCCCCAGTCCTAATCCTCACTGGCCCATCCTTATCCCCCAGTCCTAATCCTCACTGGCCCATCCTTATCCACCAGTCCTAATCCTCACTGGCCCATCCTTATCCCCCAATCCTAATCCTCACTGGCTCACCCTTGTCCCCCAGTCCTAATCCTCACTGGCCCATCCTTGTCTCTCAGTCCTAATCCTCACTGGCCCATCCTTGTCCCCCAGTCCTAATCCTCATTGGCCCATCCTTATCCCCCAATCCTAATCCTCACTGGCTCACCCTTGTCCCCCAGTCCTAATCCTCACTGGCCCATCCTTGTCCCCCAGTCCTAATCCTCACTGGCCCATCCTTATCCCCCAGTCCTAATCCTCACTGGCTCATCCCCTTGTCTCTCAGTCCTAATCCTCACTGACCCATCCTTATCCCCCAGTCCTAATCCTCACTGGCTCATCCTTGTCTCTCAGTCCTATTCCTCACTGGTCCATCCTTATCCCCCAGTCCTAATCCTCATTGGTCCATCCTTGTCCCCCAGTCCTAATCCTCACTGGCTCGTCCTTATCCCCCATTCCTAATCCTCACTGGCCCATCCTTGCCCCCCAGTCCTAATCCTCACTGGCCCATCCTTATCCACCAGTCCTAATCCTCACTGGCCCATCCTTGCCCCCCAATCCTAATCCTCACTGGCCCATCCTTGTCCCCCAGTCCTAATCCTCACTGGCTCATCCTTATCCCCCAGTCCTATTCCTCACTTGCCCATCCTTGCCCCCCAGTCCTAATCCTCACTGGCCCATCCTTGTCCCCCAGTGCTAATCCTCACTGGCCCATCCTTGCCCCCGAGTCCTAATCCTTACTGGCCCATCCTTGTCCCCCAGTCCTAATCCTCACTGCCCCATCCTTATCCCCCAGTCCTAATCCTCACTGGCCCATCCTTGCCCCCCAGTCCTAATCCTCACTGGCCCATCCTTATCCCCCAGTCCTAATCCTCACTGGCCCATCCTTGTCCCCCAGTCCTAATCCTCACTGACCCATCCTTATCCCGCAGTCCTAATCCTCACTGGCCCATCCTTATCCCCCAGTCCTAATCCTCACTGGCCCATCCTTGCCCCCCAGTCCTAATCCTCACTGGCCCATCCTTGTCCCACAGTCCTAATCCTCACTGGCTCATCCTTGCTCCCCAGTCCTAATCCTCACTGGCTCATCATTATCCCCCAGTCCTAATCCTCACTGGCCCATCCTTATCCCCCAGTCATAATCCTCACTGGCCCATCCTTGTCCCCCAGTCCTAATCCTCGCTGGCCCATCCTTGCCCCCCAGTCCTAATCCTCACTGGCCCATCCTTATCCCCCAGTCCTAATCCTCACTGGCTCATCCTTGTCTCTCAGTCCTAATCCTCACTGGCCCATCCTTATCACCCAGTCCTAATCCTCACTGGCCCATCCTTATCCCCCAGTCCTAATCCTCACTGGCTCACCCTTGTCCCCCAGTCCTAATCCTCACTGGCCCATCCTTGTCCCCCAGTCCTAATCCTCGCTGGCCCATCCTTGCCCCCCAGTCCTAATCCTCACTGGCCCATCCTTATCCCCCAGTCCTAATCCTCACTGGCTCATCCTTGTCTCTCAGTCCTAATCCTCACTGGCCCATCCTTGTCCCCCAGTCCTAATCCTCATTGGCCCATCCTTATCCCCCAATCCTAATCCTCACTGGCTCACCCTTGTCCCCCAGTCCTAATCCTCACTGGCCCATCCTTGTCCCCCAGTCCTTATCCTCACTGGCCCATCCTTATCCCCCAGTCCTAATCCTCACTGGCTCATCCCCTTGTCTCTCAGTCCTAATCCTCACTGGCCCATCCTTATCCCCCAGTCCTAATCCTCACTGGCTCATCCTTGTCTCTCAGTCCTAATCCTCACTGGTCCATCCTTATCCCCCAGTCCTAATTCTCATTGGTCCATCCTTGTCCCCCAGTCCTAATCCTCACTGGCTCGTCCTTATCCCCCATTCCTAATCCTCACTGGCCCATCCTTGCCCCCCAGTCCTAATCCTCACTGGCCCATCCTTATCCACCAGTTCTAATCCTCACTGGCCCATCCTTGCCCCCGAGTCCTAATCCTTACTGGCCCATCCTTGTCCCCCAGTCCTAATCCTCACTGCCCCATCCTTATCCCCCAGTCCTAATCCTCACTGGCCCATCCTTGCCCCCCAGTCCTAATCCTCACTGGCCCATCCTTATCCCCCAGTCCTAATCCTCACTGGCCCATCCTTGTCCCCCAGTCCTAATCCTCACTGGCCCATCTTTGTCCCCCAGTCCTAATCCTCACTGGCTCATCCTTATCCCCCAGTCAAATCCTCACTGGTCCATCCTTGCCCCCCAGTCCTAATCCTCACTGACCCATCCTTATCCCGCAGTCCTAATCCTCACTGGCCCATCCTTATCCCCCAGTCCTAATCCTCACTGGCCCATCCTTGCCCCCCAGTCCTACTCCTCACTGGCCCATCCTTGTCCCACAGTCCTAATCCTCACTGGCTCATCCTTGCTCCCAGTCCTAATCCTCACTGGCCCATCCTTATCCCCCAGTCATAATCCTCACTGGTCCATCCTTGTCCCCCAGTCCTAATCCTCGCTGGCCCATCCTTGCCCCCCAGTCCTAATCCTCACTGGCCCATCCTTATCCCCCAGTCCTAATCCTCACTGGCTCATCCTTGTCTCTCAGTCCTAATCCTCACTGGCCCATCCTTATCACCCAGTCCTAATCCTCACTGGCCCATCCTTATCCCCCAGTCCTAATCCTCACTGGCTCATCCTTGTCTCTCAGTCCTAATCCTCACTGGCCCATCCTTATCCCCCAATCCTAATCCTCACTGGCCCATCCTTATCCCCCAGTCCTAATCCTCACTGGCTCATCCTTGTCTCTCAGTCCTAATCCTCACTGGCCCATCCTTATCCCCCAGTCCTAATCCTCACTGTCCCATCCTTGCCCCCCCAGTCCTAATCCTCACTGACCCATCCTTATCCCCCAGTCCTAATCCTCACTGGCTCATCCTTGCCCCCCAGTCCTAATCCTCACTGGCTCATCATTATCCCCCAGTCCTAATCCTCACTGGCCCATCCTTATCCCCCAGTCGTAATCCTCACTGTCCCATCCTTGTCCCCCAGTCCTAATCCTCACTGGCCCATCCTTATCCCCCAGTCCTAATCCTCACTGGCCCATCCTTGTCCCCCAGTCCTAATCCTCACTGGCCCATCCTTGCCCCCCAGTCCTAATCCTCACTTGCCCATCCTTGCCCCCCAGTCCTAATCCTTACTGGCCCATTCTTGCCCCCCAGTCCTTACTGGCCCATCCTTATCTCAAGTCCTAATCCTCACTGGCCCATCCTTGTCCCCCAGTCCTAATCCTCACTGGCCCATCCTTGTCCCCCAGTCCTAATCCTCACTGGCCCATCCTTGCCCCCCAGTCCTAATCCTCACTGGCTCATCCTTATCCCCCAGTCCTAATCCTCATTGGTCCATCCTTATCCCCCAGTCCTAATCCTCACTGGCCCATCCTTATCCCCCAGTCCTAATCCTTACTGGCCCATCCTTGCCCCCCAGTCCTAATCCTCACTGGCCCATCCTTGCCCCCCAGTCCTAATCCTCATTGGCCCATCCTTGTCCCCCAGTCCTAATCCTCACTGACCCATCCTTGCCCCCCAGTCCTAATCCTCACTGGCCCATCCTTATCCCTCAGTCCTAATCCTCACTGGCCCATACTTGCCCCCCAGTCCTAATCCTCACTGGCCCATCCTTGTCCCCCAGTCCTAATCCTCACTGGCCCATCCTTGTCCCCCAGTCCTAATCCTCACTGGCCCATCCTTGCCCCCCAGTCCTAATCCTCACCTAATCCTCATTGGTCCATCCTTATCCCCCAGTACTAATCCTCACTGGCCCATCCTTGTCCCCCAGTCCTAATCCTCACTGGCCCATCCTTGTCCCCCAATCCTAATCCTCACTGGCCCATCCTTATCCCCCAGTCCTAATCCTCACTGGCTCATCCTTGTCTCTCAGTCCTAATCCTCACTGGCCCATCCTTATCCCCCAGTCCTAATCCCATTCTTGTCCCCCAGTCCTAATCCTCATTGGTCCATCCTTGTCCCCCAGTCCTAATCCTCACTGGCTCATCCTTATCCCCCAGTCCTAATTCTTACTGACCCATCCTTGCCCCCCAGTCCTAATCCTCACTGGCTCATCCTTATCCCCCAGTCCTAATCCTCACTGGCCCATCCTTATCCCCCAGTCCTAATCCTCACTGGCCAAAACTTGCCCCCCAGTCCTAATCCTCACTGGCCCATCCTTGCCCCCCAGTCCTAATCCTCACTGGCTCATCCTTGCCACCCAGTCCTAATCCTCACTGGCTCATCCTTACCCCCCAGTCCTAATCCTCACTGGCTCATCCTTATCCCCCAGTCCTAATCCTCACTGGTCCATCCTTGTCCCCCAGTCCTAATCCTCACTTGCCCCCCAGTCCTAATCCTTACTGGCCCATCCTTGCCCCCCAGTCCTAATCCTCACTGGCTCATCCTTGCCCCCCAGTCCTAATCCTCACTGGCTCATCCTTATCCCCCAGTCCTAATCCTCACTGGCTCATCCTTATCCCCCAGTCCTAATCCTCACTGGTCCATCCTTGTCCCCCAGTCCTAATCCTCACTTGCCCCCCAGTCCTAATCCTTACTGGCCCATCCTTGCCCCCTAGTCCTAATCCTCACTTGCCCATCCTTGCCCCCCAGTCCTAATCCTCACTTGCCCCCCAGTCCTAATCCTCACTGGCCCATCCTTGTCCCCCAGTCCTAATCCTCACTGGCCTGTCCCCCAGTCCTAATCCTCACTGGCCCATCCTTGTCCCCCAGTCCTAATCCTCACTGACCCATCCTTGTCCCCCAGTCCTAATCCTCACTGGCCCATCCTTATCCCTCAGTCCTATAATCCTCACCTGCCCATCCTTGTCCCCCAGTCCTAATCCTCACTGGCCCATCCTTGTCCCCCAGTCATAATCCTCACACTGGCCCATCCTTGTCCCCCAGTCCTAATCCTCACTGGTCCATCCTTGTCCCCCAGTCATAATCCTCACTGGCCCATCCTTATCCCCCAGTCCTAATCCTCACTGGCCCATCCTTATCCCTCAGTCCTAATTAATCCTCACTTCTACACTACCTTGGTTGTAGTCCAAATTCAACACTCTGCCTTCATATTCCTTCTGACAGAAAGCTGCTTCTAGTGGAAGCTGAAAGTCAATAACTCTTGTCATCTGGTCTTGCACAGCTTTCTATGTTGGCATGTCTGCAGGCATGTTAATCCTTCCTCCCACAAGTACGGATGAGATGTACTAGTGGCAAATGAAACATGAGGACATACATGGAACAGACATTATTACGCTGGGAGAGTGTTTCTGCCCTTTAAGGGTTAGCTCATGTAGGATAGGTACAAGCCATCCTGTGGTTCTTTGAGCTAAGCTGCTAGCGTACTGCAACCCTAACGCTGCATAGCTTTTAGGTTCATTCCAACTGTAGTTGTGCCTGCTTCAAACGGACCATTTGCTGGCTGGCTTGTTCACTCACCATCTTCATTTGTAATGTGTGTACACAACTGTCTGTAACGCCCCCCCTCCCCTATTCCTCTATGAGCTCTGGTTTTGTGAAGGTGGGTGTGTACCTCAGCATATGTATACATTTGTCTCCAGAAAGCCATATTTGGATTGTTATGTCAGATATCCATTGCTGGGTTTCTGGTTCAGGTGTTTCCTCCTATCCCCTTGGTGAGTGATGGAATGGGCGTGTTGGGACAATGTGGTCTGTGGACCTCAGTCACATAGTGTGTTCTCTGATAGCTTCCATCCTCATGAAGGCTAGAGCCTCTGGCCGAAACGTCGAGTGAGTTGATTATCAAAAAGGTCATTGTATCTACTGTCAACTGAAAGTTCGTTGAGAGCTTCCATTTGTCATGTTCGAAGCTAATCTCCCAACTGCTGTACGGATATGATTCAACTTCATCCAAGTTGCACGGGGGAGATCTGATCATAAGTTACAGGAAATGATTCCCAATGGATCTCAGCTGCAAGCTCTAGGATGATGATGAAGTTCTCTAGAATGGCGATCTTCAGCTGACTCCATAGCCCAGTCCTGGGATGGTGATGAAGTTCTCTAGAATGATGATCTTCAACTGACTCCATCGCCTAGTCCTGCAAGCTCTAGGATGATGATGAAGTTCTTTAGAATGGTGATCTTCAGCTGACTCCATAGCCAAGTCCTGCAAGTTTTAGGATGATATGAAGTTCTCTAGAATGGCGATCTTCAGCTGACTCCATAGCCCAGTCCTGCAAGCTCTAGGATGATGATGAAGTTCTCTAGAATGGTGATCTTCAGCTGACTCCTTAGCCAAGTCCCGCAAGCTCTAGGATGATGATGAAGTTCTCTCAAATGATGATCTTCAGTGACTTCATAGCCAAGTCCTGCAAGCTGTAGGATGATTATTAAGTTCTTTAGAACGATGATCTTCAGCTGACTCCATAGCCAAGTCCTGCAAGCTCTAGGATGATGATGAAGTTCTCTAGAATGGCGATCTTCAGCTGACTCCATAGCCTAGTCCTGCAAGCTCTAGGATGATGATGAAGTTCTTTAGAATGATGTCTTCAGCTGACTCCATAGCCAAGTCCTGCAAGCTCTAGGATGATGCTGCTGACTCCATATGTTCTGAAGATTATCTTATATTTTAGTTATAATTATATTTTAGCCAACACTTTTCGACTGAATGCTTCGATCTTCATCAGGTGAATGTAAATTTTTTAACACAATGTGATGCATTTATGCTCACTGGTAATGCGTTTAACATGCCATGCACGTGATCCATGACCTGTCTGAGTGCTCTAGAAGCACGGTATAACAGATAATGATGGGAGTGGTTTGATGTGCATACTCTTGAGAATCGAGAGAGACCCAGCATCTCGATTGAACTGATCCTTAGGTGTAAGATGGATGTGCAGTGCCTCCTTCACAAGCAGTTCCCTCCATTTGCCGGCTCTACCAATCGACGAGGTCTCTTCCCACAAGATGGTGGTGGTGTCCACGCATTCTCAGACTTTCGTAGTTCTCCTTTCCTGCGTGCATTCTTATGCTCCTTGATCCAAATCTCCAACCTCCTTGTTGCACCAAAATATGCTTTCCCACAGCTGCAGGGAACTCGATACACAACCGATGAGTTCATGGAAGAGACTTTGCTGACAGAGGAGCTGGCAAATGGAGGGAACTGCTTGTGAAGGAGTCAGTGCACATCCATTTTATTTTCAATCGAGATGCTGGGCTGGAGCCATCCAATTGCTTGCCTCTCACAACAGGTCACTAGGTCATGAATCAATGTTATGTGAAACGCATTGCTAGCGAGCATAAATGTGTTGCCAGCGAGCTAAATATGTTGCCAGCAAGCATAAACGTGTTGCCAGTGAGCATAAATGTGTTGCCAGTGAGCACAAATGTGTTGCCAGCGAGCTAAATGTGTTGCCAGCAAGCATAAATGTGTTGCCAGTGAGCACAAATGTATTGCCAGCGAGCTTAATATGTTGCCAGCGAGCATAAACGTGTTGCCAGTGAGCATAAATGTGTTGCCAGTGAGCACAAATGTGTTGCCAGTGAGCATAAATGTGTTGCCAGCGAGCATAAATGTGTTGCAGCGAGCATATGTGTTGCAGCGAGCATAAATGTGTTGCCAGAGAGCATAAGTGTGTTGCCAGTGAGCATAAATGTGTTGCCAGCGAGCATAAATGTGTTGCAGCGAGCATAAATGTGTCACCAGTGAGCACAAATGTGTTGCCAGCGAGCACAAATGTGTTCCCAGCGAGCACAAATGTGTTCCCAGCGAGCACAAATGTGTTGCCAGCGAGCACAAATGTGTTGCGTTGTGTGAAGCAGTTCAGCTTTTTAAAAAATCTTAAAAAACCCAATATATGGTATTAAAAAAAATTCTTAGAGCTGATGGCCTTCTCTTCATGCCCTAAGTGTGGAGCTGGGCACTGTGCTTGGAGCTATTGGAAGTTGAACTGACTGGGGGAGAGAGGACCAGGCAGAGAATGGAGTTGTAATTCTGCTTTAGCTTCAAGATGAACACTTGTATGTCTAGTATGAACAAGAAAGAGAAGTATAACAGATATGATGGATAATAGCACAGGTGTTATGGGTGCAACTTACAAGCTTACCAAGCAACAAGGAAAAGTAAAAAAAGACTCGTGGCTTTGAATGCTATAATATGATCATCAATAATGTAACATCCAAAACATTCTTACCAGAATCAGAGCTGACAGTTTCTCTAATGCCCATGTAGTTTAGGATCCATCCATCTTCTATATCCTATGATGGGTAGGTACATCATGGACTTGAAGAAAGTTAGCAATTTTTGTAGTCTATTTATAATTAGCTCTAGTTCCTCAGGGAGACAAACAATATAGCTCAAGAAAAGGCTTAGCTACCAGAAAATAGCTAGCTACTAATGTAACAGTTAGCTATTAGATAAATCTTAACCAGAAATATATCTTCTCATATCTAAGCTCAGATGCCAATGAAGTCCAACAGATTCAGCAACTTCCACAGCAGATACATCGCGACCTGAAAAAATGAGAAAACAGGTCAACATATAGGTCCTACATTGAGGCATCCTTAGCTATGAGGTAAAACTTAGCAAGTAGTCAGCTACACACTAGGCTGTCAACTGAACAATTTTTTTTGAAATCTCTCCAGCAAGGCTCAACCGAAGCGCTAGAATAACTAGTTCAACAAGAAATACTATATCCAAAAGATCAAGGAACTTACTTGTCCAAAAAGGTTAGGTTTTGTTCCAGTAACAATGGAAATACTTGTGAGTCTTTTCAACTTAAAAATCCAGCATTGGAGTAAGAGCCTGATACTGCTAACTTGCTTCTTTAAAGAATACACTCAAGTAAAATGTGGCGTCGCTCTACCAACGAGTTTTTTTAATTTGGTCCTTTCATCCAATAAAGGTTAAATTAAAAAAATTATAATAATATAATCATAATCATCATCATCATCATCATCATCATCATCATCATCATCATAATAATAATAATAATAATAATAATAATAATAGATACTCATATTTTTAATACTCCTTTTGTTGTTGTTGTTGGTGGTGGTGGTGGCGGCGGTGGTGGAAATGTGTTCCTTTAGCCCCCCAAATGCTCCTTTCAATGGTCTCCCTTTAGCCGAAAGAAACTTTCCTTTTGGTAATCTTTTGTTGTTGCTTCTTTGTTGTTGTTGTTGTTCTTTTGTTGCTGCTGTGTTGTGGTACCTGTGTTGTTGTTGCTGCTGTGTTGTGGTACCTTTGTTGCTGCTGTGTTGTGGTACCTTTGTTGCTGCTGTGTTGTTGTACCTGTGTTGCTGCTGTGTTGTTGTACATATGTTGCTACTGTGTTGTTGTACCTGTGTTGCTGCTGTGTTGTTGTACCTGTGTTGCTGCTGTGTTGTTGTACCTGTGTTGCTGCTGTGTTGTGGAACCTGTGTTGCTGCTGTGTTGTGGTACTTGTGTTGCTGCTGTGTTGTTGTGCTGCTGTGTTGTGGTACCTGTGTTGCTGCTGGGTTGTACGTGTGTTGCTTGTTGTTGGAAATGTGGCCTTTTTAAGGCGCAGGTCCTATTGCTGTAGTTGTAGTCCCAATGACTGCTCTCTCTCTCTGTACAGATCTTTAGCTTCTGCTCGTAATGGCGTGGATGCTAGAGAGAATTCAATCCATCGGATCAGCCAGAGATACGGAACAAAAATATCTCTGGGGAAGTTTGCAGGTACCAATATATACGTGTAATGCCAGACGTCTTCTTGTTAGGTGTGATGTTGTAGGGTGTGTGGTTGTGCGTGTGAATGTAGAGCTAATTAGCTGCCATGGGGCTAACTAATTAATCAAGGAGAAAAAGCCAAATGCAAACAGGAAGGGAAGGAGCATGAGAGACATCTGGATAGCTGGGAGGTAGGGGGTGTTAATGACTATAATTGACACGAGTCACTAGACACCAAAGCAGGTTTAGCGATGAATACCTTTGATGTGTGTAGGGAGAGCTTAATCTCACAGAGATTGATCGTGTGTGTGGCTGTCTGTCTGGGTTTTTTGGGGGGTCATTGTCGTCCCTGTTATCATCGGCTACTTCAATTTCTTCATTGAGATTCTCCTCCTCCACCAACTCTGTGATCTTGTCATCCAGTTTATTTAGAAGCTCAGCCTTCGCTTGAAGGGTTTGTCTCTTCTGCTTCCAATTTGCCACATTTGCCTCATCACCTTATCCTAGGCCAGTCATCATTGCTTGTGCTTGTGCTATCCAGCACGTGACTGATACTCAGTGGGTCACTCTCACCTTCCTCTTTCGTCTAAGCCCCTCAGCTTCAGCCATCTCAATCTCTGCCAGTTCGTTTTCTGGGGGTTGCGTCGCCTTTCCACGATCTGGCTCGAAGGACCATGTGAGATAAAGCCAACGTCGTGACTACTCAATGGCTAATTCATGGAGCAGCTAGCTAATCCAAGGCTCAGTTCAGGTAAAAGTTGATGAATCTCGGCCAAAGCAAACATCAATCTATTTTTTCATATTCACGTTATCAAGGTTGTACACACGCATGAACAAATGACAGTTGGACAATGACGTAATGAATTAACTGACAATGCAGTATCCGATGGTGCAGCACACAGGTGCCAATGGGAATGGATATAGTAGGCACCATAAAAAACTTGGCGTTGCATTTAAACCCAACGTACGTGCAACGCATCACCGTTGGCCAAAGAAATGTTAACGAAACGTACAGTACAGAGCGTTTGGACGCTTGCTGCGTTGAACGCTCGCTGCGTTTTATGCTACTTTTTTAAAACCGAGAAGCGCGTGCATTGACTACCACGTGAACTGAAGAAAAATAAGCGGGGCAAGCTAGAACTACAGTTACTTGTTCTTTAGAGAGCGTCCGCTGGAGTTGTTGTCCGAGTTATTTCATAAATTATTATTTCAGTACAAGTTTAAGGGCCTGTAAGCTTTAAGAGTCTATAAGCAAGTAAGTTTCCTCCTCTTACTGTTATACTTGCTATAATATAACTTTGGTGTAACTGGAATCTGCTTGATCCATACAAGCTGTTCGAGCCAGTACTTGAGTTTCAGTTTTAGTTGTTTTTTGGTATAATTATAGCTAGAACAAATGGAATGGATGGTACTTCTCTAGCTATTGTTGTACTAATGAAGCTACATATTGTCATCAAGAATTGATTCATGTTGTGTTATTGGTTTATTTTAGCCGTGGAGTTGGACTCAGTCTCTGTCCCACAAAGCAAAGCTCTGGGGGCACCTTGCTGGGGGATGCCTGCACAGAGTGAAGGTAGGGACTTACACATCCCAGAATAATTATGTCTGGAGGCAATTCAACTGGCATCAAACCGGATGGGACTACAAACCAAGAAATGATTTACTGTTCATGTAATATTTGTGTTTGTTCACGTGTTTGTTCACAAGTCTTTAATCGACTGGGTTTTTTTTGTCGACTTCTGTAACTTCGACTTCTCTTCTGTAACAAATATTATGTAAATTAAAGATGTATATATATTTTAATTTAGAACTCCCTACAACTCCCATTTCTATAATTTGTATATAGAATTTGCTAGCATTAAAATGCAATGACAAAAAAAACACAGGATATTGTTCTTTTCAGGTTGACCAATCTTCTTATGAGCTTCAGTGGGTTTCAAACTGGGACTGTATTCGTCTGTCCATATTACCTTCTCAAACCCTTGATACCCATGAATTGTCTTGGCCACACCAACCTAAATGATGCAATTGGGGATTATAATTTTATTCACATCAAGGCAACAAATCATCAACAACAAATCTGCAAAATAATGTTTATTTTAGTGCAAGGGGAATGGCAATAACAGCCACTACACCAACAGGGTGGGCATTCAAGCTTCAGCATAAACTACAAACAAAAGCTAGATCAGGAGAGCCCTCCACCCATAGCAAGCATGTAGGAGCCCCATGGAGTTTTAAGCCAGTCTCCTTATCAGCTAAATTAAGTCAGCATACAGCCTTCCAAGCAAACAAGACTAACACGAACCTAGTTAATTCTCTTGCCAACTGACAGTAGGAGCTACCCTCCGAGTGAGGCTCTACACGAAGAATGGTCATTGGGTAGCCATTGTTCTTGAGGTGCTCGTGCAGCTGGAAGGCAGTCATTAATTCGCATCTTCTGTTCCACTACCTCTCAGATGGCTGCCGTTATCTTTGTAGGTCTCCCGCTATCAAACCGCCAGACTAAGTCCTGCCACAGTCGGTGCCTTCAATCTGTTTCTTGTTACACCATTCGCTAAAAATCACGATGACTGCCACGTGAAGTGCAACTCCCTACGATCTACTATTCCGGTGTCGTGCCAAATCCTTCCTAGCCAAATCGTCCTCTTTTACTGACTTACTGCGCATGCGCAGATACGGAATTTCTCCTGACAGCGTGCTTGCCAAATTTATCCTCCTGGATTTCTCCTAGCGTGCGTTACTCAACATGTTGATTGCTCCTAGCTATAATATATCTAGCTACCCGTGTATCAATTTTTTGACAGTGTTGATTGCTTAGCTACCTGTGTATCAACTTTTGGCTGCATTTGCAGATGAGCGAACAGAGAAACTGTGGAGTACATTTAAGGAAGATGGAGCATTACATCAAGCATGGCACCTATAGTAGTGAACAGACAGAGGCCCTCCTTCAATCATCCAATCGTTATACTTCTCGCTTATGCAGTTATCCTGCAGGACACACATGCAATTTTGGTCTAGAAGGCCCCAGAATTGATATCTGAGAGTGTAAAATTTCCTGGGGGAGCATACCACCAGATCCCCCTAGATATACATAAAAGAATTGCTAATACCATAGCTACTAATTTTAGTTTAGATACCCAATGGTAAGGAGTAAGGATTAGGTTCTATAATAATTCCATCAGTAGACCTGAATTCATCTTATACTCTGACAAAGTTTATTAAAAATGTTTTTTGGAAATATCTAAATTTTTACATTGTAGATTTACCCTGCAGAAATATGAAATATGCTGGAATTGAAATAATGCTCAATAAATCATTAAATGTAGCAAAGGGGAAATATGACATGGGGAAGAATTTAGCAGGTGCGAAGAATTTAGCTTGAGAACGTGCCATATTATTCCCACTACGCTCGAATCCGTGTTGACGCATGCGCTGTAGGTCAAAGAGAACAAATTTGGCAACGGGAAGAATTTGGCATGACACCGGCTAAAAAAAAATGTTCCGTGCGTCTAAACGTTTAGAGCGGCTAAGTCGTGCGTTTAAAATGTTTAGCGTCTGAACGTTTCGTGCGATCTTTTTAGCCGGTAGGAAATCGCATGCGTTTAGACGCTGAACCAACGCTCGGTTTAAACGCAACGCCAAGTTTTTTATGGCGCCTACTGTAGTTCAAAGTCCTTATTTTTAATGTAGCTATATAAATGCATATTACGGTGTCATTATGAGGGAGCACCCCCCTCCCCCCCTATTGCCAACACAACGAGGGCCGCTCTTTGTAGCTCATTGGTGCTTCAAACAGTGGTATTTGGAGTGTATATTGGCCGTTGACCACAACAAGGCATCGAAGTGCAAACTTGGCCAACCTTCGCACACTCACACACATACACAACTAACACACACACAAAAAGCAATTAACCGAATGTGCCAAATCTAGAATTTTTTTCCTGCACACTTGCCCAGTAGATATAAAATAGTCCGAAAAATGTACTTGAGGGGTGAGCGAGGTCAAAGAAAAATGGCTGATTATCACAATTGGGGTCTCTTTCAGTGCTTTACTGGAAGCCCTCCTGCTGAGGAAGGTTGCAGAGACACCTGGTTACTGGGAACCTCTCTGAATCCTTTCACCCGCGAGGAAGGAGGATTTCCTGGAGGATGTGCTGTGAGTCTTGTTGCAGACACAATGTGACGTAGCTCTGCGTGGCTTTCCTCGATGGAGCCGATTCTTACAGCAAACTGCAACTTATTGTATTTGCATTCTAGTGAAATGAAAATCCCCCTGGATCCTGGGGTGCGAGAGGACTGTAAATGGCACATAAAAAACAAAAAAATTAAACTCACGACAGACTCTCAGTTCTGCTCTTCAGCTCCAGCCTTCATCATGAATATGAGGTGCTAAAGAGGTGCTAAAACTCAGGTGAGGTTGATATAATAGCTGGCTGTCCACTACATGGCGAGAACCACACCCTGGCACATGTGTGATGTGCGTGTGTGGCAGCAATTAGGGTGGGTGGGCGAGGAAAAAATTATTATAAATATTTTGGGTTTTTTCCCTCCTTTTCCCTGCACATACTGTACATACTAATAATAAACTAATAAACTGCCTAACAAAATATATATAACTGAGTCACTCTCCCCCCCCCCCCCCCCCCCCCCCCAAATTAATAACATTATGGTGGTTGTTGTTTCAAGTTCCGGCTGTCCCCCCCAGCAGCCAGCCAGGCAAGTCCATCCCCCACAGTCTCTATCGAACCGTTTATATGCATCAGGTCTCCAGCTGCAAGGAATATGGTACGCAACACATGAGTGGCTGGTAACTCATCCTTCTCTCTGCTAAGTTGTGCCCTCACTTGAAGGGTGAGTTACTGGCTAGTATGCACTCTGCCTTGTGTAGTGCATCCCTTGCAGCTGTGGGAAGTGCTGCATAGGCGAGTGCAACGGAAGGTTGGAGACCAGGATGAAGGAACACCGAGATGCCTGTAGAAAGTGTGCCAAAGAAATGCCTGCAATTGCTGAGCATGCATGGGACAATGGACACCCTATCTTGTGGGAGGAAGCCACCATCTTAGACCAGGCCAGGAGACAGAAGCAGCTGCTGATGACAGAGGCACAGCACATGAGCCTAGCACCGGAGTCAATAGAGATTGTGGGATGGACTTACCACCTCACTGCACTCTAAAGAGCCTCAACTTGCTGCCACGAACATCATAATATTTTAAACAAACTCTCAGTTGACATAACGAAATTACAATGACTCAATAATCAACTTAAATTTTAATCTCTCGATGTTTCAACTAGATGCTCCAGCCTATTAATGTTAAGTTGTTGTTGTTGAGTTGTTTATTAGTTACATAATATTTCAATGTTTTATTTTAAATTGTTTTTTCCTCCCTCCCTCTCGTTGCTGTCTCACGCATCACACGTGTGTCATGGTGTTCTGTCACGTGGTGGATAGCTAGCTACATGTACTACATCAGCCTCATACATATGAGTAGATACACGTACATGTATTACATCAGCCTCATACATATGAGTAGATACATGTACTACATCAGCCTCATACATATGAGTAGATACATGTATTACATCAGCCTCATACATATGAGTAGATACATGTATTACATCAGCCTCATACATATGAGTAGATACATGTATTACATCAGCCTCATACATATGAGTAGATACATGTATTACATCAGCCTCATACATATGAGTAGATACATGTATTACATCAGCCTCATACATAATGCTCTTAGCATCTCATTATTTCCAACCAAAATGATGACAACCATTGATCAGTGAGAAAGTTATTATAAACCATGAGAACTCCAGGAGGGGAGGTGTTAATATGCTAAAATGGTATAATTAATGATAACCATGTCATATACATATCTTTATCGTGCACAGGTATGCTGTCTCAAAATTCGTATGGTGTGATACTTGGGCCCACCGCTCACACCAACGTCACCAAATCCCCTGATCTCCACATCATCCCCGAAGACTACTCGCTGGACCACAAGTCCACGGCCGCAGAGTTCACCACACACTTGGCTTCCGCAGGAGAACTGTCCTCCTCTGTCACCATTCCTCACCAGGCCAGGGACAAGTACCAGGAAGAGATCACTGCAGAGCTACAGGATTTGCAGGTTTGTGGGTCTTTGTGTGTGTGCGCACGCATGTATGTGTGTGTCATCAATGGAAGACACAGGATTTCCCACAACACCGCTGGACATTTTGTGGGTCTTTGCGTTGCGCGCACGCATGTATATGTGTGTCATCAATGGAAGACACAGGATTGCCCACAACACTGCTGGACATTTTGTTGGTCTTTGTGTGTGTGTGTGTGTACGCATGTATGTGTGTGTCATCAATGGAAGACACAGGATTGCCCACAACACCGCTGGACATTTTGTGGGTCTTTGCGTGTGTGTTCACGCATGTATGTGTGTGTCATCAATGGAAGACACAGGATTGCCCACAACACCGCTGGACATTTTGTGGGTTTTCTAGCAAAAACAACTTTAATTAAAAAAAGTTTTTAGACCAAACAAACAAAAACAGGTCCTACCTGTGATTTTAGTTTAGGGCTTTTGGTTGGTCTTCCAGGAAAACCAATGCAGTCTATCTGGCTATGCATATAGGTAGCATCCCACCGCACCCATCACACGCACAGACACGCACAAACCAGCCCCACCTTATTTCTAGCCCAACCCTTATTTCTAGCCCCAGCTCTTAAGCCCTCCATTGTTACCAGCTGGAACTTGAGACAAGGGCTACAAGGTATAGAAACAAGGCTAGGTCTAGAAACAATGGCCACGTCTAGAAACCAGGGCTACAGTGTCGGTCTAGAAACCAGGGCTAGGTCTAGAAGCAAGGGCTAGGTTTAGAAACAAGGCTATGGATAGAAGCAAGGGCTAGGTCTAGAAACAAGGGCTAGGTCTAGATACATGGGCTAGGTCTACAAACAAGGGCTGTCAAGAAACAAGGCCGGGTCTAAAAACAAGAGCTAGGGCTAGAAACAAGTGCTAGGTCTAAAAATAAGGGTTACATGTAGGTTTAGATAGAGGTCTAGCAAGGGCTACATGTAGGTCTATAACAAGGGCTATGCCCAGATGCAAGGGCTAAGTCTAGAAACAAGTGCTAGGTTTAGAAACAAGTGCTAGGGATGGAAATAACTTGGATGGATGCAGTGGTTAAGAGCTGTAGGCTTACAGCAAGTCAATATAATACGGAAAATAATGGCTAGGATTAGTGTTAAAGAGAGGACTAAGGTCAAGAGAAAAGGGTTAGAGATATATACAAGGTTGGGTGTGTGGCAAGAGATGATTTTGGGTGATGCCAGTGTATCTTCAAAATGAAGCAGGGGTAGTGTTGGGTAGGAACAATTGGAACGTTGTTCATGCGTGGACGACAACCCTGCACTGGAAGTATTGCCACACTTCTGTGCAACCGAACAAGTCTTGGTCATTCGGCACTGAAGCATCTAGGACTAGGTCTAGTATAACTTCCGAACAAGTCTTGGTCATTCGGCACTGAAGCATCTAGGACTAGGTCTAGTATAACTTCCGAACAAGTCTTGGTCATTCGGCACTGAAGCATCTAGGACTAGGTCTAGTATAACTTCCTGTAACGGCCACTCAAGTGTGTAGGGCTAGGGCTATTAACTTCCTGTAAGGTCATTCGTCTATCACCCTGGTGGCCTTTGATAATGCAAGCCAAATAATCTAGGTGGTGCCAGTTGAGGAGGTTTATTGGGAATAAGAGTGGGCACTGGCATTAGATCACTAGGTGGGTCATTGCAGCATCATCACTTCTTATAGTAGCATATAGTCAAACAGGGGGGGGGACAAAAATCAAATGCCCCCTAGGTTACATTCCTTGCCCGGCTCATCTGTGTTGGGCAGGTAATTGATTGCAATAGACTACAGGGTTTGTTGTTGTGGATAATTTGATTATGCTTCACAATTTCGCCACCATCGTCCACACCATATGCTCTCTAACAACTTACCTCAACAAAGTTAAAAAAATGTGTGTGTATGTATACATGTACATAAAATTATGTGTATATATAATTATGTGACCTGATATTATATACATGCACATATGTGTGTATATATTCATTTGTATGTGTGTATATATTCATGTATATATATGTGTGTGTATATTAATCTATATGTTTGTATATATGTGCATATACCGTAGATCTGGTTATTTACGTGGCATTTTTATTTTCACTATTATTAGAATTACAGAATTTCACGTTTTTTATTTTAACTGTTGCCCAAATCACTGGCACCTAAATCAGAATTATTTTTCTTTGTATATCGAGAGAGGCGGGCTTTAAATATAAAGCAGTCATGAACCCGGAAGAATTTGCTGAGGAGTGGTGCATTCGTGGATATCATGTTTACAAAGAAATGTGGGCATGCTGCTTTGGGAGAGGACTTACCTTGTGTGCGGGAATTATCTAATTCTGTAGATAATTATGCAGTTGCCACGGTAAAGGATAGTCAAATTGTTGGACACATTCCTAAAAAGATTCCTAAAAAGGTTTCTATGATCTGTTCGATTTTTATACGGAGGCAAGGAACTGTAATATGTCAGGTTTTATGTCCAAGACAATTCTCTGAAGACCTGCTCCAAGGTGGACTGGAACTGCTTTGTTCTATCAAGTTTAATTAAAGGAACTTGCAAAGAAATTAAGAAACTGATCGAGCTGATGGTTGGTGCTGGAGTGGTTTGGTTGGTGCTGGAGTGGTTGGTGCTGGAGTGGTTGGGTTGGTGCTGGAGTGGTTGGGCTGGTGCTGGAGTGGTTGGGCTGGTGCTGGAGTGGTTGGGTTGGTGCTGGAGTGGTTGGGCTGGTGCTGGAGTGGTTGGGTTGGTGCTGGAGTGGTTGGGTTGGTGCTGGAGTGGTTGGGTTGGTGCTGGAGTGGTTGGGTTGGTGCTGGAGTGGTTGGGGTGGTGCTGGAGTGGTTGGTGCTGGAGTGGTTGGGTTGGTGCTGGAGGGGTTGGGCTGGTGCTGGACTGGTTGGGCTGGTGCTGGAGTGGTTGGGTTGGTGCTGGAGTGGTTGGGTTGGTGCTGGAGTGGTTGGGTTGGTGCTGGAGTGGTTGGGTTGGTGCTGGAGTGGTTGGGTTGGTGCTGGAGTGGTTGGGTTGGTGCTGGAGTGGTTGGGTTGGTGCTGGAGTGGTTGGGCTGGTGCTGGAGTGGTTGGGTTGGTGCTGGAGTGGTTGGGTTGGTGCTGGAGTGGTTGGGTTGGTGCTGGAGTGGTTGGGTTGGTGCTGGAGTGGTTGGGTTGGTGCTGGAGTGGTTGGTGCTAGAGTGTTTGGGTTGGTGCTGGAGTGGTTGGGCTGGTGCTGGAGTGGTTGGGTTGGTGCTGGAGTGGTTGGGCTGGTGCTGGAGTGGTTGGGTTGGTGCTGGAGTGGTTGGGTTGGTGCTGGAGTGGTTGGTGCTGGAGTGGTTGGGTTGGTGCTGGAGTGGTTGGGTTGGTGCTGGAGTGGTTGGGTTGGTGCTGGAGTGGTTGGGTTGGTGCTGGAGTGGTTGGGTTGGTGCTGGAGTGGTTGGGCTGGCGCATGTTTCATTGTGGAAAGGCTGACATCGATGGAAACAGACTCCAGCTCATCATATTCTTCCCCTACAGCTGCCTTTGTACCTGGTCAGAATACCAGTCATGGAACTTTGTTTTCAAGAACTGCTTTATGGGCTTATTAACAGATAAATCCATCGGTTGCAAATGGTGTGTTGTATTTGGTGGCAACTTTAGCATATATGATATTATTTGTGTCCAAAAGGAAACGCACCCATTGTAAAGTCGTTATCGCAAAGCTTTACTTCCAGTTTGATGGGGCGAGCAAGCATGAAGTGCTGCGTAGCTTTTGTTGACTTGAGCATAATTGAGTTGATACTTACACCA
Source organism: Cladorhizidae sp. MBARI D1340-BT2 (assembly GCA_028752905.1). Taxonomy (NCBI): domain Eukaryota; kingdom Metazoa; phylum Porifera; class Demospongiae; order Poecilosclerida; family Cladorhizidae; species Cladorhizidae sp. MBARI D1340-BT2. Next base: position 36,488,212 of record JAQNBH010000008.1, read on the forward strand.
GAATAAAGCCTATTGTGCATTTGCATTCTATTGGTCAACTCAAACAGCGGATGTTTCGGTAGGTCTACTACAGCCTCCTTTGGACTTGAAACATTAGCCCAGGAGTAGGAACTGCACGCCCACCAGAGGAACTGAGGGCGGGTCGATCGTTGTGCTTATTGTGCAGCACGTGTTGACTCGGTGACATCATAGATTACATCACCGGCTGGTCCTTACCCAGTGACATCATAGATGACGTCACCGGCTGGTCCTGACGCAGTGACATCATAGATGACATCACCAGCTGGTCCTTACCGACTGCTTCATTCTGCAGTCAAGAAGCAGATTAGTTATGCATGTCTACCGGGACATTTGGAGTATTCTGGTCCTTTTATGAATGGGGCCTATCGTATTGTTTTGTGTTGGGAGAAACAATAGCACACCCCCAGCAGCATACAAGGCTTCTCATCTCCAGCAGTACTCTTGGTTGGTGCGACACCACTTCCTGGCCACTTAGATCTGGGAGGACACTGCTTAATCACAGAGACAACAACAAACAGTAACTCCTCCCCTTTCCCCTTTCCCCTCAAACAATAGAGAGATCCACGACCTCGATGAGAATGGAGAAGACTAGCCCCCTAAGATACAAGCCTGTTCCCTGCCCATCAACAGTGTTGTGGTACTGGTCCAGCACCACCTGAAACTTTTAAAGAACTTTCAATTCCTCTATTTATCTTGAAGCCTTTTGCCAGTGCCAAGTTTACATCCATAGCTCTTTTGCAATACATCTTGGTCTGCAATATATTAGCAGGTAAAGGATCGAATTTGTTTTCAAATGCATACATTTTTTGTTATTGCCAGGCATGAAGTTACTCCGGGTAATTCCAAACTAGCCGTTATTATCTATATACTATGTTTAATACAATAAAATTTATGTACACAAAGATCCATCCATAAGTTATTGCTTGCCTGGTTTTGTTGAAGGTCTGTGCCGTTAGCTATCGTCACAAGAGTAAGCTTCTGAGGAAACCAACCAAAACCAATCACTTCTTGGTACGAAAATGTGCACCTGCTTGCTGACTCAGCCTCAGCTAGACTCGATATTGCACATCTCCAAGTGTGTTTATGGTATGGAAGATACTTTACCAATTTCTGGTGTTTAGTGAATCGAAAAGCAGATTGGTCGCTGCTGCAATGCGTTGGACAACTTCGGGTCTTCTGGTAGTAAAAATTATGATGGGCAAGGGAGAGGGGGGGGTGGGGAGGATAGATAATGGACACGACATCTTGAAAATGAATTTCACTGTTTTCTCTGCCAGTTTTCTATATACTTTGGCGAAGGATTCAAGGCACACTCACTGGAGATAAAATTAGCTGAAGCCAGCATTACTAAGAAGCAGTCAACATGAGTTTTTAGAGAGACGTACTTTTTATTGTGTGTGCGTGTTTTGGTTTCCACCATTGAAAAATAGCTGATATGCTCACTCACTTTCTGGTTGGTTCTTAAAAATGAATTTCAAGGATGCCTTCTGTGGTTTCTTTAGTTGTTCATTTGCTACCTTAGTAGTAAAGGATTCAAGGCATGCTGGGAGTCTTTTGGGAGCTACATGTAATGACAGCCGAAAGCTATTTAGGCAGCCAAGATGTTATGGTGGGATTTTTTGGTTGTTGTCGTACCATTCAAATGTAGAAGCACTAGCGTGCTCTCTGATCAAATAGTATCGGTGGTTAAACAAGTCTGGTTTGGCAAAACAAAGGAAAAATAAATAAGGTGGTACCCACGTCCACCAGGGTCATCCTTTACCAATTTAGAATCACATCACCATTATTGTGTTTAAAAAAATCTGCATTGATTGGTGTACAATTTTAAATGGTAAAGGGTAGTCTAAATGGTTGGCACTTTTTGTTTCTTAGTCAACCAAAACGTCGACCGAAGCATTCGGTTGAAACAATAATTAATTTTTTAGAAGCCAGAAACATTAGAAGCCAGAAACTTCATGTTTTTGATAAAATAAGCTGAAAATAATCGTATGAGTGCATTTTTTGTTCTGTATACTAGTATTATTTAGCAGCCATTTTTCTCTACTCTACTGACTGTGCAGCCAGTTCTCTCTCCTCTACTGACTATGCAGTAGGTTCTTTCCTCTACTGACTATGCAGCCAGTTCTCTATCCTACTCTATACTGACTGTGTAGCCAGTTCTCTCTCCTCTACTGACTATGCAGTCAGTTCTTTCCTCTACTGACTATGCAGTCAGTTCTCTATCCTATTCTATACTGACTGTGCAGCCAGTTCTCTCCTCTACTGACTATGCAGTCAGTTCTTTCCTCTACTAGCTGTTCTCTCTTGTATGTGTAATCATCTATAGCGTGTTGCCACTAATTTAATGTGATGATCACTTCCTATTACAGGCGACTTAAACATAAGCGGCCAGGGGCGGCTCTGGCGCACCGGCTGCACTGGCCATGGCCGGACCACTTTTTGGTGGCAGTAAGACCAAGTAGGAAAGGATCGCGAGAAAACGCCATGAACTATCACGCCTATTTTTCCACGAGTTGTGATTAGTACGTCCACAGCTTCCTATGGCTTGCCAAGTTCGTTGTTGCCTGCAGCGCCAGACAATCTCTCCAAGGCTCTGCACCATCCAACGGCATCCTTTTCTTTCCCAAAGAGACAGTTTGGAAAGGCAAAAGTTGTGAGCAGGGCCTGCCAATCTAGCTGGTTTCGTCAATGGACGTGGTTGCACTATGATGAGACCAAAGATGCTGTCAATTGCTTTCTCTGCTGGAAAGCTTTGAATGAAAAGAAGATTGCAGTTAAGCCTGGGAGCTCTGATGATGCCTTTGTAAGAATAATTTAAAAATTTGCCATAGTGACATTTATCAATTGCTGGTTTTTATTGCTATATGTTTTTCTTGTTATGAAAAAAAAGAAGCTATCAAGAGGATTTTCTAATTGGAAGGATGGTACTTTTTCATTTCGACAGCATGAAAAGAGCCTCTGCCACAAGTTAGCCGTAGAGAAGCTAATCACGTTGCCAGCCACCACTCGTGATGTGGGTGAAATACTGTCTCATTCACTGGTCAAGGAAAGAGCAAAAAATCGGCACTGTCTCCTGAAGGTCTTGTCTAGTTTACAATATCTTGCCAGGCAAGGATGTGGAATTAGAGGTCATGATGACACATGTGAGGGGAATCTACACCAGTTGATGAAATTTATCAGTAAAGATGATTCCATGGTAAACAAAATGTTTCATATAGTGTTAGCCATTCATTCTAGCCAGAGGTAACACATAACTTAACCTTACAGTGTCAGGAATGGCTGAAGAGGAAAAGAGAGTGCTACATGAGCCATGAAACACAGAATGAGATGCTGAAAATAATGGCAATGAATGTGTTACGGGAAATAGCATGCAAGTTGCTGATTTCTTTACGATTATGATGGACGAGTGTACAGATTTTTCCAACAGAGAACAGGTAACTTGACACATCTATGAAAAATAGTATGTATTGTTATGATGGTTACTTTGCAGGTTGTTATGGTTTTGCGGTGGGTTGATGAAGAGCTTCTGGTTCATGAAGATTTTGTTGTACTTTATGAGGTACCTTCCATTGAAGCTTCCACTCTAGTTTATGTAGTTAAGGATACCCTACTTCGACTAAACCGTTCTCTTGCCAAAGCTGGGGTCAGTGCTACGATGGTGCAAGGAACATGAGTGGGGTGAGAAATGGTGTTGCCAAACAAATACAGGATGAACAACCAAATGCTTTTTTCACACACTGCTATGGCCACTCGCTGAACTTAGCAGTATCAGACACTATTAGGCAATGCAACACCATGAAAAAAGTATTGGATATGACACATGAGATAACAAAATTGGTGAAGTATTCACCTCGCAGAGAGGCTCTTTTTAGAGATATTAAGGGTGACATGGCACCTGGTAGTCCTGGTGTTCGTGTGCTTTGTCCAACTCGGTGGACAGTCAAAGCCGATTCGATGCAGAGCATCATTCAGAACTATTCTGTGCTTCAGGAACTGTGGGACAGGGCAGTAGAGATAGTTCATGATAGTGAGACGATCGCTCGCATTAGGGGAGTTTCTGCACAGATGCAGTCGTTTGACTTTTTCTTTGGATTAGTTCTTGGTGAAAATCTTCTTCGCCACACCGATAACTTGAGCAGGACACTGCAAAAGAAAAATTATTCAGCAGTTGAAGGGCAACTAACAACAGAACAGACCAAACGAACTCTCATGGCCATTAGAAATGAAGAAGGTTTTGGCATGTTGTGGGAAAAGGTTAACAGAATGGCCTCTGATTTGGATGTAAATGATCCAGTGCTTCCCAGACGAAGGAAAGTGCCAAGAAGATTTGAAGAGGGTAATGCACCACCAGAGTATCCATCAATTCCAAAAGATTTGTATAGGAAAGTATACTTTGAAGCCCTAGATCTTTTAGTGCTAGCTCTCAAAGATAGGTTTGATCAGCCTGGCTACAAGATATATGGTTGCATGGAATCACTTCTTCTAAAAGCCACTCAGAAGAAGGACTACTCAGATGAACTTAAGAAAGTGCTTGAAGTTTACACTACTGATCTGAACGTCTCTAGTCTGCAAATACATCTTGACATTTTTAGTAGCAATGCACCAAAGGAAATGAGCAACATCTTTGACATTGTCAAGTATTTGCAAAAGCTGACAGGAGCAGAAAGGGAGCTGATACGAGAAGTAATAACCTTGACAAAGTTAATACTTGTGATGCCGGCCACTAACAGCACAAGTGAACGGTCATTCAGTGCAATGCGTCGCATCAAGTCTTACCTACGATCAACAATGACTCAAGAAAGATTGAACAGTTTAATGGTGTTACACGTTCATAAGGATAAAACTGACAATTTAGATTTATCTTGTGTAGCCAATGAATTTGTAGTTAAGGGGGAACGCAGAAGTAATGTTTTTGGTAAATTTTGATATGCTCTTGAACATTACTATTTCAATTTATTTCCCATTTCCTTGCAACCTGGCCTGACTACATAAAACTGGCAGTGCTCATTGTGAAAATGCATGTTTACAGTGAGCAATATTGTGTCACCAGAAATTGGTAATGATTTTGAATGTCAAGGTGAATAATCATTTTGCTTTAGCAGTACTAAACTTAATTTCCATCAAACACGTTTTTCGCACAGATTTCCTTTGATCTGTAAAGGAACGCTTAAGCCACACCTAAACCATGCCCATTTCCTGGCCGGACCATCTCAAAACTGCCAGAGCCTCCCCTGTAAGCCTATTTTATTTTAAACAGGTGACCATTATTGCTGTTCAATGCATGGAGATACAGCAATACCAAAGCTCTTGTCTACCTCCCCAGTTGGGATGGGGGGAGAGATCACTGTCCTATATTTACTGGGATATATGTGAGTTACACTGGTATACATCACAGGCCTAAATCTGCTCGGCAACATGGTAACCTGTGTTTGTCTTCCTGTGTTAAGCCACATCCCACACCATACTATCTATTTATATCTTTGTTACATCACATCATTGTTACATCACATCAAGCAGACTAAGGCTTGACTTGGAGAGGTATGGTGCAGCCAAGCACCTGGGAAGTTCTCTGCACTTCGATTTCCATTATTTTCAGCGAAACAAATAGACATTAGGTTGAAACTAGTGTGGCTTGCTGCTGGTTGTTGCCATAGACACACACAACTTATTAGTGTGGCTTGCTGCTGGTTGTTGCCATAGACACACACAACTTAATAGTGCGGCTTGCTGCTGGTTGTTGCCATAGACACACACAACTTAATAGTGTGGCTTGCTGCTGGTTGTTGCCATAGACACACACAACTTAGTGTGGCTTGTTGCTGGTTGTTGCCATAGACACACACAACTTAATAGTGTGGCTTGCTGATGGTTGTTGCCATAGACACACACAACTTAATAGTGTGGCTTGCTGCTGGTTGTTGCCATAGACACACACAACTTAATAGTGTGGCTTGCTGCTGGTTGTTGCCATAGACACACACAACTTAATAGTGTGGCTTGCTGCTGGTTGTTGCCATAGACACACACAACTTAATAGTGTGGCTTGCTGCTGGTTGTTGCCATAGACACACACAACTTAATAGTGTGGCTTGCTGCTGGTTGTTGCCATAGACACACACAACTTAATAGTGTGGCTTGCTGCTGGTTGTTGCCATAGACACACACAACTTAATAGTGTGGCTTGCTGCTGGTTGTTGCCATAGACACACACAACTTAATAGTGTGGCTTGCTGCTGGTTGTTGCCATAGACACACACAACTTAATAGTGTGGCTTGCTGCTGGTTGTTGCCATAGACACACACAACTTAATAGTGTGGCTTGCTGCTGGTTGTTGCCATAGACACACACAACTTAATAGTGTGGCTTGCTGCTGGTTGTTGCCATAGACACACACAACTTAATAGTGTGGCTTGCTGCTGGTTGTTGCCATAGACACACACAACTTAATAGTGTGGCTTGCTGCTGGTTGTTGCCATAGACACACACAACTTAACTCTTCTCCCGGTGAGTTTATTTGGGGAAAAATTAAAAATTGACCATTAAGTACAAATAAATTGATATTAAATCAGAGGTTAACAATAGTCCATAGCAACCATATACCACAAGATAGCTCTACTGTTGGACATTATTGTGGTCAATTCATGTTGCTAGGTAACCAAACCGCACATGTATGAATATCATTATAATGTTGTTGAATTATTTTTTTAACTTAAAATTGTATATTATTGTATTGCAGATTATAAATATCCTTCTATTTTCAGCCAACTGAGATATGCTGTGGTATGACAGACGTTTCCCTGTATAACAGAGAGGACATAATTTCTACTGTATAGAATTCCCACCAATATTATTGATACAATTCCCATAACCAATAATATTGATACAATGTACACAGAATCAAAGAGCAATTATACAATAAAATACTCTGTAATTACATACTCATAGTCTGATATACAAGTGTCCTCGTGCAGTAAGACTAGCACTGGATGAAGGTAAGGGGGAGAGTTGGACACTCCTACTTCAGTACGTCCTCGTGCAGGTCTACAAGACCAGCATCCTCGTGCAGTAGGACTAGCACTGGATGAAGAGAGTGGGGTAGGTGTGTTTGCATCACTATCTTTATCAGAACTCATCTGAACATGGGGAAGCTGTGCCATGGTATTATCTCCATCATGGTCCATCACTTGCTCCATCAAACCTGAACATGATAGAGTTGTTATTCGTCAACTTATTAGAGAAGTCAAGGAATCAAGTACAGCTAGAACTATATAAAGGAAAGTAGGCTATTACACAGGTGTAGCTAACACCATGATTTAGCTAGCTCCTCAGACTATCAGGCTTTATATGTAGCTAGCAAAGTACATTGACTTACCAGGAGGACTGCCAGGATCAATGCCTTCGCCTCCAACAGCCATAGCTTTGTCCATACTGCCATGGTTTCGATTGGAAAAGTCTCTGCCGAGTAGCTCTACTTGGTCACGATCCAAACTGGGCTGTACACGGTAGGCATAGATAGCTTCACTCTCCCCTTCCTCAGATTCATCATCAGATAACCCGAAGTCGTCGAAGTTGTCGTCCAGGGACCGTGTGAGCACCTCATCAAAAGATAGCCTTTCGACCATTTTAAATTCTAGGGCCGAATTGACCCCTTGAACTTTACGGCGGGATTTCCCTAGTTACCATGGCGTATAATTTTGAATGTAGCTGCAGTGCTATTTTATGATATTTTTGTTTTGTAAAAGAACCCAACGATTGATTTTTTATGATTTTACAAAATCAATTACGCCATATGGCGCTTACACCGGGAAAAAAGTTAATAGTGTGGCTTGCTGCTGGTTGTTGCCATAGACACACACAACTTAATAGTGTGGCTTGTTGCTGGTTGTTGCCATAGACACACACAACTTAATAGTGTGGCTTGCTGCTGGTTGTTGCCATAGACACACACAACTTAATAGTGTGGCTTGCTGCTGGTTGTTGCCATAGACACACACAACTTAATAGTGTGGCTTGCTGCTGGTTGTTGCCATAGACACACACAACTTAATAGTGTGGCTTGCTGCTGGTTGTTGCCATAGACACACACAACTTAATAGTGTGGCTTGTTGCTGGTTGTTGCCATAGACACACACAACTTAATGGTGTGGCTTGCTGCTGGTTGTTGCCATAGACACACACAACTTAATAGTGTGGCTTGTTGCTGGTTGTTGCCATAGACACACACAACTTAATAGTGTGGCTTGCTGCTGGTTGTTGCCATAGACACACACAACTTAATAGTGTGGCTTGCTGCTGGTTGTTGCCATAGACACACACAACTTAATAGTGTGGCTTGCTGCTGGTTGTTGCCATAGACACACACAACTTAATAGTGTGGCTTGCTGCTGGTTGTTGCCATAGACACACACAACTTAATAGTGTGGCTTGCTGCTGGTTGTTGCCATAGACACACACAACTTAATAGTGTGGCTTGCTGCTGGTTGTTGCCATAGACACACACAACTTAATAGTGTGGCTTGCTGCTGGTTGTTGCCATAGACACACACAACTTAATAGTGTGGCTTGCTGGTTGTTGCCATAGACACACACAACTTAATAGTGTGGCTTGCTGCTGGTTGTTGCCATAGACACACACAACTTAATAGTGTGGCTTGCTGCTGGTTGTTGCCATAGACACACACAACTTAATAGTATGGCTTGCTGCTGGTTGTTGCCATAGACACACACAACTTAATGGTGTGGCTTGCTGCTGGTTGTTGCCATAGACACACACAACTTAATGGTGTGGCTTGCTGCTGGTTGTTGCCATAGACACACACAACTTAATAGTGTGGCTTGTTGCTGGTTGTTGCCATAGACACACACAACTTAATGGTGTGGCTTGCTGCTGGTTGTTGCCATAGACACACACAACTTAATGGTGTGGCTTGCTGCTGGTTGTTGCCATAGACACACACAACTTAATAGTGTGGCTTGTTGCTGGTTGTTGCCATAGACACACACAACTTAATAGTGTGGCTTGCTGCTGGTTGTTGCCATAGACACACACAACTTAATAGTGTGGCTTGCTGCTGGTTGTTGCCACAGACACACACAACTTAATAGTGTGGCTTGCTGCTGGTTGTTGCCACAGACACACACAACTTAATAGTGTGGCTTGCTGCTGGTTGTTGCCATAGACACACACAACTTAATAGTGTGGCTTGCTGCTGGTTGTTGCCATAGACACACACAACTTAATAGTGTGGCTTGCTGCTGTGCAATAGATACACACAACTTAATAGTGTGGCTTGCTGCTGGTTGTTGCCATAGACACACACAACTTAATAGTGTGGCTGCTGCTGGTTGTTGCCATAGACACACACAACTTAATAGTGTGGCTTGCTGCTGGTTGTTGCCATAGACACACACAACTTAATAGTGTGGCTTGCTGCTGGTTGTTGCCATAGACACACACAACTTAATAGTGTGGCTTGTTGCTGGTTGTTGCCATAGACACACACAACTTAATAGTGTGGCTTGCTGCTGGTTGTTGCCATAGACACACACAACTTAATAGTGTGGCTTGCTGCTGGTTGTTGCCATAGACACACACAACTTAATAGTGTGGCTTGCTGCTGGTTGTTGCCATAGACACACACAACTTAATAGTGTGGCTTGCTGCTGGTTGTTGCCATAGACACACACAACTTAATAGTGTGGCTTGCTGCTGGTTGTTGCCATAGACACACACAACTTAATAGTGTGGCTTGTTGCTGGTTGTTGCCATAGACACACACAACTTAATAGTGTGGCTTGCTGCTGGTTGTTGCCATAGACACACACAACTTAATAGTGTGGCTTGCTGCTGGTTGTTGCCATAGACACACACAACTTAATAGTGTGGCTTGCTGCTGGTTGTTGCCATAGACACACACAACTTAATAGTGTGGCTTGCTGCTGGTTGTTGCCATAGACACACACAACTTAATAGTGTGGCTTGCTGCTGGTTGTTGCCATAGACACACACAACTTAATAGTGTGGCTTGCTGCTGGTTGTTGCCATAGACACACACAACTTAATGGTGTGGCTTGCTGCTGGTTGTTGCCATAGACACACACAACTTAATAGTGTGGCTTGCTGCTGGTTGTTGCCATAGACACACACAACTTAATAGTATGGCTTGCTGCTGGTTGTTGCCATAGACACACACAACTTAATAGTGTGGTTTGCTGCTGGTTGTTGCCATAGACACACACAACTTAATAGTGTGGCTGCTGCTGGTTGTTGCCATAGACACACACAACTTAATAGTGTGGCTGCTGCTGGTTGTTGCCATAGACACACACAACTTAATAGTGTGGCTTGCTGCTGGTTGTTGCCATAGACACACACAACTTAATAGTGTGGCTTGCTGCTGGTTGTTGCCATAGACACACACAACTTAATAGTGTGGCTTGCTGCTGGTTGTTGCCATAGACACACACAACTTAATAGTGTGGCTTGCTGCTGGTTGTTGCCATAGACACACACAACTTAATAGTTTGGCTTGTTGCTGGTTGTTGCCATAGACACACACAACTTAATAGTGTGGCTTGCTGCTGGTTGTTGCCATAGACACACACAACTTAATAGTGTGGCTTGTTGCTGGTTGTTGCCATAGACACACACAACTTAATAGTGTGGCTTGCTGCTGGTTGTTGCCATAGACACACACAACTTAATAGTGTGGCTTGCTGCTGGTTGTTGCCATAGACACACACAACTTAATAGTATGGCTTGCTGCTGGTTGTTGCCATAGACACACACAACTTAATAGTGTGGTTTGCTGCTGGTTGTTGCCATAGACACACACAACTTAATAGTGTGGCTTGCTGCTGGTTGTTGCCATAGACACACACAACTTAATAGTGTGGCTTGCTGCTGGTTGTTGCCATAGACCCACACAACTTAATAGTGCAGCTTGCAGAATTCTACATGCTTGATGAGGCTACACCCATTGTTGGACCTATACCATTCGTTGCATAAGCCACACACACTTATAGCTGTAGGAGTTTCAATTGTAGCTGCCGAAATGTCCAACACTCTCCCCAAATTGAAGACTCGGAAACATTTGGAGGCTCAACTGCAGTGTCGCCAGCAAGTGCTGGCAGCGGCTTCTACCGTTAACATTATGCTCCCTTCCAATGGGAAGCGACCGTTGGGCAAGACCAATTCCAATGAGATGTCCCCCGACCAATTTGTCATTGATTGTCTGTCCAATTTGTCATTGATTGTCTGTCTTCTGGGCACAACGTCCCACTTTCCAAGCAGCATGCTACCTGTTCTTCCGTCACTTTTGGAGTTAGACAGACACCAATATCACTAAAGTTTAAGGCACCCGACCAGTTCGCCAACAGCCCTCCTCACGTTCCAAGCCCTCTGGTGGTAAAAGCCACAGATATCGACACAGGGCTATCTGTCCTTGTGTTGAATAGTAGCAACAAGCCGGGTAAAAAAACTCACCTTTAACAAGATCCCTCTAGTACTTTCAGAAAAACTCATCCAGACTTCCACCAACAAAAGACCCTACACTGTTCTCCATCTTCACACAAGGAGTCTGGACCATGAAAGCTCTACTTTCTCGCGAATGAAACCTCGCAATATGACCAGTTCCCCCTCCTTTGATGGGGCTGTAACGCTGCAACAGAGAGACGACAACTTGGTGGTACAGCCCTCAGCATCATCGACCAATGACAAGGCAGCAATTGTGTCAGCACAGCCTCATTCCCAAACAGGAGCGGGAACAGGAACAGGGTGTCGGAGCTCTACGGATAATTCTGACTCGGGTCACGAGAGTATGTAGACTCGGCTGACAATGTGATTCCTGAACCATCCACTACTTTTGTAAAACAGTAATAAATATCCCTTTTCCTTCCCTTCTAGTTCTACTATAATTAGTGTTTGTATGTCTTTGTGTGCGTTGACTTTCAGACCAGTTCCTTGTGTTATCCTTTGTCTGCACAGGATATATATATATATACATATAAATATTATTATATGCGTGATGAATATATTCGTAATTCATACCAATAGCTGTATATCATTGGATATTATAATTATACGGAGTTCTTCTGCCATTAATTTAATGAAGTCATGTAGTGCTTGTAGAAGTGAAAACCACCTAGGGTGGTGTAGGGCGGGCCGAGTGAAGCTGATAGTTCAAAGTGGTGTCAGTGACTGGTAATTGATTCTCTCTGCAGTGCTGGCGTTCTGTAAGATTCGGGAATTTGAACTCTCAGGGTGTTGCAGGTCTTGCAGAGGAGGTGACCGTTCAGAGGGTAACACTTCTCACCTCCGCCTGTCCTGCTGGCCAGCTGCTGGTGGCAATCCTGTAAAGGGTCATCACAAGCATTGGCACACAAGCAAGTATATAATTGCTCAAAAACATTGACTCTCAACAACTCTCAGTTGACAAAGAAACTACAATGACCTCAATAATCAACTAGTCTCGATGTTTTGACAAGGTGCTCTAGCCTTCATCTGATGAAGGCTCAGCATCTCGTCGAAATGTCGACAGACTAAATTTCAATGTCATAGCCCACACATACACAATAATTGTGTGTGGGTGGGTGTAATATAAACAGTTATGTTCAGAGATATAAAATGGCGTGCTTGAGAACACCTCCTTCAGTGGCATTTTAGCCCTAGCCTTTCATGCACGTGGTGTCATAGCCCTAGCCTCTCATGCACGTGGTGTCATAGCCTAGCCTCGCTGTGGCCCTAACCTCTCATGCACGTGGTGTCATAGCCCTAGCCTCTCTCATACGTGGCGTCATAGCCCGAGCCTCTCTCATCCATGGGGTATCCTGCCCTAGCCTCGCACAAGCATGTGGTGTGTGAAGGTGGCTAGAGACTCGGGTAATACTCATTTCATCAAATATTCCCGATTATCTCAGAGCCAATTTACACTAATTAACAATTGAGGATTACAACATGAATGCTGCCTGCTACACCAGAGCCATGGACACATACTATGAATGCTGCCTGGTACACCAGAGCCATGGACACATACTATGAATGCTGCCTGGTACACCAGAGCCATGGACACATACTATGAATGCTGCCTGGTACACCAGAGCCATGGACACATACTATGAATGCTGCCTGTTACACCAGAGCCATGGGCACATACTATGAATGCTGCCTGGTACACCAGAGCCATGGACACATACTATGAATGCTGCCTGGTACACCAGAGCCATGGACACATACTATGAATGCTGCCTGGTACACCAGAGCCATGGGCACACACTATGAATGCTGCCTGTTACACCAGAGCCATGGACACATACTATGAATGCTGCCTATTACACCAGAGCCATGGACACATACTATGAATGCTTCCTGGTACACCAGAGCCATGGGCACACACTATGAATGCTGCCAGAGCCATGGGCACATACTATGAATGCTGCCAGAGCCATGGGCACATACTATGAATGCTGCCTGTTACACCAGAGCCATGGACACATACTATGAATGCTGCCTGCTACACCAGAGCCATGGACACATACTATGAATGCTGCCTGGTACACCAGAGCCATGGGCACATACTATGAATGCTGCCTGTTACACCAGAGCCATGGGCACATACTATGAATGCTGCCTGCTACACCAGAGCCATGGACACATACTATGAATGCTGCCTGCTACACCAGAGCCATGGACACATACTATGAATGCTGCCTGCTACACCAGAGCCATGGACACATACATGAATGCTGCCTGTTACACCAGAGCCATGGACACATACTATGAATGCTGCCTGTTACACCAGAGCCATGGACACATACTATGAATGCTGCCTGTTACACCAGAGCCATGGTGGACACATACTACTATGAATGCTGCCAGAGCCATGGGCACATACTATGAATGCTGCCTGTTACACCAGAGCCATGGACACATACTATGAATGCTGCCTGTTACACCAGAGCCATGGACACATACTATGAATGCTCCTGTTACACCAGAGCCATGGACACATACTATGAATGTTTATTTCTCATTCCTTCTTTTTTTGTTGCTGAGTCAGTGAGCTCCTTCCTCACAAGCTGCGATACCTGGCTACATACATGATCAGCCGAGGAGCCCAATGACCAAGCTAAATAAACTAGCCTGTTCTGTGTTCTGCTCAATATCTCTCTCTACCTTACTCGGGGAGGAGAGTGGATCTTAGCCCTTCCATGTCATTCTCCTCAAGAACTGGTGAGTAGCTTTTGCGAAGGATGGAGCAGTTGAAGTGGATGCCCCATGCACGGTCTTTAGGGCAGTGAAGCCCTCCATCTTTGGACACTTCTCTCTCCTAATTCAAAGGCTAGACCAAAGCGCCTTGTTGCAATGACCGACTGCCACAGTCACAAAACAAGTCCAGCAAGTGCTGAGCTCTCCTTCTAAAAGTATCTGTCAGCATTAGCAAATCCCTGTGCAACTCAATCACTCTTCTGGAAGTGCTCTAAATTTGATGAAAAATGGCAAGTCAAGTTCATGTGGCTATCCTTACCAAGTTATGAATTCTTGATTGCCTAATTGACGTTAAAAAGTAGTGTTCTGAAGACACTTTACCAGTTATGTAAATGTTCTTCAAGCCATAGGATGATACTTTACCATATAGGATGTTCTGACGATACTTTACCATATCGAATGTTCTGACAATACTTTACCAAGTTGTGTAAGATTTCTGTCCACACTCTGCACAAGTTAATACGCATTGGGGGCATGTCCACATTGAATTAGAATAATGAGCATTATTCTGGTTCGCCTTGATGAGTGCGGTTTGAGTAAAAAAAGAGCAATAAATTAAAGCATTCAAATAAGCAAGTGTGGTTTGAGAATAATTCCATTCACGTAAGTCTTCGCAATGGCTGCAGGTTGGACTTTGGAGCTGGATGTATACTATCTGTGACTAGCCAGGGTTTCATTTAGAAAATTGTCCAAGGGGGGGGGCAACTGGAGGAATCTGAATTTTAAGATGATGGTTAAAGATGTGACAAAGTTTCTAATGAATTTTTAATAATACAATTTTCAGGGGACGGGGACGGGGGGGAGCAAAAAGGTTCCAAGGTGTGGCAACCCCTCCCCACTCCCTAAATGAAACCCTGTTAGCCTACATAGCTAGAGAACTGTTGCTATGGTTATACATTCCTGCGCCTGCACATCTAGCAACTGTGCAGTAGCAACCTTCATTGCTACTGCCTTTCCCTCGGCTCTCTCCTCCTTCTTTTCTACAGCAAAAATGTTTCCTGTGCATCTGTAGGTAGCTGATCTGCAAGAAAAGTATGAAACTCCATCTCAACTACAGCTAGAGTATATGATTTTGACTGAATTTGATAGGCTGATAATTTTTGCTTCATATGGTTTATTTCGGTGCTAGTGTGGATGCGACAAATGCGCACTGATTTGAAGAGTGTTCTCTATATAGGACCCAATGTACATTCATGCTCATCAGTTTAGGTGCAGTGTGGACAGACATTTAGAGCCATAGATGTACTAGTTGCCTGCAGGCTAACCTAGGAATCATTTCCCAGTGATCATGGAAAGCTGGAATTCACAAGTTGGAATTCACAGAATTGGGCAGCTTCCCAGCTACTGCTGTGGTTTGTAGCTGCCCTAGCTACAGCTGTGTTTTGTAGCTGCCCTAGCTACAGCTGTGGTTTGTAGCTGCCTTAGCTACTGCTGTGGTTTGTAGCTGCCCTAGCTACTGCTGTGGTTTGTAACTGCCCTAGCTACAGCTGTGGTTTGTAACTGCCCTAGCTACAGCTGTGGTTTGTAACTGCCCTAGCTACAGCTGTGGTTTGTAACTGCCATACCTACAGCTGTGGTTTGTAACTGCCCTAGCTACAGCTGTGGTTTGTAACTGCCCTAGCTACAGCTGTGGTTTGTAGCTGCCCTAGCTACAGCTGTGGTTTGTAGCTGCCCTAGCTACAGCTGTGGTTTGTAGCTGCCCTAGCTACACTACAGCTGTGGTTTGTAGCTACATATCTACACTGAAGCATAGCTTCTGACTTCCCTCCAAGCTTCTGACTTCCCCCTAAGAGGTTGTAGATGCAGGGAATAACTAATTGGGACTCACTGCAGAGTTATGTAGTTGCCTTTAGGCTTGACATTGCATTTCACAAGTCTTGATTATTAAAGTTGAATGTCCCTCCAGCACTCAGAGGGTTAAAGCATCTGTATGCATGTGGAAGAAAGAGGTGGCAGATTCAGCCCCTCCTAGAGCCAAGAGAAGTGCACCTGTTAGTTACTGTATTGGTAGGAGCAGAGGAATGAATGTGCCAAGCAGTTCAAGGAAGACCATGGCTAGGGCTAGGGCTAGGATTTTGTACCTCATTTTTGTGCTTTTTTTCCTTTCCTGAAGATAATTTAGAAAAATAAAATTTTTCTAAAAGTTAATGATGAAATGGAAAATGGTACATGTATTAGGAAAATGATTCCCTCTACTAAACTGTCCCTCTACTAAACTGAACACGAGTTACAGAATTTGGCAGCAGATGCTTTCCATGCATGCATGTAAGAGAAATGATCAGTACACATAGCACGTACAATGTGATAGATCTGAGAAAAGGGTTAATTGCACTCATAAGTGATAGGATCTGAGAAAAGGGTTAATTGCACACTCATATAAGTGATAGGATCTGAGAAAAGGGTTAATTGCAAGCTCATATAAATGATAGGATCTGAGAAAAGGGTTAATTCACACTCATAAGTGATAGGATCTGAGAAAAGGGTTAATTGCACATTCATATAAGTGATAGGATCTGAGAAAAGGGTTAATTGCACACTCATAAGTGATAGGATCTGAGAAAAGGGTTAATGGCATCTGAAAATTGCATGCTCATATAAGTGATAGGATCTGAGAAAAGGGTTAATTGCACACCCATAAATAATTGCACACCCATAAGTGATAGGATCTGAGAAAAGGGTTAATTGCATGATGTCATATACAAGAGAAAAGTAAAAAATGTCACTAAATATTTGGGGTCAAAGAGCACCTAATCCGAAACCATCATTGGTTCTGAGGAAGGGGTTACCCCTCGTTCCAAAGTCTTAGTCCTTGATGTTCCAGAGTACGTCCGACAAATAGAACAGACAGATGCCAGTTTATTAATTGCTAATTTTTTTATTTCTGGGCTTGTCCATTAGGACCTACAGGATGTTTCCTTGCCCGCCAACATTTCGAATTGGTCCCACCAATCAGGAGCAGTGAATTAGTCATGTGGAGGTTCTAATTGGAGATACAGGCAGAGACAGTTGTGCTGGCAGTGAGATAGCATGATGTCAGCTGATACAGGCACAGACTTGAGAGTCTTTCTTCACTTCCTTATTTCCTGAAGCTTAGCCAAACCAAGTCAAGCGAGAGTATGCTTCAGGACATGCCATATTAGTGCTTGTTCCAGTATCACAAACACTAATTAGTGGTGTTCCAGATCACAAACACTAATTAGTGCTTGTTCCAGATCACAACTGGTTCCAGTAACACAACACTATTAATATTGGTTTCAGTATCACAACACTATTAATACTGGTTCCAGTATCACAACAATGCTATTCTTGGGCCCAATATTTCCTTGTTTAGAGCTTGCGCTTACAAAGCTGTCATTTATCGCACCTCTGATGGAGAGACCTGATCATGTCACAGACTTCTCGAGAGGGGCAGTCCGGAGTTCTTCTGACTAATTAAGCTTGTAAACATCATGTGATCCATGAGCATGCATGATGCAGCTTGTGCGAGATGCGAGAATGGTATAGCTCCGTCAGCACTTCGGTCATGAACTATTGTAAGTCCAGCAAATAACAGCTCTTTCATATCGCTGTAGCCCTATTTACCCGGGCATTTTTTTACCCGGGCATCTGCTTACCTGGGCTTTTGTTTACCCGGGCATTTTTTATTACCCGGGCATTTTTTTACCCGGGCTTTTGTTTACCCGGGCTTTTATTTACCCGGGCTTTTGTTTACCCGGGTTTTTGTTTACCCGGGCATTTGTTTACCCGGGCTTTTGTTTACCCGGGTTTTTGTTTACCCGGAAATTTGTTTATCCGGGCATCTGCTTACCTGGGCTTTTGTTTACCAGGGCATCTGCTTACCTGGGCTTTTGTTTACCCGGGCATTTGTTTACCCGGGCATTTGTTTACCCGGACATTTGTTTACCCGGGCATCTGCTTACCTGGGCTTTTGTTTACCCGGGCATTTGTTTACCCGGGCATTTGTTTACCCAGGCTTTTGTTTACCAGGGCTTTTGTTTACCCGGGCTTTTGTTTACCCGGGCATTTGTTTACCCGGGCATCTGCTTACCTGGGCTTTTGTTTACCCGGGCATTTGTTTACCAGGGCATTCGTTTACACTGACATTTTCTAGCCTGCTTCAATTAAGTAATCCACCTATTGAGGTGAGTTGGCTAACCGGGTTTTTACGTGTAACTAGATAAGCAGGTTAAAATCAGGGTTAAATGCTGGCATCAACATGGTTTAGGATAACTATCATCAGACTTGCATGATACAGAGAACACCGCATTTCCTCGATTAGATTGCATGTGTTCTCATGAGCCTCCAAACTGCGCAGGCTATTCGAGGAGTGCTCTATTATTGGAACATGACTGGCAGACATGCACACAGTAGTTGCATAAGATCACCTGATCTCGAACAGGTGACAACCATCGATAATAGCTGTCTTCATGCTCGAGCTACTGCCCTCTTCATAGTCGGCTTCGTCGCTCGCGAAGGAATCATCGCCGGTCTCCCCCGCCTATTTCCTGAGGAGTTTGGGGTTGTCTCGCTGGCGATATTCCCTTGGGGTCGTCTTGCTGGCGATATTCCCTTGGGGTCGTCTCGCTGGCGATATTCTCTTGGGGTCGTCTCGCTGGCGATATTCCCTTGGGGTCGTCTAGCTGGTGATATTCCCTTGGGGTCGTCTCGCTGGCGATATTCTTGCAGCACTTTCTGACCATCTGCCTCGACTGAAATGCCGCAATTATCTTAATTATCCTTTCTGCGGTGACAGACTACCAAGCCTCTCCACCCTCTCCAAACAGCATTTTCTCTGGAACTTTGCTGATGACGAATATTTCATTCCAAGTAGTAAATATTGTGTGAATGCGGTCTAATCAACGAAATACAGTAATAACTATGCTGCATCAGGATGGCTAGATCTAATAAAGGAAAAAATTAGTGGGTTTTTTCCCTGTTCCATTAGGTCCTCTAAAGGTCCCCAGTTCAGTCCTGGGTCAATTCCTCCCTACGAATATCAGGAAGGGAAGTCTAAGGTCCCCAGTTCTGTCCTGATCGGAATCATTCAATTCCTCCCTACGAATATCAGAAAGGGAAGTCTAAGGTCCCCAGTTCTCAATGGCTGCTCCTAGGGGGAGCACCATAGCAGTGTTCTCAAATGCTGCTCCCGGCTAGGGGCAGCACCATAGCAGTGTTCTTAATGGCTGCTCCTAGGGGCAGCACCATAGCAGTGTTCTCAAATGCTGCTCCTAGGGCCAGCACCATAACAGTGTTCTCAATGGCTGCTCCTAGTGGCAGCATCATAGCAGTGTTCTCAATGGCTGCTCAGCACCATAGCAGTGTTCTTAATGTCTGCTCCTAGGGCCAGCACCATAGCAGTGTTCTCAATGGCTGCTCCTAGTGGCAGCATCATAGCAGTGTTCTCAATGGCTGCTCCCGGCTAGGGCAGCACCATAGCAGTGTTCTCAATGGCTGCTCCTAGGGGCAGCACCATAGCAGTGTTCTCAATGGCTGCTCCTAGGGGCAGCACCATAGCAGTGTTCTTAATGGCTGCTCCTAGGGGCAGCACCATAGCAGTGTTCTCAATGGCTGCTCCCGGCTAGGGCAGCACCATAGCAGTGTTCTCAATGGCTGCTCCTAGGGCCAGCACCATAACAGTGTGCACAATGGCTGCTCCTAGGGCCAGCACCATAGCAGTGTTCTTAATGGCTGCTCCTAGGTCCAGCACCATAGCAGTGTTCTCAATGGCTGCTCCTAGGGCCAGCACCATAGCAGTGTTCTTAATGGCTGCTCCTAGGGCCAGCACCATAGCAGTGTTCTTAATGGCTGCTCCTAGGGCCAGCACCATAGCAGTGTTCTCAATGGCTGCTCCTAGGGCCAGCACCATAGCAGTGTTCTTAATGGCTGCTCCTAGGGGCAGCACCATAGCAGTGTTGTCAATGGCTGCTCCTAGGGGCAGCACCATAGCAGTGTTCTCAATGGCTGCTCCTCCTAGGGCCAGCACCATAGCAGTGTTGTCAATGGCTGCTCCTAGGGGCAGCACCATAGCAGTGTTCTCAATGGCTGCTCCTAGGGCCAGCACCATAGCAGTGTTCTCAATGGCTGCTCCTAGGGGCAGCATCATAGCAGTGTTCTCAATGGCTGCTCCTAGGGCCAGCACCATAGCAGTGTTGTCAATGGCTGCTCCTAGGGGGAGCACCATAACAGTGTTCTTAATGGCTGCTCAGCACCATAGCAGTGTTCTCAATGGCTGCTCCTAGGGGCAGCACCATAGCAGTGTTCTTAATGGCTGCTCCTAGGGCCAGCACCATAGCAGTGTTCTTAATGGCTGCTCCTAGTGGCAGCACCATAGCAGTGTTCTTAATGGCTGCTCCTAGGGCCAGCACCATAGCAGTGTTCTCAATGGCTGCTCCTAGTGGCAGCACCATAGCAGTGTTCTTAATGGCTGCTCCTAGGGCCAGCACCATAGCAGTGTTCTTAATGGCTGCTCCTAGGGGCAGCACCATAGCAGTGTTCTCAATGGCTGCTCCTAGGGGCAGCACCATAGCAGTGTTCTCAATGGCTGCTCCTAGGGGCAGCACCATAGCAGTGTTCTCAATGGCTGCTCCTAGGGGGAGCACCATAACAGTGTTATCAATGGCTGCTCCTAGGGCCAGCACCATTGGTGGACTTGTGTACACGAAGTGCATATACTATAGGCCACGCACACCACCCTCAGGTGCTGGCCAAAAAGTGGCCGAGGGAACTAGTTCCTATATGTACATATTAAATAGAAGGATTGTTTGTGTGCGTGTGTGCGGCATGTATTTGCATGTGTATGCGTCCTACGTACATGCAAGGCCACAGTTTTGAAGCTAGGAAGCTCAACTTTAGCAGGAAGACGTGTACTTTTATACTTGGAAAGGACATGGGAAACCTTGCATTGGACTCAAAGCTCTCTGGAAAGTCGCCTTTACCAAGAATGGCATGGCACAGCACTTGCCATCATTACCCATTTTGTTTATGAACAGTTCCTGTGCATGTTATTACCAACAAAGAACACAACATGGTTGGCATTACCAACAAAGAACACAACATGGTGGGCATTACCAACAAAGAACACAAGATGGTGGGCATTACTAACAAAGAACACAAGATGGTGGGCATTACTAACAAAGAACACAAGATGGTGGGCATTACTAACAAAGAACACAACATGGTGGGCATTACCAACAAAGAACACAACATGGTGGGCATTACCAACAAAGAACACAACATGGTGGGTATTAACAACAAAGAACACAACATGGTGGGAATTACCAACAAAGAACAAAACATGGTGGGCATTACCAACAAAGAACACAACATGGTGGGCAATAGCAACAAACAACACAACATGGTGGGCAATAGCAACAAAGAACACAAGATGGTGGGCATTACCAACAAAGAACACAACATGGTGGGTATTACCAACAAAGAACACAATATGGTGGGCACTACCAACAAAGAACACAACATGGTGGGCACTACCAACAAAGAACACAACATGGTGGGCATTACCAACAAAGAACACAACATGGTGGGCAATAGCAACAAAGAACACAAGATGGTGGGCATTACCAACAAAGAACACAACATGGTGGGCAATAGCAACAAAGAACACAAGATGGTGGGCATTACTAACAAAGAACACAACATGGTGGGCAATACCAACAAAGAACACAACATGGTGGGCAATACCACTAGCTGTGTCAGAGCTCACACCATGTAAGTGGGTTGCTAGTGAGGCTGCTTCTAGTCTTATTCTATTAAAAAATCACTGGAGGTTGTGAATGATGCAGAGGGAAGTGTTCTCAACAGGTTCGACAATTTGTTTTGATAGCTATGTCAGTGTGTGTGTGTGTGTGTATATGTGTTTAAAGGCCACTGGGTGCCACACTAGCCTGAAAACACTCCCACAACAGAGTGCGGGTCTCTCTGCTAGTACAAATTCTAGTGGAGCACACACCTCGCACTTGTAGCACTGTATGTGGTAGCTCTTGTCCATGGCGATGACTTGCAAGCTCTTCCTGTGCCCCTGCCATGCACAACCAACAATTTATTAAATACAAACCAAAGAGAAGATAACACAATTATCGTATCGATGGATATTCTTTCCAGGGGTTAAATATTCGAGGGATATTCATTCAGGGGTTAAATGTTCAAGGGATATTCTTTTCAGGGATTAAATGCTTGAGATATATTTCTTCCAGGGGTTAAATATTCAGGGGATATTATTACCCGGAGGTTAAATGCTCAAGGCACATTCTTTCCAGGGTTTAAATATTCGAGGGATATTCTTTCCAAGGGATAAATCTTTCCAAGGGATAAATATTCGAGGGATATTCTTTCCAGGAGTTAAATATTTGAGGGGTATTCCTTCGAGGGGTTAAATATTCGAGGGTTATTCTCGTTAGACACTCAAGGCACTTGTGTAGTACCCAGTGGAAGCCACACCCTCCTGGTGCATTCATGGAGAGGATGACAATCACAAATATTAACCCCTTCAAATGTATCCCTCCATGTGTTGCATTAAACACCACAAACATGCATGAGAAATTCCACCAGTGAATGTGGACAACACATATTCTTCCCTCATCAACATGGAAGGCATATCGACTCCCAATGACAGTGAATGTGGACAACACATATTCTTAACACATATTCTTCCATCATCAACATGGAAGGCAGATCCACCGCCAATGACAGTGAATGTGGACAACACATATTCTTCCCTCATCAACATGGAAGGCAGATCGACTCCCAATGACAGTGAATGTGGACAACACATATTCTTCCCTCATCAACATGGAAGGCACATCGACTCCCAATGACAGTGAATGTGGACAACACATATTCTTAACACATATTCTTCCCTCATCAACATGGAAGGCAGACCGACTCCCAATGACAGTGAATGTGGACAACACATATTCATGGAAGGCATATCGACTCCCAATGACAGTGAATGTACAACACATATTCTTCCCTCATCAACATGGAAGGCACATCGACTCCCAATGACAGTGAATGTGGACAACACATATTCTTCCCTCATCAACATGGAAGGCATATCGACTCCCAATGACAGTGAATGTGGACAACACATATTCTTCCCTCATCAACATGGAAGGCTGGAAGGCATATCGACTCCCAATGACAGTGAATGTACAACACATATTCTTCCCTCATCAACATGGAAGGCACATCGACTCCCAATGACAGTGAATGTGAACAACACATATTCTTCCCTCATCAACATGGAAGGCACATCGACTCCCAATGACAGTGAATGTGGACAACACATATTCTTCCCTCATCAACATGGAAGGCACATCGACTCCCAATGACAGTGAATGTGGACAACACATATTCTTCCCTCATCAACATGGAAGGCATATCGACTCCAACTGACAAGCAGTCTGGCCGCTGAGATCTATTATTACAAATGAGTCCGTGTAGCCTACCAGGGCACAAACATATTGATAGTTACTTATTTGGTATCCAAAGAACGCCGCTCTTCAGTGAGGGCCCATTAGCGTTCACTTATCCCATTTCTCATAATTGCTTTGTTCACCACTTACAGATACCTTCCTCTACCACATACGCTCAGTACCTTCACTCACATTTTCCGAAACGATGGGATGGTCACAGACAACGCACTTCCGAGAGAACATCCTGCGCAGAAACATAAACAACAACGGTCACCATGGTTACGTACGAGCGATGGCATCAGGTGGGGAGCATGAGAGGAACGGTCGACGAGGAAGCTAAAAGAGATGAGAGGTTCTCTCCGTTTGACGGCAACTATGAATTCAACGGAGCATGTGCTCAGATCCCCATATGGTATCGTTCCCGAGCGCTACTCCGTCCCTCCTTATGCTTCGACCAATCAAACCTAACCAGGTCCAGGCCAACGTATTGGTATCCATAGATCAAGGCCCACCAGGTGTGGACGTGGTACATAGGGAAAGTGGCGGTTGGGCAGATGCACTTGTAACACAAATCCGTATGACAACCACCTCCTAACAAGAAGCATGTGCCTAACAAATCCCTCATACTCACGAACACGTGAGAATGGCATGCAAAAGTTACCGTCACTTGCTTTAGCTAAGCTCGAGATGTTCGTAGTGCTAGCAATGGCCTCTCGTGCCAGAGCAGTTCTAACGGACTATTATCTGGAAAATGTTGTTGGAGGTCATCACGCTTATAAGACGGTCTGGAGGCGTGGCAAAAGATGAAGGAAATTACTTGCCATTGGCGTCCTGCTCGAGACTGACATCACTGCCATTTCAGATCAGTTTCTCCGCCTTGCCTACCAACACCGCACGTGCTTCTCTCCCTCGGCAATGAGCTAATCACCAAAAAGACCCGTGCTTGCGGGGTCATAGGTTCAATCAAGAGTGACTCGTGCATAACAAGCACGAATCAAGACTAGGATGTGCCTAACAAAAAGTCACCTAATAGTAGTATGTGCCTAACAATGGTGGTCATGGTACAAGAGATTATAATGATATTCATTGTGCATGTGTGGAGGAGAAAGGGCACATATAATATTCAGGTCAATTGCAAAAATCATGCCAAGTTTTACTGGTGCAGACTGGTGTAGCTATAGACAGCCTTGTCTCCATTATCTCTGATACAGTACAGGACTGAAATATGACTTCCCCATTAAATTAAATATCAAATACTTGATCAATAGCAGCAGAAGCAACACACAACACCACATGCTTCAACAACAACCTGGCAACCCAGTGTGATGTTGGTCCAGTGTGTGTCTCCATAGAGCTATTGTCAACCTACTTCAACCTGCCTCAACCCAGTGTGATGTTGGTCCAGTGTGTGTCCCCATACAGCTATTGCCAACCTACTTCAACCTGCCTCAACCCAGTGTGATGTTGGTCCAGTGTGTGTCCCCATACAGCTATTGCCAACCTACTTCAACCTGCCTCAACCCAGTGTGATGTTGGTCCAGTGTGTCACCATAGAGCTATTGTCAACCTACTTCAATCTGCCTCAACCCAGTGTGATGTTGGTCCAGTGTGTGCCCCCATAGAGCTATTGTCAACCTACTTCAACCTACCTCAACCCAGTGTGGTGTTGGTGCAGTGTGTGTCCCCATAGAGCTATTGTCAATCTGCCTCAACCCAGTGTGACGTTGGTGCAGTGTGTGTCCCCATAGAGATATTGTCAACCAATCTAAACCTCGGGCATAGGGATGCAGTATGGAACAGAATGTTGCAATAGATTGTGTGCGTCTCTCACTTGTGGTAGTCTTGAATGCAATAAAGTTTGTTCCAGGAGTCACTGGCATAGTGCACGCCGTCGAGACAACACTCACACACGGTGCATTTGAAGCACTTAGGATGGTACGCAAAGCCCAGCGCCTTGATCACCTGCTCGTAAAGAGAGAGGGGGGTGATGGAGACACAGAGAGAAAGGTGGCAGGAGTGTAAGAGAGGTGGCGAGGCGAGGGAGGGGAGGGGGAGAAGAAGGCAGACCAAATGAGGGAGGAGAAAGACCAGATTTCATAATACCTCTGTCTTGTTTGGTTACCACTGCCAACATTGTCGGCTGGGGAAGGGGTAGCGAGGGGGGACTTTCAACCCTGGCTGCATCTTCATTTTATTTCATTAATTTTAATTTTTTTGTTTCATCAGTGACCTCACCATTTCAAAACTATCTCATGAAAAGAAGTGCAAAAAATGAATGGAAAAGGTACTGAATATGGTCTTCCTTGAATGCCTGGCATGTTCTTCCTCTGCTGACAGCAAACAGGTGCACTTCTCTTGGCCTTCTTGGCTCTAGGAGGAGGTGAGTCTGCCATCTATTTCTTCCGGTGCCTACAGATGCTCTACCCTCTGAATGCTGGAGGTGCATTCAATTTTATTACCCCACTAGCAGGGAAGATTTTTTTCATAATCAAGAAAAATGTGTATAGTTGCCTTTAGGCTTGCAACTCTTCACTGACTTCCAATTAGTTATACCTCCAGCTGTGTAGCTGCTCACAGGAAAGTTGGGAGGCTGCACTCCAGTGCTGTGTAGAAGATGTAGCTACAAGCCACAGGGGCAGCTGCTATGGGAATACCATCAAGCGCCTCTCATTCCATACTCATTTTTGTGGTCAAGGAATATTATTTACTAACATACACACCTCAACGTGTGTGCACATGTGTGTGTGTGTGCACATGTGTGTGTTCATGCATGTGTGCGTGTGTGTTCATGCATGTGTGTGTGCACATGTGTGTGTTCATGCGGGTGTGCGTGTGTGTTCATGCATGTGTGTGTGCACATGTGTGTGTTCATGCATGTGTGCGTGTGTGTTCATGCATGTGTGCGTGTGTTCATGCATGTGTGTGTGTCTGTGCACGTATGTGTATGCATTTGTGTGTGTGCATGTGCATGTGCAGATGTGTGTGCATGCATGTGTATGTGTGTGTGCACATGTGTGAATGTGTGTGCATGCATGTGTGCAGGTGTGTGCATGTGTATGCGTGCATGTGTGTGTGCAGATGTGTGTGTGTGTGCATGTGTATGTGCATGTGTATGTGTGCATGTGTGTGCACATGTGTGAATGTGCGTGCACGCATGTGTGCATGTGTATGCGTGCATGTGTATGCGTGCATGTGTGTGCAGATGTGTGTGTGTGCATGTGTATGTGCATGTGTATGCGTGCATGTGTATGTGCATGTGCATGTGTGTGCATGCATGTGTATGTGTGTATGTTGTGTGTGTGTGTGCATGTGTATGCATGCATGCAGATGTGTGTATGTGATGCATGTGTGTATGCAGATGTGTGTGTGTGCATGTGTATGTGCATGTGTGTGTGTGTTGTGTGTGTGTGTGTGTGTGTGTGAACATCAAGGGGGAGGTGTATTATATAATTATAATTATTACATATATAATTATTGGGCTTGGTTGAGGGTGAGATATGGAGGGACATCTCTAGTCATGGAGCAAGTTGAGGGTGAGATATGGAGGGACATCTCTAGTCTTGGAGCAAGTTGAGGGTGAGATATGGAGGGACATCTCTAGTCTTGGAGCAAGTTGAGGGTGAGATATGGAGGGACATCTCTAGACTTGGAGCTCAAGTTGAGGGTGAGATATGGAGGGACATCTCTAGTCTTGGAGCAAGTTGAGGGTGAGATACTGAGGGACATCTCTAGTCTTGGAGCAAGTTGAGGGTGAGATATGGAGGGACATCTCTAGTCTTGGAGCTAAAACATGGCTTGGTGCATGCATAGTTGCCATGTACGATCTCATCAATTAGAGATAATCTATCCCACCAACTTCACCTAATAACTTATAAATACTACAATAGCCTTCTCAATAATCAACTTCAAATTGTATATTCTCTCGATGTTTGGACTAGATGCTCTAGCTTCCATCAGCTCCTTGGTATCTCCATTGTTCCTGATGAAGGCTAGAGCATCTAGTCCAAATGTCAAGAGAATACAATTTGAAGTTGATTATTGAGAAGGTTATTTAATGTTATTATGTCAACTGAGAGTTCATAAATACTCACTGTAGGATTTCCCTATAGGCGAGGTGTTAGAATTTTCCCATATCACACCATGAAGTCATTAACTACGAGTTATGGCGACATCTTCCAAGACAGCAGAAGCAGATGGGAAGCAGTTAAGCAACTTATTGACACCAATAGAGCTACAAATGCTCTCAAGACAACTCGAAGTGACTTTTACGTGTGCTATAGATGGTGTCAATCCAGACCGACTGACCGATCATCGGCCAATGTTATACGTACTGTAATAAGCTTATCCATGCGTGCGAATGTCATGCCACTGAGCGTGTGCAGGCCTATGTGTAGCAACTGAGCATGTGCAGACCTATGTGTAGCAACTGAGCGGGTGCAGGGCTATGTGTAGCAACTGAGCATGTGCAGGCCTATGTGTAGCAACTGAGCATGTGCAGGGCTATGTGTAGCCACTGAGCATGTGCAGGCCTATGTGTAGCAACTGAGCATGTGCAGGGCTATGTGTAGCAACTGAGCGAGTGCAGGGCTATGTGTAGCAACTGAGCGTGTGCAGGCCTATGTGTAGCAACTGAGCATGTGCAGGGCTATGTGTAGCAACTGAGCGAGTGCAGGGCTATGTGTAGCAACTGAGCATGTGCAGGCCTATGTGTAGCAACTGAGCATGTGCAGGGCTATGTGTAGCAACTGAGCGTGTGCAGGCCTATGTGTAGCAACTGAGCATGTGCAGGCCTATGTGTAGCAACTGAGCATGTGCAGGCCTATGTGTAGCAACTGAGCATGTGCAGGCCTATGTGTAGCAACTGAGCGTGTGCAGGCCTATGTGTAGCAACTGAGCATGTGCAGGGCTATGTGTAGCAACTGAGCATGTGCAGGGCTATGTGTAGCAACTGAGCGAGTGCAGGGCTATGTGTAGCAACTGAGCATGTGCAGGCCTATGTGTAGCAACTGAGCATGTGCAGGGCTATGTGTAGCAACTGAGCGTGTGCAGGGCTATGTGTAGCAACTGAGCGAGTGCAGGGCTATGTGTAGCAACTGAGCGTGTGCAGGCCTATGTGTAGCAACTGAGCGAGTGCAGGGCTATGTGTAGCAACTGAGCATGTGCAGGCCTATGTGTAGCAACTGAGCGTGTGCAGGCCTATGTGTAGCAACTGAGCGAGTGCAGGGCTATGTGTAGCAACTGAGCATGTGCAGGCCTATGTGTAGCAACTGAGCATGTGCAGGGCTATGTGTAGCAACTGAGCGTGTGCAGGCCTATGTGTAGCAACTGAGCATGTGCAGGGCTATGTGTAGCAACTGAGCGAGTGCAGGGCTATGTGTAGCAACTGAGCATGTGCAGGGCTATGTATAGCAACTGAGCGTGTGCAGGCCTATGTGTAGCAACTGATCATTGTATCTGATAGGGAACTGGAAAGAGGAAAGCATGTCCGGAGAGAGCAGAACAGAGACTAGTCAGAGCAGCATCACCACAGGAGGGAAGCATGTCCGGAGAGAGCAGAACAGAGACTAGTCAGAGCAGCAGTACCACAGGAGGAAAGCAACGTCCGGAGAGAGCAGAACAGAGACTAGTCAGAGCAGCATCACCACAGGAGGGAAGCAACGTCCGGAGAGAGCAGAACAGAGACTAGTCAGAGCAGCAGTACCACAGGAGGGAAGCAACGTCCGGAGAGAGCAGAACAGAGACTAGTCAGAGCAACAGTACCACAGGAGGGAAGCATGTCCGGAGAGAGCAGAACAGAGACTAGTCAGAGCAACAGTACCACAGGAGGGAAGCAACGTCCGGAGAGAGCAGAACAGAGACTAGTCAGAGCAGCAGTACCACAGGAGGGAAGCAACGTCCGGAGAGAGCAGAACAGAGACTAGTCAGAGCAGCAGTACCACAGGAGGGAAGCAACGTCCGGAGAGAGCAGAACAGAGACTAGTCAGAGCAACAGTACCACAGGAGGGAAGCAACGTCTGGAGAGAGCAGAACAGAGACTAGTCAGAGCAACAGTACCACAGGAGGGAAGCAACGTCCGGAGAGAGCAGAACAGAGACTAGTCAGAGCAACAGTACCACAGGAGGGAAGCAACGTCTGGAGAGAGCAGAACAGAGACTAGTCAGAGCAGCATCACCACAGGAGGGAAGCAACGTCCGGAGAGAGCAGAACAGAGACTAGTCAGAGCAGCATCACCACAGGAGGGAAGCAACGTCCGGAGAGAGCAGAACAGAGACTAGTCAGAGCAGCAGTACCACAGGAGGGAAGCAACGTCCGGAAAGAGCAGAACAGAGACTAATCAGAGCAGCATCACCACAGGAGGGAAGCAACGTCCGGAAAGAGCAGAACAGAGAAAGGCAGAGACTAGCGAGAAGTACAAGTGAAAGTCCTAGCAATGCAAACTTCTACCTCTGGCCAATGCCCACATTGTGCCAGCATTGTGATGCTTGAAGGGAGACCCTGAACTGCTGCCACAATGGCAAGATCAGTCCACCACCAACTGTCTGAGTATCAAAAAAACATTGTTTGTAGAAACAATCAGAAAGCAAACTATTTTCAAGAAAACATAGGAGTGCTTCTCCTTGGCATCTAATATACATAGGTCCATTATTTGACTATATAGCTGTGCATATGCAGGGCACATGGTCAACTATTAGGCATCTAATATACATAGGTCCATTATTTGACTATAGCTGTGCATATGCAAGGCACATGGTCAACTTTATGTGGCCTTCTCCTTGGCAACTAATATACATAGGTCCATTATTTGACTATAGCTGTGCATATACAGAGGACATGGTCAACTATATGTGGCCTTCTCCTTGGCAACTAATATGCATAGGTCCATTATTTGACTACAGCTGTGCATATGCAAGGCACATGGTCAACTTTATGTGGCCTTCTCCTTGGCATCTAATATACATAGGTCCATTATTTGACTATAGCTGTGCATATACAGAGGATATAGTCAACTATATGTGGCCTTCTCCTTGGCATCTAATATACATAGGTCCATTATTTGACTATAGTTGTGCATATGCAGGGCACATGGTCAACTATATGTGGCCTTCTCCTTGGCATCTAATATACATACTGTAGGTCCATTATTTGACTATAGCTGTGCATATGCAGAGCACATGGTCAACTTTATGTGGCCTTCTCCTTGGCATCTAATATACATAGGTCCATTATTTGACTATAGTTGTGCATATGCAGGGCACATGGTCAACTATATGTGGCCTTCTCCTTGGCATCTAATATACATACTGTAGGTCCATTATTTGACTATAGCTGTGCATATGCAGAGTACATGGTCAACTTTATGTGGCCTTCTCCTTGGCATCTAATATACATAGGTCCATTATTTGACTATAGCTGTGCATATGCAAGGCACATGGTCAACTTTATGTGGCCTTCTCCTTGGCAACTAATATACATAGGTCCATTATTTGACTATAGCTGTGCATATACAGAGGACATGGTCAACTATATGTGGCCTTCTCCTTGGCAACTAATATACATAGGTCCATTATTTGACTATAGCTGTGCATATGCAGAGCACATGGGCAGCTGTATGTGGCCTTCTCCTTGGCATCTAATATACATAGGTCCATTATTTGACTATAGCTGTGCATATACAGAGGATATAGTCAACTATATGTGGCCTTCTCCTTGGCATCTAATATACATAGGTCCATTATTTGACTATAGTTGTGCATATGCAGGGCACATGGTCAACTATATGTGGCCTTTTCCTTGGCATCTAATATACATAGGTCCATTATTTGACTATAGCTGTGCATATGCAGAGGATATAGTCAACTATATGTGGCCTTCTCCTTGGCAACTAATATACATAGGTCCATTATTTGACTACAGCTGTGCATATGCAGGGCACATGGTCAACTATATGTGGCCTTCTCCTTGGCAACTAATATACATAGGTCCATTATTTGACTATAGCTGTGCATATGCAGAGCACATGGGCAGCTGTATGTGGCCTTCTCCTTGGCATCTAATATACATAGGTCCATTATTTGACTATAGCTGTGCATATGCAGGGCACATGGTCAACTTTATGTGGCCTTCTCCTTGGCATCTAATATACATAGGTCCATTATTTGACTATAGTTGTGCATATGCAGGGCACATGGTCAACTATATGTGGCCTTTTCCTTGGCATCTAATATACATAGGTCCATTATTTGACTATAGCTGTGCATATGCAGAGGATATAGTCAACTATATGTGGCCTTCTCCTTGGCAACTAATATACATAGGTCCATTATTTGACTACAGCTGTGCATATGCAGGGCACATGGTCAACTATATGTGGCCTTCTCCTTGGCAACTAATATACATAGGTCCATTATTTGACTATAGCTGTGCATATGCAGAGCACATGGGCAGCTGTATGTGGCCTTCTCCTTGGCATCTAATATACATAGGTCCATTATTTGACTATAGCTGTGCATATGCAGGGCACATGGTCAACTTTATGTGGCCTTCTCCTTGGCATCTAATATACATAGGTCCATTATTTGACTATAGTTGTGCATATGCAGGGCACATGGTCAACTATATGTGGCCTTCTCCTTGGCATCTAATATACATACTGTAGGTCCATTATTTGACTATAGCTGTGCATATGCAGAGTACATGGTCAACTTTATGTGGCCTTCTCCTTGGCATCTAATATACATAGGTCCATTATTTGACTATAGCTGTGCATATGCAAGGCACATGGTCAACTTTATGTGGCCTTCTCCTTGGCAACTAATATACATAGGTCCATTATTTGACTATAGCTGTGCATATACAGAGGACATGGTCAACTATATGTGGCCTTCTCCTTGGCAACTAATATACATAGGTCCATTATTTGACTATAGCTGTGCATATGCAGAGCACATGGGCAGCTGTATGTGGCCTTCTCCTTGGCATCTAATATACATAGGTCCATTATTTGACTATAGCTGTGCATATACAGAGGATATAGTCAACTATATGTGGCCTTCTCCTTGGCATCTAATATACATAGGTCCATTATTTGACTATAGTTGTGCATATGCAGGGCACATGGTCAACTATATGTGGCCTTTTCCTTGGCATCTAATATACATAGGTCCATTATTTGACTATAGCTGTGCATATGCAGAGGATATAGTCAACTATATGTGGCCTTCTCCTTGGCAACTAATATACATAGGTCCATTATTTGACTACAGCTGTGCATATGCAGGGCACATGGTCAACTATATGTGGCCTTCTCCTTGGCAACTAATATACATAGGTCCATTATTTGACTATAGCTGTGCATATGCAGAGCACATGGGCAGCTGTATGTGGCCTTCTCCTTGGCATCTAATATACATAGGTCCATTATTTGACTATAGCTGTGCATATGCAGGGCACATGGTCAACTTTATGTGGCCTTCTCCTTGGCATCTAATATACATAGGTCCATTATTTGACTATAGTTGTGCATATGCAGGGCACATGGTCAACTATATGTGGCCTTTTCCTTGGCATCTAATATACATAGGTCCATTATTTGACTATAGCTGTGCATATGCAGAGGATATAGTCAACTATATGTGGCCTTCTCCTTGGCAACTAATATACATAGGTCCATTATTTGACTACAGCTGTGCATATGCAGGGCACATGGTCAACTATATGTGGCCTTCTCCTTGGCAACTAATATACATAGGTCCATTATTTGACTATAGCTGTGCATATGCAGAGCACATGGGCAGCTGTATGTGGCCTTCTCCTTGGCATCTAATATACATAGGTCCATTATTTGACTATAGCTGTGCATATGCAGGGCACATGGTCAACTTTATGTGGCCTTCTCCAGAGCTAGAGCTGTTAATATTCTCCGAGTGCAAGTGCACTCAGCCCAGCATCAAGCAACAGCACATGGAAAACTTTTACTCTTGATGTAGTTTTTCGAGCTTTTACCATCAGTAGTTATTTGAAATGTGCTATTATAAGTGCTAATTGTAAAGTCAATTATTTTTAGTGGCTTCTAGCATTTGGAGTCTCTGTGGGTATCTGCTTGCAGTGATTACTATGAGTATATCAAGTCTATAGTTAATGGCACTCCTCGTGGAATGTAGAGAGTTACTTCACACACAAACTGTTCGGCGAGTGAAATTACGGGCGCCTGCTTGTGAAATAACTCGTCATATTCCACTCTGACTCGTGTAATGATATATATCTCCTGTACATGCATCCATATAATCACAAGTGTGTCAAGCCTACTTGGGCTTTGCACACTCCACTGCTGAACACATCTGCCAGGACAGGCAAGAGGTTAACAGAACTTACTTGACTGTGAATGTTCTTCCTGCAGGATTGACATCGCTCGTAAGTAACCTGACAATGATCATCAACAAACAACAGAAACAAGTGTGTATAAATCACACGCACACACTATGAGTGTGTATAAACAACACCCAAAATACAGCAAGTTTATAATGAATCACACTCACATTACACCAAGTGTGTATAAATCACACCCACAATACAGCAAGTATGTATGAATCACAACCCCAATACAACAAGTGTGTATAAATCACAACCCTAATACAATAAGTGTAGAAATCACACTACAATACAACAAGTGCGTATAAATCATAATCCCAATACCAGGATTTCTTTCAGGTAGGCTCACTCTCGCCCCCCCCCCCCCCCCCCCTTGGAACTGGCAGATTTGTAATTGACAATTCAAGCCCTACATGTATGTATGGTTAGTGTTATTGATTGAATGGATGACTCAATCCTATGTATGAATGGTTATAATGAATAAATGATCGATACACATCATACAACTATACAATTAATTATCCTTCTACTTTTTCTGTACCATATATCTACAATATTTTCTAAGTCGCTGTCAGATAGCTTCTCGGGCGACTCTAGACGGCTTCTAAGGCGAGTCTTTATCATCTTCATCTGGGAGAAACTTTGCTCAACCGAAGTAGTTCCAATCGGAATTGTAAGGCATATGCTTGCCAAAGTGTTCAAGTTTGGAAACATGCTGATGAGTGTTTCATTGGTTACAAGCTCATGTAATTGAGATGCCATGTCTTCCTGTGGTTTTTTGGCTAGATAGTTCTTCCATTCAGCTTTGACTTCACTAGACACCAGTCCCATCTTCTCATATTCTTCACCTTCAAGATACACAGGGCAGTCTTTCTCCCTCCATACTGATCTAGCAGCACCGTTACAGAACCTTCGCCATACTGTTGATACTCGGAAGTGTCCACACTAGGAGTTTTCTTAGGATCAAATATGCTGAATGCTGACACTATGTCTTGTGAACAGAAACGACTTGAGATGTTGCCCTTTAGAGTTGAAACAAAACGATTTCCAACACTATTTTGGAAAGTTTGAATCAGAGGTGGTAATGTTAACACCCATAGCTTCCTCCAGACTCTCTCCTTCATGTCCTGTAACTCAAGCACCCAGTTGGCGGCAGGACTCAAAGCATCATCCAGTGAGTACAGAGTTGCTTCCACAAGGGAAGATATGACTGTCAAATCAAGCTTTTCAGATTGAAGAGTCTTGCTGAGTTTTGCTACTTGAGGCAAGACATAGTCGAGTAGATACACAGCAGATATGGTTGAATTGGAACTTAGAGCTTTGCTAATTCCCAATGCTTCCGGCTGGTGTGTTTCTTCGTATATGTTGTTGAGAGTTATCACAATGGCAATGTCGTTTTCCTTCACTGCTTTAACACATCGCTCATGAGCTAGCCAGCGTGTATCTGAAGGCTTGATCACTTTCAGCTCTGGCATTTTAAACACTCGCTGTACCTCTTTTAGACATTCTGCTCGTTTCGGTGAGTATTGGAAAAACTTCCAGAGAGGTAGTGAGTGTGATATATAAATGCTTGATTCCAGGGGTACTATTGGCTGGTTGAACACAAGCAAGCTGTAGTAAATGACAGTGGCAGTGCACAAAGATAGAGTGAGGTGAATTACTCTTCAAAAGGGTTTGTACTCCCTTGTGTTTCCCTGAAAAAGTGGCTGCTCCATCAAAGCCCATGCCAATTAGCTTGCTAATCTGCACTCCTTTCACCTTCAAACAATCAACCAGAGTCGCGTAAATCGTCTGGGCATCTGCCTTCTTTAGCGGGATGATCTCGATGAAATGCTCATCAGGCAGGGCCATTCTCAACCCAACGACATACAACTGACAGCTCTTCTATTGTTGTAATGTCAGTACACTCGTCTGCAAGCAAACTGAAGTAGCGAGCATTTTGTAGCCTTGCAAGGAGTGATTCATCAACCCATGTGCCAAGTGCCTCAACAAAGTCAACTACAGCATCTTTTGAGGTGTAATGAGCATTTTCCCCAGCTTTGTCGACGAATTGTTTCAAGTCTTCACCTCCACAAGTCACAACAAGATCAACGAAGTCCCAAAAGTTAGTGGCATAAGCAATGTGGTTACGAGCAAGGAAGTGTGTACACCGTAGAAGAGATTTGATTGCCAACCTATTCTTCAGCCTCTCACTTTCTTCCAGTCGGTGGATTTGCTGAAGAACAGAACCTTCACGCAATGCAGAAGCAGCAGCTGTCTCCGTTTGGCAAGCCAGAATATGTCCTTCACTTTCAGCATGTTCCTTCACCTTTGCTGTGGCTTTTTTTCCAGTTGCTAAAAGGCTTAGTGATCCATGTCCTGCCAGTTTTAGGATTTGACTTCCCCCACTTTTTACAGTGTTTACAGAAAGCACCTTGAAGATCTTCATCATATTCTAGCCAATGAAAATCGCTTTCCCATCTTTTGAGGTAGTGCCGTCTTTTGGTGGAGACAGATCGTTGAGAGGATGAAGCTTGAGAAGTCAAACCCTGACACTGCTTTTTTGGAGCAGGAGGTTCAAAATCAGAGCCTTCTGAGTCAGAGTGGTTACGTGATACAGAAGCAGAAGAGCGCGGGGCAAAAAATGAACGAATATTCTTACTCATAATATTGGTCTGTCTTGCAAAATCTTGACTAGACTGTCTATAAAACTGAAAAAAACTCTCCTTGCCAGACCCTTTATAGTCCAGGCTGTGATATTGCACAATTTAACTGCTGAATGGTGTAATGTTACATTACACCATGATTCAGCAATTTTCTTTTCAAGTGCTGAGTAAGCAAATTTAGCCCTAGCCCTAGCCCTATAGTGGTTAAATTTGCTTACTCAGTTGTACATGTACTGACAAAGCACTTGAAAAGACCCTTTTCCTGACTATGCACTGACAAAGCACTTGTTAGTCTAACACACTTTAATTTAAACCAGAGTGTGATGAAATAAAAACCAAATTACAGAATGCATTTTTAAGCCTGAAATTACAATTACACCAGATGCTCTGAAAAGAAAGGATTCAAAATTGGGGGGGGGGGGGGGGGGGGGGGATGGGGGTTGAGGATGCCCCCAGACTCCGCTACATTATCAAGTGCTGTGCATGTTGAGAGAGCCATCCCCCCCCCACCAAATTACATATTGCCCCCCCTTGGCCCAAATCCTGAAAGAAACCCTGAATACAGTCTGTTCATCTTTGGGCAAAATGTCCCCAGATAGACTATTAGAGAGAATGGAGACTATTAGAGAGAATGGAGATGATCGGAGGAACTCTGCATATAGCCCAATGTTGTACACTAGAATGTGACTATACATCAGCATCGGTGTAGCTATGGGATGGACTATTAGAGAGAATGAAGATGATCAGAGGAACTCTGCATATAGCCAAATGTTGTACACTAGAAGTCCATTGGCATGTCAGAATGTGACTATACATCAGCATCAGTGTAGCTATGGGATGGACTATTAGAGAGAATGGAGACGATCAGAGGAACTCTGCATATAGCCCAATGTTGTACACTAGAAGTCCATTGGCATGTCAGAATGTGACTATACATCAGCATCGGTGTAGCTATGGGATGGAGAGAGGCCTGAATAGGTTCATTTTACTCCCTCCCTTAGACCCAGACATTTGTGATAGATTTTAGTAAGCATGCTTTAAGTCTCATCTTCATTGAGTGCTGCAGTCATGCAAAGAAGTTGCTTTACCATCAGCTTGCTTTCTCAATGTTCACTGCACTTAGAAGGTCTCTCTGGCTCTGTCGCTATGGCTCTGTCGCTATGGCTCTGTCGCTATGGCTCTGTCGCTATGGCTGTCGCTATGGCTCTGTCGCTATGGCTCTGTCGCTATGGCTCTGTCGCTATGGCTCTGTCGCTATGGCTCTGTCGCTATGGCTCTGTCGCTATGGCTCTGTCGCTATGGCTCTGTCGCTATGGCTCTGTCGCTCTGTCGCTATGGCTCTGTCGCTATGGCTCTGTCGCTATGGCTCTGTCGCTCTGCTTGCTTATCTGGTACAAGATGTGCATCATCTTCATTCTTGGAGTCAGTACAGCCATCATCTTAAGCACCACCAGAATGGCTGCAAGTAGAACAGTCTTAGGAGGAACTGTTAAGTGTGTTTCTCATGAAGACACCATCAGAATGGCCGCAAGTAGAACAGTCTTAGGGGGATTGTGGAGAGTGTTTCTCATGAAGACACCATTAGAATGCAAGTAGAACAGCCTTAGGAGGACTGTGGAGTGTGTTTCTCATGAAGACACCATCAGAATGGCTGCAAGTAGAACAGCCTTAGGAGGACTGTGGAGTGTGTTTCTCATGAAGACACCATCAGAATGGCTGCAAGTAGAACAGCCTTAGGAGGACTGTGGAGTGTGTTTCTCATGAAGACACCATCAGAATGGCTGCAAGTAGAACAGCCTTAGGACTGTTAGTGTGTTTCTCATGAAGACACCATCAGAATGGCTGCAAGTAGAACAGCCTTAAGAGGACTGTGGAGTGTGTTTCTCATGAAGACACCATCAGAATGCCTGCAAGTAGAACAGCCTTAGGAGGACTGTGGAGTGTGTTTCTCATGAAGACACCATCAGAATGGCTGCAAGTAGAATAGCCTTAGGAGGACTGTGGAGTGTGTTTCTCATGAAGACACCATCAGAATGGCTGCAAGTAGAACAGCCTTAGGAGGACTGTGGAGTGTGTTTCTCATGAAGACACCATCAGAATGGCTGCAAGTAGAACAGCCTTAGGAGGACTGTGGAGTGTGTTTCTCATGAAGACACCATCAGAATGGCTGCAAGTAGAATAGCCTTAGGAGGACTGTGGAGTGTGTTTCTCATGAAGACACCATCAGAATGGCTGCAAGTAGAACAGCCTTAGGAGGACTGTGGAGTGTGTTTCTCATGAAGCACCATCAGAATGGCTGCAAGTAGAACAGCCTTAGGAGGACTGTGGAGTGTGTTTCTCATGAAGACACCATCAGAATGGCTGCAAGTAGAACAGCCTTAGGAGGACTGTGGAGAGTGTTTCTCATGAAGACACCATCAGAATGGCTGCAAGTAGAACAGCCTTAGGAGGACTGTGGAGTGTGTTTCTCATGAAGACACCATCAGAATGGCTGCAAGTAGAACAGCCTTAGGAGGACTGTGGAGTGTGTTTCTCATGAAGACACCATCAGAATGGCAGCAAGTAGAACAGCCTTAGGAGGACTGTGGAGTGTGTTTCTCATGAAGTACCATCAGAATGGCTGCAAGTAGAACAGCCTTAGGAGGATTGTGGAGAGTGTTTCTCATGAAGACACCATCAGAAAGGCTGCAAGTAGAACAGCCTTAGGAGGACTGTGGAGTGTGTTTCTCATGAAGCACCATCAGAATGGCTGCAGCCTTAGGAGGACTGTGGAGTGTGTTTCTCATGAAGACACCATCAGAATGGCTGCAAGTAGAACAGCCTTAGGAGGATTGTGGAGTGTGTTTCTCATGAAGACACCATCAGAATGGCTGCAAGTAGAACAGCCTTAGGAGGATTGTGGAGTGTGTTTCTCATGAAGACACCATCAGAATGGCTGCAAGTAGAACAGCCTTAGGAGGATTGTGGAGAGTGTTTCTCATGAAGACACCATCAGAATGGCTGCAAGTAGAACAGCCTTAGGAGGACTGTGGAGTGTGTTTCTCATGAAGCACCATCAGAATGGCTGCAAGTAGAACAGCCTTAGGAGGACTGTGGAGTGTGTTTCTCATGAAGACACCATCAGAATGGCTGCAAGTA
Organism: Cladorhizidae sp. MBARI D1340-BT2; assembly: GCA_028752905.1. Lineage (NCBI taxonomy): Eukaryota > Metazoa > Porifera > Demospongiae > Poecilosclerida > Cladorhizidae > Cladorhizidae sp. MBARI D1340-BT2. The sequence goes on from JAQNBH010000008.1 coordinate 36,528,082, forward strand.
GAACAGCATTAGGAGGACTGTGGAGTGTGTTTCTCATGAAGCACCATCAGAATGGCTGCAAGTAGAACAGCCTTAGGAGGATTGTGGAGTGTGTTTCTCATGAAGACACCATCAGAATGGCTGCAAGTAGAACAGCCTTAGGAGGATTGTGGAGTGTGTTTCTCATGAAGCACATCAGAATGGCTGCAAGTAGAACAGCCTTAGGAGGACTGTGGAGTGTGTTTCTCATGAAGACACCATCAGAATGGCTGCAAGTAGAACAGCCTTAGGAGGATTGTGGACTGTGTTTCTCATGAAGACACCATCAGAATGGCTGCAAGTAGAACAGCCTTAGGAAGACTGTGGAGTGTGTTTCTCATGAAGCACCATCAGAATGGCAGAACAGCCTTAGGAGGACTGTGGAGTGTGTTTCTCATGAAGACACCATCAGAATGGCTGCAAGTAGAACAGCATTAGGAGGACTGTGGAGTGTGTTTCTCATGAAGCACCATCAGAATGGCTGCAAGTAGAACAGCCTTAGGAGGATTGTGGAGTGTGTTTCTCATGAAGACACCATCAGAATGACTGCAAGTAGAACAGCCTTAGGAGGACTGTGGGGTGTGTTTCTCATGAAGACACCATCAGAATGGCTGCAAGTAGAACAGCCTTAGGAGGATTGTGGAGTGTGTTTCTCATGAAGACACCATCAGAATGGCTGCAAGTAGAACAGCCTTAGGAGGACTGTTAGTGTGTTTCTCATGAAGACACCATTAGAATGGCTGCAAGTAGAACAGCCTTAGGAGGACTGTGGAGTGTGTTTCTCATGAAGACACCATCAGAATGGCTGCAAGTAGAACAGCATTAGGAGGACTGTGGAGTGTGTTTCTCATGAAGACACCATCAGAATGGCTGCAAGTAGAACAGCATTAGGAGGACTGTGGAGTGTGTTTCTCATGAAGACACCATCAGAATGGCTGCAAGTAGAACAGCCTTAGGAGGACTGTGGAGTGTGTTTCTCATGAAGACACCATCAGAATGGCTGCAAGTAGAACAGCCTTAGGAGGATTGTGGAGTGTGTTTCTCATGAAGACACCATCAGAATGGCTGCAAGTAGAACAGCATTAGGAGGACTGTGGAGTGTGTTTCTCATGAAGACACCATCAGAATGGCTGCAAGTAGAATAGCCTTAGGAGGACTGTGGAGTGTGTTTCTCATGAAGACACCATCAGAATGGCTGCAAGTAGAATAGCCTTAGGAGGACTGTGGAGTGTGTTTCTCATGAAGACACCATCAGAATGGCTGCAAGTAGAACAGCCTTAGGACTGTTAGTGTGTTTCTCATGAAGACACCATCAGAATGGCTGCAAGTAGAACAGCCTTAAGAGGACTGTGGAGTGTGTTTCTCATGAAGACACCATCAGAATGGCTGCAAGTAGAACAGCCTTAGGAGGACTGTGGAGTGTGTTTCTCATGAAGACACCATCAGAATGGCTGCAAGTAGAACAACCTTAGGAGGACTGTCGAGTGTGTTTCTCATGAAGCACCATCAGAATGGCTGCAAGTAGAACAGCCTTAGGAGGACTGTGGAGTGTGTTTCTCATGAAGCACCATCAGAATGGCTGCAAGTAGAACAGCCTTAGGAGGACTGTGGAGTGTGTTTCTCATGAAGACACCATCAGAATGGCTGCAAGTAGAATAGCCTTAGGAGGACTGTGGAGTGTGTTTCTCATGAAGACACCATCAGAATGGCTGCAAGTAGAATAGCCTTAGGAGGACTGTGGAGTGTGTTTCTCATGAAGACACCATCAGAATGGCTGCAAGTAGAACAGCCTTAGGACTGTTAGTGTGTTTCTCATGAAGACACCATCAGAATGGCTGCAAGTAGAACAGCCTTAAGAGGACTGTGGAGTGTGTTTCTCATGAAGACACCATCAGAATGGCTGCAAGTAGAACAGCCTTAGGAGGACTGTGGAGTGTGTTTCTCATGAAGACACCATCAGAATGGCTGCAAGTAGAACAACCTTAGGAGGACTGTCGAGTGTGTTTCTCATGAAGACACCATCAGAATGGCTGCAAGTAGAACAGCCTTAGGAGGACTGTGGAGTGTGTTTCTCATGAAGACACCATCAGAATGGCTGCAAGTAGAACAGCCTTAGGAGGACTGTGGAGTGTGTTTCTCATGAAGACACCATCAGAATGGCTGCAAGTAGAACAGCTTAGGAGGACTGTGGAGTGTGTTTCTCATGAAGACACCATCAGAATGGCTGCAAGTAGAACAGCCTTAGGAGGACTGTGGAGTGTGTTTCTCATGAAGACACCATCAGAATGGCTGCAAGTAGAACAGCCTTAGGAGGACTGTGGAGTGTGTTTCTCATGAAGACACCATCAGAATGGCTGCAAGTAGAACAGCCTTAGGACTGTTAGTGTGTTTCTCATGAAGACACCATCAGAATGGCTGCAAGTAGAACAGCCTTAAGAGGACTGTGGAGTGTGTTTCTCATGAAGACACCATCAGAATGGCTGCAAGTAGAACAGCCTTAGGAGGACTGTGGAGTGTGTTTCTCATGAAGACACCATCAGAATGCCTGCAAGTAGAACAGCCTTAGGAGGACTGTGGAGTGTGTTTCTCATGAAGACACCATCAGAATGGCTGCAAGTAGAATAGCCTTAGGAGGACTGTGGAGTGTGTTTCTCATGAAGACACCATCAGAATGGCTGCAAGTAGAATAGCCTTAGGAGGACTGTGGAGTGTGTTTCTCATGAAGACACCATCAGAATGGCTGCAAGTAGAACAGCCTTAGGACTGTTAGTGTGTTTCTCATGAAGACACCATCAGAATGGCTGCAAGTAGAACAGCCTTAAGAGGACTGTGGAGTGTGTTTCTCATGAAGACACCATCAGAATGGCTGCAAGTAGAACAGCCTTAGGAGGACTGTGGAGTGTGTTTCTCATGAAGACACCATCAGAATGGCTGCAAGTAGAACAGCCTTAGGAGGACTGTGGAGTGTGTTTCTCATGAAGACACCATCAGAATGGCTGCAAGTAGAACAGCTTAGGAGGACTGTGGAGTGTGTTTCTCATGAAGACACCATCAGAATGGCTGCAAGTAGAACAGCCTTAGGAGGACTGTGGAGTGTGTTTCTCATGAAGCACCATCAGAATGGCTGCTGTCTCAACCTCATCTTGCTTTATTGACATCATCTTCAACTGTCGGCCATATATACCTCTATTGTGCCTACTCTGCTAGCAGGTCGTCCTGCAAGACTTCAAGCTCAGCTTAAGTTTGCTGGTCATTTGTGGAGTGCTTGTTCCTCTCAGATGCACCCTCAAGTAACTCGCTCTGATCTAGAGAAGTGTGATGTTCCTCAACAAAGTGCAAAGTTCTTCAACTGCAGGTCCTCTCGCAGGTTGATGGCAAGTTCCCTTACGCTGACGCAGCTGCTAAGCATGATCGAACAGCAGGATACCAGACTTTAGCCAGCAGAGAGCCAAAGTAACTCGAGACATGCAGTCCCATGCATCACGTGCCGTTGCAGCACCATCCAAAGTATTAGGTGTTAGGCGTGACCTGACCCTCGTACACCTGACCCTCGTACACCTGCAGGTAACAAAGCACTCGGCCCTCTTAGCTGGTCTGGTCATGCCGAGCAAGGTTTTCACCACAACACGGAGATGCTTGCTCTTGAAATTCCTTTTCAGTGCAGTCATGACACTCTGTCCCATGGACTGGTGAACACAAGTGCATTAGGGTGGAGGAATGACCATTTGACCTGTGGACCCTGCAACGCAGGTTCATTAGCATCGCGGGATCTAAAATTAACACCACTTTTCATAGACGTCCTCTTCGTTATTTCAGGAAGGACTAAACATTTTGTGAAGTTGCTGTAATTTTATTTTGTGGATTTCATGGGTGAGGTTATTTGCCTCCTCTAAAACAGCGAGTCAGAAACCTTGCCAGTCATAGCCATAGGAATTGTAGGTCTTCCAGTGCCTTACTTTGTACTCGGTGTTAGTGCCACATGATCTCTTGCCTTCTGCATGGTCCCCCCACGAGTATGTGGTCTCTGCTCTCACTCCTCGCAGTATTGAATTGGAAGCAGCTTAAAGTAGAGACCATTTTCACAGTTGTAGGTCTATTCTGAGTCTTAGCTTTAGTGAGCCTCTTCAAACTTCTCACTAATTTTCTCAAGATTGTGGACATGCACTTTTGCTAGCTCTACACTTCCTCTGAATTTATCCCACACACCAGCTGGTGCTTTGAAGTTGATTTCACCAAGAAAAATAAGAATTAAAAAAATGATTTGTTCCCCTTTAAAAATAAGACTTTAAGGCTCCTCCTTCACCATATTGTCATATTGTGTGAACATTCTGAGTGAAATAGGGAGCGGCTTAGGTCCGTTTCGAAGCAGCATTATAAAGACAACTATCTTATGCTTAGAGATCACCTGGTGAAGGGGAGAGTTGTTGTTACAGCCTCAGCATTCCAGAGAATCCAGTTGATTGTCTTTGTAATGATATCATTATTTAAGTTTCAATTATTCTGTAGAGGAGTACATTCCCGAGCTTCTCCCTTTTGCCCACTCAGTATACTGCTCGCCATCTTTACTCTCATGGGGTGATGAAGTGGTGCTGTCTTCAGAAGGGGTTCAGCAGGGCGACCCGCTGGGACCCCTCCTCTTTTGCCTGCCTATTCAGAAACTGTGTGCAAAGCTGAGGTCAGAGTTCTGTGTTTTTTATCTGGATGATGGAACTCTGGGAGGCAACCGGGAAGATGTAATTCGTGATCTCAAGACCATTGAGGTTGAAGCAGGTGCTCTGGGCCTTGAGCTAAGCAGAGGAAAGACAGAATTGATCTGTAAGGATCCTACCTCTCGAGGGATCGTCCTCATTGCTCTTCCAGGAGTTAGCATCATTAACCCAGAGAATGCCAATCTCTTGGGCTCTCCTATTGGAGGGTTACAATCAGTGGATGCATGTGTAAGGGAGAAGACAGAGCTGCTGCAGTTGATGGGTGATAGACTTTGTCATTTGCAATCACATGATGCTATCACATTGTTGCGTCACTCATTTGCGATCCCTAAGATGATGCACATTCTCCGCTCTGCTCCCTGTTTCTCTTCCAGTCATCTCCCAGCCTATGACCACCTTCTCAAGTCGATCCTCAGCAATATCACTAATATAGATTTTCAGAACAATGACCCTTCTTGGCTACAGGCCACCCTTCCAGTGAACCATGGGGCAATTGGAATTAGGAGTGTGGTTCATCTTGCTCCCTCTGCCTTTTTGGCTTCTGCTGATGGATCGTCCAATCTTATTCACCATATCCTCCCCCCTCGGTTTAGTGCTGTCCAGTACCCTGAGATTGAGGTAGCCCTTTCACTCTGGGGTGATGACCTTGTCTTGCCTCCTCCAGCCCCGCCTGCTTCCCATCAGCAGAAGTCGTGGGACATCCCTCGTATTTTGGAAAGGGCAGAGTCACTTTTGCGGAATGCTAGTGACCCCAAAACCAGAGCTCGTCTCCTTGCAGTGTCTGCATGAGTCAGGTGCCTGGCTTAATGCCCTGCCAATCTCCTCACTGGGTCTCCGAATGACCGATGATGTAGTTCGAATAGCTACGTCTTGGAGCACCCCTGTGCCAGCCACACTCTTGTAGTTACTGTAAATCGGATGTCAACCAGTTTGGCACACATGGGTTGAGCTGCAGGCACAGTCAGGGAAGGCTTTCTCGCGATGGTGCTTTAAATGACATCATCCATCGGGCATTAACTGCTGCAAATGTCCCTTCCCGGCTGGAGCCCTCAGGTCTGCTTCGGTCCGATGGAAAGAGATCGGATGGCATGTCCATCATTCCATGGTCAAGCGGTAGACTCTTGGTATGGGATGCAACCTGCAGTGACACCTTTTCCCCATCCAACCTTTTGGCTGCAGTCACTGAGGCTGGTGCAGTGGCAGTCCAGGCGGAGATTTTGAAGGGTGAGAAGTACGCCCACCTGGACTCGGCATACAAGTTTGTACCTGTGGCGGTAGAGACTTGTGGATCCTTTGGGCCTCAAGCAAAGGCATTCTTCAGTGAGTTGGGACGCCGCCTGAGGTCAGTGACTTATGAAGAGAACTCCCATCAACATCTTCTTCAACGGATTTCTGTGGCGGTGCAGCGTGGGAATGCAGCCTCCGTAATGGGATCTTTGCCATCAGGGTTGGGGACGAGCCATTTCCCTAGTCATCACTTAAACATTTGAACTTGAGGGGTGGGGGTTCTATAAACTATATGAATAAGTGCAGATTTAAGATAATCGTTATGAGGTATTATTATTATTAATTATTATTATTATTATTATTATTATTATTATTATTATTATTATTATTATTATTATTATTATTATTATTATTATTATTATTATTATTATTATTATTATTATTATTATTATTATTATTATTGTTGTTGTTGTTATTGTTGTTATTGTTGTTATTATTATTACTATTATTATTATTACTATTATTATTTGGTATTATTATTATTGTTAGCTAGTATTATTATCTTTATTGTGTTTTTGTCACATCTGGTGGACGTGTGTGCTAGGGTGTGGTTTGTGAATCCCATTATTCCTGATGAAGGCTACAGCATTTAGTCGAAACGTTGAGAGAGTAAAATTCAAGTTGAGTATTGAGAAGGTTAGAGTAAAATTCAAGTTGAGTATTGAGAAGGTTATTGTGAAACTGCTTGGCTAGTTGTGTCTGGTCTACTTGTTACAGAGTTCTGCCTTCAGAGGGCTAGGTTTAAAAACATCTCCTATTTGCTTCCGTGACCTCTGTTTGGAGTTTCTTTGCTAGTAGCTGAGCAGAAGTTAGTTTTTTCCCCTTGTGAGAAGAAGACCCTTTGAAGTGACATGGTGGCTGCCTTTTGGCTCATGATGATAAGCAAGTGTGCTTCAATTAGAAGCTAGAGCACATGTTTGCAGCTGGTGGTGACTTGCCCACGTTAAGTATATCCTCTCTAAGTCCACCTATTGGGTGGTAGGAGTTGAGGTGGACTATTACAAAGTATGGACTATCAGAGTCTATATTTGAAATCACCTCCCGAATGGAAAAAGTGTGCAATTTGCAATTAGGAATTTACAATAGTCTCTAGCATAGTCCCCTCTACAATAGCTTATCTCTTTATCAGCTCCAACAACTCTGTCATCTCTAGCATAGTCCCCTCTACAATAACTTATCTCTTTATCAGCTCCAACAACTCTGTCATCTCTAGCATAGTCCCCTCTATAATAGCTTAACTCTTTATCAGCTACAACAACTCTGTCATCTCTAGCATAGTCCCCTCTATAATAGCTTAACTCTTTATCAGCTCCAACAACTCTGTCATCTCTAGCATAGTCCCCTCTATAATAGCTTAACTCTTTATCAGCTCCAACAACTCTGTCATCTCTAGCATAGTCCCCTCTACAATAGCTTAACTCTTTATCAGCTCCAACAACTCTGTCATCTCTAGCATAGTCCCCTCTGCAATAGCTTAACTCTTTATCAGCTCCAACAACTCTGTCATCTCTAGCATAGTCCCCTCTGCAATAGCTTAACTCTTTATCAGCTCCAACAACTCTGTCATCTCTAGCAAAGTCTCCTCTACAATAGCTTAACTCTTTATCAGCCCAACAACTCTGTCATCTCTAGCATAGTCCCCTCTACAATAGCTTAACTCTTTATCAGCTCCAACAACTCTGTCATCTCTAGCATAGTCCCCTCTACAATAGCTTAACTCTTTATCAGCTCCAACAACTCTGTCATCTCTAGCATAGTCCCCTCTACAATAGCTTAACTCCTTATCAGCTACAACAACTCTGTCATCTCTAGCATAGTCTCCTCTACAATAGCTTATCTCTTTATATCAGCTCCAACAACTCTGTCATCTCTAGCATAGTCCCCTCTACAATAGCTTAACTCTTTATCAGCTCCAACAACTCTTGTCATCTCTAGCAAAGTCTCCTCTACAATAGCTTAACTCTTTATCAGCTCCAACAACTCTGTCATCTCTAGCATAGTCCCCTCTACAATAGCTTAACTCTTTATCAGCTCCAACAACTCTGTCATCTCTAGCATAGTCCCCTCTACAATAGCTTAACTCCTTATCAGCTCCAACAACTCTGTCATCTCTAGCATAGTCCCCTCTACAATAGCTTAACTCTTTATCAGCTCCAACAACTCTGTCATCTCTAGCAAAGTCTCCTCTACAATAGCTTAACTCTTTATCAGCTCCAAAAACTCTGTCATCTCTAGCATAGTCCCCTCTACAATAGCTTAACTCCTTATCAGCTCCAACAACTCTGTCATCTCTAGCATAGTCCCCTCTACAATAGCTTAACTCTTTATCAGCTCCAACAACTCTGTCATCTCTAGCATAGTCCCCTCTATAATAGCTTAACTCTTTATCAGCCCAACAACTCTGTCATCTCTAGCATAGTCCCCTCTACAATAGCTTATCTCTTTATCAGCTCCAACAACTCTGTCATCTCTAGCATAGTCCCCTCTATAATAGCTTAACTCTTTATCAGCTCCAAAAACTCTGTCATCTCTAGCATAGTCTCCTCTACAATAGCTTATCTCTTTATCAGCTCCAACAACTCTGTCATCTCTAGCATAGTCCCCTCTACAATAGCTTAACTCTTTATCAGCTCCAACAACTCTGTCATCTCTAGCAAAGTCTCCTATACAATAGCTTAACTCTTTATCAGCTCCAACAACTCTGTCATCTCTAGCATAGTCCCCTCTACAATAGCTTAACTCCTTATCAGCTCCAACAACTCTGTCATCTCTAGCATAGTCCCCTCTACAATAGCTTAACTCTTTATCAGCTCCAACAACTCTGTCATCTCTAGCATAGTCCCCTCTATAATAGCTTAACTCTTTATCAGCCCAACAACTCTGTCATCTCTAGCATAGTCCCCTCTACAATAGCTTATCTCTTTATCAGCTCCAACAACTCTGTCATCTCTAGCATAGTCCCCTCTATAATAGCTTAACTCTTTATCAGCTCCAAAAACTCTGTCATCTCTAGCATAGTCTCCTCTACAATAGCTTATCTCTTTATCAGCTCCAACAACTCTGTCATCTCTAGCATAGTCCCCTCTATAATAGCTTAACTCTTTATCAGCTCCAACAACTCTGTCATCTCTAGCATAGTCTCCTCTACAATAGCTTAACTCTTTATCAGCTCCAACAACTCTGTCATCTCATGAGCAGGAACAGAATCTCGCAATTCCTAGAGATATTTGGTTGCAGATTTGACGTCCATATCTGGTGTGCTCTAATTCATCATCATTTTTACCACAAATCATTTTCCCTCAAGATGTCAGGCGGCAAGTTTTCCTCGACTATACTTTTCAAGGCTTTCAATATGTCATAGCTAACTCTTGGGGTGAAAATGAAGATGAATTAGAGAGCACAGAAGATGTGGACACCGAAACTGCAACCAAATATCGTACTCTATGAATTGTGAGATTCTGCCATGTCAGTGTTGTCAGCCAACATGGTTTGTAGCTTGACTCGGCCTCATCATCCTCGTAACCGTGCCATCAGCTAAGGTGTCCAAAAATCCACAGTTGGCAAAACTTTTCTCAATAATCATGGGAGGCACTGTATCCCGTTATTTTCAATCACTTGATCGCATCTTAAGTACTTGGCGTCTCTGCCAGCTCGGATGCAAACAAGTACATACATGGCAAAGAAGCTAATTGTTCCAACAATTCCCAGCATCGCAAGCTGCAATTTAGAGTTGGTGTTGGGAGGAAGAAGCTAGTTTAAGAATAACATGCAGGTGGGAAGTGCAGTTCTCTATTAAGAGTAAGTACGATATGCTCTCCACCATCATTTTATAGTTCAGCTTGTCTAGGCGATACTCAAATAGGTCACTTGTCCACCATGCCTGTATGTACGCATATGTAGGTGCCTGGAAGATGGAGAGGACTTATCAAACTTACTGAAGCAATGAGGGTTTGCACTATCTCCCATCACCAGTAGGGTCTCCAATGGCAGCAGAACAAGCAATGAAAACAGTGCTTCTTCTGTGTGTGGACTTCTTTCCTCTTTAGCTTCATCCCCTTTCACAAGCAACCATCTTGTAGGTGGAGCTCTAAAAATATGCCAGTTTTGTCTGTGTTTAAGAATATCATTGGAGGCTTCACATAGTGTCTTCAACCTTGCACTCCCATCACTCACCACAGCTGTGGGTTGACATTTGCTGCTCCTGCTGCTAAAATGGACACATGCACACTGTGGCACTTCTGCCCCTTTTGTAGCCCTCATTGGAGCCAACAAGCCATCCAATCCCATGTCTGCTACATGCATAGTGGCACGCTCTTGGCCCACGTCTGCTGCATGCATAGTGGCACGCTCTTGGCCCATGTCTGCTACATGCATAGTGGCACGCTCTTGGCCCATGTCTGCTGCATGCATAGTGGCACGCTCTTGGCCCATGTCTGCTGCATGCATAGTGGCACGCTCTTGGCCCATGTCTGCTGCATGCATAGTGGCACGCTCTTGGCCCACGTCTGCTGCATGCATAGTGGCACGCTCTTGGCCCATGTCTGCTACATGCATAGTGGCACGCTCTTGGCCCACGTCTGCTGCATGCATAGTGGCACGCTCTTGGCCCATGTCTGCTGCATGCATAGTGGCACGCTCTTGGCCCATGTCTGCTGCATGCATAGTGGCACGCTCTTGGCCCACGTCTGCTACATGCATAGTGGCACGCTCTTGGCCCATGTCTGCTGCATGCATAGTGGCACGCTCTTGGCCCATGTCTGCTACATGCATAGTGGCACGCTCTTGGCCCATGTCTGCTACATGCATAGTGGCACGCTCTTGGCCCATGTCTGCTACATGCATAGTGGCACGCTCTTGGCCCATGTCTGCTGCATGCATAGTGGCACGCTCTTGGCCCATGTCTGCTACATGCATAGTGGCACGCTCTTGGCCCATGTCTGCTGCATGCATAGTGGCACGCTCTTGGCCCATGTCTGCTGCATGCATAGTGGCACGCTCTTGGATAAGGTATCCACTTACCGAAATATTCCTAGCTCTAGTAATAGTAGTATATGATTTCCAAACTATTTGATCTAATTCATCCTAATCTGTGCTTTCCAACCTTGACATAACTTGTTCTCCTCATGTTCACCAGCTTCCCATCTCTTCTTAATGTCCTCCCTGTCCTTAACAATGTCCTACATGTAGGTTTGAGTCTTGTTCACACAAAGCTCTTCTGCTGCACTAGGATCTGCCAAATCTAAAACAGAGCTCTACGTTTCCTTCCAAAGTTCTTTCTATGCATCTTTCCAAGTTCTGTAACTAACCATAATTATTCTGCAAGTCACCGCATACATGTACACATGTGTTCTAGCTGCAACCATGCATTAGCTAGACTATAAATCACACCTCCAATACAACAACTTGCTACCCGAAATCCATCAGACGATATTTGAGGCGCACAATTCCAGCAAGTTTGATATTCACCATCAGCAACACCCCCCCCCCCCCCCCCCTCCCAGCCCGCAAGGACAAAACCAATAGCAACCAGTGTACACACATTGGTCCGATGTGACAAATATTCTCAAGAGAGAGAGAGAGACAGGACTGATCTGCACACCTCACTAGAAGTCGATGAATATTGTTTTCATGCGACTGTAACAGTCTAACAGTCATGGTTGGGTGGGACGCTTCAGCCCAATGATACCATACTTAGATGCCTTCTCACCACCAACTGCCTTCTCCCTCTGACGGACGGACCTGTCGTCCAGAACAAGAGGAAGTATGGAGAGTAGTTCTTGCAACTTGACTGCATGCAGAAGCGTCTGTGTCGGGGGCGTCCGTGCCCGGGTGGGTTCATATGTATACGTCTGCTCAGTGGATTCATTCAGCCTTGAATAACACCATTCACTGGGCATGTCTACAGACCGGATGCCTTCTTGCCTGGATAGGCACAATCTGATCCGATGGGAAGAGATCTGATGGCAGATCTGATGGCATCAAATGATCCCTTGGGAATGGGGGGAAAAGCTTCCAGTAATGGATGCCATATCCAGTACTACATATGATAGTGTAGCCTTATAGGCCAGCTAAGGGTTTCCTTGGAGTGAGGTGTTGTCTCCTTGAGTAAGACATGCCAGCTGCTTCCTTGGAGTTAGATATGCTAGATGCCTCCTTGGAGTTAGATGATATGCCAGCTGTCTCCTTGGAGTAAGACATGCCAGCTGTCTCCTTGGAGTTAGATATGCCAGCTGTCTCCTTGGAGTTAGATATGCTAGCTGTCTCCTTGGAGTGAAACATGCCAGCTGTCTCCTTGGAGTTAGATATGCCAGCTGTCTCCTTGGAGTGGGACATGCCAGCTGTCTCCTTGGAGTGAGACATGCCAGCTGTCTCCTTGGAGTTAGATATGCTAGCTGTCTCCTTGGAGTAAGACATGCCAGCTGTCTCCTTGGAGTTAGATATGCTAGCTGTCTCCTTGGAGTTAGATATGCCAGCTGTCTCCTTGGAGTGAAACATGCCAGCTGTCTCCTTGGAGTTAGATATGCCAGCTGTCTCCTTGGAGTGAGACATGCTAGCTGTCTCCTTGGAGTTAGATATGCTAGCTGTCTCCTTGGAGTTAGATATGCCAGCTGTCTCCTTGGAGTGAGACATGCCAGCTGTCTCCTTGGAGTTAGATATGCTAGCTGTCTCCTTGGAGTTAGATATGCCAGCTGTCTCCTTGGAGTAAGACATGCTAACTGTCTCCTTGGAGTTAGATATGCTAACTGTCTCCTTGGAGTTAGATATGCTAACTGTCTCCTTGGAGTGTGACATGCTAACTGTCTCCTTGGAGTGTGATATGCCAACTGTCTCCTTGGAGTTAGATATGCCAGCTGTCTCCTTGGAGTGTGACATGCTAACTGTCTCCTTGGAGTTAGATATGCTAGCTGTCTCCTTGGAGTAAGACATGCTAGCTGTCTCCTTGGAGTTAGATATGCTAGCTGTCTCCTTGGAGTAAGACATGCTAGCTGTCTCCTTGGAGTTAGATATGCCAGCTGCCTCCTTGGAGTAAGATATGCTAGCTGTCTCCTTGGAGTTAGATATGCCAGCTGTCTCCTTGGAGTTGAGACATGCCAGCTGTCTCCTTGGAGTAAGACATGCTAGCTGTCTCCTTGGAGTGTGATATGCCAACTGTCTCCTTGGAGTTAGATATGCCAGCTGTCTCCTTGGAGTGTGACATGCTAACTGTCTCCTTGGAGTTAGATATGCTAGCTGTCTCCTTGGAGTAAGACATGCTAGCTGTCTCCTTGGAGTTAGATATGCTAGCTGTCTCCTTGGAATAAGACATGCCAGCTGTCTCCTTGGAGTGAGATATGCCAGCTGTCTCCTTGGAGTGTGACATGCTAACTGTCTCCTTGGAGTTAGATATGCTAGCTGTCTCCTTGGAGTAAGACATGCTAGCTGTCTCCTTGGAGTTAGATATGCTAGCTGTCTCCTTGGAGTAAGACATGCTAGCTGTCTCCTTGGAGTTAGATATGCCAGCTGCCTCCTTGGAGTAAGATATGCTAGCTGTCTCCTTGGAGTTAGATATGCCAGCTGTCTCCTTGGAGTTGAGACATGCCAGCTGTCTCCTTGGAGTGAGACATGCCAGCTGTCTCCTTGGAGTGTGATATGCTATTGGAGTAAGAGACAGTCATTCCAAACACCATGCATCCATAGCAACCGAACCTGAACCACAAACATGCAAACAAGGGACGTATGTACCATCCATCCCAAAGCTACCATACTTTGCAAAACATACATGTACAACATCGCCTGCCAAAACCACCTCGCAGACTTGTATGGTGATACACTAACCCAGGAGAGAGTCTACCATCCATATATGCTTTGCTTCTCAACTCTGGCTGCTCTCTGTGCTCAAGCTTGGCACCTGCAGGGATGCAAGTGAAGCTGAGCATTGCCGAGGGGACAAGGAAACAACAAAGCACTTAGTGTTGGCGTCAATGTCGCCGAAGATCCACCTAATTGGAGGCAATGGGTTTCAATTTAGCCCTGCCTTATGAGGTCATTTGTGGTCAATGGACTGAGGCCTCGTTGCCACGGCAATTTCTCAACAACAGAATCCACCCTATTGGAGATGTACAGGCGTGGCATGCACCTGGGGGGTTGTACAAGGGAGGTGGCCTCCATAAACAGGTCTTTAGTTCACCATCAGTATGGACCAGTGGGACCCATTCACAGCGGGGCAAATTGACCAGATTTGAGTCAGTATTGGTATCGGTATCGGGTCAAAGAACACAAAATCGTCTACAGAACTTTAATCAGCTTGTAAATCCATTCCCGAGCAAATGGAAGTCTGAAGAGCAGAGACTGAAGTGTTAACACATGCAGGCACTGTTCAGTTCCAAATATTCTCTTCCTGTACCGTACCATTGACCACAACTCTCAGACTCCACCCTACACCTACATTGTAGTGTGCTATATGTGTAATAAGAAATATCGTAAAGCTGGATAATTAGAACACCTGGATCCTTTGCAACATGCTAGATACTTATGCGTGGGTGTGTGCGTTTTCACTGGGAAAAATCAGGTTACGTTTGGACGAATGGCAGACTTCAAACATCAAGTGGGAAAGAAAAAAAGATGTTAGCAAATTGCGTCATTGTCCCTTACCTCTTTCTCGCACAAGAACTTCCCCTGGAAGGTGTAGAAATTGCACCCCCTGAGACAAATACCTGCAAAGAGGAATAGATAAGAGAGACAAGATGATTCTGAGTCACCTAAGACTTTTAGGTAATTCTTTTCTTTTTTTCCAAATTTGAGGGGAGATGGGGAGGAAGGGGAGGGGGGAAGATTAGTGATGTGCTGGGTAAGAATCTGGCGGGAATGTCTCTTAACTGATTGGCCACCAATGGGTTTATTCAAGAATGAACTCCGGACTTCCTTCACATGCAAAATAATAATTTATGAACCAAAAATGCGACCAGTCTTTACTTTATTTTTTGTCTGCACATGCCCAGTAGACACATGCCCAGTACACATGCCCAGTAGACTTTTACAAATAATAATGTAATAATAACTTTTTTAGGCTGCACAAAAAGGAGGGACGTGGTCACGTGTCCTAGTCTCACACAGAGAGACCCTTTACCAATCTCTGCCAGCGTAAAGAACGGTCAAGGACGTTGAACTAATGCTAGTAAAGACGAGGAGATCTGACCTCTTCTTGTTCTCATTTAGAATCCAAATGGCCAAAAGAGATCGTGAGAATCTAGCTTGGTCGAGTTTGAAATCCTTCGCTCTTGAGAAACGAGGCCCTCAAGGATGGATGTCCCTGCTGAAAGTTTCGTTGCAGACTAGAGCGACGTATGGATGCAAGGTCACGGGTTGCTTACCTCAGTGCAGCCCATTCTTATACACAGCTGCAGCTTATTGTGTGTGCATACTATCATAATGACGACACCCATCATGATGATCATTCCTATAATTTAAAAAAAAATCTTGCTAATTAAAATCACATACACACAAATATATATATATACAGAGAGAGTCCCCAACCCCTCCACACACACACACACACACACACCACACACACACACACACACACACACACACACACACACACACACACACACAAACCTTGACTAAACCTGGCAGCTGTTTACTTTTGGGAGCAACTATTCCAACAATGTGCTTATCCACACATAGCATTACCACCTGCAGGCAACATGTTGACAGCTGCCACTTGGCCCAGGATAACAGCAATGAATAGTGCCTAGCTGCTGTGTGTCTACAGGGGTCAGGCAGCTGGTGCACTCACCAGAGAGATAGCAATGAAGAGTGCCTAGCTGCTGTGTGTCTACAGGGGTCAGGCAGCTGGTGCACTCAACCAGAGAGATAGCAATAAATAGTGCCTAGCTGCTGTGTGTCTACAGGGGTCAGGCAGCTGGTACACTCACCAGAGAGATAGCAATGAATAGTGCCTAGCTGCTGTGTGTCTACAGGGGTCAGGCAGCTGGTGCACTCACCCAGAGAGATAGCAATGAATAGTGCCTAGCTGCTGTGTGTCTACAGGGGTCAGGCAGCTGGTGCACTCAACCAGAGAGATAGCAATGAAGAGTGCCTAGCTGCTGTGTGTCTACAGGGGTCAGGCAGCTGGTGCACTCAACCAGAGAGATAGCAATGAATAGTGCCTAGCTGTTGTGTGTCTACAGGCTACAGGGTCAGGCAGCTGGTACACTCACCAGAGAGATAGCAATGAATAGTGCCTAGCTGCTGTGTGTCTACAGGGGTCAGGCAGCTGGTGCACTCAACCAGAGAGACAGCAATGAATAGTTCCTAGCTGCTGTGTGTCTACAGGCTACAGGGTCAGGCAGCTGGTACACTCACCAGAGAGATAGCAATGAATAGTGCCTAGCTGCTGTGTGTCTACAGGGGTCAGGCAGCTGGTGCACTCAACCAAATGAACCCATATTTGTGATATTGAGCACTTTCACACCTGTTAATCACAAAATTTCAGGTTTTTGCTGCGAGATAATTCTATGTAGACCTCCTCAAGGAGTGTCTTCTTTACATTTGAAGAGGTTGCTATGATACAGTTCCAAGACTAGTCTTCATACTAGCATTAGCACAGCGAAGAGGCTGCACCCAAACAGTTCTCCGCTACTCATAGCCCCTCCCCTTCTATATACATGTGGGAGGGTTTAGTCTAGCCCCTCCCCTTCTATATACATGTGGGAGGGTTTAGTCTAGCCCCTCCCCTTCTATATACATGTGGGAGGGTTTAGTCTAGCCCCTCCCCTTCTATATACACGTGGGAGGGTTTAGTCTAGCCCCTCCCCTTCTATATACATGTGGGAGGGTTTAGTCTAGCCCCTCCCCTTCTATATACATGTGGGAGTGTTTAGTTTAGCTGGCGTATTCTCTCGGCCTAATTTGGCCAGAATTACCATCCTTAAAATATATACCCTTAAATATATACATGTAGACATATTTATATTTAAACTTTTTCTGGATGCCATTTACACACCTAATCCACACCTAATCCAAATGTCATTTTAAAGCTCTTGGAGAGATCTAAATTTTGACACTAAAATCACCTGATTGGAGGTAGGAAGAAGAGCTTGAACATGGCCCATCTGCACATCTATTTTGACCTTTCCCTTCATGAGGGAGGGCAGGCTTAATATAGGGGGGAGGTATAGGAATGGGGAATGCTCAAGGTCTATAACTTACCTCCAAGGTAGTAAGGTGACTTGAGCATCAAAATCTAGGTCTCTCTGAGTAGGTAAGGTTACTTCAGTGTCAAAATCTAGGTCTCTCTGAGTAGGTAAGGTGGTTTCAGTGTCAAAATCTAGGTCTCGTAAGGTGGCTTTAGTGTCAAAATCTAGGCCTCTCTGAGCAGGTAGGTGACATTGGTGCTAACTCCTTACCACTGACACTTTATCAACCAACTCCGCCCCCTCCCCCCATGTTTTAATGCCATTTTGAAGCACTCAGAGAGTGCTATTCTCCGACACTAAAATCACCTGCATGAGGGCGGAGTTGTGGGGAAGAAGTTATGTTGACTTGAATATGGTCACCGTGGAAACCTTAGATATCTTCCCCTCCCCCAAACTTAGACATCATTTGCACCTGAAAACTAATAAAACATAACCCACTAAATATCAACAGTTGTCGGTGGAAATACAACGTGGAAACGCAACTGCTGTGCAGGAAACCTCAGACTGCTTTTATTATTATTATTATTATTATTATTATTATTATTATTATTATTATTATTATTATTATTATTATTATTATTATTATTATTATTATTATTATTATTATTATTATTATTATTATTATTATTATTATTATTATTATTATTATTATTATTATTATTATTATTATTATTATTATTATTATTATTATTATTATTATTATTATTATTATTATTATTATTATTATTATTATTATTATTATTATTATTATTATTATTATTATTATTATTATTATTATTATTATTATTATTATTATTATTATTATTATTATTATTATTATTATTATTATTATTATTATTATTATTATTATTATTATTATTATTATTATTATTATTATTATTATTATTATTATTATTATTATTATTATTATTATTATTATTATTATTATTATTATTATTATTATTATTATTATTATTATTATTATTATTATTATTATTATTATTATTATTATTATTATTATTATTATTATTATTATTATTATTATTTTTTATTATTATTATTATTATTATTAGAGTTAATCTAGGGAGAAAAGAAAAAAAGAAGGGGAAAAGAGAGAGAGAGAGAGAAAAGCCTGCACAAGCCCAGTAGACGGCTCTTTTGTTATTAAATAGTTACTTCCGCTTTGATGGTGGGGGAAGCAGACGAACAAAATAATTGGCTGATTAGCATGTGTAGCTGCCATCATGAACAATCACTTCCAGGCTGTTCCTGGAAGCCCTTCTTCGGTGGAAAGCTGCACAAGTACCTGTGCTTACCTAGAATCTCTCTCAATCCCTTCACCCTCGAGAAAGGAGGTGGTCCTGGCTGGATTTGCTGTTAGTTTTGATGTAGACACGGAGTGATGTACCGCTGCATAGGCTTTGTTTGCTCACTTCAATGGAGCTGATTCTTAAACTGCAGCCTATTGTACTTCCACTCTCACCAAGCAAGTGGCCTGTCAATCAAGGAATTATAATGGCTGCAGGTAGAAGTTGATATGTCTAGCACCAATTTTAGTTTTAAGTGATTTTAGAAATAATAAGCAAGAAAATGAGCAAAGTGAGACAGAAGGCGTGTCTGTGTGTTGTGTGCATGTGTGTTTGTGACAGGTCATGGTGTGGATTGAGACAGGATTGAAGTGCCTAGAGCTGGGAATATCAAAGCAACAGACACTCAGGGGAAGGGAGCATCAGAAGCCCATCAGAATTGAGATTGAGATCACATTTCAGACTCTCAGGGAGAGTGGCAAAGGTATTTTGTCCTCAATCCTAGCCACAGGAAGTGACCCTTTGAGGCAGCAGCATCACACGAAACGCTGGAGCCTTTGGTCTTTTGGTGGCGGGTGTTGTTGTTGTTCTGGGTGTAGTTGTGTGTTTAAAAGTGCAAGGTGTATTGCATGGGAGTGCACGAGCATACGTGGTCTCGGCAAAGGTTCCGCGACCCTCAATGTTACAACCAGACTCCCTTCTGTGGCCACTCGGACTTATCTCCTCGCTGCTACGTGAGCAGGTTCACAGAGGGGGGAGGGAGGGGAGGAGACTTGCCCGGCACTCCAGGTCAAGCCCAACCTTCAGCGAGACATTTTGACGTGCCACATGCAACATGACAATCATTCGAGTGTCTTTACCAGCTTAACTATGAATGGTAATTTACTTGGCAGAGATGTGAGACAGGTCCACAAGGGAGGGCAGACCAGGGCAAAGATGTGAGACAGGTCCACAAGGTAGGGCAGGCCAGGGCAAAGATGTGAGACAGGTCCACAAGGGAGGGCAGACCAGGGCAAAGATGAGAGACAGGTCCACAAGGTAGGGCAGGCTAGGGCAAAGATGAGAGACAGGTCCACAAGGTAGGGCAGGCTAGGGCAAAGATGAGAGACAGGTCCACAAGGTAGGGCAGGCTAGGGCAAAGATGAGAGACAGGTCCACAAGGTAGGGCAGGCTAAGGCAAAGATGAGAGACAGGTCCACAAGGTAGGGCAGGCCAGGGCAGAGATGTGAGACAGGTCCACAAGGGAGGGCAGGCCAGGGCAGAGATGAGAGACAGGTCCACAAGGTAGGGCAGGCCAGGGCAAAGATGTGAGACAGGTCCACAAGGGAGGGCAGGCTAGGGCAAAGATGTGAGACAGGTCCACAAGGTAGGGCAGGCCAGGGCAGAGATGTGAGACAGGTCCACAAGGGAGAGGCTAGGGCAAAGATGTGAGACAGGTCCACAAGGGAGGGCAGATAGGGCAGAGATGAGAGACAGGTCCACAAGGTAGGGCAGGCCAGGGCAAAGATGTGAGACAGGTCCACAAGGGAGGGCAGGCTAGGGCAAAGATGTGAGACAGGTCCACAAGGTAGGGCAGGCCAGGGCAGAGATGAGAGACAGGTCCACAAGGTAGGGCAGGCCAGGGCAGAGATGTGAGACAGGTCCACAAGGGAGAGGCTAGGGCAAAGATGTGAGACAGGTCCACAAGGTAGGGCAGGCCAGGGCAGAGATGTGAGACAGGTCCACAAGGGAGGGCAGGCTAGGGGAAAGATGAGAGACAGGTCCACAAGGGAGGGCAGGCCATGGCAAAGATGTGAGACAGGTCCACAAGGTAGGGAAGGCCAGGGCAAAGATGTGAGACAGGTCCACAAGGGAGGGCAGATAGGGCAGAGATGAGAGACAGGTCCACAAGGTAGGGCAGGCCAGGGCAAATTTGTGAGACAGGTCCACAAGGGAGGGCAAAGATGAGAGACAGGTCCACAAGGTAGGGCAGGCCAGGGCAGAGATGAGAGACAGGTCCACAAGGGAGGGCAGACCAGGGTAAAGATGTGAGACAGGTCCACAAGGGAGGGCAGGCCAGGGCAAAGATGTGAGACAGGTCCACAAGGGAGGGCAGGCCAGGGGAAAGATGTGAGACAGGTCCACAAGGGAGGGCAGGCCAGGGCAAAGATGTGAGACAGGTCCACAAGGGAGGGCAGGCCAGGGGAAAGATGTGAGACAGGTCCACAAGGGAGGGCAGGCCAGGGCAAAGATGTCCACAAGGGAGGGCAGGCCAGGGCAAAGATGAGAGACAGGTCCACAAGGGAGAGCAGACCAGGGCAAAGATGAGAGACAGGTCCACAAGGGAGGGCAGACCAGGGCAGAGATGAGAGACAGGTCCATAAGGTAGGGCAGGCCAGGGCAGAGATGAGAGACAGGTCCACAAGGGAGGGCAGACCAGGGTAAAGATGTGAGACAGGTCCACAAGGGAGGGCAGGCCATGGCAAAGATGTGAGACAGGTCCACAAGGTAGGGAAGGCCAGGGCAAAGATGTGAGACAGGTCCACAAGGGAGGGCAGATAGGGCAGAGATGAGAGACAGGTCCACAAGGTAGGGCAGGCCAGGGCAAAGATGTGAGACAGGTCCACAAGGGAGGGCAGATAGGGCAGAGATGAGAGACAGGTCCACAAGGTAGGGCAGGCCAGGGCAAATTTGTGAGACAGGTCCACAAGGGAGGGCAAAGATGAGAGACAGGTCCACAAGGTAGGGCAGGCCAGGGCAGAGATGAGAGACAGGTCCACAAGGGAGGGCAGACCAGGGTAAAGATGTGAGACAGGTCCACAAGGGAGGGCAGGCCAGGGCAAAGATGTGAGACAGGTCTACAAGGGAGGGCAGGCCAGGGGAAAGATGTGAGACAGGTCCACAAGGGAGGGCAGGCCAGGGCAAAGATGTGAGACAGGTCCACAAGGGAGGGCAGGCCAGGGGAAAGATGTGAGACAGGTCCACAAGGGAGGGCAGGCCAGGGCAAAGATGTCCACAAGGGAGGGCAGGCCAGGGCAAAGATGAGAGACAGGTCCACAAGGGAGAGCAGACCAGGGCAGAGATGAGAGACAGGTCCATAAGGTAGGGCAGGCCAGGGCAGAGATGAGAGACAGGTCCACAAGGGAGGGCAGACCAGGGTAAAGATGTGAGACAGGTCCACAAGGGAGGGCAGGCCAGGGCAAAGATGTGAGACAGGTCCACAAGGGAGGGCAGGCCAGGGCAAAGATGTGAGACAGGTCCACAAGGGAGGGCAGACCAGGGTAAAGATGTGAGACAGGTCCACAAGGGAGGGCAGGCCAGCAAGTGAGGCCAGCCACTGTTACTATAACCCAAGGACAAGCTGTGGAGGGCGCCGCTTCAGATGTGCTCTAATTTCTAACATCAATACAGGACAGTTTTCTTGACCAAGTTACAGTACATCAAGAAGTCAGAAAGATTTAGAGAAAGATGTTTTATTGTTCGCTCGATCATCTGAATATGGAAGCTGCTGCCTAGTGAAGCACTAAATTTCTTACTTCCATGCAAGAGCAAAGCAGCTTGTGTGCATACTTTGATGGGTGTTTGCCTGTGGGCTTTAAGACTGTTTGATGTTCAGCTCTACAAATGACCAGTGGCCGGATCCTTATTTGAAATAATGCACACCGGACCAACATCACACTTGGTTGAGGCAGGTTGAAGTACATGTAGGTTGCTTTATGGGGACACACACTGGACCAACATCACACTGGGTTGAGGCAGGTTGAAGTAGGTTGCTTTATGGGGACACACACTGGACGAAGGTCTCACTGGGTTGAGGCAGGTTGAAGTAGGTCGACAATGGCTCTATCAGGGCACACACTGGACCAACATCACACTGGGTTGAGGCAGGTAGAGGTAGGTTCCTTTATGGGGACACACACTGGACAAAGGTCTCACTGGGTTGAGGCGGGTTGGGGGAAAGGTGTCCAGTAGGGTTGAGGCAGGTTGAAGTAGGTCGACAATGGCTCTATCGGGGCACACACTGGACCAACATCACACTGGGTTGAGGCAGGTAGAGGTAGGTTCCTTTATGGGGACACACACTGGACAAAGGTCTCACTGGGTTGAGGCGGGTTGGGGGAAAGGTGTCCAGTACAGAGCCTCATGTTGAGGTGACAGTCTAGGTCAGGCTGGCCGAGTGCTCGATATTCCTCCCACCTACTCATTCTTACATTTAAATCTAATTAGTGAATGTAGCAGTCAATAGAGAACTTAATTGGACTAAGTGTCAATTGTCATGTAGCCCCACCCCTAGCAACATGGTAGCCAATGTCACCCACTCCCTTTTCTCACCACAAGTGGAACAAGTGAAGCACTTGGTGTGAAACGTTCTTTCCAGAGCCAAACAGCCATTTTCCATTCCGATGATTGGTTCCGAACAGGCCATGCAGTAACCTACATGAACAGGACATCAAAGTAATGGATAGTTTGAGTGGGCAGGTCGACAAACTGGGTACAAATAATTCCGCCATTCCCGACAAAAATAGACCCAACATGTTGTTGTCTACAATCAATTGGATTTCGGTGCAGGATGTGATGAGGAAATAGACAAATAAAATCTGATGTACTATACATAGCTCTGCCTCATTCAACTTGATGAGGTGAAGCTATGTATGCAATCAAGTCATGATTTCTGTCAGGGAAGAGGGGGGGGGGCTACCACTCGGATCTGGTATGCCGACGCCCTCCTCACTAATTCATAGATTTTCTACCCCCCCTACATAAAATCCTAAAGAAACTCTCTAGGCATCAATACTGCTTCCCCTCTAAAGCCTACAACATCTCTCCTTCCATTCTTCTCAGCTCTGTAGCTATGAAAGAAACTCTCCAGGCATCAGTACAGCTTCCCCTCCAAAGCCTACCACATCTCTCCTTCCATTCTCTCAGCTCTGTAGCTATGACTCTAGGCATCAATACAGCTTCCCCTACCACATCTCTCCTTCCATTCCTCTCAGCTCTGTAGCTATGACTCTAGGCATCAATACAGCTTCCCCTCCAAAGCCTACCACATCTCTCCTTCCATTCCTCTCAGCTCTGTAGCTATGACTCTAGGCATCAATACAGCTTCCCCTCCAAAGTCCACCACATCTCTCCTTCCATACCTCTGAGCTCTGTAGCTATGACTCTAGGCATCAATACAGCTTCCCCTCCAAAGCCTACCACATCTCTCCTTCCATTCCTCTCAGCTCTGTAGCTATGACTCTAGGCATCAATACAGCTTCCCCTCCAAAGCCACATCACTTCTTCCACTCCTTTCAGCTCTTAGCTATGAAAGAAACTCTCTAAGCATCAATACAGTTTCCCCTCCAAAGACTACCGCACCTCTCCTTCTGCTCCTTCCAG
This sequence comes from Cladorhizidae sp. MBARI D1340-BT2, assembly GCA_028752905.1. Classification (NCBI taxonomy): domain Eukaryota; kingdom Metazoa; phylum Porifera; class Demospongiae; order Poecilosclerida; family Cladorhizidae; species Cladorhizidae sp. MBARI D1340-BT2. The sequence continues at coordinate 36,551,920 of JAQNBH010000008.1, forward strand.
CTATGGCTCTGAATCTCTCTCCATGGAGACACATGCATGTCCATAGTGTGGAAGTTGGCTAATGCCTAACTAATGGTGGCTCCATGCCTGCTCTTCAGAAGTACACCGCTCCCTAGCAACAACAAAGTTAGTCGTCTAACAAGTTCATTGCAAAACCAAATTTCAAAGAACACACGTGCTTCTAGCGTATGAACTGGTAGGGGACATCTTAATGTGACACACCCACTAGTGGGTGTTTAAATCTGACACACCTACTGATCACATGCATGCCCAGTGTTGCCATGGACAATCCCAGGTCAAAGTTCAAAGCTTTTGCCACCCAATACTGGCTAGGGCTAGGGCTGGAGATAGAATGAGGTTAGGACTAGGGCTAGAACGAGGTTAGGATTAGGGCTAGAATGAGGTTAGGACTAGGGCTATAGTTGACCTGGGAATTGTCCATGGCACTACCAGAAGTTGCTAAGAGCACTGTATGATTCCAGGTAACTCAGGAACTAACCAGTTAGCAGAGCAGCCCTTGACCCTGACCAAGTCTTCATGGAGAACACAGGCTACCAGTAGGCAGGGCAGCCCTTGACCCTGAACGGAGTCTTCATGGAGAACACAGGCTACCAGTAGGCAGGGCAACCCTTGACCCTGCACGGAGTCTTCACTGAGAACACAGGCTACCAGTAGGCAGGGCAGCCCTTGACCCTGCACGGAGTCTTCACTGAGAACACAGGCTACCAGTAGGCAGGGCAGCCCTTGACCCTGCACGGAGTCTTCATTGAGAACACAGGCTACCAGTAGGCAGGGCAGCCCTTGACCCTGCACCGAGTCTTCATTGAGAACACAGGCTACCAGTAGGCAGGGCAGTCCTTGACCCTGCACCGAGTCTTCATTGAGAACACAGGCTACCAGTAGGCAGGGCAGCCCTTGACCCTGCACAGTCTTCATTGAGAACACAGGCTACCAGTAGGCAGGGCAGCCCTTGACCCTGCACCGAGTCTTCACTGAGAACACATTGAGAAGAGATTCTGCCATTTGTTCCAAGTGGAAGGATTAACCCTTCCACCGCTGGATTTACACAGCACTATTTAAAAATAGTGACGTTATTTTACATAATATTTTATATTCAACCAGGAGTGCACAAATGTCCCTAGCAACCATGGTTGATGTTATAGCATTGGTGTTGACAAACATTGTGGTCAACTGTAGGTTGCCTAGCAACTGACCACATACGATGAATAACATTATAACATTTGATTGTTTGTTTTGATTGTATTTTTAGGCAGAATATGGACAGATAACTGGAGATTACATCATGATGTAAATATAATAAAATGACAGTGTCATATTTTACTAGGGCAGATAATTAGAAACCATAGCTAACTAACTACCTACTAGCTTTATATAATTATAGCTATATAGATGGATAGCTAGTACCCGCGAAGTACCCAGGTAAATGCTATTTTTTATACAAGTCAGAAAAAAAGCAGCAATGCTAAAGGATCTTACAAGTATGGCTATTTATTTTCCTGGGACATCTTGTTCCTGTTCTTCACCATCGTCAGTCTCAAGACCTGGATCCCTATGCAAATCAGCGCTACATCTCTGGACTGGCAAAAAAACAGGTTCTGAATCTACGATGTCATTCAGAGTTGCTAGCTCATCAGTCTGTTCTCCGTGGTAGGCAAATATCCTTCTCCTTCCTCATCACTGCTTTCAACCTCAGACAGACCGAATTCGTCGTCATCCTGCATTGCCAAAACATCGTCCACATTTAGTCTAGAAGCCATTTTTTAATCGATCAGCTGAGTTTGACGTCACGAATACCTTGGTTACCTAGGCACTATACCTCAGCTATTTTAATTCCAGCTCTAGCCAAGCAAGGGACATCCCCAGGTATATTTAGCACATGCGTAGCTAAAACTAACGATTTTATATATTTGTTTTTGTCGCGGTCATTTACAACTCCGCCATATGGCGGATACGGCGGTGAGACGGTTAATCACCAGAATACAGCCCACAGAACACACGCACCACCAAGCTTTGTGACCACCTATACCTGAAGTAGGCATGGCTAATCTCGCCACTAATGGACCGAACTGTTATTATATATTTTCATAACCAGGGGGGGAGCCAGGGGAGGAGGGGGGGGAACGACTTATCAGCTACTGCGAAAACTCCAGAAGTAATAGCCAGGTGCCTTTTGCAGCGATGAAAGAACTTGACAGGTGAAGAGGAAACTTTCACAATTCTTTAGATCAGACACCATACGACGCATAAACAGTTTCTCTGCCCTGAGGCCCTGCCTTGTGCAGCGCCAGCTCGGAGCAATTGCTCTCCGGTTGTTGATGGTGATCTTGTTAATCTGGTCCAATTGGTCAATTATCTAGCCAGTAAGGTGTCATTATTTAAGGACAAGTTCCTAACTGCAGGAATGCAATAAACTTCGGTATTTAATGGTACAGCCGCAGCGCTGAACCCATAAAAGGTTTTTGGCTCCAAGCGTTCCATTCCCATTAACAAAATCGTATTAATGGATGTAGTGGCTTGCCTGGAACAATGTATGCAGGCTGTACCTTTGTTACCGTAGCTACAACAACGAGATTTAGAGTGATGACTCAATTTGCAATTTGCGGTGATCTTCCGAGCAGACCGTCTACTAACTCGACATTCAGCGCTGGATGACTTGGGACATCCAGCACTGGACGAGTTGGGAGACGAAACAAAATGATAAAACACGACAATGAAGAAATAGAACTCTGTTTTCCGAGATAGAATTGTCACAGAACATTTCACCCGATTACTTCAGACTTCATCATCTAACTGGCTAGATGTCGTAGAAGGGTCAGTGACCTTTCAGACACTGGCCTGTAGAACCGAATTCCAGAAGTGACCCGACAATTCTGTCTTGGAATAATAAGTTTTTCTTCGTTTATTTTAATTTTATTTCAAGAACTTCAGAAGTTACGTTCTAAACAATTTTGTAATTAGTGCATCTTCACCGCTAAGTGAGGTAAATGAGGAATAGTGAACTAAGGCCGAGCAAGGGAAGTGAGTCGAGTCATACTATGAGAGCAATGTGTATTTTTCATCCTGACTCGATAGGATATTCACTGTGAAATTTATTAATCAATTTCTAACCCCCTGGATAAGTCCGGTGTGTCCTAAAAAAAGCGAGGGGGGGAGGGGGGGGTATGGCATAAACCTGCCTCCAAGATGGCATCTGTGTCGCAGAGAAGAAATGCATGCAAGGCCTCCCTCCATAGGGAGAACTAACAGTGCAGAACAGAAAATGCAAACAACCGCACTCACGTCTTACCGTAAAATTCATCATGGTATTCTGGGTCCAAGATGGCGTAGTCGTGCTCGACAGGTGTCAGGTGAGAAGATGGCTCCAGGATGGCGTAATCATGGTCCAGCGGGTTCGCCAACTCACTTGTGTCTCCAGACATGGAGGGCTCACTATAAGCGCTCAGCCTTGACCTTGCGTCTGGCCCTCTCTGCTCCTCTGAAGTCCGCAACATGATTCTGCATTCTGTGTCTGACGGCTCGCTGCTGCTACATCTGCTCTGCGGTCTTCTGTACGAGTAATAAGACGACGAGGAAGTTGAGGAAGATAGAGAGGACGTCTTGTTGGGAACAAGGATGCAGGTTTTGGATTTGAAGTAGTACTCCTCGGGGCTTGTGGAGGACGTGAGCTGCTGCACCATATCGGGTTTCGGGGGAACAGGCGGTGCGGACAGTTTTGAAGGTTTTGAACTCCCAGCAGTCCTGCGTCTCGAGGGAATCCTCGACATAATGCTGCCATCGATCTGTGAGCCTCTCTGTATTTGACTGCCTGACCTTTCGTTGGAAGTGATTTGAGAGCTCTTTCTTGAGGTGTCTCTGTCGGGCCGAGATGTTCCCATTGGCACACCTAGAGGCGATGCACTGTTAATCTCACGTCTATCCTTGGGGGGATTTGAATTACCTCTGCTCTTCACGTTAGACAGAAAATACGACTCCGACATGAAAGTTGGGCTTGTGGTTGAACTGACTGGAGAGTGAGGATTACTGAGACTACTGGACCTGTAGTTGTCCTCGTCTTCTGTCTCTAGATACCACTTGACATTGGTGGGTGTGTCTTCCTCTGTACTGTAACGAAGCTCTCTGAAAATGAAGCAATGCCATTAGTCAGCCTATTAATCGAGAGATGCACTAATTCGGGGCAGTAATAACCATCAATATTACTATGTGACGAGGTTTAAAAGATATCACTATTTTCTATTGACTGTTTACAGGAGAAGTTCTGAATAACCAAGAATGGGTAAAATGTTGTCCTTGGTATAATAATGCATATCTAATACATATCTTTAAAATGTATTTCTTTTTCACAATAGGCTAGCTGATTTTATTGTCAATATCTCTCTCTCCCCCAAGTGCTAAAAAGGATAAAGGCTACTAGCAAAAACTAACCTTGACAGTATTTTTTCCAGGTTGAGAGGGGGAGCTCCAATTTTGTAACAAGCATTCCTAAACAATTAGAAAATTCAAACAACCCTCTCCCCCCCCCTGCTTTTGAAGGCTTTTAGCTATGCAGAGTAATTTAATAAATTTAATCCCATAAATAACATCCGAAAATACATTGAACCAAGTATCCATAAACGATACACACAAACACACACTCACACACACTCCAATCATAGCATGCTACTCACCTGCTGTCCTTGAGTTTCAAGGTGGGTGGTGCAGTTAGAACATCCACCAAGTTCCCCAGAGCAGCTACAGTGGTGGTAGCCACGTTCTTCATATTCTCGTTCAAACTCTGATTGGACCAGTTCAACTCCAGCTTCGCCTGCCTCTCCATGCTCCCCATCAGAGCACCTCGGCATTCGGAAAGCGGCTTGTGATTCAACTCTGGTACCGAACTGGTGTTGGTGCTGGATACCGAAGAACAGAAGCCGCCTTCCACAGACTCGACCGATATTTCTGGCAGAGTGCGTGTAGATAAAATTGTGCTTGTGTCAGAGAGAGAAGCTTGCAATGGTCTGTGTGTTTTTCGATTGATATTAGAAGAAGCATTCGTGGGTAAGGTGATTTTGGGGGGACTCAGACTCTGAACTAATGGGCCTGCGGACGTCTTCCTCCCCTTCTTCTTCCAAGAAAGCTGCCGCACTGGTTTTTCATCAGGCAAGTTTCTTGGCATAGGCTTTGTTGCTTTACCATGAGATAGCTTCCCCTGGGTTGTGTTCTCACTGGAAGTTGGTGCCGATGAATTGTGTCCACCATTTTCCTTCGACGCTTCCTTTCCGACAATCTCGTTGCTCATGGGTACTCCCACTGGGCTGGTTCGGCTGGTGGTAGGAGGGGTGCACTTCATCAGTGATTGTGTTATTATACTGGACTGTTTCGTGGTTCCAATACCGGAGGTTGGTTCCAACGACTTCATCGCTGCAGGGTCATCAGCACAACTCTCCGCGTCTATAGCACATCTCGTATCACCAGCAATGCTGCTGATGTCCTCTACGTTGTTGCTGACGGGCTCCTCTTTCTGAGTTGCCATGGAGCTCAGTGCAGGTGCGGATGAGAGGTCACATCCACCTCTTCTCTGCGCTTGACTTACGTTTGTATCCTTCGCAATGCGTATCTCGTGGATGGCATTGTTGTCAAAGGAGTGATAAATCATTATGTTATGCCCTGCAGCGCTAGACTGGGACTGATGGTCTTGGCTTTTTTCCTGTCGTAAGGTTGTGTTATCCAAGGGAGGTCTTATCGAAGCCGACTTGGCAAGACCCTGATGATAAAAGCATCCAACACTCAAGGATAATGGAAGGGGCCTCCTGTTGAGGGAGTTGTGGCGTTTGGGTGGACCCCCGTCGTGGATGACGTGCATGATCCTGTGGCTGGAGCTGGAGACAGGGAAAAGTTTAAAGGATGACTTGGAAGAGTGTAGTACTTGCGTGTGACTTCCACCTCGCTTTTCCCCACCTTTTCGAACCCTATCAGGTGATCCTGTCTTAACGTTGCTAGTTCCAGCTGTAAGTTCAGCTGGTGATGCTTGAGATGGTGCAGGAACAAACTGATGTTTATTTTCGGAAACACTGGCTGTGTTTGAGGTCTCCTTCTCTGGAGTTTTCCGCTCAATTTGGTCTCCATCTAGAGTTTTCTTTCTGGTCGATCTCGCTTTCTCTCCCTCCAAAGGTTGCCTCTCGATCGATATCGCTTTCTCTCTGCTTAGAGATTTCCTCTCAATTAATCTTGCTTTCTCTCTCTCTGGGATTTTCCTCTCAACCGATATCAATTTCTCTCTGTCTAGAGACTTCCTCTCGATCAACCTCCTTCCTTTCTCTCCCTCTGATGGTTTCTTCTCAATCGATATTGCTCTCTCTCGGCTTAGAATTTTCCTCTCTATCAATCTTGGTTTCTCTCCCTCTGGAGTTTTTGATATCGCTTTCTCCTTGTCTGTAGTTTTCCTCTCAGTCGATCTTGCTTCTTCTCCTTCTGAAGGTTTCCTCTCAATCGATCTTGCTTTCTCTCCCTCTGTAGTCTTCTTACTGGATCCAGAAGATGTGGGGGTTAAAAAATTGGTAGCTGTTGCCACAACTGAACTGTGGGAGCGAGAGCGCATATGAGTCTGTGTGTAATTAGTTGCCAGCATGGAGTTGTGTACACCATTACTTGCAGCTGAATTGGGTCTTTCTTGTTTGATGGACAAGCTTATTGCTGTTTGCTCACTGTTGCGCAACTGGTTGTTTCCAAGAGGTACTGTTAAATTCGTATTGATGGGCCGATGTGTACTGATGCATCCAGGTTTGGGTGAAGCTGGCATTGTAGAAGTGCGATGCCTCCCAACTACAGCGGGAGGTGCTTTGTTGTGAGGCCTGGTCGTTGGCTTGTTAGCACCTTCCTCTGAGCAGCTGGAGGCGGGAGCGACAGGCTTCACTTCTGCAGGGAAGCTTTTGTTGACAGCGGAGGAGTCTGCCACTTTAGCGGTAGAGTAACCAAAGCGTGCCTTTATCTTCGTTGATGGAGTTAATTTTCTTGGAAGAATAGTACTGCTGTCAATGTCGCTAGCTTTGATGTTCCTCGTAGTCTGCTGCTGGTCTTGTACCAGTCCAGTAGAGTACTTCTTCTTAAGGTGTACTAGAGCGACCCCATCAGAGCTAGTTCTGCGGGCTCCTCGAACTGGGCCCTTGAGGCATTTCTTCCAGTCGGAGGAGGCGCCATTCTCAGAATTCTGGAAAAAGTCGAGAGCATCGTGAGGTAGGTCCACCATCCCCATTTCGCGAAACAGCTTGTCCGCTTCTACCGTCAGATCTGCCTCGGTCATGCTGACTCTTAAAAAAAAACGCACACTAAAATTGAGCCTCTTGTATGCTTCAGAGCTATGAAGAGAGTTGGAGTTTGGGTTGTCAGTCTGCTAGCTAATATTACGCAAAGTCGACAATCAACATTCCACTGATAAAATAGGTGTGGTTTTAATGTTATTGTGCAATAACAAGCTAAGGGTGTCCAGCTGTTCAAGGTAGGGGGGGTGTGGACTACAAAGATCATTCATTCATCAGCTCACCATACAACAGTTCCTTTCTCCTCTACATACAACCACTAGCTTACCTAATACATAATACACTCACCCACCTCCTCCATCACTGCACCACTTACTTCCTCCACACCTTTCCCCAACAGCAATGCCACCTTAACCATCCTTACCCACTCTTCCATATTCAACCAGCCACTGTCCAGTCCCTACAATTCTGTGTGCCTTGTCCAGCAGTATCAGCCGATTCCTTTCAAATACCCCGCACAGCACCGAGAAATGATGTCCTACATCTTCCCCTGCTCCACTATCACACGTGATACAGCTCTCATCCCTAGTTATTGCACACCACTTCTTATCCTCTAACAACCCAGGTGACACAGTCCTCAGTCCCTTCCTGACCTGCATGGACCTCACAATCCTCTCCACCCCTGCACCATTCTTTGCCAATTTATATAACTTCAGCATTGCTTGCTGTTCCTACTCTCATTTCTCACCTTCATCTTTTCCTTCCACTTACGTACTTACCCAACCTCATTGTTAACTCGTATTCCTCCTCAAGATCCTGTATTCTTCCCGCGATCCGATTCTTCCATCCTCTCTTAGTTTAGTTACAACTACTTTCACCAAATCTGCTCTGTTCCAATAACTCCAATCTCTTGAACCTTCATCTCTTCCTTCCTCTCCTCCAGCTTCCTCCACCCCAGATCTCTCAGTGTTGCCACTCCTGCTACTGTATTACTTCATTACAGTCATGATCAGTGCCTAACCCAAGCAATGGAAGGCTCACCGACTCTTGAGCAGGGACAGTCATGAACAATGCCTAACCCAAGCAATGGAATAAGGCTGCTAGCTGAATGCTAGGAGACCTCCAGGACTCCGCATGTTCATGTTTACACATTTTACCACAACTGTACTGTATCACCAATCTGATTTCCTGTAAAACAATAATAATATTAATAATAATAATAATAATAATACTTGCCCCCACCCCTAACAATTCTCATCTGTGCTGACTCCAACTTCTCCTAAGCATTATGTCCTCCTGTCCACCACACTTCAACTGCATACTCCATACTTGGTCCCACTAAAAGCTCACACCATTCTTCCCGTCTACTTCCACCTGCCCATTCACTCTACTCATCCATGTCACCTTTCCAACCCACTCTTCTGCTTCTTTGCCATCTTCTCTAACTGAACATTACCTTTTAGCTTCCTATTAAACCATACTCCCAAGTACTTGAATTCTTTGACCTCTTCCAATATCTCCTCACCAATCCTCCAATGCACTCCTGCTTCCTTCTTCCCTACTACCATGACCTTGCTCTTTGTACTATTAAACTTCATCTTCCGCCTTAACACATACACCTGTACCACATCCAACATAGCTTGCAGCTCTACCCTCAAATCTGCCAAAAGAACATCATCTGCATACATAAGTACCCCTCGCAAACATCTTTCTACCTCAACTACTAGCTCAGCTCTCTCCCCAACTTCTCTGCCATTCCCATTAAACAATATAATATAGTGATCGAGACAAAGGGCATCCCTGCCCAAGTCCACTTTCTACAGCAAACAACCTTGGCCTCTTCTGTTCAATAGAGCCGTCATCTTTCCGTCCCACTGTACAATCCTCCACATGTCCTCACAAGTTTCTCCTCCACTCCATACTGCCTCAACTTGTGCCACAGTCCCTCCCTCCACACACTACTGTCATATGCCTTACTTATGTCCAGGAAACTTAGATATAAATCATTCTTCTCGCTCTTCCTCACTTCACAAACTCCTCTTAACACCAACCACTGGTCCGAACATCTCCGACTCCTAAATCCTCCTTGTGCTTCGGTCAAAATCCAATCCTCAGCAAACCCTCCCAACCTCCTCGCCAACACTCGCACAAACACCTTCACCACACCTAATGCAATTCCCCTATAACTCCCTACTTGGTCCTTGTCACCATCCTTGTGGAGAGGGACTATCAAACTCCTCTTCCAGTCCACTGGGGAGCACTCAATCCTCATCACCACATTCATCACCTGCACCATCACCTCCACCAACCTTCTCTACCTCCATACATCAGCATCTCATTCAACATTCCACCAGAACATTCCAGCTGGGCCTGGTGCCTTTCCTCTCTTCAAACACTTCATTACCTCTATTACTTCTTCCCAACTTACTTCCTCACACATACCCAACCACACATCCCTGCTTCTTGTACAGCTCTTTCAAATGTTTTGCCATCACCTCCAACACCTCGTCTTCCTCCCCCTCCCCTTGCTATATTTTACTCCTGTATCCTTCTCTCCTTCCTCTTTGCTCTCAAACATACTTCCTTTCTGCATTTCTATAGTCATCCCATAGTTGGCTCAATGTAGCCCCTCCCCCCCCCCCCCCCTCTCTTCCTTTCCCAATTTATCCTTCTTAACATCAATTAACCATTCTTCTGACCTCTCCTTAATCTTATTCCTTTGCGCTGTAACCAAACCTTTCTCCTTCCACCTACTCCTATCTCTTCAAGTTCTCTCACCTCTTTTCATTATGCGAACTAGCGCGCATTTTGGCGCTTGCGCGATAATTCCTGTCTCATCAGCCGAGATGAGCAAAAAGAGAGAACTTTCTTTGGATGAAGTTGTCGCTCCTGCTACTAGAAAGAAGGTGAAGATCCCCCAGGGCGGTATTTTGGGAGCCTGCCGGAGTGTGAGTGAGTTTGAGAAGCTGAACAGGGTTGGGGAAGGGACCTATGGCATTGTGTACAGAGCAAGGGATACGAAGACGAAGGAGATTGTCGCCCTGAAGAAAATAAGGATGGAATCTGAAAAGGAAGGTTAGCTGGCAAGGACACTTAATTACCTTAACCCACTTGCTCTTCTAGTCTGTTAGCTGACCCTTTACTTCCATATTGGGAGGTCTGGTCTTGGAGCACAAGTACAATAGACCATTAGCTGATGGGATGGTATGACACTTAAAACAGTTGGGTTTTTTTTGCCTGCATATGTAACTTTAAAATAATCACACAGGGAGAAAGCAAATTGAAACAAGTTGGCAAAATGTCGGTTCTACAAAAATAAATTGATAGCCAAAGCTAATCATCATAATATATACTATGCAATAATTATCAATTGGCTAAAAAGAAGAGAGAGTGATAGGATCCTGAATAGAGGGTGATAATGGAAGATTAACTAAAGCAAATTTCATTAGTGGTGACAATTATGGGCTATGCAGACGAGCAAAGTCTCTGTATCATTTAAATTCACATGGAGGTGTTGATATTGTGGAGCTTAAGTTTCCTTCTCTCTCTTAATGGAGGATAGGTCATCTCCACTGCCCACACAGATCATGCAGTCGGCCATCTCGCATCTCCATTCATGACGGTAGCTGCATAGCTAGTCCCCCACAGACATCTTCTTAGCTCCGCCATTTTTGTAAACAGCCGGTGAGGACCTACTGGAAGATCAAAATAAGTATGCTAAGTGTTCCCAGAACCTCGCTGGAAGGGAAGGGTTGTCAACACCAGACTGGAACCTTTTGTGGTTACGCATGTTTAGCTGAAGCATGGTGACTATGCCGCCATCCGTAGCCACGAATTTGCCATGCAGACCAGCAGCAATCAAGCCCTACTGTTAAGTGTGGAAGTTAGTCAGGTACATAGTTCTATTGTCCGACTGTGTAAACTAGCTAAGTAGCCACCAATCTACTACAAGATTCTTCTGCTTCCCAGCTGTTGTGACATCTCTGCACACCAAGCAGCGCTTTAAAGCTCCACCACTCGAAGTAGACTTCCGTTCGACATTTCTCCAGGAACATCTTCCCATGGAGAAACCAGTGAACTACTGCCTGGCAATGAGTTCTGAGAAGAGCAAGCAGCAAGCTCATTGCTCGACACACTTCTCCGTCTACTTCAGCTATGCACAATTTATTGAGCATGTGCAAACCATACTGAGCAAGTGCAAACCATACTGAGCACGTGCAAACCATACTGAGCACGTGCAAACCATACTGAGCACAAGCAAACCATACTGAGCACGTGCAAACCATACTGAGCACAGGCAAACCATACTGAGCACGTGCAAACCGTACTGAGCACGTGCAAACCGTACTGAGCACGTGCAAACCATACTGAGCACAAGCAAACCATACTGAGCACGTGCAAACCATACAGAGCACGTGCAAACCATACTGACCACGTGCAAACCATACTGAGCACAAGCAAACCATACTGAGCACGTGCAAACCATACTGAGCACGTGCAAACCATACTGAGCACAAGCAGACCATACTGAGCACGTGCAGACCATACTGAGCACAAGCAAACCATACTGAGCACGTGCAAACCATACTGAGCACGTGCAAACCATACTGAGCACGTGCAAACCATACTGAGCACGTGCAAACCATACTGAGCACAAGCAAACCATACTGAGCACATGCAGACCATACTGAGCATGTGCAAACCAGAGCACGTGCAAACCATACTGAGCATGAGCAAACCATACTGACCACGTGTAAACCATACTGAGCACGTGCAAACCATACTGAGCACGTGCAAACCATATACTGAGCAAGTGCAAACCATACTGAGTATATGCAAACCATACTGAGTATATGCAAACCATACTGAGCACATGCAGACCATACCGAGCACGCGCAAACCATACTGAGCATGTGCAAATAGTACTGAGCACATGCACACCATACTGAGCATATGCAAACCCAACAGCTAGAGTGGCTTCTTTGTCAAGGCAAGTCATGAGGTTCTGTCCTCGGAGCCGTGCAGACAAGTGAGTGGGTCCCACCAGTACCAGGATGCACATCTTTCATTAGCGTGTTCTAGTTGATAATGATCAAAGTGGTTTGAATGTATTATTCGCATGAACATGTGTCAATGCAGGACTTTAACCTCTAGGTCTGCCCATATGCAGTGTGCGGGAGATTGGAATTCTGAAGCAGCTGGACCATCGGAACATTGTGGAACTCCGAGAGTTGGTAGTGGGGAGCGATCTGGACAGTATGTTTCTTGTGATGAGCTATTGTGAACAGGATCTGGCCACACTCATAGACAATATGAAGACCCCTTTCACTGAAGCCGAGGTGTGTGTATAGTGTGGGTGCGTGTGTGTGGTGTGTGTATAGTGTGTGTGTGTGTGTGTGGTGTGGGTGTGTGGTGTGTGTGGTGTGTGTGTGTGTGGTATGGGTGCATGTGTGTGTTGTGGGTGCGTGTGTGTACTGTTGGTGCATGTGGGTAGGTGTGTGAACTACTACGGTAACTGTAATTTTGGAGGGCTTATGACTTCTTGCTTTCACAAGCAAAGATCCATAAATGGATGACACATGCACCCAAAGTCAGGGGGCCTCGATCTAAAAAGAATTGGGGGAATAAAATAATATGTGTGCAGTCATCGAATCATAAAATCTGTGTTGTCTCCTACATGTGCCACTTCACTTACTTGAGTGTGTGTGTGTGTGTGGGGGGGGGGGGGGGGGGGGGGTTCTTCTCAGCACTGTGCTGCAGCTTTGGTGAGCTTCTCGTTCCACTGCGACCAAGATGCTAGCAGAACACTGCCGGTCAGTGAAGTTCAAGAAATCAATATCCGTGCGCATTCTCCGAAGTGGCTGGATCTGAAGCTTGGAAAAGTCCCGTCAACAACAAAATATACCATTCGAAATTTGGATTCCTTGCACAGCATATCTGATTGGACCCCCTGTGTAGGGTTGGTTTCCTAGCTACGCGTACCATTCCAGGACAAGCACTAATCGTGAAACTGAAGGCGCACTCTATTGTTTTAGCATGCTGGACAGGCATGTCCATAGTGTTTAGATTCATTATTTCATTATTGGGTATTACTATGCTTATGCACTCTAGTAGTCAGGCAGGTCATTATGTATTACTATGCTTATGCACTCTAGTAGTCAGGCAGGTCATTATGTATTACTATGCTTATGCACTCTAGTAGTCAGGCAGGTCATTATGTATTACTATGCTTATGCACTCTAGTAGTCAGGCAGGCCATTATGTATTACTATGCTAATGCACTCTAGTAGTCAGGCAGGCCATTATGTATTACTATGCTTATGCACTCTAGTAGTCAGGCAGGCCATTAATGTATTACTATGCTTATGTACTCTAGTAGTCAGGCAGGTCATTATGTATTACTATGCTTATGCACTCTAGTAGTCAGGCAGGTCATTATGTATTACTATGCTTATGCACTCTAGTAGTCAGGCAGGTCATTATGTATTACTATGCTTATGCACTCTAGTAGTCAGGCAGGTCATTATGTATTACTATGCTTATGCACTCTAGTAGTCAGGCAGGTCATTATGTATTACTATGCTTATACACTCTAGTAGTCAGGCAGGTCATTATGTATTACTCTTATACACTCTAGTAGTCAGGCAGGTCATTATGTATTACTATCAGGGGTGTATTTAGGGGGGGGCGGGGGGGGGCATGCGCCCCCCCTTGTATCATTCTCGCCCCCCCCCCTTGAAATTAGACACCACCCTTATACATTACATACACCATCATTGTATCATTCTCGCCCCCCCTTATTTTTCCATATCTCAAGTTCGCCCCCCCTTGGCAAAATTTCTGTATACAACCCTGACTATGCTTATGCACTCTAGTAGTCAGGCAGGTCATTATGTATTACTATGCTTATGCACTCTAGTAGTCAGTAGTCAGGCAGGTCATGAATCACGTACCTTTTGTGTGAAACCATTGCCAGTGAGTGTGGATGTGTTGCCTTCCCCCCCCCCACCCGTTGATGAGTTTTCTCTGTGTGACAACTCTTCATCACTTCCTCCACTGGCCGCTGCTTGGGCGAATGTCCCACAGACAGTTTGCTCACCACTGGCCACTGCTTGGGCGTGTGTTCCACAGACGTTCTGCTCGCAGATTCATTCAATCGCTGACTTTGAGATGCTATGTGTTCACTATTGTGAGCATGTGTTTAATGTTGCTGGGCTGGGTTTCATTTAGAAGCATGCACAGTTCACTAGGTGGGGTGGATGGGATTGGTCTAATTGGGGGTCTGCCATTCAAGTGTTGTCTAAGCTCGGGCAATTGAGGGCACAGGTCACCAAGAGTGGGTCTATTCTGGGATATCTGCCATGTTACTTAGCTGCTCCAAATATGAGAAAGCAGCTTTCAAAAAGCTCTGAACATGTCAGTAATTTGACAAAGGTGACCTTTGTTTGAAGTGCAAGCAATCCCGCAACTGGTGACCAACCTTATGGTATTAGCGTCTTGGCCCTGGGGTGAATAACGTAACATGTGGGTGGATTTTTAACGAGGTGTTGGTCGGCTTTTGCATCTTCCTCTGTTGAAGTTCGGAACAAATGTTTCTTTTTTTAAGCACACTCAGTTGTGCTCTTTGGCTTTACCTCGTGACATTACATCATTGGATTAAATCGTGAAATTGTTAAGAATTATTTGGTGGCACATGCCTCTGGGGACACTTGCTTCCCCTCTCCTCTCCTGGTAATTTCGGCCCTCACACCCGGTTGTGTGACGTCACATAGCTCATTGGGACACCAAGTGACCTTTTCAAGTTCACCGAGATTGTCATGGTGACGCACAGGTTTCAGAGAGGTGCAGTTGGTTTAAGACCATGTGACCTCTGCAACGATGGAATAACACCAATTTTTTTGTTGTTGGTTGTGTCTGTTTTGTAAGGAGCTGAAGCTTCGAGGATTCCTGTAACCGAATTGTTTTGCAGAATAATTTACGAGGTTATTGCAACCACTTATGGACCTTACAGATGATTGGAGGGAACTATTTGGATCAAGTCCGCAAAAAAACAACCCTCACAACTGTAGCTTCGAGAGAGAGAGAGCACTTTATTATATTTTTATTCTATCTCTAGAGTGTTATGGCATGAAGACTTTATAATATTACTACTACTACTACTACTACTACCATTAATTATTATTTTATTTGATGTTGTTGTTGTTGTTATTATTATTATTATTATTATTATTACATGTATTATTATTATTATTATTATTATTATTATTATTATTATTATTATTATTATTATTATTATTATTATTATTATTATTATTATTATATTATTATTTTATTATTATTTTATTATTATTATTATTATTATTTATTATTATTTATTATTATTATTATTATTATTATTATTATTATTATTATTATTATTATTATTATTATTATTATTATTATTATTATTATTATTATTATTATTATTATTATTATTATTATTATTATTATTATTATTATTATTATTATTATTATTATTATTATTATTATTATTATTATTATTATTATTATTATTATTATTATTATTATTATTATTGAACCTCCAGGCCTGCTGAGATCGGATGGGAAAAGACCTGATGGGGTTACAATAGTACATGGAGATGTGGAAAGGTGTTGGTGTGGGATACCACATGTCCGGACACTTTTGCCCCTTCCTATTTGAGTCGGGCTACTGTGGCTGCTGGAGAGGTAGCAGCAATGGCTGAAGAAAGGAAGTGCAGCAAATACAGTGCTCTCCCCACCACCCACCTCTTCGTGCCTATAGCCATTGAAACATCAGGAGCAATTGGGCCCAAGTCTCTCCTATTCCTTAAAGATCTTGGGAAACGTCTGAGGAGAGAGACAGGTGACAGCCATGCTCCTGCAGCGCTTATCGATGGCAGTACAGCGTGGGAATGCTGCTTCGATCTTGGGGGGCCTCTGCCATTTATTAATCTAATTATTATTATTATTATTATTATTATTATTATTATTATTATTATTATTATTATTATTATTATTATTATTATTATTATTATTATTATTATTATTATTATTATTATTATTATTATTATTATTATTATTATTATTATTATTATTATTATTATTATTATTATTATTATTATTATTATTATTATTATTATTATTATTATTATTATTATTATTATTATTATTATTATATTATTATTATTATTATTATTATTATTATTATTATTATTTGACCGAATAATAACCGCTGCTATTGGACTTGCCCATGCAAGATCTGCTTGGTTCCTAGAGGGCTCTGGACCCCACTGTTCACCATTTTGCTCATAGTTAGTTGTTCTCAGAGAAAGCAGCACCACTTGCCACGCATTATTGTCGGACTGGTCGAGCCTCTTCTGTCTCAGTCAGTGCTGCAGGAGTGCTTGCTCTACCAAGCTCCTCTTGTCTCAGAGATGCTCCCACACTAGCACTTGGACTAGCTTGTTATAACATATCCAACAGCTGAAGAAGCTCACGAAGAGAAATCCGATCGACGGAGGCCTTTTCTTTCTTCTGTCACACCTTTCAACCTCTCCATTGGCAACGTTGCCCCTGTAGTTAGACACTTGATTAGTTGTTGCTTTTCTCAGCAATGTGTGCATTTATTTTTGAGAAAGTTATATTCGATATTTTGACTATCAGAATCCAATCTGCTGATATGATGAAGAGCGGCGGAGCAGGGTGTGGCTTCACAAATATTTCCCATCTCTTAGCTGCGAATATTTCCCTTCTCTTAGCTGCGAATATTTCCCTTCTCTTAGCTACGAATATTTCCCTTCTCTTAGCTGCGAATATTTCCCTTCTCTTAGCTGTGAATATTTCCCTTCTCTTAGCTGCGAATATTTCCCTTCTCTTAGCTGCGAATATTTCCCTTCTCTTAGCTGTGAATATTTCCCTTCTCTTAGCTGCGAATATTTCCCTTCTCTTAGCCGCGAATATTTCCCTTCTCTTAGCTGCGAATATTTCCCTTCTCTTAGCTGTGAATATTTCCCTTCTCTTAGCTGCGAATATTTCCCTTCTCTTAGCTGCGAATATTTCCCTCCTCTTAGCTGCAAATATTTCCCTTCTCTTAGCTGCGAATATTTCCCTTCTCATAGCTGCAAATATTTCCCTTCTCTTAGCTGCGAATATTTCCCTTCTCTTAGCTGCGAATATTTCCCTTCTCTTAGCTGCGAATATTTCCCTTCTCTTAGCTGCGAATATTTCCCTTCTCTTAGCTGTGAATATTTCCCTTCTCTTAGCTGCGAATATTTCCCTTCTCTTAGCTGCGAATATTTCCCTTCTCTTAGCTGCGAATATTTCCCTTCTCTTAGCTGCGAATATTTCCCTTCTCTTAGCTGCGAATATTTCCCTTCTCTTAGCTGTGAATATTTCTCTTCTCTTAGCTGTGAATATTTCTTTTAGCTGCGAATATTTCCCTTCTCTTAGCTGCGAATATTTCCCTTCTCTTAGCTGCGAATATTTCCCTTCTCTTAGCTGCGAATATTTCCCTTCTCTTAGCTGCGAATATTTCCCTTCTCTTAGCTGCGAATATTTCCCCTCTCTTAGCTGTGAATATTTCCCTTCTCTTAGCTGTGAATATTTCCCTTCTCTTAGCTGCGAATATTTCCCTTCTCTTAGCTGCGAATATTTCCCTTCTCTTAGCTGCGAATATTTCCCTTCTCTTAGCTGCGAATATTTCCCTTCTCTTAGCTGCGAATATTTCCCTTCTCTTAGCTGCGAATATTTCCCTTCTCTTAGCTGTGAATATTTCTCTTCTCTTAGCTGTGAATATTTCCCTTCTCTTAGCTGCGAATATTTCCCTTCTCTTAGCTGCGAATATTTCCCTTCTCTCAGCTGTGAATATTTCCCTTCTCTTAGCTGTGAATATTTCCCTTCTCTTAGCTGCGAATATTTCCCTTCTCTTAGCTGCGAATATTTCCCTTCTCTTAGCTGCGAATATTTCCCTTCTCTTAGCTGCGAATATTTCCCTTCTCTTAGCTGCGAATATTTCCCTTCTCATAGCTGCGAATATTTCCCTTCTCTTAGCTGTGAATATTTCCCTTCTCTTAGCTGCGAATATTTCCCTTCTCTTAGCTGTGAATATTTCCCTTCTCTTAGCTGTGAATATTTCCCTTCTCTTAGCTGCGAATATTTCCCTTCTCTTAGCTGTGAATATTTCCCTTCTCTTAGCTGTGAATATTTTCCTTCTCTTAGCTGCGAATATTTCCCTTCTCTTAGCTGCGAATATTTCCCGCTACGAATATTTCCCTTCTCTTAGCTGCCTTCTCTTAGCCACGAGTTTTAAGCCTTTGGAAGGTATTCCACTGTCAGTGCTCTCCCAGGATTTTTGTGAGCGATATGGCCATGTCATCATCTATATAGCTGGCTAATAAACCATGATGATCTGTGGTGTGGTTGTTTTGACTTGTATACACTGTGTTTACAGGTTGCAGGAGGTGCACTGGACTAGACATAATATTGCATAAAACAGACCCTTGTATAAAGTTGCTTCATCAACGCAGAGAGAAAAAAAGGAGACTCATGTAGGTGCTGAAATGTGAGGAGCTAAGCTACAATCTCTCCTTGGCACTGCATCATGAAACACTCATATGTAGTGTGCATTTCACCTTGCTTCAGGTCTCTCTCAGGTTAGCTGCTCCCAGAGACTTGCCTAGCTTCATGAGTTTCACCTAGGTTCAGGTCTCTTGGGTTAGATGCTCCCAGAGACTTGCCTAGCTTCATGAGTTTCACCTAGGTTCAGGTCTCTCAGGTTAGATGCTCCCAGAGACTTGCCTAGCTTCATGAGTTTCACCTAGGTTCAGGTCTCTTGGGTTAGATGCTCCCAGAGACTTGCCTAGCTTCATGAGTTTCACCTAGGTTCAGGTCTCTCAGGTTAGATGCTCCCAGAGACTTGCCTAGCTTCATGAGTTTAACCTAGGTTCAGGTCTCTCAGGTTAGGTGCTCCCAGAGACTTGCCTAGCTTCATGAGTTTCACCTAGGTTCAGGTATGTCAGGTTATATGCTCCCAGAGACTTGCCTAGCTTCATGAGTTTCACCTTGGTTCAGGTCTCTCTCAGGTTAGGTGCTCCCAGAGACTTGCCTAGCTTCATGAGTTTCACCTAGGTTCAGGTCTCTCAGGTTAGATGCTCCCAGAGACTTGCCTAGCTTCATGAGTTTCACCTAGGTTCAGGTCTCTCAGGTTAGATGCTCCCAGAGACTTGCCTAGCTTCATGAGTTTCACCTAGGTTCAGGTCTCTCTCAGGTTAGGTGCTCCCAGAGACTTGCCTAGCTTCATGAGTTTCACCTACAGTAGGTTCAGGTCTCTCAGGTTAGATGCTCCCAGAGACTTGCCTAGCTTCATGAGTTTCACCTAGGTTCAGGTCTCTCAGGTTAGATGCTCCCAGAGACTTACCTAGCTTCATGAGTTTCACCTTGGTTCAGGTCTCTCAGGTTAGATGCTCCCAGAGACTTGCCTAGCTTCATGAGTTTCACCTAGGTTCAGGTCTCTCTCAGGTTAGGTGCTCCCAGAGACTTGCCTAGCTTCATGAGTTTCACCTACAGTAGGTTCAGGTCTCTCAGGTTAGATGCTCCCAGAGACTTGCCTAGCTTCATGAGTTTCACCTAGGTTCAGGTCTCTCAGGTTAGATGCTCCCAGAGACTTGCCTAGCTTCATGAGTTTCACCTAGGTTCAGGTCTCTCAGGTTAGATGCTCCCAGAGACTTGCCTAGCTTCATGAGTTTCACCTAGGTTCAGGTCTCTCAGGTTAGATGCTCCCAGAGACTTGCCTAGCTTCATGAGTTTCACCTAGGTTCAGGTCTCTCTCAGGTTAGGTGCTCCCAGAGACTTGCCTAGCTTCATGAGTTTCACCTACAGTAGGTTCAGGTCTCTCAGGTTAGATGCTCCCAGAGACTTGCCTAGCTTCATGAGTTTCACCTAGGTTCAGGTCTCTCAGGTTAGATGCTCCCAGAGACTTACCTAGCTTCATGAGTTTCACCTTGGTTCAGGTCTCTCAGGTTAGATGCTCCCAGAGACTTACCTAGCTTCATGAGTTTCACCTTGGTTCAGGTCTCTCAGGTTAGATGCTCCCAGAGACTTGCCTAGCTTCATGAGTTTCACCTAGGTTCAGGTCTCTCTCAGGTTAGGTGCTCCCAGAGACTTGCCTAGCTTCATGAGTTTCACCAAGGTTCAGGTCTCTCAGGTTAGATGCTCCCAGAGACTTGCCTAGCTTCATGAGTTTCACCTATGTTCAGGTCTCTCAGGTTAGATGCTCCCAGAGACTTGCCTAGCTTCATGAGTTTCACCTAGGTTCAGGTCTCTCAGGTTAGATGCTCCCAGAGACTTGCCTAGCTTCATGAGTTTCACCTATGTTCAGGTCTCTCAGGTTAGATGCTCCCAGAGACTTGCCTAGCTTCATGAGTTTCACCTAGGTTCAGGTCTCTCAGGTTAGATGCTCCCAGAGACTTGCCTAGCTTCATGAGTTTCACCTTGGTTCAGATCTCTCTCAGGTTAGGTGCTCCCAGAGACTTGCCTAGCTTCATGAGTTTCACCTTGGTTCAGGTCTCTCTCAGGTTAGGTGCTGCCAGAGACTTGCCTAGCTTCATGAGTTTCACCTAGGTTCAGGTCTCTCAGGTTAGATGCTCCCAGAGACTTGCCTAGCTTCATGAGTTTCACCTAGGTTCAGGTCTCTTAGATGCTCCCAGAGACTTGCCTAGCTTCATGAGTTTCACCTAGGTTCAGGTCTCTCAGGTTAGGTGCTCCCAGAGACTTGCCTAGCTTCATGAGTTTCACCTAGGTTCAGGTCTCTCAGGTTAGATGCTCCCAGAGACTTGCCTAGCTTCATGAGTTTCACCTAGGTTCAGGTCTCTCTCAGGTTAGATGCTCCCAGAGACTTACCTAGCTTCATGAGTTTCACCTTGGTTCAGGTCTCTCTCAGGTTAGGTGCTCTTGCCTAGCTTCATGAGTTTCACCTAGGTTCAGGTCTCTCAGGTTAGATGCTCCCAGAGACTTGCCTAGCTTCATGAGTTTCACCTAGGTTCAGGTCTCTTGGCTTAGATGCTCCCAGAGACTTGCCTAGCTTCATGAGTTTCACCTAGGTTCAGGTCTCTCAGGTTAGATGCTCCCAGAGACTTGCCTAGCTTCATGAGTTTCACCTAGGTTCAGGTCTCTCTCAGGTTAGATGCTCCCAGAGACTTGCCTAGCTTCATGAGTTTCACCTAGGTTCAGGTCTCTCAGGTTAGATGCTCCCAGAGACTTGCCTAGCTTCATGAGTTTCACCTAGGTTCAGGTCTCTTGGGTTAGATGCTCCCAGAGACTTGCCTAGCTTCATGAGTTTCACCTAGGTCCAGGTCTCTTGGGTTAGATGCTCCCAGAGACTTGCCTAGCTTCATGAGTTTCACCTAGGTTCAGGTCTCTTGGGTTAGATGCTCCCAGAGACTTGCCTAGTTTCACCTAGGTTCAGGTTTCTCAGGTTAGATGCTCCCAGAGACTTGCCTAGCTTCATGAGTTTCACCTAGGTTCAGGTCTCTCAGGTTAGATGCTCCCAGAGACTTGCCTAGCTTCATGAGTTTCACCTAGGTTCAGGTCTCTTGGGTTAGATGCTCCCAGAGACTTGCCTAGTTTCACCTAGGTTCAGGTTTCTCAGGTTAGATGCTCCCAGAGACTTGCCTAGCTTCATGAGTTTCACCTAGGTTCAGGTCTCTCAGGTTAGGTGCTCCCAGAGACTTGCCTAGCTTCATGAGTTTCACCTAGGTTCAGGTCTCTCAGGTTAGATGCTCCCAGAGACTTGCCTAGCTTCATGAGTTTCACCTAGGTTCAGGTCTCTCAGGTTAGATGCTCCCAGAGACTTGCCTAGCTTCATGAGTTTCACCTAGGTTCAGGTCTCTTGGGTTAGATGCTCCCAGAGACTTGCCTAGCTTCATGAGTTTCACCTAGGTTCAGGTCTCTCAGGTTAGGTGCTCCCAGAGACTTGCCTAGCTTCATGAGTTTCACCTAGGTTCAGGTCTCTCAGGTTAGATGCTCCCAGAGACTTGCCTAGCTTCATGAGTTTCACCTAGGTTCAGGTCTCTCAGGTTAGATGCTCCCAGAGACTTGCCTAGCTTCATGAGTTTCACCAAGGTTCAGGTCTCTCAGGTTAGATGCTCCCAGAGACTTGCCTAGCGGCATGGAGTTGGTAGTACATGCAATCTCTCTGAGTTAGGAAGTACACACAATTCTGAGCTCCTGCAAAGGCCTTCCTCTTGGATGAAGCAACCCTTTGTAGGCTCATTACAATTCCACCATCATGTTTGGAGGAGCCCAAGTCAGCCTCTGTCTTAACTGCCCATGATGTGGCACTCGCTCTTAGCATGCTTCACTAAGCCCTGCCTTGTTAGAGTCGTACAAGCAAGTTTCCAGGTCGCTTGGCCAATGGCAATCTTATTAATCCTGCAATTATGTTTTCAGCAGAGCACACACGCCATACCTTGCCCACCCTGCAGCTCGTAACATCCACGGAAAGATTGTTGATCAATGCCTGTTTCCTGTGCTTGTTTGAGCTGCTACTGTAGGAATCCTGTGCTTGTTTGAGCTGCTACTGTAGGAACATCATGTCTGGGCGTCCAAGCTTCGGCATGTCTGAATGTCCAAGCTTCGGCATGTCTGAATTTCCAAGCTTCGGCATGTCTGAATGTCCAAGCTTCGGCATGTCTGAATGTCCAAGCTTCGGCATGTCTGAATGTCCAAGCTTCGGCATGTCTGAATGTCCAAGCTTCGGCATGTCTGAATGTCCAAGCTTCGGCATGTCTGGACGTCCAAGCTTCGGCATGTCTGGACGTCCAAGCTTCGGCATGTCTAGACGTCCAAGCTTCAGCATGTCTGAGCGTCCAAGCTTCGGCATGTCTGAATGTCCAAGCTTCGGCATGTCTGAATGTCCAAGCTTCGGCATGTCTGAATGTCCAAGCTTCGGCATGTCTGAATGTCCAAGCTTCAGCATGTCTGGACGTCCAAGCTTCAGCATGTCTGGACGTCCAAGCTTCGGCATGTCTAGACGTCCAAGCTTCGGCATGTCTAGACGTCCAAGCTTCAGCATGTCTGAGCGTCCAAGCTTTGGCATGTCTAGACGTCCAAGGTTCGGCATGTCTGGGCGTCCAAGCTTCAGCATGTCTGAGCGTCCAAGCTTTGGCATGTCTAGACGTCCAAGCTTCGGCATGTCTAGACGTCCAAGCTTCAGCATGTCTGAGCGTCCAAGCTTTGGCATGTCTAGACGTCCAAGCTTCGGCATGTCTGGGCGTCCAAGCTTCAGCATGTCTGGACGTCCAAGCTTCAGCATGTCTAGACGTCCAAGCTTCGGCATGTCTGGGCGTCCAAGCTTCAGCATGTCTGGACGTCCAAGCTTTGGCATGTCTGGGCATCCAAGCTTCAGCATGTCTAGACGTCCAAGCTTCGGCATGTCTGGGCGTCCAAGCTTCAGCATGTCTAGACGTCCAAGCTTCGGCATGTCTGGGCATCCAAGCTTCAGCATGTCTGGACGTCCAAGCTTTGGCATGTCTAGACGTCCAAGCTTCAGCATGTCTGGACGTCCAAGCTTCGGCATGTCTGGGCGTCCAAGCTTCAACATGTTTGGACGTCCAAGCTTTGGCATGTCTGACTCGCGAAATAGAGCTACTATAGACCTAGAATTACTGCAAAACTTTCACCAACCACACCCACAATACTAATAGTATTACATCATCAAATGGACAAAAATGAACTTTGAACTGTACTAATACAACAAAGCACAGAACCTAGTCTTCAGTTTTGAAGGGATGGCTCACTGCCACACTTAACTCCCTGGGGAAAACTCTGACTACACAGTAGTCTCAACATCTTCATGGATAATCCATTTGGCATCTGCTTAGAACATTAGAGGGTTCTTCAAACAATTAGTCCACTTTGTGCCAATGCTGCGCAATGACAGGGTAGAATGGTTGTTCCTCTGAGATTTTGGCGGGTTGCCTAATCTTTTATATAAATGTGGCTATAGTAGTAGCAGAAAATAGTCATTGGTGGCCACCAGTCCTGCTGTACATGTACCACTTCTTTAAGGGCACTCCCTGTGATATATATATGAGATGTGATGCAGTGGTCCCACTGAATCTGCCACTGCTTTTACATACCATAGCACTTGCTTTTTGACCTTGCAGCCTGCACATGCTCAGTAACAACCCATTGCTCCTTCAGCCAGCACATGCTCAGTAGCAACCCACTGCTCCTGCACATGCTCAGTAGCAACCCACTACTCCTTCAGCCAGCACATGCTCAGTAACAACCCACTACTCCTTCAGCCAGCACATGCTCAGTAACAACCCACTGCTCCTGCACATGCTCAGTAACAACCCACTGCTCCTGCACATGCTCAGTAACAACCCACTGCTCCTGCACATGCTCAGTAGCAACCCACTACTCCTTCAGCCAGCACATGCTCAGTAACAACCCACTACTCCTTCAGCCAGCACATGCTCAGTAGCAACCCACTGCTCCTGCACATGCTCAGTAGCAACCCACTGCTGCACATGCTCAATAGCAACCCATTGCTCCTGCACATGCTCAGTAGCAACCCATTGCTCCTTCAGCCAGCACATGCTCACCATTGCTCCTTCAGCCTGCACATGCTCAGTAGCAACCAATTGCTCCTGCACATGCTCAGTATTAACCCATTGCTCCTGCACATGCTCAGTAGCAACCCATTGCTCCTGCACATGCTCAGTAGCAACCCATTGCTCCTTCAGCCTGCACATGCTCAGTAGCAACCCATTACTCCTGCACATGCTCAGTAACAACCCACTACTCCTTCAGCCAGCACATGCTCAGTAACAACCCACTGCTCCTGCACATGCTCAGTAACAACCCACTGCTCCTGCACATGCTCAGTAACAACCCACTGCTCCTGCACATGCTCAGTAACAACCCACTGCTCCTGCACATGCTCAGTAGCAACCCACTACTCCTTCAGCCAGCACATGCTCAGTAACAACCCACTACTCCTTCAGCCAGCACATGCTCAGTAGCAACCCACTGCTCCTGCACATGCTCAGTAGCAACCCACTGCTGCACATGCTCAGTAGCAACCCATTGCTCCTGCACATGCTCAATAGCAACCCATTGCTCCTGCACATGCTCAGTAGCAACCCATTGCTCCTTCAGCCAGCACATGCTCACCATTGCTCCTTCAGCCTGCACATGCTCAGTAGCAACCCATTGCTCCTGCACATGCTCAGTATTAACCCATTGCTCCTGCACATGCTCAGTAGCAACCCATTGCTCCTGCACATGCTCAGTAGCAACCCATTGCTCCTTCAGCCTGCACATGCTCAGTAGCAACCCATTACTCCTGCACATGCTCAGTAGCAACCCATTGCTCCTTCAGCCTGCACATGCTCAGTAACAACCCATTGCTCCTGCACATGCTCGGTAACAACCCACTGCTCCTGCACATGCTCAGTAGCAACCCACTGCTCCTGCACATGCTCAGTAACAACCCACTGCTCCTGCACATGCTCAGTAACAACCCACTGCTCCTGCACATGCTCAGTAGCAACCCATTGCTCCTGCACATGCTCAGTAACAACCCATTGCTCCTGCACATGCTCAGTAACCCATTGCTCCTGCACATGCTCAGTAACAACCCACTGCTCCTTCAGCCTGCACATGCTCAGTAACCCATTGCTCCTGCACATGCTCAGTAGCAACCCACTGCTCCTGCACATGCTCAGTAACAACCCACTGCTCCTGCACATGCTCAGTAGCAACCCATTGCTCCTTCTGCCTGGACATGCTCAGTAACAACCCATTGCTCCTGCACATGCTCAGTAACAACCCATTGCTCCTGCACATGCTCAGTAACAACCCATTGCTCCTGCACATGCTCAGTAGCAACCCACTGCTCCTTCTGCCTGCACATGCTCAGTAACATCCCACTACTCCTTCAGCCTGCACATGCTCAGTAACAACCCTTTGCTCCTGCACATGCTCAGTAACAACCCATTGCTCCTTCAGCCCGCACATGCTCAATAACAACACATTGCTCCTGCACATGCTCAGTAACAACCCACTACTCCTTCAGCCCGCACATGCTCAGTAACAACCCACTGCTCCTGCACATGCTCAGTAACAACCCATTGCTCCTGCACATGCTCAGTAACAACCCATTACTCCTTCTGCCTGGACATGCTCAGTAACAACCCACTGATGAGCATGTGCAGGCTCAGTGACGACCCATTGCTCCTGCGGCCTGAATACCATCTCTCCCAAGTAGATTCACCTCCAGGCACAGTTACAAGGCTGGAAGCAGCTCTTCCACTGGTTTCAGATGGAGGTGTGAAATATCCCTTCTCGATAAGGCCTATTATCCAAAACGTCGAGATTTTGGAGGATTATCAAGAAAGTTCTGCTATGTTTGTTGAGAGATATTTCATGCTCTCTGTTGGCAGTGACACATGAAGTGTCCCCTTACCAGACATCTTGTGCGTCATGGCTCTGTATGTACATAGTCCACTGTTGGTCTAACCAAACAGCATCCACTTTGACTTTCCTAGGCTAAAGCAGGTCTGGTTGACAACTGATGATTTCACTGAACCTTTAACCTGGAGCTTCTTCTACAGTACATACCTCCATACCTTACAGAGGTGTGTATGTACCTCGAGGCTAAGAAGCATACATTACAGAGGTGTGTATGTACCTTGAGGCTAAGAAGCATACCTTACAGAGGTGTGTATGTACCTTGAGGCTAAGAAGCATAACCTTGAGGTTCCACACTTGTCCAAGTTTGTCTTCAAATCTTGTGTCCTTGATGGACATATAAGACAGCATGTACAGTATACTTCAGCTATGTTCCATGCGAAGTGGGCTTAGATTATTATCAGCTGGGATCATGCCTAGGGCTTTGTTGAATACTCTTAGCCCATACTATATTGAGAAATGGCTGGCTACAGCACTATATACAGCTGTGTATTAATCGTAATGCAAACCATGTTAATCAGGTCAGTATGTGCAACCTTCATGTTCCAGTGTTTGCATTTTACACCTATTTAACCCAACCCAGTGGGTAAAACCTGTGTTTTAAGTATTTCGCCCAGGTTTTACCCCTATTTTACCCGGGTTTTTTTTACCCGGTTTTTACCCAGGTGTTACCCAGTGATATAAAACACTTCCCCTGTCCCAGAGCCACAAGTGTCTGGGTGGTGGTGGATACCAGGGCTATTTAAAAGGCAAGCAAATACCACAGGTCATCATTCACTGCTTACAGTTTAGTAAGTGTACTGCAATTACAAAAATGAGAAAGCCCAGAAACTCATCTTCTGCCACAGGCTCCTGCGAGGACCTCAGGAGATTAATTATTAAATCTGTTTAACTTGAATATCAATTGAACTTTAATCCCATGAATCTTGTTTAAATATTTAAATAAATCTTAAATATAAAATATATACTCTAGTAGACAACCTTGTCACTTCGTAAATAAATGCTGAGTGAAACACAGCTCCTGTTTTTGTCTAGTTCTTTACAGTTGCCATTTATTGAATGTCTTACTTCCTGTTACAGAGTTAATTTCTTATAATATCTTTACAGTTTATAATAAATCTATTGTGTCTATTATTTTATCCTGGGTTGTATCCATGTTTGAGTAAAACCCAAGCCCCGGGTAAAACCCAAGCCCTGGGTAAAGCCGTCATGTTCCTCTCTCTCTCTCAGTAATTCCGCCTCCATGGTGACCTCTGTGTGGGAGCGGCCCTCCTAATGTTGTGGTGTGTGTAGTTCAGTTGGTGTCCTCTGTGTTGTCCCTCCTCCTCCTAACCTAACGTGTGTGTGGGGGGGGGGGGGGGGGGGGGGGGGGGGGAGGGGGAAGGAAACGTGGTTCAGTTGGTGTCCTCTGTGTTGCCCCTCCTCCTCCTAACCTAACGTGTGTGTGTGTGTGTGGGGAGGGGGAAGGAAACGTGGTTCAGTTGGTGTCCTCTGTGTTGCATCTCCTCCTCCTAACCTAACGTGTGTGGGGGGTGGGGGGGTGGGAGGAGGAGGAAACGTGGTTCAGTTGGTGTCCTCTGTGCTGCTGCCAGAGTGGCGGCTGCCTCCGGCAATAATTAGGTTAAGTCTAAAGCACTTCCTGCTCCACGGTTCCCCCAAGATAGACAAAGTGCGTGGAATATGTGCGCTCCTTACAAAGAGGCTGAGACTATCACATGCATTGAAATAAGAAGAACATGTGCTTGATAATAGCCGGGTGCATTTATCCGAGAACTGGCTTGTTTGGTAGTGGTTTTGCTTTGGTGTGCTCAGAAGTGTCATGTAGAAGGCGCCCACTCCTCTTTGGATACTGGCAAGGAGCCAATATGGCCGCCTCGTTCTCTATCATTTGGTTTTGAAATCACCTCTGCTGCTAGGCAACAGAGTGCACAGCCAACAGCAATGTCTACCTACTCTTGTCTCCAAGGATTTAATCTAGTTTGCACCACACACACCACTTATCACATAGAGGGTGATGTGTAGGAGATAGGCAATGGGAGGGCAGGAAGAAGAGCTTGACCACTCCTACTGGCAGAGATAGGGTGGGAAGAAGGGCTTGACCACTCCTACTGGCAGAGATAGGCAATGGGAGGGCAGGAAGAAGAGCTTGACCACCTCTACTGGCAGAGATAGGCAATGGAGGGCAGGAAGAAGAGCTTGACCAACCTTACTGGCAGAGATAGGGCAGGAAGAAGAGCTTGACTACCTCTACTGGCAGAGATAGGGCAGGAAGAAGAGCTTGACTACCTCTACTGGCAGAGATAGGGCAGGAAGAAGAGCTTGACTACCTCTACTGGCAGAGATAGGGCAGGAAGAAGAGCTTGACTACCTCTACTGGCAGAGATAGGGCAGGAAGAAGAGCTTGACTACCTCAACTGGCAGAGATAGGGAAGGAAGAAGAGCTTGACCACCCCTACTGGCAGAGATAGGCAATGGGAGGGCAGGAAGAAGAGCTTGACCACCTCTACTGGCAGAGATAGGCAATGGGAGGGCAGGAAGAAGAGCTTGACCACCTCTACTGGCAGAGATAGGCAATGGGAGGGCAGGAAGAAGAGCTTGACCACCTCTACTGGCAGAGATAGGCAATGGGAGGGCAGGAAGAAGAGCTTGACCACTCCTACTGGCAGAGATAGGCAATGGGAGGGCAGGAAGAAGAGCTTGACCACCCCTACTGGAAGAGATAGGCAATAGAGGGCAGGAAGAAGAGCTTGACCAACCTTACTGGCAGAGATAGGCAATGGGAGGGCAGGAAGAAGAGCTTGACCACCTCTACTGGCAGAGATAGGCAATGGGAGGGCAGGAAGAAGAGCTTGACCACCTCTACTGGCAGAGATAGGCAATGGGAGGGCAGGAAGAAGAGCTTGACCACCTCTACTGGCAGAGATAGGGCAGGAAGAAGAGCTTGACCACCCCTACTGGCAGAGATAGGCAATGGGAGGGCAGGAAGAAGAGCTTGACCACCTCTACTGGCAGAGGAGCATGGTTTCCTTCAAGACAGGTGTGTGAGGGTTTTTCTTTCTTTCTGTCCCCTGCCTTCCATAAAAGTGATTTAAAAGACAGAGCTCCCTGGTGTGCTTTAATTTCATTATTTTTATTTTTTAAATTTTTTAAATTTAAGGGTGATTTAATCTGGGGTGTGGTTTGGTCCGAGTCATCAGAGTGGTGGACCTCACTTTGGAGATAAATATGCTGATTGGATCCTGCGGGTGAAGTTTGAAAGTGATGGGACTTTTTTTTAATAGCCCCCTCCCCTCCCCCCTCATATTTTATAGCCCCCTCATGTTTATATCCCCTCATATTATAGCCCCCTCATCCTCCCTCATGTTTATATCCCCTCATATTATAGCCCCCTCATCTCCCCCTCATGTTTTATATCCCCTCATATTTTATAGCCCCTCATTTTATAGCCCCCTCATGTTTTATATCCCCTCATATTATAGCCCCCTCATGTTTATATCCCCTCATATTATAGCCCCCTCATCTCCTCCTCATGTTTTATAGCCCCCTCAAGTTTTATATCCCCCTCATTTTATACCCCCTCATATTTTATGCCACAGGGGGAAATTTTGACATGAATATTACATGGGCATGCATGTGTGGCGGAATAAACTATGAACTCTTGAACTTGACCCTTCCCTTTAATCTCCCCCCTACTATTACTATCAATGAGTGCAGATCACCAGGACAACTGTGGCATGATTTGATTTTGCCATGGCTGAGTGGAGGCCATTTCCTGTAGCTTCGGACCATTGTCTCATCTGCCACAGGGAACCCCTCAATGAAAAGGTAGCCAATGTCTCAATGGTGTGGAAGCCGAACTTTGAGGCATTCTTAAGGAATTAGTGAGTGGCAGAAACCTCACTGCATTTGTGATGGGGACTCCGCTGTGTGTTTGTTGTCTTCAGGTTCCAATCTTTGGACGGCCAGCACTGGTCCCTCCTAGACACAGCCACAATCTTGCTGGCTTGGAGAGGAGGAGACGTCTCCTCCACCAAACTCTAGAAGCAAGAGTAGCCTTTGAAGATACTTTAAAAAGACCAAGATCTTGCCGGTGTGTAAGGCTACATATATGCATACACACCCACACTGCTCTCCCCTTTGCCTCGGGCTCTATTGATGTTGCTCAGAGCGTCCTTGCTTTCTCCTTGCATGTTCAGAGTCTAGACATTCTTGCTTGCAGCTCATAGCCTCCACCTCTCACCTTGTAGTCCTTGTTCAGGTGCTACTGCTCTCGTGTTATTATTGTTGTTATTATTAATATTATTATTATTATTATATTTCTCTTCCTGCATAAGTCCAGTCAGTGTGTTGTCGTAGCCAACCTCTGCTCCTGCTACCTTGCAGTCTCCTTGTCACCTCTCTCTCTGTTGTTGGGCTGTTTTGAGCCACTGTGAATAGCTCTACGCAGCTTAGAGTTTCTCAGCTAAAATGTGTCTAGCAAACTCGGCAGTTGTAGTGTGGGTCAAATATTAGAGTCCTCCACTCCCACTTGCACCTGATGCCTAGCAACCCCTCGCACTTGCACCTGATACCTAGCAACCCCTCCCACTTGCACCTGATACCTAGCAACCCCTCGCACTTGCACCAACCCCTCGCACTTGCACCTGATACCTAGCAACCCCTCGCACTTGCACCTGATGCCTAGCAACCCCTCGATTTTTATACCCTTTTTTAAAGCATGCAATTATATCATAAAAACCATTAAAAATAATAAACTCAAGAACTCGCACATTTGGAGCTGTGGGCAGCGAGTCTTGGGTCCCTGACGATGACCCATTAGTTTTGACCTTTGATCCCTCTTTAAATTCAAGGGCACTGAGTGTAAATCTTGCTTGCTGCTCAAGGAACCAGCACAATGCTAAAAGCCAGTGCGATGCCAAAAGCCAGTGCGATGCCAAGAGCCATTGCGATGCTAAAAGCCAGTGCGATGCTAAAAGCCAGTGCGATGCTAAAAGCCAGTGCGATGCTAAAAGCCAGCTAAAAGCAAATGCGATGCTAAAAGCCAGTGCGATGCTAAAAGCCAGCTAAAAGCAAGTGCGATGCTAAAAGCCAGTGCGATGCTAAAAGCCAGTGCGATGCTAAAAGCAAGTGCGATGCTAAAAGCCAGTGCGATGCTAAAAGCCAGTGCGATGCTAAAAGCCAGTGCGATGCCAAAAGCCAGTGCGATGCCAAAAGCCAGTGCGATGCCAAAAGCCAGTGCGATGCTAAAAGCCAGTGCGATGCTAAAAGCCAGTGTGATGCTAAAAGCCAGTGCGATGCTAAAAGCCAGTGCGATGCTAAAAGCCAGTGCGATGCCAAAAGCCAGTGCGATGCCAAAAGCCAGTGCGATGCTAAAAGCCAATGCGATGCCAAAAGCCAGTGCGATGCTAAGAGACACCAGATGCTAAAAGCCACCAGATGCTAAAAGCCACAAAGTGTTGCAACTCCTTTTAGCACTGTCGCTATGCATGCTCTGCAAAACCAAACGGCTGGTTTACAATCTTGCAAAACTGATGCAACACTTTGTTACCTAACACACATACACACACGCACACAACCCTGAGCACTAAAATACATCTTCAACGAACTCTCAGTTGATACAGCAGATACGATCACTTTCTCGATGATCAACTTCAAATTTACTCACTCTCGATGTTTCGGCTAGATTTATCAGGAATAATCAGGAATAATAAGATTTTTTCCCTTTTTTTTCCTGATGAAGGCCAGGGCATCAGCCTCCATTATTCCTGATGAAGGACAGAGCATCTAGCCTCTATTATTCCTGATGAAGGCCAGAGCATCTAGCCTCCATTATTCCTGATGAAGGCCAGGGCATCTAGCCTCCATTATTCCTGATGAAGGCAGAGCATCTAGCCTCCATTAGTCCTGATGAAGGCCAGAGCATCTAGCCTCTATTATTCCTGATGATGGCCAGAGCATCTAGCCTCCATTATTCCTGATGAAGGCCAGGGCATCTAGCCTTCAATATTCCTGATGAAGGCAGAGCATCTAGCCTCCATTATTCCTGATGAAGGCAGGGTATCTAGCCTCCATTATTCCTGATGAAGGCCAGAGCATCTAGCCTCCTTTATTCCTGATGAAGGCAGAGCATCCAGCCTCCATTATTCCTGATAAAGGCCAGAGCATCAAGCAGCAGAATCGTCGGTGAGTAGATTTTGTACCTGAAGTATAATTGTTCCTTATTATAAGAGGGCAATGGGAGAGTCGGACTTTGAGAACGTCAATGCAAAGAGAAGATGAGCGAGGAAGTAAGTTGGGGAGCGTGTGGAAGAGTATGGGATTGATGGGACTGGAGAAGACAGAAGAAGAAGCTGGTATAGATTGCCAAATCATGGAGGAACTTCCCTTAGTTGTTTCCTTGGAAATCGTCCTTTTTTTAAATTGGGTGTGTGTGTGTGTGGGGGGGGGCGGGGGAGGGTAAAGGAAATGGGAGCATTCCACGAGCACCTGGTAACATTACATGTGATGAAAGTTTCTTGGTCATCTTTTTGGTGTAGTCGCAATGGTGGGATTTCTATTCACAAGAAGCTGTTTGGTACCGATCTTAACATGTTTGGCATGTAGATAACTGTGTTGTTTGGCATTACACATAATGCAGTGGTCAGACACAGAATCATGAGCTGTCTAAATGCTTGTTCGCAGTTGTGCACTTCAAAATGGCAGCCCTTCAAATCCACACCTCCCTACTCAAACAAAAATACCAACAGGAAACCAGGTAAAGGGTCATCAATGCTGTTTGAAACAGCTGCCACTGTGGTAGCAGCTGATTCAGCAACCGTATTTCTTGTAGCAATGAAGTGAACAGTCTTTTGGTTCACCGAGTAGCTTGTGAATAATAATATGATTTGAGACCAGTGGGAGTTTGTAAGAAGCCTGCTTCGAGTGTGCTGCACTATTCGATGTTGCCATGGACAAGGCAGCAGGGATCACGAACCAGACCAGGCGAGCTTCTGGGCCATAAATACTTCCCTTGCCTG
Organism: Cladorhizidae sp. MBARI D1340-BT2; assembly: GCA_028752905.1. Taxonomy (NCBI): domain Eukaryota; kingdom Metazoa; phylum Porifera; class Demospongiae; order Poecilosclerida; family Cladorhizidae; species Cladorhizidae sp. MBARI D1340-BT2. Next base: position 36,585,686 of record JAQNBH010000008.1, read on the forward strand.
CGAGGATGAAAAGGAAGGAAAAGGGAAACGATTTTGAAAGAAGTTGGAAGGAAAAAAAGAAGACACAATTAACCAAAAACTTGAGGGAGGGAGAGAGAAGGTTCGACCATTGTTCGTAACAATCCACTTACCTTTAGAGCATAACAATCATAACACATGTGCACCAAATATACCGCTTTTTGAAATTTGGTGTAATATTTGGTGGGCGTAGATTGAGCTCGTTGTAGAGGCAAGGAGTCATGGGAGTGGAGTAGAATGGTGACTTATCTTGGCTTCTGTTCTCACTACTAATGTGCGTGTGCACTGATGAGACTGGAAATTTGGATATTGATCTTTGGCTGTGATATAAGCTTTCCAACAACAACTGGTTAGCGATTGAAGTCAGTCCCCTGGTGGGGAGTTGAACAGGAGGTTTTATATTACCGTGCATAGGCGTGGCCATCTATTGACCGTACACTCGCCCTTAAAAATATGAGCAGGGTCACCGACCTTGAAGAGAACGGGTTTGCACTTAAACCAGAGATGGTCATACTATAGTATTGTAGAAAATATCGAAAAAATGGCTGCTGGTTCGTAGGTCAGGGAAAGAGAAGTGGCTCTCCTGGAGTAAGAATGGGCTGTACAGATAATAGCCGCTGGGGGAAGCATGCTGGAGTTTCTTGATGATGTCGCTCCTTGATGTGGAGGCGTGGTTTGTCATGAGGGTGTCAAGTAAATCAATTCCTTGCATGTAGCCACTCCCTCGGACAGAAAGTACAAGAGAGAACTGGCTACATAGTTGTTACATTGAGTTAATACAAGAGGCACATTTTCAAGAGAGGAGAGGTGTACTGCATTATATTATACATAAGAGAGGAGAGGTGTACTACATTATATTATACATAAGAGAGGAGAGATGTACTACATTATATTATACATAAGAGAGGAGAGATGTGCTGCATTATATTATACATAAGAGAGGAGAGATGTACTGCATTATATTATACATAAGAGAGGAGAGATGTACTACATTATATTATACATAAGAGAGGAGAGGTGTACTACATTATATTATACATAAGAGAGGAGAGGTGTGCTACATTATATTATACATAAGAGAGGAGAGATGTACTGCATTATATTATACATAAGAGAGGAGAGATGTACTGCATTATATTATACATAAGAGAGGAGAGGTGTACTACATTATATTATACATAAGAGAGGAGAGGTGTGCTACATTATATTATACATAAGAGAGGAGAGATGTACTGCATTATATTATACATAAGAGAGGAGAGATGTACTACATTATATTATACATAAGAGAGGAGAGATGTACTACATTATATTATACATAAGAGAGGAGAGATGTACTACATTATATTATACATAAGAGAGGAGAGATGTACTGCATTATATTATACATAAGAGAGGAGAGGTGTGCTACATTATATTATACATAAGAGAGGAGAGGTGTACTGCATTATATTATACATAAGAGAGGAGAGATGTGCTACATTATATTATACATAAGAGAGGAGAGGTGTACTACATTATATTATACATAAGAGAGGAGAGATGTACTGCATTATATTATACATAAGAGAGGAGAGGTGTGCTACATTATATTATACATAAGAGAGGAGAGGTGTACTGCATTATATTATACATAAGAGAGGAGAGATGTGCTACATTATATTATACATAAGAGAGGAGAGATGTACTACATTATATTATACATAAGAGAGGAGAGATGTGCTACATTATATTATACATAAGAGAGGAGAGGTGTGCTACATTATATTATACATAAGAGAGGAGAGATGTACTACATTATATTATACATAAGAGAGGAGAGGTGTACTACATTATATTATACATAAGAGAGGAGAGATGTGCTACATTATATTATACATAAGAGAGGAGAGATGTACTACATTATATTATACATAAGAGAGGAGAGGTGTACTACATTATATTATACATAAGAGAGGAGAGATGTACTACATTATATTATACATAAGAGAGGAGAGGTGTACTGCATTATATTATACATAAGAGAGGAGAGATGTACTACATTATATTATACATAAGAGAGGAGAGGTGTACTACATTATATTATACATAAGAGAGGAGAGATGTACTACATTATATTATACATAAGAGAGGAGAGATGTGCTGCATTATATTATACATAAGAGAGGAGAGATGTACTACATTATATTATACATAAGAGAGGAGAGATGTGCTACATTATATTATACATAAGAGAGGAGAGATGTGCTACATTATATTATACATAAGAGAGGAGAGATGTACTACATTATATTATACATAAGAGAGGAGAGGTGTGCTACATTATATTATACATAAGAGAGGAGAGATGTACTACATTATATTATACATAAGAGAGGAGAGATGTACTACATTATATTATACATAAGAGAGGAGAGGTGTGCTACATTATATTATACATAAAACAGTATCAAGAATGCAAACAGTCTCTTTAAATTAAACATAAAACAGTATCAAGAATGCAAACAGTCTCTTTAAAACAAAAATGTCTGAAGTTAGTCCGACAATGCTGTCAGCCAATAAGCTTTGGCTGCTTGGACTTCACTCTTGTGGCTTCCAATCTTCAGGGGAGGCTACTTCCGAGGGCTCTTAGACAATCCCTCACCTCTCGGGCCACTTCCACGGGAAAATTTCTTGTCAGAACCTGCTAGCCCATTGTTTTTCCTGGCTACTAGTCAGGAGTCTGTCAACTCTTGGTACAGCATCATGGTAGCCTCAGTCAGGAGTCTGTAAGTGTATACAACTCTTGGTACAGCATCATGGTAGCCTCAGTCAGGAGTCTGTAAGTGTATACAACTCTTGGTACAGCATCATGGTAGCCTCAGTCAGGAGTCTGTAAATATATACAACTCTTGGGTACAGCATCATGGTAGCCTCAGTCAGGAGTCTCTCAACTCTTGGTACAGCATCATGGTAGCCTCAGTCAGGAGTCTGTAAATATATACAACTCTTGGTACAGCATCATGGTAGCCTCAGTCAGGAGTCTGTAAGTGTATACAACTCTTGGTACAGCATCATGGTAGCCTCAGTCAGGAGTCTGTAAGTGTATACAACTCTTGGTACAGCATCATGGTAGCCTCAGTCAGGAGTCTGTAAATATATACAACTCTTGGTACAGCATCATGGTAGCCTCAGTCAGGAATCTGTAAATATATACAACTCTTGGTACAGCATCATGGTAGCCTCGGTCAGGAATCTGTAAATATATACAACTCTTGGTACAGCATCATGGTAGCCTCAGTCAGGAATCTGTAAATATATACAACTCTTGGTACAGCATCATGGTAGCCTCAGTCAGGAGTCTGTAAGTGTATACAACTCTTGGTACAGCATCATGGTAGCCTCAGTCAGGAGTCTGTAAGTGTATACAACTCTTGGTACAGCATCATGGTAGCCTCAGTCAGGAGTCTGTAAGTGTATACAACTCTTGGTACAGCATCATGGTAGCCTCAGTCAGGAGTCTGTAAATATATACAATTCTTGGTACAGCTGGAGATATGGAGTGGATCTTCTGGAGCTAAATAAAGATTAGCTACAGAGAGTGAGCTAACACATTACAGATACATGTGTTGCTGACATTGTATTGGATCAAGGAAATGAGCATCGCAAAGAAGAATGTGTTATTTCCCAAACCCTAACATTCATCTCAATTACAATATCCTTTTCAACAAACTCACAGTTGACATAGTACGATTTAATCACTTTCTCAAGAAACTGCAGCATCATGGTAGCCTTCAGGAGTCTATTCTTGGTACAGCAGCATCATGGTAGCCTCAGTCAGGAGTCTGTAAATATATACAACTCTTGGTACAGCATCATGGTAGCCTCAGTCAGGAGTCTGTAAATATATACAACTCTTGGTACAGCATCATGGTGGCCTTGCACCAGTCAGGAGTCTGTAAATACCTACAATTCTTGGTACAGCAGCATCATGGTAGCCTCAGTCAGGAGTCTGTAAATATCTACAACTCTTGGTACAGCATCATGTGGTATCAACATTAATGCACAGAAGGGGCTTAGGGCCTGGACAGTAGCTAAGGCAAATGCTAGAGCTCCTCATGCAAGTAAACGCACGAGGTGAGGCTTAGTCAGTGAGCTTGAGCTCGCCACACAACATCCTGCACTCATTTCTAGTGTGCATGAGTGAGTCATGCATGGGGAGCAAGCAAGTTCATGTCTTTAAGGTGTGGATTCTGCGGTCTAGGAGGGAAAGAGAGTATCCTCCCCTCCCTGGTTCTATCTGGGGGTATTGTTTTGCTTCCACATGTTCCTATGAAACTTCATAGAGTTTGTTTTTAATGTAATTTTTATGTTTGTGAGTGGGTGGGGAGCGGGTACGGGTCTGCCCCCTTCCCCTCCCAGATAAAAAAAACGTGGTCCCTTCTTTGGCACTCGATAGCCTCCACATTGTGGGTACATTAAATGGCTCTCTCTGTGAGCTTCTTTGACACCACAAAAGTATTAGGTAGAGGCATGAACCAGCGACGCATGCACCTTAATTAATATAATGCCTCTCGATGATCGAGTCTGAAACTTGTTGCTGCTGTTTTTATGTTTCGACTAAATGCTCTAGCCTTCATCAGAGTGCAAAGACTCGCGCGAGCTTGATATATACCGGTTGCTAGGTATCACCTGGTGCCAACCACACCCTGGCACACGTGTGATGCACATGACAGGATTTGGCAGCAATCAAGAGGAATATATATACATATATAATAATAATGATAACTAATTAAACCAGGAATAATAATCTTAGCGTCTCATTGCTCCTGATGAAGGCTAGAGCATCTAGTCGAAACGTCGAGAGAATACAATTTCAAGTTGATTATTGAGAAGGTTATTGTCATGTTATTATGTCAGCTGAGAGTTCATTGAGAATTCTTTTTTGTTTTACTATATTATTAATTTTACTATTTTCTTCTTTCTCTTTCAGCACAACTAATTATCTATTAGTGAAAATAAACTATAAGTACTACTAATAAACAACTTAATAATGAAGTTATTATGATGTGCATAGATTTTAAGGCTCTCCACCCCAGATGCCAGGTAGGCTCTGCAGGAAATTCAACACCAGAGTTGCTTTCACTCAGGAAGAACTTATGAGTGCACAACTTAGCAGAGTGAAGGGAATTACAACAGCTGGTATACACTCTGACTTGTGTGTACCGCATCCCTTGCAGCTGTGGGGAGTGCTGCATAGGGGAAACGAGCAATCTGCAGAAAGTCCAACACCAGAGTTGCTTTCACTCAGGAAGAACTTGTGAGTGCACAACTTAGCAGAGTGAAGGGAATTACAACAGCTTGTATACACTCGTGCGTTGTGTACCACATCCCTTGCAGCTGTGGGGAGTGCTGCATAGAAATGTGCCAAAGAAATGCCTGTAATTTCTGAGCATGCATGGGACAATGGACACCCTGTCTTGTGGGAGGAAGCTACCATCTTAGACCAGGCCAGGAGACAGAAGCAGCTGCTGATGACAGAGGCACAGCACATGAGCCTAGCACCGGAGTCAAGTGGTTGAATAGAGATTGTGGGATGGACTTACCACCTCACTGCTGGGCGGCCACTCTCAAGAGCCTCAACTTGCTGCCATGAACATCAGTAGTTTATTATTAGTAGTAGCACTAGTCACTAGTGGTATTAACATGAGACAAATATAAAACTTGTACGGTAATTTCCAGCCAGCAAGTCCCATCTGAGGACCTCACTTATAGTGCCTGAAACTCTTGTTGGCTTGCATAGTCTTCTCTCTCTGACAATTCTGGCAGCCAGCGAGCGCTGTATATGATCTCAGTCCTGGTGTGCTTCATATCTTTCACAACCAGCGTAGGTCAGGCATCCAGTGGGCGACCATGCATAAGTCAGGCATCCAGGTGGGCGACCATGCATAAGTCAGGCATCCAGGTGGGCGACCATGCATAAGTCAGGCATCCAGGTGGGTGGCCATGCATAAGTCAGGCATCCAGGTGGGTGGCCATGCATAAGTCAGGCATCCAGGTGGGTGGCCATGCATAAGTCAGGCATCCAGGTGGGTGGCCATGCATAAGTCAGGCATCCAGGTGGGTGGCCATGCATAAGTCAGGCATCCAGGTGGGTGGCCATGCATAAGTCAGGCATCCAGGTGGGTGGCCATGCATAAGTCAGGCATCCAGGTGGGTGGCCATGCATAAGTCAGGCATCCAGGTGGGTGGCCATGCATAAGTCAGGCATCCAGGTGGGCGACCATGCATAAGTCAGGCATCCAGGTGGGCGACCATGCATAAGTCAGGCATCCAGGTGGGTGGCCATGCATAAGTCAGGCATCCAGGTGGGCGACCATGCATAAGTCAGGCATCCAGGTGGGCGGCCATGCATAAGTCAGGCATCCAGGTGGGCGACCATGCATAAGTCAGGCATCCAGGTGGGTGGCCATGCATAAGTCAGGCATCCAGGTGGGAGACCATGCATAAGTCAGGCATCCAGGTGGGTGGCCATGCATAAGTCAGGCATCCAGGTGGGTGGCCATGCATAAGTCAGGCATCCAGGTGGGTGGCCATGCATAAGTCAGGCATCCAGGTGGGCGACCATGCATAAGTCAGGCATCCAGGTGGGCGACCATGCATAAGTCGGGCATCCAGGTGGGCGACCATGCATAAGTCAGGCATCCAGGTGGGTGGCCATGCATAAGTCAGGCATCCAGGTGGGCGGCCATGCATAAGTCAGGCGTCCAGGTGGGTGGCCATGCATAAGTCAGGCATCCAGGTGGGAGACCATGCATAAGTCAGGCATCCAGGTGGGCGACCATGCATAAGTCAGGCATCCAGGTGGGTGGCCTTGCATAAGTCAGGCATCCAGGTGGGTGGCCATGCATAAGTCAGGCATCCAGGTGGGCGACCATGCATAAGTCAGGCATCCAGGTGGGTGGCCATGCATAAGTCAGGCATCCAGGTGGGCGACCATGCATAAGTCAGGCATCCAGGTGGGCGACCATGCATAGGTCAGGCATCCAGGTGGGTGGCCATGCATAAGTCAGGCATCCAGGTGGGCGACCATGCATAAGTCAGGCATCCAGGTGGGTGGCCATGCATAAGTCAGGCATCCAGGTGGGCGACCATGCATAAGTCAGGCATCCAGGTGGGCGACCATGCATAAGTCAGGCATCCAGGTGGGCGACCATGCATAAGTCAGGCATCCAGGTGGGAGACCATGCATAAGTCAGGCATCCAGGTGGGTGGCCATGCATAAGTCAGGCATCCAGGTGGGCGACCATGCATAAGTCAGGCATCCAGGTGGGCGACCATGCATAAGTCAGGCATCCAGGTGGGCGGCCATGCATAAGTCAGGCATCCAGGTGAGTGACCATGCATAAGTCAGGCATCCAGGTGGGTGGCCATGCATAAGTCAGGCATCCAGGTGGGCGACCATGCATAAGTCAGGCATCCAGGTGGCCATGCATAAGTCAGGCATCCAGGTGGGAGACCATGCATAAGTCAGGCATCCAGGTGGGTGGCCATGCATAAGTCAGGCATCCAGGTGGGTGGCCATGCATAAGTCAGGCATCCAGGTGGGCGACCATGCATAAGTCAGGCATCCAGGTGGGCGACCATGCATAAGTCAGGCATGCAGGTGGGTGGCCATGCATAAGTCAGGCATCCAGGTGGGTGGCCATGCATAAGTCAGGCATCCAGGTGGGAGACCATGCATAAGTCAGGCATCCAGGTGGCCATGCATAAGTCAGGCATCCAGGTGGGTGGCCATGCATAAGTCAGGCATCCAGGTGGCCATGCATAAGTCAGGCATCCAGGTGGGTGGCCATGCATAAGTCAGGCATCCAGGTGGGTGGCCATGCATAAGTCAGGCATCCAGGTGGGTGGCCATGCATAAGTCAGGCATCCAGGTGGCCATGCATAAGTCAGGCATCCAGGTGGGCGACCATGCATAAGTCAGGCATCCAGGTGGGCGACCATGCATAAGTCAGGCATCCAGGTGGACGACCATGCATAAGTCAGGCATCCAGGTGGGCGACCATGCATAAGTCAGGCATCCAGGTGGGTGGCCATGCATAAGTCAGGCATCCAGGTGGGTGGCCATGCATAAGTCAGGCATCCAGGTGGGCGACCATGCATAAGTCAGGCATCCAGGTGGGTGGCCATGCATAAGTCAGGCATCCAGGTGGGTGGCCATGCATAAGTCAGGCATCCAGGTGGGAGACCATGCATAAGTCAGGCATCCAGGTGGGAGACCATGCATAAGTCAGGCATCCAGGTGGGTGGCCATGCATAAGTCAGGCATCCAGGTGGGTGGCCATGCATAAGTCAGGCATCCAGGTGGGTGGCCATGCATAAGTCAGGCATCCAGGTGGGCGACCATGCATAAGTCAGGCATCCAGGTGGGTGGCCATGCATAAGTCAGGCATCCAGGTGGGTGGCCATGCATAAGTCAGGCATCCAGGTGGGAGACCATGCATAAGTCAGGCATCCAGGTGGGTGGCCATGCATAAGTCAGGCATCCAGGTGGGCGACCATGCATAAGTCAGGCATCCAGGTGGGTGGCCATGCATAAGTCAGGCATCCAGGTGGCCATGCATAAGTCAGGCATCCAGGTGGGCGACCATGCATAAGTCAGGCATCCAGGTGGGCGACCATGCATAAGTCAGGCATCCAGGTGGGTGGCCATGCATAAGTCAGGCATCCAGGTGGGAGACCATGGGTAGGTCGGGCATCTGTGTTTCTAGAGTACACAGGAGTGCTTCTCCTACACCAGTAAAAGGCAGAGACAATAGGTTTGGCAAGTGCTTCAGCTCGCCTATACATTCATTGCTGGCAATAAGTGCATAGATGTGTAAATGAGCAGACTGGCTCTCACCTCTGGCCCAGGTGGTGTGAGGTATTTTTAACCCCTACACCCAAACAGACTAGTGTGTGTGTTACTTATTGTGAGTGTCAGCATTATTATTGCGCGCTCGTCACTACACAAGATACAACCACTATGGATAGAGCCACTTGTGTGTAGTCGTCCCTGGTTACTCTCCGTCCACCTGTCACATGACTACTGAGCACGGTATTGATGGTGGCATCCAAAGTGGACAGCTCCCCTCGTCCCTCCTATCCAGGACCTTGATGAAGGAGTCCTGCACCCCTCGATGAGCTGGAATGGTTGCCGCTCCAATTCTGAAACTCTAGCCTACATGTACGTGTTTCTGGTCCTTTCCCATCTTCCTCGCCCCGTTCTAAGATCTCTTGTATACTTGTCTCACGTCAATCGAGAGCCATACAGTAACTGAAACTAAGAGAAGGGTGCTGGGTACTCTATTGTTTGCGATGGTTGCTCCCTTGCGTACACCTGAGCACCAGTGCTACCGGGCACACACTTCCTTCCCTCAAACAGTCAATCCTCCGAAACACGTCCTTTTTAGATTCTTTGATGGACAGTTCCACACAGTGAGCCGCTGGGTCTTACTCTGTCCCCCGAACACAAGAACTTGAAAAAGTACACACGCCCCCCCCCCCAGCATGTGGTCATTGAACATGTTGGCCGGTCATTCTCATTCCTTCCTAAGGCCTCGCAGAACGTAACTCAATTGTGGCCAGTCCAGCATGAGAGGATTGCCTACACTTAACGCTATCTGTGTGGACCCAATTGCTGCTGGTAGATTTGACTTATTGCCGTCACCAGACGGCCTTTGTTGGAGGAGCAATGTCACCAAAGAGCAGCAATTTCTTTTCAGATGTGGAGAGGGAGGATGCTGGAGAGGGAGGATGCTGGAGAGGGAGGATGTTGGGGAGAGGGAGGATGTGGAGAGGGAGGATGCTGGAGAGGGAGGATGCTGGAGAGGAAGGATGCTGGAGAGGGAGGATGCTGGAGAGGGAGGATGCTGGAGAGGAAGGATGCTGGAGAGGGAGGATGCTGGAGAGGCAGGATGCTGGAGAGGGAGGATGCTGGAGAGGGAGGATGCTGGAGAGGGAGGATGCTGGAGAGGGAGGATGCTGGAGAGGGAGGATGCTGGAGAGGGAGGATGCTGGAGAGGGAGGATGCTGGAGAGGGAGGATGTGGAGAGGGAGGATGCTGGAGAGGGAGGATGTTGGGGAGAGGGAGGATGCTGGAGAGGGAGGATGTGGAGAGGGAGGATGCTGGAGAGGGTGGATGCTGGAGAGGGAGGATGCTGGAGAGGGAGGATGCTGGAGAGGGAGGATGTGGAGAGGGAGGATGTGGAGAGGGAGGATGTGGAGAGGGAGGATGCTGGAGAGGGAGGATGTGGAGAGGGAGGATGCTGGAGAGGGAGGATGTGGAGAGGGAGGATGTTGGGGAGAGGGAGGATGTGGAGAGGGAGGATGCTGGAGAGGGAGGATGTGGAGAGGGCGTAAGTCTGCCTCTCCACAGAACTTGGTTCGGTGAGTACAACAGGAGCAGTGGGACGTCATTCCCGAACAGATGGCAGATGGATCGATGTCTATGATGCTCAGAGTCTGGTTGCTTCCTCACTACCAGATCCAAGCACACTAGAGGTTCAATTAGTGGCTATGGGGGGGGGGGGAGGGTTAGGGATGTGTGTGGCATCCTTCCAGGTAGAGGGACTGTAGAGAGAGTACAGTCAACATGCTCCTTGAGATTGCCTGTCCACATCCCCTGTCCCATGGACTTCTCTTTAGATCAGGTGTGTCCACTACAGCATCGTTGTCACAATGGGCCTGGCCTACTTGCTCAGTTCAATGCTTCATGTGCAAGGACCACTAGCAAACCTTACTCCTCTGTGGTCAGGAGCTGAGTCTCTGCTTCACGGCAAGGACCACTAGCAAACCTTACTCCTCTGTGGTCAGGAGTTGGCTGGGCTTAGTCTCTGCTTCACGGCAAGGACCACTAGCAAACCTTACTCCTCTGTGGTCCGGAGCTGGCTGGGCTTAGTCTCTGCTTCACGGCAAGGACCACTAGCAAACCTTCTCCTGTGCGGTCAGGAGCTGGCTGGACTTGGTCTCTGCTTCACATGCAAGGACCACTAGCAAACCTTACTCCTCTGTGGTCATGAACTGGCTGGACTTGGTCACTGGTTTACTGCACTGATTCGAGTCGTTGAGGTACCATAATCAGTTGCCTCCTTCAATGATGAGTTCCCAGTAGTACCCCCACATCAACTATACCCACTGAGGGCTACACTGTTAAAGGGATTTAGAAATTTTCCATAATCATAAAAAGAAGTGCAAAATGAAAGGTACTGAATATGGTCTTCCTTGACTGCCTGGCATGTTCTTCCTCTGCTGATACACAGCAAACAGGTGCACTTCTCTTGGCCTTCTTGGCTCTAGGAGGAGGTGAGTCTGCCATCTATTTCTTTCACTTGCGTATAGATGCTTTAACCCTCGGAGTGAATGCTTGGGGTTGCAGGGAGGGTGGAGTTTTTATTGCACCACTAGGAGGGAAGATTTCTTCAGTAATTAGTCAAGCCTCAATTGCAAGCCTAAAGGCAACTGCATAACTCGACAGTGGTTCCCAATTAGTTACTATCCCCTGCAACTATCTGCTGAGAGGAAGGTCAGAAGCTGTGCTTGTGTAAATTATTGCCTCGATCAGAGGCCGCTATCATTTAGTTCTTTAATAGAGCCTCCTAACCGTCCTACTTCATCTTGCCGAGTGAAATAGTGGCTGCTCTTTAATAGAGCCTCCTAACCCTCCTACTTCATCTTGCCGAGTGAAATAGTGGCTGCTCTTTAATAGAGCCTCCTAACCCTCCTACTTCATCTTGCCGAGTGAAATAGTGGCTGCTCTTTAATAGAGCCTCCTAACCCTCCTACTTCATCTTGCTGAGTGAAATAGTGGCCGCTCTTTAATAGAGCCTCCTTACCCTCCTACTTCATCTTGCTGAGTGAAATAGTGGCCGCTCTTTAATAGAGCCTCCTAACCCTCCTACTTCATCTTGCTGAGTGAAATAGTGGCTGCTCTTTAATAGAGCCTCCTAACCCTCCTACTTCATCTAGCTGAGTGAAATAGTAGCTGCTCTTTAATAGAGCCTCCTAACCCTCCTACTTCATCTTGCCGAGTGAAATAGTGGCTGCTCTTTAATAGAACCTCCTAACCCTCCTACTTCATCTTGCTGAGTGAAATAGTGGCTGCTCTTTAATAGAGCCTCCTAACCCTCCTACTTCATCTTGCTGAGTGAAATAGTGGCTGCTCTTTAATAGAGCCTCCTAACCCTCCTACTTCATCTTGCTGAGTGAAGTAGTGGCTGCTCTTTAATAGAGCCTCCTAACCCTCCTACTTCATCTTGCTGAGTGAAATAGTGGCTGCTCTTTAATAGAGCCTCCTAACCCTCCTACTTCATCTAGCTGAGTGAAATAGTGGCTGCTCTTTAATAGAGCCTCCTAACCCTCCTACTTCATCTTGCTGAGTGAAATAGTGGCTGCTCTTTAATAGAGCCTCCTAACCCTCCTACTTCATCTTGCCGAGTGAAATAGTGGCTGCTCTTTAATAGAGCCTCCTAACCCTCCTACTTCATCTTGCTGAGTGAAATAGTGGCCGCTCTTTAAATGAGCCTTCTAACCCTCCTACTTCATCTTGCTGAGTAAAATAGTGGCCGCTCTTTAATAGAGCCTCCTAACCTTCCTATTTCATCTTGCTGAGTGAAATAGTGGCTGCTCTTTAATAGAGCCTCCTAACCCTCCTACTTCATCTTGCCGAGTGAAATAGTGGCTGCTCTTTAATAGAGCCTCCTAACCCTCCTACTTCATCTTGCTGAGTGAAATAGTGGCCGCTCTTTAATAGAGCCTCCTAACCCTCCTACTTCATCTTGCTGAGTGAAATAGTGGCCGCTCTTTAAAAGAGCCTTCTAACCCTCCTACTTCATCTTGCCGAGTGAAATAGTGGCTGCTCTTTAATAGAGCCTCCTAACCCTCCTACTTCATCTTGCTGAGTGAAATAGTGGCTGCTCTTTAATAGAGCCTCCTAACCCTCCTACTTCATCTTGCTGAGTAAAATAGTGGCCGCTCTTTAATAGAGCCTCCTAACCTTCCTATTTCATCTTGCCGAGTGAAATAGTGGCTGCTCTTTAATAGAGCCTCCTAACCCTCCTACTTCATCTTGCCGAGTGAAATAGTGGCTGCTCTTTAATAGAGCCTCCTAACCCTCCTACTTCATCTTGCCGAGTGAAATAGTGGCTGCTCTTTAATAGAGCCTCCTAACCCTCCTACTTCATCTTGCTGAGTGAAATAGTGGCCACTCTTTAATAGAGCCTCTTAACCCTCCTACTTCATCTTGCCGAGTGAAATAGTGGCTGCTCTTTAATAGAGCCTCCTAACCCTCCTACTTCATCTTGCCGAGTGAAATAGTGGCCGCTCTTTAAAAGAGCCTCCTACTTCATCTTGTTGAGTGAAATAGTGGCCGCTCTTTAATAGAGCCACCTAACCCTCCTACTTCATCTTGCTGAGTGAAATAGTGGCCGCTCTTTAATAGAGCCTCCTAACCCTCCTACTTCATCTTGCTGAGTGAAATAGTGGCCGCTCTTTAATAGAGCCTCCTAACCCTCCTACTTCATCTTGCTGAGCGAAATAGTGGCCACTCTTTAATAGAGCCTCCTAACCCTCCTACTTCATCTTGCTGAGTGAAATAGTGGCTGCTCTTTAATAGAGCCTCCTAACCCTCCTACTTCATCTTGCTGAGTGAAATAGTGGCCGCTCTTTAATAGAGCCTCCTAACCCTCCTACTTCATCTTGCTGAGTGAAATAGTGGCTGCTCTTTAATAGAGCCTCCTAACCCTCCTACTTCATCTTGCTGAGTGAAATCGTGGCCGCTCTTTAATAGAGCCTCCTAACCCTCCTACTTCATCTTGCTGAGTGAAATAGTGGCTGCTCTTTAATAGAGCCTCCTAACCCTCCTACTTCATCTTGCTGAGTGAAATAGTGGCCGCTCTTTTAAGAGCCTTCTAACCCTCCTACTTCATCTTGCTGAGTGAAATAGTGGCTGCTCTTTAATAGAGCCTCCTAACCCTCCTACTTCATCTTGCTGAGTGAAATAGTGGCTGCTCTTTAATAGAGCCTCCTAACCCTCCTACTTCATCTTGCTGAGTGAAATAGTGGCTGCTCTTTAATAGAACCTCCTAACCCTCCTACTTCATCTTGCTGAGTGAAATAGTGGCTGCTCTTTAATAGAACCTCCTAACCCTCCTACTTCATCTTGCTGAGTGAAATAGTGGCTGCTCTTTAATAGAACCTTCTAACCCTCCTACTTCATCTTGCTGAGTGTGATATAATCAGGAAAAGGAATTGCCTTCAGAACATTAGGCTCTTATCATCTTAAAACTCCAACACAGCAAACAAGATGACAATCACAATCAGATAAGGTAAGGTAACTAAAATGACCACGTGCAGAAAAGGGAGGGAGGGAAAAATGGGAAATGAAAAACATTTGACAAAGTTATCATAACACTGAGTGAAATAGTGGCCGCTCTTTAATAGAGCCTCCTAACCCTCCTACTTCATCTTGCTGAGTGAAATAGTGGCCGCTCTTTAATAGAGCCTCCTAACCCTCCTACTTCATCTTGCTGAGTGAAATAGTGGCCGCTCTTTAATAGAGCCTCCTAACCCTCCTACTTCATCTTGCTGAGTGAAATAGTGGCCGCTCTTTAATAGAGCCTCCTAACCCTCCTACTTCATCTTGCTGAGACAGAGGGAAATAGTGGCCGCTCTTTAAAAGAGCCTTCTAACCCTCCTACTTCATCTTGCTGAGTGAAATAGTGGCCGCTCTTTAATAGAGCCTCCTAATCCTCCTACTTCATCTTCCTGAGTGAAATCGTGGCCGCTCTTTAATAGAGCCTCCTAACCCTCCTACTTCATCTTGCTGAGTGAAATAGTGGCTGCTCTTTAATAGAACCTCCTAACCCTCCTACTTCATCTTGCTGAGTGAAATAGTGGCTGCTCTTTAATAGAGCCTCCTAACCCTCCTACTTCATCTAGCTGAGTGAAATAGTGGCTGCTCTTTAATAGAACCTCCTAACCCTCCTACTTCATCTTGCTGAGTGAAATAGTGGCTGCTCTTTAATAGAACCTCCTAACCCTCCTACTTCATCTTGCTGAGTGAAATAGTGGCTGCTCTTTAATAGAGCCTCCTAACCCTCCTACTTCATCTTGCTGAGTGAAATAGTGGCTGCTCTTTAATAGAGCCTCCTAACCCTCCTACTTTTCATCTTGCCGAGTGAAATAGTGGCCGCTCTTTAATAGAGCCTCCTAACCCTCTTACTTCATCTTGCTGAGTGAAATAGTGGCTGCTCTTTAATAGAACCTCCTAACCCTCCTACTTCATCTTGCTGAGTGAAATAGTGGCTGCTCCTTAATAGAACCTCCTAACCCTCCTACTTCATCTTGCTGAGTGAAATAGTGGCTGCTCTTTAATAGAACCTTCTAACCCTCCTACTTCATCTTGCTGAGTGTGACATAATCAGGAAAAGGAATTGCCTTCAGAACATTAGGCTCTTATCATCTTAAAACTCCAACACAGCAAACAAGATGACAATCACAATCAGATAAGGTAAGGTAACTAAAATGACCACGTGCAGAAAAGGGAGGGAGGGAAAAATGGGAAATGAAAAACATTTGACAAAGTTATCATAACACTGAGTGAAATAGTGGCCGCTCTTTAATAGAGCCTCCTAACCCTCCTACTTCATCTTGCTGAGTGAAATTGCTGAGTGAAATAGTGGCCGCTCTTTAATAGAGCCTCCTAACCTTCCTACTTCATCTTGCCGAGTGAAATAGTGGCCGCTCTTTAATAGAGCCTCCTAACCCTCCTACTTCATCTTGCTGAGTGAAATAGTGGCTGCTCTTTAATAGAGCCTCCTAACCCTCCTACTTCATCTTGCTGAGTGAAATAGTGGCCGCTCTTTAATAGAGCCTCCTAACCTTCCTACTTCATCTTGCTGAGTGAAATAGTGGCCGCTCTTTAATAGAGCCTCCTAACCCTCCTACTTCATCTTGCTGAGTGAAATAGTGGCCGCTCTTTAATAGAGCCTCCTAACCCTCCTACTTCATCTTGCTGAGACAGAGGGAAATAGTGGCCGCTCTTTAAAAGAGCCTTCTAACCCTCCTACTTCATCTTGCTGAGTGAAATAGTGGCCGCTCTTTAATAGAGCCTCCTAATCCTCCTACTTCATCTTCCTGAGTGAAATCGTGGCCGCTCTTTAATAGAGCCTCCTAACCCTCCTACTTCATCTTGCTGAGTGAAATAGTGGCTGCTCTTTAATAGAGCCTCCTAACCCTCCTACTTCATCTTGCTGAGTGAAATAGTGGCTGCTCTTTAATAGAGCCTCCTAACCCTCCTACTTCATCTAGCTGAGTGAAATAGTGGCTGCTCTTTAATAGAACCTCCTAACCCTCCTACTTCATCTTGCTGAGTGAAATAGTGGCTGCTCTTTAATAGAACCTCCTAACCCTCCTACTTCATCTTGCTGAGTGAAATAGTGGCTGCTCTTTAATAGAGCCTCCTAACCCTCCTACTTCATCTTGCTGAGTGAAATAGTGGCTGCTCTTTAATAGAGCCTCCTAACCCTCCTACTTCATCTTGCTGAGTGAAATAGTGGCCGCTCTTTAATAGAGCCTCCTAACCCTCCTACTTCATCTTGTTGAGTGAAATAGTGGCTGCTCTTTAATAGAGCCTCCTAACCCTCCTACTTCATCTTGCTGAGTGAAATAGTGGCCGCTCTTTAATAGAGCCTCCTAACCCTCCTACTTCATCTTGCTGAGTGAAATAGTGGCTGCTCTTTAATAGAGCCTCCTAACCCTCCTACTTCATCTTGCTGAGTGAAATAGTGGCCGCTCTTTAATAGAGCCTCCTAACCCTCCTACTTCATCTTGTTGAATGAAATAGTGGCTGCTCTTTAATAGAGCCTCCTAACCCTTCTACTTCATCTTGTTGAGTGAAATAGTGGCCGCTCTTTAATAGAGCCTCCTAACCCTCCTACTTCATCTTGTTGAATGAAATAGTGGCTGCTCTTTAATAGAGCCTCCTAACCCTTCTACTTCATCTTGCTGAGTGAAATAGTGGCCGCTCTGGAAACGATAGCCACTGCCTTCGCTGCTGTCACATACCCTGGTCCACGTGCTCTCTACATTATAAGCTGATAACATCCCTCTCCTTGAGGCTGAAATGTTTTTATGGCCGAGGCTTCCGATCGAGTGAATATGGTAGCTATAAACCACAGCCGTCACTAGGGCAGCTGCTAATAGGTCTAGACTTGTTGTTGTCGTAGTTTTAATGGGACTACACACAGGCCTCTCATGTCTGCTTCATAACTCCAATTCCATGAATGCCATCCATTTTGTGTTCACGAAAAATGATTCCCCGTGCACTGCCACATCCCACACTGCCACATCCCACACTGCCACATCCCACACTGCCACATCCCACACTGCCACATCCCACACTGCCACATCCCACACTGCCACATCCCACACTGCCACACCCCACACTGCCACACCACACACTGCCACATCCCACACTGCCACATCCCACACTGCCACGCCCCACACTGCCACGTCCCACACTGCCACGTCCCACACTGCCACGTCCCACACTGCCACGTCCCACACTGCCACGTCCCACACTGCCACGTCCCACACTGCCACGTCCCACACTGCCACGTCCCACACTGCCACGTCCCACACTGCCACGTCCCACACTGCCACGTCCCACACTGCCACGTCCCACACTGCCACGTCCCACACTGCCACGTCCCACACTGCCACGTCCCACACTGCCACGTCCCACACTGCCACGTCCCACACTGCCACGTCCCACACTGCCACGTCCCACACTGCCACGTCCCCACACTGCCACGTCCCACACCCCACACTGCCACATCCCACACTGCCACATCCCACACTCCACATCCCACACTGCCACATCCCACACTGCCACATCCCACACTGCCAAACCCCACACTGCCACATCCCACACTGCCACATCCCACACTGCCACATCCCACACTGCCTTGATAGTTGATCCTCAAAGGCTGCCCCTAGCAACATTGACACTCTGTTCCACTGTTGGAGGAAAATGCACCACCCCATGAGGTCCGATCGAAAGGAAGCTTTGAGTTGCATATGGTAGTATTTCTGCTTCTTCTCGACAACCCTCACGATTAAAAAATTAAAAATTCTTCTCAAAAATGTTCTCCCCAAATTGGACCACTTTATTGACATGCTAAAGTTTTCTAGAGACTGCAGTTCAGCTGCCAGCAAGACTTACTCCCCACCCAGAACTTCACCAACACCTGCAAGTATTCTATCTTCTGAGATAGTAATCTGTGACAGTATCTTATATCTCCCCAAAACAATATCTCCCCAAAACAATTCTTGTGGAGTGACCTTCCAACTTTTCCATTGCCACTGGGACATCCAAGCCATCAAATAGAGCTAGAAAATGGTGGGAAGAGAGTGTCCTAGAATTTTGCTGCCATCTTGGCTGGCAGCTGTCGCCCATCTTCTTCACCTTAGCCCCAGGCGCAGCTATGACCAAGGGGAGGCAGAACTGTGCCATGACCTGTTGGACCAGGGAGAAATATATATTAATGCTAGTGGAGGTGTCCAGCATTTCCCAGACAAGAAAGAGAAGTGGTGCAAGTATTGATCACAGATACACTGTTGTTACAGCTAGTCTGTCTCTATATGTGAGACACTGTTGTTACAGCTAGTCTGTCTCTATATGTGAGACACTGTTGTTATAGCTAGTCTGTCTCTATATGTGAGACACTGTTGTTACAGCTAGTCTGTCTCTATATGTGAGACACTGTTGTTATAGCTAGTCTGTCTCTATATGTGAGACACTGTTGTTACAGCTAGTCTGTCTCTATATGTGAGACACTGTTGTTACAGCTAGTCTGTCTCTATATGTGAGACACTGTTGTTACAGCTAGTCTGTCTCTATATGTGATACACTTGTTACAGCTAGTCTGTCTCTATATGTGAGACACTGTTGTTACAGCTAGTCCGTCTCTATATGTGAGACACTGTTGTTACAGCTAGTCTGTCTCTATATGTGAGACACTGTTGTTACAGCTACTCTGTCTCTATATGTGAGACACTGTTGTTACAGCTAGTCTGTCTCTATATGTGAGACACTGTTGTTACAGCTACTCTGTCTCTATATGTGAGACACTGTTGTTATAGCTCTGTCTCTATATGTGAGACACTGTTGTTACAGCTAGTCTGTCTCTATATGTGAGACACTGTTGTTATAGCTAGTCTGTCTCTATATGTGAGACACTGTTGTTATAGCTAGTCTGTCTCTATATGTGAGACACTGTTGTTATAGCTAGTCTGTCTCTATATGTGAGACACTGTTGTTACAGCTAGTCTGTCTCTATATGTGAGACACTGTTGTTACAGCTAGTCTGTCTCTATATGTGAGACACTGTTATAGCTAGTCTGTCTCTATATGTGAGACACTGTTGTTATAGCTAGTCTGTCTCTATATGTGAGACACTGTTGTTATAGCTCTGTCTCTATATGTGAGACACTGTTGTTACAGCTAGTCTGTCTCTATATGTGAGACACTGTTGTTATAGCTAGTCTGTCTCTATATGTGAGACACTGTTGTTACAGCTAGTCTGTCTCTATATGTGAGACACTGTTGTTACAGCTAGTCTGTCTCTATATGTGAGACACTGTTGTTACAGCTAGTCTGTCTCTATATGTGAGACACTGTTGTTATAGCTAGTCTGTCTCTATATGTGAGACACTGTTGTTATAGCTAGTCTGTCTCTATGTGAGACACTGTTGTTACAGCTAGTCTGTCTCTATATGTGAGACACTGTTGTTACAGCTTGTCTGTCTCTATATGTGAGACACTGTTGTTACAGCTAGTCTTGTCTCTATATGTGAGACACTGTTGTTATAGCTAGTCTGTCTCTATATGTGAGACACTGTTGTTACAGCTAGTCTGTCTCTATATGTGAGACACTGTTGTTACAGCTTGTCTCTATATGTGAGACACTGTTGTTACAGCTTGTCTCTATATGTGAGACACTGTTGTTACAGCTTCTGTCTCTATATGTGAGACACTGTTGTTATAGCTAGTCTGTCTCTATATGTGAGACACTGTTGATACAGCTAGTCTGTCTCTATATGTGAGACACTGTTGTTACAGCTTCTGTCTCTATATGTGAGACACTGTTGTTACAGCTTGTCTCTATATGTGAGACACTGTTGTTACAGCTTCTGTCTCTATATGTGAGACACTGTTGTTACAGCTTGTCTCTATATGTGAGACACTGTTGTTACAGCTAGTCTGTCTCTATATGTGAGACACTGTTGTTACAGCTGGTCTGTCTCTATATGTGAGACACTGTTGTTATAGTCTGTCTCTATATGTGAGACACTGTTGTTACAGCTAGTCTGTCTCTATATGTGAGACACTGTTGTTACAGCTAGTCTGTCTCTATATGTGAGACACTGTTGTTACAGCTAGTCTGTCTCTATATGTGAGACACTGTTGTTATAGCTAGTCTGTCTCTATATGTGAGACACTGTTGTTACAGCTAGTCTGTCTCTATATGTGAGACACTGTTGTTACAGCTAGTCTGTCTCTATATGTGAGACACTGTTGTTACAGCTAGTCTGTCTCTATATGTGAGACACTGTTGTTATAGCTAGTCTGTCTCTATATGTGAGACACTGTTGTTACAGCTAGTCTGTCTCTATATGTGAGACACTGTTGTTACAGCTAGTCTGTCTCTATATGTGAGACACTGTTGTTATAGCTAGTCTGTCTCTATATGTGAGACACTGTTGTTACAGCTAGTCTGTCTCTATATGTGAGACACTGTTGTTACAGCTAGTCTGTCTCTATATGTGAGACACTGTTGTTACAGCTAGTCTGTCTCTATATGTGAGACACTGTTGTTACAGCTAGTCTGTCTCTATATGTGAGACACTGTTGTTACAGCTAGTCTGTCTCTATATGTGAGACACTGTTGTTACAGCTAGTCTGTCTCTATATGTGAGACACTGTTGTTACAGCTAGTCTGTCTCTATATGTGAGACACTGTTGTTACAGCTAGTCTGTCTCTATATGTGAGACACTGTTGATACAGCTAGTCTGTCTCTATATGTGAGACACTGTTGTTACAGCTAGTCTGTCTCTATATGTGAGACACTGTTGATACAGCTAGTCTGTCTCTATATGTGAGACACTGTTGTTACAGCTAGTCTGTCTCTATATGTGAGACACTGTTGTTACAGCTAGTCTGTCTCTATATGTGAGACACTGTTGTTACAGCTAGTCTGTCTCTATATGTGAGACACTGTTGTTACAGCTAGTCTGTCTCTATATGTGAGACACTGTTGTTACAGCTAGTCTGTCTCTATATGTGAGACACTGTTGTTACAGCTAGTCTGTCTCTATATGTGAGACACTGTTGTTATAGCTAGTCTGTCTCTATATGTGAGACACTGTTGTTACAGCTAGTCTGTCTCTATATGTGAGACACTGTTGTTACAGCTAGTCTGTCTCTATATGTGAGACACTGTTGTTATAGCTAGTCTGTCTCTATATGTGAGACACTGTTGTTATAGCTAGTCTGTCTCTATATGTGAGACACTGTTGTTACAGCTAGTCTGTCTCTATATGTGAGACACTGTTGTTACAGCTAGTCTGTCTCTATATGTGAGACACTGTTGTTATAGCTAGTCTGTCTCTATATGTGAGACACTGTTGTTATAGCTAGTCTGTCTCTATATGTGAGACACTGTTGTTACAGCTAGTCTGTCTCTATATGTGAGACACTGTTGTTACAGCTAGTCTGTCTCTATATGTGAGACACTGTTGTTATAGCTAGTCTGTCTCTATATGTGAGACACTGTTGTTACAGCTAGTCTGTCTCTATATGTGAGACACTGTTGTTACAGCTAGTCTGTCTCTATATGTGAGACACTGTTGTTACAGCTAGTCTGTCTCTATATGTGAGACACTGTTGTTACAGCTAGTCTGTCTCTATATGTGAGACACTGTTGATACAGCTAGTCTGTCTCTATATGTGAGACACTGTTGTTACAGCTAGTCTGTCTCTATATGTGAGACACTGTTGTTACAGCTAGTCTGTCTCTATATGTGAGACACTGTTGTTACAGCTAGTCTGTCTCTATATGTGAGACACTGTTGTTACAGCTAGTCTGTCTCTATATGTGAGACACTGTTGTTACAGCTAGTCTGTCTCTATATGTGAGACACTGTTGTTACAGCTAGTCTGTCTCTATATGTGAGACACTGTTGATACAGCTAGTCTGTCTCTATATGTGAGACACTGTTGATACAGCTAGTCTGTCTCTATATGTGAGACACTGTTGATACAGCTAGTCTGTCTCTATATGTGAGACACTGTTGTTACAGCTAGTCTGTCTCTATATGTGAGACACTGTTGTTACAGCTAGTCTGTCTCTATATGTGAGACACTGTTGTTACAGCTAGTCTGTCTCTATATGTGAGACACTGTTGTTACAGCTAGTCTGTCTCTATATGTGAGACACTGTTGTTACAGCTAGTCTGTCTCTATATGTGAGACACTGTTGTTACAGCTAGTCTGTCTCTATATGTGAGACACTGTTGTTACAGCTAGTCTGTCTCTATATGTGAGACACTGTTGTTACAGCTAGTCTGTCTCTATATGTGAGACACTGTTGTTATAGCTAGTCTGTCTCTATATGTGAGACACTGTTGTTATAGCTAGTCTGTCTCTATATGTGAGACACTGTTGTTACAGCTAGTCTGTCTCTATATGTGAGACACTGTTGTTACAGCTAGTCTGTCTCTATATGTGAGACACTGTTGTTATAGCTAGTCTGTCTCTATATGTGAGACACTGTTGTTACAGCTAGTCTGTCTCTATATGTGAGACACTGTTGTTACAGCTAGTCTGTCTCTATATGTGAGACACTGTTGTTACAGCTAGTCTGTCTCTATATGTGAGACACTGTTGTTACAGCTAGTCTGTCTCTATATGTGAGACACTGTTGTTACAGCTAGTCTGTCTCTATATGTGAGACACTGTTGTTACAGCTAGTCTGTCTCTATATGTGAGACACTGTTGTTACAGCTTGTCTCTATATGTGAGACACTGTTGTTATAGCTAGTCTGTCTCTATATGTGAGACACTGTTGTTACAGCTAGTCTGTCTCTATATGTGAGACAATGTTACAGCTAGTCTGTCTCTATATGTGAGACACTGTTGTTACAGCTAGTCTGTCTCTATATGTGAGACACTGTTGTTACAGCTAGTCTGTCTCTATATGTGAGACACTGTTGTTACAGCTAGTCTGTCTCTATATGTGAGACACTGTTGTTACAGCTAGTCTGTCTCTATATGTGAGACACTGTTGTTACAGCTAGTCTGTCTCTATATGTGAGACACTGTTGTTACAGCTTGTCTCTATATGTGAGACACTGTTGTTACAGCTAGTCTGTCTCTATATGTGAGACACTGTTGTTACAGCTAGTCTGTCTCTATATGTGAGACACTGTTGTTATAGCTAGTCTGTCTCTATATGTGAGACACTGTTGTTACAGCTAGTCTGTCTCTATATGTGAGACACTGTTGTTACAGCTTGTCTCTATATGTGAGACACTGTTGTTACAGCTTGTCTCTATATGTGAGACACTGTTGTTACAGCTAGTCTGTCTCTATATGTGAGACACTGTTGTTACAGCTAGTCTGTCTCTATATGTGAGACACTGTTGTTACAGCTAGTCTGTCTCTATATGTGAGACACTGTTGTTACAGCTAGTCTGTCTCTATATGTGAGACACTGTTGTTACAGCTAGTCTGTCTCTATATGTGAGACACTGTTGTTACAGCTAGTCTGTCTCTATATGTGAGACACTTGTTACAGCTAGTCTGTCTCTATATGTGAGACACTGTTGTTACAGCTAGTCTGTCTCTATATGTGAGACACTGTTGTTACAGCTAGTCTGTCTCTATATGTGAGACACTGTTGTTACAGCTAGTCTGTCTCTATATGTGAGACACTGTTGTTATAGCTTGTCTGTCTATATGTGAGACACTGTTGTTACAGCTAGTCTGTCTCTATATGTGAGACACTGTTGTTATAGCTAATCTGTCCCTATATGTGAGACACTGTTGTTACAGCTAGTCTGTCTCTATATGTGAGACACTGTTGTTACAGCTAGTCTGTCTCTATATGTGAGACACTGTTGTTACAGCTTGTCTGTCTCTATATGTGAGACACTGTTGTTACAGCTAGTCTGTCTCTATATGTGAGACACTGTTGTTACAGCTAGTCTGTCTCTATATGTGAGACACTGTTGTTATAGATAGTCTGTCTCTATATGTGAGACACTGTTGTTACAGCTAGTCTGTCTCTATATGTGAGACACTGTTGTTATAGCTAGTCTGTCTCTATATGTGAGACACTGTTGTTACAGCTAGTCTGTCTCTATATGTGAGACACTGTTGTTACAGCTAGTCTGTCTCTATATGTGAGACACTGTTGTCACAGCTAGTCTTGTCTCTATATGTGAGACACTGTTGTTACAGCTAGTCTGTCTCTATATGTGAGACACTGTTGTTATAGCTAGTCTGTCTCTATATGTGAGACACTGTTGTTACAGCTAGTCTGTCTCTATATGTGAGACACTGTTGTTATAGTCTGTCTCTATATGTGAGACACTGTTGTTACAGCTTGTCTGTCTCTATATGTGAGACTGTTGTTACAGCTAGTCTGTCTCTATATGTGAGACACTGTTGTTATAGCTCTGTCTCTATATGTGAGACAATGTTGTTACAGCTAGTCTGTCTCTATATGTGAGACACTGTTGTTATAGCTAGTCTGTCTCTATATGTGAGACACTGTTGTTATAGCTAGTCTGTCTCTATATGTGAGACACTGTTGTTACAGCTAGTCTGTCTCTATATGTGAGACACTGTTGTTATAGCTAGTCTGTCTCTATATGTGAGACACTGTTGATACAGCTAGTCTGTCTCTATATGTGAGACACTGTTGTTATAGCTAATCTGTCTCTATATGTGAGACACTGTTGTTACAGCTAGTCTGTCTCTATATGTGAGACACTGTTGTTACAGCTAGTCTGTCTATATGTGAGACACTGTTGTTACAGCTAGTCTGTCTCTATATGTGAGACACTGTTGTTACAGCTAGTCTGTCTCTATATGTGAGACACTGTTGTTATAGCTAGCCTGTCTCTATATGTGAGACACTGTTGTTATAGCTAGCCTGTCTCTATATGTGAGACACTGTTGTTACAGCTAGTCTGTCTCTATATGTGAGACACTGTTGTTATAGCTTGTCTGTCTCTATATGTGAGACACTGTTGTTACAGCTAGTCTGTCTCTATATGTGAGACACTGTTGTTACAGCTAGTCTGTCTCTATATGTGAGACACTGTTGTTACAGCTAGTCTCTATATGTGAGACACTGTTGTTACAGCTAGTCTGTCTCTATATGTGAGACACTGTTGTTATAGGGTGTCTCTATATGTGAGACACTGTTGTTATAGCTCTGTCTCTATATGTGAGACACTGTTGTTACAGCTAGTCTGTCTCTATATGTGAGACACTGTTGTTACAGCTAGTCTGTCTCTATATGTGAGACACTGTTGTTACAGCTAGTCTGTCTCTATATGTGAGACACTGTTGTTATAGGGTGTCTCTATATGTGAGACACTGTTGTTACAGCTAGTCTGTCTCTATATGTGAGACACTGTTGTTATAGCTAGTCTGTCTCTATATGTGAGACACTGTTGTTACAGCTAGCCTGTCTCTATATGTGAGACACTGTTGTTATAGCTAGTCTGTCTCTATATGTGAGACACTGTTGTTACAGCTAGTCTCTATATGTGAGACACTGTTGTTACAGCTAGTCTGTCTCTATATGTGAGACACTGTTGTTATAGGGTGTCTCTATATGTGAGACACTGTTGTTACAGCTAGTCTGTCTCTATATGTGAGACACTGTTGTTATAGCTAGTCTGTCTCTATATGTGAGACACTGTTGTTACAGCTAGCCTGTCTCTATATGTGAGACACTGTTGTTATAGCTACTCTGTCTCTGTATGTGAGACACTGTTGTTACAGCTAGTCTGTCTCTATATGTTAGACACTGTTGTTGCAGCTAGTCTGTCTCTATATGTGAGACACTGTTATAGCTAGTCTGTCTCTATATGTGAGACACTGTTGTTACAGCTAGTCTGTCTCTATATGTGAGACACTGTTGTTATAGCTAGTCTGTCTCTATATGTGAGACACTGTTGTTACAGCTAGTCTGTCTCTATATGTGAGACACTGTTGTTACAGCTAGTCTGTCTCTATATGTGAGGCACTGTTGTTATAGCTAGTCTGTCTCTATATGTGAGACACTGTTGTTACAGCTAGTCTGTCTCTATATGTGAGACACTGTTGTTACAGCTAGTCTGTCTCTATATGTGAGACACTGTTGTTACAGCTAGTCTGTCTCTATATGTGAGACACTGTTGTTACAGCTAGTCTGTCTCTATATGTGAGACACTGTTGTTATAGCTAGTCTGTCTCTATATGTGAGACTGTTGTTATAGCTAGTCTGTCTCTATATGTGAGACACTGTTGTTATAGCTAGTCTGTCTCTATATGTGAGACACTGTTGTTACAGCTAGTCTGTCTCTATATGTGAGACACTGTTGTTACAGCTAGTCTGTCTCTATATGTGAGACACTGTTGTTACAGCTTGTCTCTATATGTGAGACACTGTTGTTACAGCTTGTCTCTATATGTGAGACACTGTTGTTACAGCTAGTCTGTCTCTATATGTGAGACACTGTTGTTACAGCTTCTGTCTCTATATGTGAGACACTGTTGTTATAGCTAGTCTGTCTCTATATGTGAGACACTGTTGTTACAGCTAGTCTTGTCTCTATATGTGAGACACTGTTGTTACAGCTTCTGTCTCTATATGTGAGACACTGTTGTTACAGCTAGTCTGTCTCTATATGTGAGACACTGTTGTTACAGCTTGTCTCTATATGTGAGACACTGTTGTTACAGCTTCTGTCTCTATATGTGAGACACTGTTGTTATAGCTAGTCTGTCTCTATATGTGAGACACTGTTGTTACAGCTAGTCTGTCTCTATATGTGAGACACTGTTGTTATAGCTAGTCTGTCTCTATATGTGAGACACTGTTGTTACAGCTAGTCTGTCTCTATATGTGAGACACTGTTGTTATAGCTAGTCTGTCTCTATATGAGACACTGTTGTTACAGCTAGTCTGTCTCTATATGTGAGACACTGTTGTTACAGCTTCTGTCTCTATATGTGAGACACTGTTGTTACAGCTAGTCTGTCTCTATATGTGAGACACTGTTGTTACAGCTTGTCTCTATATGTGAGACACTGTTGTTACAGCTTCTGTCTCTATATGTGAGACACTGTTGTTACAGCTAGTCTGTCTCTATATGTGAGACACTGTTGTTACAGCTAGTCTGTCTCTATATGTGAGACACTGTTGTTATAGCTAGTCTGTCTCTATATGTGAGACACTGTTGTTACAGCTTCTGTCTCTATATGTGAGACACTGTTGTTATAGCTAGTCTGTCTCTATATGTGAGACACTGTTGTTACAGCTAGTCTGTCTATATGTGAGACACTGTTGTTACAGCTAGTCTGTCTCTATATGTGAGACACTGTTGTTATAGCTAGTCTGTCTCTATATGTGAGACACTGTTGATACAGCTAGTCTGTCTCTATATGTGAGACACTGTTGTTACAGCTAGTCTGTCTCTATATGTGAGACACTGTTGTTATAGCTAGTCTGTCTCTATATGTGAGACACTGTTGTTACAGCTAGTCTGTCTCTATATGTGAGACACTGTTGTTATAGCTAGTCTGTCTCTATATGAGACACTGTTGTTACAGCTAGTCTGTCTCTATATGTGAGACACTGTTGTTACAGCTTCTGTCTCTATATGTGAGACACTGTTGTTACAGCTAGTCTGTCTCTATATGTGAGACACTGTTGTTACAGCTTGTCTCTATATGTGAGACACTGTTGTTACAGCTTCTGTCTCTATATGTGAGACACTGTTGTTACAGCTAGTCTGTCTCTATATGTGAGACACTGTTGTTACAGCTAGTCTGTCTCTATATGTGAGACACTGTTGTTATAGCTAGTCTGTCTCTATATGTGAGACACTGTTGTTACAGCTTGTCTGTCTCTATATGTGAGACACTGTTGTTACAGCTAGTCTGTCTCTATATGTGAGACACTGTTGTTACAGCTTCTGTCTCTATATGTGAGACACTGTTGTTACAGCTAGTCTGTCTCTATATGTGAGACACTGTTGTTACAGCTTGTCTCTATATGTGAGACACTGTTGTTACAGCTTCTGTCTCTATATGTGAGACACTGTTGTTACAGCTAGTCTGTCTCTATATGTGAGACACTGTTGTTATAGCTAGTCTGTCTCTATATGTGAGACACTGTTGTTACAGCTAGTCTGTCTCTATATGTGAGACACTGTTGTTACAGCTAGTCTGTCTCTATATGTGAGACACTGTTGTTACAGCTAGTCTGTCTCTATATGTGAGACCTGTTGTTATAGCTAGTCTGTCTCTATATGTGAGACACTGTTGTTACAGCTAGTCTGTCTCTATATGTGAGACACTGTTGTTACAGCTTGTCTCTATATGTGAGACACTGTTGTTACAGCTTGTCTCTATATGTGAGACACTGTTGTTACAGCTAGTCTGTCTCTATATGTGAGACACTGTTGTTACAGCTAGTCTGTCTCTATATGTGAGACACTGTTGTTACAGCTAGTCTGTCTCTATATGTGAGACACTGTTGTTACAGCTAGTCTGTCTCTATATGTGAGACACTGTTGTTACAGCTAGTCTGTCTCTATATGTGAGACACTGTTGTTACAGCTAGTCTGTCTCTATATGTGAGACACTGTTGTTACAGCTAGTCTGTCTCTATATGTGAGACACTGTTGTTACAGCTAGTCTGTCTCTATATGTGAGACACTGTTGTTATAGCTAGTCTGTCTCTATATGTGAGACACTGTTGTTACAGCTAGTCTGTCTCTATATGTGAGACACTGTTGTTACAGCTAGTCTGTCTCTATATGTGAGACACTGTTGTTACAGCTAGTCTGTCTCTATATGTGAGACACTGTTGTTACAGCTAGTCTGTCTCTATATGTGAGACACTGTTGTTATAGCTTGTCTGTCTATATGTGAGACACTGTTGTTACAGCTAGTCTGTCTCTATATGTGAGACACTGTTGTTATAGCTAATCTGTCCCTATATGTGAGACACTGTTGTTATAGCTAGTCTGTCTCTATATGTGAGACACTGTTGTTACAGCTAGCCTGTCTCTATATGTGAGACACTGTTGTTACAGCTAGTCTGTCTCTATATGTGAGACACTGTTGTTATAGTCTGTCTCTATACGTGAGACACTGTTGTTACAGCTAGTCTGTCTCTATATGTGAGACACTGTTGTTACAGCTAGTCTGTCTCTATATGTGAGACACTGTTGTTACAGCTAGTCTGTCTCTATATGTGAGACACTGTTGTTATAGCTAGTCTGTCTCTATATGTGAGACACTGTTGTTATAGCTTCTCTGTCTCTATATGTGAGACACTGTTGTTATAGCTAGTCTGTCTCTATATGTGAGACACTGTTGTTACAGCTAGTCTCTATATGTGAGACACTGTTGTTACAGCTAGTCTGTCTCTATATGTGAGACACTGTTGTTATAGCTAGCCTGTCTCTATATGTGAGACACTGTTGTTACAGCTAGTCTGTCTCTATATGTGAGACACTGTTGTTACAGCTAGTCTGTCTCTATATGTGGGACACTGTTGTTACAGCTAGTCTGTCTCTATATGTGAGACACTGTTGTTACAGCTAGTCTGTCTCTATACGTGAGACACTGTTGTTATAGCTAGTCTGTCTCTATATGTGAGACACTGTTGTTACAGCTAGTCTGTCTCTATATGTGAGACACTGTTGTTACAGCTAGTCTGTCTCTATATGTGAGACACTGTTGTTATAGCTAGTCTGTCTCTATATGTGAGACACTGTTGTTACAGCTTGTCTCTATATGTGAGACACTGTTGATACAGCTAGTCTGTCTCTATATGTGAGACACTGTTGTTATAGCTAGTCTTGTCTCTATATGTGGGACACTGTTGTTACAGCTAGTCTGTCTCTATATGTGAGACACTGTTGTTACAGCTTGTCTCTATATGTGAGACACTGTTGTTATAGCTAGTCTGTCTCTATATGTGAGACACTGTTGATACAGCTAGTCTGTCTCTATATGTGAGACACTGTTGTTACAGCTAGTCTCTATATGTGAGACACTGTTGATACAGCTAGTCTGTCTCTATATGTGAGACACTGTTGTTATAGTCTGTCTCTATACGTGAGACACTGTTGTTACAGCTAGTCTGTCTCTATATGTGAGACACTGTTGTTACAGCTAGTCTGTCTCTATATGTGAGACACTGTTGTTACAGCTAGTCTGTCTCTATATGTGAGACACTGTTGTTATAGCTAGTCTGTCTCTATATGTGAGACACTGTTGTTATAGCTTCTCTGTCTCTATATGTGAGACACTGTTGTTATAGCTAGTCTGTCTCTATATGTGAGACACTGTTGTTACAGCTAGTCTCTATATGTGAGACACTGTTGTTACAGCTAGTCTGTCTCTATATGTGAGACACTGTTGTTATAGCTAGCCTGTCTCTATATGTGAGACACTGTTGTTACAGCTAGTCTGTCTCTATATGTGAGACACTGTTGTTACAGCTAGTCTGTCTCTATATGTGGGACACTGTTGTTACAGCTAGTCTGTCTCTATATGTGAGACACTGTTGTTACAGCTAGTCTGTCTCTATATGTGAGACACTGTTGTTATAGCTAGTCTGTCTCTATATGTGAGACACTGTTGTTACAGCTAGTCTGTCTCTATATGTGAGACACTGTTGTTATAGCTAGTCTGTCTCTATATGTGAGACACTGTTGTTACAGCTTGTCTCTATATGTGAGACACTGTTGATACAGCTAGTCTGTCTCTATATGTGAGACACTGTTGTTATAGCTAGTCTGTCTCTATATGTGAGACACTGTTGTTATAGCTAGTCTGTCTCTATATGTGAGACACTGTTGTTATAGCTAGTCTCTCTATATGTGAGACACTGTTGTTATAGCTAGTCTGTCTCTATATGTGAGACACTGTTGTTACAGCTAGTCTGTCTCTATATGTGAGACACTGTTGTTACAGCTAGTCTGTCTCTATATGTGAGACACTGTTGTTATAGCTAGTCTGTCTCTATATGTGAGACACTGTTGTTATAGCTAGTCTGTCTCTATATGTGAGACACTGTTGTTACAGCTAGTCTGTCTCTATATGTGAGACACTGTTGTTACAGCTAGTCTGTCTCTATATGTGAGACACTGTTGTTACAGCTTCTGTCTCTATATGTGAGACACTGTTGTTACAGCTAGCCTGTCTCTATATGTGAGACACTGTTGTTATAGCTAGTCTGTCTCTATATGTGAGACACTGTTGTTACAGCTAGTCTGTCTCTATATGTGAGACACTGTTGTTAC
Organism: Cladorhizidae sp. MBARI D1340-BT2; assembly: GCA_028752905.1. Classification (NCBI taxonomy): domain Eukaryota; kingdom Metazoa; phylum Porifera; class Demospongiae; order Poecilosclerida; family Cladorhizidae; species Cladorhizidae sp. MBARI D1340-BT2. Next base: position 36,617,328 of record JAQNBH010000008.1, read on the forward strand.
AGCTAGTCTGTCTCTACGTGAGACACTGTTGTTACAGTTAGTCTGTCTCTATATGTGAGACACTGTTGTTATAGCTAGTCTGTCTCTATACGTGAGACACTGTTGTTACAGCTAGTCTGTCTCTATATGTGAGACACTGTTGTTACAGCTAGTCTGTCTCTATATGTGAGACACTGTTGTTATAGCTAGTCTGTCTCTATATGTGAGACACTGTTGTTATAGCTAGTCTGTCTCTATATGTGAGACACTTGTTACAGCTAGTCTGTCTCTATATGTGAGACACTGTTGTTATAGCTAGTCTGTCTCTATATGTGAGCACTGTTGTTATAGCTACTCTGTCTCTGTATGTGAGACACTGTTGTTATAGCTAGTCTGTCTCTATATGTGAGACACTGTTGTTACAGCTAGTCTTGTCTCTATATGTGAGACACTGTTGTTATAGCTAGTCTGTCTCTATATGTGAGACACTGTTGTTACAGCTAGTCTGTCTCTATATGTGAGACACTGTTGTTACAGCTTGTCTCTATATGTGAGACACTGTTGTTACAGCTAGTCTGTCTCTATATGTGAGACACTGTTGTTATAGTCTGTCTCTATATGTGAGACACTGTTGTTATAGTCTGTCTCTATATGTGAGACACTGTTGTTACAGCTAGTCTGTCTCTATATGTGAGACACTGTTGTTACAGCTATGCTGTCTCTATATGTGAGACACTGTTGTTACAGCTAGTCTGTCTCTATATGTGAGACACTGTTGTTACAGCTAGTCTGTCTCTATATGTGAGACACTGTTGTTACAGCTAGTCTGTCTCTATATGTGAGACACTGTTGTTATAGCTAGTCTGTCTCTATATGTGAGACACTGTTGTTACAGCTAGTCTGTCTCTATATGTGAGACACTGTTGTTACAGCTAGTCTGTCTCTATATGTGAGACACTGTTGTTATAGCTAGTCTGTCTCTATATGTGAGACACTGTTGTTACAGCTTCTGTCTCTATATGTGAGACACTGTTGTTATAGCTAGTCTGTCTCTATATGTGAGACACTGTTGTTATAGCTAGTCTGTCTCTATATGTGAGACACTGTTGTTACAGCTAGTCTGTCTCTATATGTGAGACACTGTTGTTACAGCTAGTCTGTCTCTATATGTGAGACACTGTTGTTATAGCTAGTCTGTCTCTATATGTGAGACACTGTTGTTATAGCTAGTCTGTCTCTATATGTGAGACACTGTTGTTACAGCTAGTCTGTCTCTATATGTGAGACACTGTTGTTACAGCTAGTCTGTCTCTATATGTGAGACACTGTTGTCACAGCTAGTCTTGTCTCTATATGTGAGACACTGTTGTTACAGCTAGTCTGTCTCTATATGTGAGACACTGTTGTTACAGCTAGTCTGTCTCTATATGTGAGACACTGTTGTTACAGCTTGTCTCTATATGTGAGACACTGTTGTTACAGCTAGTCTGTCTCTATATGTGAGACACTGTTGTTATAGCTCTGTCTCTATATGTGAGACAATGTTGTTACAGCTAGTCTGTCTCTATATGTGAGACACTGTTGTTATAGCTAGTCTGTCTCTATATGTGAGACACTGTTGTTATAGCTACTCTGTCTCTATATGTGAGACACTGTTGTTACAGCTAGTCTGTCTCTATATGTGAGACACTGTTGTTATAGCTAGTCTGTCTCTATATGTGAGACACTGTTGTTATAGCTAGTCTGTCTCTATATGTGAGACTGTTGTTATAGCTAGTCTGTCTATATGTGAGACACTGTTGTTACAGCTTGTCTGTCTCTATATGTGAGACTGTTGTTATAGCTAGTCTGTCTATATGTGAGACACTGTTGTTACAGCTTGTCTGTCTCTATATGTGAGACACTGTTGTTACAGCTAGTCTGTCTCTATATGTGAGACACTGTTGATACAGCTAGTCTGTCTCTATATGTGAGACACTGTTGTTACAGCTAGTCTGTCTCTATATGTGAGACACTGTTGTTACAGCTAGTCTGTCTCTATATGTGAGACACTGTTGTTATAGCTAGTCTGTCTCTATATGTGAGACACTGTTGTTACAGCTTGTCTGTCTCTATATGTGAGACACTGTTGTTACAGCTAGTCTGTCTCTATATGTGAGACACTGTTGTTATAGCTAGTCTGTCTCTATATGTGAGACACTGTTGTTATAGTCTGTCTGTCTCTATATGTGAGACACTGTTGTTACAGCTAGTCTGTCTCTATATGTGAGACACTGTTGTTACAGCTAGTCTGTCTCTATATGTGAGACACTGTTGTTACAGCTTGTCTCTATATGTGAGACACTGTTGTTACAGCTAGTCTGTCTCTATATGTGAGACACTGTTGTTACAGCTAGTCTGTCTCTATATGTGAGACACTGTTGTTACAGCTAGTCTGTCTCTATATGTGAGACACTGTTGTTACAGCTAGTCTGTCTCTATATGTGAGACACTGTTGATACAGCTAGTCTGTCTCTATATGTGAGACACTGTTGTTATAGCTAGTCTGTCTCTATATGTGAGACACTGTTGTTACAGCTAGTCCGTCTCTATATGTGAGACACTGTTGTTATAGCTAGTCTGTCTCTATATGTGAGACACTGTTGTTACAGCTAGTCTGTCTCTATATGTGAGACACTGTTGTTACAGCTAGTCTGTCTCTATATGTGAGACACTGTTGTTATAGCTAGTCTGTCTCTATATGTGAGACACTGTTGTTACAGCTAGTCTGTCTCTATATGTGAGACACTGTTGTTACAGCTAGTCTGTCTCTATATGTGAGACACTGTTGATACAGCTAGTCTGTCTCTATATGTGAGACACTGTTGTTATAGCTAGTCTGTCTCTATATGTGAGACACTGTTGATACAGCTAGTCTGTCTCTATATGTGAGACACTGTTGTTACAGCTTCTGTCTCTATATGTGAGACACTGTTGTTACAGCTTGTCTCTATATGTGAGACACTGTTGTTACAGCTTCTGTCTCTATATGTGAGACACTGTTGTTACAGCTTGTCTCTATATGTGAGACACTGTTGTTACAGCTTGTCTCTATATGTGAGACACTGTTGTTACAGCTAGTCTGTCTCTATATGTGAGACACTGTTGTTACAGCTAGTCTGTCTCTATATGTGAGACACTGTTGATACAGCTAGTCTGTCTCTATATGTGAGACACTGTTGTTACAGCTAGTCTGTCTCTATATGTGAGACAATGTTACAGCTAGTCTGTCTCTATATGTGAGACACTGTTGTTACAGTTGTCTCTATATGTGAGACACTGTTGTTATAGCTAGTCTGTCTCTATATGTGAGACACTGTTGTTACAGCTAGTCTGTCTCTATATGTGAGACACTGTTGTTACAGCTAGTCTGTCTCTATATGTGAGACACTGTTGTTACAGCTAGTCTGTCTCTATATGTGAGACACTGTTGTTACAGCTAGTCTGTCTCTATATGTGAGACACTGTTGTTACAGCTAGTCTGTCTCTATATGTGAGACACTGTTGTTACAGCTTGTCTCTATATGTGAGACACTGTTGTTATAGCTAGTCTGTCTCTATATGTGAGACACTGTTGTTACAGCTAGTCTGTCTCTATATGTGAGACACTGTTGTTACAGCTAGTCTGTCTCTATATGTGAGACACTGTTGTTATAGCTAGTCTGTCTCTATATGTGAGACACTGTTGTTACAGCTAGTCTGTCTCTATATGTGAGACACTGTTGTTACAGCTAGTCTGTCTCTATATGTGAGACACTGTTGTTATAGCTACTCTGTCTCTATATGTGAGACACTGTTGTTACAGCTAGTCTGTCTCTATATGTGAGACACTGTTGTTATAGCTAGTCTGTCTCTATATGTGAGACACTGTTGTTACAGCTTGTCTGTCTCTATATGTGAGACACTGTTGTTACAGCTAGTCTGTCTCTATATGTGAGACACTGTTGTTATAGCTAGTCTGTCTCTATATGTGAGACACTGTTGTTACAGCTAGTCTGTCTCTATATGTGAGACACTGTTGTTACAGCTAGTCTGTCTCTATATGTGAGACACTGTTGTTACAGCTTGTCTCTATATGTGAGACACTGTTGTCACAGCTAGTCTGTCTCTATATGTGAGACACTGTTGTTACAGCTAGTCTGTCTCTATATGTGAGACACTGTTGTTACAGTTAGTCTGTCTCTATATGTGAGACACTGTTGTTACAGCTAGTCTGTCTCTATATGTGAGACACTGTTGTTACAGCTAGTCTGTCTCTATATGTGAGACACTGTTGTTACAGCTAGTCTGTCTCTATATGTGAGACACTGTTGTTACAGCTAGTCTGTCTCTATATGTGAGACACTGTTGTTATAGCTAGTCTGTCTCTATATGTGAGACACTGTTGTTACAGCTAGTCTGTCTCTATATGTGGGACACTGTTGTTATAGCTAGTCTGTCTCTATATGTGAGACACTGTTGTTATAGCTAGTCTGTCTCTATATGTGAGACACTGTTACAGCTAGTCTGTCTCTATATGTGAGACACTGTTGTTACAGCTAGTCTGTCTCTATATGTGAGACACTGTTGTTACAGCTAGTCTGTCTCTATATGTGAGACACTGTTGTTACAGCTAGTCTGTCTCTATATGTGAGACACTGTTGTTACAGCTAGTCTGTCTCTATATGTGAGACACTGTTGTTACAGCTAGTCTGTCTCTATATGTGAGACACTGTTGTTACAGCTAGTCTGTCTCTATATGTGAGACACTGTTGTTACAGCTAGTCTGTCTCTATATGTGAGACACTGTTGTCACAGCTAGTCTTGTCTCTATATGTGAGACACTGTTGTTACAGCTAGTCTGTCTCTATATGTGAGACACTGTTGTTACAGCTAGTCTGTCTCTATATGTGAGACACTGTTGTTACAGCTAGTCTGTCTCTATATGTGAGACACTGTTGTTATAGCTAGTCTGTCTCTATATGTGAGACACTGTTGATACAGCTAGTCTGTCTCTATATGTGAGACACTGTTGTTATAGCTAATCTGTCTCTATATGTGAGACACTGTTGTTACAGCTAGTCTGTCTATATGTGAGACACTGTTGTTACAGCTAGTCTGTCTCTATATGTGAGACACTGTTGTTATAGCTCTGTCTCTATATGTGAGACAATGTTGTTACAGCTAGTCTGTCTCTATATGTGAGACACTGTTGTTATAGCTAGTCTGTCTCTATATGTGAGACACTGTTGTTATAGCTAGTCTGTCTCTATATGTGAGACACTGTTGTTACAGCTAGTCTGTCTCTATATGTGAGACACTGTTGTTATAGCTAGTCTGTCTCTATATGTGAGACACTGTTGATACAGCTAGTCTGTCTCTATATGTGAGACACTGTTGTTATAGCTAATCTGTCTCTATATGTGAGACACTGTTGTTACAGCTAGTCTGTCTCTATATGTGAGACACTGTTGTTATAGCTAATCTGTCTCTATATGTGAGACACTGTTGTTATAGCTAGTCTGTCTCTATATGTGAGACACTGTTGTTACAGCTAGTCTGTCTATATGTGAGACACTGTTGTTACAGCTAGTCTGTCTCTATATGTGAGACACTGTTGTTATAGCTAGTCTGTCTCTATATGTGAGACACTGTTGTTATAGCTAGCCTGTCTCTATATGTGAGACACTGTTGTTACAGCTAGTCTGTCTCTATATGTGAGACACTGTTGTTATAGCTTGTCTGTCTCTATATGTGAGACACTGTTGTTACAGCTAGTCTGTCTCTATATGTGAGACACTGTTGTTACAGCTAGTCTGTCTCTATATGTGAGACACTGTTGTTACAGCTAGTCTATATGTGAGACACTGTTGTTACAGCTAGTCTGTCTCTATATGTGAGACACTGTTGTTATAGGGTGTCTCTATATGTGAGACACTGTTGTTATAGCTCTGTCTCTATATGTGAGACACTGTTGTTACAGCTAGTCTGTCTCTATATGTGAGACACTGTTGTTACAGCTAGTCTGTCTCTATATGTGAGACACTGTTGTTATAGCTAGTCTGTCTCTATATGTGAGACACTGTTGTTACAGCTAGTCTCTATATGTGAGACACTGTTGTTACAGCTAGTCTGTCTCTATATGTGAGACACTGTTGTTATAGGGTGTCTCTATATGTGAGACACTGTTGTTACAGCTAGTCTGTCTCTATATGTGAGACACTGTTGTTATAGCTAGTCTGTCTCTATATGTGAGACACTGTTGTTACAGCTAGCCTGTCTCTATATGTGAGACACTGTTGTTATAGCTACTCTGTCTCTGTATGTGAGACACTGTTGTTACAGGCTAGTCTGTCTCTATATGTTAGACACTGTTGTTGCAGCTAGTCTGTCTCTATATGTGAGACACTGTTATAGCTAGTCTGTCTCTATATGTGAGACACTGTTGTTACAGCTAGTCTGTCTCTATATGTGAGACACTGTTGTTACAGCTAGTCTGTCTCTATATGTGAGACACTGTTGTTATAGCTAGTCTGTCTCTATATGTGAGGCACTGTTGTTATAGCTAGTCTGTCTCTATATGTGAGACACTGTGTTACAGCTAGTCTGTCTCTATATGTGAGACACTGTTGTTACAGCTAGTCTGTCTCTATATGTGAGACACTGTTGTTACAGCTAGTCTGTCTCTATATGTGAGACACTGTTGTTACAGCTAGTCTGTCTCTATATGTGAGACACTGTTGTTACAGCTAGTCTGTCTCTATATGTGAGACACTGTTGTTATAGCTAGTCTGTCTCTATATGTGAGACTGTTGTTATAGCTAGTCTGTCTCTATATGTGAGACACTGTTGTTATAGCTAGTCTGTCTCTATATGTGAGACACTGTTGTTACAGCTAGTCTGTCTCTATATGTGAGACACTGTTGTTACAGCTAGTCTGTCTCTATACGTGAGACACTGTTGTTATAGCTAGCCTGTCTCTATATGTGAGACACTGTTGTTACAGCTAGTCTGTCTCTATATGTGAGACACTGTTGTTATAGCTAGTCTGTCTCTATATGTGAGACACTGTTGATACAGCTTGTCTCTATATGTGAGACACTGTTGATACAGCTAGTCTGTCTCTATATGTGAGACACTGTTGTTATAGCTAGTCTGTCTCTATATGTGAGACACTGTTGTTATAGCTAGTCTGTCTCTATATGTGAGACACTGTTGTTATAGCTAGTCTTGTCTCTATATGTGAGACACTGTTGTTACAGCTAGTCTGTCTCTATATGTGAGACACTGTTGTTACAGCTAGTCTGTCTCTATATGTGAGACACTGTTGTTACAGCTAGTCTGTCTCTATATGTGAGACACTGTTGTTACAGCTAGTCTGTCTCTATATGTGAGACACTGTTGTTATAGCTAGTCTGTCTCTATATGTGAGACACTGTTGTTACAGCTAGTCTGTCTCTATATGTGAGACACTGTTGTTACAGCTAGTCTGTCTCTATATGTGAGACACTGTTGTTACAGCTAGTCTGTCTCTATATGTGAGACACTGTTGATACAGCTAGTCTGTCTCTATATGTGAGACACTGTTGTTATAGCTAGTCTGTCTCTATATGTGAGACACTGTTGTTACAGCTAGTCTGTCTCTATATGTGAGACACTGTTGTTATAGCTAGTCTGTCTCTATATGTGAGACACTGTTGTTACAGCTAGTCCGTCTCTATATGTGAGACACTGTTGTTATAGCTAGTCTGTCTCTATATGTGAGACACTGTTGTCACAGCTAGTCTGTCTCTATATGTGAGACATTGTTGATACAGCTAGTCTGTCTCTATACATGTATGTGTGTTTTCAGGCTGATGGAAGCCACACCAGCTTCTTTGGGTTTTTTTTTTTTAATAGCATTAATAAAATAGCTTTTTGGATTGCACTAAACAAAATCATCACCAATTGCAAATACCCTAAAGAGAGCTACTTCTTACTCTATTCCAAAAAGGAAAATCAAACTTGTTGGGTTTTTTTTGTGTGTGTGTGGGGGGGGGGGGGGGGGGGGGGGATATGTGGGGTGGAAGCTTAAAATGTTCCCTGAGTGGTCTCTGAAGAGTGCACGGAGTCTGGTCTTGATTTGGCCCGAGTGTGTGGAGTTATAAACATATGTTATGTCATTCTGGTTATATTGCCCACCCACTCTAAACACACTCGGACAGTCAAGCACTTCCTGGAATCCTTTAAATGTAAATATCCCATTTGTGTCCTCATTTCCCCGCACTCTCGCTAGATGACCCTCCCTCGGCTCGATCCTCCTTGTAGCGAGTAGACTGCAATGGGCCAATACTCGCTCAGCCTTGGGCACTATGATGTCATGCTTTGCCCTCCCCATATGATTATGGATAACTGCCTGATTTGTTCCATCCTGTGGCTTCCTTCTTAACCCTATTCTCCCTGTGGCTTCCTTCTTAACCCTATTCTCCCTGGGGCTTCCCTCTTAACCCTATTCTCCCTGTGGCTTCCCTCTTAACTCTATTCTCCCTGTGGCTTCCCTCTTAACCCTATTCTCCCTGTGGCTTCCCTCTTAACCCTATTCTCCCTGTGGCTTCCCTCTTGACCCTATTCTCCCTGTGGCTTCCCTCTTGACCCTATTCTCCCTGTGGCTTCCCTCTTAACCCTATTCTCCCTGTGGCTTCCCTCTTAACCCTATTCTCCCTGTGGCTTCCCTCTTGACCCTATTCTCCCTGTGGCTTCCCTCTTGACCCTATTCTCCCTGTGGCTTCCCTCTTAGCCCTATTCTCCCTGTGGCTTCCCTCTTAACCCTATTCTCCCTGTGGCTTCCCTCTTAACCCTGTTCTTCCAGATAACTGTTCCATCCTGTGACTTCCCTCTCTCCAACACTGGCCCTCTGTACTACAATAGTTCACTGGCAGCCAGCCATGGTCTGACTAACTAGTTATAGCCTGCCATGCACGAGCTGGTTTAGCCCGTCATCCCGGCAGGGAGAAACGACCATATCCCTGAGCTTGTACCTGGAAAGGTTGTCCAGGGCCTCCAAACCTGCTTGGGTCTTAACTCCTCCGGCTTGCCCGTCACCTTCTCTGCTGCCCATAGCCTCTTTGACTAGCGTCGTCACCATATGATGACATCACCATCTGATGACATCACCATATGATGACATCACCATCTGATGAAGCTCTGCAGATTCTGGCCCCACCCCTCTGTGGCACCCTGGCTTTCTGTCTCCCTCCTCTTGTTTTTCTTTCCCTTTCCCCCTCCGTCACGGATTACTGGTCCGACTCCAACTAGGATGGTACCATTTCTGAGTACACCTGCACATGTTCTTGTCCCCTCAGTGCATGCCCTGAGGTTATCCCGCAGCTCTCGTCGCTCATTAACCCCTTGTTAACCTCAGTGCATGCCCTGAGGTTATCCCGCAGCTCTCGTCTCTCATTAAGCCCTGGTTAACCTCAGTGCATGCCCTGAGGTTATCCCACAGCTCTCGTCTCTCATTAACCCCTGGTTAACCTCAGTGCATGCCCTGAGGTTATCCCGCAGCTCTCGTCTCTCATTAACCCCTGGTTAACCTCAGTGCATGCCCTGAGGTTATCCCGCGATTCTCGTCGCTCATTAACCCCTGGTTGAACCTTGCATCAAGCCATTGCTGATTGTGGTCATAAATACTTCAGATTTTGTGTGTGGCTTTGTGTTGTTATAAATTCATTACGAGTGCTGGAAATCTGCTAAGATGTGTTAACATTTGTTGCATTAATTATTGTTAATTTCAAATTTCAATAAAGTCATTCACACATTATTAGCCAATGACAATGAAACTTCTGGCACCGCTGAAGTGTCCATGAGCCCAAAAGGAAGGTTGAGCTATTTATATAGAGATGGTCCACCATGAGTCTTGTGGAAGTTATGGTACACAGGTTGAGCTATTTATATAGAGATGGTCCATCATGAGTCATGTGGAAGTTATGGCACACAGGTTGAGCTATTTATATAGAGATGGTCCACCATGAGTCATGTGGAAGTTATGGCGCACAGGTTGAGCTATTTATATAGAGATGGTCCATCATGAGTCATGTGGAAGTTATGGCACACAGGTTGAGCTATTTATATAGAGATGGTCCACCATGAGTCATGTGGAAGTTATGGCACACAGGTTGAGCTATTTATAGTGATACACTGTTGTTATAGCTAGTCTGTCTCTATATGTGAGACACTGTTGTTACAGCTAGTCTGTCTCTATATGTGAGACACTGTTGTTATAGGGTGTCTCTATATGTGAGACACTGTTGTTATAGCTAGTCTGTCTCTATATGTGAGACACTGTTGTTACAGCTTCTGTCTCTATATGTGAGACACTGTTTCTGTCTATATACATGTATGTGTGTTTTCAGGCTGATGGAAGCCACACCAGTTTCTTTGGGTTTTTTTAATTAATAGCATTAATAAAATAGCTTTTTGGAGTGCACTAAACAAAATCATCACCAATTGCAAATACCCTAAAGAGAGCTACTTCTTACTCTATTCCAAAAAGGAAAATCAAACTTGTTGGGTTTTTTTTGTGTGTGTGTGTGGGGGGGGGGGGGGGGGGAGGGGGAGATGTGGGGTGGAAGCTTAAAATGTTCCCTGAGTGGTCTCTGAAGAGTGCACGGAGTCTGGTCTTGATTTGGCCCGAGTGTGTGGAGTTATAAACATATGTTATGTCATTCTGGTTATATTGCCCACCCACTCTAAACACACTCGGACAGTCAAGCACTTCCTGGAATCCTTTAAATGTAAAGATCCCATTTGTGTCCTGATTTCCCCGCACTCTCGCTAGATGACCCTCCCTCGGCTCGATCCTCCTTGTAGCGAGTAGACTGCAATGGGCCAATACTCGCTCAGCCTTGAGCACTATGAAGTCATGCTTTGCCCTCCCCATATGATTATGGATAACTGCCTGATTTGTTCCATCCTGTGGCTTCCTTCTTAACCCTATTCTCCCTGTGGCTTCCCTCTTAACCCTATTCTCCCTGGGGCTTCCATCTTAACCCTATTCTCCCTGTGGCTTCCCTCTTAACTCTATTCTCCCTGTGGCTTCCCTCTTAACCCTATTCTCCCTGTGACTTCCCTCTTAACCCTGTTCTCCCTGTGGCTTCCCTCTTGACCCTATTCTCCCTGTGGCTTCCCTCTTAACCCTATTCTCCCTGTGGCTTCCCTCTTAACCCTATTCTCCCTGTGGCTTCCCTCTTAACCCTATTCTCCCTGTGGCTTCCCTCTTAACCCTATTCTCCCTGTGGCTTCCCTCTTAGCCCTATTCTCCCTGTGGCTTCCCTCTTAACCCTATTCTCCCTGTGGCTTCCCTCTTAACCCTATTCTCCCTGTGGCTTCCCTCTTAACCCTATTCTCCCTGTGGCTTCCCTCTTAACCCTGTTCTTCCAGATAACTGTTCCATCCTGTGACTTCCCTCTCTCCAACACTGGCCCTCTGTACTACAATAGTTCACTGGCAGCCAGCCATGGTCTGACTAACTAGTTATAGCCTGCCATGCACGAGCTGGTTTATCCCGTCATCCCGGCAGGGAGAAATGACCATATCCCTGAGCTTGTACCTGGCAAGGTTGTCCAGGGCCTCCAAACCTGCTTGGGTCTTAACTCCTCCGGCTTGCCCGTCACCTTCTCTGCTGCCCATAGCCTCTTTGACTAGCGTCGTCACCATATGATGACATCACCATCTGATGACATCACCATATGATGACATCACCATCTGATGAAGCTCTGCAGATTCTGGCCCCACCCCTCTGTGGCACCCTGGCTTTCTGTCTCCCTCCTCTAGTTTTTCTTCCCTTTCCCCCTCCGTCACGGATTACTGGTCCGACTCCAACTAGGATGGTACCATTTCTGAGTACACCTGCACATGTTCTTGTCCCCTCAGTGCATGCCCTGAGGTTATCCCGCAGCTTTCGTCGCTCATTAACCCCTTGTTAACCTCAGTGCATGCCCTGGGGTTATCCCGCAGCTCTCGTCTCTCATTAACCCCTGGTTAACCTCAGTGCATGCCCTGAGGTTATCCCGCAGCTCTCGTCTCTCATTAACCCCTGGTTAACCTCAGTGCATGCCCTGAGGTTATCCCGCAGCTCTCGTCGCTCATTAACCCCTGGTTGAACCTTGCATCAAGCCATTGCTGATTGTGGTCATAAATACTTCAGATTTTGTGTGTGGCTTTGTGTTGTTATAAATTCATTACGAGTGCTGGAAATCTGCTAATGATGTGTTAACATTTGTTGCATTAATTAGTGTTAATTTCAAATTTCAATAAAGTCATTCACACATTATTAGCCAATGACAATGAAACTTCTGGCACCGCTGAAGTGTCCATGAGCCCAAAAGGTTGAGCTATTTATATAATGGTCCACCATGAGTCATGTTGAAGTTATGGCGCACAGGTTGAACTATTTATATAGAGATGGTCCATCATGAGTCATGTGGAAGTTATGGCACACAGGTTGAGCTATTTATATAGAGATGGTCCACCATGAGTCATGTGGAAGTTATGGCGCACAGGTTGAGCTATTTATATAGAGATGGTCCATCATGAGTCATGTGGAAGTTATGGCACACAGGTTGAGCTATTTATATAGAGATGGTCCACCATGAGTCATGTGGAAGTTATGACGCACAGGTTGAGCTATTTATATAGAGATGGTCCACCATGAGTCATGTGGAAGTTATGGCACACAGGTTGAGCTATTTATATAGAGATGGTCCACCATGAGTCATGTGGAAGTTATGGCACACAGGTTGAGCTATTTATATAGAGATGGTCCACCATGAGTCATGTGGAAGTTATGGCACACAGGTTGAGCTATTTATATAGAGATGGTCCACCATGAGTCATGTGGAAGTTATGGTACACAGGTTGAGCTATTTATATAGAGATGGTCCACCATGAGTCATGTGGAAGTTATGGTACACAGGTTGAGCTGTATTTATATAGAGATGGTCCACCATGAGTCATGTGGAAGTTATGGAGACCTCAAGAGTGGGCGCCCATTTTCTCATTAGATTTCCGATCATTTTGTGAATCATGCTTTTTTAAGGCTTTATTGTTTTTAAGTGCTGGCTCTGTTATACATGCCATTAGTGATGAGCAGGATATGCGAAAAATGGGGGGGGGTGATAAAATCTCTTCCCTTTTCTTATGTTATAATTTTAATTGGGTCCTTTTTCTACTTGAAATAAAATGAGCGTAATTCTTAAAAGGATTGTTCATCACGTGGTTAGTAGAGGAGGCTGAGCTGCTGTTTAAAGAAAGGCCAACTTGTGGCCTAATCTGGAGAGAGAGATTGAGTTGGCTGCATAGCCAGTGAAGGAGAGAGAGCTGGATTCATTTGCATGTCAGAGCAAAAATGCTGTTGAACTTTCCTTCAGATTCTGTAGCTACATCGTCAGCATGCACTGGAGCTATGCTGTGGAGACTCTGGGCCTCCTATTATAGCAGCCAGCTCTCGGAGAAAAGATGTTCAGCAGACATTGCTACGGTCCTCAACATGTTCTATTTTCCACTGCTCTCAGACTATTCCCAGAATTGTTCCTGACAAGCTCTACCTCGAGCTTTATTCCTCAGTCAACAGCCAGCGCTGATCCTGCTGCTCACTTCCATGCTATGCACACCATAAACCACAAGAATGTATATTGGCCAAAAGTCCCATTATTTTTGGTGTGAATACATTGTGGATGCCTAGGTTGTCATGAGACTCACAAGCTTGGCAAGGCTCGGCAGCTTGCTATTCATTGCTAGTGAAGCTCTGCAATCTTAAATAAGATCTTGTCAGATGAATTGGGATTGTAGGTAGGAAGATCTTCATGGAACACCGTGATCCAAGCAGGTGTTCAGGGAACACTGTGATCCAAGTAGGTGTTCAGGGAACACAATGATCCAAGCATCTTCAGGGAACACCATGATCCAAGCAGGTGTTCAGGGAACACTGTGATCCAAGTAGGTGTTCAGGGAACACAATGATCCAAGCATCTTCAGGGAACACAATGATCCAAGCAGGTGTTCAGGGAACACTGTGATCCAAGTAGGTGTTCAGGGAACACAATGATCCAAGCATCTTCAGGGAACACCATGATCCAAGCAGGTGTTCAGGTAACACAATGATCCAAGCACATCTTCAGAAAACACTGTGATTTATCTTAGCATGTGTTCTGGGTACACCATGATCCAAGCAGGTGTTCTGGGTACACCATGATCCAAGCAGGTCTTGAGGGAACACCATGATCCAAGCAGATTTCAGAGCAGACCAGGACCTAGCGAGGCTTAGTCTAATCTGATGTAGCTGACCCACTTTCTTTGGGCCGGGGGAGGAAAGCATCTGTTGTCTCTTATATACTTACTACCTTAAGCAGTGGAAATTTTGGATCCTCTATATACCCTGACACCATTACACTGCAGAATTTTGGATCCTCTATATACCCTGACACCATTACACTGCAGAATTTTGGATCCTCTATATACCCTGACACCATTACACTGCAGAATTTTGGATCCTCTATATACCCTGACACCGTTACACTGCAGAAGTTTGGATCCTCTATATACCCTGACACCATTACACTGCAGAATTTTGGATCCTCTATATACCCTGGCACCATTACACCGCAGAATTTTGGATCCTCTATATACCCTGACACCATTACACTGCAGAATTTTGGATCCTCTATATACCCTGGCACCATTACACCGCAGAATTTTGGATCCTCTATATACCCTGACACCATTACACTGCAGAATTTTGGATCCTCTATATACCCTGACACCATTACACTGTAGAATTTTGGATCCTCTATATACCCTGGCACCATTACACTGCAGAATTTTGGATCCTCTATATACCCTGACACCATTACACTGCAGAATTTTGAATGCTCTATATTGGCACCATTACACCGCAGAATTTTGGATGCTCTATACCCTGGCACCATTATACCGCAGAAAGAGCTCATCTGTCGTTGAGGACCAAAGGTCATGGTTCTAGTATGTTTAACCCACTCACCGTCATAAGCGTATATATACGTCCAAACCACATGATTATCGGTTAAAAATCATTAAAAAATCAATCGTTCGGTTGTAAATTAAGATATGAATATTAAAAAATAGCTCAATTCTTGCTCTACGTACGTGCCGAATATAAGAGCCGTACGGGTTCGGTAACTAAGGTAAAGTAAAATTAAAATCGCTGACCGTTCACTTTTTGAAAAAGTTGGAAATGACGGTCAGACTAACTTTAGACCAAGTTCTTTCTAGGATTCAAGACGACGACTACGTCCTATCAGAGGACGAAGGTAGCAGCGAGGAAGGTGAAGTGATCTATTCCTAACTTGGGAAGAGTAGCATTGATCCTGAAATTGTGCTATCGATGGGTGGGAGATACTTTTTGGACAATTTTCTGGCGAGAGCGGTGCCGCTCGATAGTCTGTTTGGGCGGAGGAGAGTCTAGCAGTGACGAAGAAGACTATGCCAGTGAGTTTTGTTTACTTGCTAGCTAAGTAGCTAGCAAGTAAAGCATGTTCTGGATAGAATGGTTTAGCTGTTCTTTCGTGGGACAATCCATATATAAATTCATTAGGTGGAGGAGGCAATACTTTTTGTTTATGTTGACATTATTCTTTTTAGGTATGGTGCAACCAACCCCTTCACTGTCACCCTTCCTCAAAGCCACTACTTGTGGAGTTCATATTCCTTCGGTTCATACTCATTCAAGGCCTGTTGGTCAGCGTAGTCGCAGAACTAGAGGCAGTAGTAGAGCTAGGAGTAGTCAACTTGGACGTCTGAGTACACGTAGTCAAGTAACTTCCAGTATTCATTTGGATACCTCAATGGCTTCTTGTACCAGTCATGTTTGATGCTACATACATTGTGTACCAAGTGTTATAAGAGTAAATGAAATGTGAAAATATATATTCCTAGATGGTGTCTATACATTACATTGTGGTAGTGTATAGTGTATAGTGTATGGTAGTGTGGTACAATGATGTCTTCTTGTATGTTGCTGGCCAGCAAGCCTCCATCACTGTCTGAGTGGCTGAAAACACCTTGATTATATACCATACTAGAGGGGGAAATGAAATAAGGCCATATACGTGTGTGCACGTACATAGATCATATTACTACAATTGTTAATTATCTGTGAAACCAGAACTCAAAACTTCTAATTAGATTCATGACATTGTGGTTTGTTTCTATGGCAACTGTAGGTTACCACAATGTTGGTCATTATAAGGGCTTTCATGTGAACTATGGTTGCTAAGGACTTTAGTCAACCTTTGCTGAAATAGCATTGCATATGTCTATGCAAGTAAATTTTTTATAATTTTTCAAAATAAAGTCAACGGTGAAAGGGTTAAAGGCCAATGATATCAGACCTGTCATGTCGCTCATCTTTCCTGCTCTCTCTCTCTTGGCTGTTCACTGCCTGTTAGTTTGTTGTCAACTCCTCGGGCCGCCATTGATTTCTTACCTCGCCACTGTTTAGGAAGTTATATTTCCCCCATGCAATCAAGACAGTGACCTTCTGCTTATCGGGAAGTTGGATTTCAGTGTAAGACCTAAAAAATATTCGACAAAAAGATACTTGCTTATCTTTCATCAGTGGATTACAAGTAGTGACTTCTATTGGAACTCTTCCCGAGTCCCACTGGGGGGCATGGAGCTAGATTTACGACATAACAAGTGAGAATACAATTTCAAGTTGATTATTGAGAGAGTTATTGCAACTATGATGTGCCTTGCATGCGAAGGCTAATACTGGGATGAGGGGCAGAGCCGATAATTCTGAGACTGTCTCACACATTCCAGAGTTAGTTGGCACCTGTGCCTTTTGTTCCTGCTGGTCTGGGTTCTCTCGCTGTCTTCTCATTCGGTTCTCACGTTCCTCTCGGTAGCTTAGCTGCCCATTCCTCCAGCTTCTAGCTCCTCAGCTAGAATGTAAATGGCACATTGGTACATCTGCGGTAAGTCTTTGTGCTCACTTGTGGAGAATGGGTACGATTTGTCCCGCCATTGTTGGTGCAAGCGACACGACATGTGGGGGGATAGATACCATAAGGGTTATGATTTTCATGTGGGGGGTTCTGTTTTCGTGAGCATTTCTAATGTTAGACTCTGTACTCTTGAGCATCTATAAAATGGATTTTGGACTTCATTGATTCCTGCTCTTCTGTTAGACACTGGCTTTCACAATGGAGGCAAGTGAGTGATTCACCCTATTCAAGCAGCATCTAGCAGAGGCAAGCAAGTGATTAACCCTATTCAAGCAGCATCTAGCAGAGGCAAGTGAGTGATTAACCCTATTCAAGAAGCATCTAGCAGAGGCAAGCAAGTGATTAACCCTATTCAAGCAGCATCTAGCAGGGTTATGGAGGCAAGCAAGTGATTAACCCTATTCAAGCAGCATCTAGCAAAGGCAAGCAAGTGATCAAGTGGCATCTAGAAGGGTTATGAAGGCAAGCAAGTGATTAACCCTATTCAAGAAGCAGTCTCTCCCCTAGCATACATGGACGACCACACGATGCCTACCCATGTCTTAGTACTCGTGAAATACCCTATGAGCCTACCCACGTCTTAGTACTCGTTAAGTACTCTATGAGCCGACCCACATCTTAATACTTGTGAAGTACCCTATGAGCCTACCCACGTCTTAGTACTCGTGAAGTACCCTATGAGCCTACCCACGTCTTAATACTCGTGAAGTACCCTATGAGCCTACCCACGTCTTAATACTCGTGAAGTACCCTATGAGCCTACCCACGTCTTAATACTCGTGAAGTACCCTATGAGCCTACCCACGTCTTAATACTCGTGAAGTACCCTATGAGCCTACCCACGTCTTAATACTCGTGAAGTACCCTATGAGCCTACCCACGTCTTTACTCGTGATGTACCCTATGAAAACGTGGAGCTATTAACTAAAAAAAAGTCTAGAGTCTCCATCTTAACTCACAAATCTAAAATTTCTTTAAATCTCCAGACATCTCAACTCACAATCCCAGACCTTATATAGCAGGACCTTATATAGCAGGATACAGATTTACATCGTTCAACATCATACGTGGATCTTTGATGGAACTGTGAACTTCAAATTAAAAACAACAACGGTGCATTGTTTAGCAAAAATTCTGCATGTCCCATGGCCATCTCACAATCACTTAGATGTCTTTAGATGTCTTAAAATTTAGGACCAAACTTGTTGGCAAATTATGTTCTAAATCTCGCAGACTTGTGAAGTCGTTGGATTCCTAGCATCCTGAATGGTCATGGGTGTGGTCATGGACAATTGAGAAATGTTTTGATGTGGCTTTGGGACTAGCTCAATTAATGGGTGATGGAAATTTTCTGTGATGTGTGCGTATTTAATGGAAGTATGGACTTCAAATAAAATTGGGGGGAAAACGCCAAAGCATTATTAGGTAAGATTCCACGTGTCCCATGGCCATCTCATGATCACTTAGGATATCGAGAGTCTAGTGACTTCAAAGTGGGTGAGAATTAGGTCCTGGGGGTCCAAGTGTCATCGTTGCTATGGTTATACCTAGTCCCCATAATTTATCTGGCCAAAGCAAGTGCTGGGTCAAGTAGTGTGACATGTGTGCTTGCCGCTACAGATGCCACTTATGGTTGCTAGGGACTCTGCTTGTAGCTCATCTCATCTTTTTCAACTTTTTTTTAAAATGTCAAGTGATCTACATGTATGATAGAGCCAAGTGTTTCATTAGATAAGACAGGTCAGAGGATAAGACAGGTCAGAGTAAATTACGAATGAAGATAGTGAATGGGGTTTGCAGAACAGATGTATTGAAGTGAATGAATATGCAGCGCAGATGTATTGAAGTGAATGAGGTGTGCAAGTAATTTGTTTCCAACTCCGTTAAGCGCTCTAAGATCTATGATCAATGTAAGATCGGGACCCGTTGTATCACTCAAGTAACCATTTGCTTTTCCGAATGTGGTAAAGGGTCACTATTTACACATTATTTTTATGTGGCAAAGGTCATTCATTTGGTAAAGGTGTATCGAACCAGTGGGGCGTGTATCGAACCAGTGGGGCGTGTAAATGGGCCGGCTAGAGCGTGTGGCTTAGTGTAGTGTTGTCAGTTTATCCTGTACCCTGTGTGAGGCAGGGCATGGGAATGAGTGTCTGTCCAGAGGCAGGTATAGGTATGTCAGTTTGCAGAGTATTGGGAACAATATTGTGCTGCTGCTAAGAACAGTTTTGAGAATTGTATTTCAGGCGCAAGACCTGCACATCTTTTTTTTGCCCTTATTACTGAGGGAATCGTGACTCCACCTTGTTTGGTGTATGCTGAGCAAGGGAATATTAGCTACACTCAGAGCCGGAACTGCCGAGCACTTGTCCATCGTGGTGGATATGCAGGGTGGGACTGGTAATGGTTGGCTAGTGGTCTATACTGATGTGTTATGGTGGTGTGTGTGTTGGGGGGCATACAGTGTCTAGACAGTAAAAGTTCAGTGCAGGATCTATGATCCTGTTCAAATATTTGCGTACATATAATTACATGTCACATTAATTTTTTAACAGGTGAAATGTCTCCTCATTCAGCTACTAGACGGTGTTGCTTATCTCCATGGAAACCACATCATTCACAGGGACTTGAAAGTCTCCAACTTGCTCCTCACGGACAAAGGATGCCTGAAGATTGCAGACTTTGGCTTGGCAAGGAGTCTAGGAAAACCTCCCAAGCCTCTCACTCCTACTGTTGTGACCCTGTGGTACCGAGGGCCCGAGTTGCTCTTGGGCAGCACGAGTTACACAGAAACTCTTGACCTCTGGGCTGTGGGCTGTATTTTTTGTGAGCTGCTCAGCAACAAGCCACTCCTACCCGGGAGGTCCGAACTAAATCAAATTGAAAGAATGGTTAATTTACTAGGTACGCCTAGTGAGTCCATCTGGCCAGGGTTTTCCAAATTGGCAGGTGCAAAGAAAATCCATTTGAAAAAGCAACCTTATAACAACATCAAGGAGAAGTACCATTGGCTGTCGGACACTGGAATCAAGCTCATCAACGACCTCTTAACCTATGACCCTAAGAAGAGGATCAGTGCTAGAAGGGCACGGAAGGACAAGTATCTTCGCGAGAAACCACACCC
The DNA here is from genome assembly GCA_028752905.1 of Cladorhizidae sp. MBARI D1340-BT2. Lineage (NCBI taxonomy): Eukaryota > Metazoa > Porifera > Demospongiae > Poecilosclerida > Cladorhizidae > Cladorhizidae sp. MBARI D1340-BT2. The sequence continues at coordinate 36,637,470 of JAQNBH010000008.1, forward strand.
TGTGGATCCAGAGATGATGCCCACTTATCCTCACCTGAGAAATTCCAAGCCCCAAGTCCACCGCAAGATATCTCACCTTGATGACGATGAATCCACCAGGAAATCATGGCTACCTGATTCAAAGAAGATGAGGATGTATTAACAAACGGTTTGATACCAAATACTAGATTGAATTGTCTTGTCATATATAAACAAGACTACATGAACCACAGTCCAGATCATTTATGATTTAATCTTGATACAGCTGAGCCTGTTAAGGCCACCACATATACTACAGCACAGTGTGAGACTATGTAACTAATAGTTATCAACAGTAACCATAGCTAAGTGTCCTACTGCTCAAGGAGGGGGGGGAGCAAAGATCATTCCTCAGCTCGCCATACAACACTTCCTTTCTCCTCTGCCACCATTTCCCTACCCAGTACGTAACACACTCACCCACCTCCTCCATCACTGCATCACTTACTCCCTCCACACCTTTCCCCAACAGCAATGCCACCTTTCCATCCTTACCCACTCTTCTATATTCATCCAGACAATTTTGCGCACCTCACACCAGTACAGCTGACCCCTCTCGAATTCCTCACATAATTATATACATGTATATATCACCAAGAAATGTTCCACATCCTCCCCTGCTCCACTATCACACATGATACACCTCTCATCCCTAACTATCCCACATCTCTTCTTATCCTCTAACAACCCAGCTGATGCAGTCCTCAGTCTAAATTGCAACCTCACACCTTCCTGACCATGCATGGACCTCACATACCTCTCCACCCCTGCACCATTTCTATAAAACTTCAGTGTACTCTTGCCGTTTACTTCCTCCTCCCAATCCTTCTCATTTCTCACCTTCATTTTCCCCTTCCACTTACGGACTGACCCCACCTCGTTGTTGATCTCATATTTTCTCCTCAAGATCTCATTCTTCCTACCATCTGATTCCTCCATCCTCTCTTAAAACAATTTTTACCAACCTGCTCTGTTCCAACTCTTCTAATCTTTCCAACTCCTCTCATCTCTTACCAAACAAAACCTTCATCTCTTCCCTCCTCTCCTCTAGCTTCCTCCACCCCATATCTCCCCTTATAGCCACTCCTGCTACTGTGTTACTTGCCTCCAACAGTCTCCTACCCACTCTCATCTGTGCTGACTCCAACTTCTTGCAAGAATTCCGTCCTCCTGTCCACCACACTTCGGCTGCATGCTCCATACTGGGTCTCGCTAGAAGCTTCCACACCATTCTTCTTCGGTCTACTTCCACCTGCCCATTCACTCGACTCATCCATGTCACCTTTCCAACCCACTCTTCTGCCTTCTTTGCCATCTTCTCTAACTGAACATTACCCCTTAGCTTCCTATCAAACCTACTCCCAAGTACTTGAATTCTTTGACCTCTTCCAATATCTCCTCAACAATCCTCCAATTCATTCTGTTTGCCTCTTCCCTCATGACTTTGCTCTTAACTTCATCTTCCACCCTAACACTTAAGCCTGAACCACATCCAACATATCTTGCAGTTCCACCCCTGAGTCTGCCAGGAGAACAACATCATCTGCTTACATAAGTGCCCCACACCAAGCATCCATGTCTCCTAGCTCAGCTCGCTCCAATTCCCCATCAGATAAATATTGAAAAGAAGTGGAGACAAAGGACATCCCTGCCTAACTCCATTCTCCACAGCGAACCACCTTGACCTCCTTCCATTCAATATCACCGTCGTCTCCACCCCACTATACAAACCTACACATGTCCTCACAAGTTTCTCTTCTACTCCATACTGCCTCAACTTCTGCCACAGTCACTCCTTCCACACACTGTCATATGCCTTACTTATGTCCAGGAAACTTAGATATAAATCATTCTTCTCGCTCTTCCTCACTTCACAAACTCCTCTTAACACCAACCACTGGTCTGAACATCTCCTCCGACTCCTAAATCCTCTTTGTGCTTCCGTCAAAATCCTATCCTCAGCAAACCCTCCCAACCTCCTCGCCAACACTCGCACAAGCACCTTCACCACACTACAACCTAATGCAATTCCCCTATAACTCCCTACTTGGTCCTTGTCACCATCCTTGTGGAGAGGTGCTATCAAACTCCTCTTCCAGTCCACTGAGCAGCACTCTCTCATCACCACATTCATCACCTCCACCATCACCTCCACCAACCTTCTCTACCTCCATACCAGCATCTTATTCAATATTCCACCAGAACATTCCATCATGGCCTGGTGCCTTTCCTCTCTTCAAACACTTCATTATTTCTACTACTTCTTCCCAGCTTACTTCTTTACACATACCCAACTCATGCCCACTCACTTCTTCTATCTCTAATTCTGGCATCCTCTTTTTTCCTCCCAAGGGTCTTCCCAGTGTTTTGCCATCACCTCCAACACCTTGTCTTCCTCCTCCAACATCCTTCCCTCATCATCTTTCACTCCTTTTATCTTTCTCTCCTTCCTCTTTGCTCTTACATCATTCCAAAACAGCTTACAACTAGTCCCACCCTGCTCTCTAATCTTCTTTATAGTTCTCTTCCTCAATTCCTTGTTCTCTTTCTTGATGGTCTTCTTCACTTCCTTTCTTGCTTCTCTCTAGCCATCCCATAGTTGTCTTAATGTAGCCTCTCTCTCCCCTCTCTTCCTGGCTTCCCTTAGCCTCTTACATTTCTCCTTCCTGACACCAATTAACCTCTCACATCCTCTGACCACCATCCCTCTGACATGTTTGTATCTTCTTCCCTTTCTCCGCTGCAGCCAAAACTTTCTCCTTCCACCTACCCCACACCTCTTCAACTATGTTTCCTCCCAACTCTTGCTCAAGCTCTCTCACCTCCTCTTCCCACCCCATGAACATTTCCTCCACTGCCTCCTGATACTCCATCCAGTCTAGCATATTGTCAACTCTCCATTTATGTCGCTCTCTTCTCACTTGTACTTCTCTCCTACCCCACGTAATTTCTACTCAAATAATGTTATGGTCGGACCTCACATCCAGCTTGCCTGAATCCTCAACTACTACCCTAGCTACATTCATGTCCTTACTAAACAACATATAGTCTATGACAGACTTTCTCTCCCCACATTCCCACATCCACCTGCCCTCCCAGCACTGCAACTCGTTCCCCACAACCAGACCTCCAACCCTAACCAACTCCAACAACCGCCTTCCATTACTGTTTGGGTTGTCCTCCACTCCTAGTCCAATCTTTGCATTGAAGTCCCCCATCATAACAACATCGAAACCTTTCTCTTCATACTTTACCACATCCACCTGCAATACCTCAAACAATAAACAATACCTCCATCTCTCTCACTCTCACTCCTTCTGGGTTCACATACACTACCCCTACCATAGTTTTCCTTCTCCCCGCTCCGCTCAACTCCACCCACAGCAAACCTTCTCTTGACTTCCTCACCATACAGTCCAAACTCTCATACACCAGAACTCCCACACCTCCACCCACCCACCTTCCACCCTCTCTATTCCTGCCATACCACTCCTATCCTGCCATACCACTACTCCTATCCTGCCATGCTCACCTCGTCTTCCTTCTGCAAAAATGTCTGCTAATCCCAGCACATCAAACTTCTTCATTCCCAACACTACCTCCAGATCCACCCCCCTTGACCCACCATCCTCTACAATTAACAAACGCCACACTCAACCTCCCAGTTTCCCTATCTTTGGTCCCTTTTCCATCCCCCAACCTCCTTGACAAACTTTTTGCACTCACAACTCAGATTTGTCCTTCATGTTCATTATCTTGGACATATTCTCTTTGGCCAACAGGTGCTCCTTCCCTGATAATGACTCCCCTCCCGGTGTTCCCCCTCCCTTCTCCCTCCAATCCCCTCTGTATTGTCCGCTGGAGTGTCCCCCCCGGCAGCCCACATATACCAAGCTGCGGTTAACACGTAAATCCACTAGACACTTCCGCCTGGCATCTATCCGTATTCCAACCACTCCTCCCTCCCTCCGCCACATTTTTCCATACCAACTTTGTTCCCGTATGCCTTCTCCTTCATTATTAATTCAAGGAGCTATGGTGCACTGTATACCTTTGTCAAATCTTGAGAAGCAGTTGCTAATAATCAAGTGAATTCTATCTGACTTTGCCAATCGTACGACTCTGTTGGTGAACATGGTTTCCTGCTGGACTGCTTCATATAGAGCTCTGCTTGATCGCCACAAATGCACAAATGTCCACGAAAGCTACTTATCATGCATACTACATTGGGTCTGGAGTTTGTGGGTTTATTATGGATGTCAATGCAGCTCTGCCTGAAGTACAACTGCGACGGCTCAGCAATTGGTGTGCATGATTTACTGGTAAAGGGAAGTCAATTGTGTAGTCATCTATGGGTATGTTTTGATTTTATTTTTTATAGTATTTTTGTTTTGTTTTTTTAATATAATTCTGTTTGATTTTTGATTTTTTGTTGTTGCTGACATGTGGACAAGTGTGAATATATTAGGATGATTATATTATCATAATGGCATGGATAATGGCATGGAAGGTGTAAAGTCTATAAATGTATATATAAATAACTGATTGTTGTATGAGATCAAGATGGAAGAGGAGTGGTCAGACTTTTCCAGCTTCGAATTGTTCTTTTTCATATTCTGCCATTACCTTGTTCAGCTGGTAAATCTAGCATTAAAAAGCACCATATTTAATACGAGTTTTGTAAAAAGACTTTTTTATAGCAACAATTATGTTGAAGTGTAACTCCTATCTCACTAAGAACTAGCTTCATTCGGTACTGCAATAGACCAGTACAGCAAATTAACTGAAGACATTGAGTTGAGCCACCCTAGATTCCAGAACTAAACAATGTGTTCCATAGAAATATCCAAGACATTGGATGAATACAATGATGTGTCTATCTGAAATATAAAATATTTTCTATTTTGAGTTTTTGTCGTTTATTTTGATAATATATAAATATATACACTTTTCATATCCCAAAATGTAAGCTATCAGGTTAGTTTGGAGGTCCGATATGGTCCTTAGGAGAGCACGCAAACAATTGAGCTGAAAGTCGAGATTCTAGATCAGATTGGAAAGAAGATTCTGTCTGAAGAGTACGGAGTGGAAATTTCCACAATTTCAGACGAAATAATAGAACAGTGAGTTGAGAGCCTACAAAAGAAAGCTGACAAGGTGGGAGGCAGTGGAGAAGCGAAGGCTATAAAGATTGGGAGAGACTAGGAATTTGAAGAAGCAGTTTTTCTAGGGTTCAGCAATGATTTCCCTTCAGTATAATATATTTCATGTAGCAGACTAATATTTGCTGTTTCTAAATAAGCATCAAACATGCATTCACCCCGTCAATAAAGATAAGGATATTCACACCTCAGTAATAATATTCTTAGATTTCACTAATCCAAGAATTTTATTAATCCGAAGGGGCTGAAGTTCCAGGCTATTTGGATTAGTGAGGGACTACTGCATTGCCACGCAGGGCATATCTACCTATGTATGTTTGTAGGCATGTTATATATAGCTACCTTTGCACGTGCCTTCACTACTCAATGGATCACGCGTCTTAAATAATGCTGGCTTATTTATATCTGGAATAGTTGCTATGGTGAAGAGATCTATAGTGATAACACCCGGTGATTTGAAGCTAAACGGGCCCGGCTGTGCTCTGCATGCGAGAACAGGCAGCCCGGTTAATAGTTGATGTGACCCCTTACCAGATAGCAGAACAAGCTAGCCAGAAATAGGACCAACAACAAACCACGACCCCTGAAAGCCGCCATCCCCCCCACACCCATCCCCCCCACACCCATCTCCCCCACACACATAGGCCCTCAATGCAAAAAAATAAACTGTTGTGTAGTCGGGGAAAGAAGAGGCTTGCATGGCTGACGGGAAAGGAGGAGGATGGACATAGTTCCTCGGTTCATCAACATGCTCTAGCTTTTTTTTTTGCTCACCACTGCATGCCTAGCATTCATTACTGGTAAAGTTTTGTTCTTGATCTTTTTGTCCTGCGCTGCATATGTGCAAAGCAAAATAACTCAGTCAGTCTACATAATTACGCTTGTCTAAATCAAGGAATTGTGAAGTACTTTAGGCACGGATTGCAAAATATCAAGTACGTGCCCTTCAAAGACTTGGCAATAGCTGTGCGGATAGTGAACCAAACATATTTAGCCAATACTCGTTTATGCTATGTTCTTGACTGCTAATCTACACATATGCATGCACACATAATTACTACACCTCGGTTAGTAGACTGTCCTTTTTGGAAGAGGGCCAGCAAAAGCCTACCTAACAATTACACAAGAAATCTTGAGAACTAACCGAACACTACTCTATACCATGTTCTATTACTAAGCCACATATATACATATATATATACATATATATATATACATACATATATTAGGAATCGCCAAACTCCCTAGCAACCACATATTTTCAGAATGTATAATGAAAAACGAATGTAATCCTTGAAAGTGGTTGCCTAGCAATAAACCACAAGAAATGTTCAATGAAGATGATGTCAACAGTTAAGCAATAGGAGATTTGCATGCTGTGACTAGACACACCAGAGGAAAGACTGTGTTAGTATACTCTGACTTGCAAAACACACACCACACACACACAAACACACAAACTGCCAGTTATCCAGAGGAAAGAATGTTTTGCTCTCGGCTGTCTTCCTGCTAGCTTTCAGCTATAGTCACTGCTATATAAACTCTCAATGAACTCTCAGTTCACATAATGAAATTACAATGACCATCTCAATAATCAACTTGAATTTTTACTCTCTCGATGTTTCGACTGGATACTCTAGCCTTCATCAGGAATATTGTTTAAGCTTGCCATGATAGTCGGTCTCTTCATTCCCTCCTTCCCTCTCCATCTCTGTGCTGAAACCAGCAGCGATGAGAGAATATATAGGAGCTTTGTTCTTTGTGCGTGTCCACTGCTTTGAGACGTGGGTCAAACCATGATAAGTTGAGTTAATCTAACTAACATTTGTATTAGGCTGGTCACAATATATGCACTAGTATTGTGATTGCTTGATGCATTTGATGATATCTACACATTTACCATATTCTATTGGATTGGCTTAGACTATGCCAGTGTAGACCACACCCTTTAGATGACCCTTTACCTTTCGAACATTTATGAAGGCTAGAACTGAAACGTCAAGGAACAATTTTATCGAGAGAATGTCACAATGTTCAACTGACAATTCATTGAGAATGTCTGTTGTTTTTAAAAATCAATCAGGTGTGCATGATTTAAATGATAAGTCGTCTAACTGGTGTTGTCTACACCGTTTCCTTCCTTTTTAAACACATCAATACATGTTTGCTTTATTTTTGTTTTTTGTTTCAAGTTTATATTCATTTGTTGTTGTTGTTGTTGCTGTTGTGGTGGTTTCTGTATATTACAGCTGAGCAGTGGAGGACTACGCCAAGTTAGAGCCTCAGCATTATCTATCCCAATCGCATAACTTGTATACAATAGGTCCATTCCTCATAAATCTTTTAATTTAGTATATAGAATGAATGACCTGTGCTCATTTCTGCCGTTTAGTTTGTGGAGTTCTTATCCTGTGAAACTACCAAGTCCAAAGGATTAGCTTATCCTCGACCAAAACATCTGCTGTTCCTATGCAACTAACACCAAGTATTTGAAGGAGGCTGTAGCTGACCCTTCATGGGTACAGTCAACAGTAGAAACAAGACATGGCATGTGGTACTATGTAGTGTACAACAAGGAAATTAGTGTTTAACCCTTTCACCGTTGACTTTATTTTGAAAAATTACAAAAAATTGACTTGCATAGACATCAATGCTATTTCAGCAAAGGTTGACTAAAGTCCTTAGCAACCATAGTTCACATGAAAGCCCTTATAATGACCAACATTGTGGTAACCTACAGTTGCCATAGAAACAAACCACGATGTCATGAATCTAATTAGAAGTTTTGAGTTCTGGTTTCACAGATAATTAACAATTGTAGTAATATGATCTATGTACGTGCACACACGTATATGGCCTTATTTCATTTCCCCCTCTAGTATGGTATATAATCAAGGTGTTTTCAGCCACTCAGACAGTGAAGGAGGCTTGATAAGATACTGGCCAGCATACAAGAAGACATCATTGTGCCACACTACCATACACTATACACTACACACACTACCACAATGTAATGTATAGACACCATCTAGGAATATATATTTTCACATTTCATTTACTCTTATAACACTTGGTACACAATGTATGTATCATCAAACATGACTGGTACAAGAAGCCATTGAGGTATCCAAATGAATACTGGAAGTTACTTGACTATGTGTACTCAGACGTCCAAGTTGACTACTCCTAGCTCTACTACTGCCTCTAGTTCTGCGACTACGCTGACCAACAGGCCTTGAATGAGTATGAACCGAAGGAATATGAACTCCACAAGAAGTGGCTTTGAGGAAGGGTGACAGTGAAGGGGTTGGTTGCACCATACCTAAAAAGAATAATGTCAACATAAACAAAAAGTATTGCCTCCTCGACCTAATGAATTTATATATGACGAAAGAACAGCTAAACAATTCTATCCAGAACATGCTTTACTTGCTAGCTACTTAGCTAGCAAGTAAACAAAACTCACTGGCATAGTCTTCTTCGTCACTGCTAGACTCTCCTCCGCCCAAACAGACTATCGAGCGGCACCGCTCTCGCCAGAAAATTGTCCAAAAAGTATCTCCCACCCATCGATAGCACAATTTCAGGATCAATGCTACTCTTCCCAAGTTAGGAATAGATTACTTCACCTTCCTCGCTGCTACTTTCGTCCTCTGATAGGACGTAGTCGTCGTCTTGAATCCTAGAAAGAACTTGGTCTAAAGTTAGTCTGACCGTCATTTCCAACTTATGAACGGTCAGCGATTTCAATTTTACTTTACCTTAGTTACCGAACCCGTACGGCTCTTATATTCGGCACGTACGTAGAGCAAGAATTGAGCTATTTTTTAATATTCATATCTTAATTTACAACCGAACGATTGATTTTTTAATGATTTTTCACCGATAATTATGTGGTTTGGACGTATATATACGCTTATGACGGTGAGTGGGTTAAAAGCCCTGGATAGATATGGAGTTTTGTTCTGCGTACACTTATAGTATTTATCTTAAAACCACCACTTGGGCTGCCAAGAAGCTGCTGGTGTGAGTTTTAGCCGAGATATGAGCTTTGGTGGGTAGGGTGGGGAATATCATTTTGAAATAGGGGTAGGGATGCTACTGATAGCATCTCTTTGAGTGTTTTATTGAGAATGGACTTACTACAAAATTTATGCTGTGCATGGAAGGAACAAAAGGTAACTAAAACTTAATCACAGACAGACTCAAATAACAATGCTATCTATTGTAAGCAATTGCACAATAGCAGATCAGACTCAAATAACAATGCAATAACAAGAGATCCTCAAAAAACCCACTAAATTCAAGCAATATATTCTTGCAACTATATATATACACCCGGGCAGAGGCTGCATGTGATGTCTTGAGCACTGAATGGTCCAGATCTGCCGGTTTTATCGGAACCAGCAACTTGACTTTCCCACTCAGAGTAATACTAAACATTGTAGTGAGCACTACACACTCATTGAGGAAGCTTGCTATTTCAATACTCATAGTCCTTCCTCAGCCCTCAAAGTCCAGGCTTGTACCTGACGTATAGCTATGCATATTTGAACCAAGTCATATAGTACTGGCTCCCAGTATTTATACTCGGGATGATTCCTTATGCTTTACATCAGTTCTACACTGGCTGGTTCACAATATGTTACACACACTAGCAGTGCTTAGCATTGCAATGATTTGTTTTACTGATGATGCAGCTATAGTGTAGTGTGTATCCATTTTCTCTTATTGTGAACCAGCTAATGTGAAGTGTAGATTCAGTGCAACTAACCAGGATTTCATAAATCCAGATTAATTTATGATTGCATGCTATTTTTGTATATATTTCAAGATATGATTTTCCCCCTAATGATAGGACCACAGACACACACACTCATAGCATGGTGTGTGTGTGTGTGTGTGGGAGGGGGGGGGGGGGGGAGCAATATTTGTTCTTACCTCTGCTCTCTGCTGAGCTTTCAACTTGGCTATATCATCACTTCTGATTTTTTTCTCTTCTTCTATCTTCAGTTTCCTTCTCTTCTCCCCTGCCTCCTTTAGCATCTTGGCCTCAATTTCAGCCTCCTTCAATTTCAGAGCTGCACAAAACAGGGGGTCATGTTAAATGTGTCCCAGTGACAATCACTTCTGCTACACCTTACTCATCTTGAGGGAGTTAGTAGCAGAAGGGGTGCCAGGATCATAAGGTCTTTTTGATTTTGTCAAACAGTCCTCTGCTATTGGAAGGGAAGGATAGCATTTACTGTTACAATTCCACACTCAGTTTCTTAATCCCACCATTTATGCTTGGTTGAGAATATTTTCTGTCGAGACGTTCCTTGCTTGGTGCAAATTTTGTGATCTTAGACTGTGTGATCTTAGACTGTTGTATCTTCTGGCCTGCAAGAATAGGAGTTGAGGTTCTAAATGTCTCTCTGTTAGTAATCAAGTTTTCTTTTCTTTCATTTCCCCTTTTCAGTCTTAGTTTAGCTTCCTTGACAACACGCTCAGCTAGCTCTTTTGAGTTGATGTCAATGAAGTCAGATGACTGGCTTTTTGGTTGGAGGTGGTGGCACGATGCTGACGTAAACTGGTTATGTGACTGTTTACCCTTTGGTGCTTCAATCACAAACCTGATACTTTTTCTCTCCTGAAATGCTTTGGCTGGACTCATCCTGGGTACTAGTGGGAATATACTTAAGGAGAGAGCGAAATCTGCAGAAGTATTGACAGAAGGATTGCTGCTTGCGTTATTATAATTCACTCGGCATTGTTGAAGTGTTCTTTGCCTAGCTTGGTATAGACTACGTCTCTTCTCCAGCAAGCTGTTAAGAACCTTCTGGCTTGCTGTCGCAGGTTTTGTGCGAGTGGAGGGCTGAAGCAGGGGTATTTTGCAGACAGTTATGCTGTTGAAAAATATCCGAGCCTTTTCATGTTCGTGAAGAGGAACATTTAGAGCCACGCCGGAGGACATTCGCCTTGGGGAGCAGCGCTAGATTACACATCCAGCGAGTAGCTATGGCAGCGTGGAAACATATTAGCAGCCCCTCCCAATTAGCAGCCCCTCCCATTCTAGGCAGACAAATTAATTTTTATGTCGGAGACTTTTTAACCCCTTTACCCAACCACGAGTTTACCTTAGCACGAGGACTGTGTCGTGCTGAAAATGAGGCCTCTTACAGACGAAGAAACGAAGTCAGTATTCGAAAAGCTCTCGAAATTGTAAGTTGTTATAATACCAATGTATAACAATGTGAGCAATTAAGATACCAGGACTATCCAATTGAACTTTGAACCCTCGCTGTGAGAGTGGAGTGTGTACGAGAATCTCTAGTGTGCACTGGCATACTGAGTGTTACCAAACTTCTCATTGCTGGACTTTCCCTTCCAGCAGATGGTCTGTGGACATTAGTGTCTAAAAACTTGTTCATTGCAATGGAAATGCCCTCACTCAGTGCAGTTGTTCCTAGTCATAGAATGTCTAGTGCATGCACATGTGACATGGGCCTGTGTTGCCACTCATGTGCCAACTTATTTGTAGTCCCTTTACCATATCACATTAACCCGTATACTGTTCTGTGTTCTGTAAAAATGAGGCCTCTAACAGATAAGAAATGAAGTTCCATAAAAAAAAATTCCCATAAATTATCAGCGGATTATAAGCGGATCTGCCAACCCAGTAGTCTGATTTGGGACTGCAACTATATTTATGGTATTAAGCCATGCTTGCACGAGGGTGTTAACCCTGATTCTAACCATGTTTTAATCACGTGTAAACACCCTCGCTGATTCTAACCAGGTTTTAGCTTACCCAATCACGTATAAAAACCCTTGGTCCAGATTAAAAACAGGGTTGGTTAACATGCCAATGGGTGGATTACAATCCATTAAATAGAAGCGAGCTGGAAGATGCCCGTGTAGACAAGACTGTAGATTATAGATGCCCCAAACCCTTTGCTGTTTGGCACCAACCAGACTATTGCTTCAGGTGCTGCCTCTGTAACTACACGTGCTGGAAATGCCCACCTCCTTGGAAGGGAAATGCAAGAAGCTTCACCTACATAGCAGTTATACGTATTATTGGCCTTTGAGTGACCATTAAAAAATGGATGTTACGACTTTGGAGCTCTATAGATTTTGCTCACTTCACTCTATGAACTTGATATATAGGTATCAAAAGGTAGATCTCTCTGTGTGCTCTCGTTTGAGACTAAAAAATCAAAAATTACTCCTGCAAAGTTGGGGTACCTCAAAATCAGAGAGCCTGAACTGGCTGCAGTTGTGGCTCCTCATTGGAAAGTGCTAGCCAGTTGAGGTTCTTGTCTGTGGCAAGAGGAAAACCTACTCTACAAAATGAGCGTTTTCATTAGGCACTAAAACGTGACAAGGTGTTCGAGTGTGGGCACTGAAAATCGACTTTCTTGCTCCTTTTTGGCTGCAGGCGACTTTGGCATGGTTATACCTATGCAACATTATTAGTATCAAAAGAGAGCACACAGAGAGATATCTCTTTTGAGCTATATATATATCAAGTGAGTGAAGCATGCAGAATCTATGCAGCTCTAAAGTCATAACCTCCAGTTTTTTTAAATTTAATTTTTTAAATTTTATGATCTATCCCACCTTTTATAAGTTTGCCAGTTCTTCAGCCACTGTCATATCGTTGTTGTCTTCTTTGTGTGTGCCTGTGCTAGCATTGGTGATAATGTCAAGATCCTGGTGGACAGGCAAGATGCCACATACTGCTTTCGACTTCACAGAGATCGTGTGTATTACGTTAGGTAAGGATCACTACTGCTACATACTGTGCACAATAATTACCCTTGAGTCTCTCTAGCCAGTGCAGTGATAGGTAAAGGGTGGCTCAGGTGAAATACTGTTGTTGAAGGAGCTATCGCATGTTATTGTACATTGTCCATGAACAAGTAGATGCTGGATATCAATGACCTCTGACCTTTCCAGCTGTACCACTGGTGTTGGCAATCACAGGGTGTGTGCTTGGTTCCTCCTTAGACTTGTAACAGAATTGGTTACCATAAGCTTCCATACCTGCACCAACTGCTAGCTGAATTCCACTCTCACCAGCATGCTCCATGGTGGCCTAGAGACATACTGTGTGCATACTAATTTGGTCTAGAATTTGTGTCGAATTTCATTACAACACTTCTTGAAGTAGATATAATTCAATAGCTCCTTTAAGCTGGGCACTTTAGCATCTGCCAGCAAGAAGATGGCCTTTAACCTAGCTAGGGCTAGGGCTAGGGCTAGGTTAAGCTGGGCACTTTAGCATCTGCCAGCAAGAAGATGGCCTTTAAGGGGGACCGTCTGTGCATTTATTTATTTATTTTTTTAACCTGTGGTTACAACTTTAGAGCTCAGTAGATTCTGCAAACTTCATGGTATGGACTTGATATATAGCTCAAAAGATAGGTCTCTCTGTGTGCTCTCTTTTGATACTAAAATATGTTTCATAGGTATAACTATAGGCAAGTTACTAGACCCTAAAGCGGAGGGACCACAAAAACCTGAATCGCTCCAACCTCCATAGAAACCACTCTGAGTAGCGAAGTGCAAAAAAATTAAAAATGGTACAAGTGGCTAGAGGAAGCTCTAGAGTACACAATGAGTATATTGAGTAGGCGTGAAAAATTTATTACCTGGTCAAGCGCGCGGTTGGAAAATTGAAGGCGTTGACAAGGCGACGCTTTGTCAACGCCTTCAATTTTCCAACCGCGCGCTTGACCAGGTAATAAATTTTTCACGCCTACTCAATATACTCATTGCGTACTCTAGAGCTTCCTCTAGCCACTTGTACCATTTTTAATTTTTTTGCACTTCGCAACTCAGAGTGGTTTCTATGGAGGTTGGAGCGATTCAGGTTTTTGTGGTCCCTCCGCTTTAGGGTCTAGTAACTTGCCTATAGTTATACCTATGAAACATATTTTAGTATCAAAAGAGAGCACACAGAGAGACCTATCTTTTGAGCTATATATCAAGTCCATACCATGAAGTTTGCAGAATCTACTGAGCTCTAAAGTTGTAACCACAGGTAAAAAAATAAAATATAAAAAAGTGCAGATGTCCCCCCTTAAGATGGGCACTTATACATCAGCCAACCAGAAGATGGCCTTTAAGATGGGCACTTGTACATCAGCCAACCAGAAGATGGCCTTTAAGCTGGGCACTTGTACATCAGCCAACCAGAAGATGGCCTTTAAGCTGGGCACTTGTACATCAGTCAACCAGAAGATGGCTTTTAAGCTGGGCACTTGTACATCTGCCAACCAGAAATGTCCTTTAAGCTGGGCACTTGTACAACATCCAACAAGAAGGTGGCCATTAAGCTGGGCACTTGTACATCAGTCAACCAGAAGATGGCCTTTAAGCTGGGCACTTGTACATCAGTCAACCAGAAATGGCCTTTAACTGGGCACTTGTACATGGGTCATTCCATGTCAAATCATCTGAAAATCTGCCTTCATCTCTCAAATTTTTGTAAAATTTCGGGGAATGATTGGGATCCATGAGTAACGGCCAGAGCAAAAATATTTTTGGTCACACCCACTTAATTAATGCGGCCGACAAACTTTGGGCTAATTAGCACTACCTCGGAAATTCAAATGCCCGTATCTTTGTAAGTATAGCTCCTATAGAGCTGGTTCTGGGGTCATTTTGAAGCTCTTTTCAAGGCCTATAATTTGTTTTAGACAATCTTTCTCTTCAAATCAACCAGAAAAAAGGTATCACAATTTATAAACTTCAAACTTGAACCCTCCCAAAATATATCCTTCAAATTTCTCCAACTTTTTGCCAGAGGTACATCATAATGTAAACAAGCTTCCTGTAAGTTTTGTGATGGGCACTTTGACAGTTTTTGAGCAATAAGCAATTATATACAGCATAACCATACAAAAATGTACTCATAGTACTTAGGGACACCCTATTGATGCTTAGTAATAGGTATATATATGCATCATCGTAATTTGCACCTGATCGCAGGTGACAGATCTATCAATCCCTGACATCTATTGGGGGGAATGTTCCCAAGAGCTGGCAGGAATATTCAGGTCTTAGAGGAATCCCATGAAAAATCCCAGGGGGTAATTCCAGGTTGGTTGGCTATATAATGTTAAGTCCTGCTCAGTTGGTACAGTCACTTCTAAATTCACTTGAACCTGGAGAGTTCTTGGTCATTGCAGACTTCGCGGAGAACTACAGTTTCATAATTCAGGATGCAGCTCAGTCATTCCACTGGAACAATCTCCAGGCAACAATCCACCCTTTCGTGTGTTATTATCGACGTGACAAGCAAGATAAAACACCTGAACACACAAATTTCATCATCATATCAGAATGTAACATTCATGATACTGTGGCAGTTCATCTGTTTCAAAAACTGCTGCTTCAGTTCCTCACTAAGAAACTTGGTCAGGACCCTAAAAGAATTGACTATTTCTCTGATGGTTGCGCTGCCCAATACAAGAATCGGAAGAACTTTATCAATTTGTATATACTTCCATAAAGATGATTTTAGTGTCCAAGCTGAATGGCACTTTTTTTTACTACATCACAGGACCATCCGATGGAATTGGTGGGACAATAAAGAGGTTAGCAGCTAGAGCCAGTCTCCAACGACCATATGATCAACAGATCACCACTCCTCGCCAACTTTTTGAATTCACAGATTCAGAGATAGAGAATATCAACTGTCAGTTTACAACAACGGAAACGGAACAGTATGAACAAGAAGCCAAACTACTCAAAGTGAGATTTGAAGAGGCACGCACAATCCCGGGCACACAAAAGTTGCATTGCTTCATTCCAATCTCTTAGGAAACGGTCACAGTTCGTCTTCACCTCAGGAACGACAGGAACTTGTGAATCTCACTCCCGAGATGATTGATCAGTGTTTCAGCCATAAATGGTTATGTGACAGTCGCTTATGATGGCCACTGGTGGGTTGCATGTGTCAAGGAATGCACACCAGAGAAGCATGAGGTGGAGGTTACCTTCCTCTATCCCCATGGACAGTCCCCATCATACATTATCCAGACCCATCAGACCAACTGACAGTTCACTGCCAAGATGTGCTAACAACTGTTGAACCAATCACTGCAACGGGAAGAAAATATTCCATTTCCAACAGAGAATCCAGTGCTGCTGTTGCTGCGTTGAAAAAGAAAATGAAAACCTAACAGTTACAGATATGTGTGAACATGAACTCGATACAAGTTGACTTTATCTTAGTATGTACCATACTGTGCCACACAATTTAGATAATTGTGGTAGTCCATTAATTTGCGATTTTTGAATTGACATGCCATACATAATTGTTCATAACTCAAAAACTGTCCGAGTGCCCATCACAAAATTTACAGGGAAGCTTGTTTACATCATAAGGTACCTTTAGCAAAATATTGAAGAAATTTGAAGGATATAATTTTTGGGGGTTCAAGTTTGAAGTTTATAAATAGTGATATCTTTTTTCTGGTTGATTTGAAAAGAAAGATTATCAGAGACAAATTATAGGCCTTGAAAAGAGCTTCAAAATGACCCCAGAACCAGCTCTACAGGAGCTATACACTTCCAAAGATACGGGCATTTGAATTTCCGAGGTAGTGCTAATTAGCCCAAAGTTCGTCGGCACGTATCTCACTAATTAAGTGGGTGTGACCAAAAATATTTTTGCTCTGGCCGTTACTCATGGATCCCAATCATTCCCCAAAATTTTACAAAAATCTGAGAGATGAAGGCAGATTTTCAGTTGATTTGACATGGAATGACCCACATCAGTCACCAGAAATGGCTGGGCACTTGTACAACATCCAACAAAAAGGTGGCCTTTAAGCTGGGCACTTGTACATCAGTCAACAAGACGGTCGCTTTTAAGCTGGGCACTTGTACATCAGTCAACCAGAAATGGCCTTTAAGCTGGGCACTTGCACAACATCCAACAAGAAGGTGGCCTTTAAGCTGGGCACTTGTACATCAGTCAACCAGAAGGTAGCCTTTAAAAGCTGGGCACTTGTACATCAGTCAACAAGAAGGTAGCCTTTAAGCTAGGCACTTGTACATCAGCCAACCAGAAATGGCCTTTAATTAAGCTGGGCATTTGTATATCAGCCAACAAGAAGATGGCCTTTAAGCTGGGCACTTGTACATCAGTCAACAAGAAGGTAGCCTTTAAGCTAGGCACTTGTACATCAGCCAACCAGAAATGGCCTTTAATTAAGCTGGGCATTTGTATATCAGCCAACAAGAAGGTGGCCTTTAAGCTGGGCACTTGTACATCAGCCAACCAGAAGGTGGGTGCTTAATACTGAGCAACCACTAGACTAGTTCACATGTTTGAGAGCAAAATGGAATGAACAAAAGCCTCAGAAAGGCATTTTGACCCACAGAATGCTGAGGCTGGCCAGCAGGTCTGCTGAATGGATGAGCTGTTGCGGGGGTGGTAGGTGGAGTATGTGCAGGGAGGGAGAGCCGAGGGAGGAGGCCATTGAGGGCGGGCCTGTGATTCTCTAGCATGTGTGCAATGGAGGAAGGTCATGTTGCTGTCTAGTCCAGGAAGACGGCTGGTGGAGGATTCTGTTTCTGTCTGGTCTTGACACCAACATTGCACACCTGTTAGGGAACTACACGCTGGATCCTGATGTCCCACCTGTGCACTCCTTGCATCCAATCTACTCGCCCTGCTTCAGGTCACACCCTTGGGACCCCACCCCTGCCAACACCTGCTTCGACCCAAGCCCCATCGGGACGGTTGGTCCCCCCACCCCCCTGCGGACTCTAATCCCTATCCCAATATAAGCAAATTTGTTTAGTCTGCATTTGCAAGAAACGCTGATGTTCCCCCCAGAGGAAACCTAGTCATGATCGTCACTTGACTAATGAGGCTGGAACCAAAACAACTGCGTCCATATTATATACAACTATCAGATTTTTAAGGTTTCAGTCCATTGGACCAGGTGTTCGATTTCAGTGTAAGGCACCCACACAGTAGAACTACTAATGACACTAATTATCATTATGGGCTTGGGGGAATAGACAAAAGCCTGCTCGTAATAATATATCTGGCATAGTTAATTAAGAGGTGGCTAAACCCTAAATTTAAATAACAACCGTAACGGTTATGATTTTGGAGCTCCATAGGATCTTGCACACTTCAAGGTATGAACTTGATATATAGCTCAAATGATAGATCTCCCTGTGTGCTCTCTTTTGGTATCAAAAAAAGTGTTGCATTGGGTATAATTATGCCAAAGTTACTGCAGCCAAAGTGGGGCATCTCAAAATCTGAGTACGTGAATTGGCTGCAGTTGTGGTTCCAGATTAGAAAGTGCTAGACAGTTGAAATTAGTATCTGTGCCAAGAGGAGGCCAGAAGGTTAAGGCTGGTTCACAAGTCACAAGAGGAAGCCATAAGGTTAAGGCTGGTTCACAAGAGGAAGCCATAAGGTTATGGCTGGTTCACAATATGTCGCGAGGTCTTCAGGTCGCTTGCATCACTTCAAGCAGTTCACAATATCCGAGTTCCCCCCCCCCCCCCCCCCCCATTAGCTGCTAAAATGAGAGGAGGTGGTCAGGCGTGCACATTGAAAATCACTTTCTTCCATCGCAAGAAAAATTATTTTTCAGCGCCCACACTGGGCTACCTCGTCACATTTTAGAACCTAATAAAAACACGCATTTTATAGAAGACCTTTCTCTTGCCGTAGATTCAGATTTCAACTGTCTACCACTTTCTTATCAGGAGCCACACTTGCTGCAAGTTGAGGCACTCGACATTTGGAGGGACTATACTTTGGCTGCATGTAACTTTGCATAGTTAGTAGCTATGCAACATTTTTAATACCTAATGAGAGCACACAGAGAGATCTAATTATATATAACATTCATACAGTCAAGTGTGCAGAATCTATGGAGCTCCAAAGTCGTAACCACATTCCCCCTCCTCCCCTTTTATGGTTTATCCCCCCCCCCCTGCCCCCCAATTAATCGAGTTTGAGTTTGTTGTTATGGCGTTGTCTATGAACTGTCCTTTTAAGAAGAGGCTTATGTTTTGAAATGAGCCAACCAGTGCAGCTTCTTCCTCCACCTATCATCTCTCTTGTACAAACAGTCACTTCAAATCACAACCGAGAGAAAGACATTCTTGTTAATTTCATTTGTGACTTGCTTCTCCTTGCTGCTCTTCTCACTGTCGCTGGATGAATAGGCAGAGGCTAGTGAGGGATCACTGTCGCTGGATGAATAGGCAGAGGCTAGTGAGGGATCACTGTCACTGGATGAATAGGGAGAGGCTAGTGAGTGATCACTGTCGCTGGATGAATAGGCAGAGGCTAGTGAGGGATCACTGTCGCTGGATGAATAGGCAGAGGCTAGTGAGTGATCACTGTCGCTGGATGAATAGGGAGAGGCTAGTGAGTGATCACTGTCACTGGATGAATAGGCAGAGGCTAGTGAGTGATCACTGTCGCTGGATGAATAGGCAGAGGCTAGTGAGTGATCACTGTCGCTGGATGAATAGGGAGAGGCTAGTGAGTGATCACTGTCACTGGATGAATAGGCAGAGGCTAGTGAGTGATCACTGTCGCTGGATGAATAGGGAGAGGCTAGTGAGTGATCACTGTCGCTGGATGAATAGGCAGAGGCTAGTGAGTGATCACTGTCGCTGGATGAATAGGCAGAGGCTAGTGAGTGATCGCTGTCACTGGATGAATAGGCAGAGGCTAGTGAGTGATCACTGTCGCTGGATGAATAGGCAGAGGCTAGTGAGTGATCACTGTCACTGGATGAATCGGCAGAGGCTAGTGAGGGGTCACTGTCGCTGGATGAATAGGCAGAGGCTAGTGAGGGATCACTGTCGCTGGATGAATAGGCAGAGGCTAGTGAGTGATCACTGTCACTGGATGAATAGGGAGAGGCTAGTGAGTGATCACTGTCGCTGGATGAATAGGCAGAGGCTAGTGAGTGATCACTGTCGCTGGATGAATAGGCAGAGGCTAGTGAGTGATCACTGTCGCTGGATGAATAGGGAGAGGCTAGTGAGTGATCACTGTCGCTGGATGAATAGGCAGAGGCTAGTGAGTGATCACTGTCGCTGGATGAATAGGCAGAGGCTAGTGAGTGATCACTGTCACTGGATGAATAGGGAGAGGCTAGTGAGTGATCACTGTCGCTGGATGAATAGGCAGAGGCTAGTGAGTGATCACTGTCGCTGGATGAATCGTGAGGGATCACTGTCGCTGGATGAATAGGCAGAGGCTAGTGAGGGATCACTGTCGCTGGATGAATAGGCAGAGGCTAGTGAGTGATCACTGTCGCTGGATGAATAGGCAGAGGCTAGTGAGTGATCACTGTCACTGGATGAATAGGCAGAGGCTAGTGAGTGATCACTGTCGCTGGATGAATAGGCAGAGGCTAGTGAGTGATCACTGTCGCTGGATGAATAGGCAGAGGCTAGTGAGTGATCACTGTCGCTGGATGGATAGGCAGAGGCTAGTGAGTGATCACTGTCGCTGGATGAATAGGCAGAGGCTAGTGAGTGATCACTGTCGCTGGATGAATAGGCAGAGGCTAGTGAGGGAATAGAGGTATCTAGTCAAGGCCAGGTTTGCATTTTCCTTACCTAGTGCCCACTTTATTTGTCACATTTCTTTGTGTGTGCAGCTCTTCTCTAAAGAAGGGCTTCCAGAAGCAGCTGTAAAGGCTCACTTTCTTGTCTCCGCAAGTGTTGTATGACTTATCTAGCTAGAGCTGTGTTGTCGTTTAACAATTGTTCTCACACCCCCACTCACACCCCCATGCAATGCCGGGACCTATAATTGTTCCTCATATTCCCATACTGTGAAGGGACTCATAATTGTTTCCTCTTCACCACATGCAATGCGGGAACCCATAATTGTTCATACCTCCATGTAACGCGAGGACCCACAATGGTTTCCTCGCACCTCCATGTAACGCGAGGACCCACAATGGTTTCCTCGCACCTCCATGCAATGCGGGGACCCATAATTGTTTCCTCATACCTCCATGCACCCATAATGGTTTCCTCCCACTTCCTGCAGTGCAGATTAATTGAGACCACATATCGGTGGGCTTCTTTTGGGGTGAAGGCCTGTGAACTGTAGTCGGGATAGTTTCTGGTGTGTGGCCCTTGTGGTCTAATTTTATTCCACTTCTTCTCGATGCTATCGTGAAGTGTCTCCTTCAGGTGTTCATATTTAACTCTTTAATGGCCGTAAGCGTGTATATACGTCCATGCACTTTGAATATTCATAACAAATCGATCGTTGAGTTATATAACAAACTACGCACATATCAAGACAGCTAAATCCTTCCTCTACGCATGTGCATAGAATTGGATAGTTTGAATTCCGGAAACCAAGCTAGCCAAGCCTACTAATTCAGACCGTTCACTCAGAGTGTGATCCGTACGCGATGTCGGCTTGACTAAAAGTTTAGACGATGTTCTTTCCCGAGTTTTAGACGACAATTTCGGCCTGTCTGAGGAAGAAACTAGCGATGAAGAAGGAGAAGGCATCTGTTCATACCTTGGGCACAGCATTGAGCAACAAAAGACAGTACTGTCAATGGGAAAAGTGGTAGGGCCCGACCAACATTCTAGAGAGGCCAATGTTCTTATTCTCTCTGAGTTTATGGCTGATGAGGAGGATACCAGCGAGGAAGAAAGCTCTGACAGTAGGTGTAGTTCTAGGCTAGGGCACAGGTTAGGGCTAAAAAAAAGTTAGTAGAGTATAGACTATCCCAGGTTGGCAGTCAGTGCATACAGCTACATGCTGTACTCTTATGTCCAGAGTACAGGATCAAGGAAGAGGGATTACCTTGCTTTCAGGTTGGAGTTAGCCAGAGAGTTAGTTGGAACTTTTTTCTCCAAGCAGCGTGCTGGTCGTCCACGCTCTGCTGAGTATGATCGGCTGGACAGACTGAACACTTCTCTGGGACACTGGCCACAGCATGCAGTCAACTCCAGGAGGTGTGTGGTGTGCTCAGCAATTGGTAGGAAGCATGGAATTACCAATCGGCATGAGACAAAAATGCATTGAGGGCATTGCAAAGTATGTTACAGAGGAAAGAAATTGTTTTTATTCTTAGCATACACTGGTGGATTACACTTCCTAGGTCTAAGAAACTGAACTATCTCTTAGAATGTGATGGTTGTTTGTCTGTCTTGTAGTATAAAAATATATCATCTTGCTGTAACATCATCAATGTTCATGAATATGATTTATCTAAGTCAAATATGCATATGGCTGTCTCTGGCACGACTTGTTCTCATGTGGGACAATTTTTTAATACTTCTCTCCTAAATCCAGCCGTGAAAGAGTTAATGTTGGAATTTAGTTGTGTTTTCTTTGGGGGGAGACTGTTTGTTGAAGAAGCTTGACTCATTCCCTTAGGACAGCTACTCAGTTCCTCGGCATAACCTTGGAAGTGGATACACCATTGGTCAGTCATGGCTTGGCAGGACAAACATGCAATTCCTTGTGTGTACTGGCACTTCAAGGCTACATAATGATCAGGATGGGCTCGTAGGTGCTGCTCTCTCTGACAGCTAGTACAAAAGCAACAGGCTACATAATGAGTTGGTGTATATAGAGGCAAGATGACTGACTGCATACAGTGAACAGAGGAGAGGTGCCATACGCAACACACAAACAGATCAGGAAATGCTAAATATCATGTCTGAAGTTATTGTCACCTATGTATTGCAAGGGACTTTCCTTCAGTACTCTGACAATTCCATCAGCCAGCAAGCACTGCCTGATGACCTCACTCTTATGACATCAGCCAGCAAGCACTGCCTGATGACCTCACTCTTAATGACTTCAGCCGGCAAGCACTGTATGATGACCTCACTCTTAATGACATCAAGCCAGCAAGCACTGCCTGATGACCTCACTCTTAATGACATCAGCCAGCAAGCACTGCCTGATGACCTCACTCTTAATGAGCTTCTCATCTTAAGTCCATGGGAAACTACTTCCAAGCAGTCTTATTAAAGCAGTTCACTATATATATGTCTGCTTCACAACCAGACAGCTCATTGTGCTGCAGGGCATCTGCTTGTGCAGCCAAGCACAAGTTGGGCCTCTGTGAAGAGCACACATGAACACTTACCATTACAGGCCGGAGACAAGATTTGGCAAGGCCCTTCAGCTCCCCATACAATGCCTTGCCTTCACTTATGGCTGTGTACCCTGACAGCTTTCTTGCATCAGAACCAATCTCAAGATAAGTAAATAAATAAAGAAAATTTACACACACAGTATATATATGTACACGTGTGCACAGACTTGGCTGAGGGCCTCCAGGTATATATATGTACACACATGCACAGACTTGGCTGAGGGCCTCCAGGTATATATATGTACACACATGCACAGACTTGGCTGAGGGCCTCCAGGTATGTATATATGTACACACATGCACAGACTTGGCTGAGGGCCTCCAGGTATATATATGTACACACATGCACAGACTTGGCTGAGGGCCTCCAGGTATATATATGTACACGTGTGCACAAACTTGGCTGAGGGCCTCCATGTATATATATGTACACACATGCACAGACTTGGCTGAGGGCCTCCAGACTCCCTTCTGTTCCATGCGTCTTTAGAGCATGCATGAGGTACTTCAGCGAAGCACAGGTCGCCCCCTCCCCCACAAACTAAAATATCCTGAATGAAATCACTACGAATGGCCCGACCTGTTTAGTCATATTGAATAGAGTCTGAATCTCCCAAGGAGAAGCTGCTAGAATTTAGCGAGGTTACAGAGAGAACCCTCCTTTTGTAACCAAGTAAGAAATGGCTACACCCTGACCCACGCTTGTGCCCGCCCCCTTGATATGTTTGTAAGACTACGTGGTGTTAGTAGCTATTGCGTTGTTTGATGTGGTTCTTTGCTTACCATTAATGTTAGTCGTCATTAACTCTAATTAGGGAATCACTAATGAGGAAAGCCACGAACATTGCACGAAAGCAGCTGGTGAGTCTCGGCAGTTGTGTCGGAAAGTTCACTAAGAGCGGCAAGTTTCATCTGCAAGTGACGGCTCTCGACATTCTGGCTCCGTATGCCAAGGTATGGCTGCCTGCATTATATGGCTTGCATTATGTGGTGCAGTGTTGTTAATTGGTGTCTTGCATTTACTTCAAACCAACAAAACGACCAATGTGACAACAACAACAACATAGTGCAAGATTTGGCTGAGGCCGAGCTCGGAGCAGTCATTTCTGTACGGGAATCATGTGACCAAGTCTGGCTTGGGGAGGATCACTGAGAATACCGGCCAGTACCAAGGGGTGGTGATGTACTCCATGAGTGATCTGCCGTTGGTGAGTGAGTGTTTGGTGATGTTATTAATCATTTGCCCCACCATTGCCCCGTACCCTCCCTCTTGACTTCACGTTCCTTAGGAACTCCCAACTTCAGAGATTTTCCTCAAACTGAGAATTTTTTTTGAAGCGCTTGAAATTTTAAAAAAACACGTTTGTCGCAGGAAGTGCCCCTGGTGAATACTCCTCTGACACCTGAACTGTTGGCTGCTGCCACCAGGTAGTCGATGACTACCACTATCTGGTACTGTTGTGTTGCTCAAGTCCTTAATCAATAATACATCATACTAGATACATACACAATAACTGTAGGGTATAGGTGTGACTGTAGTTCTATAAATAACTCACTAGCTGTAAGTTCAAGACACTCAACAGTCACTATTCTAGCCTGACTAGATTACATCATATGTGACATGACCGACTAGCCTATTACATCATGCATATCATGAATTAACACATCATAATTCATTTAGCAGTTCATTGTTCAGTGACCTTGTCACAGAGACTTGGTCGTGTGACATCGTTCCCATCTTCTCCTTTGGACGTCGGCAGTTCCCCTATGTCGCTATCTTTGGTTGGCTACGACTGCATCGACATTTCATTTGCATCTGGTTCTTGGAGCCAGGTCGGAGTACGATTGTGCGCATGTAGGGCATCAGGGCCATGGCCCATCTGGCCAGTCTGCCGTTCTCGTCCTCAAGTAGACAAGGATGCTTGATCCGTGACCACAGTGAACTCTGCCCCCAGCAGATACACAAGAAAATGCTTCGCTCCCTCGACCACCGCCAGACACTCCTGTTCTGACACTGCGTATTGCGACTCATCTCCTCTCAGATCCCGAGGGTAGTATGCCACCAGGTGGTCTGCATCGTCTTCGTCCAGTTGACTCAAAACGGCTCCAATTCCTACGCCTGAAGAGTCTGTTTGTAGGATGAAGGGTTTTCCCGACACAGGGCTCCTCAGTACAGTATGGGATAGTCCCTGCTTGATGTCAGCACAGGGCCCTCAGTACACAGGGTGAGATGATAGTCCCTGCTTGATGTCAGCACAGGACTCCTCGGTACAGGATGAGATGGCTTGATGTCAGCACAGGGCTCCTCAGTACAGGATGAGATGATAGTCCCTGCTTGATGTCAGCACAGGGCTCCTCAGTACAGGATGAGATGATAGTCCCTGGTTGATGTCAGCACAGGGCTCCGCAGTACAGGATGAGATGATAGTCCCTGGTTGATGTCAGCACAGGGCTCCGCAGTACAGGATGAGATGATAGTCCCTGCTTGATGTCAGCACTGGGCTCCTCAGTACAGGATGAGATGATGGTCCCTGCTTGATGTCAGCACAGGGCTCCTCAGTACAGGGTGAGATGGTAGTCCCTGCTTGATGTCAGCACAGGGCTCCTCAGTACAGGGTGAGATGGTAGTCCCTGCTTGATGGCAGCACAGGGCCCTCAGTACAGGATGAGATGATAGTCCCTGCTTGATGTCAGCACAGGGCTCCTCAGTACAGGGTGAGATGATAGTCCCTGCTTGATGTCAGCACAGGGCTCCTCAGTACAGGGTGAGATGATAGTCCCTGCTTGATGTCAGCACAGGGCCCTCAGTACAGGATGAGTTAGTCCCTGCTTGATGTCAGCACAGGGCCCTCAGTACAGGGTGAGATGATAGTCCCTGCTTGATGTCAGCACAGGACTCCTCAGTACAGGGTGAGATGATAGTCCCTGCTTGATGTCAGCACAGGACTCCTCAGTACAGGGTGAGATGATAGTCCCTGCTTGATGTCAGCACAGGGCTCCTCAGTACAGGGTGAGATGACAGGCCCTGCTTGATGTCAGCACAGGGCTCCTCAGTACAGGATGAGATGATAGTCCCTGCTTGATGTCAGCACAGGGCCCTCAGTACAGGGTGAGATGATAGTCCCTGCTTGATGTCAGCACGGGGCCCTCAGTACAGGGTGAGATGATAGTCCCTGCTTGATGTCAGCACATGGCTCCTCAGTACAGGGTGAGATGATAGTCCCTGCTTGATGTCAGCACAGGGCTCCTCAGTACAGGGTGAGATGATAGTCCCTGCTTGATGTCAGCACAGGGCTCCTCAGTACAGGGTGAGATGATAGTCCCTGCTTGATGTCAGCACAGGGCCCTCAGTACAGGATGAGATAGTCCCTGCTTGATGTCAGCACAGGGCCCTCAGTACAGGGTGAGATGATAGTCCCTGCTTGATGTCAGCACAGGACTCCTCAGACAGGGTGAGATGATAGTCCCTGCTTGTTGTCCTCAGTACAGGATGAGATGATAGTCCCTGCTTGATGTCAGCACAGGGCCCTCAGTACAGGACGAGATGATAGTCCCTGCTTGATGTCAACACAGGGCTCCTCAGTACAGGATAAGATGATAGGCTCTGCTTGATGTCAGCACAGGGCTCCTCAGTACAGGGTGAGATGATAGTCCCTGCTTGATGTCAGCACAGGGCCCTCAGTACAGGGTGAGATGATAGTCCCTGCTTGATGTCAGCACGGGGCCCTCAGTACAGGGTGAGATGATAGTCCCTGCTTGATGTCAGCACATGGCTCCTCAGTACAGGGTGAGATGATAGTCCCTGCTTGATGTCAGCACAGGGCTCCTCAGTACAGGGTGAGATGATAGTCCCTGCTTGATGTCAACACAGGGCTCCTCAGTGCAGGGTGAGATGATAGTCCCTGCTTGATGTCAGCACAGGGCTCCTCAGTACAGGGTGAGATGACAGGCCCTGCTTGATGTCAGCACAGGGCTCCTCAGTACAGGATGAGATGATAGTCCCTGCTTGATGTCAGCACAGGGCTCCTCAGTACAGGGTGATATAGTCTGCTTGATGTCAGCACAGGGCTCCTCAGTACAGGGTGAGATGATAGTCCCTGCTTGATGTCAGCACAGGGCTCCTCAGTACAGGGTGAGATGACATGCCGTGCTTGTTGATGTCAGCACAGGGCTCCTCAGTACAGGATGAGATGATAGGCTCTGCTTGATGTCAGCACAGGGCTCCTCAGTACAGAGTGAGATGACAGGCCCTGCTTGATGTCAGCACAGGGCCCTCAGTACAGGATGAGATAGTCCCTGCTTGATGTCATCACAGGGCCCTCAGTACAGGATGAGATGACAGGCCCTGCTTGATATCAACACAGGGCTCCTCAGTACAGGGTGAGATGTCAGGCCCTGCTTGATGTCAGCACAGGGCCCTCAGTACAGGGTGAGATGACAGGCCCTGCTTGATGTCATCGAATGCTTGACATCATATGTTTCTATCCACTCAATTTAGTGTGGGCAGGCTTTTCTCGTCATCTCCGTCAGTCGGCCATAGACCCATAGCCAGGCATGAAGTGCCTGTATTAATTTGCAAGTTCGAGGAATGCTCTCATTGCTTTCTTGTTCGCAGGTCTTGAGTAATTGAGGATGTGTTTAACTTTGGCTGCAGCAGGTCCGATAGTTTTGGCACCTACCCGGTGTCAAAGGAAGAGAGAGTCTGTTGCTGCAAGCAAACACTTCTTCACTTTGATGGTGAGTCCTGCTTCTACGAGTCATTTGAAGACTTCCCCGAGGTGGTCCAGGTGCTCTTCTACGGTCTGGCTAAAGATTACGATATCGTCAATGTACATAGGCTGCCACAAAGGTCTGCTAATATCGTATTCATCAGCCTCTGGAACACTGCAGGTTCATTTTTGAGGCCAAATGGCATCCATACATATTCCCACTTTCCATGGGGCATCACGAAAGCTGTCTTATGAAAGCTGTCTTATGAAAGCTGTCTTATGAAAGCTGTCTTATGAAAGCTGTCTTATGAAAGCTGTCTTATGAAAGCTGTCTTATGAAAGCTGTCTTATGAATGTTGTCTTTGTGATCCGGCACCTGATTCTATCCCCTCTCCTAATCCAGGGCTGATATGTACTTAGCCACTCCCAAACTGTCTAACAGTTCGTTGATCCTTGGTAGAGGAAAGGGGCCAGGCCTCGTCAACAGTTAAGACGTCTGTAGTCCACGCACAGTCTGCAAGTTCCGTCCTTTTTATTGACCAGGACGACTGGGCCTACCCACGGGCTTTTCGGCGGACTGATTATTCCAAGCTCTAGCAGGACCTGTGCTTCTTTGTCCAGGAGTACCATCTTTCTCTGTTCCACCATGTGAGGCTGCTGGTTCTTGGCGGAGCTGTCTCCTGTTTCTATTACTATGTCTGTGTGCTCAGTCTGTCCTTGGCCTGTCAGCTTTTCAAACATTCAGTAGTCGCTTTCTCTGATCTGCGGCCGCCTCATGCATGGCTGGCATAGCCTCATCCTCCTCTTCTCCCTTGAGAGTTATATCGTACAACATCAGCTCAGTGATGGTCAGGCATGCAGCTATTGGAGAGTAGAATGCTTTCAACAGGTTGACGTGTCGTCTTGCTCTCCTCCTGGCATGGTCCGGCATCGCCAACTCATAGATGGTGTCGCTGATCACTTAGTAAAGGCCTTCCCACTCGCTCCCCAGCTCAGGTCCAATTGGAGGCGTCCTCAACAGCACAAGAGCTCCTGCACCAACTTCCTTTCCTTCGTCTTCTTGTTGAAATGTTGCTTGTAACCGTCTTTCTTCTCCATCTCAGTCTCCCCTGCTAGTGACCTTAACTTTCTTTACTGAGGTTACATACTAGATGACATCCTGCGGTGTCGTGTGGTCTGTCGTCCATTCTTCCTTTAACATCTGTAACGGTCCCCTCATCTGTCTGCCGTATAACAGATCAGCTGGGGTGAA
Organism: Cladorhizidae sp. MBARI D1340-BT2; assembly: GCA_028752905.1. Lineage (NCBI taxonomy): Eukaryota > Metazoa > Porifera > Demospongiae > Poecilosclerida > Cladorhizidae > Cladorhizidae sp. MBARI D1340-BT2. Next base: position 36,666,745 of record JAQNBH010000008.1, read on the forward strand.
GCCAGTTGTGGAATGTGGTGCCCTCCTCATCTTGAGCATCTGTTCAACCATCCCGTCTGTCTTGGGATGGTAAGGGCTAGTGTGGATGGACTTCACTCCCAAGAGGTGATGCAACTCCCTCATCAGTCTGCTTAGAAGGTTTGCCCCACAGTCAGGTACTATCTCCTTTGGAACACTCACCCGAGTCAGTAGCTCATCTGCATCGACTCTCGGTAGTCCTGAATGGAATCGCCTCTGGCCATCATCTAGTCGAAACGTCGAGTGAATAGAAATAGAAGTTGATTATTGAGAAGGTGATTTTAATAATCCATGATTATGAGAATGTGTCTATTGTTCAACTTCATCCTAGGGAGAAGTCCGACCAGATCCATGCCTATCCTTGAGAACGGCTCGCTGATCACGGGTAGTAGTTGCAGTGGCCTTTGGTCAGGCCTGACTTCCTTTCTGGCATTCCAGACACGCTGAACACAACACAACTGTTGGATGTCTGAACTCACTCTAGGCCAGTAGTACTTGTCCAAGATTCTTGCCAACATCTTGTCCCTCTCCAAATATCCGTCGGTGAGCGAGGGAGAGTGCTAGAGACCGGTGTTGCTGGGGCACACACAGTTGTTGACTGTTGTCTCTCCGAGCATGTCAGTAGTCTTCACCATAGGAGTTTTTTTTCTATAAAGAACTCGTCGTCTTCTTGCTCTGCTTTTGCCCAAGCCTCCTCCAACGACTGATCCTGACTCTGAACTTTCCTGAATGCTTCTTTGTTGTCTTCCAAGGAGTGCGACTCTCGTTGGTGAGGAAGGTTGAAGCCTCTTGTCGCTTCTGGCTCTTGCTACACTTCTTGACAGTTGCCAGTGTCATCTTCTCTTGTCGCTTCTGGCTCTTGCTACACTTCTTGAGTGTCATCTTCTCTGTCCTTCTCCTCGACATCTCCCCAACAGACATCTGCCTCCTCTTTTTTTTCCATTCCGGCATCCCTGTTGTAATCCGCTGATGCGTCTGGGACATCGGAGTCGACCTCCTTATAATAGTTAATTGATTGTTTACTCCTACCATCTGTACGTCTATCTAGTCGCTGTTTTTAATCTGCGCATGCACATAACCGTATTTCTGGTCTGAGATGCTGTCAGGTGTTTTGGTTTGTTGAGAAAGGGTGACTGGCCTGTCATGTGTTTCTGGAGGCGCTCATGCTCCGGAAGACTACACAGATTCCTTGAGAAAGGGTGACTGGCCTGTCATGATGTTTCTGGAGGCGCTCATGTTCCGGAAGACTACACAGATTCCCTGAGAAAGGGTGACCAGCCTGTCATGTGTTTCTGGAGACGCTCATGCTCCGGAAGACTACACAGATTCCCTGAGAAAGGGTGACTGGCCTGTCATGTGTTTCTGGAGGTGCTCATGCTCCGGAAGACTACACAGATTCCCTGAGAAAGGGTGACCAGCCTGTCATGTGTTTCTGGAGGCACTCGTGCTCTGGAAGACTACAGATTCCCTGAGAAAGGGTGACCAGCCTGTCATGTGTTTCTGGAGGCACTCATGCTCAGGAGGACTACACAGATTCCCTGAGAAAGGGTGACCGGCCTGTCATGTGTTTCTGGAGGCACTCATGCTCCGGAAGACTACACAGATTCCCTGAGAAAGGGTGACCGGCCTGTCATGTGTTTCTGGAGGCACTCATGCTCCGGAAGACTACACAGATTCCCTGAGAAAGGATGACCGGCCTGTCATGTGTTTCTGGAGGCACTCATGCTCCGGAAGACTACACAGATTCCCTGAGAAAGGGCGACCGGCCTGTCATGTGTTTCTGGAGGCACTCATGCTCCAGACGACTACACAGATTCCCTGAGAAAGGGCGACCGGCCTGTCATGTGTTTCTGGAGGCACTCATGCTCCGCAAGACTACACAGATTCCCTGAGAAAGGGTGACCGGCCTGTCGTGTGTTTCTGGAGGCACTCATGCTCCGGAAGACTACACAGATTCCCTGAGAAAGGGTGACCAACCTGTCATGTGTTTCTGGAGGCACTCATGCTCCGGAAGACTACACAGATTCCCTGAGAAAGGGTGACCAGCCTGTCTTGTGTTTCTGGAGGCGCTCTTGCTCCATAAGACTACACAGATTCCCTGAGAAAGGGCGACCGACCTGTCATGTGTTTCTGGAGGCACTCATGCTCCGGAAGACTACACAGATTCCCTGAGAAAGGGTGACCAGCCTGTCATGTGTTTCTGGAGGCACTCGTGCTCCGGAAGACTACACAGATTCCCTGAGAAAGGGTGACCAGCCTGTCAAGTGTTTCTGGAGGCACTCATGCTCCGGAAGACTACTCAGATTCCCTGAGAAAGGATGACTGGCCTGTCATGTGTTTCTGGAGGCACTCATGCTCCGGAAGACTACACAGATTCCCTGAGAAAGGGCGACCGGCCTGTCATGTGTTTCTGGAGGCACTCATGCTCCAGAAGACTACACAGATTCCCTGAGAAAGGGCGACCGGCCTGTCATGTGTTTCTGGAGGCACTCATGCTCCGGAAGACTACACAGATTCCCTGAGAAAGGGTGACCGGCCTGTCATGTGTTTCTGGAAGCACTCATGCTCCGGAAGACTACACAGATTCCCTGAGAAAGGGTGACCAGCCTGTCATGTGTTTCTGGAGGCACTCTTGCTCCGGAAGACTACACAGATTCCCTGAGAAAGGGCGACCGGCCTGTCATGTGTTTCTGGAGGCGCTCATGCTCCGGAAGACTACACAGATTCCCTGAGAAAGGACGACCGACCTGTCATGTGTTTCTGGAGGCACTCATGCTCCGGAAGACTACACAGATTTCTGGCCTCTGAGGAACCACTCTGAACCTCTTTGTCTTGAAAAGCAGAAAGCACACCTGGAGAGAGTGCTCTGCTGTCAATGACTTTTCCTATAACCAACTTGAAATATACTCTTTCTGTAAATCTGTTGTTGACATAATTCGCGATGCAGCCGCGTGACGTCCACATGGCTGATTCTGGTACCAAACTTGTATTTGCATTCTCAATAATGGATTTTTTCCTGAAATACCTTGGATACCTAATGTGGTTATCTGTAGAGCCAGGTGTGAGAATCACACGCCCCCTCAGATATTCATGGGTCGCTGAGAGTGCACCATACACCGATGTGGTGCTTTAACAAAGTGCGTTTATACCGTAGACCCTGACCTTAAGGGACCCAACCATGTTTGAAATTTGTGAAGCAGTTGTTACGGCTACAGCTAAACAGTTTGGATGCTCTTATCAACAGCTCAAGTGGAAGATGGAGCACAACAGAGCACAACAGGAAGCTTATTAAGCGAAGTCTTGATCTTTTTGAGACAAGACCTGCACCTGTGTATATGACAGCTGCAATATTGTTTCAGTTCAAATGCCAGAGTATAGGCTGGTTGGTGCATTGCAAGTCCGACTACATACATGGAGGGATAAGCGAGGGCTGTGCCAAGGGTCGACTTACCACAACCACAAATAAAGTCCAATGGCTGACAGAACATGAAAGACTGTCCTAAGCAGGTTGAGAGCTGAATGAGTGCAGAGAGGAATGGTGGGCGTGTGTGGTGGGATGGGCCTCAACGTTATGAAGACGTGAATTTAAACAAGTTGTTTAGTTGTTCCTTCCTATGCTTCAGGGATTTGGAGTGGCTGCGAAATCTGTGCAGGACTGTCGACATGCTGACCCATCTACGATTGTCGCCTTCCACCAATCGGATATCGGAGAATATCTTCGTTCAGAGGATACTTTATCATAAAACTGTGTCTACCTCCTTCCTTCCTTCAAAGTATCAATGTCGACTAATAACACGATTGTTGGGAGTGTATGCCATGCATGTTACACACGAGTCTTTGCCTTCAATATGTCGACACCATGCTGTTGTTGTTGTTGCTGTTGTAGTTTTGCTTTGTTTTTATTATAATAAACGAAGAAGTTGGAATGAATTTTTTGGGGTGAACAAAATGAACTCTCACAGTCTGAGGGTGAATGGTGTTGGTTCCTTCTACCATGGCCTATTATGTATGTCCAGTAGACTTCACAGTGAGAACTAGAAGTTGTATGACTTCTTTTCCTGCCTACATGGACCTCCTTGTATATAACTGATAGGCACAGCTGACATCCTGTCTAATTCTGTCTTTGCCTAAAATGGACCTTTGAGTTGCCTACCCAGGCAAGTAAAGCAAGGCTACATAGGCCTATCACAGTTATAGACACATCTATGTACTTCAGTTGGAATGAAATTGACAGATTTCTGGCCTCTGAGGAACCACTCTGAACCTCTTTGTCTTGAAAAGCAGAAATCACCTCTGGAGAGAGTGCTCTGCTGTCAATGACTTTTCCTATAACCAAAGGTCGATTTGTCTTGGAACACTATCACCTTGACCGTGAGCATTTGGTTTGTTAGTGTATCATTAACTAGGTGTGGCCACGGGGGGGGTGGGCTTCGGTGTGAATTTGGAGTTTTATGCCAGCAGTCTGTACTAAACGAAAGCAAAGCGTGGTCGGAGGTGCTTAATCTTCACGGCTTATCTCGACTGACTCAAACTTTGCAAGTTATTAAAGGCCAGTGCCTTCTCCAGGCACTGGTATCTCCACAATGTGAACGAGCTCAATTTGTACTTGATGCGTTATCACTGAGCATGCAGGCGAGAGTATTGAGCTCTTCCCCGTTCAAAGCTTGATTGAAAAGATAGCTACAAGCTGTAAATTTAGGGTGGAGCCAAGTGGGGAATTGGTCACCCAATTTTTCCCCTCAAGGCGAATTTAGTATTTAGTGGTTGTGCAATAGCTTGTGATAGGTATTCCTAGAAACCATGCTGTTACGCTGTTAGATTCCAAGAACTCGATCACACTTCCACTTCCAGGTGGTGTTATAATATGACGATATATGATATATGACGCATGCCTTCATCAGATCAGCACAAGTCAAGAGGTCAGCAGGAGGTCAGCAAGTTGAGGATACACATTACTAATTAGAGACAATGAAGTGCAATGTGTGCATTAACTATCCCATTGAAGACATTCTACTAGTGTACAGTATGCTTTTTCAATCATGTGCACATTCTTCCCTGGTATATTGTTAATGGAGAGGTTCTGAAAACACATGGTTTTGTTATAAATATAGCTACCAAAATGTAGCCAGTGCATAATGCATATTTGTTTTGTTTTTTCCATAACATGTTTTTCTTCAGGTTAGAATGTGAAGTCAAATCTCTGTTTACAAATACTATTTTCCAGCATGAAGTCGTGAGTGGCTCTCACAAGTGTGATTGATAGAGCAATACAAACATTAAAGAACGACTGGCATTGAAATATATATTCCATGAATCTGCCCAATCTATAGATTGCGCAGCACAATCTATGAATTCCCATCTTGCCTGCCAATCAATACACTTCAAAACATGGTAGCATATTAACACCCTTTGCAAAGATTCATAAATTGGATGGAACATAAAGACCAGTACTTATTATCGACTAGTTATACTGAGCGAGTGTGCAAGCCAAATATCCAAACCCACCCACACAATATGGGATAGTCGATGGGAATTTACAAAGCCTGTGCTACTCCCATGAAAAGAGAAGAAGTGAGAAGAGCCTTTTGTGAGGCAAGTTTCTCTACATTTGGGGGCAGTTGTGCGAGTATACGAACTGTGCATTATATATTTTTTTGACAGAGCAATATTGTTCAAATATCTTTTTTTGCTCTAGCTACACTTGCCATGTCACTTATCAGTTCTTTATCCTCCAAGTCCATGTGGAACTTTTTCTCAGTACATGTATCACTTTTTTCTACATCATTACACTCTCAGTTGCAATCATTACTTTCTCTGTTGTTAATATGCTACCATGTTTGAAGTGTATTGATTGGCAGGCAAGATGGGCATTCATAGATTGTGCAGGACAATCTATAGATTGGCATCCAATCTATGAATTCATAGATTGTGCTGCACAATCTATAGATTGGGCAGATTCATAGATTGGATGGAACATAATTTATATATATATATATACATATTAGTTGGACTTTTGTCATGAAGGAGAGGAGACTAGCAGAGTATAAGTTAGAAAATGCAACTGTCCCCCCTGAAGGGGAGACTAAGTTATAAAATGCAACTCTCCCCTGAAGGGGAACTAAGTTAGAAAATGCAAAGCCTTGTGGTTACGACTTTGGTGCTGCACACTACTGTGTGAACTTTGAACTTGATTATAGCTCAAAAGATAGCTCTCTCTGTGTGCTCTCTTTTGGTACTAAAAATGTTGCATAGCTATAACTAGGCCAAAGTTACATGCAGTCAAACTGGGACACCTCATAATCTGAGGGCCAGAACTGGCTTGCAGTTCTGGCCCTGGTTCCTGATTGGAAAGCACTAGCCAAGTATTTGTGGCTAGAGGAAGCCCGACTCTTACAAAATCATGATGAAGTAGGCAAGCATGGGTGTTGATTGCCTACTTGGTTGCATTTTAGCATACACTCATTTTGCTGAGGAGGGCGTCCTCTAGCTAGAGGTAATTATTTCAACTGGTAGACTTTCCAATCAGGATCCAGACGAACAGTTCAGGCACACAGATTCTGAGGTATCCCCCACTTTGGCATAGTTATCTATACGTATGCAACATTCAGAAGAGAACAGAGAGATCTGTCTTTTGTATCTACAGTTCATGCAAAGTGAAATGTGCAGAATCTATGAAGCTCCACAGTCATAATCATGAGGTTTAAAAAATATAATTTAGTCCACCCCTTCACACGAACACAAGTCTACTTGTATTAAAAAAATAATCAAAATAAATCAATGCCATTATAGTGTTTGAATTGCTCTAGGAATCACAGTTGTTAAAGCCACTCAAGACATGATGCTGGAAAGTTAGTAGCATTCGTAATGGAGTTTGTGGCGCAGTTTCACTTCACATTCCAATCCTGCAGTTCCAAAAGAAAAACATGTATAGCAAAGAAAAAATGCCTATTGAATGCACTACAGTTTGGTGCGTAAATGAGGACCATATATAGCATGAATGTGTGATCCATCTGGTCAGACGTGGTAAGACATGATCAGGCTTTTGATCCCCTTTTACTGAAAGGTAAAATCGTAGGGGAAATCTGATGATTGCATTCGCATGAAACTATAGTAGGACTAGCCATCCCAATACTTTTCTAATACTACTATATATCCTAACTTGCATATACGTGCACACACACCTATGTATATATGTCTTCTGTTTTGCCATCATAAGGTGGTGGTTGGGGTGAGGGGTGTGTGTGGGGGGGGGGGGGGGGGGAGGGGGGAGGGTAGATACAGGCCATGCCAAAGCTCTGAGAGTTAGGGAGAATCTGATTGCAGAATGACCTGGTTGCAGACAGAGCAATTCCTTACATGCACATGTGGGAGATTCTTGCCATTGGTTGCAGACAGAGCAATTCCTTTTAAAGTAATACGAAGCAGACTGGGCTGTTGTGGTCACATATAAAACTATTTCAGTGTTGGTTAATATAATTATATATATTATTGCAGGGTCAATTAGTTGGATAAGTTTCACCCTTTTATATATAAGATTTTCTGCTGGTTCATAACCTCCTTAATTAAGGCAAGTCATGTAATCAACATTCCTGGTTCCGTTATCCTAGTGTTGAACTCAAGTTTGCTTGAAACATATGCATTCAGCTGCAAGAGAGCTGATTGGTGCAATATTGTCCGCCATATGCAATGGTGGCCAGATATACTTCACCACTCGAGATAGCAAAGGCTACCTCCAACTTCACTTCAAACCATAACCAATAAGGACTTGGTGATAATTGGGCAATTTACACTATTTTTGCCATGGTAACACTCTCTCCTAGTGTGATATCATACCGATCATGCCTCTCAACATGGTAGGTAGTCTTTGCTATTGCGAGTGTTAAAGCACACCTGCCACCATTGCATGTGGCGTAATAATATTGCAGCACCAATCAAGCTACCAATCAAGCTCCCAAGTAGCTGAATGCATTTAAAAGCATCAGACGTGTTCAAGGTGTGGAGCTTAATTAAGTATGACCATTATCTGGCTAGAGCTTACTCCAAAGGCTAACAATAATTCATGATTAAAAAAAAAAAAACTACAAAAAATAAAGTAGCTCGTTTACAAAAACCATTTTGAAAGAGTTAAGTCATATTTACGCTTGTGACTACATGTAATTTAAAAATAATGGCTCATTAGTAGGATATCTATCTAAGAGGCAACAGATGGTCAGTAGTAATTGCAGTGTGATTAGATCATCAGTACCAAACTCAATAGGTACTTTAAGTAGCAGCTCTCTAGGCATTCCTTTTGAGAAGCTGGAAAACTGGAAGTGTCTGTAGTGACGTGGGTACAGTTGCCCTCCCGACAATGGCATGAACCTACAACTGCAAGTAAACCAACTCCTCTTGCTCATTTACAAAGAAGGACACCGTCACACTTGGTTAGTTCACTTTGAAATTCACTGGAAGAAGAAAGGGCAAAATAAGTACCAAAACTGGTAAGAACTTGAACAGTTGCAGTCCAACCACGACCAGTGCATGTATGTACTGTTACCTCACCAAGCTACTGGGGGAACTCTGTTACGCTATGTCATGCACAACTTTCCATGTTGACTAGACTTGTTCTCATCGGGTGTTAGTCAGCATCAAGTACGTCTGCTGATATTGCCTCGTGCACCTTCTTTCTGTCAGCAACATCTGCTCTTACATTTGTTGCCAACAGAGCATGTTATATGTTGTGAGTAAATTCAGTACTCCTTTCAACATTTCCCTTGTGTTTGTGTTTGTGTTTGTGTTTGTGTTTGCATTTGCATTTGCGTTTGTGTTTGTGTTTGTGTTTGCATTTGTGCTTGTGCTTGTGTTTGCGTTTGCGTTTGTGTTTGCGTTTGTGTTTGTGTTTGCATTTGTGTTTGTGTTTGTGCTTGTGTTTGTGTTTGTGTTTGCACTTGCATTTGTGTTGGTGTTGTTTGCTGTTTGTTTACTCCTGCCTCACGCACTTATGGGCTTCGCAATGGAATTTTGAATTGTTGAACTCTGAAATAGTTTCCCTCCGAGCAAGTCTTTGCAAGTGCTTAATCTCGTCAGGGACCTGCAGGAAATACAACGGTTGTCAATGTGTCATGGTCAGATGTAGGTTGTCATTATCTCGTGGGTCAGATGTAGGTTGTTGTCTAGCTGGTCAGACGTAGGTTGTCATTGTCTCGTGGGTCAGACGTAGGTTGTCATTGTCTCGTGGGTCAGACGTAGGTTGTCATTGTCTCGTGGTTCAGACGTAGGTTGTCATTGTCTCATGGGTCAGACGTAGGTTGTCATTGTCTCGTGGGTCAGACGTAAAGTTGAGTATGAGCAAGAGTTTCCATGCATCCATAGAATGTACTCTGGCGTCTCAAGCTTGCACACGCCCCCTAGCGTTATCCGTGTGGCTAATGAAATATCTATCAAGGAACTTGTACTTTGTTAACTTGCACCTCATAATTTTAGCCGATGGTGACCAATAGGATTGCAGTGTCAACATTCTGTGCCTGGTACAACAACCTGGCTACAGTGAATAAATACATACATCCTGTCCAACCCGCGAGACTTAGCTCATCGTAGTGCATGCCACCGAGCATGGGAGTGGTCTCGGCAACTAATAAGAGTTTATGGTAGCAGGTGCATGCCCACCCCTGACAGGTTGAGGGACACAGGTATGTAATTATGGTAAGCAGGTGCATGCCCACCCCTGACAGGTTGAGGGACACAGGTATGTAATTATGGTAAGCAGGTGCATGCCCACCCCTGACAGATTGAGGGACACAGGTATGTAATTATGGTAAGCAGGTGCATGCCCACCCCTGACAGGTTGAGGGACACAGGTATGTAATTATGGTAAGCAGGTGCATGCCCACCCCTCACAGGTTGAGGGACACAGGTATGTAATTATGGTAGCAGGTGCATGCCCACCCCTGACAGGTTGAGGGACACAGGTATGTAATTATGGTAAGCAGGTGCATGCCCACCCCTGACAGGTTGAGGGACACAGGTATGTAATTATGGTAGCAGGTGCATGTCCACCCCTGACAGGTTGAGGGACACAGGTATGTAATTATGGTAGCAGGTGCATGTCCACGCCTGACAGGTTGAGGGACACAGGTATGTAATTATGGTAGCAGGTGCATGTCCACGCCTGACAGGTTGAGGGACACAGGTATGTAATTATGGTAAGCAGGTGCATGCCCACCCCTGACAGGTTGAGGGACACAGGTATGTAATTATGGTAGCAGGTGCATGTCCACCCCTCACAGGTTGAGGGACACAGGTATGTAATTATGGTAGCAGGTGCATGCCCACCCCTGACAGGTTGAGGGACACAGGTATGTAATTATGGTAGCAGGTGCATGCCCACCCCTGACAGGTTGAGGGGCACAGGTATGTAATTATGGTAGCAGGTGCATGTCCACGCCTGACAGGTTGAGGGACACAGGTATGTAATTATGGAAGCAGGTGCATGTCCACCCCTGACAGGTTGAGGGACACAGGTATGTAATTATGGTAGCAGGTGCAGGCCCACCCCTGACAGGTTGAGGGACACAGGTATGTAATTATGTAGTAGCAGGTGCATGTCCACCCCTGACCAGATGAGGAACACAGGTATGTAATTATGGTAGCAGGTGCATGCCCACCCTTGACAGGTTGAGGGACACAGGTATGTAATTATGGTAAGCAGGTGCATGTCCACCCCTGACAGGTTGAGGGACACAAGTATGTAATTATGGTAGCAGGTGCATGCCCACCCCTGACAGGTTGAGGGACATGGGTATGTAATTATGGTAGCAGGTGCATGTCCACCCCTGACAGGTTGAGGGACATGGGTATGTAATTATGGTAGCAGGTGCATGTCCACCCCTGACATGTTGAGGGACATGGGTATGTAATTATGGTAGCAGGTGCATGCCCACCCCTGACAGGTTGAGGGACACAGGTATGTAATGTTCTCTTGAGTTAGCACTTTGTTCTCTGGGTATTGGATTCGAGGTTCTCTCCAATTCACTAGTAAAAGGAACTTTCTTTGGTGATAAATTACGTGCTTTATCTACGGAACACAAGACTCCAGACCTTCTGAGAGCAGACAGAGATAGCACTCAATGGAGTGGAGACAAACAACTTCCTGCCTTTGCTTCCAACAAACCAACTGCCTTCAACCTCCCCAGAAAGTCACCATGCGACCTCATCTGTCTCATGGAGGTGGAAATGGACCCAAGGTGTCCAATGCTCCCTCTCAGTATCACCACAGACATGGTGTCCAATGCTCCCTCTCAGTATCACCACAGACAAGGTGTCCAATGCCCCCCTCTCAGTATCACTACAGACAAGGTGTCCAATGCTCCCTCTCAGTATCACCACAGACAAGGTATCCAATGCTACCTCTCAGTATCACCACAGACAAGGTGTCCAATACTTCCCTCTCAGTATCACCACAGACAAGGTGTCCAATGCTACCTCTCAGTATCACCACAGAAGGTGTCCAATACTTCCCTCTCAGTATCACCACAGACATGGTTTCCAATGCTCCCTCTCAATATCACCACAGACAAGGTGTCCAATGCTACCTCTCAGTATCACCACAGAAGGTGTCCAATGCCCCCCTCTCAGTATCACTACAGACAAGGTGTCCAATACTTCCCTCTCAGTATCACCACAGACAAGGTGTCCAATGCTACCTCTCAGTATCACCACAGACATGGTGTCCAATGCTTCCTCTCAGTATCACCACAGACAAGGTGTCCAATGCTACCTCTCAGTATCACCACAGAAGGTGTCCAATGCCCCCCTCTCAGTATCACCACAGACAAGGTGTCCAATGCCCCCCTCTCAGTATCACCACAGACAAGGTGTCCAATGCCCCCCTCTCAGTATCACCACAGACAAGGTGTCCAATGCCCCCCTCTCAGTATCACCACAGACAAGGTATCCAATGCTCCCCTCTCGGTATCGCCACATGAGCACGACTGACAGGTTTGTTTTTGAATGCATTAATTTTCATCATGACTTCAATCTCTGCACGGAATACAAAGAAGAATGCTGCTAACCACTCTTGGTCCCAGCACAGGGTCAGTGAGATACTGAGGCGAGAATTTGAGAGAACAAAGATGTGATTCTGGCAGCTACGACTATGATTGTGTGTGAGGTATCAAAATTCATGTTGTCCAGCGGTGACTGCAGTTTTGCTGGTTCATTCATACAAGATTGTGTGATCCTAAGGAGGTGTAATGAGATTATAGACAAATTCTTGGAACCAGTTCCAAGGTAATTTTTTTTTACCATGCCCCACACAGTTGTCTTTACCATGCCACACACAGAGTTGTCTTTATCATGCCACACACAGAGTTGTCTTTACCATGCCACACACAGAGTTGTCTTTACCATGTCACACACAGAGTTGTCTTTACCATGACCCACACAGAGTTGTCTTTACCATGCCACACACAGAGTTGTCTTTACCATGCCACACACAGAGTTGTCTTTACCATGACCCACACAGTTGTCTTTACCATGACCCACACAGAGTTGTCTTTACCATGCCACACACAGTTGTCTTTACCATGCCCCACAGAGTTGTCTTTACCATGACCCACACAGAGTTGACTTTACCATGCCACACACAGAGTTGTCTTTACCATGACCCACCAGAGTTGTCTTTATCATGCGCCACACAGAATTGTCTTGACCATGCCCCACACAGAGTTGTCTTTACCATGACCCACCAGAGTTGTCTTTACCATGCCACACACAGAGTTGTCTTTACCATGCCACACACAGAGTTGTCTTTACCATGCCACACACAGAGTTGTCTTTACCATGCCACACACAGAGTTGTCTTTACCATGCCACACACAGAGTTGTCTTTACCATGCCACACACAGAGTTGTCTTTACCATGCCCCACACAGTTGTCTTTACTATGACCCACACAGAGTTGTCTTTACCATGCCACACACAGAGAAATGTCTTTACCATGCCACACACAGAGAAATGTCTTTACCATGCCACACACCGAGTTACCCTTCCCAGTGTTGCGGAGTTTGCACATGATTGCAACATAAAGTTGCTCGCGACTTGCCCAGTGACTTCTCTCAAAATTCTTATGCCACCCGATACCTTCTAAGAATGCTGATTTTCTGAGATATTGGTAGTCAAGGTGTCAAAACAAGTTCCCAGTGGGAGTTAAGGGAGAGGTTTGTTTTGCCCCACATGTCGGTATGAGTCGACGTGCCCTCCCATCCAACATGAAGAGGAGTGAACAGGTCATACAATCTTTTTTTGAAAGTGTTTACGTTGAATGCCCTCCTTTACTAGTTATCTCGTCAGCTGTAGGTGGTGGGACAGGACGTGGAGCCCACCATCAGTAGAGGTGAGCTGCCATGGCTGCATAGTGGGTAGAGGATAGCAAGCAGGCTGAAGAGTCAGTAAGAAGAGTGAGAAATCACTGTATGGTTTCCATCTTTCAGGCATTGTTCTCTCAAGAGTTCTAATCTCTGAAGGGATTTCCTGGAGCAGTAGAGGAGAGACAGCATGCAAGCAGTGATGGTGGGAACTGGTCCCACTGTCACTGGCATGGGTTGGCTGATCTGGCCTCCGGTATAGTGGACACTTTATCCCCCTTGCCTTTCTGATCAGGGAGGGGGAATTTTCTGGCCCACATGACCTGTGCCATGCATTAGTGTTGGGTGCTGATCAGATTGCACATTTCCATGGAAACTTGATATAGTTTTTATGCCTTTTGGTGGTAGTTGCATTTGTAAGCCAGGCCATATATATACAAGTGGTTAATCTCACGAAGCATGCAAAGCATTCTCATTAAACTCTCAGTTGATATAATAACATGACAATAATAATCAACTTGAAATTGTATTCTCTTGACATTTTGATGAAGGCTAGAGCATATAGTTGAAACGTCGAGAGTGTTCACTTTGATTATTGAGAAGGTTATTGAAATGCAAAGCTTTGTGAGCTGTTGTTTGTTATTGTCGATGTTTTATGTTGAGGGGGGGGGGGGGGGGGGGGGGGTGGCGATGAATAGTGACTAGTCCTGACAACTGACCCTTCATGGGATGGTGAAATGTAATTTGTTATGTTCCTGTTGCTCAATGTGCTGGCTACAGAGACATGCCGGACATCCACCATATGATGTATGCAGAAGTCAGACGCTTGTTGTGGAGACTCAATCAGTTTCCTTCCTCTTCCTGTGCAATCAGTTCCCTTGCTCTTCCTGTGCAATCAGTTCCCTTGCTCTTCCTGTGCAATCAGTTCCCTTGCTCTTCCTGTGCAGCAAACAAGTCTGTAATCACTTGATAATCAACTTATTAAGTCTATGTCAACTGAGAGTTTGTTGAGACTGTATCTCTAGCGTTCTCGTGTGTATTGCAGCTGCAATGTAAATTCTTCATGGCTCGGTAAATGTGATTGTTCATATTTTATTTGTGTTTCATTAGTTATTTGCTTGAGGATCGTGGACAACACAAGCATCTTTGATGTGTGCTTGTGGTCAGTCGCAGGTTCTGCAAGAACACTTCTTGTTCATATAAGGACATTATCATTGTTGTTCTGCGCCGTGACCCATTCCCATGCCATGGATGCTGTAATTTAATTTCTCTACTGGACTTTTGTTGCACTATTAAAAAATAAAATGAGATTTTACACAATCATATTTTGCTAATCGATGATTCTACGTGCATCATGCAATCCGTTATAGCTCTTCGTTCACATGGGACTGTCCTCTGCCTCTTCTTCGACATGATTATCCGTCCATGTACCATATCAAGAATAACAAGAATCCCTTAGCAGGTGAATCCTAGAAGCCACTTCAAGATCAGCAGTCACCAACTCCTAATGGCTAGGCTATGGAAGGACAACCAAACTAGGCCAGTCCCAGCATTCCTGGGCAACACTCAAATATGCACGTGAATCAGGGAGATGTATATCCTCTTTGGATTTCAGTTTTAGGCAGGAATATAAATGACGTTTGCCCTGCTGGATTGTAACCCATTATCCATCTACACAGATCCCGAGTATTCCAAGCACAGTGTCATTGTTGATGAATATCCAACATTTATTTCTGGTGAAGGCCAGAGCATCTCATCGAAACATTGAGAGAGTAAAATTCAGGTTGATGATTGAGGTCGCTGTAATTAATGTCAACAGAGAATCCAACATGTGTCGAAATCGACATGCTACAATTACTTGGAGCCTTTGGGATAGCATGTTCACAATAGGAATGGCTCTGTCAGAATAGCTGTTGTTCAGTCATCCTTTGGAAAAGACGGTTATGGATTGCAATGCTTGTTGAGAACATTGTGGTTAAACCAAAGCAAAAAATTAAAATAAAATAAAAAGAGCTAGTTACATTGCAGAAGTGCCATACACACAAATTGTACATAGCAGCCCAAGACTTCACAGCACTTCTTGCCATGTAACTGGCACTTATGCTTCCCCCTACACAATTTTTACATAGCAACCCAAGTCTTTGCAGCAATTGTTGCAATGTAACTGGCACTTATGCTTCCCCCTACACATTTGTACATAGCAACCAAAGTCTTTGCAGCAATTCCTGCAATGTAACTGGCACTTATGTTTTCCCCTACACCGTAGCAATTCAAAACCTTGCAGCACTTCTTTTAGAATGGTTAGTCCATGGGCTTGTCTATGGAATATAGCACTGAATTTCACCATGACTTTAATCCCAGCTGTGTAAACTCACATACATTGAGATTCCAAAAGCGCAAGTCAATGAGATGAGCAGTGGATATACAGCACTGCATCTTCATTTTCTATGTATTGCCAGCAAAAACTCTGTTGAACCCCGAGGATTGGAAGCTTCTCTTGCCAACCATCTTTCTGAAGTTTCCCAGGGAAACTGAACTATTTTAGGCTGATGAATACATCAGGAAGGTCAGTTAGTACAGAGGTCATACACATAAGTGCTTCAGACACTGAACTAGCTGCAATGAGCTGAATGAAGGTGGGTAAGTTCACTTGTTTAGATGCCAGCATGCAGTTGCTAGACTGTGGTCTAAACAAGTTCAGATTCCTCAACTCGACCAAGGGGATCAACAAATCTTCAGGCCTTTTGTACCCTCAAGGCATTTACAGGTCTGGCCTCCTACTTGCTGAATATACCTTAGATAAATTGGTCTTGCTGAATATACCTTAGATAAATTGGTCTTGCTGCATATACCTTAGATAAATTGGTCTTGCTGAATATACCTTAGATAAATTGGTCTTGCTGCATATACCTTAGATAAATTGGTCTTGCTGAATATACCTTAGATTGGTGCAATATACCATTAAGATAACTTGGATATACCCTAGATAAATTGGTCTTGCTGAATATACCCTAGATAAATTGGTCTTGCTGAATATACCTTAGATAAATTGGTCTTGCTGAATATACCTTAGATAAGTTGGTCTTGCTGAATATACCTTAGATAAATTGGCCTTTGCTGAATATACCTTAGATAAATTGGTCTTGCTGAATATACCTTAGATAAATTGGTCTTGCTGAATATACCTTAGATAAATTGGCCTTTGCTGAATATACCTTAGATAAATTGGTCTTGCTGAATATACCTTAGATAAATTGGTCTTGCTGCATATACCTTAGATAAATTGGTCTTGCTGAATATACCTTAGATAAATTGGTGCAATATACCATTAAGATAACTTGGTCTTGCTGAATATACCTTAGATAAATGGTCTTGCTGAATATACCCTAGATAAATTGGTCTTGCTGAATATACCTTAGATAAATTGGTCTTGCTGAATATACCTTAGATAAATTGGTCTTGCTGAATATACCTTAGATAAATTGGTCTTGCTGAATATAACTTAGATAAGTTGGTCTTGCTGAATATACCTTAGATAAATTGGCCTTTGCTGAATATACCTTAGATAAATTGGTTTTGCTGAATATACCTTAGATAAATTGGTCTTGCTGAATATACCTTAGATAAATTGGCCTTTGCTGAATATACCTTAGATAAATTGGTCTTGCTGAATATACCTTAGATAAATTGGTGCAATATACCATTAAGATAACTTGGTCTTGCTGAATATACCCTAGATAAATTGGTCTTGCTGAATATACCCTAGATAAATTGGTCTTGCTGAATATACCTTAGATAAGTTGGTCTTGCTGAATATACCTTAGATAAATTGGCCTTGCTGAATATACCTTAAGATAAATTGTCTAACTACAAAAACACAAAAGTATGTGCAGAATGGAACTTAACTTTGTTATTATATATATTGGAAGTTTGAAGGCAGAGAGACTAAGCATTAGTAGACACCGAAAAGTAATATTTGAAGTCTATTTTTCTTGTCTATCCTTTCCTCAGGCCTGGCACATCAATTTGCAGTTGCATTTATACACCAATGTGCATGCATAAAGTGTGAGAACTAATGAGAGGAGTGGTCATGCAATTCCTTCATGCTGGATTATAAATGTATGTACTTTAGCACCTTGGATGCCAGTGTGAATTAACAGGTCGCACAAGCTAGATGAAACAGGACCAAATAACTTTAAGAATCCCTTTTCTACATAATTCAAGATGAGGATATTGGGACAGTGAGGGCACTAATGGTGGCATAGCATAATGAGCAAACAATTGTTTACTATTCTGTGACGAGTTCATTTTGGCTGAAGGAAAGAGTATTTGTTTTGTTTCTTTCCCGGTGCTTATGTTATATGTTCATAGCAACCCTCCTCATATAAATTTGTCAATAGAAAATATGCCATAATTCACATGCCATGGGACTGAGTTAGCAATTATATATGCCTGAAAGTGAACACTAATATATAGGAGCATGTTTACTGTGAAGAATAGTTGGTGGAATAATTAAGTAGTAGGGGTCAGAGTTCTACTGTCAAGTAATAAATATGAGTCTATTTACAAGAATGGGTGTTTATTGGACACTAATATGAGACACAATTTGGGGCGAAGGACAGCTGGAAACTTGTAGGCTCTTCCTCAGTATGTCTGGTGAGGAATCATCATGAAGGGAAGTGTTTATTGGTCCTGTCAATTTTTGTGATGATGAATCAACCTCCACAGTTTCAGTGTTAGCATAGTTAATCTCCACAGTGCACATATCTTCAACTGTGCACGAGAAAGGGATGCCTTTCCTGTTGCACTTGCAGCATTTCTTCAATAAGTTTATCAGGGGTGTGTAGTCACTGATTGCATATGTTAGCAACACAGCCATGCAGCTCTCTAGGGTGAAGAAGATGTAGCGAAGGGCCAGCCACAATTCTGGATGCTGTTTCGATACATTTATCCTACCAAAACATCCTTTGAAGATAACGAGCAGGACCATCACGGTGTTGAAAATGCTGAGAATAGAATAAGTTATGCCCAGAGAGACTGTAATGTATGTAATCAAAGTCACTTTCCGTATGGACTTTTTCAACTGCCCCCTAATTATATTCGTTTGTTTTGCTGTAGATTTACTTTTCGATGTACTGCCTTTCTTGTCGGATGTCTCTATTAGATCATATCGACTTACGGTCGGTGTGTCTTTGCAAATCCTAGAGCTTCTCTTTGCAGTCTTTTTCATAATTTTTAGCAGGCGAAATCCAGCTATCAGGAACAACAAGCAAACCAGGAATCCCCACAAGGAAAAAACAACTTCACAGATTACCAAGATCAGGAAGATGACCAAGGGTTCGTCAAATGGGAGAGTAGCTATGACTTCAATGGAAACTGCCACTCCATAGTGCACGAAACAGAGAGGGATCAAAATTTTAAGTCGCTGAATCCAAGGCATTCCTAGTTCAATCCTTGCACTTAACCAGATGGTGATGAATACCAGAGTATAGCTGGCTGTCAGACTTGGGAAAGCCAGTGCTCCAAGCAGCCTGGATATAATTATACAAGCCAAGTGGTTGCAGAACCCTAGTTGTCCCCAGGGATCAAGTAGAATAAATAAAACTCGAGAAACTCCAAGAATTATCAAGGCTAGGTCAATGGCAATGAAGGTTCTTATTCGAAATCTCTGCACCAAGTGTCGTTTTATGAGCAGGAAGATGCAGGCTAAGGCAATGCCAAGAAAAATAGCGCAGTAGATAACCATCAGAAGGTAGAAAAAGGCAAACCAGGATTCTGTTCGCCCATGCCATGCTGAGGAGTTGCTTGGGGCCAGTAGGAAAAGAAACTGGCCGATAGAACTGTTCACAAGTTGTATGTCGCAATCCTCGCTTTGTTGCCGCAGTTTGAAAGCAGAACCTGACATATTGAGACTGCACAGTTACAGTGTCATCATCACGCACTGCCATAATTATTACTCGCACTTCACCCAACTGCGCACGCGCAAATCCTTATTTCCCTTCCGTCCCGGAAGTGCGAGTAACACTTGCCAAATTACTTTCCAGAAGATGACGGTAGTAAGCTACGTGGTAGGGTTAGTAGGGGCCACACTGAACTTATTCGATAACTAATGCATATGTGCTTGTGCTTTTTATTATCCATAAAGAATTTTTTCCCCCAGAGGTATATAAACATTTAGAATAACCTTGGAGAAAAAAACAGAAAATATATATTAACAAACAATAAAATAATAGAGCTGTAAATTCGAAAATCCAAAACTGATAGAGTTATGTTTTATGCTCTAGTGGTCTTTTTTCCCTTCGGATTTGGACAATGCTAATGTAGATTTTAATAATCTGTTGTGCCGCCATTAGTATGCCGCCATTAGTAAGATAAAAAATATATGATTAGCGAAGAAAAAAACATGAATTACTTGTTACAACAAAATAATGAATTACAAATGTTTGTTTTGGGATGGTGGGGAAGATTCCAAAGACATCAGAACATGGGGCCCTAGTTGCCAAACATCTTTTCCCCTTCTCCCCCCTTGAGCACATTTTCCTTTACAATTACAATTCAGTCTACCCTACCCAGCACCTCTTCCTTCACCCCTGCTACTCACCTACCCAACACCTCTTCCTTCACCCCTGCTACTCATCTACTCAGCACCTCTTCCTTCACCCCTGCTATATACTCACCTACCCAGTCCTTCACCCCTGCTACTCACCTACCCAGCACCTCTTCCTTCACCCCTGCTATATACTCACCTACCCAACACCTCTTCCTTCACCCCTGCTACTCACCTACCCAACACCTTTTCTTTCACCCCTGCTACTCACCTACCCAACACCTCTTCCTTCACCCCTGCTACTCACCTACCCAGCACCTCTTTCTTCACCCCTGCTACTCACCTACCCAACACCTCTTCCTTCACCCCTGCTACTCACCTACCCAGCACCTCTTCCTTCACCCCTGCTACTCACCTACCCAACACCTCTTCCTTCACCCCTGCTACTCATCTACCCAACACCTCTTCCTTCACCCCTGCTACTCACCTACCCAACACCTCTTCCTTCACCCCTGCTACTCACCTACCCAACACCTCTTCCTTCACCCCTGCCTTCACCCCTGCTACTCACCTACCCAACACCTCTTCCTTCACCCCTGCTATATACTCACCTACCCAGCACCTCTTCCTTCACCCCTGCTACTCACCTACCCAACATTAGGCCTACTCTCCCTTCATCATCTTCATTTCTCCATTCTACCTACTCTTCAGACCCTTCAATGCTCTCAACCATATCCAATAATCTTCCTCAATCATCATGTATGTATATATGTAGGAGAAAGAGTGAGAAACACAATTACCAATTATTGCATCAATCATTGATGCAGGAAGTCTTATGACCATGGAAATTGGGGGCCTTGTCACTCACTCCATAAGACCCCATCTGGGTTTTGGAATCCTGTACAAGCTCTCTTGAAGTGGTTTATTTGGTGATGGTGGGGAAAGTGGCAATGGTATGCTCCTGTGTGATGTTCAGAGCTAAAGATGAGCAGAGTATATATATAGTCAGCTCTGCCCATTAATTCTCTCTCCATATTAATATTTATATAATATTTATTTTTCTGTTGCCTTTACAAGCTCTGTGGGACTATGTTCCAAGTAGGGTGGGTACCTTGCTGACCCAGGACCCTCTTCATTTCCGTTTCATCTGCTTGTTACATATTCTAATTTCACTTGAATTATTTTTCTCTTCTCTCTCTAATACTAAGTGTGAATTGTTCTTATATGCAATCTTGCTAACAATCATATAGAGCTAAGACAATCAGGGTTTGGGAGTATGTATTGTGATCTTTAATCAGCACAAAAAGTAATACTGCCAAAGAAAGGAAAAATTTCCACTATAGCTTTTTCTGGATGGCATGCTAATTCACCTGTTACATTACTCACATTCATCAAGTGTTTGGTATATTTATAGGAAAATCCGAATTATTCATTGACAAATGATCATAAATTTCATATCTTGCCAAATAACTTGTATTTCACAATTCAAGAGATGTATATACTACATTATATATCTGTTGACAAGCTGATTGATTACTCTTAATATTTTACAGGCTTCTGCTTTGCATTGATGGCAATTTCATTCTCCATGTAAGTTTGCAATGACTGATGAAAGAATGTTAGCACAAGATTGATGGAACCATTCCCTACATGAACAGCACTGTGCAACTGTAAGGGCAGAGTGATGGGGCTGCCTACACAAATGCAGACAAGTGGTATTCTTTCGTCCAACTTCTTGTAGGTTACAGTCCATCTGAGACCTTTCAATGGGAAAGGTAGTAATTTTCTTGTCTGGAAGGACATTGCTAGATGGTGTTACATCTTGCTCTGATCAAAGGTTATGGCTGATGGATTAATCCCACTGCATAGAACTGTTGCAATAGTAAATAACCCACAACCATTGCCTCCAGCCTGTCTGTGTATTTTAGGTTTCTCAATGAAAAGGTATGTTCCAGTGTAATGCTCCATCCAGGCAAGGCCTTTCAGCATATCCAATTATCATCAATGATAAGAACAGATATATTAGAGCATAAGGTGCATGTATTAGGTGTAATATCAAATATTACTGTACATAGTCCTCAATTCCATTCACCCGACTTGAAGAAAACATGTCTTAAAATTATTTGTTGTTTGCTGTAGGTGACCATGTCTTGAAGAAGAACGTATGAAAATCATCAAGGAAAGGTGACAGGTGAGCACAAGACTGATTGTGGCCTTACCGAAATAACTGACATCATTCCTACTCTGCACATTATTGCAGGATGGTAATGGCAATGACATGAAAAGCAAGGTTAATTCAGGACACCTAAAGCCTTACTTGACCCGTAATATAACAGGTCATGAAACCATGTTTCAAGTCAATCTTGTAAGCAATGCCAACCAATGCCTACAACTCAGAGCGGCTATGCAAGCTTGCTGACCCCTCCCCTACCTCTGACCTACAATACCTGGATTGTGACTTCGACTGTGGTACTAGTATCCCAGGAAGCCACTGTGAATCTGGCCATGAATATTGCAGAGAGGAATCCACCAAGGAAGAAGCAGTGCACAGCAAACCTTGGTGATGTGTCAACTCTTAGCCTACATCTCAACAAACCCCATACTGAGAAACAAAGCACAGTCATTCTACCGCCAGTCCAACCACCCACACACACTGTGGACCAGGACCAACGACAACCAGAAAAGATGTGCATTTCCACAGAATCTTCACAGATTGAGACAGGTTGTTTTGTGACTGGTGCAACCCAGACTGTACTGAGGGTAAATGGCAAATGCCTACCATGCCAACAGCTTGTCAGCTACAGAGAGTTACCCACAGACTTTCTCATAACTCTCCAATCTGGAGCATGGTTGGAGGACACCCACATTAATGAAGCACAGGCCCTACTTCATGTACAGTTTCCAAAGATGAGTGGCCTTCAGCCAGTTCAATATTTGGCACCAGGCAGTGGAGGCTCACTTACTGGAACTCCAGTAGAGAATTATGTGCAGATCATGAATACTGGCGGTCACTGGGTTTGTGCATCAAATGTAGAAGCATGAGTTGTTATGTGACAGCCTCTCTACTAGAACCAGTAAGTCATTGTGTTTAAACTACATCTACTAAAATCCAGTGATTTATTAACATTTTTACACATGTGCATATCTTCAACTTATGTCTGCAATTTTTGAAGAACATAAAAATGAATTGGAAGTATAAAGTTCAATGCAAAATGTCTTTTAAATTATACTTTGAAACTGATTTTAACTCCAACTAATGACAATTAACTGCCTTCCTCTCTGTATATCACACAAGAGGAGTATATGACACCCTAAATAACTTAATTTTGGTAATTATCACCCTAAGCACAAACTGGAAGCGTTTTAAGCCTTTCTTTTGCTTGACATCAAAATACAACTTGTGCTTGGCCTTGGCTTCCTCAATTTTTTCTTGTACCTGTTCATCCAGGGTCTGTACCTAAGTAAATACGTAAAAATAGATCATTTTACATACATCATATGAAAACTGCCAATAATTTCATTCACAAATCCAAAATGCTAATTTTATTTTTTTAAATCATATTTCATTAATTATAGTCTGCCACTAGCTAGTCTTTACCTTTGCTACATGATCTTCCAAGTCTATTTTAATCTTTTCAGGAGACCCATGAGTGTGTATATTCACATATTGTAACTCTTCTTCACAATCATGTTCTGCATTGATGGTTATGGCACCCCAAGCTGTGCGATAGAACATCAGTACCAAGGGATGCTGCTTTGTTGATGATTGTGTTGATGCCATAAGTGGTGGGGAGAAATACAAACCATGAGAAGAACTAAAGACATGTACACAGTAAGCCTAGATACCAAGTGGAATGCACACTACACTATGTTACTAATAACATTCACTGTAAAAAGAAGCTATCTGCATATATAGTAGTTATGGAGGAAGGATGAGTTGTTTGACCACCACTGCTAACTAAAATCTAAATCCTGAATTCTTATTCAGCGTTTATTATGCAACACCTGGAATGTTAAATCCATTGGAAATATTTAAGACTTGTCACTAACCTGGTCAATAAATTCACGGCCCTGGTCCATGATCATTTTCCTTGGGGAGGACCATAAATGTAGATGAGCTCAAGTATCACTTTAGCAACATCAGCAGGAGACTTTCACTTAAAATGGGATGAGAAAACACCCACTTGTCATAGTGCAGAATCTGTGGCCTTCATCAGTAGCTGCAAATAGGCAGATCAGGTCAATGCCCAGAGTCTTCCATCTTTAATATAAAACAGTTTTCTTCTACCAAGGTACAAAAACACACAGTTATTATACTCAAACTGCTCTTAGCTGGATAGGCACTGTCCATAACTCAGAAACAGCCACATCTGGCCCACATTTCCCCAATATTGATGATTTGCCTAGAATTTTGTACATGCACTGTACATGTACATGCTGCACATGCAGTGTAGTGTACATACTGCACATGTGCACTGACTGAAAACAACATGAACACAGTTATTTAAAAAAGAAATGATGGTATTTGCCTCAGTAATTCCTGTCTCATCCAAGCTGCAGTGTCGTGCCATTTCTTCACAAGAATATTTTCTTGAGGACCATGCGATACACATGACTTGAATGTGTGGGAGCCTAGTAGACAGATGTTCGCAGATGTGGGGTGCGTAGATGAAGTGAGTTTAAGCATGTATGTTCATGTTATTTGCATTGGGACATGCAGTATACAATCAGTGACCTGTTTGAAACTTTGATAGGATGTATTCTGGTGCAATGGTCTTCATCTTCTCCATTTTTTGGCACTGTTGACAAGTGGATATCTAAAAACACAACAAAATGACTGTAATTTCATGAGGCAACATTTTGATATATTACATGTTATGAGCAAACCAGGATTTGAAACAGACCAGTGTTGTAATTCACCAGAAATCACACAATCCATTACAGTCACACCTGTTTGCGAAGATTGGCAGAAATTTTATTCATTGAACTTGGACTTTGTAAATTCCAACCAAAATAAAACATGGATCAGGTACGTGTAACATTCCAATCGGCCCCTCAGGGCCTGCAAAATAAAACCCGATGGCACCTGTCTGTTCCATTCCTTAAAATATTCTGACTGGATCTCAAGTCAATTGAGGACAATTATTGTCTCATTCATTTTGGATAATATCAGTTTGTTTCAGAGTGTCTGTTCTAGTGTTGTAGAGCATATAAACACAAGTAACTTACCCACTTTGGAACCCGGGGCACTGAGGTTGAGATTTTTTATGTGGCAACAATCCTTAACAGTTAGATGACATGTGTACAGTAAATATGGAAATGCCAATAAATGGTTCGAGTATGAACCACTCAAGACAGATATGAAAAGATATTCATGCTGACCAAGTTATTATGATCAGTCACACCACTTTGATCCTGCAATTTGTTAAGTTTTTGTTATTGTTATATACTTTTGTTGAGTTAAATAGTGGACCTGTATTTTAATTCAAGTAATTCTGTAACCCCTAATGAATATGTATTTATTGTAATTTTTTCTTCTATATAGATTTATCCATTTAGGTTGAATCTTTGTATGTCCTATGTTTATATATAATAAGTCATGCACTTTGAACTAGTGTATGAGTGGTTTTAATACAATTAACATTTTTTGTGTTTATTTTTCAGATATTGCGACTAGCTTTCAACCTTGTATGTCTCGTGTGTTTTATTCAATAAACATATCATCATGCATAAGAATTTATCATTTTAGCTAAATCAGAGAGTGGGTAATGATGCAGGGGTAATATAAAATTAGGTCCAGATTACCCCGGGGGTAATATGAAATGAAATTGATTTCAGAATACTGGGAGGTAACTTGAAAGGGGCTTGAAATCTTTACGCTGGAGTGATCACCATCACACCGGTGTAACAGCTGGACCACAAATATGTGCGACTTGTCCAATAGGGTGACTGTCTCCTCCTCAGAATCTGGACGGTCAAACAGGACTTTGGTATACTCCTTTGAATCAGAGGTATATAGTGGAAACCATAACCGTGTTTTTCCCTTCGGAATGATGCAGTGTATTTTATGTGCCTTCCCATCAGCATCTCACCGTAGCTTGACATGGTTGCAACTCCCTTACCAATAAATTGCATGTGTATTTTTGGGTTACACTGTTCAGCTATGTTAGCATACTCCTCTGGTGTTGCTATGTGCACTTGCACACTTGTAACATGCCTCCACACTGCTCCTTTGACTGTTATCCCAAGTCCATCCACTATAGCTTTTCCATGAGATGTGGCAAAGAAGTTCTATGTAAGCTTTAGGTGGTGATCTTGCTCCCAGTAGTGCAAGTTTGAACTGTGAACCTGCACCATGGCTGAAGACATATAGCACTTTCACAATTGAATGTGCTTCAAGATATATTCCATGAAGATGTAGACACTGTACATCGTATGAGTCAGGAGTCTGACAAGGACAAAACTTTAATTTTTGTCTCTCTTGATCCAAGCATGCGCTGTGAAAAGGGTTGCCTGACCATGGCTCCAGCATGCTGACTGCGTCTCATTTTGACTAGCAATAGTGGCATTCTAGAAGAAATCTACTTGTAACACGCCATTCTCCCCATCACACTACTTGAAAATAAAGTATCCGTAAGCAGCCTGCTTGCACTTGACATAAGTATGAATCAAAAAATCCCTCAGTTGCCTTTTAAATTCAGCAAAAACATCAGTCACGGTGCCAAGGATGTCAACTTTTTCTGTTTTGGCCATTGCCGATTCTCACACTGTGAGTTGGATTTCTTGGTGCATAGTTGTCAATAAGATCTTCACAGCCCATGCACTGTTAGCTCATACTCGACAAGTCACATGTGATTTAGTTGATGAAGGCCTGAAAATCAACTGAAAGTGTTTTATATTTGTTTAATGCAACTAACAGAAGACGGATATTCTCATGCTAGGAACAGACACAAACATGGCGAGGTATATGTTCAAATAACTTCACTTTCTTTGGCCTTAACTCACAGAATTTACTGAGTGCAATCTTTTTGGTTGGCATGACTTTCACTAAATTTATTGTAGGCTTCTCTCAGAGTACCTTCAGCATGTATCGCACCTGCTCAGTTCTTTTAACTTTTGCACCCTTTGTATTCATTTGCCTGATTTTTGCCTTGAAGTCACCCGATGCTGCTGACAACCCTGCTGCACTTCCAGCCACAAAGGGACTCTACAACCATTGGGACAAAGGTGACACCCACAGAATGGCAAGCCTCTGTAGGGGCATCCATTTCGAGATCCACTCCCACAGAAAGAGCATGGCCTTGGGTGGTAGACGCTCTGTGGACAGTCAGCTGCTGAAGGGTTGAAGTCACTGACTCATCCAGTGCAGCTGGTTGGCCATGCTTCCAATGGGATAGGTACACATCAGCATGATGACTGCAAGAACCTGGGATCAGTGATGGTACCTCTCTCCTTGTGCCAGAGCTGCAGCCTGGGAGGCACAGTAAAGGGCATACTGGATTACTGTTGTGACGGAGGATCCTATCACCATTCCCCCACATCTAACCTGATTCCCCAAAATTGTCAGATGCAGCCTGACAAATAGAGCACCCAGTCCCAGGTTGCAGGAGGTGGCACAACATTCAGCCAGTCACCAGCAATGCATGGGGAATGGATAAGACAATGTTGGGACTGGCTGAAGACAGAACGAGAGCCTTGAAAGGTGAATTAGGAGCCGTAGAGCAAAAGTCATCGAGGACAGCCTGGTCTATGGCCTTGGAGAGGGAACGTTTGTAGAGGTTCATCATCCACATCCTCAATGGTGGTCCAACCTTCCCTCCCTGCGGCCCTGGCAGATCTAGGATGGCGGTGGCCAAATGACTTGAGGAACAATCCCGCCACCAACTCCCTGGATTAATCTAGAGATCCGATGAAGGCCACTCAGGCCTGTGAAGTGGTTTGATGGATACCCATGCTGTCACCAAGTGAAGTGGGAAGGAAGACCTTCAAACCAGGAAGGAGGGTCTGTCATGACAAATTTGGTTCCCCCATATTTGGTTCCCCCTGGAACTTTTTCTTTAAAAAATATGTTCCCCCTGGAACCTTTTACTTGAAAAAAAAGTTCCCTCTTGAAAAATAAAGGGCTAGGGCAAGGGCAAGGGCTAGGGCTAGGGCTAGGGTGGGAACAAAATTTTCAATAAGGGGGGAACAACTTTTGGGGGGGGGGGGGGGGGGGGACAAATTAAACGTTACATCCCCACTGACCAGGTCAGATAAACTTCCTGCATGATGGTGTCAAAAGCAGAAACAGCTTCCTTGATGAAAGCCAGAGGGCTGGCAGATCAAATCTGGTTATGATCCTATAGCATGGAATTGATTTGGGCTAAGATCGTGCATAAAATAACAGAGAATTTTTGTTTCAGGATCAAATCCCCTAGCACATTCATCCCTCCCAGATCAAGTGATACCAGCAACACTGGATGGTCCTATGTGGACTTAAAACTGAGGGGGCAAATTGTAAAAGGGGAGACAGATATGATATTACTGATGAGCCCCAAAAAATCTTCCTGGATATCAAGCTAAAGTTGTTCCAAAAAATGGTGCAGGGGTGGAGAGGTCTATGAGGTCTATGCATGGTCAGGAAGGTGTGAGGTTGCAATTTAAACTGAAGACTGCGTCAGTTGGGTTGTTAGAGGATAAAAAGAGTTGTGGCGATTAGGATATCTATAATGCGGAATGGAGAGGAGAAGGAAGATGTGGGACATTTCTTGGTTATGTATGTGGATTTTGAGAAGGTTCAGCTGGTACCGGTGGATGAGGGTGCAGAATTATAGGGGTGAATTGTAGGGGCTAGCAGTGGCTGCATGGATATGAAACAGGAGGAAGGGTGTAAGTAATGCAGTGATGGAGGAGGTGGGAGTATGATATGTATTGCTTAGGGAAGTGGAGAGGAGAAAGGAATTGTTGCAGAGAGAACTGAAGAATGATCTTTGGTCCCTTCCCCTCCCTCCTCTTTAAACAGCTGGACACTCTCTTATTATTGTAACTATTCTTATTAAGTACTGTTGTCCTTGCCAATAACATGGTCTAGTTGTAGTTATTTAGTGTCATAATGTGCTGTGTATGTGGTGGACTTAACAGACTTAATAATATCAAGATTTAAATTATTTAGTCTTGATACTGCTGAGCCTGTTAAGGCCATCACATATATTACAACACAGTGTGGGGGTATGTAGTAATTATTTTTATGGGATATGTTAGCGGGAAAACGCAAGAAAAACATACTCACACCAACGAAAATTAATTATGGGTGTGGCCATATGGAATCATTTGCGGGCCGTTGTCATGCCATATTACTCACTTTGCCACAATACTCGCACTTCACCTAACTGCACATATGCAAACCCCTATTTCCTTCCGCCGACATAATTCAGAAAACCACTGCCATATTACTCTCATAGCTTAGCCATTGCTGGGAGACAGATATCTAATTCCATTTACCTATGGTATTGATCTAACAAACTAGCATACTATCTCTCACATATAAAAGGTTGATATTCGAATTTTCAGACCCATGTGTGTTCCCACGGATGGTTGAGTACTATTTACAGAATGGTGCATATAGCTGTGACACACAGTGGTTAGAGAACGCAGTGGTATACGGAAGAGCAGCATCAGTTTTATTGTCATTGGTATGTAAATAATTCACCACCGGGTTTTTCCACAGCTTTACTGGTTCAAATTGTGGTTGTCATGTGGATATAAATAGGTCAATGTCCAATGTAGTCTATATTCTCCACAGCAAATTAGGCCTACATAAACCAAGGCTTTACTGATTTAGATCACGGTTTGTGTTGTACACAGGATTTCATAGAGATTACTTTCAAGCGAAATAATTTTTTAGGTGTCTTGTTATAAATGTCTCTGCAATAATGTACACGACTCAACTTGTCATGGCTAATTTGTCTATAGGTGAAACAATGTTCTACACACAACCAGCACAAAACCATCCCAATGAGAAGTCCTATTCTCAATTGATGAGCAGCAGAAAGTTTTGCGTGAGACCCATGACATCAATGGTGCACATCAAGGTCAGAAGTGTACCACCTTGGCACGTCTTACACAGGAATATTATTGGACGACTATGGCGGGTAAGTATTTGTAAATAGTGAGATATCAATACATAATGCTGTAATATCGTAAGAGCTGGTTGATAAGCTGGGGTCTAACTATATGTTATATTAAGTACCTGTTTTTTGTTAAGTGTCTACTTAGCTATTGATGTTGAGATATATTTATTAAGGTCAGCTATCTGCTCACCCAAAGCCCACCCTCCCATCTCTCCACACTTGATCTTTCTCCATCATATGGTCACCAAATCTCCGTGCATATGTATGATGACCTCAAAGTACACTGTTCCAGGTGTGCTCTGCCAGAACTCCTGAAGGTTGGGAGGCTAATTCTCTAGCTCTCATGCACACAGTTGCAGGAACAGTAGACAAACAAATAACAATTAGGGTTTTCATATTATGCACATGCTCTGTACCCTCGCTGTTATGTAGTTGCTCAGTTTTAAGTGCTCATTTTGTTGTTTACTGATCTAATATGTGTGGCCCAGCTTGACAAATGGTTGTTATAGTAGCTTCATGATGACCCATGTATATCCCAGTCACTGCACTGCAGCTGTCCATGGCTTGTCACTGCATGCAGCTGCCCATGGCTTGTCACTGCATGCAGCTGTCCATGGCTTGTCACTGCATGCAGCTGTCCATGTATTGTGTTGTACAAGCAGGGGCTCTCTCACATAGACTAAAGTTGTAAGGTACTTCATCGCTTTTTTCGAAAGATATATTTTAAAATGCATTTTCTATACAAACCACACCAGATTCTACTGCTTGATATTTATGAATGTATTTGGCAACACTGAATTTACTAACAATATGCTAAAAATGATATTTACCCCGACAACACAAAACACTCACACACTTACAAGCAAGCAGATCATCGTAGAAACCGACACAAAGGATGTTCTCAATGAACTCTCAGTTGACATAATAACATTAAAATCACCTTCTCAATAATCAACTTCAATTTTTATTCACTCGACGTTTCGACTAGATGCTCTAGTCTTAATGAGATGCTAAGGCTCACGTAAGCCTGTTATATACTGGTAGCTAGCTATCCACCACATGCCAGTACATGCAACAAAGACAAACACTGCTCTGTGGGTGATGTATGCCATGCACATACCACATCAGTACACACAAATGGTGGCAGGTGTTGCACCTCTGTGCATGTATGCATGCATAGACATAACACACATATGCACATAGTACAACACACAAATAATAGAAAAAATAGTTCATACATACAACAAAAAAAAGGCAGGGATGAGGTGGTCACCGGCAGTAATCCACATGCTTGTGGTACTTCTCACAGCACCTGTGCTCATCATCTGTGCACAGGTGAACTTGGCAGGTAGAGCACAATGTCCATGAATCATGTCTGTTCCCACACTGTGGAAGCTGCTTCCTTCACCTCGTTCCCTCCCCACGACATAATTATTGGCCTTGACCACTGTACGAGGATGATGGTCAAGGTCATGGTTTAGTCGGGTATGCTAAGAATGCTCATCACTCTGAGGATGTCCTGGGAATTTCTTTCAGCAGACACTTGTGTGTACTCAGCTGGCCCCTTCATGATGAAGCTGCTCAAAATGGTAGACTAATAAATGACATGCTTCCACTACCTTGCACTATGCTTCCCTATGTTTGTAGCACTGCTCTATGAGGTCATTGCGGTCTACTCTCCTCATGTAGCACTAGTAATCAGGTAAGCAGGGAGGGCAAGGCTTGTCTTCCTGAGCACCAGTGTGTGCTTCTGACACTGAAGTACCTCATGCATGCTCTAAAGAAGGACGAAACAGAAGGGAGTCTGGAGGCCCTCAGCCAAGTCTGTGCGCACGTGTACATATATATACCTGGAGGCTCTCAGCCAAGTCTGTTCGCACGTGTACATATATATACCTGGGGGCCCTCAGCCAAGTCTGTGCGCATGTGTACATATATATACCTGGAGGCCCTCAGCCAAGTCTGTGCGCACGTGTACATATATATACCTGGGGGCCCTCAGCCAAGTCTGTGCGCACGTGTACATATATATACCTGGGGGCCCTCAGCCAAGTCTGTGCATGTGTGTACATATATATACCTGGAGGCCCTCAGCCAAGTCTGTGTGCAGGTGTACATATATATACCTGGGGGCCCTCAGCCAAGTCTGTGCGCACGTGTACATATATATACCTGGGGGCCCTCAGCCAAGTCTGTGCGCACGTGTACATATATATACCTGGGGGCCCTCAGCCAAGTCTATGCATGTGTGTACATATATGTACCTAGAGGCCCTCAGCCAAGTCTGTGCATGTGTGTATATATATATACCTGGAGGCCCCCAAGTCTGTGCGCATGTGTACATATATATACCTGGAGGCCCTCGGCCAAGTCTGTACACATGTGTGTACATATATATACCTGGGGGCCCTCAGCCAAGTCTGTGCGCATGTGTATATATATATACCTGGAGGCCCTCGGCCAAGTCTGTGCATGTGTGTACATATATATACCTGGAGGCCCTCAGCCAAGTCTGTGCGCACGTGTACATATATATACCTGGAGGACCTCAGCCTAGTCTGTGCGTACATATATATACCTGGAGGCCCTCAGCCAAGTCTTTGCGCACGTGTACATATATATACGTGGAGGCCCTCAGCCAAGTCTGTGCATGTGTGTACATATATATACCTGGAGGCCCTCAGCCAAGTCTGTGCATGTGTGTACATATATATACCTGGAGGCCCTCAGCCAAGTCTGTGCATGTGTGTACATATATATACCTGGGGGCCCTCAGCCAAGTCTGTGCATGTGTGTACATATATATATACTTGGAGGCCCTTGACCAAGTCTGTCCATGTGTACATATATATACCTGGAGGCCCTCAGCCAAGTCTGTGTGCACGTGTACATATATATACCTGGAGGCCCTCAGCCAAGTCTGTGCGCACGTGTACATAAATATACCTGGAGGCCCTCAGCCAAGTCTGTGCATGTGTGTACATATATATACCTGGAGGCCCTCAGCCAAGTCTGTGCATGCGTGTATATATATATATATACCTGGAGGCCCTCAGCCAAGTCTGTGCAGTGTGTACATATATATACCTGGTGGCCCTCAGCCAAGTCTGTGCATGCATGTACATATATATATATACCTGGAGGCCCTCAGCCAAGTCTGTGCAGTGTGTACATATATATATACTCTGTGTGTAAATATAATTATTTTCTTTATTTATTTACTTATCTTGAAATTGGTTCTGATGCAAGAAAGCTGTCAGGGTACACAGCCGTAAGTGAAGACAAGGCATTGTGTGGGGAGATGAAGGGCCTTGCCAAATCTTGTCCCCTGCCTGTAATGGTAAGTGTTCATGTGTGCTCTTCACAGAGGCCCAACTTGTGCATGGCTGCACAAGCAGATGCCCTGCAGCACAATGAGCCATCTGGTTGTGAAGCAGGCATATATATAGTGAACTATGGCTGAGAGAGTAGAGCTTTAATAAGACTGCTTGGAAGTAGTTTCCCATGAACTAAGATGAGAAGCTCATTAAGAGTGAGGTCATCAGACAGTGCTTGCTGGCTGATGTCATTAAGAGTGAGATCATCAGGCAGTGCTTGCTGGCTGATGTCATTAAGAGTGAGATCATCAGACAGTGCTTGCTGGCTGATGGAATTGTCAGAGTACTGAAGGAAAGTCCCTTGTAATAGCTGACAATAATTTTATTTTAGATATTTAGCACTTCCTGATCTGTTTGTGTGTTGCGTATGGCACCTCTCCTCTGTTCGCTATATGCAGTCAGTCATCTTGCCTCTATATACACCAACTCATTATGTAGCCTGTTGCTTTTGTACTAGCTGTCAGAGAGAGTAGCACCAACGAGCCCATCCTTATCATCATGTAGCCTGTTGCTTTTGTACTAGATGTCAGAGAAAGCAGCACCCATCCTGATCATTATGCAGCCTGTTGCTTTTGTACTAGCTGTTAGAGAGACTAGCACCAACGAGCCCATCCTAATCATTATGTAGCCTGTTGCTTTTGTACTAGCTGTCAGAGAGAGCACCTACTGATCGATTAATCAGTAACATGTCTCAAACATAACTTATAACTTACGTCATATTGTAACTTACGTCATAATCATTGATGGTCATAGTCGTGTGTTTTGATATACACTTTACCAGATGTATTTAAGAAGTTTTGCTTATGACTAGTAGTTAGTGTCTCTCGTCTTCGTCGATTAGCGAGACACACCGCACTACATTGGTGACCCCAACGTGATCATTCAAACGTGAAACACGCCCACGCCATGGCCGTGAATGCCCTCTCTCTAAAACTTCCTCTGTTTTGGTCAGCGAACCCAGAGCTTTGGTTCCTACAGATTGAGGCCCAGTTCGCTTCCAAAAACATCACCCTGCAGCTCACCAAGTACCAGTATGTCGTGGCTGGACTACCACCCGAAATCGCCGAAAAAGTGTTCGATTGCATACAGAGAATTCCCGACGAAGCACCCTACGACGAACTCAAGAAGAAGCTCGTGCTCCGCACCTCTCTTACACAGTCAGAGAGACTTCAGAAGCTCTGGGAACTCCAACCACTTGGAGATCTCAGGCCATCTGATCTGTTATGCAAGATGGAACAGCTAGTCAAACAGGATATCGACTGCGATCCAATGATGCGGGATCTATTTCTGCACCACATGCCATTACCAGTACGCCTCAGCCTCCAGGTGTTGGATAGCCCCAGCCTCTCCACACTAGCAGAGAAGGCAGACACATTCTGTTCAATTGCTAAGCAGGACACGACAATCCTTTCAGTGAGGCAATCAGAGGAACTCTCACTAACTCCTGCCTCAGGTTCAAAAGCAGTAACCCTCACACAAACCCTTGAGGGTGAAATTGCATCTCTTCGGGCTGAGGTTGCACAGCTGAAATGGAGGGGACCCCGTGTAGGACCAGTCCTATCAGGAACTTCACCTGCAATACCTGCACCCACTCCCTTGTGTTGGTATCATGCTAAGTTTGGAGATCAAGCCCAGAAATACCGTCTTCCCTGTAGATTTTTCGGGAAACACTTCCCCTGGCCACTGATGGCGACCAGTGCTCCGGGGAATCACTGTCATCTCCTTTTCATCACCGAACGTTCCTCTGGCTATCGTTACTTAATCGATTCTGGTGCCCAAATATCTGTAGTTCCAGTCTCCCACCACAAGCAGCGGCCAGACAAAAACGGGCCCATCCTAATAGCTGCTAATGGTACCTCTATCACCACTTTTGGATCGCGTACAATTACGCTGGATTTAGGCTTTAAATCTAAGTTCGAGTGGTTGTTTGTTATTGCCGATGTCAGTTACCCGATAGTTGGTGCTGATTTCTTCCGTCATTTTGGCCTCCTCATCGATCTCAAGCATGGTCGTCTCATAGATGGTAAAACGTTCAAAAGTGTTTCCACATTTGCATCTGACCACGCTACATGTGGCCTCAACGTACTCCGACCTGCATCTCGATATAGGACCCTTCTTGAAGAGTTTCCATCCATCACTATCCCGGAGTTCTCAAATACGGAACCAGCTCAAGGCGTGAAGCACTTCATAGAAACTAAAGGTCCACCTGTTTTCACAACAGCTCATCGACTTGCGCCAGACAAGTTTATCACTGCCAAGAAGGAATTTGACCACATGCTTAAGTTGGGTATTATTCGACCTTCAGCAAGTGCATGGGCATCTCCCCTACATATGGTTCCAAAGAAGTCAGGAGACTGGCGCCCGTGTGGGGAGTACCACTCACTCAACAAGGCTACAATACCAGATCACTACCCCATCCCCCATATTCAAGATTTTGGGGCTCAACTTAGGGGTAAGACGATATTTTCTAAAATTGATCTTGTGCGAGCATACCATCAGATCCCCCTTTCGGTATGCTCGAGTTCAATCGCATGCCCTACGGCCTTACCAATGCAGCCCAATCTTTCCAACGTTTTATGGATGAAGTCTGCCGAGGCCTGGAGTTTGTGTACATCTCTCGATGATCTGCTCGTTGCCAGCTCATTACAGGAACAACATGACTCACATTTCAGAGCTGTATTGTCCCGACTGGATAAGCATGGTCTCATTATCAACCCTGAGAAGTGTGAGTTTGGGCAGCAAACCCTTCAGTTCCTCGGTCATCAAGTTGATGCTTGTGGCATTCGTCCATTACCCGAACGCGTTCAAGTTGTTAAGGATTTCCCTGTACCAACTGACCCCACACAGCTGCATGAGTTCTTAGGATTTGTTAATTACTACCACAGATTTATACCCCATTGTGCACACATCCTTCACCCTCTGCATGAATTGTTAAAGGGGAATCCAAAGTCCTTCAATTGGACTGAGCAGTGCATGGCAGCTTTCAATCAATGTAAAGAGGTTCTAACAGCTGTAAGTATTCTCGCTCACCCAGCTTACAATGCACCAACACGTATTATGGTGGACGCCTCCATTGGAGGGGTGCTAGAACAGTTCTTGGATGATGCTTGAACACCAATTTCTCTTTTTTCACGCAAGCTGCGGGACCTGGAAACACGATATTCTGCTTTCGATCGTGAACTCTTGGCTATCTATCTCGCCATACTTCATTTTCGTCATTTTATTGAAGGTCGGCAGTTTCATGTGTATACCGACCACAAACCAATCACATTAATTTTGCTCTTGCTAGCAAGTCTGATAAGTGGTCCCCACACCACATTTGACATCTCTCGTATATATCAGAGTTCACATCAGACATCCGTCATATCCAAGGTAAAAGCAACGTGGTAGCAGATGCACTCTCACGCATTAAAATTGATCAAGTCCAGCCAGGCGTAGTCCTTCCAGACCCTCCTCTGTGCATGTTTTTGTATGCTCTCAACACAATGGCGACTGCAATTATCGACTTCCAGACCATGGCTCTGGTGCAGCAAACCGATGAAGAAACTCAAGCTTTGAAGTCTTCTACTACATCCTTGCAACTTCAAGAGATTGCTCTTCAGGGTTTGGCCCATCCTCTGCTCTGTGACATATCCATGGGGTATCCTCGACCAATCGTCCCAACTTCATTTCGTTGTCTCATCTTTGATTCTCTCCATGAGCTTTCCCACCCAGGCATAAAGGTTACTAACTACTTGGTCTCCAGCCGATTTGTGTGGCATGGGCTACACCGAGATGTCACGCACTGGGCTAAAACTTGCATTCCTTGTCAAAAGTCTAAAATACACCACCATACAGTAAGCCCACTACAGCAGTTCGATGTTCCATCTTCCAGATTCGAGCATGTTCATGTTGACATTGTTGGTCCACTTCCACCATCTCGAGGTTCAATGTATCTGTTCACGATGGTTGATCGCTTCACAAGATGGCCCGAAGCAATTCCAATGGCAGATATGACAGCTGAATCTTGTGCCCATTCTCTGCTCAGTGGTTGGATTCCCATTTTAGAGTTCCAGCTACCATCACATCAGATCGAGGCCGACAGTTCACCTCTGAGTTATGGTCTGCAGTTCTCTCTCTACTGGGTATCACTAAAACCCTTACCACAGCATATCACCCACAAACCAATGGGCTGGCCGAGAGAATGCACCGACAACTGAAGGCTTCTCTCCGAGATAGACTTTCCTCAGCTGCTTGGGTGGACGAACTTCCAGTGGTTCTTCTAGGCATCCGAGCCTCCGTTAAAGAGGATCTCGCCTGTTCAGCAGCTGAACTAGTCTATGGAACCAACCTCCGTCTTCTGGGAGAATTTTTTGAACCTTCGTCAACAAATATTGACCCGACCTCGTTTGCTGGACAGCTCAAAGCCCGAATGGCCAGAATGAAACCAACCGCAACCTCAGCTCATGGTAGCTCTTGCACATTCGTTCCAGATCAGCTTCGAGCTAGTACACATGTGTTCATTCGACATGATGCCCACCGTACTCCTCTTAGTAGACCCTATGATGGGCCTTTTCCTGTGCTTTCTCGGGCGGATAAGTACTTTGAAGTTGAACTTAATGGACGAGTCGACAAGGTATCTATCGATCGCCTTAAGCCAGCTTAGCTGTTTGACAGTCCAAGCTAGCTGGGCCACCAAGGCCCACAAGACTCTCGCCAACGGCACCAACCTTTGTGCCTACACCTGAGAGGTTACAAACTTCATCCGTTCCGGCCACTCTTCTACCTGCATCACACCCAATGACTCATACCACACGCTGTGGCCGCCCTGTGAATCTCCCTCTACGTTTCCAGTAGACAATCGTGGCCAGTCACTGGTGGG
Organism: Cladorhizidae sp. MBARI D1340-BT2; assembly: GCA_028752905.1. NCBI lineage: Eukaryota > Metazoa > Porifera > Demospongiae > Poecilosclerida > Cladorhizidae > Cladorhizidae sp. MBARI D1340-BT2. The sequence continues at coordinate 36,704,999 of JAQNBH010000008.1, forward strand.
GGAGTATTGTAATGGACCTACTGATCGATTAATTAGTAACATGTCTCAAACATAACTGATAAATTACGTCATATTGTAACTTACGTCATACTGATTGATGGTCATAGTCACGTGTTTTGATATAAACTTTACCAGATGTATATAAGAAGTTTTGCTTATGACTAGTAGTTAGTGTCTCTCGTCTTCGTCGATTAGCGAGACACACCGCACTACAAGCTCATCCTAATCATTATGTAGCCTGTTGTTTTTGTACTAGCTGTCAGAGAGAGCAGCACCAATGAACCCATCCTAATCATCATGTAGCCTGTTGCTTTTGTACTAGCTGTCAGGGAGAACAACACCAACGAGCCCGTTGCTTTTGTACTAGCTGTCAGAGAGAGCAGCACCAACGAGCCCATCCTAATCATCATGTAGCCTGTTGCTTTTGTACTTGCTGTCAGAGAGAGCAGCACCTACGAGCCCATCCTAATCATTATGTAGCCTTGAGTGCCAGTACACACAAGTAATTGCATGTTTGTGCAGCTTCTACTCCCTCATGATCAATGGTGTATCCACTTCCAAGGTTATGCCGAGAAACTGAGTAGTTGTCCAATGGAATGAGTCCAGCACCCGAGCCTTGGCAGCTACTAACTCTGCATCCATATCCCTCCTTCTTCGAATCTTGTCTCAATCTTTTTGTATGATGACCCTTTCCAGTTTACATCCAGTAAAGATGGATGACCCACTCTTATTTAGTGCAGAGGAACGTATGGTCAATACATAGATACCATGCCATGTGCACCAATACCAACCTCTCCATCCAACTCCCCAGCTGATTTCGGTCGCCAATGGATGGGCTATCCTAAATATGAACAGGTCACTTGTCTTAAATATGAAACCGCAGATGTACCAATGTCAGACGTTCCAACCCTTCCAATTTTTGGGGGAGTCTCCCGAATTTGGACCCAATCTCCCGATCTCCCAATTTTCATAAAATTCTCCCGATTTTTATGAATCCAGAAGACTAGCAGCTAACACAAATCCACAAATCCATAGACTGTCACAAATCCTACAGACTGTTGTTCTTTCCTTTCACAATCACCGCGACCGTGGGCAGTAGTTGTATGCAGACTTTGAACCCTGGAGGAAATCTAAAATGGCACTAAGAAGTCTAAGAGAAAGCGGAAGTTCAAGTAGCGAGGAAAAAATGGAATTAGAAATCAGCACTGTTAGAGACAGACTAGCAGTGTATCTGTGAGCAATACTTGCACCACTTCTCTTTCTTGTCTGGGAAACGCTGGGCACCTCCACTAGCATTAATATATATTTCTCCCTGGTCCAACAGGTCATGGCACAATTCTCCCCTTGGCCATAGCTGCATCTGGGCCAACGTGAAGAAGATGGGCGACAGCTGCCAGCCAAGATGGCAGCAAAATTCTAGGACACTCTCTTCCCACCATTTTCTAGCTCTATTTGATGGCTTGGATGTCCCAGTGGCAATGGAAAAGTTGGAAGGTCACTCCACAAGAATTGTTTTGGGGAGATATAAGATACTGTCACAGATTACTATCTCAGAAGATAGAATACTTGCAGGTGTTGGTGAAGTTCTGGGTGGGGAGTAAGTGTTGCTGGAAGCTGAATTGCAGTCTCTAGAAAACTTTAGCATGTCAATAAAGTGGTCCAATTTGGGGAGAATATTTTTGAGAAGAATTTTATTTTTAATCGTGAGGGTTGTCGAGAAGAAGAAGTAATACTACCATATGCAACTCAAACGATCGGACCTCATGGGGTGGTGCATTTTCCTCCAACAAACAGAGTGCCAATGTTGCTAGGGGCAGCCTTTGAGGATCAACTATCAAGGCAGTGTGGGGTGTGGCAGTGTGGGGTGTGGCAGTGCGGGATGTGGCAGTATGGGATGTGGCAGTGTGGTGTGTGGCAGTGTGGGATGTGGCAGTGTGGGATGTGGCAGTGTGGGATGTGGCAGTGTGGGATGTGGCAGTGTGGGATGTGGCAGTGTGGGATGTGGAGTGCACGGGGAATCATTTTCCGTGAACACAAAATAGATGGCATTTATGGAATTGGAGTTATGAAGCAGACATGAGAGGCTTGTGTGTAGTCCCATTAAAACTACGACAACAACAAGTCTAGACCTATAGCAGCTGCCCTAGTGATGGTTGTAGTTTATAGCTACCATATTCACTCGATCGGAAGCCTCGGCCATAAAACATTTCAGCCTCAAGGAGAGGGATGTTATCAGCTTATAATGTAGAGAGCACGCGGACCAGGGTATGTGACAGCAGCGAAGGCAGTGGCTATCGTTTCCAGAGCGGCCACTATTTCACTCAGCAAGATGAAGTAGGAGGGTTAGGAGGCTCTATTAAAGAGCAGCCACTATTTCACTCAGCAAGATAGTAGGAGGGTTAGGAGGCTCTATTAAAGAGCAGCCACTATTTCACTCAGAAAGATGAAGTAGGAGGGTTAGGAGGCTCATTAAAGAGCAGCCACTATTTCACTCAGCAAGATGAAGTAGGAGGGTTAGGAGGCTCATTAAAGAGCAGCCACTATTTCACTCGGCAAGATAAAGTAGGAGGGTTAGGAGGCTCTATTAAAGAGCAGCCACTATTTCACTCAGCAAGATAGTAGGAGGGTTAGGAGGCTCTATTAAAGAGCAGCCACTATTTCACTCAGCAAGATGAAGTAGGAGGGTTAGGAGGCTCTATTAAAGAGCAGCCACTATTTCACTGGAAAGATGAAGTAGGAGGGTTAGGAGGCTCTATTAAAGAGCAGCCACTATTTCACTCGGCAAGATGAAGTAGGAGGGTTAGGAGGCTCTATTAAAGAGCAGCCACTATTTCACTCGGCAAGATGAAGTAGGAGGGTTAGGAGGCTCTATTAAAGAGCAGCCACTATTTCACTCGGCAAGATTAGGCACAGCATTTGTAATGATGTATATAATTATAGTGGGGCCAATGTGCTCAGTATTTTGTGATTCCCTTCCTCCCTTGAAGCCCTATAATGGGAAGTAGTAGGGTTAGGAGGCTCTATTAAAGAGCAGCCACTATTTCAGATGAAGTAGGAGGGTTAGGAGGCTCTATTAAAGATCAGCCACTATTTCACTCAGCAAGATAGTAGGATGGTAAGGAGGCTCTATTAAAAAGCAGCTACTATTTCACTCAGCAAGATGAAGTAGGCGGGTTAGGAAGCTCTATTAAAGAGCGGCAACTATTTCACTCAGCAAGATAGTAGGAGGGTTAGGAGGCTCTATTAAAGAGCAGCCACTATTTCACTCAGCAAGATGAAGTAGGAGGGTTAGGAGGCTCTATTAAAGAGCAGCCACTATTTCACTCAGCAAGATGAAGTAGGAGGGTTAGGAGGCTCTATTAAAGAGTGGGAATTAAATGAGAGTGGCCTCTGATCGAGGCAATAATTTACACAAGCACAGCTTCTGACCTTCCTCTTAGCAGCCCTGATCTAAAGAGAAGTCCATGGACAGGGGATGTGGAGAAGCAATCTGAAGGAGCACGTTTACTGTACTACTGTACTCTCTCTACAGCCCCTCCCCCTGGAAAGATGCCACACCCAGAACCCTTTAGGTGTTAGTACGTGGTAGCGCGCGGGTGGAAAATGATTTTTAAGGGTGGAAAATGATTTTTAACGTAATCAATTTTTCACCCCCATGCTTGATTATTATTAAAACCAGGAAAGCACTTCTTGTATAGTGTCTACTAAAGCCAGGCAGTAGTGGGTTCTGTTATGGGGGCGTAAGTGTGTGTGTGTGTGTGTGTGTGTTTGTGTGTGTGTGTGTGTGTGTGTGTGTTTGTGTGTGTGTGTTTGTGTGTGTGTGTGTGTGTGTGTGTGTGTGATAAGTGATAAATACTTTTCCCCTAAGACTTTTTTGGTCCTTTTATCAAGTACTTCCACATAAAGGTTAAAGCTACCAAAATGCACCATAAAATACTTCAACTCGTTGGCTTTCATCTAATATATGTTTGTTAGATATTTAAATATATCCTGGATTTATATTTTATTATACTTCAGAACCCGAAATAAATTCACCTGTGAAAGGGTTAAGCTGTAAGTTTGCAATAATCATATTCTACAAGTCAATACCTTTGCAATGATACCAAACACTATTTGCCACTAAATTGATACCGATAAATTTAACAGCCCATTGGGGACTATCAAGCCAACCCACTACACTGCAATGCAGATGGTATGTCTAGACTGCCAATACACCAGCACACTTCAAAGAAGTACCTGAAGTCACTCTTTCCAATATTGGCCACATTGCAATGCTACCCATTTCTGCACAACATATTAAGAGAGCAACCATGTCTGACCCAGTCCTTTCTAGACACATCAAGAATGGTTGGCCATTGCACTTACCACAGGAGAGTTTCAAACCTTGGGGAGGCACCGTAATGACTTAACAGTGGAGGGAGAGTGTATCATGCTTGGAATTCGATTAGTGATCCCCCAGAAGCTGCAACATACAGTTTTGTAGGAACTCCATTCCACCCGTACGGTGGCCTGGCATAGATCACGATATTGAGAAGATGATGAAATCATGCGTGGCATGTCAGCAGGTCAAACAGGCTCCTGCTGTGGCACCCGTGGATATGGCCATCCCGACCACGGCAACGTGTCCATGTGGACTTTGCTGGCCCAATCCTAGGTTCTAATTATCTCATTGTGGTTGATGCACACTCAAAGTGGCCGGAAGTTCAGGAAATGAAGAGCACCACAGTACAAAAACTATTGACACCTATTTGCAAGGTATGGCATACCTGAAAGTTAGTTTCCGATAATGGTCCCCAATTTGTGGCAGAAGAGTTTGCAAAATTCCTGAAACAGAACAGTGTAAAACAAGACAAATGCGCTCCGTAACATCCCTCGTCCAATGAACTTGCGGAAACATTTGTCAGAACCTTCAAGGAAGAAATGAGAGTGGGAGCACAGGAAGATTTACCTCTATAACATAGATTGGATAATTTCCTATGTACCAGGTAGCACCTCATGCCAGGGTTTCATTTAGAAAATCGTCCAAGGGGGGGGGGGAAACTGGAGGAATCTGGATTTGAAGGGGGCATGATGGTTAAAGATATGACAAAGTTTCACAAACGCCATCTGGGGGGTCGGGGTATGCTTGAATGTATGTGTGTGTGTGTGTGTGCAGGGTTCCATACAGGATTTTGAGTTTTGAGAGGAGGGTGGGGGGAAATTCTAAAGTTTGGTGTTGATGTGGAGGGGGAGTGTATATCACATGACAACTAGGGGGGTCTGGGGGCATGCTCCCCCAGAATTAAAAAAAGAAAATAGATGCTCTGAGATTGATTCTGAGGCATTGTGGGGGTACTAGTAGTCCGTTCTAAAAGGGAAGTCTACACAGCCAGACTCAGTTTTATTTGGATTGTGAAGGGGGGGACGGAATTTCTTACTACTTTGTATGCACTATATTCCTTTATTAATGCACTTTCAGTTAGAATTGTTAAGGAAAAGAAACATTTTTCAGGGGGGGGGGGGGGGGGGGGGGGATAAACTGGTCTTTGGGGAGATCCCAGGGCTTCCCCCCCTCCCCCTAAATGATGAAACCCTGGTGTGTGTGTAGACTCCCCTGTTTTTGTTTGTTTTGGGTTGGATGAGATCGCTTCTGGATATACTTGAGTACTATAATGTGGAACTAACAGTTGACACAAAAGTTGCAAAAGGGTAAACTGGTGTAGAAATGCAGTCCATGTGATCTATTTATAGAAGGGAACAATACTAGACACTTACATCATCACAATATGATGATGTAAGTGTCTAGTATTGTTCCCTTAATATTATTATTGAGTGCTATATAAATTGAAGCACAGAGAGAAACAAAACATAAACCCTTGCTTGATGAAATATTTACAGGGTGCATTCTGAAAATTATGCAAAAAGGGTGGAAGGGTCAAGGGTGGAAGATCTCTTCAGAGGACTGGTGGGGCTTGGATTACCAAACCATTCACTAACTGGAAGAAGGCGACTCAGAATATGAAATCACATTCAAAAAGTGAAGTGCACCTTCTATCCTGTCAATTGGACGTGGAAGCTGATAGAGCTTGAAGAGAAGGATCCATTATCAGCCAGCTTCAAAATGTTGGAGAGCAGCAAAGATTACAAAATAGGAAGGCGATTAAAAGAGCAGCAAAGATTACAAAATAGGAAGGCGATTAAAGCTCTAATCCAATGTACACACTTTCTGGCTCATCAGCACATTGCACATACTACTAACTTTGACAAACTAGTTGAATTGGTAGCGAGTTGTGGTGGAGAGACTCTTCAAACCTTTCTTGACAGAGCTGGAAGAAATGCAACGTACACCTCAAAAATGTCTGTAGCAGAGTTTATGAATGCTCTTGGAACATGGGCGGAAGAGTCTCTACTCAAGCGGCTTCATAAGGCACCCTTTTTTAGCATCATGGCTGATGAATGCACTGATGTTACTACCATAGAGAGGCTGACAATTTGTTGTGATTGGGTGGAGAGCGGTGTACCAGAAGAACACTTCATTGAAATTTTACCCTTGAAGAAAGCTAATGCCTAAAGTATCTATTCTGCTTTAGTGGAGTACTGCAAGGAAAAGAACATTCAGTTGGGAAGGCTTATAGGAATGGGATTTGATGGAGCTGCTACTTCTCTGGTGATAAAACAGGAGTTCAAAGAAGGTTGAAAGAGCTCTCACCTCATGCATTGTTTGTCCACTGCTTCTGTCATGTCCTTCAACTGGCTTCTGTGCAAGCTTATCAAGCATGTCTACACTACTCTGATGACGTTATAGAAGTTCTTTCATTACTCCCCAAAACATGTAGAGTCATTAAAGGTGATTCAGGAAGTACTAGATCTTCCAGAGCTCAAGATTGTGAAACCATCAGACACATGCTGGCTTGCACATGAGCGTTGTGTCAAAGCAGTAAAAGCTAATTACAGCTCAATAGTTCTTGCTCGTGAAAATATATATGAAACACACATGAACCACAAGCTCTTGAAGTAAAGCCCTTTCTAGTCACTCCACAATATCAGCACTTGAATCCATTCTTCCTCAAGTGGCAAAGCTTAGCCATGCCTTACAGACCAAGCACTTGGACCTCTCCCTTATTTCTAGCCTATTGGATGCTACTCTTAATTCACTTGATGATGCCCTTCTGCCTTAAAAAAATTGGGTTTTACAGCTAGAAGATGCAAGAGAAGAGTTAAAAGCAGAAACAGGTATTGAAGTCACTCATTTAGATATATGCTTTTTTCAAGAAAGAGTGGGCAAGCCTTTTATCAGACTCATCAAAGATAACATATCCAGCTGGTTTAGATCCTCCTTAAAATGTTATCAGCATTCAGTATTTTTGATCCGAAGAAAGTGCCCAGCCTCTCTACTCATGAGCTACCTTTATATGGAGACAGTTCAATTCAAACTCTCATTGGACAGTTTGGGAGAGATTTACCAGCTAAATCATTGGAAGGAACTGAATTTGAGAAGGCATCCATTGTCTCTTCTGACCTCAGTACAGAGTGGAAAATATATCGTCAGCTCCTTATTAAGCAGCCAAAAGATGATGCAACTGAAGGAACTCACCAATGACATGCTTATAGCATTATTCTCCAATCTACATAAACTGGCAACCATAGTGCTCGTCTATTCCTGTTTCTACAGCATCAGCGGAAAGAAGTATCTCAGACATGAAATTAATAAAGAATCACCTTCGTAACCGCTTAACTGAACTTAGCCTGTCCAACTTAATGAAAATTGTCATTGAATCTCGCGAAAAACTCACTGATAGTAATTTAGAAGTAATTGTTGACGTGGGATTGCTGTGTAAACTCTCATTCAGACTCTTATCTCATTACATATGCATACTCTCACTGCTCATGCACTTTGTCAAGCACTTATCAACATCAATAATGAATTTTAATAATACAATTTCCAAGGGGGAGGGGGCAAAAAGATTCCAAGGGGGGGAGGCAGTCACCCCCTGCCTCCCTGCCCCCCTAAATGAAATCGTGCTACTATCGAAACTACTCCCTGTTCATTGTTCCCTAGCCAAAGTTCAAGAGTTTCATGTTGGCCAAGAAGTCACTGAATGCAATGTAGGCCCTGGTTCAAAGTACGTATCTGGAGTGATTGTGGAGAGACAAGGACCTTTGAGTTACCTGGTTTCAATGATGGCATCATCTGGTGCAGGAATGTCAATCACCTCAAACCATTGGAGCCAACTTCCAATGGAGACAGAACCGCTGATGATTCGGTGGAACCGAACTTACCTGCTGATGAGGAAGATTTTATTACATTTGCTCCAACTCCCGCAGCTGACATTCAAGTACTGACTGTTGTTGGACCACCTCCAACTACTACGCTAACTAGGATATACTCAACGAGAACTCGAAATCCACCTGTGTGATATGGACCCGTGGTGACACACTGACTCCTCATAATGTTGCGTAGTGTTGTAGTCATTTATTCATTTTTTGTGTACCTTCCAACCTTTTAATCTTAGTGGGGAGGAGTGTCTGTGTGTGAGTGAGTGGGGAGGAATGGAGTATTTTGTGTGTGTGTGTGTGTTAATTAACCACATCTTATTCAGTGCACTTTAATGATACAGTCACTATTACTGTGGGTGTGTTACTTCACACTTCTGACTTGTCACTTTTGGAATCAATATGGAATAAGATTGTTGCAACTTTTATTGAGTGTAGAAGCTAACTAGCTACGTGCACATAGTGTTTGCGAACACTACAGTCCTAATTAGAATTTCTTGCATTTAACAGGAGGTAATAAGCTGTTATGTTCATCTATTGTTTTACTGCGAATGCGAGGTCATTGTCGATGTCATTAATAATGACAAGTTTGAGTTCCACTATAATAATTACATCATTAATAACTTGGTGACTTCTACTTTGGGATTGAGAAATACGGCACTCTGTACTTCCCAGAAGATGTCATGCATAATACTGATACTCGTGTTCAGTGCCACATTCACGCCTATTCACAATGCCAAGGGCAGTGAGGGGAGGTCAGGTCAGACCCTCCCCATGGCAGATATACACAGGCAAGTGCCTAGGGTAGACCTCCCTCAGAGAGAGACGGGCAAGGACAAGTGTCCCAAGGGAGCCAGGCAATGGCAAGTGCCCTCAGGAAGCCACATGCACAAACAGGCATACAAGGGCAAGCATGCAGGAAGGTGCACACAGACAGACTGTTGCAGGCAAGCACATGGAGTTGTGTATAAAACTTTCTCCATCATGTGCAAGCTTCAGAGAAGAGACTCATATAGAATTGGAAACTCATCAACTGGTAAGGGTTTGGGAACTTTCTACACGCAGTAGAGGAATGTGGTATGTAATAATAAAATTTGTTTTTTTTGTGTTTGTAAATTTACAAGTCATCTCCTGCTCAATGTTACGGGGTACCCAGTTAGTCAAGTAGAAATTCTATGCTGTTCTATATAGCCAGGTTCTAGATAATCATGTTTCTTTGCTTAGACCCCTTCTTATTGGTATGGTGCAAATATCCAGCTGTCAGAGATACTGACCAGAACATTGGAGACATTTATGGGTGTGATGAGGGTAACATCTTTTGGCATGGTGAATGAACAAACACCTGTGATGTTTGTTATTATCTGTTTAAATTTTGTACCAAAGAGCAAAAATTGTTTTGTCTGTCTGTACTCAATATATATATATATTTATTAAATTATGTTTCACACAGATTAAAATAATTGACCACGAGTCAGCAAGGCAAGCCAATTTAACTTTTTTTTATTACTCACAAGTAATGATTAATTCAGTAAGAGGAGGGAGAAGCCCGTCAAAACTGGAAATATGTGTCTTATCTTTTCTACAGCTACATGCAGGCTCACCTACTAGCTCTAACTTGCAAGATCTAGAAATACGTTTTTAACATTCAGCAGTTATTTCTAATACTCTTGACTTATAAATAGCCATCAATACTTCATTTTCGATGGTTATATTGGAGCATGACGGAAGCTTCAATGAAATCTTCCAAAGTGGATGTTTGTCTGACAGTGGAACTATTGGAATGCTAACTTGAGCATCTTAGTTTTGTGATGTCCGGTGCACTCGCCCAACTTGCAGTGCTAACTTGAGCAGGACAACTGATGATGATAATGAAACGGTCATGCACTTGACCATTTTGGAAGTTCAGTTTCAACCATTCCAAACTCTAAAGAAATTCTATCTGCCTCATCCAAGTAAGTGAGTAGATCCCTTTTCAGCTGATCATAACTGTTGTGAAAAGGAAGATCTTGATGTCTTCAAAGGCAAGTCAAAGTTTTCCTTGTCACTATAATTATGTGTATGGTTGAGTGCTGATGGTAGTTTGCACTTTGCACTTCTTGTACTTGTTTATGTATCTGCCATATACATAAGGAAATTGTCATGCTATACAACACCAAAAAAAATGATGCCTAAAATTCTAAAAATGCTATATACAAAATGCTAGTATTATTCTAAAATTCTCTAGCTACCTAAAATCCTCAAAATAATTTTTGTTGAGGCTTGGATATGAGGCTTGGATATCAGTAGCCACCCTAACTTTTTTTTATGTAGAGGGAGATTGCTTTTTGCATGTTCGATGAGGTGAGTGTAAGCAGTCAGAGTTGTGGCAAGTAGATCTCTGATAATGTTGCTTATATATAGGTGAGTGTAAGTATTCAGAGTTGTGGCAAGTAGATCTCTGATAATGTTGCATACATGACAATAAAAATAATTTTGATCCAAAAGTTACAATAACCTCAATAATTCCGGGGAGACAGTTGCGTTTTTAAACGTGTGGTTACAACTTTAGAGCTCCGTAGATTCTGCAAACTTCATGGTAATAAAACTATGGACTTGATATATAGCTCAAAAGATAGGTCTCTCTGTGTGCTTTTTTTAAAATTATGTTTCATAGGTATAACTATAGGCAAGTTACTAGACCCTAAAGTGGAGGGACCTCAAAAACCTGAATCCCAAAAATTTCAGCCAAAATAACTCCAGATTGCTAAGTGCTAAAGATTTGAAATTCGTACCCGTGGCTAGAGGAAGCCCTAGGCTGACCTTTTTCATTAGGCGTTAAAATGTAAGTGTATGGTCAAGCGCGCAGGTGGAAAATTTATTACGTTAAAAATCTTTTTTCCCCCTTTTTCCCCCCGTGGAAAATGAGTTTTGTCATGACATAGGTAGGTAGATACATAGATAGATAATTTATTCAAGGGTAAGATGAAAGTATCTCTAGTTGAATTTGGCCTTGGCTGTTACGAGATTAACCTGAGGGGAGATATACTTTTGGGTGTGACCACTTGCTGATCGTGCACCTCTGATGCACTGTATTGATGCTCGGAGAAGAGTGAATGAGAGTTTGCACCTCATCCATGCAAGAGTGTTGGAGTAGGACTGATCATTTTTCTCTGACAGCATTGAGGCTAGTCGTTTGAGTGATGTGGATGCAGCTTTACCTAGGCCACCTGTGAGAGCCATGACCAGCGGGGTGAAAGATCCATGTTCAACTTCTCTCACTCGCTGTTCGTAAGACCTGATCTTTTCCCTTTCATGCTTTCTGTATGTGGAGACTAAACTTTGTAGCAGTTGGAGGGGGCGTGTGGATTAAATACTCTGACCCGCGCGCTGACCACGTACTTACATTTTAACGCCTAATGAAAAAGGTCATTGAATAGCCTAGGCCACTGGTACCAATTAGCATTTAGCAATCTGGAGTTATTTTGGCTGAAGTTTTTGGGATTCAGGTTTTTGAGGTCCCTCCACTTTAGGATCTAGTAACTTGCCTATAGTTATACCTATGAAACATATTTTAGTATCGAAAGAGAGCACACAGAGAGACCTATCTTTTGAGCTATATATCAAGTACATACCATGAAGTTTGCAGAATCTACGGAGCTCTAAAGTTGTAACCATAAGTTGAAATAAAAAATTCAACTGTCCCTCCTTACATTTCGACTAGATGCTGTAGCCTTCAACAGGAATAATGTTGTCTCTATTTTGAGCAAGGACTGGTTTCTTCACTGTCAAATTACCATTTTGCAGCACTTGCACATCCACAACCTAAACAAGTACTCTTTGATTACTGATTGATGCGTCACACATAATGATGATGTTTAAATACATGTATAGCCAAGTTGTTTGGGTTCTAAAAATGACATTAGCAACTTCAATAATGACAAGAAGAAGAAATGCTGAATACTAGAAGCATGGTTGCATATACATGTACGGTCACTTCGGTTGCAATCAGCAATGCTTGTTCTCTTAGTACAGTCGGTATTCAGTACGAAATTGACACGGAATGAAGTACAGTGTACTCGATCTTCGCGCTAGAAAATCTTGTCCTGGGGGCTATTGGCTGGCTTCAGACACAACACCTGGGAAACCACCAGCAGAATCGACACGCCACCTTCTCCAACGGTTGGCCATCTGCTCGTAGGCCACTATGTGGATCAGCCGTCTCCCTCCCCGCCCCCATGGTGGATGGACAGGCTTGAATTGTTTTATAGGAGTGACTTCTGGATTGATGTATTTATCTGTACATGTTGTTATAAGTTTTCTAAATAAATAAAAAATTTAAAAAACTGCTACGGATACTACGATTACGCGTGGGTCACGCTTCCTCTTCTGATAGGTTATCTGGCCTCAGCAGCCATCAAAATGATAAGTTCTACTTCACAGCATCACTTGTCACATATTCAAAAGAAACAACGCAAAATGTCTGGTTCTGGTGAATTCGAAGAGGACTGCGAGATACTAATTTCGAATGATTCTACGTTCCGTGTTCTTTCCGTACTGGTCCCCAGCCATTCGCCAGCTTGGCATGAGCGAACGAAATACTGGTTCTACTTCTTCTACGTTATGCTATGCATATATTGCGTCATCTTCCTAAGCATTGCCTTAGCCTGCGTCTTCCTGCTCATCAAACGACACCTGGTGCAGAGATTTCGAGTAAGAACCTTCATAGTCATAGATCTAGCCTTGATTACTCTAGGACTTTCTAGAGTCTTATTTATTTTACTGGATCCCTGGGGCCAGACAGGATTCTGCAAGAACTTAGCCTGTGTGATTATATCCAGGTTGCTAGGATCGCTGGCATTTCCCAGTCTGACAGCTAGCTACACGCTGGTGTTCATTACTCTTTGGTTAAGTACGAGGATTCACTTAGGAACATCCTGGATCCAACGACTTAAAGTTTTGATCCCTCTCTGTTTCTTGCACTATGGAGTTGCAATTGTCTTTGAAATAATAGCTACTCTCCCATTTAAACAACCCATCGCCATCGTCCTGATGCTGATTGCCTGTGAAGCTATTTTTTCCTTGTGGGGATTCCTGGTTTGCTTGTCATTTATGGTTGCTGGATTACGTTTGCTGAAAAAAATGAAAAAGTCGGCAACAAGCAGCTCTATGATATGCAGAGATACACCGTCTGTCAACCGACATGATCTTATTGAGAACTCTAAAGTTGAGAAAAGAGGCAGACGTACAAAACGAGGACAGATATTTAGGGGCCAGCAGAGAAAATCTGTACGGAAAATAACTTTGATTACATTCATCACAGTTTTTCTGGGCATGATCTATTCTACTCTCAGCCTTTTGCAACTTGTGATGATGGCTCTCGTCATCTTCGATGGTTGCTATGGTGAGATAAGAGGTATGAGACAGAATCCAGAATTGTGGCTGGCCCTACGCTACATCTTCTTCACCCTAGAGAGCTGCATGGCCATGTTGCTAACATATGCAATCAGTGACTACACACCCCTGATAAACTTATTGAAGAAATGCTGCAAGTGCAGCAGGGACGATAAACCTGTAGCAGAGGAGACAACATGCAGTGTGTCAAATGAAAGTACTGTGGTGGTCATGAACTCACTCTCACAAACTGGTTCTTCCATCCATGGGAGCCGTAATCAACGAGTTTCCAAGTCTACTTCACCACCAAGCATCCAACAATAATTAGTGTCTGCTTCAAACCATGTGAATACATTTCTTATTTATAGTAGTTTCAATTGGCCAATATTCTAGCACAATATCAATTTCTTTATGAATCAACTGATTGAATATCTATTGCATCTTTGTCATTGCTTTCTTGCATAGGTGTTGTTGCCTAGGCTATTTGAATCAACTGCTGATAAAACACTGAACAGTGATGCTTTCCCTGCATGTCACAGCTTCCTGTGAATGAGTACCTGCGTTGGTGAGGTATTCTCTGCCACACATCAAAAGGGGCTACTTTCTCATGCCACTTCCTAGCATTAGCTACATAATGACATCAATAATGAGCTGGATCTAAGTTAGGGCCAGGGCAATGAGTATGGGAAAGTTGAGTTAGGACTATATAGAGTTAGGGTTAAACCTAAGGTAATGCAAATTAACTCAAGAGGCTCAAACTTCGAAGTTACACTAGACACTTACTTTCTCTGCTTTTTTACCTGACATTATTGCATACAGGGTTTAGTAGCAGACAAATCCAAATCCTGCTTATGGCAATTGTTTCTCAAATGGCAAGGAAAGTGAAACTCTTTCACTTTCCAAGGTGGCAATTAATTGTCCTTATATCTGTTCCCCCTTTAACCCCACCCCCTCCCCTCATATATACACACACACACAAAATCCAATCACAATATGCTATATAGGTGAACAATAATGACGAGGTATATACCTTTCATCCTCTATGCTCAGCTCTCCCTTCTTCACGCTTGGCTTGGTTGAAAGCCACCCTATATTATTGTATGTATCGTCAAGTTACACCATGGATACTATAAAACTATGGCATTATAGTATCTACGGTTACACAAAATAAGCAGCTCTTGTGTTGCATAACTTACTCTTTACAATTGCTACACTCGGAGTGTTGGTAAAGGGTCAGTTTGGTGACACTCGCAGCAGATTCATCACTAGCATACTAAATTTAGTATGCAAAGGTAAACTGTGAAACAAACATGCAGCTAGAGGTGAAGCTGTAAACCAAAGAGAGTGCAACTGCGTTTGTAAAACGTCACTTAACACCAGCTGAAGTGAAATAGCATGTGGTTTACCTCACATGCATATCATGTGACAAGCTATGTACTAGTACAGTAATGGCTGAAAAGACTCAAGCAAACATGAACTCTCCAAAAGGCCTTCTCTTACTCAAACTGAAGACAATTGCTCTGATGAGGAGGTGATGCCGATTGAAGATAGCACAGGGTTAACACTCCACACTCGATAGTTCTGAGTCTCCTGATAATTCTATTTCAGAGGTTAGAAATCCAGAGACCAGTTCAGATCCAGCCAGCAGTCTGTGCAGTGATACTTGTTGTTCTAACTGTCAACTTTGATAATTCAGATATCCTGAAAACCTGGGGAATAGGTGGTGGAAACTTGTTTTCCTAAGAGGTTTAAGCATTATCCATGGCAAGACAACCGAAAAAAGTTCATTTTCATTATGCTTCCTCCTATAAGTTACTTCCATTTAGCATTCCTGAAGGTTTTATTAACTGCAGTGGAAATGTTTAGTCCTCATGAAGTTAGCTATGTCCTCAGTGAGGCAAGGCTGACGTATCTGTCACTTGGAGAGCCTTTTTTATCAGAACATCTGAATTCACAAGTAAAAAAGTCACAAATGATGAGGAGGAAGGGATTAATGAGCCAGGTCTCTTGTTTGAAGTTTCTTTTGTGGCAAGGATGAGGATATACGATATAGAAAGCAATTAGCACCTGATATTGCTGTCATTTGCTGATGGAGAAGAAGTACATATCTCATGATATAGATTGCAGTCATGAGTCAGTGTGCTTTGTGTTCACTATTGAAGATGAAAGCTTGTTAACCAAGCTAATATTCCATCATAGCCAGAGGCAACTGATGTGTGTAATTGTAAGCAGTTTAATCTGTGAATACACAATGATTATCTTACACTAGGACTCAGTTGGCATCTTCTATCTTCCAGATAGAATGACAGACACACTAAATCAAGTATTAAAGGATATCCTTATTCATCATGATTTACACAGTTTACTGCAGGGGTCGCGCATAATTATAATGAGGGTTGCAAATATGTAGGATAGACACAAAGATGATTCAGCAGCTCTTGCAGTCCATCATCATGCTTGCTCGCTGAATCTTTCCTTACAAGATGTTGGGAGGCACTCACACTCATAAGAGATGCTTTGGATACCGTTAAGTCAACTTTTCCGCTTTTCTCCTAAGCAGTTCCACCTATTTCTACAGGAGTTTTGTAATTCTTCTCTAAGTATTAAAACACTTGGTCCTACCAGATGGATAGCCCATACATGGAACATTAGATTTAGCAAAGAAAATCTCGCTGTTGTTACCATCCAGCCTTTAAACTGATAATCCTCATTGCCAACCACCTTTTAGTTGCTTTAAACTGATCATCCTCATTGCCACCCACCTTTGAACTTATCATCCTCATTGCCACCCACCATTGAGTTGCTTTGACCTGATCATCCTCATAGTTATTATTATTATCTTTGTTGTATTTTTGGCACATCCAGTTCACGTGATGGGCATATGTGTCGAGGTGTGGTTTACATCATATGGCAGATGGCTAGCTACTGACATATAACAAGCTCATGAGTCTTAGCATTGCATTGTTCCTGATGAAGGCTAGAGCATCTAGTGGAAACATTAAGAAGTTAAATTTCAAGTTGATTATTGAGAAGGTCATTATAATGACAGTTATGTGATCGAAATCTGGAAGAATTCTTTCGTCATGAGAATCAAGCCTGCCAGCCATCACTCTGCAATGCAGCAAGAATTCGCCTAAGTTGTACTGAATCTCGTATGTCTGAAGGGCCATTCTGAAGCACAATCTACAGCATCAAGTGATGCTGCCAAGATGTTTCAGGAATGCACCAATTAGATGTTATGGCCAAGTATGGCTCTCTGTGCAATGGCCAGGTCAAAACATGGATAAGATATGTGCTAGATGTCATTCAGCTTGTACACATACAAGGAATTTGGCAGAACTTCCTGCATGTAGACAGCACAAGAAGAATTCTTGTCATTCAGTGACGATGTCAAGAAACAAGTTTTTACAGATGTGGAAAAAAGTGAAGAAGAAATTATCTGAACATATACCTCGCCATGTTTGTGTCTGTTCCTAGCATGAGAATATCCGCCTTCTGTTAGTTGCACTAAACAAATATAAAACACTTTCAGTTGATTTTCAGGCCATCAACCAAATCACATGTGACTTATCCAGTATGAGCTTCCGGTGCATGGGCTGTGAAGATTTTATTGACAACTATGCACCAAGAAATCCAACTCATACTGTGAGAATCAACAATGGCAGAACAAGGACAAAACAGAAAAAGTTGACATCCTCGGCACCGTGACTGATGTTTTTGTTGAATTGAAAAAACAACTGAGGGATTTTTTTATTCACACTTATGTCAAAGTGCAAGCAGGCTGCTTACGGATACTTTGGTTTCAAGTAGTGTGATGGGGAGAATGTCATGTTACAGGTAGATTTCTCCTAGAGTGCCACTATTGCTAGTCAAAATGAGATGCAATCAGCATGCTGGAGCCATGGTCAGGTAACCCTTTTGACAGCACATGCTTGGATCAAGAGAGACAAAAATGAAAGTTTTGTCCTTGTCGGATTCCTAACTCATACAATGTACAGTGTCTACATCTTCATGGAATATATCTTGAAGCACATTCAAGAAGTGTCAATTGATTAAAGTGCTATATGTCTTCAGCCATGGTGCAGGTTTACAGTTCAAACAAATCCTTTAAGGAAACCTGACAGCCCAGATTCTGAGGAAGAGACAGTCACCCTATTGGACAAGTCACACATATTCGTGGTCCAGCTGTGACACTGCTGTGATGGCGATTACTTCAATGTAAAGAATTCAAGCTACACCCCTTTCAAGTTACCTCCCAGTAATCTGAAATCAATTTAATTTCATATTACCCCAGGGGTAATCTAGACCCCCTGCATCATTACACACTCTCTGATTTAACTAAAATGATAAATTCTTATGCTTATTGAATAAAACACATGAAACATACAAGATTGAAAGCTAGTCGCAATATCTGAAAAATGTCATAAATATGTTAATGTATTAAAACCACCCATACACTAGTTCAAAGTGCATGATATATTACATACAAACATAAGACATACAAAGATTCAACCTAAATGGAGAAATCTAGAAGAAAAAATTACAAGAGCGAATGTTCATTTAGGAACACAGAATTACAACTAAATTTTTAATTAAAAATATAACTCAACAAAAATTAACAATAACAAAAACTTAACAAATTGCATGCTCAAAGTGATCAAAATAACTTGGTCAGCTTGAATGTCTCATATCTGTCTTGAGTGGTTTATACTCTAAGGCATTTCCATATTTACTGTATATGTCATCTAACTGTTAAAGATTGTTGCCATAGCAAAAATCTCAATCTCAGTGCCCCAGGTTCCAAAGTGGGCCAAGTTACTCATGTTTATATGCTCTACAACACTAGAACAGACACTGTGAAACAAATTGATATTATCCAAAATGCAATAATTGTCCTCAATAGACTTGAGATCAATCAGAATATATTTGAAGGAATGCAACAGACAGGTGTGGCCATTGGGTTTTATTCTGTAGGTCCTGATGGTCTGATTGTTATATGTACCTAATTTATGTTTTATTTTGGTTGAATGTACAAAGTTCAAGTTCAGTTGACTTGAATAAAATTTCTGCCAATCTTCGCAAATAGGTGTGACTGTAATGGATTGTGTGATTTCTGGTGAACTACAACACTGGTCCATTTTGGAGCTGGGGCACTCTGAGTTTCTTCACTTGTTTTGTGTTTTTTAATAGGTGAGGATGGTTGTTCAATATCAGGTGAGGTTGGTGGAATTTACTTTCTTTTTTAGTACTTAAGTTTGATCAGAAAGTCAGTAGGTGTTTTTGCCACAAACTTCTGCCACAGTATAAGGACCTGTGTGGCACTCCGTAAAATGCCCTCTCTTTCTGTCCTCTCGTACTAGATTTTTGAGCACTAAACTCTTATCTTTGATGTTTTTTGTAATATTGAATGGACTGTTCTGTTTTAATTTTGGAGGTAACTTTAGCAATCATGCTGTCCCAAATAGCTCTCATGATGTCAATTTTGCTGGAAATGGATTGATCCTGTCAAAACTGTCCTGATCCTTGAAAGTTGTGTTATGCTGCTAGTAAAATGGAGTCATTTTGGTGGAAGAATGTTTGGATGTTCGATATGCAAATAGAATTGCTGGTAAGCATTCGACCCAGTTTGAACGGTACTCAAGGAATGAATCCTTGATAGTATGCGATTCTGATGCTCCACAAGGCCATTTGCTTGAAGGTAATAAGCGCTTGTTATTATGTTGTTGGATTCCAGTCAATCTATGTTGCTCAGCTGATACTTTGTTAACAAATTCTCTTCCTTGTCGATTAACACACAACCATGTCAGCAGATGATATCCTCAAACAGAAACTTTGCAACACTTTCTGCAGTGTGATCTTTTAAAAGGTCGAGCCTCAGGCCATTTGGAGAAGTAATCTACAGCAACAACATTGCTACAATAAACATCCTCTGTTTTAGGCAGATTGGTAATATCAACCCCAATTTGGACCGTCACTTTACTTGGCACTGGAACAGGGTGGAGTTTACCAACACCAATCTTGCGAACAGGTTTAACTTTCTAACAATGACCACAAGCCAAAATAAACTCTCTGACATCTCTGCCCACATTTTTTCAATAAAATCTCTCTTAAAATTTTGGCCCTGGTTGTGTCAATGCCAAGATGACTCCCCAAGCAACGGGCAGTATCACTGTCTCCAGAGCCCATGTGTTTAATTTTGATAAATACTGCTCTGCTCATCCCAATCACGAATTACCAACACCTCTCTCGACTCATTTCCAGAATTTCCAACTTTCTCTGTCTATGGCGATAGTAGAGTTGACCTGTTCCTGCAACATAATGTTTAGAGAGCCTACGTGGGTTTGCTTTATCATCTTTTGACATTGCAGAGGCATATTTGTTGTTAACAACATAATCAAAGATCAGATCAACATGTCAGCTTTGTCTTGTGAGACAGTACTAGAAATGCGTTCTTCAGGAAAAAAATTGGTCAGCTATTAAAATACGGCAGGGATAAAATGCGAACCTTTACCACCAAGTGATAAACAAGTGGGACAGCACTCCTGACAATCACTGCACACCACTTACCATAGCTACAGCATGCTGCCACAAATATATCTCGCTAAAACTTGGATTTGATGATCATATTTAACGTATTCACAGAGATAATTAAAGCAGTAATAAAATATTAAAGCTACAGCACGTGCTGTTTCCAACAGCTGATATACTGATTGTAAACATTGACCTAACATCACTGAACCCAAGCAGCCAGTCAGACAATTACAATAAGCATGTCAGCTACCCCATTTAATGATAGCACAACAGACAGATTGTAATTCACATGAATGTAAGCATTTATGGCTAATAAGTGTCTCAAAAAAATAATACAGATATTTAATGTGTAAGATTTGCATGTTTCACATGTAATTGATGTGATTCTTATTGTGATTGTCGCTGAGGTTTCAAAGGTAGCACAATGAATCTTCAATAAAGTAGTAAAATTATTATTATATATATACATAGCAATGAAGACAGAAAACAACTCAGTTGAACAGACTCAGCTAGACTCAATATGCAAAAAAAACAGAACAGCCTTTTTATAGACAGCAAGTGAATACAATTTGAAGTTGATCATTGAGAAAGTGCTAATCCTGCACACTGACAAACACACATTAAAGGGTGCAGGATTAATCTTGCAGCTGCAGGATCAAGCAGGTTTGTGCAGGTTTTGTGCAAGATCCTGTAGGCTGTTGATAAGCCTGACCACAAATAGAGCTATACTGACCACAAGCTACACACATTACAATCATACATAAACAACTTCACAAAAGTCAATATCATACTGATCCACAGAGAAAGTCGTACATCATGCTCTGTGGGGGGGGGGGGGGGGGGGGTGGGGGTGTAATGACGGTTTAATGATAAATATTTGCAGTTATTATTATTGTTATTATCATTGTTGTTGTAGTTGTTGACAATTTATTTGTATTTATGCATGAAATATGTATCTAAGTAAACATAAATAAAACGTTTTAAGGGGGTAATCCAAAATCGTAGGGAGTAACTTGATCTCTTGGTAAGATTTTAAGTTGTAGGAATTGCAATGATGCTGCGCATGCGTAAAAGCAATCTTTTCTTGTGAGGAGTTTGTCCTTGTTTTTGACAGCATTCTGCGTATTCTGTGTTACATTTATGCTTCTCAGTCAGTGTGTTTGGATTAATAAGCTCAAGGTTAGTGAATGATTTATTTGTCACTGCCTTGGGATAAGCCACTCAAAAGGGAAGGCCGATATTATGCGCATGCACATCACACCAGGTCCGCGGACAAACCCGATGTTGGGGATGCGGTATTTTTAAATGACTGCCTTCCAAATTTATTTTTTAGCTGAAACCCATTTTGGCAGCTTCTTGTTATCATAAACGCTGTCTTCAGCAGGTTTTGAGCATGTTTTGACCCCAAAAATGTTTCAAGGCAGCAACTTATGGAGAGGACCACTTCATTGTTATGTTTGGTGGGCTGCACATTGAGATGGCAGCTCTCAAAACGCTTGGAGATCTTCTGGAAGGCAGTGGATGGATTGGAGCAGGCAGGTTTTGCAACACCTGGAACAGCAGAATCATTTTTGAAAGCATCTCATGTGACACCCACTCGAATGGCTCATCAAGTCACTACCAGTAGTCTGTAACTACTACTAGAGAAGGCCTACACAGAGTATGCTAAAGACTTGGATGAAGGCAATGTGATGTCACTGGAAGACTGGCGTGATAAACGGGCTGATGTGTGTCCCTATTTCCACTTCTGGTCAATCAACCTGCAGTTAGAGCTTTATGTGATGATGTTTGTGAGAGCAATAAGAGGAGACTTCCGGTTACATAGATACCCTAACCAAGATTATTCCTTGGTTCTTTACTTTGGATCATACCCACTATGCTAGGTGGATACCTGTCCACTTGCGTGACATGGTTTCACTGAAAGATAGCCATCCTCATGTTTATGCCCAGTTACAGAAGGGGAAGTTTGTCGTGAAGAAATCAAGACATCCATTCTCTGCTATTGCCATTGACCATGCTCATGAGCAGAATACTGCCTCTGTGAAAGGTGATGGTGGTGCTGTAATAGAGAACCCAGTAGCTCTACACCGCTGGGGTATCTGGTCCTGAGATGGCATGTTTAATTGGTGAATTCAAGGGTTTAACTGAGAAGAGACAGGATAGAGATTGGCACCATGAGAAAAGAAGCATAGTTGGCATTTGCACGAACTGTAAAATCATTAACTGGAACCATAGAAGAGATGGGAGATGGGAAACTCTCGTATTGGACAGCAGAAACATTGCAGATGTGGCTGTAGCAGATACAGTGAGCCAGATTGAGAAACTGGGGCTGAGACATATTCAATGAGAGACTTGTTAACCAAACAATACCCTGTCAAGCGGAATAAGTTACATCTCTTCAGTCGGCCCCCAGTCAGAGAAAAATCAAGCAAGCAACAACAGCTGTTATCCATGAAGAGTGACTGCTCACTCTTCTCTAGGCTGTACGTAGCCTCTCAAGTATGCAATGGAGATTTGGGTGAGTTCTTCAAGCACGAAAATCAGGCCTATACACCGTCGCTTTCACATTTAGGTACCTTGAAAACTGGAACAAAATCAGATCTGCTGCGCTGCTTGCAAGAAGTAGCTCCCACACCAGAGAGTACCTCCAGTCCAACAGTAGAGGTCACTATCCTTGATGGCATGCTCTGACCAGGGACTGCCAAGACTTTTCAAGATTATGCTGCTGATGTTTTCATTCCATATGTAACTTCACAGCTACAGCACTGTATTTAGATTAGATGTCATCTGGGATGTGTACATGCCTGAAAGCTTGAAGGCTGAGACTTGCCGCAAGAGAGGAAATGGGGTTAGGAGATGTGTAGAGCCATCAAGTACAATTCCTGGAAAATGGCAGGAGTTCCGAATTGATGACAATAAGTCTGAGTTATTCTCCTTCCTGGCAAAGAATACAGTGGTCATCAACACCAACAAACAGGTCATCACCACTCACCATACTGATGTGTTTTGCATTGACCTTCAAGATGTCTCAGGTCTAGCTCCATGTACCCATGAAGAGGCTGATACCCGCATGCTACTTCACTTGGATGACAAGGTACAAGAAAGTGTCAATACGTACAGTTGACACAGATGTTGTAGTTCTGGCTATAACATCAGCCAGCGTCTCTGTATCTCTGAACTGTGGATTGCATTTGGTATGGGGAAGAGCTTTCGATTCATTGCTGCTCATGAGATAGCTGGAGCAGATCGGTGTATTGACCTGCCTATGTTTCATGCTTTCACTGGTTGTGACACTGTGTCCAGTTTTGGAGGAAGAGGCAAGAGGGCTACATGGGACACATGGAATGCATATGGAGATGTCACTTCAGTATTCTGTGCCTTGGTTGCTAGGCCAAGCCCACAATGTATAGAGAAATGGTTGGAGATACTGGAGAGATTTGTGGTCCTACTATATGATCGAACCAGCAATCAGCAGTGTGTGAATGACACAAGAAAACAGCTGTTTACACAGAAAGGGAGAACAATTGAAGGTATTCCACCTACTCAGGCTGCACTCATACAGCACATCAAGAGGGCAGTCTATCAGGCTGGTCATTATGGTATATCTACTCATTTTCACAGCATAGCCTTGGACCATCTTGTCATGAGGGTGTAGAGTTAAAAACACATTCCTTGTCTGCACCGCCACTTTTGTTGCTACCCTCTCAGGTAGTGAGTATAATAGTTGTTAAATAGAGGAAAAGGTTATTGACTGCATGTAGCCCATAAAGGAAATGTTGGAGGACATCTGAACACAGAAAAGATCAAGTGTGTAAAATAGACATCTGAAGTTCAGCTATTGCAGGGCATTCCATTCACTACTCTAATAATTCTGTCAGCCAGCAAGTACTTCCTAATGACTGCACTCATAGTGTCTGAAGTTTTTGTCAGCTTTTATTTCGGTCTTCCTTTCAGCTCATTTATCAGCCAACAAAAAGTGCCTGACCTTTCTCACACCCTGCTCCTCGGGGGAAGCTGTTTACAAGTAGCCTTAACTAAACTCTCCTCTCTCAGCCACATTTCACACATTTATTTCCCATTTCTGTTTCACAACCATCCATGGTATTGTATCACAGGTGATCTGGATGTGCAACCATACATCTGTGGAGTACACTATCATATACAAATAGTGAGACTGGAAACAAAGGTTTGCCATGCTGCTCCATGCAGCTCATGACACCAATACCTTGCATTGATTTCTACTAATTTTCTGATCAAACTGAATTCAGAAAGAGGGAGAAGGGATTGGGGGGAGATGCACATGCCAGGTGCACCCTGTGTTGGGCTCCATTGAATATTATGTGTTTTCATCGTCTGTTATGGTGGGCAATAACAATTATAAATCTCACTATTTTCGTACACGAGATCTCGTTTTTTTTAGTTGATAACTTGGAAAGTGTGATTATATAGGTGTCACAGAGTATGATCTATTCTAATTGAATTTGGCACTTTAGTTTGGGTGTTTGCTTCTAATTATGGAGAAGTTCAAGTTATTTTTTTGCATGTAATGCTAATTTTATGCTGTGTAGGTAGTTAGTTCATGGGTAGCTAAGCCACCTCTTATGGGTTGTAATCTTTCTCACATGCTTGCTCTCTCAGTCCATGGGAGGCTGCCAAGGCACAGTCTTGATTGCTTCTTTGTGGACTACTTTGATACTGGCTGTGGAGAAGTGAGCTGGATAATAGATAATATTGTGGGCCAGGTGTATTTTGCATGGGAGCATGGATGGAAGAGGGGAAAAACATCTGGTACAAATGGACAGGTTTTACAGTTCACTGCCAGAATTTTGGAAGAGCCATAGATCATAGTAATGCTGGTATTGTCAGTCTCAGCATATGTCTTTTTTAATTATTATGAGATTGTTCTGGGGTGTATAAATACTATATGTATAGTGTTCTATAGTCATTCATAGATGGCTTCCTGATTCCATTGTCATCAAAGTTCTTCAAAATCTTTATACTGTCAGCCTAAGTGCTTTCCTAATTCTGCACACATATTTCTTCAGTTTCTTCCATCTTCCAAACATGGATGGCACCCACCCGCAATGGAGAAGTAGGATGGTAACTAATGGTGACATTTTTATCTATTTATATAGAGAAGAACATACGAAGCAAAGAGCACAGTTAAGTTAAGGTAAATCTGGGGCTCTCCAAGGAGCTGGCTCATCCAGAGGGTTGACCCTATATGGTTCAGATGATGCAAGCTGCCTTTTCTCTCTAGCTTCCCAGAGACTCAACCCTGCAGAGTGGTAGGCTTTAGTGTAGATATCCATTTTCCTCACATGGGTCCTCTGCTATGGTGTCCAGTGCAGCAGGTTACTCACTCTTCCAATTGGGGAGGTACACATCAACAGGGCAGCTGCAAATCATACTCAAAAGAGCTTGATTGAATTTATTTCCCAGATATTGTATGGTGAAGTTACTGCATGTAAGGAAGGTGTATAGTATGTGAGCACCCCCCCCCCCCTGCCAAATTATTGATGGCCATTAAAGCTACTTCAGGTTCAAATTGCATGCCTGTATTTGTTATTTGTGGGTAAAGATTACTTGGATGTGGCCAGATTTGAACTGTTTTCTCCCCGAGACCAAATCAGTATACCTGAGCCTTGTTAAATACATGTGCTGAGTCAACAAATCATAGAATGCACAAAACTATACTTTTAGCATACCTTAGGATAACTTCAACCTATGTACATACATAGACTATAATGTTTATCATAATTATTTCTCAGCTATTTTTCTTCCATTCATCAAGGTAGCATGTACGAGTAAGACATCAGGAAACAACATCTCTACTAGACATCTGGAGCTGCTACTTTGGGGGAAAGGCGAGTGTCAAAGTGTTTTATACACACACACACACACAAAGTGAGAACAAGTAGAACTTTCACCCAAGGAAAGATCTTAGATACTTTTGGTCTCGGTGTCAAACTATTCTTTACTGTTGTCAGGTCAAAGGACAGTATATAGCTACCCAGAGAATGGAACATGAATCAGATCGAAAATCAATTAAATATGAAAGCCTAGAAGTAGAGGTTAAACATCAGAAGGCACCAAATAGTGTCATTAGGAAGTCAATTTTTGAACTATTCATTTTCGACTCCTTTCTCAGGTTCAGGTATACGAGATTTGCATTTGCATTAATACACCAATATGCCTGTGTGGAACAAACAACAAGGAAAGAAGAGCCATCCCCAAAAGAGGAGAAGCTATGCAATTGCTATGCTTCCTATCTGAATTATACATATTGTAAAGATGGGTTGCCTATGTTAGAGTGATTAAATATTCGCAAATGGTGACTCAAAGAAGAATTTTCTAGGGAATTATTTCCGAATAAGTAGCACACAGTGGAAGTCAGGCCATGCTCTGTTGCTCTTTGTTACACCTCCTTATTGGAATCTAATAGTGTAAATAAATCCCTTGATAGTGCCTGTCTGTATTGTACTTGAGCAGCTAGGATACCAGTGCATATTAGTAGCCCATACACACTTGAAAGAAAGGAGACTGGTGAACTAAACAGTTGTATATGCTCACAAATATTCCTACTCTACAAGATGGATGTCTGTCAAATGCAAAGCAATAGAGAGAGGCCTTCCTGCCATAGTGTGGAGTAGGGATGCTGTATAAACTGACTCTGGACTCAATAGCAGCCTGAGTTAGTGCAATTGAATGAACTTGGATAACACGGGCAAAAAATGGATTGGAAATGGATCATTCATGTTACCCCATACAGTTGAAACAGTGCACATGCTTGTCATTATTCACACTTCAAAAATAGTCGATGGAAGAGTGTTTTAAGTTGATTTTTGCCTTTCTGAATTTCATTAATACTTTTTTAAGCCCCACCTAGTCTGGTGTGTAATTTCTAAGTATAAGAAGAGCAAAGTGTTTACTTTTGTTTTAGTTGAGTATATGGGTGGTTGGTGGAAGGGGTGGGGGTGGGGAGGGGAAGTGGGGGGAGAGGCGAGAAGGCTCTTCCCATGAGTCTCTTTAAGGAATCTTAAAATGTTTACTATTTACATCTTCCTTTCTTTCTTTGCTAAATTTTCATTTTGGTATGGGGTAATATATACATAATATATATAGAATATATGCATGTTATGTGTATGTCCAAATACAAGGCCTGATCTGGATGAAGGACAGCTCTACAGAACCAGCTAGGCCCCGACCATGACACCAAGAAACTGCAGAATTTTCCTGACAGAGATAACAATTACGATTATCTGCATTTTGTTGGTGACATATGCAAATATTGAGCTTCCGCCTCACATGATCAAGGCAAGGGGTCATCTTTCATGGGTTCCAATGTTGCCCAGCGAGTTCAAGTTCCTGCAGTTTCCCATTTGCCTCTCATTTGTGTTCCCCACAAACAGAGACCAAATGTAGTCTCACAGGTTAAACCATCCACCAATTCGTGTTGGCATAGAGGGGTCTGCCTTGTGAGACTAGAGTTGCAAATGATGTGAGTATGGTTGGTGTCTGCCTGACATAACTGTGATTTGCCCCATGACAACTATGTTGGTACATCATGTGTCAGATTGAGCCAAAACCTAAC
Source organism: Cladorhizidae sp. MBARI D1340-BT2 (assembly GCA_028752905.1). NCBI lineage: Eukaryota > Metazoa > Porifera > Demospongiae > Poecilosclerida > Cladorhizidae > Cladorhizidae sp. MBARI D1340-BT2. The sequence continues at coordinate 36,732,747 of JAQNBH010000008.1, forward strand.
TATTGCTGGCATTGAGACTGCTAATGTTGTAAGTTTATGAAGTTCTATAACTCCTTCCCTAAATTCTGTAACAACCAGCTCAATGATAATATGCATGCCAATAGTTTCATTGCTCTCACCCATCACAAAACCCCAAACACTGATGTATATAAGGTACATATCTAACATGATATTTTCCATCCCCAGAGAGTATTTCTGGCTAAAAGCTAAACTGTGGACTTTGGCTAGTGACTGCCCCTCACAACAAATTCATAACAACCCCATACTTATGATTGCATGGAAGGTATGGTTATTAAGAAAATCCCTTTAAAGTTTGTAGCTCCTGCAATAATACAATCACCACAGGGCTGAATCACCTTAGTGCATAGAGCATGTCACAGAATTAAGACTTACAGGAGGTTATTTATTGTGAAGAATAGTTGGTGGAATAAAGAAATGACAAACTGAAGATATACTATATATATTTTGTAGGAGTCAGAATCCTCCATTGTAAATTCAAGTCTGTTTACAAGGGTGGCTCTTTATGGGATGTCAATTTGAGGAAGGTTTGTTTCAACTTTGGGTATTAAGATACCTGGTAACTTCTATGTTCTTCTCCTGCAGTATGTCTGGTGAAGAACTAACATGAATTGAAGCATTTATTTCATCCTGTCGATTTTGTGAGATTGAATCAACACCCACAGATTCTGTCTTTGGCAAGTTTGTTACACTGCACGTATCTTGAACTGCGGATGAGGAAGGGGTGCCTTCCTTGTTGCACTTGCAGCATTTCTTCAATAAGTTTATCAGGGGTGTGTAGTCACTGATTGCATAAGTTAGCAACACGGCCATGCAGATCTCTAGGGTGAAGAAGGAGCAACGAATGGTCAGCCACAATTCTGGATGTTGTTTCATATCCCTTATCTTACCAAGACAGCCATCGAAGATGGTAAGCATGAACATCACAAGATTGAAGAGGCTGAGAACAGAATAAACCATTCCCAGTAAAAATGAGATGAATGTAATCAAAATTACTTTTCGCACAGAGTTTCTCTGCTGGCCGATAAATAACTTCATTTGTCTTGTGATAAATTTGTTTCTTCTGGTTGTACTGCATTTTGGGGTTAAGTTGGATTTCTTGATTAGGTCATGTCGATTCATGGTCATTGTGTCTCTGGAAATCCTAGAGCTTCTTTTTGCACACTTTTTCATCTTTCTCAGCAAGCGAAATCCAGCAATTATAAACAGCGAACAAAGCAGGAATCCCCAGAAGGAAAAAAGCACTTCGTTGGCCATCAACGTCAGGACAATGATGATAGGTTCATTCAGTGGGAGAGCAGTTAGGATTTCAAAGGCAATTGGAACAGCATAGTGCACGAAACAGAGAGGAATCAAAATTTTAAGCCGCTGGATCGAGGGTATTTCTAAGTTAATCCTTGCACTTGTCCAGAGAGTGATGAATACCAGAGTATAGCTGGCTGTCAGACTTGGGAAAGCCAGTGCCCCAAGCAGCCTGGATATAATCATACAAGCTAAGTGGTTGCAGAACCCTAGTTGGCCCCAGGGATCAAGTAGAAATATAACTCGAGAAACTCCAAGAATTATCAAGGCTAGGTCAATGGCAATGAAGGTTCTTATTCGAAATCTCTGCACTAGGTGCCGTTTGATGAGCAGGAACATACAGGCTAAGGCAATGCCAAGAAAAATAAGGAAATAGATGAACATGAGCAAGTAGAAGAAGGCAAACCAGGAACCTGTTCGCTTACGCCATGCTGAGGAGTTGCTCGGGACCAGTACGGATAGAATAAGGAACATAGAACTATTCAAAAGTTGCATGTCGCAGTCTTCATTTGGTTGTTGCAGAACAGAAGTAGAACCTGACATACTGAGGGTGGCAGTCGAATAACTTTAAAAACAATCAGTAATAAAAATCTCTCCACTTCCTATATATGTAGTCATTGCATATAATTTATGTTAAATATGACAGGATGTGACGAATCCTGAATGTTTTTTTAGCATTTCAGCTTTCAGCGATGTTGTGTTTTGATAAGATACTAAACTTATTGTCCTCGTACACACTTCAATTGTGACTCTAGGTCACTATAGGAGGTGCAGTGCAGTGAAAGTTGCATGGCCTGTAGAAGATGAGCAGCATGGATGCACCAATTTTCTAGCTGTAGAATGGAAAATGACAGCCAGTACATCAGCAAGCTGAGCTGTAAAGATCCCCCCACCCTTCTTATAGAAGGATAGTTTTTGTAAAAACAAAATGGTGCTTCTTTGGCCAAAGCAATAATAATGTGAATGCAGGATGCTCAGCTTCATATTCCCACTGCACTGCACATACTCACTTTTCTTTATCTTGCTCATATTTTCAATAGATTTTTGGTTGGTGCACATGATGACATTGAAGTAGCTATGTCCCCTTAAACCTTCCATCTCCAAAATCCAGTCTTTCTCTCTCACTTACTTTAGCAGTTGTTGTAAATCAGGTCCGACAAGTAGCTTCATCTCTACAGACCTCAGGTTAGATGTAAAGTTTTATATCTCATGGCATTCAGATGGAAAGTAGCCTATGGGAGGAAAGTAAACACTTCACAGTGAATGCAGAACCACACCAGTTGGTTAGAGTGCATGAGGTAATACACATTACTCATTGCCAAAGCATCCTTGAAGGTGCCTTTGTGGAGACAAAAAAAAAAGGTCAAAATGAAATGACAAGATGCATAACATTACAATAACCTTCTCAATAATCAACTTGAAATTGTACACTCTCGACATCTTGACTGGATGCCCTAGCCTTCATCAGGAATAATGAGATGCTAAGATTCACATGAGCCTGCTATATACTGTGGTAGCTAGCTATTCACCATGTGCTACTATGACCACACTTGGCACAACATACACACATATGCAAAGACGTCAATTTACAGTTCAACTTAGATGACCTTTCTCTTCTATGCTGGGAGATCTATTAGGAATTCTCTCCTTTGGACCAATATAAGTACATTCCCTTTCCAGAGGCTGAGAGCCAGCCTTTGGGAAAAGGTGAGTTATTGAGTCTGTTGGAGGGATGCCTCGCCTCTGTTCCTATAGGAGGCTGATGCTCCTGATAGTTGGACATCCGGGTGCAGGTAGCTGGTTAGCACAAAAATGTAGCTAATGAGAATCCTTGCAACAAATCATCATGTTCATTGCTAAATTTTGCTCTTGACATTGCCCTAACCCTAGCTACTGCCAGGTCTCAGCCTTTCTCTAGCTGAAGTTATAATCCAGTACCCATTTGTGATGATGTCAATAGGATTTATTTTGCATGGGGAAGCAATCATTATATCTGATCCCGATCTTTAACACTTTTGATTCTTACCAAAGCTGCTAGTTTCTTGCGATATTGTAGGAGGCACCAAGTCTGGGAATGAGGTATACTAGTAATGAATGAAAGACACTGTGTGTTGAGCTGAAGCACCTTGCTAACTTGTGTTTCCTGCAAAGTGTTCCTTACAGATGCCATTGTCACCAACTGGATTGCATGCAACACTGGCCCTATTCTCTACACTACTCAGGTGGCACAGATTAAAAATGGAACAGACCGCATGTGGTGCAGGCCTGTGGTGGCACATCCCTTAGGTGGCATCATAGGCCTGTCACAGGTCTGAAATGGTTAATGGTGAGTATTAGTTTGCTATATACATCTATGTCAATAGTGGTGATTGATACTGTCACCAATTATGCTCCATGAACAAGGTGTGATAGGCTTTGAATACCACTTTCAAAGTGAACTGTACTTCCAGGCTCACCCCACAGCTGGCTCCTCGAAGAAGGAGTGTTGATCATGTAGGGGTGATGATATTCCAAGCATGAGCTCTCCTGAACAAAACAAGGACTGCTCCAAGAAAATCTATTTACCCAAAGAAGAGTATGCATGCACATGGTACACCCAGATCGCATTCTGCAGAGTTCCTTATACTGTTCCTATAACTTATCCTATAACCAAATAATGAGAATTGGAAACCCCACTGCCAAGGTTGATGGCAAGTCTATTGGAAAACAAACAGTGGGTATGAAGGCTCTAGAAAGAGATTTTGTCCTTGTTCTGTGTTGCCTAGGACCGAAACGCTATGCCAGACATAATAGAAATGACAGGCTAGTTACGTTCTTAAAGAGGACATACTTGGGATCACTTACTTTTTACCTCTAACACAGATAAATGTTCTCGTACAAGAGTGCACAAACTAACACTTCAACAAGTTCTTGTCAGCTTCTAGTCTTTCCTTTATTCCTGCAGGAAGCACTTTCCGGTTAGCTGACACCTAATGTATCTAGTGTGCTTCCCTCTTAAAGGGAGGCTGGTTCCACGAAACCCCCTCTTGCAGCATTTTCATTTGCACATTTCTGTTTTAGAATTTGCTATCACATTATTTCAGGTTGTTTAACCTTGCACAAGTTTGGAATTTGTAAAGAATATATAGGTTCTTGGCAACTTCCACATATCACAATCCAGGCATTACAAGGTGATGACATCAATAGTGTACAGATCAGTATACTGTATTAGTCTTTCTGCTATGCCGGACAAAAGTTGGAGCAAAACTATCTGACAATGCTTTCCCCCCCGGTATGTTAGTGTTTATAACCATAGAAACATAGAAGGAGAAATAATAATGGCGGTGAACTAAAATTAAGTGGTTTGTTTAGAAGGCTCGTCTCTGGTAGAGTGGAAGATTCCATGGGGAAGTGGGTCCCATAAGCACAGTTGGAAGGAGTGCTTGAGGGGAGCCATTTATATCACAGGGCCAAGGCATCTAGGGCATCCTTATGGAGGAAGAAGCCAAATTCTTCCAGAAGGGAGGTTAGCCAGGTAGATCCACCTCTTTTTGGGGCCCGGTCCAGGGCGTATTCAATGAAGCACTCTGGGCTGATTTAACAGCTGTCGTGGATGGCCTTGAGTCCTCTATTCCTTGCCTACAGACATCTTGCTTGGGTGTAGTTTGTGCATCAATAGTTTCCCAAGGATAGTCGATTGTAGATCTCAATATGTTGACTCGGGGGGGTCCAAGATGAAAATTGAGGCTAGCATTTCCTTGGATGAGCAGTTTGCCTGATTTACAATTCTAATCCACAGACAAGCTGAAGAGTTCACATTCTAGATGTCTTTCCATTTAGCCACTTTCATGATCACGAATAGTGCACCAAACTCCTCAGAGTCCAAGGCAGCACATAGATCTGCGCTGTGAGGTGACATTGATAGTTGAAGATCTACTTGACATGGGAAAGACTCAGCATCATAACCACTACTGCCTATATGGGCTCTGGCACAGGCCAGGATAAGCGTGTAGATGGGGGCTGCACCAGAACCTTTCCCACCTAAATGAGGCTTTGACGGTATGGGCATGGCTTTTGTCAGAACTGCCCCTGTATATATGAGGGGGAGGTGGAGGGGTTATGGCATGTGGAGTTAGAACCAGTGGTGTATTTGGGGTTGTTGACTCCTCTAGGGCAGTGAGGGTGGTTTCTGGCACAGTTGCTAGCACTCAAGCACACTAGTTAGGTTTGGAAAAAGTGTGCAAGAAACCCCCTTTTGTATACCACTACAAGTTCTTGTCAGTTTCTGCATGGTCTTCCATCTAGTTCTCACAGAATTCCTGTAGAAATCCCTGTCTGATGACTTTACATTTAATGTAGTCTGCTTCCCATCTTCAAAACAAAACTCCTCTCAAAGCCATTCTTTCACCTGCAAATTTCCTTTCAGAATTTCCCATCACATTATGTTGAGGATGTCGAATTGTTCAATGTTGCACAATGTCATTTATAGCTGCTGTCAAATGATAAAATATATAAATATAAATATAGCTAGGAGTGGCTTGTTACTTTGGTCTTTGGCTGTGATCTCCGATTTTCGAGACTGCCACACAAGAGTAGGGAGTGTCCTACTCCCATGAACCACACCATCATACTGGGGAGAGAGGGTGTGATGACTCTCGAACAACTTTTTTTTGGCAGCTTTCACACTATAATTCCTGTATTTTCGCGCGACATGATGGCATAAATAATGACGTAATCATGATTAATACGCCGGTGGAAATCATGTTCCGTTTCAGCTAGCATGACATGCTGCAACGGACATTTGTCTGGTTAGCTGTGCTATTGTTGCTGCACCAAAAAGGAGAGTTTCAGGTAAAGTTAGTAGTCACATACATAGTGCCTTAGCAGGAATGGATAGAGGTGTACTAGATTCCACTGCTGCACTTAAAGCTAACATATTTCTGTCATGTTCTAAGTGGCTTTGACACTCCTAGACCATAATAGGTGCTACCTTGTTCATTACTAGCTGCACCAATACATGGCTTCAGTCTAACAGCATCGTCAATATATAAATATCACTGACTCATCATCTTATTGCCTCACATGTTGTCAAGCTGAAATGAGTAAAATGAGATGATGGAGAGAGTTATTGGTGACAAAACAAAACAAATGTGTATATAACTGGGAAATTAAAATGTAGAAACTCTGTCGGATGGCAGATGAAGTCACCATTTAGGATATGCCTAAGTTTTAACTGAGATATAAATTTTGTTCTTTGTTTACCAACCCCCAATAATATAGATAATGATAATAATAATTTAGCAATAATCATAAAATAACAATAACGGTAATAGGATCTCCTGATGAAGGCTAGAGCATCTAGTCAAAACATCGAGAGAATACAATTTCAAGTTGATTATTGACAAAGTTATTGTAATAATAATAATAATAATAATAATAATAATAATAATAATAATAATAATAATAATAATAATAATAATAATAATAATAATAATAGTAATTAAAAAAAAATTTAAATAAAAAAAATAAAAAAATAAAATAAAATAAAATAAAAATAGAAAAAAATAAATAATAATAATAATAATAATAATAATAATAATAATAATAATAATAATAATAATAATGTATCAATAATAATAATAAATAATAACAACAACAATAATAATAACAAAAATAATAATAACAACAACAACCAATTGGCTGAAACTATGAACTTTTGTTTTTCAAGATCTACTTCCCCCCCCCCCCCCCCCCCCATGCATTAACTTGCATACAGTTTCTCTGTTCAGCATAATTTTATCGCCAGAAGATGCAAACTATTGCAATGACTAATTATTCAGCAAAAACAATACAAAATGGTAAAAGGTCTTTAATATTATAAACACGCTAGTGTACATTGAAAAGCCTAAAGCTGAGCTGACTATAAACAGGTTATCCAGCACACGAGAGCATCCACTGTGATGGTAACAATTACAGTGAAGTGTCTTATTCCACAGTAAGAACCAAATGTCTGGAACTATATATGGCAGGCTCTATGCATGCACATGGCAGTATACTTGCTCCAGCTTTTCCCCTACACATGGGACTTTTAAGAAAAATCTTCAACTAAAAGGATTTCTTTGCAGAAAGCTTCTTCATAGCCTTGTTCAAATCAATGCAGGTGCTTCTTCTGTCGTAAATAGACAATAACCACCCTTACATGTATAAACATTGCTACGTACGACCCTTTACCTCACACACGACTACTTTACCTCGCGCATGCATACTAGCACACATTCATTCGCTATACACATTTCCTACTGATAACTTGTTGAACTCGTCCAGTTGCATCAGCTAGGTGAATAGCTTACTGAGCTTAACTATGTGTATAGCGAATCTTCGATAGTGATTGGTAGTACCTAGCCCCGCCCGAAGAAGTTAGGAGGGGGACCGTTGTTCGATATTTCCAATTACCGCCCACCCGCCTAATGGCTGTTGACTGCCCATACCCCGGCTGCGACTTCTCGACACCAGCAGAGTTGATCCCCGTGGTGACTGCGGCCGTGCTGAATGGACACATGCTGATCCACAGCCAGGCGACCCGGGCTAAGCCCACCCCGGTCAAGCGCCCAGAGATAACGGCCGGGGGCACCACTGAAGCCTGGCACTACTTTGCCACCAGATGGAGGGCATACTCCATGGCAGTAAGACTAACGGGCACTGATGTGGCCATCCAGCTGCTCGAGCCGAAGCTAAGAAGGGACGTCACCCGCAATGCGGTGGACCCTTTACCCATTGAAGATTTTTCGGAGACAGACCTCCTCGCTGCCATCAAGGCCCTTGCAGTGCGGGAGGAGAACCCGAAAGTGGCCAGGGTCGCCCTCTCCCGCATGGTGCAGGACCGGGGGGAACCCATTCGCTCGTTCGCTGCCCGCCTCCGAGGCCAATCTGAGGTGTGCAGGTTCACACAAAAGTGCTCTGGCTGTGAAGTCGTCAACAGCCAAGGGGAGCAAAGAGTTGCCGATCAACTCTGCATCGGCCTGGCAGATGCAGATATTCAGGAAGATCTCCTAAAAGACACAAACCAAAACATGACTGTCGAGGAGACAATCAGGTTTGTCGAGGTGAGGGCCGCAGGCAAGCGGTCCGCGGTCACCATCACCACACCCACCTCGACAGACTCATTGGGTGACGACCATGACCAAGGGGATGCTATCAATAGCGCGTACCGACGCCAACAGAGACAGCCAAACCCAGTCACACCAAGGACAACACAGACCTGGACCCAACGCCGCTCACCCATCTCCCACCCCCCCCCCCACCCCGGAACCTGCCCCAACAGAACAGAGGGCAACCCAGCAACACCACCCGCCCCAAGATCAACCCGAAGGCAGTGTGTTGCTTCTGTGGCCACCAAGGCCACGGTGAGAGGGAACGGACAGCGGTGCGAAGGCTCGAATGCCCCGCCTTTGGCTCCACTTGCTCCTCCTGTGGTAGACAACACCACTACGCACAGATGTGCTGGTCGAGACAGGCGGAGCAAGAGAGCGCGAACTCCGAGACAGTGGCAACCATGACCGAGGGATCGCTACCACACCAATCGTGGGACTCCAGCACCATGACCTGGACCCAACGCCGCTCCCCGCCCCAACCCAACATGGAGGTGAGAGTCTCGTCCCACCGAGAGGATTTCAGGGCCCACGGCCACACCCTCAGGGTAGAAAGGCACAATATCGCCACCACAGCCCTAGCTGACACGGGGTGCCAGAGCTGTCTGGCAGGCCCAGCCCTCATGAAGGAACTGCTCCTTACTGACCACGACCTGGTCCCGGCCACGCTCCTCATGAGCTCCGCCAGTGGCAACCCCCTCCCCATCAAGGGTGCCGCTCTCCTCAGAATATCCACCCACTCAGGCCGTGAAACGCGGCAGATGGTATACTTCAGCGACCTGGCCTCCAAACTATATCTCAGCCTGGCCAGCTGCATCGATCTGGGACTGATTCACACAGAGTTTCCCCTCTGCAAGCAGACGCCACCTTCGAGAGACGGCACGGATGCATGGGCGACCCCGAATCGGCCCCCACCCCCTGAAGTCGCGAACCTGCAGACCAGAACTATGGACAGTCCCTCGACACCTGTGGTGAGCAAACCTTCCCATAACCAACCCAGACCCTGCTCATGCCCCACCCGTGCCCCGCCCCCTGTCAGACCCACCTCCCTGCCATTCCCTGGCACTGAGGCCAACCGTCACAGGCTTGAACGTCACTTGCTGGACTTATACTCAGCAAGTGCGTTCAATGTCTGTGAGCATCAACCCCTTCCCATGATGTCAGGACCCCCCCTCTCCCTCAACATTGACCCCAACGCCATCCCCAAACCCTGCCACAACCCCATTGATATCCCAATTCATTGGCAGGACGAGGTGAAGGCCGGCCTTGACCGGGACGTCCGCCTCGGCGTGCTGGAGAAGGTCCCCCTGGGTACGCCCGTCACTTGGTGCCACCGTATGGTCATCTGCACCAAGAAGGACGGGTCACTCAGGAGGACCATCAACCTTCAACCACTCAACCAGCACGCCACGCGCGAGACCCATCACTGCCCATCCCCATTCCATCAGGCAAGAGCCGTTCCAGGCAACACCAAAAAGACCATCTTCGACGCCTGGAACGGCTACCACTCCGTGGCCTTCAAAGAAGCTGACCGCCATTACACCACCTTCATCACCCCCTGGGGAAGGTACCGCTACTGCTCGGCCCCCCAGGGGTACATCGCCTCAGGTGATGCCTACACGGCCAGGTACGATGCCCTCGTCGCCAACGTGATGTCGAAGACCAAATGCATCGACGACGCTCTGCTTTGGTCGGACGACATCACGGGAGCATTCCACCAGGCGACTGAGTGGCTCCACATCTGTGCCGTGAACGGCATCACCCTGAACCCGCGCAAATTCCGCTTTGCCCAGGACAGAGTGGAGTTTGCCGGGTTCGACATCCCCCCCTCCGAAGTACGACCAGCTCCGAGGTTCCTCAACTCTATCACCGACTTCCCCACCCCAGCAAGCATCACGGACATCCGCGCCTGGTTCGGCTTGGTGAACCAGGTCGCCTATGCATTTTCCCTCACCGCCACCATGTTGCCATTCAGGGCCCTCCTGAAGCCCACCTCACCATTCCTCTGGACACCAGCCCTGGACCACGCGTTCCAGGCATCCAAGTCAGAGATTGTAGAGAAGATTCGCGACGGGGTGGCCATATTCGACCGAAACCGCCCAACCTGCCTGGCAACAGACTGGAGCAAAGACGGGATAGGGTACTGGCTATTCCAGAAGCACTGCCAGTGCCCATCCCGGGAGATCCTCTGTTGTCGGGAGGGTTGGCGCGTCACCCTTGTGGGTTCCAGGTTTACCCACCCTGCCGAGTCCCGCTACGCCCCTGTGGAGGGCGAGGCTCTGGCAGTGGCGGATGCCTTAGACAAAGCCCGGCACTTCGTCCTCGGGTGCAGCGATCTAGTGGTAGCTGTAGACCACAAGCCCCTCCTCAAACTGTTCGGGGATCGCTGCCTCGAGGACATACCTAACCCACGCCTCCGCAACATCAAGGAGAAGACCCTCCGGTACCGGTTCCGGATGGTGTACATTCCTGGCGTTAAGAACCTCACCAGCGATGCCCTCTCACGCCACCCATCCGGAACCCGGACGCCTCCCCAGCTCCACCTCCCCGATGATGTTGCGAACCCCAGCCCAGCCTGTCCGGGCAGCCCTGCCTCCACACTCTGCGCCATCACCAATACCACCTCTGCGCATATAGACGAGTCCGGCCTCTCCACCGCCGTCTGCAAGGCAATCTCTTCAATCCCCATCAGCTGGGAGCACCTCCAGACAGCCACCGCATCCGACGCTACCCTTCAGGACCTGATGTTTTATATCGAGCAAGGCACACCCGACAACAGGCAGATGCTCCCAGCCCCCATCAGGGACTACTTCTCAATCCTCCCACACCTCTCCATCGTAGACGGTGTGGTATGCTACGGGGAACGTATCATCCCCACATCCCTGAGACCAACTTGCCTATCCACCCTCCATGCAGCCCACCAGGGCACGAGCGGGATGACTGCCAGAGCCACCTCCTCCCTGTACTGGCCGGGTATGCCCGCAGACATCGCTGCAACCAGGAACAGGTGCCCAGCATGCAACGGCAACGCCCCCTCTCAACCTGCCATGCCGTCAGTCACCCCAGAAGAGCCAGAGTACCCCTTCCAGCACATCTGTGCGGATTACTTCCACCTCGAAGGATCCGCATACCTTGTGCTGGTAGACCGGTACTCTGGCTGGCCAATCACCAAACCGGCCACCAACGGCGCAGCAGGCCTCGCCACCATACTGAGAGAGACATTCAGCACCTATGGCATCCCCACCACTCTAACCTCGGACGGCGGCCCAGAATTTGCCGCTCATACCACCAGGGAGATCCTCACCTCTTGGGGCATCCACCACCGCACCTCCTCTGCCTATAACCCACACTCCAATAACCGAGCAGAGACCGCGGTCAAATCCATGAAGAGGCTCATTTCGGGGAACACAGGACCAGGAGGCACACTCGCCACCAAATTCCACAAGGCCCTCCTGGTCTACCGCAACAGCCCGAACCCAGACACAAGGATGTCACCCGCCGAATGCGTATTTGGCCGCCCCATCCGTGATGCACTACCCGGCCTCCCCACGCGGCTGCGACAAACCCATGCATCAGAATCACAACTCCACCAGAGGCAACAAGCCAGATCCCATCGCCAAACCCTCGGCAGAGCACGCTGGGACGAACACACCCACGGCCTTTCCCCCCTTCGTTGCGGTGACAAGAGTATTCATCCAAAATCAGACAGGCCGCCACCCAACGAAGTGGGACAAAACTGGATTGGTCGTGGAGGTGCTCCAGTACCACCAATATGCCGTGAGGATGGACGGATCGGGCCGCCTCACCACAAGGAACAGACGATTCCTACGTCGTCAGACGGAGACTCAACCAGCCCAGCCGACTCACCCGCTCAGCCGTCCGCTGCCTGGCACTCCTCCCATTGCATACCCCCCTCCCATACCACCAACCTATATTCCACCCCCCATTGAATACCCCCCTCAACCGATACCCCAGACCAAACTGCCCCCTACTACACCGGGGACACCTGTACATCCACCATCAACATCAACAAAGCCAACCGGACGCAAGCCCGCCCTGCTGGCTACCCCGGCAGACGGACGATCATACGCCTCCGTCGCCGGCACCGGAACCCCGCCTCATTGCCCCACCCAGACCGCCCAGAAAACCCTGGCCTTGACGCCCGCCATCAACCCCCCCAAGAACCCCAACCCAGCGGCCGCGCTGAGACGCAGCAAGAGAGGAGCAAAACCAGTCGTACGCTACGGACAGAGAACTATCTCAGTCCCCCTTAAGACGGACTTGGGGGGAGATAGACAATAACCACCCTTACATGTATAAACATTGCTACGTACGGTCCTTTACCTCACACACGACTCCTTTACCTCGCGCATGCATACTAGCACACATTCATTCGCTATACACATTTCCTACTGATAACTTGTTGAACTCGTCCAGTTGCATCAGCTAGGTGAATAGCTTACTGAGCTTAACTAGTAAAGAAGTATAACAAACCACAAATGTTTCAAGAACTTGCGAGCTTTCTTCTTGGATCCCAGTAGGTCCATGCACTAGTCTCAGCAGTAACAATCTGGCAATAACTTTCAGGTAGTCTGTGCAGTTTCCTTTCCATGTCCAGCAAATGCTAGAACACGTCCAGTTAGTACACGAAGTATAGCAAGGGAAAGAGATTTCTCAGGTCCCAGGATTATTGGTAGGCTGCCAAGTAGCTATAGCTTGTTCCAGATACTAACCAAACTTCATGCTCAACTGGTAGTGTCTGAGCTATCACCTTAGCCAACACCTCAACACTATGAATATATATTTTTATGACCATGTTTTGCACATGCAGCATAACTGCCTGCCTGTTTGTGGAAAGTGAGTGCATGTCATATTGTGGTGACATACAGAGAACCTCTTCTCCATAATAAATAACTTTCCGATAGTAGCTTAACATTTTTCTTGATGTTTCTGCTAGATGCTCTAGCCTTCATCATTATTCCAGCAGATGAAGTCTAGAGCATCTAGCCAATAGTGTTGAGAGAAGATTTTAATTTAATTATTGAGAAATTGATTTATTATACTAGACAACCTGTTCCACATCTGTAAAAACTCGTTTCTTGTTATTGAATGACAAGAGTTCTTCTTGTGAGGTCTACATGCAGGAAGTTCTGCCAAATTCCTTGCATGTGTGCAAGCTGAATGACATCTAGCACATACCTTATTCATGTTTTGACCTGGCCGTTGCTTACAGAGAGTCAAATACGTAGCCATCTCACACTAAATCTAGAAACAATACTTGGCCTTAACATGTCTCCAGACATAGTTTCAGTACAACTTAGTTGAAGTCTCACTGCATTGCAGAGTGAAGGCAGGCTTGATTCTCATGACAAAATAATTCTTCTAGATTTCGATCGCATAACTTTCATTACAATGACCTTCTCAATAATCAACTTGAAATTTAATCTCTCAATGTTTCCACTAGATGCTCTAGCCTTCATCAGGAATAATGCAATGCTAAGACTCATGTGAGCTTGTTATATGCCAGTAGCTAGCCATCTGCCATATGATGCAAACCACACCTCGGCACATATCCCCATCACGTGAACTGGATGTGCCAAAAATACAACAAAGTTAATATCAGCTGATAATAATAACTATGAGGACGATCAGTTCAAAGCAACTCAATGTTGGGTGGCAATGATTTGGGTGGCAATGAGGCTGAGCAACTCAATGTTGTGTGGCAATGAGGATGATCAGTTCAATGGTGGGTGGCAATGAGGATGATCAGTTCAAAACAACTCGGTGATGGGTGGCAATGAGGATGATCAGTTCAAAGCAACTCAAAGGTGGGTGGCAATGAGGATGATCAGTTCAAAGCAACTCAAAGGTGGGCGGCAATGAGGATGATCAGTTCAAAGCAACTCAATGGTGGGTTGAGGATGATCAGTATAATGAGGATGATCAGTAAAGCAACTCAATGTTGGGTGGCAATGAGGATGATCAGTTCAAAGCAACTCAAAGGTGGGTGGCAATGAGGATGACCAGTTCAAAGCAACTCAATGGTGGGCGGCAATGTGGATGATCAGTTCAAAGCAACTCAGTGATGGGTGGCAATGAGGATGATCAGTTCAAAGCAACTCAGTGATGGGTGGCAATGAGGATGATCAATTTAAAGGCTGGATGGTAACAACAGCGAGATTTTCTTTGTTAAATAGAACGAACCTAATGTCCCATACAACAGCAAATATTATAGATAACAGCTGTTGTTACTTCACCCATGTACTCAACTGAACGGCCTGTGATGTATGCATGTGGTGTACCCAGACCTGCCAAATATTTGTGACTAAATATTAGGGATAAATGGATGAGCGAGCATGTCTTTCTAGCAGTGTCTTGGGATATCCCCCCCTTCTCCTCAACCACTACCCCCTCCTCACCCAGGAAAAAATGCTAAGTCTGCAACTTAAGACATAAAAAGATTTATGTTTGAGGTCTATATAGTTCATTTTAATTTCAAGTAGCCATCCTTGCTTCCAGATGCCACAACCTTTCCTGTAGCTATTAGATATATCTGGCAGTGGAAGTAGCCATCCTTGCTTCCAGATGCCACAACCTTTCCTGTAGCTATTAGATATATCTCGCAGTGGAAGTAGCCATCCTTGCTTCCAGATGCCACAACCTTTCCTGTAGCTATTAGATATATCTGGCAGTGTGGAAGTAGCCATCCTTGCTTCCAGATGCCACAACCTTTCCTGTAGCTATTAGATATATCTGGCAGTGGAAGTAGCCATCCTTGCTTCCAGATGCCACAACCTTTCCTGTAGCTATTAGATATATCTGGCAGTGGAAGTAGCCATCCTTGCTTCCAGATGCCACAATCTTTCCTGTAGCTATTAGATATATCTGGCAGTGGAAGTAGCCATCCTTGCTTCCAGATGCCACAATCTTTCCTGTAGCTATTAGGTATATCTGGCAGTGGAAG
Organism: Cladorhizidae sp. MBARI D1340-BT2; assembly: GCA_028752905.1. NCBI lineage: Eukaryota > Metazoa > Porifera > Demospongiae > Poecilosclerida > Cladorhizidae > Cladorhizidae sp. MBARI D1340-BT2. Next base: position 36,748,158 of record JAQNBH010000008.1, read on the forward strand.
TAGCCATCCTTGTTTCCAGATGACAAAACCCTCCAGTATTGAATAAATCTGGCATTTTCAGGATCTGACTGTTTTACATCGATACTTGTTTGGCCTGGTTGTCCAGTGTTGGCAGTTATAGTAGTTTGTGCTTTCTTTCTAAGTGAAATTGTGGAACTTGACTGGGATTCAGTCTGAATCAGACATATTGACAGTTTGTGTGATAAACTGACTGGCGGTGGTTCGAGTTAGGATAATTTGTGTGATACTACTGGTTTATGCATACTCGGTACCACTTGTATTTTGAAGTAAACAGAGATATAATGACTGAGCTAGCAGCTAGAATGTGAAGGTCACATGGATTGCAGTGGGATGGGGGGCAGGCCACTACTAGCTAGCTAGGCTGTGGAGGGAGACTTTCCAATCCATAGTTGACCCAGGTATACCAAAGCTAGAGTACATTCAAGAGCAAACTGCCATTACTACCAAGCTATATAAAAGCTGGGGTAGCAGGAAAAATGATGGACATTTGGTATGTGCAGTGGGACAGCAGGACTGGGATGTGGAATCCAGGAATGTTATGGGATGCAGGAAAATTGGCATGTCTATGTATCATCCTGCACTACAAAATGTGTACTATTTGGGCCATTTCTAACTTGGTCAGCATTAACTTATGCAGACCTTCCAACTTGCCCTCATTTTGTGGGCATCACCCAGATTACACAGTGTTCACCCATCCACTCCATGTGAGACAGTCAGTCACCCACATTCTAATGGTTATGGTACTGTCCTACTCAGGCAATCTTAACCAAGGTTAATCTGCAGATGGGACTAGTAAACCACATGACTCTTCACACTACTATAGCAAGTATGTAGATTTGTTATGATAGTGGAGTGCCTAGATGCGAGGTGGAATCACTAAGTGAGAGAGAATCAGTGCCAAAGAATGCCAAATAGGCTCGGCCAAGTATTCTACAATATAACTACCAATCATGTGGGAGAAAACCTAATTTTGTCAAGTGGTCAAATTCAAAGGATCACTGTCAATGTAGAGTTAGTTGCCAGGACATATCCACAAAGCATGAAGGAGCACTTGACATACAGAGATATTCTAGAGGTAAAATTCTTAACAAGGGAGTTGTATCCGCAAAAGCCCAGGCTCGATTAGGATTTAAGTCCACTATATATCCCATTTATAGTAGAGTAACAACTGCTGAGGTTCGAAATATGGTAATGATTGCTGATCACAATGCTGCACTGTGACTTGCTGACCATATTGGCTCTGTGCAACAAAAGAACTTCCTTAATTCGGAGATTGCTAAAAACTATCACTGTGCATGAACACAAATGGCGTGTATTTTGAACTATGCCATGCCTCCTGAGGAATGAACTAGCAGAAGCCATGACAAGAGAGGCATACTCCTTCAGTGTTGATGCATCTAGTGCTACAAGGCTTAGGAAAATGAACCCTTTGAGAATATATGATGTGAACAGAAAGGTTGGATCACAGAAACTCATTTGTCCCTGCATGACAAAACAGGATTTTATACCTCAAAGTCAGAGGAGGTATCTAAGGCAATATAACTATGATACTAGGGAGTGATATGAAGTACTCTGGGATCATTGTACTGCTTTTGGTGAATACAATAATATTGGGACTGACAAATCAAAGTTCACACAATTGAACCATTTCATATACTTTGTTGGATGACCTTTTTATTCCCCATAGCACTGCACAAAAGGCTACTGAAGGCTTTGGTGAGTTGCCTGGAATTGATATAGAAGAGTGCCGTATTGGTTTGACAAAAGCATGCAACTTTCTGCGACACTATATCGTACATAAGTTTCATCAAGCACAGTCATGTAAGATACTTTTCCCCCAAAAGGCTGTTGAAAAAATATTGCTGCCAGCAGTTCATATTTCAGATGTGAAGATATTGAAAGTCTTATCTCTTTTTACTAATCTCAACCAGATTTTTCAGCATGATGCTTGACATATCTACTTCACAGTCAAATGCAATGACAAAGCTGATTTCTAAGTTCATCCAACCTGCAATTTTTCAGGAAGGTAGGAAGAATTTGAGTGAAATTGCATGCAATGATCCTGAAAATCAGCTTGGAAACTTAAAGTTGTTGCATCGACTTTTAATAGCATCAGACATATGTAAAAGTGGTGACATTACTTGATTCTTCTGTAGTTATAAACAGCAGCACTTGCTTACTCTTTGAAGTGGTTCCCCCTTCATGAAGCCATTATCAAGAACAGCGTGGTTTTTGTAATGCTTTGTATCTTCATTGGAGCTATCTTAAGCTGCTCAATTTTATAATCAGGAGCTAAACAAAGTGTGTGAGGAACTTTGACCACCAAGCTCTGTGCAGAGAGGATATATTGCAGAGTGTGTGGGGCAATATACTGTTTGTTATGTAGTTGGTGAAGACTCTGACAGGGTAACTTATTACAGGATGAATTCAATTTGTAGTCATATCAGAGAAATGAATCTTCCAGGAATGGATACTGCAGCCTTGAAAAGCTTTCAAGAATGTCATTTGTAAATAATAGAGAGGGACTACAAATACATGCAACTCTCCCTTCTTCGATTCAACACAGTCAAGTTGAATCTACCTGAGACCAAGGCTCCCCAATCATCCCTTGGATTACTGAAGCAAGCTAAGAAATATATGTCATTCTACAAGAAAGAAGTATGCTCCTCTAAATTTTATGCTCCATCTATATACTGGCAAGTAACTGGCTAAATATTTCACATGCTTTTGTTGTGACAAGATTAGAACGGCAAAAGTGATGGGGTGAGGGGTGGGGGTAGGGGGGGGGGGCATAAATTGTGTCCTATATACATCACCTTCATAATATTGCTGTGTTTGGAATGGCCACTATGGCTCAAGTGCCCATCATACTCTTTTCAGCTGATTTTGAAGGATAGCAAACATGGCTACTTATATAGCATGTGTGTCTATAGTAATAATTTAAAAATCACAATAACAACCTCTACTAAATAAATTAAGTACAAATTTATACCTCTGACTAAATAGGATGGCATTGCAAATATTATTGGGACTGACTGGGGGAACACGCAATACCCACCCACCAACTCTCAGTGCGACCAACTGAGTATAGTAGCATAAGTATACCAAGAATTATATTGTGGATCAAGGCGCACCAAATATTTATCCCTGCAAACCAGACTTCACGTCACGAGTACTACCCTATATGCTTCACAACAGGCAATATAATTAGTATGGGCGTATATAAATATTGATTGTCATGAGGTATGCTTAAAAAGAAACAGATCAATGCAAGATATTGGCAAGCAAGAAAAGTACCTAGGCCCAGCTTCATGGGAAACTCTCTGGGTCATTCTTATGCTTGTTGGCACTCAAACGATAACTGTGGCCTTGAATTGGTAAATAATGCACAGCTATGTTGCTGTTGTGTGTTTATTTAGCACAAGGTATGCTTGGACCAATCATGAAAGTTTGCAGTGTCTCAACACATAAGTACCATGCAGCCTGTGCCTACAAGTGTGCTGGTTGTCCCAACAGGAGCAATCTTAAAAGCTGTGCCTGACAACCCTCATGATTGTTATAGTTGGTGTGTGTGACAGATAAGGAATGAACCCCACCCCCTCCATCACACACATTTATAGGCATGTCTCACACTATTGTGTTCAACACTGAGATCATTCATTAACTTTAGTTAGGGTTAGGGCTAGGGCAATGGGAGGATATTGTTATGGCTAGGGTTAGAGCCAGGGAGATGGGTGACATATAGTGGCCAGTGTTAGGGTTAGGGCAATGGGTCACTATAGTTATGGCATGCAGTAGCTGAGATTAGGGCAATGGTTTAACAACGCTATGATGATGTAATGGTGGTAAGATTATGACATGATGAATCAGCCATAATTATTATGCGGTAATTTTAAGCTAACTATCCCACCCCTACACAAGATAGCAGCACAGATCACATGCATATGATGACCCTGCAACCTGGTGACTTTATAACAGATAGTTATGGGTGCGGGCTCCCTAGAATAGTGGGATCCCTGAATAGTGGCCACCCTAGAATACTAGTCTCCCTAGAATAGTGGGCTCCCTAGAATAGTGGCCTCCCTGAATGGTGACATCTGGCCCTCTCTGGTTGTGAAAGACCTTAGCTTATGCCCAGGTCCGCATTGCTGTTATACACTATTTATAGCAGATCAGTCAAAAGATAGTTAGCTGACTTTTAGTCCATCAAAATCAAACCTTCCTGTTCTTTATAGTAGCCACTGACTGGTGTTGATACGAACATACTATTGATAGCAAGCTGCATCAATACACACTGATCTTTAGTTCAAGCATTCGTGATTCGTTTTTAGTTTTAGCAGTTCCTACTGGAATTCAAAGGAGTACATTCACAAGCTGTATTTATGACATGCTGTGTCATAGTATCAAGAAAAGCTTGCCACTAACCTTCAAGACCATCAAGCAAGTTTTCTTGGTCCTGTTCATTGCAGTCACTGACTGATATACAAACTCTGCTGATTGACTTCCTAACATCTAGAGAACAAGCTTTTGAACTATAATGCATAGCTATTTATCAGTCCCAATGGCTAACTTATTGGAATTGCAGGCAACTGTGTGACAGAGTTATGGTGTGTACTGCACACTATGCGAGTAACACACCTCAATTTTGGGTGTGAAACCACAAACATTAACAGGTGTGTATAACGCACAAAAATTAATATAGAATGGGTGTGCAAAGTTTTTGGTGTATCCTGCACACTACCATTTTTACAGCACAGAAATGCTACTGAACACTACCCAATAGATAATAAAGATGAATTTTCAAGTTTTTTCCCTATACGTATATACTTGCTTGTCCAGTCAGTAATAATAGTCTTTACAATGTCCGAGGTGTGATCAAATTAACATGTTTTTATGAATACAATAGCTTTATTATTCAGCTGATGATAGGCTAGTCATGAACAGAAGTGGGAGCAACAGAAGCTTGGTCAGCCTGCACCTGTAGCTGGATTCAAAAATCATCTAATATGTATTTCATGAATGCTGCAAGGTGCTCAAAAGTGGGAGGGCTGAGCACCGTAAGGCCACAGAAGGAGGGTGGGGGTGTAGGGCAGGAACAAACAATTTTATCTACAACAATTAATATGTACTAATAAGAAGTGCCAAAATATTTTCTTCTCCCTTCATTAACAGCTGTAAATTATTCAGCAATATTCATTTATGTGCATGTGGTATCATGATATGATTTACTATTTTTTTAATTATGGTTGACCTGATACACATTAGTAATTGTTTTCACTACAGGACATGTTTGTTCTGCTGTTGAAGTTGTCGCTGGAATGGTGAAATAATAGTTTGAGTGATTTTTGCACTTCAGAAAGCACCTGCTTGTAGGTGCTATGCACATTCATCACATCACATAATAAATCCATTAAATCCTTTCATTACATCAACAAGAAGTGACAAGTGCACCTGCCAGACTAAAAAATTGACATTATTTGGATAACAAAATGATTCCATGCATCAATCCCCTTTTTATCGAGTTGTCCATTAGCTGTATGGAGAATGAGATTTTCAACCAATAATGCAGGTTTCAAAACTTCCTGTGTTAAATAGGTCATGTAAAATCACATAGTTCATATTACAAGTGCCAAAGACATACGGTGATGCAAATTGGTGTGACCCTGACTTCCATGATCAAGTCTTCTTGGTGACCTTTGATATTGGGAAGGTGTGGCTGGCCATTTAAAAAAAATTACATCCTGACTCAATAACTTTATCATGGATACTATATAGGCTTTATCAATTTTTTTTTGCCTTCTGTAAAATGCTGATGTAAAAACGCAGAATTTCAAAGGGACATATTCTTTTCTTGTAGTGTATATACATGTTACATCTTCAGCTGCATCAAAGAGAAGGTAAGCTAATTTCAATCTTAACAAGGCAACTTCTCCAAAGCAGCCATAATGCCAGTGGCTTTCGTCATCATGAGTGGTGTGGTCTACCTCTTCCATTGTTTCCATTAAAACAATATAGTCCATAGGACTGCTTTGATTGTATGGGCTGTCCATCTCGTGGACAAAGTGTTTTGATACTGAGAGAAGAATTACAAGACTCCAGTAGAAATAGGTGGAACTGCTTAGGAGAAAAGCGCAAAAGTTGACCAATTTCTAGGGGGGGGGGGGGGGGGGGGGGGGGGTAGGGGAGTATACTAATTTGTAGTTTTTTTAACAAATGTTAAAACACACACGTTATAACTATTTAATGCTTAATCCATTTTCAAAAGTTATGGCCTCAAAATGTAGTGCATTCTAGGTGCTTTCCAATGACATTAGAATAATGGTGTTGCAATAAACCAGGGATGAAATATGGGCAAAACCACAAAGGTCCTTAAAATGTTTATAAACACTCCTGTACCCCAACCACAGGTCTTTAACACTTGCGGTATTAGAGTGATCACAGTTGCATGTTTTGAATAGTTCTCTTGATTTTTTAATTTTATTATTCAACTCAATATCCCAATTGCATTTTTATGCCGTCAGACTTTACTATATTTCATCAGAAAATGACTGGATTGTGTTCAAAACACAGAGCAATAAGAGCTTTTATCATATATTTACTACGGATGAATGAGTTGCATGGTTTTATGTGATGGGTCTCTTCTTCCAATGACAACTGGAATGCTGCAGAATAGTAGCTTTAGAATTGCATTAGAATCACACAGAGGTGCGATCAAAGTTGAGAACTGAGAAAGAACAACGTGGCGTACGCAGGAGCAGACTTTTATCCCCCCCCCCCCCCCCCCCCCCCCCCCCCCCACCCCCCTGTGCATGACGGAATAGCACTGAGCTATATTTTAGCCAAGTTTCAAGTCTTGGCTATGAACATATTTTAAATATTATGAACGATCCAACTTGCTGCTTACTCAGGCTTCTTCTTATTCATCGCACAGAGGTGTGCGATGAAATGGGAGGATAGAAGTATCATAACTCAAGAATGGTTGACAATAAAGTGTTGAAACTTGAAATGCAGTTAGTCTAAAAGTAAAGGTATAGAATGGCAGGAAGAAAGGAAAAAAAGGTATACTCTGGTATTCAAAGCATCTCGTATGAGTGTGAGTGCCTCCCAACATCTTGTAAGGAAAGATTCAGCGAGTTAGCATGACGATGGACTGCCAGAGCTGCTGGGTCATCTTTGTGTCTATCCTGCATATTTGCAACCCTCATTATATGCCCGACCCCTGCAGTAAACTGTAAATCATGATGAATAAGGATATCCTTTAATACTTGATTTAGTGTGTCTGTCATTCTATCTGGAAGATAGAAGATGCCAACTGAGTCCTAGTGTAAGATAATCATTGTGTATTCACAGATTAAACTGCTTACAATTACACACATCAGTTGCCTCTGGCTATGATGGAATACAAGCTTGGTGAACAAGCTTCTTCAATAGTGAACACAAAGCACACTAACTCATGACTGCAATCTATATCACGAGATATGTACTTCTTCTCCATCAGCAAATGACAGCAATATCAGGTGCTAATTGCTTTCTATATCGTATGTCCTCATCCTTGCCGCAAAAGAAACTTCAAACAAGAGACCTGGCTCATTAATCCCTTCCTCCTCATCATTTGTGACTTTTTTACTTGTGAATTCAGATGTTCTGATAAAAAAGGCTCTCCAAGTGACAGATACGTCAGCCTTGCCTCACTGAGGACATAGCTAACTTCATGAGGACTAAACATTTCCACTGCAATTATTAAAACCTTCAGGAATGCTACAATTGCTAAATGGAAGTAATCTATAGGAGGAAGCATAATGAAAATGAACTTTTTCCGGTTGTCTTACAGAGTAATTAGCCATGGATAATGTTTAAACCTCTTAGGAAAACAAGTTTCCACCACAGGTTTTCAGGATATCTGAATTATCAAGTTGACAGTTAGAACAACAACTATCACTGCACAGACTGCTGGCTGGATCTGAGCTGGTCTCTTCAGCCATTACTGTTACTGTGCATAGCTTGTCACAAGATATGCATTGCGAGGTAAACCACATGCTATTTCACTTCAGCTGGTGTTAAGTGAAGTAAAAAACGTTTTACAAACAGTTGCACTCTCTTTGGTTTACAGCTTCACCTCTGGCCGCATGTTTGTTCTAAATCTCAATTGCTATTTGGTTATAGCAGCTTCAAAGGGGAATTTCATATCTATAAAATTGTTGTCTCTCCCGAGTTTGGACATTCAAGGTTCTAGCTACTGCAGCTACATACACTCTAACCCAACCCATCCCAACCCCTTATTTTGTTGCACATTATTGAATTATTCAAGGTTGATGTCTTTAACTAGGCATGGCTTGCAAAGTTGGGAGCAGTGTGATGACAGTTAACTTCTGAAGAGGGAAATATATATTTTTTTGGCATTTCCCCCCCCCCCCCCCATTTAGTTTTGATGGGGAAGAAGAAGAGATGGTGTGGGTGGTTAGATATAGTCCGGTTGAACAGACCTTGTTGAGGTAGTTGTAATAATACCTACTTGTATTCATGTGGTATAATTGTTTCAGAGTTTAGAAGTTTTGAAAGATGGAAGAGGGTCTGGATTGGAAAGAAAAAACTGCATTATTGCAGTTTCAAGTTTCCACAAATACTACGATTCAATTTGGTTTAGGTCACATTGCAGGAGAATGATGCCATCGTGTAGTTAGTTTGAAACACACTTGATGAGTTGTTTGTGTATGATAGAGCTTTAGGAATGTCATTGACATAAATTAGCAGTCCTATAATACTTTCCTAAGGAAAACCGGATTGGATAAGGAAGCAAGTGCCATTTATACAAAACATATTACCTTAGCAAAGGATTCAAGGCATGCTGGGAGTCTTTTTGGAGCTAATAGTGGCAGAAACCACCATTTAGGCAGCTAAGAACCTGCCAATGTGAGTCTTAGCTACATAGCTCAAAGAAGGATTTAAAGCGCATTTTGCTCAAATTGTTTTGGGAACTAGAACCTATTATTTGTTGGATGGTAAGAAGCTACTAAAGAGAGTTATAACTGAGATATGAGTTGCATTTTTGGTGTCAGCCAATTCGAAGTAAGGTGTATAAATGGCTCACAAGTAGTTTACCTTGTGCATACTAAATTTAGTATGCTAGTGATGAATCTGCTGCTAGTGTCCTACCAAAAACTGACCTTTTACCGACACACCGAGTGTGGCAATTTGGCAAAGAGTAAGTTATATATAACACAAGAGCTGCTTATCTTGTGTAACCGTAGATACTATAATGCCATAGTTTTAAAGTATCCATCCATGGTGTAACTTGACAATACATATTATAATATAGGGTGGCTTTCAGCCAAGCCAAGCCTGAAGAAGGGAGAGCAGTCTTTTTTAAAGGTATATACCTCGTCATTATTGTTCACCTAGTGTGTGTGTGTGTGTATATGAGGGGAGGGGATGGAGTTAAAGGGGGAACAGATATAAGGACAATTAAGTGCCACCTTGGAAAGGGAAAGTCAGGACTTTCCTTACCATTTGAGAAACAATAGCCATAAGCAGGATTTGGATTTGTCTGCTACTAAATTTGTTATGAAAAAAACTGTATGCAATAATGTCAGGTAAAAAAGCAGAGAAGGTAAGTGTATAGAATTACTTCGAAGTCGAGTCTCTTGAGTTAATTTGCATTACCTTAGGTTTAACCCCTAACTCTAGTCCTAACTCAACTTTCCCATACTTATTGCCCTGGCCCTAACTTAGATCCAGCTCATTATTGATTAGTAAGTGGCATGAGAATGTAGCTGTGTAGCAGAGAATACCTCACCAACGCAGGTACTCATTCATACAGGAAGCTGAGACATGCAGAGAATACCTCTTATCAGTGTTTTATCAGCCTTGGGAAAAGTTGATTCAAATAACTGTGAAGGTGCAACAACACCTATGCAAGACAAAGATGCAATTAGATACTAAATCAGTTAGTGATTCATCAAGAAATTGATATTGTGCTAGAATATTGGCAATTGAAGCTATAAATATGAAAAATGTGTTCACATGGTTTGAAGCAGACACTAATTATTGTTGGATGGTTGGTGGTGAAGTAGACTTGGAAACTCGTTGATTACGGCTCCCACGGATGGAAGAACCAGTTTGTGAGAGTGAGTTGATGACCACCACAGTACTTTCATTTGACACACTGCATGTTGTCTCCTCTGCTACAGGTTTATCGTCCCTGCTGCACTTGCAGCATTTCTTCAATAAGTTTATCAGGGGTGTGTAGTCACTGATTGCATATGTTAGCAACACAGCCATGCAGCTCTCTAGGGTGAAGAAGATGTAGCGAAGGGCCAGCCACAATTCTGGATTCTGTCTCATACCTCTTATCTTACCAAAGCAACCATCGAAGATGACGAGAGACATCATTACCAGTTGTAAAAGGCTGAGAGTAGAATAGATCATGCCCAGAAAAACTGTGATGAATGTAATCAAAGTTATTTTCCGTACAGATTTTCTCTGCTGGCCCCTAAATATCTGCCTTCGTTTTGCGATAGATTTACGTCTGGATGTACTGCCTCTTTTCTCAACTTTAGAGTTCTCAATAAGATCGTGTCGGTTGACGGACGGTGTATCTCTGCATATCATAGAGCTGCTTCTTGCCGACTTTTTCATTTTTTTCAGCAAACGTAATCCAGCAACCATAAATGACAAGCAAACCAGGAATCCCCACGAGGAAAAAATAGCTTCACAGGCAATCAGCATTAGGACGATGACTATGGGTTGTTTAAATGGGAGAGTAGCTATTATTTCAAAGATAATTGCAACTCCATAGTGCAAGAAACAGAGAGGGATCAAAACTTTAAGTCGTTGGATCCAGGATGTTCCTAAGTGAATCCTCGTACTTAACCAGAGAGTAATGAACACCAGCGTGTAGCTAGCTGTCAGACTGGGAAATGCCAGCGATCCTAGCAACCTGGATATAATCACACAGGCTAAGTGCTTGCAGAATCCTGTCTGGCCCCAGGGATCAAGTAAAATAAATAAGACTCTAGAAAGTCCTAGAGTAATCAAGGCTAGATCTATGACTATGAAGGTTTTTACTCGAAATCTCTGCACCAGGTGTCGTTTGATGAGCAGGAAGACGCAGGCTAAGGCAATGCTTAGGAAGATGACGCAGTATATGCATAGCATAACGTAGAAGCAGTAGAACCAGTATTTCGTTCGCTCATTCCAAACTGGCGAATGGCTGGGGACCAGTACGGAAAGAACACGGAACGTAGAATCATTCGAAATTAGTATCTCGCAGTTCTCTTCGAATTCACCAGAACCAGACATTTTGCGTTGTTTCTTTTGAATATGTGACAAGTGATGCTGTGAAGTAGAACTTATCATTTTGATGGCTGCTGTGGCCGGAAAAGAGGAGGCGTGACCCACGCGTAATCCGTCTTCGCGCGCAAATCCACGTTGATCTTCGCGCTTGAAAATCTGGCGTAGATCGTGGGGCGGGACGGATGGTTCGCAATGTGCTTCCGCAGCAGGAACGTCTCAACAGCGAACCATCGTCTCCCCCACCTAAATCCTACACACCATAAGAGATCTACGCTCAGGACAAGATTTTCTAGCGAGTACACCGTACTTCATTCGTGTCAATTTCCTACAGAACACTGACAGAACACTGCACAGCATTGCTGATTGCAACGAAGTGACCGTACATGTATATGTCAACCGTGCTTTTAGTATTCAGGGGTTTGTTGCTAAATCTTACATTTCTTCTTTTTGAAGTTGCTAATGTCATTTACAACCCATTACAACCCAAACAACTTGGCTCTATTCATGTGACGTATCAATCAGTAATCAAAGAGAAATTTTGATACTTGTTTAGGTTGTGGCTTTCCCAGATGTGCAAGTGCTGCAAAATGGTAATTTGACAGTGAAGAAACCAGTCCTTGCTCAAAATAAAGACAACATTATTCCTGTTAAAGGCTAGAGCATCTAGTTGAAATGTCAAGAAATTGTTATTATCTTTTTTATCTTTTTGTACATTTGGAACAAAATTACTTTTATAGCCATATATAATATAGCAACATTACCAGAGATCTACTTGCCACAACTCTGAATGCGTACACTCACCTCATAAAATATGCAAAAAGGCAATCTCCCCTCTTCATCCCCAAATTCATCCCCAATTTTTTTGGGGTGGCTGCCGATATCCAAGCCGCAAACAAAATGCTATCATTATTTTGACGATTTTAGGTAGCTCAGGATTTTTACACATAATTAGTGAGAAGGAAAACTTTGGCTTGTCGAACCATTTCAGCATTTTAGTATGCTGGGCTTTTTGGTTGAGACCAGTATAAGGTTTCTCTGTTGACGACGTCAAGATCTTCTATATAGTGCTTCCTTTTCTCAATGGTTATGATCAGCTTGATGGTTTGAAAAGGAGTTACTCACTTCTTGGATAAGGCAGATAGTATTTCTTTAGAGTTTAGAATGGTAATCGAACTGGTCAAGTGCATGACCGTTACACCTTCATCATCAGTTTTCCTGCTCAAGTTAGCACTGCAAGTTGGGCGAGTGCACCGGCCATCACAAAACTAAGATGCTCAAGTTAGCATTCCAATAGTTCCACTGTCAGACAAACATCCGCTTTGGAAGATTTCATTGAAGCTTTCGTCATGCTCCAATAATACCATTGAAAATAAGTATTGATGGCTATTCATATGTCAAGAGTTATTAGAAATAACTGCTGAATGTTAAGAATGCATTTCCAGACCTTGCAAGTTAGGGCTATAGTATATATGTGAGCTATTGTTTAGCTGCATGAACATGCCTGCATGTAGTTGTAGAAAAGTTAAGACACATACTGGCTGGCTTCCCTCCCCCTCTAATCATTACTTGTGAGTTTTAAACAAAAGTAAAATTGGCACTGTAGAAGTTCGCCTTGCTGACCCCTGCTTAAAATCATAGTTGACTATTTTACTCTGTGTGTATATAACAGTTTATAATATATATATATATATATACTGAGCACAGACAGACAAAACAAATTTTGGTACAAAATTTACATTTTTAAATAGATAATAGATAATAACAAACATCACAGGTGTTTGTTCATTCACCATGCCAAAAGATGTTGCCCTCATCACACCCATAAATGTCTCCAATGTCCTGGTCAGTATCTCTGTGACAGCTGGATATTTGCACCATACCAATAAGAAGGGGTCTAAGTAAAGACTTAAATGTAACAGGATTATCTAGAACTTGGCTATATAGAACAGCATAGAATTCTACTTGACTAACCGTTGTACCCCGTAAAATTGAGCAGATGACTTGTAGTAAATTTACCAACACCAAAAAACCAAATTTTATTATTACACACCACATTCCTCTATTGCGTGTAGAAAGTTCCCAAACACTTACCAGTTCATTAATACTTTAATTGAGTTTCCAATTCTATATGCATCTCTTCTCTGAAGCTTGCAGCATGATGGAGAAAGTGTTATACACCACTCCATGTGCTTGCCTGCAACAGTCTGTCTGTGTGCACCTTCCTGCTGTTTGCTTCCCCAGGGCACTTGCCATTGCCTGTCTCTCTGAGGGAGGTCACCCCTAGGCACTTACCTGTGTATATCTGCCATGGGGAGGGTCTGACCTGACCTCCCCTCACTGCCCTTGGCATTGTGAATAGGCGTGAATGTGGCACTGAACACGAGTACGAGTATTATGCATGACATCCTCTGGGAGTACAGAGTGCCACATTCCTCAATCCCAAAGTAGAAGTCACCAAGTTATTAATGATGTAATTATTAATATTATAGTGGAACTCAAACTTGTCATTATTAATGACATCGACAATGACCTCGCATTCGCAGTAAAACAATAGATAAACATAACAGCAGCATTTAATAGATGTCGCTACACACATCCAAGAAATTCTAATTAGGACTACTATGATATCCACTGTATGACTGTAAATCACAACACTGCCTATGACCTAAGCAGCAAGCCAGGTGTACATCAATGAGCTAGGCAGCAAGCCATGGGTAGAGATGAAGGAGCCACACTGCACTGACTGGATGAACCAGGTGGAATGTAGTCAAGTCCCCTTAGCCATTCCTAGGAACCCTTCCCGGTAAACTGTGAGGTTTGCTGGGCAATTAGCTACTAAGTTCATAGTTGTAGAGATATGCTCCATGGATTCCAGTTCTGGCCATTTGACATTTACCTTCCACTCCAAGCCGCAAGCCAGCTGTATGAGCCAGGCAGGAAGTTAAGTGAGTAGTATTCCCAGCAAACCGTGCAAATAATCAATGAGCCAGACCACATACAACAACAAACAATAGTTGGGTCAGCAGCTTTCTAAGACTTGGTGAGTCGACCAGGCCATCTGACTGCCTTCTCGTGCATAACCAGCATACCAATTTTTTTGTACGATTACTCCCAGCTGACATCATATGCTACAAGATAAAAACCAAAAAGCTGCTTTAAAGATGCAACATACATTGCAGGTCAAAATGGCCCACCTAGATATTCTCCTCCATCAGCTAATTAATTTTCTCCCACTAGAGCATTAATTCACATACGTTCACAATGACAAAAATCTCTGCATCTGTATGATGCACATGAGTTCTAATGACAAGGTTTTATTTGTATGATGCACGCGAGTTCTAATGACAAGGTTTTATTTGTATGATGCACATGAGTTCTAATGACAAGGTTTTATTTGTATGATGCATGCAAGTTCTAATGACAAGGTTTTATTTGTATGATGCACGCGAGTTCTAATGACAAGGTTTTATTTGTATGATGCATGCGAGTTCTAATGACAAGGTTTTATTTGTATGATGCACATGAGTTCTAATGACAAGGTTTTATTTGTATGATGCACATGAGTTCTAATGTCAAGGTTTTATTTGTATGATGCACATGAGTTCTAATGTTGTATGATGCACGCGAGTTCTAATGACAAGGTTTTATTTGTATGATGCATGCAAGTTCTAATGACAAGGTTTTATTTGTATGATGCATGCAAGTTCTAATGACAAGGTTTTATTTGTATGATGCATGCAAGTTCTAATGACAAGGTTTTATTTGTATGATGCACATGAGTTCTAATGTTGTATGATGCACGCGAGTTCTAATGACAAGGTTTTATTTGTATGATGTATGCAATTTCTAATGACAGGTTTTATTTGTATGATGCATGCAAGTTCTAATGACAAGGTTTTATTTGTATGATGCATGCAAGTTCTAATGACAAGGTTTTATTTGTATGATGCATGCAAGTTCTAATGACAAGGTTTTACTTGTATGATGCATGCAAGTTCTAATGACAGGGACAAACCCATTTTACAGAAACCAACACAAGAGCCAATCAGGCAGTGTGAGCAACACGTTGAAAAGACAGCAGGAACAAAGACTGAGAGCATTAAACAGTGCAGTTCAAGACAGAGCAACATGTGAAAATAAGCATTCCAGCTGATAGAACCATTCTTTATTTGCACAAATTCAACTAGAGGAACCCCGTACAGCGACGTCTAGACAAGCAAGCAAGTGGTTACCATGTCGGGAGAGGGTTGACAGCACTGAGCAATCCTGTACAGCGACATCTAGACAAGCAAGCACGAGGTTACCATGTCAGTAGAGGGTTGACAGCGCTGAGCAATCCTGTACAGCGACATCTAGACAAGCAAGCACGAGGTCACCATGCCAGGAGGTTGACAGTGCTGAGCAAATGGAAAACCACTAGTGAGGGGAGATACAGAACATAAACAAAAATGTTGTCCCACTTTTAATAGCTTTCACTGAACATATTTCATTTGTGCACTAATTCGGATTGTTAATTTTATTTATGCATTATCCTGAAAGACGCAGAACTCCAGTAGTTATTAAAAAAAATATAAAAAAATAAACTAGAAAAGAATTCAAAATCACTAGTATATACTCTATGTAGATCTACGTCATCTCTTTTGGTATATGGGTCGAGTAGTTCCAGCCAAAGTTGGGCACCTCATCAGGCCATGGTAAGGCTGATTAGTGTCAACTGAAGCCCTACAAAAGTGTGGCAAAAATTGCTGCTAATATGCAATTTCTTAATTGTTTACAAATAACAAGAACCCGTTTGTAGAACTCCCCCCATTACATTATACTCTTGGTATGCAGAGCTATATGACCTAATAATCAGTTCACTCGACATTTTGGCTAGATGCTCTGGCCTTCGCCAGTAAGTATTCCTGATGAAGGCTAGAGCATCTAGGTGAAATGTCGAGGGAGTAAATTTAAGTTGATTATCGAGAAAGCCATTGTATCTGTACAGTGTCAATTGAGAGTTCATTGAGAGATTGCCGACACGAAGAGCAACCTCTTTTTACGGACAAAGTAGGATGGATTGATTGACTTACAGATATTGGGACAACCGTCCCCGGCAACTTTTGCAGTGAGATACAGGCCCAATGGGCTTGCGGAACCCTGGCACATCAAGTGGCAATTGTGTGCCTGCAACCGCACAGTTACTTCCCCAATACCCAGTGCCACACTTACACAAAGAAAGCATTTGCATCATGTGACTGACATTTTATATCAGTCTCGTACGTCGCTATTGAAAACAAACGGAATGGACACCTAGATGCCTCTAGCTTCGAGGATGTATCAATTGTTCCAGTGGAAGTAGAATAGCATAATAGAGGTAGTATTGCAAATGTAAGTTGATAAAAGCGTGTCCAAGCTGCGAGGCCTTTTGGGGTCCATGTGGCAGAAGAGTAGCAACTGCACTAGCTTAGGAATGAGCATAATTAACACCTGTTTTTCCATTACAGTAGTGTGATGTGCGGTATTGCCGAACGGCATTAACCTCCATTTTAACACGCTTGCTACAACAGCAAACTCTATGCTGGGTAAATGAGATTTGATAATTGGGTTGATATACACACTAATTAGATTTCTATGGCATAACAGTAGCTGGCTTCTGCAGCAATCAACCACCCATCAAGAACCATGAACAACCATGAATATGAGCATGCTGCAGGCACATTTTTAGTCCTGAAGAAGTATTTCTAAATAAAATTACACTATAGTCAGGGTCAAAATTTCCACTCAGTACATGTCATTAACTTAGTTCAGATGTACATGTGTTCTTCTCTGGGGACTCTTCTTCCACTATGTTAGCACTCATTTTGTTGGAACAGCTGGAACCATTTTCTGGACCACACTTTGCCTTCAATGAACCTTCGTCTGACTTTTTCTTCTTGCCTTGTACCCACTCACCCGAATAGATAGGCTTGAAGGATTCAATAAATCCGGACTTTTCATTGTCGAGATTAGGAAGCACCCAGAACTTCAGCTTTCCGGCAGATGCAACAAGGATTATGCCATAAATAACCCAGCGAGCTGAGAAAAAAATAACAATGATTTTCTAGTTAACAGTTACTATAATTATATAGAAAGAGGATATGTTAAATAATTGATACACAAGCCCCCCCTTCCTCAATTAAACCAATTTTGGTATTTCATTGGTATTTCAACTAGAAGAACTCCCATTACTTAGGGACACAACACTTCTGGAAGACAAAAGTTTCAGTTATAACTTAACAACATTTTTACAGCCTACCTGGTCAATGGTTCATTGAGCTACTGCTATATAAGGATTATTTGTGTAAATCAACACATTCTCTGGAGAAAAGGTCACACCAGAGTATAAGTCCCTACCTACCCCCCCAAAGCTCTATGGCCACGATTATAAAATTATGCTGAAGCATAAGTCGCACACTAAATATAGCGCCATCTAACAACATAGAGGGGCTGGAGTAACTTTGGTTCTAAACTCGATGTCATTCGGATGATCCTGGTTGTCAACTCAATATCTTTTTACACAATCTTACACTAGCTTTTCGTTTAATAATGAACTCTTTTTCTTCCTCGACTTTCCCTGCAAATTCAACAGCTTTGAGCTAAAAAGTTGCAGTTTTGATCATATCCTCAGTTCCATACATTTCACATACAAAAACACAAGAGCATTGCATCTAGCTGCAGTATGAGGTCATATGCTCCACTTGCAACCTTGTCTAGAGATTCACTTTAACCATTCAAAATCGAACAATTGGTGTGTAAGTCGCACCCCTGAAATGGAGACGAAGATTTGGAACTACCACTGTGACCTATACACTGAGAAATACATATCATTCCATGTGTTTAAAATCAAACCAGTCCACTGTAAACGTTCTTTGTCAGCAGAAACCTGTCACATGTCTTTGAAACTGGGCTAGGTTTTCAACAATAGTCGGAAACCTCTTATTAATTTAGTTAATGATTCTATTGCACTGAGCATCAGAAGTGCCAGCATATACAGTAAGTAGCATGTATTCATCGAAGATTCCTAGCGCAAAACAGCACAGAGTAGCCACGTAGAAATATCCTCCCTTTCTCCTCGACAACTACAGAATGTACATGCAATATTTGATATGGACAATAATCTATTGTTCAAATTCCAAAGTGTTGAGTCACACCTCAGGACATGCAAAAACAAACAAACTATTGATCTTCAGTTACCAAATACTCTCTAATAGGCACCGTGTCAACTAAATATGGAAGGGTGGATACTATTGGAAGAGTGGCCGTTATTGGAAGGGTAGTTACTGTTATGCGAGTTCCAGTACAGGTGGTCTACGATAAATATTTTGGAATAAAAAATAAATAATAATAAAAATAATAATAAATAGCAGGAGGAAAATATTACCCCACGATCCAAATCTTGAAAAAAAGGAGAAAAAAATAGAAAAAAGGCAATTAATTCCTTCTGGGGAATGTGGTGCAGGTGTCTATGCCTACTGGTAAACATTTGGAACTCTTTGTCTTTCAGTAAGTTTGCTTACAAGTGGGAAACTATTTTGTAGATGATCTAGCTCTAGCTTGGTGAGATGACATACCGTATTCACTCGAATATACAGTAATTCGCACACGGAATAGAAGTCGTTCTGAAAGCCACACTCCAAATGTAGCACACCAAGATAATTACACCATCGCTCTTGCACACGCGCAGTCGTTTATCATGTCTGCCGAGTTCAAGAAATCACTCCGTGCTTGTGGCATCACTGTGAAGGTGGACGGGTCTGAAGATGGAGAAATTCACTGCCTCAAAGTCGATAAAGTAGTAGCTTTAGCTATCCCAGCCATTACACAAGCTACTCGCCAGCTGTTGGAAGGAAGTGACAGCGGTGGAGAAGATCCATTTGCTTCCTTGGACGAAGAGGATGAAGAACAGATTGAACATAACAAACTCATTGTAGATTACGATAGCGATTAGGAACTCTTGCCAGCCAACTACTAGCTCAATGTTTGAAATGAAACAATCACAACCACGATGACGCACAAAAAAATTGCGTCAGCACAATAGCGCAAGACTGGCTTGGCACTGCGCAAGCGCAATGCTTGAAGATCACAACTTGATTTGGCTGAAATAAATACAAGTCGCAACTTATATTCGAGTGAATACGGTTGGTAGTCACAGCTGCTGGGTTGTGATTTCTATTGGATGGCGGCAGGGTCATATTACAAATTGAGACTGAGCTATCCAGTTACAACTGGAGGGACGGTTCCTAATAGAATAACATTAGTCACTAGATTGCACTGCAGGCCTATTTTCAAGGGTAAGGATGACTGGTGCTGTGCGGCACCAACAAATGAGAGATCGGTGACTCGACATCAGCTAACACTATGTACAGTATTAACAGTAATGGTATTAGCAGTGAAACTTGGCTATTTGAACAGAAGTATCTGTTGAATCTCCCCAGGAAGTCCTTGAAACTTTGTGTGTGTAAATATCTATATGTATAGCCACATAGTCTGAGATGTGCATAACCAAAAGCACCCAGGACACACACATGCACCCAGGACACACACACACAGACATATACCCAGGATACACATGCATATACACAGACATGCACCCAGGACACACACACACACATGTACCCACAGACATGCACCCAGGACACACATGCATATACACAGACATGCACCCAGGACACACACACACACATGCACCCACAGACATGCACCCAGGACACACACACATATACACAGACATGCACCCAGGACACACACACACACATGTACCCACAGACATGCACCCAGGACACACACACATATACACAGACATGCACCCAGGACACATGCACACACATGCACCCAGGACACACACACACCCAGGACACACACCCAGACATGCACTCAGGACACACACCCAGACATGCACTCAGGACACACACCCAGACATGCACTCAGGACACACACACATATACACAGACATGCACCCAGGACACACACACATATACACAGACATGCACCCAGGACACACACACATATACACAGACATGCACTCAGGACACACACACATATACACAGACATGCACCCAGGACACACACACACACAGACATGCACTCAGGACACACACACATACATGCACCCAGGACACATGCACAGACATGCACCAAGGACACACACACAGACATGCACTCAGGACACACACACATATACACAAGACATGCACCCAGGACACACACACACACACATGTACCCACAGACATGCACCCAGGACACACATGCATATACACAGACATGCACCCAGGATACATGCACAGACATGCACCCAGGACACATGCACAGACATGCACCCAGGACACATGCACAGACATGCACTCAGGACACACACACATATACACAGACATGCACCCAGGACACACACACACACAGACATGCACTCAGGACACACACACATACATGCACCCAGGACACATGCACCCAGGACACATGCACAGACATGCACCCAGGACACACACACACAGACATGCACTCAGGACACACACACATACATGCACCCAGGACACATGCACAAAGGACACACACACACACACAGACATGCACTCAGGACACACACACATATACACAAGACATGCACCCAGGACACACACACACACACATGTACCCACAGACATGCACCCAGGACACACATGCATATACACAGACATGCACCCAGGACACATGCACAGACATGCACCCAGGACACATGCACAGACATGCACCCAGGACACACACCCAGACATGCACTCAGGACACACACACATATACACAGACATGCACCCAGGACACACACACACAGACATGCACTCAGGACACACACACACACATGCACCCAGGACACATGCACAGACATGCACCCAGGACACATGCACAGACATGCACCCAGGACACATGCACCCAGGACACACACACACAGACATGCACTCAGGACACACACACATATACACAGACATGTACCCAGTACACACACACACACACATGTACCCACAGACATGCACCCAGGACACACATGCATATACACAGACATGCACCCAGGACACATGCACAGACATGCACTCAGGACACACACACATACATGCACCCAGGACACATGCACAGACATGCACCCAGGACACACACACAGACATGCACCCAGGACACACACACACAGACATGCACCCAGGACACACACACACACATGCACCCAGGACACACACACATATACACAGACAGACATGCACCAGGGCACACACACACAGACATGCACTCAGGTCACACACAGACATGCACCCAGGACACACACACACAAACATGCACCCAGGACACACACACACACACATACAAGACATGCACCCAGGACACACGCACACACATGCACCCAGGACACATGCACACACATGCACCAAGGACACATGCAAGACATGTATCAAGGATACACACACAGACATGCACTCAGGTCACACACACAGACATGCATCCAGGACACACACACACACACATACATGCTTCCAGGACACATGCAATACATATATCAAGGACACACACACAGACATACACCCAGGACAACAGACATGCATCCAGGACACACACACACACACACACAGAGATGCATCAGGACATGCACAAAGACATATAACCCAGACACACTTTGCAAAAATGTTCATGAAGGCAATGTCAGGCACTTTTCTCAGAATGGAAAACCAGTTCCAGTCATCAATTTGTACAATGCAATTTGCTAGCCTGAACTAAAGCATAGCTCCACATTGGTATGCTTTGAGATAACAGAGACCAATATCACCAGAGGGAATTTTTTCAAGGGGAAGTGTTCCCATACTAAGTAATTAGAGGTAGCTATCATAAATACCGCAGCAGGAACAAATAAACTTGACACACCACAAGCTTTGCATGTATTTATGAAGCACTTGATCAAAGCAGGGCTTGGGAAGCAAGTGTCACATTTTAAACATTTTAACAACTAAGGACATTGGCTAGTGGTAGGCATGCTCCCCCAGCTACAGGTGAAAACAAATGTGGTTAGCAGCTACCATAACTAGAAAAGAGCCTAAAAATCTTGGTGAGCTTGGAATTCAAAAAAAATCTAGTCTCCATACACAGGCATCACTCACACATGCACAGTTGATACCATACTGTAGGGTAGGTACTGTGTGAGAGGCACCTAATATTCAGCTTCTCATGGTCAAAGTCTAATCCCTAAATAGGTGAAGAGCAGCAGAGCACAGTGTGGCTTCCACCATACTCCAACAATCCACGAATATTTCACACACGAACATTTCTGTTAGTTTGCACATGCAATTAATTTAACCCCTTACAACATGCATCAGTGCATTTCCGAGGCTTGGATGCAAATATTTAACCCCTTACAACATGCATCAGTGCATTTCTGAGGCTTGGATGCAAATATTTAACCCCTTACAACATGCATCAGTGCATTTCTGAGGCTTGGGTGCAAATATTTAACCCCTTACAACATGCATCAGTGCATTTCCGAGGCTTGGATGCAAATATTTAACCCCTTACAACATGCATCAGTGCATTTCTGAGGTTTGGATGCAAATATTTAACCCCTTACAACATGCATTAGTGCCACTTCTGATTGGATGCATGCAGAAAATACAAACCGGTCGTAATGACCTGGGCCATTAATAAGTCTTCCGATCAAGCCTAGTAGGGGTTAACCCCAACCCCTCCTCAAGCTGTAAAAATTGCTCTCACTATAATATCGAAAGCTTCAGGCTAGTGGTATGTGATCGACATGAGATCCAGTAGTAAGGAATGCATACAGTGTCATATTAACACCAGAGATTGTACATATCATTTGGAGTATCCATGAAATTGAGGAGCCCTCCTCCCCCACACTGGACTAATTGCAGATTATAACAGTCCTTGCTCAATAGCAACTATCTTCCCGTCTGTCTATGTGAAACATGCCATCTCACGCAAAGCCTTCCTTCTTCCTCTCAGGCAAAGCCTGTCTACCATCAAAAAAGCCAAAGCCAGATGACTGGTTTCCTTCTTACACGTTCTTAGTAGGCACAGTTCATAATTCATAATTATTAATGAGCACGCACTGCACTGGTTTAGCTTAAATATTATAAAGATGTCGAAGGAAGTTGGATCAACATTAGCAGATCCAGTTCCAAAGATAAATAGGAAGGCGAGTCCCCCAGCTATTCAGAACTATCTCTGTTGATATTGGTTTGCTATTTCAGGAACATGCAAAGTCAGCGATTTGATGAAAGTAGCCAGCGTATGTCCAGCTAAGTTGGCCTTGTTGGCACCACAAATTCCTGTCTGCATTAGTGCATCACCTGAGCTCTCATCTTGCAGTTGTTGCCAAACATTTAGCACATTGATCTGGTTGTTATTTCATCATGTATGTATGACGACTATTTTTCTGTTCTAAGAAGTTACAGTGATGATCCAGAATAGCGAGGGTCCACACAGAACCCACAATAATTATGCTCGCAAATCCACTCCCTTTGCATACAGCTTGACACCCACCCCTCTGAATCCTTCCTTCTAGGATTAGGCTGGGCGCACGTAGCAAGCACCCACCCATCTGAGTTCTTCCATCTAGGATTGGCCTGGGCGCAGGTAGCAAGCACCCACCCCTCTGAATCCTTCCTTCTAGGATTAGGCTGGGCACACGTAGCAAACACCCACCCATCTGAGTTCTTCCATCTAGGATTAGCCTGGGCGCAGGTAGCAAGCACCCACCCCTCTGAGTTCTTCCATCTAGGATTAGCCTGGGCACACGTAGCAAGCACCCACCCCTCTTGAGTTATCTAGGATTACGCTGGGTGCACGTAGCAAGCACCCACCCCACTCAATCCTTCCTTTCAGGATTGAGCTGAGTAGTACACGTTGCAAGCACCCACCACTCTCCAACTTAAATCTTAAGACAGAAGGATTTAGGAGGACTTATTGTGTACGCACTCCCCGGGTATTTTAAACCCCTTACTCCCCCGAAGTGACCGGTGCGAGAGAAGCAGAAGGAATTGCTAGTGTATCATGGAGGTATTCATGTGTCTCTACACAATGTCAACTCCCAGTGCACACACTAGTGGATCCCCCATCATGGCCTCCTGGTGAAGTTAGGGCCCTCTCTACAAAACAAAGGTTGTCCTTGAATCATACCAGTCTTATATCAGACTGTCTATGCCTCTCAGTGCGGTAACTGGCGGCTGCCGTTGCTATGCAACTGTGTAATCCCAAGATCTTAGTAGAGAACAAAATCATCAATTAAATTAGTGCCGGCAGGGGCTCTGTGCAGCTGCCATTGCTATGCAACTGTGTAAATCCCAAGATCCTAGTAGAGAACAAAATCATCAATTAAATTAGTGCCGGCAGGGGTTCTGTGCAGCTGTCGTGTTTACAGAGAGCAGTTCCTTGCTGTTGTTAGGGTGCACAAGCTTATATGGCGAGCTAATTGTCAGGCACTCCTCACCACCCAGCCAAATTAAATCACCGTAGTTGTGAGAGCTGGACTTTATGAGGGACTTATATTTCTGTACTTTCATGACGTCTCTAAACTATTTTGCATAACAGGAGTCAACACCCGTTGCTATGCAACTGTGTAATCCCAAGATCTTAGTAGAGAACAAAATCATCAATTAAATTAGTGCCGGCAGGGGCTCTGTGCAGCTGCCATTGCTATGCAACTGTGTAAATCCCAAGATCCTAGTAGAGAACAAAATCATCAATTAAATTAGTGCCGGCAGGGGTTCTGTGCAGCTGTCGTGTTTACAGAGAGCAGTTCCTTGCTGTTGTTAGGGTGCACAAGCTTATATGGCGAGCTAATTGTCAGGCACTCCTCACCACCCAGCCAAATTAAATCACCGTAGTTGTGAGAGCTGGACTTTATGAGGGACTTATATTTCTGCACTTTCATGACGTCTCTAAACTATTTTGCATAACAGGAGTCAACACCACTCAAGAAGAGCTGCAGAAAGGAGAGTAAAATTCAAGTTAGTTGTTGATTATTTAGAAGGTCATTGCAATTTGAAGCAGCTTTTATGCTGATGGAGACATGTTGTAGCTCTGACATGCAGTTAGCAGGCTTACTGTAGGCTGGTGCTATCAGAGACTGCACCAAGAAGAGTGAAAACACAAATGTTTACGATGATTTGTGCTCGTCAAAACCATCTTCTACAGGGGGAACGGTGTTATTTTATAGAACTATAGAACTAGATTTGCATTTCCATGAAACTGAAGTCTTCATTGTTGGGAGCTTGTTGGCAGGTGAAGTACTCAAGTCCTCAAGACACATCGTTAGAGGAAGTAGCTTCCAGGCGGCTTGAGCAGTGCAGGTGAGACTGGAACTAACGCTACATATAGTAGCCGCCATACAAAGCACTAACTCACACCTATTGTGTGTGTGTGTGTGTGTGTGTGTGTGTGTAGCATTGAAGTGAGCTATTGCAATTGGCGGAGACACTTAGATCTGGTTTCCCCTCGGGTTCCCGTGACATTTTAAATATTGTGCATGCCATCAGTGCAACTTCAGGGAAGGTGTGACTTGTTCTTAAGTAGCACCACCTCTTGCTGAAGTTAGTGCTCATATGAAGACTAATATAGTATAGGGTTACACGGACAATAGTCTTGGTCCCAAGGGCACTGCATAGTCAAGGAATGAACTTGTGGGCTTGTAAACATTCGGATTGGTAGCCACAGAATCCTATCCCCCGCATTCACTCAGAGGTGAGGAGTGGATCATTACTACTACTCGCTCAGAATTAGTCCACTGTACCCATCCCACATGTAGCAAGCACCCACTCCCTCTGAATCCTTCTATCTAGGGTACAAACCACACCCTCTGAATCTCCTGTGCACATGTAAGTTTATTGTTGGGTTGAGGCAGGTTGAAGTAGGTTGACAATAGCTCTATGGGGACACACACTGGACCAACATCACACTGGGTTGAGGCAGGTTGAAGTAGGTTGACAATAGCTCTATGGGGACACATACTGCACCAACATCACACTGGGTTGAGGCAGGTTGACAATAGCTCTATGGGGACACAGACTGGACCAACATCACACTGGGTCAGATATTATAACTCACTAATAATGAGGAGGACCAAGAATCCCATGACGAAGAAGACGACCACGCTCAGGTACCAAAGAGCATCGCGAGAAGAGTCAGGCCATAAAGGTTGAAGAGTAAGAGCTATGGCCCCCACCACTACACAAAGAGAAAGAGAACACTACGCTCACCTCAAGCAACAAAGAATGAGGATAAAGATTGGAGGAGAAAGTGGGGAGAAGAGAAGAAAGCGAGTGGAGATACAAGTACAGTTACTACAACTATCAAGTGTGACTTGGAGCTTGGAGAGCATGTAAAATGAACCCCCCCCCTGCATTCTTGACTATAGAACTCGCTCCATATCTTATACGCTAACCTCAAGCAATTAGCACTGTGTAATTCAAATGGGGACGAGGTCGGGGGGGAGAGAGAGGAGAGGAGCAGGAATGAAGAGGGGAGGATGGAGGGAGGATGGAGAAGGGAGAGATCTAGGAGGAGGCAAGGTTCCTTTTGATCATGGACGTGCATACATATACTCTAGTAATTGCCCCCAGCTCTTCTGGACTCTGCTTCACAGAGAGCAGAACCACAACAACTAGTTAGCCATTCCTTCACATTATATTTACCTGGTGCATAAGAGAAGCCTGCTAAGCCAAGCATCTGTTGCCTTACACTTCCAAGTATCATTAATAAGATCTAAGCCATGCATCTGCCACCTTACACTTCCGCAATACTAAGCATTAATAGGATCTAAGCTAAAGTATCTGTTACCTTACACACTTCCAAGCATCATTACTAACATTAAAAGCATTAATAGGATCTAAGCCAAGCATCTGTTACCTTACACACATCCAAGCATCATTACTAACATTACTCGGAAAGCAAGAGTTGCTAAATGCACCTTGTACTTCTTGGTCAAGCCCCAGAAGGCCGATCCTGTTGCCATTCCTGGTACCAAACTGGGAATAAATCAAGACTCAGAGGCCTGAGCCTGGTCTCACAGGGAACCCTAACCCACAAGGAGCCAGGACCCACAAAGAGCCTGACCCATAAAAAACGAGGTCTCACAGGGAGCCCAGTCCCACAAGATCAGCTAATTTCATCTCGCTCATGATTTTGTCAAACCCATTACGTACATATCCTAATTCAATTAGAGGGGAGGGGGAGGGGATCTGAACCCTGAACCCTGCTGCCACAGTGTCGCCACAGTTACCCAGCTAGTACTACTATGCACACAGTCCAATGAAGCACAGGATGTGTGTGGGTGGTGGTTTCCTCTGTGTTGGGACAAACTTCCCCTCGTACATTCTATCCTTACTATCCTTATTCCTGTACCATTCTATCCGAGGTCAATGGTACATGACAACAGATGTCCTCTATTTTATAATTTTTTTAATCATTAATTATTTATAGAGCTAAGGAATGTTTGCATGTGACCAGATTTCAACCCTTTTCTCTACGATTCCTGATGTTACAACAAACAAATACGGAAGAAAAATGTGACTGCTTGACGACCTTTGTGAGTGAGTATACATTGTGCAGTCAGTAAAATTGAAGAATGTCTTTAGGATGACCTCAACATTTTTTTGTGTAACATTAATCTTCCCAGAATAGTTCCCAATTTGTTTGACACCTGAGAGGCCTCCACTTGCCGGCTGAGATTACACTCAGCCACTCAGCGCCATCCTAAGGATAAAGCTGACGCCAGTGAGTCACCCATCATCATCCTGACAAGGACCATTTAGCTGTCGCACGTGAGTCGGCATCGTCCTGAAAGGACCAAAGCTGATATAAGTGACCCAGCATCGTCCTGCCAGGAACTCAAGCTGATGCCATGCCAGTAAGTCACCATCGTCCTGACAAGAATGCAAGCTGATGCCAGTGAGTCAGCATCGTCCTGACAAGAACTCAAGCTGATGCCAGTAAGCCTCAAGTGTAGAAGATGGCGACTGCCAACACATTTTCTTCTGCCGGATATCTTTTATCAGGCTAGTGTCATGTGTGAGATTCAACTAAAAACATCAACATCTCTCACAAGACATCTTCAGCTTCATGTCCGGGGAGGAAATGTCACACGTACACATGACAACAACAAGTTCAACATTCCAACGCAGTGGCCCATAGAATCACATCCCTTGAACCACTAACATAGGAAGGAAACTGTCCTTAATACGTAGATGCCATAACCTTTGCAACCCAAACACCCAAATTACCTGTACTCATCTCAATAGGAAATATTAGCATAAGAAGTGAACTCATCCATAGATAGATCATCAATGCAGTATCATTATATTGAGAAAGGTATAGAGCAAGACAATAACTAGGGAAGTGAGGGGGGAGAAGATGTAATGAAAAGACAACTTGGTCCACTTACCCACTGCGAAACCAATAAGATAGGTCGTGTAGCTAGGAGGGTCAAAGGTCCAGAAATACACCTAGAGTATAAAAACAATACAAACAAGACACTCAGAGACTGTAAACCTCCGCCACTCCCAAACATTTTTCTTTCATAATCATTCTAAACAAAACTATATTGGATTGGGCTTGGCAACAAAGAAAGTGGCTCTAGGGGGGGCAGCCTCGTTAGCAAACTGCTTCCGTTAAGCGACCTCTGAACTATCTGGTGTAATTTGTCGTGGCCATGCCGTATAATTTGTGAGCCGTCATTGTTAAAGCGAAACACACATGTGCAGGTATATTCCTAGTGCTCTACAACGCCAAGCCATTCTGGCAACAGTGGCTTCCAGCAACGTATATCACCCTCAGAGTTTAATGAACCTGTTCTTGCTCTACGCCTAACCTGTCCATCAAGTTACATGAAAATCCATCTATAGGTAAGTTCTTATGTAATTCTGCTAACAGACAGACAGGCAAACAAACAAACCAGAGGTGAAAACATACCCTCTTTGGCAGGGGTGACAAGAGTAAGAGGGCCCAACAGCACCATTAAGTCTCATATTCTTAGAGTAAGAGGGCCCAACAGCACCATTAAGTCTCATATTCCTAGAGTAAGAGGGCCCAGCAGCACCATTAAGTCTCATATTCCTAGAGTAAGAGGGCCCAACAGCACCATTAAGCCTCATATTCCTAGAGTAAGAGGGCCCAACAGCACCATTAAGCCTCATATTCCTAGAGTAAGAGGGCCCAACAGCACCACTAAGCCTCATATTCCTAGAGTAAGAGGGACCATTAAGTCTCATATTCCTAGAATAAGAGGGCCCAACATCACCATTAAGTCTCATATTCCTAGAGTAAGAGGGCCCAACAGCACCATTAAGCCTCATATTCCTAGAGTAAGAGGGCCCAACAGCACCATTAAGTCTCATATTCCTAGAGTAAGAGGGCAAACAGCACCATTAAGTCTCGAGTAAGAGAGCCCAACAGCACCATTAAGTCTCATATTCCTAGAGTAAGAGGGCCCAACAGCACCATTAAGTCTCATATTCCTTGAGTAAGAGGGCCCAACAGCACCATTAAGCCTTATATTCCTAGAGTAAGAGGGCCCAACAGCACCATTAAGTCTCATATTCCTAGAGTAAGAGGGCCCAACAGCACCATTAAGCCTCATATTCCTAGAGTAAGAGGGTCCAACAGCACCATTAAGCCTCATATTCCTAGAGTAAGAGGGCCCAACAGCACCATTAAGTCTCATATTCCTAGAGTAAGAGGTCCCAACAGCACCATTAAGTCTAATATTCCTAGAGTAAGAGGGCCCAACAGCACCATTAAGTCTAATATTGCTCGAGTAAGAGGGCCCAACAGCACCATTAAGTCTCATATTCCTAGAGTAAGAGGGCCCAACAGCACCACTAAGCCTCATATTCCTAGAGTAAGAGGGACCATTAAGTCTCATATTCCTAGAGTAAGAGGGCCCAACAGCACCATTAAGCCTCATATTCCTAGAGTAAGAGGGCCCAACAGCACCATTAAGTCTCATATTCCTAGAGTAAGAGGGCAAACAGCACCATTAAGTCTCGAGTAAGAGAGCCCAACAGCACCATTAAGTCTCATATTCCTAGAGTAAGAGGGCCCAACAGCACCATTAAGTCTCATATTCCTTGAGTAAGAGGGCCCAACAGCACCATTAAGCCTTATATTCCTAGAGTAAGAGGGCCCAACAGCACCATTAAGTCTCATATTCCTAGAGTAAGAGGGCCCAACAGCACCATTAAGCCTCATATTCCTAGAGTAAGAGGGTCCAACAGCACCATTAAGCCTCATATTCCTAGAGTAAGAGGGCCCAACAGCACCATTAAGTCTCATATTCCTAGAGTAAGAGGTCCCAACAGCACCATTAAGTCTAATATTCCTAGAGTAAGAGGGCCCAACAGCACCATTAAGTCTAATATTGCTCGAGTAAGAGGGCCCAACAGCACCATTAAGTCTCATATTCCTAGAGTAAGAGGGCCCAACAGCACCATTAAGCCTCATATTCCTAGAGTAAGAGGGCCCAACAGCACCATTAAGCCTCATATTCCTAGAGTAAGAGGGCACAACAGCACCATTAAGCCTCATATTCTTACAGTAAGAGGGCCCAACTGCACCATTAAACCTCATATTCTTTCCAAGTTCAACAAGGACCAAACATAGCAAATTTCCTTGTAAACCACAGATTTCACCTTTTAATTAGCGCAGATTGGTTTAATTAAGCATATGCCAATCTAGTTTGGACTTTATCAGGGTGGCAGTCTGAAATAGCTGATTTTGGTTTGCGTTTTATGAAGTCAACTAAAAATTACCATTCTAACAAATCACATGCCAGAAAATCTGGTAGCATAGCTCATAGCTCGAAAGAAAAGTTGACAAGCGGTTGCATCTCTGAGTGATGGTAGCCACACAGAAAGAAAACAACAACAGAAGTTATCAGAGAAGAAAGATCACCAAACCGTTCCTGTCTAACTGGCAACTGCTACATTTTTTTGTGCCACAACCACCTTTTATTGGACTTGACACTCCCCCCCCCCCCCCCCCCCACACACACAACAACACACACATGGAAGATCCTTGTCCAACGCGGCTGTATACAATTTCGATGTCAATAACCAGTGGTTGGGTATCTTGCAAGTGACGCAGTGACTAGCATTCCTATGGCAATATGGCCACTCCCAGTGATTTTGCAGTATCCCTGCATGCAGATAACAAGTGCTCTGTCAATATTCTAGCTACCTTCTGCAAGAAAAGAAGATAATGTTTTCTAAACAGGCAGAGTTGGACTGGAACACCTCACCAGCCATCCCAAGCATCCTTGTGCAGGTCATTGCAGCTTACAAGGAAAGACTCGAGACCAAACCACAAAAGTTGCAGCACATTATTTGTCATCGCCATAATTATTTCCTTCTTTCCCCAGCCCAAGTAATTTTTGATACTATGTTGTTGCTCATTCTGTGTGCTTCCAAATGATACGTTGAATGTCTCTGTAGGTAAATTATCTTAGAAGATGCATGCAGCAACGTCAAGGTCACCCAAACACTGCCCTCCATCAACTGAAACTTGGTGTAAGCAAAGGCTGGTCCACAACACGATGCTGGCCCAGCGTTGCATGTTGTTAATTGACCTTTGACACCAGCCACCGCCGACATGCGACGTTCTGATTGGTCCGATGCTGCATTTCAGACGCTGGATATTCTAATTCAGTGTCTGAAATGCAGTGTCGGACCAATCAGTGTCCGTCTTTGTCGAGCGCAATTCAAAGGTCAATTGACTACACGCAACGCTCGGCCAGCATCACATTGTGAACCAGCCTTTACTTGGAGTGTGGCTTCCCAAAGCGATACGAAGATTGCACAAGCATTGTTAATTAGTTTATGCAACCACTTCTGTAAAATAATCTGGCAAAACACTTACCAGTACAAAACACTCGAATCAGAGAGAGCAGTAAGGGAGCTCTCAACAAATGACACAATTTTTTCCGAGTGAGCTGTGGCAAGGTTATGACTGTTTCAAAACCAGACAACATGGATTTCCATAATTCGTGTGAATACGTCATGGCAACAGCAGAGGCAGTTATGAACTATGAAAGTCAAGTAATAAATATCGCTCACAGCAAGTAGATGATTGTGGCCCCTACCCCTCGTATCGTGATAAAAGCACCCGCTCTCCCCCTGCAGTTGCTTTAATACTTTTTGGGGGGCTAAACGGGTACTAGTATAAATCCTGTGCACGACCTAATACAACGTCTTCACTCGAAGAGGTTACCTCTGCTCGCAGCTGCTGTCATTGCCAGTGCCCGCCTTCAATGCCGTCTTGGGAAAGCTCTTTTGCTGAGTAAAGCTACAGAGGCACTCTTTGGTTACTAGAAGCCACTCTGAATCAAAGCAGTTGCTCATGGATGGATTTCTTTGCTGTAAGTTTACATAGCGATGCATAGCTAAGGTTTGCTCAACACAATGGAGCTGATAACAAACTGCAGCTTATTGTATTTGGTGTTTGAAAAGACTGTTTTTTTGGGGAAAGGAAAGAAGTCTGTTGCTATACATATGACTGTTATAAAAAACACAAATTATGGTGGGTAGGGGGGAGGAGAGGTCAAAGGGTAAGGCAACTACTTTCCCAATTATTTCCCCCAGAAAAGATGTATTTCTGGTTGGCTGGTTGGTATGACCAATTTGCAAAATTATTAGAGCTATATGCAGCATATCCTCATTTGTCATGGTAAGTGAAGGGTCATTTCAAGAATCAGGCAGGTTTAAAAGCTACCATGTTACTTGGGAGTGGGCTTGTGAGTCAAGGGGGGACGAGAACATAAAACTAGTAGGCAATTAAAAAAAACCCTGTGGTTACCACTTTATAGCTCCATAGATTCTGCACACTTCATGGTTGATATACAGCTCAAAAGATAGGTCTCTCTGTGTGCTCTCTTTTGATACTAAAACATTTTTCATGTGTATAACTAGACTCGAGTTACTGGAGCTAAAGGGGGGGGGGGGGGGGGGGGGGGGATACCTCAAAACCCGAGTGCCTGCAAGTCGAACTCCAGTTTGTCAAGTGCCAGATAGCTGAAATTAGCACGAGTGGCTAGAGGAAGCCCTAAGTACTGCATACAACTAGTGGTTTCACTAGGCGCTAAAACTTGAGTATGTGGTCAAGCATCTTGGTTGAAAATCAAATTATTTTTCAACACAAGGTGCTTGACCATGTACTCAAACATGTCACCAAGTTTTAGGGCTTAATGAAACCACATCCTCAAGCTAGCCACTGGTGCTAATTTCAGTATCTGGCACTTGACAAACTGGAGTTCGACTTGTTGCAAAATCAGGCACTCCGGTTTTGAGGCCCCCCCCCACTTTAGCTCCAGTAACTCGAGTCTAGTTATATACATGGAAAATGTTTTAGAATCAAAAGAGAGCACACAGAGAGACCATCTTTTGAGCTGTACATCAAGTCCATACCATGGAAATGTGCAGAATTTATGGCTATAAAGTGGTAACCACAACTTTTTAGCTCCTATTCTCGTCCCTTAGGGGATATAGCATCCAGTCAAGAACAAGAGTTCTGCCAGCATGTTATGTTGAGAATGTTTTCTTCAATTCATGCAGAAGATAGCTATCTATCTATATTTACAAAACCATTACCAGACACCAGAAAAACCAGACATCAGAAAAACCAGTCACTACAGGCAGAGCTAGGAATAAAGTTGGCCATTCATTGGCCAATCTCCAGCTTTGGTCAGGCAAAACTCATTTTGGCTGGCCATTTTGTATGCAATAATCAAGAGGAGGAAATATATATATATTCTATATTTGATATACTCATTGCAGTATTTTCCTATAGGCGAGGTTCGCCCTTAGTTCACTCTGGTTATTTAACAGTCTACTTTACATGTGCATAGACCTATTATGGCAACACCTGCCAAGACAACAGAAGCAGGACGACGAAGCAATTAAGTATTTTTGACAGCAATAAAGCAAACTCGAAGTGACTTAAATGTGTGGTATAGATGGTGTCAATCCGGACCGACTGACCACCGTCATATGAAGTATAGTAATTAGTATATAAAGTTCAGAATAAATAATTTATTACACTCGCTGTGGAATATGGCAAGCCATTTCACATTTCTCTGGGTGAAAATATGGATGCATCCTTGTGAAATAACTCACCATATTCCACTCTGACTTGTGTAATAAGATATATATATGACAGGGCTTAGAGCATGGTCTCTCTTAAGACTGCACATGCTCAGTACTAACAGTATACTGCATGGTCTTTTTTTACTTTGGTTTGGGTTGGCTAGGCAGAGAAAGTAGAAATTGAATAGAAGGCTGGCAGTGGCAGAAGGTGGTGAGGTTGGCAGTGGAAGAAGGTGGTGAGGCTGGCAGTGGTAGAAGGTGGTGAGGCTGGCAGTGGCAGAAGATGGTGAGGCTGGCAGTGGCAGAAGGTGGTGAGGCTGGCAGTGGCAGAAGGTGGTGAAGCTGGCAGTGGTAGAAGGTGGTGAGGCTGGCAGTGGCAGAAGATGGTGAGGCTGGCAGTGGCAGAAGGTGGTGAAGGCAGAAGGTGGTGAGGCTGGCAGTGGCAGAAGATGGTGAGGCTGGCAGTGGCAGAAGGTGGTGAAGGCAGAAGGTGGTGAGGCTGGCAGTGGCAGAAGGTGTGCCTACACAGTCCATCTTACGACCATGCCTGGAGATACATGTACCACTGTTAGGCATGCAGAAAGTGGTGAGGCTGGCAGCGGCAGAAGGTGGTGAGCTGCCTTCAACATTATTACTAAGTTGAAATGCAACTAGTTTAGAGACAAGAATAGCTGGCAGAAGGAACTTCAGTGAGAAGTGGCTAGTTGGGGCTGAATCAGATAGAACACCCAGCATTCGTGAACACTTTATGACAGACCAACATGCTCATGAATGTGCTACGAGTCTTGACAAAACATCTCAGGCAGACCTGCCAAGGCTTGGAGGTGCCCTTGCTGGTGATGAGCAAGTCAAGTTGAAAACGAAATTGCCTATTTTGTGGCTTGAGAGAAGCTGGCCTTCGTGAGGTTGAAATCAAGTATGGAGTACACCTGGCTGAATGCATCTTACTTGAACCGAAATGCCGAAATGTACGGCAAGACTTCATCCACTACATTGATGTTATTTCTATCATAGCCGAGGCTCCTTTCTTCTCACTTCTCTTTGACAGCTCCACTGGCAAAGAGTGTTGTTGAGTGTTGTTGATAAAGAAATGTTATTAAGTATGTGAAAGTTCTCCCGAAAAGTGCAAGGAGCTTGAAACTGTCATCAGCTACGGCACGTAGGATTAGGTTGGGTTTGTCATAAGGTCAGAGCCATTGGATTGTGTTTTGTCCAAATTTGGTGCCTACACAGTTCATCTTACGAGCATGCCTGAAGATATCACTGTCAGGCCTGCACGGAGATTTTCAGATGACTTCATCAAGGTATCTTTTAACCAATGCTTCAAACGAATGCTGATTCAGTACTATTAGGCTTGCTGCTGACAGCAAAGCTGAAGGTGTATCTTATCATATTCCCGACTGGGCTTTCTTCAAGACCTTCTCACATCTTGCTCTTTGTTGAAGAAGATCTATCTATTAATCGGCTTTTGATGTTTTGGCAAAAGGGTAAATTTTTTTTTTTAAATGCTGATTAATTAAAAAGATAAATCCCGCTGATAGAGCAAAGCTCAAGGTGCACTCTATCATCTCCTTTTCTCATGACCTCCTCATATCTCGTTCTTTGTTCTCTAAAATCAATGCAGGACAATTTGTACATTTTAGAGCACTTCCACGTTACCTGACCACAAGGAACACAACTGAACTCATTTAACAGCCTCTAGAGAAGTGGCCAATCGACCCACCTTCAGTTACCAAAATCACCGAAGAAAATGAAGGTTTTATACATCAAGCTTAGGTATTAAGGAAGCTTGCATGATGGCTTCACCTCTTCCCATTCCAGCTCTCCCTTTCAGTCAGCCTTTTCCCTTCCTGTTGCAAACATTAGAATCTAAGTTCTTCGGTCGCCCGGTTGAAGACCAATACACCAATCTCATGTGAGTCTTAGCATCTCACCATTCCTGCTGAAGGCTCAAGCATTTAGCCGAAATGCGAGAAGAAAGTTTAAGTTGATTACAAAGTATTTGCACCTGTACTATGCATCTATCCAAGATACGCTGATTCAAAGAGAAATCTGCAGTGCACTAAAGAAGCTACCGGGTTAAGAAAAGTGCGCACAAATATATTTTAACCACATGCGTTAAATCAAGGTTGGAATGGTCAGATCTTCAGCGCATTCGTGATGTAATATTTATGCTAGCAACTCATGGCTGGCAAAGAGTCACTGGTGGCAACAGAAACAGATAGCATGGATTAGCAACTCATGGCTGGCAAAGAGTCACTGATGGCAACAGAAACAGATAGCATGGATTAGCAACTCATGGCTGGCAAAGAGTCACTGATGGCTACAGAAACAGATAGCATGGATTAGCAACTCATGGCTGGCAAAGAGTCACTGATGGCTACAGAAACAGATACTGGATAGTGAGCTTGCAAATGAAAATCCAATGCTTGCTATTGATAAGTTGAGGAGCACTACAATTCCTCTTGAGGGGGTGGGGCAGTTGTGAGTAATATCAAGAGTGAGCCTTGAAGCAATCATAGCACATGCTTCACAATGTTTTTCATATCAATTCTTGATTACCAATCTGCTAAGTGGTGATTACTTCACCCCCCCCCCCCCCCCCCTCCCCCCCCCCGGCCCCAAAAGCACCTTGCCAGGTAACTTTCCCCTTGACCTCATTCCAGGTTGAGCGTAGCAGCTAAATGATGTTTCGAAGACAACAAAATGAGCATCACTTGGAAATTAATCTCTAGAAATGTTGCCAAGCCTCCATAAAAGGCTTTAGTCCAGAACCCGCAATAAGCTAATTGGCGGCAAGATAAAACCTGAGGAGGTCTAAGAACTACTCAAAAGGAGCCGAAGAGGTATACCACTACTAGGACTCAAGGGGTAGAAGCTGAACATGGTCAACCGGTTTCTAGGCTGGATGCTGAGTAGTCCTTAAATGACATCACGTAATCATCTATATATACTTAACTAGATGTGACTTCACCACAATCACATTTCTACAGGGATATGTATCTATAGGTGCTATAGAGGTGACATCTATAAGGGTGACATGCAGTATCAATAGAGGTAATGTATCTATAGAAGTGACTTATCTATCATATCTATAAAGGTGACATCTATAAAGGTGGTGCATCTATAGAGGTGAAATCTATAGAGGTGATGTATCTATAGAAGTGACATATCCATAGAGGAGATGTATCTATAGAGGTGACATTATCTATAGAGATGACATATCTATAAAGGTGACATCTATAGAGATGCACCAATCATGATTGAACATCCAGCCCAAAACTCACTTTGTTTGGACATTTTTGTCCCTCTGTAGCAAATTCACCTCTGGGAAGGATATATTTCATCACATAGTTTGCTCCAACTGGGAAATTTGGTGTCCCTGGGGTGTCTTATCACCAAGGTACCAGATCAACGTGATAACAGGATGCCCTACTCTAATCCCCACCCTTAGTCTACTCATAACCAGCACTCGGGTTGGTGGGATCACCCTGCTCTAATCCCCACCAGGACTCAGGTTGGTGGGATCACCCTGCTCTAATCCCCGCCAGGACTCAGGTTGGTGGGATCACCCTGCTCTAATCCCCACCAGAACTCAGGTTAGTGGGATCACCCTGCTCTAATCCCCACCAGGACTCAGGTTGGTGGGATCACCCTGCTCTAATCCCCACCAGGACTCAGGTTGGTGGGATCGCCCTGCTCTAATCCCCACCCTTAGTCTACTCATAACCAGGACTCGGGTTGGTGGGATCGCCCTGCTCTAATCCCCACCAGGACTCGGGTTGGTGGGATCGCCCTGCTCTAATCCCCACCAGAACTCAGGTTGGTGGGATCGCCCTGCTCTAATCCCCACCAGGACTCAGGTTGTTGGGATCGCCCTGCTCTAACCCCCACCAGGACTCAGGTTAGTGGGATCACCCTGCTCTAATCCCCACCAGGACTCAGGTTGGTGGGATCACCCTGCTCTAATCCCCACCAGGACTCAGGTTGGTGGGATCACCCTGCTCTAATCCCCACCAGGACTCAGGTTGGTGGGATCGCCCTGCTCTAATCCCCACCAGGACTCGGGTTGGTGGGATCACCCTGCTCTAATCCCCACCCTTAGTCTACTCATAACCAGGACTCAGGTTGGTGGGATCACCCTGCTCTAATCCCCACCAGGACTCGGGTTGGTGGGATCGCCCTGCTCTAATCCCTACCCTTAGTCTACTCATAACCAGGACTCAGGTTGGTGGGATCACCCTGCTCTAATCCCCACCAGGACTCAGGTTAGTGGGATCACCATGCTCTAATCCCCACCAGGACTCAGGTTGGTGGGATCACCCTGCTCTAATCCCCACCAGGACTCGGGTTGGTGGGATCGCCCTGCTCTAATCCCTACCCTTAGTCTACTCATAACCAGGACTCAGGTTGGTGGGATCACCCTGCTCTAATCCCCACCAGGACTCAGGTTAGTGGGATCACCATGCTCTAATCCCCACCAGGACTCAGGTTGGTGGGATCACCCAGCTCTAATCCCCACCAGGACTCAGGTTGGTGGGATCACCCTGCTCTAATCCCCACCAGGACTCGGGTTGGTGGGATCACCCTGCTCTAATCCCTACCCTTAGTCTACTCATAACCAGGACTCAGGTTGGTGGGACACCCTGCTCTAATCCCCACCAGGACTCAGGTTGGTGGGATCGCCCTGCTCTAATCCCTACCCTCAGTCCAGGACTCAGGTTAGTGGGGTCGCCCTGCTATACCCCCCCCCCCCCCCCCCCCCCCAGTCTACTCCTAACCAGGACTCAGGTTGGGCAAACACTTAATACATCCATAGATGATCCCATGAGTGTCTACCGCACCAGGAAAGAAGGTTTGTTAAGGCATGAAAACGGTTTGGAGCAAGTTCCAGTGCGCAAACTTGTAAAGAAAAGAAAAGAAGGTAAACATATAATTATATTGCACCAGTTGGAATAGAATATGG
The DNA here is from genome assembly GCA_028752905.1 of Cladorhizidae sp. MBARI D1340-BT2. Taxonomy (NCBI): domain Eukaryota; kingdom Metazoa; phylum Porifera; class Demospongiae; order Poecilosclerida; family Cladorhizidae; species Cladorhizidae sp. MBARI D1340-BT2. The sequence continues at coordinate 36,787,552 of JAQNBH010000008.1, forward strand.
CAATTCATCACTTTGTGAAAATATGGGCACACACTCGTGCCATATTCCATCACAAAGGTGATAATTGTATTTGATATACTCATAACAGTTACTATACTTCATAACATGTAACAGTCAGTCATCCTTGATTGACACCACTTATACCCACATCTAAGACACTCCTAGTTTTCTTGAGAACTTTATTGCTGTAAGGTTTCTCATTAAATTACCAAGAAACCTTCAAGTATTTGATGTCAGCTTTTTTTTTGGTGTCAATAAATTGCTTTACTGTTTCTGCTGTCTTTGAAATGTTGCCATAATTCTTGGGAAGTGGAAGTTAATGACCATGCACTGACACCAGATAAGCTTGCAAACATTTGGAAACGCCACTTTAGTAGTGCCCAATTAGGAGGAAGCCGCAGGAGTATGAGGGTGTGACAACATAAGTACAAACAATCTAATGACCACTATTACCTGGCACTACCAGAGCCCTTACTTGTCTGCTGGCACTACAAGGACTTCACAATGAGCACATATGCCAACTAATGAAGTTAAGAAGGACACCATACGTAATCGTAAGGAGGCCATATAGGTAATCTTAAGAGCTGTTTCTGACATACTTATCCCAGTAGGAACACAGTGAAATTAATCATGTAAGTCAGTGCATTGGACAAGGATCCGGTGGAACTCGTGTCAACCATTGTGTCAGGTCTCTGTGGGGCTTAATTAACTACAAGTGCAAGCACAAGTTTGGCTCGATGAAGAGCATGCTATGAAGTGTGTTGACTCATCCTAAAATGGAAATTTGTGGGATAGTAAAACAATAACAACAGTGGACAATAATAATAAGATTATGTCGTTTGGTTTTTCCTTTCTTGGTAAGACCTCTCAGATACCTTTGAGGGGTTCGGTCTAGGGGCTGGTCCTGTAGTGATGCTGCAGACAATTCTGGGATATTAGGCATGTTCCAAGTTGTTGCCCATCCAATCCCAGCCCTAAATCTGCCCCTTGTATCTATAGCCCAACACATCTGCCCTATATAGCCCTACTGTGCAGCTCTTGCCTTAGCTAGCCCAATGTGTCATATCACTAGCCCTATATCCCTAATCAGCCCTATATCCCTAGGCCATATAATAGCTCTATATCTCTAGTCCTATACATCCCTAGCCCTAGTCCTATGTACAGTATATCCCTGGCCCTACATGTATGTATATCCCTAGCCCTATATCCCTAGTCCTATGTATATCCCTAGTCCTATGTATGTATATCCCTAGCCCTATATCCATAGTCCTATGTATATCCCTAGCCCCATATCCCTAGTGCTATGTATATCCCTAGCCCTATATCCCTAGCCCCTATGTATATCTCTAGTCCTATGTATATCCCTAGCCCTATATCCCTAGTCCTATATCCCTAGCCCTATATCCCTAGTCCTATGTATATCCCTAGCCCCACATCCCTAGTGCTATGTATATTCCTAGCCCTATATCCCTAGTCCTATATCCCTAGCCCTATATCCCTGGCCCTATGTATATCCCTAGTCCTATGTATATCCCTGGCCCTACATGTATGTATATCCCTGGCCCTATATCCATAGTCCTATGTATATCCCTAGCCCTATATCCCTAGCCCCTATGTATATCTCTAGTCCTATGTATATCCCTAGCCCTATATCCCTAGTCCTATATCCCTAGTCCTATATCCCTAGTCCTATGTATATCCCTGGCCCTATGCATATCCCTGGCCCTATATACATCCCTAGTCCTATATCCCTAGTCCTATGTATAGCCATAGTCCTATGTATATCCCTGGCCCTATGCATATCCCTGGCCCTATGTATATCCCTAGCCCCTATGTATATCCCTAGCCCCTATGTATATCCCTAGTCCCATATCCATAGTCCTATGTATATCCCTAGCCTTATATCCCTAGTCCTACGTAAATCCCTAGCCCAGTCTACATTATAGGCTAATATCCCTAGCCCTATATCCCTAATCTTATATCCCTAGTCCTACATTCCTAACCCTATATCCCTAGCCCTACATATCCCTAGTCCTACATTATAGGCTAATATCCCTAGCCCTATATCCCTAATCTTATATCCCTAGTCCTACATTCCTAACCCTATATCCCTAGCCCTATATCCCTAGTCCTACATTATAGGCCCTAGCCTATATCCCTAATCTTATCCCTAGTCCTACATTCCTAACCCTATATCCCTAGCTCTAGATCCCTTACCCTAGTATATCTCTAGCCCTACATCCCTATTCCTACACCCTTAGTCCTATAATCCTAGCCCTGGACAGAACCAGCGGACAAGAGTTTGGATACCAACAGATGATTCCCGGACTAGCCATGGCACCACTGGACTAAAATGCTTGTCAGAGTGTTTTTCAGCTTGGCTGGCAACTATCCCATTTCTCACAGCCCTTGTTTATCATTTCAATGGAAGGATGCAAATCAGATTACTGGCAAGGAATTTAGCAGAATGCCGATCCAGTGATCTTATGTCACCTGACATGTTATCTAATTCAACAACTCGAACAAATACAACGCTGACACATTCTGGAATGGATTATAATTTTTTTAACATTTCTGACAACCAATGGATATGCCTGGTCCATAACATTTCATGAGTCTGTGCACAGAGACTTTATCAATGCCAGCGCCTCGCCCCAATACGACACAGGACCACAACATTTCACGAGTCTGTGAGATTTTATCAACGCCAGCCAGCGCCTCGCTCCCATACGGCACAGGATCACAACATTTCACGAGTCTGTGAGACTTTATCAATGCCAGTGCCTCGCCCCAATACGACACAGGTTCACAATATTTCACGAGTCTGTGAGACTTTATCAATGCCAGTGCCTCGCCCCAATACGACACAGGGCCACAACATTTCACGAGTCTGTGAGACTTTATCAATGCCAGTGCCTCTCCCCAATACGACACAGGTTCACAATATTTCACGAGTCTGTGAGACTTTATCAATGCCAGTGCCTCGCCCCAATACGACACAGGGCCACAACATTTCACGAGTCTGTGAGACTTTATCAATGCCAGTGCCCAGTGCCTCTCCCCAATACGACACAGGTTCACAACATTTCACGAGTCTGTGAGACTTTATCAATGCCAGTGCCTCGCCCCAATACGACACAGGTTCACAACATTTCACGAGTCTGTGAGACTTTATCAATGCCAGTGCCTCGCTCCAATACGACACAGGACCACAACATTTCACGAGTCTGTGAGACTTTATCAATGCCAGTGCCTCGCTCCAATACGATACATTCATAATATATTACATTTCTGACATCAACGAACATGCCAGGTTCACATTTCAAGAGTCTGTGCACAGAAACTCGATCAACGCCAGCACCTCGCTCGAACATGAGTTTGGTCTATAGAGGCATCAGTATAGCCTAAGGCGACATACTATGACGCAGGATTTAATAGTATAGAAACACTCATACACACATACAACTTTCAAAACATTACTTTACACCAATAAAAATGCACAAATGCACTCTGCCCCATACCGTGTACTACAAAGAAAAGCACAAGATCACGTGACAGTCACATGACTTGGCATACACTTATGTATCACAAAGAAACAAAACACTATAACACAGGATCACATGACACACAGGATCACATGACACAAAGAAAAACACTAGCACTTGAGATCACATGACAATCACGACACATTTATGTGCCACAAAGACTACAAGATCACATGACAATCACATGAGTTGGACACACACAAATGTATAAAAAAACAATAACAACACAAGATCACGTGACACACTCACGATTAAACCCTACGCACTACCAATCTCTGGTCAACATCGGCATCAGTATGTAACCCACAGCACTCTAGTACAGTACGTGTGCACTTACATCCTCCTTAGTGTCCGTGAATATCTGCTGTCGATGCACATCCAAACGGAACTTTCTTTTTCTCTTCTCTCCTTCTTCCCCCTAACAGTAACAAGATGAATCTTTAATGGAGGTCAATGTACCCCACAGGGTTGCGTTAACTAAACGTGCTTAATAAGGAGTAAAGGGGCGTTGTACAGAGGGTTTATTATTATTAATTGTGGGGGTTCAGACCCATTTTGCTGTCCGCAGAGGAAAACATTCTAAAACACCCGAAAAGATTAGAATTGGCATTTCTGGTGCATTTTGTGGGTCAAAATGCTTTTTTTAAAGGCTTTTGCTGCATTTTCCTCTCAAACATGTGTACTAGTCATTTCTTGGCTAATTTGGACAGGCTTAGGCACTGGGTGTTACCACCGCCATGGGCGCGTAGAGGTCTCAACCTCACGTCAGTGACCTTCAGGGTGATTCATGATGCGGACACTTCAGCGAGAGAAGTAGCAAGTTCAGGGAAGGGAAGTATCAAGTTTAGGGAGGAGAAGTAGCAACTTCAGGGAGGGGAAGTAGCAACTTCAGGGAAGGGAAGTAGCAAGTTCAGGGAGGGGAAGTAGCAAGTTCAGGGAAGGGAAGTAGCAAGTTCAGGGAGGAGAAGTAGCAAGTTCAGGGAAGGGAAGTAGCAAGTTCAGGGAAGGGAAGTAGCAACTTCAGGGAGGGGAAGTAGCAACTTCAGGGAGGGGAAGTAGCAAGTTCAGGGAAGGGAAGTAGCAACTTCAGGGAAGGGAAGTAGCAACTTCAGGGAGGGGAAGTAGCAACTTCAGGGAGGGGAAGTAGCAAGTTCAGGGAAGGGAAGTAGCAACTTCAGGGAAGGGAAGTAGCAACTTCAGGGAGGGGAAGTAGCAACTTCAGGGAGGGGAAGTAGCAAGTTCAGGGAAGGGAAGTAGCAAGTTCAGGGAAGGGAAGTAGCAAGTTCAGGGAAGGGAAGTAGCAAGTTCAGGGAAGGGAAGTAGCAACTTCAGGGAGGGGAAGTAGCAACTTCAGGGAGGGGAAGTAGCAACTTCAGGGAAGGTAAGTAGCAACTTCAGGGAAGGGAAGTAGCAAGTTCAGGGAAGGGAAGTAGCAACTTCAGGGAAGGGAAGTAGCAACTTCAGGGAAGGGAAGTAGCAACTTCAGGGAGGGGAAGTAGCAACTTCAGGGAGGAGAAGTAGCAAGTTCAGGGAAGGGAAGTAGCAAGTTCAGGGAAGGGAAGTAGCAACTTCAGGGAAGGGAAGTAGCAACTTCAGGGAGGGGAAGTAGCAACTTCAGGGAGGAGAAGTAGCAAGTTCAGGGAAGGGAAGTAGCAAGTTCAGGGAAGGGAAGTAGCAACTTCAGGGAAGGGAAGTAGCAAGTTCAGGGAAGGGAAGTAGCAACTTCAGGGAAGGGAAGTAGCAAGTTCAGGGAGGAGAAGTAGCAACATCAAAGCTTAGCTCCAGTGCTGTATAATCATTGGTACACATGAGCGTAGCAGAGGAGAGTAATGGAGGTGGTGGTAGAGTATCAAGTGACCTTCTACTTTTTATCTCTACTACAATTTTACGTCGCTGCACCAAAAAAGCAAAACAAATCCAATCCAAACAACAAAAAACAAACCAGTTGCTATCACAACAGTTAAAAAAAATCATTCACCATCGAAAATCAGCAGACCTGATTCGTAAAACTGTTTTTCTTTCATTTACCACCACGCACACTTCTGGTATATACAGTTTCTGTCTGTGCTGACTGCACAAACTGAGCTACAGTCAGTGCCAGTCACTTCCTGGGTAGCAGATGGCAGGTGAGTCCATCTCAGACGAACCCCCCCCCCCCCCCCCACTAAAAAAAGTCACTTCTTCGGGTGTGGGTGTGGGCAAATAGCCCCCCCTCCCCCTCCCCCCCCCCCCCGTCCAGTCTCTTAAACCAGTACTAATCAGTGCTAATGGCAGAGGGGAGGGAGGTCCTTGACTGGCAACAGATGTTGGGTCATAGCAACAACCAGCACCTATCCCATCCAACATGAAATAATACAAATGTGTGTTTGGTACCCGGTAAGGTTGCGAACACACCCAAGCAAGTTGAATGTACCAAGCCGATATTTACCTACTAGTTATGCCACAGCATAAACAATAAACAACCTCCCCCCCCCCCCCCCCCCAAAAAAAGAGTGGCTTCTCATTTAGCAGATCTTGTTTTGAAGTGGTCAATAGTTCATATCTTGTTAGACCACACATAACACTAATGCAATGCACACAAGTGCATGTGTGTGTGTGTGTGTGTGTGTAGGAGTGGCTTGATGTTTAGCACTAGGTCACACATGTAGGGTATTGTGAGTTATGTGAGTGAGCCAACACACCATATACAAGAGGAGAGTGCAGGGCATTCCGCTGACCATGAGAGCTTGAGGTATACAGTCACTCTCAGTGTGGATGTCCCGGTCACTCTCAGTGTGGATGTCCCGGTCACTCTCAGTGTGGATGTCCCGGTCACTCTCAGTGTGGATGTCCCGGTCACTCTCAGTGTGGATGCCCCAGCCACTCTCAGTGTGGATGCCCCAGCCACTCTCAGTGTGGATGCCCCAGTCACTCTCAGTGTGGATGTCCCAGTCACTCTCAGTGTGGATGTCCCAGTCACTCTCAGTGTGGATGTCCCAGTCACTCTCAGTGTGGATGTCCCAGTCACTCTCAGTGTGGATGTCCCAGTCACTCTCAGTGTGGATGTCCCAGTCACTCTCAGTGTGGATGTCCCAGTCACTCTCAGTGTGGATGTCCCAGTCACTCTCAGTGTGGATGACCCAGTCACTCTCAGTGTGGATGTCCCAGTCACTCTCAGTGTGGATGTCCCAGTCACTCTCAGTGCGGATGTCCCAGTCACTCCCAGTGTGGATGTCCCAGTCACTCTCAGTGTGGATGTCACAGTCACTCTCAGTGTGGATGTCACAGTCACTCTCAGTGTGGATGTCCCAGTCACTCTCAGTGTGGATGCCCCAGTCACTCTCAGTGTGGATGCCCCAGTCACTCTCAGTGTGGATGTCCCAGTCACTCTCAGTGTGGATGTCCCAGTCACTCTCAGTGTGGATGTCCCAGTCACTCTCAGTGTGGATGTCCCAGTCACTCTCAGTGTGGATGTCCCAGTCACTCTCAGTGTGGATGTCCCAGTCACTCTCAGTGTGGATGTCCCAGTCACTCTCAGTGTGGATGTCACAGTCACTCTCAGTGCGGATGTCCCAGTCACTCTCAGTGTGGATGTCCCAGTCACTCTCAGTGTGGATGTCCCAGTCACTCTCAGTGTGGATGTCCCAGTCACTCTCAGTGTGGATGTCCCAGTCACTCTCAGTGTGGATGTCCCAGTCACTCTCAGTGTGGATGTCCCAGTCACTCTCAGTGTGGATGTCCCAGTCACTCTCAGTGTGGATGTCCGTCACTCTCAGTGTGGATGTCTCAGTCACTCTCAGTGTGGATGTCCCAGTCACTCTCAGTGTGGATGTCCCAGTCACTCTCAGTGTGGATGTCCCAGTCACTCTCAGTGTGGATGTCACAGTCACTCTCAGTGTGGATGTCCCAGTCACTCTCAGTGTGGATGTCCCAGTCACTCTCAGTGTGGATGCCCCAGTCACTCTCAGTGTGGATGTCCCAGTCACTCTCAGTGTGGATGTCCCAGTCACTCTCAGTGTGGATGTCCCAGTCACTCTCAGTGTGGATGTCCCAGCCACTCTCAGTGTGGATGTCCCAGTCACTCTCAGTGTGGATGTCCCAGTCACTCTCAGTGTGGATGTCACAGTCACTCTCAGTGTGGATGTCCCAGTCACTCTCAGTGTGGATGTCCCAGTCACTCTCAGTGTGGATGTCCCAGTCACTCTCAGTGTGGATGTCCCAGTCACTCTCAGTGTGGATGTCCCAGCCACTCTCAGTGTGGATGTCCCAGTCACTCTCAGTGTGGATGTCCCAGTCACTCTCAGTGTGGATGTCCCAGTCACTCTCAGTGTGGATGTCCCAGTCACTCTCAGTGTGGATGTCCCAGTCACTCTCAGTGTGGATGTCCCAGTCACTCTCAGTGTGGATGTCCCAGTCACTCTCAGTGTGGATGTCCCAGTCACTCTCAGTGTGGATGTCCCAGTCACTCTCAGTGTGGATGTCCCAGTCACTCTCAGTGTGGATGTCCCAGTCACTCTCAGTGTGGATGTCCCAGCCACTCTCAGTGTGGATGTCCCAGTCACTCTCAGTGTGGATGTCCCAGTCACTCTCAGTGTGGATGTCCCAGCCACTCTCAGTGTGGATGTCCCAGTCACTCTCAGTGTGGATGTCCCAGTCACTCTCAGTGTGGATGTCCCAGTCACTCTCAGTGTGGATGTCCCAGTCACTCTCAGTGTGGATGTCCCAGTCACTCTCAGTGTGGATGTCCCAGTCACTCTCAGTGTGGATGTCCCAGTCACTCTCAGTGTGGATGTCCCAGTCACTCTCAGTGTGGATGTCCCAGTCACTCTCAGTGTGGATGTCCCAGTCACTCTCAGTGTGGATGTCCCAGTCACTCTTGAGCAGTGTGGATGTCCCAGTCACTCTCAGTGTGGATGCCCCAGTCACTCTCAGTGTGGATGTCCCAGTCACTCTCAGTGTGGATGTCCCAGTCACTCTCAGTGTGGATGTCCCAGTCACTCTCAGTGTGGATGTCCCAGTCACTCTCAGTGTGGATGTCCCAGTCACTCTCAGTGTGGATGTCCGTCACTCTCAGTGTGGATGTCTCAGTCACTCTCAGTGTGGATGTCCCAGTCACTCTCAGTGTGGATGTCCCAGTCACTCTCAGTGTGGATGTCCCAGTCACTCTCAGTGTGGATGTCACAGTCACTCTCAGTGTGGATGTCCCAGTCACTCTCAGTGTGGATGTCCCAGTCACTCTCAGTGTGGATGCCCCAGTCACTCTCAGTGTGGATGTCCCAGTCACTCTCAGTGTGGATGTCCCAGTCACTCTCAGTGTGGATGTCCCAGTCACTCTCAGTGTGGATGTCCCAGCCACTCTCAGTGTGGATGTCCCAGTCACTCTCAGTGTGGATGTCCCAGTCACTCTCAGTGTGGATGTCACAGTCACTCTCAGTGTGGATGTCCCAGTCACTCTCAGTGTGGATGTCCCAGTCACTCTCAGTGTGGATGTCCCAGTCACTCTCAGTGTGGATGTCCCAGTCACTCTCAGTGTGGATGTCCCAGCCACTCTCAGTGTGGATGTCCCAGTCACTCTCAGTGTGGATGTCCCAGTCACTCTCAGTGTGGATGTCCCAGTCACTCTCAGTGTGGATGTCCCAGTCACTCTCAGTGTGGATGTCCCAGTCACTCTCAGTGTGGATGTCCCAGTCACTCTCAGTGTGGATGTCCCAGTCACTCTCAGTGTGGATGTCCCAGTCACTCTCAGTGTGGATGTCCCAGTCACTCTCAGTGTGGATGTCCCAGTCACTCTCAGTGTGGATGTCCCAGTCACTCTCAGTGTGGATGTCCCAGCCACTCTCAGTGTGGATGTCCCAGTCACTCTCAGTGTGGATGTCCCAGTCACTCTCAGTGTGGATGTCCCAGCCACTCTCAGTGTGGATGTCCCAGTCACTCTCAGTGTGGATGTCCCAGTCACTCTCAGTGTGGATGTCCCAGTCACTCTCAGTGTGGATGTCCCAGTCACTCTCAGTGTGGATGTCCCAGTCACTCTCAGTGTGGATGTCCCAGTCACTCTCAGTGTGGATGTCCCAGTCACTCTCAGTGTGGATGTCCCAGTCACTCTCAGTGTGGATGTCCCAGTCACTCTCAGTGTGGATGTCCCAGTCACTCTCAGTGTGGATGTCCCAGTCACTCTTGAGCAGTGTGGATGTCCCAGTCACTCTCAGTGTGGATGCCCCAGTCACTCTCAGTGTGGATGTCCCAGTCACTCTCAGTGTGGATGTCCCAGTCACTCTCAGTGTGGATGTCCCAGTCACTCTCAGTGTGGATGTCCCAGTCACTCTCAGTGTGGATGTCCCAGTCACTCTCAGTGTGGATGTCCCAGTCACTCTCAGTGTGGATGCCCCAGTCACTCTCAGTGTGGATGTCCCAGTCACTCTCAGTGTGGATGTCCCAGTCACTCTCAGTGTGGATGTCCCAGTCACTCTCAGTGTGGATGTCCCAGTCACTCTCAGTGTGGATGTCCCAGTCACTCTCAGTGTGGATTTCCCAGTCACTCTCAGTGTGGATGTCCCAGTCACTCTCAGTGTGGATGTCCCAGTCACTCTCAGTGTGGATGTCCCAGTCACTCTCAGTGTGGATGTCCCAGTCACTCTCAGTGTGGATGTCCCAGTCACTCTCAGTGTGGATGTCCCAGTCACTCTCAGTGTGGATGTCCCAGTCACTCTCAGTGTGGATGTCCCAGTCACTCTCAGTGTGGATGTCCCAGTCACTCTCAGTGTGGATGTCCCAGTCACTCTCAGTGTGGATTTCCCAGTCACTCTCAGTGTGGATGTCCCAGTCACTCTCAGTGTGGATGTTCCAGTCACTCTCAGTGTGGATGTCCCAGTCACTCTCAGTGTGGATGTCCCAGCCACTCTCAGTGTGGATGTCCCAGTCACTGTCAGTGTGGATGTCCCAGTCACTCTCAGTGTGGATGTCCCAGTCACTCTCAGTGTGGATGTCCCAGTCACTCTCAGTGTGGATGTCCCAGTCACTCTCAGTGTGGATGTCCCAGTCACTCTCAGTGTGGATGTCCCAGTCACTCTCAGTGTGGATGTCCCAGTCACCCTCAGTGTGGATGTCCCAGTCACTCTCAGTGTGGATGTCCCAGTCATCTCTAGATGAAGAAGAGGGTGCATTCCATTACATACTCATCAGGCAGCCATAGAAGGAATGTGAGCCCTAATCTCCTGGAACATTTCCCCAAGGTCCGCACTGTTGAAGGCATTTGAGAAACAAACAAGGAGGGTCCATATCTTTAGGAGGGGGTGCTTGTTGTCCCCTGGCATCCTATTCACAGAATAAACAATAGCCATAGAGCCGACTGGAACTCCAACCAAGAAACATTCAGTTAGAAGATGAGACACAAAACCTCCCACCCCCCCACGCAATTGGCCAAAACTTGTCGGCTTTCTTCTCACAAGCAAAGAGACAAGTGCCAGAAGATGAGGAACGACACCAGATGGAATAGAGCTGGCACATAGGTGGCAACGTGTGGCCCGGGATGGGGGGGGGGGGGGGGGGGGGGTGCACTGTTGGCCTGAACTGGGGATGGGGAAGGGCAGAAAGACACCTTGAGGTACATTAGTGGTCAAAAACAACTTTCCGTTGCATTGTTTGAAACAATGTGCGTAAAAACGCCGTGTGAACGCTTCTTACGGTTTTTCTAAGTGTCTCTCGAAAACTAAGCGTGCATTTTGCATACAAAAAAATCAAACATTCAGTAGCTGGCTAGAGTAAGTCAGTGCTCTCTCTTCCTGTGTTATGGTGTACTCACTCTCTCTTCCTGTGTTATGGTGTCCTCAGCCTAGTTAGCTTATAGCTCTCTCTTCCTGTGTTATGGTGTACTCAACCTAGTTAGCTTATAGCTCTCTTGTCATGTGTTATGGTGTACTCAACCTAGTAAGCTTATAGCTCTCTCTTCCTGTGTTATGGTGTACTTAGCTTATAGCTCTCTCTTCCTGTGTTATGGTGTATTCAGCCTAGTTAGCTTATAGCTCTCTCTTCCAGTGTCATGGTGTACTCAGCCTAGTTAGCTTATAGCTCTCTCTTCCTGTGTTATGGTGTACTCAGCCTAGTTAGCTTATAGCTCTCTCTTCTGTGTTATGGTGTACACAGCCAAGTTAGCTTATAGCTCTCTCTTCCTGTGTTATGGTGTACTCAGCCTAGTTAGCTTGTAGCTCTCTCTTCCTGTGTTATGGCGTACTCAGCCTAGTTAGCTTATACTGCTGCTCTCTCTTCCTGAACTCAGCCTAGTTATAGCTTATAGCTCTCTCTTCACATGTTATGGTGTACTTAGCTTATAGCTATCTCTTTCTGTGTTATGGTGTACTCAGCCTAGTTAGCTTATAGCTCTCTCTTCCTGTGTTATGGGGTACTCAACTAGTTAGCTTATAACTCTCTCTTCCTGTGCTATGGTGTACTCAGCCTAGTAAGCTTATAGCTCTCTCTTCCTGTGTTATGGTGTACTCAACCTAGTTAGCTTATAGCTCTCTCTTCCTGTGTTATGGTGTACTCAACCTAGTAAGCTTATAGCTCTCTCTTCCTGTGTTATGGTGTACTCAACCTAGTAAGCTTATAGCTCTATTCCTGTGTTATGGTGTACTCAACCTAGTTAGCTTATAGCTCTCTCTTCCTGTGTTATGGCGTACTCAACCTACAAAAAAGCAAAGAGCTCTGAACCTCAACTTGAAGGACACAACAATTGCCAGGATATTGGTGTACTCAACCTAGTTATCTTATATGTAGCTCTCTCTTCCTGTGTTATGGTGTACTCAACCTACAAAAAAGCAAAGAGCTCTGAACCTCAACTTGAAGGACACAACAATTGCCAGGATATTGGTGGAGGAGAAAGGACTCGGTAACTAGGCAGGGTGACCTGCGCTTCCTGAAGCACTACCAGTGACCTGCACTATTGCCAGACGACCAGGCAATGGGAGACCTTTTTGTTATCATGGAGGAGATTGTGGAGGCTCAAGTGCAAGCAAAGCTCTGAATTTTAGGATTTTAGGGTGCCAAGCCATGAATTATAGTGAATTGGTGGCTCACATAAGGAATATGAAGTATAGGAACCCAAATGCTTTGCCTTGCAGAGCTTTACAAAGTAACTATCAATACAGGACTATTAAGATTACAGGTAATTTAGTTGATCCATCTAAATAGGCTGAATGCCTTCCAACTACAGGCTTTCTTCAAAGCAACGATTACTCTCTTTGAGAAGCATTATATGGCGTAGGACATCTCTTGGTTGGACATTTCGGGACAGTTCATATCAGGGGTGTATTTAGGGGGGGGCGGGGGGGGGCATTCGCCCCCCCCTTGTATCATTCTCGCCCCCCCCCCCTTGAAATTAGACACCACCCTTATACATTACATACACCATCATTGTATCATTCTCGCCCCCCCTTATTTTTCCATATCTGAAGTTCGCCCCCCCTTGGCAAAATTTCTGTATACAACCCTGCGATATTGTTAACTACTCAGAGAGGCAAACAAGGTAATACTTTGTTTGGCTTGTGGGTGCCTACATGTTGGAGATGACACTGGGTGATGTCTACTTGCATGCCAGGGCTCAGCTCTGGTGGACCTAAAGCTTCATAATAACCAGGGTTTCTTGTTGAAACTTGATACCCAATAACAACATTTATTTTGTCTAGTCTCCACCCACCAGCTCACGAGGCTGGAGTGGGCACGGAGATTTGTTGGCGAGGCAGTAAGTGCATTTGAGAATGTCATCTGGTCCGACAAGTGTACTGTCCAGCTTATGATGCAGATGCACAGACAGTTTTTCTGACAGAAGGCAGGAGAGCCTGCAATGAGAGGTAATTCCTCACATCATCCAACTAAATGGTGAAGGCAGGAGAGCCTGCAATGAGAGGTGATTCCTCACGTCATCCAACTAAACGGTGAAGGCAGGAGAGCCTGCAATGAGAGGTGATTCCTCACATCATCCAACTAAACGGTGAAGGCAGGAGAGCCTGCAATGAGAGGTGATTCCTCACATCATCCAACTAAATGGTGAAGGCAGGAGAGCCTGCAATGAGAGGTAATTCCTCACATCATCCAACTAAATGGTGAAGGCAGGAGAGCCTGCAATGAGAGGTAATTCCTCACATCATCCAACTAAATGGTGAAGGCAGGAGAGCCTGCAATGAGAGGTGATTCCTCACATCATCCAACTAAATGGTGAAGGCAGGAGAGCCTGCAATGAGAGGTAATTCCTCACATCATCCAACTAAATGGTGAAGGCAGGAGAGCCTGCAATGAGAGGTGATTCCTCACGTCATCCAACTAAATGGTGAAGGCAGGAGAGCCTGCAATGAGAGGTGATTCCTCACATAATCCAACTAAATGGTGAAGACAGGAGAGCCTGCAATGAGAGGTGATTCCTCACGTCATCCAACTAAATGGTGAAGGCAGGAGAGCCTGCAATGAGAGGTGATTCCTCACGTCATCCAACTAAATGGTGAAGACAGGAGAGCCTGCAATGAGAGGTGATTCCTCACGTCATCCAACTAAATGGTGAAGGCAGGAGAGCCTGCAATGAGAGGTGATTCCTCACATCATCCAACTAAATGGTGAAGACAGGAGAGCCTGCAATGAGAGGTGATTCCTCACGTCATCCAACTAAATGGTGAAGGCAGGAGAGCCTGCAATGAGAGGTGATTCCTCACGTCATCCAACTAAATGGTGAAGACAGGAGAGCCTGCAATGAGAGGTGATTCCTCACATCATCCAACTAAATGGCAGTGCTACTGAATATTGATATCAATTTATGTAACATCTGCCAACATGCAGCCAACTGCCAACTTCAATCCAGATAGCGATTTACATTGTCAAAAAACATCTTCTGTGACTTCTCTACACTCTTACTGTGACCTTATGGACCTAGGGACTTGCCAGGGTGAGCAGTCAAGGCTAGTACCAAGGTCTGTATCTTGCAGCTGAATGTGGAGAGCCTTACCCATGCAAAATGTGATGTTATCCAACACATTGCAAAAGAACATGGAGTTAACACTATTCTCCTTCATGAGACACACCGTGAACCTCCAGATAAGCTCGTACATTGAAGTATCCTCCTTCATGAGACACACCGTGAACCTCCAGATAAGCTCTACATTGAAGGCTCCTCCTTCATGAGACACACCGTGAACCTCCAGATAAGCTCTACATTGAAGGCTCCTCCTTCATGAGACACACCGTGAACCTCCAGATAAGCTCTACATTGAAGGCTCCTCCTTCATGAGACACACCGTGAACCTCCAGATAAGCTCTACATTGAAGTATTCTCCTTCATGAGACACACCGTGAACCTCCAGATAAGCTCTACATTGAAGGCTCCGACCTCATCAGCTTTGTCCCCCATAAGAAGTCATGGCATTGCCACCTACGTATGCCACAAGCAGAGCATTCAGGCCAAAGCACTTGCATGTTCTCCAGCAAACTCCAGTGAGTGTCCAGTCCCAGAAGCCCTTGGAATCCACTTCTGCAGCATTTAGCCTGGACTTGTCTAGACCTGTCCAAAACAGGCGTTGTTCAAGGGAGAATTGTTCAAAGCTCCCAAGATCAGGAGACTGCCCAACAATCGTTTCCATCGATGTCAATATTTCAATTTCTAGCCTCTACAAGAAGAGATGGAACCTCAGGAAAGCTAACTGGCCTGCATGTAAATTCACCAAGTTTACCAGCAGCCTGTCAACTTGCCTTCTTGACCCCCTCGTCCAACATTAACGAGGCATACTCAGACTAGCACTCCATCCCTGAGGCAGGAGAAGCCCCTGCAGCCCAAGTTGGGACAAAGCGTGTGATGAACTCTATAGCACTCCATCGCTAGAGGCAAGAGAAGTCCCTATACCCCATGTTGGGACAAAGAATGTGATGAGCTCTAATCCCTAGAGGCAGGAAAAGCCCCTGCACCCCATGTTGGGTGATGAGGTCTACGATGCACACATCAATGCCAACAGCAACAGAGAGATGGGAAAGGCGACCAACTGCTTGGGTCAAAAGAGGTGGAAAGCGAAATCAACTCCACACACTTCAGCTGCAGCTTGGCCCACCTTCAACCGTCCCACTGGCAGAAGCGGTCCAACTAAACCACGTCCCAATCACACCAAATCCAATCGCCTCTTTTATTGCCAGCAATGGAAAGTGGAAGGATCACACTCATGAGGCAAAAGCTCACACCTACAAAGTCAATGCTGAGATAACGGAGCTAACACCATTGCGTCCTCAAACCAGCGACCTCACTCAACCTTCTCCCTTGAAGAAATTGTAATCGCCATCGAGACCTTGAAGAAAGCCCTAGCACCTGCAAACAACATAATCCACACTGACTTCCTGAAGAATCCCACCCAGTACCGAAGCAATGCACAGGCTGTGTACCTCACACAATACCATCCAATCAGCAACACTGAAGTGCCAGTAATCAGCACCTCTGAAGTGCCAGTAATCAGCACCTCTGAAGTGCCATCAAATCAGCAACACTGAAGTCCCATCATCAGCAACACTGCAATCAGCAACACTGAAGTCCCATCAATCAGCAACACTGAAGTCCCATCAATCAGCAACACTGCAATCAGCAACACTGAAGTCCCATCATCAGCAACACTGCAATCAGCAACACTGAAGTCCCAGCAAATAGCAACACTGAAGTCCCAGCAGTCAGCAACACTGAAGTCCCATCAATCAGCAACACTGCTAGCAATCAGCAACACTGAAGTCCCAGCAAGTAAAATGCTTAGACAAGGGACCAGTTGAGCCTTGTAAGACACAAAAAACTAACCTTTAGATACAGCAACACATCTAGAGAAAGCAGTGGGGAGTGGAACTTACTTCTTTAAGAGATAGTACCCTTCAGAGCTTTTCTGAACATCATGAGTCTGACTGGCCAGCTCTCATCAACACCACAGATCACTTAGCTTATGGACCTAGGCTCTGGTTATATATATACATGTTTGCTAAACTCAAATGATCGTCATGGTAAATCGGCGTGCTAAACTGAAAATTATTGTTATGGTAAAATACAGATGAGTACGTGTTGTATTTGTCACGTGTACAGATGAGACAAGATTAAGAAGAGTGCGTTGTTTCATACATGCTGTTATCCGCGCATTCTTAAACGGTAGATAATGCATTGTTTTTTAACTCTGTCGTACCACATTTGTAGTAATAGAACACATTGGAAAAATATTTTTGACTAAGGCTAGAACAACTAGAGGCAGAATCATGCTGGAAGGAACAGGAAGTGGGATGGGTGGAGTCAGAGGGGACCTGAGGGTCCTTGGTCAACATGTCTGCAAGATATTTATATAGAAGAGGCATGACCATCAAGAAGTCAGGTTTAGCATGGTATTCTAGATGACCATCCTCCATAGCACACTTGGCTATGACAGCACGAGGAATTTCTGGGGACACTTTCCCCCCTGTTTTTGTCATGGCATTGTCAACAAAAGGGAGACCAGTGGACACCTCAGACAAGATGGCCCAAGCTCCAGCTCTCAACCTGTGAATCTGAGCCCTTGATGGGGCAGTAAGGATGCACTTGGAGTGCATAAAGGACTTGATTCAAGCCACTATACGATATTACATGCCTCATTGAAATTTCCATAACCTGGTAATTATCGTCAATATTAAAAGCTCTATTCAGAGGAAGATTATACTGCTAGGGCTCACTCAATAAGTGTAACTTTTAATTAACTTACTTGAGTTTACTACCTAGACCTTACTACCTAGACCAGGATGAAAGCAAGAGATTGGCAGGCGACCAAATACGCCCAGGCGTGCCTAGATCCTCCCAGAATTGCCAATTGGAAGTTCATATTGAGGCATGCAATGTAAGGCTGGTCTCGGGTGGGAGGATCATCGAAATCAAAAACACCTGGCAACACACCCAAAGGTTCAAGGTTCATTATAAAGGAAAGCCATGACAACAAAATGCATGACACCACCAAAAGTTCAAAGGTTCACTGGAAGTGGAAGGCCAGTGTTCATGTTCGTATATTAAAACAGGTGACCTGTCTGGATATATGACAGCGGCTGACGTACGATAATACATCGCATGGTAGATATGGCCGTGTGTGGAACCAGCTCACCCATTCAGTTCGACTGCGAGGGAAGAATTTTTGCTCACCAACTAAAAGAGCACAAGGAATTCTAGAGGAGATCCAGATGTCCCATCTGACAACACTCTCCTCACCACACCCACAGTAATCTTGCTTGCAACGACCTCTCAGCTGACACAAATGAAATTTCCAATGATGACTTGTTCCTCGATGTTTCTCAGCCTCTAGTCTCTAGTCAAGACGATGTCGAGAAATTTTTCAAACAAGAAGGTTGGGTATAAAAGGGCGTGGCATGGCATAAAATGTGATTTCGCAAGCGATCGCGGAGTGAATGGCTGCGTGTGTGCTACTAGGCTGGTGTCTCCCTCGCTAAAACAGCGGTATGGCCTGCTGGGCAGTGCATGACTAGATGCCTCCAGAGCCAACAGCTGTATCACAAAAATACAAAACAACAAATGCCCATATCTCCAACAAAGTAGCTTGGCTGTTTAACCATTTGCCTAAAATATCAGAGGGGTTGGCCCTCGCGCGCGGGTGGAAAATCAATTTTATGGAATTTTAACGAAATTCATTTTCCACCTGCGCGCTTGACCACGTACTTATTAACGCCTAATCAAACCGGTCATTGCATAGAGTATAGCCACTGGCGCTAATTTCAACTCTCTAGCACTTGGCAATCTGGAGATATTTATGCGGCAAAATCAGGCATTCGTGTTTTGAGGTTCTCTCCACTTTAGCTCCAGTAACTTGGCTATAGTTATTATACCTACGAAAAATATTTTAGTATCAAAAGAGAGCACACAGAGAGTCCTATCTTTTGAGCTATATATCAAGTCCATACCATGAAGTTTACAGAATCTACGGAGCTATAAAGTGGTAAACACAAGGTTTAAAAAAAAATTTTTATTAAAAAATGCAACTGTCACCCCTTAAAGTGACCACTACAGTATGTCCACTCACCTGCTTCTTTGGTCTGGGTGAATCTGAACCTTGCTTGTCTGCTCCTCGCCGCCGGATTGTAGAAACCTTTCCGTCACCCTCAGTGCCAGCCAATGAGTGGTCACCTTTGGGCTTGACATCTATCCGATCGGCATGCACAAAAAACTTCTCACGAATTAATCTACAGCAAGAAGAAGGAAGAGAGAATTATCAGCAGGATGACACATTATCAGCCAAGAAGATCACAGGGAGGCTGACATTTTGTGGGCAAGGTACCAAGACAGTGTGGGTTATGAAGGGTCTGTCCTTGCACTAATTATATATTGTGAGAGCTGGTTTGTAAGCGATACGGCAGCTTGAAAATAGGCCACTTATGCCAGTAATTCAATTTCTTCCTAAGCATATATCACAGAGTATATGAAGTGGGCCAACTAGAAGGGATGGCAAATGGCTGATAGTTACAGAGCCGATGCTGGAGAATGTTGTATGTGGACATCATATTTACAAATTTGTCTGCTAGTCACTGGTAATGATGACTTTCAAGCAGGAGGAGCCACAGTCATAGTGCTCAAGAGCCTAGAAACAGCAGTAAATTAGGCACGTAGCAAAAAGGTGCTTAAGATGTTTAATGAGCTTATACAGTGTATGCTGAAAAGGAAGGGAAGGGAGGAGAGGGTTGAGGAGAAGATGGTGGAGGAGGAGAGGGTGGTGTGGAGGAGGAGAGGGTGTAGGAGAGGGTGTAGGAGGAGAGGGTGTAGGAGGAGAGGGTGTAGGAGGAGAGGGTGTAGGAGGAGAGGGTGCAGGAGGAGAGGGTGTAGGAGGAGAGGGTGCAGGAGGAGAGGGTGGAGGAGGAGGAGGATGGAGGAGGAAGGAGAGGGTTGTGCTAAGGAACTGGAGCACCTGCAGTCTGGAATAGCCAGACAACTTCGGCACCAAAAGCATAACAAACACTTCTCTTTGACCACCATTCAAACTTGCCACTACTACACAAGATCTGAAACATAATTAATGGCCACAAACAGATCCAATGCAAGACACACACTATTCACTGGAGGTGCTGCAACAGAAGTGACTTGAATCAGCCTTTTGTGTGGGTGAGTCAAAATGAGTTTGTGGTCAGCATAAGAAAATGCCAGGCATGTGATAACCTGAGCTGTGGGATTTCTAAAGCCTTGGGGTTAGAGTCTAGTTCAGTGGAAACTGCTGCGCAACAAGACATGAAAACCATAACACAATCCCAGGGCCTATGATAAGGGTTGGTCTCAGACAAAATGTCAGGCTATTCATAATTTGACCCCGACCAGCATTGACAGGACAAATAAAACACGAATTTATGTTGGCAAGTCAATGCCATATACCAAGCCTCTCCTCTAGCACGCACAGGGACGACTGAAAGGAAGGTTTTCTTTTGCTAGGAAATAAAGTAACTCGGACATCCTTCTCAGCCTTGCTTCTTCCTCAATATCAAGAGTCGAAAGAGTTCTTGCAATTGGTACGTACATATTGCTGCTGATATTCATCAATTGTTTTGCACTGTTCCTTCCTAAGCAAAAGCATGGCTCGCTGCAGCTGTGGCATGAGCTTTGTCTGCAAATGTTCCTTACTAAGAAGCACAGCTTGCTGGTGCATGGCAGCTGGCATGAGCTTTCGAAGAAAAGCAGCAGAGATTAATGCAACCATGGATAAATGCTGCGTTATAGTTTCTGCAGCCATGAAGCTTATCTTCAAATAGAAAACACACCGAACACTTTAGAGAAGATACACATTCATGGTTAGCTTTGTCAAACTTCAACCAATAAGCAGTGTTGGACTTCTTGTCATTGCCTGCAATCCATTTCTCCACTGTCTTTATAGTCGCAGCTCTCTTTTTGGCTGGAAGGAGGTCCAATGCTCTAGCCCTGCTTCCTAGCAAGAGCAGGCAGGCTCCATGGTTACAGGACAATCTCTTAAAAAATGAGCTCTAAGTTGACATAACAAAATTACAATCGGCTTCTCAATAATCAACTTGAATTTTTACTCCCTCGGACATTCCCACTAGATGCTCTAGCCTTCCTGATCAAGGCTAGATCTAGTCAAAACATAGAGTAAAAAATTCAAAGTTATAATTGAGAATTAGCCAAGTTTCCTCTAAAGAATTACTGGAATGTTCCTTTTCCAAGAAAAGGGTCTCAGCTGATTTCCTAGAAGTGGACAACTACGAAATGTTCTCCTCTATGGTTGCCTTTAAACACCAAATTTCCTCCTTCAGGAATCACTTCATTTCTTAGAAAATGGCTTTTTCTTAGAAACATAGCCAGCATCCCATGGACAATTTGTCCAGACAAAAAGAAGCAAAACTGAACTGACACATGGCAATGTTGACCTGAAATCGGCCCCTTGAGAAGATGCTGCCATAACCACTGCAATCTAATGGTGGGATTCGCTAAGAATACATGTCAGAGTTGTTTGCACACTTGATTTCTTGAGGCAGTTTGCTTTGCTCGCTCATGGAAAATCCAACAGCTGTAACTAAAGCAATGCCATAAGTCACAACCACACTTTGGCATGCCCCATGCTGGTACACAGCAGGAATCTAAAGCATAAGTAATTATTCCATAAGCATAAGTAATTATCTACGTTTGCTACTAGCCAGCCAATCAACACGTCATGAGGTGGGGGTTACCTGTAACTAAAGTGATGCCATGAGGCCACACCCATGTCTTGGCATGTGACCAGATTTGTGAAAACTGGACTACGGAACAAGTAAGACGGAGGCAGTTTATTATTTTTTTAGCAACTTCCTTTTTTATTATGCCAATGGCAACCTCCTCTGCAAACCCATGTTTGATGAGTCCAGGCACTAGACAAAAAAAGCCTTTGCAGTGAGCTAGGTCGATGCACTTACCCTTCGACAACGGAGCGTTGTTATGCTGGCTTCTAGCATGCAAATTATGCGCGCTTTCTTCAGCTGCTGTGCTTTTCTTCTGCTTTTCAAGTTAGCCGAGATGACTTGTCTGGAAGGCATTGCTAGTGCTCTAATAGATGGGCCTGGGAAAGCCTGGAAATGGTGAGAAGCTCCAAAAGTCGCGCATTTGAAACAAAGTTAGTAGTATACAGCTTCACCTGGAAGTATGCGGCTTCACTCGACCATACCCTACCTAACAACATGTTTGGAATGCAATTTCTTCAATAATAATTTTTTTGTAGTGCTTGTTAGTGCTTGTCAGAGGGGAACTGTCCCGTGGGAAACACACTCCAAACGGTTTCAGACTTTCTTTAGGCACAATAAAAAATTTAAAAAAATAAAATAAAAATCTTACAATTGCGTTTAGTCTGGTTTTCGCTAATTGAATCACATATTAACACCTGCAGTTTGACTCTTGTGCCATTCTCTTGGGGTGAGTGGGGGTAGAACTCGTGGTCAATTCCGCCCCCACCCCCTACCAAATTTTTTTTACGGACGTGATCGACTACACTTGGCTCAGACTACACTTGGCTTTTGAAAAGAAATTAACTGAAAGCTATAGATTCGATTGCTAGGACATTCTTGAATCTTGTGTATAGAGCTTCTTGGAAACTAACAGCTGAGGGATTGTGAAAGAAAGTGATGCTAAGAGATTGCTACACAGAAGCTCGAGGTGAAAAAGAGATGCCATCAATATTAGACTCCTACCTAAAGAGAAAATTGCCGAAGCTGTTCAGGAGAGCTGTTCAGGAGAGAGATATTTCCAGCACTTCTAGAAGCCAGCTCTCTTCTCTGTCCCACCTGGTGTGTCTGCACGAAGCATTGCAAGTGCATAATCACACGCAGTTAATAATTTACACGTTCAAATTATCCCAGTTTTAATTTTTGTGGACAGTAGGACTACGAAAATTTAGCAACAACGAAAAATTCCAGATGGTAAATAAAAACAAGAGGCAAAGACAAACAATCTCAATAAGCCTCCCAAACTTCTCTCATTCTTTTCAGCCGTCGGCAGGAGTTGTGTTTCTACTAAGGTTAAAGTTCATCACTGAAGAGCTATAACACAACTCTGGGCACCATGCCCACTGTGAACCAGGAAAAAGGTGTGGTCCTGCAGTATCGTTGGAAATGCAATGAATATAGCTGAGGTTACCTCATTGGGGCCTAATATTAGAGTGCAGTTCCTTATTTTTTCCCCCCCAGCTTTGGGTGAGACCCTGGATTAGCAGTGTTCTCCCCAGGATTTTTGTAAGGGACATTGGCATGCCATTGCTCGAGTATCTGACCAATAAACCATGATGGTCTGTGGCTTTTGGTCTTGTACTCATTACTGTGTTGACAGGTTGCAGGACGTCCACTGGACTAGACATAATAATGTTACATGTAAAAGAGCTGTGAATCAGTACAGTATCATGCAACAAGCAGTACATCATACGAGACATACATACTCTACAAATTTATATTGAAGCCTGAATGCTCATATTAGAAAGAGAATATAATTTTCTTGAAATATTTCATGGGTGAAGTAACTGTTGTGTACTGTTTACAATGATGGTTCTGGAAGAAATGGTTCCATAAACACCAAGAGAGGGAAGAAAAAAAAGGGGAAAAAAAAAGAAGGAAAGTGAGGGCTAAAGGCTGGTTCATAATATGCTGCTAGGGCTAGGCCTTCGCATCGCATCGCGTCACATCACTTCTATGTAGATGTTCATAATAATGGAGTCGCCGCTCGAGCAAACTTGAACCTTCACCCAAGTAGAACTCCTCCCATTAATTAATGGATGCCAGCACTCATGTCATTCGAAACAAAGCACACTTTCTAGCCATGGATGGTGGAGTTGAAAGTTTGTACTCAACTGAGGAGGACCTGGACCCGATTTTGCTGGTTGCTTTAATGAGAGGAAGGAAGAGGAGGAGGGAAAGAAGCATGTGGATAAATCCAATTTTCATGCAAAGGAGGCAACAGACTACTCCAAGAGATGAGGCTCTCAGATCCTGAATCCTATTTCAAGTACCTCAGGATGTCCAAAGAAAGATTTGATTCACTACTGAGCAAGGTGTGGTGGACCTTTATCCCCACTTCTTTGCTGTTTTGTGTTCCTTATTTCCTTGACAAAGCGATCTCGCAAGGCCTTCCACCATTTGCTGCACTGCTCAGTGGTCACTCCTACTCCAATCTACAGTCATAGCATAGCTCTATTCTAAAACACACATTCAAGTAATCATGGTAGACCAATGATCTAGCTGGCAATGTCAAAATATTACCTCAACTGCCACCTGCTTCCATGCATTTCCCCTAGCTCTCAAGTCCCTGTAGGACTTGCATCCCATACACTAGGGAAAGTTCTCACTGCTTCAATAAGCCTTTCGTTGTCCATTCAGCTTTGAAATCACCAGCTTTTACTGAAAAATCAAATAAACTAAAATAAAGCACACCAGAATGATACAATCGACAGGTCGCAACGCCGCTCGAATAGAACTCAATTCTATTCAAGCGATGCAACGCAGTGCGGTGCGACGCGATTTTGTGTTCACACAAAAAAACAAAAAAAACACACGACGCATCACATCGCTTGAGCGTTTTGCATATTGTGAACCAGCCTTAAGACAATCTCTCCTAGGCACTGGACCACCACCCCAAATCCAAGCCAGCTTACTGGGATGTACACTCACTCTTCGTAGGCTTCACTAAGTTCTGCCTTGTTAAGAGTCGTGCGAGGCAAGCTGATCCATGTCGCTCGACCAATGGCAACCTTCCTAGGCCTACGATCATGTTATCAGCAGAGCGAACACGTCACAACTTGCCTATCCTTCAACTCGAACATCCAGGGAAAGTTCAACTTCCATTTTTATCAACACTAGCATTCCTGTGCTTGTTTGAGCTCTGCTAGGAACACCCTGGTATGGGCTTCTACGCTTCGGTAAGTCTCGCTCGCGAGACAGGAGCTACTGTGGAGCTAAAACTGTTCACCGACTACACTATAACAATACATTCTATTGCATCATCAATTTGACAAAAATTAAGTTTGAACTGTAATAATACAACGCCGCAGGGTTTCATTAACCCCCCCCCCCCCCCTGTAACCTTTTTGCCCCCCCCCCCCCCCCCTTTTGGAAATTATACTATTAAAATTCATTAGAAACTTTGTCACATCTTTAACAATCATGCCCCCCCCCCCCTCAAAATCCAGATTCCTCCAGTTGCCCCCCCCTTGGACATTTTTTCCTAAATGAAACCCTGAACGGTAAGGTATATTGGTCAATACACCTTCAATTTCGCTTAAACGCTCTGGGAAGAACAACCGAATTGACAGGCTATCAAGTTATGCACATGTGATTGGTAAGGGATCATCTCAAGCAGACACATTGGACAAACATCACAGCAAGTTGAAGACGGTGGAATCTCATTTCATGGTAACAATATGGATGCCATAAATCGCATACAGTACATATAGGATAACACACACACCGGCACATATGTAAGATACACACACACCAATGCATATGTCGGATACACACACACCAGTGCATATGTAGGATACACATACACCAGTGCATATGTAGGATACACACACACCAGTGCATATGTAGGATACACCCACACCAGTGGATACACACATCAGTGCATATGTAGGATACACACACACCAGTGCATATGTAGGATACACACACACCAGTGCATATGTAGGATACACACACACCAGTGCATATGTCGGATACACACACACCAGTGCATATGTAGGATACACACACATCAGTGCATATGTAAGATACACATACACCAGTGCATATGTAGGATACACACACACCAGTGCATATGTCGGATACACCCACACCAGTGCATACTGTATGTAGGATACACACACACCAGTGGATACACACACCAGTGCATATGTAAGATACACACATCAGTGCATATGTAGGATACACACATCAGTGCATATGTAGGATACACACATCAGTGCATATGTAGGATACACACATCAGTGCATATGTAGGATACACATACACCAGTGCATATGTAGGATACACACACACGCCAGTGCATATGTAGGGTACACACACACCAGTGCATATGTAGGGTACACACACACACCAGTGCATATGTAGGATACACACACACCAGTGCATATGTAGGATACACATACACCAGTGCATATGTAGGATACACACACCAGTGCATATGTAGGATACACACGCCAGTGCATATGTAGGGTACACACACACCAGTGCATATGTAGGATACACACACACCAGTGCATATGTAGGATACACACACACCAGTGCATATGTAGGATACACACACACCAGTGCATATGTAGGATACACATACACCAGTGCATATGTAGGATACACACACCAGTGCATATGTAGGATACACACATGCCAGTGGATATATATGATACACACACACACTCTCTCTCTCCCCCAGTTGAAGAGAATATAATAGTTTGGTGCATGACCTCCTACAGTTCATACACTAAAACATCAGCAAACCATTAGACAGTGTGCACTAACTTGTTGCAATAGTTCACAGCAAAGGTTCTGTTCAGAAAATATGGCTCATCGGAGTCCGGATTCTTCGGCTCCCGAGTCCACTTAGATGCCATGAGGCAATCCACAGCTTTTGATCCTATCAGGGTAAGAAACAACAACAACAGAATTATGTGTTTGAATTAATTCATAGGAGAGACAACTAGCACTGCCAAATAATGACTGGGCAGAAGCTATCAATACTGTAGATGGAAGAAAAAAAGAGTATCTTCATGAAGGCCGCACTCTCTGCACTACTTCATGTAAGAATAATGTTCAGAAGCTCTCAATGACAGCGCATCCTACCCAAGCCAAGAGCACTATTATTTGGCATGTAAAAGTTTTGGAACTCCTTAGACTTGGGGAAAGAGTTGCCTACTGCTACTAGAAGACTGGCAAAGGGACTAGAAGTGCCCAGAAAAATGTTCGCCAGGAAACTACAGGGTACTGTGATTGTGGCCAATAGTAGGTCTGGTCAAACTACTAAAATTCTTGCCTCAATGTTTTGTAAAATATGCCACCTTGATGGTGAAGATAATAAACATATTATTATACATAACCGATACTCTTTTCGACAACATGGAGACCAGCATTTCACAACGAGACACCGTAGGATCTTTAACAGCTCTAGATGCTTTATAACGGCAAGAGGGCACGTAGGATCTTTAACAGAGATGCTTTATAACGGCAAGAGGGCACTTAGTAACTTTTAGCATGCTAAATATCCAGACACTGAAAGATCAGAGTTTACAGTTTATGTGTAATTTTTAGCTGGACCTTTTACCTTTTAAAATGAACAACTGTACATTATTAAAAAGTAAAGGGTCTACTGAATGCCTGTGGTCTACATTAGCTTCCTCTCTTTGACAACCCGACATACCATTTTATTTTTTTAAGAATTTTTTCTTATATATGCACAGACTGATTCATTACCCACTGATACATTCAGAGACAGGGTCTGGTACCCGCGACATGTTAAAAAGACACTGCTGTTGTGGCAGAGAGGAAATGGAGGAAGAGGTGGGGGAAGTAGATGATGAGACGTAGACTTCTCTGAGTTGAGAGAGAAGTGGAGGCCACGAAAAGACTTGAGTTTGATCTGAATGCTGTGTCACATGCACATGTGAGCTATCATTCAGGATTAACACGATTGCTTCATGTGGTGACTTGCCAGTCAGGATTAGCACGATTGCTTCACATGCTGTTGCCAGTCAGGATAAGCACGATTATTGCCAGTCAGGATTAGCACGATTGCTTCACATAGTGGCATGCCTGTCAGGATTAACACGATTGCTTCACGTGGTTGCTTGTCGGTCAGGATTAGCACGATTGCTTCACGTGCTGTTGCCAGTCAGGATTAGCATGATTGCTCCACGTGGTGGCTTGCCAGTCAGGATTAGCAAAGACTGCAATTTTAAGAATTCCACACAACCACAAAATGAACTTGCCCCAAAGTTCCTCATCATTTGATTATATCAGCGTAATGATGGTAAACATCTAGCCATGTGAGAGTGTATAATACATGTATAGGCATACATGTCATTACGCCGCTCAGTGCATCTGCCATACCGATCGATTGCGTCATCTAATGAGTGTACTTTATTTGAGGCCTCAGTAAAAATTAGTTTTTTGAGGTTAGTGTAAAGGGTCCTTGATTTTGTAACTTAAACCAATATGTAGTCCATGGACCTTTCCTTAGTGAAGTATACATAAATAGTGCACACCCATTGATCACACATGATATATTTCATTCTCTACTATCTCAACTAAGACACTGCAGGACCACTCAGTGAGGTGAAGTAGAGGGCCCCACCCACACCACCACTAGAGTGAGGTGAAGTAGAGGGCCCCACCCACACCACCACTAGAGTGAGGTGCAGCAGAAGGCCCCGCCCACACCACCACTAGAGTGAGGTGAAGTAGAGGGCCCCACCCACACCACAGGACCACTCAGTGAGGTAAGGTATGAAAGTAGCCCACTCCTCATTGCTAGATATAAGTCTACATAAGGTTCTTAGAGGTAAAGTGCCCATCTCCTGACAGACAGTGGACTGTAGAACATGTCCACAGACACCACTACTCTGTGTAACTGCACAAACTACGCCAAAAGGGTATCAAGGTATTTATCAAATCTGAAGCATTTACTATGGGGAATGAAAAATCAATACAGGAAGTTCATAAAAGCAAGCTTTTTATGTCAAGTAGTCAGTAGTCCCTTACTTACCTACAAAGTATTCAACCTTCCCTCCATGGATAATGGCAGACTTGGTGGGGACATTGAACCTCAGGTGCTTGGCAACCGCTTCCATAGCTTTCCTCTGTGTTCTGTCCATCTTTCCACAGACTTAAAACCTTGGGTTTACAAATAAAGGACTACCAAGAAGCCCACACCTAAGTGTCAATAAACACACAAGCAACAACCGTGAACTCGACTACTACTGTTATACTCGTAAGACTTGGCTAGCAACCTAACAGATAGACCTTCCGTTACTTTCATAAAATTGGTAGGTAGCTGGGTGGTTGTTTCAGGACAATGAGGTGAATGGAAGCTCAATAGCCGAGTATATCGATGAAAGGAGCTCAAAGAGAGGCTAGACCGCCCCACTAAAAGTACACGTGTAAAGTAGGCTCCATTTGGAAAAATATACTAACCAAGTTAGGGTGTGTTCCGATTGGAAACAATTCTGGTACCAGCTTTCTTCTTCTCTGGATACGCGAGTGCAGCTAGTCTTCTGGTTTTGGAAGATGACGGTATGGCTGATGATACAGAGGACGTTGTAGATAGCTGGGAAGACGCAGATACTGAGGTTGGAAAGATGATTGACAAATATTCATAGCCATCTCGTGACATTATTCTTTTACCTGTCCTGTTCGTCATTAGGTATTGGAGCGTCGAATGGAGGAAAGGCAGAAACAGCAAGAAAAAGAGAAAAAAAGGTAAACTCATTACCACATTCAGTGAAGATTTAATGCTAGAACAGTCCACATGCATGTTGTCTCTTGGTCTTGAGCAAGTGTAGCTTGCTACATAATTCACCAGGGAAAGTTCCACATTTATAGCTATAGTAGTTTCGTAATATGGCATTGTTTTAGAAGAATGAAGCAGCTGCAATTGAATATACCTGCGAACAACATGAAGACCAAAGATGAAGTCCTCATCATGCCGCTAGAGGTTCAGACCTATCTCCCCCTTC
The DNA here is from genome assembly GCA_028752905.1 of Cladorhizidae sp. MBARI D1340-BT2. Taxonomy (NCBI): domain Eukaryota; kingdom Metazoa; phylum Porifera; class Demospongiae; order Poecilosclerida; family Cladorhizidae; species Cladorhizidae sp. MBARI D1340-BT2. The sequence continues at coordinate 36,816,767 of JAQNBH010000008.1, forward strand.
GCACCCAGGAAACTGGCAGAACAGAATATGTGGCACCTGTGAGTGGTATTAATGATATCACCATGTAGCATTTATGTGTGGCATATGCCTGCACACACTACTGCCTGGTTCAGTGTGGGTGCATGGGTATCACTCCAATATACCAGACAATGTTACCACATCTCCTAGCCGTAACCTGTCTACCTGTATGGTGCTATTAATGAATTAAGAGAGAAAGTTAGACAGGAAGAAAGCTTACTTAGCATCCATCCTTTGATGTGTGTGTATGGTCATTTGAGTTCTTACTTAGATGGGCTTCTTTGTTTCAAAATAAAGCCCAGCATATCTAATGTCAGCTAGTAAAATATGCAAACAATAAAAACTGTGCTTGTTACCATAGTGATCATTGAATTCATGGACACTGTTACTTCCACCGTGTGACCTAAATCCTGACGATAATTGATAATAGGCTATTCCTAGTAAACTTGCAACTTACAATGACCTCAATAATCAACTTGAATTTTTACTCTCTCGACGTTTCGACGAGATGCTCTAACCAATAACGCTAGAGTATTAGTCGAAACGTCTTGAGAATAAAATTCAAATTGATTATTGAGGCCATTGTAATTTCGTTGTGCCAGCTGAGAGTTCGTTGAAGATTCAACTGCTGTCATTTGCTAGTTGGCATGAGATTTTACTTGATACATGAATCTAGTAAACTTATGCAAGCTTTTGAGCCGCATGCTAACATTGTGTGTGATTATGTTAGGCCGTTAGTAAGAGTCTACCTAGAGTTTCAGTTGGGTTGCACTGTATGAGGAAGGACCCGTTCCTAAGCTCTGTAAGAGCTAGGGCTAGCGCTGCTTGGCCATTTGCTATGTTTATACTATGGGGGGATCTGGGATTCCTCCCAAAATGGTGATGTCGTAATTGTCTTGGCTGCTGTTAGTTGATTCACGGAAGCAGTTAATGAACAGCGATGGAGTAGAGTTAGAATATAAACTTGGCAATTAAAAGCAAAGAGCATCGATTTAATATGACCATTTTTCTCTAATTATGTCCAAAATTCCAATGAAGTCAGTTCAGGCCCTTCAATTGTGATTCACATGAGCCTAGCAAGGTTAACGTTACTTAGTCTATTTCAAAGACGCGTCTTCTCAATCTTCATCTGACTAAAAGTCAGGCTAACAACATCTCCAGGCTAGTACGGATGCTAAAACTGGGTGAAAAATAATTCCAAGCTTAATATTTTTGTTCCCTCCCCCAACCCCCCCAACTAAAAATCCCTTGTCATTGTTCATGCTAAAATTGATCCTCCTCACCGTTTTTGTCCCAAATCGAGCCCTGGACCTGTCTAATTTTATTCTAGCACTTAGCCCTTGCCTTGGCCTGGCCCTACCTTAGCCATGACGCGACTGCTGCAGATGGGTACCTAACCTTGCTTTGCTGGATGAGCTTGCACACACTAGGCACCGAAGGCCCACCACTGCTTAGATGGAGCTGAGCTTACATCCACTACGCACCGAAGGCCTAGCCCCTGCTTTGCTGGAGCTGAGCTTGCACTCACTAGGTACTGAAGGCCTAGTCCCTGCTTTGCTGGAGCTGAACTTGGCACTGAAGGCCTAGCCCCTGCTTTGCTGGAGCTGAGCTTGCACTCACTAGGTACTGAAGGCCTAGCCCCTGCTTTGCTGGAGCTGAACTTGGCACTGAAGGCCTAGCCCCTGCTTTGCTGGAGCTGAACTTGCACTCACTAGGTACTGAAGGCCTAGTCCCTGCTTTGCTGGAGCTGAACTTGGCACTGAAGGCCTAGCCCCTGCTTTGCTGGAGCTGAACTTGCACTCACTAGGTACTGAAGGTCTAGTCCCTGCTTTGCTGGAGCTGAAATTGCACCCTCTAGGCACTGAAGGCCTAGCCCCTGCTTTGGTGTTGGTCCTGTGCCAAGGTGCTCAACAGCACCTAGAAGCTTAAAAATAGTTTCTATGTCACACTCGTGTTCAATTATACATTAGCTCCCATGCCATTTTTACCATCTAACAATTTTGCTATGATGGGCCACTGAGTTGCCTTTCCGACTTTGACTAATGTTACCCTGCCATCAAGTTTACTAGCGCAACTGTATGAATAAACCCTTGCTTCAGTATATGCTAGCCATTGAGTGGTGAGCAAAGAAAAAAGCTAGAATTTGTTGATGAACTGAGGGACTATGTCCATCATCCTTTCCTATCGGCTATTAACGATGCAGCCTATTCTCACCTGCCTGTGGAGCAAATTATTATTATTTTATGTATGGAGAACTGTTGGGACGATGGTTTTGGAGGGCTTGCGGGAGTTATTAGGGTCGTGGTTTGTTGTTGGTCCTATTTCTGGCCGGCTTGTTCTGCTATCTGGTAAGGTAAAGCATCAGCTATTAACTGTGGGGTGAATACACACATAGATAGATGCGCTACGCATAGCAATACCAATTTTTTCACTCGCTAATAAGGACACGAGGTCTTCCGTATTGAGAAGGCTGTCTACGACGAGAGCGCATCACGTGTGCGCAGGCTTACACAAGAGTTGTGCTGCTCCTTGGTGGGTGTGATGTAAACCTAAGACCATTGACACATAGTGGAGTGGTCTACATGGATCCTACCTGTTGAGGTCTTATGTCTACCCCATCATGAAGTACCTGTAAATGTGACCTGATTTGCGAAAACCAGTCTGAACATGGCGGAATAATTATCAAGACATAGGCAGTTTTATTATTAATTTTAGAAATTTATGATTATTATTTTTTTGCACCAGTGCTAAAACTGTTCAAGTATAAACCTGTGGCAGTGGTAAGTTCAAGCACTAGTTCTAGAGGACAAAATAAGTCTTTGCAGTGAGCTGGGTTGATGCACTTACCCTTCGTGAATGGAGCGTTGTTATGCTGGCATCGAGTGCGCAATTAAGCACGCTTTCTTCAGCTGCCATACTTTCTGCTTTTCAAGATAGCCTTGATTTGCAGAGATGACTTGTGTAAAATATATAGCTAATGCTCTCAATAGATAGGCCAGGGAAGACTTCGAAATGGTGAGAAGCTCCAACAGTTGTGTACTCGAGCAAAGTTCGTAGTATACTGCTTCACCTCAAAAGTATAAGGCTTCACGTCGCCCACGCCCTAGCAACGTGTTTAAAATGCAACTACGCCAATAATTAATTTTTTAGTGCTTGCTGGTAACTCAAAGGCAACACACTCAACCAGTTCCAAATACTCAAGACATGATTATAGCACCTCTCCCGTCATCCAAATTGATCAGGATTCAAGCTAGGGACTATGCATAACATCCTGGTGGTCTGTGTGAAGACCTGGTTAGGTCTATGGGAACCATGGGAACCATCTGCCCACCCCATCACTCAAGCTAGGGACTATGCATAACATCCTGGTGGTCTGTGTGAAGACCTGGTTAGGTCTATGGGAACCATGGGAACCATCTGCCCACCCCATCACTCAAGCTAGGGACTATGCATAACATCCTGGTGGTCTGTGTGAAGACCTGGTTAGGTCTGTGGGAACCCTGGGAACCACCTGCCCAGCCCGGCATTCAAGCTAGGGGCTACTAATATGTATAACATTCTGGTGGTCTGTGTGGTTAGGTCCATAGGGACACCTGCCCCCAACCCTGATCAGGAACTGATCAGGAACTGACATATCTTGGCTCTCCCCGAGTGGTAACCTTCATCCATGCCCAATCTTCCTGTGTCCAGTAGCAGCATACAGCAGGTACTTTCCGACTGCATCAAGAACGATGAGCTGATGTCCTTGGGAAGCATGCTTAACATTAGATTCTCCCTATCTTCTCCCAAAAATAGCTGGGTTGTCATGGGAGTTTTGTCAGGTCCAGATACTCAGGTATCCCTTACTCCACTTACACATGGGAGTCTGTATTGCCTTGAGGGCGTGGTGCTCCTGGACATATGCAATGCTGTACAGAAGCACGGCTACAGTTGCAGATTCTTACACTCACTTGTAGGCTTTAGAGTGATATTTCACGATATGAATAGTCATCTCCTGTGGTTGGAGTGTACGCGAAGACTTGGCCTCACCCTGAATCTTGCGCGGTCACCATGGCCAAGAAAATGATCCCGCCGGCAACTGGTGTGGTACACTTGGTAAACTTCACTATCAGGGTTTCATTTAGGGGGGGCAGCTGCCTCTTCTTGGAACCTTTTTGCCCCGCCTTGGAAATTGTATTATTAAAATTCTTATTGATGTTGAAAAGTGCTTCACATCATGCCCCCCCCTTAATATCCAGATATCTCCAGTTGCCCCCCCCCCTTGGACAATTTTCTAAATGAAACCCTGACTATCGAAGCTTTGGTAAGAGGATATGATAAACAACTACAGTATGCCTTGCCAGAGGGAGAAATGACGGATCCTGCCGAGGAATATTCCTGAAGGCCCTTAACCGTTTCGTTAGCCTCTTTGATGGCGTTGGTGCTAACTTTAGCTGAAAGTGGGGCCACAGGATTAGGAAGGCTGTCGTCAACTTCTTTCTTGTTATGTGGAGACATGACCAGCGACAGAACAGAAGCGTGTAACATAGTTCACAAGACGTCAAGAAGGGAAGATGTTCACGTCCATGGTGCAAAGAAACTTGCACGAGTATGCATTTTTACGGGTGTAAATTTCATGATGAGACACATGCTTGTGGAAAAATTTAACACGCAGTGAACATTCCCCACTATATGAAGCTGTGCTTTACCTTTCTGACCAGCTGTACTCTGTATATTGCACCGTGACCCTTGAGATGGCAGTGTCGGGTTTGAGCTCACATCCAGCTCCCTCGCTGGGGGCCGAAATGATCACTCTGCACGATCCCCACTGCCATCCCTGGCAGCTTGTCTGTTGTTGTTGTTGTTGTTGTTGTCAACTTACTAATTAGCAGGATTGCATGATATATGTGTCAAGTCGTGGACCATCCCAGAGCTATGGATATTGTACTGGCCAGAGCTATGGATATTGTACTGGGGGTAGCGAAATAGGTCCTGACTAGGACTAGCGATATGGGGCCAGAACTACATGTAGGACTAGCATATGGGGCCAGAACTAGCGATGTAGGGCCAGATCCAGGGCTAGTAATGTAGGGCCAGAGCAAGGGCTAGCAATATGGGGACAGAGCTAGGGCTAGTGATATAGGGCCAGAGCTAGGGCTAGTGATATAGGGACAGAGCTACAAGGCTAGTGATATAGGGCCAGAACTAGGGCTAGCCAATATAGGGGAAAAGCTAGGGCTAGCGATTAAGGCTAGTAACATGTAGGGTTTGGGCTAGCTATGTTTCTAGCAATGTGTGGTCAAGCTAGGGTTAATGATATGTGGTCAAGCTAGGGTCAGCGCTATAGGGCCAGAACTAGTGATACATGGTCAGCGTTGCTAGCAATGTTACTAGTGAGGGCTAGCGATATGGAGTTGTGCTAGTGATGTAGAGCCAGAGCTAGAGCTGGCAATAGGGTCTGGGCTAGGACTAGCAAAAGTAAGTCAGAGCTAGCGATATAGGGCAAGGGCTAGTGATATAAGGCCAGAGCAAGGGCTAGTGATATAAGGCCAGAGCAAGGGCTAGTGGTATAGGGCCAGAGCTAGGGCTAGTGATATAAGGCCAGAGCAAGGGCTAGTGATATAAGGCCAGAGCAAGGGCTAGTGGTATAGGGCCAGAGCTAGGGCTAGTGATATAAGGCCAGAGCAAGGGCTAGTGATATAAGGCCAGAGCAAGGGCTAGTGATATAGGGCCAGAGCAAGGGCTAGTGATATAAGGCCAGAGCAAGGGCTAGTGATATAGGGCCAGAGCAAGGGCTAGTGATAGAAGGCCAGAGCAAGGGCTAGTGATATAGGGCCAGAGCAAGGGCTAGTAATATAGGGCCAGAGCAAGGGCTAGTGATATAGGGCCAGAGCAAGGGCTAGTGATATAAGGCCAGAGCAAGGGCTAGTGATATAAGGCCAGAGCAAGGGCTAGTGATATAAGGCCAGAGCAAGGGCTAGTGATATAAGGCCAGAGCAAGGGCTAGTGATATAAGGCCAGAGCAAGGGCTAGTGATATAAGGCCAGAGCAAGGGCTAGTGATATAAGGCCAGAGCAAGGGCTAGTGATATAGGGCCAGAGCAAGGGCTAGTGATATAAGGCCAGAGCAAGGGCTAGTGATATAAGGCCAGAGCAAGGGCTAGTGATATAAGGCCAGAGCAAGGGCTAGTGATATAGGGCCAGAGCAAGGGCTAGTGATAGAAGGCCAGAGCAAGGGCTAGTGATATAGGGCCAGAGCAAGGGCTAGTAATATAGGGCCAGAGCAAGGGCTAGTGATATAGGGCCAGAGCAAGGGCTAGTGATATAAGGCCAGAGCAAGGGCTAGTGATATAAGGCCAGAGCAAGGGCTAGTGATATAAGGCCAGAGCAAGGGCTAGTGGTATAGGGCCAGAGCAAGGGCTAGTGATATAAGGCCAGAGCAAGGGCTAGTGATATAGGGCCAGAGCAAGGGCTAGTGATATAAGGCCAGAGCAAGGGCTAGTGATATAAGGCCAGAGCAAGGGCTAGTGATATAAGGCCAGAGCAAGGGCTAGTGATATAAGGCCAGAGCAAGGGCTAGTGATATAAGGCCAGAGCAAGGGCTAGTGATATAAGGCCAGAGCAAGGGCTAGTGATATAATGCCAGAGCAAGGGCTAGTGATATAAGGCCAGAGCAAGGGCTAGTGGTATAGGGCCAGAGCAAGGGCTAGTGGTATAAGGCCAGAGCAAGGGCTAGTGATATAAGGCCAGAGCAAGGGCTAGTGATATAAGGCCAGAGCAAGGGCTAGTGATATAAGGCCAGAGCAAGGGCTAGTGATATAAGGCCAGAGCAAGGGCTAGTGATATATAAGGCCAGAGCAAGGGCTAGTGATATAGGGCCAGAGCAAGGGCTAGTGATATAGGGCCAGAGCAAGGGCTAGTGATATAGGGCCAGAGCAAGGGCTAGTGATATAAGGCCAGAGCAAGGGCTAGTGATATAGGGCCAGAGCAAGGGCTAGTGATATAGGGCCAGAGCAAGGGCTAGTGATATAAGGCCAGAGCAAGGGCTAGTGATATAGGGCCAGAGCAAGGGCTAGTGATATAAGGCCAGAGCAAGGGCTAGTGATATAAGGCCAGAGCAAGGGCTAGTGATATAAGGCCAGAGCAAGGGCTAGTGATATAGGGCCAGAGCAAGGGCTAGTGATATAGGGCCAGAGCAAGGGCTAGTGATATAAGGCCAGAGCAAGGGCTAGTGATATAAGGCCAGAGCAAGGGCTAGTGATATAGGGCCAGAGCAAGGGCTAGTGATATAGGGCCAGAGCAAGGGCTAGTGGTATAGGGCCAGAGCAAGGGCTAGTGATATAAGGCCAGAGCAAGGGCTAGTGATATAAGGCCAGAGCAAGGGCTAGTGATATAAGGCCAGAGCAAGGGCTAGTGATATAAGGCCAGAGCAAGGGCTAGTGATATAAGGCCAGAGCAAGGGCTAGTGATATAAGGCCAGAGCAAGGGCTAGTGGTATAGGGCCAGAGCAAGGGCTAGTGATATAAAGCCAGAGCAAGGGCTAGTGATATAAGGCCAGAGCAAGGGCTAGTGATATAAGGCCAGAGCAAGGGCTAGTGATATAGGGCCAGAGCAAGGGCTAGTGATATAAGGCCAGAGCAAGGGCTAGTGATATAAGGCCAGAGCAAGGCCTAGTGATATAAGGCCAGAGCAAGGGCTAGTGATATAAGGCCAGAGCAAGGGCTAGTGATATAGGGCCAGAGCAAGGGCTAGTGATATAGGGCCAGAGCAAGGGCTAGTGATATAGGGCCAGAGCAAGGGCTAGTGATATAAGGCCAGAGCAAGGGCTAGTGATATAAGGCCAGAGCAAGGGCTAGTGATATAAGGCCAGAGCAAGGGCTAGTGATATAGGGCCAGAGCAAGGGCTAGTGATATAGGGCCAGAGCAAGGGCTAGTGGTATAGGGCCAGAGCAAGGGCTAGTGATATAAGGCCAGAGCAAGGGCTAGTGATATAAGGCCAGAGCAAGGGCTAGTGATATAAGGCCAGAGCAAGGGCTAGTGATATAAGGCCAGAGCAAGGGCTAGTGATATAAGGCCAGAGCAAGGGCTAGTGATATAAGGCCAGAGCAAGGGCTAGTGGTATAGGGCCAGAGCAAGGGCTAGTGATATAAGGCCAGAGCAAGGGCTAGTGATATAAGGCCAGAGCAAGGGCTAGTGATATAAGGCCAGAGCAAGGGCTAGTGATATAGGGCCAGAGCAAGGGCTAGTGATATAAGGCCAGAGCAAGGGCTAGTGATATAAGGCCAGAGCAAGGCCTAGTGATATAAGGCCAGAGCAAGGGCTAGTGATATAAGGCCAGAGCAAGGGCTAGTGATATAGGGCCAGAGCAAGGGCTAGTGATATAGGGCCAGAGCAAGGGCTAGTGATATAGGGCCAGAGCAAGGGCTAGTGATATAAGGCCAGAGCAAGGGCTAGTGATATAAGGCCAGAGCAAGGGCTAGTGATATAAGGCCAGAGCAAGGGCTAGTGATATAAGGCCAGAGCGAAGGCTAGTGATATAGGGCCAGAGCAAGGGCTAGTGATATAAGGCCAGAGCAAGGGCTAGTGATATAGGGCCAGAGCAAGGGCTAGTGATATAAGGCCAGACAAGGGCTAGTGATATAGGGCCAGAGCAAGGGCTAGTGATATAGGGCCAGAGCAAGGGCTAGTGATATAAGGCCAGAGCAAGGGCTAGTGATATAAGGCCAGAGCAAGGGCTAGTGATATAGGGCCAGAGCAAGGGCTAGTCATATAAGGCCAGAGCAAGGGCTAGTGATATAGGGCCAGAGCAAGGGCTAGTCATATAGGGCCAGAGCAAGGGCTAGTGATATAGGGCCAGAGCAAGGGCTAGTGATATAGGGCCAGAGCAAGGGCTAGTGATATAAGGCCAGAGCAAGGGCTAGTGATATAAGGCCAGAGCAAGGCTAGTGATATAGGGCCAGAGCAAGGGCTAGTGATATAGGGCCAGAGCAAGGGCTAGTGATATAGGGCCAGAGCAAGGGCTAGTGATATAAGGCCAGAGCAAGGGCTAGTGATATAAGGCCAGAGCAAGGGCTAGTGATATAAGGCCAGAGCAAGGGCTAGTGATATAGGGCCAGAGCAAGGGCTAGTGATATAGGGCCAGAGCAAGGGCTAGTGATATAAGGCCAGAGCAAGGGCTAGTGATATAAGGCCAGAGCAAGGGCTAGTGATATAAGGCCAGAGCAAGGGCTAGTGATATAAGGCCAGAGCAAGGGCTAGTGATATAAGGCCAGAGCTAGGGCTAGTGATATAAGGCCAGAGCAAGGGCTAGTGATATAGGGCCAGAGCAAGGGCTAGTGATATAGGGGCATGGCTAGGCTAGCAATTAGGGCTAGAGTTAGGTGAGCAACAACTTTAAACTCGGGGATTGTCCACAGTGTCTATCGTTGGGCTGTGCTGTTGTCGTTACACCCAGTTACACCCAGTTACACCTAGATGTGTCTGTGTTTCCTTGAACAGCTCATCTCTGGCTCCATGACTTGTTGTATAACGATGTGGTCGGAGAAAAGATCTATATACGGGAAGCTAATTTTTCATAAATGGACTTGCTGCATCATACTGTACACGGTTGGTTGGGTATCTACTAATGCCTAGCATTTGCTTTCATGCTTTCATATCTATTGATCATGGAGGATTTACAAGCTTATTCAAGTTCTTTTTTTCTGGTAATTTTATGTTCTTCGACCTACAGGGTTTTATCTGGATATATATGTATGTATATATATATTTCCCCCCCCACCCCCAAATATAAAGTTCTCATAAATGTAATTATACCATAAAAGCTCTAATTATGCATCATGGAAAATGAATCTGCTATGACCCATAAATAGAAAATGTTCCACCATGAATTTGACGATACATAACGATGCGCATACTTGGAACAATACATTCTGTAGCTGCACGAGGTTACACAAATCGATCTTGAGATTGCTGGTATCGACATCGAAGACAAGGCATCTCTGTACCAAAACCTGAGGTGGTTAAAAGAGGACCTGGAAGGCCACAGAAAGTTGTTGTGGTTCCTCCCCGAGCAGCAGCTGCCACAGAGATAGACTCGAGTTCTGACATTGACGCTGAGCTTCAAGTTTTTCTGTTGATGAAACAAACAGGAGTGGTACAAATGATGCAGTGTAGCATCTACATAGCTAGAGCAGAGTAAGCTACACTGTACCTGAGGTTAAGACTATCACATTATGAAGCCATTACAGCTCCCTCACTAGGGAAGTAAAAGGGAACGATGGCTACTGGGACAACAGCTGTATATATATTTGTTTGTGAGATTAGAACGGAAATGGTCGACAGATGATGAAACGGCAAAAATAGAAATTATGGATGCCAAGGCTCGTCGTTAGAAATTGAGATGAGAGAGAAATGGATTTTGACACATCATTAGAATGACGCACAATTAAACCTATGATACTTGGTTGAGGGATGGTTTTAACACGTGTGATTATTGAACTATTAGGAGGAACGGTGGACAAATTATTATTATTATTTTTACCTGTGGTTACAACTTTAGAGCTCAGTAGATTCTGCAAACTTCATGGTATGGACTTGATATATAGCTCAAAAGATAGGTCTCTCTGTGTGCTCTCTTTTGATACTAAAATATGTTTCATAGGTATAACTATAGGCAAGTTACTAGACCCTAAAGCGGAGGGACCTCAAAAACCTGCACCCCAAAATCGCCGTCCAAAACCACTCTGAGTTGCGAAGTGCCAAAAAAATTGAAATTGTACGAGTGGCTAGAGGAAGCTCTAGAGCATACAATGACCGTTTGAAATAGGCGTTAAAAATTTATTACCTGGTCAAGCGCGCGGGTGGAAAATTGAAGGCGTTGACACTTCCTCTAGCCACTCGTACCATTTTCAATTTTTTTGCACTTCACAAAACTCGGAGTGGTTTTGGACGGTGTGCAGGTTTTTTAGGTCCCTCCGCTTTAGGGTCTAGTAACTTGCCTATAGTTATACCTATGAGACATATTTTAGTATCAAAAGAGAGCACACAGAGAGACCTATCTTTTGAGCTATATATCAAGTCCATACCATGAAGTTTGCAGAATCTACTGAGCTCTAAAGTTGTAACCACAGCAGGTTAAAAAAATAAAAATTAAAAAATGCAACTGTCATCCCTTTTAAGGGGGGTATCCAAGGCAAAATTGTCTTTTAGGTATTAAATTCATATCAATCCCATACTTTACAGTGTTGTTCCAAAAGTTAGACATGCTACAGATTGACAGTTTGGGCCGACATTTGGGTGTGGTTTGTGGTCAAAACCCCCACAAAGGTGTGCATTTACAAGAAAAAACTGGAAAAAGAATTTTAAGATTTGAAATATCCTAACCCAAATTCCGTAGTGCATCAACCCAAGATATTTTGTAGATATATATACACACAAAATACAACTGATGAACGTGCGGAATTCCTGAAATTCTCATTTTCATTTAGTGGCACCATTTTGTAAAAACACCAACTTTAAAAGCATCTAGATTGGAAACGCGGACTAATCCGGTGTTCATCAGGACCATCTCATGAGAGGATTCTAAATATATAATATCATGCACTTATGTTGAATATTTCTCCAGATATTGTGTTTTGAATGGGAAAAAAGGTGTTTTCACAATCGAATTTTAAGTTAAACACATATTATAATCATTATTATCACAATACAACAACAGTTACTGGCATATATAGTACACACAGATATTATAAGACCTATAACATTGTGTCAGTGAAAATATTTGTACCATACAAACAAAACATCACACGCAGAGATAAACGAGCCACAAAGTGGGACCGAATTAGTGCATAATTAAAACTCCACATAAAGTTAAGTCTGAACGATACCTTGATCACCAAATTCGCCAGGTGCATAGTCCTCTGCATCAGCATGCTTGTCTTCAAATCCCTTGTGTCTTCTCCAACAAGCTTTCTTCATAGATTTGCCATGCTTACTATTCTTATATATACTTCCATCCAATCTTTCCAGGTCCATTTGCTGAAAAGAAAGCAAAGATGCTGTAGTTGGCTGAAGATCCAACCTAGCTGCTAAATCATGCAGAGAAGAGATGCCATCATTCCAACAACAAACTGCAAGAGCAGACCCAACAGAAACTAGCAGTGGACCATAAAAGAGATGCTTTGGACTGAATCTCCAAACTTTAGAATGATGAGATAGGGGAAGACTAGTGCATACGCACCCCGGTTACACTCCAGTAGGGGAAGACTAGTGCATACGCACCCTGGTTACACTCAAGTAGGGGAAGACTAGTGCATACGCACCCTGGTTACACTCAAGTAGGGGAAGACTAGTGCATACGCATCCTGGTTACACTCAATTAGGGGAAGACTAGTGCATACGCAGTGGAAGAATAGTGCATTCATTCGCATTCTGGGTATATCCGAGCAAACATTTTGATAGAAGGGACTTACTACCCAGACGTTCATAGTCGGGCTTAAGGGGGGAATCGACCATTTTGTAGGTAAAAAAAAAAAAACGTGTCATAACTATTGAATGCTTAATCCATTTCCAAAGATTATGGTCTCAAAATGTAGCTCATTCTAGGTGCTTTCCAATGACATTAGAATAATGGTGTTGCAATAAACTAGGACTGAAACATGGGCAAAACCACAAGGGTCCTTTAAAATGTTTAGATGCGCTCCTGTACCCGAACCACAGGTCTTCAACACTTGCTATTTATGGTGATATTAGAGTGATCACAGATACGTCTTTTGAATTAGTAGTTTTTTTTGTTTTGTTTTATTCCCCCCAACATCCCCAATTTCATTTTTATGCTGTCATATGCTGTCAGACTGACTATATCTCATCAGAAAATGACTGGATTGGTTATGAGTCAATTGAAAAGACGGAGCAATGCAAGAGCTTTCATAATATATAAAAATTATTTACTACAGACAAAAATTGAATGAGTTACACGGTATCATGTGATGTCACTACATGAAAATTACATTTCATAATAAATCAGTTTGAAAAGTGCATGATAGTAGCTTTAGAATCGCACTAGAATCACACAGAGGCTCGATCAAAGTTGGGAACTGAGAAAGAATGTGGCATGCGCAGGAGCAGACGTTTGTACCCCCCTTTGCGCAGATAGCGCGGAAATGACCGAGCGATATTTTAGCCAAGTTTCAAGTCTTGGCCATGAACGCATATTATATTATGAACGATCCAACTTACTGGTTTATTCAGGCTTCTTCTTGTTATCGCGCAGAGTTGCGCAATGAAATGGGAGGATAAAAAGTATCATAACTCGAGAATGGTTGACAATAAAATGTTGAAACTTGAAATGCAGCTAATTTAATAGTGAAGGTATAGAATGATGGAAAGAAGAAAAAAGAAGGGGAAAAACTCCACAAAATGGTCGATTCCCCCCTTAAGAATCTTGGCAATGGCCGGTGGAATGGTAATATGTTCATGCTTATAGCCTTCAAGATCACCAAATGCCTTGGCTCTATTATATGAGCACCAAGATGTCTCGCCCTCAGGACACATAAAATGGAAAGGGTGCTCATCTGTTGATGCCAAGTGATGACGGGTTGCCTGCACTGCCTTCATCATGCTACGTAAGTCACCAATATTGGATCGGATAGCTGAGCCATAGAAGATTGTCATAGACTTTGTCATCCGGCCATAACCATTTATCTTCTTTCCATCTTCAAGTGTTACATCTTTGTACACACCACCAGCAACTTATGAAGTGCTGCTCCCATCCTCTTCTGTGTGTGGCCAATGCAATCCTCTTTCTCGATAACACAGTCTTGTCCATATGGTCTGGCTTCAAGCAAGCACTTAAACGTGCTGCTGTCACCATCAGAAATGAAGTGCTTGTATCGAAGCTTGTGATTGAGAGATTTTCTGAAAATATCTACAATTCCTTTAGCTTCCATTGAACCCGAGCTTCCATCAAAGTTAGCATTGTAGTTTGCCTCATGAGACTTCTTCCATGACTGATATTCTATGCTATTTTTGTCGCACTTCTCCCATGCATTACAAGATTGACAAAATTTTGACATTACCTTATAATCTAATACTTTTCCTGTTTGAAATTCAATTACATGTACTGCTCCTATCAAAGATGGATGACCACGCCTTTGCCATGTTCCATCCACACTAACTAGGCAATCAACATCTCGTCATCTGAAGATGCTTTAGAATGTTCTCTAACTCTAAGTGAGTTCTGTACATGAACCTCACTCTTCTCATGAATAATCTTGTAATATTCAGAAAAAGTGTTAGCAGAAGAAGGGGAAGGAAGATTCGTAATATTGCAGAATATTTTAAGAGAAGAGTGAGGCTCACCCATAGCAACTTTTGCTAAAGCAGACCTAAGGTTGACAGAAGCAATCTTGGAAGAACCAATAGTTGAAGGCACAATAGGTGTTGAGGCATTGCAGTCCACGCAAACAATAGCGATATGCGATGCTAAGCCCTGCTGCAGATCAGGGTTATCGGAGATTGTAATATTGCCAGAATTACAATATCTACAAGTCAATGAGGAACGTAGTGTGGACTCAAGCTTGGCCTTCTCAATAATGATGGACTCCACCCCCTGAATGTTGCCCTTCACCTTCCTCAACATCAGAGCTTAACAAATCAAAATACGGTGACTTGGACAGTTTTTTCATCGAGGCTATGGGAGTAGCAGAAGCATTATCCTCACCTGAAAGGAAAATAGCAATTAAGCAGTGCTCTTTGCATGATTTAACACCACTACTGCTATTAGATATCTATCTATGAATAAAAGCACAACAAGTATCATATAGCTACTAGAATCTGGTTTCTTTCTTACTGGTAGCTTCTGGCTGTTGGCTTCCTCTGTGGAATACTCTGCTTCTCCTTTTCCTCCTAGAATAACTCCCAGTTCTTTTTGTTTTAGGCATACTAGCTAGATACAATCAACTTGATACGCAGAATAGCACATAAATTAGGGTTCCGCCACCTTTTTCTGAATAGCACTTCGATTTATACGTCGAGTTCTAGTTAATATCAAAGCTCCATGACAGCCAGCTGTCTTCTAATCATAAGAAAATAAATTTCAGAAAATTTGAACAAAAAATATTAAAGTTATGATCGGTTGTAAACAAAGCAGAGTGTATTTTGCTCGCATTTACTATTTTCTTCTTCCTTCAGAGCTGGATCATACCTGCATAGGTGAGTATTTCAGCTGTAGGGCTATTATACTGATGAAAAATTACACGATAGGAAAATTGTGAAGAGTTGAGCTATATTTTGATGTAAAAAAACAAAAAACATACTTTTTTGGATTTTTTGCCTTGGATACCCCCTTAATTAACCTCTTGACCTCTTAAATCGGTGTGTGGGCGCAGTAACACTTCACCCTCGAAAATCAGATGGTTGGGTGCTTGCTACGTGCAATGGGCACCTGCATCATGAAATGGACACCATTTATTTTAGGTGATGCATCCCTGCATTATTCGCATTGGCGTGTTCCTGTAGCTCTAGGCGAGGATTGGCTGGTTGGTTTAATGCCCAGCTGCTGCCTCTGCTTGGGAGGCTGTTGCTTGGTCCTCGGGTCCTCTAGCTTCTGCCTTTGCTTGGGAGCTGAACATTGCTCTTGGTCCTCGGGTCCTCCAGCTGCTTGCCTCTGCTTGGGAGCTGTTGCTCTTGGTCCTCGGGTCCTCTAGCTACTGCCTCTGCTTGGGAGCTGTTGCTCTTCGTCCTCGGATCCTCTAGCTGCTGCCTCTGCTTGGGAGCTGTTGCTCTTGGTCCTCAGGTGCTCTAGCTGCTGCCTCTGCTTGGGAGCTGTTGCTCTTGGTCCTCGGGTCCTCTAGCTGCTGCCTCTGCTTGGGAGCTGTTGCTCTTGGTCCTCGGGTGCTCTAGCTGCAGCCTCTGCTTGGGAGCTGTTGCTCTTGGTCCTCGGGTCCTCTAGCTGCTGCCTCTGCTTGGGAGCTGTTGCTCTTGGTCCTCGGGTGCTCTAGCTACTGCCTCTGCTTGGGAGCTGTTGCTCTTGGTCCTCGGGTCCTCTAGCTGATGCCTCTGCTTGGGAGGCTGTTGCTCTTGGTCCTCGGGTCCTCTAGCTGCTGCCTCTGCTTGGGAGCTGTTGCTCTTGGTCCTCGGGTCCTCTAGCTGCTGCCTCTGCTTGGGAGCTGTTGCTCTTGGTCCTCGGGTCCTCTAGCTGCTGCCTCTGCTTGGGAGCTGTTGCTCTTGGTCCTCGGGTCCTCTAGCTGCTGCCTCTGCTTGGGAGCTGTTGCTCTTGGTCCTCGGGTCCTCTAGCTGCTGCCTCTGCTTGGGAGCTGTTGCTCTTGGTCCTCGGGTCCTCTAGCTTCTGCCTCTGCTTGGGAGGCTGTTGCTCTTGGTCCTCGGATCCTCTGAAACTTCCAACCCCTCAACTTCAGCTCGATCCAAGCCTGCAAATGGATCGTCATCGTGTATGATTTCAACAGAATCTGAACACGGGCGCTTGTTACATGTACCCTGCCTGTTCTTAGAGTGCTGAAAAGAGCATTGAGGGCACTTACTACGCACTTTACAGTAATACCTACATGTATATAGTATATATATATATATATATATTATATAACATTTATACACACATGCTTTTGGCATATAATATGCAGCTTGCAATGTGGTAGAATTTCCCTAGAGACATGATGTATGTTTCCATATATGGCCTTGCTTTGTGTGGTAGCAGTGGCTCTGTGGGGCTAGACTTATAGCAGTGGCTCTGTGGGGCTAGACTAATGGCAGTGGCTCTGTGAGGCTAGACTAATAGCAGTGGCTCTGTAGGGCTAGACTAATAGCAGTGGCTCTGTGGGGCTAGACTAATGGCAGTGGCTCTGTAGGGCTAGACTAATGGCAGTGGCTCTGTAGGGCTAGACTAATAGCAGTGGCTCTGTGGGGCTAGACTAATAGCAGTGGCTCTGTAGGGCTAAACTAATAACATTGGCTCTGTAGGGCTAAACTAATAACATTGGCTCTGTAGGGCTAAACTAATAGCAGTGGCTCTGTAGGGCTAGACTAATAATATGCAGCTGCCTGTAGCTGGTTGGCTAAAATAATTGTGATATTTCCACTTTTTTTGGTATCTCTGTCATGCAACAAAAGGTACTTGGAAGTTGGGTCTTTTTTATGGAGTTCAGCGGTCATGAAACCTAAGAAGTCATTAGCTGTCTCAGTATAGTCTAGAAGTAAAAAGAATAGGTCACTCTTTTTATAGGCATTTATAGCTCTGCTCACTTCACATTTCACAATTTGTGTGTTGTATTCATTGTTAGGATGTGTGGAAGGTAACAGAGGATATTGTGTCCAAGGAGGACACTATAACACTCCCCTCCCCCTCCCTCCCTCTCTACTGACATGCACACTCACGTACATACATGCGCACAGTTTAACTGCACACAACTTGAAGGGTATAAAAATATGGTACAGCTGCTAAATACTCAGACAAGCATGACCTGATTGTTTGTTTTGAAGGGATTAGTGATGTATTTTGTGGTGGGTTTACTCTGCGAAACTAATGCTGCTAATACTCAGACAAGCATGACCTGATTGTTTGTTTTGAAGGGATTAGTGATGTATTTTGTGGTGGGTTTACTCTGCGAAACTAATGATGCTCTTAATTAGGTGTACTGACTTAATAATTCCTTACCTTAAGCCTTATCAAACTTGATATACTCACTGGAGTATTTTCCTATAGGCACAGCGTTAGATATTCTACCATATTCCACTAGAGGTTATCCCTCCCCCCCCCCCCCCCCCCCCCCCTTCCCTCTACTGTGTGTGTGTGTAATCATTAACTACTGCTTCCCAAGAATTATGGCAATGTTCAAAGACAACAGAAGCAGTTAAAGACAGCAAAAAAAGCTTGTACGATTCCTTTCAGCTGACATCAAATACTTGAGGGTTTCTCTTTAAAAATTAGCATTTTTAAATGAGAAACCTTTCAGCAATAAAGCTGCAAATGCTCTCAAGAAAACTCATTAACTACCGCTTCCCAAGAATTATGGCAATGTTTCAAGGACAACAGAAGCAGTTAAAGCAATGCAAAAAAGCTTGTACGACTGACATCAAATACAGGGTTTCTCTTTAAAAATGCTAATTTTTTAATGAGAAACCTTTCAGCAATAATGCTGCAAATGTTCTCAAGAAAACTAGGTGTGTCTTAAATGTGGGTATAAGTGGTGCCAATCCGGGACAAGATGACTGACTGACAGACATACTGACCAACCGACCCTTATATGAAATAACCACTCTGACTCGTGTAATATATATATATTCAATAAGTACATAATGTTGCTGCTCTTATCTCTGTCACTGATGTGCAGATCAAGATCTTAAAGAGAACCACCAACTCTAAGGAGCAGCAACCCACAGCTCAGAGCAGCACATCATCTCCCATCCAGAGAAAGTCCCTGGCAGAGAGGGAAGCAGACTATGCTTCTGCTAGGTAATAAGTTGACAATGGTCAACATCATCACACTTGAAGTAGTCTGTATGGGGGGGGGGGGGGGGGGGGGGGACTGGACCAACATCACACTGGGTTGAGGGCAGGTTAACAACTGCGTAGAAGTAGGTTGACAATAGCTGTATGGGGACACACACTGGACCAACATCACACTGGGTTGAGGCAGGTTGAAGTAGGTTGACAATAGCTCTATGGGGACACACACTGAACCAACAGCACACTGGGTTGAGGAAGATTAACAACTGCATTGAAGTAGGTTGACAAGAGCTCTATGGGGACACACACTGGACCAACATCACACTGGGTTGAGACAGGTTGAAGTAGGTTGACAATGGCTCTATGGGGACACACACTGGACCAACATCACACTGGGATGAAGTAGGTTGACAAGAGCTCTATGGGGACACACACTGGACCAACATCACACTGGGTTGAGACAGGTTGAAGTAGGTTGACAATGGCTCTATGGGGACACACACTGGACCAACATCACACTGGGATGAAGTAGGTTGACAAGAGCTCTATGGGGACACACACTGGACCAACATCACACTGGGTTGAGACAGGTTGAAGTAGGTTGACAAGAGCTCTATGGGGACACACACTGGACCAACACCACACTGGGCTGAAGTAGGTTGACAATAGCACTTGTACTGGACCAACATTACACTGGGTTGAGGCAGGTTGTAGGTTGACAAGGGCTCTCTGGGGACACACACTGGATCAACATCACACTGGGTTCTAAGGCAAGTGGTGACAATAGCTTTATGGGGACTTGCACTGGGTTGAGGCAGGTTGCAGGTTGACAAGGGCTCTATGGGGACTTGCACTGGACCAATGTCACACTGGGTTGACAGGTAACGAAGCTGCTGGACTTGGCGACATAATTTGTGAGCCAAGCACCTGGGACCAATAGCTTCTTGATATGTTTACTATGCCCAACAAGATCCCCTGGGTTAGGTGACAAGCAAGGGTCACAGCCACCTCGAGGACTGGTAAAGACCCAGCCAATCTATTTCTTCCTATCTCCTTATTATTTCACACATTCAAGCTTTTTGAGAGACTTGTCTTGATCCTTTTGTAGATACACAATTGATTCCTGGACAACAAGCTTTAAACCTGGCACTTGGCAAGTCCTGCACAAGCCGAATACTCAACCTTTTACAGTTCATTGCGGACTGCTTTGAGGAGAGACTATCACTGGAGCTGCGTTTGTCAACCTTTCAGTGGCTTATGACCTATTCAAGCACTGGGTTCTTTCTATGACGCTTGCCCAGATGACTAAGGATGTACGACTTTCGAAACTGCTTCAAAATATAGATGTTTCTTTGTACTTGTAATAGATGCTGCATTTCAGAAGAACGGACTCCCTCAAGGCAGTGTTACAGCCTCAACTGTTAGTCAGTAGCTGCACTAACAATCCTCCAGGACCGCCAGACACAAGGAGTTTCCTGTATGCAGATGATCTATGTGTGGCGTCACAAAGACTCTCTCCGTTCAAGATGTACAGCAGCCCCTTTCTGATGCTCTGGCTAGTCTGACCATGAACTCTGCTGAAACCATCTCCTAGCAAAGTCTGGGGAACGGAAATCAGCTCCTTCCATCTAAAAAACAGAGATGCAAACCATGAACTGAAAGTCAAGTGGCTGGGGCTACGGCTCTCCCACAAGCATACCCCAATCTGCCTTGGGAGCCACCACACGGGGCAGGAGCCTTACGCGTAGAGGTCGTGTCATCAATACAAAGACTGAAGTGGGAGCAGGAAACAGCACCCTTCTTACTCAAGGATTCTGCAGACTCTTTTCTATGCAGCCGAGTATGCATGCCCTATCTGGAGCCGGAAACAGCACCCTTCTCACTCAAGGATTCTGCGGACTCTTGAGTTTCTGTGCAGCCGAGTATGCATGCCTCATCTGGAGCCTGGCAGCTCACGAGTGCAAGATCTAACCTGCTTTGAATGTGGCCTGCAAAGCCATTTCTGGCTGTCTACGACCAAGAAGAGTGGACGACCTCTACCTCATTTGTGATGTTGTCTCTCCTCACATCAGGTGCCTGATCTCCCAGATCGAGAGAAGGAAGCAGGAAACTGACCCTTGCCTCTTCCAACATGAACAGCAAAGGAGGCTGATATCAAGACAGCCAGCTCTCAGATGGCAACCGCAAAGGATAGCTGTCTGGACTTAGCATCTATAATGGCCCCCATCCCACTTAGAATCATTGCAGATGGGAGGAAATGAGGCCTGGTGCACTTGGATTTGGTTGAACTGCCTAAGAACAGGGGTTGGCTGGTGTAGAGTGATGATTGAGGAATGGAGATTTAACGACTATGGCTGACAGATTTTGACTGCAAGGAGAAGTTGCAAACCATTGACCACCTCTTACAGTGCCCTCTATCTTGCAGGGCCAGTGATTTGGTGACCTGTAGCGATCGTGCCAGATTGTGTGTGCGGCACTGGACAGGGCAAGTGTAGTGACTTGAGAAGAAGATGCAGGTTGAAGTAGGTTGACAATAGCTCTATGTGGACACACACTGGACCAACATCACACTGGATTGAGGCAGGTTGAAGTAGGTTGACAATAGCTCCATGTGGACACACACTGGACCAACATCACACTGGATTGAGGCAGGTTGAAGTAGGTTGACAATAGCTCTATGTGGACACACACTGGACCAACATCACACTGGATTCAGGTTGAGTAGGTTGACAATAGTCTATGGGGACACACACTGGACCAACATCACACTGGATTGAGGCAGGTTGAAGTAGGTTGACAATAGCTCTATGTGGACACACACTGGACCAACATCACACTGGATTGAGGAGGTTGAAGTAGGTTGACAATAGCTCTATGGGGACACACACTGGACCAACATCACACTGGGTTGAGGCAGGTTGAAGTAGGTTGACAATAGCTCTATGTGGACACACACTGGACCAACATCACACTGGATTGAGGCAGGTTGAAGTAGGTTGACAATAGCTCTATGTGGACACTGGACCAACATCACACTGGGTTGAGGCAGGTTGAAGTAGGTTGGCAATAGCTCTATGGGGACACACACTGGACCAACATCACACTGGATTGAGGCAGGTTGAAGTAGGTTGACAATAGCTCTATGTGGACACTGGACCAACATCACACTGGGTTGAGGCAGGCTGAAGTAGGTTGACAATAGCTCTATGGGGACACACACTGGACCAACATCACACTGGGTTGAGGCAGGTTGGCAATAGCTCTATGGGGACACACACTGGACCAACATCACACTGGGATGAGGCAGGCTGAAGTAGGTTGATAATAGCTCTATGGGGACACACACTGGACCAACATCACACTGGGGCTGAAGTAGGTTGATAATAGCTCTGTAAAGACACACACTGGACCAACATCACACTGGGTTGAGGCAGGTTGAAGTAGGTTGACAATAGCTCTATGTGGACACACACTGGACCAACATCACACTGGGTTGAGGCAGGTTGAAGTAGGTTGGCAATAGCTCTATGGGGACACACACTGGACCAACATCACACTGGGATGAGGCAGGCTGAAGTAGGTTGATAATAGCTGTATGGGGATGGACCAACATCACACTGGGGCTGAAGTAGGTTGATAATAGCTCTGTAAAGACACACACTGGACCAACATCACACTGGGATGAGGCAGGCTGAAGTAGGTTGATAATAGCTGTATGGGGACACACACTGGACCAACATCACACTGGGGCTGAAGTAGGTTGATAATAGCTCTGTAAAGACACACACTGGACCAACATCACACTGGGATGAGGCAGGCTGAAGTAGGTTGATAATAGCTCTATGGGGACACACACTGGACCAACATCACACTGGGTTGAGGCAGGCTGAAGTAGGTTGATAATAGCTCTGTAAAGACACACACTGGACCAACATCACACTGGGATGAGGCAGGCTGAAGTAGGTTGATAATAGCCCTGTAAAGACACACACTGGACCAACATCACACTGGGATGAGGCAGGCTGAAGTAGGTTGATAATATCTGTAAAGACACACACTGGACCAACATCACACTGGGTTGAGGCAGGCTGAAGTAGGTTGATAATAGCTCTGTAAAGACACACACTGGACCAACATCACACTGGGATGAGGCAGGCTGAAGTAGGTTGATAATAGCTCTGTAAAGACACCAACATCACACTGGGTTGAGGCAGGCTGAAGTAGGTTGATAATAGCCCTGTAAAGACACACACTGGACCAACATCACACTGGGATGAGGCAGGCTGAAGTACATAGGTTGACAATAGCTCTGTAAAGACACACACTGGACCAACATCACACTGGGATGAGGCAGGCTGAAGTAGGTCGATAATAGCTCTATAAAGACACACACTGGACCAATGTTTGGTTGCCAGAGCTCTGTAAGAAAATCGTTTTATCTGACAGACTTAACCCTTTGACCAATGAATTATTCAGAGTTGTTGTGTATAAATGCTATATTCAGCAAATGCAATACATTTAGTATAAGAATTGGCCCATTGAGGTGAGCCATCAAAAGTTACATTGCATCTGCCTACACAGTAAAACTTCGAGCTACTCAGGAGCACTCAAGAATGTAAGGTGTTCAGAGTGGTTTCCAGGAGACACGTGTTCTGCCTTCCTCAGCAGAGGGGCACTCAGAACTACAGAATTGGCGTGGAAGAGGCAGGCCATGATAACAATTAAATTATCTGCCATTTTTTCAAAAGAGAAATAACACGCCTGTTAAATAAAGTATATTGCATGCTGAACCCAAGAGCTGTTCCTGCCGCCAACTCTAAATTCTGCTCTGCATCTGCACAGCACTTTAGACGTGCATAATAGAAATTACATGTGTTGTCTTGTGCTTGTCATGTGATATGATGTACATATTAATGCCATTCACACTGTATACGTCTTCCACTTCTCTTCCAGGGCTAGGATACTGGGTTCAGACTATCAGTCTCCTGAGGATGTCGCAGCTTCTCCAAGTACCTCTGCTAAGTCCACCCCCAAACCGCATCCAAGACCGCACCCCCCAACTATGCATGGAATTAATATTAATCGTCAGCCTACGTGAGTTGTATTAGTCATCATTGTGTGAACGGGGATGTGTGAACAGGTAAAGGGTCAGCAAGATGCCTCTATTGGGTCATTCCATGTCAAATCATCCAGTGGTGTTAACACCACCTCGGATTTCCTTAGATTTGGTGTCTGGGCTGATTTTGGCAGGAAAAGCTGAAATTTCTTATATTAGCTCAATCGGACTTGTGGTTTTCAAGATATGACCTGCCCATTTATGGTAATTATCGATAAATGAGATGAAATTTGGTGTGCAGACCTACTTTTGAACGTCCATAACTCTGCAACCACTTGACCTATCTTGATGGGATTGATCTCTCTGGAAAGGAAATGAAATGTCCCAGGGATTCAAAATCTGCTTTTTTGTGTGTTTTTTTTGAGTAAGTAAAAAATGTGGTGACCTCTTGACCTTTAGTTTGACCTTGAATTTGACCTTGTGGCTCTCCTGATATTGAAATGAAAATTAGTGAAATTAGTGAAATATGTAGCCCAACATGTTTTCTACACAATATGAAAAAATCAGGTGTGAGTATATAGTAGTCTGTGAAAGCAAATAAAAAATACCTACTTCCTCCTATTTGGCTTTTGTAAAATTTAATCATCACTACTCCATGTGTAAACTGAATCCAATTAGCAGTAAGCAAGCACATGTTCATCAAGTTGCCAGGAGGAAATGACCTAGAGTATTTTATCTGTCAAGACTCTGAGGCTGCTTCCAAAAAATGTGAGTTTATTTATTTTTCTAGAATGCTCGTGATAGCCTAGAATGTGGCACATACGAATCATAGTGCACTAATTAATCAAACTATTTCCTCTTGACGTTGTCCTACTCCATGTAGTTTCTACACAATATTGGCATATAGTTGAAACAAAGATGGCTTGTTTCTGATCATTAAAATGCACCGATCTTCAAAATGAGTGCCACTCTTAAAAATTGTTTTTCTGGCGGTGGGGCCCTCTTTGCCAAATATACTGGTACTGTGCCTTACCCGCCACTATCATTTTGGTAGCAGAAAAGTTATGACATTTCATTTAGTCTAAATGTATGCATATATATTTTACAGGAATAACTGTAGTTTTCACACGATTAGCAACCTCTGTCATCAGTTGCGGCGTAAGGAAAACTCCAATTCCAAATGTAATGGAACATGAAGAAATGAGATTGCTGGTGTTACGTAGCAGACTTAGTAGGAACATGAGGAAATGAGTTTGCTGGTGTTACGTAGCAGACTTAGTAGGAACATGAGGAAATGAGATTGCTGGTGTTACGTAGCAGACTTAGTAGGAACGTGAGGAAATGAGATTGCTGGTGTTACGTAGCAGACTTAGTAGGAACATGAGGAAATGAGATTGCTGGTGTTTCGTAGCAGATTTAATAAAAATGATATAAAAACAATTTGTCTGCATTAAGAAAAAGAATTGCTTATAAAGTTTTTAACTCGGAAGAAAAAATGTTGTCATCCATGGAACTGCCATGCAAACCCAAGGATAGATCTCTACATATTGTTAGCTTAGCTATGTATGAGACATGTGTTAGAGACAATAAGAGGCTAACAAAAGCTTCAATCAGCAAAGAAAACATTGAAAAGAAAACTTGAATTAAGTTATGAAATTGAACTTAGAGGATGAAGAAACTAGCTTGAAAGAATTCAATCTATGATGCGAGAATTGAAAATTAAATTTCAAAAATAAGTCTTATTCTGAACATATCCAGATATTAATCCTGTCACCATTTCCAATACTATGGACAATGGGGGGAAGAATGGGGGGAAGAATTCGGGGCAACAAATTATCTTGTCAAAAATCTAAGTCCTATTCTGAACATATCCAGATATTTACCCTGTCACCATTTCCAATACTATGGACAATGGAAGAATTCGGGGCAACAAATTATCTTGTCAAAAAAAGCCGTGCCGTAAAAAAACTAGGACAGTGTGATAAAAATAAGGGAAAGACCCTACCGGAAGAGTAGAAAAGTGAAATTGTATCCTTTTATAAAAGTGATGAAAACAGTGGCATGTGTCCTGGAATGAAGGAAACTGTAAATGTTACAAATAGTGATGGTGTGAAGGTTCAACACCAGAAACATCTGGTTCTGTCCAATTTGAAGGAGCTCCATGCTGCCGGGAAGGAAAGCCATCCTGAAAAGAAAATTGGCTTTTCAACATTTGCTGCACTTCCACCAAAATGGTGTGTTTTGGCTGGAGCCTCTGGGACTCATTCTGTGTGTCTGCAAATACCATCAAAACCCCGAATTGATGGTTGAAGCATCTTTGAAGTCAAATGTAAATGACTTGATGAAGCTCTGCGTGTGTTCTATGGAAAGTGAAAGGTGTATGATGGGGCATTGTAAGGAGTGTCCTGGCCACCAAGGATGATTGATTATCTTGATGAATGTGAAGAACTAGGAGACATAGAGGACATCACATACCGACAATGGATTAGTACAGATCATACAAATTTGATGACTGTAACTGAACCAAAGTTGGAATTCATTGAGAACTTGGCAACACATTTGGTCAAATTAACCTGACACAGTTTTACTGCTAAATCTCAAAGTGCATACATGAGAACAGTGAAGTCCTCCACGAAGCCAATGGAGGAAATCATCCTACAAGGAGATTTTGCAGAGAACTTTTCGTATGTCATTCAGGATGAAATACAAAGTTTCCGATGGGAAAACAAACAAGCAACCATCCACCCATTTCTGGCATACCGCAGGCTCGAAGATGGGACTCTAGAACATCGTCATGTATGTGTTGTAGGTGACTGTAGGGAACATTCAACATTTACGGTGTTTACATTCTTGCGAGTTGTCATTGCCTATCTGAAAACAGAGTTACCAGGTCTGATGAAAATTCACTGTTTCACAGATGATGTGCCGGACAAGACTAAAACAAAAAAAAACTTCATCAATCTGTGTCACCACCTCTCTCTCTATATATAATTATATACATATATAGAAGATTTTGATCTGGCTGCTGAATGGAATTTTTTGGCAACCTCACACGGTAAAAGTGCCTGTGATGGGATTGGAGGCTGTGAAAAGACTTGTGACAAAGGCCAGTCTCCAACGTCCATACAATGACCAGATTCTTACGTCAGAAGCCAGTATGAAGTTCTGTACAGAAAATGTCACTGGGATCAAATTCTTCAATGTAGCACCAGAGAAAATTACAGAATGTGAAACGGAACTCCAAACAAGGTTGGAGTCATCAAGGACAATCGAGGGAACTATGCAGCTG
This sequence comes from Cladorhizidae sp. MBARI D1340-BT2, assembly GCA_028752905.1. Lineage (NCBI taxonomy): Eukaryota > Metazoa > Porifera > Demospongiae > Poecilosclerida > Cladorhizidae > Cladorhizidae sp. MBARI D1340-BT2. The sequence continues at coordinate 36,843,568 of JAQNBH010000008.1, forward strand.
CACCGATTTGTCCCCATCTTGACTTCACAGTTAATGGTGCACAACTTGAGTGCTCAATCTAATGAACCAAAATTGGTCTCCGTGACGACAGCTCATGATGGTAGATTGAAGGATTTGGAGTCAGGCTAACTAGTAGCAGTACGAACACCTCTACAAATCCACGAACAGAACTTTGTGTGCTGTCTTTACGATAATCTGCCATGGTGGACGAAATCTCGAATGAATTTGGTGACTACAAAATCAACTTCATGCACACATGTTCCAGCTAAGCAGTTTTGTTGGCCATTACAATCAGACAAATGTTGGATCTCAGAAGACAACATACTGTGTTTAGTTGAAACACCCTCACTATGATCATCTTCATCCAGAGACTATAGCATTAGCCAAAATGATATACTGTGTGGATATATCAAAACTTTGTGAGAAGTGGTCATAAAATAAGACATAATTTACATGCAGTAGGTATTTTTTATTTGCTTTCACAGACTATTAAGAAATATTACATCTGATTTTTATATATTGTGTAGAAAATGTTAAGCTACAAATTTCACTAATTTTCATTTCAATATCAAGAGAGCCACAAGGTCAAATTCAAGGTCAAAAGGTCATCACATTTTAACGTGCCCCTACATTAAAAAATATATAATAATGGTAGATTTGGAATCCCTGGGGCATTTCCTTTCCAGAGAGATCAATCCCATCAAGACGGTTGCAGGGTTATAGATGTTTTTAAATAGTTGGGCGGGTCTAATTTTGGCTCGTTTTTGTAAAATTATCAAAATTGGGTGGGCCATACCTTGAAAACCACTGATCCGATTGAACTAATATTTGAATTTTCAGCTTTTCTAGCCAAAATCATCCCAAACACCAAATCCGAGAAAAATCTGAAGGGGGTGGGTCACTTTTGGGGGGTGATTTGACACGGAATGACCCTATTGGGCCGACCTGCATTTCAAAATGGTAACTACCGAACCGACATGCACATATCATATGCACATATCTCTCTTCTCTTAACCGATTGACCATTTTTTTTTGACTATATACATAATAAATTTTATTTACTTATTTATTATTATTAGTGTTGTTGTTATTATTATTAGTAACATTATTAGTAATAATAATATTATTATTATTAATGTTAAATCAAGACTTTTCATCGTGTTATTGAAACAAATACGATAAGGTGCAGTTTTGTACAAAAAAGAACCAGCTCCGTTGAGGTGAGCTATGCAGTTGTTCGTTGCACTATGCCCACAACAAAACTTGCAGCAAAGAAACCTATCCAGGTCCCCCACACTTTCAAGAGCAGAGGGACTCAGTGTGATTCCTGGAAGGCCTGAAAGAGACCGTTCAGTGCAGAAGTCGCCATTGTCATTTCCTCCTTTACATTTTGCTCGCTCGTCCCGTCAAGCCTGTATATCGACATAGCAGCTGGCTATGCATGTGTTTGTAAATCCAGTGTTGAGCAGGTGCTGTTCATTTTTATTTATTATTTATTTGTTTGTTTGTTTGTTTATTATTTATTTATTTATTTATTTTGTTATATATTTATATTTAATTTTATTTATTTGTTTATTTATTTGTTTATTTGTTTATTTGTTTATTTATTTATTTATTTATTTATTTATTTATTTATTTATTTATTTATTTATTTATTTATATTTATTAATTTATTTTTCTTCCCTTAGGCGCTTATGGTGGTCAACCGGTTAAAGGGAGCTGTAGCGTGCTAAAGTCAAGTGACCTCTGTATGACCTTACTAACTGTATCACTGTGTGTTGGGAATCACAGGGTTTCCTGTTGGTTTTTCCGTATGTATGCGGCAAAATTGGTTACTTGCAGCTGCTGCTTGATGACCACAAGCCTCCATCTGTACACCAACAAAGCTGCACTCTCACCAGCTTGCTCCGTGGTGGTGGGTGGCCATCTCAAAAGATATAGGGAAAATTACAAATTTGCTCACAAACTCTTTCCACCTATTTACAGTTGCCTCCTAACGAGAAATGTCTGGGTGGGGGGGGGGGAGTGCATAAGCTTTGTTGAGCTTCTATAAGAGGATGATTTATTATATTAGCAGTTGTTGACAGCTTTTACATGCTGTAACTGTTTTATATACTTCTGTCTGTAAGAGGATGATTTAGCAGTTGTTGACAGCTTTTATATACTGTAACTGTTTTATATACTGTGGTGAAAAAAATGGGCATCTTCAAGAAGATGCTACCTCATGACTGGTGAAGTAGGTGAAAAATCCACTAGAAATTCACTTTCAGGTTATTGTGTAAAGACTTGTTCACAGTATGACATTCTCCGAGAGTATCGCACGTATCGTCGTATTGTGCATAGTTCAATATGTTGTAATGTTATGGAAGCAAACGGCCTCGTGATTAGACAGCAGCGACAGCAGATCTAGCCTAGCTATACCAGCTAGCAAGCTGTCTAACTAGCTACACCCGCTAGCAAGCTATCTAACTTGCTACACCAGCTAGCAAGCTATCTAACTAGCTACACCAGCTAGCAAGCTATCTAACTAGCTACACCAGCTAACATGCTATCTAACTAGCTACACCAGCTAACATGCTATCTAACTAGCTACACCAACTAGCAAGCTATCTAACTAGCTACACCAGCTAGCAAGCTATCTAACTAGCTACACCAACTAGCAAGCTATCTAACTAGCTACACCAGCTAGCAAGCTATCTAACTAGCTACAGCAGCTAGCAAGCGATCTAACTAGCTACACCAGCTAGCAAGCGATCTAAGTAGCTACACCAACTAACATGCTATCTAACTTGCTACACCAGCTAACATGCTATCTAACTAACTACACCAGCTAACATGCTATCTAACTAGCTACATACACCAGCTAGCAAGCTATCTAACTAGCTAGCATGCTATCTAACTAGCTACACCAGCTAGCAAGCTATCTAACTAGCTACATACACCAGCTAGCAAGCTATCTAACTAACTACACCAGCTAGCAAGCTATCTAACTAGCTAGCATGCTATCTAACTAGCTACACCAGCTAGCAAGCTATCTAACTAACTACACCAGCTAGCATGCTATCTAACTAGCTACATACACCAGCTAGCAAGCTATCTAACTAGCTACATACACCAGCTAGCAAGCTATCTAACTAGCTACACCAGCTAGCAAGCTATCTAACTAGCTACATACACCAGCTAGCAAGCTATCTAACTAGCTACACCAGCTAACATGCTATCTAACTAGCTACATACACCAGCTAGCAAGCTATCTAACTAGCTACACCCGCTAGCAAGCTATCTAACTAGCTAGCATGCTATCTAACTAGCTACACCAGCTAGCAAGCTATCTAACTAGCTACACCAGCTAGCAAGCTATCTAACTAGCTACACCAACTAGCATGCTATCTAACTAGCTACACCAACTAGCAAGCTATCTAACTAGCTACACCAGCTAGCAAGCTATCTAACTAGCTACACCAGCTAGCAAGCTATCTAACTAGCTACACCCGCTAGCAAGCTATCTAACTAGCTACACCCGCTAGCAAGCTATCTAACTAGCTACACCAACTAGCAAGCTATCTAACTAGCTACACCAGCTAGCAAGCTATCTAACTAGCTAGCATGCTATCTAACTAGCTAGCTAGTACCCCAACTGTCCAACTACATACTACCCAAGTGCTCTAGTCATATCTGGTTGCAAAACCACTAGGTGGCTAGACAACTACTGGTCAGGAAGATATGTAACTCTGACCTACTACCCGTTTCCTAACATTGTCTTTCACCCAGTATGCTTGAGCAGATACCTGCTACAATCAAGCGGGGGTCTTCAGGGCTACAATGAGCTTGTTCTCGAACACAAATGCCGTAATATTACTGAGTTAAACAGCTGATGCTGCAGTTCTTCACATGCTAAATTCTAGCATTCTGATTGGTCGGACTCAATGATTGATGTTAGAATAGAGGTAGACCCTATTCTGTATCATATCCTCGTATTGTGACATTGGAGGTGCACAATACGAAAATACGAGATGTTCCGTGAGCATAATTATATAGTGTACAGGCTGGGTCATTCCATGTCAAATCAACTGAAAATCTGCCTTCACCTCTCAGATTTTTGTAAAATTGTGGGGAATGATTGGGATCCATGAGTAACGGCCAGAGCTAAAATATTTTTGGTCACACCCACTTAATTAGTGGGATACGTGCCGACGAACTTTGGGCTAATTAGCACTACCTCGGAAATTCAAATGCCCGTGTCTTTGGAAGTATAGCTCCTGTAGAGCTGGTTCTGGGGTCATTTTGAAGCTCTTTTCAAGGCCTATAATTTGTCTCTGATAATCTTTCTTTTCAAATCAACCAGAAAAAAGATATCACAATTTATAAACTTCAAACTTGAACCCTCCCAAAATATATCCTTCAAATTTCTCCAAATTTTTGCCAGAGGTACATCATAATGTAAACAAGCTTCCCTGTAAGTTTTGTGATGGGCACTTCGATAGTTTTTGAGCAATAAGCAATTATATTCAGCATAACCATACGAAAATGTACATAGGGACACCCATATTGATGCTCTCCAGGCCTTAGTAGTAGGTATATATGTGCATCATCGTAATTTGCACCTGATCGCAGGTGACAAATCTATCAATCCTTGACATCTATTGGGGGGAATGTTCCCAAGAGCTGGCAGGCATATTCAGGTCTTAGAGGAATCCCATGAAAAATCCCAGGGGATAATTCCAGGTTGGTTGGCTATATAATGTTAAGTCCTGCTCAGTTGGTACAGTCACTTCTAAATTCACTTGAACCTGGAGAGTTCTTGGTCATTGCAGACTTCGCGGAGAACTACAGTTTCATAATTCAGGATGCAGCTCAGTCATTCCACTGGAACAATCTCCAGGCAACAATCCACCCCTTCGTGTGTTATTATTGGCGTGACAAGCAAGATAAAACACCTGAACACACAAATTTTGTCATAATATCAGAATGTAACATTCATGATACTGTGGCAGTTCATCTGTTTCAAAAACTGCTGCTTCAGTTCCTCACTAAGAAACTTGGTCAGGACCCTAAAACAATTTACTATTTCTCTGATGGTTGCGCTGCCCAGTACAAGAATTGGAAGAACTTTTCAATTTGTACTTCCATAAAGATGATTTTAGTGTCCAAGCTGAATGGCACTTTTTTGCTACATCACATGGGAAAGGACCATCCGATGGAATTGGTGGGACAATAAAGAGGTTAGCAGCTAGAGCCAGTCTCCAACGACCATATGATCAACAGATCACCACTCCTCACCAACTTTTTGAATTCACAGATTCAGAGATAGAGAATATCAACTGTGAGTTTACAACAATGGAACAGTGAGTTTACAACAATGGAACAGTATGAACAAGAAGCCAAACTACTCAAAGTGAGATTTGAAGAGGCACGCACAATCCCGGGCACACAAAAGTTGCATTGCTTCATTCCAATCTCTTGGGAAACGGTCACAGTTTGAACCTTTTCATCCTCACCTCAGGAACGACAGGAACTTGTGAATCTCACTCCCGAGATGGTTGATCAGTGTTTCAGCCATAAATGGTTATGTGACAGTGGCTTATGGTGGCCACTGGTGGGTTGCATAAGCCACTGGTGGGTTGCATGTGTCAAGGAATGCACACCAGAGAAGCATGAGGTGGAGGTTACCTTCCTCTATCCCCATGGACCATCCCCATCATACATATATCCAGACCCATCAGACCAACTGACAGTTCACTGCCAAGATGTGCTAACAACTGTTGAACCAATCACTGCAACGGGAAGAACATATTCCATTTCCAACAGAGAATCCAGTGCTGCTGTTGCTGCGTTGAAAAAGAAAACCTAACAGTTACAGATATGTGTGAACATGAACGCGATACAAGTTGACTTTATCTTAGTATGTACCATACTGTGCCCACAATTTAGATAATTCTGGTAGTCGCGATTTTTGATTGACATGCCATACATAATTGTTCATAACTCGAAAACTGTCCGAGTGCCCATCACAAAATTTACAGGGAAGTTTGTTTAAATCATAAGGTACCTTTAGCAAAAAACTGAAGAAATTTGAAGGATATAATTTTTGGGGGTTCAAGTTTGAAGATTATAAATTGTGATATCTTTTTTCTGGTTGATTTGAAAAGAAAGATTGTCAGAGACAAATTATAGGCCTTGAAAAGAGCTTCAAAATGACCCCAGAACCAGCTCTACAGGAGCTATACTTCCAAAGATACGGGCATTTGAATTTCCGAGGTAGTGCTAATTAGCCCAAAGTTCGTCGGCACGTATCCCACTAATTAAGTGGGTGTGACCAAAAATATTTTAGCTCTGGCCGTTACTCATGGATCCCAATCATTCCCCACAATTTTACAAAAATCTGAGAGATGAAGGCAGATTTTCAGTTGATTTGACATGGAATGACCTACCTGCCTTAAGTCACGTTTAAAATAATCTGCATGCTATTAGTACATGTTGTTACTTTTTGTAACAAGAGCTCTCTATGAATTCTCCTTGTGGGGCATATTGGACTCAAGTAATGTTGAGTTCTTTCATGAGCATCAGTCAGTCGTTCTAAGCAGTGTATTTCCTCGGTTAGAAAGCACACATTCTGTTAGTTTCATGAGCCACCTAGCTGTTTGAAGGTGCCTACTATTCGAGGGTGTGCTCTATTATTGGAGCAGGTATGCGCGAAAATGGTTGCACAAGATCACTCTCTCGAACAACCCGGGCATTGCCTGGAATATCTAGAAGAAGAGAACAAAATGTGAATGAGGGACTTGGTTACCCCCACCCCCTACGGGCTGATCTCCCATCATTACTCTCACAAACCCTTTTTATGGCTAGCTAAAACATTATTATTATTATTATTTTAATATTTATTTATTTCTAATGTCAGAACCTATTTGGTGCTGTTGCCATGTTGCAGTATTTGGTGCTGTTGCCATGTTGCAGTATTTGGTGCTGTTGCCATGTTCCAGTATTTGGTGCTGTTGCCATGTTGCGGTATTTGGTGCTGTTGCCATGTTGCAGTATTTGGTGCTGTTGCTATGTTGCGGTATTTGGTGCTGTTGTCATGTTGCGGTATTTGGTGCTGTTGCCATGTTGCAGTATTTGGTGCTGTTGCCATGTTGCAGTATTTGGTGCTGTTGCCATGTTGCGGTATTTGGTGCTGTTGCCATGTTGCAGTATTTGGTGCTGTTGCCATGTTGCAGTATTTGGTGCTGTTGCCATGTTGCAGTATTTGGTGCTGTGTCGTGAACGTGAAAAAGTTGCATGTGCAGGGCTAGTATTGTTGAATGAAATGTCTGGTGTACGCAGCCGCTTTCGGACAATGGCTTCTATTGAGTTCAATGCTACCTAACGCAACATGGCCCACGTCCGTCCCAGTGTAAAAGTCCACCTTTCTGCTAAGTTTGCGCTTCCTGGATTCAAAACTGGGGCCTTGCTTATAGGACACAGATGGATAGACACATACAGTGTTCTCCCAGAGCGTTTAAGCAGCGTATTGGCCGGTGCGCTTTACTTACCATTGTACTATATGTGACCTGGCAAGCAAAAAGGGTTTTCAACGCCCTCAATTTTGCACCCGCGCGCTTGACCACGTAATAAATTTTTAACGCTTATTGAAAAAGGTGATTGAATGCTCTAGGGCTTCCTCTAGCCACTCGTACCAATTTCAATTTTTTGGCACTTAGCAATCTGGAGTTATTCTCGATGGGGACTTTGGGATGCAGGTTTTTTAGGTCCCTCCACTTTAGGGTCTAGTAACTTGCCTATAGTTATCCTATGAAACATATTTTAGTATCAAAAGAGAGCACACAGAGAGACCTATCTTTTGAGCTATATATCAAGTCCATACCATGAAGTTTGCAGAATCTACGGAGCTCTAAAGTTGTAACCACAAGTTTAAAAAAACGTTTTAAAAATACAACTGTCTCCCCTTTTTGCTTGCCAGGTCACATATATATATTGCAGTCAAAAGGTATTTTTTGTGAAATTGGTGATGCAATAAAATTTCATTTATACGTATTGTGGGTGTGGTTGCTACAGCTTCACAGTAGCTCTCGACTCGTATACTAGATTGCATTCTATTTGGGAATCAGATGAAGTATTCATTGGATTTACCTGATAGCTTGCAATATTAAACATGCATTGATTTCTATTGTTGTGTCACGGATTCAGAGGAATAATATTCTGTTTATGGGTCACTGATGGATCATAATTATTCTTCCCATGACACATAAATTTAATAGTGTACTATATTACCAGGGATATTCCCCTATGGAGGTTCTAAAGGGGTCCAGGTTTTATAAGGGGCAATATATTACCAGGGGTGCTCTGAATATTCCTCTGCAGGGGTCCTAATGGTACCAAGGGGTTCAAGTCAAAAGCCAAGAGCTAGCACGTCAGAAAGGACGACAAAATTCTTCTTATTTTTTATAAAATGTTGGTCAAGGTTTTGTGTGCACATACATACATATGTCCAGTGATCATGTTCTGTTCTATTTATAGGAGTTGCTTTTACCTATCTATCTACTGCCATGTACTAATAGTAATATTAACCTTCTCAGTATCATGTGTGTAGTTTTTTTTTGTTCTGTGTGTTAACTAATATCATAGGAATATACATTTTTACATGTAACACATAATTAATTGGTAAATCATAGGAATATACATATTTTTACATGTAACACAATCATAATTAATTGGTAAAGGGTCATAATTTTCTTGTATGAACACTATGGTTGTGTTGAGTGATATGTAGCAGTGCCCAACTTTGAGAGTTAATGGTTTTAGCAACAACAATTCATTCGAATAAAAACAGCACACTATAACAAAAGTCAAGCCTACTTATATCGGCTTTCAGCACAAGATTAAATTCCTCCAGAAATAGATTATTTACATACAACCAAAAATAGAATGTTAGTGTGATATATTACTCTCAAGTCCACATGAAAGAGGGTTCAAGCCACCGCTTGAATGGAGGATGGTTCACCGCCTAGTCCAAATAGAGACACAAACATCACACACAGTACAACAACTATCAAAACCACAGTTTTAGATAAGAGAATAGAATATTAACAATGTTACATAGCCCCCCATTAAAAGACCCAGATTTAAGTTTCTCTAGGAACAAAACGAGAGACATAGCGATCCGGAAGTTCTCGATTGCGTCTTGGATAACGATAGGAGGCGGTGGGACGTCATCTACGACGGGAGTGAGGTGAGTGCCTGGTGGAGGCAGAGAAGGTGGATGTTGCAGACGAGGATGAAGCTTTGATGTCAGTGGAAGTGTTGGCAAACGAGTTCCTTCAGGACAGAGCTTGAGTCGATCGACGATCGAAGTGTACTATTAGACAATGTCGTGAAGAACGTGTATTCTGAAGGCGATGTACTGAATCAGATAATTTCTTCACAATACGAAAAGGACCCTTCCAAGGACGATGGAGTTTTCTTCCCATTCCTCGGGGAACTGCTTTTGAGTACAACCATACAAGATCACCTGGTTGAAAGGGCTTACCATGAGTCTTCTCGTCGTAGATCTCCTTCTGACGATCGAGTTTATGTCCTAGTTTAGTGCGAACAAGGGAGTAGGCCTGACGCAGCCTGTTTTCCAACTTAATAGCATACTCAGTGGATGAACAGTCTTTGTCCTCGTCGGTTGGACATTTGCCATACCATCAGATCAATTGGCATTTGTACATTCCTTCCAAACATAAGGTAGAATGGTGAAAAGCCTGTGGTTGGATTAACACTGCTATTATATGCCAAGCACAATGGTCTGAATGGGCTATCAGTGACTGTTGACCTAAGCATCGAGAGGAGGGTCCTATTGAATCTCTCAATCAATGCATCGGATTGAGGGTGGTATGGGGTTGTATATACGAGTCTTCGAAATTCCATGTAGCTTGCAAACTTCAGCAATGATTCAAATTGCCTACCCTGATCCGAGTGAAGTTGCTCAGGGGGAGAAAATCGGAAAAAGAATTCTTACGTGAGGACTCGAGCAATGGTCGTGGCTGCTTGATTGGGGATGGGGTAGGCTTCCCACCGTGTGAAGTAGTCACCTACAACTAAGATGTAAGAATTTCCCGTTTCAGACTCGGGAAAAGGCCCTAATAATTATATCCATAGCAACCATCTGCATCGGGCAACCAACTTTTATACTTTGAAGTGGTGCTCTGTTTTTGGGAGAGGCCGTTTTAGAAGCTGCACAATCAGGACATGTCTTACACCAACTACAGACACATCATGGTGGTAACCTGGCCAATAGTAACGTTCACGGACACGAGCTAGGGACTTGTCTTCTCCCAGATGTCCTAATGTTGCTCCGTGCAATTGGGTAAGAACTTCTGCTTTCCTACTTTCCGGTATCACCAATTGGGGAATGACATTAGAAGACCCATCGACGGTAAAGCTTATGCACAATAAGTTGGTCCCACAATTGGAAGAGCCTCAGGGGCGGATCTAGGATTTTGAGAAGGAGGGGGTTTACCACTACCTCATTGGAGTGGGGATGGGGTAGTAGGTTTTACTTTTTACTGTGATCAGGTCAATTTTTCAAAAATTTTTTATACATTGGGAAGGATACTTTATTACTTTTACATAAACATTAGCTGTACAGGAACAGATTGATACACAAAAACTTTAGCACTATGGAGAAGAAACATTTTTGCTCTATATAGCTAGCTATAGCCATTAGTTTATACAAAATGATGGGGTGCAACAACTCGATGCAAAATTATTATTTAGAACTGTCTAAATATGTGTAAATAACTGTGTATAATTTATAACTGTTATAACTATATAATCCAGTTCAAAAATATATTTAAGAAGAGGCGCCTGGGATTTCTTCGTATGTAACATTTCACAACTTCCTCTGTGTTCAGTTTTTGTGCCACCATGTAGTGCACAGCCATCATAGTCAGTCTTGCTAGCCTCTCCTCAGATATAGTTGATCGCAGATAAGTCTTCACATGCCGGAGGACAGAGAAAGACCTTTCTGCTTCACAGGACCCGACAGGAGAGACACATCCACTAAGAAGAAGCTCCCGGATATTGGGGAAGATGTCCACATCAGCATCAGACAATGTTTCAACCACATTCTGTGGTATTTTTGAGAGCCAGAATGCTTTCCAGCGCTGGAGCTCTCTCTAATTGAAGAAATGTTTCTAATTTCACATACATGTTTACATTGTATCAGGTGCTATAATATCATTAAGGGGAGACCAGAACATAATATTTGCATTTTTGCATTTTTGGGGGTAATTTTTTTAAATAATCATAACTCAATCAGGAAGCCATTCTCTGTGCTTTCCGATTATAACTGCCAAGTGGGCTTAATTGTGGCAATAAATACCACTGAAACTAATTTACACCTTAACCATACTTGCCATTTATGGTGCTATTAGGGTACCCACAGATAATGCACAATTTAACGACTTTCTTAAAAATAAAAAAGATTACCCCTACTATATTACCCCCATTATATTGCAGGTGAGCACACCGACTAGACTCTATCTCGTGAGAGAAGGGAAAAATAAAGAGCAATGAAAGAGATTTCAGATACAAAAATATTTACCTAAGACCCAAAAAATGGTCCACCAAGTATCAAGTCATGTACAGAGGAACTAACCTTGAGGGAATGTGGTGATGGCAAGTCTTCATCCCAGAAGTGTAGATCATCTTCCAGTGAGTGCAAGTTAGAATCAGTCAAGTTAACCGATTGCACGCCGTATTCCTAGTACCCGCGGGCAAATTATTCATGAATTAACGAGGTATTTTACTTATTTTTATATCTTCCGTTCTGCAGGGACTCCACCCATGAAACTTGGGTCATATTCAGCCACATGATAGCTCTAAAAAAATCGAGCCTTCCTTCCTTACCAACTGGGCAGAACTAACCAGCATTATAAAACCTTGTCATCTTCTTGGGGGTGAATATTTTCATATTTTCACACTATTATACACACATTATAATGCCAACACAAGATGGAGCATCTATTTACAAACCCTCTACCAGCTGCAAAGCCAGTGGGTTGTTTTCCCCATCAAAATGCTAACACATAATACAAAAAACAAATTATAAGAGAGTGAAAATGCCAACACTTACTAGAATAAAACCATAATATAAAACACAATTATGTAAGGGAGTGTCTTGGGTAGAGCTCCGGTCTTGCTGTCACGGGTAGAGTAGAACTTGCTCAGTCTTGGGTATAGCTTGCTTGGTCTCCGGCATGATATTTCACCATGTTTTTATTCTACACAAACATGAGATACCAGGATAAGAATAACACTTGAATACTGGAGAGACGAGAGAAGTAGACGAAGGGACAGGGAACGAGAGAAGTAGACGAAGGAGCAGGGAACAAGTGAGAAGTAGACGAAGGAGCAGGGAACAAGAGAGAAGCACAGAAAGGAGCAGGGAACAAGAGAGAAGCACAGAAAGGAGCAGGGGGTGCATAAACATTACTGATAGTCCACCAAGGTATGGTATTACGAAAACAGTCACGGCCTGTTGATCCACCACACAAAGGAACCTTACAAAAACAACACTGGGACCTTGCCTCATGCCTGTAACCTTTACTAATGCAAACTACACAGCGCTTCTTTGCACAGCACTGTGGGAAATGACCTAGTTTTAAATTGAGGCGATCTAGCTGACTATTTGCCTGACTACAACGTTGACCTGCACGCTGCCGAGAAGAGAAAGAACCAATCAAAGATTTAGCTAGAACAATCCTAGCTTCTAGATAATTACCCTTCCTTACTGATATTGGAGCTCGGACAGAAGGAAACAAAATAAATGAATTCAATAAACACGCTTCTATCAAATTTGTAACCAACAAACCATCAATAGAATTTACATGTACATAACGCATTAGCTCCAAAAACCGAGTCCTAGGCATTACTTTACGAACCAAAGATCCAGACAAATCCGAGTGATTAGTGGACCAGTACAATTCTAAGTATGGAAGTGTGGAAACACCCATTATTATCATCATTCCTACAAAAGCTTTCATTTCCTCTATATTAGTATCTACCCATGGCCTGGAGAGACTAGCTGGAGAGACTAGCCATCCTAGAAACGTAACTGTTCGTCTCTGCTACTAGGACTTCCCACACTTCAAGAGTAAAAAAAAGGTAAAATGCATCTAAAAATGTACTTGATGCACCAAGCAATGAAGAAGTTGGACCAGCTGTTGCTGTATAGTCCAATTTCAAAGGAGTTGGCTCCTTTATTTCCCACTTACCTGTGACCTCAGTTAGCCTAGAACCAGTGCCAGATGCTTGGGCAGAACCAGTGCCAGATGCTCGGACAGAACCAGTGCCAGATGCTCGCACACGCCTATAACCTCTGGCCCGCCTACTACCAGTACCTTTTGGAGGACCACTAGCAACACTTACGACTCCACTACCACTTGAGCTGCTTCCCCCTTGGCCAGTACTCCCTCGCCCGCCTCTCCCTCGGCCAGTACTCCCTCGCCCGCCTCTCCCTCGCACAACTCCAGCACCAGTCGTGTTCCCACGCCCTGTAGAGACTTCAGGCAAGGCTTCCTCATCCTCCAATGTAACAAAAGGAGTCATAGATGCCTCATCTCCACTCTCATCATCTGATGCTGTAGGAAAAGTAGTGGGGAGGGTGGGAAAAACAAGATATATATATATATCAAGTTTGTGGTCAACATTTGAAAATTCAAATTCAAATGAAAATCAACAACTCAACAACTCCAACCTACACTCTCAGCTATAACTTTTTTCCTATAACTATCCTGTCTGAATTTGGAATACCAACAGAATAAGCTAGTATTTGGCAATAGTACACTCTCAGTTGACTATGGTAAACAAAGGCTATGAAGCGCTAAGGTTAGAAGAAACTTACAATCGAGAAGTCCATCCAAGCGCGCCTCTTCTCTTAGAGCAACTGGATCCAGAGTGTTTCCTCGGTATGCATAGATGTCTTCACCTTCTTCCCCAAATGAATCTGACCCAGAATCGCCAGAATCATTGGCTAAAAGTTGAGAAATAACGTCCTCACAGGAGAGCATCTTTGAGCAGTTTAAAAAAAAAGCTCGACCAACAAAAATGGCGTTCAACCGCAGGATTTTTGTTGCACGATGCATCAACCGGAAATAATAATTTTTGTGACGTTCTCTAGTCTACTAGGCATGTGCAGAACCCAACCGGGGCTGTTAGCTCGTAACGGTTCATTTTATATATTTTTGTGTGGCGAAGGATGTAAGGTCTCGCGCCATATGGCGCTTACGGCGTTTAATGACCACCGGTGGCACAAGAGACATGATGGACTTCACCCTTCGACTGTCCTCTGAAAACCAGGTATCCAGTTGTTGTAGCAGGCTATCTACAAAGGGTATCCCAACTGTCTGTAGTAGTCTCAGGAAATGAACACAATTAAAAATTACACTCGGTGTACAAAATTTTCCAATGTATAATTAATTTAATCATTAATGTGTTCCTAGATTAAATATTAGGATGGATCGTTACCTTGCTGTGTCAGTAGGAGTGCTTGCTCGATGCTTCTGGTGTTTGCATCTTCTTGGAATTGTGATCTCTGATCCAATGTTGGTAGCAATGGTCTCAGCATCATTGAACCAATCAATCCATACAGACTCAAAGTTGTCTCTCTGCTCACGAATTTCATGAATGGCTGTGTCGCTGTACTTATATGCAGCTACCACGTCAATATCTCGCTTTTGAAGTTTGGCGCTAAGCGGATCCAGGCCATTCATGAGAATCGCAAGTGCAACAATATTGGAGCCAGTTTTCAGCGAATGCTTCAATCCCTCTGCTTTGGTCAGAGTGGATGTGTCCCACGACCAATTCTCTTTGCCTCCTCCTGCCTCCTCGATGGATACTCATGTGACTCAAGCATAGCATGCAGTGTGGTGAAGACATACTCATACAGAGCACTGAATGTCTCTAGGCAATCATGTCTTTCAGTCCATCTGGTCTTACAGAGACCTTTGAGTTTGGAAACCCGGCTTTCAGGAGCACACACATGCAGGACAAGCTCAAGAAAGCGTTGTCTCTTGGGTGACATGTGAAAGAACAAGTACACCTCATTGATTATGCCAATCATGTTTCGGAGAGCTTGAACAGTGCACGACTTCCCAATTGCTAGACTTAGAACATGGGAGTGTATATGGCAAGGGTTTTTTTCTCCCTGATTAGGGCCTGTGCTCCTCTTTTCTCACCAGCCATTGCTGAAGCACCATCAAATGACTGCCCTCTCATGTTCTGCACATCCAAGCCATATTTGGAGAGAAGCCCTAGGATAGCACTAGCCACATATTGTCCAGTAGCCCTCTCTAGATGGATGAAGTCAATGAAAGCTTCCTTGATATGAGGCTCAGATCCAGACATATCAATAAATCGCAAACAGAGTGATAGTATCTCCTGGTTTCCATGGTGGTCTGTAACCACATCAGCCACGATACTATAGTAGCGCACCATTTTCAGAGGTTCCAGGAGTATCTTATACAAGTTATGGGAAATCGCGGCAATGAGCTAATTCTGAGTATTTTTCTATGTGTATCGCTGGTTCTTCTTTCCGTGCTCTAAATGTTCACTCTAATATTGCCATGAAATTGCCTCGGTTTGTTGCATGGTCAGCTGTCCAATCATCTCTGTGTCCCCTTAAGGGTATCCTCTGCATTCCACACAGCGTCTACTATGACTGACAGGATGTGTTTGTTTCGATCTGACAGTTCCTGGCGCTGCTTCTTACAATGCTGTCAATCCTGGTTTCAGGTTGGGTGTAGGTTTTCATAAAAGATTTTCCAATAATCATTGCATCTTGGTGGAACTGGAAAGCACCGTGGGTAGTAAGATATCCATCCTTGCCTTTAGCCTTGCTAAAGTTTTGGAAAGATCTTTTTACTAGAGAACCCAAAAGCACTATTTTTCCACTTGGCTTAGCAAACAGTACACAGTACTTACAGTACCCACCACCCTGGGATGGCGAATATGCCAGCCACTCAAATTATTTCAACCACGAAGACTGGAATGAAAGTGGGATTCGTTTTCCTTTCTTTATCACTTCATAAGTAGTGAAGTCAGTTCCTTGATACTCGTATGTAAGGTAGTTATACTTGTCGGTATCTGAGATTGAACTGACTTTCACCAGCCCAGAAGCAAGGACCCCAATGTCATAGGAAAGAGGAGGAATGTTTACAGCATCAGTAATTTCAGAAAGAAAGGAAAGTTGAGTGAAGCTTCGCAAGTACTCAGTGATGAAGTACCTTCATCGAGGTTTTCTGGACTACTAAGCTGCCTTGCAGAACTAATATCAGAAGACCCATCATCAGAAGCTGTCCTAACCCTACAAATTCAATTATGACGGAATTATCAAATGTTGTGTACACTATTCAATTTGGATTAATTATAACTGGTCAGGTCCTGGTTAAATCAATAGCTACATGTATCTGAGTTGCCAACTTTCCTCAAGTTAATTCTGGGACAGTTACACACGCAAAATGTTTGACCCGTTCGCGAAATGTTTGACCTGTTATGCGTGCAAAATATTTTGCAATGCAAGCAATTACCAGCTAACGTGCATGGCTGGGAAGTTCCACATGGGAGCCACACTTCCGATTGAAACAAGGTCAAAGGTTGTCAGCATAGACAATATTGTATATCGGAAGTTTTTCTCTGCAAAAAAGTGTCTTAGAACTGTTTTTGTTCTATAAGTGTCAAAGAGGACTAAACTAGACACGCTTGAGACTGCAGCGGCCATATAGAGAATATTCTGCAACATCACCGGGACAGTTGGTAACTATCTTTCCAAGGCTAAGCAGTTTAGAGCATTGGAGTTAATAACTATCTTTCCAAGGCTAAGCAGTTCAGAGCATTGGAGTTGATAACTATCTTTCCAAGGGTAAGCAGTTCAGATCATTGGAGTTGATAACTATCTTTCCAAAGCTAAGCAGTTCAGAGCATTGGAGTTAACAACACTGATATACCTAGCTGATTATCTCGTAAACCAGTCTCTTTCCAGGGTTCCAGGGGCGGATCTAGAAAATCGAAAAAAGAGCTGACAGTACTAACATTTGATTGAATAATCATGAGAAAATATTTTCTCTTCTCATATTCTATTACAGGTCCAAGGTATAGAAAATATTTCCTCTTCTCATATTTTATTTCTTCTCATATTTTATTACAGGTTCAAGATACAGAAACGGAACATGGTAATAATGTGGGTGTGACCAAAATAACCTTTAGTCGCATTGGATAGACAACTCATGAAAGGCTTAAAAATATTTTGATTTTTTGTGTATATAGCTACCTGGCTCGTAAAACATTTAAAAGGAAACTTGAATAAACTTAGTCGAGCCACTTCTGGATCTGCCACTGCTTTCCGCATTGGGAAAAGGGTCTGGGTACATTTTACATAATTCCATGTGCTTGTGGAATGTGGCTAATAATCTTAGTCATGTGCTCAAGGAATTATATCAAAGCTCTGGGAATGTAATCTGAGCCTGCTGTAGGTTCAAAACATCCCTCCGTGAACAAGTGACCACAGCTTCAGTGCTGTTACAACAAAGCTGAGCGAGCCTCTGCTACTCCATCTCCTTGAAGCTCAAGCAGGCAGAACTAGGTGCCTGGTCTAGAATTCTAGTCATTTCATCTGACTACTCACAGCTTACTACACATATATAATCTTGTCCTCAGACCCTTCTCAACATAACCTCAATTCATGGAATGTCCTGCCTCCTACAGACACAACTTCACCATGAAGCGGAATTTATCAACATATTTATGGAACTATCATATTTATGGAACTATTTCATAACGCACTTCGATTCAAATACCTCACTCATTTCACTACATCTCTCCGATTTTCATGCAAAATACTTAACATCAATCATACTTACAATACCTCTCACAATACCTCCTGCCTCTAACGGGAACCTCTAACGGGAATCTCACATATTATTTACTTATTAATTTGATCATCTGTTAATTAATTTACTTGTATATGCCACCATCAGTACATGGTGGCTGTCCATAAACCTTTTACATGCAAGGAAATCACATTAATCTACACATTTCATCAGGTTGAAAAGTTCAGAATAATAATAATATCGATTCAGGTGCTGAAGGGATTAGTTTTCGAGACTTAATACTAGCTATAGGACCCAATATGACATAATTATAAACTAGTAACCTAGTAGACTTATATACAAAAATGTGACAATCAACATTATCCTCCAGTACAGGCCTAATTATAGGCTAGTGTACATGTGACGATCTGGAAAAGCTCAGCGTTTGCGCATGCACGTACATTAAAAACTTCGTAGACATTTATTTCTTCCCGCTATATAATTTACTTTGTAGTAGTGATCCATCATTCCAGTTTGAAATAAAAGAAGCTTACCTCGTCCTTACTTATATTTATGCCTTACTTATATTTTACTTATATTTTAGAAAGGTAGATTTTTTACCAGCGCATTTTAGTCGAAAGGTTGGCATCATCAGTTTTACAATTTAGATTTATTTTTATTATCCTTTTTCCTTTTTTTTTTGACTTGGCAAGAAGGGGGGGTTTAACCCCCCTAACCCCCCCCCCCCCCCCCCTTGGATCCGCCCCTGAGCCTACGAGCATTTCTGTCTAGTGCTTTTATGTCTAGCTCAGGTGGTTTCTTGTCAAGCAATTTGGCTCTAAACACCGGTCCCACTATAGGGTCATCAAGCTGTTCTTCCCTTTGATTAACTTTGTCGGAAAGCAGAGTTGTTGCCATGATTTTTATGCCCGTCACTGGTGACAGGGAAGTCGGGAAAGTTCATCAGCATTTGAATGTTTCTTTCCCTGTCGATGTACTATGACAAGGTCAAACTCTTGGAGACGCTCTAGCCATCTAGCCATCTGGCCTTCGGGTTCTTTAAAGTTTTTTAGCCATGTGAGTGCCCCATGATCAGTCCGGAGCATGAATGAACGCCCAAGGAGGAAAGACCTAAAGTGATGGGTAAAGACAACTACTGCCAATAGCTCACTGTCGTTTAGGCTTACTCAACAATCTACTAGCATAAGCAATAACTCTTTCTTGCCCTTGATCGTCTTCCTGGGAGAGAACAGCACCAATACCTGTGTTACTGGCATCAGTATCCGGGATGAACGGCTTGCTATAATCAGGGTATGCTAATACCGGAGCAGTTGTAAGGTGATGTTTGAGCATGTCAAAAGCATTTTGACAATCAATCGTCCATTTGAAATTTGCTTTGTACTCAGTGAGTTTGTGGAGTGGCCGAGCTATCTTAGAAAAATCTTGAATGAATCTTCTGTAGTAGCCAGCAAAGCCTAAAAACTGTTGAACTTCTTTCACTGTTCTAGGAGTTGGCCAAGTAGCTACCACCCAGAAACTGTACTTTGTGCTGCAGAAAGCTACATTTTTTCGGCTGAAGTTTTAGGCCGGCTTGACAAAGGCATTCAAAAACTAGCCGAAGATTAGCCAAATGCTCAGCATATGTTTTTCCCACAATGATAACATCATCTAGATAAACTAGACAATGAGACCACTGAAGGCCTGCTAGAATTAGATACATTAATCTTTGGAATGTGGCAGGAGCATTACAGAGCCTAAAAGGCATTACCTTGAATTCAAATAAGCCTTCTGCGGTTGCAATTGCAGTTTTGGGTCTATCCTTCTCCTCTACTTCTACCTGCCAGTAGCCACTGAGCAGATCAATTGTGGAGAACCACTTGGATGCAGCTAATGTATTCAGAGTGTCATCGATACATGGGAGAGGATAGGCATATTTGTGTGTCACTTCGTTAAGTTTGCCATAATCCACGCAAAAGCGGAAACTGTTATCTTTCTTACGCACTAGAACAATTGGTTACGCCCATGGACTCTTCGAGGGTTGGATCACTTGATCATCGAGCATACTGTCTAGGAGCTTCTTAGCTTCTTGCCTACGATGAGGTGGAAGTCTGCGGGCAGCTTGTCTAGTAGGAGGGTTGTTTTCAGTGTGGATCTCATGCTTAAGCTTGCTAGTTCTCCCAAAATCAGCGCTAGAGGTAGCAAAGACATCAGCATACTCCGCTAGTAGTGCAGAAAACAGCTCTTTCCTTTCTGTATCTAGCTCCGCTGCATTAGCTTCAACAATCTGTTGCACAAATTTGTCCATTTGAGGAATTTTTTGGCCTGCACTATTAGAGATACCCGCAATGATCTTTTGGGTAGGTACATCCATAGATACTATTGTGCCAACATGTAGAGCCTTAGACAACTTAACCATTTCTGGTTTGGGGTTCAGTAGTCACACAGCTACCCTGCCCTCTCGAGGTTGAACTATTGATCGGGCTACCGAACATGATAGGGTTTTCCCGGGTTTTTCTTCAATGATACACGTTCCTTTCTGGGGAAATCCTTCAACATAAGCCATTACGACTTGCTCAGACAGTGGGGTAACTTAAGACTTTGTTCAAGAAATACCCTACCAATACCTGGGCTTCATTTAAGCTGTGGCGAGGTGGGGTGAGTGAGCACAATGTCGCCCCACCTGAGAAGTTCACTAGTCATGATTAGTGAGCTTCCGATTTTTTTTTAAGTGTAGAGATAAATCAATGTGTAAGTAATAATGATATGTAATATAATGAGTATTATAATATAGATAAATCAATGTGTAAGTAATAATAATAAGTAATATAATAAGTAAGTAATAATAATATGTAATATGCAAAATAACACAAGTTCATGTTACTATTCTTCTGTTTTTTTCTTGCTCAAACTTCGACTATTTCGTCAAGATTACCATCTGTTAGTTGGTCCAGTGACTCAATAGCGATTTTCATCAGATGTAACAAGCTAGTGTCATTCAAACTGCTGCGTAGCCTTGTCTTAATAAGCTTCATCTGAGAGAAGCTCCTCTCTACGGAGGCAGTAGCCACTGACTGATCTTTGCAATAGTGTGCAGGTTTGGAAACATGTTTGCCAACATGTCGTTCGAAACCAAATCTTCAAGCTGTGACTGCATATTGTCTTTGGGTTGTTTCGCCATAATATGTCGTCGATATGTTATCCACTCATTGTAGATCTCAGAGGAGATAAGTGCTTTCTTAACGGTTAGGTTACCAAGTAATGTCTGGCAAGGTTTGTCTGTTCCGTAGTGAGAGAGAGGTGTTCCAATGGAGGTTTTGCCATACTGAGGAAGATCAGGCAAATCAAAACTAGGCATTTACTTTGGATCAAAGATGCTCATTGCTGACACAACATCACTAGATGAGGAAAATCGAGAGGAAATGTTGTCTTTCAAATGTACGATGAATGGCTTAGCTACATTCGCCTGGAAGGTGGTGATGTCTTCAAGAGAAACTTCGATGTCAGCTGTTTTTTCTAGATTTTCAGCTTCATCTAACAACTCGAGTACCCAATTTGCAGCTGGTAAAACTGTGTCATTAAGTGCATCAAGGGTGGAATCGACTAAGCTAGGTATGATGGACAAGTCGAGATGCTCGGTTTGGAGTGTTTTGCTGAGTTTAGCAACTTGTGGGAGGGTGTAGTCAAGCATGTACATAGCTGCGACTGTGGAAACCTTGCTGAGAGCTTTGCTAAGTCCGAGTGCTTCTGGCTCATGTGTAGTCTCATGGATGTTGTTGAGAGCCACTACGATTGCACCATAGCTTGCCTTCACTGCTTTTACACATCGCTCATGTGCCAGCCAGCATGTATCGGATGGTTTAGAAATTTTCAACTCTGGTAAGTCGAGCACACTCTGGACCGCCTTGAGAGATTCTGCTCTCTTTGGGGAGTAGTGGAAGTATTTCCAAAGAGCCATCAGGGTCACATACACATGTTTGATTCCTTTAGTAGAGTTTGCAGCCTGAACACAAGCTAGCTGTAGCAAGTGGCAGTGCACAAACAAAGCATGGGGTGCAAGCGTCTTCATTCGAGTTTGGACTCCAGTTTTTCCCCCTGAAAATGTACTCGCTCCATCAAAGCCCATCCCGACAATTCTGTTGATCTGAAGTTTCTTCTCCTTCAAACACTCAACGAGAGCAGAGAAAATACTCTCAGCATTTGCTTGACATAAATGAACAATCTCCAAGAAATGCTCCTCAGGTATACCCTTTTCCTCCCAGCGACAAAATACTGACATCTCTTCCACTGTAGTGATATCTGTACACTCATCTGCCATTATGCTGTAATGAGAGGCTTGTTGAAGGCATTTCAGAATGGACTCTTCAACCCATGTTCCTAAAGCTTGGACAAATTCAAGTACAGCTACGTGAGATGTGTACATTGCATTCCTCCCTGTCTTCTCCATGAAGTACTTCAAATCTTCACCACCACAAGATACAACCAAGTCAACCAACTTGCTAAAATTGGTAGTATGAGCAATGTGGTGGCGGGCGAGGAAGTGAGTACAACGTATCAAAGATTTGATAGCAGTCCTATTCCTCATTTTCTCTTGTGTTCCCACTTTTTGAAGTTGTTGAACGATGGATCCTCCAAGTTGGGTAGCCTAACCGCTTGACTTGCTATGATATGACCATCAATCTTAGCATGAGCTTTCATCCGGGCAGCAGCATTTTTCCAGTTAGTGAATGGCTTTGTTGTCCAAATGCCACCTGCTTGTTGAACTGACCTCCCAGAAACTTTGCAGAAAATGCACCTTCAGCATCTGCATCATATTGTAGCCAAGGGTAATCTTCTTCCCAAGTCTTGCGGTATTTTCTAGTACTTGAGTATGGCGTACAACTGTTACGTTTCTTGGGTAGTGTTGGTGAACTAGTAGAAGGTGTCGTGCGCTTGGAATAACCTCAATTTCCTCTTCAGACTCAGCTTCAATCTTCTTCCCAAGTCTTGGGGTATTTTCTGGTACTTGAGTATGGCGTACAACAGTTACGTTTCTTGGGTAGTGTTGGTGAACTAGTAGAAGGTGTCGTGCTTGGAATAACCTCTATTTCCTCTTCAGACTCAGCTTCAATCTTCTTCCCAAGTCTTGGGGTATTTTCTGGTACTTGAGTATGGCATACAACTGTTACGTTTCTTGGGTAGTGTTGGTGAACTAGTAGAAGGTGTCGTGCTTGGAATAACCTCTATTTCCTCTTCAGACTCAGCTTCACTACTACATGTACTTAAGTTACTAGTAGCAGCTGCTTTACTATAGCTCCCCCCAAAAGATCGAATAGCCATTATAAACTTAATGTTCAATGTATGATTGAGAGCCTAGAGCTATTAGGAGTGTGCTATTTTTAGATATGAAGTCTTTATATCTAAAAATAGCACACTCGTTTAAAGTGCTACTGGCAGCATTGTGGATTGCAATTTAAAGTGCTGGCAGATGACCACAATTGCTGTCAGTAGCACTTTATCAATAGAGTATTGGTGTAGACTGTAGAGGTACTTGAGATTAGTTACTCAGCACTTCCTGTGATGTAGGTGCTAAATGTGATATTCTAAAAATAACTTTCTAACAAAATAGTATTCATTTATGGTTTTAAGAAAATGCACCAGAAGTGACCTCGTACAATACAATGATAAAAAATTTCTGGGTGGGTGCACCCGGACCCCCCTTCAGGGTGTGCTTACCACTTCTTTATATTAATTACATTTGCCACACCTGAGAAAACAATTCCTAAATGAAGGCCTGATTATACCCGTGATACAACTTGATAGGCTGGGTTGAGTGATTGAGATAGAGGCTTTCTGGCCCATTTTTAACATAGCCCTCCCTACATCAATAGATACATTGTGCTTCAGCATAAAATCCAAGCCTTCCGTGATTAGTGGACTTACTACTACAATGCCAGCTTGATAGACGGTTCCATCTATGGTAAGATCCACCACAGCATGCCCATAAATGTGCAAGGGTGTACCATCAATGCTCACCAACTGCCGTTCAGCCCATGGTTCTAGTGTAGCTGCTTGGTTTCCGGCATTCAACTTGTTCCAAGCTTCTATACACATCAGAGTAACCGCTGCACCAGTATCAACGAGGAATGTGATGGAAGATCCATTCACTAGTCCTTGCTTGCAGGTAGAATCCACCTGTGGGGGTAACTAAAGATACAAGTAAATCTGGGGGTAATTGAGTCATGTTCTTTCCACCCTCCTGCACTCGACCCTTCATGCAGGGGGTTGCTAGTTTTTCGACTGCTTTGTCTCAGGGCAGCGACACTGCCTCGCCATGTGTCCCTTCCCACCGCAGTTCCAACAGGTAATGCCCCGTCTACCATCCATGGGACTGCTGACCGCCTCCCGGCGGAACCTCTGCAAGCAGGGAGCCCTCTTTCTTCCTCTCCATGATGTCAGTCAAAGCCACCAGACCAAAGCCCCACCAGACCAAAGCCACCAGACCAAAGCCCCACCAGACCAAAGCCACCAGACCAAAGCCCCACCAGACCAAAGCCACCAGACCAAAGCCCCACCAGACCAAAGCCACCAGACCAAAGCCCCACCAGACCAAAGCCACCAGACCAAAGCCCCACCAGACCAAAGCCACCAGACCAAAGCCCCACCAGACCAAAGCCACCAGACCAAAGCCCCACCAGACCAAAGCCACCAGACCAAAGCCCCACCAGACCAAAGCCACCAGACCAAAGCCCCACCAGACCAAAGCCACCAGACCAAAGCCCCACCAGACCAAAGCCACCAGATGTTGCATCAACTTGACAAGGAAGCACAAACATAGACCACAAAGGTTAGAGGACCCTTTACCTACATATCATTAATAGGGTAAAGGGTCCCCTAAACATTTATGTCCTACTCGTGTTCCAATTTTTCCTGGACTAATATCTTGTTTTAGAAAACATTTGATTTGTTGTTGTTGCTGTAGCTGTCAAAGCCCCACCAGACCAAAGCCACCAGACCAAAGCCCCACCAGACCAAAGCCACCAGACCAAAGCCCCACCAGACCAAAGCCACCAGACCAAAGCCCCACCAGACCAAAGCCACCAGACCAAAGCCCCACCAGACCAAAGCCACCAGACCAAAGCCCCACCAGACCAAAGCCACCAGACCAAAGCCCCACCAGACCAAAGCCACCAGACCAAAGCCCCACCAGACCAAAGCCACCAGACCAAAGCCCCACCAGACCAAAGCCACCAGACCAAAGCCCCACCAGACCAAAGCCACCAGACCAAAGCCCCAAGAGACCAAAGCCACCAGACCAAAGCCCCACCAGACCAAAGCCACCAGACCAAAGCCACCAGACCAAAGCCATAAGAGAATAGAATATTAACAGTGTTACATGTAAAATGCATAAATGGAAGTCCAACTTGGAACTGTCTTCATGCCCCTAAAGGGCCCTAATGCTCATAATGGAGTTCAGGAGTAGCCATCCATCCAAGCAGCAGTTTGAAATATTATGGAGAAGGTCCCATGATGCTGAACTTTTTGGATTTCCTCTCCACATGTGTATGGCCACGCCCATTTTAATGATGACTTGTTTTAATACCCTTCCTCGAATTTTAGCTTTTTGAACCCCCCCCCAAATTACCGAGCAAAGTTAAGTGTGTTTAACTTGATACAGTTGAGATGAGTTAAATGTGATACAGTTGAGACGAGCTGTTTTCATGAATTTTTTCAGGTGTGGTTAACTGTGGTTT
The DNA here is from genome assembly GCA_028752905.1 of Cladorhizidae sp. MBARI D1340-BT2. Taxonomy (NCBI): domain Eukaryota; kingdom Metazoa; phylum Porifera; class Demospongiae; order Poecilosclerida; family Cladorhizidae; species Cladorhizidae sp. MBARI D1340-BT2. The sequence goes on from JAQNBH010000008.1 coordinate 36,869,147, forward strand.
GTCAACTTCCCACTGTAGATCAGCAGTCGGGAGGTTTTAGTCACAAAAAGAGGATGGACCCATTGCACTTTTTCCTTCTTGGAGCATCTAGTCAAAATGTCGAGTGTAAAATTCAAGTCGATTATTGAGAAGTCATTATAATTTTATCATGTCAACTGAGAGCGTGTTGAAGATTTTTTCCCTTTCTACATCCACTTCATGGTGTGTGCGTGTTGTCCCTGCAACCTCTTGTGTCCAGTGTAGTGGGTCATGGTGTGTGCGTGTTGTCTGTGCAACCTATTGGGTGCAGTGTAAATGGTCATAGTGTGGCGTGTTGTCACTGCATCTTCTTGGGTCCAGTGTAGAGAGTCATGGTGTGTGCGTGTTGTCTCTGCACCATCTTGGGACCCTTTACATATGTGGGCAATTTCTCATGATACAAGACTCATGATACAAGAATGCAACAAAAATTCTGTCACTATGTCATTGTGAGCATGATTGGATTGCCTTGCCCCTAACTACTCGATCCTATATATAAAATTATAGTTGAAGGCCAAAATCAGTCATTGCCATTAATGTCAGTGTATATATGTGGTGCTTGGAGCTGGGGAAGATCATGCATCATGGTGGGTTTGTAGACTTGATTATTTTATCAACCTCTGAGGCTTGGGTCTCTCAGTCAGTCATGTACTTGGCACACATCAAGTATGAAGCAGTATTACTAATATAAGTATGCATCTAAAACTGCACCCTTTTGGGCTGGCTAATCATCAAGCTACTATCTCCCTTGAGTCATGGTTATCACCCACTTCTTCATCTGATTCAGAGAGAAACCAACTTGTAGTTCATGTTCTCTTTCTTTGCCTGCATTGGTAAAACTTCTCACATGAAGGCGATGCTTTGGGTGAGATTTGCTCTGAGAAATGACTACCATGTGGCGTCAGTTTCCCTGGACTCAAAGTTAAGGGGGACTACAAAAAGTTTGGAACATATTGGCGTGATCACTATGACCTTCCTCTGTGCAGGTAATTTTGGTATCATATTGTCACTTATTCTGTGTGCATTCTAATATGTGATATCTCTAGAGCAGGGATTCTCAACAATTCCTCCATCATTTACCCGGCCCGATGTATTTCGACATTTATCTCCTTACTCCCATACAAAAAATGCATATAATTATAGCCATCATAAAGGTACAGAAAAGTAAGAAGATAAGAATTGTCTAGGTTTTGCATAAAATATAGTAATACACTTTGATAAAGAATGAAATTATGTAGTCCATTCGTATCACAATAAAAAAATCACCAGAAGCGGAATACTGCTGATTCATTGAATATTTATTCGAGGAGCTGTTGATGACAACACTACTCTCATATCGTCAAGATTTTCATGCGATTCCTGGCCTTTGTCTTCATTGCTAATAAAGTTGAGAACCCTGATTCACATGTAGTGACAGGAAGAAGCACTTGGAAGGCACGCTGAGTAAGAAGTGGAAATGAATCTGTGAGTCAAAAAGCAGAAATCTTTCTCTGGTGAGAATGATCTCTTGTTAAATGAAGTCAAGAAAGTTCAGGGGGACATGCAGAAATTTTGGGGTGGCTGCAGCAAAGTATGCTATTTAAAAACTGCCAGTTGATATTGACTTCTTGAAAAATGGATTTCTCTTCACAACCAAGAGTATGGATATGCTAGACAGGTACTGTTTGTGTGTGCATCAGCCACAAGTCATCAAAGTAGACGAAAAAGGTCGGCTTAATGAAGAATTTATTGACTACTGCACTGCTGAGCTCCCACCTGAAATTGTTGCTACAAAGGACTGACTGGCATCAAGTTGGGAAAGTCAAAGATGTTTCTGGAGAATTTCGATATCAGCTCCTCAGTAGGTTAGCGATCATGGCAATGCAGATTTGGAGAGGACATTTAGTCATATTGGACTGAATAAAACTGAGGTACGAAATAGTTTAAGTGTGGATACATTGCTTTGAATGCAAGTGAACACAAAGGAACCTTGTTTCGATTTCAAACCAACAGTAAGAATGCTTCAAAGATGCAAGAATGCTATTTCTGAACTCAGTTAACTTATTACTCTAACATTATTAAATATCAGTATTGTATTTGTAATACTTTGGATATATTTGGAGTTTTAACTGGTATAAAATTCAGAGTTGAATAACATATTATTAGGATTAATGAGACAAGGGAGTTGGCAGTCCTGCAAAGGTCACCTTCTAATAACCATAGGCAATGTAAAAATAACAACTGATGCACTCTATCACAGAGCACTAAAAGAGCTCTCAAAATGACACAGAAAACTATAAACTATGGCACTATAAACTATGGCAAAGTTATGACCAAATCAAAAATAGAAATCCATGCTGTCAAAGTTATGACAATGAAATGTTTGAGTTTGCATGAAATTAGAAACTGGAGAAGACGAAGAAAAGTTTCAAACTAGACAAGGAGGTTGCCAAGTCAGTAGAGCAACGTATTCAAGGTCACTGCGCAACAATCGTGAATAGACTTGATAAGAAATATACTTCCTCTTGGCAAGAAATGAGCTTCCTGGTATACACGGTAGCTGATAAAACTTAAAGCTTCTCTTCGGTCAATGTAACTTTGAAGTGGAGCTTCCAATGCCTCTAAAACTTTGGAAATAGCTTTATAGTCCATATACAGCAGTTAGAACTGGAAGGTAAAAAAACCTTTATTTTTGAGGTATACTGCCCTTAAAGGATCGAGGAGTATGTCTGCTCTGTCAACTCTCTGGGAGAGTGGTGACTGATGTTCAAACAGAGTAAACCACCAGATAGTAAGGCAGATTAGTCTCTGCTCCCCTAAGATTACTACGGATTTCCTTCTCCTTTGCTTCAGTTTAATACAGATGTCTCGGGTCTATATCAGCTGTTTATAGTCTCTGTCATGTGGTGATGGACAAGACGCCAACATAATGAATGGATCTTTTGGCTTCTTGAAGACGTTTTTCACAGTCTCACTGCTCTCTCCCTTAGCTTCCCCAATTGCCCTGTAGATAGTCTGAGTTGCTTGTGGTGTGCTGCTACTTGAATGGGTCCCTAATGACCATCTAATAGTCTATGATGAATATGTAGGTCGTCTTCTTCCAGTCAAACTAATACTGCTACTGTCTTCTAGGTGGTCTATATAGCAATGATGTGGACATGAGTTGTTGAGCATTCTGAAATGGAATTTTGAAACCCCTTGGACTAGTTCCATGACAGCCATGGTCACTACTTGGCCCATTCCCAGCATTTAAGACTGTCCCTAACCAAAGATTAGTTTTGATATGTCTCCGACTGGTTCAGCATGTCAGCCTAATTTAGTATGAATTTGAGGAGTTGCACTGGAGTGATTGCCTTGAAAATTACCGTTTCTATCCAGTCCAGAATTATATACAAAACACACTAAATACACGTGCAGTCACTGGTGGTAACTGTTTTCATTGATTTCAAGAATAATCCCCAGAACAATACAGGCATGTGCTTTATATATATACAAAATCTATTACAAAATCTATTATAGTAACTAGTATGATATTTATAGAGTCGACTACTGTTTCATGATCTTAATGGAGTAAGCACAGTATAATATTACATACATGCAGGATATTACTAACCACTAATAGTAAACCTGTGATAAGTGTCACATTCCACAGTAAGCACTTTGGATATCATTGTTTGACATTTGTTACATATCCGAGTACCTCCCATACTTCAGGTTCAATGAAAAAGCTACTGAACTTGCTTTGCACGATATCTTCAAACTTTGACAACAAACCTAAACTCAGCATTTTCTCTCGCACAGTGGAGTAAGCAAAATGAACCACCAATGCCTCTCCAACTACACAATTGGGGTTGGCCATCTTAGAAGAATAAGTCTTTGTCAACCATTTTTCATCATCTACGATCATATCAACTTGAAGTAATGCCGTAATATTTATCAGGTCTTTGTCAAAGAGAAAAGCATTGATGCTGAACCTTTTCCTATCAGTGGTTAGTTCCAGGTCTTTGAAATGATATATTTCCAAAGTATTGTGCTCATAGTGATGCAAAAAAGTATGCAGTGTTAGCTCTGCACATTCTGGTGCTTTCCACCCACAATATCCAAATGGTTTGTACTCAAACTTCAGGTTTTGGGGGTTTAAATCCTTATAAACACCTTTCTTCTGATGGATCCAGCTGCACCTCCAGTTAGAGCCAGCAATATTGAAAAAATGTATGAAACATGAGGAATTCTTTTTTCTAATGACAGTTTGAAAAGCTCCTGGATGGATGTACACTACATCATCATCAAACTTGAAGAATGTTGTGTTTGGATAAGTCACCAAGTGGGAGAACATTTTCAAGTAAGGCTGAATAAACATTTTTTCCCCCATAGGTGAAGGCTTCCCTGGGGTAAGGCCCAAAAAATCCATCCGGAAAATCTCTTTCTTGGAGAGTGAATTAGCTGTTTTAGTGAATTCTGTGAGCTTGGTGAGAGTTTCTTTCTCATATATAAGCATCATGAACCAGACTTCATCTAAGATGCCACCATTTCTTCTCAGCTCTCGGTAGACATGTGGCAGCTGGATTCTTAAGAACTTCCACCTTCCAGAATAGATGATTAAGATGTTTGTCTTTTGATCTGGCTTTTCAGGACAATTGATTTCTTTCTCCCGGGTATTGAAATAGAAGCTCGATACCGTCAGCATAAATCCTACAGTTACCAGCTTCAGAAGCAGCTTACTGGACATCTTTAGCTTATGTATTTCTATAAAAAAAACAAGTTTAGATTGAAAACAATAAACCCGCCTCATGACTTGGTAGCGAGCGCATTGCGGGGAGTTGGTGCGCATTGCGGGGAGTTGGTGCGCGTCTCACCACTGAAGAAAAAAATTAGCGTCTGCGTGAATCACACCTTCTATTAGACGCGCGCTTGACACCCCCCCTGGTGGGCAAAAAGAACCAAGATGGTTACGAGTTGTGCTGTTGGCTGCAGAAACAGGAGTGGAAAACGTCCAGGGCTTGGTTTTTTCCGGTTTCCTGATTCTCCCAAAGAAAGAGCAAAGAAATGGATACTTGCCATCAGAAGAAAATCTTGGATGCCCAAGAAACACACCAGGTAATTATGTGGAGACCACTTTATCACAGGTACTAGCTACTAGTCTTATTATTGATAACTAGCCAGCATGATTATAAGCTAAGCTAGCTAGTTTATTAACGCGGCTGTTTCTTGTTATTTAGCTGTATTTTGTAGCTGTGTACAATGAACCGTTTTAGGCAAACCTGTGGATATGGCTGAAAATGTCGATTATGTGCCTACTGTGTTTACATTTAAGAAAGTTGATGAAGTGAAGAAAGCTACAAAGGAGGCTAGGGAGAGCCGGAGACATGCTCTCTGAATAATTCGAGGGGCGATGGGGGGGGGGGGGGGGGTGATAGAGGTCATTGATCATTGATTGCATTCAATAGTAGTTCAATAGTATGTTAGTTCACAATGATGGTATGGATGGTATATAGTTGGAAATACACAAAATGAAAATACACAATTACGTAGTCTGATGTAACTGAAGTGTATCCTAGTCGTACAGCACTTTCGACCTTGAAGAGAACAGCTGCAACATGAGAAACCCTCACCTAAGCTGAAATAACAATGTATCTATAAACATGCATATACACCACGTAATAATAGTTGTTTACCCAGCCATGCAAGTGCAGTGTGAAGATAGAATGTCACCTGCTTCCTTGATTATGATCCAGGCTTCATGTGCTGCCTTCTGACTGGGGTTCACCCAGGCCTTCAACACACAATATTTGGCTCCAGAATGACTGAACCTCCACGAAAAGACAGTCCTTACATACCCAGACTGGAAGTAATTGTACGCATCAAGTTGTTTCCAAGATAGCTCTGTTCCTGGGTGTATACTCCAGGTCGTTGAATGAAGTAAACAAAGATATGCTACCTTGGGCCAGGTGGTCATGTCTCCTGTGAAGCCTCATTCTCGGGCAAGTAGGGGTCATCTGGTATATAGTGACAAGTTGTTTCCAAGATAGAAGCTGTTCCTGGGTATATACTCCAGGTCGTTGAATGAAGTAAACAAAGATATGCCCATACTCTACCTTGGGCCAAGTGGTCATGTCTCCTGCGAACTTAGCCTCATTCTCGGGCAAGTAGGGGTCATCTGGTAGTGACAAGCCAACGCAGCTAAGTTTCTCAATATACCGCTTCTTTCCTTTCTCACGCAAACTCTCAAAATAGCTACTCATCCTAGCTACAGTGTTCAATGACAAGTTTGCTTTTTGCCCACCAAGGGGTGTGTCAATCGCGCGTCTAATGCAGGTGTGATTCATGCCGAAGCTATCTATATAGGCGAAAGCTTTCATTTTATATTGTGGAGGGAGCGGTCACGCAACCCGCTGTTTTGAGCGCTCCGTTAAAAAAAATATAGCTACTCTTTAAAACGCGCTAATTTAATGCTCACCTATGGCAGAGGTTGGTCGCATTGCAAATGCTAAAAGGCTTTGTGTTTCTGCCAGACCCTTTACCAATCATTACAAGGAAGGTCTGGCAAATTGTAATCTGGTCTAAACAAATCAATCCGCTATAATTTTTTTATTCTTATTAATCTACATTATTAACATCAGCAACTGTAATGACATTTGCTAACTGTTTAGCACAAGTGATCCTAGTGCTGCTATGGATACTGCTGTGGTTGGCCTTCTCACAGCACTCAACGACTCTATTGAAAAACCACAACATTGTACCCAAAAGTTGCATAGCTGTTCCAGCTGTATGCCTTTAGAAACTTTGTAGCCAATCAAGTAAATTATTATTTTTTGGACTTCCTTCTTTGGACCAAGCCTAGACCAAGGCAGCCACAGCTGTGGTTTGTAGTTTTATCAATTGTGTGTTGATTATTCTGTGCATGCACATGCTATAAGAACTCACTCAACACCCTCCTGCACCCAATTGGTTGATAACTGGCTATGGATGCCAAGTGGAATTATCACATGTCCTAGACCTCCCCTCCTCCTGATAGACGGACAGCCATGAGGCTGCTGGTGGCCAAGACTCAAATTTGTGGAGCAGGTGTTGGGATACTACATCAGTAGGGATGGAACAGATGTGATGTAAGTTAGTTAGTGTATTTATTGCTACTAAAACTTCAAATGACCATGTTTTGTAAAGCATAGAGAAGGATGAAGAATCAGCAGAGGATAATGGCCTCTTAGAGGATGGAGATGTGCTTGCCATCTCAGGAATGAAGGGGACACTATCCTGGCATAGAATGAAAGTTTGGTATTGTGCGCTAGTAAGTTTGTCTTTCAGATAGCTTCCTGTGCAGCCTGACCTGAATTCCATGCAAGTTGGATTTTTGTTACTTTAAGAAACACATTATGTAAATCCTGCCACAGTGGCTTAATTTGGGTAAGCCCCACATCAATCAAGTGAGGAAATGCTTCCCTCTTCTGTATGTTATTACATTATGCATGCTCATGTGTTTGACCAATTTCATCTCCACCGTTGCTACTTAACCAGGATACCATATATCTGTCACTAATCACTCATCCCTACCTGCATGTACATGTGGCTAACACCCAGGCCACTCACACTCACACCACATGATGGTTAGCCTACTCTTAGCTAACCAATCCCCACTACTGGTATAGCGTAGCTTATTCCAGTCAGCAATCCCCACGACTGGTATAGTGTAGCCTACTCTAGCTAACTCAAGTCAAAATCCCCACAGCGGTAGCATATACTCTAGCTAACTGAAGTCAAAAATCCTCACAGCGGGTAGAGTGTAGCCTACTCTAGCTAACTGAAGTCAAAATCCCCACAGCAGGTAGAGTGTAGCCTACTCTAGCTAACTCAAGTCAAAATCCCCACAGCAGGTAGAGTGTAGCCTACTCAAGTCAAAATCCCCACAGCAGGTAGAGTGTAGCCTACTCTAGCTAACTCAAGTCAAAATCCCCACAGCGGGTAGAGTGTAGCCTACTCCAAGTCAAAATCCCCACAGCAGGTAGAGTGTGGCTAACTCAAGTCAAAATCCCCAGAGTGTAGCCTACTCTAGCTAACTGAAGTCAAAATCCCCACAGCAGGTATAGTGTAGCGTACTCTAGCTAACTCAAGTCAAAATCCCCACAGCAGGTAGAGTGTAGCCTACTCTAGCTAACTCGAGTCAAAATCCCCACAGCGGGTAGAGTGTATATAGCCTACTCCAAGTCAAAATCCCCACAGCAGGTAGAGTGTAGCTAACTCAAGTCAAAATCCCCACAGCGGGTAGAGTGTAGCCTACTCGAGCTAACTCTGGTCAAAATCCCCACAGTGGGTAGAGTGTAGCCTAGTCTAGGCAGCTAACTCAAGTCAATAATTCCCATGACTGGTACAGTATAGTGTAGCCTACTCTAGCTAACTCAAGTCAATACTAACATGTTCTCTTCAGACTGACCTAGATTTTACCGGTAAATTTTAAACATGCATTGATTTCTATATATTGTTTGTCACGCATTCAGAGGAACAATTATGGGTCAATGATGAATCACATCTTCTCATGACACATAATTGAGCCTTTTTGCTAACATTGCGCATTCATTATTGAGCAGGTATGTAACCATAACAACAGCTCTGAGCCTGTGTGTGATCTATAGGCGTGCTTTGAATATTCCTCTACATTGAGTCCTAGTGGTACCAAGGAGTTCAAGTTTTTGAAAGGCACTATGTTACCAGTGGGTGCTGTGAATATTCCTCTACAGGGGTTCTAATGATTCTAAGGGGTTCAAGTTTTTATAGGGGTACTCACCAGGGGTGTTCTCAATATTCCTCTACAGGGGTTCCAATGATACCAAGGGTTCAAGTTTTCATAGGGGGCATTATATCAGGGGTGATCTGAATATTCCTCCAGGGTCCTAATGATACCAAGGGCCAAAAGCCAAGAGCTACCACATCAGAAAGGACGACAAAAATCTTATTATTTTTTATGAAATGTTGGTCAAGGTTTTGTGTGCATATACATACATATGTCCAGTGATCATGTTCTGTTCTATTTCTTTATAGGAGTTGCTTTTACTTGAGTAGATGCCTAACTATCTACTGCCATGTACTAATAGCGATACTAGCCTTCTCAGAATCATGTGTGTAGATTTTTTGGTTCTGTGTGTTAATGTATGCACAGGAATATACATTTTTACATGTAACAATTTGGAAAGGGTCATATTTTCTTGCAGTGACACTTAATGGTTGCGTAGAGTAATAATAGACACCCGATAGATTGACCTGGCAGTAAAGTAATGAAACAGGAGTTTACCAGTGTAGATTGACATCAAATATTTACAGGATCTTTATAAATCAACTCAAAATTAAATGTATATATTAAATTGTGGGCCATGTAAATGTTTGACAAATTGTCTACATTGACAAATTCTTGTTTCATTATCAAGCGCAGCCACCTACAGTTACTCAATTTAAGATAAGAATTATGTTAATATTTACCATGTGTATTACTAAAGTAAATGGTAGACATATTATTGTTACATGCCTATGTATATATCATAGATACATCAAGTCGTGCTGTTAAAGCTGTTTATGGTTTTGACGACCATTACCACCTGATGTTGAGATAAATTATTTTTTTGTAATATTTTGGAGCCTTCTGGCAGTGAAATAATGTGAAATTATGACAAATGACAAGTTATGTGTAGAAAAAATTGTACAAGGTCTTGATGAATTTTAACTGTTTTGGGGCTGCTAGTTGAGTGAAAAATTCAAGGCCTGGTTTTGAGGTAAAACTCGACCGTTTAGGACACTAAAAAGCTTTCAAAGTGAGTTTTATTGAGCTATGTGTCCGCCATTTTAAAATAGGGGTCAAACCAATATAGGGAGTGCCACTGCATTTCCCGTAGTATAATATTATCATTTGGAACTAGTATTCACATGTTTTTGTTGATGTTTTAAATGCTTATTCCTTCTGCCAAATTTTACAGTCCAACTTGGAACTGTCTTCATATTTTGTTAGCCTCTAGTGCTCATGATGGAGTTCAGGAGTAGCCATCCATCCGAGCAGCAGTTTGAAATATGATGGAGAAGGTTCCATAATGCTGAACTTTTTGTTTTGTTTGAAAAGATTTCCTCTCCAGATTTGTATGCTGCCATCCATTTTAATGGCGATGTGTTTTAATACCTTTCCTTGGATTTTAGATTTTTGTGACCTTTTGTGCTGAGAGTGCCAGTGTTTCCACAGTTTTTCCAAAATATTATCAATGCAAAGTACAGTTGTTTAACTTGATACAGTTGAGACGAGCTGCTTTCATAACTTTTTCAGAGGTGTTTAACTATAACTTGTCAACCTCCCACTGTAGAGGCCTTCAGAAGCTAGGTTTCAGTCACAAAAAGGATGGATCCATTGTTAAAAAATTGCTGGTGAAGGCTATAGCATTTAGTCTTATTGAGAAGTCATTATAATTTGTATGTCAATTGAGAGTTTGTTATTTTTTTGGTTCACATCCAGTGACCCTTTACCAAGATATAAATAATTATGTGGACGATTTCTCATGATACAAGAACGCAACAAAAATTCTGTCACTATGTCATCATGAACATAGTTGGATTGCCTTGCCCCTAACTACTGGACCCTGGTCGAAGGCCAAAATTGGTCTTTGACATTTGCTTCTCCACACACAGCAACATGTCCGATAGATATCTGATGAGTACTGGCTCAACTGCTGACAGTTGTAGCACACCACATCCTTCAGCTCCCTCTTCAGCTTAAAGTAGTTGTCCTGATTACATCCTTGAATATGATATCTCCTCACCCACTTCTGCTTTCCTCCATTTGGTCCTACCGATAAACTTTCTTTATGGGCTTGGGCGTAATCATCAGCCAGTCCAGCTGTTTCTACGCTAGTCTTTGTCTTCTTCTCCCTTATCCAGATTCTGACATCCTCACGTAGTAAGTTGACCAACTGCTCTTCGACAACTAAGTTCTTGACCTCTTCGATTGATATATACTCCTGCATCTATTCACTGGCAATGTCATCTAGCCTCATTACCTGTTTATTAGAAACTGTATGGATATGTCTTCAGTGCATCTCCTCTTTCATAGCGTAGCATCAAAGGATCACTGTCTTCACCCACTCATCTCAACTGCATAATCTGCTTCCAGGAATGTATGGGCTTGTTGTGCCTTTCCAGTGAGATATAGTGCAAGTTTGAATGCCCAACACTCGTTCTTCAATACACCTTCATAAGTTGCTCAAATATCATCAAGAAGGCCTCAATATTGTCACCGTCGGTAAGCTTCACCAGCTTAATATCGTGATCTTTCCTGGCTGTAGCTGCAGCTGCTATTCTCTGTGCTTGCACCCCTTTAACCCAAACCTTTTACCAATTCCATCTGCTGACTGATTTCTGTGTCCCAGCATGCACCCTCCTTGTCTCGTTGCTGACTCTCCTGTGCCCACTCCTCACTTTGTTGCTGTCCGATCTCCATAAGTGCTCTTTCCTCTCCTCTGCCATATATAGTTCCTATGAATCCTGGTACTCTCAGCCTGTTCGGGTTGTCATACAAGTCTTCCTTGCTGTTGTTAACGATGGGTTGTATTGTCCACCTGACAGTCTTCTTTGCTGCTGATAACGATGGGTTGTATTGTTCACCTGACAGATAGCAGATTCTACTGCTTCTTCCAAATGTGAGAGATTAGCCAACTGAGTGTAGTAAAAAAAGTAATAAAATCATATCTTTCAATTTAAAACACTTATCATTTCAATTCATTTCAATACACAGACTCAATAAAACTCTTGTTTTTTTAAAATATACCCTATAATTATAGCTATACAAGTTCCTATACAATACACAATCTATACAAAACTCTGTGATAATCAGTAAAACAGAAAACAGAACTGTTGGACCACCTCCTTAATCCACAGTCCATAACAACATAACCAAAAGGGGTAAGAACTAAGCCGGGGAAAATGAAATCATTAAAAAAATAGGTGAGCAGTCCTTCACAGTGGATATATATCAGCATAACAGAAGAGCTGGCAGTGGAATTTAAATGGAAAATCAGAGGAGCAATTGCTTAATGTACTCGACATCTCTGTCTTGGATGCCTCCTTCATTTCAGATGTAATCTGCTTCTTCTCAAGTCCAATAACCTGGATTATCGCAAACTTGTAAGCCAAGGTTATGGTGGAATAGCCACATTTGCTGGCGAGCACAATGGAGATCAAAAATGATGTAAAGTTGTGCTGCACATTCCATTAACATTTATTGTGCCTGCCACAGGCTTCAACTAGCAAGCATGCAAGCTGCTAACAGTGTTCCTGAGATCAAAATGTTTGGAATAGAAGGAAGCTCTTTTTCTGTTCATCCCAAAAGGCAGAATCCTTCAAGGATATCCAGTCTGTCCTCAGGTTACCTTGGCTTTTAAGGTTTTGAAGCAAGGTGGATCTCACATAAGCACTGTATACAGGCTATCTACCACGAGCTTTCTCTCCTGATCAGCACATTACAGCAGCTGTATGAGACAGGTCATGTGAAGCATATAGTCTCGACACTCTCCTTGCCACTGACACAGACATGGTTAGTGTTGTGTTCCTGTCAGAAGGTCTGGATATCGCAGGAATGAATGCATCCTACAAAAGCTTGCTTGAGCAAGTTACCTGTACTTCTGAAAGTCACAACTTATTAACTTGTGCATCTGATGGGGGAAAATGAATAGTAGGGTTCAATAGAGTCGGAAATATTCCTGTTCAAGGAGAAGTAAGAGATAACACTTAGCACACATACGCCAAAGAAGCCATTGGTCCTCTATCATCACAATAGCTGAGTAGCATACTCTAGTCACAACTCCATATATCGTTGCACTTCTTGAAAATACTCAGTGCAGATTTACTGATATGGCAATGAAGATCGTAATTGCCATGTCAATATTCGTCTATAACCCACTCAATATGTTCTACTTTCATATGGCAACAAGCAAATCATGATAACTACTTGAAGAGTTCTATGGAAAAGAAGCAGAAATTCAGTATGCTGGGACGACCTACACCATGCTTGATGGTGATGAGCTCTTTTCATAGTGGAACATAATTAGACGTGCTTTGCTACTGGAGGAGAGAAAAACGCTATAATGGAATGCAAGAAAGAGTTGGTATCTCCTAGTATGCAAGTGTTCTTGACCAGATGGAAATATTACGTCAACAAGGAATTATCTGTGACATGAAAGCTATTGAAAATCATCTAGCCTTCTTGCACAGTGTCTGTTGTGCATCCTTAAGTCAGATAAAAGTGACCTACATAGCTGCTATCGGACTCGAACCTGTGGAACATTTAATGAAAATACCAAAGAAGGGCCCCCCAGTTGACTTGGGAAATTCTTGGGGGGAGGGGGGAGGTAGCTTTGGAGGCGGGATATCCCAGGTCATCCCCCTTCCCCCCACCTCCACTCGGTATGAACTTGTGTGCAGTATACAGTACACATTATGATTCCCATGTTCATCCTGAGGAGTTGACTACATGTGGGAGACAGAAGGTGTGACTTTCATAGTTGGAATGGGAATATGCAGACGAGCGGATTGTATAAATTTCCTCTAGATAGCATACTGGGCATATTCTCAGGCAGAGTTGAAGAAGAATCATATTATTATTCTGTGCTCTGTCACTGTGAAAAAGCATATGGCAGTCCCCACAGTGATAAGCCAGAGAAGAACTCGAACAACTACTGCTTTAAATACTGTTGTATAAGTAAGTATCCTTAGAATTGTAGCTAACCACATATCTTGTAGTCAACTATTGGACTTTTGCTCATATTATTTGGTTTTCTATGCACACTACAAGTTGTCTCTATCATTCCTTGGTTTTACAGAACATTATTAATTGACACAAACTTGTCTAAAGTGCTGTCACTTGTCTGATTTGCTTTTTTGTGTGTACTTCTTTGTCTGCATACATGATGTGTTGCAAGGTAGTGTTGCAGGGAGAGTGCCTCCATGTCTCGGCATAATATATGGCTCACAAATGTGTGTTGTCTGTGTTGGGAGGGCTTGGCCATTATGCTGACAATGAACATTTTGTGATCCTTCCCGACATTTGTACGAAGAGGTATATAATTCCAATGTGATTTCTAAACACACACACACACACACACACATGCACACACACACACGCATGCACACAAAATTATCAGTCATGTGTTATCATGATGGATTAGCTTCTGTGTGTGCCTGTATCATTGTGTGCAGATATTGTTTGACTGGGAGTGTGGCACACTGCTCACTTACATGTCCAGTCATTCTCTTGCATATTGTTACATATCTGTCCAGCAAAGACAGATCGTTCCTCCTCAAGATGTTGCCAGTGGTCACTTCAATAATTATCTCAGAATTTCCTTCTATTTTCTTTATGTTCCAATGACTGCTAGATCTGTACTCTATATGTGTATGCTACAGAGCTCTAGCAACAGAACAGAAAAAAAGCAGGTGTTATATACTTGGTCTCAACTCATTTTTAGTTGACACATATAGCAGATGCAGTGACTCTTGATAATTGATTTGAGTATTTTTTTTACTCATTCGATGTATTGGCTAAATGGTCTATAAGTATTTATAGATTTATGAAGGTTGGAAACTCTACACTAGTAGCAGTAAATACTTTAAAGTTTGGTAAACACATTGGTAGGCTGTGGTAATAACACAATGCTCTTGACTTGAGAGTGATGTAATACATACCTGTGATGTTGTATGGTCTGTTGAGTTGGTATCCAATTATCTAGTCTGTATTGTTGCTAACAGAAACAGTCAGATTGACAACCTATAATATGTCACTAATGCATGCAGCTATAAATGGACAAATTGCTGATAGTTAAAGTGAGACTCCTTAACTTGGCAGTGTTATCGACACTTGAGTGTTTAAACTCAAAAATGATAACCGATTCAATGATGAAGATTTCACTAGAAAAGAAAACAACAACTAACCATAAAATTTCGCCAATGTCATCACGATGCCAATTTTGTATGGGTCATATTGACATATAACCTGTCTCATAACTGAGAGCCTTGAAGAGGGAGAAAAGGCTGTGGGGTGATATATAGGCTCTCCATGATGCTTCCTCATTTGTCAATTATATTATGCATGAGTGAGGTCACAAATGTTTCCTTTTGACTTGGTCACCCGATAATTTCTAAATAATTTCCGGACATTTTTTGCGAGCGTGCTTAACTTGACCAGACATTTGTAGGCACTATGAAGTTGAATATCATTTAAGAGCTTATCTGCAAAGTTTGTTTGATGTGCATGAAATGTGAATATCGTATTCTTTTATGGGACTTTCAATGGAGAATGGTTCCATGTTCTTCAATGGTGCTCTTAATGCCTAATGAATGAAGGTGTTTAACACAAGTATCATTTTTTCTACAGGGGTCCTAATAGACAGAGGGTTTCATTTCTTTAAAGGAAGTATTTGTATTTGTCTATATAGCAAGGGCAGAGGGTTCCTAATGGAGCAAGGGTTTTTATGTAGTCATTCATCTATAGGGATTGGTGTATTAAGAAGAACATAATGACGTGAACATTGTTCTGCTTATGTACCTTGTAATGAACATGGATCCATACATAGTACAAGCAATGTTTAGGTACAAAATATACCAAAATATTACATGTAGTTTGTCTAGCATGATTTGGCGAGTTCATATATTTATAGAGTCCAAGTCAATCAGTCAATCGCACACACCCAAGTAAGTAATAAACATGAAATACATAGGAACTCAGCCCCTTGTTTTTAGTGCTAATGTGTTTCAAAAGAAATGCTTCAATTTTCATTAAGGACAAATATTAATCAATATTTCAGTTGAAATATTAGACAAAAAAAATATAATATCTATAAAATATTTGAAGTCAGCTGAAAATAATTGTACAACTTTATAATAGTCAAATTGAATCAGCCAGGTCTTTCCAATTATCACACGAGCTTTAAAGGAATTATAAAACATCCAGCATTGCCATGCCCAGGGGCGTTGAAGGTCCACATCACCAAGATCGACAACTGAAGAGATAGAACAAAAATACAAGGAACACCTAACAGGAGGTGTCAATAATTGTTGAGTGAGTAAATAATTCTTACACGTGGGTATATATTTTCTTAATAGGAAGGGAGACTTTAACGATGTTCTCAACTCCTGCCTTAATAGGACAAATATCACGATCAATCATGCACATGTCTTTTGGGAGATCACCTAGTCTAATACAGGGACTAAATAATAACTTTCCACACAAATTCTGATTCATGGCTGGGAAATCCTTGCTAGTTGTGAAATTTATAGAGACAGTGACATTCGTGCCTCTCTTGACAATGCAGGGAGTGCTACAGCAGTTATCAACTATCACATCATTAATCTTCATGCCATTAGATTCTGGAGGGAGAGAGGAAATCAAAATAAAGCGCATTGGTGCAATTATTCTATTAATCAAGGTGATTCAGGATTGTTGGAAGAGTAAACGAGAATAATAGCTTGGCACAGCAACAGACATATACTTACCACAGTTTCTGTAGGGTGTTTTGCATTTTTCACAAACGACAGATGAAAGAAAGACCACTAATAAAACTATGTACATTCGTCTAGTCAACGCGCGCTTCAAATAATGATAATGAGCCCAAAGTAACGTTTCGCTATGAACCGTCTCACGTGGCCAGCCCCACCCAGCGAGACTGCCTCTCCATAATAATATTAGTGTATGCTGGGGCTAGCGAAGAAAAAATGAGCTATTACTAATGTAGTCCGTACTCGCTTACCCGTGCAGTAATTTTTTGTGTGTATGGAATCTTATGGGGAAAGTGGTTTTAGAGGGTTTACGGCAGTTTATTAGGGCCTTGGTGTGTTGTTTGTATGTCGAGAGCTGTCGATTACCTTTCCTGTCGGCTATTATACCAATGCAGTCCTACCCGTGCTAGTATTTTTTTTGTGTATAGAGAAAGTGGTTTTAGAGGGTTTACGGCGGTTTATTAGGGCCTTGGTGTGTTGTTTGTCCTATTTCAGTCTGGCTTGTCTTGCTATCTGGTAAAGGATTGCGTCAGCGTGTGTAGCGGCTACCCGGATTGACGTAGAGAATAGAGAGACCCTTTTCCAGTTCTTGTTCGAATAAAATAATGTTGTCTTTCATTCTTTCGATATTCGAGATGAAACCGCTATATTGGTGACCCCGACGGGATCTATTTCGAACTTCAAAAGTATCCTCGAATCATGGCTGTAGCTAATGCCATCTCTCTCAAGCTTTCTCCGTTTTGTTGGCGAACCCTGAACTTTGGTTCCTCCAGATCGAAGCTCAATTTGCATCAAGAAACATCACTCAACAGCTTACTAAGTACCAGTATGTTGTGGCTGGACTACCTCCAGATGTTGCGGAGAAAGTTTGGATCATGTAAAGAGTAAGACTCCGGAAGTCGAAAAATCAGTGCGCGTCAATTATTTTTCGCGGTATATATTTTAAAACTCTGCATATCTTAAACGCGCACGCTATGTACAGAGCGAGATGGCGCGAAGTCATTGCCATAGGAGCAAATCTCTTTTGGCAAGTACTGTTACTTGTGGAATGTAAGGGAGAAAATATCTAAAAAGTAATAATAATAGGATGATTATTGATAATAATATTATGATGAACATGTTTGGTGTTGTTACTTGGTGTACAGTTGCAATGTAACTATGGTTAGATGCAAGAAGTCCAGCCTGAAAGATGGGTTTGCATGGGGGTGTCCTGCGTGTTAAACCGTAAAGTCGATTCGTCATGGTTTGTATGTATATGTCAATATTTTTAGATTTATTGAAGGGAGCTTCTTCGCGAAGTCAATGCTTAGTCTGCAAACTTGGCTCCTTTTGCAGAGAGTACCCAGTTACTGCTGCTGCAAGTGAAGAAGGTGCAGTCGACCAACTGCAATTAATGTGTACCAGTGGTTGCAGGAAGTTTGCTCAACAGCCCTTAGCTGTCCAATAATCTTAGGTGGGCCTGGAGTCATCATGAGTCCCAATTCAGTGTGTTGTCAATTGTCACATAAACAGTACATTCTTGTGGCCATAGCATCATTATCAGAATAGCATCATTATAGAATCATTATTATAATTGTTGTGGATACATCATCATTGGGACCCGGCCACCATCCGGGTGTTTGGATTGGTGGACACCAATCATACTCCTGCACTGGGTATGCTGTAAACAATCACAATTCCACTCCATTCTATGTAGTTGTTCAACACAAATTTTCAGGTTACATGCAATTAGTTCCCCGGAGAGACGCTGCAACATTACTCCCTATCATACAGTCTCATGTTGCGATAATCCATTCGGATCAGTGGGCTGCTTACAGACAGGTATCCAGTCACAGGTGTGCACACAAAATGTTGAATCCTACTGGAATAGAGTGAGTTATACCAACACAGTATGTTAGATAAATTGATTTTAGCAGGCGAGGATAAAGTTTAAAAGGATGAAGGGGGTTCGTCGTGATCAACTTCCTTCATACCTCGATGACTTTATGTGGAGGGAGAGGAATGCCGGCACGACTGCTGATGCTTTTCAAAACACATGATGCTGCATTTGTTGTTTTATGAAGTTCTTTGAAGTTGTGTTGATATGAAGTTGTTACTTTTTTGGGGTTTTTTTTTTTTATGCTGCATTTGTTGTTTTATGAAGTTGTGTTAATATGAAGTTGTATTACTTGTGTTAGTAGTCCTGAGATAGACTTCGAGTATCCTTTCTTGATGCCTTCTGAAAGCTCCGTGATTTTAGCGCGCGCGTTTAAGATAAGCAGCGTTAAAAAATATATATATATACCGCGAAAATTAATTGACGCGCACTGATTTTTCGACTTCCGGAGTCTTACTCTTTACATGATCCGAAAGTTTTTGACTGTATCCAGAACGTTCCTGATGAAACACCCCATGATGAGCTCAAGAGGAACGCACTGCCCTCACAGAGTCAGAGAGGCTCCAGAAACTATGGGAGTTCCAACCACTGGGTGACCTCAAGCCATCTGATCTGGTGCGCAGGATTGAGCAGTTAGCCAAACGTGATATCAGCCATGATCCCATGATGCGGGATTTATTTCTTCGCCGCATGCCACTGCAAGTGCGTCTCAGCCTTCAGGCATATAGCACCCTCAGTCTCTCTGCATTAGCGGAAAAAGTAGACACTCTCTGTTCCATCGTCAAGCAAGATACTGCAGTCTTCACACTTGGTCTATCGGATCAATCCACATTGCATTCCCCTACTAGTGCACCACCATCAGTTCCTCCACAGGCCTGGGAAGCCGAAATTGCATCTCTGCGCTCTGAGGTGGTGCAGCTAAAGCAGAGATCTCGTATTATTCCAGGACCAGCGGTTCTAAGTACAACATCGAACTCTTCGTGCTGGTACCACACCAAGTTTGGCGATCAAGCTAAGAAATGCCGCCCACCTTGCAAGCATTCGGGAAATGTTCTCCCTTGGCACTGATGGTGACCAGCGCTCCAGTCGCCTTCTTTTTATCTCAGAACATTCCTCCGGCCATCGTTATCTAATAGACTCAGGTGCTCAAATCAGTGTGATTCCAGCCTCTCGGTACGAGCGGCAATTGGACAAAAAGGGACTTCCTCTCACAGCTGCGAATGGAACTCCCATCGCCACTTTTGGATCACCCTCAATCACTCTGGATTTGGGTTTTAAGTCAAAGTTTGAGTGGCCATTTGTCCTCGCCGATGTCAACTACCCAATTATTGGCGCCGATTTCTTCTGCAATTTCGGCCTCCTCATCGACATGAAGCACAGTCATCTCATTGATGGAAGAACTTTTAGCAGCGTCTCCACTTTTGTCTCTGACTGTGCTGCATGTGGCCTCAACTTTCTCCAACCATTATCTCCATTCTTAAGGAGTTTCCGTCCATCACCATTCCGGAGTTCTCAAATACTGAGCCAGCTCATGACGTTAAACATCACATCAAGACAAAAGGACCACCTGTTTTTGCACGAGCACGTTGACTCGCACCAGACAAGTTCATCACAGCCAAGAAGGAGTTTGACCACATGCTGTATTATTCGACCTTCGTCGAGTACTTGGTCATCTCCATTACACAGGTCCACAAGAAGTCGGGAGACTGGCGCCCATGTGGAGACTACCATGCACTGAATGAGGCCACAACTCCGGATCGTTACCCCATCCCGCACATCCAAGACTTTGGAGCTCAACTTCGGGGTAAGACGATATTTTCCAAACTTGATCTAGTGCGTGCATATCACCAGATCCCGATGCATGAGAGTGATATCCAGAAAACAGCAATCATTACCCCCTTCGGTTTGTTTGAGTACACACGCATGCCATACGGTCTTAGCAATGCAGCCCAGACCTTCCAACGTTTTATGGATGATGTCTGCAGAGGCCTTGATTTTGTGTATGTTTATCTTGATGACCGGCTCATCGCTAGCTCATCTCCAGAAGGACACGACTCGAATCTGCGGACAATTTTGGCCAGACTGTCCAAGCATGGGCTAATTATCAATCCAGACAAGTGTGAGTTTGGACGAAATGCCCTTCAGTTCCTGGGTCATCAAGTCAATCCTCTCGGCATTCGACCATTGCCTGACCGTGTCCAAGCCATCACAGATTTTCCTGCACACACAGTTACGTGAATTCTTGGGTCTCATCAACTACTACCATCGGTTCATTCCTAACTGTGCACAAGTTCTTCATCCACTGCATGATTTACTTAAGGGGAATCCAAAGTCGTTTACTTGGACCGACCAGTCAATGATAGCTTTCAAACAGGGCAAACAAGCTCTGGCAGAAACAGGTCTCCTCGCTCACCCAGCTTGCGATGCTCCAACGAATATCACTGTAGATGCTTCTAACCTTGCTGTGGGAGGAGTGCTCCAACAGTTTTTGGAGGGAGTTTGGACGCCAATCTCTTTCTTCTCGCGAAAGTTATGGGATCCAGAAACGAGATATTCTGCTTTCGATCGTGAACTTTTAGCCATCTATCTCTCTATTCGCCATTTTCGTCATTTTGTGGAAGGTCGTCAGTTCCATGTTTACATGGACCACGAACCTCTCACTTTTGCTATTGCCAGCAAATCTGATAAGTGGTCACCGCGACAAATACGTCACCTTTCATATATATCCGAGTTCACCACAGACCTATGTCATATTCAAGGAAAGAGCAACGTGGTGGCTGATGCACTGTCCCGCATTCAATTGGATGAAGTCAGGACTGGAGCAGCACCCCCAGCCCCCGTTTCACCCATGTCATTGCAAGCTCTTGACACAGCTGCAACTATACGATTATCGATTTCGAGGCCATGGCTGTAGAGCAACAAACCGACGATGAAACTCAAGCACTCAGGTCTGGAACAACATCTCTGCAGCTCCAAGATATTTTACTCCATGGTACTGCCAACCATCTGCTCTGTGATATGTCAATAGGGCCTCCTCGACCAGTCGTACCAACATCTTTTTGCCGTTTAATTTTTGACATACTTCATGGAGTTTCGCATCCAGGCATCAAGGCCACCAACCGTCTTGTATCCAATCGATTCGTGTGGCACGACCTACACCGAGACGTATCACACTGGGCCAAATCTTGTATCGCTTGTCAACAAGCAAAAATACAATGCCACACTGTCAGCCCACTTCAACAGTTCCCAGTACCCAACTCTTGTTTTGAGCATGTTCATGTCGGTATTGTTGGCCCACTCCCGCCATCACGAGGCTCCATGTATTTGTTTACAATGGTAGATCGGTTCACCAGGTGGCCCGAGGCAATCCCAATGGCAGACATGACAGCAGAATCGTGTGCTCGTGCCCTTCTAAATGGTTGGATTTCCCGGTTTGGAGTTCCAGCCACCATCACCTCTGATCGTGGCCGACAGTTCACTTCAGAACTTTGGGCTTCTGTTCTCTCTCTGCTTGGGATCGTTAAAACTCACACCACTGCTTATCACCCGCAAGCCAATGGGCTTGTGGAGAGGATGCATCGACAACTCGAGGCTTCTCTTCGAGCTCATCTTACCTCCTCCGCTTGGGTTGATGAACTGCCAGTGGTTCTGCTAGGCATTCGAGCGACCTTTAAAGATGATCTGGCCTGTTCAGCAGCTGAATTGGTGTATGGGACCAACCTACACTTGCCAGGAGAATTTTTCGTGCCTTCTCCAATTGATATTGATCCGGCTGGACAGCTCAAAACCGAATGGCCCAACTGCAACCGACCCCGACCTCTGCCCATGGTAGGTCCCGCATTCTTGTCCCAAGTCAACTTCAATCTAGTACTCATGTTTTTGTTAGACATGACGCTCACCGTACTCCTCTACGTAGACCTTACGATGGCCCATTTCGCATGGTTACTCGTACGAACAAGTAGTTCAAAATTAATCTCAATGGACGTGTGGACAAGGTCTCGATTGACCGCCTCAAACCAGCCTACTTGGTTGACAGTGCACCTTGACAGTGCACCACAAAGTCTGCCAGGACTTTCCCCAACAGCACAGCCTTTCGTACCTGCATCTACGGCACTGAACATACCTATCGTTCCAGCTGCTCCTCCACTGTTAACTCCTCCACCGTTTACTCCTCCACCGTTTACTCCTCCACCGCCACGCTGTGGTATATAGTCATGTGAAGCTCCCTTGTCGTTTCCAATAGATCAATCACAGCCGTTCACTGGAGGGGGAGTCTTGTAGCGGCTACGCTAATTACCCAACTATCGGATTGATTCATCTATATATACGTTAGAGACAATTGGACTCTCTGTAGCCCTAGCTGAACTCATATACTATATTAACATTGCGTACGCATGGCCCTTTACCTAATTGGCCCTTTACCCATTATGCATGCACTCACCATGCTTCAGTTACTGTGCACATTGCTAATGACGTGATCTATTTTGAGTCCAGTTCGATCTGTTAGTAAATGTACAGTGTACTATCTTCTATGTGCACAGTAACTCAAGCATTGGCCCCTATTAGCCTCTAGCTATCTATAGCCATCTATTGAGTGAGACTGCTATCGGGGGAAATTTTTTTGGTGCCGCCCCAATTAAGGCCCACCCGACCATATGGCTGTGGTACGATGATCCTCTCCCCCCGGCACACTACACCGTCGATGGTGGACAGGTCGTGCACGTATGGCCACCATTCTCGGATGGAGGTGGGCATGAGTTGTTTTGATGTTGGGGGGCCTCTCTCGATGAGTGATGTGAGCTCCTGTAGGGTGGTGTCTGACGCTGTGGCAATCTGCAGGGATTCCCAGTTCAGTGGTATGCCCGTGATGGCTGCGCACATGGTGTGAGCCAGGCCGTTGTCTTCGTGTCCGTCGATGTGGTCGTCGATGGAGAGACCAGCCAGGAGTGTTGTGGGGATCCGTGGGCTGTAATGTGGGCAGGGTGTGTCGGGGGCGGTGCTGTCATCCGGGAGGTTTAGGCGTTCGGGTTCTCTGATGCCGGATGGGTGACGGGAAAGGGCGTCGCTGGTGTGGTTCCTGACCCCTGGGATGTGCACCATCCTAAAGCGGTAACGCAGGGTTTTCTCCTTGAGGTTTCTTAGTCGTGTATTGGGGATGTCCTCAAGAGATCTGTCCCCAAATAGTTTCAGAAGAGGTTTGTGGTCGACCGCGACAATGAGGTCGCTGCAGCCGAGGACAAAGTGGCGAGCCTTGTCCAAGGCGTCTGCCACGGCCAGAGCCTCGCCTTCGACAGGGGCGTAGCGGGACTCAGCAGGGTGGGTGAATCGCGAGCCCACGAGTTTGACCTTCCATCCCTCTTTGCAGCAAAATATCTCGCGGGATGGGCACTGGCAGTGCTTTTGGAAGAGCCAGTACCCAATCCCGTCCTTGCTCCAATCTGTGGCCAGGCAGGTGGGTCGGTCTTTCTCAAAAATGGTGACGCCTTCCTTGATGCGACTGATGATCTCAGACTTGGATGCGTCAAACGCGTGCTGTAGGTCGTCATTCCAGGAGAATTGGGTGGATGGCTTGAGAAGTGCACGGAAGGGGGACATCACGGACGCCATAGAGAAAGCGTATGCGACCTGGTTGACAAGGCCGAACCAGGCGCGGACGTCCGTAATGCCCTGGGGGATTGGGAATTCATCTATTGCTCGGAGGTACTTGCGACAAGGTTTGACCTCAGACATGGTGATCTCAAAGCCGGCGAACTCCACCTCGTCCTGCGCGAAACGGAATTTGCTCGGGTTGAGGGTTATTCCATTGCGTCCACACACGTCTAGCCACTCTGTGGCTTGGTGGAATGCTTCCTCAATGGTGGGTGCCCAGAGGAGGGTGTCGTCAATGCACTTGGTTTTTCGGGTGATTTGCGAGACGAGGGCATCGTACCTGGCGGTGTACGCGTCGCCGGAAGCGATGTATCCTTGGGGGGCAGATTTGTATCTATACCGACCCCATGGGGTGATGAAGGTGGTGAAATGCCTGTCTTCGTCAGCAAGGGCCACAGAGTGGTAGCCGTTCCAGGCGTCGAAGATCTTTTTTTTTGTATTGCTTGGGACGGCTCTGGCCTGGTGGAATGGGGATTGGCAGTGGTGTGTTTCTCTGGTGGCGTGGCGATTTAGCTGCTGGAAGTCGATGGTCCTCCTGAGCGACCCGTTCTTCTTGGTGCAAATAACCATGCGGTGGCACCAAGTGTCCGGGGTGCCCAGGGGGACTTGCTCGATGACTCCCAGCTTGACATCACGATCTAGACCGGCCTTCACCTCGTCCTGCCAGTGGATGGGGATGGGAATGGGTGTGTGGCAGGGTTTGGGGATGGCGATAGGGTCAATGCTTAGGCTCAGGGGGGGGCCTGACATCATCGGGAGGGGTTGATGCTCACAGATGTTGAAGGAGCTCGCTGCATAAAGGGTGCGGAGGTGTTGTTCTAGCCTGCCTCGGTTGGCCTCGGTGGGCGGGAACGGGGGGCTGGTAGGTCTGGAGGGTGGTGGTGCTCTGGTCGGGCATGAGCATGTCTTGGGTATTCCCCCCCCGGGGGTGTGACTCATCCTGATTGGTGTGGGGTGAGGTCCGGTGGATCTTGGTTGGGGGGTCAGCGTCGGTGTCCCGGACTGGCTATTTCCCGTGGCTGGTGTGGGAGTGCTGGTTGGGTTTCCGAGGCGGGGTGGTCCGGTTGGGTGGTCTGGGAGGTGCTGCAAGGCGTTCTCATGGTGGGCTGCTCTCGTCGCCTTGTCGTTACCCGGGGTGGGCATGGGCGTGCTCAGAGGGAAGTCCCACGGGATCAGTCCCAGGTCCGTGCAGGTGGCAAGGCTGAGGTATAGCTTACTCGCGATGGGCGAGAAATACACCATCTGTCTCGTTTCGATGCCAGTGGGTTGGGTCTTGATACGAAGTAGCGCTGCCCCCAAGATGGGTAGGTTGGTTCCTGAAGCGGAGCGCATCTGTAGGTTGACAGGGATGAGGTCCGCAGGTGACAGGCGGAGGTCGGTGAGGAGGCTTGGGCCGGCGAGGCAGCTCTGGCATCCGGTGTCGGCCATTCCCGTGACTGCGAGGTGCTTGGTCTCGACTCGGAGTGTGTGTCCGTGTAGGCGAAAGTCCTCTGTGCGGGCCGAGATCCATAGGTTGATGTTGGGTTGCGGGGGTGAGCGCTTCTGGCTCCACACTCCTGATTGGGCGTCCCAGGTCTGATGGTGTAGGGCACCTTCGGTCATGGTGTCCAGTTCCTCTGATACCGCGCTCTCGTGTTCCGTCGTCTGCCAGCACATGGTGGCGTTGTGGTTGGCTCTGCCGCAGGAGGAGCAGGTTGTGCCAAAGGCGGGGCAGTAGATACGGCGCTGGGCCGTACGTTCCTGCTCACCGTGTCCGGGGAGTCCGCAGTACTGACATATGCCGCGGTTGTTGTGTGTGGATCTGGTCCCTGGTTGAGGCGGACCTGTGCCCTTGGTGGAGGAGTTCCTCGGTGTGGGGTGGTTGTTGCCTCTGGGTAGTGCTTGTTTGGGGCTAGTTCCCGCTCGTGGGGTGTAGCGTCTCTGCTGGCGACGATACGTGCTGGAGATGGCCTCTCCTTCCTCATCTTCCTTGAGGCTGTTCGTGGAGGTGGGTGTGCACATGGTTACCGCTGATCTCTTGCCGGCTGCTCTGATCTCGACGAATCGTATCGTCTCCTCGACTCCCATTTCCTGGTCCGGGTGCTTGAGGAGGTCCTCCTGGATTTCGGTGTCTGCTAGGCCGATGCAGAGCTGATCCGCGACTCTTTCTTCCCCCTGGTTGGAGACCTGATCACAGCCTGTGCACTTCTTGGTGAAGCGGCAGACTTCTGCTTGCCCGCGTAGGCGGGCAGCGAAGGCGCGGATGGATTCTCCCCTGTCTTGCACCATCCTGCTCAGAGCCACCCTGGCTACCTTTGGGTTTTCCTCCCTGACAGCAAGAGCCCTGATGGCCTTGAGTAGGTTTTTCTCGGATAAATTCTCGATTGGTAAAGGGTCGACGCAGTTGCGGGTGACATCGCGCCTGAGCTTTTGGTCACAGCATTCAAGGAGCTGGATGGTGGTGTCCCTGGCAGTTAGCTCGACTGCTTGGGAGTAAGAGCGCCAGCGGGAGAGGAAATATGACCATCCCTCAGTGGTGCCCCTGGAGGATACCTCAGGTCGCTTGACAGGGGTTGGTTTGGCCTTCATGGGGCGGCTATGAATGATAGCGTGGGTCGAGAGTACCACTGCTGCGACAGCAGGGTTTAAATCGGCTGGAGTGCTGAAGGTACAGTCCGGGAAGGGGCAGAGGATCATCGTACCAACGAGCTTACGCCCAGCCTGCCTCAGCGCCCTGCATGCCGCCCACCAGGGCATTAGCGGCATGACAGCCCGCGCTGAGTCCTCACTGTTCTGGCTAGGCATCACAAAGGACATCGCCGACACACGCAATCGGTGCGCCACCTGCAACGGCAACGCCCCATCTCAACCCGCCATGCCATCGACCACTCCAGTGGAGCCAGAGTACCCCTTCCAGCACATCTGTGCGGACTTCTTCCACCACGAGGGAGTCGCGTACTTGTTGCTGGTCGACCGGTTCTCTAATTGGCCCATTGTCTCCCGCTCCAGAGATGGGGCATCTGGACTCATGAGGGCGCTCCGTGACACATTTTCGACTTTTGGCATCCCAGACACGCTCACCTCAGACGGCGGACCAGAATTTGCGTCCCACGACACCCGAACATTCCTCCGAACATGGGGCGTCCACCACCGCTTAGCCTCCGCATACAACCCCCACGCCAACTGCCGTGCGGAGGTTGCCGTCAAGACTATGAAGCGCCTAATCGCGGGCAACACCGGACCAGCGGGCGCCCTATCGGACGACTTCCACAAGGCACTCCTTCAGTATAGGAACGGACCCGACCCCACCACCAAGATTTCCCCCGCATTGTGTTTATTCGGGAGAGCCACCCGAGACCTCATCCCCGGATTGCCACAAAAATACCGACCCCACCCAGATTGGAGCGACAAGCTCGAACTCAGGGAAAGAGCCCTCTCCAAACGCACCATCTCGGGCCGCGCCCGATGGGACGAGCACGCTCAAGGCCTCTCACCACTGAAGTGCGGAGACACGGTGCTAGTCCAAAACCAATCGGGACGCCACCCTACCAAGTGGGACAAGACTGGCACCGTTGTCGAAGTCCTTCAGTATCACCAGTATGCGGTCCGCACAGATGGCTCTGGGCGACTCACCACAAGAAACCGCCGATTCCTTCGTCGGTATGATCCGAACCTCATGGAACCGGATCATACTCGTCGCACTGTTGACCCCCCAGCCAGCACAACCATCCCTGGCCCAATCCCAACACTCGACACGGACACGACCGGCCCATCAACTCCACTACCAACCTCGACCCAGCCCCTCCAAGCGACACCACCGAACGCCCCTGCACCCACCGGGCCACTTCCCCCCACCCCTCCGCCCGCCAGGCCAACACCGACCGCCTCCACTCCAGTGATACCCCCAATACCCATACCATCGCTGCCCGGGAACCCGACCGCCGCGCAGGATAGCAGCTCTCCGCCGCACACCACCACTACAGCCGACTCACAACCACGATCCTACGCCCAAGTCACCCGCACACTGGACACACCTAGCCCCCACCCCACCACCCCTGCCACGAAACGCTCTGCACTCCCCAGACGATTGCAGACCCCAAACCCCCCCCTCCACCCCCCCTTACGAAGAAGCAAACGGGGCCCAAAACCCGTCGACAGACTCAACTATAAGAAGACCTGACTGCCTTCTTGGGGGAGGTAGAGACAATTGGACTCTCTGTAGCCCTAGCTGAACTCATATACTATATTAACATTGCGTACGCATGGCCCTTTACCTAATTGGACCTTTACCCATTATGCATGCACTCACCATGCTTCAGTTACTGTGCACATTGCTAATGACGTGATCTATTTTGAGTCCAGTTCGATCTGTTAGTAAATGTACAGTGTACTATCTTCTATACATAAATTGTATTGTATCACATTATTAGTCAAGCGCGTTGCGCCGTCTCTTAACAAAGGATGTAACAGGATTAATAAAACAAGTTGCATGTAAGAGATGTATGCAGAACTGACTGTATGTGAATAGACATGTGCATGGTAAGGGATCGTCAAGGTAAAGGGTTCTACGTAGTGATATGCATACATATAGGTCTATAGTTTAGTTAGTATTGTCTATCTCCCCCCAAGTCCGACGTCAGGGGGAATGACTGTCCATAGCGTAGGATGGGCTTCGGGCCTCGCTTGCTTCTTCTGGGTTCGGGGATAGGGGTGGGAGTCTCAGGTAGGGCGGGGGTTGGTGTCCTGGCCAGGTTTCCAGGGTCAGGTTGTATTCGACGCAGGGGTGGGGTTGGGGTGCCGGTCACTGCCGCGTATGACCGCTGGTTGGCAGGTGTGATGAAGGGTGGTACAAGTTGGTCCGGCGTCGGGTCCGGAGTGCGCACGGGTGTGTTGACTTTGGTCTGGGGCGTCGGGTCTGGAGGGTGCATCGGTGGTTGGGGTTGGATCTGAGGCAGGGGGGGGGTAGGGGGGTAGGTGGCATAGTGATTGGGGTTAGTGGGTTATGGGTGGGTTGGGTTGGATTGGGTAGTGGTCGCACAGGGTATATCTGGTCTGGCAGGCGTCGCTGGAAAGGGTGGTCGGGTGGGGGGGGGTTTGTTGCTCTGTCTGCGGAGAAATTGGCGGTTTCTCTTGGTCAGCCTGCCGTTTCCATCCATCCGCACTTGGTATTGGTGGAACTGGAGCACCTCCACGACGACTCCGGTCTTGTCCCATTTCGTTGGGTGACGGCCTGTCTGGTTTTGGACGAATACTCTGTCACCACAACGAAGGGGGGAGAGGCCGTGGGTGTGCTCGTCCCACCGGGCGCGGCCAAGTGTCTGTCGGCGGGAAAGGGCTTGGTCTCGGTGCTGGAGTCGGTCGGGTGTTTCCTGGGATGGTTTGAGTCGGGCCGGGATGTTGGGGAGCAGGTCCCTGGTGGGGCGGCCGAAGAGGCATATCGCTGGGGACATCTTTGTGTCCGGGCTGGGGCAGTTCCTGTAAATGAGCAGGGCCTTGAAGAATGCCGTCTGGAGGGATCCGCCCGGGCCAGTGTTGCCCGCGATCAGTCGCTTGATGGTCTTTACCCCGGTCTCCGCCCGATTGTTGGAGTGAGGGTTGTAGGCTGAAGAGACTCGGTGGTGTACGCCCCAGCTGGTCAGAAGCTCCCTGGTGGAGTGGGCAGCAAATTCGGGTCCGCCATCCGATGTGAGTGTGGCGGGGATCCCGAAAGTAGCGAATGTGTCCCGCAGGATGCTGGCGAGTCCTGTGGCTCCATTGGTGGCGGGGGCGACGATTGGCCAGCCAGAGTATCGGTCGACCAGTACAAGGTATGCGGATCCCTCGTGGTGGAAGAAATCCGCACAGATGTGCTGGAAGGGATACTCTGGCTCCTCGGGTGTAGTTGACGGCATAGCCGGTTGGGATGGGGCGTTGCTGTTGCACGCAGGACAGCTGTTTCTTGTGGCGGCGATGTCAGCGGTCAGGCCTGGCCAGTAGAGCGATGAGGTAGCTCTGGCTATCATGCCACTTGTCCCTTGGTGTGCGGCGTGAAGGGCGGCCAGGCACGTAGGTCGGAGGGAGGTGGGAATGACGATTCGCTCACCGTAGCACACGACATCGTCGATGATGGTGATGTCGTGTAGAATTGGGAAGAAGGCACGGATGCTCGCGGGGAGCATGTGCCTGTCAACTGGTGGTCCTTCCTCAACGTAAAACATGAGGTCCTGCATGGTGGGGTCTGACGTGGTTGCAATCTGGAGCTGTTCCCAAGCTATTGGGATGGTAGAAGTTGCTGCGCAGATAGCCAGTGGTAGTCCGTCGTCCTCGTCTAGTGCGTGAGTGGTGTCAACGGGGTAGTCGAGGCTTCCTTGGCAGGCTGGGTCGGGGGTTGCCACATCATCGGGGAGGTGAAATCTGGGAGGTGTCCGTGTTCCGGATGGGTGGCGTGAGAGAGCATCGCTGGTATGGTTTCTCACGCCAGGGATGTACACCATCCGGAACCGGTAACGGAGGGTCTTCTCCTTCAGGTTCCTTAGTCGGGGGTTGGGGATGTCCTCGAGGCAGCGATCTCCAAAGAGCTTCAGCAGCGGTTTGTGGTCAACCGCTACGGTGAGATCTTTGCACCCGAGGACGAAGTGTCGGGCCTTGTCCAACGCGTCGGCCACAGCCAGAGCCTCCCCCTCCACCGGGGCGTAGCGAGACTCTGCTGAGTGGGTAAACCGCGAGCCCACCAGGGTGACACGCCAACCGTCCTGGCAGCAGAACAAGTCATGGGATGGGCACTGGCAGTGCTTTTGAAACAGCCAGAATCCGATCCCGCTCTTGCTCCAATCCGTGGCCAGGCAGGTTGGACGGTCTTTGTCGAAGATCTGGACGCCGACCCTGATGCGCTCGCAGATGTGGCTTTTGGAGGTGGCGAATGCTTCGGCCAGTTCGTCCGTCCATTCGAAAGGGGTGGATGGCTTGAGCAAGGCTCTGAATGGGAGCATCGCAGCAGTCATCGCGAACGCGTACGAGACCTGGTTTACAAGGCCAAACCAGGCCCGTATGTCGGTGATGCTGGTGGGTGTCGGGAAGTCGGTAATCGACACGAGGAACTTGTCCGCTGGGCGAACTTCGGTGGGGGTCACTGTGAACCCGGCAAATTCCACCGTGTCCTCAGCAAAGTGGAACTTGCGCGGGTTCAAGGTTATGCCATTCACGGCGCATATGTGGAGCCACTCAGTCGCCTGGTGGAAGGCCCCCGTGATGTCGTCCGACCAGAGCAGTGCATCGTCGATGCACTTGGTTTTGGACATCACGGAGGCGACGAGGGCGTCATACCGCGCCGTGTAGGCGTCACCCGAGGCGATGTAGCCTTGGGGTGCTGTAAGATACCTATACCTTCCCCATGGTGTAATAAAGGTGGTAAAGTGTCTATCTGTCTTGTTGAGGGCCACCGAGTGGTAGCCATTCCACGCGTCGAAGATGGTTTTCTTGGTGTTGCGTGGAATGGCTCGAGCTTGGTGGAACGG
The DNA here is from genome assembly GCA_028752905.1 of Cladorhizidae sp. MBARI D1340-BT2. Lineage (NCBI taxonomy): Eukaryota > Metazoa > Porifera > Demospongiae > Poecilosclerida > Cladorhizidae > Cladorhizidae sp. MBARI D1340-BT2. The sequence goes on from JAQNBH010000008.1 coordinate 36,900,653, forward strand.
GGAGGGGCAGTGGTGGGTCTCACGCGTGGCGTGCTGGTTTAGGGGTTGGAAGTTGATGGTCCTCCTGAGCGACCCGTTCTTCTTGGTGCAGATGACCATACGGTGGCACCAAGTGACGGGCGTACCCAGGGAGACCTTCTCCAGCACGCCAAGGCGGACGTCCCTATCAAGGCCTGCCTTCACCTCATCCTGCCAATGGATGGGGATGGGGATGGGGGTGTGGCAAGGCTTGGGGGTGGCGGTTGGGTTGATGCTCAGGGAGAGGGGGGGTCCAGACATCATTGGGAGGGGCTGATGCTCACAGACATTGAACGTACTTGCTGAGTATAAGTCCAGCAAGTGACGCTCAAGCCTGTGGCGGTTTTCCTCCGTACCTGGGAAGGGCAGGGAGGTGGGTCTGTCTGGGGGGGGTGCCCTGGTTGGGCATGAGCAGGGTCTGGGTGGGGTGTGTGCGAGCTGGCTCACCACTGATGGAGTGTGGGGTCCCGAGGGTCTGGCCTGCAGGTCCGCTGGGGTGCTCATCTGGGGTGGGATGTCTGGTCTGCTCACAGGTCGATTGGTTCTGGTCTGCAGGTCCACAGGTCTGGTCTGCAGGTCCTGGACTTGCGACAGTGGCTGATCAGGGGTCGCCCATGTACCCGTGCCGTTCCCCGAAGGTGGCGTCGGCGTACAGAGGGGGAACCCCTTAGCGATCAGCCCAAGGTCAGTACAAGTTGCCAGGCTCAGATAAAGTTTGGTGGCTAGTGGGGAGAAGTACACCATCTGCCTGGTCGCTTTGTTGGAGTGGCGGGTCCTGATCCTTAGTAGGGCTGCCCCTATGATAGGTAGCGGATTGCCACTGGCCGAGTTCATCGCCAGAGTGGCTGGTATCAGGTCGTGGTGTCTGAGGTTGAGGCCCTGCATGAGTGTTGGTCCGGCCAGGCAGCTCTGACATCCCGTGTCAGCGAGAGCAGTTGTGGGCAGGTTGTGGCACTCCTCCCTGAGGGTGTGGCCATGTGCCCTGAAGTCCTCTGCGTGTGAGGACACCATCACCTCCAGGTTTGGTTGGGGTGGGGATCGCCGCTGGATCCATGTGCCGGCTGAGGAGTCCCAGGACTGGTGGGGTAGGGTGCCCTCTGTCATGGTGAGGATATTTTCATTTATGGCACTCTCCTGCTCTGTCGTTGTTTGCCAGCACAGGTGTGCGTAGTGGTTGGGGCGGGTACATGAGGAGCAGGTGGAACCGAAGGCGGGGCACTGGGTTCTCCTAATGGCCGTGCGTGCCCTCTCTCCGTGGCCCTGGTGGCCACAAAAGCAGCAGGTGGCCTTCGAGGTGTTGTGTGGCCTGGTATCGGTGGGTTGCCCTTTGTTCGGGTTGGGCTGGTTCCGTGGTTGTGCCCGAGGTGTGAGGTTCCGCGGGCGGCCGGGTTTGGTAGGTGTGGGCCTTGGTGATGGGCGAGGCGTCAGCTGGCGTTGCTGCTGCCTGTGGCCGCTTGGTAGAGCATCCTCCTGGTCGGTCCCCTCGTGGATGGCGTCTGCCGAGGTGGGTGTGGTTATGGTGACCGCAGATCGCTTGCCTGCGGCCCTCACCTCGACAAACCGTATGGTTTCCTCCACGGTCATGGCCTGGTTGGGGTCCTTCAGGAGATCTTCCTGGATGTCTTGGTCGGCCAGCCCAACGCAGAGTTGGTCTGCCACCCTCTGCTCGCCCTGGTTGTTCAGGACTTCGCAGCCGGTGCATTTCATCACAAATCGGCACACCTCAGCCTGGCCGCGAAGTCGAGCTGCAAACGATCTGATTGTCTCACCTCGATCCTGGACCATCCGGGAGAGGGCAACACGGGCCACCTTCGGGTTCTCTTCCTGGACGGCCAGGGCTTTGATCGCCTCGAGGAGGTCGGCCTCAGAGTGCATCTCGATTGGTACGGTGTCGACGATGTTGCGGGTGACATCGCGGCGGAGTTTCGGGTCGAGGCACTCGAGCAGTTGGATCGGGATGTCCGTGCCTACCAGACGAACGGCCAAGGAGTAGGCCCTCCATCTGGTTAAAAAGTAGTGCCATCCTTCTGTGGTCCCCCCAGCCGCGATCTCTGGTCGGCGGACTGGGGTCGGCTTGATTCTGGCAGTCTGGCTGTGGACCAGCATATGTCCATTGAGGAGGGCAGCTACCACTGCTGGGGCCAGTCCATCTGTGGTAGCGAAGTCACAGCCCGGGTAGGGACAGTTTACTGCCATGTGGTGGGCTCCAAATAGAAAAACTCTCTATCCTCCAGCCAGCACTCTTGCTGGTGAGGTGTGGTAGTTATAAGATGCTATCAGTGAGTTCTGCATACATAGTCAAGCGCGTTGCGCCGTCTCTTAACAAAGGATGTAACAGGATTAATAAAACAAGTTGCATGTAAGAGATGTATGCAGAACTGACTGTATGTGAATAGACATGCGCATGGTAAGGGATCGTCAAGGTAAAGGGTTCTACGTAGTGATATGCATACATATAGGTCTATAGTTTAGTTAGTATTGTCTAATTATGTCATGTTATATTGAGAATAGAGAGACCCTTTTCCAGTTCTTGTTCGAATAAAATAAGACTTGATTATAGTTTTTTCATTCTTTCGATACTCGAGACGAAACCGCTATAACTATTTGCAGCCCTTTCTCACTTGCGCAGTGCACAGCCAGCCATTCTTGCTTAGAATCCAGAGAAGCATTGAGAATGCCCGGCATACTGGTATCACCAGGATATTTGGCATGCCGAGCCAAATCCTAGAGGGATGTAGACAGAAATACTGAGGTGGGTGTGGGTGAGGTGACCACGCCCTCCCCCAATCTCTGGCATGAGTGAAATTTTTGACCAGAACACAAGCCAACAAAAGAACTAAGCAAGTAAATAAGCTAACAAATCTCTTCTAAATTAATCAGTCATGAAGTCAACACATAGCTTGCAACAATAACTATACCAGTCAAAAGTGGCATTCTAATGTCTAGGATTTCCTAAAATTTCACTGCATTGATTTTAGCCATTCAATGGACATCCTCATGTGCTGTTCTACAGTACATTCTGCTAAGGAGATTGTCCACCCTTGTTTACAAAACTAAGTAGTCATTCCACAGAGGCAGTGCCTAAGCGCCAGCAAAATGTTCATTTAAAACATTATAAAAGCATGATTTATTTGCATCTTTTATGTCTTGCACAGATAAAGGGATGGTGATATTTGCCCTCATAACCTTCTTTTGGAAAGCGCCTCTTAAAAAACCTGCCATTCTCTGGAGAAGAATGTCTAACCCATTCAAATGTAATCTCTTCCTTTTTTCTCCATAGAAGTCAGTCAAGGTTGACAGCTGAGGGTTATCATAAAAAAGCATGAAAATTGTGGAAGAAGAGCTGGGTTAAATACTGAGGCCGAGACAACAAGCTCAACTATATACCCCACCTAAGAAGTGGCTGATACCTGTGTATCAAGATAAGGAATAGTGACCAGTTCTCGAAACTGTTGAACTGACAAAGGAGGTGATTTCTGTACTTCTGGCCCCTATTACCTTGGATTTTTATTCCATGCTCAGTTTCCAAGTTTGATATGGCTGCCTCAGCTGCACTATACCAACTGGCATCACACTCCATGATGGAATTTAGATGATCAAGTGTACTTTTGAGCACAGGGGGAAGCTTGCTGAAATTAGTTGTATTCTTCTACATGAACAAGTTTAATTAAGCAAGGATACCGAGAACTTCTGATAGGAGATAACTGCTGCATACACTTTTAACACTAGCCCGAAGGGAAGATATACTATGTGCCTCAGCATCTCCAAATGACTCCCATAACTGTTGAAAATGTTTTCAACAATGGAGGCAGTTCCTTGCGAATTGCCTGAACATCTGATACCACAGATATAGCGCTCTGATATGAAAATTCACATTTTGACATTGGAGTAACTCAGGGAGTTGAAGAAAAACAGATTGGACCAGTTTACTACCATTGTAGGTCATCTCTTGTGAAGAGGCTATCTGTCATCAAGGCAGGACTCTATTTGAATGACAATGGTTACCTAGCAAGTGATATTGGCAAGATTGGATCAAAAAGTCTCCAACTCATTCAACCATGCACGAGTTGATGGAGAGGGTGGAGATTTAACATCCAGAAGTAAGCCTCAAGTGTTGACAAACTCCGGTCTCCTGCTGGTGGGTTGTAGGTAGACTGGGCCCCTCTCCAGTGGGAATCAGGTAAATCAGGAACCGCACTCAAGAGAAGGCATTGGAGGAGCACATGCCCTCACTCAAGTTCACAGTCAAGCACTCTGTCAAGCAGTGAAACAGATGTTCCCACTGGTCAGTAGGCAGGCTAGGCCCATGGATAGTATCTTCCATTCTTTTGAAAGGGCAATTTTAAGCCAGTCACAGAAGGAGAGGAATGAACCAGTCCAGGAAGCTACAGAGGGTGCATAAAGACTACACCAGCAGCAAAGCCAAACCTCTGTGCATATAGCACAGACTCAGGGACAATATTTTAACCAATTTTCCTTTGGGGGCAGGCTGGAGGGCGTCAAAAAACATCAAACCTCATTATGATCTTCAATGTGAAGTTGCAGCTCAAATGTCTACCTCCTCAATCAATCTCTGGCTCAGATGGAGTGCTCTTCTAAGTGTGGAAATTAATACCAGGATGCCCCCCCCCAATTCTGGCTGACTTCTTTAACACTTGTGTAGTTAACTCCTACCTTCGACAGCCATAGAAAAAGAGTGATATAATCCTCATCCAAAAAATGGTGATCTAAGAGTTGGATGTCAATCTCCCTCTAGCCAGTGATATAGAAGATCTTTTCAGCAGTATGGCTAGTGGGCAACTAGATATCCCACACCAAATATGTTTCCTTCCCGTGTCGGGCTGTGAGGAGCATTCTTTCATCATCTTCTGTGCAAACTTCAAGAGAAGGAGTAACAATCCTTAGGTTCGATCTTGGGAGTAATACTTGGATCTTCCCGCATGACCTGCTATGAGATGTGATGTAGAGACTTGAAGTCACTGTCAGCTTTATCTAATTACAAGGAGATGTGTGTTGATATTTGACATAGAATAAAATGTGGGGAAGGTTTTACACATGATCTTAACCTTGAAGTGAGGATCAGGCAGCGTTCCTCAGCTCTCTGTTGTTTTGGAAACTCTCCTCCCATATTGGCATAAGATCGTACCCGATAGAGCCATGGTTGACCTATTTGACATATTATGACACTAATTGCTGACTTCTTCAAGTAGTCAAGAGATTATCCTTGAACATGTGTGGTCTCCTCTCAGTTATAAATAGTAGCACCAGAGGAATATATGTGGAACCTTTCTCAATGACCTAGAGTGGAGAGTCAATGCCAGCGCTGAAATGTGAAGACACATATTAACTCAGCTTGAAAATTGGGAGGCCATGCATAGGAACTATTGGGGGCTAAGTAGGGCAATAGAAATAGTTAACAAGATTCCGAATAGCAAATTGACTGATTAGCAGAAATAGGATGTGATATATACTTTACTATTTAAACTAACATACTGTCTTCACTCATCCACTTTGAACAGATCTTGGCCATCCAAACTGGACAGCAAAATTTAAAAGGCATCAAGAAATTCCTTCGGCCACTAGGAAGAACAATTGCATTCTTCTTCCATTTATCACACCACATGGGTGGTCTGGCTGTCCACTCTGTCGAGGACATCCTAGATACCACCACATGTTTCTGTGCACCAAATTGTCTATCTTCCAAAGATATGATTGTTTCAGGTATGGAGTGAGACTACATTTAAGCTACCATATTGAAGAGAACTGTTTGTCCACTGGAAAACTCTGACAACATTTTGAACATCCATAAATCTGCCTCTTCTTGGAGGCAAAGCAACTAGTGGTAATGTTAGGTCAATCTGGTTGCTAAGAGAGAGAGTCAAATGTCTGGACATGCAATTGGGATATGATGAGAACAGTGGCTTCTTGATCTGCTATGAAGTACATCATTCAAAGCTGGAAGATGGCATCCCATCAGAGACCAAATAATAAGTAAAGCTGCTGAAAGAAAAATAAGATCATGGATGTGGCGTCCTCTAATTGCAAATTACAACTGGAATTGCTAGGCCATGTCATCCAATGCACGCTGTCCAAGGGTAGAATAGCAAATGCCATTCCAAAACAGGACAATGAGCTCTTTGTAGAACAAACCTTGTTGGAGAAGTAGGCAGGAAAAAAAGTCATCAGTCATGTCAAATAGTGCATATATTTGATAAGTCAAAGTGATATTTGAAGGATATTTTTAAGCAATGCAAGGGAAGTGGACTAAATTTTTCATGATAATAAATATATATATATATTATACACATAATCAGAGTTCATTATGCAGAATTCTTATGAAATTAAAATGGTACAAAACGACTTGTAATCAGTATTTTGTTTTGTGAGAAGATGAACTTTCTACTTAGTACAGCATCCATGAATCTGCCAGCTCTCCTGTTAGCTTCAAATCATGCATCTATCATAAATGAACAGTAACAGTGTAAATATAATGCCTATTATGAGATTAAAGTCTAATTAAAATTTTTATTACTAAGCCACCTCTTTCAAAATTAACAATTTGTTTTTAATGAGGTTGACAAATTAACCATATATGTATGCACTTTGTCGTAAAATTGTCTACTAATATTTTTTCTTACAATTTTCTTTGTGCTCGAGTTCTTTTTTATAAAGGTGATGGTCTGCTGAGATGGGTCTTTTCCTGGAGGAATAGTAGGCAGTTTTACCATCAATTCTTCTCCGGCAAATAATGTTTCAGAATATCACCACCACTATCACCAAGAAGAAGTGGCAACTTTTCCCTTGGGCTCAATTGATCTAAGAATGCATGAATAAAATGAATGATTGTCCTATACCCCTATAAAGATGTACACTACTACTTCATAACAAATGAGCTCTACTACAAATAAGATTTTACAGCCATGTTAGGTTTGCTCAATAACTGACCAGAACTTCCACTTCCATTGATGATACCTCTTTTACCTCCTTCCAGTAGATGCAACTGCTGCCCATGACCTTCAAATAAGTGTGTACTGGTATGTATCCCAGAATGAGAAACAGATGTGGATAAGTCAAGTCCTTTCCCCATCCTCTCCTGGGCCACTTGCATATCTTTTTTGATAACGATGTCTCCAGAGAGAATGTGTGAACTTTGAAGTTGCAGAGTTGATAGTGGATGAGTGGAAAAATCTGAAGACAATTGAATGGTCATTGGAGGGCGATCTCTTGCTAAATGCTGTGTTTTCATGCTTTGTTTCATAACATTATCCTGTCCTGGATGTCTTGGATTGTCACTCATTATCACTTGCCCCATAGTAGCGAGATTTTTTCTTAGTGGACTCTGGCTTGGATAGATCTTGTCTTGTTCTTTTTGAAACATCCATTGTTTACTTTCGGCAGGTTTTATAGGAATGCTCTCTTGTCCTGTCATTACCCCATCTATCTCTCCTATTAAACTTTTATACTGTAGCTGGACAGGATGGTACATCATGACAGAGTGGTGCTTTGGTGATGCACTAAGCTGTGGGTATGGAACGTTCATATGATGATCGTCATGCCTAGTAGAAGAATGTCACGAACCCACATTGTAAGGATATGAAGGAGATATGTCAGTTTGTCTCTGTGGTGGAGGATGTTTATAACCTCTATTTTCAAATTGGTTGTGTAAAGCATATGCCATGTCCAAGTCATTTGGGGAAAATTTGTTTCCATCCTTTGCAGAGATGACCCCATGCAACCTCACAGCCTCACGAGCCACAAAGGCTAGGAGCCCTAGAAATTCCAACTCATGTACTTCAACTCTATCATCCAAACCATAGCTGGTCATCTATTGAGAACAGTTAAAAGTTATGTCAACAAAATGACAATTTTTTTAAAAAGTTTTAAATCTAGCATAGCCTGACGATTGTGTAGAAAGTGTTTTGGGACACCTAATAAGTTCTAACTACTTCTAGTAAGGAGTCAAACAAATGTATTAAGATGAGGGATACCATAGTTAACTGTTTAAATCTAGCATAGCCTGGCCCCCTTTGTAGAAAGTCTTTAGGGACACTAAACAAGTTCAAATTACCTACTTTTATTTAGCAGCAAATGTACAAGGATGTGGGAGGTACCTTGGCTATACTTCAAGAAAAAATGTAGAGCAGTATTCAAGATCCTCGTATAATAATTACTATGCAGCGACTATCAGAGAGTATGTTGGTTTAGCCCACATTTCAAAATGGACTAAAATTGTCAATAAAACAACAACAAAAACTTGTATCTCAGCCAAAAACTTACTCTGACACCTTCTTAGCACTTAAACTAAAGATTGTTTTTTGACAGTTAAGCTCCTAAAAATGCCTTGAATCTATATAGTACTATAGGAGGGCAGATCTAGAGAGGTAGAGATTGAGAGGGTTGAAAAAACCCTTTTGCTGTACAGAATATCAATAGCTACAGCAATGGATGAAACACTTTTCTGTACCAAGGTTCAGATCCTTTGCAAAAATCATCGACTGTTTTGTCGATGATTTCCTTGGTACAGAAAAGCGTTGATATCATCTGGTACAAGAAAAAGAAATAGACAATGCAAATGTTGAATCACTCTTTCAACTCCTTTTTTAAGTGCCTCAATTTCATTGATTTAGCTTTCTCGAGAACATTGTTAAAACCACTAATGCAAATAAGGAAACAGTTCTGTAGCAAGACATCTGATATTATTCAGTGCTGGTATATAGCGGTCAAAAATGGTTTGGCGAAGCAAACAATTTCTGGGTTGCCAGAAGTAACTGTGGACTGGCGAAGCCAAGATTGCATCAACATAAAATTACTTCAATTTAACCAATGGCAAATAATTTATAGTCACTGTCAGTGGTTGGTTTATCATTTTTGCAGGTACACATCACAGTTTTCACATACCGAAGCCTTCGAATCAGCACTTTGGCACCTATAACTAGAGATCCTGCTGATAAAGATCGACTCTAAAAGGCTCTCGTATCTGCTGACCACAGATACCCAAAATTGTCCAGTTCTATAATTCTCAAACACTGATACTTGAAGTCGACCTCACTTATTAGCTGTAGTATAATCATATTATATTCCCCCTTTCCTCCATCTTTATTGGTGTTGTGAGCAATGCATATCCACACGTGCACCTATTCATATGGACAGATCTGCTATTTTTGTTTCCACAACCACATTCTATCATGATCTCACATCTACTCCTGCCAAGGAAGTAAACTAGAGATGTCGAAGAAAAAAATGACTCAAATTCTTATTCCAGTATCTTTCTATCTTCTATCAATCTGCACTTTTCTGTAACTCCATTTATATATAGCTACTATCCCAAGAGTCCAATGATTTAACTATTATTACTGAGATTTCTTAATTAGTAAAGGATGAAATGGATAGGATCAGCAAAAAAACAATCATGCCCAATGGCATTTTTTCGCTGCCAAAAAGTGAATGGCCATTTCTGAGATGCTTGCTTTTGTGTGAGTGTATTAGCACCCTGTGTTATCATTAAAAATGTCATCATGGCATATGACGAGAGTATATGACTATAGTTAGCATAGACCTTCAACAAGAGCAGGTGACTACTTGTTATTCAGGTATGTATGTGTGTGTGTGTATGTGTGGTGTATACGTATGTATATGGGTGGTGTGTGTGAATGTACATGTGTAGTGTGTGTGTATGTATATATATGTGTGTGTGTGTGTGGATTGTGATAATAAAAGAGGCCAGTTCTGGAGTTTTTCCTTTTCACTGTACCAAGTCCATGAAGGAGGCTGAGCAGACACCCAAAGTGTATCATACATGAAGATGAAACTAGTTACGAGAAGATAGAGATGATGCTCATATCTAGTGGAGTCACAGATGCTTGGACTTAGTGATTGTGGTGCTAAGCAGGTAGCTATTGACATTATGACAATTGGACAATTGGACTGCATTAACTCTCAACATGCCATAGTTGTCCGACTACTCACTTATAATAAATTATGTTGTAGAGAGACAACAACAACAAAAACAGCAGATAGAGACAAGACAGAATTCTAGATTAAAAAACACACAGATTATATCTGATTCACATGTTAAAAAAAGAAAGGAAACAGGAATCTACCCATGGTCCCCACAAACAAAAAGATAAATTTAAAAGGTAAAGGGTTTCCTAAAAGTTTGTGGTATACATGGTTACCTCTTTATGACTTTACAAGATGGGTGTATGTGTGTGTGTATGTGTGTTTGTGTGAGTGTATACATATACCCACTCTTATATAGCAACAGTTTGTACACAAATCTAATTTTGTGACCTCTTTTGTACAAATTTGGCTTCATAAATCTTTTCGTATCATTAATGTACTCAATAAATAACTTTCTCAAAAATCAACTTAATACCATTGAACTTTTTGTTTAGATGCTCCAGTCTTCTCTACAGTAAAACAAGACTAAAGTAAGTTAGCTATCAACCATGTGTTTTATGATGAAACACATCCCACCACATATAATCCACATGACAAGATGTGGCAGCAATGAGCAACTCCCCCTAAAAAAACATGAACAGAAATAATGGAATCACCACTGGTGAAAAATGAGGGGAAAAGTATTTTTATAATATTGGTAGTGGATTCAAGATCATGTTCTTGAGAGCAACCAAGTAAGTCCAAGCATAAACTCTATTGAAGTGCTAACACTCCATTGCCAGACTAAATGGACAGCATTGCCTTTTCTGGATATCCACTTATAATATACACAGATTAAAGTAGAGATTAAAGTAGAGAAGATGACTCTAACCATTCACAGAAAACCCACGCACATACACATAAGTACCTTGACCACACCACCTCATCAATGTCAGAAGACAAGTGATGAAAAGTCTATAAGATAGAGCCGGGAGAGTAGCCATAATCTACGAAAGGAAGAAGATAATGTGAATGAGGATTTAAATTAGAGTGGATATCCACAGACTTTCATCGTCTCTTCCTCTGCAAATATATACATCTGGGTACAGAAAGGAAGAAATGGGAATGTCTGAGAGGTAATAATTCCTTACATGGCAGTGATGAGTGAATGATTCAACATCAAAATAGTTTTCAGATCTGGAAGGATGCTAGCTTGTAGTACAACTTAGCAGAGTGAAAGAAACGTGATCAACTAGCATGACTTATTCATTGTTTATCATATCCCTTGCTGCTGTGGGAAGAAGTATATACATGGGAGAGACTATCAGGAGACTAGTGATCAGGATTAAGGAACATCAGGATGCCTATAGAAACATGTGCAAAAGAAAAGTCTAGAATTGCTGATGAGCATGCACAGAACAATGGACACCTCATTTTGTCAGAGGAGGCCACCATCTTAGACCAAGCCATGAGATAGAAGGAGTTTGTGCTAGTGAAAGAGGCAATGCACATTATCCTAGCACCAGAGTATGAGTGCTACTTCAACAGAAATTGTGGATTCAACTGGCTGCTGGGTGGTCACTATCAAGAGCCTGAACTTGACCACCACCTTAGTTCCACCTCTCATTTCCACTAACAGTAATCACCATAGGTTACATATGTTTGTGTTTTTTGTTGGTTCCTTGTTACCACATCCAGTTACGTGCATCATACATACCAGGGTGCAAATTCATCATACACCACATTGTGCGTAACTAATTAATTAGCCTTACATTCATTTTTCATAGAGAAGACTAGAGCACCATGCCAAATATTGAACGATTAAATTTATTGTAGAGGAAGTCTTTGATGAAGTTACCAATGCACTCCAATCCTATATGTACTAAGTCATGCACAGAAATATGGTATGTAATATTCACAAGTGACTTGAGAGATTGACTGGTAAGGAGGTGCCTTATCTCCTGATCACTGAGACAAGCAGAGAAATAAGCCCGAAGCAGAGGGAAAACTAAAGGCTTCACAATCCAACCTATATAATATATATACAGACGTAAAATCAGTGATCAGAATATAATATACATTCTGTGGTAAGATTTTAGAATGCATTTATCAATGTTCATGTAAAATTTCTTTCACCAATTACATCACTGACTAATTTTTCAAGGAAATTTTAACCGCTTCAAACTTTTATAGAATGGTGATGATAATTTACTTAAGGGGGGAATAATGTCAAAAAAATACACCTCGACAATACCAATAATATCTTCCACCCACTATACTCTCTATCAACATAATTTTTGTACCAAAATGTAGCTTAGAAGATAAGGATGTATTTAACTTTTGTCATAGATTTTTTTTATGCCAAAGTGTCAGCCAGGAAATCAAGTCCACAAATAAAAAACCATTAATAATGCTAAGCGGCTGCTAGGTGGTTTATGGTAAGACCTCATGTAGTAGTTTCATCTAAACTATTTGAATTGGTATGATAATGCACCACAGGAGAGTGGGGGAAAATCCCATACAAACCTCATGCAGATATGCTGGTCTATACCCAACACATTCTCATAACAGTGAAAATAAAACAATTTAGGTTAAAGAGCACACAATAAGCATTCTGGTGATATGTAAATTATGGAGTTTGGGTGAGAAATTAAGAGAAATTCTTCTATCTAATGCGACGCGATTCTTCTTCACACTTGCTGGGTTTCCAATGAAAATAGTGAGTGCAAAAGCTGTCGTAACTGCATCATAGGATCTTCAAATGTTCTGAAACTTGGAATATGACTTCTATATGAGCAGATACACCATTTAAAATAGTTGTTTAAAAAGTGAAAGTTAGCATTTTGACATTATTCCCCCCTTAAGTGAAAAATACTGATGTTATTTACCCGAGTGATCCATGTCAAATCTTTTTATCTCTTCTTGAGCAAACCTGACTTCATTAGGCTCCAGACCTGTACATATATTCATAGCAGTTACTATGATTTGCACATAGCACTTCTAGCAATAAGTTAAATTACTATATACCTCTTAGATTTATGTCGATGATGGTGATTGTAGTTGTGATGTGCTTTGTTCCTTTCTTATTGACTGAAATGCCCCCCCCCCCCAAAAGGATATTAAAAAGTTTGACTCCATACAATAATCTAACATATCACAGACTCGGTAATATAGCATGCCCTTGAAATACTGCACATTTTTGGTTTAGCGTACAACTCTGCTGGAGATACATTTAGTTCGAAAAAAATCTTCTTGAAATTTTATAAGATTTCTTCTCAAACCTTGCATTGTTAACTTATAAAAAGTTGTGCGGGACGGGTGGGGGAGGGGTGAAGAGGGGTGTTGGTCTAACCTCAATTCCAGGAGTTCCCTGGTTCCTATAACTGTCAAGTTAGTTGACTGTGTAGCTACAAAATAGTAAGAATGCTTACTAGTTTAGGTGCATGCCCTTCAAACCAGAATCTGCAGTATATTATTGTACGAAAATTGTTGATAGATGAATTCATACTTGGAACATCTGCTGAGCATTCTTGAATACAAGGAACCTATAAGTGCATTTGTGATGATCGTTGTTAGCATAAAATTACACCCAATTGATAAACTTACCATGAAATGGTCGATTGCAGTGCGTAGGATGTATTGGCTCTTGAAGCATTTCTCACAGAAGTCATGTTTACCAATGACTATCATTTTCGAGACTTTTTTCTTTCTAGAACACATATCACATCTAAAATTAAAAAAGTCATTCATTACTCCAACAATAAATAATGATGCTGCACTATATAGAGCCAATCTCCTTTATATTACTATGATTTGAACCACATTTTCAAATGGTGAATGCCAAGCTACACAAGAAGCAAAGCTCATATCCAACTGAAACTCATGTTGGCAGCTTATTTATTAGTAATTGTGGTGAATATTAGGTCCAAGAAAACAGAGCATGCCTTGAATCCTTTGCTAAGGTAGTCAACCAACAGACCTAAAAACTGGAGCGTGTGTAAAAATATTCATCTTCAGGAATCTATCCACCTATCTATTTTTCCCTCTCACATATAACTTGCATACAATAGGTCAATCGTAACATTTTAATGCCGGAAGACACAAATGTTCCAATGCACATACACTGCTAACTTGCTTCTTGATTGCAGAATAAAGCTATTCGTGTGGATCATTTGTTCATTGGTTACACAATCAAACTTTCCACTTGCTGTACTATAAGCAGATTGAATGACCTATGCTCAGTTCTGCAGGGGTGGGTGGGGGAGGGGTTGTCACTCTTGAACAACTATTATATACCAAAAGTAGGAACTCGATGATGAATTGTGACATCATAATGCATGTGGTATACAGGTTGTTTCTTAGCCAGATCAGAAATTAATGTAAGCAATGTTTGAGCTCTCTTCCAATGTTGAGAAGCCAAGCAATGTTACGAAGTGGTGATACCTTGAGAAAATTGAATTAACAAGCTCTGCAGAACACATTTAACTGACTAGTTCTAGTGGTTAAACTACTCTTAGAGATCAACCTCTGTTGATGCCATAGGTGACATATCATACTTGGCAATACTCAATAGGTTCTACTACTCAGTTTAGGCTCATTAGAAGCACACAACCAGTGCTGAGTAAATATATAAGATGTTAGGGTTTACAGAAAAGGTGTTTGATTTAGTAGTTTGCACTTAGAAATGTTGGCTTGTGACATCCCTCACTGTTTAAAGTCTCTGACTATTTGCATAAAAAATATCCATAGTTTGAGAGTTGAAGGCTCATTAGAAGCACACAGCCAGTGCTGAGTAAATATATAAGATGTTATGGTTTACAGAAAAGGTGAGTTAACTGTTTGATTTAGTAGTTTGCCTTTTTATGACTTAGAAATGTTGGCTTGTGACATCCCTCACTGTTTAAAGTCTCTGACTATTTGCATAAAAAAAAATTCCAGAGAGTTGAAGGCTCATTAGAAGCACACAGCCAGTGCTGAGTAAATATATAAGATGTTAGGGTTTACAGAAAAGGTGAGTTAACCTTTTTATGACTTAGAAATGTTGGCTTGTGACATCTCTCACTGTTTGAAGTCTCTGACCATTTGCATAAAAAATAAATCTATTCCATAGTTTCAGAGTTGAAATGTTACACTCCAGACTGGTGGGTCTTCAAAAGCTAAAATTCACTCAAGATTTGATGTCATAA
This sequence comes from Cladorhizidae sp. MBARI D1340-BT2, assembly GCA_028752905.1. Lineage (NCBI taxonomy): Eukaryota > Metazoa > Porifera > Demospongiae > Poecilosclerida > Cladorhizidae > Cladorhizidae sp. MBARI D1340-BT2. The sequence continues at coordinate 36,915,736 of JAQNBH010000008.1, forward strand.
ATGTGTAAATTTATAATTTCTGTGTTTCCTGTTCTACAAGTGTTGAGAGCTGATCCTTTTCACTGGCAAATTTGTGGTTCTTTTCTCTGGAAACTGGCTTGCATCCTATACTCACAAAGTCCTATCAAACACCCTGTCAGCTATGTAGCACATTTTCACAATTTTCTGTCATATATTCACTACTTTCCCTATCCCTCACCAGGCCTCAGAAAGGTATGATCCTATCTATACACTTGTGTGTGAAATAATAAATATCCTCACTGTTATGGTGCTTATAAGATATCATGTATACATTTGAACAATTAAATTTGATGGTCACTCCATAAAAACTTGGAAACAGTCAAAATAACAGCCACCTTTTTCAAGTTAAACATGAGGTCCACAGCTTAAAATTAGGGGGGGGGAAGTCAAAACTAGCATATTGAGCTGGTTCCTTAGAGAATGAGCTACACTATGGGAGATGGTCAATCTGAGTTCTCAAATAGTTTTAAGGCATTATATATATATATATATATATATATATATATAGCTAAACTAAAGTTAATTCCCCAAGCAGAGTATATTTCCTTTTGATGGACTTGTGTCTTACAAGAAGCAAGGTAGAGTTCAAGCATTTTTATTATCTTGATCTGAAGCATCAGCTGAACTAGGTCAAACAGTGATTGTAGAACTTCACATGTAGCCCTGACTCATTTATTCCCAGGCCATCTCTCTCCTTTGGCTTTGATTTGGACATGACATATGCTGGAGTGCCTAATAAACAAGTTAAGTATGCAATCACGGTTGGTAATCATCCTCAAATTGTATATAGCTGGATTCTAGAATCAAAGTGCCAACTAACTAAGAACAGCATGTATCGCCATTGTAAACAATAGTGAGTTTTACACGAGCTAGGATTGTCAGCACGTGAATTGATGATGTGCACTGAAAATGCCCTATAACTACAACGCATCGCATATGCTGATATGTGTAGTGTTCAACAAATTAGAAAAAAACTTGTGTCACTATAAAAAGTAGTAACCTTGTCACTGAATCTGCAAAAATGGCACATTTTTCATTTTTATTGCTATAACATTTAAAAACAACAGCCCCAAAACAACAATAGCTATTAGCAGATACAACTAATTTGATCTGAAAGTAGTGGATTTTATGTACTAACATAATGTATAATTTGTTAAGCCATTTATGACTTTTATGTTGCCAAATCCTGGTACCATAATATACTAAGTATTTTAACAGACCTTCCCTTTGTCTTGAGATCTTTGCACCCCAGCAAATTTTTGATGTCATTTCTGAGGTGATTAAACGTTTCTTGAGTGACCCGCTGATTGTAATCCATGGAGAGAAACTTCTTCTGAATGTTACCCAAAGCTTTCCCTGCTTTCTTCCTGGAGTGTAAATTCACTGAAGGTGCTCATGTGCGGAGCCATTGAATTAATGCTTGCAAATGCAAGGTCCTCTGTCAGCCTAGACATGGGATAACTTCTTACTTGAGAAGTTACATGACTGAATCTTGGTTGTTGGGCAACACCAGGTGCTGGATCTGCCTTGTGACTAGATGGAAAACCTTGGCACTGTTGAGATAGAGACAAGCTGGAGGATAGGATGAAATTATCATCCAAGAGAAGACATATTGGTTGCTGCAGCTGCAGCTGTTGTATTTGCTGTTGTTGTTGATGTTGATCCTGCAGATGCTGTTGTGGATTCTGTTGCTGCAGCAGATGCTGTATTGGATTCTGTTGCTGCTGCGGATGCTGTTGTGGATTCTGTTGCTGCTGCAGATACTGTTGTGGATTCTGTTGCTGCTGAAGATGCTGTTTTGGATTCTGTTGCTGCTGCTGATGTTGTTGTGGATTCTGTTGCTGCTGCTGATGTTGTTGTGGATTCTGTTGCTGCTGCAGATGCTGCTGTGGATTCTGTTGCTGCTGCAGATGCTGTTGTGGATTCTGTTGCTGCTGTTGATATTGTTGTGGATTCTGTTGCTGCAGCAGATGCTGTTGTGGATTCTGTTGCTGCTTCTGATGTTGTTGTGGGTTCTGTTGCTGCTGATGTATTTGAAATCCAGTGCCCATCTGGTGAACTCCTGACATTCTTGTAATCATGTTGTCTTTTACTGTACTGATCATGTTCTGGTGTGGATTCACAGCTTCCATGGTACTTTGTTTAGGTAAAGATTGTAAAAAAGTGGGGGAAGGAGCTTTGACTTGATGAACAAATGTTGTATATGTTTTCACTGCATTATCTACTGGTAGGCTTTCTGCTTCTAAATTCTGGTTTACTGTAAAGGCCACTGGCTTAGAGTGCTCTCGAGTATCCACAAAGATGCATACAGTGTGAAGACCGATTTGTTTTGGAACAAAGGTTATAACCAGATTATCATCTTCTGTTCCTACTGTACCCTTGAGCTGGTAGTCTGATTTGAGGCAGTGAGGAGGGTATGATAGTAATTCTTCCAGTGTTCCAGATTTATGCTCCACAATGCATTCTAAATAACTGTGCTGAAGTCTATGCAGAGCCCCTCTACTTCCAGGGTACTTCAAGAAAAGATAAACTTCTCTGTCGTTCATAACGGCGCTATCCCAGTTGTTCCACTCCCTCGTTGAGGTTAGTAAATAGGGGTGGGACTCGGAGGGGTGGAGTGGAAATGACTTCTGCGCATGCGTCACGATGTCAGAAAACGTGCGTCCGGGGGCTCGAACTGGAAATCCTGTGTATCAAAGCGAACATCCATTGCGGAAGTGCTTTAAAGCTGATGTGGCATCCAGTGGCCTTTAAACACACACGTTGTATGTATACAGCATATATCCAGACAGACATAGCTATCCATTATGGCTACTATTTTCCCCCCTTTTCCTGTAGACATCCCACAGAATTTCCCAATGTTGGTAAGAATAACTATGTAACCTGCAGCAAATGGACAAATCAAGAGAATTTCTCCTTTATATAGTAAGATATAGATATATTTAATCTTGGTTGTAGCAATGTTTTGTCTTGACTGTGGATATGATCTGACCAAAAACAGGCAGACCGGAGAGCAGTTTTTTGAAGGACAGCAACATTGATGAGTCGTAGAAAGTGTTTGTCAAGGATGCCATTGGAATGAGTGATCTATGCCTGGACAACCTGCTTGAAGAATATAGTGCTTGTGTTGGAACTGTTTTTCAGCATATGATTATTTGTGACATTACTCTACAAAAGAAAATATCCAACAACACAGGTGCACAACACATGTGCAAACACAAACAATCGAGGTTATTCCAAAATTTTGTCATCAGAAACAGAGACCAGAACTTTGCACAAGTACATCTGCTCTGAATCTGTTCATGTAGTTCTGATTTTATGGCATCTTCCTTGCAAAAGACAGCCTCTCCTGATGATGGGGTAGCTACGTGAATTGTTTGGATATATAACTTGTCACCATGTCCATGTCTGGTGATACTGAATCTATTATGTAAGAAACTGGAATGACATGGAGAGGTGAGTTGCTAGCTTTGGCGGTGTTGATGAGCACTTCAAACAAGAGGGGAAAAAGTGTTCATACAAAATTTTAAAATTTACTATATATTATAATTTTGCATAGGCAAAAGAAGTCTAGTAAACCTTAGCAGTTCAAGACCACTACTACAGTATTTGGATGACTTTGTAGCAATCCCACGTCATTAACAATAATGTGTCAAAACTTTGCCTAGTATTCCTTGTGAGCTATCTGTCACTTAACTGTTGTTAGAGACATGTAAACTGAAATCATGCATTTCTGGACCACAACCATGCAACTGCTTTACATATCCAGAAATTTCACATACCCAAACGGGGTTAGGGCCCATAGTTGAATATGTAAGGGTCTACTTATCACCTCAGAAAATTCATCATAAAATGCCACTGCCCAATGGAAGCAAAAATGCCATATTTAAACAGTGCTTTCAGAATAGCATCACCAACATATGTTGTTGGAGTTTGTTTGTTTGAACTTACAAAGAGAACTAATGGGGCTAGTTTCAGATAGCATCAACTCTGTACTTCAATCTCAGTCTACTGAAGTGATGAAATCCCTTTTGTGGAATAGTGTATTTGATGAGCTTATTGTTCATGTACCTACTTATTGTACTTCTTCATAGCTGCATGTAGAAAAAGTAAAAGTGAGAGGAAAAATACAAAGTTTGTGACAGGAGCATGTGCTGCAAATTTGCTGAAACATAGCTATAACAAAATGAGACTGTGTCAGAAGATCATGTCTATGCTAGGTACACATAAAATATTTCTTCATATTTTGTTAGCTAGTTGTATTGTTGCTTTTGCTGACAGTAATAATATATATAAGGTATAAAAAGCCTACAGAAGATCAACTTTTGTATGTCAGATAAGCCTGTTATAGAGTTGATTGATAAGCTTGGTGTTCATCATGATGCCAAAGTTAAGCTTCAGTCCAACCTCTAGAAAATGCTTAGTCTACACAAAGGCAGTGGCTACCATCTTGCTTCTTTACAAGGACTATAGGGCTAGCCCATGGGGACTGATATAATTGAATCACCCCTGATGCCTGCACATCTGCAAGTTGTTGTGAGATCTCAATGTCGATCAGCAAAAAGCATCCTTCTCACTGGTTGAAACTTTATGGTTGCACAATCTCAAACTGCACAAGGTCACTATCTCGTTTCTCTCCTGGACCCAGTAAGAACATTGTAATGTTCCTCAACTAAAGACTGCAGCCTCTGCTACTGTGAGGTCTGGCTCACTGATAAGCCCTCGCAGCTTGTTCCTGCGAGCATTCTTACTAAACAATATCTGTATAATTATCCAGTACAGTCTGGATCGTATACCTTGATGAACAGTGACAGAAAGCTTGGCATTCTCTTGAGCATCCACTGCACATAGCTCTGGCCTTGAAGACTAAAGGTTTCTGAATGCAAAAGTACTGCAATAGCAAGCTGAAGTCCATAGAACAGTTTGCATTTTAGCATGCACTTCAATTAATCTTACTTTCATGTCAGAGTCACTGACATTGTCTTGTGCCCAGTCCCATCAAAATTCCACACAGTGATGTAGCTCGGACAGTCCACCTTGTTTGGCAGAGGATTTTCAGTGTTGATTAGTCAATATTGTATAAATGGACACTTGTCTCAGAATTTCTGCTTGTTTTCTGTGGAATTCTGCCTCTCTTTTAGGACGCTGGTTATCAATTTAGTGATTCCATTAGCAATATCAAGTCCGTGTTTCAGCAGGGGAATTTTTTTTGTTGTATCGCCAACAACAAGGTCAAGTGGTATATAGTAGCAGTGCGTCAGCAGACATTTTTTAATTCATTTTCTCAATTTGTGCAGCAACCGCATTTTTGGTTCCAGTCATGGGAGAACATCTGTCATAACACTGCTCACAAGCATCTTGAATTCTGAGATTCATACGTAGCAGCATACCTTTTATGCAAGCCACAATTGTATATATCCGCATTTGTCTTAGCCACTTGTAACAGACCAATATATTCCTTGGATACTACTACCATCTCTTTTTCCACCCAGCATATGCAAATTACAAGTTGTTCGATGTTGCTCGCATCAGTACTCTCATCAGCCATGATACTGTAGCTTCCAGATTCAGCTATATCTCTTGCTATACCACACAACACTTTTAGAGTCATGATTTGTAGTATTTGATTCCCGGGGTCATATGCTTGCCACAAGAATTTTTAATCTGCACTTTTGAAGCACTTCATTGTCTTCAGCTCAGAGAATGAGGAGTGCTTGAAATTTGACTCCTCCTCTTGCTTGCCCTTATGAAGGGCAATGCCTTGGCAGGCGAGATAGGATATACCTTGGACATTTTTCAGGAGGCAGTTCCTATTTTCCTCCTTTTGACTCTCAATCCACTCCTTAAGCTGCTCATCAATTGTGACCTGGTTGAATTAACATAGTAACTGCATGTTTGTGGCATACCGAGCTCTCATATTTATGGAAACCCTTGGTTTTGCACAGAGCATTTCCCCAATTATTTAATCCATCAGATAAGAATGAGCTTTCAGATCTTTATCATTGAAGCAGTCCCTTCAAATTGACTGTGGCACAAGTGTGGTAAATTACAGAATCTGAAATTGAAAGGTAATGCAATCATGAAAATTGAGAGTAGCTACCAGGCTGGTTGGAAAGCGTGTTGGTGATCTATTTTGGTTTTTCGGTATTTGATGTTAAACAGGCTGGTATATAGGGACCTTGAGGAAGGGTATTCAGAGTTGATGATATTTTACTGGCTGCTTTTTATTTCTGCTACATACTCTTAATACTTCAGCTTGAGTGAAAGTCAAATTTTGCAAAATAATCAATAGGGTCTGGCAATACATGATAGTTTAATTACTTACTATTTCAGGGGCCGAGAGAATACCGAAAATTTGGGGGCTCAATGTTGATATCATATGTGATGGATCATGGCATGCATGTAGAGATTCTTCAGATTCTTGTTCAGATTGTTGATCAGAGTCATCTGATTCTTGGTCTTGATCTGCATCATCAACCTTCTCCTCAGACTTCCTTTTGTTCTTTGACAAAAACTAAACAAGGAGGCTTGTCTTTTAGCCATGATTCACTTTGCACTAGTTAGCTTCTAGAATATTCAAATACATGTGGTCTAGAATATTCTAGAACAATTTGCATTTCACAGTTATGAGAATATTGTACCTGGCAATTTTCACACTAATTAACCATGAATGTCATTAATATACTCTTTTTTTGGTTTTTCAACATCACTTTTGATGGTTCCTTTCAGTGGTGTGTGAAGATCCCTTGGGAAAAAAGAAGTTGTTTGCCAATAGTTGGGGGGCCACAGCCCCCTCAACCCTCCAGGAATTACCCACCTTGGTATATATAGTAACCATTATAATTATGCTGGCATAAAACTTATAACTTACCTCTTCAGTCACCATAACCTTGAGTGGAATGAGCATCCAATGCCTCTAAGACTTTGGAAATAGCTAAACAATAACTAGTGGGTTATTTATTATTATTCTTTTAGATACAGTCCTCTTTAACCATTTCAAATGGTTCTCAAGACCTTCCAATTTCAAACATGGTGAAGTCCAATCCATAATTATTTATCTGACTATTTCAAGTATAGTCAACAGAAGACACCATACCACCTCTGCCATCAATTCACAGATGTATCTACAGGGCCACATTACACCTTCAGCACCATTAATAGATGCATATTAAATACCCTGCCATTTATGTAGTAATCTGTCAATAAAATATGTATATATGATCAGTTTAGGATATACTGTACCTGCACTATATTCATATTATATTATATAACACAACCATTTGTGATCAAATTTTTAAAAAGGTTCGTTCAAGTGTTATATAGGAAACTATGCAGATATTTTTTAATCTCGTCAGAATTCATATCAACACGTTTTTCACAAATCTGGCCAGTGCTGTTTTTTTTAACTGATTCATATTTCATACCTTAGTTTTATTAACTGTCAAGCAGAAGAGTCATACTTTCTCATGCTTGGTGGAAACAGACTGTTGTGAAAAATAATTAATTTAAAAATCGGTGTTCACACTAAACTGGAAATGACTGCAGTGAGGTGAATCACCTAGCCATGCCTTTATTGGCGAGCTAAGAGAGTTCTCACTGGGGAATTGGATGGAAATATATATCTCTATGTATATATCTATGTATCTGTATTCAACTTATGTTCATCCATAGAAATAAATGAACAGTTCACCCACCATAAATAGAGCTTATCAAAATTTGTAATACTTAACTCTTTTATGTGTGCATTGTTATGTGTTAATAATTGTTCATCGTGTGTTTGAGTATGCCAGGCTGGCTGGGCAGTTTTTAAGCTGTCCTTTTTGTAAAGAATAAAAAGGTGACTTGAAGTGAGGTTAATACATTGGCGATGAGGATTAAAACCAATGGCTAACAGTCATGGGAGAGTTTGATAGCACCAGGGGGGGGGGACTGTCTCTCCTACATCTGGTACATAGCAACCACTCAGGCCATGGCCTGACCAATATTTTGCAAATGTGGTGTGGTCCAAGGTAAAATGGTTTGCTCAAGCATCATGCACATGTGTCAAGCAGCATGAGCTTGAACTCGGACCAAAATAGCTACAGGCTCAGGTAGAATTGTGATATTTCAGAGGTAGACCTTCACACACTTATCAGATCTCATTGCTACTATTACAGAATTTGTTAATAGTGTAGTATATACTGTACCATAAATTATAACTTTGCAGCAGTCTCATGTCATTACCACTGAAACAACATCACTGCAGCTGCAAGTCTTATCTGCTTCTTTTACAAAAACAACAAGACTTTACCTAACCTTCCTTTTGTGTACCATCTTCCACTTAACTGCTGTTAAAAGACTAAACTTAAAATGGCTGACACTACGGTCATTTCTTTTCTAATTCTACATGTAACTGCTTCACATGTCCAGAAATTTCACTTATAAAAGCAAGGTTTGGTCAAATAGAATTTGGATATGTGAGGGTCTACTGTTCCACACCAGCTGGATCCAGGATTTAAATTACCAAAGGGCTCTTTGGCAAGAAAACAGTTGTAGCACTCATGGTTTGCCAAGTGTATTTTTCTTCACTGCAATGAGTCAAATGATTTGGTATTGCCACACATGCTTGCACATGTTTTAAAGAGAAAAAAGCTAAGACTCCAACCAAGCATTATAAATAACTACACTAAGTTTAGACTCGGTAGTACAGTAGACGATCCATAATCAGAAGAGGCTTGTACAAAAAAGGTTAGTGAATTTGTTTGATCTGAAAGTGTTTGTAGCTTCTTCTGAGTAATGTTGGTTTGTCATTTCTTACCTGCCAGAGCTCATTTAGGTCAACCAGCACAGAAAGGTTGTAGGTAGTTGCTTCTTCTGCTGCTCTTGCCAAGCTCTGCAGCTGTCAAACATTTTTTGCTCTTCCTCCAGCTCAATTTTTGAGCAGGATCTAGCTTCAAAAAAGCCTCTCCCCATGCTAAGAATGCAAACAAATCTTCAATTCTGGGAAGTGGAAAGGTGTCCATTTTAGTCACCATTTTTTAGCCTCCGCATATTCATCCTTCTTGAGAACTGGAAATATTGAAGCTGCCCATTCCAAAAACTGCACTGGTTCGATGACACCATCCCATTCCAGATCAGCCTCAACTTACGCCTGCATTGAGTATGGCACTGCTCTAGGATGTTAGAATTTTGGCTGTGCATGGTCCTTGAGGGGTATGTTAGCCTTTATACCCAGCACCATCCCTAGTTCATCTCAGAAAAAAGTCTCACAGTTATCCAGAAGTACTTGAGGGAAACAGAATTGTTGTCATGGAATTATTCCAATCTAGCTGGATTTTCAAGAGCCAATCTGGTCCCATTAGGCTCAGCCCGTCTCCTGCCACAATCACCAACTGTATGTTCTGCTGTTGCTCCTGTGGTATAGCCTCCATGATGAAGTCGATTTGGTCGACCTTATTTTATAGCCTTACTTATACAGACACAAGCCAACTGGCCCTTCTTTTTGCTTGGCATTCTTGTAGTCACACTCAGTTTGTGGGTGGTCACCTCAACAGTGGTAGCATGCTGACTGTGGAACTTTGTTTTCTGGTGTGAAGAATTTCATCTTTGTGCTCTAGATGCCGTGTATTGCCTCTGTTTCTTGACTTGGTGTACCTTGTTGGAGGTCAATTACATTCTTCTCAGAAGTATGGTTTGTGCAATACTTATTGCTTTCTGGAATGTCAGGGTGGATTCTACCAGTAACCAATGTTGCATATGCTTGTTTTGGATGCCACACACAAGCCTGTCTAGCAGCACATTATCTAATATGTCCACTACAGCAGAGATATCTACACTGAAGCTTTGAGAACACAGTTGGATAACATATGGCAGAAAAATCAGCAAATAATAATGTTTACTCAAAGAAAAGTACCCATAAAAACAGCCTAAACTGAAGTGTGGGACCTACTGCTAGAAGATAAAGCACACTTGGCTGCTGAAAAGATGTAAGTCAGGCACAATATATGACCAGCTGTTTCAAGAAAACACTTGATGAGCTAAAGGAACTGCTACCAGTAAAGGAAGCTAATTTGGAGGAGCTCAATTCTAGATGTAAGGATGTGAAAAGATAAATCTCAGATGTCATCCTATTAACAGAGTTGCGTTGTGCAGAATGAACAAGTGAAGTGGGAAAGTGGGAAAGTCATAAAGAGAGGATGTTACAGCAGCTGAAAGAGGTGCAGGCATATGTGCAGTTGGCAGAGGAAAAAATACATCAAGATCTGTTTGAGAAAATAAGTTGTTCCGGTTCCCAAAACGGTCATATCATGGAGTTGTCATAACCCAACACAAGGGTCTTTCAATGGGTTGGCAGAAAGCTAGTATTGGTGCATATGGTCACTACAAGAACAATTCCACTGCCAGATATAAAGGGGAACCTGAAGAGATCCAAGAATAGGACCAAAATGTAAAGAACAGAAAGGGGTGGTTGGCTAACCTTGGTCCACAAGTACCAGAATAACCATGAGAAGTGCCATGTCCTTGACAAGTGCATCGATGAGGCTCTATACCCATGTTCACAATATGTTAGGTAGTAGAAAAGATTATTTCACATAAATTAATTACAAATCTCATAATCAAACATGCTCGTAGTTCTTTATGTTCAGTATATCACAATAACATGGGAAATAACTGATATTAAAAAGATGGAAGGAATTTAATTCAAATAATTTAAATCCCGTCCTCCCCAACCCTTTGAATATATATGGTATATACCTGTGCACTAGGATTACAACACGTATCATAGGGAATAAATGACACAGAGCCCCTATCTAAGTCACCAAGGCATTGGCTGTAATCCGTCTGGCCTAAGTGGCTTATTAGCATTTTGGTATTTGGTTATTGCGTATCTTTGAATGGGCTATAGAGATTGCTATAATATAGTTTTACATATCTGGCCTGCTGGATTAGCAAAGCTTCTGACTTCTTAACTATTGTGATGGATACTGAATTCCTTAGAGAGATGTCCCAATTTTGCTAAACAAGACTGTAGGATAAAAATTTACAGTTATACAAATACATCCATGGACAACAAGATTAATTTACTCTTCTTTGCACATACATGTCAAGTCGTAATAAAGTTGAATAGACCAACACACAAATACAAACAAGGTTACCAAGTGCAACATGTATATACAAGTTTAATGACGTTTTTGTAACCATTTCCTTCTCCATATTTCCTTCAGTTCTTGAATATTCACAACATAGATCATGTTCACAAATGGAAACAAGGCTTGCAAAATGAACGACAAAATTTCCAATGAAGGATAGGTCAGATCTTCAATTTCAGAACGACTGCATGGGTTGCTTGGATTGTGACCTCCTTGCTCGCAGAAAAAGTAACGTTGAAAACTTCTTACCAGTTGTGAAGCATTTCTAACAATAAGTGTATCCCATGCTATATATATAATAGTTAACACCAGAGTATAGCAGAACATAATAATTAGCTTCTTCTCGGCTTTCCCAAAGTTATACTTGACATTTTTCTACGAACAGAACAAAAACAAAATGACATTTTTGACTACGTTAGATATAGGCTTTAACTATGATATTTCATCGAATAAATATTGCTTCACAAATACTAACTGTCCTCGAACAGCAATCTCACAAATAGTTTATTGGTAATAGGAGCCTCCTTTGTTTTTTGTATGTTCCTTAAAAATATATGGTCATAAAAGTTACTGGCAATTTTTATAAGCAATGACTGCTTTAGTAGTATAGAGATTAGCACTTCTAGCTCATCTTTTCCCAGACCACTTTCTGCGCCTCTTTTCCTGTGCCACTTTTCTTTTCAGTCTCACTTTTCCTCACCTGCTTCTTCCCTCAGTATCATCTGTCTGGGACTTGTCTGTGTGGTTTATGGAAACCTCCTGGGTTTTGGTGGTTGGCCCCTGCGATATTCTATGATTGTCTAGAGAGTAACAATTCTGGATTGATTTTTCCTGCACCTTCTGGGCTACTTTCCTGGACCAACTCTCCTGAATCACTTTCTTCTGGATCATTTTCCAAAGTAAAAGTGAGAACAGGTGGTCTAGAAGGTGATCCAGGAATAAGAGAGCTAAACTGCTCTAAATTGCTGTTTTATACAGTTGCCACAGAAAATGGTTGATAGAGGTTAAAGTAGATATTTGATGCAGCATGTAGACATAGATATAGATTACAAAAATTGAGAAGATAATTCCTCATAAATTACAGAATAACTGCTTCAGCCTTTCTAGCAATTGCAGAAGCTATTCGCCAGCATTTAGGAGAAGAGTTATGCTAGTTAGAAAGACATATATATACATCCCTATGAAAGACAGATTAAACAGAATGAAGGAATGATCATCTAGCTAAAATTTTTCACTTCCCAATTAAAAAACAATGAACAGGCATTCTTGCTCGATAATCACAATAAACATCGTTTAAAACGACAAAAAAAACTTGCTTTGTGTATTTTACTTGGTTCCAGAAAATAGGAACAGCCTTTTATATTCCTTATCTTTCAAAATTAAATTTTAATAAATTAGGGTGAAAAGAATTTTGAATCATGTTATTTATTCGATGAGATATCAATCTTTAGTTGTAATAAGAAACCTTTTGTTTGTAAATCCTGCGCAGAGACCACACAATGATGAGGATCATGGTACATCCACATGCCGCAATGATATCCACAATAATGATATAAGAATAGAAATTAGCATCTGGATCTACAATCGTACATGCAAAAGTAGGTATCCTGGGAGGTCCAAATCCCAATCTTCCTGATAAGAACAAGGTTTTCCTATCTTCAGTTGTGGAATTTTCAATTTGGTTCTGAAGATCTACTGCAAAGTCAGCCATTGATATTATATTTGGGATTAGTGGAAGTAAAATTCCAAGTATGACACATGTTAGGTGAATGTACTTGAGATTTTGATGTGACTGAGCATGGAATGGGAATAGAACTCTCCAAAAGAGAAGAGCTATATGAAATAGCCACCACAGTACAAGTTGATAAGTATATATAAATACAATACCTGCAAAAAAATACAAAAAAGTTTTGTTTATTATTCAAACTTGAGCATTTTATATAAGAGGAGGAAATTCCTGCACTCATGCTGATCCCTATCAAAGAGGCCAAACTTTAATTTGCTACAAGATAGGCACAAATCACTATCTGGGAGTGCACTAGAATTCCCTGTAATGGTTTAACCCACTTTTTAATATGCCAGCCAGAAAATCCATAAAACAAGCTGATATCTCTCAAGTTAGTTATAGTACCTTATCAGCTTCCTAAATGGTGGTTTCTGCTATTTGTCGGTAAATGACTGATTTTCTCTTAGACAAACTCAAACAGTACTGTCAATCAGTACACTATTTACAGTTGACCACAGCTATCTACACTATACCTACAATATCCTGTTTCCTGTTCTTTATCATTATTGAGTCAGTCATACATGTTCCCGCTCTGGGGAATGGCACCCAATGACCAACACTCCAGCTTGACCACAGGCATGATGCCCCACTCCAGCTTGATGACGAGCATGATAGGCTTCCTTCCCACAATGGTTGGCATGGTAATCAGCGGGGCTTCACTCCCTTTACTCATTCATCTGACTTTAAGGGTACTTCATGTTGATTCGTCTGCATAACTGCAGGCCAAAACTCATCAGGAATAGGACCAGGACAGCTACTCGGATGCTCTCATCCTGGGGTCGATCCACTCTGTAGACAAGTACACCTGTCTTCATCACTTCAGGCACCCAAAAGTTTCCATGGAAGGGTCGAGCAAACTTGTAGGCCTTGGATGCTTTCTCCTTTGGCAGGTAAACAAATACTTGGTACCTCACCTTGACGGCTGCTTCCTTTTTTCCCCCAGTCATAGTATTCTTTTGGGACTATTGGGCCTTCCCTACATGGCTCTTAGCCAGGCTCCAGGCATCAATCATTCCAGAAATCAACTACCCTTTATAGGTATTTAGACTCATCTTCTTATGTAGCTCTGGTGATTCCAGATCCAGTGCACTTGGTAATCGGGGATCATACCCATGGAGTAGAAAGAAGGGAGATTCTTGTGTTGACTTCTTGGATACTGGTTGTGTATGCAAAAAGAGTATATATGGGAGGTGGATGTCCCAGTCTGAACTATTTTCTTTGTTAGCATACTAGTAAGGGTTCTATTGAACCTTAACAAGACCATCAGTTTGAGGGTGATTCACTGAGACAAGAATGGTGCCCCCCTGTCTGACAACAGCTGGGTTGGAACACCAGGTCGACAAACCACACTCTCTACCAAGAGCTTCACAATAGTCAATGCAGACTGATCTGGTGTGGCAAAGACTTCAGGCCATTTTGATAAGTAGTCAAATAATACTATGGAATATTGACTTAGGGAAATGGAGCACATCTACCACAACAGAATTAAAAGGGCATGCCACTGGGATCAGGGTGAGTGGTGGACAAACCCTTTTACTCACCTCTCAACTAGCATATACCAAACTAAAGTGACACTGCTGAATTATATTAATTCTCATACCTGGCCACCAGTACCTCTTTGACAGCTCCCCATGAATTTTCGCACCTCTCAAGTGACCTCCAAAAGGACCACTGTGAGCTCATCAAATAAGTGTCTCCAATCGATCTCTGTTGGAATTACCCTCAAGGTCCTGTCCTTTGCCACATAATGAAGAATACCTACCAATAGCACATACTTGTTACTAGACAGAATAAGCTCCCTTGCTTTGCCATTGTCTGTGGGTAGAGCTCCAGTTTCTAGAGACAGAATAAGCCCCCTTGCTTTGCCATTGTCTGCGGGTAGAGCTCCAGATTCTAGATAGGATGACCTGGGCCACCCGTCAGTAATCTCACTGACATTCTCCTAGGTTACTCTCACCACTCTTTATGGTTCCCCCCCCCCCCCCCCCCCCCCCCCCCGGGTACCTTCTATAGAGCCACCAAGCTCTCCTCTTCTACCACAACTGGTGCACGCCCATTGTTCTCCATCACCACCACCACACAATCTCCCTCATCCATCTCTACCACAGCCTCCGGCATATTCACTCCAACTCCATTTAACTCTCTGTTTGGATCGAAGTAGGACATGGAGCACTGCTCTTATCCCAGCAACTCTGTCCTAACAAGCTTAATCTGACCTGGAAGTTCAACTGCTTGTGCAAGCAGATCATGCCAGCTGTTTCAATCAATCTTTTCTTCACCTTGGCTGGCTCAAGACAATTCTTCCTACTCTCCCTATTTGCTGGGTAATTATGTTCTTCTAGTTGGTCCAAATATTCTTTTTCCACCTCTGTGCAAACAAACAGGAACCCTAACTTAGGAAGCAGATCAGTTCCTATCAGTAGTCTGGCAGGAGCATCCTTCATTACCGGCACCACTGCCTTCACTACATGTCCTGATCGAGCAATGGTGGTATATACTATATATTTGTCTCACCCTGGAAGACGCCCACTGCAATAGTTGCACAGAGCCACTGGTGTAGGCTCTAAATGCTGATCCATCATCTCCTCCATTCCACAGGAGAGTGGTCCTTGGTCTCTTCTTAGTTAGCACTTCTAGAAAGAAGTCTAATGACATGGTCACAGGTGACCGAGTGTCAAGTAGAGTGCCTCAACCTTCTCTACTTCCAACTTCATGTCGGTCTGGTATAGGACCTAGCTCTGTGCCATCTGCATGATTGAAGAGATAGAATACATAATGGTTGTCACCTTCCTCAGATCATCGACATTCTCCTGGCACTCCTCACGGTTGATCTTCTGGTACTTGTGTGTCTAGGTAGCCACCTGCCATTTTCCATCTCTTCCTCTTGGGTCCTTTCCTGGGGTCTCGGTGGGTCCCCCCTTATCTCTGGTAGAGCATTTGTTCCTGTAGTGGCCATATGACCCACAACCATAACACTATATAAGAGGCTTCTGCCCACCTGGTGAAACATCCCATTATTCTGGTAAGTTTCTCCTCTTTTCAGGATGGTGGAACATCATGAAGTTCTTATGTGGTCTCCTCACAGTAGCAACTCTGTGTTGACTGAAAGCCATGCAATTTGGCTTCCTCAAAATGTGCCTTAACTAGGAGGTATCTTGGTCCCCCTCACTTACAGCCACCTTCACTTTAAGCTTTGGCAGCAAGTCTAAAGCAAACTGGGAATCTAGCACTGATCTTTCCACCCTACTGCATGCTAAGATATGCCTTTTGGAATAGCCCATGCAACACTTGTGCATAGCCATCCCCGATTCCTTCCCTCCGCTTCCGTTCATGAAACAGACTGCTTCCCAATGCCTGTATCCTTACAGGTGTGAGGTAATGCAGTAGCCATCTCTTCATAGTTGCCAGAGGTCTGCTTGTCTTGTAAAAGGCATATACTTCTGGAGCCTAGTCACAAGGTTTACGAGCTTAGTCGGACCATCCCAGCAAATTCCAGCCACCAGCTCAAACTGCTCCAGCCATTCTTTTATATTCTCCCTATCTCCATCAGCACTTGCTCTCCCATCAAATTTAGATAGAAGAGAGAGATGCTGAGCAATAAGAGCAGTGGACATAAGCTCCAGCTCCTAATGCTGTCTCACACATGAACTCAACCCAGCACTGATTTCCGTGACCCTCGCTAGTCCAGTAAATGAAGGCTGCTACTTCTGCATGCTTCTGCCTGAGACGTGCGTTCTCGACTTTGAGTTTCTGATTTGTTAGCCTTAGGATGTCCAATTGAGTCATCTCAAGCTTATTATTTTCTCCCTAAACATAATTAAATGGAAGATGCATGTGTCCCTGGATGCTAAGATATAATTACCCCACGCAGCAGAAGCCATTTTATAGAAATTCAAATATCAAAATAGTCACTGCAAAAATGCCCTCGTCCAGATAGTCGTAGAAGGCATAGTCAGTGTCATCACTTGGAGGCCTGTCCAAGTACTCCAGCCAAAAATTTGGCTACTACAAATGATTCTATGCCTATTTCAGACTGTAAAATATTATTCACTTTCCCAGAAACTATCCCATTCTGTGAGTAGCTCTCCTAATAAGTACCATAGTTATGACTTCCACTAGGCTAGTATAGAGGATTATCGACAACTACTATGCCTAAAGCTTATTGAACTAGTTAGCTATGCCTGTTGTCATGTATTCATTATTAAAAAAAACCCTCTAAGAAATCCCTTTGATCTATCACGATTCTGGTGTTAGGTGCCTGTACTAGAACAAGAACAAATATAGCACCACAAATTAGGTGGGCCACAAAACCTATAATATATTCTAAGAGTTCCCTTTGATACATATTGGTATAGCTACATAGTTCTGGTGCTGGTGCTTGTACTAGAACAAGAACAAACATTATAGCTTTTAACACACAAAAAATTAGGTTAGCCACAATAACTACCAGTAGAATTGTCCTTCAACATGGTACCAAGAATTGTGAAGGCTGCGCAGATACTACTAAGACTAGCAGTAACCATGGCAGCTGCTATTGGTCTAGCAGTTGTCTAACATAGCAAAACAAGAGTTTTGTACAGAGCATTCTCCAATATATATATGCTATGAGCTAACCTAGGATATGGCCAAAGTACAGATTGCCCACACAAAGATTGGACTCATACTTGGTGTAGGCCATGGCTTGTCTGCTGAAGCATGGAATTTGACAATCCTTGTCCACTCCAACCATAGATCTATACTTGGAGGGGACAAACTATATTATATATATATATATATACTTAGAAGATAGTTTACTGGCGAAGGCTAAAAATAGTGCTCAATGCTGTATTAAAGCAGAGCTATTGATAGAAAAGTACTGGGATGGCTAGTCCTACTATAGTTTCATGCTAACGTCCCTGATGATTGCATTAGCATGAAACTATAGTAGGACTAGCCATCTCTATTATTTCTATATATATATATATATATATATATATATTGGCAACCATGGATTGTGCAGACACAAAATAATTATCCACATATTTGGAACAATTAAACTGGTAGCTAGGTTAAAAACACTTTTAGGAACGTTCTGGAAGATTCTGCCATTCACATAGCATAAACTCGTGTTGTTATGCCTCTCAATGTTCAGCATACATAACCATTTCTCTGCTGTTACAGGCTTTGTTAGGTGCCCTTATGGTATTTCACTGTGAAGTGCTGATATTGATGTCATTGAATTATGCAAGTGTATTAGCTGCACTACCTAGGGAATTAATTTCAATGAAAATGAGGCAAGAATTTTATTATCATGAGCATGTCTCAATTGGTTGTTCATAAATTCCTGTCGAGTTACTTGCTGCTTATTTGCAGGGGCCTTTTCCCAGTTTTCTAGAGGCGCAGGTAACTCATCAGGGCCTTCTCAGTTCCTAAACACTTCCAGACATACCCGTTCTGTCTTGTGAAGGATGCCAATAGTGAACTTTGTCACAAGAATTGTTCTAATTTTTGGCCCAAAAGAACTTTTAATCATTCAGGATGTCCAAATAGTTCTGTAGCAAACCCGTTTCTGACGAAAAAAGTCAAATGCATGTAAGGCCATCGCTAGTTCCTTCTTAATTAGCCTCAAAACACTTGCTCCTTCATAACATGCCTAGAGACTTTCCTAGTCTGGTTTCAGAAATTAGCTCCTTTCGACTAGTTCATGAGAATAGCCACAGTTTTCTGTGTCTTCAATTTATTTCCAGCACCCATGCTGGACTAGTAGTCGCATTTTAGTGCCTAATGAAAACACAATCAATGAGGCTTCCTCTTGCCACAGATAGTAAGTCTATCACTTTCCAATCAGGAGCCACAACTGCAGAGAATTAGGCATAAGGTTTTGAAGGCCCCAATTTTGGCTGCATGTAACTTTGGCGTGGTTTCAAAAAAGAATAGAGAGAGAGATCTATACATATTAATTTCATATAGTGATGTGTGCAGAATCTATCAAGTTCCAAAATTTTAGCCACGAGTCTTTATAAGCATTTATATTTTATGGTGCTATGCCCCTCCCCCTCATTATGTAATGTGATGTGGTTCTATAAATTAATCATGGTTACTATTATAACATTATCTGTGTTTGGGACACACGATGGTCCTGAGAGATATGCAGACACCTTGTGTCACTTTCTGACTGATATATTAACAAATTAACAGGAGTTTATTGCAAAAAAGAATCATTTTTGTAGAAGAAGGGGTGGGGCTGTCTATGTAGGAATTAGTTCTAGCTTGTGGGGCTCACTATATCTACACATGATACACCTGACACTAATTCATTCCTCTTGTAATACAGCCAATAATAAGCAACACTAAATATCCTTATATAGTGGCAACATGGGTATGTTTTTCAATTTAGTGGCATGTTTTATTCTTTCTTCAAGTTAGTTATATGACAGCACCAATAATTGAAATATCCGCCATATGTGTCCATTGGTCAGTGGAAATGTTTGTTGCTTTAATGTTGTACTAACATCGGAACAGTAACATAAGTCAATTCATTTAGACATGCATAGCATTTACCATACACATACTAGTCTCACGTGGGCAGACTATTATTGGAAAATAATAAGCCTGATGTTGCAATAGCAAACTAGTTCTGTAAACCAGAATGACCTGTGATAAAAATTGTATGAGTAGGATTATTTGAGTAACACTAAGCCATTTCGGTAGAGCTTAATGGTTATTGCAGTTAAGGGGATGCAAAGCTAGTCAGTCAATATCTGACAGAAAATCAAGTGTAATTGTACTGACACGCCTGGTAAATAATGCTACTGTATTGCACGCATCTGCAGCAATATTTATGCACATTTATACCATTATACAAGTTATCTTGATGTTAATCAATACTCTGGGTTGTCAGGAACAAATACCTCTATATAACAATACCAGCCCCTTTCATATTCTAGCGATTGTTAATTGCAGCCATACTTATCGAGGACAGGTTATTAGTCCCACACAGCGTGGGTTGCCATCAGGATTATTTTTATACTAATATGCCTGCATGGTTATTAATCATTGTGGCTTTGTTGTATACCTAGTGCATCATGTGTTGCATTTGTATATCACCTGTACAACCTATATAAAATAAATGACAAAGAATTAGTTATTTCAAACTAGTAGAGATACCTATTAATAGGTTTCAGATGCATTAGATTGTGGGTTCTAGCATGGTAGGCTCCAACGAAGGGCTTTTCCCAAAGTGGGGATAAGCACTCACTGGCTTAGCTATTTAGAGGTAGTAGGATTAGGGCTAAGTCTAGGGCTGAGTCTAGGGCTGAAAAACTAATGAGTAGATAACGACTTGCTATAATACCAGTACATCAGCTCACTATAAAATGTGTGATGTAAGAGTTAAAAATTGGTTGGTAAGGCAAGCTTAAAAAATATTATGTACCTATATGAACTGTGAGCAATACACCATAAATACTTACAAATAACAATCTATCTACATTAAGCTATTTCCTAATGATACCTTGAAGAACAGAGAGGGGTGAACAGAGAGAGATGAGGGTGAGGGAGAAATTTAGTGGTGCAGGAGACATGTGGTTGCACTTGCTCATCTTTCCATGCATTAGGTTCTTGACCATGTTAGCTGTAATTAGGTACATTACCCCTCATACATAAGCTGTTGCCAAGTAAAAAATTAAAATGGTAAACATTCTATATAGTTACAAGTAGGCCATATTCTTTAGTTATCCACCCATGATTATAAGTATGCTATTAGTGAAGTCTGCGAACCTATTTTAGTAATAATACTAGTTTTAACTTTCAATACAGCTAGTATAATATGAAGAAGTAGATAACTCTAGAGTTTATAATATATCTAGGCATGTTGTTAGCTAGTAGATTATTTAGTGAAACAAAAGCTAGAAGCAACTCTTGAGAGTTTTCCTTTGATATATCTGACTTTTGCGGATTAATTTTACCATAGATCTATAGAATATAAAGGAATGCAAAAAAGATATCACTTGCACATTTCATGAACTTACTAAAAACACCTACAGTACGCAATGTGTTCATGAATTTTTTTTAGGAAAATGAACGTTGTATTCTTGTTGCATAACTATAGTACTTGCAGACGTTCCTGAGCTTGTCACTATATATAGTATACTGATGTATAGTACTTCTCCTTGGAAGCCAGAGGTTGAGAAATTACATGGATCTCAGAATCATCGACTGCAGAACTCTCTTAAATGCATACTAAGACAAATGCTCAGAAAATGAAATTAGAATATGGCGCAGGGCAAATAACTCTCCTCTCGGTAACTGCATTTCTATTTAATTTGTCTAGCCATGAGATAAGCCTCTCCTGGTTTCTCCCGCTTGATAGATTAAGTACTTTACAAGAGCTGAAGAAAGTTTGTTCATAGTCTACCTTATGGAAATAGAATGTAAGCTAGGCTTGACTTGATATTTGTAGACTTTTTGAATGCCTATTTCTATACTGGGAACTATGTACAATTTAAGTAAGAATATAATCACCCTACTTAAAAGTAAGCAGTCAAATAAAATCATACCCCTGATTCTTTAAATTGATAAAATATCATTGGTAAGGACATTAAACTCCAGACTCCTATAATAAGCACACAAAGCAGCAGGATTCCCCAGGGTTTACATATCCATTTTTGTTGTTGCTTTTGTACTGCTTATGTAAGTACCATTCCGCTCCTCGCTGCTAGTAGGTTGCTGCATTCTTTTCTGGAACTGGGCAACATTTCCTATCCAGGAGAGTCATATAGACCTCCAAAGGCTGGTCTTGGCGGTTTGGAACCAAATGACGTACTCCTGTACTTACCTCGATGGATGATGGCAGGATTTGGAGGGCTGAGTACATGGAACACAAGGTGGTGAAGAAGCAATGGCAGGCCATGAGGCTGAACAGGTTCACATGGTTGAGGTGCAGCAGGCAACTGAGCGGGTGACGTATGGTGCAGGACTAAAAAAAATTTAAACCGGCTCTTTTCAGAGCCACTACCACCTTCCAAAGGATTTCAGCTGATACATGCATTCTAGTAGTAAAGACATTATAGCTACTTGATTTAGAAGAACAGATAACTGCCAAAAATATATATTCCAATTCAACTGCGATTTCTCAGAAACATGTTTTTTTGAAGGGAAACAGAAATCTCACTGAAAAATACTTGTATCATTTTGTGGCTCTGCCTTTGCTCTGTCCAGGGAGTGTTCATTATGTCTATAGTATACCTGACCTAGGTATCAACACTCCCTTCAGTGTTGTAGTTAAATCATCCACACTCGGCAAGTATGTATAGGGCATGTTTTGATAAGGATTTTTTGTTGTTATCACTGTCAGAATTTTGCCAAACCTCTGAAACTTCTTTCAAGCATATCATTAGAGAGCTCATGCAGCAAGTTGCATTCTGATATAAAATGAGCTGTAGGGGACGAAGGATAGCAAAGTTACGCATGTTTACAATAATATATATACGTAATGACCCACCTCCTCAAGTTTTAGCACCTAATCGTTGAATGCAATAGAGTCTTGTGTAGCTTACAAATAAGCCACACTATTAGCATAGAATTAGTAAAGGGTAAGGCTACACAAGTCTATTTCTTTTGAGTTACAGAGTTCTGTAGTGCTTGATAATGTAATAATAATTGTCATCTTCAACCCTCAAAGCAAATATTCAAACTACTCCTTTTACTCGTACACAACATTTCGATGGCTTCACTGTCCAATTGTACACATATGATTGCATACTTTGATATTCTTTAAGACACTGTCTCCCAGTTTCTTCAAGCTGCTTCTGCATCGTTAGCATTGCATCCATGCTACACTTATGTGAGACTAAGTAGACATTCCTACAACCTCTGGAAAAAAACTCGGTGTTGAACCTCACATCATGTCTTCTTTCAACATCATAGGGACTGAGCCACACACCTACTGACACATCTTCACTGTTGTACAAGGTAAGGACTTCAGAGTTAGATGCTATTCGTCTGACAAGGTCTTGTGATAGTATATAGCCACCACCAACTGCATAAGGCAGGTATCTATCACTCAAAAACCACTTTTCCTCTCTCCATCTTCCTAAGCTATATACAACAGCTCCACCAATAAAAAATCCCCAATAGTAACTTTCTTTTGACTCTCTCTTTTCCAGTTCACTCAAAATACTTTCCAAGTCTACAAAGCTGTCATCGTCGCATTTCATGAGGTAAGAGAAGCTGTAATGAGTGCTTATTGCCACAAAACTCTCCAAGACTTTCCTGGTTAGGTTGTTGTACGAGTCATACAAGTAAGGGAGAAGCAACAGGTCACCATATTTGGCTTCCTCCGATGTCAAATTATCCATATTTTCAGAAGAGAGGCCTTCAGTTCCTATGGAAAATTGAAATACAACTGGTACACTTTTTTTGTACCCTTTCATCCACGTTTGTCTTATAGTATCTCGACGTTCCTTAATTTGCGGTCCCGAGGGCACCACAATCACAAGCAAATAGTGTTTCTTGGTAGTCTTGAGTGAATCTTGTTCTTGCTTACGGAGAGGAACTGCACAAGGAGATGGGCACGAGCTTTGGCATGAGCTTTGGATGGTCATGTACAAAATTAGACAAAGAGAAGTGCTGGTCCAAACCAAAAAACTGAATAACACGAATAGCCGGGGCGTTCTGCAACTCTTAGAGCTAATCGTAGCCATTCCTCAGAATACTAAAGTCGAATTGCTCGTGAATACACCTATGTTGTACGGTTCAAGCGATTCTCATTCGCGTCGGCGTTAACTGAGACAGCGTGTAGCTACCCTCGGATCCCGGCCTACGATACGATTTTTTCGGAGATATTTTATACCTAGCTATGTCAACCTTACCATTCGTGTAGTCTCATGTTCTCATGTTCTCATGTTGTGGGAAGTTGGAGGAGAGGAGTGAAGACATTAAGTTGTTGTTTGGTTAAAGATTGGTGGCTCTCAGACCTTCAACCTTCAAGCTGCTCTGTTATGAAAAGCTCTATTGTGCTAACCATCGAGTGAGCAAGCACGAGAATGTGTTGGCCATGTCCAGAAAAGAATGGGTACAGCACTTAGCGACAAGTGCAAGGAGAAGGTGTTAAATGAGAGGGGTGAATGTATGAAAATGAGAGGGAAGGGGAGGCTCACTGACAAGACCATCAAGCTGCTCACTAGTAAAGCTATTAGGTCTAATGTTGGTAACTCAGCTGCAATGAAGGGTGATATGTACTGGGAGCGACTCAAAATCAAAATGAGTCATTCAACATTACCATTTGGCACAATGTCCAAAGACTGAGTTCTGCTTCTGCAACCACAGTGGAGATTGCTTTCAATTTGGCAGTTATTTTCTTCAACACTGGCCAGGTTCCCTTTGCAGCTCTCCAGGAATGGCTGGAGGTCAAGGTTACACCACTGACCTTGCAGTACCTCAAGGACCATCTCCGGGTTTCTGCATCAATTACAATAGCAGAGGTGTGGGTGAAGAAGAGGAGGAAGGCTTTGCATTTGAATAGAGTGACACTGGAGGAGCAGCAAGTGGAGGAAGAGGGGGAGACATATGGTTCAGGGCGATTTTAAGTGTATAACATTGCCACAATTTCTATCTTGATTTTCTCAAAATGTGTTTTTAGAAAGGGAAAAAAATCATATTTTATAGTCAATTCATTAATTTCAAATTTCAATATACCATTTTAAAGTTCTTGCTTTGATCTGTGAAATGAGCAGAAGCTTTTTCTTTTCAAAGTACCTATCACTTTTTATGGGTGGGTGTTTGATCGATAATTTGGACTTTCTCTTTAGTTTCAGCCTCCTTATTACACAATGCACTCATAAACTAAAAGCTTGCACTACTCATAACATACCTATCAGTTCATTGTAACTACACTCGAAATGGTTTGTGTTGTTTCAAATGCACTGATTTTCAAGAGACTGGGAGGTAGACAATTTGTGCATCTATGATTTCAATGAATTTGTAGTTAAGTATATAATAAATCATATCACAAGAAAGCACAAAGAACAAGCTATAACTTGATACCAAAATTACTTACATAGAATGAAAAAGAACAAATTATGAATTGGCAAAATTACAAAGAAAAATGGTTTCCCCCCTTAAGTGAAATGAATAATTTGTTCCAATTAAGAAAACTTACAAATAAAGAATTAAAAAATTGTATATAGGTGAAATCTTTTTTTAACCGATGTACAAATACCCATCCCTGCACCACAGAAATTATCCTGCACCAGCTCCACAACCACAATAAATTCTAAAGTTGTATCCGCAAGATATTCTCTGTAGGCACTTGCGGGTGAACTGCAGTCTGTTGGTTCCCACAGTCCATACAGGCAAACCCGCACCGTGCAGACCTATGTTGTGTAGCTTAGAACTGTTGGATTCATGACTATTTTATCCATTAGATTTAATTAAACTCCTGCTAATGTTGGTCATCTGTTCTTACTGTTAGAGATGTTAGTGCACATTCTACATTATGTACTTATTTAAGTTTTCTTTGTAATTAGGTATAGGCATGTAATTATTGGTAGCATAGGATATATATTACTTGTCATGATTTATACCTATTTTCATGAACAATTGCCAAGGTGCAGTGACTTCTCTTCTAGCAGTCTGCTATTTCCATTGGGTTAACTAATCCTTTATATTGATGGCACTAGTCCTTGGGTGGGAGGATCTGTTATCTGTCAGGTATACGATAAAACCCAGCTTCAACAATCTCAAGTATGACAAACTGCTCTTGCCGGACATTCAGAACGAGTGGAATTCATGGCAGAAGAACACAACATGAGCCAGTTATTGAAAGTCCTTCTGGAGAATTCTGAACAACAGTATGACGACCTAAAGGAGGAGAGCTAGCAATATGAGAAGGAGATGAAGAAGAGGTGACTTCCCGACACAAAAAAGAAGAGGCTAAAACGTCACGAAGAGCTGACAACCTGTTATGAAGAAGAAAAGGCTAAACATCATAAAGAGTTCAGACAGCAAATTTATTTTCTGAGAGGCCTAGTTGAAGGTGTGAGTTTGCAGGGAAGGGCTGCAACAGGTAGAGCTAGCAGAGAGCATGGCATCAGGATGAAAAAGGCTACCGAGGACGAGGTCTATCTAGCAATCTTGAAACGACTGGCAAGGGTAGGCAAAGTGAAGGAAGAATGTTTGGCATTTGAACTCGCCCCATAACTCTCAGGGAAAGCATGAGAAGCATATGCCACTTTGGGAGCTGAGGACATCGATGACTACCCCCTAGTTAAGGCTGCTATTCTTCGATGCTATGATATAAATGAGGAGATGTACCAAAAATGTTTTCGTGGATCTGTCAGGAAATCAAATGAGACCAACTCTCAGCTAGCAACCTGACTCAAGGACCTAGCTAGTAAGTGGATGCAAGTGTGCAAAAACTAAGAGGAGATCAAGGACCTTGTAGTCCGCGAACAGCTGGACTCTACACTTCCAGAGAAGGTGAGGATCTAGGTCAGGAACAGAAGCTAGATATGAGCAAGAAAGTAATTAGATTGGCTGATGATTATTCTCAGACTAGGTAAGAAGGTCTAGCTTTGGAATTCAGCGGAGCATGGAAGAAGTGGGAGAAGAAATCTTCGATTGCACTGTATGAGATGTAAAAAGCCAGGTCATAGGGCTAGGGATTGCAGAGTGACAATCACGACAGAGAGGACAAGCATGGAGCAAGCTGACAAGGAGTGAAGCCCAAGAGTGAATTGAAGGATATGGTGTGCTACAACTTTCAGCAGAAGGGTCAATACTTGTCCAGATGTTCAGCTAATGCCATACTCTGTGAGAAACAGCGATCTGATCACACCAGAAATGTGACTGTCAGGAGACAGAAGGGAGTGCATAAGCCAAGAATGGTTGAAGGATTCCAGATGAGAGATATTTTGTGGGTGATCCAAGACTCTAATACATGAGAACTTAGTTCCTCAGGATACAGAAAGCTTCACATGCACCCGATATATTCAATCCCATACTACCCAGAAATAGATGGGCTGGTGAAGAGGTTCAATAAGACCCTGCATGAAATTGATGTTGAGGAAGATATCTATGGAGAACCGAAAGGACTGGGACAAACTTATACCCTACCTACTATTCGCTTATAGGGTGGAACAACAAACACCAACAGGATTCTCTCCCTTTGAGTTTCTATATGGCAGACAGGTTCGAGAACTCCTTGATGTTATAAAGGAATCCTGGGACACAGACAAGATAAGCGAAGGGACTTTGTATCTTATGCCCTAGCCATGCGAGAGTAAATGGAGAAGATGATGGGAACACTGAAAGAAAACCCTGAAAAGGCTCAGAAATAACAGAAATCATGGTATGATCTAAATGCAAGGTAGCAAGCTGGATGTCAATGATTAAGTTCTGGTGCTTCTACCTACTGATAAGCTTAAGCTACTAGCTCATAGCACAGAAAATTTAAAGTAAATGAGAAGTTAATTACCAAATTTGAGTTGCATAATCGTAGAGCGAAATATCACGTTAATATGCTACAAAAGTTAAATATACCAGAAATCACTTACTTTACTGAGTAGTTAGATGAGGATATGGAAGAACAGGGAACTTATCTGTCTCTGCTGAATGAGAGACACAGCTTGGAGGGAATTTAACCTGAGAACAATGGTCTGAACTTACAATATTGTTGGATTTGTTCTCGGGAGATCACGAGCAGCATCATACGGAGAACTGACAAAATCCAGCATACCCCTAAGACCAGAAATACAAGAGCTCTTAGGTTACCTCCCTATTGAATGCCTCATGCTTACCAGGATGCTATCAAGTAAGAGTTGGATGTGATGCTAGAGAGAGGAATTATTTAACGTTCTTCAAATGAGTGGAATGCACCGATTGTCACAGTCAAGCAGAATGAATCTCTGCGACTATGTGTTGACTATAGGCGGCTAAATGAAGGATGTAATTCAGATGCCTACTCAATGCCTCACAATTGATCAATAAGTTGTGTCAGGCTATGTATATATCCAGTGTGTATCTTATGGGCTTATTCCAGTTCAACATCAAGCCATTTTGTCAGAGGCATTCAAACTACTGAAGCACCCATTATGCAGCTCACTCTCTTACGCAACCCTGATTTTAACAGGCCTTTTGTCCAAATGGTTGCATCTGATGCGGGGAATGGAGCTATTCTCAGCCAGTGAGATGCAGAGGGACAAGATTTTCAAGTGGCCTATTTCAGTGAGATGTTTTTGCATAGGGAGGAATGCTATTCTATGGTGGAGAAGGAATGCCTGGCAATCAAAATAGGTTTATGGATTAGATTTAACAGTTTTAATTAAACTCTTGCTCATGTTAGACATCTGTTCTTATTGTTTAGATATGTTAGTGAACATCCTACATTACTTATCTACTTGTTCTTCTTGTTCTTTGTAATTAGGTACAGCAGTGTAATTATTGCTAGCATTGATATATAAGAGTTTAGTTTTGTAAAGTATTTGTCATGATTTACATCTATTTTTATGATCATTAATTCCACAATTGCCAAGGTGCAGAGATTGTGTTCTAGCACTCTGCCCATCTCCATTGGGGTCACAAATGATTTTATATTGAAGCCATGTGTCCTTATCACATCTCAATACTGATTTGGATTCTGAATGAGGAATAATGGGTAAAAGTTCACCTTGTCTTTTACTAGTGACAGTTAAACATTTTTATAACCCTTTACAGATCGGATTGCATGAGAGTAGCAATGGCTTTCAAGAGTTTATACAGGGTGGGGAAGGGAAGGAGAAAACCTGGGATATCTCCTAAAGCCACCTTTACCGTCCTAGAATTTTCACAAACAATCGAGTTCTCCTGGTACCTTTTCCAGTAATGGACACACTTCCAAAGAATATTGTGATGGACTTCTTTGGTCTTCTACTCAAGACTGACAGTAGCTACTCACGGTGATGGATTACAGCACAAGATTACTCTCTGTCATTCCTCTTCAGTTTACTGATTTACAGCAAGCTGCTAGGGATCACATGTCTATTTTTGGAGTTTCCAGATCAGGTATTACAACAAATTGTGCCTCGAACTTCATGGGTTGATTGATGAAACACATCTACAAAATGCTACAGGTAGAAGCCATCATGATCTCCAGCTACCATCCTGAAATAGATGGAATGGTTGAGCATTTTAACATGATACTAAAGCAGACACTCAGATGCCTACCAGAACAGTACAGTAGCAACTGGGATGAGAAAGTGGACGAGGCTCTCTTTACTATATGACAGGTCATGCTTGATTCAACCAGCTTTACTCCTTTCGAGTTGATGTAGGATCCTTTGCCGAGAGGAGACCTGGATGTGTTGAAGGAGGGTTGGGAAGACAGAGAGAGGCCCAAACTGCCATCTCCTATCTCTGTAATCTGTATATATAACAGGATGAACACCACCAAGGAGATCGCCAAGACTACAGAGACATCAGCAAAGAAGACCATGGTGAAGTAAAAAGCGCATAACATGGGAGCTCACATTAGGTGACTTAGTTCTAATTTTGCTGCCAACTTCCTCTCATAGCAGATAGTAGGGACCATGCCCCCTGTCACCACCAAACTTTTGTCCACTACTTATCCGATCCATCTGCACAGCAGGCATAAACCAAACCATATATTCCACATTAATATGTTGAGGTTTTGTTACTCTCCTTCCCATCTGTGCATGATGGCAGAAATGGATCAGGACCTACTGGATCTACCAACCTGGTCAGAGCCAAAGGAACAACCAGAGCTACCACACGTGACTCCAGATTTCACCCTGGAGCAGAGCACAGACCTTCTCGCAGTTGTCTAAACTCACTCCTCACTTTTTTCAAAGCGACCAGGAAACACAGACTGTGCAGAGATGGTGATAGACACAGGTGATGCCACCCCCATCCACACACACTCATCCACAATCCCCCATACCATGTTCCTCATGCCAGACTACAGTTAGTCAAAGAAGAGGTAGAACAACTACTCAGGGCCTTGCCTATTCTACCATCCAAGAGTTCGTAAGCATCACAGTGGTGATTGTCCCTAAGAAGGACGGCACTATTTGACTTTGCATCCACTTTCACAAGCTGAACAGAGTTACCACCTCGGATCCTTACACAATGCCAAGGATTAAGACCTCATTGCTACCTTACCAGTGCCTACTACCTCTCCACATTGGACCTAACTAAGGGGTACTGGCAACAAGTTCCCATTGCCAAACAGTCAATACCAAAGACAGCATTTCAGATTACATTCGGGAAATAAGAGTTCTAGTTATGCCCTTTTGTGCTTGGTTGAAGCTCATTATGCTTAAGTAGAATACCTGGGCCATTGACTGTAGGGGGTGGAAAGGTGAGACCCACAGTCAGTTAAGATTATTAAGTTCACCAGGCCTAGGACCAAGAAGATGTCAGGTCTGGACCGTCTGGTGAGCTACCATAGAAAATTTATCCAAGGTTTTGCAGAGCTAACAGAAGCCACAAAGAAGGACCAGCCTGACTGGATCATGTGATCTGACTCACTCCAGATTTCCTTCATCAGTCTGATGGATATCCTTACAAGCAGTCCCATCCTGGCTGGACCTGATTTTGATAACAGTTTCTATTATTTACAGATGGCTCTGACCTGGGGATAGGGGCTATACTAAGTCAAGCCATGCCGAGGGAAGGTAATCATCCGAATATCAAAGCAGCTCTTGCCTAGGCAATCCAAGTAGCTCTGCCACCATCGAAGGAGTGTTGATGGTGGGAAAGCGATGCAGCACTTTCGGCCCTATCTCACAGGGATCAAATTCATCATGCAGACGGATCATACCTGCCTCCGCCTTATTCAGAGTATATTGGTGAATCAAATGGCAGACTGGCTAGATGGTCAATATTTTACAAGGATTCTACTTCAATATTGTTCATCGTCCTAGCTCACTCCAAATGCCAGTAGCCTCTTCCATCAGGCATGGAGTCTCCCAGCAGTAATGGCTATTGATGCAATTGTGAGAGGGGAAGATTGGTGGCACCACCTCTATGTGGCTACTGAAGACTAAGTGAACATTCTAAGCCAATCTAACTTGTTACAAATATAATATCATACATGTATATACATGATTATACATGAACTCAGAGTCACAACACCTCCTCATGCAGCTTAGCGCTATGCAAATAGTCTTATAAGGAAGTAGTTTGGCTGGGCAGGCAGTCTTTTCTAAAAGGAGCCTACCACCCCAAGAGTGAGGAATTTTCTTATTATTGATCTTTATTGTATACTAATGGAATGAGTCTCACTGTGGAGCGTGTACCACAGTGGATAAGTTACATCTCATCACATAATCAAAGAAGCAACAATAAGTAAGGTCAGGGATGAAATGCCAAGGAGATACAATTTTATAACACTGATGATTTGGTTTAAGCATCATGCAGGAGGTAATTTCCATCTGAATGTTTTCCACCCCCCAGGAATTACCCCCCTGTCATGAGGTATATATGAGGATAAGCAGTGTTATTTTAAATTGTTGCTTATCATTACAATATTGATCAAGGTAGCTATCTGACAAGCAGAGTAAAAAATTCAAGGAACAGGAAAGTATTTTCTATAACAAGCACTCCGCACTGCATTAATATAGGTTCATTCAAGAGGATAGACCAAAAATATTATCTTAACTCTTTGGATTCTGTAACTTAAACCTAGGTATTTAACCCACCAGGTTTTCAAGTTGTTCAAATATCCAAGTATAATCTTCTTCACATCACTGAAAGTAAACTACTCTGTGTACAACAGATAACTTAGTTTAGCCTCGCTAACTACCGGGGGAGGGAGGGAGAAACCATTTTTTGGGGGTAATTTTTCCACCTCATAACTTTGTTTCTTTCATTCTATGCAGGTAATTTTGGAACTAAGTTGTAGCTCGTTCTTTGTGCTTTTTTGTGGTATGCATTATTATATACCTAACTACAAGGTCTTTGAAATCATGATGCACAAATTACATGCCTCCCCAGTCTTTTGAAAATTGTGTAAAAACAGTGCAACACAAACCACTTAAGAGTGTGGTTACAGTAAACTCGTAGGTATGTTATGAGCGCAAGCTTTTAGTTTATGAGCACATTCCTCCTCTTCACCTGCACCTCTGCTTTTGTAATTCATGCAGACACCTGGCAATATTCCTTGGAAGAAAGTGCTGCAAGGTCAGTGGTGAAACCTCGACCTCCAGCCATTCCTGGAGAGCTGCAAAGGGAACCTGACAAGTGTAGAAAATCATTGCCAAATTGAAAGCTATCTCCACTGTGGTTGCAGAAGCAGAACTCAGTCTTTGGACATTGTTGCCAAATGGTAGTGTTGAATTACTCATTTTGATTTTGAGTCGCTCTCAGTACACATCACTCTATCAGGACATCATTGGAGAGCCCTCAAAGACCTTGTAGAGATGATTGGCAATATTTGTATGGATAGTTGGTGAGTGGGGTGAAGGTAGCTCCGAAAGGGCTAAGTGCATGGTTGAATTTGCACCAAGACTACTGCCCACCAGGACAAAAATGGTGCTGTGGCATGCTATCTGTGGACTGTGAATGATAACATATCGCCCAAACAGCACCCTTCATTGCAGCTCAGTCACCAATATTCCTAATAGCTTTACCATAGTAATCTAGTGAGAGCATCTTGATGGTCTATCAGTGAGATTACCCTTACTTCTCATCTTCACATGTTCACCCCTCTCATTCACCATCTTCTCCTTGCACTTGTCCCCAAGTGCTGTGCCCATTCTCTTCTGAACATGGCCAACACATTTATGCTTGCTCACTGGATGGTTAGCACCATAAGGCTTCTCATCACACAGCTTGAAGGTCTTAGAGTCACCATCAGATATCATGGAAGTGTACCGGGAGGTACCCTTCCACTGACAGTTTCCAGATATTGAGGGCTCCTTGAGACTCCATTGCTGTTGTTGATCTACTATTATTAGCCTCACAAAATGCTGCCCCTCCCACTAGTCCACACATGACTCATCCATGTTACGATGAGCTATGCAAACCTGGCAGTGATTGCATAGAACTTTCACATCCAAGGCTCTTCCACTATCCCAGGAAGTTGCTACCACACCACAGAGGGACTGGTAGTCTTGCCTGTCCCAGGTGACATTGCAAGTGACAGAAACATCGACAATCTCATCCTCAGATGCATTTTTGCATAGTTCAGGTACAGCATGAGAAAAGGAGGCCTCTCTCCTTCAGGGAGGCAGTAAATAGCTTCTTGTTGTTCATCCTCCCCCAGTCAGCCAATCCTCCACAAGATTGCTTAGTAGAGGTTAATGTTTCTTTTGTGAACCTTGTACACCACTATCACGATACTTACTCTGTCCTAGAAGCTCCACCGGAGTTTTCAACAGCTCAGGCAGCACTTCCCATATTTGCATGGAAAAGTCGAATTTCCATGAGGTAAGTAAGGGAGCATGTGATTTGGATCCAATATCACTTCTCCTGGATTGGAAATATTGCCCAATTAAAAAAAAAGAATGCAGCAACCTACTAGCAGCGAGGAGTGGAATGGTTCTTACATAAGCACTACCAGAGCAAATTGGATATGTAAACCCTGGTCGATCCTAAATGAAGTGCTGCTCTGTGCACTTTTGATTTAATCTTGATACTGCTGAGCCTGTTAAGGCCACCACATATACTACAACACAGCTGACACTAAGAACAATTCCATCTTATTATTGGAGTATGGAGTCTACTGTCATTGCCAATGATATTTTATCAGTGTCAGAGGTATGATTGTATTTAACCACTTCCTTATGTAGGGTGATTATTTATTCTTTTAAATTGTACATAGTACCCAGTATAGAAATATGGTGGACAATCTACTCAAACCTAGATCATTTAATTTACATTCCAGTTCCATACGGTACACTATGAACAAACTTTCTTCAGCTCATGTAATGTACATTAATCTATCAAGAATGAGAAACCAGGAGAGGCTTATCTCATGGCTACACAAATTAAACAGAAATGCACTTATCGAGAGGAGATTTATTTGCCCTATGCCATATTATATCTGTCTTAGTATGCATTTTAGAGAGTTTTGCAGTTGACAATTCTGAGGTACATGAAATGTGTCAAACTCTGGCTTCCAAGGAAAAGTACTATATTATATAGAAAAGCTCAGGAACGTCTGCAAATGCTATAGTTATGCAACAAGAATCTTTCTTTTTACAAGGGATGATGCTCCATTTTCCTTATTTTTTTCATGAACACATTGTGTACTGTAAGTGAATTAGTAAATTTGTGAATTGTGCAAGTGATATCTTTTTGCATCCTTTTATATATAATTATGGATGAATCTATAGATCTATGGTAAAACTGAGCAATCTTGCTAGCCAGACGCTTAAACATGAATTTTGGGTATAAAAGGGCATGGTGTGGAATAAAAATGAGTAATCGCAGAGTGAATAGCAGCATGTGTTAGCTGTTGTCTGCCTTGGTAAAGCAGTAGTATGGCTTACTTGGTGATCACACTCAGGAGGGTGTGACTAGGTGCTTCCAGAAGCTGGCCAAAGCCTTATAGCTGTGTCATGAAAAGATAGGGGGGGGGGGGGAAATGCCATATCCTCCAAAAGTAGCTTATAGTTAGTTTACTCCCTAAACATAGAATGGTTGATGAGTTTACCTGCTAAATATAGTTTGGTAAAGCTAGAGAGTATAATAGGCGTATTGTACATGCACTTAAAAGTGGGCCGTTTGAATGATTGAATCTTGCCAATAGGACTGCAGGCACTGGGAATCTCTGCGCATGTATGACCTAGGGTATATAAACCCAATCCTCTCGTTTTAATAAAATGAGTCTTCTCAAGTGTAACAACATTTAATTCCTGGTTTGCCTCCATTTCTTCCCACAGATAGTGAAAGTGCAAATGTTTATTTTACTTTGAGATCCACTTACCTCAAAGATGCTGGCAGGAATAAAACTAAGACTTGATTTGACACTTTTTCTTAGTGTGTGAGCTCTCTTTCTTTTCAAATACTTTAGGTGACTATTATTAATGCTGTATTGCGCTTCTATGCACTCTCAGTTGCTTTACTTAAATAAATGAATCTTAATTCACATAAGTTTGTGAAACATTTATATAGGAATATTTTATGTAATTTATAAAGATGAATATATAATTTTCTCCGTACATATATTAACTGTTTGGAGATGGTATGTGTATTAAAAAATATTGCCCAAATTTTACTCCAGGTTATGTGTAAGTGTATATGTTCTGCTCTTTCTAGAAATCTGGCCTGTTTATAGATTGTACTGCGCAATCTATGAATTTCTAGATTGCATGACAATCTATAGATTGGTGCTCAATCTACAGATTGTGCAATACTCAGATTGTCCAAAATTATCTCCATCCATAAATCTTTGGCAAATTGATGCTAGAGAATGAATCATGGCTATATACATATAATAATGTCAAAATGTTTAGTACATATACCGATTGTGATATCTAGAACTCATCCAGGAAATGGTGCCATTACCCCCTTCTCAAAGCATTTAATAAGATGGTTCCTCATGCCTGACTGATCCCAAATAGTTCCATTGGGAGGGACTCCATGGCACAGTCCACAGTCTGCCACACCTTTCTGAATTTGAGATGGCTTTGCCTGAACAGTGATAGCATCTGAGCTCCTGTGTAAGATTGAGCTTTGTCAAACCTTTACTTACTCTTTTTTTCAAGCTGCTGTATTGTGTCTGGATTATTCAATGTCGAAACACAAACCCAGTGGTTCTGATTCTCATTTAGAATTTGGACTCCATTAGATTTCATTTCATCCCACTTGTTTGCCTGATCCAAAAGAGTATTCTGTAGTCCATTAACTCCTGGAAACTCCTCCAGCAAAAGCTTTTGTGCAGTATTAATGTGCTTATCATTTAGCCACCTATTTCCTTCAAGAATTTTCTTGTCTTCATAGGTAAGGAAAAACTGAGGTAGCCAATATTTGGCAGTGTGAATTGGTTTAGTATTGAGAATAGTGATTGGAACTCTTCACCAGGCATATGAAGATTTGCAGGTGAGGCTTCATTCTTGTAGACTCTGATCCTGAAACCGTGCCAATTTCCTTCGCTTTCTATGATGGGGGAGACATGTAAGATGTAGGTTCCTTAGACCATTTTGATGTGCTTTCAGGTGAAAGTGGTTGATTATAACAAGTGTTTCCACCATGGCATTTCGAAGAGCATGTGGCACCTTTCTTTTGGCAAACACAACGGTGATTCTTGCAACTTGTCTTGCAGTTGCATGCCCACCTTGAAAGTCGTTTTGTGGATTCGATAACTTGTCTGCTTCACGTAATGATAATGTAGGTGACTCTTTCCATCCTGAAATTGATAAATTGAGCCTTCCACAGTAGAGCTCTAAATCACCTTCGCCATAGCACTTATGAAGTACACCATGCTCACCCTACAATATAAGCACAGACAGCGATAAAGTATGCAAATTAACCAACCGTCTATGCTAGCAATTGAAAGGCACTGCATTTCCATTATAGGGCTTCATAAGGGAGGAAGGGAGTCACAAAATACTGAGCACATTGGCCCCCCTATATATCATTAAAAATGGTTTGCCTAAATTGATAAATTTTACGTGAAGTAATTTCACTGCACAAGCAGATAAAAAAGCTGTCTAAATGGAGCATGCTGACTTTGAAGTATAATGGAAATATTGGCACCGATTAATATTATAGTCAACAAACCTCAATCGATATAAATGATGTTTTGAACCAAGTCGCTCAACAATCACACAAGTAAATGGATGGAGATCAGTTGAGGTCAGGTCAATCCATGGAATCCTTAAGCTAACAAAATCTTCTGTTGAATAGCATCACCTTTTTGTGTTTGGATTTACAATATTTTAGTTTCAATTTCTCAGCATTCTGGCTATATCATTTATCACCTTCTTGGCGAAATTTCATTAGTATTTTTTGGAATTACCAAGTATTCCTACTTCACAGTCACTTTCGTGGTCACTTTAGCTGTCTTGAATAACTCTGCATTCAAAGACATCCTCTATATCTTCTTCCAAAATCATTGTGCCATGGATATTGGACTGGTGAGAAGAATCCTCTTCAATTTGTCAATCTTCAATGATATCTTCCACATCCTCTTCCAAAATCTTTGTGCCATGCATATATACCAGGAAATAAGTTTTGACAAGGTGGTTGGCCAAAACCTAGTTCATATGGGCTTGTTCCATGAATAGTGGAATTAAGCTGATCTGTAATGTACAATAAGATACATTAATATGCATTGACTATAACATTATGCCGTACATTGGATGGATGGTAGCCATTCTGACCAAAGAGGGTAGTTGCCACTCTGATCCTCTTGAAAGCAAGATCCGATCATTCTCTCTATAACACTGTTACCTTGCTCTACCATTCCTTGACATTTTGGATTTCTGGGTCTGCCACTCACTATTTTCACTTCCCCTGGCCACTCCTTCACTATGTTATGCACAATTTAATTGACAAATTCACGTCCATTGTCTGAGTGCAAAATTCGAGGTGTTCCAAGGAAGGCAAAGACCTTATTCTGTAGATTGAGGTCCACTTCTGCAGCAGATTTCCTTGACAGAGCGAACAGGACATGAAACTTGGACCAGTGATCCATGTAGTGGCCTATTCTGTATGTCCCATCTGGCCGATGTCTCATTAATTACCTGTCATCGAGTCATAAATCCAGATGATAATATTGGCTTGGTGCTCTAGTGGTCTGTAGCTTGTTAGAATGACAAACTCCACACAATGCAACAAACTTGTCACACACAG
Organism: Cladorhizidae sp. MBARI D1340-BT2; assembly: GCA_028752905.1. Classification (NCBI taxonomy): domain Eukaryota; kingdom Metazoa; phylum Porifera; class Demospongiae; order Poecilosclerida; family Cladorhizidae; species Cladorhizidae sp. MBARI D1340-BT2. Next base: position 36,953,449 of record JAQNBH010000008.1, read on the forward strand.
CTCGTGGCAAGCAGTCATACACCCAAGATACCTAAATTAGTATTATAAAATGGTCCTATATTAACATACTATATGTCTCAATGATGTGTATTAAATTAACTCTCTGCAACTGCCTTCTTTTCACCAATATGACCTTTCTCATGACAATGGACTTCTTCAAGAATGCTGAAGAAATCTTCAACATAAGCAACTTTTCTCCAGTCAGATAACAGTGTAGGGTCATTTGGATTCTGTGAAAATGATAAATAGGTAGCTAGCTGGGTAGGTGTACATGTACAATTGTTGTGTAATTTTTTAGCATACGTATATGATGTATAATAAGACTTTACACCTACTAAAAGTCCTGGACGTACTTCATCAAATAAAAAAACATACTGGGATTGTGACTAAAGACTAGGTACACTTATGACCCCAAGGTACTGGGCCAGCCAGGGCGACAAGCACAAAAAAGGATGCTTAACTACCACCACACAGAATGCTGTAAGCTACACTAAGCTAAGAAACGCTACTGCACCCAGTGTTATTGATATAATATCTTATCTAGTAGCTACTTCTTGTGTTCATTCTACTACCACTCATTTTTACATAGACTGTATAGTACGAACCTTCTTCTTTGCAGGGAGACAAAGTGCATCTTTGATGTCAAATAATGGGTGAGAAAGTAGTGTTTTATCCAGTGTCTGAACTGAGGTGCCTCAGATTCTTCCTTTCAATATTCTTACAATTCTCTCTCCTTTAGCAGTCTTGCTCTTAGCACAACCTAAAGAATTTTCACTTCCATAGCCTCTATAACGTTGCCTACAGAATTCTTCAAATATATCACGTTGCTCCTTCAAGTCTGTCATTTCTCTTAGATACTGAAGAGTGATCACATATGGACCATATGGACCATGCTAGTCTTTTTGTACACACAAACCAGAGGTAATCATACCTTTAATTTAACATTTTTTAGATCAGCACCTTTGGCAGTTGCATAATCTACTGATAGTTGCAATATCTAAATTGCACAACCTATCAATTATCAGCTGCACAATCTATAGATTGCCTCCTGCACAATCTATAGATTAGCACGCAATCTAGAAATTCATAGATTGCACAGTACAATCTATAAATGGGCCAGATTTCTAGAAAGAGCAGAACAGATACATCTAAATGCAGAAAGAAAGATAGGTACAACAAAACAGGAAATCAGGGGTCTGAAAAGAAGGATACTATGGTAGTAATTCCTTATGTAGTAGGATTGAGTGTAGACATCAGATTTATAAATATAATATTACTTTATATTATATTTTGTTTATTTTTCTATTATTATTATCAATATCCAGTTCCTATGCTGGATGCATGTGCCAGGTGGTTTGTATCATACGGTGAATATCTATATAATCTCACACAAGTCTTGGCATGTCATTATTCCTGATAAAGGCTAGAGAATCTAGTCGAAACGTCGAGAGAGTAAAATTGAAGTTGATTATTTAAATGGTAATTATGTCAATTGAGAGTTAATTGAGAGTTTTTGCAAGTACAGTATATAACACTACCTACTATATTGATTTGAACCCCTACATTAAAATAACAGATGCCAAAACATCCATAAACACACATACACAAAACACAAAGTTCATAACATAGAAAAGTCACTTTGGAAGCTCCTTAGTTATCCAAAACAATGTCTCTAAAACACTTCCAGTGTGCATTGAATCCTTCATGAGGGCAGTGTCAGGGAGCATCCTGACAACTGCCTCTGACACGTCTGGAAAAGGAGGAACAACTGTGGGAATAACTCACATGTAAAACCACACATTGTGACTGCCTCTGACACCTCTGGGAAAGGAGGAACAATCTGTGGGAATCACTCACCTGATTACTCACCTACATCAGGTATAAAACCACAGAGATCAGAGAAGACAGACTACCCACAAAACCAATACGTGAACTGTGATAGAATCTATAAAAGAGAAGAACAGCAAAGAGAAAGAACAAAGAAAGAAAAAAGCGAACGATTAAGAAAGACAATTAAGACTGAGTAAGTCTATCTTCGAAGGAGATAGATTACTAGTGATATTGTGTTTATTGATATATGTTTTTAATGTGCATTGTTTTATTGTTCGTTAATTCCTAACAAGCTCTAGTGAGGGAGTGAGGTTAGTGGTATTGGTCTTACCAAGGTCTTGAGGGCAAGAGGTGTGGTGCATCTAGGTTCTCAGACAAGGGTTTGGTGTCATCAGAAACTGCTAGTGGCTTATAAGAGGTCACAGGGAGAGAGTTTCTGACAATTGGTTGCAGCGGTGGGATCAGCGAAACAGTGTTGGATCCTAGTGGAAGACAACTTGGACAGGAGTTCCTAGTTGGTCGGAGCATCGCATTGTGCTATTTTCTTTTCTCTATTGCTACATTAGCAGGGAAACGGCTCGGGTATTCGTATCTAGGAGCCTGTGAAACAAAACCCTACCCTAGGATATCATACAGTGTTAGTCCCTAGGGACAGTGCATATTTCTGTCGTATCCTTTTCTTTTGTCGTTTATTAGAGCGATATTATCTTATTATTGGTTAATTGTGTTCTGTATATATGCAACCCGCGAGCATGTCTCACGAATGAGCGCGGCCAGGAGAAGACCGTCAGTTACGGAGTGGGAGTATTTTGCAAATTCCTAGGAATGGTATGGCAGAAGAAGCAACGATAGAACCTATTATATCTGGAACGCTGCTGATGACGTGATTCGTTCAAGCAGAAGAAAGACAGGCACAGAGGGAGGAAGAAAGACTTCAGCGTAAGGAAGAAAGACAGGCACAGAGGGAGGAAGAAAAAGACTTCAGCGAGAGGAAGAAAGACAGGCACAGAGGGAGGAAGAAAGACAGCGAGAGGAAGAACGAAGGGAGCACGAGCAGGCACGTCAAGAACGTCAAGAAGAACGTTGGGCTCAGCTCCTATCATCACAATTTCCTCCACCCTCAGCAGAAGTAGCACCTCCCAAGATAAACTTGCAGAAGTTTAGTGAAGGCAACGACGATATGGGCGCATACCTGAAAATGTTCGAGGTGACAGCAAGCACGAATGGTTGGCCAGCCCGACATTGGGCGAACTACTTAAGGGGTTCGTTGTCTGGTCAAGGGTTGACGGCAGTGGCAGCTCCGCCAGCACCGAGTCAGATCGATTATGAGCAGGTCAAAGAAGCCCTCTTGAATATCTACAAGGTGACCTCTGAAACATACCGAGCCAAGGTATTTGAGCAGACATTCGACGGAACTAACCCCGATGGATGGTTCAGGTCGTCCAAACAGTCCTTCCACCAGTGGTTGGACTCCTCCAACAAGACAGAACGAGATACTATGCTCTATGAGCTAGCACTAAAGCATCTTCCAGCGTGGTTGGAGGGGCAGATGCGACGTTTGCACCCCGACACTTACGAGGAACTGGGTGAGGCTGTTGTACGCTATTTGTCCAGTCAGCGACAAGGAGGAGGAATACCAAAGAAATCTGACCAGAGAGAGAGTTTCCGACTGAAACCTAGAGACACTCGGAATCACCCAAGACCACCGGAGCAGAAGCATCCAGAGGCAGAGGGAAATGAAGGTGTCTACTCTCCACCCGGTAGGGACTTGAAACAGATCGAATGTTTCAGATGCGGACATTTTCGAAAAGATTGTCGAGTAAAAATGGAAAGTGTCAATTTTGGACACAGCACATACATCCGGATGAATTTACCGACTTGGACAAGAATGGCCAAGGTCAACGGCAAGTCTGTAGTGGCGTTGCTGGACACAGGCTGCTCGAAATCCATAATACATCCGAGGTGCATCGACAGCAAAGACTGACTAGGATGGAAAATACCCTACACCACTGCTAGTTCTCGAAAGACTTGGTTCCCTGCCGCGAGAATCGAGTTACAGATAGACCGGAAGACACAGGAGCTTGCAGTGGGTGTATCACCTCACATCAATGTGGACATGCTTTTGGGGAAAGATGTACCACACTTCAGGAAGCTACTCAGAGAGATGCTTCAGGATGATGTCAAGAAGGAGACTCAACCAACGGAAGAAGTGAGACCTCCTGATGTAGCCATGGTGACCACAAGAGCTGGACACAACCGACAGCAGGAAGAGAACCAAGCCGCAGAGTCGCAACAGAAGCAGGATAAAGCAATCTTTCAGACTCTAGAACCTTTGGAAGAGGAAAAGTCAAGTTTGGGTAACATGTACAAATTTGATGATGAATTAATTGTTGTCCCAACCCAACGTTGTTTCCCAGATAAGGCTACAGAAGATCTTCTATGGCCAGAACAAGTCACCCCTAGCCAACTACGCTCACTCCAAGCAACAGACCTTACACTGGAGAAATGGAGACAGGAGGCTGAGGAGGCTAAGGATGGTGATGTGTTATGGGAGAATGGGCTACTAAGGCGAAGACCGTACGAGAAAGGGAATACCAATTTGTTAGTTGTTCCTCAATCCTGTAGGACAGAGGTGCTGAAGCTTGCACATTGTTCCCCAACTGCGGGACATTTTGGAGAGACAAGAACTCTGGATACTCTCCAACAGAGGGTTAGCTGGCCAGGTATGACGATAGACGTAAGAGAAGCGTGTAAATCCTGTCCAGAGTGCCAGCGAGCTGCCCCGGCAACCTTGAAGAGAGCTTAGCTTCATCCACTGCCAATCATCAAGAATCCATTCGACCGCATAGCGATGGATATCTTTGAGCCCCTAAAAAGAACGAAAGCAGGTAACAAATATGTACTTGTAGTACAAGATTATGCAACAAAATGGCCAGAGGCGTTTCCTCTACGAAACATGACCACAGAATCAGTAAATTGACCGTCTAGTGGAGCTCACTGCTAGATTGGGGGTGCCAAGAGAAATACTCACCGATAATGGGTCAAATTTTATTTCTAAAACCATGAGAGTGTTTTGGGAATAAAGCAGATCAAGACATCCCCTTATCATCCACAAACTGATGGGATGGTGGAAAGATGGAACTCCACCCTGAAGCATCTGCTTCATAAGTTAACTCAAAAACATGGGTTAGAATGGGATCAGTGTCTATCCTATATTTGTGGGCTTACCGTGGGATAACCCACAAATCAACGGGTTACTCGCCGTTTGAGCTTTTATTTGGCAGAAAGATGAGGACACCACTGGATGAGTTGGTAGAGCTGTAGACCAATGAGACAGAAGAAGAAGGTCGACCCATAATCGAGTACCTTCAACTCCTTCGATAGAAGATGGAGACTGTGCGGGAGTTGGCTGCTGCAAATGAAACCGATGCGAAAGAAAAACACAAATATTATTATGACAAAAAGGCTGTGAGTAGGTCATATGATATTGGCGATTTTGTCTTCGTTTTCCAACCCAGGAAGCAAAACAAGCTGGAAAATGAATGGAGGGGTCCGATGCAAATCACACGCCAGGTGACCGATGTGACATATGAAGTTGACATGGGCCAAGGACAGAAACGACTACGTACCTTCCATGTGAACGGGTTGAAGACGTGGCATTCACCAGCACCAGCAGTATTTCTATCTGTTGACGACATCATTGAAGAGGATACTACAGAAGGTATTCAATCACAGGAAAATAACATTGCTCTTACCTCCTCACAGACAGAAGAACTCTTAGAATTGAAGCAGGAGTTTGCTGACGTTATTCGTGATGAGCCAGGACTTACGACATTGGTGTAACACATAATTGACATCGGTGATGCAAGTCCAATTGGACTACCCCCCTACAGACTACCACGAATATTTACGCAGAGAAATCAAGGAGTTGTTGGAGATGGGTATTATCGTTCCATCTAAAAAGTCCTTGGGCAGCTCCAGCTATTCTAGTACCGAAGAAGGACGGAGACAAGCATCTCTGCATTGACTACCAGAAGTAACCAAGGTAGATCCGTATCCTATACCACGTATAGATGATCTAATTGATGATGTGGGGAAGGCTAAGTTCATAACAGCTTTAGATCTGACGAAAGGGTACTGGCAGGTACCAGTGGCTACATCTAGCCAAGAAAAGACAGCATTTGTGATGCCGTGGGGAAAGTTTCAGTTCCGTACCATGCCCTTCGGACTCATGGCTGCACCCTCTACGTTCCAGAGACTAATGGATCATGTGCTGGAAGGAACTCAGTCCTTCGCCGCGGCATACCTCGATGACATTATTATCCACAGCCATACTTGGGATGAACATCTCACACATCTCAAGGACATTTCGAGAGACTTCGAAAAGCAGGATTAACAATCAAGAATCGAAATTGCAAGTTTGCGTGTAACACATGTGTTTACTTAGGGCATATTGTGGGGCAAGCAACAGTACAGCCTTTGCTAGCTAAGGTACAAGCCGTACAAAGCTTTAGGCAACCAACAACTAAAAAGGATGTGAGAGCTTTTTGGGGATTGTGTGGTTACTATAGAAAATTCATACCCAATTTCTCGACTATAGCCACCCCCCTTTCAAACTTAACTAAAAAGGATAAACCCAACTTAATTGAGTGGAATGAGCATATCCAACAGGCTTTCCAGAAATTGAAAACAGTTCTCACCAATTACCCAGTTCTATCCACACCTAATTGGCATAGATCATTTATCTTACAAACTGATGCCTCTGATAGTGGCATAGGTTTTGTTCTTTCCCAGATTGATGAGTTGGGAGATGAACACCCAATCGCCTATGCATCCAGGAAACTTCTTTCACGGGAGAGGAAATATTCGACCATCGAGAAAGAAGCCCTGGCAGTTATGGAAGGAACCAGACACTTTCGCGTTTATCTGGAGGGTACCGAATTTACGATCCAGACTGACCACAATCCGTTGACATACCTGTCACAACTGAAAGATAGCCATGGAAGACTAGCACGATGGGCTCTGCTGATGCAACCGTACAACTACAAGATTGTACACAAGCCTGGCACACGCAATGCCAATGCTGATGGCCTATCACGAGAGCATGGCTCTCACTCCATGCTCTCACTTGAACGATGGGGGAGTGTCAGGGAGCATCCTGACAACTGCCTCTGACACCTCTGGAAAAGGAGGAACAACCTGTGGGAATCACATTGTTACTGCCTCTGACACCTCTGGGAAAGGAGGAACAACCTGTGGGAATCGCTCACATGATTACTCACCTACATCAGAAGGTGTAAAACCACAGAGACCAGAGAAGACGACTACCCACAAACCACTACGGGAACTGTGATAGAATCTATAAAAGAGAAGAACAGCAAAGAGAAGAGGAGAACAAAGAAAGAAAGAAAATTAAGACTGAGTAAGTCTATCATCGAACGAGATAGATTACTAGTGATATTGTGCTTATTGATATATGTTTTTAATGTGCATTTGAGCCATTGTTTTATTGTTCTTTAATTCCTAACAAGCTCTAGTGAGGGAGTGAGGTTAGTGGTATTGGTCTTACCAAGGTCTTGAGGGCAAGAGGTGTGGTGCATCTAGGTTCTCAGACAAGGGTTTGGCATCATCAGAAACTGCTAGTGGCTTATAAGAGGTCACAGGGAGAGAGTTTCTGACACAGGCATGTAACCATAACAACAGCTCTGAGCCTGTGTGTGATCTACAGGCGTGCTTTGAATATTCCTCTACATTGAGTCCTAGTGGTACCAAGGAGTTCAAGTTTTTGTAAGGCACTATGTTACCAGTGGGTGCTGTGAATATTCCTCTACAGGGGTTCTAATGATTCTAAGGGGTTCAAGTTTTTATAGGGGTACTCACCAGGGGTGCTCTCAATGTCTACGGGATTCCAATGATACCAAGGGTTCAAGTTTTCATAGGCGGCATTATATTATAAGGGGTAATCTGAATATTCCTCTGCAGGGAATGATACCAAGTGCCAAAAGCCAAGAGCTACCACATCAGGAAGGACGACAAAAATCTTATTATTCTTTATGAAATGTTGATCAAGGTTTTGTGTGCATAAACATACATATGTCCAGTGATCATGTTCTGTTCTATTTATTTATAGGAGTTGCTTTTACTTGAGTAGATGCCTAACTATCTACTGCTATGTACTAATAGCGATACTATCCTTCTCAGAATCATGTGTGTTGATTTTTTTGTTCTGTGTGTTAATGTATGCACAGGAATATACATTTTACAGGGAAAGGGTCATATTTTCTTGCAGTGACACTTAATGGTTGTGTAGAGTAATAATAGAAACCCGATAGATTGACCTGGCAGGAAAGTAATGAAACAGGAGTTTACCAGTGTAGATTGACATCAAATATTTACAGGATCTTTATAAATCAACTGCTGTATTAAATTGTGGGCCATGTCAAATTGTCTACATTGACAAATTCTTGTTTCATTATGTCAAGCAGCCACCTACAGTTACTCAATTTAAGATCAGAATTATGTTAATATTTACCATGTGTATTACTAAAGTAAATGGTAGACATATTATTGTATGTATATAATAATCATAGACACATCACAAGTCGTGCTGTTAAAGCTGTTTATGGTTTGGACGACCTTTACCAGTTGACGTTTTGGTAATATTTTGGAGCCTTCTGGCAGTGAAATAATGTGAAATTATGACAAATGACAAGTTATGTGTAGAAAAAATTGTACAAGGTCTTGATGAATATTAACTGTTTGGGGGCTGCTAGTTGACTATATAATAATGTACCTTTGCGAGGCCTGCTTGAAGTGGTTTTGAGGTAAAACTCGGCTGAAGTCACCGTTTAGGACACTAAAAAGCTGTCAAAGTGAGTTTTATTGAGCTATGTGTCTGCCATTTTAAAATAGGGGTCAAACCAATATAGGGAGTGCCACTGCATTTCCCGTAGTATAATAATCATTTGGCATTTTGTAAAGCCAAAGATTCTTGAACTAGTATTCACATGTTTTTGTTGATGTTTTTAATGCTTATTCCTTCTGCCAAATTATGCAGTCCAACTTGGAACTGTCTTCATATTTTGTTAGCCTTAGATGTAATCTGCTTCTTCTCAAGTCCAATAACCTGTATTATCGCAAACTTGTAAGCCAAGGTTATGGTGGAACAGCTGGCGAGCACAATGGAGATAAAAAATGATGTAAATTTGTGATGCACATTCCATTAACATTTATTGTGCCTGCCACAGGCTTCAACTAGCAAGCATGCAAGCTGCTAACAGTGTTCCTGATCAAAATGTTTGGAATAGAAGGAAGCTCTTTTTCTGTTCATCCAAAAAGGCAGAATCCTTCAAGGATATCCAGTCTGTCCTCAGGTTACCTTGGCTTTTAAGGTTTTGAAGCAGAGTAATGCCAGGTGGATCTCACATAAGCACTGTGTACAGGCTATCTACCATCTGAGTAGCATACTCTAGTCACACTCCATATATCGTTGCACTTCTTGAAAATACTCAGTGCAGATTTACTGATATGGCAATGAAGATCGTAATTGCCATGTCAATATTCGTCTATAACCCACTCAATATGTTCTACTTTGATATGGCAACAAGCAAATCATGATAACTACTTGAAGAGTTCTATGGAAGAGAAGCAGAAATTCAGTATGCTGGGACGACCTACACCATGCTTGATGGTGATGAGCTCTTTTCATAGTGGAACATAATTAGACGTGCTTTGCTACTGGAGGACTATAATGATGTGTAAGAAAGAGTTGGTATCTCCTAGTATGCAAGTGTTCTTGACCAGATGGAAATATTACGTCAACAAGGAATTATCTGCGTGAAAGCTATTGAAAATCATCTAGCCTTCTTGCACAGTGTCTGTTGTGCATCCTTAAGTCAGATAAAAGTGACCTACATAGCCGCTATCGGACTCGAACCTGTGGAACATTTAATGAAAATACCAAAGAAGGGCCCCCGAGTCAACTGATGTTGACTACATGTGGGAGACGGAAGGAGTGGGAATATGCAGACGAGCGGATTGTATAATTTCCTCTAGACAGCATACTGGGCATATTCTCAGGCAGAGTTGAAGAAGAATCTTATTATTATTCTGTGCTCTGTCACTGTGAAAAAGCATATGGCAGTCCCCACAGTGATAAGCCAGAGAAGAACTCGAACAACCACTGCTGTTGTATAAGTAAGTATCCTTAGAATTGTAGCTAACCACATATCTTGTAGTCAACTATTGCCCATATTATTTGGTTTTCTATGCACACCACAAGTTGTCTCTATCATTCCTTGGTTTTACAGAACATTATTAATTGACACAGACTTGTCTAAAGTGCTGTCACTTGTCTGATTTGCTTTTTTATGTGTACTTTTTTTGTCTGCACACATGATGCATTGCAAGGTAGTGTTGCAGGGATAGTGCCTCCATGTCTGGGCATAATTATAAGGCTCACAAATGTGTGTTGTCTGTGTTGGGAGGGCTTGACCATTGTGCTGACAATGAAAATTTTGTGATCCTTCCCGACATTTGTACGAAGAGGTATAATATTATTATAATTCCAATGTGATTTCTAAACACACGCAAACACACACACATACACATACACACACGCATTCAAACAAAATTATCAGTCATGTGTTATCATGATGGATTCTGTGTGTGCCTGTATCATTGCGTGTGGATATTGTTTGACTGGGGGTGTGGTGGCACACTGCTCACTTACCTGTCCAGTCATTCTTGCATATTGTTACATATCTGTCCAGCAAAGACAGATCGTTCCTCCTCAAGATGTTGCCAGTGGTCACTTCAATAATTATCTCAGAATTTCCTTCTATTTTCTTTATATTCCAATGAACAATATCCTGCTAGATCTGTTCTCTATATGTGTATGCTACAGAGCTCTAGCAACAGAACAGAAAAAAAGCAGGTGTTATATACTTGGTCTCAACTCATTTTTAGTTGCAGATGCAATGACTCTTGATAATTGATTTGATTTTTTTTATACTCATTCGATGTATTGGCTAAATGGTCTATAAGTATTTATAGATTTATGAAGGTTGGAAACTCTACACTAGTAGCAGTAAATACTTTAAAGTTTGGTGAACACATTGTTAGGCTGTGGTAATAACACATGCTCTTGACTTGAGAGTTGTGTAATACATACCTGTGATGTTGTATGGACTGTTGAGTTGGTATCCAATTATCTAGTCTGTATTGTTGCTAACAGAAACAGTCAGATGACAACCTATAATATGCATGCAGCTATAAATGGCAATCCAGGGTCAAATTGCTGATAGTTAAAGTGAGACTCCTTAACTAGGCAGTGTTATCATTATTATCTGACACTTGAGTGTTTAAACTCAAAAATGATATATCGATTCAATGATGAAAATTTCACTAGAAAAGAAAAGAACAACTAACCATAAAATTTCGCCAATGTCACGATGCCAATTTTGTAATCTATTATATGGGCATATAACCTGTCTCATAACTGAGAGCCTTGAAGAGGGAGAAAAAGGCTGTGGGGTGATATATAGGCTCTCCATGATGCTTCCTCATTTGTCAATTATATTATGCATGAGTGAGGTCACAAATGTTTCCTTTTGACTTGGTCACCCGATAATTTCTAAATAATTTCCGGACATTTTTTGCGAGCGTGTTTAACTTGACCAGACATTTGTAGGCACTATGAAGTTGAATATCATTTAAGAGCTTATATATCTGCAAAGTTTGTTTGATGTGCATGAAATGTGAATATCGTATTCTTTTATGGGACTTTCAATGGAGGAATGGTTCCATGTTCTTCAATGGTGCTCTTAATGCCTAATGAATGAAGGTGTTTAACACAAGTATCATTTTTTCTACAGGGGTCCTATATAATAGACCGAAGGTTTCATTTCTTTAAAGGAAGTATTTGTATTTGTCTATATAGCAAGGGCAGAGGGTACCTAATGAAGCAAGAGTTTTATGTAGACATTCATCTATAGGGATTTGTGTATTAAGAAGAACATAATGATGTGAAAATTGTTCTGCTTGTGTACCTTGTAATGAACATGGATTCATACATAGTACAAGCAGTGTTCAGGTACAAAATATACCAAAATATTACATGTAGTTTGTCTAGCATGCTTTGGCGAGCTCATATATTTATAGAGTCCAAGTCAATCAGTCAATCGCACACACCCAAGTAAGTAATAAACATGAAATATACTTCTCTCAGCCCCTTGTATTTATTGCTAATGTGTTTCAAAAGAAATACTTCAATTTTCATTAAGGGCAAATATTAATCAATATTTCAGTTGAAATATTAGACTAAAAACACAAAAAATCTATAAAATATTTGAAGTCAGCTGAAAATAATTGTACAACTTTATAATAGTCAAATTGAATCAGCCAGGTCTTTCCAATTATCACACGAGCTTCAAAGGAATTATAAAGCATCCAGCATTGCCATGTCCAGGGGCGTTGAAGGTCCACATCACCAAGATCGACAACTGAAGAGATAGAACAAAAATACAAGGAACACCTAACAGGAGGTGTCAATAATTGTTGAGTGAGTAAATAATTCTTACACGTGGGTATATTTTCTTAATAGGAAGGGAGACTTTAACGATGTTCTCAACTCCTGCCTTAATAGGACAAATATCACGATCAATCATGCACATGTCTTTTGGGAGATCACCTAGTCTAATACAGGGACTAAATAATAACTTTCCACACAAATTCTGATTCATGGCTGGGAAATCCTTGCTAGTTGTGAAATTTATAGAGACAGTGACATTCGTGCCTCTCTTGACAATGCAGGGAGTGCTACAGCAGTTATCAACTATCACATCATTAATCTTCATGCCATTAGATTCTGGAGGGAGAGAGGAAATCAAAATAAAGCGCATTGGTGCAATTATTCTATTAATCAAGGTGAGTCAGGAGTGTTGGAAGAGTAAACGAGAATATAGCTTGGCACACCAACAGACAATATACTTACCACAGTTTCTGTAGGGTGTTTTGCATTTTTCACAAACGACAGATGAAAGAAAGACCACTAATAAAACGATGTACATTCGGGAAATTTCTAGTCCACGCGCGCTTCAAATAATGAGCCCAAAGTAACGTTTCGCTATGAACCGTCTCACCTGGCCAGCCCCACCCAGCGAGACTGAATAATATTAGTTTCAAAATTATGCTGGGCATTTATTGGCTAGCGAAGAAAAAATGAAAACTGTCGGCTATTACTAATGCAGTCCGTACTCGTGCAGTAATTTTTTTTGTGTATGGAATCTTATGGGGAAAGTGGTTTTAGAGGGTTTACGGCAGTTTATTAGGGCCTTGGTGTTTTGTTTGTCCTATTTCAGTCTGGCTATCTGGTAAAGGATTGCGTCAGCTATTAACCGTGTAGCGGCTACGCTACAATTTTTTTAATAAAAAAAAAAAAAATTTCAGCATCCCTCCTTTTTTTTTCTCTTTCCAATTATTCACATACATAGTACAATGCAGTATAGAGTACAAAAGTCCTTTTAAGTAAGTAAGAACAATAAATAAATAAATAAATAAATAAATAAATAAGATGCGCCCCCACCGAGGGAAGGCTCTCGCCCAACTATCGGATTGACGTAAAATTATAGAGAATAGAGAGACCCTTTTCCAGTTCTTGTTCGAATAAAATAATGTTGTCTTTCATTCTTTCGATATTCGAGACGAAACCGCTATATTGGTGACCCCGACTAGATCTATTTCGAACTTCAAAAGTATCCTCCAATCATGGCTGTAGCTAATGCCATCTCTCTCAAGCTTCCTCCGTTTTGTTCGGCGAACCCTGAACTTTGGTTCCTCCAGATCGAAGCATCGAGAAACATCACTCAACAGCTTACTAAGTACCAGTATGTTGTGACTGGACTACCTCCAGATGTTGCGGAGAAAGTTTTTGACTGTATCCAGAACGTTCCTGATGAAACACCCCATGATGAGCTCAAGAGGAACGCACTGCCCTCACAGAGTCAGAGAGGCTCCAGAAACTATGGGAGTTCCAACCACTGGGTGACCTCAAGCCATCTGATCTGGTGCGCAGGATTGAGCAGTTAGCCAAACGTGATATCAGCCATGATCCCATGATGCGGGATTTATTTCTTCGCCGCATGCCACTGCAAGTGCGTCTCAGCCTTCAGGCATATAGCATCCTCAGTCTCTCTGCATTAGTGGAAAAAGCAGACACTCTCTGTTCCATCGTCAAGCAAGATACTGCAGTCTTCACACTTGGTCTATCGGATCAATCCACATTGCATTCCCCTGCTAGTGCACCACCATCAGTTCCTCCACAGGCCTGGGAAGCCGAAATTGCATCTCTGCGCTCTGAGGTGGCGCAGCTAAAGCAGAGATCTCGTGTTATTCCAGGACCAGCAGTTCTAATTACAACATCGAACTCTTCGTGCTGGTACCACACCAAGTTTGGCGATCAAGCTAAGAAATGCCGCCCACCTTGCAAGCATTCGGGAAATGTTCTCCCTGGGCACTGATGGTGAACAGTGCTCCAGGGAACCACAGTCGCCTTCTTTTTATCTCAGAACGTTCCTCCGGCCATCGTTATCTAATAGACTCAGGTGCTCAAATCAGAGCCTCTCAGTATGAGCGGCAATTGGACCAAAAGGGACTTCCTCTCACAGCTGCGAATGGAACTCCCATCGCCACTTTTGGATCACGCTCAATCACTCTGGATTTGGGTTTTAAGTCAAAGTTTGAGTGGCCATTTGTCCTCGCCGATGTCAACTACCCAATCATTGGTGCCAATTTCTTCCGCAATTTCGGCCTCCTCATCGACATGAAGCACAGTCGTCTCATTGATGGAAGAACTTTTAGCAGCGTCTCCACTTTTGTCTCTGACTGTGCTGCATGTGGCATCAACTTTCTCCAACCATTATCTCCATTCTTAAGGAGTTTCCGTCCATCACCATTCCGGAGTTCTCAAATACTGAGCCAGCTCATGACGTTAAACATCACATCAAGACAAAAGGACCGCCTGTTTTTGCACGAGCACGTCGACTCGCACCAGACAAGTTCATCACAGCCAAGAAGGAGTTTGACCACATGCTGTATTATTCGACCTTCGTCGAGTACTTGGTCATCTCCATTACACATGGTCCCCAAGAAGTCGGGGGACTGGCGCCCATGTGGAGACTACCGTGCACTGAATGAGGCCACAACTCCGGATCGTTACCCCATCCCGCACATCCAAGACTTTGGAGCTCAACTTCGGGGTAAGACGATATTTTCCAAACTTGATCTAGTGCGTGCATATCACCAGATCCCGATGCATGAGAGTGATATCCAGAAAACAGCAATCATTACCCCCTTCGGATTGTTTGAGTACACATGCATGCCATACGGTCTTAGCAATGCAGCCCAGACCTTCCAACGTTTTATGGATGATGTCTGCCGAGGCCTTGATTTTGTGTATGTTTATCTTGATGACCGGCTCATCGCTAGCTCATCTCCAGAAGGACACGACTCGAATCTGCGGACAATTTTGGCCAGACTGTCCAAGCATGGGCTAATTATCAATCCAGACAAGTGTGAGTTTGGACGAAATGCCCTTCAGTTCCTGGGTCATCAAGTCAATCCTCTCGGCATTCGACCATTGCCTGACCGTGTCCAAGCCATCACAGATTTTCCTGCACACACAGTTACGTGAATTCTTGGGTCTCATCAACTACTACCATCGGTTCATTCCTAACTGTGCACAAGTTCTTCATCCACTGCATGATTTACTTAAGGGGAATCCAAAGTCGTTTACTTGGACCGACCAGTCAATGATAGCTTTCAAACAGGGCAAACAAGCTCTGGCAGAAACAGGTCTCCTCGCTCACCCAGCTTGCGATGCTCCAACGAATATCACTGTAGATGCTTCTAACCTTGCTGTGGGAGGAGTGCTCCAACAGTTTTTGGAGGGAGTTTGGACGCCAATCTCTTTCTTCTCGCGAAAGTTATGGGATCCAGAAACGAGATATTCTGCTTTCGATCGTGAACTTTTGCCATCTATCTCTCTATTCGCCATTTTCGTCAATTTGTGGAAGGTGTCAGTTCCATGTTTACACGGACCACAAACCTCTCACTTTTGCTATTGCCAGCAAGTCTGATAAGTGGTCACCGCGACAAATACGTCACCTTTCATATATATCCGAGTTCACCACAGACCTATTTCATATTCAAGGAAAGAGCAACGTGGTGGCTGATGCACTGTCCCGCATTCAATTGGATGAAGTCAGGACTGGAGCAGCACCCCCAGCCCCTGTTTCACCCATGTCATTGTAAGCTCTTGACACAGCTGCAACTACGATTATCGATTTCGAAGCCATGGCTGTAGAGCAACAAACCGACGAAGAAACTCAAGCACTCAGGTCTGGAAGAACATCTCTGCAGCTCCAAGATATTTCACTCCATGGTACTGCCCACCATCTGCTCTGTGATATGTCAATGGGGCCTCCTCGACCAGTCGTACCAACATCTTTTCGCCGTTTAATTTTTGATATACTTCATGGAGTTTCGCATCCAGGCATCAAGGCCACCAACCGTCTTGTATCCAATCGATTCGTGTGGCACGACCTACACCGAGACGTATCACACTGGGCCAAATATCGCTTGTCAACAAGCAAAAATACAACGCCACACTGTCAGCCCACTTCAACAGTTCCAAGTACCCAACTCTCATTTTGAGCATGTTCATGTGGATATTGTTGGCCCACTCCCGCCATCATGAGGCTCCATGTATTTGTTTACAATGGTAGATCGGTTCACCAGGTGGCCCGAGGCAATCCCAATGGCAGACATGATAGCAGAATCGTGTGCTTGTGCCCTTCTAAATGGTTGGATTTCCCGGTTTGGAGTTCCAGCCACCATCACCTCTGATCGTGGCCGACAGTTCACTTCGGAACTTTGGGCTTCTGTTCTCTCTCTGCTTGGGATCGTTAAAACTAACACCACTGCTTATCACCCGCAAGCCAATGGGCTTGTGGAGAGGATGCATCGACAACTCAAGGCTTCTCTTTGAGCTCATCTTACCTCCTCCGCTTGGGTTGATGAACTGCCAGTGGTTTTGCTAGGCATTCGAGCGACCTTTAAAGATGACCTGGCCTGTTCAGCAGCTGAATTGGTGTATGGGACCAACCTACACTTGCCAGGAGAATTTTTCGTGCCTTCTCCAATTGATATTGATCCGGCCTCTTTTGCTGGACAGCTCAAAACCCGAATGGCCCAACTGCAACCGACCCCGACCTCTGCCCATGGTAGGTCCCGCAATCATGTCCCAAGTCAACTTCAATCTAGTACTCATGTTTTTGTTAGACATGACGCTCACCGTACTCCTCTACGTAGACCTTACAATGGCCCATTTGTGGTTACTCGTACGAATAAGTACTTCGAAATTGATCTCAATTGACGTGTGGACAAGGTCTCGATTGACCGCCTCAAACCAGCCTACGTGGTTGACAGTGCACCACAAAGGCTGCCAGGACTTTCCTCAACAGCACAGCCTGCATCTACGGCACCGAACATACCTATCGTTCCAGCTGCTCCTCCACTGTTAACTCCTCCACCGTTAACTCCTCCACCGCCACAGGTAACCCGCTGTGGTCGTCATGTGAAGCTCCCTTGTTGTTTCCAATAGATCAATCACAGCCGTTCACCGGAGGGGGAGTCTTGTAGCGGCTACGCTAATTACCCAACTATCGGATTGATTCATCTATATGTAAATTGTATTGTATCACATTATGTCATGTTTATATTGAGAATAGAGAGACCCTTTTCCAGTTCTTGTTCGAATAAAATAAGACTTTTGATTATAGTTTTGTTGTCTTTCATTCTTTCGATATTCGAGACGAAACTGCTATAACCGTTTGCAGCCCTTTCTCACTTGCGCAGCGCACAGCCAGCCATTCTTGCTTAGAATCCAGAGAAGCATTGAGAATGCCCGGCATACTGGTATCACCGGCATGCCGAGCCAAATCCTAGAGGGATGTAGACAGAAATACTGAGGTGGGTGTGGGTGAGGTGACCACGCCCTCCCCCAATCTCTGGCATGAGTGAAATTTTTGACCAGAACACAAGCCAACAAAAGAACTAAGCAAGTAAATAAGCTAACAAATCTCTTCTAAATTAATCAGTCATGAAGTCAACACATAGCTTGCAACAATAACTATACCAGTCAAAAGTGGCATTCTAATGTCTAGGATTTCCTAAAATTTCACTGCATTGATTTTAGCCATTCAATGGACATCCTCATGTGCTGTTCTACAGTACATTCTGCTAAGGAGATTGTCCACCCTTGTTTACAAAACTAAGTAGTCATTCCACAGAGGCAGTGCCTAAGCGCCAGCAAAATGTTCATTTAAAACATTATAAAAGCATGATTTATTTGCATCTTTTATGTCTTACACAGATAAAGGGATGGTGATATTTGCCCTCATAACCTTCTTTTGGAAAGCGCCTCTTAAAAAACCTGCCATTCTCTGGAGAAGAATGTCTAACCCATTCAAATGTAATCTCTTCCTTTTTTCTCCATAGAAGTCAGTCAAGGTTGACAGCTGAGGGTTATCATAAAAAAGCATGAAAATTGTGGAAGAAGAGCTGGGTTAAATACTGAGGCCGAGACAACAAGCTCAACTATATACCCCACCTAAGAAGTGGCTGATACCTGTGTATCAAGATAAGGAATAGTGACCAGTTCTCGAAACTGTTGAACTGACAAAGGAGGTGATTTCTGTACTTCTGGCCCCTATTACCTTGGATTTTTATTCCATGCTCAGTTTCCAAGTTTGATATGGCTGCCTCAGCTGCACTATACCAACTGGCATCACACTCCATGATGGAATTTAGATGATCAAGTGTACTTTTGAGCACAGGGGGAAGCTTGCTGAAATTAGTTGTATTCTTCTACATGAACAAGTTTAATTAACCCTTTCATGGATGGATTCCAGAAAGAAAATATCAATTTCAGTAAAAAATCTATATAAAATCAGGAATACATATGTGCCCCTTGTAATTGACTATGGGATAGCACCATTGTTTACAAACATTGTGGTAAATTCTCAAACCACAAACAAAACCACAAACAAAAACCACAGACATGAAAATAATTATATAGATTATAGTGTTTATAACTTGTTTTATCAATACAAGAACATCTTTTTTCTTTGATTTACAGGACACACACACTCTACAGATAACTATTACAGTGCTAGAGAAAGTTCAGAGTATCTGAGATGAAGATGATAGAGTTAGAGTAAGAACAATCACTTGTAATAGGTATTTAGCACAAAGTTTACACTTGAATTTGAACCAAAAAATCTTTCCAATGGTGAACCACATGCTAATCCATTACTGCAGCTACATATATACTTTCCCAAACCTGGGAAGCCTTCGTGGTCGTCCTGGCCCATGTCTTCCTCATCAGAGAGCAGGAAATCGCTATCAGACCCAGCCTGCCTCCATGGCTAAGCTTTCCGTGGCGGTCCTTTTGGAGCTCGCGTTTTCCAGGTAAGCATAGATGCCTTCACCCTCTTCTTACTCAGATTCATCCCCAGAAAGGGCAATATCGTAGTCTGCAACCTCAGCAAGCACTTCCTCGAGAGTAATAAATCTTCGGACATTTTCGGGGGCGTGGCTCAACCGACTAACCCAATGAACCTCTCTTACTTCCTGGACGTTTACGGATTTGAAATTTCTTGTGTATGTGGAGTATTAACGTAGGTTTTTTTAGATATATAAATTATTGCTCTACGATCAACGAATGATTTATAGTGAGCTCCTCCGCCATATGGCGCTTACATCCGTTAAAGGGTTAAGCAAGGATACTGATAACTTCTGATAGGAGATAACTGCTGCATACACTTTTAACACTAGCCCGAAGGGAAGATATACTATGTGCCTCAGCATCTCCAAATGACTCCCATAACTGTTGAAAATGTTTTCAACAATGGAGGCAGTTCCTTGCGAATTGCCTGAACATCTGATACCACAGATATAGCGCTCTGATATGAAAATTCACATTTTGACATTGGAGTATAACTCAGGGAGTTGAAGAAAAACAGATTGGACCAGTTTACTACCATTGTAGGTCATCTCTTGTGAAAAGGCTATCTGTCATCAAGGCAGGACTCTATTTGAATGGCAATGGTTACCTAGCAAGTGATATTGGCAAGATTGGATCAAAAAGTCTCCAACTCATTCAATCATGCACGAGTTGATGGAGAGGGTGGAGATTTAACATCCAGAAGTAAGCCTCAAGTGTTGACAAACTCCGGTCTCCTGCTGGTGGGTTGTAGGTAGACTGGGCCCCTCTCCAGTGGGAATCAGGTAAATCAGGAACCGCACTCAAGAGAAGGCATTGGAGGAGCACATGCCCTCACTCAAGTTCACAGTCTAGCACTCTGTCAAGCAGTGAAACAGATGTTCCCACTGGTCAGTAGGCAGGCTAGGCCCTTATGGATAGTATCTTCCATTCTTTTGAAAGGGCAATTTTAAGCCAGTCACAGAAGGAGAGGAATGAACCAGTCCAGGAAGCTACAGAGGGTGCATAAAGACTACACCAGCAGCAAAGCCAAACCTCTGTGCATATAGCACAGACTCAGGGACAATATTTTAACCAATTTTCCTTTGGGGGCATGCTGGAGGGCGTCAAAAAACATCAAACCTCATTATGATCTTCAATGTGAAGTTGCAGTTCAAATGTCTACCTCCTCAATCAATCTCTGGCTCAGATGGAGTGCTCTTCTAAGTGTGGAAATTAATACCAGGATACCCCCCCCCCCAATTCTGGCTGACTTCTTTAACACTTGTGTAGTTAACTCCTACCTTCGACAGCCATAGAAAAAGAGTGATATAATCCTCATCCAAAAAATGGTGATCTAAGAGTTGAATGTCAATCTCCCTCTAGCCAGTGATATAGAAGATCTTTTCAGCAGTATGGCTAGTGGGCAACTAGATATCCCACACCAAATGTGTTTCCTTCCCGTGTCGGGCTGTGAGGAGCATTCTTTCATCATCTTCTGTGCAAACTTCAAGAGAAGGAGTAACAATCCTTAGGTTCGATCTTGGGAGTAATACTTGGATCTTCCCGCATGACCTGCTATGAGATGTGATGTAGAGACTTGAAGTCACTGTCAGCTTTATCTAATTACAAGGAGATGTGTGTTGATATTTGACATAGAATATGTGGGGAAGGTTTTACACATGATCTTAACCTTGAAGTGAGGATCAGGCAGCGTTCCTCAGCCCTCTGTTATTTTGGAAACTCTCCTCCCATATTGGCATAAGATCGTACCCGATAGAGCCATGGTTGACCTATTTGACATAATTATTATGACACTAATTGCTGACTTCTTCAAGTAGTCAAGATTATCCTTGAACATGTGTGGTCTCCTCTCAGTTATAAATAGTAGCACCAGAGGAATATAGGTGGAACCTTTCTCAATGACCTAGAGTGGAGAGTCAATGCCAGTGCTGAAATGTGAAGACACATATTAACTCAGCTTGAAAATTGGGAGGCCATGCATAGGAACTATTGGGGGCTAAGTAGGGCAATAGAAATAGTTAACAAGATTCCGAATAGCAAATTGGCTGATTAGCAGAAATAGGATGTGATATATACTTTACTATTTAAACTAACATACTGTCTTCACTCATCCACTTTGAACAGATCTTGGCCATCCAAACTGGACAGCAAAATTTAAAAGGCATCAAGAAATTCCTTCGGCCACTAGGAAGAACAATTGCATTCTTCTTCCATTTATCACACCACATAGGTGGTCTGGCTGTCCACTCTGTCGAGGACATCCTAGATACCACCACATGTTTCTGTGTACCAAATTGTCTATCTTCCAAAGATATGATTGTTTCAGGTATGGAGTGAGACTACATTTAAGCTACCATATTGAAGAGAACTGTTTGTCCACTGGAAAACTCTGACAACATTTTGAACATCCATAACTCTGCCTCTTCTTGGAGGCAAAGCAACTAGTGGTAATGTTAGGTCAATCTGGTTGCTAAGAGAGAGAGTCAAATGTCTGGACATGCAATTGGGATATGATGAGAACAGTGGCTTCTTGATCTGCTATGAAGATACATCATTCAAAGCTGGAAGATGGCATCCCATCAGAGACCAAATAATAAGTAAAGCTGCTGAAAGAAAAATAAGATCATGGATGTGGCGTCCTCTAATTGCAAATTACAACTGGAATTGCTAGGCCATGTCATCCAATGCACGCTGTCCAAGGGTAGAATAGCAAATGCCATTCCAAAACAGGACAATGAGCTCTTTGTAGAACAAACCTTGTTGGAGAAGTAGGCAGGAAAAAAAATCTTCAGTCATGTCAAATAGTGCATATATTTGATAAGTCAAGGTGATATTTGAAGGATATTTTTATGCAATGCAAAGGAAGTGGACTACATTTTTCATGATAATAAATATATATATATATTATACACATAATCAGAGTTCATTATGCAGAATTCTTATGAAATTAAAATGGTACAAAATGACTTGTAATCAGTATTTTGTTTTGTGAGAAGATGAACTTTCTACTTAGTACAGCATCCATGAATCTGCCAGCTCTCCTGTTAGCTTCAAATCATGCATCTATCATAAATGAACAGTAACAGTGTAAATATAATGCCTATTATGAGTTAACAACAAAACTAATTAATATTTTGATTACTCTTTCAATTTTTTAATGAGGTTGACAAATTAACCATAATTATATATGTATGCACTTTGTCGTGAAATTGCCTACTATTCGTCCATATATATATTTTTTCTTACAATTTTCTTTGTGCTCGAGTTCTTTTTTTTAAAGGTGATGGTCTGCTGAGATGGGTCTTTTCCTGGAGGAATAGTAGGCAGTTTTACCATCAATTCTTCTGGGTCCTTCTCCGGCAAATAATGTTTCAGAATATCACCACCACTATCACCAAGTAACTTTTCCCTTGTGCTCAATTGATCTAAGAATGCATGAATAAAATGAATGATTGTCCTATACCCCTATAAAGATGTACACTACTACTTCATGCAAATGAGCTCTACTACAATTTACAGCCATGTTAGGTTTGCTCAATAACTGACAAGAGCTTCCACTTCCATTGATCATACCTCTTTTACCTCCTTCCAGTAGATGCAACTGCTGCCCATGACCTTCAAATAAGTGTGTACTGGTATGTATCCCAGAATGAGAAACAGATGTGGATAAGTCAAGTCCTTTCCCCATCCTCTCCTGGGCCACTTGCATATCTTTTTTGATAACGATGTCTCCAGAGAGAATGTGTGAACTTTGAAGTTGCAGAGTTGATAGTGGATGAGTGGAAAAATCTGAAGACACTTGAATGGTCATTGGAAGGCCTTCTCTTGCTAACTGCTGTGTTTTCATGCTTTGTTTCATAACATTATCCTGTCCTGGATGTCTTGGATTGTCACTCATTACCACTTGCCCCATAGTAGCGAGATTTTTTCTTAGTGGACTCTGGCTTGGATAGATCTTGTCTTGTTCTTTTTGAAACATCCATTGTTTACTTTCGGCAGGTTTTACAGGAATGCTCTCTTGTCCTGTCATTACCCCATCTATCTCTCCTATTAAACTTTTATACTGTAGCTGGACAGGATGGCACATCATGACAGAGTGGTGCTTTGGTGATGCACTAAGCTGTGGGTATGGAACGTTCATATGATGATCGTCATGCCTAGTAGAAGAATGCCATGAACCCACATTGTAAGGATGTGAAGGAGATATGTCAGTTTGTCTCTGTGGTGGAGGATGTTTATAACCTCTATTTTCAAATTGGTTGTGTAAAGCATATGCCATGTCCAAGTCATTTGGGGAAAATTTGTTTCCATCCTTTGCAGAGATGACCCCATGCAACCTCACAGCCTCACGAGCCACAAAGGCTAGGAGCCCTAGAAATTCCAACTCATGTACTTCAACTCTATCATCCAAACCATAGCTGGTCATCTATTGAGAACAGTTAAAAGTTATGTAAGATGATCAACAAAATGACAATTTTTATTTTAAGTTTTAAATCTAGCATAGCCTGACGATTGTGTAGAAAGTGTTTTGAGACACTAACTAAACCTAATAAGTTCTAACTACTTCTAGTAAGGAGTCAAACAAATGTATTAAGATGAGGGAGACCTGTTTAAATCTAGCTTAGCCTGGACCACTTTGTAGAAAGTGTTTAGGGACACTAAACAAGTTCAAATTACCTACTTTTATTTAGCAGCAAATGTACAAGGATGTGGGAGGTACCATGGCTACACTTCAAGAAAAAATGTAGAGCAGCATTTAAGATCCTCGTATAATAATTACTATGCTGTGGCTATCAGAGAGTATGTTGGTTTAGCTCACATTTCAAAATGGACCAAAATTGTCAAAATCAAAAACAAAAACTTGTATTTCAGCCAAAAACTCACTCTGACACCTTCTTAGCGCTTAAACTAAAGATTGTTTTTTTGACAGTTAAGCTCCTAAAAATGCCTTGAATCTATATAGTACTGTAGGAGGGCAGATCTAGAGAGGTAGAGATTGAGAGGGTTGAAAAACCCCTTTTGCTGTACAGAATATCAATAGCTATATCCAGCAATGGGATGAAACACTTTTCTGTACCAAGGTTCAGATCCTTTGCAAAAATCATCGACTGTTTTGTCGATGATTTCATTGGTACAGAAAAGCGTTGATATCATCTGGTACAAGAAAAAGAAATAGACAAGGCAAATGTTGAATCACTCTTTCAACTCCTTTTTCAAGTGCCTCAATTTCAATGATTTAGCTTTCTCGAGAACATTGTTAAAACCACTAATGCAAATAAGGAAACAGTTCTGTAGCAAGACATCTGATATTATTCAGTGCTGGTATGTAGCGGTCAAAAATGGTTTGGCGAGGCAAACAATTTCTGGGTTGCCAGAAGCAACTGTGGACTGGCGAAGCCAAGATTGCATCAACATAAAATTACTTCAATTTAACCAATGGCAAATAATTTATAGTCACTGTCAGTGGTTGGTTTATCATTTTTGCAGGTACACATCACAGTTTTCACATACCGAAGCCTTCGAATCAGCACTTTGGCACCTATAACTAGAGATCCTGCTGATAAAGATCGACTCTAAAAGGCTCTCGTATCTGCTGACCACAGATACCCAAAATTGTCAAGTTCTATAATTCTCAAACACTGCTAATTGAAGTCGACCTCACTTATTAGCTGTAGTATAATCATATTATATCCCCCCTTTCCTCCATCTTTATTGGTGTTGTGAGCAATGCATATCCACACGTGCACCTATTCATATGGACAGATCTGCTATTTTTGTTTCCACAACCACATTCTACCATGATCTCACATCTACTCCTGCCAAGGAAGTAAACTAGCAGATGTCGAAGAAAAAAATGACTCTCAAATTCTTATTCAAGTGTCTTTCTATCTTCTATCAATCTGCCTTTTCTGTAACTCCATTTATATATAGCTACTATCCCAAGAGTCCAATGATTTAACTATTATTACTGAGATTTCTTAATTTAGTAAAGGATGAAATGGATAGGATCAGCAAAAAAACAATCATGCCCAATGGCATTTTTTCGCTGCCAAAAAGTGAATGGTCATTTCTGAGATGCTTGCTTTTGTGTGAGTGTATTAGCACCCTGTGTTATCATTAGAAATGTCATCATGGCATATGACGAGAGTATATGACTATAGTTAGCATAGACCTTCAACAAGAGCAGGTGACTACTTGTTATTCAGGTATGTATGTGTGTGTGTGTATGTGTGGTGTGTATGTATGTATATGGGTGGTGTGTGTGAATGTACATGTGTAGTGTGTGTGTATGTATAATATGTGTGTGTGTGTGTGGATTGTGATAATAAAAGAGGCCAGTTCTGGAGTTTTTCGTTTTCACTGTACCAAGTCCATGAAGGAGGCTGAGCAGACACCCAAAGTGTATCATACATGAAGATGAAACAAGTTACGAGAAGATAGAGATGATGCTCATATCTAGTGGAGTCACAGATGCTTGGACTTAGTGACTGTGGTGCTAAGCAGGTAGCTATTGACATTATGACAATTGGACTGCATTAACTCTCAACATGCCATAGTTGTCCGACTACTCACTTATAATAAATTATGTTGTAGAGAGACAACAACAACAAAAACAGCAGATAGAGACAAGACAGAATTCTAGTTTAAAAAACACACAGATTATATCTGATTCACATGTTAAAAAAAGAAAGGAAACAGGAATCTACCCATGGTCCACAAACAAAAAGATAAATTTAAAAGGTAAAGGGTTTCCTAAAAGTTTGTGGTATACATGGTTACCTCTTTATGACTTTACAAGATGGGTGTATGTGTGTGTGTATGTGTGTTTGTGTGAGTGTATACATATACCCACTCTTAAATAGCAACAGTTTGTACACAAATCTAATTTTGTGACCTCTTTTGTACAAATTTGGCTTCATAAATCTTTTCGTATCATTAATGTACTCAACAAATAACTTTCTCAAAAATCAACTTAAAACCATTGAACTTTTTGTTTAGATGCTCCAGTCTTCTCTACAGTAAAACAAGACTAAAGTAAGTTAGCTATCAACCATGTGTTTTATGATGAAACACATCCCACCACATATAATCCACATGACAAGATGTGGCAGCAATGAGCAACTCACCCTAAAAAACATGAACAGAAATAATGGAATCACCGCTGGTGAAAAATGAGGGGAAAAGTATTTTTATAATATTGGTAGTGGATTCAAGATCATGTTCTTGAGAGCAACCAAGTAAGTCCAAGCATAAACTCTATTGAAGTGCTAACACTCCATTGCCAGACTAAATGGACAGCATTGCCTTTTCTGGATATCCACTTATAATATACACAGATTAAAGTAGAGATTAAAGTAGAGAAGATGACTCTAACCATTCACAGAAAACCCACGCACACACACATAAGTACCTTGACCACACCACCTCATCAATGTCAGAAGACAAGTGATGAAAAGCCTATAAGATAGAGCCGGGAGAGTAGCCATAATCTACGAAAGGAAGAAGATAATGTGAATGAGGATTTAAATTAGAGTGGATATCCACAGACTTTCATCGTCTCTTCCTCTGCAAATATATACATCTGGGTACAGAAAGGAAGAAATGGGAATGTCTGAGAGGTAATAATTCCTTACATGGCAGTGATGAGTGAATGATTCAACATCAAAATAGTTTTCAGATCTGGAAGGATGCTAGCTTGTAGTACAACTTAGCAGAGTGAAAGAAACGTGATCAACTAGCATGACTTATTCATTGTTTATCATATCCCTTGCTGCTGTGGGAAGAAGTATATACATGGGAGAGACTATCAGGAGACAAGTGATCAGGATTAAGGAACATCAGGATGCCTATAGAAACATGTGCAAAAGAAAAGTCTAGAATTGCTGATGAGCATGCACGGAACAATGGACACCTCATTTTGTCAGAGGAGGCCACCATCTTAGACCAAGCCATGAGATAGAAGGAGTTTGTGCTAGTGAAAGAGGCAATGCACATTATCCTAGCACCAGAGTATGAGTGCTACTTCAACAGAAATTGTGGATTCAACTGGCTGCTGGGTGGTCACTATCAAGAGCCTGAACTTGACCACCACCTTAGTTCCACCTCTCATTTCCACTAACAGTAATCACCATAGGTTACATATGTTTGTGTTTTTTGTTGGTTCCTTGTTACCACATCCAGTCACGTGCATCATACATACCAGGGTGCAAATTCATCATACACCACATTGTGCGTAACTAATTAATTAGCCTTACATTCATTTTTCATAGAGAAGACTAGAGCACCATGCCAAATATTGAACGATTAAATTTATTGTAGAGGAAGTCTTTGATGAAGTTACCAATGCACTCCAATCCTATATGTACTAAGTCATGCACAGAAATATGGTATGTAATATTCACAAGTGCCTTGAGAGATTGACTGGTAAGGAGGTGCCTTATCTCCTGATCACTGAGACAAGCAGAGAAATAAGCCCGAAGCAGAGGGAAAACCAAAGCCTTCACAATCCAACCTATATATATACAGACGTAAAATCAGTGATCAGAAGATAATAATGTAAATTGCATTCTGTGGTAAGATTTTAGAATAATGTATTTATCAATGTTCATGTAAAATTTCTTTCACCAATTACATCACTGACTAATTTTTCAAGGAAATCTTAACTGCTTCAAACTTTTATAGAATGGTGATGATAATTTACTTAAGGGGGGAATAATGTCAAAAAAATACACCTCGACAATACCAATAATATCTTCCACCCACTACTCTCTATCAACATAATTTTTGTACCAAAATGTAGCTTGGAAGATAAGGATGTATTTAACTTTTGTCATAGATTTTTTTATGCCAAAGTGTCAGCCAGGAAATCCAGTCCACAAATAAAAAATCCATTAATAATGCTAAGCGGCTGCTAGGTGGTTTATGGTAAGAGCTCATGTAGTAGTTTCATCTAAACTATTTGAATTGGTATGATAATGCGCACCACAGGAGAGTGGGGAAAAATCCCATACAAACCTCATGCAGATATGCTGGTCTATACCCAACACATTCTCATAACAGTGAAAATAAAATAATTTAGGTTAAAGAGCACACAATAAGCATTCTGGTGATATGTAAATTATGGAGTTTGGGTGAGAAATTAGGAGAAATTCTTCTAATCTAATGCAACGCGATTCTTCTTCACACTTGCTGGGTTTCCAATGAAAATAGTGAGTGCAAAAGCTGTCGTAACTGCATCATAGGATCTTCAAATGTTCTGAAACTTGGAATATGACTTCTATATGAGCAGATACACCATTTAAAATAGTTGTTAAAAAAGTGAAAGTTAGCATTTTGACATTATTCCCCCCTTAAGTGAAAAATACTGATGTTATTTACCCGAGTGATCCATGTCAAATCTTTTTATCTCTTCTTGAGCAAACCTGACTTCATTAGGCTCCAGACCTATACATATATTCATAGCAGTTACTATGATTTGCACATAGCACTTCTAGCAATAAGTTAAATTACTATATACCTCTTAGATTTATGTCGATGATGGTGATTGTAGTTGTGATGTGCTTTGTTCCTTTCTTATTGACTGAAATGCCCCCCCCCCCCCCCAAAAGGATATTAAAAAGTTTGACTCCATACAATAATCTAACATATCACAGACTCGGTAATATAGCATGCCCTTGAAATACTGCACATTTTTGGTTTAGCATGTACAACTCTGCTGGAGATACATTTAGTTCGAAAAAAATCTTCTTGAAATTTTGTAAGATTTCTTCTCAAACCTTGCATTGTTAACTTATAAAAAGTTGTGCGGGACGGGTGGGGGAGGGGTGAAGAGGGGTGTTGGTCTAACCTCAATTCCAGGAGTTCCCTGGTTCCTATAACTGTCAAGTTAGTTGACTGTGCAGCTACAAAATAGTAATAATGCTTACTAGTTTAGGTGCATGCCCTTCAAACCAGAATCTGCAGTATATTATTGTACGAAAATTGTTGATAGATGAATTCATACTTGGAACATCTGCTGAGCATTCTTGAATACAAGGAACCTATAAGTGCATTTGTGATGATCGTTGTTAGCACAAAATTACACCCAATTGATAAACTTACCATGAAATGGTCGATTGCAGTGCGTAGGATGTATTGGCTCTTGAAGCATTTCTCACAGAAGTCATGTTAACCAATGACTATCATTTTCGAGACTTTTTTCTTTCTAGAACACATATCACATCTAAAATTAAAAAAGTCATTCATTACTCCAACAATAAATAATGATGCTGCACTATATAGAGCCAATCTCCTTTATATTACTATGATTTGAACCACATTTTCAAATGGTGAATGCCAAGCTACACAAGAAGCAAAGCTCATATCCAACTGAAACTCATGTTGGCAGCTTATTTATTAGTAATTGTGGTGGATATTAGGTCCAAGAAAACAGAGCATGCCTTGAATCCTTTGCTAAGGTAGTAAACCAACAGACCTAAAAACTGGAGTGTGTGTAAAAATATTCATCTTCAGGAATCTATCCACCTATCTCTTTTTCCCTCTCACATATAACTTGCATACAATAGGTCAATCGTAACATTTTAATGCCGGAAGACACAAATGTTCCAATGCACATACACTGCTAACTTGCTTCTTGATTGCAGAATAAAGCTATTGGTGTGGATCATTTGTTCATTGGTTACACAATCAAACTTTCCACTTGCTGTACTATAAGCAGATTGAATGACATATGCTCAGTTCTGCAGGGGTGGGTGGGGGAGGGGTTGTCACTCTTGAACAACTATTATATACCAAAAGTAGGAACTCGATGATGAATTGTGACATCATAATGCATGTGGTATACAGGTTGTTTCTTAGCCAGATCAGAAATTAATGTAAGCAATGTTTGAGCTCTCTTCCAATGTTGAGAAGCCAAGCAATGTTACGAAGTGGTGATACCTTGAGAAAATTGAATTAACAAGCTCTGCAGAACACATTTAACTGACTAGTTCTAGTGGTTAAACTACTCTTAGAGATCAACCTCTGTTGATGCCCTAGGTGACATATAATACTTGGCAATACTCAATAGGTTCTACTACTCAGTTTAGGCTCATTAGAAGCACACAACCAGTGCTGAGTAAATATATAAGATGTTAGGGTTTACAGAAAAGGTGTTTGATTTAGTAGTTTGCACTTAGAAATGTTGGCTTGTGACATCCCTCACTGTTTAAAGTCTCTGACTATTTGCATTAAAAATATCCATAGTTTGAGAGTTGAAGGCTCATTAGAAGCACACAGCCAGTGCTGAGTAAATATATAAGATGTTATGGTTTACAGAAAAGGTGAGTTAACTGTTTGATTTAGTAGTTTGCCTTTTTATGACTTAGAAATGTTGGCTTGTGACATCTCTCACTGTTTAAAGTCTCTGACCATTTGCATAAAAAATAAATCTATTCCATAGTTTCAGAGTTGAAATGTTACACTCCAGACTGGTGGGTCTTCAAAAGCTAAAATTCACTCAAGATTTGATGTCATAAATGTGTAAATTTATAATTTCTGTGTTTCCTGTTCTACAAGTGTTGAGAGCCGATCCTTTTCACTGGCAAATGTGTGGTTCTTTTCTCTGGAAACTGGCTTGCATCCTATACTCACAAAGTCCTATCAAACACCCTGTCAGCTATGTAGCACATTTTCACAATTTTCTGTCATATATTCACTACTTTCCCTATCCCTCACCAGGCCTCAGAAAGGTATGATCCTATCTATACACTTGGTGTGAAATAATAAATATCCTCACTGTTATGGTGCTTATAAGATATCATGTATACATTTGAACAATTAAATTTGATGGTCACTCCATAAAAACTTGGAAACAGTCAAAATAACAGACACCTTTTTCAAGTTAAACATGAGGTCCACAGCTTAAAATTAGGGGGGGGGGGAAGTCAAAACTAGCATATTGAGCTGGTTCCTTAGAGAATGAGCTACATTATGGGAGATGGTCAATCTGAGTTCTCAAATAGTTTTAAAGCATTATATATATATATATATATATATATATATATAGCTAAACTAAAGTTAATTCCCCAAGCAGAGTATATTTCCTTTTGATGGACTTGTGTCTTACAAGAAGCAAGGTAGAGTTCAAGCATTTTTATTATCTTGATCTGAAGCATCAGCTGAACTAGGTCAAACAGTGATTGTAGAACTTCACATGTAGCCCTGACTCATTTATTCCCAGGCCATCTCTCTCCTTTGGCTTTGATTTGGACATGACATATGCTGGAGTGCCTAATAAACAAGTTAAGTATCCAATCAGGGTTGGTAATCATCCTCAAATTGTATATAGCTGGATTCTAGAATCAAAGTGCCAACTAACTAAGAACAGCATGTATCGCCATTGTAAACAATAGTGAGTTTTACACGAGCTAGGATTGTCAGCACGTGAATTGATGATGTGCACTGAAAATGCCCTATAACTACAATGCATCGCATATGCTGATATGTGTAGTGTTCAACAAATTAGAAAAAAACTTGTGTCACTATAAAAAGTAGTAACCTTGTCACTGAATCTGCAAAAATGGCACATTTTTCATTTTTATTGCTATAACATTTAAAAACAACAGCCCCAAAACAACAATAGCTATTAGTAGATACAACTAATTTGATCTGAAAGTAGTGGATTTTATGTACTAACATAATGTATAATTTGTTAAGCCATTTATGACTTTTATGTTGCCAAATCCTGTACCATAATATACTAAGTATTTTAACAGACCTTCCCTTTGTCTTGAGATCTTTGCACCCCAGCAAATTTTTGATGTCATTTCTGAGGTGGTTAAACGTTTCTTGAGTGACCCGCTGATTGTAATCCATGGAGAGAAACTTCTTCTGAATGTTACCCAAAGCTTCCCCTGCTTTCTTCCTGGAGTGTAATTCACTGAAGGTGCTCATGTGCGGAGCCATTGAATTAATGCTTGCAAATGCAAGGTCCTCTGTCAGCCTAGACATGGGATAACTTCCTACTTGAGAAGTTACATGACTGAATCTTGGTTGTTGGGCAACACCAGGTGCTGGATCTGCCTTGTGAGACTAGATGGAAAACCTTGGCACTGTTGAGATAGAGACAACCTGGAGGATAGGATGAAATTATCATCCAAGAGAAGACATATTGGTTGCTGCAGCTGCAGCTCTTGTATTTGCTGTTGTTGTTGATGTTGATCCTGCAGATGCTGTTGTGGATTCTGTTGCTGCAGCAGATGCTGTATTGGATTCTGTTGCTGCTGCGGATGCTGTTGTGGATTCTGTTGCTGCTGCAGATACTGTTGTGGATTCTGTTGCTGCTGAAGATGCTGTTTTGGATTCTGTTGCTGCTGCTGATGTTGCTGTGAATTCTGTTGCTGCTGCTGATGTTGTTGTGGATTCTGTTGCTGCTGCAGATGCTGCTGTGGATTCTGTTGCTGCTGCAGATGCTGTTGTGGATTCTGTTGTTGCTGTTGATATTGTTGTGGATTCTGTTGCTGCAGCAGATGCTGTTGTGGATTCTGTTGCTGCTTCTGATGTTGTTGTGGGTTCTGTTGCTGCTGATGTATTTGAAATCCAGTGCCCATCTGGTGAACTCCTGACATTCTTGTAATCATGTTGTCTTTTACTGTACTGATCATGTTCTGGTGTGGATTCACAGCTTCCATGGTACTTTGTTTAGGTAAAGATTGTAAGAAAGTGGGGGAAGGAGCTTTGACTTGATGAACAAATGTTGTATATGTTTTCACTGCATTATCTACTGGTAGGCTTTCTGCTTCTAAATTCTGGTTCACTGTAAAGGCCACTGGCTTAGAGTGCTCTCGAGTATCCACAAAGATGCGTACAGTGTGAAGACCGATTTGTTTTGGAACAAAGGTTATAACCAGATTATCATCTTCTGTTCCTACTGTACCCTTGAGCTGGTAGTCTGATTTGAGGCAGTGAGGAGGGTATGATAGTAATTCTTCCAGTGTTCCAGATTTATGCTCCACAATGCATTCTAAATAACTGTGCTGAAGTCTATGCAGAGCCCCTCTACTTCCAGGGTACTTCAAGAAAAGATAAACTTCTCTGTCGTTCATAACGGCGCTATCCCAGTTATTCCACTCCCTCGTTGAGGTTAGTAAATAGGGGTGGGACTCGGAGGGGTGGAGTAGAAATGACTTCTGCGCATGCATCACGATGTCAGAAAACGTGCGTCCGGGGGCTCGAACTGGAAATCCTGTGTATCAAAGCGAACATCCATTGCGGAAGTGCTTTAAAGCTGATGTGGCATCCAGTGGCCTTTAAACACACACGTTGTATGTATACAGCATATATCCAGACAGACATAGCTATCCATTATGGCTACTATTTTCCCCCCTTTTCCTGTAGACATCCCACAGAATTTCCCAATGTTGGTAAGAATAACTATGTAACCTGCAGCAAATGGACAAATCAAGAGAATTTCTCCTTTATATAGTAAGATATAGATATATTTAATCTTGGTTGTAGCAATGTTTTGTCTTGACTGTGGATATGATCTGACCAAAAACAGGCAGACCGGAGAGCAGTTTTTTGAAGGACAGCAACATTGATGAGTCGTAGAAAGTGTTTGTCAAGGATGCCATTGGAATGAGTGATCTATGCCTGGACAACCTGCTTGAAGAATATAGTGCTTGTGTTGGAACTGTTTTTCAGCATATGATTATTTGTGACATTACTCTACAAAAGAAAATATCCAACAACACAGGTGCACAACACATGTGCAAACACAAACAATCGAGGTTATTCCAAAATTTTGTCATCAGAAACAGAGACCAGAACTTTGCACAAGTACATCTGCTCTGAATCTGTTCATGTAGTTCTGATTTTATGGCATCTTCCTTGCAAAAGACAGCCTCTCCTGATGATGGGGTAGCTACGTGAATTGTTTGGATATATAACTTGTCACCATGTCCATGTCTGGTGATACTGAATCTATTATGTAAGAAACTGGAATGACATGGAGAGGTGAGTTGCTAGCTTTGGCGGTGTTGATGAGCACTTCAAACAAGAGGGAAAAAAGTGTTCATACAAAATTTTAAAATTTACTATATATTATAATTTTGCATAGGCAAAAGAAGTCTAGTAAACCTTAGCATAAATACAGTTCAAGACCACTACTACAGTATTTGGATGACTTTGTAGCAATCCCACGTCATTAACAATAATGTGTCAAAACTTTGCCTAGTATTCCTTGTGAGCTATCTGTCACTTAACTGTTGTTAGAGACATGTAAACTGAAATCACGCATTTCTGGACCACAACCATGCAACTGCTTTACATATCCAGAAATTTCACATACCCAAACGGGGTTAGGGCCCATAGTTGAATATGTAAGGGTCTACTTATCACCTCAGAAAATTCATCATAAAATGCCACTGCCCATGGAAGCAAAAATGCCATATTTAAATAGTGCTTTCAGAATAGCATCACCAACATATGTTGTTGGAGTTTGTTTGTTTGAACTTACAAAGAGAACTAATGGGGTTAGTTTCAGATAGCATCAACTCTGTACTTCAATCTCAGTCTACTGAAGTGATGAAATCCCTTTTGTGGAATAGTGTATTTGATGAGCTTATTGTTCATGTACCTACTTATTGTACTTCTTCATAGCTGCATGTAGAAAAAGTAAAAGTGAGAGGAAAAATACAATGTTTGTGACAGGAGCATGTGCTGCAAATTTGCTGAAACATAGCTATATATATAATTATAACAAAATGAGACGGTGTCAGAAGATTATGTCTCTATGCTAGGTACACATCAAATTTTTCTTCATATTTTGTTAGCTAGTTGTATTGTTACTTTCGCTGACTGTAATAATATATATAAGGTATAAAAAGCCTACAGAAGATCAACTTTTGCATGTCAGATAAGCCTGTTATAGAGTTGATTGATAAGCTTGGTGTTCATCATGATGCCAAAGTTAAGTAGTGGAAAACATGATAAAAATAAAACTTAACAGAAAATTTGATTCTTGATCCAATAAAGTTATTTCCAGTATATATATATTTTAGGTATGAAACTATGATCATGGCTCTGCTGTACATGTGATTATTTTTAGGATGAAGTAATCCTTTGATCCTTGTGAGGATCCCGATGCTCCCTATGAAGATCTCAATAGAAGTTTAAGTTCTTCCGTGTTACCATTTGACTCCGAATTCAGATCATTGCACTTTTCTACAATTGATTTTCTGGTAATAATTTTCATCAGATTCTGTTGTAGATGAACTGGATGAACCTGGGACCACCAGTATTCTGACAGGTCCTGAAGAGCATATATCAGAGAGCGAGTTAAATGTCTCTGGCCCTGCTTTAGCTCTGAGTTATGAACACTTTGCAAAGATAATGTTGACAATGTTGGACCCCAATAAACTTTGTCGGCATTACGTTCACGCATCACCTTTACAATCACTCCAATCATTGATGGATCCAATGAAAGCCATCAATATTCCATCTTAATCTCCTTGTTTCAGTTTGGGTTTTCAGATATCATTACTTGGCACATTTGTCATGAACATTCAAGTGAAATGTTTAGATCAAAAGTGGTCAGATAAGTTTTGGAGTTCATAGTTTTTTCAGAGTTGTGAACTAGTCCAGATGCACGTAAGAGTATGACCCTTCTCTGTCAATGATAGTCTCAGGCAAAGCATCATCACGACTCAAAACTCTCAGTAATCATACAAATATCAACACATGAATTAGTAAGCATGGGGAGAGAGTTGCAACTTATGTAGGAGAATTGAGGCACCTCACTGAACACTGTGAATTTGGGGACATATTAGATAATGTGCTGCTAGACAGGCTTGTGTGTGGCATCCAAAACAAGCATATGCAACATTGGTTACTGGTAGAATCCACCCTGACATTCCAGAAAGCAATAAGTATTGCACAAACCATACTCTGAGAAGGATGTAATTGACCTCCAACAAGGTACACCAAGTCAAGAAACAGAGGCAATACACGGCATCTAGAGCACAAAGATGAAATTCTTCACACCAGAAAACAAAGTTCCACAGTCAGCATGCTACCACTGTTGAGGTGACCACCCACAAACTGAGTGTGACTACAAGAATGCCAAGCAAAAAGAAGGGCCAGTTGGCTTGTGTCTGTATAAGTAAGGCTATAAAATAAGGTCGACCAAATCGACTTCATCATGGAGGCTATACCACAGGAGCAACAGCAGAACATACAGTTGGTGATTGTGGCAGGAGACAGGCCGAGCCTAATGGGACCAGATTAGCTCTTGAAAATCCAGCTAGATTGGAATAATTCCATGACAACAATTCTGTTTCCCTCAAGTACTTCTGGATAATTGTGAGACTTTTTTCTGAGATGAACTAGGGATCGTGCTGGGTATAAAGGCTAACATACCCCTCAAGGACCATGCACAGTCAAAATTCTAACATCCTAGAGCAGTGCCATACTCAATGCAGGCGTAAGTTGAGGCTGATCTGGAATGGGATGGTGTAATCGAACCAGTGCAGTTTTTGGAATGGGCAGCTCCAATATTTCCAGTTCTCAAGAAGGATGAATATGCGGAGGCTAAAAAATGGTGACTAAAATGGACACCTATCCACTTCCCAGAATTGAAGATTTGTTTGCATTCTTAGCATGGGGAGAGGCTTTTTTGAAGCTAGATCCTGCTCAAAAATTGAGCTGGAGGAAGAGCAAAAAATATTTGACAGCTGCAGAGCTTGGCAAGAGCAGCAGAAGAAGCAACTACCTACAACCTTTCTGTGCTGGTTGACCTAAATGAGCTCTGGCAGGTAAGAAATGACAAACCAACATTACTCAGAAGAAGCTACAAACACTTTCAGATCAAACAAATTCACTAACCTTTTTTGTACAAGCCTCTTCTGATTATGGATCGTCTACTGTACTACCGAGTCTAAACTTAGTGTAGTTATTTATAATGCTTGGTTGGAGTCTTAGCTTTTTTCTCTTTAAAACATGTGCAAGCATGTGTGGCAATACCAAATCATTTGACTCATTGCAGTGAAGAAAAATACACTTGGCAAACCATGAGTGCTACAACTGTTTTCTTCCCAAAGAGCCCTTTGGTAATTTAAATCCCGGCTGGTGTGGAACAGTAGACCCTCACATATCCAAATTCTATGGGACCAAACCTTGCTTTTATAAGTGAAATTTGTGGACATGTGAAGCAGTTACATGTAGAATTAGAAAAGAAATGACCGGAGTGTCAGCTATTTTAAGTTAAGTGGAAGATGGTACACAAAAGGAAGGTTAGGTAAAGTCTTGTTGTTTTTGTAAAAGAAGCAGATAAGACTTGCAGCTGCAGTGATGTTGTTTCAGTGGTAATGACATGAGACTGCTGCAAAGTTATAATACTTATGGTACAGTATATACTACACTATTAACAAATTCTGTAATAGTAGCAATGAGATCTGATAGGTGTGTGAAGGTCTACCTCTGAAATATCACAATTCTACCTGAGCCTGTAGCTATTTTGCTCCGAGTTCAAGCTCATGCTGCTTGACACATGTGCATGATGCTTGAGCAAACCATTTTACCTTGGACCACACCACATTTGCAAAATATTGGCAGGCCATGGCCTGAGTGGTTGCTATGTACCAGATGTAGGAGAGACAGTCCTCCCCTCTGGTGCTATCAAACTTTCTCATGATTGTTAGCCATTAGTTTTAATCCTCATTGCCAATGTATTAACCTCGCTTCAAGTCACCTTTTTATTCTTTACAGAGAAAAAGGACAGCTTAAAAACTGCCCAGCCAGCCTGGCATACTCAATCACACGATGAACAATTATTAACACATAACAATGCACACATAAAAGAGTTAAGTATTACAAATTTTCATAAGCTCTATTTAAGGTGGGTGAACTGTTCATTTATTTTATGGATGAACATAAGTTGAATACAGATACATAGATATACACATAGAGATATATATTTCCCATCCAATTCCCCAGTGAGAACTCTCTTAGCTCGCCAATAAAGGCATGGCTAGGTGATTCACCTCACCACCAAAGGCCATGCAGTCATTTCCAGTTTAGTGTGAACACCGATTTTTAAATTAATTATTTTTCACAACAGTCTGTTTCCACCAAGCATGAGAAAGTATGACTCTTCTGCTTGACAGTTAATAAAACTAAGGTATGAAATATGAATCAGTTAAAAAAAACAGTACTGGCCAGATTTGTGAAAAACGTGTTGATATGAATTCTGACGAGATAAAAAAATATTTGCCTATATAACACTTGAACGAATCTTTTTTTAAATTTGATCACAAATGGTTGTGTTATATAATATAATATGAACATAGTGCAGGTACAGTATATCCTAAACTGATTTTATTGACATAAATGGCAGGGTATTTAATATGCATCTATCAATTGTGCTGAAGGTGTAATGTGGCCCTGTAGATACATCTGTGAATTGATGGCAGAGGTGGTATGGTGTCTTCTGTTGACTATACTTGAAATAGTCAGATAAATAATTATGGATTGGACTTCACCATGTTTGAAATTGGAAGGTCTTGAGAACCATTTGAAATGGTTAAAGAGGACTGTATCTAAAAGAAGAAGAATAAATAACCCACTAGTTATTGTTTAGCTATTTCCAAAGTCTTAGAGGCATTGGATGCTCATTCCACTCAAGGTTATGGTGAGACTGAAGAGGTAAGTTTTAAGTTTTATGCCAGCATATAATGGTTACTATATATACCAAGGTGGGTAATTCCTGGAGGGTTGAGGGAGCTGCGAAAAAGCGTGTTGGTAATCTATTTTGGTTTTTGGGTATTTGATGTTAAACAGGCTGGTATAGAGGGACCCTTGAGGAAGGGTATTCAGAGTTGATGATATTTTACTGGCTGCTTTTTATTTCTGCTACATACTCTTAATACTTCAGCTTGAGTGAAAGTCAAATTTTGCAAAATAATCAATAGGGTCTGGCAATACATGATAGTTTAATTACTTACTATTTCAGGGGCCGAGAGAATAATTTGGGGGCTCAATGTTGATATCATATGTGATGGATTATGGCATGCATGTAGAGATTCTTCAGATTCTTGTTCAGATTGTTGATCAGAGTCATCTGATTCTTGGTCTTGATCTGCATCATCAACCTTCTCCTCAGACTTCCTTTTCTTTTGTCTGTACTTTGACAAAAACTAAACAAGGAGGCTTGTCTTTTAGCCATGATTCACTTTGCACTAGTTAGCTTCTAGAATATTCAAATACATGTGGTCTAGAATATTCTAGAACAATTTGCATTTCACAGTTATGAGAATATTGTACCTGGCAATTTTCACACTAATTAACCATGAATGTCATTAATAGACTCTTTTTGTTTTTCAACATCACTTTTGATGGTTCCTTTCAGTGGTGGTGTGAAAATCCCTTGAAAATGAATGAAAAATGTCTGCTGACGCACTGCTACTACCACTTGACCTTGTTGTTGGCGATACAACAAAAAAGATTCCCCTGCTGAAACACGGACTTGATATTGCTTATGGAATCACTAAATTGATAACCAACGTCCTAAAAGAGAGGCAGAATTCCACAGAAAACAAGCAGAAATTCTGGGACAAGTGACATGTGATCTCTATTTATACAATATTGACTAATCAACACTGAAAATCCTCTGCCAAACAAGGTGGACTGTCCGAGCTACATCACTGTGTGGAATTTTGATGGGACTGAGCACAAGACAATGTCAATGACTCTGACATGAAAGTAAGATTAATTGAAGTGCATGCTAAAATGCAAACTGTTCTATGGACTTCAGCTTGTTATTGCAGTACTTTTGCATTCAGAAATCTTTAGTCTTCAAGGCCAGAGCTATGTGCAGTGGATGCTCAAGAGAATGCCAAGCTTTCTGTCACTGTTCATCAAGGTATACGATCCAGACTGACTGGATAATTATACAGATATTGTTTAGTAAGAATGCTCGCAGGAACAAGCTTATCAGTGAGCCAGACCTCACAGTAGCAGGAAAGTTGAAGCTGCAGTCTTTAGTTGAGGAACATTACAATGTGTTCTTACTGATCCAGGAGAGAAACGAGATAGTGACCTTGTGCAGTTTGAGATTGTGCAACCATAAAGTGTCAACCAGTGAGAAGGATGCTTTTTGCTGATCGACATTGAGATCTCACAACAACTTGCAGATTTGCAGGCATCAGGGGTGATTCAATTATCTCAGTCCCCATGGGCTAGCCCTATGGTCCTTGTAAAGAAGCAAGATGGTAGCCACTGCCTTTGTGTAGACTAAGAGGTTGGACTGTAGCTTAAGGGGGGACTACACCTGAAACCACCAAAATTTGAACGCATTTTTGTGGCCATCATAACTTTCCCTCCCTTTCTTCTGTGAAGATAATTTTGATATCAACTTGTTGCTCATTCTGTGTGCTTTAAGATGGTATGTGAAATATCTCTATAGACACATTTTCTTAGAAGATACATCCAAAAAGGCAAGGGTCACTCCAAACATTGCATCCCCCAAACTGCGGCGAGGATATTTCCAAAGTGCCTGGTCTACAGATGCCCAAATTTAGTTTGTAGCTTACCAAGACATTTAGCTGTGATATAACAGAGGCATATTTTTCAACACATCTCCTGCTCATTAGTTCTAAGGCATTTCATTTCTAACCACACAAAATAAATGCAAAATCTGTGACAGTCACCTCTTCTAATCACCGTAACTCGGCAATGCTTCAATTTAAAAAAAATATCAAACCGTTATATATAGCCCAAAGGGAAGATATACTATGTGCCTCAGCATCTCCAAATGACTCCCATAACTGTTGAAAATGTTTTCAACAATGGAGGCAGTTCCTTGCGAATTGCCTTAACATCTGATACCACAAATATAGCGCTCTGATATGAAAATTCACATTTTGACATTGGAGTAACTCAGGGAGTTGAAGAAAAACAGATTGGACCAGTTTACTACCATTGTAGGTCATCTCTTGTGAAGAGGCTATCTGTCATCAAGGCAGGACTCTATTTGAATGGCAATGGTTACCTAGCAAGTGATATTGGCAAGATTGGATCAAAAAGTCTCCAACTCATTCAACCATGCATGAGTTGATGGAGAGGGTGGAGATTTAACATCCAGAAGTAAGCCTCAAGTGTTGACAAACTCCGGTCTCCTGTTGGTGGGTGGTAGGTAGACTGGGCCCTCGAATCAGGTAAATCAGGAACCGCACTCAAGAGAAGGCATTGGAGGAGCACATGCCCTCACTCAAGTTCACAGTCTAGCACTCTGTCAAGCAGTGAAACAGATGTTCCCACTGGTCAGTAGGCAGGCTAGGCCCTTATGGATAGTATCTTCCATTCTTTTGAAAGGGCAATTTTAAGCCAGTCACAGAAGGAGAGGAATGAACCAGTCCAGGAAGCTACAGAGGGTGCATAAAGACTACACCAGGAGCAAAGCCAAACCTCTATGCATATAGCACAGACTCAGGGACAATATTTTAACCAATTTTCCTGTGGGGGCAGGCTGGAGGGCGTCAAAAAACACCAAACCTCATGTCATAGAATCAGCCTTCTTCCAGAGCGGACACTCTAACCCTCCAGACAGATCCCTGACTCTTATGCGACGCCTACCCTTTACTTCCCAGTCTAACCCACTGGACAGTCTCAGAGTAAGCCAAACTCAGCAATCTCTCCTAGATTGCTGGATCCCCAAATAACAATGAATTGTTATATTACATAAAAGAGATAACTCTGCACAAAGGCAATCACAATACAGTCTCAGCCACAAATTAATGTCTAGCTTAGCTCTTAACTTACAGACTCTTAGTTATCTAACATTATCTTGTTTAACAGTTCCTTTTATATTATTCTAGCTACTGGGGTTCAGGTCGCCATGGCACCATCCCCTGGCGACCAATCAGAGTGCTCCATGTCACCTTCTGGTAGATCTGTCTTGATTAGTTCTGGGCTCTGAATGGAGGTGGTGGTTGGTAAGTTCTCAGGGCTCTGAATGGAGGTGGTGATTGGTAAGTTCCCAGGGCTCTGAATGGAGGTGGGCTCGGTTGGTAAGTTCTCAGGGCTCTGAATGGAGGTGGTGATTGGTAAGTTCCCAGGGCTCTGAATGGAGGTGGTGGTTGGTAAGTTCTCAGGGCTCTGAATGGAGGTGGTGATTGGTAAGTTCCCAGGGCTCTGAATGGAGGTGGGCTCGGTTGGTAAGTTCTCAGGGCTCTGAATGGAGGTGGTGATTGGTAAGTTCCCAGGGCTCTGAATGGAGGTGGGCTCGGTTGGTAAGTTCTCAGGGCTCTCCACCACGACTTGTTCTGACTGGCTGTCAACAATAGCTGTTTCTGTGGTATCAGTCAGGGAGGAGGAATTCCCTGACATTCCCCCTTCCTCGGCTCGAGACCCGTCTCGACTGAGACCATCGGCATTGGCGTTGGCGGATCCTGATCTGTGGGAGATGATGAAGTCGTAATCTTGTAAGGCCAGTGCCCAACGTGTAAGTCGGCCATGGTGGTCCTTAATGTTAGCCAGGTGGGCCAGAGGGTTGTGGTCGGTTTCCACCTTGAATTTCTTTCCTTCCAGATACACCCGAAAATGTTTGATGCCAGCAACAATGGCAAGGGCTTCTCTTTCGATAGTGGAGTACCGTTGCTCCCTCGACAGAAGCTTCCGCGAACCGTATGCCACTGGATGTTCTTCACCTTCGAGGTCGGTCTGACTGAGCACGAACCCTATACCCGTCGCTGAGGCATCGATCTGCAGGGTAAAGGGTCTTTCCCAGTTTGGGGTTATCAATACAGGGTGGTTAGTAAGGGCTGTTTTTAAGGTGTTAAAGGCCACTTCACATTGTGTATTCCATGTAATCTTATTTCCTTTATTTTTCTTAGTCAAATCGGTCAAAGGGGTAGCTATTTCTGAGAAACGAGGTATGA
Organism: Cladorhizidae sp. MBARI D1340-BT2; assembly: GCA_028752905.1. Taxonomy (NCBI): domain Eukaryota; kingdom Metazoa; phylum Porifera; class Demospongiae; order Poecilosclerida; family Cladorhizidae; species Cladorhizidae sp. MBARI D1340-BT2. Next base: position 36,996,757 of record JAQNBH010000008.1, read on the forward strand.
ATCGCCGGTAATATCCGGTTAGTCCTAAGAAAGCTCTCATCTGTTTTTTAGTTTGTGGGGGTGAGTATTCAGAGATGGCTTTAACCTTACACGACATAGGCTTAACCTGACCTCCTCCTACCAAGTGCCCAAGATATACACAATGACTCACTCCAAAGTTACACTTCTCTTGCTTGATCTTAAGCCCTGCCTCCCTCAATCGGTTCAGAACTTCTGTTATGTGTTCTAAGTGCTTTTCCCACGTTTCACTGTAGATAACAATATCGTCAAGGTAGGCTGCTGTAAATCTTTCTAAGCCATGAAGGACATGGTCCATTAACCGCTGAAATGTGGAGGGGGCCGAGACCAAACCAAAGGGCATGGTAGTAAACTGGTATTTCCCGTAGGGAGTTATAAAGGCGGTCTTCTCTTTACTACTCCTCCCCACGGGTACCTGGTAATACCCTTTGGTTAAGTCTAGGGTTGTTATATACTTGGCCCCACCCAAGTTGTCTATCATCTCCTCTATATGGGGCAATGGATATGGATCTTTTACTGTCACTTCGTTTAGTCTTCTATAGTCAATGCACAGGCGTTTGGTTCCATCTTTCTTGGGTATCAGCACAATGGGGGCTGCCCAGGGGCTCTTGCTAGGCTCTATAACTCCTTGATCTAGTAGGGTCTTAATTTCCTTATCGAGGAATTCTTTTGAGGCATGAGCTAGCCTGTACGAGGGCAGTCGGATGGGTAGGGCATCTCCAGTAGGAATGTTATGTTCAACTAACTGGGTTCTGCCAGGTATGTCTTGTATTATGTCCTTATATTCTCCTTTTATCTTTTCTAGTTGGGAGGATTGGGCGAGAGAGAGAGAAATGCCCGGCTTATCTACCATGTTCTGGCTAAGCTGTTCGTCTTGGTTATCTTCGTCTATGTTGAAAAAGACCGCAGATGTGGGGGCATGCCATTCTTTGATAGCATTCACATGGAAAGTTTTGAGGGGTTTGCCTGGTTTCCCAATGTCAATTTTGTACGTCACATCCGTTACCTTTCTTTGCACTACAAAGGGGCCCTGCCACTCATTCAAAAGCTTGTTCTGAATTCGGGGTCTAAACACTAACACAAAATCTCCCTCCTTAAAATTCCTCTCTGTTGCTTTCTTGTTGTAATGTTGCCGGTGTAGTTCTTTTTGTTCTCGCTCATTCTCATGGGCAAGGTTTCTCACGATCTCCATATTGGCTTTAACTGTCTGCACATACTCTGGTAGATCTACCTCACTCTCCTTCTCTTTACCCTTCCAGAAACGAACTAATTGGTCCAGGGGCATCTTCATTGGTCTACCATATAGCATCTGATAGGGGGAAAAACCAGTGGTCTTATGTGGCGTCCCCCTATAGGCCCATAGAATGAATGGAAGACACTTATCCCATTCTACGGCAGTGGTCTGGGTTAACTTTCTCAGCAGGCGCTTCAGAGTAGAATTGAATCGCTCCACCATACCGTCCGTTTGTGGATGGTATGGGGAGGTTCGAATTCTCTTGATGCCCGTGAGCTTGCAAAACTGAGTCATGACCTTCGACACGAAGTTCGTACCATTATCCGTTAGTAACTCAGAGGGTACCCCTACTCGGGATGACAATTCAATCAGGCAGTCGGCTACAGATTCGGCTGTTGCATTCCTCAAGGGAAATGCTTCGGGCCACTTGGTACAATAGTCCATAGCTATTAAAACATACTTATTGCCACTTGAGGTTCTTTTCAAAGGTCCAAATATGTCCATAGCTATGCGGTCAAAGGGATGGTCTATGATAGGCAAGGGATGGAGGGGGGCTTTGGCCACTACAGCTGGACAGGCCTTTTGGCAGACAGGGCAAGATTGGCACAGGGTTTGGACATCCCTGGCCAGACCTGGCCAGTCCATTCTACCTCTGATAATTTGCATGGTTCGGTCTTTGCCAAAATGACCTGCTATTACGGAGGTGTGGGCTAATCTCATAACTTTAGCTCTTGCTGATTGGGGTACCATAATTAGGTTCTTTCCCAACTCATGGTAAGGCTTTCGCATCAATAAACCTCCTTCCCAAAAGTACACACTGTCTTTACCATTAACCTTTTCCCTCACTTTACACAGGGTAGGGTCTAGTCGCTGTTCCTTCCGGAATTCCTCGGGAGAGATGGCGTCCATGTCTCTTGGCTCTTCTATGGTGGGGTCAACCTTCCCAGCTATCGGCTTTTCCACCTCACTTCCACTCTCACCGGGTAGTAGCGAATGAAGGACAGGGTCGTCTTTTTGTTGTTGTAAGGCCTCTTCCTCATCTTTCTGAGCCCGAATTTTCTCCTGAGCCCTCGTTGTCGCTAGCCCCAGCTCGGTGGTAGTGGGAGTAGGTGGAACTGTGTCTTCCTTCCTTGAGTCTGTGTTCAAGGCTTCCCTAAGATATTTCTTAAAGAAAGGAATGTCATGACCTAATAGCATGTCACAGGTAAGGTGCTCTGATACCCCCACTGCTAGCTCTACTTTTTCATTCTCATCCACCTGCAGAATTACTCTAGCTGCTGGGAATTGCGTACGAGCTGAACTCGCAGTGGTGTAGGCTATCTTCCAAGGAAGATAGTCTCCTTTGTCTATACACCGGGGATGCACGATACTCTTAGTGCACCCCGTGTCTAACAATGCAACTACCAACTTGTCATTGATGGTAACCTTTCTTGTCCACTCTGGTAAGTTCCTCCTCACAGTCAGGGAACAATTCACTCTTTCGATTTTCACTCTACAGTCTCGCTGTAAATGACCTGGTTTACCACATCTGTAACACTCAATACTTTTTAATTCCTTCCACTGAGGTGTATTTACATTACTATGGTTAATGTTACCCTGGTTTCTTTTGTCGGGATCCACTCGTCTGGAATTCGAGAAACGTCCAGTGCTCTCTCTGGTCTCTCTGTAGTCTCTGGGAGGGGTTCGTCGTCCTCCCTTCAGGTCAACTTTCTGAGCTTCTCTGTCATTTTTCGAGGTGCTGAGGTATCGTACCACCGCTTCTGTAAGATCGTCATAGCTCTGTGGCTCCAGCTGGCGCATGCGAACCTCCAACCATCTCGGCAGTTTCTGCAACGTAAGTTCGAACAACATCAACTCACGTGCTGTCTTTCCGCTGGAATCAATCCATCGGGAAAAGGTCTGTCTTCTGCTCCGGAACCACGCTTCTGGGTTGGTTTGATCGAACGTAGTGTCAAACATCTTTTTTCGGTACGATTCGGTGGTTATCTGGTAGGTCGACTTGAGTGTTCGGCAGACGATGTCGTAATCTTCTTGCTCTTCAATAGCCAGAGATGTAACGGCAAGCATGCCCTGACCAGATAGAGCACTTCTCAGGTAAGTACTCCAGAGGTTTTCTGGCCACTCATTCGCTCTGGCGGTTACTTCGAATGAACTGAGGAACGCCCCCATGTCGTCTGTGCCTTCTGCATATTTTTGCAAGGTCAGTCTTGGTGGAGCCACTGCTGCTGGTGGTGGTCTCGCATCCATCATAGCCTGCAACCATCGTTCCTGTTGTTGCTGGGCATGTTGACGATCTTCAGCACGTCTGGCATCTTCCATTTGTGATCTTTCCCGCTCCAGGTCAACCCAACGATCCATAAATCGATCGAACCGTCCTAGGGGTTGAGAAGTGCCTTCGCCCTCTTGTCCATCATCTTCGACAGTGCTGACACCTCGAGTGGGCCGTTCGAATCCCGATCTCAAAGGGTGAGCCATATCCAACGCTCAAAAAATAGAAATAAATAACTCAGATAATAATAATAATCAAACTGAAATATGCACGCTCCCGAAGGAAATAGAAAATAACCTAGGGTTGGGTTCTGGTTCACAAGCCCCAAGGTTCTCAAGTGACCCGGACTGTTTCCCACTAGTACACAAACAATAATTAACAAAAATCAAAATAAGAATAGACACTATGGAATTCCACCTCTCACCCAGGCTGGAGTTCACAAAATCCGACTGTCCCAACCTCTCACCTCAGGTTGGTCCGTGTTTTTCCACAACTAGCTCTCTCTCTGTGTAATTAATTTGTTCAACAAGACTCACTATCCTTTCGTGACGTGAATCCCACCGCTGCCACCAATGTCATAGAATCAGCCTTCTTCCAGAGCGGACACTCTAACCCTCCAGACAGATCCCTGACTCTTATGCGACGCCTACCCTTTACTTCCCAGTCTAACCCACTGGACAGTCTCAGAGTAAGCCAAACTCAGCAATCTCTCCTAGATTGCTGGATCCCCAAATAACAATGAATTGTTATATTACATAAAAGAGATAACTCTGCACAAAGGCAATCACAATACAGTCTCAGCCACAAATTAATGTCTAGCTTAGCTCTTAACTTACAGACTCTTAGTTATCTAACATTATCTTGTTTAACAGTTCCTTTTATATTATTCTAGCTACTGGGGTTCAGGTCGCCATGGCACCATCCCCTGGCGACCAATCAGAGTGCTCCATGTCACCTTCTGGTAGATCTGTCTTGATTAGTTCTGGGCTCTGAATGGAGGTGGTGGTTGGTAAGTTCTCAGGGCTCTGAATGGAGGTGGTGATTGGTAAGTTCCCAGGGCTCTGAATGGAGGTGGGCTCGGTTGGTAAGTTCTCAGGGCTCTGAATGGAGGTGGTGATTGGTAAGTTCCCAGGGCTCTGAATGGAGGTGGGCTCGGTTGGTAAGTTCTCAGGGCTCTCCACCACGACTTGTTCTGACTGGCTGTCAACAATAGCTGTTTCTGTGGTATCAGTCAGGGAGGAGGAATTCCCTGACACCTCATTATGATCTTCAATGTGAAGTTGCAGCTCAAATGTCTACCTCCTCAATCAATCTCTGGCTCAGATGGAGTGCTCTTCTAAGTGTGGAAATTAATACCAGGATGCCCCCCCCCCCCAATTCTGGCTGACTTCTTTAACACTTGTGTAGTTAACTCTTACCTTCGACAGCCATAGAAAAAGAGTAATATAATCCTCATCAAAAAAATGGTGATCTCTCTAGCCAGTGATATAGAAGATCTTTTCAGCAGTATGGCTAGTGGGGCAACTAGATATCCCACACCAAATATGTTTCCTTCCCGTGTCGGGCTGTGAGGAGCATTCTTTCATCATCTTCTGTGCAAACTTCAAGAGAAGGAGTAACAATCCTTAGGTTCGATCTTGGGAGTAATACTTGGATCTTCCCGCATGACCTGCTATGAGATGTGATGTAGAGACTTGAAGTCACTGTCAGCTTTATCTAATTACAAGGAGATGTGTGTTGATATTTGACATAGAATAAAATGTGGGGAAGGTTTTACACATGATCTTAACCTTGAAGTGAGGATCAGGCAGCGTTCCTCAGCTCTCTGTTGTTTTGGAAACTCTCCTCCCATATTGGCATAAGATCGTACCCGATAGAGCCATGGTTGACCTATTTGACATAATTATTATGACACTAATTGCTGACTTCTTCAAGTAGTCAAGATTATCCTTGAACATGTGTGGTCTCCTCTCAGTTATAAATAGTAGCACCAGAGGAATATAGGTGGAACCTTTCTCAATGACCTAGAGTGGAGAGTCAATGCCAGTGCTGAAATGTGAAGACACATATTAACTCAGCTTGAAAATTGGGAGGCCATGCATAGGGGGCTAAGTAGGGCAATAGAAATAGTTAACAAGATTCCGAATAGCAAATTGACTGATTAGAAGAAATTGGATGTGATATATACTTTACTATTTAAACTAACATACGTCTTCACTCATCCACTTTGAACAGATCTTGGCCATCCAAACTGGACAGCACAATTTAAAAGGCATCAAGAAATTCCTTCGGCTACTAGGAAATTCTTCTTCCATTTATCACACCACATGGGTGGTCTGGCAGTCCACTCTGTCGAGGACATCCTAGATACCACCACATGTTTCTGTGCACCAAATTGTCTATCTTCCAAAGATATGGTATGGAGTGAGATTACGTTTAAGCTACCATATAGAAGAGAACTGTTTGTCCACTGGAAAACTCTGACAACATTTTGAATATCCATAAATCTGCCCCTTCTTGGAGGCAAAGGAACTAGTGGTAATGTTAAGGCTAGTTCACAATAATTATGTCACTTCGCCTCGCGGGGATCAATCCCAATATAAGCCTCCAAGGGTCGAAAAAATCGTGCGCGTTTTTAATTACGCGAGCGGTATAATTATACCAGAATGTGTTTAATGAAACTTATAAAATGAAACTTATAATGAACTATGCACGTGGCTGGTAAACTGCACATTATAATTCCTTATAATTACATTGATTAATATTATTTAAAATATATAGTTTTTGTTTTTACCATGTTTTACCATGATATATCTTTTACCATGTTTTTACCATGATATATCTTATAATTATTTACAATATATATTTTTTTACCACGATCGAATTAATTGTGCACTTAAAATTAGTTATTTATTTAAAATTGGTTTGTGCATTTAAAATTAGTTATTTATTTGAAATTGATATTTTGATATTGTGCAGTTATAGAACGGATGATGTTCTTGTATGCCTCCTCCGTTGTCCTTCCTTTACGCTCCCTCCACATGAATTCATCTAGATATGATGGTAGCTGGTGACGATGAACACCCTTCATCGATTTCATCTTTATCTTTGCCTGTAAAGAATTAGAATGTTATTCAAGTTATGTATTATTAAATACCAGTTAAATATATGTAACCTATTCCAATACGATTCTATGTGCTGAGTGTGCACCCCCATTGTATGGTCGACAAATTGAATCGAGTGGTTGACCGTAGCATGGCTAGCCACACCAGGCACAGCTGCCACCCTCCTGTATGTGGCCCACTGGTCAGAGTGCACAATCGTTCCTTGTGCAACATGTGATTGAATTATTGGCAGGAGTGTTGCTGCATCCCGTTGGGCCACAATCTAGCATGAAACCTTGGAAAATATTGCAATAATAATTGACTATCATGGCAAACACAAGTGGTCATGATTACCAAGAGCTGGTGTGTGGTTAGTATCCACCATCCCAAACACCCAAACTTCTTGTGCTGGAGGGCGTCCTCTGTGATGCTATTCATTGACAAAGAACAAACGTTTATCTCTTGTTCAATATGATATACGACTGCCTTGAAATACCTTTGGTTTATGTGTGAACTGGGACTCATCGATTTGCACAACCATGCCAGACCCACCTAACACAATAGGTTGAGCACAGCTCTGTGGAACATACCTCCCGCAGCCACTGGTACACATTGACTGCAGTATCTTTGTTACAACCACACTCACGTGCAGCATCTGTAACCCGGTATTCCCTGGACCACCAATAAATAAGGATGATCCAGCTTTGCAGCGGAAGCCGTGATTTAGGAAAAAAACTCCCTGTATATAAGTCAATGGTATGATTCAGTTTAATCAACACAACTGCATTCAATCTGTATACCATGGCAAATTGATTTAGTAGATTTGCATGTTGAACATGCCCAAGTCCAACCATCCTTCAATGAAGCCTTTCTTCTCAAAGTCATATTTATACTGCATCTAATACACAGGTATAACATCAGTGAATCACAAAATCCCAATTATGTCTGTTTTACCTTCCATGTGTGACAGAATTTGTCAATAAACCCTGGGTCTTCAGATAGTCTATAACCTCATTTGTGCCAAAAGCAGCAGAAGCAATGTGTCTAATGTTTCTGAAGCAGCCATGGACAGTTCATCAGCAAAATTGTTCATTATAAGTTTCATTATAAGTTTCATTAACACATTCGACACCTTTTGGTACCGCTCGCGTAATTAAAAACGCGCACGATTTTTTCGACCCTTGGAGGCGATTGATCCCGCCTCGCGTCGCGTCGCCTCACCTCGCCTCGCGTCGCCTCGCGTCGCTTGGAGCAGTTCACAATATTCATTGTTCTCTTCCTTTTCCTCTTCCTCCTCCTCCGCTGCTTCGATACAAAAAATTGAACTTTCACCCGGAATTACGAACTCCACCTACTGTATTAATTTCTTCCCCATTCCCCCCCCTCTATTCGAAACCAAGCGCACTCGGCGTGCAGCAAAATGGACGCGATTGACAGTCACTACTCCAGTGAGGAGGAGCTCCAGCAGGTTTTGCTTTTGGCTTTAGGAAAAGGAAGAGAACAATGTGGGTACGCCCGATTTTTACCCGTAGGAGGCAGCAGGGAGAGTACCACAACCTTCTACAAGAGATGAGGCTCTCTGATCCCGAGTCTCATTTCAGTTACCTTCGGATGTCCAAGGAACGATTTGATTCACTGCTCAGCATGGTATGTATCACTCTTATTGCCCCGCTAACTTTAGCTAACTTTTATTGCCCAGCAAACTCACGTGTGATCAAATGTATTTTTTTTAAATAGGTTAGCCCATTCTTGATCCACAGAGGTTACAGCAGCTCCATAAGAGCTGAAATATCGCCTGCAGAGAGGTTGGCCCTCACACTCCGCTATCTTGCCACAGGAAACTCACAGGTATGTCATAGGATTGAAATAATTTGTATTTCAGCAAAAACTAAAACTGAATAATACTTATTAGGTCTCCATGTCATTCAATTTCCGGATGGGACGGTCAACGGTATGTACTATTCTGAAAGAAACGTGTCAAGTTATCTGGACAGAATTGGCCAAGACCTATGTGAGAGCCCCATCTTCTGCTGCTGAGTGGGTTGGTATCAGCAGAGAGTTTGACAAGCTGTGGAACTTTCCTAACTGCACAGGTAATTTTAGCTGCTGCTAGCTTTGTTTATTGTGATTATCTAGTTATTTATCTAACAGGAGCAATTGATGGGAAGCACATTGTAGTGCAAGCTCCCATCAACAGTGGCTCGACATACTTTAATTACAAGGGGACACACTCCGTTGTTCTCCTTGCAGTATGTGACGCTCACTACAGGTATGGAACTTGTACAGGTATGGAGCTTGTACATGTTATCGTATTCTAAACATTTTCCAAACTATATAGGTTTACCTTAGTAGACTTGGGTCAAGTGGGTCGCCATAGCGATGGTGCTAATTCGGAGTTTGGGAAGGCGCTGGAGAGCGACTCTCTGCCATTGCCTGCCCCAAATCCACTTCCTGGCACCATACAGCCTAAACTTCCGTACATAATTGTAGGAGATGAGGCCTTCCATCTCCGGACAAATATGTTGCAGCCATATCCGGGAAAGAATCTGCCTGGTATTTTATGTGCTGATATGTGCTGATGATAAACGAAATATATGTTAACCTTCTGCATCTTTTACAGAGGACAAAGCTGTTTTCAACTACAGGCTTAGCAGGGCTAGGCGCATTATTGAAAATAGTTTTGGAATATTGGCTGCTAGGTATGTATGGTTGTAATGTTTGTGCAATTGTATATGAATACATAAATTGTAATGCTTCGACTGACTTTTGCTTAGGTGGAGGCTGTTCAGACAACCCATTATTGCACAACCAGATCGTGTGATTGTGTACACCAAGGCTACAATAGCCCTGCATAATTACCTGCGAAGCACAGAATCGACTGTATACTGTCCTCCAGGATTCATCGATGGGGAAGATGGGGCTGGCAATATCATTACAGGTGGATGGAGGGGTGATGAAGAAACATGTACTGGCATGCAAACTGTGGCATGCACCAGCAGCAACAGGTATATATTACCTTCTATTCATTCCCAACTTTTCATGTCTAGTGTGTATATATATCATCCATACAGGTATTCAAGGGTTGCTGCCAAAATACGAGACGACTTTAAGGATTACCTTGTCAGTCCAATTGGAGAACTTTCATGGCAACATACACATGTAAACCGAACACAATAAAACTTTGTTTTTCTTTCATTATGTGATGTTTATATTTCAATTTTTAAACTGGCATAATAAAGATGTTAATAGTTGTCTTCATAATAATTTGAGGATGAAGGGGCAAGGGTTGAGGATATTGTTCTGTCGGAAATTCAACCTCCAAAAGAACTTGTCTTATTCGTAATTTGGCAATGGCCTTTTGCTGGGGAGTGAAGGTACTCATTGTGTTGGCTATTTCAAGGCCGTAATGCTGCTCGGAGTTTGCGGCTCCCTTCATTTTGTCGTGAGCTGCCTGACGCCATGACGCTCACGAGAATCGGTTAGGCACTGGATGATGGCATTGTCCACATCCTCCTCTCTACGTCGTCTTTTTGGGGCTGGCCGTCGTGTGTGAGTGTCAGGATATGCTGGGTGAGAGACCTGTTCACCAACTACACTGAAAAGTTAATCATTTTGTAAATCAGCTTATGCAAGTGTTGTTATATTTGCATATTAAAATCACACACTCATGAGTATGTATGTACCTGTCATCCAAGTCCGACTCGGGAATGCAAACATCTGCACCCTGCTGTGTCTCTTGCTGTGCATCTGCATTTTTCCCAGTGCAGTCACCATCGCCAAAGTTTGAGAATGTGCTATTAAAAAAAACAAAAAACAAGGATTAGTACAGCTCTAATCAATCATAACCAATCATCAATAAAACCTACGCTCTTGGCCTGACAGTATCTGTTAAAAACAGCAGCAAATCAAAAAATGGCCAATTGGACTTGAAGGGTGGGCCTTCATCTCCACTTCGCTGTTTCTTCTTTTTCAACTCTTTGACAAACTTGTCACGTAGAGACTTCCATCTTTTTGCACACATATCTGCTGTCATTCCCTCCAATATTATTTGGTAGATATGTGAAACATTGGTACTGCAAATTACTTTCATACTTCAACAGCCACTTGTTTCCAGGCATTCTCCCTGGCCTTCAAATCCCTGTAGGACTTATGAGAAACATCCCATATACTGTTGAAATTCCTCACAGCTTCCATCAAACACGAGGCGAAACATGTTTATCACAAATTGACGCGTCGCGACATAATTATTGTGAACCGGTGTTATATCGAATTGCGTCCTAGTAGATTTACGTCCTACCCGGACGTTATTATTTAGAAAAAGCGTCCGGGGGACGTATACAGATAAAGTAATGCGCGTTGGAAAGCGTCCTACCCTATCGAATAGCGTCCGCCCAGCAAGACTTTCATTTTCAGTGCCAATAGACTTTCATTTGCATCCACTTTGCATCCATTATAAGTGTAGATATATCCATATAATATGCAAATTGAATAGACTTTCATTTGCATTCATATAAGTGTAATAATATAATAACTTTGCTGTTGCACATCGGCCATAAAGACAATCATCTCATCGTCGTTACCAGTGGGACGGTATATTTGGGCAATTTGGTGACTCAATGAAGAGCTAAGATGGCCAGTCATATGGCTATCATAGATCCTAACTTGATCTCCCTTCGATGATGTAACACACCAGTGGTTTCCATTCACATAATGTATCTGTATAGATTCTTGGTTTTGACAAATCCATAATTCTGTGAAAAAAGACAATTTTGCAAACCACCCAGGGATCGAAATCGCTCTTTGAGGATTCTTTGCGCAAGGTTCACATGTTCATCAGTGAGCTGTTTCTCTCTCTTGAGGTCTTCCCTAATGCTTTTTGAAAATGTTAGGGTCTTGCTTCTTTTCCTGGGCTGGGTGAAGTGGCAGTCTCCTGACCTCTCGCATGCTTCTGTGATGGCAGTTTGTTCTTCAATCCCTTTACCAATTCTATGAAGGAAAATTGTTATGTAATGGCATTCAGACTTTTTTGTGTAGGTTGGCATACTGCTTACCACTTCTCTTCAGAGGTCCTTTTGCCTGCACAGCTAAAATTATTACAAATTGACTAGTATATAATATGAAAACAATAGAATTATGTTAAAATTACAATTATGATAAATTTTACAGGATATAGCTATGTTACAGTTAGCTACACCAACCTAGGTGTCCATCTTCATGTATTGCTTTCAATAGTCTCTGCTTTTCTTCCGCAGTTTCTACCACAAGCCTTTTCTCTTGGTTACCGATATAATATAACCGACCTTCATGAACATTGAAGTTATTTGCCTTTCTTCTCAAGCTTCTTTTATAGTTGTGTGTGCTATCTATAGGATAGTTTCCAGAATGAATAAATTCAAATACTTCAGAGAAAGAGAATTTTTCTGCAATTTATCCGTTATGACACCGGTGTCATAACGGATAACGTCCCCTATCGGTATACGTCCTAGGGACGTAATATTATTTCGTCCGCTAGGACGTTAACCGATGAGCATAAGCGTCCGGGGGCGAGGAATTACGTCCCAGCAGACAAATTTATGTTCTCTGAAGTATTTGAATTTATTCATTCTGGAAACTATCCTATAGATAGCACACACAACTATAAAAGAAGCTTGAGAAGAAAGGCAAATAACTTCAATGTTCATGAAGGTCGGTTATATTATATCGGTAACCAAGAGAAAAGGCTTGTGGTAGAAACTGCGGAAGAAAAGCAGAGACTATTGAAAGCAATACATGAAGATGGACACCTAGGTTGGTGTAGCTAACTGTAACATAGCTATATCCTGTATAATTTTCATAATTGTAATTTTAACATAATTCTATTGTCTTCATATTATATACTAGTCAATTTGTAATAATTTTAGCTGTGCAGGCAAAAGGACCTCTGAAGAGAAGTGGTAAGCAGTATGCCAACCTACACAAAAAAGTCTGAATGCCATTACATAACAATTTTCCTTCATAGAATTGGTAAAGGGATTGAGGAACAAACTGTCATCACAGAAGCATGCGAGGTCAGGAGACTGCCACTTCACCCAGCCCAGGAAAAGAAGCAAGACCCTAACATTTTCAAAAAGCATTAGGGAAGACCTCAAGAGAGGGAAACAGCTCACTGATGAACATGTGAACCTTGCGCAAAGAATCCCCAAAGAGCAATTTCGATCCCTGGGTGGTTTGCAAAATTGTCTTTTTTCACAGAATTATGGATTTGTCAAAACCAAGAATCCATACAGATACATTATGTGGATGGAAACCACTGGTGTGTTACATCATCGAAGGGAGATCAAGTCAGGATCTATGACAGCCATATGACTGGCCATCTTAGCTCTTCATTGCGTCACCAAATTGCCCAAATATACCGTCCCTTGGTAGACACTGGTAACGACGATGAAGATCCTGAGATGATTGTCTTTATGGCCGATGTGCAACAGCAAAGTTATTATATTATTACACTTATATGGATGCAAATGAAAGTCTATTCAATTTGCATATTATATGGATATATCTACACTTATAATGGATGCAAATGAAAGTCTATTGGCACTGAAAATGAAAGTCTTGCTGGGCGGACGCTATTCGATAGGGTAGGACGCTTTCCAACGCGCATTTACTTATCTGTATACGTCCCCCGGACGCTTTTCCTAAATAATAACGTCCGGGTAGGACGTAAATCTACTAGGACGCAATTCGATATGACACCTGCCTTTAGGTGCTAAGAGAGAGAGTCAAATGTCTGGACATGCAATTGGGATATGATGAGAACAGTGGCTTCTTGATCTGCTATGAAGATACATCATTCAAAGCTGGAAGACGGCATCAGTAAAGCTGCTGAAAGAAAAATAAGATCATGGATGTGGCGTCCTCTAATTTAAACTGGAATTGCTAGGTCATGTCATCCAATGCACGCTGTCCAAGGGTATTGTGAAAGAGCATCATATTTACATTATAATAAGAATAGCAAATGCCATTCCAAAAGAGGACAGTGAGCTCTTTGTAGAGCAAACCTTGTTGGAGAAGTAGGCAGGAAAAAAAGTCATCAGGCATGTCAAATAGTGCACATATTTTATAAGTCAAGGTGATATTTGAAGGATATTTTTATGCAATGCAAGGGAAGTGGACTACATTTTTAGTTATTTTTCATGACAGTAAATATATATATATATATATATTATACACATAATCAGAGTTCATTTTGCAGAATTCTTATGAAATTAAAATGGTACAAAACGAGTATTTTGTTTTGTGCTAAGATGAACTTTCTACTCAGTACAGCATCCATGAATCTGCCAGGTCTCCTGTTAGCTTCAAATCATGCATCTATCATAAATGAACAGTAACAGTGTAAATATAATGTCTATTATGAGTTAACAACAAAACTAATTAGCTAATATTTTGATTACTCTTTCAATTTTTTAATGAGGTTGACAAATTAACCATATATATGTATGCACTTTGTCGTGAAATTGCCTACTATTCGTCCATATATATATTTTTTCTTACAATTTTCTTTGTGCTCGAGTTCTTTTTTTTAAAGGTGATGGTCTGCTGAGATGGGTCTTTTCCTGGAGGAATAGTAGGCAGTTTTACCATCAATTCTTCTGGGTCCTTCTCCGGCAAATATTGTTTCAGAATATCACCACTACTATCACCAAGCAACTTTTCCCTTGTGCTCAATTGATCTAAGAATGCATGAATAAAATGAATGCTTGTCCTATACCCCTATAAATGTACACTACTACTTCATGCAAATGAGCTCTACTACAATTTACAGCCATGTTAGGTTTGCTCAATAACTGACAAGAGCTTCCACTTCCATTGATCATACCTCTTTTACCTCCTTCCAGTAGATGCAACTGCTGCCCATGACCTTCAAATAAGTGTGTACTGGTATGTATCCCAGAATGAGAAACAGATGTGGATAAGTCAAGTCCTTTCCCCATCCTCTCCTGGGCCACTTGCATATCTTTTTTGATAACGATGTCTCCAGAGAGAATGTGTGAACTTTGAAGTTGCAGAGTTGATAGTGGATGAGTGGAAAAATCTGAAGACACTTGAATGGTCATTGGAGGGCCTTCTCTTGCTAACTGCTGTGTTTTCATGCTTTGTTTCATAACATTATCCTGTCCTGGATGTCTTGGATTGTCACTCATTACCACTTGCCCCATAGTAGCGAGATTTTTTCTTAGTGGACTCTGGCTTGGATAGATCTTGTCTTGTTCTTTTTGAAACATCCATTGTTTACTTTCAGCAGGTTTTACAGGAATGCTCTCTTGTCCTGTCATTACCCCATCTATCTCTCCTATTAAACTTTTATACTGTAGCTGGACAGGATGGTACATCATGACAGAGTGGTGCTTTGGTGATGCACTAAGCTGTGGGTATGGAACGTTCATATGATGATCGTCATGCCTAGTAGAAGAATGCCATGAACCCACATTGTAAGGATGTGAAGGAGATATGTCAGTTTGTCTCTGTGGTGGAGGATGTTTATAACCTCTATTTTCAAATTGGTTGTGTAAAGCATATGCCATGTCCAAGTCATTTGGGGAAAATTTGTTTCCATCCTTTGCAGAGATGACCCCATGCAACCTCACAGCCTCACGAGCCACAAAGGCTAGGAGCCCTAGAAATTCCAACTCATGTACTTCAACTCTATCATCCAAACCATAGCTGGTCATCTATTGAGAACAGTTAAAAGTTATGTAAGATGATCAACAAAATGACAATTTTTATTTTAAGTTTTAAATCTAGCATATATAGCCTGACGATTGTGTAGAAAGTGTTTTGAGACACTAACTAAACCTAATAAGTTCTAACTACTTCTAGTAAGGAGTCAAACAAATGTATTAAGATGAGGGATACCATAGTTAACTGTTTAAATCTAGCATAGCCTGGACCCCTTTGTAGAAAGTGTTTAGGGACACTAAACAAGTTCAAATTACCTACTTTTATTTAGCAGCAAATGTACAAGGATGTGGGAGGTACCATGGCTATACTTCAAGAAAAAATGTAGAGCAGCATTTAAGATCCTCGTATAATAATTACTATGCAGTGGCTATCAGAGAGTATGTTGGTTTAGCTCACATTTCAAAATGGACCAAAATTGTCAAAATCAAAAACAAAAACTTGTATTTCAGCCAAAAACTCACTCTGACACCTTCTTAGAGCTTAAACTAAAGATTGTTTTTTTGACAGTTAAGCTCCTAAAAATGCCTTGAATCTATATATTACTGTAGGAGGGCAGATCTAGAGAGGTAGAGATTGAGAGAGTTGAAAACCCCCTTTTGCTGTATATACAGAATATCAATAGCTATATCCAGCAATGGATGAAACACTTTTCTGTACCAAGGTTCAGATCCTTTGCAAAAATCATCGACTGTTTTGTCGATGATTTCCTTGGTACAGAAAAGCGTTGATATCATCTGGTACAAGAAAAAGAAATAGACAAGGCAAATGTTGAATCACTCTTTCAACTCCTTTTTCAAGTGCCTCAATTTCATTGATTTAGCTTTCTCGAGAACATTGTTAAAACCACTAATGCAAATAAGGAAACAGTTCTGTAGCAATATTATTCAGTGCTAGTATATATGTAGCGGTCAAAAATGGTTTGGCGAGGCAAACAATTTCTGGGTTGACTGTGTACTGGTGAAGCCAAGATTGCATCAACATAAAATTATAGTCTCATTCTTCAATTTAACCAATGGCAAATAATTTATAGTCACTGTCAGTGGTTTATAATTTTTGCAGGTACACACGATCACAGTTTTTACATACCGAAGCCATCGAATCAGCACTTTGGCACCTATAACTGGAGATCCTGCTGATAAAGATGGACTCTATAAGGCTCTCTTATCTGCTGACCACAACAGATAATCCTATAATGACAGTTCTATAATTCTCAAACACTGACACTTGAAGTCAACCTCACCATTAGCTGTAGTATAATCATATTATATCCCCCCTTTCCTCCATCTTTATTGGTGTTGTGAGCACTGCATATCCACACGTGCACCTATGCATATGGACAGATCTGCCTAATGGCTATTTTTGTTTCCACAACCACATTCTATCATGATCTCACATCTACTCCTGCCAAGGAAGTAAACTAGCAGATGTCGAAGGAAAAAAATGACTCTCAAATAATATCTTTCTATCTTCTATCAATCTGCCTTTTCTGTAACTCCATTTATAGCTACTATCCTATTATTACTGAGATTTCTTAATTTAGTATAGGATGGGATAGGATCAGCCAAAAAAAAATCATGCCCAATGGCATTTTTTCGCTGACAAAAAGTGAATGGCCATTTCTGAGATGCTTGCTTTTGTGTGAGAAAATTTAAATGTATTAGCACCCTGTGTTATCATCACCATGGCATATGATGAGAGTATATGACTATAGTTAGCATAGACCTTTAACAAGAGCAGGTGACTACTTGTTATTAAGGTATGTATGTGTGGGTGTGTATATGTGGTGTGTGTGATGGGTGGTGTGTGTGAATGTACATGTGTAGTGTGTGTATGTATATATGTGTGTGTGTGTGGATTGTGATAATAAAATGGTATATAGAGAAAAATATTTTGTCAGTTCTGGAGTTTTCCCTTTTCACTGTACCAAGCAAGTCCATGAAGGATAAATTTAAAAGGCTGAGCAGACACCCAAAGTGTATCATACATGAAGATGAAACAAGTTACGAGAAGATATAACATGTTATATATATTTTTAATTTATAAGCTCATGTCTAGTGGAGTCACAGATGCTTGGACTTAGTGACTGTGGTTCTAAGCAGGTAGCTATTGACATTATGACAATTGGACTGCATTAACTCTCAACATGCCATAGTTGACCGACTACTCACTTATAATATGTTGTAGAAAGACAACAACAACAAAAACAGCAGATAGAGACAAGACAGAACTCTAGATTAAAAAAAACACAGATTATATCTGATTCACATGTTAAAAAAAGAAAGGAAACAGGAATCTACCCATGGTCCACAAACAAAAAGATAAATTTAAAAGGTAAAGGGTTTCCTAAAAGTTTGTGGTATACATGGTTACCTCTTTATGACTTTACGACTTTACAAGATAATCCAATATAAATTGTTAGAAAAACTCCCCCAAAAATCTTTCTTGTGGGTGTATGTGTGTTTGTTTGTGTGTCTGTTTGTGTGTATAATGTATATGCATATATATACCCACTCTTATATCTGAGCCTATAGCAACAGTTTGTACACAAATCTAATTTTGTGACCTCTTTTGTACAAATTTGGCTTCATAAATCTTTTCGTATCATTAATGTACTCAATAAATACTCATTTATGGAACTTGAAAAACTTTCTCAAAAATCAACTTAAAACCATTTAACTTTTTGTTTAGATGCTCCAGTCTTCTCTACAGTAAAAAAGACTAAAGTAAGTTAGCTATCAACCATGTGTTTTATGATGAAACACATCCCACCACATATAATCCACATGACAAGATGTGGCAGCAATGAGCAACTCCCCCTTAAAAAACACGAACAGAAATAATGGAATCACCGCTGGTGAAAAATGAGGGGAAAAGTATTTTTTATAATATTGGTAGTGGATTAAAGATCATGTTCTTGAGAGAGGTAACTCAGCAACCAAGTAAGTCCAAGCATAAACTCTATTGAAGTGCTAACACTCCATTTCCAGACTAAATGGACAGCATTGCCTTTTCTGGATATCCACTTATATACACAGATTAAAGTAGAGATTAAAGTAGAGAAGATGACTCTAACCATTCACAGAAAACCCATGCACACACACATAAGTACCTTGACCACACCACTTCATCAATGTCAGAAGATAAGTGATGGAAAGCCTATAAGATAGAGCTGGGAGAGTAGCAATGGAAAAGCATAATCTACGAAAGGAAAAAGATAATTTGAATGAGGATTTAAATTAGAGTGGATATCCACAGACTTTCATCATCTCTTCCTCTGCAAATATATACATCTGGGTACAGAAAGGAAGAAATGGGAATGTCTGAGAGGAAGAATGCTGTGGTAATAATTCCTTACATGGCAGTGATGAGTGAGAATATCAATGATTCAACATCAAAATAGTTTTCAGATCTGGAAGGATGCTAGCTTATGGTACAACTTAGCAGAGTGAAAGAAAAGTGATCAACTAGCATGACTTATGCATTGTTTATCATATCCCTTGCTGCTGTGGGAAGAAGTATATACATGGGAGAGGCAATCAGGCTAGTGATCAGGATTAAGGAACATCAGGATACCTATAGAAACATGTGCGAAAGAAAAAGTCTAGAATTGCTGATGAGCATGCATGGAACAATGGACACCTCATTTTGTCAGAGGAGGCCACCATCTTAGACCAAGCCATGAGATAGAAGGAGTTGGTGCTAGTGAAAGAGGCACTGCACATTATCCTAGCACCAGAGTAGGAGTGCTAGTTCAATAGAAATTGTGAACTGGCTGCTGGGTGGTCACTATCAAGAGCCTGAACTTGACCACCACCTTACTTCCACCTCTCATTTCCACTAACAGTAATCACCATAGGTTACATATGTTTGTGTTTTTTGTTGGTTCCTTGTTACCACATCTAGTCATGTGCATCACACGTACCAGGGTGCAAATTCATCATACAGCACATTGTGCGTAACTAATTAATTAGCATTTTTCGTAGAGAAGACTAGAGCACCATGCCAAATATTAAATGATTAAATTTATTGTAGAGGAAGTCTTTGATGAAGTTACCAATGCACTCCAATCCTATATGTACTAAGTCATGCACAGAAATATGGTATGTAATATTCACAAGTGACTTGAGAGATTGACTGGTAAGGAGGTGCCTTATCTCCTGATCACTGAGACAAGCAGAGAAATAAGCCCGAAGCAGAGGGAAAACTAAAGGCTTCACAATCCAACCTATATAATATATATACAGACGTAAAATCAGTGATCAGAATATAATATACATTCTGTGGTAAGATTTTAGAATGCATTTATCAATGTTCATGGAAATTCACCAATTACATCACTGACTAATTTTTCAAGGAAATTTTAACTGCTTCAAACTTTTATACTTAAGTGAAAAATACTGACTCTATGTTATTTACCCGAGTGATCCATGTCAAATCTTTTTATCTCTTCTTGAGCAAACCTGACTTCATTAGGCTCCAGACCTGTACATATATTCATAGCAGTTACTATATGATTTGCACATAGCAATAAGTTAAATTACTATATACCTCTTAGGTTTATGTCGATGATGGTGATTGTAGTTCTGATGTGCTTTGTTCCTTTCTTATTGACTGAAATGGCCCCCCCCCCCCCCCCCCCAAAAAGATATTAAAAAGTTTGACTCCATACAATAATCTAAATTATCACAGACTCGGTAATATAGCATGCCCTTGAAATACTGCACATTTTTGGTTTAGCATGTACAACTCTGCTGGAGATACATTTAGTTTGAAAAAAATCTTCTTGAAATTTTGTAAGATTTCTTCTCAAACTTTGCATTGTTAACTTATAAAAAGTTGTGCGGGAAGGGTGGGGGAGGGGTGAAGAGGGGTGTTGGTCTAACCTCAATTCCAGGAATTCCCTGGTTCCTATAACTGTCAAGTTAGTTGACTGTGCAGCTACAAAATAGTAATAATGCTTACTAGTTTAGGTGCATGCCCTTCAAACCAGAATCTGCAGTATATTATTGTACGAAAATTGTTGATAGATGAATTCATACTTGGAACATCTGCTGAGCATTCTTGAATACAAGGAACCTATAAGTGCATTTGTGATGATCGTTGTTAGCACAAAATTACACCCAATTGATAAACTTACCATGAAATGGTCGATTGCAGTGCGTAGGATGTATTGGCTCTTGAAGCATTTCTCACAGAAGTCATGTTTACCAATGACTATCATTTTCGAGACTTTTTTCTTTTTAGAACACATATCACATCTAAAACAAAAAAAGTCATTCATTACTCCAACAATAAATAACGATGCTGCACTATATAGAGCCAATCTCCTTTATATTACTATATATGATTTGAGCCACTTTTTCAAATGGTGAATGCCAAGCTACACAAGAAGCAAAGCTCATATCCAACTGGAACTCATGTTGGCAGCTTATTTATTAGTAATTGTGGTGGATATTAGGTCCAAGAAAACAGAGCATGCCTTGAATCCTTTGCTAAGGTAGTAAACCAACAGACCTAAAAACTGGAGTGTGTGTAAAAATATTCATCTTCAGGAATCTATCCACCTATCTCTTTTTCCCTCTCACATATAACTTGCATACAATAGGTCAATCATAACATTTTAGTGCCAGAAGACACAAATGTTCCAATGCACATCCACTGCTAACTTGCTTCTTGATTGCAGAATAAATGGATCATTTGTTCATTGGTTACACAATTAAACTTTCCACATGCTGTACTATAAGCAGATTGAATGACCTATGCTCAGTTCTGCAGGGGTGGGTGGGGGAGGGGTTGTCACTCTTGAACAACCAAAAGTAGGAACTCGATGATGAATTGTGACATCATAATGCATGTGGTATACAGGTTGTTTCTTAGCCAGATCAGAAATTAATGTAAGCAATGTTTGAGCTCTCTTCCAATGTTGAGAAGCCAAGCAATGTTAGGAAGTGGTGATACATTGACAAAATTGAATTAACAAGCTCTGCAGAACACATTTAACTGACTAGTTCTAGTGGTTAAACTACTCTAGCTGCTCTTATGAGATCAACCTCTGTTGATGCCATAGATGACATATCATACTTGGCAATACTCAATAGGTTCTACTACTCAGTTTAGGCTCATTAGAAGCATACAGCCAGTGCTGAGTAAATATATAAGATGTTAGGGTTTACAGAAAAGGTGAGTTAACTGTTTGATTTAGTAGTTTGCCTTTTTATGACTTAGAAATGTTGGCTTGTGACATCCCTCACTGTTTAAAGTCTCTGATTATTTGCATAAAAAAATAAATCTGTCTGAGAGTTCAAATGTTACTGTCCAGACTGGTGGGTCTTCAGAAGCAAAAATTCACTCAACATTTGATGTCATGAATGTGTAAATTTATAATTTCTGTGTTTCCTGTTCTACAAGTGTTGAGAGCCGATCCTTTTCACTGGCAAATGTGTGGTTCTTTTCTCTGGAAAGTGGCTTGCATCCTATACTCACAGAGTCCTATCAAACACCCTGTCAGCTATGTAGCACATTTTCATAATTTTCTGTCATATATTCACTACTTTCCCTGTCCCTCACCAGGCCTCAAGGTATGATCCTATCTATACCCTTGGTGTGAAATAATAAATATCCTCACTGTTATGGTGCTTATCATGTATATATTTGAACAATTAAATTTGATGGTCACTCCGTAAAAACTTGAAAACAGTAAAAATAACAGCCATCTTTTTCAAGATAAACATGAGGTCCACAGCATAAAATTAGGAGGGGAGGGGGGGGGGGGGGGGGGAGTCAAAACTAGTTGATTCCTTAGAATGAGCTACACTATGGGAGATGGTCAATCTGAGTTCTCAAATAGTTTTAAAGATATATATATAGCTAAACTAAAATTAATTCCCCAAGGAGTATATTTCCTTTTGATGGACTTGTGTCTTACAAGAAGCAAGGTAGAGTGCAAGCATTTTTATTATCTTGATCTGAAGCATCAGCTGAACTATGTCAAACAGTGGTTGTAGAACTTCACATGTAGCCCTGACTCATTTATTCCCAGGCCATCTCTCTCCTTTGGCTTTGATTTGGACATAACATATGCTGGAGTGCCTAATAAATAAGTTAAGTATCCAATCAGGGTTGGTATCATCCTCAAATTGTATATTAGCTGGATTATAGAATCAAAGTGCCAACTAAATGTATCGCCATTGTAAACAATAGCGAGTTTTACACGAGCTAGGATTGTCAGCACGTGAAGTGATGATGTGCACTGAAAATTCCCTAACTACAATACATCGCATATGCTGATATGTGTAATGTTCAGAAAAAAATTGTGTCACTAAAAAAAGTAGTAACCTTGTCACAAAATCTGCAAAAATGTGCACTAATTTGATATGAAAGTAGTGGATTTTAAGTACTAACATAATGTATAATTTGTTAAGCCATTTAGGACTTTTATGTTCCCAAATCCTGTAACATAATATACTAAGTATTTTAACAGACCTTCTCTTTGTCTTGAGATCTTTGCACCCCAGCAAAAAATGTATGTCATTTCTGAGGTGGTTAAACGTTTCTTGAGTGACCCGCTGATTGTAATCCATGGAGAGAAACTTCTTCTGAATGTTACCCAAAGCTTCCCCTGCTTTTTTCCTGGAATATAATTCACTGAAGGTGCTCATGTGAGGAGCCATTGAATTAATGCTTGCAAATGCAAGGTCCTCTGTCAGCCTAGACATGGGATAACTTCCTACTTGAGAAGTTACATGACTGAATCTTGGTTGTTGGGCAACACCAGGTGCTGGATCTGCCTTGTTACTAGATGGATAACCTTGGCACTGTTGAGATAGAGACAAGCTGGACGATAGGATGAAATTATCATCCAAGAGAGGACATATTGGTTGCTGCAGCTGCAGCTGTTGTACTTGCTGTTGTTGTTGATGTTGATCCTGCAGATGTTGTTGTGGATTCTGTTGCTGCGGCAGATGCTGTATTGGATTCTGTTGCTGCTGCAGATGGTGTTGTGGATTCTGTTGCTGCTGAAGATGCTGTTGTGAATTCTGTTGCTGCTGCAGATGCTGTTGTGAATTCTGTTGCTGCTGCTGATGTTGTGGATTCTCTTGCTGCTGCAGATGCTGTTGTGGATTCTGTTGCTGCTGTAGATGCTGTTGTGGATTCTGTTGCTGCTGATGTATTTGAAATCCAGTGCCCATCTGGTGAGCTCCTGTAATCATGTTGTCTTTCACTGTACTGATCATGTTCTGGTGTAGATTCACAGCTTCCATGGTACTTTGTTTAGGTAAAGATTGTAAGAAAGTGGGGGAAGGAGCTTTGACTTGATGAACAAATGTTGTATATGTTTTCACTGCATTATCTACTGGTAGGCTTTCTGCTTCTAATTTCTGGTTCACTGTAAAGGCCACTGGCCTACAGTGCTCTCGAGTATCCACAAAGATGCGTACAGTGTGAAGACCAATTTGTTTTGGAACAAAGGTTATAACCAGATTATCATCTTCTGTTCCTACTGTACCCTTGAGCTGGTAGTCTGATTTGAGGTAGTGAGGAGGGTATGATAGTAATTCTTCCAGTGTTCCAGATTTATGCTCCACAATGCATTCTAAATAACTGTGCTGAAGTCTATGCAGAGCCCCTCTACTTCCAGGGTACTTCAAGAAAAGATAAACTTCTCTGTCGTTCATAACGGCGCTATCCCAGTTGTTCTCCTCCCTCGTTGAGGTTAGTAAATAGGGGTGGACTCGGAGGGGTGGAGTGGAAATGACTTCTGCGCATGCGTCACGATGTGGGGAAATCCGAAATTCCCATTGACGTGGCATCCAGTGGCCTTTAACCCTTTAACTGCGTTAGTCGACTATAGTCGCCTCAATTGAACTTCATGTAATTGCGGAGGGCGACTATGCTAAATTATAAGTTGGATCTCGAGCATTGGCGCTAACCTAGCTTTGCGCATCATGGTTTTTTGGTGCGGTGATCGGCACCTGCTTGTTCTAGAGCAGCCGTTTCTTACGTAGACTTGCCATTCTAAGCTTCTTACTTACTTTTGCAGCGCTAACTATTCCAGCTAAAAAATTCTTTCTCTTTTCCAATCTTGCTCGCCTCGCCCGACCTAGAACTCTCAACTGTTGGCAAGCTCTGCGCAGTTCTAGTTGCTGAACTCCACCTACTTGATCTCACAACTCCACCCTCCCAATTTACCCACAAGCTCCTCCCTGAAGAATTTCATTATTAGCAATTTTAGACTTTCCTCTGAACCCTAGAACTTCTCAAGTTCATGGATGAACTAGATAGTGATACGAGTGATGGAGACATTGATGGTTACCTTGAAGGAAAGTTATTTACTACAGCAAGAGCAATAAAATACAACGATATAAATAACCAATAAATATTCTTTTTATTCTAAATGTTGGAGATGAAGGTGCTGATAATGAATGTGAAGAGGACGAGGTTCCAGGTGAAGAGTGCGAGGTTCCAGGTGAAGAGTGCGAGGATCCAGGTGAAGAGGGCGAGGTTCCAGGTGAAGAGGGCGAGGTTCCAGGTGAATAGGGCGGGGTTCCAGGTGAATAGGGCGAGGTTCCAGGTGAAGAGGTACAAGGTGGGGGCACGAGGTTGAATGTGATGGGTGGGATGATGTTAGTTTGCATGG
Organism: Cladorhizidae sp. MBARI D1340-BT2; assembly: GCA_028752905.1. Classification (NCBI taxonomy): domain Eukaryota; kingdom Metazoa; phylum Porifera; class Demospongiae; order Poecilosclerida; family Cladorhizidae; species Cladorhizidae sp. MBARI D1340-BT2. The sequence goes on from JAQNBH010000008.1 coordinate 37,021,740, forward strand.
TGAGGATGGAGCGGGAAGTGGTTATGACGTACACGAGGATGCAAGTGGCAGGTGGTATCTTCTATTCTTCTGTTGGTGGGCCTAATAAGGTGTGGTCGAGCCTCTGGATGCTTTCGAGCAATTATTCAACGTCAATATCATCAAGGATATCTGGTGTGAAACGAACCAGTATGGGAAACAGTACTTAGCAAGTCACCAGCAGCACCTTGACGAACACCCACGAGCAAGAGAGCATGACTTCATCCGCCCACCCGTTCACGCTGGAAAAAATGTATAGGTAAATGACATAAGCCAACATATGCCAGTCAGCCTACAATAAAATATTAATTAGCAATTGCTACACACCTCTAACCTTGACACTCTCACACACCTCTATTTGCATAAATACATGATGGTGCAAATATTGACCCACAAAGCTTTCATCTTATATCAAACCTGTGCAACACACATTACATGCAACACACACATCACAGGCAGCATTTATATTTTGCCACCAATGACGGGACACACAGTTATACTTTACTAAACAGATTCATCGCAATGGTGATTCTAATGGTAGTGCTGGTTTATCCCACTCTCCAGAGCTACTGGAGCAGAAGTTGGCCATTTCATATCCCTACATTCTCCACCATAATGTCAAGAGATAGGTTTTTGTTGTTGCTCAATTTTTTTTATACACTTGACCAACAATGAGAATCAAGTAGGACGAGGTCAACCAGGACATGATCAGCTATTCAAGATCCAGACATATATGACAGCACTGGTGTAAAGGTTGCATCGGGAAATTGCATGACTGGTTTCAAAGGGCATTTATCCTTCCTTCAATACATGCCCCCAAAACCCACGAAAGTGGGGGATGAAGGCATTGGTACTGGCCGACTCAAAGACAGCATATACATGGAACTGGTCACTATATGCAGGAAGGGAGGACAATACCTCCAAAGATTCATTGGCCACACGTGTTGTGTTACATCTAGTAACAAAATTACATAACTTTGGACATCATCCAGAAGTTCTTGCAAGAGGGGGCATAATGGTGTGTTAAATTTTTTAGGGGGGACAACATGTACTGTAAGCGTGTGAAGTGTGGCCATAGCTAGTGGGGTTTCCCCCGGGAAATTTTGAAAAAATAGATTCTCTGAGACGCATTCTGGTGCACAATATTCAATGTTTTAGTCATCATAAGTACTGCATATGATGGATAGATTCCTCCTCACCGAAATCCCATAATCAGCATGATTGTGCAGCTAATTCAGCTAAGTATTGTCTCAGAAAGTGTATTTTCAGAACATAATGTATTGTGCTTGCTCAGTCCAATGAGGATTATAACATTTTCCTGACAAATGACAGGCCATTTAGACTAGTCAGGGGTTCATACAGGATTTACAGTTTGGGGGGATGGGGAACTCAAAACGTTTGGCATTTATGTGATAGACGTGTGTAAGCAAGCCAGAAGTAGGGGGGTCTGGGGGCATTTCCCCCCAGATCTTTTTGGGCAAAATCGATGCTCGCAGATTGATTCCGAGACATTTTGAAGGTACTTTCCTATATTATATAGCTAACGTTTGGTCAGTCCAGTTCTAACTGAGCACTGTAACTTCTGAGTGAGAGGGATTCAAGGCTTGAAATTTTCTGACCAGTTAGGAGAAAGACCCTAGATAACAAATACCCCAAAAAGTCAAATTTCATAGTGTATGACAATAGGCTCTAAAACTTGTATTATTGAGAAAAGTACTATTTGGTCATAAGGCACGTTTACGCAGATCCTATCACATATATATATTGAGCAAGTTATGATGGCGTGCCACTAGTGTCCTCTCTCATTATATATATATATAGAGAGAGCAAGTTATGATGGCGTGCCACTAGTGTCCTCTCTCATTATATATATAATATATAGAGCAAGTTATGATGGCGTGCCACTATTGTCCTCTCTCATTATATATATATTGAGCAAGTTATGATGGCGTGCCACTAGTGTCTTCTCTCATTATATATCTAGAGCAAGTTATGATGGCGTGCCACTAGTGTCCTCTCTCATTATATATATACTAATTGAGCAAGTTATGATGGCGTGCCACTAGTGTCCTCTCTCATTATATATATATAGAGCAAGTTATGATGGCGTGCCACTAGTGTCCTCTCTCATTATATATATATTGAGCAAGTTATGATGGCGTGCCACTATTGTCCTCTCTCATTATATATAGAGAGCAAGTTATAATGGCGTGCCACTAGTGTCCTCTCTCATTATATATATATTGAGCAAGTTATGATGGCGTGCCACTAGTGTCCTCTCTCATTATATATATATACATATAGAGCAAGTTATGATGGCGTGCCACTAGTGTCCTCTCTCATTATATATATATTGAGCAAGTTATGATGGCGTGCCACTAGTGTCCTCTCTCATATATATATATAGAGCAAGTTATGATGGCGTGCCACTAGTGTCCTCTCTCATTATATATATATTGAGCAAGTTATGATGGCGTGCCACTACTAGTGTCTTCTCTCATTATTTATATATAGAGCACATTATATATATATATAGAGCAAGTTATGATGGCGTGCCACTAGTGTCCTCTCTCATTATATATAGAGCAAGTTATCTACCTAGGCACAACTTATAAGTAATGTAACAAGTGAACTTCGATGAGAGCTAAGAAGCTTGATTTACCCGCTAGGTTCACTGTTGTATCACTACAATTACTACCAGTAAAACAAACGCTAGCGCTAGCTAGAGCTACTGCTGGATAGAGCGACACTAGCTAGCTAGATCTACTGCTAGCTACAAATGAATGATGCTAGCGCTATCTAGATGGACTGCTGGCTACCAAAGAAACTAAAAGCTTGATTACTAAAAACGAAGGCTGGCTATAAGGATCACAAAGCAAGCAAAAAGAAAGTAACTAAAAAATTCTAATTACAGCTCACCATTTATCTTTACACGAAGAAAAATCCAGAGTCCAAGGTAGAGTATATATTCTCCCCCAATCTTTGATGAGTCTTCAAGGCAACTTTTCGAACCCGGAAGAACAGAGAAAGGCGAAATAGAGGCGACTCACTCGCCAACACGTGGAGCAGCCATATTGTCCCAAAAATAGTCCCGTGCCAAGGAGGGTACGGTTCAATTATTTTTTTCCAGAAAAACATGCAGACAATACAATGCAGTATAGAGTACAACGTCCTTTTAAGTAAGTAAGTAAGAACAATAAATAATTAATCTAAAGAGTTCCATCAACCTCGGCCCCAACTGGAGGGTTGCGGCTAAGCCAGAGCGTAGCATTTCCTCTCCAGAGGCTGACCGACAACCGTTGGAAAATATGCCGAATTGCATCCGATGAAGAACTCCCCAATCGCTGTGCTTGGTGACGACCGATGTCCGAGATGGTTCGGGCAGCCTCCTCACTCCAACCCCCAAGTGATTCCACAACTAGGGGAACGAAATCGACACCCACCGACTGGCAATCAGCCGAGTGAGCTGCTCTCTTCCGAGCCATACCGACGGACAAAGCATAGCCTTGGGTGGAAGCAGCCCCGTCCACGGTGAGACGTTGGAGGGTGGAGATGACGTGGACATCTAGGGCAGCGGCACGACCTCTCTTCCAGTTCGGAAGGAAAATATCTGCTGGACGACTCTGAGAGCCTGGAATAAGGGCAGGAATTTCTTTTCTAGGGGCGAGGGCGGCAGACTGACACACCGAGAAGATAGAGTCTCTGATGGCGTCATGACGGTGAATACGATCACCATCACCCCCACACCCAACCTGATGATCACCGAAAGAGTCCATGGCAACGTTGCAGATAGGGCAAATTGAACCGTCTTTCACCATCCTGAGGCCAAGCCATACTGCAAGCAATTATTGCGTTACGCACGCGTAGGGTTAAACACACACGTTGTATGTATACAGCATATATCCAGACAGACATAGCTATCCATTATGGCTACTATTTCCCCCCCTTTTTCCTGTAGACATCCCACAGAATTTCCCAATGTTGGTAAGAATAACAAAACAAAAAATGTAACCGGGCACCTTGCAGCAAATGAATTATAGTAAGATATATTATATATATATATATTATATATATTTAATCTTGGTTGTAGCAATGTTTTGTCTTGACTGTGGATATGATCTGACCAAAAACAGGCAGACCGGAGAGCAGTTTTGAAGGACAGCAACATTAATGAGTCGTAGAAAGTGTTTGTCAAAGATGCCATTGGAATGAGTGATCTATGCCTGGACAACCAGCTTGAGGAATATAGTGCTTGTGTTGGAACTGCTTTTCAGCATATGACATTACAAAAGATGCAAACAATCGAGATTTAGTCATTAGAAACAGAGACCAGAACTTTGCACAAGTACATCTGCTCTGAATCTGTTCATGTAGTTCTGATTTTATGGCATCTTCCTTGCAAAAGACAGCCTCTCCTGATGATGGGGTAGCTACGTGAATTGTTTGGATATATAACTTGTCACCATGTCCATGTCTGGTGATACTGAATCTATTATGTAAGAAACTGGAATGACATGGAGAGGTGAGTTGCTAGCTTTGGCGGTGTTGATGAGCACTTCAAACAAGAGGGGAAAAAGTGTTCATACAAAATTTTAAAATTTACTATATATTATAATTTTGCATAGGCAAAAGAAGTCTAGTAAACCTTAGCATAAATACAGTTCAAGACCACTACTACAGTATTTGGATGACTTTGTAGCAATCCCACGTCATTAACAATAATGTGTCAAAACTTTGCCTAGTATTCCTTGTGAGCTATCTGTCACTTAACTGTTGTTAGAGACATGTAAACTGAAATCACTCATTTCTGTACCACAACCATGCAACTGCTTCACATATCCCAGAAATTTCACATACCCAAACGGGGTTAGGTCCCATAGTTGAATATGTAAGGGTCTACTTACCACCTCAGAAAATTCATCATAAAATGCCACTGCCCATGGAAGCAAAAATGCCATATTTAAACAGTGCTTTCAGAATAGTATCACCAACATATGTTGTTGGAGTTTGTTTGTTTGAACTTAAAAGAGGTTAGTTTCAGATAGCATCAACTCTGTACTTCAATCTCAGTCTACTGAAGTGATGAAATCCCTTTTGTGGAATGGTTTATTTGATGAACTTATTGTTCATGTACCTACTTATTGTACTTCTTCATAGCTGCATGTAGAAAAAGTAAAAGTGAGAGGAAAAATACAAAGTTTGTGACAGGAGCATTAGTAGAGCAGCAGAGATCACCAAAAGAGGGCGGTACCCAAACCACATTTTTTCTTGTGGTCAGATTTAAAGCATCATTGGTGATTATGAAAATGCATGATGACATTGCTGGAAGTTGGGGCATTTGGAGAAAATCCATTTTTGGTTCTCCCCCTCCTAGCATATTCCAAAGATGATGGTGACCATTTTGGCTTGAAATACAAGTGGTTTTGGGACTAGTTTAGAAGATAAATTATTGGAGAAAATTAAATAAACCAGTTACCCCTTTCTGCTGTTAAAAAAATGCCGAAATTTTAATATTTAGCTCAATTAAATGACCAATTAAATGATCGTAAGTATACCCAGTACCATTTCTATTTGTATAACCTCTTCATTTTGTAAAGATCATTTTTATGAATGCCATGAGCCAACTTAGCTAGCAAAATTTTTGGGGGTCTAGTCTACATCAGAGTCAGAAGTATCATTGTAAAAGACAGAGAGTAAGACGATTAAACACACAGTCCATCCTCTCCATCCACCGAGGCTTTGCAGATGCATGCTGCTGTGCATGGTTGGCCATTCTCCAAGCAAGAACACTCGTCTGCACAAGCATCTGGCCGACAGTTACACACAAGCTTGTTCAGTAACTCTGGAGCAGCTGGTGGCTGACTCATCATTTGAGGCTGGAGACCTGTGCAATCTGGATGGCATTCGAAGCCATATGATGTTGCCATATGATGTTGCATCAGGAAGGATTGCAGATGGATTAACAGCTTGTCTCCATACAAGCAGCTGATAAGCAGAGCGAATGAGGTGCAGACTGAAGTGCAGACTGAAAGCGTCTTCAGTTGGTGGTAGTTTCTTACCCTGGATGTTTCCCTTTCCAGCCTTCTGACATCTCAGGACATACAGTGATGTGCAGTTTGTCTTGCCATACATGTTGCCAACAAACTTTGTGGATGCCATTTCCACCTCCTTTGAAATGCATTCCTCATCAGATCTTAGCAAAGCAAGAAGCTGGAACTGGTCAGCTTTCTGCATCAGTATCCTAAAGGCAGTGCGCTTTCCATGGCCGAAAAAAGCTATCTCACCCGGTTAAGCAGTAAACTGACAGCAGAATCGTCCGATGCTCTGTGCTGAGTGCATCATAGATGGTGTGCACAGGTATGTAGCGAGTTAGCTGTGTATGCTTGCCAATGCGGCCTGTCAAAAAAAAATCTCTTTTGGCTTTTATTGCTGGTCTGTGGTGTATTAAGAGGACAAGAACATCGGTGTCAGGGCTGCCACCAATAGTCATTATCTGCTGCAGCTACAGCATGGAGTATGATTCTTGTGTCTGCTTCCTCTTGGTTGGAGCACAAAGAACTAACTTCTTTCACTTCTTCATTTGTAATTGAAGAGGCTTGATCTTCTTGACCACCACTGACAAAGACAGTCTGTTCTTCCTTCAGCATCCCTGGTGCATTTTCTGTGATATACTCCGTGTAATACCGTGCCAAGTTTGCCGTATTCTCTCCATGGGTCAAAAACTGTTTCCAGTTCTGAGGAAAGAGTGCATCACCTTTAACATGGTAGACATGGCCTTGTCCTTCACCTCTCCTTGCACAGGTTTGAGCTTTGATGCTATCCTTGGAGTACTTGTCAAAGACAATGTGTACTTGCCGAACAAGGCTACTGCTGGTTGAAATGTTCTTACTGCTCTTAAGAATGTGGGAAAGGAACCCTTTGTGCCATAATCTTGAATGTTGCCTTCTCCACTGTATTTAGAACACCAAGCATCTGGATAGATGCATGCCCATCAAAGATAACAACATCGCATCTCTGTATCGACATCCTTTTCTCTCCAGGTGTCATCTCTTCAAGCTTGTGATTTTGCACAGGTCATCATGTTTCCATCCTCTGTGAATTAGCTCAGGGGCACTGGAGAGTTCTCGAATGACAAGATTCATTTCAGTGACACCTTCTTGTTAGCATTGACTGCAAGCAGCCTCAAATACATCAATTGTCACATCCTTGTGCTGCACTTTTACTTTCCTATGCATGTCTGTCATAGTCTTGATTGTTGATCTTGGGATGGCATCATACAGGCTCTTCTTGGGAACATCTGCTCCTTCAGGTACTATGAAGCGCTCAGCAATAAATTTTTTTAATTGTTGCTCCCTTGGACAAGGCACTAGTCATGCTCTCCTGAATCAGTGATGGTGCAACTGCTCCAGTGGCAAAGTTAACTAGGTGTGCTGAGGAGTCTGCAGATAGTTGGAATGGATCAACATAAGCTCTATCAAACATACATGCCATCTTCTCCACATCTGCATTCCACCTTTTCTGGACAGCATTTTCCAGCTGCATGGTGTTTATGAGGCTGTTTGCTCTTGCTTTTCTGACCTGCAAAGCAGTTGCCTTCTAGGAACTTTGTGGAGTACTGTGCTGTCACGGGATGAGAAAGAAACCATCTTGCTAGAGCAGGACCTCGCAATGTCAGACCAATGATTCCTCCAGTCCCTTTCAGCACTTTGTTTTCAGTTGCCTCCAGAGTGTCCATCTGGACAGCTTTGAACTTACCCTGGGATAGCTTGGCTACCAACTCTCCCTGTTCAAATGCTGCCTCCACCTCGGCTGGTAGCCTGCTCATCATCAGTAGTGAGACTGGGAGGTAACAAGAGTAGTTTGTGCGATTAGTTGCAAACAAGAGAGGTAGAAACTCAGCCTTTATTCCTTGATTCTCATTGCCAGAGCCCATTTCTGGTTATACTCCAGGAACACCTTAACGGGGGAGTAGACCATTTTGTGGGTTTTTTTAAAAAAACGTGTCATAACTATTGAATGCTTAATCCATTTCCAAAGATTATGGTCTCAAAATGTAGCTCATTCTAGGTGCTTTCCAATGACATTAGAATAATGGTGTTGCAATAAACTAGGACTGAAACATGGGGAAACCACAAAGGTCCTTTAAAATATTTAGATGCACTCCTGTACCCAAACCACAGGTCTTCAACACTTGGTATTTATGGTGATATTAGAGTGATCACAGATACCTCTTTTGAATTGATTTTTTAATTTAAATTTTTTAATTCACCCTAACATCCCCAATTTCATTTCCCCCCCCCGGTCATATGCTGTCAGACTGAATATCTCATCAGAAAATAACTGGATTGATAATTTGTCAATAGAAAAGAAGGAGTAATGCAAGAGCTTTCATAATATATAAAAATTATTTACTACAGACAAAAATTGAATGAGTTACACGGTATCATGTGATGTCACTACATGAAATTACATTTCATAATAAATCAGTTTGAAAAGTGCATGATAGTAGCTTTAGAATCGCAATAGAAATCACACAGAGGTTCGATCAAAGTTGGGAACTGAGAAAGAACGTGGCATGCGCAGGAGCAGACGTTTGTACCCCACTTTGCGCAGATAGCGCGGAAATGACTGAGCGATATTTTAGCCAAGTTTCAAGTCTTGGCCATGAACGCTTATTATATTATGAACAATCCAACTTACTGCGTTTATTCAGGCTTCTTCTTGTTCATTGCGCAGAGTTGCAATGAAATGGGAGGATAAAAAGTATCATAACTCAAGAATGGTTGACAATAAAATGTTGAAACTTGAAATGCAGCTAATTTAATAGTGAAGGTATAGATTGACGAAAGGGGAAAAAAAGAAGGAAAACCCCCCACAAAATGGTCGATTCCCCCCTTAAGTGGGGTCATCACTTTCACCAAAAAATCATCCCAAAACTGGAAAGTTGTGGAGGAAGATCTTCCATGCTCCCGAGAGAGCTTGATGAGTTCGCCGAGCCTGCCTGTGATGACTTCTGTGAGCTGTGTTACAACTTCTGACAATGGGATGTCTTCTGAAATGTCTGAGAACAATTCACTGACTTCATCTGGGATCAGGTGGTTTTTTTCCTTGCACCAACTTTTGAACTGAAGCAGAAATCGTTTGTTCAATGCCTCATCCACCAGTTGAAGACCATGTAGTGCTCTGTCGAAATCTTTCCCAGACAACATCTGCTGTATGCTGCCAGGAGCATACACCCCAGATTTAGAAAGTAGCTGCTTCAGGCCTGCATCTCCATAGAGGCACCCAACAGCTGAGAAGACTGACATCAGTAAGTGCATTCCTCCTTCTCATAATATTATGCCATCCAAGTCATCAGGCCGAGCCCATGCAATTTCATAGGCCTTGGTCAATAATCCCATGTCAAAGAAGATGGGGATGTGCTGCTGCCCCAGTGAATTAACTGCTTCCTTCGCTCTCTTTAGGGTTGTGTACACAGTACTTGGGTCCGTTGGTTTGGCCATTAATATTGAATTGAAAGCCATAGTTGAGAGAGAAGTCTAGATTTCTGACTCCATAGTTGAATGGAATCATGGAGGAACATTCATGGTACTTTGTTCATGAGATTTGTGGTGGAAGCGGCCACTCCTTGCAAGGACATAGGCTAGTTCAACTGCCTTTGCTTTTGCAACACCAGGTGAATTATTCTGCAGTTTAATGTCCTCAGAGGACACTGGAGGTTCAAATTTGGGTTCTGATTTCTTTACTACCACTGCCCCCCATCAACCATAACCAAATCAGGTATAACAACTACTCCTATAGCTCTTCTGATGTGTACTTGGTTTACATATGTTGATCTGCAATCTCTATGATATCTGAATGCAATTTTTCCAGAAATTATATCAGATTCTTGGGCCAAAAATTTCAGACCAACCGAGTCGTTCCTTTTTCTGCATGATGACAATATAGACTGTAGAGCTTGGTCAGAACTGGAGTGACTGCCGTGTTCTTTGCTGAAAATGGTTTTGCACAAAATACACAGTTATTAGGGTTAATGGGATCCTCCTCCCTAGCTTTCTTGGCAACAGGAGCTGTTTCGAATTCTACATCCATCCTGTCTGTTCAGTGCTGGTGGACTTGTCTATACTACAGGTAGATCTTCCTGCAAGAACAAATAATGTTGATCACCATCAATTTGCCAAATGATTAGGCCATGGTAGATTATGCTAAGCATAGTTTTTGGGGAAATGATGCTACTAAGCATCAAGAATAAGCAGTTAGCTAGACTATCTAAACTAGATTGGGAAAAATAATTAAACTTCAGCTTACCATAATTATAATAGTAGCTATCAAAGTTTAGCTCTTTTTTGGCCCTTGCTGCAGCACTACATGTGCTGCAAATTTGCCTATAACAAAATGAGACTGTGTCAGAAGATCATGTCTATCAATGCTATATAGGTGCACATCAAAGTTTTCTTCATATTTTGTTAGCTAGTTGTATTGTTGCTTTTGCTGACTGTAATAATATATATAAGCCTACAGAAGATCAACTTTTGCATGTCAGATAAGCCTGTTATAGAGTTGATTGATAAGCTTGGTGTTTATCATGATGCTAAAGTTAGAGTGGAAAACATGATAAAAATAAAACTTAACAGAAAATTTGATTCTTGATCCAATAAAGTTATTTCCAGTATATATATATTTTAGGTATGAGACTATGATCATGGCTCTGCTGTACATGTGATTATTTTTAGGATGAAGTAATCCTTTGATCCTTGAGAGGATCCCAATACTCCCTATGAAGATCTCAATAGTAGTTTAAGTTCTTCCGTGTCACCATTTGACTCCGAATTCAGATCATTGCACTTTTCTACAATTGATTTTCTGGTAATAATTTTCATCAGATTCTGTTGTAGATGAACTGGATGAATCTGGGACCACCTGTATTCTGACAGGTCCTGAAGAGCATATATCAGAGAGCAAGTTAAATGTCTCTGACCCTGCTTTAGCTCTGAGTTATGAACACTTTGCAAAGATGTTGACAATGTTGGACCCCAAGAAACTTTGTTGGCATTACATTCACACATACCTTTACAATCTCTCCAATCATTGATGGATCCAATGAAAGCCATCAATATACTGGTACCATCTTAATATCCCATTTGTTATTGATATTGACTTGTTTCAGTTTGGGTTTTCAGATATCATTTCTTGGCACATTTGTCATGAACATTCAAGTGAAATGTTTAGTGGTCAGATAAGTTTTGGAGTTCATAGTTTTTTCAGAGTTGTGAACTAGTCCAGATGCACATAAGAATCTAAAAAAGTATGACCCTTCTATGTCAATGATAGTCTCAGGCAAAGCATCATCACGACCCAAAGCTCTCAGTAATCATACAAATATCAACGCATGAATGGGGAGAAAGTTGCAACTCATGTAGGAGAATTGAGGCACCTCACTGAACACTGTGAATTTGGGGACATATTAGATAATATGCTGCTAGACAGGCTTGTGTGTGGCATGCATATGCAACATTGGTTACTGGTAGAATCCACCCTGACATTCCAGAATGCAGTAAGTATTGCACAAACCATACTTCTGAGAAGGATGTGATTGACCTCCAACAAGGTACACCAAGTCAAGAAATAGAGGCAATACACAGCATCTAGAGCACAAAGATGAAATCCTTCACACCAGAAAACAAAGTTCCACAGTCAGCATGCTACCACTGTTGAGGTGACCACCCACAAACTGAGTGTGACTACAAGAATGCCAAGCAAAAAGAAGGGCCAGTTGGCTTGTGTCTGTATAAGTAAGGCTATAAAATAAGGTCGACCAAATCGACTTCATCATGGAGGCTATACAGGAGCAGCAGCAGAACATACAGTTGGTGATTGTGGCAGGATACGGGCCGAGCCTAATGGGACCAGATTGGCTCTTGAAAATCCAGCTGGACTGGAATAATTCCATGACAACAATTCTGTTTCCCTCAAGTACTTCTGGATAACTGTGAGACTTTTTTCTGAGATGAACTAGGGATCGTGCTGGGTATAAATTCTAACATCCTAGAACAGTGCCATACTCAATGCAGGTGTAAGTTGAGGCTGACCTGGAATGGGATGGTGTCATCGAACCAGTGCAGTTTTTTGAATGGGCAGCTCCAATATTTCCAGTTCTCAAGAAGGATGAATATGCAGAGGCTAAAACATGGTGACTAAAATGGACACCTTTCCACTTCCCAGAATTGAAGATTTGTTTGCATTCTCCTAGCATGGGGGGAGGCTTTTTTGAAGCTAGATCTGGCCTACACCTGACCAAAAATTGAGCTGGAGGAAGAGGAAAAAATGTTTGACAGCTGCAGAGCTTGGCAAGAGCAGCAGAAGAAGCAAATACCTACAACCTTTCTATGCTGGTTGACCTAAATGAGCTCTGGCAGGTAAGAAATGACAAACCAGCATTACTCAGAAGAAGTTACAAACACTTTCAGATCAAAAAAATTCACTAACCTTTTTTGTACGAGCCTCTTCTGATTATGGATCGTCTACTGTACTACCGAGTCTAAACTTAGTGTAGTTATTTGTAATGAGTCTCCTCTTTAAAACATGTGCAAGCATGTGTGGCAATACCAAATCACTTGACTCATTGCAGTGAAGAAAAATACACTTGGCAAACCATGAGTGCTACAACTGTTTTCTTCCCAAAGAGCCCTTTGGTAATTTAAATCCTGGATCTAGCTGGTGTGGAACAGTAGACCCTCACATAATCCAAATTCATTGGGACCAAACCTTGCTTTTATAAGTGAAATTTCTGGACCTGTGAAGCAGTTACATGTAGAATCAAACATGATAGAAAAGAAATGACCGTAGTGTCAGCTATTTTAAGTTTAGTCTTTAACAGCAGTTAAGTGGAAGATCGTACACAAAAGGAAGGTTAGGTAAAGAGCAGTAAAAGAAGCAGATAAGACTTGCAGCTGCAGTAACAGACGACTGTCTACTGGGATGAGACTGCTGCAAAGTTATAATACTTATGGTACACACACTATTAACAAATTCTGTAATAGTAGCAATGAGATCTGATAAGTGTGTGAAGGTCTACCTATCTGAAATATCACAATTCTACATGAGCATGTAGCTATTTTGATCCAAGTTCAAGCTCATGCTGCTTGACACATGCACATGATGCTTGAGCAAACCATTTTACCTTGGACCACACCACATTTGCAAAATATTGGTCAGGCCATGGCCTGGCTGGCCTGAGTGGTTGCTATGCCCCAGGTGTAGGAGACAATACAGTATCCCCCCACTGGTGCTATCAAACTCTCCCATGGTTGTTAGCCATTGGTATTAATCCTCATCATCAGTGTAATAACCTCGCTTCAAGTCACCTTTTTATTCTTTACAGAGAAAAAGGACAGCTTAAAAACTGCCCAGCCAGCCTGGCATACTCAACCACACGACGAACAATTATTAACACATAACAATGCATACATAAAAGAATAAAAGAGTTAAGTATTACAAATTTTCATAAGCTCTATTTATGGTGGGTGAACTGTTCATTTATTTTATGGATGAACATAAGTTGAATACAGATACATAGATATATACATATAGATATATATTTCCCATCCAATTCCCCAGTGAGAGCTCTCTTAGCTCGCCAATAAAGGTATGGCTAGGTGATTTACCTCACCACCAAGGCTATGCAGTCATTTCTAGTTTAGTGTGAACACCGATTTTTAAATTAATTATTTTTCACAACAGTCAGCATATTGCTGTTTCCACCAAGCATGAGAAAGTATGACTCTTCTGCTTGACAGTTATAAAACTAAGATATGAAATATGAATCAGTTAAAAAAAACAGTACTGGCCAGATTTGTGAAAAACGTGTTGATATGAATTCTGACGAGATAAAAAATATTTGCATAGTTTCCTATATAACACTTGAACGAACCTTTTTTTAAATTTGATCACAAATGGTTGTGTTATATAATTATAATATGAACATAGTTAGTGCAGGTACAGTATATCCTAAACTGATATATACATATTTTAATGACAGATTACTACATAAATGGCAGGGTATTTAATCGGGTCTGTGTGTTTTGCATGTAAACTGATTCAGAATATGCATCTATCAATGGTTCTGAAGGTGTAATGTGGCCCTGTAGATACATCTGTGAATTGATGGTGGAGGTGGTATGGTGTCTTCTGTTGACTATACTTGATTATGGATTGGACTCACCATGTTTGAAATTGGAAGGTCTTGAGAACCATTTGAAATGGTTAAAGAGGACTGTATATAAATAAATAACCCTCCAGTTTAGCTATTTCCAAAGTCTAAGAGGCATTGGATGCTCATTCCACTCAAGGTTATGGTGCTGAAGAGGTAAGTTTTAAGTTTTATGCCAGCATAATTATAATGGTTACTATATATACCAAGGTGGGTAATTCTGGAGGGTTGAGGGGGCTGTGGCCCCCCAACTATTGATAAACAACTTATTTTTTCCCAAGGGATTTTCACACACCACTGAAAGGAACCATCAAAAGTGATGTTGAAAAACCAAAAGAGCCTAGTAATGACATTCATGGTAAATTAGTGTGAAAATTGCCAGCTAGTCATAACTGTGAAATGGCAAATTGTTCTAGAATATTCTAGACCACATGTATTTGAATATTCTAGAAGCTAACTAGTGCAAAGTGAATCATGGCTAAAAGACAAGCCTCCTTGTTTAGTTTTTGTCAAAGTACAGACAAAAGACAAAGGAAGTCTGAGGTGAAGGTTGATGATGAGATCAAGACCAAGAATCAGATGACTCAGATCAACAATCTGAACAAGAATCTGAAGAATCTCAACATGCATGCCATGTCCATCACATATGATATCAACATTGAGCCCCCAAATTTTTGGTAATCTGTCGGCCCCTGAAATAGTAAGTAATTAAACTATCATGTATTGCCATACCTTAGTGATTATTTTGCAAAATTTGACTTTCACTCAAGCTGAGGTATTAAGAGTATGTAGCAGAAATAAAAAGCAGATATTTAGAAACTCTTTGTGTTTTTCATGTGCAGAAACCTGCAGCCAGTAAAATATCATCAACTCTGAATGCCCTTCCTCAAGGTACCCTACCAGCCTCTTTAATATCAAATATCCAAAAACCAACCAACACGCTTTCCAACCAGCTTGGTAGCTACTCTCAATTTTCATGACTGCATTACCTTTCAATTTCAGATTCTGTAATTTACCACACTTGTGCCACAGCCAATTTGAAGGGACTGCTTCATCTTGATACAAGCTCTGAAAGCTTATTCTTGTCTGTTGATGATTAAAAATTGCTCTGTGCAAAACCAAGGGTTTCCATAAATATGAGAGCTCTGTATGCCTTAAACATGCAGTTATTATGTTAATTCAACCAGGTCACAATTGATGAGCAGCTGAAGGAGTGGATTGAGAGTCAAAAGGAGGAAAATAGGAACTGCCTCCTGAAAAATGTCCAAGGTATATCCTATCTCGCCTGCCAAGGCATTGCCCTTCATAAGGGCAAGCAAGAGGAGGAGTCAAATTTCAAGCACTCCTCATTCTCTGAGCTGAAGACAACAAAGTGCTTCAGATTGAAAATTCTTGCGACAATCATATGAGCCCGGGAATCAAATACTACAATTCGTGACTCTAAAAGTGTTGTGTGGTATAGCAAGAGATATAGCTGAATCTGGAAGCTACAGTATCATGGCTGATGAGAGTACTGATGCGAGTGACATCGTAATTTGCATACGCTGGGTGGACAAAGAGATGGGGCAGTATCCAAGGAATATATTGGTCTGTTACAAGTGGCTAAGACAATGTATAAAATTGTGGCTTGCATAAAAGGTATGCTGCTACGTATGAATTTCATTCCAATAATATGATATTGTAAGAGGAAAATAGATAAGCACTCTTCAATGCAAAGCAGAACCAAGAAATTAATCTGCAAAGGGAATGGACATTATTCAATGAGTTTGATATAATCACGCTACATGGTATTTTTCCACCTGAAAACAAAACCCCAAAAAACTCTTAATCAAACTCCCCTCCTCCACCCACCTCTGCCACTTAGCTAGAGGATGAGTAGCTATGTGTTTGTCTATTCCTAAAAAACAATGTTCAGATAATTATAATATCTTGCCAGGACACAAGAATAATAATACAGTACATGACCTTCTCAGTAATCAATTTGAATTTTACTGTCTCGATGTTTCGACTTGATGCTCTAGCCTTCATCAGGAATAATCAGAAGGTTATTGTAAAGCTAAGTTGTAGATGATATTTTTAAGCTTGGGGACCTTTTCCAATAACTTTGCTTATTCAAGGCTCCTATTGCACATGCACAAGCATATTTATTATACACAAGGACATTGATGATCATTTACTGATTTTAGAGTGTTTTGTTGAATATAGAAATGGTTTAGTGCTCAATTGAGAAATCAATTAGTTGTTGCACTGTATTGACAGTATTGGATGTTCTGGTAGTAGACTTATGATAAATATGTTGGAAAGGTGCACTCTTGGCACAATGTTATTGAGTAATTATGTTAATTGGATAGCATCATTTACCACTTCTTTCTTGTAGTTGATTTATCTTTAGATGTACAGAACTATTCTTAGTTCTTGTAGCTGGTAGATTGTACAGAACTATTCTTAGTAACATGTGGTTTGTGGTTCACTTGCTCATTTTTTGTTAGTTGTAGTTCTGTTATCTTTAGATTTAAACTATAGTCAATAACCAGAACAGGCTATTGGTGCAGCCAGACATTGCACTGCACATGAATATAGGCTATAGCTAGATCAAGTAGCTAGTGTATTCAATAGCAGAAGACTCATGCTCTCGAATCGTTGAAAAGAAGCTACTGACACTATTTTGATCGTACGTCGTTAGCAATGGCAGAATTACAAACTGTATAGATTGTTCCATTGAATGGATCGAAATATCCAATGTGGAAAGTTCAATGCCGAATTGTACTCACGAAAGATATTTTGTGGGTCGTTATGAATGGAACTGAAACTCCTCCTGAAGAGGCTGAGTGCTAAGTTTGTTGCAAGAAGAGTCCGTCCACTAGCATTGATTGTATTGCCTTCATTGTTATACTTGATTGGAGACCCAACAAACCCATTATGGTACGGAGGAAGTTAGCAGGCCAATTTCAGAAAAAGACATGGGTCTTCAAACTCAAGCTAAAGGTGCAAACTTTATTCTTTGCATTTAGAGAGGAAAGTATGAAACAATAAATCTGCATTCAAACAAGAAAATGACAGCAGCTCAGGTAACAACTTTGATGCCCCTGTGATGAGTTATGCTGTGTCAACTATGGAAACAAGTAACTGGATTGTGAGCTCTGCAGCAGAACAACACTGTGCGTGCATGTTTTAATTATCTGGTGGGTCTGCTGTATGTACATGTGTTAATTATCTGGCAGGTCTACTACTGTGCGTAATGTGGCATGTGTGCAACAATTGGACATTTTTTGTTAAGCTTCAAAGTCTTAAGCAACCAGAACAAGTGATACTCGGAGATGGACATGTTTTGGAGGCAATTTGGTAAGGAACTGTATCGTTGGAAATAAAATTGCCAGCTGGAAAAACAAGAGCATCCAAGCATGATGTACTTTATGTACCAAATCTGTCTTACAAACTCTTGAGTGTGTCTGAGGCAGCAGAAGCTGTAAAGATTACACAGTTTAATGAAGACAGATGTCTGATAATTGGTGCAAGTCGGAGAATTATTGCTGTAGCAACCAGATTAGGAAGTGTCTACTATCTCAATTGCAAAGATCTAAGCAGGAAACAATAACTCTTGAAAAACTAGAGAGAAAAGGAAGCATGTGGCATCGACATTTTGGTCACCTTGGAACGAAATATTTCCAGAAGATGGCTCAGGAAAAACTAGTTGAAGGTTTTGTTTCTGTACGTCAAAGAAAATAAATTTTTGTGGGACATAAGTTGGAGGAAAACATCACAGCGGTCAAATTAAAACCTGTGGAGCACTCATTCAAAATAATTACTTGGTCTAGTCCACAGTGATGTATGTGAAAAAGTGACTATATAGCTACTCGGTCATTAAGTGGAGCTGAGTATTCCTTGACATTTATTGATGAAAAAAACAAGCTACGTGTGGGTCTACCCACTGAAGCACAAGGATAGTTTTTTTAAATCGTTTTTTGAATGGAATGCTCTGATTGAGAAAACAAGTGACTGCAAGTTGAACGCTCATGGCACAGCATGCTTTTGTCTGTAGTGCATATGCTCACATTTCAAATGACGAAAGTCACAAACCCTATTCAAATGCTAGGAAATGCACTGGGCCCCATGGTGAAGAAACAAAAGGATATCGACACTATGATCTCAAAAGAGGGATGGTCAATTTCAGTCAAGACAAGTACCTTATAGATTTGGATAGTGATACAACCACTAATGACTGCAACTCGAGAGCATCCATTGAAACACAGCTGGGCCAGTTCTTAGAAGATCTGAAAGGGAGAGATGTGTTTCTGAAGTGAGAGTGAACACAGCCAATGAGCAACCAAAGGATAGAGTAACTATTGAAGACGTCCTGGTTAGCACTGAGAAATAAAAATGGCTAAATGCCATGGAAAAGGAAATGAAATCCCTCGAAGACAGTGATGTCTGAGAACTAGTTGAATTGCCAGAGGGATAAAAAGCGGTTGGTAAGAAATGGTTGTACAAAATCAAGACTAGTGCAGATGGCTTAGTTGAACACTACAAAGCAAGATTGGTAGCTTAAGGATTCTCACAGAAATACTGAACTGATTATGATGAGACATTTTGCCCAGTGGCTATATAGATTAGAATCACTCCATACATTGACCGCATTGGTAGTGCAATATAAGCTGCATCTAATTGATGTAATAACAGCCTTCCTCAATGGTGAGCTAGAGGAGGAGGTCTACATGAAACAGCCAAAGGGTTTTATTAAAGATCTAGTTTGCAAGCTCAGAGTATTTATGGACTGAAGCAGTCCCCACGCTGTTGGAATAAGGCACTGGGTAATCAGCTCAAGAAAATGGGTTTTGTTCAGGCAGCTTGCATATAGCTACATGGATAACTGTTCTCTATTGGCATTTATGTTGATGACATCATATTGGTGGGAAAGAAAAAGAAGTGAAGGATGCTCTTGAAAAGAGATTTGACATAAAGGATATGGCAAAGCTACACTATTTTCTTTGGCATGAAGATTATCCAAGATGAGAAAACTGGAAATGTTTGGGTTGGGCAATCTGAGAAACTTCTCAACAAATTTGGCATGCAAGGTTCAAAACCTGTTAGTACACTAGTGGATACCAGTGTGAAGGTTATTAAAGCAACAGACAATGAAGAATGAGTAGATCAGTAACTTTACCAGTCAGCAATTGGAGGTTTGCTCTACTTGTCTGTCGTCACAAGACCGGACATCACTTACTCTGTGATTAACCTGGCAAGGTTTTGTGCAAAGCCAACCAAACAACACTGGACCGCTCTGAAATGTGTTATGAGATATCTGAAAGTAACAGTCGATTTTAGTCTTCTCTACTGTAAGCAAGGCTCTAAGGAGTGTATTGGCTATTCAGATGCTAACTGGGTTGGGGATCTTGACAATTGGAGATCAACATCTGGATACTTGTTCAGGTTAGTGGAGGTGCTGTTACTTGGAGAAGCAAGAAACAATCATGTGTCACATTGTCCTCTGCAGAAGTGGAGTATATGTTCCTAGCATGTGCAGCTCAAGAGGCCACATAGATGAGGCAGCTTACAAGTGAGTTGGGAAGTAATCAATCAGTTATATCGATGAGCTGGAACCCACAATATCAAGGTTGAGTAAAGTACATCGGAATCAAATACCATGGCCAAGTGATTGAAGGATCTGTGAGGCTCAAATACCGTCCTATGGAAAAAATGAGAGCAGACATACTAACAAAAGGTCTAAGTTGTGAACAGTTTTTCAAACTAAGGAAAATGGCCAGAATTATTAAATCACCCTACCTACAAATTATGCCTACAAGTGAGGAAAGATGCACTCTTGGCACATGGTTATTGTGTAACATGTCAATTACTTTTCTGTATGTATATATATATAGTGTTGAACTTGTAGTGTAGACTTATCCATTAGTAGTGTTAGCTTTAATGTGTATCTTTGACATATTCAGGTTATAGTTTTCATTAGTAAATAGTAGTACCAATGTTTGGATAGCACCATTTACCACTTCTTTCTTGTACCTGGTTTATCTTTAGATTGTACAGAACTATTCTTAGTAACATGTAGTTTATGGTTCAGTTGCTCATTTTTTGTTAGTTGTTGAGGTGTCTAGTTTTGCTATCATTTTGAATTAAAATGATTTAAGCCTTAGTCAATAACCAGTGATAGCTCCTTGAAGTTTTAAACATATTGTATACGTGTTGGGAAAAAAGGATACATAGATAGATACAAGATCATGAATACAAAATCTCACAGTAGTAATGGTTTTGGGGGCTACAAGTTTACTACCTTCATGCGTGAAGGATTCAAAGCATTCTTGAAAAGTTTTGGGGGGAAATCAGCTGAAGTCACAGTTTATGATACTTAGAAGCTGCCAAAAAGTTCTAATTCTGATATAAAGTTTATTTTTTTGTCTCCCATTGTTAAATATAGGGAGTGCTACTGCACTCCTCAATACACGAGTTTGATTGTGCAAATTTATAAATGGCTTGCACAATCTGTGTACTGTCTAATCTGCAGAAGGAAGCGCATAATAAAAATGCATAGATTGGCCAAGTTGGAATCAGTGAAAGATGTATTGGCGACTACAATAGCACTCCCAATTTCAAATGGCCGATGCTAATACAAACATACAGACAAAATTAAAATTAATTCAATTTGGCAGCTTCTTATATATATATAGCATCCTACAAAAATTCTTCCAGTGTGCCTTGAATCCTTTATGACCTCAGTAAAGTGGCAACTCACACATATAAAAATAATAATAATAATAACAAAAAAACAACGAATTATCTTCAAGTTCTATATATATATTTATGTTACTATTTCTCCACTAAACCTACTAAACAAGTTAATTTTAATATTGGAAAACTCTAAATTTTCCAGTGCTAATCTGTTTCCTCAATTTAGCTAAATACAAAAAAAATTTTTTTGTCCTTGCCACAACCTACTGTACCTGCTTCTAGAACTGTTCCATTCATAGAATAACTGCCATTTAGTGTAGGACAGGATGAAGTCCCAGCAGGAAACATCGCGCAGTTTGGGAGCTCCATATCTAATCCTTCAATAATCATCCACTCCCATTAGCATACATTGTCTCTGATCTCTCCTCACTGACTTAAGCTAGGCTGATCCACCACACAACCTAAACAGATGCTAACACCAAAAGCGAAGCAATCAGCCCTTGCTCCAATAAATTTAAGTCCATTAATGAGTTGTGTCACTGTGGCCTCTTCATTCCTCACCACTAACACATTTCCCTCAGGATAAAGTGGACAGTTGGAGGATGTCAGAGTATTGGTCAATTCTGTTAGGCAGACACCACTCGTACCTTACTGGATTGGTTCTTCTGAGCAGGCAGAGTTTACTGGAAGCAGAAGTTTTATTTGAACTGGTAATAGTTGATATCTGAGTCAAACAAAATGTTAGCGGTTATTTGTTTAGTTTCATGTTGCAAGCACCCGGGAGTTATATGTAACACAATGCCCATGGACACTGATTAATAAGTAATCTTTGGTAATATGTAGTCATAATAATTAGTATTATGATCATACAATGCATATTTGTGCATGTGTATTGTTGTGTGTGGAATACACAGCAGGTATACATAGCATAATGCAAGAAGTCCTCTAAGATGCCCCGAACATTCGTCGTAATTGTACCATTATTGTTGGACAAATATTGATCACCATGAACTATCAATTTACAAATCCAGTGAACATGAAACTGTCAGTATGCCAGCTAGCTACCTTACAAGGTTTTATATCTTAAAATTGAAAAAAAGAGAAATTAAGTTTTTGGAAAGACTAGTAAACACACGGATGGAATTCTGGCAATTTTCAGGCATGCCAGAACTATAATCAAACTTCTAGTCCAAGCAAAGGAGGTATGATGTGTACTTATCAAAAGTGCTCACCCAGTGTGGGATGTCCATGCAATGTATTCATACCAAATGCATTTTACTAAGGCCATCACACCCGCTGGGATTAGCCGTTAGTAGCCCATGTCCAAGGAATGTCTATTCAACACCAACTTAACCAGCAAGAATAATGTCCATGTGCACAACGATATTACAATTTCTGGTGGGCAGGCAGATGTATGAGGAGTGTTACCCTTCATAGTGACCACTGACATTTATTTAAACTCCAGGTCAAGGATCTTTTTGAAAAACATGGAGGATAGGGAGGCTACAGGGTTGAAAGGGCCATGTACTAACATAGTTGGTGACTCGCTCATGCTCAATGATGCCGATGCCCCTGTTGGCTGACTTGAGGACATGGCTGTGGTCAGCAGTTCCAGACCATTTTACCCAGTGGGATGTGGGTCAAAGGTAGGCTATGTGGGCAAGGGTTCTGCTTGCAGCATTGTGCCCAATGACCCAGTACCTACAGGTACATATGAATGTATGACAACCAAGCCAGTGAGATTATGGTTACTAGATCTGGTAGGGTGTGTTCAAACTAATTTTAATGGCTGTTATCTCTAGACACAGTTTTCACTAATTTACTTTCATAGTAGATTATATATAAACAATGGACCATAATGTTGGAACTTAGGGTGCTGATCTGAACACTCCATTGGGTTCGAGTTCAGATGAAAGTTTTGGAGAGTCCAAACATCTCTTGCCGCATTCAGAGAGGCATGCCTTGGATATCGACCCTGGCTTCTACGGCACTCAGGCCATGTGTGCCTTTAACATCAACATGTTCACCACAATGGCAACACGAATGGGTTGAACAACCTATTCTCAATCCCAGTAAGTACCTTGTCCTCTGTCAGAAACTCACTCTTAAACTGTACTACACTCTGAGCACCTACTTAATTGACTAGGCCACCATTTTAGCCATTTAAGTCACTGAGTTCCTGACGCTGCCCTAAAGAAGACCACACAACCAAACCTGGCTGTCTCAAGCCCTCCCTCTAACTCCAAGAGGATGTGGTATATAGTTATAACAACCACACTGTTCAAGATAATTTACTAACTGGTCTCTCTCTCTCTCTCTCTCTTACTAAATGTCATAGTATGATAGTTTGTTAATCAACAACATAGTAAATGGAATTATTGGCATATGTGTTAGGATCTGAGAAAAGGGGTCTTATGTACAAAAATAAAAATAAAAATAGTTATTGATACTAGGTGAAAGAACAAAGCAACGCCTATATTTTGGAACTCAAATCATCACTTATTTCCATTCAGAAGAAAAGTTATGAAAGCCTGAATGCTAGACACTCGAATGAGTTTTAAAATAATTGCTTTTGCAGCACTTGATGAAGCCTTTGTTGCATACGCGGGCAGTATTTTCTCCGCAACGCAGCTTCTTGACCACCAATCTTCTAACCTCACTCTTGCCTACAAAGAAGCAAGCAGGAGCCTTCAGACTTCACACAACTGTAAAGTAAAGGTAGTAGATGCCTGTCAAAAACCACTTTTCTCTACATAAGACCCCTTTTCTCAGATCCTATCACATATACTTAACTATATATCTGTCTCTCAGCAATGGCTTAGCTACGCGAATAATACTATCTGATGGCTTAGCTGGCAGTGGTTTTCAGACTTGCGTGGGCGGAAGGAAATCACGGATGATCCGAGTAAACCATGCACACTTAGGAAGTATGGGAGCACGTGATTCAATTCCAACCCGAGGTCTAGATCGGATAGGAAATATTGTCCAATTGAAGAAAAGAATGCAGCAACATACTGGCAGCGAGGAGCAGAATGCTTCTTACATAAGCACTACAACAACAAATGGGAAAAGATGGATATGTAAACCGTGGCGGATCCTAAATGAAGTGCTGCTTTGTGTGCTTATTATTGGAGTCTGGAGTCTAATGTCCTTGCCAGTGATATTTTATCAATTTAAAGAGTCAGAGGTATGATTTCATTTAACTTCTTACTTATGTAGGATGATTATTTATTCTTGCTTAAATTGTACTAGTATCCAGTATAGAAATAGGCATTCAAAAAGTCTACAAATATCTATATAGTCAAACCTAGATCATTTAACTTACATTCCATTTCCATAAGGTACACTATGAACAAACTTTCTTCAGCTCATGTAATGTACCTTAATCTATCAAGAGGGAGAAACCAGGAGAGGCTTATCTCATGGCTAGACAAATTAAATAGAAATGCAGTTACCGAGAGGAGAGTTATTTGCCCAATGCCATATTACAGTTTCATTTTCTGAGCATCTGTCTTAGTATGCATTTTAGAGAGTTCTGCAGTTGACAATTCTGATGGCCATGAAATGTCTCAATCTCTGGCTTCCAAAGGAAAAGTACTATATTATATATAGTGACAAGCTCAGGAACATCTGCAAATGCTACTGTTACGCAACAAAAATCTTTCTTTATACAAGGATGACCCTCTATTTTTCATGAACACATGTACTGTAGGTGAATTAGTAAATTCATGAATTTTGCAAGTCATATCTTTTTGCATTCTTTTATATATAATTATGGATGAGTCTATATATACATCTATGGTAAAACTGAGCAATCTCGCTAAACATGAATTTTGGGCATAAAAGGGCATGGTGTGGAATAAAAATGAGCAATCGCAGAGTGAATAGCAGCATGTGTTAGCTGCCTTGGTAAAGCAACAGTATGGCTTGCTTGGCGAGCACACTCAGGATGTGACTAGGTGCCTCCAGAAGCTGGCCAAAGCCTTATAGCTGTCTCATAAGGTATGTCCTTCAAAAGCAGCTTAGGGTACTTGGTAAGTTTGCTGCCTAAACATAGCTTGGTTGATTAATTTACCTCCTATATGTAGTTTGGTAAAGCTAGAGGGTATAATATGTGTATTGCACATGCACTTAAGCTGTATGCATGGCCCAACCAAAAAGCTTGAATGTTTGAATCGTGCCACTCGTGGTCAAAGTGCATACTATACGATCTCTTTTTATATGCAATAGGACTGGAGGAACATTTAATCTCTGTGCGCGTATGACTTAGGGTATATAAACAAAATAATAAAATGAAGTGGTTGGATTTTGGTCCACGGGTAATCTTATTTACCTATCTACTTCAGCCTAAGCTAAAAGTTAGGTTGACTTTTAATCGGTAAAGATAATTTAATTAGCAGTGACTACAACACAACATAACTAAGTCTGACTAGTAAGTTAATAACCTCCTGCCCAACCTCCTTTAAATAGATTAGACCAGCAGAGGTTTTACAATGACAAAATAGGGGCAGGATCTTGCAACAAACAACCAATTAGATTATAGTAAAGTCTATCCACTACAAGTAAGATGTAACTAGTGTGGCCTGCCAAATTGACACCTGTGCATGATTATCAATTAACGTTGATAGGTGCTAGTTCTGGCTGGCCTAACACTCCCTCTCCCCCCCAATTGGGCTTTAAAGTCGTAGGGTGAAGATCCGTGGTATCATCAGGTGTTGATATGTTCGATGTTAAGGGTTATGTCACAGCCCAGGCCAGTCTGAATAAGGCATCTACATTGTTGTTCACAGTTTCATGGTGATAAATGATGGTGAAATCATAATCCTGTAATGCTAATGACCATCTGGTCAACCGATGGTTAGCACCTTTCATCTTCGAAGTGTTTCAAAGCTGAGACAATTGCTAGGCATTCTTGAGTAACAGTCTTCCTATCAAGAAGCTTCTTCAAGAAATATGCTATGGGCTTGTCAGACCCATGTTCATCTTGCTGGCTCAGTACAGCCCCAATTCCTCTGTCTAAGGAATCTGTTTAAAGTACAAAGACTTTGCTGAAATCTTATGTGGACAATACTGTTGTACTTGTTAAACTGTCCTTTAACTGCTGGAAGGTGTGCTGGCAGTTGATAGTCCATTTTACCTTGGCTGGAGCTGTCTTCTTTGTGAGATCTGTGAGTACTGCTGCTATAGAGCTGAAAGCCGGTATGAATCTGTGATAGTAGCCGGCTGGCCCCAGGAAAGACTGACATGTTTCTTGGTGACTGGCTGTTGAAAGGTTCATACTGCTTCCACTTTTGCCATCTGTAGAGCGATTTGACCTTTGCCAACGATGTGTCCAAGATAAGAACAAGTGGTCATGCCAATCTAGCATTTGTTACACTGCCAGGTCAGGCCATGAAATTTTAATCGAGTTAGGACATGGAGGAGATGCTGCAAATGTTCTTCCCAAGTATCACTGAAAATGACAATGTTGTCAAGGTACGCTTTACAAATTTCAGGCATATCTGAGAGGATGTCATCCATTAGTCATTGGAAACAGGACAGAGCACCCTTAAGCCCAAAGTGCATGCATAGAAATCGATACTTCCCTTTCCTAGTCATAAAGGCTGTCTTGTCTCTGTCGCTGGGAGCTACTGGGACTTGATAGTAATCCTTCGACATGTCGAGGGTGGAGATGAAGTTAGCCTTTCCAAGTGATTCTAGAAGCTCTTCTATCCAGGGCATCGGATAAGGGTCAGGTTGGGTATCCTTATTGACTTGGGTAGTCAATGCATACTCTAGCAGTCCCGTCCTTTTTCGCCACCGAGACAACAGGTGATGTCCAAGAGCTAAAGCATCATATTATGCCTTCATCTAGCATAGTCTGTATCTCCTGGTCGACCTTTCTCTGCCAGGCCTTGAGGAAAGCCCGTGGGTTAGTTCATGTTGGCTGCGAAGTCGCAGTGTCAATATGCAAGTGTGTTGCTTGTGTAAGGCCCGGTATGTTAGTAAACACCTTGGGGTGTTGGCCAATGAGGTCAGATACCTTTCACTTCTGGTCAGTGGTCAGTTGAGGCCCTAGCGTCAACTCAGTGTCTGCCTCCAGGAGGATGGTGAAGGAGTGTTTATCCAGGCCAGGGTCGTCTTCTCCTACTGGTTTTTCTGATGTGGAAAATACTGCTGCTGCTGGCGGATGCCACAGCTTCATCGTGTTGATGTGTATGGTGTTAGTCTTCTTCCTCTTATCCGGCATCCTGACGGTGTACGTCACTGGAGAGAGTTTGTTCTCAACTAAGTATGGACCAGTCCAATGAGCTGTCAATTTGATGTATTTCACTGGAGTAAGCACCAGGACTTGATTGTCCACGTCAAAGTGTCGTTGTTTAGTATGTTGATCATATCTAGTTTTGGTTTCTGCTTGAACCTCCGGCTGGGTATGAATGGCGATGTCAGTCATCCTTGATCGCAATTCTAGCATCCATTCAGGGGTTGTGGTTTGTGGAGCATCATTGTCAGTCCAGCTACTCTTCAATACATCTAAAGGCCCCTCACATGCCGCCCAAACATGATGTCGAACAGCAAAAAGACAGAGCTTCGGTTCGGAACTTCCCTGTAGGCAAATAGTAGGTAGGGAAGGAGGGTTTCCCAATCTGTTTGGTCTTACTCATGCTTTTTAGCATAGCCTTGAGAGCACCATGGAACTGTTCAACGGATCCATTTGTCTAGGGGTGATAAGGTGAGGTTCTTATTGGCTTGACTCCTAAGAGGTCTTGCATAAATTTGGAAAAGAAATTTGCTCCCAGGTCGGAGAGGATTTCTGCTGGAATTCCCAATCGAGAGAGTATACCCACCAGGGCAGTAGCCACTATATTTGAGTCTGTATTCTTCAGTGGTACTGCTTCTGTCTACCGGCTGTCATAATCCATCAACATTGGTCAGGATGTATTTGTTGCCGGCTTTAGTTCTTGTCAACAGCCCAATCATATCAATAGCTACCCTGGCGAAGGGCTCTGCCATGATCAGAAGGGGGATCAGTGGTGGCTTGTTGCTGGGTCTTCTCACAGCTTTATGACATTGTGGGCATGATTTGCATGCCTCCCTGATATCTCTAGCGAGTGTGGGCCAGTGGAAGTGTTAGAGTAAGTTGCACTTAGTGGATTCCAAAGAGTCTGTTGAGTCCACTGCATTTGAACTTTGACCAATACAATGGACGGCACTAGCAATAAGGAAGAGCCAGGTGCCATGCCATTGGCACAGTGTGAGCCACTTCGATGGTTTTGTTCCTTGCTTGTGGTAGAAGAAACTGCAGAGCATTGTTCTGTAACTGGTCGGTAACAGACTCCATCTTGGTAGACATAGCTGGTGTCTCTCCTCTCTGCTTCTTGTCTAGCTGACTGCAATGTCTGGTCTTGCTGCTGTTCTTAGATGAGTTTATTTACATCCGTGTATGCATGCGGTGGGTCGAAACATCCCTGTTTGATGAGTCGGCATCCTCATCCAGGGCTGTGTTCTGTTTAAGGTCATCACCTGCATGTGCCTGCTGAGTGTTTGCTCATCTGTGAACTTCTTGCCTCTTCTGAAATCAAGACACCTTGATCTTGTGCTTCGTTGGAACTATCATATCAGCGTGAAATCCAACAAGATGGTGCCAGGGAATGACAATTGCATCTGACTGAGCAGACGCTTGGTCGTCATCAGCTAACTGCTGTTGCTGCTTGACTCTTTCCTTCCTTGTCTGCAGTTACGAACTTCCATCTTGCTCCTTTCATACACCAAGGGCCTGAGTAGCTGATTTATGAAGGGAATTTCTTGACCCAGCAATGCATCCGTGCCCATGTCATCAGTAACAAGCACTGTAATGTCAGCTTGAGTTCCATGTACAGTAGCCGCCAAAAAATTGGCATTGCGTTTAAACCCAGCATTGGTGCAGTGTCTAGCCATATGGATTTTCCAACCGGCTGAAAAGAACATTTCATACGTTCAGATGCATGAAATGTTTGAACGCACAAAACATTAAGCCGCACGAACGTTTCTTATTTTTGGCCAGAATGGATCATCAGGAGTTGCACGAGGCAGTAATTCGTGACTTTTAGCGAACGATAGTGCACAAGAAACAGAATTATATATATATATTAATTTTAGAAGATTGAAGGCACCAACCATTGTCAGGACCTAGGAGAAGGAGGGTATTACGGCAACAGGGCAGGGAGTCGGCCACTTCCTAAGGTGCTTTCGAGAAACGCTCACGATAGCTTGGCGGTTTGGTAGCGGGGTACCTTCAAAGACAACGGCAGTCGTCCAAGAGGTAGTGGAAGAGAAGATGCAAATTGACGACTGCCTACCAGATACACGAGCACCTTAACAACAAGGGCTACCCATTGTCGTTGATGACCATTCGACGGTGTAGAACCTCACTCGGAGTGTAGCTCCTACTGCCAGTTGGCAAGATAATCGATAAGGTTCGTGTTGTCTTGTTTGCTTGGGATTCTAAGGCTCTATGCTGACTTAATTGAGCTGATAAGGAGACTGGCTTAAAGTTCCATGGGGCTCCTACTTGCTTGCTATGGGTATGTGGGGGGGGGGGGGAGGGGGTGGGCTCTGCTGATCTAAGCTTGTTGGTAGGTTATGCTTAAGCTTGAATGCCCACCCTGTTTATGTAGTGGCTGTTAGTGATCATTTCCCTTGCAGGGTACAAATTTATTGTTGACTTGATGTGAATAAAATTATAATCCCCAATTCCATATTTTTTAAGTTGGTATGGCCAAGACAATTCATAGCATCCGAAGGGTTTGAGAAAGTCCTATGGACAGATGAATGCCGTCCCAGCTTGAAACCCAATGATGCTTCTCCATAAGAAGATTGGTCAAACTGAGAACAATATACTGTTTTTTGGTCCTTGTATTTTAATGTGAGCAAATTTACAAATTGGAGAAAAGTGAGTTGTAAAAAATATATATATTTTTTAATTTACATTACAAAAGTCTACAACAAAAAAAAAGTCAATGAATGATTTATGAACAAACACAAATATTACACAATTCATTTTGGTTTGTAGTCACATCCTGTGTGATGCTAGTTGAATTGCCTCAGGCATGTTGTGGGGTGTGGAAGTCCCCACCTTCAATCTGCAGGCATCCCCCAGCAAGGTACCCCAGAGCTTTGCCTTGTGGGACACACACAGAGTCCGCCTCCATGGGCCAAAGTACTCCATTTGTTATAGCTACCACAAGAATAAACAACTAAAACTGAAACTTAAGTGCTGGCTCGAACAGCTTGCAGGGATCAAGCAGGTTCCGGTTATACCCAAGTTATATTGTAGCAATGTATAACAGAATAGTAAGTAAGAGGAGGAAACTTACCTGCTTATAGACCCTTAAAGCTTACAGACCCCTAAACTCGTATTGAAATAACTGTTC
The DNA here is from genome assembly GCA_028752905.1 of Cladorhizidae sp. MBARI D1340-BT2. Classification (NCBI taxonomy): domain Eukaryota; kingdom Metazoa; phylum Porifera; class Demospongiae; order Poecilosclerida; family Cladorhizidae; species Cladorhizidae sp. MBARI D1340-BT2. The sequence continues at coordinate 37,052,037 of JAQNBH010000008.1, forward strand.
TGAAATAACTCAAAAGACAAACAACTCCAGCCGAATGATCTCAAAAGAACAAGTATATTATAACTGTAGTTCGAGCTTGCCCCGCTTTTTTTCTTCTGTTCATGTGGTGGTCCATCACGCGCCTCTACTCGATAATAAAATGTAGGGAGTGTTTGCAATAAAAATGCAGCTAGCTTTCAAACGCTCTGTACTATACATTTCTGAAACGTTTATTTGACCAGTGGTCATGCATTGCATGTATGGTAGGTTTAACTGCAATACCAATTTTTTTTGGCTTCTACTGTATGTCTATGCTGGAATTCTACTAGTAGGCTCTTAACCCATATGAGGGAGATCTTTTCTCCTGTCAATACTTCCTTGGAGATAGTGGAGCGAGAGACACGTAAGTGTGATGCAGCTGTGTCGACCTTGAACTGGGCATCACCTCCATTGAGTTTGCCTCGGATGAGGTAGTCACTATGCTTGCATACTGGCTCACAAGCAAAACAGTTTTATTGGGACAATGAGCTGCAGTAGCAGTCAAAAATAACTTTATATTACGTTTTCGAACAACGTACATACTACGTTTTGAAAGATAGCGTTGTGTGTGCGTTTTTTACTGTTTTTCAAAGTATCCTTCGAAAATGTACCTCCATTGTGCAGCTGGTATGCATGCGTTGCATACTAAAAAAATTAAACGATCATGTGATGTGTTTAGTCACTCGCTCGAGTAAGTCAGTTAGCTTACAGCTCTCTTTCTCGCGCTATGGTGTACTCACTCTGCCAAGAATTCTGAACCTTAACCTAAGGCTTGAAGTTCCCTGGACTCAGTGTAATTAGGTAGGGAAACCTGAATTTCCTGAAACACTACCTGCGATCCCACACGAAGTTTTGTTCAATGAGGAAATCGGTTGTTGAGGCTCAAGTGGCAGGTAAGTTTTTGTGCCATGCCATGAATTATAGAAAATTGGCACAAGGATCAGCAACCTGAAATGCCTTTCTGCATTACAGAAACTAGACTATATTACAGTGACAACTTTGTTTAATACATAGGCTGATGAGATGTTGGCCTACCAAATACAGTAGAAGCTTTCTTCAAAGCAATGATTACTCTCTTAGAGCCATCTTTTGGTGCATCTCGTGGTTGAACATTGCTGTATGGCAGTTCATATTGCCATCTATTCAGAGGCGAACAAGGTAATACTTTCTTTGACTTGTGGTTGCTTACATGTTTGAGATGACAATTGGTGATGTATAAGCAAACTAAGATACACATAACTTGCATGCCATGCTCAACTCTGGTTACCTAAAGTAACCAGGTTTCTTGTTCAATTTTTATTTAATACCATATTTTGTCTCCCTTCCACACTACGGGTCAAGAGGTTGGAGTGGGCACAACAATTTGTCAGCAAGCAGGGTTTCACCTAGGATTTGGGGGGAAGAAACCACATCATGACCTTTGAATCCTTCTGTCACCTAACCATGCGGCCACTTTTTACTGCTCACATCCTCTAAAATCCACGAGAGCTTGGCTTTGGTAGGGCTGAGACTATTGTGTGTTTCTTGTATTTTTTTACATTTATGCTATGCTTTAATTCCACCCAAAAATCCTATTATTCTTCTAAAAGAATTCTGCTTAGTTCACCTCAAATCAACCACCACAAAAAAGTAACAAATTTGTAAATTGTTGCTTGTTTTGTGTGCTTTCAAAATGAAATGATATGTTGAATGCCCAACCTTAAGTTGTTAGCTGCAGCCTGCAGTTGCTGACTGCAGCGCTTGCTTCAACCAAATTATGTATATAGACAATTCCAATCTAAAAAAATGCATTATGCCCATTGCAACATTATTCCCTATTATTCTGAAATAATAGGGCTGAAATGGACATAATAAGGATATTGACTTGCTGAAAAATTAATTAGCATATATCAAATGTAATAACTCCATAACCACACAAGATTAATATACCAAAGTGTTATTCAATATGCTTTCTAATTGTATTGACTTGCTCAAAAATTAATTGGCGAATATATAATCTAGTAATTCCATAACCACACATGATATAATCAATATTAATATACCATGTAGCCAATGTGGCCCATTCAATATGCTTTCTAATATGTTTCTATTAGCTATACGATCATGATTTTATATGTGAACTGCAGGCTGAAGTGTTCAACACATCATGTGCACAAAATGAAAACGTGTATAAAAACTATATCTTGAGAAGTCTTTTCTTGATCTAGACTAGAAACTCGACAACTTGGAACTAAAACAAGGGTAGGGGGTGGGGGGGAACAAAAAAAATTTTCCCTCTATTTCAGCATGTCAATCTCTTTGAAGCATAGTCTCAGGCCTATATAGGCTTGGGATGTTGTGCATAGTTGTATAGTATCATCAATAATTTGTTGACCCTTTACCTAGTGGACTTTTACCTGGAGACCCTTTACTGGTTTATTTTTCAACATTTTCTGTCTCTTTGTTATTTCTGTCTCTTTGTTTTGCTGTTAGTTGTGGGTAGTCATTGTCTAACTAACCACAACAGTTGGTTGTTTATTTCCAAATAGTGCACAGTACATGTGGCATTATGGACAGATTTTTTATTAGAAGGCCTAGTAGACCTACTGGTAGTGGTGACTCTGGTGAAGCCTCAGATGATCAACCACCTATTGCTAAGCAACCTTGTCTCTCAGGTATATCAACAGATAAAGTAAGCAGTGCTTGTGGGAGAATAAAATCTTACAAAAAGAACCTGAAGTACAATCCCTATTGGAGAGTTAAAAGGAAGTGGATGGTGTTTAAGGAACATGAAGGTGGCATGTTGCCAGAAATATGGCAAGCCACCAGTGCAAGCACATGGTGCATGGTTACACCTCCTATAAATAACTGGGTCAAAGCAACTGAGCTACTTGGCAAGCATGAAAAGTCTGAATGGCATCTATCATAATATATCGAAAGACAAGCAATGATTGAGAGTTCAAGAGCACATGGGGGTGTCATTGACCAGATGGTTAGTGCTTCTAATGAAGAGAGGAGAAAAAATCGTGAATTAATACAGCAAGTAGTTAGGTCTGTTTACTTTTTGGTTCGGCATCAACTTTTGAAAGCCTGAAAGCCTGAAATCACTTCAAATTGACAATGGAAATGAGCAACTCGAAGTACACCAAAACATATGTCCACCCAATGCTAGCAGAAATTACGGCAGTGCTCATGAGCTGAAAATGCACAAACCAAGTGACACACGTTGGTTGGCCCAAGAGAGCGATGTGTTCGTACTATGAGACAAGCATTGCCAGCATTGTTTGTCACCTTTGAACACATTTATGAGGAGAGTGGAGATGCTGAGCCATATGGCTAATGTGCACATATAAATTTGTGGCTTGTTTGTACATGCTTTGTGACAAGCATGTGTAGCAGCTCAGTAGTGGTGCTGTGGTGGGCATAGTCATCTGTAGGAACTTTAACTTCAGGGTCAGATATCTGTAGTTCATCCCTCTGTCCATGGTTTCGAGTCTGCATGGACATGATGGTCTTCTGATTGATCTCGAATCGTTTATGTCTTAATAACTTTGCATGCAATCACTCTTCAGATGGCTTAATTAGTCCAATAGTGTAGGCAAGTCTACAGTTATCTCTGATGAGAAGTTACCGCTGATAAGCCTAGTCTGAGGCTATCAATAACTAGTGAGTAAGTTAAAACAACAAAATAGCACTAGTCTAAGGCTATTCATGAATTCTTGTGTGCATGGTGCAAAGTTGTTTTTTTGCAATATATCGTTCTCTTAGTGGTTTTTCACTTGGAACTTGAGCCCTATGTTGAACCAGTACAATATTGGTAGTTAGCATAGCTAACCTAAGTTCTGATGCATGCTTTATTTGTTCTTGTTCTAGTCAAGTGCAAGAGTCAGATATATCAGAGGAAAACTCTCAAGAGTTGGTATTGAAAGTTAAAACGAGTATTATTATTAAAATAGCTTCGCTGACTTCCCTAACAGCATACTTATCAATCATGGGTGGGTAACTAAAGAATATGGCCTACTTTCTGGCTAGTGTAGCTATATAGAATTTTTAGAATATTTATTTTTAACTTATGCATAAGGGGTAATGTAGTACCTAATTACAGCTAACATGGTCAAGAACCTAATGCATGGAAAGATGAGCAAGTGCAACCACATGTCTCCTGCACCACTAAATTTCTCCCTCTCCCTCATCTCTCTCTTCATCCCTCTCTGTTCTTCAAGGTATAATACAGGAAATAGGTTTATAATTTAGTGTAGATAGATTGTTATTTGTGGTGTATTGCTCACAGTTCATGCTTTTACATATAGCTTGCCTTACCAATGTGATAAAATCAGTTCTCATCCAATTAGAACCTTTAACTAATTGGCATGAGACACTATTTTATACGACGGCTAGATCCTTGTCACCAGTCTCTCCTCACTAGTGATCCTCGATCCAACCCGAAATCAGCCAACTCCAGTAGTCGCTGTATCCCTCTTATTAATAGAATGGTATATATATTAATAAGATAAGTGATATACTCAATCAGCAATCATACACAGAGATTACACAGAGATAACCATACAAGCCTAGCTTTACAGTCTATCCCTCCTTACACAAGTTCAGTTCCAGTTTCTCTTAGTGTTTTTCTCTCCCTTTAATTAAATTACAATGTTCTTTTATAGCACTCAGTTTGAGGTCACCAGTCTCTGGTGGTTTCTTTGTCCATGGTGGTTTCTTTGTCCATGGTGGTTTCTTTGTCCATGGTGGTTTCTTTGTCCATGGTGGTTTCTTTGTCCATGGTGGTTTCTTTGTCCATGGTGGTTTCTTTGTCCATGGTGGTTTCTTTGTCCATGGTGGTTTCTTTGTCCATGGTGGTTTCTTTGTTCATGGTGGTTCCTTTGTTCATAGTGGTTCCTTTGTTCATGGTGGTTCCTTTGTCAACAGTCAGGGAAGGTTTCCCTGACATTCCTCCCCCGTTAGATCGAGACCCTTGGTCTCGACTAAGGCAGTCAGCATTTGCATTTGCTGAACCAGATCTATGAGAGATCAAAAAGTCATAGGCTTGTAATGATAAAGCCCATCTAGCCAATCGACCATGGCTGTCCTTTAAGTTTGCTAAATGCAAAAGAGGGTTGTGGTCAGTCTCGATCTTGAACTTGGTACCCTCTAGGTAGACTCTGTAATGCTTTACACCAGCAACGATCGCAAGTGCCTCCCTCTCGATGGTTGAATAATTCTGCTCCCTGGGCAATAATTTCCGCGAGCCGTACGCAATAGGATGCTCTTCTCCCTTGTCATTTATTTGGCTCAATACATAACCCAACCCCGTTGCTGAGGCGTCTGTCTGTAATATAAACTGCTTCGTCCAATCTGGAGTTGATAGAATCGGTTGATCTGTCAAAGCTTTCTTTAATGCTTGGAATGCTGTGTCACATTCCGTTGTCCAGATCACTTTGTTTTCTTTCATCTTTTTTGTTAAGTTTGTGAGGGGGCAAGCTATCGTAGCAAATGATGGAATAAATTTGCGATAGTAGCCGCAGAGTCCTAGAAATGCTCGAACGTTCTTCTTCGTCTTTGGGATCATGTAGTTCAGCACGGCTTCGATCTTGCACGACATCGGGCGAACTTGACCATCACCAACCAGATGACCCAAATAACAACATTGACTAACCCCAAAATTACATTTCTTTTCTTTTATGGTTAACCCCGCTGCCCTCAACCTTTCCATCACTACCCTCAAATGTTTCAAATGATCTTCCCATGAGGTACTATGGATGACTATATCATCCAAATACGCGGAGGAAAAATCATGTAATCCTTCTAAAATAGAATTCATAAGTCTTTGAAATGTGGAAGGGGCTGACACCAAGCCAAAGGGCATTGTGAGATATTGATATTTCCCATAAGGTGTTGAAAAAGCTGTTTTTTCTCGACTCCCCTTTTCCACAGGCACTTGGTGGTATCCCTTAACTAGATCTAATGTAGTTATGAATTTGGCTCCACCTATGTTGTCAATCAGCTCTTCGATATTTGGTAGTGGATATGGGTCTGCTTTGGTCACTAAATTCAATTTGCGGTAGTCAATACACATCCTTGTCCCCCCATCCTTTTTAGGAACTAAAACTATGGGCGCTGCCCAAGGACTGTGAGAAGATTCAATGATACCCTGATCTAAAAGAGTTTTGATCTCCGAGCGCAAAAATTCTTTCGCTGTGTGTGCTAACCTATACGAAGGCAATCGTATTGGTAGTACATCCCCTGTAGCTATCACATGCTCTATTAAGTCAGTCTTTCCTGGGGTTTCCTTGATAACATCCTTGAATTGTTGTTTCAATTGATTTAATTGTGTGTGTTGCATGTGAGAGAGAGAACGTGCCTTTGATACCTGGTTCAAATTGAACTGGTCGTCTAATTCTTGGTCTTCCACTAGAAAGACTGCTGGGGCTGGCGAAGTCCATAACTTCATGGTATTCACGTGAAAAGTTTTTAGTGGTTTCCCTGTTTTTCCCGTGTCCACCTGATAAGTTACCTCAGTGATCTTTCTCACAATTGGAAATGGGCCTTGCCACTCATTTAACAGTTTATTCTGTTTTCGCGGTCGGAATACTAAAACAAATTCCCCAACCTCAAATTGTCTTTCAATAGCTTTCCTATCATGGTATCTCTTTTGAGACTGTTTCTCTTTCCTTTCTTTTTCCTGAGCCAATTCTCTCACTAGTTCAATGTTAGCTTCCATGGTTCGAATGAACTCGATAACATCAACCTCACACTCTTCTGCTTTTCCTTTCCAGAATCTAGCTAAATTCTCAAGGGGTGTTCTCATCTCCCTTCCGAATAATAGCCTGAAAGGTGAAAATCCTGTGGTCGCATGGACACTACCCCTATAGGACCACAAAACAAAAGGTAGGCAATCATCCCATTCTACCTTTGGGTTGTTCATTAACTTCTTCAACAACCTCTTCAAAGTACTGTTGAACCGTTCCACCATACCATCTGTTTGGGGATGGTATGGGGAGGTTCGAATCTGTTTGATTCCAGTTCTGCTACAGAACTGCTTCATCACTTTTGACATGAAATTGCTCCCGTTATCTGATAGTAACTCTTGTGGTACCCCTACTCTGGCAGTTAAATCGACTAAACAATTTACTACTGTCTCAGCTGTGGTGTTTTTTAACGGAAATGCTTCCGGCCACTTTGTGGTATAATCTATTGCCACTAGAATATACTTATTCCCAGCCTTAGTTCTTTTTAAGGGCCCAAAGATATCTAGAGCTATCCTGGAGAACGGTTCCTTGACAATAGGCAAAGGGTGTAGTGGTGCCTTAGTCACTACTGGGGCACTAGCCTTCTGGCAAATGGGGCATGACTGACAAAGTTCTTTTACATCTAAAGCAATCCCTGGCCAATCCAATCGTTGTCTAATGGCTTCCAAGGTTCTTTCACGTCCAAAATGCCCAGCCACTACTGAATTGTGAGCTAATGTTAAGACCTTTACTCTTGCCATCTTAGGCACTATCACTAGGCTTTTCCCACCAACATGATAGGGTTCTCTCATTAGTAATCTTCCCTCCCAAAAGTAAGGACTACCCTTGCTATCAGCTTTTTTTCTCACTTTCATCAAAGTTGTGTCCTTCAGCTGCTCCTGCTGCAGTTGCTCAGGTGAGATTGCATCAATGCTCATTACTTCTGTGCTCCTTGAGTCGTCCCTTGCGACCTGCAGAGGAATAGTCTCACCTACTCGTTCTATATCCTCCTCAAATTTGGACTCCACTGGTACAGCTGCCACTGGATTAGACTCTTCAGCTACATCCTCTTCCATCTCACTTCCACTTCCCTCAGAGTCAAGAGAGTGCGTGACTGGTTCCTCTTCCTGCTGTTGAAGCTGCAACTGAGTGTCGATCTGGGTTTGCACTTGTTGCTGAGCCCTTGTTGTCACCATTGTTGACTCTGTGGTTGCGGCGGTGGTTGGAATGTTTTCTTCTTTTTTGGACTCTGTCTCCATCGCTTCCCTAATATACTTATGGAAATGGGGAACATCATGCCCCAATAAAAGGTCAGTAGTTATATGTCCTGAAACTCCTACAGCTAACTCTAGCCTTTTGTCTCCATCCACTTGTAACACTACCTTGGCTGCTGGAAAATATGTTTTTCGAGCACTGGCTGTGGCGTATGCAATTTTCCATGGTAGGTAATCTGTCTTTTGTATGTGCCTAGGATGTACTATGGTCTTCGTGCACCCTGTATCAAGCAACGCTACTGCTGGTTTACCATTGACCTTCACATTGCGAGACCAAGCTGGTACTTTCTCACATTTAATTATCCCACAGTTTGCTTTTTCCAACTTGACAACACAATCTCTTTTCATATGCCCAGGTTTCCCACAACGATAACACTCCAGCGGTTTAGCTTCTTTTCCTTGCATCGTACTACTATTAGTGTTACCTTTGTAGCGCTCATCCCTGTGGCTAGGTGGAAAACGTCCGCCTCTCTCGTTGGCTTCGCGGCTCTCATTAGTTGCGCTTCTCCAACTCCTTTTCTGCTCAGGTTTCTGTGTTGAGGCTACTTCCTTCTCTCCTCTGGATGAGCTCAGATAGCGTACTACAGCTTCTTTCAGGTCTTCATAAGAGGCTGGATTGAGCTGCCTCATTCTCGCTTCTAGCCATCGAGGAAGTTTCTGCAACGTTAATTCGATTAATAACGTGTCATATTGGGACTTACCACTGGATTGAATCCAACGATTAAACGATTGTTTTCGCTCCCGGAACCAATTCTCAGGATTCCCTTGGTTGAAGTTAACTTCAAACACTCTCCTCCTGTAGCTCTCTGTGGAGACTTGATATGTAGAGAGCAGGGTTGCTTTGACAACATCATAGTCCTGCTGTTCCATAGCAGTCAACGATGACACTGCCAGCATCCCCTGTCCCGACAACGAACTACGTAGGCAGGCAGTCCACCATCTCCTTAGCCACCCTCCTACTTCAGCAGTTACTTCAAAGGTATCTAAAAAAGCACCCATGTCGTCTACTCCCTCGACATATTTGTGTAATGTCGGTTTAGGCATGGGGGGTAATTGTTCTTCCCTTGCCGGATTACGCATTTCTGCCAAAAGTTGTTGCCATCGTTGCTCTTGGCGTTCTTGTCGGTCGTGGTCTTCACGGCGGTGTTGCTCTTGGAGTTCTTGTCGGTCGCGGTCTTCACGGCGGTACCGATCCATCCTCTCTTCCTCTCTCAGTGCCCGTGCTTCATCTGCTTGAAGCCATGTAGCCATCATCTCTGTTCTCGAACCCCCCTGCTGTTGACTGTTAGCAGGTGTTGAAAAAGGTTGGTGGTGGTGGAGGGAATCCTCCTCCCCCTCCTCAACGGTGTCTCTGGGCGCAAGAGTAGTCTGGCTTCTTGTCCGTCGGTCCTCTCCTGGGAGTGACATTCTTTCAGAAAGACGAGTTGAGATACAAGTGTGAAGAAAAGTGATATTAGTCGCGCATACAACCACTACAATTATAAGGAAAAGAAATATGCACCACTCCCGAAGGATGAAACAAGTATTAATAATAAGCAAAAGAAATATGCACCACTCCCGAAGGATGAAACAAGTATTAATAATAAGCAAAAGAAATATGCACCACTCCCGAAGGATGAAACAAGTATTAATAATAAGCAAAAGAAATATGCACCACTCCCGAAGGATGAAACAAGTATTAATAATAAGCAAAAGAAATATGCACCACTCCCGAAGGATGAAACAAGTATTAATAATAAGCAAAAGAAATATGCACCACTCCCGAAGGATGAAACAAGTATTATCCCACGCGCTGCCACCAATGTGATAAAATCAGTTCTCATCCAATTAGAACCTTTAACTAATTGGCATGAGACACTATTTTATACGACGGCTAGATCCTTGTCACCAGTCTCTCCTCACTAGTGATCCTCGATCCAACCCGAAATCAGCCAACTCCAGTAGTCGCTGTATCCCTCTTATTAATAGAATGGTATATATATTAATAAGATAAGTGATATACTCAATCAGCAATCATACACAGAGATTACACAGAGATAACCATACAAGCCTAGCTTTACAGTCTATCCCTCCTTACACAAGTTCAGTTCCAGTTTCTCTTAGTGTTTTTCTCTCCCTTTAATTAAATTACAATGTTCTTTTATAGCACTCAGTTTGAGGTCACCAGTCTCTGGTGGTTTCTTTGTCCATGGTGGTTTCTTTGTCCATGGTGGTTTCTTTGTCCATGGTGGTTTCTTTGTCCATGGTGGTTTCTTTGTCCATGGTGGTTTCTTTGTCCATGGTGGTTTCTTTGTCCATGGTGGTTTCTTTGTCCATGGTGGTTTCTTTGTCCATGGTGGTTTCTTTGTTCATGGTGGTTCCTTTGTTCATAGTGGTTCCTTTGTTCATGGTGGTTCCTTTGTCAACAGTCAGGGAAGGTTTCCCTGACAACCAACCCATTTTTAACTCGTACATCTCACATTTTATAGTGAGTTGATGCACTGGTATTATAGCAAGTCATTATCTAATCATTAGTTTTTCAGAAACAATACACCACTGAGCTTGTAATAGACCTAAACCTGGCCCTACTAAATAGCTAAGCCTGTGAGTGCTTATCCCCACTTCATGGGAAGCCCTACTCATTGGTGCCTACCATGCTAGAACCTACAATCTAATGCATCTGAAATTTATTAATAGGCAAAAGGTGCCTCTACTAGTTGCAACTATTCCAGTTCACTAATTCTTTGTAAGTTATTTTATAAAGGCCATTCATTCTACAGTTGATATACAAATGCAACACAAGATGTACTAGGTATACAACAAAGCCACAATGATTAGTAAACATGCAGGCATATTACTTTAGCTGACTGCACCCCACACTGTGAGGGACTAATAACCTGTCCTCGATAAGTTTGGCTGCAATTACACCCACCCAGTTCAACAATAGTGGCATAACAAAACCATTTAACAATCACTAGAATATGATAGGGGCTGGTATTATAATTGGGGAGTATTGATTAACATCAAGATAACTTGTATAAATGGATTGCAATGGTATAAATGTGTATATATATTATATTGCTGCAGATGCTTGCAATACAGTAGCATTATTTACCAGGCATGTCAGTATAATTTCACCTGATTTCACCTGATTTTCTGCATGATATTGACTGACAAGCTTTGCATCCCCTCAACTGCAATAACCATTAAGTTCTACCGAAATGGCTTAGTGTTACTCAAATAATCCTAGTCACACAATTTTTATCACCTCATTCTGATTTATAGAACTAGTTTGCTATTGCAACATCATACTTATTATTTTCCAATAATACTCTGCCACATGAGACTAATTTGTGTATGGTAAATGCCATGCATGTCTAAATGAAGTTACTTATGTCACTGTTCTGATATTACTACATCATCAAAGCAACAAACATTTCCACTGAACAATGGACGCATATGGCAGATATTTCAATTATTGATGCTGTCATGTAACTAACTTGAAGAAAGAATAGAACATGTTACTAAAATGAAAAACATGCCTGTGTTGCCTCTTTAAATATAGTGTTGCCTATTATTGGCTGTATTAAAAGAGGAATTAATTAGTGTCAGGTGTGTCATGTGTAGATATAGTGAGCCCCACAAGCCAGAACTAATTCCAACATAGACAGCTCCACCCCTTCTTCTACAAAACATGATTCTTTTTTGCAATAACCTCCATGTTAATTTGTTAATATCAGTCAGAATGTGACCCAAGGTGTCTGCATATCTTTCAGGACCATCATGTGTCCCAAACATAGATTATGTTATAATAGGTAACCATGAAATATTTATGGAACCACGTCATACATTACATAATGAGGGGGAGGGGCACAGCACCATAAAATATAAATTTACAAAAACTTGTGGTTAAAATTTTGGAACTCGATAGATTCTGCACACATCACTATAATATGAAATTAATGTGTAGATCAAAAGGTAGATCTCTCTCTATACTCTCTTTTGAAACCATGCCAAAGTTACATGCAGCTAAAATTGGGGACATCAAACCTTTATGCCTAATTCTCTGCAGTTGTGGGAAAGTGTTAGAGTTACTATCTGAGGCAAGAGGAAGCCTTATTGATTGCTTTCATTATGCACCAAAATGTGAATACTAGTCCAGCATGGGTGCTGGAAATAACTTGAAGCAAATTGATTCTGTAGTCATATTTGAGAGCCTAATGAATACACTCATTTTGTAGATTGAGGCTTCCTCTTGCCACAGATAGTCATCAGCTAAGTAATCAAATATACAGAAAAATTAAGCGAATAGCTACTATCCAAAAACTTTGGACAGAAAACTGAGGACCTAATCTCATGAACTAGTCAAAGAAGGAGCTAATTTCTCAAAACAGACTAAGAAAGTCTCTAGGCAGGTTATGAAGGAGTGAGGCTAACTAAGAAGGAACTAGCAATGTCCTTACTAAGTATTTAATTTCCCCCTGTCAGAAACAGGTTTGCTACAGAACTATTTGGACATCATAAATGTTCTTTTGGGCCAATAATCTTGTGACATGCTCACTATTGGCATCCTTCACAAGACAGAAGGGGTATGTCGGAAAGTGTTTTTGGAACTTAGAAGGCTCTGTACGAGTTACCCGCGCTACTAGAAAACTGGGAAAAGGGGTAGTAGTCCCCTGAAAATAAGCAGCAAGTAGCTCGTCAGGAATTTATGAACAACTGCTATAGACAATTGAGACATGTTCATGATAATAAAATTCTCGCCTCATTTTCATTCCCTAGGAGGTGCAGCTAATACTCATTCTCATAATTCAATGACATCAACTTCACGGTGAAATACCATAATGGCACATAACAAAGACTGTTTGTAACAACAGAAATGTTTATGTATACTGAATTCAGGGAGGACAAAACCATTTTAGTAATAAAGTGTTTAAAAACTTGTGGTTACCACTTTATAGCACCATAGATTCTGTAAACTTCATGATATGGACTGGATGTATAGCTCAAAAGATAGGTCTCTCTGTGTGCTCTCTTTTGATACTAAATTATTTTTCATAGGTATAATTATAGCTAAGTTACTGGAGCTAAAGTGGGGTACCTCAAAACCTGAATGCCTAAGTTAGGAATATGTTTTACTCCAGATTGCAAAGTGCTAGAGAGCTGAAATTAGCACCAGTGGCAGGTGCTAAAACATGAGTACATGGTCAGGTGCACGGTTGGAAAAAGAATTTTAACAAAATTCATTTTCCAACCAGGCACTTCACCACGTTCTTAAGTTCGCCTAATGAAACACTACCGGCATAGTGTAGGGCTTCCCCCAGTTTTCCGATGCCTATCTAGAGGCACTACATATGTACTCGTGCTATGAGGGTATATACATTTACATAGGTGCTTGGCATGCAAATTGTTAGCTCGATCCTCAGGTTCACTGAAACTTCCAAGTTGTTGACTTCATCTGTATCTTATTCTACAGATGGATTTTCATCACTATCTATAGCCTTGCATAGAATTTCTACAAAATTGATTGACTGCATGGATTCTTATTTACCCAGCCCACTGCAAACAGCATAGCTGGTAGGCACTATAAATAAGGAGTGGTTTCGTTGTGTTGGTATTTATTTCACCATGTTCACTTTCACCTATTCTATGGAATACAATTAATTCATATATACCTAGATTACATGCCTATTAGTGGTGTCTGGGATTCGGGGTGAGGAAGGAGGGGAGACTACCAGGGTTATATTTTTCTTTATTTCGCTATGGAACTTTTTCATCTTAGCCAGTTTCTCAACTGAGTATTTATTCCGTCTGAAATACTTGCTCACACATGAGCAGATGTCATTTTAGTAGGTCAAGTTAGATCCACCATTTTCTGGGTATGTGTGTGTTGACATGTTTCTTAAGTATTATAAAACCAAGTATACATAGTTCCATGTGCATAAGGTTCCATTATTCCAATATGCACATGAAGCACATTTTAGTGGTTCAACGTGAAGATAAACAGATGTACAGAAAGAACATACTGTAGATGGCTTAATGTTAAGTTCCCCCCACACCCTCTTTTTATTATGTGAGGGCAGCAGAGTGGTGTTGCTCTCACTAATCATGATAAAGGGAGGAAAATTCAATGCTTCTGGAAAGATTCAGCCCTGCTATTATATTTTAGGCATGTTTTATATTTAGGAAAATATTTAAACACAAGTCTAATATTCTATTTGACTTAGATATCATCTGCTACCAGTACAAATAAAACCGATGTGTGCTCAACACCACTCCAGTACACTGCGAGTGGTATTTGCCTAACTGAATTGACCAATATTCTGACCTCCTCCAACTGTCCACTTGATCCAGAGGGAAATGTCATGGTGGTGAGGAATGATGAGGCCAAAGCTACACAACTGGTTAATGAGCTTAGCTCTCTTGAATGCAGAAGAAAAGCTATTCCCTTTTTGTGTCAACATCTGTTTGGGCTGTGTGATGGTCAAGGGGTCTCTATCCAGCCTACCTTGAGTCAGTGTGAAGAGATCAGAGACAGAGTATGCCGACGTGAGTGGATGGTTATAGAAGGATTAGGTATGGAGCTACCAAACTGTGCAATGTTCCCTGCTGGGACTACATCCTGTCCTGCACTAAATGGCAGTAATTCTACAAATGGAACGGTCCTAGACACAGGTACAGTAAGTTGGACAATGTCAACAATGTTTTAATAAGCCTCTATATTAATTTTGTCAAGAAACAGAGTGTACCCTACAAACCACAAGTTAGACAATTTGAAATCATATACACCGAATATTATACAGATCTTAAAATGGAGAACAATATTCATGTACATGATTTTCAGTCATTTAGGTTATTCATGTGTTTTTTCCAAAGCAATCTCATTCTCTTCATTAGATATAGCCCTCATTGAATGTGATTTCCCAATGCAGTTGGATGTAAACAACAGTATGTGAATCTCTGTCAGGTCATATTTTGTCACAAGAAGAAAACTGGTAGTAGGGGAAGTTGAGATCACATATGCAAACCAACACTCAACCAAGATTGAGAGTATGACCTATTGGAAATGTACAAACCATTTTTGGGGACTGCCTTGGGTGGTCAAGTGACAAATGCAGGCTATATCTGAAGAAGAGACCGATATTGACTCAAAAGTTCATCTCTGAGCTAAAATAACTCTTCTTAAAAATTTATTTATTGTACTCTATTAAGTCATTTACAGATCAGCTACAGCCTCTTTCAAGAAGTTGCAAGAGTTGAACAAGAGAACTCTAGAGCTAACCAAATCTAGCAGATGTTATTCTAAGCCATGTTTATTGCAAACAAAATTGGTTAAAAACCATCATTACATGACTTAGGCCATCATCACATGACTTAAGCTATGCCATGCTGTGCAGCTGTATCTGAAATAAATGGTCAGGTGGTTTACTGATGCATAATCTTCTTCAAACAAAAAGCGAGCTAAAGCAAGAAACTTATATATGTGTATGTATTTTAGTGTAAGACAGCAAATAAACTAGCTAGATTTCATCTTCAACCGTCTCTATTAAGAATGCCTTTTTACTGTAATTAAGTACTCAACAAGTCAAAAACGTGATTTGGAACATTTAGAGTCTTGCTTTTGTGATGTTACAAACAAGTTATGTTTGGCAGAAAGAAGAGATACATGCATATATCCTTGGAGATAATTTCAATTTTCAAACACTCTATGCTTTTTTTGATCTGTCACTTTACAACCTTAGTGAATGATTCAAGGCTTGCTATTAGTCTAATATCATTTATGCAGACAACTGCCAATATCAATATATGAGCTTTGGTGACTTTTATGGCATTGCCATGTGAAGATATAGATCAGACAAAGGGAGTGCATTACATATATAAAATAATTAATCATGATAAAGTGTTGTGATATATACGGGTACATTCTTTTTTCCTTCCTGTTTTGACAGGTCTCTATTTTTATTATTCTATATACAACTTGTCTTGTTGCTTTTATATATACAGTATAACCAAATTTTAAAATGACCTCCTAAATGCTGATTTTATAGAACTAATTGAGATTTTTTTAAATATAACAATGGCACATAATTATGATGATGTTCTAAAAGTTTGGAACTGTTTGTGTGTCTTTGACTTTGAGCAATATAAGAAGCAGTTGCCTTCCAGAAAGCATTAAAAAATTAATTATTGGAGTAATTGGATTTCAAATGCGATGTTCAGGCGCATGGCCTAGGAGAAGCCATATACTTCTGAGGTGAACCCTTATAAAGGACTAGCCATTTATCTACACAAAAGTCATCTCTACAAATCATGGAAAGTAGCATAAAGCATGGCTGCAGAAGGAAGCACACCTAATGTGTACCCACGAAACAATGCTCTATTCACGAAGGATAAGTACATTGACATAGCTCACTGTAAAGGCTTATTTTGTCCTCTTGAACGGGCACTTTGGCTATTCAATGCCACAGGTGTATACAGTTTTAGCCTTTTAGACAATGTTCACTAAAAAAATTATATTTTGCCAAATAATAATAAAACTGCCCACATCTTAATAATTGTTCCAGAAGAGTTTTCACAGATCTGGTCAGATATTATAGTTCAGCAATGAGTAACTGCACTGCTGTAAGTACCTTCTGGGACTCAAGCACATTTAAACTCAATTTCTAACGTATTACATTACATACCGTATCTTTTTGCTATTGTTGACTATATCATTACAGACACTAAGGTATAGAGTACTTGGTTTGTTGATGTGGCTGTTATATTGTTCCACGGTTGTTGCTACTTACCTTTACCTTAGAACAACACTTGCTTGAAATGAAATAGCAAATGCTGCTCAGTTCAATTTTATTGCATCTTTCCAAAGCAGTGAAAGTGTGCAGAATTACCTTAGCTTCTAGGGTCAAGATTGCACATTCTCAAGCTTTTTATCTCTCGGTTGACATAATAACATTATAATCAACTTCTCAATAACAACTTCAAATTGTATTCACTTGACATTTCGACTAGATGTTCTAAGCTGATAAGGCTAGAGCATCTAGTCGAAATGTCTTGTTTATTGTGTTGATGTCCCTTTACTGTTTTTCCTGAGTTATTATTTATGTAGCTATTGGACGATTTTGAGGCTTCTATTAACTACGATGAATGGACCTGTTTTACAATTTCCTTGATTAGACTGTGCTCTCAATTAGAATGGGCCTTCAATTAGACTGTATACCACTTTTTATTAAAATAGTATGTATCCATGATTGAACTGTGTACCAACAGAAAATATGAAAGCTCCTGCGAATGTACTTTCCAGAGTGGGTGAAGAAAGTTTGGCAGTGAAGGGATAATCAAATTCTAAAAAAGATCGCTGTATTTCAAATAGATCACATGATGATAACATTGACTATTTAAAGCTTAACCATTTGAGTTCGACTGAATAAGATTAAGGCCTGTAGTTGATGAGTAGGTGAGGTAGTAGCTGAAAATATCTCTGAGGAGCCTCATCAGCCACAGTCATATAATTTACCCAATGGCCGTTTGGTGAAAAGAATATAGTTCTGCATAGTTTTGAGCCAGAGTGGTTCACTAAGTGGCCATTCTTTCACTATGATGAGGCAAAAGATGTTGTGTTTTGCCATGTCTGCTTCATGGCTACAAAGAAAAGGAGTTTGAGGACAGGCTATCCTTTGTATAATATAATTAACCACATCCTATTGCATACCCAAGTATTTAAAACCAAACCCATTTCCTGGACGGACCATCAAGATCTGCTTGACTGAGAAACTTAAAAGAGCACTCAAGAACCATGACAAAGCTACCTAGAGCTAAAAACTTGAGCTGTAGCTATAGCTGCTGCATTGATCTAGGTTTGGTTCATAGAAGAAGTCCACAAATGATGATTGGCTACTGTGGTATATACATTCCAATTAGTTTCAAGACCGATCATCAAGAACAAGGCAGGCATATATATTATACACAAAGTTAGCCAGTCTTATCTATCAACAATAGAGTGGACGACATGTCTTCATGATCTCAACAGTACACATCAGTAGCCACAGGATGTACATACATACAGGAGAACCACTAATAGTAAACGTGTGCTACTGGGATTCTAAAGGTACACAGCTAGGCTTAACTAATCAACTTTAAAAAAGTAATCTGTGGTTTTCAATAGAGTTTGAGTGCTGTGAAAAAGTGACAGCACAGCTCTATCAATAGCAGCTGCACTGGTCTAAGCTAGGCCCAAGGAAATCTAATAATGGATGATGGAAAACTACTACTAGTTAAAGTGAAGGAGTTTAAACTTAACTCATCCATGGATCCAACTCTCGATGCTTGAGCAAGAAGAACACTGTAACTGTCAATAATTATTACCTCCTCAGGCTTGTGTGATCTCATGGAACTATTCACTCAACATTTTGACTAGATGCTCTAATCTTCATCAGGAATTTAAATAATAAAATAAGAATCCATGAGGGAAAAAATGTCGTGTCCAATCAAATCTGAGTTTGTGCCAAGTTCGGTCTGTACTATTTGCCATCGAGTTTTCTCTGTAAATGTGTCTGGGGCACTTAGAGTTCATGGCCCTCAACATTCTCGTTGCCTTGGTTCTGGACAGAAATCTCAGAATCAGGCTATTTTGTCGGTGCTCACCTTGCACCAGCCTCATGATCTGGAAACATTGTCTGTTCTATCTCAAAGTCAGTCCTCATCAGTATTACCGCCCAGGCAATCAGTAAGAACCATCAATAGGATCCCTAAAGCCTCCAGAGAGAAGGCAGCAGCTAAGCTAGCCACAATCTTAGATGCTGTGGTGCGTCTTAATGATCACGCTTCATGGTCTTCTTCAATTCAGCTCTCATTGTTTTATGATTCCGACAAGGGGGGGTCGTCACTGGTCATTGGTTAGTGCTATCAATAGGCAACTGGATGAAGAGGCTGACCCTCCACCCCATCCGCCATCCAGATCATCTTCCAAAAAAAGTAAATCTAAAGACCCACTCAAATGGTTGGCATCGAGAGTGTCCTCAAAGCTAGAAGATGGTGATTTCACAGGAGCAGTCAGACTGGCTTCCTCGGAGGACAAGATTGCTGACAGTAGTGATCTTACTTTTGAAGCACACCACCCCTCTCCTCACCCAGACGCTTGCATTCCACCTGCAATTGATGATGGTTTTTTTCTTCTTCCTGTGTCGGAGGGAGATGTTGCTTGTGTTATCCAGTCTTTCCCTCGTGGCTCTGCTGGTGGTCCAGATGGCTTGAAGCCGCAACACTTGAAATATTTGACTAGTCTATCCGCCAATACGGCTGCTCATTCTCTTCTCCGTGCCCTCACCTCATTCCTGAAGTTATCTCTTGATGGCAATATACCTCAGTCAATTCGTCTGTTTTTCTTTGTTGCCTCCCTGACAGCTCTGCACAAGAAAGATGGAGGAATAAGGCCGATAGCAGTAGGTTGCACTCTGCACCGTTTGGTCTCTAAGGTTGCAGGTAGTAAGGTGTTGGATGATATGTCTCCTTTTATCCCCCCGTCAGTTGGGTTATGGAGTTAGGAGAGGAGCAGATGCTGCAGTTCATGCTGCAAGGTTATACCTCCAAAATTTATCCTTTTCTTGAAATTGGATTTCAGGAATGCCTTCAACTCAGTACGCAGGGACAAAATGTTGGAGGCTGTGCGAGTTCTAGCTCCAAATCTCTACCCTTTTGTATACTCCTCTTACTCGTCACCATCCTCTCTGTTTTGGAATGACAAGATTATTCAGTCCTCTGAAGGTGTGCAACAAGGAGATCCCCTTGGTCCACTTCTTTTCTGTCTCTCCATCCACAAGCTCTCTTCTAATCTATGCTTCGAACTCTGTCTCCTCTATTTAGATGATATCTTCATTGGTGGGAAGGTGGAGGATGTATTGGCTGACATTGAGATGGTGAAGAGGGAGGTTGCTAGCATGGGTCTCCAGCTGAATACACAGAAGTCGGAAGTAATATGTGATGATGTTTCCATTAAAAAGTCTCTCCTTCTTTCTTTGCCGGGTGCCCATATTGTTGACCCTCAGTACCACCCTTTTGGGTTCCCCTATTGGTGATTTAACCTCCATCTCATGTTCCCTGGATGAAAAGATCCACCTTTTAAAGATTATGGGTGAAAGGCTGAACCTTCTGTCCTCAGGATGCTCTCCTCCTCCTCCGTCACTCATTCTCAATACCAAAGCTCCTCCATATTCTTCGAACTTCACCATGTTTCCTCTCCCCTAGTCTAACGCACTATGATGACGTCCTCAGATCTGTTTGAAACTTCAGGTGTGTTTGGACCACAGAGTTTACTTTTTCTAAGGGATTTGGGGCAGCGTCTCTTTCAAGCGACTGAAGAGAAGAACTCCCTTCACCACCTCCTGCAGAGGCTTTCTGTTGTGGTGCAGAGAGGTAATGCAGTTTCGGTTGCGGAGACCACAGATAACTTGGATTTGGACTCTGATGACATTTTCTTTTGATATATAAAAAATAAATAATAATAAATAAATTTTATAAAACAAAAACAAAAAACATAATAAATAAATAATGAAATTTAATAATGATAATAGTAAATAATATGGTGCTTGTGACTTCAAGTTCAGACTCTTCAGAGTAGATCCCCAGCAGCCAGGCAAGTCCATTCCACAGTCTCGATTGAACCGCTCACACTTTGGTGCTAGGCCGATGTGCAATGCCTCCTTCACTAGCAGTTCCTTCTGTCTTCTAGCCTGGTCCAAGATGGTGGATTTACAAAATAGGATGCTCATTAATGAATGCATGCTCGGCAATTGCAGACTTCTCTTTATTACGCTTTCTACAGGCATCATGATGTTCTTTCACTCTGGTCTCCAGTCTTCAGATAGTCTAGTATTTCCCACAGCTACATATTTCCCACAGCTACAAGGGATGCGGTACACTACACATGAGTGCATATTAGCTGTTAGAACATCCTTCACTCTGCTCAGTTGTGTCCTCAGAGTTCTTGCTGATCTGAGGATGACTTTGATGTTAAACTTCCTGCAGACCCTCCTGATGTCTGCACTCATCCCTGCTGCATAAGGAATCACTATCATAGGATCCTTCTTTTTACACTCATCATTGCCTGTACTAATGTACTCGCCTTACTTTCTGCATGAAGGAGGCATTGCACATTGGCCTAGCATCAAAGTGTGAGCAGTTCAATCGAGACTGTAGAATGGACTTGCCTGGCTCCTGGGGAGCTACTCTGAAAAGCCTAAACTTGAAGCCATGACCACCATAATTACTTATATGTATTAGTATTATCATTATCATTATTTATTTCATTATTCATTATCTGTTTATTATTTAAATTTTATTTATTTTTGATTATTATGATAAACAGGCATTATCAGAGTACATTAACACCTAATTTACTCTTGCAAATTATACATTAAAATTTTTAAATAATAAATAAACAATAAATAAAAATTTACATAAATAATAAACATAAATAATAAACAAACAAATAAAACAAACAAATAAAACAAACAAATAAAACAAACAAAAACAAACAAATAAAAAAATAAAACAACAATTATATATAATATTATATTAAATAATAATAAATGGGGAAAAACACTCGTGACACCATTTATTATTACTAATTTTTAATATTTTTTAAAATTTTTTAAATTTTATTGTTACTTATTATTGTTACTTATTATTATTATTATTATTATTATTATTATTATTATTATTATTATTATTATTATTATTATTATTATTATTATTATTATTATTATTATTATTATTATTATTATTATTATTATTATTATTATTATTATTATTATTATTATTATTATTATTATTATTATTATTAATATATATATATAATTGTCGTTTTATTATTTATGTACATTTTTATTTGTTGTTCATTTAAAATAATATGTTTTTATTATTTTATTTATTTATTTTGCATCCGTGCATGTACTGACATGTGGTGGATAGCCAGCTACCAGTATATAGCAGGCTCACATGAGCCTTAGTGTCTCATTATTCCTGATTGAAGGCTAGAGCATCTAGTCTAAATGTCGAATGAATATAATTTGTTGAAAAGGTGATTTTAATGTCATTGTGTAAGTGCATTGAGAAAGAATGATAAATAACTTAATAGAGAAAAAAGTATGGTAGTCGTGACTTTAAGTTCAGGCTCTTGATAGTGACCACCCCATCCATTCCACAATCTCGATTGAACTACTCACACTTTGGAGCTGATGTCTTCACTCAATCCTGCTTCTTAGGAATTACTACCATAGTGTCCTTCTTTTCAGACCCCTGATTGCCTGTATTGTACCTATCTTTCTTTCTGCATTTAGATGTATCTATAGACACAAGGTTGATGAAGGCTTGCAGATAACCATTTTCTATAAAGACCCTATTCAAATATTTTTCATCCTTCCATACATCCTCCTTCTCCTCACTACTCTCCTGGCTCTATCATACAAGCTCTTCGCCACTCCTCTTCTGATATGGATAGAATGATGTGATCTATAACCAGTTGGTGTGCATTGGTTTTCTGTAAACTGTTGCATGGCTCATTTGCCCTTTCTGGATTTCAACCTACAGGGAAAGGAAGATGGAAGACTAACTACAACAGTTTACAGAAACCTTAGCACACCAACCGACCTTGATTATAGATCACATCATCCTATCCATGTCAGAAGAGGAGTGACAAAGAGCTCATAAGAGCTGAAGGAGAAGGAGGACCTATAGACGGAAGAATATCATTGGAATAGAGTTTAGTATATACTGCCATATAAACACTTGCTAGCTATTCTTAAAGTGGTGTGGTCTTCACTATTGATGACTGTCAACCACTATTAAAGGCCATACACTTGTGACACCAATTGGTATATATATATTGTGGTTAATTGCACTACTAAGATATGGTTCAGTGTAATGATTGAACCAAGTAAATTAACAAAAATGGCAGCAAGAAATGAGCAAGACAGCAAAGGCTGTAAAACTGAGGAGAGCTAGTCTATGAGAACCCTTTTTGCCTCAAGCTTGTTATACTCGCAAATCATGTAATTATGTTATACTAATTCATGCATTTTGGGTTGAAAAAATGTTCAAAATAAATTCTTGGAATCAAATTCATGCTAACTCAAGGTTTAACTCAAGGTTTAAAGTACAAAGGTAATGCATTTTTTTGGTTTGTGATGATTATTTGTCAGCATGCCGTATTTTTTGCATATCTGGTAGATCCAAATTACAACAAGTAAAACTGATTGAGGACGATTCAGCTATAATTTTATAGTAATTATCCATTACTATGAATATATATGCATAATATTATGACAACCTAATTTTGGGATTGAATGTCACATGATCAAGCCGAGTGTCAACCAATAATTAAGATTACCTAATACTCTGATGTCAGTCCTTCAAAAAGGGTCCTCTTCGTTAAATACAGAAATTATTTGTATGAGACTATGATTTGATATAGCATCAGTGATCCCCCTCAAACAAAACCATTCTTGCTAACATCAGAATGACTCAAAAGGTTCTTATTGCCTCAGAGTGCTGCTGCATAGCCTTTGTTTTCTCTACTCCCTCCACACATTTGTTAGCTTCTTCAGTCTTACTTTCCTTTGGCAGGGTAGCAGACTTTCTTCAACTAGATGCTTTCTAAATGTTTGGAAAAAACCCTCTTTTTTTCAGCATGCCTCTTGTGGCCAATTTGTGTGCATGTGCAATAAATAGAAAAACATGCTTTTAATTTGTGTTGATTGCATCCGAGTCGCACCGTTTAGCATTTAAAATGCTCACATAACTTTCATGATAAATACTCATTACATGGAGCAATGCATGGCCTCTGTGTGTGTATGAACAACCATTCTCATATATTTTGGTTTCCATCCATACATTGCCACATGCCTTTGCTTCACACTTATGATTCAATATTGCTAGTAAATATGTTATTTATGGCCACCTATGAACCTATACTAGTTACAACAAAGTTTGGCTACCACGCTTTGTATGGGAAGGGCACATTTCTTTCCTGAACCTAACCACTCACTGTGGCTTTTAGTCATGCAATCCGTCCACACACACCCTTCCCCCCCCCCTCTCCCGACACCGTACTCTAAATCCTAGGTCCGTCCCTGGACATTAATCTGTTTAAGATCAGTAGACTGTAGTGCCTTTATGAGATGTCATTATACTTTATTTCTGGTTTGATAGCATTTAGTTAGATGGAAAAAAGCCTCAACTGCCATCATTAACGGTCTTTCGTGGACTTTACTGCCAATTCTGGAAATTCTTGTTTGGAGGAAATCTCACATCAATCCATATCCCTTTACAATTAACAATGATATGGGGTGTAGAATATAGGATATATCTACTCCAATCAGATCACGAGAAATGACTTGATGGAAGTATAAGACATTTCTACACAGATAATGACAATTGCAATTTTTTTATTTTAAATTTAGGTGTCTAAAATTATGTTTTGGAAACTTAACATGCACCTATATATAACATTATTACATAGCACCACAATACCTATATATAGGCTTCTGAAATTTGATTACATGATATAGACATCAAGGTGGTATTTGGGCTAAAGTATATGCATAAGAGAAGTTTTATGTAGAGTTGAGGAATGCCAACTGCTATGTTTTTAAAAATCTCTAAACCACCATTTAAAAACAATCTGGAGCTACCTAGTCATGGTACTTGAGTGACTTGAAGCTTCATTGAGTTCACAATTTAATGCAGTCGCTGCTTCAGATGAACTAAACATCATTAGTGCTTCAAAATCACAGCTGATGTCATCTATACAGCTTATTTCACCACTAGGTGATTTCCAAATGCCTCGAAACAAATGAAATGTGTAAAAAAAAATACCCATGAAAATATAAGTTTTGTTTTCTTGGCCTTTCTATCTTCTGATACCTTCCAGAGAGAGAACAAGAACAAAGGTAGACGATAACCTAATGAAGAAAGTGTGTCTAGAGCAAGCTAACTCAACCTTATTATATTGCAGTGGAGGGGCTAACCTAAGTAACACGTGGAATTCGAAATTAAGTTAATTGATATTGGTGTGTAAAGTGTTAACTGTCACTAAATTTGTGTCTTATGTATGCGTGATATTATATATACTCTGAGCATTTATTTTAGGAATAGTCACGAACCTATCCATCCTTGGGGGAATTTGGTTCAGAGCTCTTTTTAGGTTATAAATGCCATGTATATGGGATAACTTATAGAATATTGCCACAAAATTTCCATTCGCTTTGCACATACATTTTTAGCTTTGCATTGAAGAGGGCCCCTCTGACTTCCTATTACCATGCAAAAAATCCTCGAGCCCCACATAATTAAATACACCACAGCTCTATAGTTAATTTTGCTATTAACAGATTAGGTTCCAATGACAAGCAGGGCATTGGTTGCTAAATTAATAGTTGGGAACTCTGTAATTGTGCCCGTTCTGGAGATTAAGGCTGGTCAATCTGGAGATGGGTCAGATTCAGTGAAAGCATTTGTCCTTTTCCACAAATGATTGTCACCTCTATCCTGTTCGATAAAATTGATATACTGAATGCTTGCTAATAACTGCCTAATCCTAGATTGTTGTTAGAGCACAGTGAGCGTTTAGCATAATACCAAAATACATTTTGTTGTGCTGTTGTTCTTATTTCTCTGTCCCTGTGTGGAAGTGCATGTGCAATGACCAAAGGGAGTTCAAGATTCTCCATGATGTACAGACTCAGATTGAAAGGAGCTTCAGCAAGATACTCTTGGGAGAATCTCTAACAAGCTTTACAAGAATGCGATCTCCTTCATAGAGACTGTAGTAGTAGCGGTCTTGAAATAGTAAGCTACAGAAGTGGGACTGCTCTAATTGCTACTGGTGATCAAGGCCCTGTGGAAGTGGCCCTTGAGGGCTTTGTTGTTGTTGTCAGTGTATGTGTGTGAGGGAGGGCATTGTTGGTGTTGCTCTTTCTGCAGCTGAAGTTTCTACTGTTTTTTATTACCGCTAATTATTTAGCAGTTATTGTGGTAATATTTTATTGCTATTTTTGCCATCACTTTTGTATTCTTATATTGTTTATCATAATTATATTTGACTTAGTGTGTAGCTATGTATTGCACTGTTGGTTACATCTTTTATAAATCTGAATGTGCAGAAAAAAATCCACATTTTCCAAATGGAACCACAGTTGCAATACTGGAATGTAATGAAGGTTTTTATCAAGATAATAATTCAAATATTTGTATACCAAGTTGTTATACCTGGAGCCAACACAAGAAAGGATTGTCCACATTCGTAGATGTGGTGGCCCTCACATTTGCATTGATAGGATTTATAGGAGCTGCAGTGGTAATCGTAATATCTTGCTTAGTACGCAAAAGAATGTGAGTTAGTAGTATTCTAAGTATTATATGACTAATAATGCTTGATATATATTTTATCCATTGTTATTATCACAGGTTTTCTTTCCCGTCAATCTTTATTGTATACATGATGATAGATATACTGATTTACGGTATGTGCAAAATCATATTACAAACACAACATGAAGATTTTATTATTTTTCAGCATTCGTTATTGTTGTCGGCTTCACGGGTCGCAAAACGCTGTTTTGCTCATCTAGGAGTTTACTTGAAAGTTTGATGAAGGTGACTACTCCCTTTTGTATCATATCTGGTAAGTAAATTGTATTACAATATATATATATGTATTTAAGAGTTGCACAATATCAATTAAAATTATTACGGAAATACTTTTGCATAAATCTTGTCTGCTCTCTGAAGTTAATACAATTCAATAAACAGCCACAAATAATGCATGCATTATGCTTTATCTTTAAGGGGGGACAATGTCTTGAGGGGGGACAATCGGAGCCCTTATGTATTTTTTCTCTTTCCCCCCCTTGTGGTTACCACTTTATAAGCTCCATAGATTCTGTAAACTTCATGGTATGGACTTGATATATAGCTCAAAAGATAGGTCTCTCTGTTGATACTAAAATATTTTTCATAGGTATAACTACCAAGTTACTGGAGCTACAAGTGGAGGAACCTCAAAAACCTGAATGCCTGATTTTACCACATAAATATCTCCAGATTGCCAAGTGCTAGCGAGTTCAAATTAGCACCAGTGGCTAGAGGAAGAAGCTCTACTCTACACAATGAGTGTTTTCATTAGGCGCTAAAATGTAAGTACGTGGTCAAGCACGCAGGGAGAAAATGAATTTCGATCCATAAAACTCATTTTCCACCTGCGAGCTTGACCGCGTACTTACGTTTTAGCGCCTAATGAAAACACTCATTATAGTAGGGCTTCCTCTAGCCACTGGTGATAATTTCAACTCGTAAGCACTATGCAATCTGGAGATATTTATGCGGCAAAATCAGGCATTCAGGTTTTGAAGTTCCCTCCACTTTAGCACCATGAACTTGGCTATAGTTATACCTATGAAAAAATATTTTAGTATCAAAAGAGAGCACACAGAGAGACCTATCTTTTGAGCTATATATCAAGTCCATACCATGCAGTTTACGGAATCTATGGAGCTTTAAAGTAGTAACCACAAGTTAAAAAAAAAATGCAACTGTCCCCCCAAGATGCATCTAGTTATTGAAGCTCTCTTGGTTATATACCTCTAAGTGTAAGCTAGCTCCATATTGATATACACAGAGGTAAAGATTTGCTAAAACAGCATGCTTTTGTTGTAGTGCTGCTGGGTTGAGTTCAGGTGTTAGTACAGCATGTGGAGCTGGAGCTTTTGTGCCAATGTCAACTGTTCTTCTTGCTCAGCATCTCCCTCCTCTATCAAAATTTGATGGGAGGCCAAGTGCTGATGGAGACAGGGAGACTGTGAAACAATGGCTGGAGCAGTTTGAGCAGGTGGCTGGAATTGGAAAGTGGGATGGTCTGACTAGGCTAGTGAACCTTGTGACTAGGCTCCGGAAGGAAGCCTGTGCCTTTTACAAGACAAGCACACCTCTAAGCATGGTAGCTATGAAGAGATGGCTACTACATTAATTAAATGCTTCACACCTGTTGTAAGGACACAGGCATTGGAAAGCAGTCTGTTTCATGAGAACGGAAACAGAGGGAGAATGAATTGGTGGACAAGTGTTGCATGGGCTTTTGCAGAAGGCATAAGTTAGCATGCAGCAGCATAGTCCTGAAGATATATGCATGGGAAGATCAGTGCTAGATTCCCAGTTTGCTTCAGACTTGCTGCCAAAGCTTAAAGAGAAGGTGGCTGGAAGTGAGGGTGACCTGGATACCCTCCTAGTTAAGGCACATTTTGAGGAAGCCAAATTGCATGGCTTTCAGTCAACACAGAGTTACTACTGTGAGGAGACCACGTCAGAACATCATGATGTTCCACCAGCCTGAAAAGAGGAGAAACTAGGGATGTTTCACCAGGTGGGCAGAAGCCTCTTATATAGTGTTATGGTTGTGGGTCATATGGCCACTAGAGGAACAAATGCTCTACCAGAGATAAGGGGGGACTTACCGGGACCCCAGGAAAGGACCCAAGGGGAAGAGATGGAAAATGGCAGGTGGCTACCTAGCCACACAAGTACCAGAAGAAGAAAACGTGATGAGTGCCAGGAGAATGACAATTGTGTCGATGCTCTGAGGAAGGTGACAACCACTATGTATTCTATCTCTTCAAGGGCTCATGCAGATGGCACAGAGCTAGGTCCTATACCAATGACCGACATGAAGTTGGAAGTAGAGAAGGTTGAGGCACTACTTGACACTCGGTCACCTGTGACCATGTCATTAGACTTCTTTCTAGAAGTGCTAACTAAGAAGAGACCGAGGACCACTCTCCTGTGGAATGGAGGAGATGATGGATCAGCATTTAGAGCCTACTCCAGTGGCTCTGTGCAAATGGCAGTGGGCGTCTTCCAGGGTGAGACAAATATATAGTATATACCACCATTGCTTGATCAGGACATGTAGTGAAGGCAGTGGTGCCGGTAATGACGGATGCTCCTGCCAGACTACTGATAGGAACTGATCTGCTTCCTAAGTTAGGGTTCCTGTTTGTTTGCACAGAGGTGGAAAAAGAACATTTGGACCAACTAGAAGAACATAATTACCCAGCAAATAGGGAGAGTAGGCAGAATTGTTTTAAGCCAGCCAAAGTGAAGAAAAGATGGATTGAAACAGCTGGCATGGTCTGCTTGCACAAGCAGTTTAACTTCCAGGTCAGATTAAGCTTGTTAGGGCAGAGGTGCTGGGATAAGAGCAGTGCTCCATGTCCTACTTCGATCCAAACAGAGAGTTAGGTGGAGTTGGAGTGAAGATGACGGGGGCTGTGGTAGAGATGGATGAGGGAGATTGTGTGGTGGTGGTGATGGAGAATAATGGGTGTGCACCAGTTGTTGTTGAAAGGAAAGCTTGGTGGCTCTATAGAAGGTACCCGGGAAACCATAAAGATTGGGGAGAGTGACCTAGGAGAACGGTAGTGAGATTACCGATGGGTGCCCAGGTCATCCATTATCTAGAAACTGGAGCTCTACCCACAGACAATGGCAAAGCAAGGGAGCTTATTCTAGTCTCTATGACTGGAAACAAAAAGGAAGCAGCCTTCAGGGTGGGGACCAAGTATTTGTTTACCTGCCGAAGGAGAAAGCATCCAAGGCCTACAAGCTTACTCGACCCTTCCATGGAAACTGTCGGGTGCCTGAAGTGATGGAGAAAGGTGTATGTCTACAGAGTGGATCGACACCAGGATGAGAGCATCCGAGTAGTAGATGTCCTGGTCCTATTCCTGATGAGTTTTGGCCTGCAGTTATGCATACAGATCAACATGAAGTACCCTTCAAAGTCAGAGGAATGAGCAAGGAACGATAAAGGGAGTGAAGCCCCGCTGATTACCATGCCAACCATTGTGGGAAGGAAGCCTGCATCATGCTCGTATCAAGCTGGAGTGGGGCATCATGCCTGTGGTCAAGCAGGAGTGTTGGTCATGGGCACCCTTCCCCAGAGCGGGAATGACTGACTCAATAATGATAAAGAACAGGAAACAGGATATTGTGGTATAGTGTAGATAGCTGTTGTCAACTGTGAATAGCATATAAATGTGTACTGATTGAAAGTTGCTGTTTGAGTTTGCTTAAGAGAAAATCAGTCATTTACCGCTAGAAACCACTAGCAGAAACCACCATTTAGGAGGCTGATAAGGTACTATAACTAACTTGAGAGATATCAGCTTTGTTTTGTGGATTTGCTGGCTGTCATACAGGAAATTGTAGTGCACTTCCAGATAGTGATTTGTGCCTATCTTGCAGCAAATTAAGTTTGGCCTCTTTTATTGAGGGTCAGCATGAGTTCAGGAATTTCCTCCTCTTATATAAAATGCTCAAGATTCAATAATAAACAAAACAACTTTTTTTTGGTTTTTTTTGCAGGTATTGTATTCTTATATGCGACTTATCAACTCATACTGTGGTGGCTATTTCATATAGCTCTTCTCTTTTGGAGGATTGTATTCCCATTCCATGCTCAGTCACATCAAAATCTCAAGTATATTCACCTAACATGTGTCATACTTGGAATTTTACTTCCACTAATCCCAAACATAACATCAATGGCTGACTTTGCAATGGATCTTCAGAACCAAATTGAAAATTCCACAACTGAAGATAGGAAAACCTTGTTCTTATCAGGAAGATTGGGATTTGGACCTGCCAGGATACCTACTTTTGCATGTACGATTGTAGATCAAGATGCTAATTTCTATTCTTATATCATTATTGTGGATATCATTATGGCATGTAGATGTACCATGATCCTCATCATTGTTTGGTCCCTGCGCAGGATTTATAAACAAAAGGTTTCTTAATACAACTAAAGATTGATATCTCATCGAATAAATAACATGATCAAAATTCTTTTCACCCTAATTTATTAAAATTTAATTTTGTAAGATAAGGAATATAAAGGCTGTTCCTATTTTCTGGAACCAAGTAAAATACACAAAGCAAGTTTTTTTGTCGTTTTAAACGATGTTTATTGTGATTGTCGAGCAAGAATGCCTGTTCTTGTTTTTTGGGAAGTAAATTTTTTTAGCTAGATGACCATTCCTTCATTCTGTTTAATCTGTCTTTCATAGGGATGTATATATATGTCTTTCTAACTGGCATAACTCTTCTCCTAAATGCTGGCGAATAGCTTCTGCAATTGCTGAAGCAGTTATTCTGTAATTTATGAGGAATATCCGCTCAATTTTTGTAATCTATATCTATGTCTACATGCTGCATCAAATATCTACTTTAACCTCTATCAACCATTTTCTGTGCCAATTGTATAAAACAGCAATTTAGAGCAGTTTTAGCTCTCTTTTTCCTGAATCACCTTCTAGACCACCTGTTCTCACTTTTACTTTGGAAAATGATCCAGAAGAAAGTGATTCAGGAGAGTTGGTCCAGGAAAGTAGTCCAGAAGGTGCAAGAAAAATCAATCCAGAATTGTTCTCTAGACAATCATAGACCTTATCACAGAATCACACAGAGGCCGACCACCAAAACCCAGGAGGTTTCCATAAACCACACAGACAAGTCCAAGACAGATCATACTGAGGGATGAAGCAGGCGAAGAAAAGTGGGACTGAAAAGAAAAGTAGCACAGGAAAAGAGGCGCAGAAAGTGATCTAGGAAACGATTAGCTAATCTCTATACAGTACTACTAAAGCAGTCATTGCTTATAAAAATTGCTAGTAACCATTTATTTTTAAGGAACATACAAAAAACAAAGGAGGCTCCTAATACCAATAAACTATTTGTGAGTTTGCTGTTCGAGGACAGTTAGTATTTGTGAAGCAATATTTATTCGATGAAATATCATAGTTAAAGCTTATATCTAACGTAGTCAAAAATGTAATTTTGTTTTTGTTCTGTTCGTAGAAAAATGTCAAGTATAACTTTGGGAAAGCCGAGAAGAAGCTAATTATTGTGTTCTGCTATGCTCTTGTGTTAGCTATTATATATATAGCACGGGCTACACTTCTCGTTAGAAATGCTTCACAACTGGTAAGAAGTTTTCAACGTTACTTTTTTTGTGAGCAAGGAGGTCATAATCCAAGCAACCCATGCAGTCGTTCCGAAATTGAAGATCTGACCTATCCTTCATTGGAAATTTTGTCGTTCATTTTGCAAGCCTTATTTCCATTTGTGAACATGATCTATGTTGTGAATATTCAAGAACTGAAGGAAATATGGAGAGGGAAATGGTTACAAAAACGTCATTAAACTTGTATATACATGTTGCATTTGGTAACCTTGTTTGTATTTGTGTGTCAACTTTATTACGACTTTACATGTATGTGCAAAGAAGAGTAAATTAATCTTGTTGTCCATGGATGTATTTGTACAATTGGGACATCTCCCTAAGGAATTCAGTATCCATCACAATAGTTAAAAAGTCAGAAGCTTTGCTAATCCAGCAGGCCAGATATGTAAAACTATATTATAGCAATCTCTATAGCCCATTCCAAAGATATGTAATAACCAAATACCAAAATGCTAATAAGCCACTTAGGCCAGACGGATTACAGCCAATACCTTGGTGACTTAGATAGGGGCTCTGTGTCATTTATTCCCTATGATACGTGTTGTAATCCTAGTGCACAGGTATATGCCATATATAATCAAAGTGTCGGGGAGGATGGGGTTTAAATTATTTGAATTTACATGTTAAATTCCATCTTTTTAATATCAGTTATTTCCCATGTTATTGTGATATACTGAACATAAAGAACTATGAGCATGTTTGATTATGAGATTTGTAATTAATTTATGTGAAATAATCTTTATCTACTACCTAACATATTGTGAACATGGGTATAGAGCCTCATCGATGCAATTGTCAAGGACATGGCACTTCTCATGGTTATTCTGGTACTTGTGGACCAAGGTTAGCCACCCACCCCTTTCTGTTCTTTACATTTTAGTCCTATTCTTGGATCTCTTCAGGTTCCCCTTTATATCTGGCAGTGGAGTTGTTCTTGTAGTGACCATATGCACCAATAGCTTTCTGTCAACCCTTTGAAAGACCCTTGTGTTGGGTTATGACAACTCGCCGTTTTGGGAACCGGAACAACTTATTTTCTCACACAGATCTTGACGTCTTTTTTCCTTGGCCAACTCCACATATGCCTGCACCTCTTTCAGCTGCTGTAACATCCTCTCTTTATGACTTTCCCACTTTCCCACTTCACTTGTTCATTCTGCACCACGCAACTCTGTTAATAGGATGACATCTGAGATTTATCTTTTCACATACTTAGATCTAGAATTGAGCTCCTCCAAATTAGCTTCCTTTACTGGTAGCAGTTCCTTTAGCTCATTAAGTGTTTGTTGAGCTCTCTGTGAGTCTTGAAACAGCTGGTCATATAATTGTTCCTGACTTACATCTTTTCAGCAGCCAAGTGTGCTTTATCTTCTAGCAGTAGGTCCCACACTGCAACAACATCAGTTTAGGCTGTTTTTATGATACTTTTCTTTGAGTAAACATTATTGATTTTTTGGCCATATGTTATCCAACTGTGTTCTCAAAGCTTCAGTGTAGATATCTCTGCTGTTTAGCTGCAATAGGCTATTGACTCTCCCAGACTTGTAGCAGTTAATTATTGTGGCTGATTTTCTCTATAGCAAATTCATTAAAAATATATACCATTAAAAGTTGACCACATTCATTTACATAGTATATATCCTGTTTCCGTTCCTGGTCTACGAATCAATTCAGAATACATTTGAAATGCAATTAGTTATGAGGCTAGTATTTTCAGTGTATTAATTTATGACGAATGCTATCTATATATGAGCATGGTGTGAAGTGTGATACCACTTTCAAAGCAGTTGAGTGTTTAATATCTGTAGCTATTTTTTCACTGGGAAAATCTGGGTAGTAGCCTATAACTAGCTTCCCAGATACATCCTGTTTTTGTTGAAATTGTACATTGAATAAATTTTATGTTTGTAAACTTGACGATGTATGCCAGAACCGTATCCAGGATTTGTAGGGGGGAGGGGTCCAAATAAGACATATAATACATAATTGTAAATTTGTAATAAAACAAAAATGAAAAAAAATCTCAGCTATTTAGTATACCTGTAATAAACATTCTTCATGGATTCTGCCCAGCAAAAATATTTATTATTTCATTTAAATTTAGTTCCGTTCCGTTGTAGATATTCATAAGTGCAAGACCAGTCATTCTCTCTTGCCCCACGGTAGAATGCAAAAGGTTTTGAGGCAGCTAAGCACACCAATACTGCATTCATATTCGCAACTAGTGTGGCAATGTGCAGATTATGTATAGAAGTGTGTTAATGTTTAGAAACATAAACTTGTTTGTGAGGGTGAGAGATTCTGAAGATCACTTTTTTCAACAGATCTCATCTGCAATAAATGCAACTCTTGCTGTAGAGTTGTAGGACTGAGAAGGTCATGTATGTAATATTCTATAATGTATTCTACCAGAGACATTGAAGCCGAATCACTTTCATGATTAAATTTTGTCATAAAGTCAGTGGAAACAATACTTATGTCCATCATGACCTTGCACTGAATTTATGAAAATCTGGTGTTTAGATGAGTTATCAGAAAAGGTATCACTATTGCTCTCCTGTGGTCCTCCTCTGGTGTATATACTTGAAGGTATATTTTGTCAGCACACATCTCCATGGAAGACAAGCTTGTGATGGCATTGATTTCACTAATGGTGGTGAAATCAATGCCATCACAAGAGTGTTCAGATCAGCACCCCAAGTTCCAACATTATGGTCCATTGTTTATATATAATCTGCTATGAAAGTAAATTAATGAAAACTGTGTCTAGAGATAACAGCCATTAAAATTAGTTTAAACACACCCTACCAGATCTAGTAACCATAATCTCACTGGCTTGGTTGTCATACATTCATATGTACCTGTAGGTACTGGGTCATTGGGCACAATGCTGCAAGCAGAAGCCTTGCCCACATAGCCTACCTTTGACCCAGATCCCACTGGGTAAAATGGTCTGGAACTGCTGACCACCATCGGCATCATTGAGCATGAGCGAGTCACCAACTATGTTAGTACATGGTCCTTTCAACCCTGTAGCCTCCCTATCCTCCAGATTTTTCAAAAAGATCCTTGACCTGGATTTTAAATAAATGTCAGTGGTCACTATGGAGGATAACCACTCCTCACACATCTGGCTGCCCACCAGCTCTGGCACACGTCTGCCAGTCACTAACATCTGGCAATGGAGCACTACTCCCTTATGGCAGCCATGCTGGTAGCCCGGTTCCCCAAGAAAAATTGTAATATCGTTGTGGCACATGGACATTATTCTTGCTGGTTAAATTGGTGTTGAATAGACATTACTTGGACATGGGCTTATCCCAGCGGGTGTGATGGCTTTGGGCCTTAGTGTAAAATGCATTTGATATGCATGGACATCCCACACTGGGCGAGCACTTTTGATAAGTACACATATCTCCTTTGCTTGGACTAGAAGTTTGATTATAGTTCTGGCATGCCTGAAAATTGCCTTGTAATAAGAATTCCATCCGTATGTTTACTAGTAGGATCAACTCTTTCCAAAAACTTAATTTCTCTTTCTCTCTCTTTTTTCAATTTTAAGATATAAAACCTTGTAAGGTAGCTACAGAATGTAGCTGGCATACTGACACTTTCATGTTCACTGGATTTGTAAATTGATAGTTCATGGTGATCAATATTTGTCCAACAATAATGGTACAATTACGACGAATGTTCGGGGCATCTTAGAGGACTTCTTGCATTATGCCATGTATACCTTCTGGGTATTCCACACACAACAATACACATGCACAAATATGCATTGTATGATCATAATACTAATTATTATGACTATATACATATTACCAAAGATTACTTATTAATCAGTGTCCATGGGCATTGTGTTACATATAACTCCCGGGTGCTTGCAACATGAAACTAAACAAATAACCGCTAACATTTTGTTTGACTCAGATATCAACTATTACCAGTTCAAATAAAACTTCTGCTTCCGGTAACTCTGCCTGCTCAGAAGAACCAATCCAGTAAGGTACGAGTGGTGTCTGCCTAACAGAATTGACCAATGCTCTGACATCCTCCAACTGTCCACTTTATCCTGAGGGAAATGTGTTAGTGGTGAGGAATGAAGAGGCCACAGTGACACAACTCATTAATGGACTTAAATTTATTGGAGCAAGTGCTGATTAAAGAAGAGAGGCTGTTCCCTTTTTTGTGCTAGCATCCGTTTAGGTTGTGTAGTGGATCAGCCTAGCTTAAGTCAGTGTGGAGAGATCAGAGACAATGTATGCTAATGGGAGTGGATGATTATTGAAGGATTAGATATGGAGCTCCCAAACTGCGCGATGTTTCCTGCTGGAACTTCATCCTGTCCTACACTAAATGGCAGTTATTCTATGAATGGAACAGTTCTAGAAGCAGGTACAGTAGGTTGTGGCAAGGACAAAAAAATTTAAATGAGTATTTAGCTAAATTGAGGAAACAGATTAGCACTGGAAAGTTTAGAGTTTTCCAATATTAAAATTAACTTGTTTAGTAGGTTTAGTGGAGAAATAGTAGCATAAATATTATTATATATAGAACTTGAAGATAATTGGTTTTTTTTTGTTATTATTAAAAAAATAAAATAGCTATGTGTGAGTTGCCACTTTACTGAGGTCATAAAGGATTCAAGGCACACTGGAAGTATTTTTGTAGGATGCTATATATATATAAGAAGCTGCCAAAGTGAATTTATCTTAGTTTTCATTTGTCTGTACGTTTGTATTAGCATCGGCCATTTGAAATTGGGAGTGCTATTGAAGTCGCCGATACATCTTTCAGTGATTCCAACTTGGCCAATCTATGCATTTTTATTATGCGCTTCCTTCTGCAGATTGGACAGTACACAGATTGTGCAAGCCATTTATAAATTTGCACAATCAAACTCGTGTATTGAGGAGTGCACTAGCACTCCCTATATTTAACAATGGGAGACAAAAAATAAACTTTATATCAGAATTAGAACTTTTCGGCAGCTTCTAAGTATCATAAACTGTGACTTCAGCTGATTTTTCCCCAACATTTTTCAAGAATGCTTTGAATCCTTCACGCATGAAGGTAGTAAACTTGTAGCCCCCAAAACCATTACTACTGTGAGATTTTGTATTCATGATCTTGTATCTATCTATGTATCCTTTTTTCCTAACACGTATACAATATGTTTACAACTTCAAGGAGCTATCACTGGTGACTATGGCTTAAATTATTTTAATTCAAAATGATAGAAAAACTAGACTCCTCAACAACTAACAAAAATGAGCAACTGAACCATAAACTACATGTTACTAAGAATAGTTCTGTACAATCTAAAGATAAACCAGGTACAAGAAAGAAGTGGTAAATGGTGCTATCCAAACATTGGTACTACTATTTACTAATGAAAACTATAACCTGAATATGTCAAAGATACACATTAAAGCTAACACTACTAATGGATAAGTCTACACTACAAGTTCAACACACTATATATATATATATACAGAAAAGCAATTGACATGTTACACAATAACCATGTGCCAAGAGTGCATCTTTCCTCACTTGTAGGCATAATTTGTAGGTAGGGTGATTTAATAATTCTGGCCATTTTCCTTAGTTTGAAAAACTGTTCACAACTTAGACCTTTTGTTAGTATGTCTGCTCTCATTTTTTTCCGTAGGACAGTATTTGAGCCTTACAGATCCTTCACTCACTTGGCCATGGTATTTGATTCCGATGTACTTTACTCAACCTTGATATTGTGGGTTCTAGCTCATCGATATAGCTGATTGATTACTTCCCAACTCACTTGTAAGCTGCCTCATCTATATGGCCTCTTGAGCTGCACATGCTAGGACCATATACTCCACTTCTGCAGTGGACAATGTTGTTTCTTGCTTCTCCATGTAACAGCACTTTCACTAACCTGAACAAGTATCCAGATGTTGATCTCCAATTGTCAAGATCCCCAACCCAGTTAGCATCTGAATAGCCAATACACTCCTTAGAGCCTTGCTTACAGTAGAGAAGACCAAAATCGACTGTACCTTTCAGATATCTCATAACACATTTCAGAGCAGTCCAGTGTTGTTTGGTTGGCTTTGCACAAAACCTTGCCAGGTTAATCACAGAGTAAGTGATGTCCGGTCTTGTGACGACAGACAAGTAGAGCAAACCTCCAATTGCTGACTGGTAAAGTTATTGATCTACTCATTCTTCCTTGTCTGTTGCTTTAATAACCTTCACACTGGTATCCACTAGTGTACTAACAGGTTTTGAACCTTGCATGCTGAGAAGTTTCTCAATGTAAGCAGATTGCCCAACCCAAACATTTCCAGTTTTCTCATCTTGGATAATCTTCATGCCAAAGAAAATAGTGTAGCTTTGCCATATCCTTTATGTCAAATCTCTTTTCAAGAGCATCCTTCACTTCTTTTTCTTTCCCACCAATATGATGTCATCAACATAAATGCCAATAGAGAACAGTTATCCATGTAGCTATATGCAAGCTGCCTGAACAAAACCCATTTTCTTGAGCTGATTACCCAGTGCCTTATTCCACAAGTCTGGCTTTGTATGCTTATTGCTTACCTCGCTCCCTTAACCTTTCTTTTGCAGCTTCATGCAAAGTCCAAGAAGTAAGGAACCTCATTGGCATGATAATGAGTCATATTTGTTTTTGAACAACAGTCCTAAGAGACAAAGGTTTTTTAGGGCGAGCTTTGGATGTGGATGTATATTTGCCAGCATCTCGATGTTCTAAACTTCCTGGTCTTTGTAAGATGCGTTGGGTGGAGCGCCAAACTTGTTTTAAATCTTTTTGGAGATGTATGAATGTTTTTTTGACCTTTTTGGATGCTATTATTTAACTCATTGAGTATAAACATTTGCAAAAACTGGAATTGGGACAGAGAGTGAAAGCACAAGGATTGAAGTCTTTGCTTTCAATCCATTGCTGTATTTATTGTCACAAAAAATGTTCTTGATGAAGTGAAGCCACTGGTTTCAAAATTACAGAAGCAAGATCATGATGTAGTCAACGCTTACAAGATGGTAGATTCCAGAAAATATCAGGACTACTAGAGATATCATTGATGAAATGCTCCTAGTACAATTCTGAGATCCTTCCACTTGCTGATGCCATTGGTGTTTCTGAATGTGTTCCCAGAAAGACAAGCCTTCAGCGGAACCGTATGTCCCAAGTTATTGCCCACAGGAGCACTATAAAAGAGCAATTGCCATCCTTCTCTTGGATTCTCTCTTGGGTCAAATATGGGACAGATTTTCAGAAGATCAGTGTCATAAATGGCCTGCTCCACCTTGTACCCTCTATTATAACAAGAAGTACTTCTCTGACAGAATCTGTCCAGTGTGTGTTTGAAAGTTTACTTCATTGGGAAGGTGACCTACCATTTCCAATGTCACTGGGAAATGAGCTTAGAAGGTGGAATGTTCTCTGGCATAGCAAGAAACATGAATTTGATTCTTCTGATACGGAAACTTGTCTACCAGATAATTTGCTCCTAGCTCTTAGTGCTTGTGATTAGGATTCATTCCCTCTGCCTCCTAGTAATTGCTTGCACACTACCCATTTTTAGTGCTGAGGCAGAAAGGTCGTTTTCTCTTCTGAGAAGAATAAAGACCCATTTGAGGTCCACTATGAGTGAGGAGCATTTGTCAGATCTTTCTGTTATAGCCATGCACTATGGGAAATGAATACCTGTAGATAAAGTTTGTCGGGCATTCGGGCAAGCCCATCCAAGAAGATTGTTTCAAGCTTCTTTGTTTGACAACTGATTTATTATGATATGATTATAAGATCTGGTGTTGTTTATAATGATATGCAGATGATCTGAATTGTGGGTATGGCCTACCATATGGGTGTGGTTATGGGTGTGGTCACAACATGTAGGTGTGGTTAAAGGGTATGGCCACAACAACCCCCCCTTTTAAAAATTGCTAGATCTGCCCCTGCCAGGTAAGTCAATTCCACAACCTTGATTGAACTGTTGCTTAGCTGATGTGCAATGGCTTCTTCACTAGCAGCTCCTCCTGTCTTTATAGCCTAGAATGATCCTTATGGTTTTGTCAAAAGGTGACGGAAACTTCTTAGCTGTATCCAACACAACACGTGGATGAGCGCACTCCAATTTCCCTTCATTCCAATGAAAAAAATAAAACACTATCTGTACTTTCTATATATAGTGCAGCTTGTTGGTATGAACTGAGATTTGTTTCTTAGCTAGCTAGCTTGTCGTTATCATTTTTGTTAAGGTCTGTTGTCAATGTAACTGTAGTGGTCATTGCAATAGCTGTGCCTGTTGTCCGCCAGTGTCGGTCGAAGAAATCCTGTTACCCTCCCATATTATAGACTATTGTCAGAATGCAGCTACTCCCTACACTGGCCTTCAGCTTTACTGAAAACAATTCCATGACCCCATCATAGAAGAGGACCGATTTGTCTACCTATTAGTGAAATGGAAGTTGTTATGGAAAGGTTACTAAATCAGGAGCAAAAATGAAAGATAAAGATGGAAAATGCAGATCAACCAAGCAACGAGAGCTTGCCTCAAGAACAAAGGTCTAAAATGCTATTACCATAGAAAACTTGGGCATATCAAATGAACTGTTGCAATCTGGCTGCTGATGAAAGGAAACCAAAATCAGATCAAAAAGAGTGGAAGGCATGAAACAATAAATCTGCATTCAAACAAGAAAATGACAGCAGCTCAGGTAACAACTTTGATGCCCCTGTGATGAGTTATGCTGTGTCAGTGAAACAAGTAACTGGATTGTGAGCTCTGCAGCAGAACAAAACTGTGCGTACATGTTTTAATTATCTGGTGGGTCTACTGTATGTACATGTGTTAATTATCTGGCAGGTCTACTACTGTGCGTAATGTGGCATGTGTGCAACAATTGGACATTTTTTGTTAAGCTTCAAAGTCTTAAGCAACCAGAACAAGTGATACTCGGAGATGGACATGTTTTGGAGGCAATTTGGTAAGGAACTGTATCGTTGGAAATAAAATTGCCAGCTGGAAAAACAAGAGCATCCAAGCATGATGTACTTTATGTACCAAATCTGTCTTACAAACTCTTGAGTGTGTCTGAGGCAGCAGAAGCTGTAAAGATTACACAGTTTAATGAAGACAGATGTCTGATAATTGGTGCAAGTCGGAGAATTATTGCTGTAGCAACCAGATTAGGAAGTGTCTACTATCTCAATTGCAAAGATCGAAGCAGGAAACAATAACACTTGAAAAACTAGAGAGAAAAGGAAGCATTTGGCATCGACATTGTGGTCACCTTGGAATGAAATATTTCCAGAAGATGGCTCAGGAAAAACTAGTTGAAGGTTTTGTTTCTGTACATCAAAGAAAAGAAATTTTTGTGGGACATATGTTGGAGGAAAACATCACAGCGATCAAATTAAAACCTGTGGAGCACTCATTCAAAATAATTACTTGGTCTAGTCCACAGTGATGTATGTGGAAAAGTGACTACTCGGTCATTAAGTGGAGCTGAGTATTCCTTGACATTTATTGATGAGAAAAAAACAAGCTACGTGTGGGTC
Source organism: Cladorhizidae sp. MBARI D1340-BT2 (assembly GCA_028752905.1). Classification (NCBI taxonomy): domain Eukaryota; kingdom Metazoa; phylum Porifera; class Demospongiae; order Poecilosclerida; family Cladorhizidae; species Cladorhizidae sp. MBARI D1340-BT2. The sequence continues at coordinate 37,093,656 of JAQNBH010000008.1, forward strand.
TACCCACTGAAGCACAAGGATAGTTTTTTTTGTCGTTTTTTGAATGGAATGCTCTGATTGAGAAAACAAGTGACCGCAAGTTGAAAGCTCATGGCACAGCATGCTTTTGTCTGTAGTGCATATGCTCACATTTCAAAGGACGAAAGTCACAAACCCTATTCAAATGCTAGGAAATGCAGATTCCTGGGCCATGGTGAAGAAACAAAAGGATATCGACACTATGATCTCAAAAGACGGATGGTCAATTTCAGTCAAGGCAAGTACCTTATAGATTTGGATAGTGATACAACCACTAATGACTGCAACTCGAGAGCATCCATTGAAACACAGCTGGGCCAGTTCTTAGAAGATCTGAAAGGGAGAGATGTGTTTCTGATTAGTATGAAGTGAGAGTGAACACAGCCAATGAGCAACCAAAGGATAGAGTAACTATTGAAGACGTCACTGAGAAATAAAAATGGCTAAATGCCATGGAAAAGGAAATGAAATCCCTCGGAGACAGTGATGTCTGAGAACTAGTTGAATTGCCAGAGGGATGAAAAGCGGTTGGTAAGAAATGGTTGTACAAAATCAAGACTAGTGCAGATGGCTTAGTTGAACACTACAAAGCAAGATTGGTAGCTTAAGGATTCTCACAGAAATACTGAACTGATTATGATGAGACATTTTGCCCAGTGGCTATATAGATTAGAATCACTCCATACATAGACCGCATTGGCAGTGCAATATAAGCTGCATCTAGTTGATGCCTTCCTCTGGTGAGCTAGAGGAGGAGGTATACATGAAACAGCCAAAGGGTTTTATTCCTAAAGATCTAGTTTGCAAGCTCAGAGTATTTATGGACTCACTGAAGCAGTCCCCACGCTGTTGGAATAAGGCACAGCTCAAGAAAATGGGTTTTGTTCAGGCAGCAAGTGATCCTTGCATATAGCTACATGGATAACTGTTCTCTATTGGCATTTATGTTGATGACATCATATTGGTGGAAAAGAAAAAGAAGTGAAGGATGCTCTTGAAAAGAGATTTGACATAAAGGATATGGCAAAGCTACACTATTTTCTTTGGCATGAAGATTATCCAAGATGAGAAAACTGGAAATGTTTGGGTTGGGCAATCTGCTTACATTGAGAAACTTCTCAGCATGCAAGGTTCAAAACCTGTTAGTACACTAGTGGATACCAGTGTGAAGGTTATTAAAGCAACAGACAAGGAAGAATGAGTAGATCAATAACTTTACCAGTCAGCAATTGGAGGTTTGCTCTACTTGTCTGTCGTCACAAGACCGGACATCACTTACTCTGTGATTAACCTGGCAAGGTTTTGTGCAAAGCCAACCAAACAACACTGGACTGCTCTGAAATGTGTTATGAGATATCTGAAAGGTACAGTCGATTTTGGTCTTCTCTACTGTAAGCAAGGCTCTAAGGAGTGTATTGGCTATTCAGATGCTAACTGGGTTGGGGATCTTGACAATTGGAGATCAACATCTGGATACTTGTTCAGGTTAGTGAAAGTGCTGTTACATGGAGAAGCAAGAAACAACATTGTCCACTGCAGAAGTGGAGTATATGGTCCTAGCATGTGCAGCTCAAGAGGCCATATAGATGAGGCAGCTTACAAGTGAGTTGGGAAGTAATCAATCAGCTATATCGATGAGCTAGAACCCACAATATCAAGGTTGAGTAAAGTACATCGGAATCAAATACCATGGCCAAGTGAGTGAAGGATCTGTAAGGCTCAAATACTGTCCTACGGAAAAAAATGAGAGCAGACATACTAACAAAAGGTCTAAGTTGTGAACAGTTTTTCAAACTAAGGAAAATGGCCAGAATTATTAAATCACCCTACCTACAAATTATGCCTACAAGTGAGGAAAGATGCACTCTTGGCACATGGTTATTGTGTAACATGTCAATTGCTTTTCTGTATATATATATATATAGTGTGTTGAACTTGTAGTGTAGACTTATCCATTAGTAGTGTTAGCTTTAATGTGTATCTTTGACATATTCAGGTTATAGTTTTCATTAGTAAATAGTAGTACCAATGTTTGGATAGCACCATTTACCACTTCTTTCTTGTACCTGGTTTATCTTTAGATTGTACAGAACTATTCTTAGTAACATGTAGTTTATGGTTCAGTTGCTCATTTTTGTTAGTTGTTGAGGAGTCTAGTTTTTCTATCATTTTGAATTAAAATAATTTAAGCCATAGTCACCAGTGATAGCTCCTTGAAGTTGTAAACATATTGTATACGTGTTAGGAAAAAAGGATACATAGATAGATACAAGATCATGAATACAAAATCTCACAGTAGTAATGGTTTTGGGGGCTACAAGTTTACTACCTTCATGCGTGAAGGATTCAAAGCATTCTTGAAAAATGTTGGGGAAAAATCAGCTGAAGTCACAGTTTATGATACTTAGAAGCTGCCGAAAAGTTCTAATTCTGATATAAAGTTTATTTTTTGTCTCCCATTGTTAAATATAGGGAGTGCTAGTGCACTCCTCAATACACGAGTTTGATTGTGCAAATTTATAAATGGCTTGCACAATCTGTGTACTGTCCAATCTGCAGAAGGAAGCGCATAATAAAAATGCATAGATTGGCCAAGTTGGAATCACTGAAAGATGTATCGGCGACTTCAATAGCACTCCCAATTTCAAATGGCCGATGCTAATACAAACGTACAGACAAATGAAAACTAAGATAAATTCACTTTGGCAGCTTCTTATATATATATAGCATCATACAAAAATACTTCCAGTGTGCCTTGAATCCTTTATGACCTCAGTAAAGTGGCAACTCACACATAGCTATTTTTTTTTTTTAATAATAACAAAAAAACCCCAATTATCTTCAAGTTCTATATATAATAATATTTATGCTACTATTTCTCCACTAAACCTACTAAACAAGTTAATTTTAATATTGGAAAACTCTAAACTTTCCAGTGCTAATCTGTTTCCTCAATTTAGCTAAATACTCATTTAAATTTTTTTGTCCTTGCCACAACCTACTGTACCTGCTTCTAGAACTGTTCCATTCATAGAATAACTGCCATTTAGTGTAGGACAGGATGAAGTTCCAGCAGGAAACATCGCGCAGTTTGGGAGCTCCATATCTAATCCTTCAATAATCATCCACTCCCATTAGCATACATTGTCTCTGATCTCTCCACACTGACTTAAGCTAGGCTGATCCACTACACAACCTAAACGGATGCTAGCACAAAAAAGGGAACAGCCTCTCTTCTTTAATCAGCACTTGCTCCAATAAATTTAAGTCCATTAATGAGTTGTGTCACTGTGGCCTCTTCATTCCTCACCACTAACACATTTCCCTCAGGATAAAGTGGACAGTTGGAGGATGTCAGAGCATTGGTCAATTCTGTTAGGCAGACACCACTCGTACCTTACTGGATTGGTTCTTCTGAGCAGGCAGAGTTACCGGAAGCAGAAGTTTTATTTGAACTGGTAATAGTTGATATCTGAGTCAAACAAAATGTTAGCGGTTATTTGTTTAGTTTCATGTTGCAAGCACCCGGGAGTTATATGTAACACAATGCCCATGGACACTGATTAATAAGTAATCTTTGGTAATATGTATATAGTCATAATAATTAGTATTATGATCATACAATGCATATTTGTGCATGTGTATTGTTGTGTGTGGAATACCCAGAAGGTATACATGGCATAATGCAAGAAGTCCTCTAAGATGCCCCGAACATTCGTCGTAATTGTACCATTATTGTTGGACAAATATTGATCACCATGAACTATCAATTTACAAATCCAGTGAACATGAAAGTGTCAGTATGCCAGCTACATTCTGTAGCTACCTTACAAGGTTTTATATCTTAAAATTGAAAAAAGAGAGAGAAAGAGAAATTAAGTTTTTGGAAAGAGTTGATCCTACTAGTAAACATACGGATGGAATTCTTATTACAAGGCAATTTTCAGGCATGCCAGAACTATAATCAAACTTCTAGTCCAAGCAAAGGAGATATGTGTACTTATCAAAAGTGCTCGCCCAGTGTGGGATGTCCATGCATATCAAATGCATTTTACACTAAGGCCCAAAGCCATCACACCCGCTGGGATAAGCCCATGTCCAAGTAATGTCTATTCAACACCAATTTAACCAGCAAGAATAATGTCCATGTGCCACAACGATATTACAATTTTTCTTGGGGAACCGGGCTACCAGCATGGCTGCCATAAGGGAGTAGTGCTCCATTGCCAGATGTTAGTGACTGGCAGACGTGTGCCAGAGCTGGTGGGCAGCCAGATGTGTGAGGAGTGGTTATCCTCCATAGTGACCACTGACATTTATTTAAACTCCAGGTCAAGGATCTTTTTGAAAAATCTGGAGGATAGGGAGGCTACAGGGTTGAAAGGACCATGTACTAACATAGTTGGTGACTCGCTCATGCTCAATGATGCCGATGGTGGTCAGCAGTTCCAGACCATTTTACCCAGTGGGATCTGGGTCAAAGGTAGGCTATGTGGGCAAGGCTTCTGCTTGCAGCATTGTGCCCAATGACCCAGTACCTACAGGTACATATGAATGTATGACAACCAAGCCAGTGAGATTATGGTTACTAGATCTGGTAGGGTGTGTTTAAACTAATTTTAATGGCTGTTATCTCTAGACACAGTTTTCATTAATTTACTTTCATAGCAGATTATATATAAACAATGGACCATAATGTTGGAACTTGGGGTGCTGATCTGAACACTCTTGTGATGGCATTGATTTCACCACCATTAGTGAAATCAATGCCATCACAAGCTTGTCTTCCATGGAGATGTGTGCTGACAAAATATACCTTCAAGTATATACACCAGAGGAGGACCACAGGAGAGCAATAGTGATACCTTTTCTGATAACTCATCTAAACACCAGATTTTCATAAATTCAGTGCAAGGTCATGATGGACATAAGTATTGTTTCCACTGACTTTATGACAAAATTTAATCATGAAAGTGATTCGGCTTCAATGTCTCTGGTAGAATACATTATAGAATATTACATACATGACCTTCTCAGTCCTACAACTCTACAGCAAGAGTTGCATTTATTGCAGATGAGATCTGTTGAAAAAAGTGATCTTCAGAATCTCTCACCCTCACAAACAAGTTTATGTTTCTAAACATTAACACACTTCTATACATAATCTGCACATTGCCACACTAGTTGCGAATATGAATGCAGGATTGGTGTGCTTAGCTGCCTCAAAACCTTTTGCATTCTACCGTGGGGCAAGAGAGAATGACTGGTCTTGCACTTATGAATATCTACAACGGAACGGAACTAAATTTAAATGAAATAATAAATATTTTTGCTGGGCAGAATCCATGAAGAATGTTTATTACAGGTATATATACTAAATAGCTGAGATTTTTTTTCATTTTTGTTTTATTACAAATTTACAATTATGTATTATATGTCTTATTTGGACCCCTCCCCCCTACAAATCCTGGATACGGTTCTGGCATACATCGTCAAGTTTACAAACATAAAATTTATTCAATGTACAATTTCAACAAAAACAGGATGTATCTGGGAAGCTAGTTATAGGCTACTACCCAGATTTTCCCAGTGAAAAAATAGCTACAGATATTAAACACTCAACTGCTTTGAAAGTGGTATCACACTTCACACCATGCTCATATATAGATAGCATTCGTCATAAATTAATACACTGAAAATACTAGCCTCATAACTAATTGCATTTCAAATGTATTCTGAATTGATTCGTAGACCAGGAACGGAAACAGGATATATACTATGTAAATGAATGTGGTCAACTTTTAATGGTATATATTTTTAATGAATTTGCTATAGAGAAAATCAGCCACAATAATTAACTGCTACAAGTCTGGGAGAGTCAATAGCCTATTGCAGCTAAACAGCAGAGATATCTACACTGAAGCTTTGAGAACACAGTTGGATAACATATGGCCAAAAAATCAATAATGTTTACTCAAAGAAAAGTATCATAAAAATAGCCTAAACTGATGTTGTTGCAGTGTGGGACCTACTGCTAGAAGATAAAGCACACTTGGCTGCTGAAAAGATGTAAGTCAGGAACAATTATATGACCAGCTGTTTCAAGACTCACAGAGAGCTCAACAAACACTTAATGAGCTAAAGGAACTGCTACCAGTAAAGGAAGCTAATTTGGAGGAGCTCAATTCTAGATCTAAGTATGTGAAAAGATAAATCTCAGATGTCATCCTATTAACAGAGTTGCGTGGTGCAGAATGAACAAGTGAAGTGGGAAAGTGGGAAAGTCATAAAGAGAGGATGTTACAGCAGCTGAAAGAGGTGCAGGCATATGTGGAGTTGGCCAAGGAAAAAAGACGTCAAGATCTGTGTGAGAAAATAAGTTGTTCCGGTTCCCAAAACGGCGAGTTGTCATAACCCAACACAAGGGTCTTTCAAAGGGTTGACAGAAAGCTATTGGTGCATATGGTCACTACAAGAACAACTCCACTGCCAGATATAAAGGGGAACCTGAAGAGATCCAAGAATAGGACTAAAATGTAAAGAACAGAAAGGGGTGGGTGGCTAACCTTGGTCCACAAGTACCAGAATAACCATGAGAAGTGCCATGTCCTTGACAATTGCATCGATGAGGCTCTATACCCATGTTCACAATATGTTAGGTAGTAGATAAAGATTATTTCACATAAATTAATTACAAATCTCATAATCAAACATGCTCATAGTTCTTTATGTTCAGTATATCACAATAACATGGGAAATAACTGATATTAAAAAGATGGAATTTAACATGTAAATTCAAATAATTTAAACCCCATCCTCCCCGACACTTTGATTATATATGGCATATACCTGTGCACTAGGATTACAACACGTATCATAGGGAATAAATGACACAGAGCCCCTAACTAAGTCACCAAGGTATTGGCTGTAATCCGTCTGGCCTAAGTGGCTTATTAGCATTTTGGTATTTGGTTATTACATATCTTTGGAATGGGCTATAGAGATTGCTATAATATAGTTTTACATATCTGGCCTGCTGGATTAGCAAAGCTTCTGACTTTTTAACTATTGTGATGGATACTGAATTCCTTAGGGAGATGTCCCAATTGTACAAATACATCCATGGACAACAAGATTAATTTACTCTTCTTTGCACATACATGTAAAGTCGTAATAAAGTTGACACACAAATACAAACAAGGTTACCAAATGCAACATGTATATACAAGTTTAATGACGTTTTTGTAACCATTTCCCTCTCCATATTTCCTTCAGTTCTTGAATATTCACAACATAGATCATGTTCACAAATGGAAATAAGGCTTGCAAAATGAACGACAAAATTTCCAATGAAGGATAGGTCAGATCTTCAATTTCGGAACGACTGCATGGGTTGCTTGGATTGTGACCTCCTTGCTCACAAAAAAAGTAACGTTGAAAACTTCTTACCAGTTGTGAAGCATTTCTAACGAGAAGTGTAGCCCGTGCTATATATATAATAGCTAACACAAGAGCATAGCAGAACACAATAATTAGCTTCTTCTCGGCTTTCCCAAAGTTATACTTGACATTTTTCTACGAACAGAACAAAAACAAAATTACATTTTTGACTACGTTAGATATAAGCTTTAACTATGATATTTCATCGAATAAATATTGCTTCACAAATACTAACTGTCCTCGAACAGCAAACTCACAAATAGTTTATTGGTATTAGGAGCCTCCTTTGTTTTTTGTATGTTCCTTAAAAATAAATGGTTACTAGCAATTTTTATAAGCAATGACTGCTTTAGTAGTACTGTATAGAGATTAGCTAATCGTTTCCTAGATCACTTTCTGCGCCTCTTTTCCTGTGCTACTTTTCTTTTCAGTCCCACTTTTCTTCGCCTGCTTCATCCCTCAGTATGATCTGTCTTGGACTTGTCTGTGTGGTTTATGGAAACCTCCTGGGTTTTGGTGGTCGGCCTCTGTGTGATTCTGTGATAAGGTCTATGATTGTCTAGAGAACAATTCTGGATTGATTTTTCTTGCACCTTCTGGACTACTTTCCTGGACCAACTCTCCTGAATCACTTTCTTCTGGATCATTTTCCAAAGTAAAAGTGAGAACAGGTGGTCTAGAAGGTGATTCAGGAAAAAGAGAGCTAAAACTGCTCTAAATTGCTGTTTTATACAATTGGCACAGAAAATGGTTGATAGAGGTTAAAGTAGATATTTGATGCAGCATGTAGACATAGATATAGATTACAAAAATTGAGCGGATATTCCTCATAAATTACAGAATAACTGCTTCAGCAATTGCAGAAGCTATTCGCCAGCATTTAGGAGAAGAGTTATGCCAGTTAGAAAGACATATATATACATCCCTATGAAAGACAGATTAAACAGAATGAAGGAATGGTCATCTAGCTAAAAAAATTTACTTCCCAAAAAACAAGAACAGGCATTCTTGCTCGACAATCACAATAAACATCGTTTAAAACGACAAAAAAACTTGCTTTGTGTATTTTACTTGGTTCCAGAAAATAGGAACAGCCTTTATATTCCTTATCTTACAAAATTAAATTTTAATAAATTAGGGTGAAAAGAATTTTGATCATGTTATTTATTCGATGAGATATCAATCTTTAGTTGTATTAAGAAACCTTTTGTTTATAAATCCTGCGCAGGGACCAAACAATGATGAGGATCATGGTACATCCACATGCCATAATGATATCCACAATAATGATATAAGAATAGAAATTAGCATCTTGATCTACAATCGTACATGCAAAAGTAGGTATCCTGGCAGGTCCAAATCCCAATCTTCCTGATAAGAACAAGGTTTTCCTATCTTCAGTTGTGGAATTTTCAATTTGGTTCTGAAGATCCACTGCAAAGGCGGTCATTGATGTTATGTGTGGGATTAGTGGAAGTAAAATTCCAAGTATGACACATGTTAGGTGAATGTACTTCAGATTTTGATGTGACTGAGCATGGAATGGGAATACAATCCTCCAAAAGAGAAGAGCTATATGAAATAGCCACCACAGTACGAGTTGATAAGTCGCATATAAGAATACAATACCTGCAAAAAATACCCCAAAAAGTGTTGTTTTGTTTATTATTGAAACTTGAGCATTTTATATAAGAGGAGGAAATTCCTGAACTCATGCCGACCCTCAATAATAGAGGTCAAACTTAATTTGCTGCAAGATGGGCACAAATCACTATCTGGGAGGAATAATTCTCTGTAATGGTTTAACCCACTTTTTAATATGACAGCCAGCAAATCCACAAAGACGCCCACTGCTATAGTTGCACAGAGCCACTGGAGTAGGCTCTAAATGCTGATCCATCACATCTCCTCCATTCCACAGGAGAGTGGTCCTTGGTCTCTTCTTAGTTAGCACTTCTAGAAAGAAGTCTAATGACATGGTCACAGGTGACCATGTGTCAAGTAGTGCCTCAACCTTCTGTAACTTCCAACTTCATGTCAGTCATTGGTACATGACCTAGCTCTGTACCATCTGCATGAGTCCTTGAATAGATAGAATACATAGTGGTTGTCACCTTCCTCAGAGCATCGACACAATTGTCATTCTCCTGGCACTCCTCACAGTTTTTCTTCTGGTACTTGTGTGGCTAGGTAGCCACCTGCCATTTTCCATCTCTTCCTCTTGGTTCCTTTCCTGGAATCTTGGCAGGTCCACTCTTATCTCTGGTAGAGCATTTAATCCTCTAGTTGCCATATAACCCACAACCATAACACTATATAAGAGGCTTCTGCCCGCCTGGTGAAACATCCCGTTATTCTGGTAAGTTTCTCCTCTTTTCAGGATGGTGGAACTTCATGAGTTCTGATGTGGTCTCCTCACAGTATGTTGACTGAAAGCCATGCAATTTGGCTTCCTCAAAATGTGCCTTAACTTGGAGGGTATCCAGGTCCCCCTCACTTCCAGCCACCTTCACTTTAGCAAGTCAGAAGCAAACTGCACTGATTTTCCCATGCATATATCTTCAGGACTACGCTGCTGTATTATGCTATAACATATGCCTTCTGCAAAAGCCTATGCAACACTTGTGCATAGCTGTCCACCAATTCCTTCTCCCTCTGCTTGCGTTCATGAAACAGACTGCTTTCCAATGCATGTGTCCTTACAGGTGCGAAGCATTTAATTAATGCAGTAGCCATCCCTTCATAGAGATGTGCTTGTCTTGTAAAAGGCACAGGCTTCCTTGCAGAGCCTAGTCACAAGGTTTACGAGCCTAGTCGGACCATCTCACTTGCAAATTCCAGCCACCAGCTCAAACTGCTCCAGCCATTGTTTCAGAGTCTCCCTGTCTCCATCAGCACTTGTCCTCCCATCAAATTTTGATAGAGGAGGGAGATGCTGAGCAAGAAGAATGGTCGATATTGGCGCAAAAGCTCCAGCTCCACATGCTGTACTAACACATGAACTCAACCCAGCAGCACTATAACAAAACTTACAGTAAAGAGGGAATCCATCCAAGAATGGATCCTTTTCTGAGTGTAAAAGAAATACCAGATAAACTTTGTGCCTGTGCTGCTTTACTTTGAACAATAATTATTGTTTCCAAAAACAGCAGTAAAATCCAGGGAAAGACTCGTTTGTCATAATTATTAAACCTTTTTTTCCTTCTGTTATAATCATCAAACAGGAATTAACCAATAGAGCAGTCTAATTGGCATATGCAGATAATATTTTGCATTGTACAGTTCATTTATTATTTTTAGGATTATGTCAGAGTTTGCATAGATATTTGTGGTGTTTAATCATTTAACATATCTACATCACACATGCAAGCATGGTGTTTTAGCAACTATTTACCTGTGTGTATATCAATATAGAGCTAGCTTACACTTAGAGGTTATACTTACAGGTATATAACCAAAACAGCTTCAATAACTAGATGCATCTTGGGGGGACAGTTGCATTTTTTTAAAAACTTGTAGTTATCACTTTAAATCTCCATAGATTCCGTAAACTTCATGGTAACAGTGTTAACGATAACTGAAAAATAATAAAATCTTCATGTTGTGTTTGTAATATGATTTTTCACATACCGTAAATCAGTACATCTATCATCATGTATACAATAAAGATTGACGGGAAAGAAAACCTGTGATAATAACAATGGATAATATATATATCAAGCATTATTAGTCAATACTTAGAATACTACTAACTCACATTCTTTTGCGTCCTAAGCAAGATATTATGATTACCACTGCAGCTCCTATAAATGCTATCAATGCACTTGTGAGGGTCACCACATCTACGAATGTGGACAATCCTTTCTTGTGTTGGCTCCAGGTATAGCAACTTGGTATACAAATGTTTGAATTATTATCTTGATAAAAACCTTCATTACATTCCAGTATATACACACTAAGCCAAATATATGATAAACAATATTAGATAACAAAAGTGATGACAAAAATAGCAATAAAAATATTACCACAATAACTGCTAAATAATTAGCGGTAATAAAAAAGCAGTAGAAACTTCAGCTGCAGAAAGAGCAACACCAACAATGCCCTCCCTCACACACATATACTGACAACAACAACAAAGCACTCAAGGGCCACTTCCACAGGGCCTCGATCACCATTAGCAATTAGAGCAGTCCCACTTCTGTACTATTGCAATTACATTAAGACCGCTTCTACAGTCTCTATGAAGGAGATCGAATTCTTGTAATGCTTGTTAGAGATTCTCCCAAGAGTTACTCTTGCCGAAGCTCATTTCAATCTGAGTCTGTAATCATGGAGAATCTTGAAATCCCTTTGGTCATTGCGCATGCACTTCCACAGTGACAGAGAAATAAGAACAGCAGCACAACAAAATGTATTTTGATATTGTGACTGTCTCTAACAATAATCTAGGATTAGGCAGTATATATATGTGCAAAGCGAATGGAAATTTTATGATACATGGCATTTATCCACCTGAAAAGAGCTCTGAACCAAATTCCTATAGGATGAATAGGTTCGTGACTATTCCTAAAATAAATGCTCAGAGTATATATAATATCACGCATACATAAGACACAAATTTAGTAACGGTTAATACTTTATACACACCAATATCAATTAGCTTAATTTGAAATTCCACGATACATTATTGTTACTTAGGTTAGCCCCTCCACTGCAATATAATAACGTTGAGTTAGCTTGCTCTAGACACACTTTCCTCATTAGGTTATAATCTACTTTTGTTCTTGTTTTCTCTCTGGAAGGTATCAGAAGATAGAAAGGCCAAGAAAACAAAACTGATATTTTCATGGTTTTTTTTAAATTTACACATTTCATTTGTTTCAAGGCATTTGGAAATCACCTAGTGGCCAAATAAGATGTATAGATGATATCATCTGTGATTTTGAAGCACTAATGATGTTTAGTATTAAGTAATAATAATAAAAAAAATAATAAAAAAATAATAATAAATTGTGAAAGGTGTCACAAGTGTTCCCCCCTGCCATTTATAGTATTATTTTATTTATTATTATTTTTAATATATTATTTATTATTATTTTTTTGTTGTTTTATTTTTTTATTATTATTTTATTATTATTTTATTTTTATTTGTTTGTTTATTTTTTATGCAAATTTTTATTTATTGTTTATTTAATTTTTATTGCTATTATTAATAATTGTGCATGAGTAAATTAGTTGTTAATGGTCTCTGTGTTTATCATAATAATCAAAAATAATAATAAAATAATAAAATTTATAATAAAATAATAAAATAAATAAAAATAATAATGATAATGATATATAATAGTAATATATATATATGTAATTATGGTGGTCTTGGCTTCAAGTTCAGGTTTTTCAGAGTAGCTCCACAGCAGCCACGCAAGTCCATTCCAACTGCTCACACTTTGGTGCTATATAGGCCGATGTGCAATGCCTCCTTCATGCAGAAAAGAAGACGAGTACATTAGTACAGGCAATGACGAGTGTAAAAAGTAGGATCCTATGATAGTGATTCCTTATGCAGCAGGGATGAGAAGACATCAGGAGGGTCTGCAGGAAGTTCAACATCAAAGTTGTCTTCAGATCAGGAAGAACTCTGAGGCTGAGCAGAGTGAAGGATGTTCTACCAGGTAATATGCATTCACGCATCCCTTGTAGCTGTGGGAAATACTACATAGGGGAGACTATCTGAAGACTGGAGACCAGAGTGAAAGAACATCATGATGCCTGTAGAAAGCGTAATAAAGAGAAGTCTGCATTGCCGAGCATGCATTGGTTAATGGGCATCCTATTTTGTGGGGAGAAAGCCGACCAGGCCAGAAGGCAGAAGGAACTGCTAGTGAAGGAGGCATTGCACATCGGCCTGGCACCAAAGTGTGAGTGGTTCAATCGAGACTGTGGAATGGACTTGCCTGGCTGCTGGGGATCTACTCTGAAGAGTGTGAACTTGAAGTCACAAGCACCATATTAATATTTATTATCATTATTTAATTTTTTTTAATTTCATTATTTATTTATTATGTTTATTATTTAAATTCCTGATGAAGATTAGAGCATCTAGTCAAAACATTAAGTGGAAGTTGATTATTGAGAAGGTTTTAATATTACATGTATTATTATTATTATTATTATTATTATTACTATTATTACTATTATTACTATTATTATTATTATTATTATTATTATTATTATTATTATTATTATTATTATTATTATTATTATTATTATTATTATTATTATTATTATTATTATTATTATTATTATTATTATTATTATTATTATTATTATTATTATTATTATTATTATTATTATTATTATTATTATTATTATTATTATTATTATTATTATTATTATTATTATTATTATTATTATTATTATTATTATTATTATTATTATTATTATTATTATTATTATTATTATTATTATTATTATTATTATTATTATTATTATTATTATTATTATTATTATTATTATTATTATTATTATTATTATTATTATTATTATTATTATTATTATTATTATTATTATTATTATTATTATTATTATTATTATTATTATTATTATTATTAATCAATTATTATTAATTAATTGTTTGTTTGTTTATGGACACCTTTTTCTACCATAATAATAACAAAATTAATCAATTATTTATGTAATTTTTATTTTAAAAAAATTATTTTTTTCCATTATTTTTACATCCGGTGCCATGTGTGTATGGCAAGTGGTGGATAGCTAGCTACTGGTATATAGAAGGCTAACCGAGCCTTAGCATCTCATGATGAATCTATTATAGTCGAAACGTCAAGTGAATACAATTTGAAGTTGATTATTGAGGTGATTTTACTGTTGATTTTTTAATAAAGCATATTTTTTGAAAATTTTTATTTTTATTGTTGTTGTTGTTCTTTGTTGATTATTATTATTATTTAATTTTTTTATTTATGTTATTTTTATTTATAATTTTTTATTTGTTGTTATTATTATTATTTTATTATTATTAAAAATATATATTTATATATATATATTTAAAAATGTTATTAATTTTTATTCTATATAATTATTGTTTTAGTATTTATTTCATTTCTATTAACTATTACTATTCCACATCCGGTTCCTATGCTGTATGCATGTGCCAGGGTGATTTGTATCATATGGTGAATATCTAGCTACGTATCTCTCATTAGCATCTCATTAGTCCTGATGAAGGCTAAAGCATCTATTTAGTTGAAACATTGAGAGAGTAAAATTCAAATTGATTATTGAAAAGGTCATTGTTATGTCAACTGAGAGTTCGTTGAGAGTATAATATAAACATAAATTTGCAAATACATTATATAACACTACCTATATTGCCAAAACACACATACACAAAATACAACTTAGGTAATTCACTTTCGAAGCTCCTTAGTATCCAAAACAATATCTCTAAAAACATTTCAGTGTGCATTCAATCGTTCATGAGGGTAGTAAAGTAGTAATCTTAAAATGCATGAAATCCATCTTCGAGTTCTATCAATCTATCTTCATTTTTCTACACATTCCACATTTCTATGATTTGAATGTATGCATTGAATTAATTGCATGAGCTGCTTAGTTGTACACACAATATGAGGGCGCACACTATTATTTGAACTTGACCTACATCGATACAATAGTTCCATGAGATCACACACAAGCCTGAGGAGGTAATAATTATTGACAGTTACAGTGTTCTTCTTGCTCTAGCATCGAGAGTTAGATCCATGGATGAGTTAGGTCTAAACTCCTTCCCTTTAACTAGTAGCTAGCTTTGTAGTTTTCCATCATCCATTATTAGATTTCCTTGGGCCTAGCTTAGACCAGTGCAGTTGCTATTGATAGATCACTTTTTCACAGCACTCAAACTGTCTCCACAATATTAAAGTTGAGTAGTTAAGCCTAGACTAAGCTGTGTACCTTTAGAATCCCAGTAGCTATGGAATGTGACAATTTGCACACATTTACTATTAGTGGTTCCTGTATGTATGTTGTACATCCTATGGCTACTGATGTGTTACTGTGTTGAGGTCATGAAGACATGTCGTCTACTCTATAAATATATGCTGTTGATAGATAAGACTGGTTGACTTTGTGTATAATATATATGCCTGTCTTGTTCTTAATGATCGGTCTTGAAACTAATTGGAATGTACCACAGTAGCCAATCAAGTAAATTTTCATTTGTTGACTTCCTTCTATGAACCAAACCTTGATCAATGCAGCAGCTATAGCTACAGCTCTAGTTTCTAGCTCTAGGTAGCTTTGCCATTCTCGAGTGCTCTTTTATAAGTTTCTCAGTCAAGCAGATCTTGATGTACAATTTCCTTGATTAGACCGTGCTCTCAATTAGAATGGGCCTTCAATTAGACTGTATACCACTTTTTATTAAAAATAGTATGTGTCCTTGATTGTGTACTAACAGAAAATATGAAAGCTCCTGCGAATGTACTTTCCAGAGTGGGTGAAGAAAGTTTGGCAGTGAAGGGATAATCAAATTATAAAAAAGATCGCTGTATTTCAGATAGATGACATGATGATAACATTGACTATTTAAAGCTTAATCATTTGAGTTCGACTGAATAAGATTAAGGCCTCTAGTTGATGAGTAGGTGAATAGTAGCTGAAAATATCTCTGAGAAATCTCATCAGCCATGGTCATATAATTTACCCAGACCGTTTGGTGAAAAGAATGTAGTTTTGAGCCAGAGTGGTTCACTAAGTGGCCATTCCTTCACTATGATGAGGCAAAAGATGTTGTGTTTTGCCATGTCTGCTTCATGGCTAAAAGAAAAGAAGTTTGAGGACAGGCTATCCTTTATCCTATTGCATACCCAAGTATAAAACCAAACCCAATACCTGGACGGAAACCTGGACCGACCATCAGGTCCATTCATTGTAGTTTAATTTTTAATAGAAGCCTCAAAATCGTCCAATTGCTACATAAATAATAACTCAGGAAAAACAGTAAAGGGACATCATCACAATAAACAAGACGTTCGACTAGAGCCTTCATCAGCCTAGAGCAGTGGTTCCCAAACCTTTTTGGCCCATGACCCCTTTCAACGACTATAAATCTTCCATGACCCCCAACCTAAAATATTTATTGACCGACCATATTATGTACATATTTACCAGTGCTGCTTATGCTGGTTTACGACAGGATTTAATCACATAAGTGGTAACACACAAATACTGGTAAGACATATTTATCACCGCAGTGACTAAGTAGGTATATTACATCAATGAGAATGATGCACTTGCTTCTTTGATACGAGATCAGCAATTCGTGGGGTTGTGTGGCTCAGAGCACATCGCAAGTCAGCTTCTGCATCCAACCTGTTTCTGGCCTTTGATTTGATCACCAGGAGAGATGAGAATCCATTTTAACAGAGATAGGTCGATGAGAATGGGATGAGAACTTTCAAGGCAAATGCACTTATCTTGGGAAAAATCGTAAGCATTTTAGCCCAAAAGTCAGAGATCTTGAACTGCTGCAGCTGAAACTCCTCTTTTGCTGCAGTGTTGTTGATGAGATCCAAGAAGTCCTCCTGCACATCGTCTGGAAGGTCATCTACAGTGCAGCGGAAAGGGTTGCGAGCAAGAGTCATCTTAACATTTTCACTTGCATTGATGTTAGGAAAGTAGTGGTAGAATTCTTTTTGAAGGATTAACATGTGGTTCTTGATCTCTTGCTGGAGAAGTGGTTCTTTGCCCATGATCTGTGTAAGACAGTGGAAGGCAGTAATATTTCCCACCTCAACTTTTCTCTCCCAAAGCCCTAGCTTCGCAATGAAAGCTTTGATTGCATCAGTGTGCATGATGATGGTGGTGTGTGGGCCTTGTAGCTTTAAATTTAGTACGTTCAGAGCTTCAAAAATGTCAGCCAAGTAGGCGAGACAGGGATTATAGGTCGGCTCTTGAACGGCCTTCAATAACTGCTCTGTCTTCTTCCCATGGGCCTCCAAAAACACCTCGATCTCTTCCAAGAGCTCAAAAATGCGAGAGAGTACATTTCCTTTTGACAGCCAACATACAGCAGTATAGAAGAGGAGGTCCTGATGCGAGGAATCCATGTCTCGGCATAACTGGCGAAATAGTCGTGTGTTGAGTGTACCTCCTTTTATGAGGTTAACGATTCGGATCACCGAGTCCAAGGTGCCCTTGAGAGCTGCAGGAAGTGTTTTGGATGCAAGGGCTTCACGATGGATAAGGCAGTGAGTTGTGATGACATTGGGGTTCTTTTCTTTCACCAGTGTTACAAATCCTAAAAATATAACAACATATAAATTGCACCACACCAAAAGAGACATCAGGAATGCTGCAATATTAAATTAAGATACAAACCTGATTTTGAGCAAAGCATGGAGGGAGCTCCGTCCGCGCACACTACAACCAGTTGTGCCCAAGACAATTTTTCTTCCTCAAAGAAGCTGGATACCATCGCCATGATATCCCCAGCCTTGGTAGTTGTATTGAGTGGTTTGCAGAACAGGATCTCCTCCTCCACATGATTGTATGAGACAAACCGGGTGTAAACCTGCAATATAATCATTTTTGCATGTTCGAATGTATTATGTAAATATATATATATGTAATTGTACATAATTTTATGTGCAGTAGCAGCAACACAAAATCATACCAGAAGCTGTGGACACTGTGCCACATCTGTGGACTCATCCAGTTGGATGGCAAAGGAGGGGGAAACTCGAATTTTCTCCACAACTTGATGCATGATATCCTGAGACATGTCCTCGATGCGCTCCTTAACAGTGTTGTTGAACAGACTGATCTGTTTCAGCTTGTTGGCGCTTTGATTGTCCAGGACAAGTTGAGCAGCTTCATGCATGCAGGGTTTGATGAGAGTCTCTCCAATGGTGTGCGGTTTCTTCTGCTTCGCAATCTGCAGAGAAATCTTGTGTGAGGCCTCCACAATGTTGCTTTCCTGCAAATCATGAAATAAAATTCAGACTATCCACATCACAGCAGGAAAAAATGGCACACTTATGACTGAACACTTACTTGAAAGAGAACTCCTGTTCCACAATCCAATCTTGATATCTTGAGCTGGTCTTCTTTGATTTTGAAGTAGTCCAATTCCTTGTTGGCCAGATCTGGATGAACTTTGCAAGGTGCTCCTTCAGCTTGAAGGGCTTCATGCTTTCGTTGGCGAGAGTCTTCTGGCACACAACACATTGTGGCACCTGTAAGCCTTTGGTCACAAAGAATGAGAATTCAAATGAAAGAAAGCTCTCATTATACGAGCGTTTCCTTGACATCTTGCTGCCGACTCTTTGATTCAACTGAACAACACCAACGATCCTTGATGACAATGAATGCAGACTTCTCCACAATGACTTCTCAAGATCAAAGTATAAAGAAGTTCAATTACTCAATTTAACCCTCTTACTGCCACTGTTGATGCATATCTGCGTCGAAAGTAACAAACACTAGGTCGAGAATCCTGATTGGGTCACTTGACGCAGTCCTGCAGCACCTACACAGGTTTGTTCGCAGGACTACTCGTCTCCTCGGAGTGACTTGATTCGAGAACAAGCACACAGGAGATGTTCTCTTGCACGCACATACTCAGGTGGCATTAAGAGAGTTAATGAAGGTAAGCAACCAACAAAAGAAATAGCACTGCAGTGTGCAGGTAAGTAAAATGAATCAAAGATATATATAATCACTGTCTGAGGGGGAAGGATTATCACAGGTGTGAGTAAACAGGTGAGTGAATTGTTCACACAATGAATATGTGGTCACAAAACCACTACTACAGTTCTGTTACTCTTCCTGATTACTCCTGTTGGGTTTGAGTGAATGAATATGATTATAATTTTCTCCCCCTCCCCCCACATCCTTCCCCAAGCCACTAAAATATACTTCAGCTCATTGGCTTTCATGCAAAATATGAATGTGTTGGTGTTGGGTATTTTTGGGTATTTAAATTAATTTAAAAAAATTGGTTAAACATTAGACCTAAAATTTTTGAAACCCTCCATGACCCCCAGAAAATCACCCATGACCCCTATTGGGGTCATGACCCACAGTTTGGGAACCAGTGGCCTAGAGCATCTAGTCAAAATATCGAGTGAATACATGTTATTGAGAAGGTGATGATAATGTTATTATGTCAACCGAGAGATAAAAAGCTTGAGAATGTGCAATCTTGACCCTAGAAGCTAAGGTAATTCTGCACACTTTCACTGCTTTTGATTGCAATAAGATTGAACTGAGCAGCATTTGCTATTTCATTTCAAGCAAGTGTTGTTCTAAGGGAAAGGTAAGTAAGAACAACCATGGAACAATATAACAGCCACATCAACAAACCAATTACACTATACCGTAGTGTTTGTAATGATACAGTCAACAATAGCAAAAAGACATGTTATGTAATGTAATAAGTTAGAAATTGAGTTTAAATGTGCTTGAGTCCCAGAAGGTACTTACAGCAGTGCAGTTACTCATTGCTGAACTATAATATCTGACCAGATTTGCGAAAACTCTTCTAAATTTGGTGGAACAATTATTAAGATATGGGCAGTTTAAATAATATAATTTTTTTAGTGAACATTGTCTAAAATGGCTAAAACTATTATTCAAGTATAAATCTGTGGCATTGAAGAGAGTTCTAGAGGACAAAATAAGCCTTTACAGTGAGCTATGTCAATGCACTTACCCTTCGTGAATAGAACATGTTTTGTGGTTACACATTAGGCATGCTTCCTTCTGCAGCCATGCTTTATGCTACTTTCCATGATTTGTAGAGATGACTTTTGTGTAGATAAATGGCTAGTCCTCTATAAGGGTTCACCTCATAAGTATATATGCTTCTCCTCGGCCATGCCTGAACATCGCATTTGAAATCCAATTACTCCAATAATTAATTTTTGAGTGCTTTCTGGAAGGCAACTGCTTCTTATATTGCTCAAAGTCAAAGACACACAAACAGTTCCAAACTTTTAGAACATCATCATATGTGCCATTGTTATATTAAAAAAATCTCAATTAGTTCTATAAAATCAGGGCCTTTTTACATTTGGTCATGCATATAAAAGCAACAAGACAAGTTGTATATAGAATAATAAACTCATAGACCTGTCAAAACAGGAAGGAAAAAAGAATGTACCCGTATATTTATCACAATCAGGACAACACTTTACCATGATTAATATGTAATCCGCTCCTTTTGTCTTCTTAAAATGGCACACGGCAATGCCATAAAAGTCACCAAAGCTCATATATTGATATTGGCAGCTGTCTGCATAAATGATTAGACTAATAGCAAGCCTTGAATCATTTACTAAGGTTGTAAAGTGACAGATCAAAAAAAGCATAGAGTGTTTGAAAAAACACTTGAAATTATCTCCAAGGATATATGCATGTACCTCTTCTTTCTGCCATACATAACTTGTTTGTAACAACACAAAAGCTTTAGCCTAAATGTTCCAAATCATATCTTTGACTTGTTGAGTACCTAATTACGGCATTCTTAGAGACGGTTGAAGATGAAATCAAGCTAGTTTATTTGCTGTCTTACAAACAAAATTGGTTAAAAACCATCATCACATGACAGCTATGCCATGCTGTGCAGCTGAATCTGAAATAAATGGTCAGGTGGTTTAATGATGCATAATCTTCTTGAAACAAAAAGCGAGTTAAAGCAAGAAACTTATATATATGTATGTATTTTAGCAATAAACATGGCTAGATTTGGTTAGCTCCAGAGTTCTCTTGTTCAACTCTTGCAACTTCTTGAAGGAGGCTACCCTGATCTGTAAATGACTTTCCAAAAAAACAAAATAAAACCCACAAGTTCTCTCTGCTTCAGAATTTTTATTTGAAATCTTGTATGATGCAGAGACCTAGCTACCTTCTGGTGCTGTGCCAACTAACCAGCTCCAACTGATCCAGAGTTAGTGAACATTTAAGATTTCACCAAGGACGGTCATATTTGGAGACTAGTTTACTTTGGGATTTCACAACTTACCACAGGAAAATTACAAAGTATGAAACACAATATAACAATGAGTTTTTTTTAAATAGTTTGATCATGGATTTAAAAAATTAAAAAATTCAATTGCAATTTCTTGGTAGCTGTTTTTTTGTACCTGTTGACATCATACTTGCTTAAAATTAAAAAAAGGGAATGTCATCTTGTGGCGCAAGCCTATTTGATCCACGATAGAAACTCGATAGAAACAGTATTAGTAATAACAATGACAGACAGACTGATCATACAAGGTAAGGATCGTTTATGATAAGGATCGTTTATAGCGTGTGTATCTAACATTGTAGTATAGTATTGTCTATCTCCCCCAAGTCTTGAATCTGGTAGGTATTAAAGATTGAAATGTGTTAACAGTAAAATCGGTCCGGAGGCTTTCTTGTCCTGGTGGACCTTCGTATAGGCATAGGCGAAGGTGGGATTGGGCTCGCCGTAGGAGGCGGAATGGTAGGTGTTGGATTGGTCACTGCCTTGGTGGAGTGGTCCACGTCCATGTCCAGGATTATGTCTGAGATTGGGTTCGCCCACAGATAGCCGTCTTGGTGAGTCCATGTGTACACGCGATGGGCTGTTTATCTGAAGTGGTGGCAAGATTATCTGGGTGGTAGGGGCGGGTGTGGTGGAATTGGTAAGGGCGGGTGTGGTGGAGGTGGTCAGACCGGGTGTGGCGGAGTGTCCAGGTGTGAGGGCCATGTCATCAAATATTGTACGTCTTGGGGGTGCCTGTAGACGGGGACGTATTTCCTTAGAAATTTCCGGTTGCGGAGGGAGAGTCGGCCTGATCCATCCATGCGTACGAGGTACTGGTGGAATTGGCGCACCTCGACGATGGTGCCCGTGTGGTCCCACAATGTCTCAGTGCAGCTTCCCGGAGATCCAGAGACTCACTCCACGTTTGGTGTGGGCGGTAATTTCCCGGGAGTATGGGTATGGAGTCCTTTGTGGGACGTCCGAAGACGCACATAGCTGGGGAAAGTTTGGTGGACGGGTCCGGGGTGTTCCTGTAGTTAAGGATAGCCCTTTGGAAAGGGTCGACATTCAGCGCGCCATCATGTCCTGTGTTGCCGACGAGGAGTCTCTTCACAGTTTTCATCCCAATCTCTGCTCGGCCGTTGCTATGGGGAAATGCGACCGAGCTGAGTCGGTGGTGAACTCCCCAGTCTGATAGGAATTTTGCTGTGGTGGAGCTGGTTAATTCGGGTCCGCCATCTGAAGAGAGCTCGTCAGGTGAGCCAAACGTGGCGTATGTCTGCCTTAGGACGTTTATTGGGCCTTTGGCACCATCCTGGGCCCTCTCGACGATGGGCCAGTTTGAGTAGCGGTCCACGATTACTAAGTGGTTTCTGCCTAGGTGGCTGAAGAAATCAGCACAGATACATTGAAATTGATATTCCGATAGGGAGGGAGGTGTTGGTGGTAATGCCACTTGGGAGGGTGCCATCCGGTTGCATTGAGGGCATGTGGCTCTGGTTGCCTCGATGTCCCTGCTGATTCCGGGCCAGAATATGGAGGCCTCTGCCTTAGAGGTCATGGTGGATGTGCCCTGGTGGGCAGCGTGTAAGGCAGCGAGGCATCGTTGGTGTAGTGATGGCAGGATCACTATCCTATCTTTATAAATCACGACCCCGTCGCTGCTGTAGAGGTTCATCCTGTGTTGGTGGAATTCTCTGAGGATGGGTGGTGATTGATGGAGTAGGTCCGGGAAGCCATCTTCTATGGTCGATGGGAGTAGGCACATGGTGGTGTCGGATGTCGTGGCGGTCTTGACCTGTTCCCATGTGATGGATGTAGTTGTGTGCAGACTGCATATGAGCGAGTCCTGCATCGTGTCCTCCTTAAGTGAGGAGGTCTTCTGGTCGCTTGGGGAGATTACAGCCATCAGTTGTGATGGTACGTGGCAGGCCGATGTGGTGACGCTGTCCGTGATGCTGTGGACGTCGTCCGTGAGAAGCATCTTGTCTGGATTGAGAGTGCCGGCAGGGTGGCATGACACCGAGTCAGGGGTCCTGTTCTTTATCCCAGGTATGTGGACCATGGAGAAGCGGTAACGAAGGGTCTTTTCCTTTAGGTTTCGTAGCCTGTTGTTGTGGACGTCGTCCAGTTAGCGGTTGCTGAAGATTTTTAGCAGTGGTTTGTGGTCCACTGCTATGACTAGGTTGGTGCACCCTAAGACAAAGTGCCTGGCCTTGTCCAGAGCATCAGCGACGGCAAGTGCTTCGCCCTCGATCGGGGCTTATCTTGATTCTGCTGCGTGGGTGAATCGGCTTCCTACTAGGGTGATTTCCCACCCCAGTTTGCAGCAGAAGAGATCGCTCGAGGGGCACTT
The DNA here is from genome assembly GCA_028752905.1 of Cladorhizidae sp. MBARI D1340-BT2. NCBI lineage: Eukaryota > Metazoa > Porifera > Demospongiae > Poecilosclerida > Cladorhizidae > Cladorhizidae sp. MBARI D1340-BT2. The sequence continues at coordinate 37,117,511 of JAQNBH010000008.1, forward strand.
GCAGTGCTTCTGGAAAAGCCAGAATCCTATGCCCTGTTTCGACCAGTCCGTCGCCAAGCAGGTGGGTTTGGACTTGTCAAAGATCCTGATGCCGTGCTGGATCTCGTCTATGATGGTGGTCTTTGAGCTCTCGAACACGTGCTGGAGATGTTCTTCCAGTGGAATGTGTTGGTTGGTTTCAGCAGGTCACGGAATGGCGCCATGGTGGCGGTCATGCTGAAAGTATATGATACTTGGTTCACCAGTCCGAACCAGGAACGGATGTCGGTGAGGTTCGTCGGGGTAGGGAAGTCGGAGATGGCTCGGGTGAACTTTGGTTATGGTCTCACCGTGTTCTGGGAGATCTCGAATCCTACGAATTCTACCAGGTCCTGAGCGAATTGGAAATTGTCAGGGTTGAGGATGATGCCATGGTGGCCGCAGATATCCAGCCAGTGGCATGCTTGGAAAAAGCTTTCTTCAATCGAGTCAGCCCATAGGAGTGTGTCGTCCACGCACTTGGTCTTCTTTGGTATTGATGAAACGATCTCATCGTAGCGACGGGTGTATCCATCGCCAGATGATATGTAGCCTTGAGGTGCTGTTCGGTACCTGAATCTGCTCCACGGGGTAATGAAGGTTGTGAAGTGCCAGTCTTCGGGGTGTAGGGCAATGCTATGATAGCCGTTCCATGCATCGAATACAGATTTCTTCATCCCCTGTGGGACCGATCTCACCTGATGGAATGGTGACTGAGTGTGGTGGGTCTCCCTGGTCGCATGAAGGTTGAGCGGTTGGAAGTCGATGACTCTCCTGAGTGTCCCGACATATGACCATGTGATGGCACCAGGTAACGGGGTCCCCGATGGGGACGGGCTCCAGTATGCCGAGACGGATATCTCTGTCCAGTCCTGCTTTTACTTCGTCTTGTCAGTGAAGCGGAACTGGGATCGGGGAGTGGTGGGCTGATGTTTTAGTGTCAGGGTCTATCAGCAGCCTCATCGGGAGGCCATCCATCATGGGGAGTGACTGGTGCTCGCAGGTGTTGAAGGTGCTGGAGCTTTAACTTTCCAGGAGATGTGCTTGAAGCCTTTCCCTGTTGGCGTCGGTGGCCAGGTAGGGGAGAGTGGTTGGCATGGGAGGTGGTTTGGTCCTCCTAGGGCACAGGCATGGCTGAGATGCATGTCTGCTGGAGTCGGTTCCGGCAGTGGTGACAATATCTGTGGTTGGCGGGGCCTCCTTGTACTTGACTGCATTGCAGCCAGGTATTGGGAACTGGTCCGAGATGATCCCCAGGTCTGCACATGCCTCTCTGCTCAAGAAGAGCTTGTCAGTGTTGTCCGTGATATAGATGATTTGTCGTGTTGTTTTTGTCTCTCCCTTGGTGTTCTTGCTCGAGAACCGGATGATGGCTGCACCCAAGATATGGATCTTGTTGTTAATGGCTGCGTGCATCCTGAGCTGAACTGGGATGAGGTCTCTGGTGGACAGCCCCAGCTTCCTTACGGTAGTCGAACCGGCTAGGCAGCTCTGGCATCCGGTGTCCGCCAGGGCGTTGATGAACGTCTTCTTGTGGGGTGGCTTGAGGGGAAACCTGAAGTGGGTGTAATCCACCTCAGCTTGCAAGCGGATAAAGGGCTGGGGCTTTGATTGCCTCATAGACCACTTCCTGGTGGTCTGATCAAATATGTGGTGGTCCAAGGTGACAATGTTGGTGTTAATCGCCGAGGTGAGATCACATACCGTGTCAAATACTGCGCTATCCAGATCTGCACATGCTGTCTGGGCTACGTTTGGATCGGCAGACCTTCTCAAAATGATGCTCTCGGTCACAGTGGTGGCATCTCGAGTTGTAAGCCGGGCACTCACTCTGTCTGGTCTTCAACGTGGCATGCTTCCCGTGGCCGCTGGCCCCGCAGTAGTCACAGGGCTCCTCTCTTGATGTCTGTTCCTTTTGAGGGGTAGGCGCTGGCCTCTTTGATCTCTTGTATGAGCTCCCGATTGCTTCAGTGGCATGTGGGAGTGACAGGTATGTGGCTGACTGCTTCCTTGGCCTTTATGTACTTGATTGCTTGTTTGACCTTCTTGTCCTGGTTTGGATCCCCCAGGAGGTCCATTTGAATTTCGGGATCTGCCAGGCCCCTGTAGAGTACATCCACTACATTTTCTCCGAATAGTCGACGGTTTCTCCACATCCGGCACACCTCTTCGTAAACTTGCAGACGCTGGCCTGCCCCCTAAGCCTCGCTCCGAATGCCCTGATGGGCTCGTTCCTGTCCTGGCGCATGTTGTGGAGCGACACCCGGGCTACCATCGGGTTCTGCTCCCTCACAGCTAGGATTTCGATAGCGGTGAACACCTTGTCCTCAGTTTTGTCGGCGAGTGTACCTCCAGTGTTGCGGTTGAGGTCTCTCCTCAATTGCTCGTCACAACACTCGAGCAGCTGGATGACCTTGTCCTGTCCGATCAGCTTGGTGGCCCGGACATAGTCGCTCCAGCGGGATTTGAAGTAGACCCAATCTTCGGTAGTTCCGGCTGACGTCAGATCCGGTCGTCGCACCTTCTCGATCCTTGCTGGTGCTGTAGGACCTTGGTTTTGATGGATCATGGCGTGGGCCGTGAGGAATGCAGCGGCCAGGACAGGAACATCAGGTATTTCGTACTGGCAGCCGTCGAATGGACACCTGGCCCCCGACATCTTTGGACCACGTAGTGGTGCGCTGTAGTTGGAGCAGCTTGCTGTTTCGATGGCTGCTCGTTCCCAGGGGTTGCGATGGGGTCGGATCCTTAAGTCAGGTGTCCTGCACGAGTCTGTCTGTCATAAAGAATACGGCGCAAGCCTATTTGATCCACGATAGAAACTCGATAGAAACAGTATTAGTAGAATAACAATGACAGACATACTGAGATCATACAAGGTAAGGATCGTTTATGATAAGGATCGTTTATAGCGTGTGTATCTAACATTGTATAGTATAGTCTATCTTGTAGCTTTCATTGAGAGGAAACAGAATCTATATAATTTTGTCTGATTACTCCAAATATGAAGCAGGGAGAATCGTCCTTGGCACAAAAAAACAACTTTTTGGGTACAGGCATTTTAACCCTTCAATGTGGAGAGTACCCGAAAATGTATACCCCCTAAATGTGGAAAAACCACTATAGTGGCTTTAATTAAGCATGCTCAGTAACTATTGCACACTCAGCATTTTTTTAAAGGTTTGGCTACCATTTTGTAGAACACCTCATGGTGCATTCAGTGGACTTTGTTTTGTAGCTCTAGGTTCTTCCTACTCCAAGTTACAAGTTAGCATAACTTAACAACAATCACAAGTTGAAATCACAAGTAGATTACCAATCTACATATTGTATGCCGTTATATGTTACATTTTAACAATTTCGTTTATGTGTATCTGATGTTAAAATGTTTGAAAATTTATGATACTTGGTCATTGATGAAGTCTTATGGCATGGATTAAGGTATGTGCATTAGAAAAAGCGCAGCGAAAATTAAAATGTTCATCCACATTCAGTAGCCGAGCCACTATAGTGGCTTTTCCACATTAAAGGGTTAACTCAGAAAACCAACAAAGGAGTGGGACCAATACCTACCATATATTTTGTGGGCATACCAAGGTGCAACTCACCTGTATGAACTTTTATTTGGAAGACCTATGAGGACTCCACTAGATGTCTTGATCGACCACTGGCTGGAGAAGGAAAAAGAAGAAAACATTGATACCTACAGTTGTTGAGAGGAAAAAACGAGACCATACGGGAAAGTGCTAAAATCTATGATGAATAGGAAAAGCAATATCACAATATTATGACAAGAAAGCCATGGATTCATCAATTCGATGAGGGAGATCATGTGCTAGTGTTCCAGCCGAGAAAACAAAACAAATTGATGTGTGAATGGAGGGGACCTGCTCTGCTAATGAAGAAAATATCAGACACAACGTACGAGGTAGACATGGGCAAAGGTACAAAAAGGGTTCGGACTTTCCACGTGAATGGCCTCAAGAAATAAAATGCACTGGAGGCTCCTGCTTTCTTCACAATGAAGGAAGGAGCAGACGACTCTATACCTGAAGAAGTCACAGGACAGGAACAGGTGGAGTTAAATCTAACACCTAAACAAGAAGAAGAGTTAGACAATCTAAAAAAGGAATTTGGAGACATAATCACCAACATACCAGGAAGGAAACAGTTAGTTGAACACCAGATCCATTCGGCAGATGCAAGTACCATTCGACTGCCTCCATACCGACTTCCACACACTGCACATGAGTTCCTTCAGAAGAAGATCAAGTCTCTATTGCAAATGGGCATAATAATATCTAAAAACCCATGAGTAGCACCAGTCACATGGCAGCAAGCAACTGTGCATCGACTACTGGAAACTTAACCTCATAACAAGGGCGAATCCCTACCTCATTCCGTGAATTGATGATTTAATTCACAAGTTTGGGGAGGCAAATTACATCACAGCCTAGGACCTCACAAAAGGTTACTGGCAGGTACCAGTTGCCAGGGACAGTCAGAGTAAGACTGCCTTCATCACTCCGTGGGGGAAGTATGAATTTCCTTTGGATTAGTTGCGGCACCATCAACCTTTCAACGCCTGATGGGACTAGGTGCTTAATGAGATCCATCAATTTGCTAATGCCTACTTAGATGACATTGTCATCCACAGTATATCGGAAAAACACATGACACACTTGAACGAGATTTTTCGGAGACTACGACTGACTGTGAAAGAAGAGGAATGCCAGTTTGCTTGTAATAGTTACAATTACTTGGGACATGTAGTGGGTAAAGGGTAAGTACATCCTATGAGAGCCAAGATAAAAGCTGTGCAAGACTTTGCAAGGCCACATACTAAGAAGGACATAAGAGCTTCTTAGGTTTGGTTGGCGATTACTGGAGATTTATACTGTGTTTTTCAACAATTGCCACACCCCTTATGAACTTAGCAAAGAGAGGACAAACCTATTAAATTACAGTGGAATGAAGCCTAGAACAAATCTTTCAACAATTAAAAGATACTAACCAAGTACCCAATTTGAACCATACGTAATTGGGAGACTCCTTTCATCTTACAGACAGATGCATCTGCTATGGGAATAGCATATGTGGTGAGCCAGAAAGATCACCTGGGAGAAGAGCATCCGATCGCTTATAGCTCCCCAAAACTTCTACCACGGGAACAGAATTATTCTACAATTGAAAAAGAAGCCTTAGCAATTGTGGAGGGAGTGAAAGACTACAGAGAGTACCTAGAAGAATCGAAGTTCCAAATACAAACTGACCATAAAAAGTTGGTGAGACTGAGTCATCTCAAAGATATTCATGGAAGAATAGCAAGATGGTCATTACAACTACAACCATTCAATTTCACCATCGCCACAAACCAGGAAATAAAAATGGCAATGCTGATGAGCTATCTCGTGAGTGAGACACACATCCAGAGGAATGAGGAATGTCAAGGAGCAGCCTGATATATCTCCTGGGGGTAACCACATAATTACATCAGGTTGCTTAACAGAGACCTCAAACAAATACATACAAGACCACAAGATGTAGTGGATCCTGGGGGGGGGGGGGGGGGGGGGGGGGGGGTAAAAGGAGGGGTAAGGGAATGATAACAAACTGCAAGTCTGTGAACTATGTGGAGAGAAGCTTCTATGATCTTCCAAGCCTCTGGCCAACCAATCACACCAGTCCACTAACCAGAAGAGGACCAAATGAAATATATATATATATAATATAATAAAACATGATCAGTGAGGGCCAGAGTCAGAGCGTTAGTTCTGTATTATACATGTTTTCTGTAATACCCATGCACAAAGTGTATTTTTCTTTTGTACAAAGCTTTACTATTTACTACTCAACCTGATAGTGTGAGTGTAGTTGTGATCCAACCAGGTCTCAGACAGAGAGTTGGGTGTCCTTGAAATATTCACTATAAGTGGTACAGGAGTGACCCAAGTGCATCTCAGATCAGAGAGAGAGACAATTTCCGATACTGATCAATAATAGTCAATAGGGTATATATAGATGGCTAATGATGGAGGGTATACAGGACTCAAGTGCCAAACAGCCTCAGGATTGCAAACTACCACTTTCAAATTTCTGGCAGCTTTTCTATAATCTTCCCTTTGGTGCTCTCGAGAATTCCTTCAGAAAGCACTGTCAGATGCCAGGCAAAATAATGACAAGGTGAACAAAAATGTGTGTGTCAAAGCATAGCTATGAGAGAAATTATGTTAATAGTACCTATAAATGGGTCCCATTGATGATGACAAGCACATTAAACAATGTGTGAGATCCAAACATAACAATATCAGATATACAGATCATTCCTGTATTAGAAGTTGAGTTATTGTGGGGGCTGAAATGAATTTTTATTTTCTCCCATTTCTTCCTTCACCAATTAATGCCTAGCATCTTGAAGGTTCAACAGCTTCACATGGCCACAACTGTGCTATAGCAAGCATTTGCACTCACCGCACATGAAGTGCCATGCACTGCAGTGAACTTCTGGTGGAGAAGTGAACGCAAATGGGCATTTTAGGAAAAAACTACACCAATATAGCATTAACTATCGCTAATAGTTTCCAGCTAATTAGCTAGACTAAAGAAGCCCCCATCAGTGTCTCTGAGATATTATCAGACAGCATGAAAGTTGCAGTTAATCCTTCCCCTGACCTGTGAACATATTCATCAACAAGAAGATCAGATTATGTAACTACAAAGTATTAGAAAAAATAGGATTTGGGCCTTTTCAGCTCATTATCTTTTTACTCAATAGTTTAACATTGTTTGCAATGATCCTCACTCTCCTCTCTCCAGCAGTCAAATGTCAATGGATACTCTCCAATAATGAAGAAGCTATCATTACTTCTATTACCTTTATTGGATGTGCTTTTGGAAGTATATTTTGGAGCATTATGGGTGACAATTTTGGATGCAAAATAGCTATTTTTGGAGTAAATCTGGTCACCCAAATATTTGGTGTCTTGAGTGACCTTCAACTCACACCAGATGATGCTCGAATTCCAGCTTATTCCTGGATGCTGCTTTGTCATTTTGGTTGGATTTGAAGCTGGTGGAGTACCACAAGCTGCAACATATTTCATTGAATTCCTCCAACTAAAGAAAACAGCCATAGACTCTGTGACTGTCTTGATCTGGCAGACAATTGGAACAATATTTGTAGCTGCCCTAGATGTAGGAGTTATGGGCCCTAATAACCTCGGCTGGCACTGGTATCTCGGATTAACTGGTATTCCATGGCTAATTATACTTGTTTTAATTCCTTTTATGCCTGAGTCTGCTCACTTCCATATAACTAGAGATAGGAAGAAGGAAGCTATTCAGGTTTTGAGATGGATAACTAGTACATAATTACCAACTGGAGAGCTTTTGATGATGAAGATGAATGCAATGAAGTTATGGAAAGATATGTAGAAAGGGAACAGACGGATTTGACTGCGGAATGAAAGAAGATTCTCTTATTAGGAAATCATTTCTAGCAGATAGAGAGTGTCATGCCAAATCTAGAGAAAGAGAGCCTTTGGTTTCCAATGTAAAGAGACAGATTCAACCCCAAAAAATCTCACTGAATAGAATTGCAAAACTACCACTTTTGTTTTCAAAATGTAATATGGAAAATGACACTTCCCTTTGGTTTGTAAGTGCCTGGCTGTACTATGGCAGTGTCTTACTAACTGCCACCATGCTACTTGACAACCCTCACTGTGAAGCTAATGTATCTGAAATCTCTATGTTCAACCTCTCTTATGCGCCTAGTTCTGGATCTGATTCTAACTAATGCCACATCCTGTATTGTAATTGTTGAAATCATTGGGAGAAAATGAGACCGTGATAGTCAACTGTATGATGACAATGTTGGGATTCTGTCTACTGTTCATCTGCACTACTAAAACACTTTAAACATTGTCATACAGGGATTCAGCATGTCTATTTTACAAACATTGGGTGTTTATATGCTTGAAGTATATCCAACGGACATTCATGGAGTAGGAATTGGATTTTCATATGCTCTATCTCGCATTGGTGGCATTGCTACTCCATATATGGCTCAAGTGTTGTTCGAGACTAGTGACTATGCTACGATTGGCTAGCATGTAGCCGAAATGTCTAGTGAATAAAAATTGCAGTTGATTATTGATAAGGTAATTTTAATGCTTGCTTGTTCATGATAATAAAGATTAGTATATACCCTGAGCAAGTTCAAGGCACTAGCATGTACTTGGGATGATGTACCACAGTAGCAGAGTTGGTGAAAATTCTTCTTTTTCTGGCAAGGGTCTTGATCAGCACCAGCACCTCTACATAACTGTTCGTGCCTTCCAAATCATGGAGCCAGTCTTATCTGAATTATACTGGCCTATGCATTTCTTGGTCACATTTTGTTTCTGATTTATGCACATTCTCACATTAATTTCATTACTGCTGATATAAAACTACCAAGAAGCAGAAATTTTTGTTCTCAAAACATAGATTGCATCATGAACTAGCTAGGCGGTCATTGATAATTTGACCAGCTTTATAAGTGATACATAGAGGTAAGCATATTGTGATCTGTCTGCAGCAGCTTTTGCTGCAAGTTAAGGTGGTACAAATGGGAAGGTCTGACAGAGGTCATTTAATTCTCTCAATTTTCAACTAACAACCTTGTAGAATAATATGTGATAGCCTCTTCAATATTTTTATCTCATAATAGTGAAACTATAACCACATTAATATGGCACATACACCTCTGCACAGCATGAGATAGGCTCTACAGGATGTGAAAAAAATACACCATTGTTGTACTATAAAATAATAACTACAACAATGACAAAAATAACAACAACACTAACAAAATAGTAATCAATGATTTTACAGCAACATCAGTTTTCTTTAGTGAGTTAGGAAAGTTGGTGACTGCATAGATGAAATGTTGCTAGATTCTACCGGCACACATAATAAATTAGGAGGTAGAGTCGACATATACTTGCAAAATGGCCAGTAATATGATGGAGATGCTACAGATACTTCAAGCAACAGTTACTATGCTCCTCCCATCACATTGATGCAACAAAAGTAATTTATTATTCCAGACCGAATGAAAATAAAGCAGTTTATGTCGTAGGTTAAAAGGTGGGCGTGATGTGATAACCACCATTGTAAATCACTAGAACCAAATGATTAGTAGCGATTTGTGTATGACCTCTAATTGCCATTCTTTGTGGTGAACAACCATGAAGTTGTTATAACAGACCCTACCTATGTGACAGAAAAGAACCCACTTCGCCAAATTCCCCAAAAATGCATTATTGGCATGAGGTTAAAGTGCAAAGATAGCTAAGTGGAATGGTACTGGAATTGTGCCTTGATCTAAATGCCATCCCACATTTTTGTTTCCTTCCTTCAACATCCTAACGAGAAAATGCGTATTGAAATTTCCCTTGTATTTTTTCCCCGCGTCACTAATTGGATGACATCACATTTTCAATTGCCGTGCTCTTGCTACAGAAACCAAAGGGAAATTCCTACGTGCCCGTATTTTCATTCCGTGTTCGCAGTAGCTTCGCATGCCTTCTCTATTTTTTAAGCTTTTTCGCTTTTTCTAACTGCTTGTTTGAATGGTTTGAAGCGCTATTTGCCTAGAAACTTTGCAGAACGATAGAGCAATGACCCAAGATGCATCTGAGATAATTTATGAAAATAACATGATTCATATTACCTTGGTAGTTATTTCAGGTTCTTGTGCGCAAAATCAGTTTTTGTGCGAAGTGGGCCCTTTTCTCAGATCGTATCACATATCTTGAACTTTTTGAATTTTGAAATTCATTTACTCATTGATAAATGACTGTATTGCAGACTTCCATTTCAGTATACTTTTCAAGATTACTGAACTGCTTTCTTCCAGTGGTAATAGCCAACAGTACTGGAAATAGATTCGAAAGTTAACATTTCAACAGATCTGCAGAAAACTTTCTTCTTTGATGTTCCAACTGTTGATTCCCCCCCCCCTTTTCCCCCCTGTTTAATACGGAATTTTTACCCTTTCATATTAATACATGATGAAAAGAGTTCAGTTAATAAAGTCAGCAGATGATCCCATTTACATCAGGAGCTCGGATAGGGAGCCGGTTCATCAAAGAGCCGAATTCCCTCGCTACAGGGTTATAGCTAGCCTCTGAAACAAATGCCGCATTGTTTCGGCTGGTGGAATGCCTAGCCCCTGACCCTGCCCAGCCTCTCAGGGATTTAACTACCATTGTGGTGAAGGACACTCCAGCTGAATGGCAATCCTCAGTGTGGGCGGTCATTTTCCTTTCATGGCTCACAGAGAAAGCATGACCCTGGGTGAACGACTCTTCTAGGGTCTGCCTCTGGAGAGTAGATATCACGGTGTTATCCAGAGCTGCCGATAAACCTCTCTTCCAGATAGGGAGATACACATCGGCCGAGTGGCTGCAGGAACCAGGAATCAGGGCAGGCATTTCCTTCTGGGGCGCCAAGGCAGCAGCTGACTGAGCAACTGAAAAAAGTGCATACCAGACAGAGTCGTGGAGGATCCGGTCCCCGTTACCCCCACATCTGACTTGGTGGTCACCAAGGGGATCAGCCACAGCTTGATATATGGAGCATAGTGTATACTCCTCCATCATCGGCAACTCTAGCCAGTTTTGGATGCACAGACGGAACTTCCTGTCATGGAGATGGAGACCAAGGGCTTGGCAAGGGAATACATTTAACCAGTCTCTGGAATGGGGAATGGAGGTGGAGAGAGCTAATGCCCTAGTCCTGTGCCCTATCCAAAAGATTGTCAAAGGAAGCCAGATCCGCTGCGTGAGGGAGACATCCACATCTTCAAGTGAGTGCCAATCTGGTTTACACGCAAACTGAGCCAGGTCTTCCAGAGCGGGGGCCAAGAAATGGGAGACATCTGTGGGGTGCCTCAGTATTAGTTGCAAGGGAGCTAGATTGAACCAGGGATCCTATGAATGCAGCTAGGGTATGAAGGGTGGCCTTCCTAATGTTCAAACCTTCAAGGGAGCTGGGGAGGGAAGCCTTCAGCCAAGCCCAATCTGACAAGGACCCTCCTGCGAGGTCTGAAATGGCTTCCCTCATAGCATCATCGAAAGCCCCAGTGGCTCCCCTGACGTAGCTTGGCAGGGTGGTACGGAAGGAGAAGGTCACTTTGGGGATGGCTAAAAAAGAGAAAAAGAGCGTACACTCCATCTGGAAGTCTTGGATGTCAGGGAGCATAGCCAGAACCTCCTGTGCCTTCCTCACCCGACAAATGACCATATTCTTGCAATAGGAAGGCGGGCCTATGGGAGAACCAAGAAGAACGAATCCATGATAATGGGATGTCAGCAGGTAAGGGGTTGGGAAGAGGTGCAGCTTCTTCTGGGATGTAGAGGAGAGACTTAACCTGATTCAGGTAAAGTCCACGAGGAGGTCCAGCTTCCTCAATGATAGCTAGGGCGGCACAGAGGCCATTGGCAGTTCCACAGAGCATTCCGTCTTCAAGACACCAGGCATTGATTTGGAGGTATGGTACTTGGTCTCATACCCCCTCAACAATGGGGTAGAGAGCCAAGGAAAATCCCAAAGGACCTAAAAGGTCACTCTGCTGGATTCCGCAACAACTCGAGATGTTGTGGTCGCCAAGATGAAGGTTGGTTGGCCTCCATAACACATCTCCAGCCATGCCGACATTGAGGGAATGAGGGACCTCACTTCCTGGAACATATTTTCACGGTCCACGTAGTTGAAGGCATTAGAAAAATCCAGGAGTAAGGTCCATTTATTCTTAGGTTGGATGTTAGGATCCATCTGAACTCTAGCCATGGCATGGACAATAGCTTCACAGCCGCTCCAACACCCACTTGGGTTGGAGTCAGGATGCTGACGGCAGTAGATTGCATGGCAGGTGAAATGCATTTGGAGATCAGGTGACGTAAAACCTCTCCCACAGTGATCGGACAAAGCCCATCACTTTTGTTCTTACAGGCATAGAGGGTGGCTCCACATAAGTAAGGCTCAACTTCAGGAGGGGCATGTCCAGCACATAGAAGGTTGACAACCATTGACCAGAGCCAGAAGGGCCTTATTAGTACAGTCTGGGGAGGCCACCTTGAAATGGTTGGCCCCGAAAAAGGAAGATCTGGGAGCTGAACCATTTGGGAAAGATTACAAAGCTCCTTCGGTGGAGACCTGGATGGGAGGAGGAATTGGATGACAGGAGATGGAACTTGGGGGTGCTTAGACAGCAGCTCTGAGTAAACCTCAGCAGAAGCGGGGGCAAGACCGTCTGAGATCAGGGCCTGCATGGCCTTCTAGTATTGGCCATCCTCCATTGCCCTACGAGCATGTCTGGTATTGGACCCCCGCTAAGTCTCTGGAATCACCTTCCTTGATCTGCTACGGCGATGTTTAAAGCCGGCCCCACGGTGGCCAATCCTGAGCTACCATCTTCAGGGAATTATGGTTGGAAGATATGGCCGAGAGCCTCCAACTCAACTTCCCGACCATATAACCAGAAAATCACCAGCTTTTCACCTCCTCAGCCTTGACAGTTCTCTCTTTCACTCCAATGGCACCAGACACCCCTCTCCGGATTGGAAAGAATGCACCGAGGTACCATGAAAAACGTTATCCAGGGTCAGGGTATAGGGGTCTACAGTGATGGCACTTACCATTTCACCCACAAGGCTGACCCAAGCACCTCTAGCAGATTTTGAGATATGGTGGAAGTGTTATAGAACTTGTCCTCTGAATAACCTCAAGGGAGGGGAGAGAGATGGCGCCCTGGGACTGGGGTATCTCAGTGGAATCTTCAACCCAGGTTGAATTGGAATCTGAGGCATGGGAGTCGTCAGACAAAGTGGTGGGGGGTGGAACGGGGTCGTCAGGTGCAATATGGCGAGCTGACAAGCCAACATTGGATGAGTCAAGTCCAGAGGCAGGGGTGGGAACGAATTGTTTTCGGTGGAGGACTGAAGGCCAGTAAAGGGAGTAGCTGCATTCTGACAATAGCCTATACGGGAGGGCAGGCAATTAGTACAGGATTTCTTCGACCGACAACAGGCACAGCTAATGCAATGACCACTACAGTTACATGGACAACAGACCTTAACAAAAATGCTAACGATAAACTAGCTAGATAAGAAACAAATCTCAGTTCATACCAACAAGCTGCACTATAATTATATAGAAAGTACAGACGGTATTTTTTTCATCGGAAATGAAGGGAAATTCGAGAGTGCCCATCCGCGTGTTGTGTTGGATTCAGCTAAGAAATTTCCGTCCTTTTGACAAACCATAAGGATCATTCTAGTCTAAACCAGGCTGTAAAGACAAGGAGGAGCCACTAGTGAAGAAGCCATGCACATCAGCTAAGCACCAGTTCAATCAAGGTTGTGGAATTGACTTACCTGGCAGGGGCAGATCTATCAAATTTTAAAGCCACACCCTTAACCACACCCATATATGGTTGGACATGCACCAACACCCACAATTCAGATCATCTGCATATCGTTATAAAAAATAATCAACACCCACAATTCAGATCATATAATCATATCATAATAAATCAGTTGTCAAACAAAGAAGCTTGAAACAATCTTCTTGGATGGGCTTGAACAAATGCCTGTCAAACTTGGTATTCATTCCCCATAGTGCATGGCAATAACAGAAAGATCTGACAAATACTCCTCACTCATAGTCAAATAGGTATTTATTCTTCTCAGAAGAGAAAATGACCTTTCGGCCTCAGCACTAGAAATGGGTAGTGTGCAAGCAATTACTAGGAGGCAGTGAATATTAGGGAATGAATCCAAATAACAAGCACTAAGAGCTAGGAGCAGATTATCTGGTGGACAAGTTTCCATATCAGAAGAATCAAATTCATGTTTCTTGCTATGCCAGAGTACATTCCACCTTCTAAGCTCATTTCCCAGTGGTATTGGAAATGGTAGGTCACCTTCCCAATGAAGTACACTTTCAAACACACACTGGTCACAGATTCTGTCACAGAAGTACTTCTTGTTATAATAGAGGGTACAAAGTGGAGCAGGCCATTAGTATGACACTGATCTTCTGAAAATCTGTCCCTCATTTGACCCAAGAGAGAATCCAAGAGAGGGATGGCAATTGCTCTTTTATAGTGCTCCTGTGGGCTCTAACTTGGGACATTAGTACGGTTCCGCTGAAGGCTCGTTTTCTGGGAACACATTCAGAAACACCAATGGCATCAGCAAGTGGAAGGATCTCAGAACTGTACCAGGAGCTGGCTATTTCATCAATGTTATCTCTAGTAGTCCTGATATTTTCAATACTGGAATCTACCATCTTGTAAGCGTTGACTACATCATGATCTTGCTTCTGTAATTTTGAAACCAGTGGCTTCACTTAATCAAGAAAAAAAATTTGTGACAATAAATACAGCAATGGATTGAAAACAAGAAAGCGAAGACTTCAATCCTTGAGGTTTCACTTTTGTTTCTCTGACCCAATTCCAGCTTTTTCATCCCAAAGCATAATTATGTTGCTATATACTCACTGGGTGAAATAATAGCATCCAAAAAGGTCACAAAACATTCATACATCTCCAAAAAGATTTCAAAACAAGTATGGCACTCAACCCAATGCATCTTACAAAGACCAGGAAGTTTAGAACATCGAGATGCTGGCAGATATACATCCAAAGCTCACCCCCAAAAAACATTCTCTCTTAGGACTGTTGTTCAAAAACAAATATGACTCATTATCATGCCAATGAGGTTCCTTACTTCTTGGACTTTGCATGAAGCTGCAATAGAAAGGTTAAGGGAGTGAGCAAAGCAATGAGTGTACAGAGCTAGAGAAGAAATTAGCTTGATCTTTGCTTGGACACCAGCTATTGCAGAAGACATAACAGCTGCTCCATCATAACCTGAGAACAAATGTTATGAGCTTTTAAGGAGATGGAAGGCTCTGAAATGGATCCCAAGATTTTTTCTGCAATTGTAGAGGCATTTGCTCTCTCAACATTAATTAGGTACTCCTTAATATGAGGCTTTTGTGGAGTAGTGAGATCAACAAACTGAACACACGCAGAAAGGATTTCCTATTTGCATGAGAGTCAGTTACTATGATGGTAAAAGGTAAGTTGTTTGCTTGCAGTTCATTGGTTAACTTTTCACGTAATTTATAAGCATACACATGATTTGTATAGTTTTGCATGTATACTTTGCATTTTTCTCGCAAAAAAGAAGATGCTCTTGTAGTGTAGCATTACCTTTTCCAAGGAATTGCAATGTGGCTACAAAGTTTCCCCTATAAACAGAGCAGTCTGAAAAATCAACTTTGCCTTCCCTATGACCTCTAAAAGGTAAGCTAAAAACTTGAAACTGTATACTATTTGGCAAAGAATTTCTCTGTTTTTCTATGCATGTTTTACTTGTTGTTTCAGAAGCCTGCTATCTACTCTACTTACAGGACTGCAATAATTATGCCTGAAAAGATCTGCCCATTCTGCCGCATGACCATGCATAGAGCTCTGCTCAAATCCCCCCTTCAAACACCTGACTGTAAAAGACAACCATGGAAACTTTTTAAGCCAGTGATGCTGGAAAGACACTGCCCAGGATTTTCCCTGCTTAGTGACTTGATGAGAGTGAAGTGTATCAGAAAGAACTGGTGCAGTGTGCGAAGTGTGAGGTATTGGAATCTCTGGGTATCATCAACACTTTCCCCCAGTTTCCTCAAACAACCACATGTTGCTGTGATCATTGCTCCCAAGTCAATAGTTTCACTGCTTGAAGTGGTTGGGGTTGGATCTCTGGATAGAATACTGCTAAGAACTCAACTTGAAGTGATTGGGGTGTCTGGATCACTTGATAGAGCTAATAGCATCACCAACACTACTACCTGGACCAGAGTTCATTGTAGTAAACACTGCAGGGCATGTTTTCTTTGGCGGTGGCTTTTCCACAGAATTGGATTCAGCAGACCTATAGGTTATAAATAATATTCCATCCTATTCCTAGTATATAAATTGTTACTAAACTGGTTAACTTTTTAACATGGCAGTCAGCTTCATGCAGCCTCTTGAATCCTTCTTTCTTGACATTTTCATGCACAAAAGCTGTAAATAGAGCCCACTCACTGTGACCTTTGATGAAAAAAATTAACAGTTGTAACAGAGTCAGTGTAAATTTTAACATATCTTTAGTGGCCTATCCTACCTAGAGTATAAATTATGTCTCTGACCCCAACAACCCCCACCCCCCCCCCCCCTTGATTTGCCCTTGCCTGGTTCATGGGTGGCCACTCTCAAGAAAATCATTACCACCATAATTTCTCTGTATTTATTGATCATTCCCTATTAGTATTTTAGTAGTCTGTTATATTTTCTTAATACTTCTTGCTGTTGTTGTTCTTCTTGTTATTATTATTATTGTTGTTGTTGTTGTTGTTATTATTACTATTATTGCTATTACTATTATTACTATTATTACTTTTATTACTATTATTACTATTATTACTATTATTACTATTACTGCTATTACTATTATTACTATTATTACTATTATTACTATTATTACTATTATTACTATTATTACTATTATTACTATTATTACTATTATTACTATTATTACTATTATTACTATTATTACTGTGGGAACACTGCAGCGGTGTTAGGCACTAGTCAGTATACTAGTGATGACTATTTCTTACTTAGCTAGTTCTTTATTGGTAGTTATTCGGCATATTATTGTTTGTTTATAATAATAATAATAATAATAATAATAATAATAATAATAATAATAATAAAATAATAATAATAATAATAGTAATAATAATAATAATAATAATAATAATAATAATAATAATAATAATAATAATAATAATAATAATAATAATAATAATAATAATAATAATAATAATAATAATAATAATAAATAAATAAATAAATTAAAAAAATTAAAAAAATTTAAAAAAATTTAAAAAAATAAAAAATAATTATTACTATTATTACTATTATCATCATTATTATCATTATCATCATTATCATCATTATCATCATTATCATCATTATCATCATTATCATCATTATCATCATTATCATCATTATCATCATTATCATCATTATCATCATTATCATCATTATCATCATTATCATCATTATCATCATTATCATCATTATCATCATTATCATTATCATCATTATTATCATTATTATCATTATTATCATTATTATCATTATTATCATTATTATCATTATTATCATTATCATCATCATCATCATCATCATCATCATCATCATCATCATCATCATCATCATCATCATCATCATCATCATCATCATCATCATCATCATCATCATTATTATTATTATTATTATTATTATTATTATTATTATTATTATTATTATTATTATTATTTTGTTATTATTGTTGTTGTTATTATTGTTATTTTTATTGTTGCTGTTGTTATTGTTGCTATTATTGTTGTTGTTATTATTGTTATTGTTATTGTTGTTGTTATATAAGTGATGCAGGTATTGATTTTACAGATCATACATTGGTCTTTAGTCTGGCTGGATTCCACACCAGTTGGACAAATAGTAGGTACCTAGTAAGCAGTTTCTGTGTTTAGTGTACCCAATATCTAGGCTCCCCATGAAGCAGGTGCGAGGTACCAAGTAGCTGGAATCTCCAACAAACATAGCACAGGTGTGCCGTAGGTGTGCCGTAGCCAAGTTAAAGCAGGGCCTAGGCAACCATTAGCTGGGCTCTCCAAGAAGAAGGGCTTAAGTACCAAAAGCTGGGTCCTCCTGGGTCCAGTCTGGGAGAGTCAATAGCTTATTGCAGCTGAACTAAATAACAGAGATATAATATGCACTGAAGCTTTGAGAACACAGTTGGATAACCTATGGAAAAAAATTAGCAAATCAAAGTTGAGAATGTTTACTCAGAGAAAAGTATCCATAAGAACAGCCTAAACCGATGCTGTTGAAGTGTGGGACCTACTGCTAGAAGATTGGCTGCTAAAAAGATGCAAGTCAGGCACAATATATGACCAGCCATTTCAAAACTCACAGAGAGCTCAACAAACACATGATGAGCTAAATGAACTGCTACTAATAAAGGAAGCTTATTTGGAGGAGCTCAATTCTTGATGTAAGGACATCAAAAGAGAAATCTCAGAGGTCATCCTGTCAATAGAGTAGGAGTGTGCAGAAGGAACAAGTGAAGTGGGAAAGTGGGAAAGTCATAAAGAGAGGATGTTACAGCAGCCAAAGGAGGTGCACACATGTGTGGAGTTGGCTGAGGGAAGAAGACGGCAAGATCTGTGAAAATATGAGTTGGCCCGGTTCCCAAAATGGCAGTTAATCATGAGTAGGGTTACCCTTGAAGAGCCAACAACTCTTAGTGGTTTGATACATACAACAAGCATGCACAGGAATCGACCTCTTGGGGTTTAAATGATAGCATGGCAACCACAACTGAGCCTCTTGCCTTTCCCAGTTGTATTACAGTGCCTGCTGTGACAGTGACCAGATCCAGCTAGTGAAAATTGGTCTTACAAGTAGTAGTGCATGGGGCAGAAGGGTAATGAGACTAGGTTTGTTTTGAACATGGGTGTCACCGAGTGTGGTGCCGGTGCCAGGAGTATTGCTAGTTGCAGTATACTGGTGGATGTAGTGTGACAGAGTGAGAGTAAAATGGTGATTGGTTCTGTTGGTGGTTCTGGCAACAAAATTAGTTGTACTATTTTGAATGTGAGCAGTTTGAGCAGTTTGAGCTGGTTGCTGGAATTTACAAGTGGGATGGCTTTGCAAACCTTGTGCCGATATTCCGAGAGGAAGCCTATGCCTTTTACAAGTCATGCATATCCGAACAACAACGTGACAATGAAGAGATGTCTGCCATTATTAAATGCTTCATTACTGTAGGGATACAAGTAGTGGAAAGAACTCTGTTTCTTGAATGTGTGATGGATTGACTTTGAACACATTGTGTAGTTGTTTATGTGTGAGTAAAATGTGTGTAGCTGAAGGTTAGTATAGCTATAGTTTGTAGTCAGGCTTATCAGCGGACTGCAGGATCTTACCACAAAACTTGCACAAACCTGCAAGATACTGCTGCTGAAAGATTAATCCTGTACCCTTTGCTGTGTGTTTGTGGTTGTGCAGGATTCTGCAAGAACATTGCTGTGTGTTATCTGTGTCAATAAAAAGGTTGTCGTGACCAGCTACTCGGCTGTTCTTTGCGTATTTTTTATTAGTTGTTAGTGCTCTAAGTCAATCATATATTCTAGTGCACAGCATGGAAGTACTGCTATGGCCATAGGAAGGTTGATCTTTAACTTTTTATTTTACTTCAGGCTTGCTGCAAAAGCTTTAAGCTAAGGTAGCTGGAAGTGATGGGGACTAGGATGCTCACCTAGCTATGGTATGTTTTGAGGAAGCCAAGTTCTGTGAATTTGCCTTATGTCAACTCAAAGTTATTACTGTTAGGATACCAAACCAGAACTTTCTGATATCTTTTCAGCTTGATAAAATAGATAATCAACAAGAACATGGGGCTCTCTCAACGGGTGGGCAGAAAGCTCATATATAGTAGTGATGCATAATGGTCACTACAAGAATAAACCTGAAGAAATCCCAGAAAAGGACCAAAATGTAAAGAACAGAAAGAGGTGGGTGGCTAACCTTGGTCCACATGTATCAGAATAACCATGACAAGTGCATCGATGAGTCTCTATACCCATGTTTACAATATGTTAGGTAATAGATTAAGATTATTTCACATAAATTAATTACAAATCTCATAATCAAACATTCTCATAGTTCTTTAAGTTTAGTATATCACAATAACATGAAGGGAAATAACTGATATGAATTTAAATTCAAATAATTTAAACCCCATCCTCCCCGACCCTTTCATTATATATGGTATATACCTGTGCACTAGGATTACAACGTTCAAATATTGAGTCTCTTTACAACACGTATCATAGGGAATGAATGATACAGAGTCTATCTAAGTCATCAAGGCATTGGCTGTAATCCCTCTGGCCCAAGTGGCTTATTAGCATTTGGTATTTGTTTTTACATATCCTTGAATGGGCTATAGAGATTGCTATAATATAGTTAACTATTTATATATAATGGCCTGCTAGATTAGCAAAGCTTCTGACTTTTCAACTATGTGATGGATACTGAATTCCTTAGAGATGTCCCAATTTTGTTAAACTAGACTGTAGGATAAAAATTTACAATTGTTTGATCAGACAAATACATCCATGGACAACAAGATTAATTTACTCTTCTTTGCACATACATGTCAAGTCGTAATAAAGTTGAATAGACCAACACACAAATACAAACAAGGTTACCAAATGCAACATGTATATACAAGTTTAATGACGTTTTTGTAACCATTTCCCTCTCCATATTTCCTTCAGTTCTTGAATATTCACAACATAGATCATGTTCACAAATGGAAACAAGGCTTGCAAAATGAACGACAAAATTTCTAATGAAGGATAGGTCAGATCTTCAATTTCTGAACGACTGCATGGGTTGCTTGGATTGTGACCTCCTTGCTCACAGAAAAAGTAACGTTGAAAACTTCTTACCAGTTGTGAAGCATTTCTAACAATAAGTGTAACCCATGATATATATATAATAGTTAACACAAGAGCATAGCAGAACACAATAATTAGCTTCTTCTCGGCTTTCCCAAAGTTATACTTGACATTTTTCTATGAACAGAATACAAAAAAATTTACAATTTTACTATGTTAGGTATATAAACTTTAACTATGATATTTCATCGAATAAATAATACTTCACAAATACTAGCTGTCCTTGAACAGCAATCTCACAAATAGTTCATTGGTAATAGGAGCTTAAATGGTCATAAAAGTTACGGCAATTTTTATAAGCTTTGTAGTATAGACAGTAGCACTTCCAGCTCATCTTTTCCTAGATAACTTTGTGGGCCTCTTTACCTGTACCACTTTTCTTTTCAGTGTCACTTTTCCTTACATGCTTGAACCCTCATTAACATGTGTCTGAGCATTGTCTGTGTGGTTTTTGGAAAACTTCTGGGTTAGTTGGTTGGCCTCTGTGTGATTCTGTGATAAGGTCTAGAGAGTAACTTGATTTTTCCTGCACCTTTCAGAATACTTTTCTGGACCACTGCTCCTGAAGCACTTTCTTATAGATCTTTTTATGAAGGAAAAGTGAGAAGAGGTGGTCTAGAAGTTCATTCAGGAAAAAGGGAGCTAGAACTGCGCATGTACATTTGGCACAGAAAATGATAGATAGACATAAAAGGAGATATTTGGTTCAGTGTTTAGACATAGATGTGGATAAAAATTGAGAGGATAACTTCCTCATAAATTACAGAATAACTGCTTCAGTCTTTCTGGGAATTTCATAAGCTATCTGTTTGCATCAAGAGAAGAGTTATGCCAATTATAAAGACATATATATAATCTCTGTAATGATCTTCTAGCTAAAATTATTTACTTCCTAATTAAAAATCCATCTTCTAATACTACACAAAGAACAGGTATTCTGGCTTTACAATCACAATAAAATAAGCTAACATGCATTGTGTAATTTACTTGGCTCTATAAAATAGGAACAGCCTATTATATTCCTTGACATTCAAATCTAAATTTTAATAAATTAGAATTTTGATCATGTTATTTATTCGATGAGATATCAGTTGTATTAAAAAACCTTTTCTTTGTAAGTCCTGCGCAGAGACCACACAATGATGAGGATCATGGTACATCCACATGCCATAAAAATATCCACAATAATGATATAAGAATAGAAATTAGCATCTTGATCTATAATTGTACATGCAAAAGTAGGTATCCTTGGAGGTCGAAATCCCAATCCTCCTGATAAGAACAAGGTATTCCTATCTTCAGTTGTGGAATTTTCAATTTGATTCTGAAGATCCATTGCAAAGTCAGCCATTGATGTTATGTTTGGGATTAGTGGAAGTAAAATTCCAAGTATGACACATGTTAGGTGAATGTACTTGAGATTTTGTTGTGACAGAGCATGGAATGGGAATACAATCCTCCAAAAGAGAACAGCTATATGAAATAGCCACCACAGTATATATTGATAGGTCGCATATGTGAATACAATACCTGCAAAAAATAAATGTAATTTTGTCAAACTTGAGGATTTTATGTTAGAGAAGGATATTCCTGCACTCATGCTCACCCTCTATAAAAGAGGCCAAACTTAATTTATCATTAAAGCTACAAGATAGGCACATATCACTATCTGGGAGTGCACTAGAATTCCCTGTAATGGTTTAACCCACTTTTTAATAATATGACAGACAGCATATCCTCAAAACAAAGCTGATATCTCTAAAGTTAGTTGGTAATAGTAGCTTATCAGCTTCCTAAATGTTGGTTTCTGCTATTTGTAGCGGTAAATAGTTATTATGGCTGATTTTCTCTTAGGAAAACTCAAACAGCAACTCTCAATCATTTACAAAGCACACATTAATATGCTACGCACAGTTGGCCGCACCTATTTACACTCTACAACAATATCATGTTTCCTGTTCTTTATCAGTTGAATCAATCATTACGTGGCCTCACTCTCCGATCAATCTCTGGTGGATTTACCCACAAGACCCCGTCCTATGCCACATAGTGAAGAATACCTTCCCGTAGCATATACTTGTTACTAGACAGAAAAAGCTCGCTTGCTGTGCCATTGTCTGCGGGTAGAGCTCCAGTTTCTAGATAATGAATGACCTTGGCCACCCATTGGTAATCTCGCTGCCATTCTCCTAGGTCACTCTGCCCACTCCTTATGGTTTCCTGGGTTCCTTCTATAGAACCACCAAGCACTCCTCTTCAACACAACTGGTGCACACCCATTGTTCTTCATCACCACAACCATACAATCTTTCTCATCCATCTCTACCACAGCCTCCAGCATCTTCAACCCAACTCCATCTAACTCTATCGAAGTAGGACATGGAGCACTGCTCTTGTCACAACACCTCTGCCCTAACAAGCTTAATCTGACCTGGAAGTCAGACTGCTTGAAGCAAGCAGACAGCAGCTGTTTCAATCTTGTTTTGTTCACCTTGGCTGACAAGACAATTCTGCCAACTCTCTCCCTATTTGCTGGGTGATTATGTTCTTCTAGTAGGTCTAACTCTTCTTTTTCCACCTCAATGCAAACAAATGGGAACCCCAACTTAGGGAGCAGATCAGTCCCTATCAGTAATCTGGCATGAGCGTCCTTCATTACTGGCACTACTGCCTTCACTACATGTCCTGTGATCGAGCAATGGTGGTATATACTTGTCTCACCCTGGAAGATGACCACCACCACAGTTGCACAGAGCCACTGGTGTCAGCTCTAAATGTTGTTCCATCCATCTCCTCCATGCTACAGGAGACTGGTCCTTGGTCTCTTCTTAGCTAGCACTTCTAGAAAGAAGTCAAATGACATGGTCACAGGTGACCCAGTGTCAAGTAGTGCCTCAACCTTCTCTCCTTCCAACTTCATTTGGTAATTGGTATAGGATCTAGCTCTGTGCCATCTGCATGAGCCCTTGGAGAGATAGAATACATCATGGTTGTCACCTTCCTCAGAGCATCGATACAATTGTCATTCTCCTTGAAATCCTCCCACTCTTTTTCTTCTGGTACTTGTGGGGCTAGGTAGCGACCAGTCCTTTTCCATCTCTCTGATGAATGGTCTAACTCTTCATAAGAATGGTAACATATTACTTTACTTCTAGTGTGTATCACAATTTGATATTCTGATCTGAATTATAACATTCCAGAAGTGTGAATACATATATGCATGCTAGTACAATACATGACCATCACAATGAATCACATTGATATGAACACGATGTAACAGAGAGAAAAAATACCATGCAGAATCAATGATAATCACAAGGAAACTACTGGGTTAAGTCCACCATGGATTGATGTTTGAAAAAAGTCCTTCTTTGAGGTCCTAAATTTTTTTTCATGGACTACTCACGAGCAAGGAAGCTAAAAGAGCCTTATAGTTCATGCTGCTTACTATTGCACAGCTAACTATACTTAAACTCACAGTCAATACCTTCTTCATCGCTAAGCTGCCTAAGCACTGTCATTTTCTTCCCAATCGTCAGCTCGAATGAGAGCACTAGGCTTGCTGGAAGGTAAGTCAGGCCCCACTACTTTGCCAAGCGATAGTAAAGCTTCAGGGTCAACACTGGCATGGTGAATGTAGAATAAGATACCATCACCTTCTTCACCACTGCTTTCCCATCAGAGAGTCCAAATCATTGTCCAAAATCTGAGAAAGCACAATCTACAACGTTAGATGACCGGACATCTTGTTTGTGGTGAAAGAATTCTGAATGGACTGTGTTTTTCAATATTTCCCCGAATTTCTATAGCCTTTACATTTGGTATGCAAGTAGAGCAAGAATATAGCCTTTATGGAATATTTTTGACGGAGAATTATGCTTTTTGGCATATATATATATACGCTTACACCAGTGATGAGTTAACAGTGGGCATGGGCATAACAACCTTGCATTGCACACTCTTTATGTCTCCACTATCCATGTGAGAATTGAGAAACTGAAAAATCTGGCACTTTTTGCACCAAAAAAATCCGACAACCTTGAGCTTGTCTTCTCGGGTGTAGGTGTAGCTCCTTTTCTGAATGGAAGAATCACCTGGCAAAACCTGCTGAACTGCCTTGGCCATTTCGATGTTCCTCACTACTATTATGTAATTTATAAAAACTGTAGACATCATGCTCTCTATGAGCTATGCATGATGACTCTAGTCGTGCATGCCATGTCATTTTCTACATCCACTTTGGGAGAGCCACTGCATGGGCTTAATACATATAGCTTAGAACTAACAATAAAGTAGGCACATAACAAAAACTGGTGCTTAATATAGACACTTGCTTAGCAATTAGCTTTTTAGATATATCTTATACGTGCTATGCTTAAAAACCACAAATACAGTTGGTAGTCAATCCTATTTTTGATTACCAGCTTTAGTTGTTGTTTATAGCAAATATGAAGCTATAAATTTTTTTTTTTGAAAAATAAGATTTTCATATATTAAAAAATATGCTCAAGATTGGTATATGAAGGAAGCAAACATCATGCATAATTATGTCAGTCAGTGCCTACAGCAAAGCATACAGCAAAGAAATCCATTCAAGATTCCTTTTCCAAGAGTAATCGAATTTAGAATGATACCAGATAAACTTCAGTGCCTGTGCTGCTTTACTTTTAGGAATTGTTTCCAAAAGAACAGCAGCAAAGGTCAGGGAAAAAATAATCCTTTGTCAGATTAAAAACCTTTTTTCCTTCTATTTTGCCATCAAACAGGAATTGCTATTTATAAAAATAGAGCAGTCTAATTGGCATATGCAGATAATGTTTTATATGTACAGTTCATTTGTTGTTACTATTTTTAGAATTATGTTAGAGTTTGCATAGATATTTGTGTTGTTCAATCATTTAACATACAGTGTATATACATCACACATGCAAGCATGGTGTTTTAATAACCCTTTACCTGTGTGTATATCAATAATATGGAGCTAGCCTACACATAGAGGTAACCAAGAGAGTAACTACATGCAACTTTAATTCATCCAATATTTCTTTCAGTAATCATGGTAGAAATAAAGTGTAATGCATGCATATTAGTAGCTGGTTACTGAACACTATAACTTCTGAGAGCAGACAAGACTTAAACAAAAGATATTTCCTATCTTATATATATATATATTATGTATTATAATATTATAATTGAACTTACCTGATATGATACAAAAGGGAGTCACTTTCATAACACTTTCAAATAAACCCCTAGATGAGCAAAACAGTGTGTTACGATCCATGAGGCTGACAGCAATAACGAATGCTGAAAAATAATACAATCTTCATGTTGTGTTTGTAATATTATGATTTGGCACGTACCATAAATCAGTACATCCATCATCATGTATATAATAAAGATTGATGGGAAAGTAAGCCTGAAATAATAACAATTATATATATATATATATAAAGTCATAATATAGTACTTAGAATACTAACTCACATTCTTTTGCGTACTAGGCAAGATATTATGATTACCACTGCAGCTCCTATAAATCCTATTATTGTACTTGTGAGGGCTACCATATCTATGAATGTGGACAATCCTTTATTGTATTGTTTCCATGAATAACAACTTGGTATACAAATATTTGAACTATTATCTTGATAAAAATCTTCATTACATTCCAGCATTGCAACTGTGGTTCCACTTGGATGTTTTTCTGCAATATTCATATTTATAAAATATGTAACCAACTGCTAGTACAATGCATACACACTAAGCCAAATATATGATAAACAATATAAGTGATGACAAAAATAGCAATAACAACAATAACTGCTAAATAATTAGCGGCAATAAAAAACTGTAGAAACTTCAGCTGTAGAAAGAGCAACACCAACAATGCCCTACCTCACACACATACACTGACAACACCAACAATGCCCTCCCTCACACACATACACTGACAACACCAACAATGCCCTCCCTCACACGCATACACTGACAACACCCTCCCTCACACACATACACAACACCAACAATGCCCTCCCTCACACACATACACTGACAACAACAACAATGCCCTCCCTCACACACATACACTGACAACAACAACAATGCCCTCCCTCACACACATACACTGACAACAACAACAAAGCCCTCGAGGGCCACTTCCACAGGGCCTCGATCACCAGTACCAGTCCCACTTCTGTAGATTAGTTTGCAACTACAACAAGACTGCTTCTAGAGTCTTTATGAAGGAGATCTCATGCTTATAATGCTTGTTAGAGGTTCTCCCAAGAGTCCTTTCCTTGCCAAAGCTGATTTCAATCTGCATCTGTAGATCATGGAGGGTCTTGCTACTCCTTTTGGTCCATGCACATGCATTTTTACAGGGACAGAGAAATAAACAGCAACAAAATGTATTGTTTTGAACGTTGCATTTAAAGTAAGTATCCACCATATAACAAGCACCCACTTGCTCTAAACCACAATCTAGGGTTAGGCAGTGTATATTAGCAAAACTAATCCAAATTTGGTGGAACAATTAGGCAGCTTTATTATTATTTGGCAAAATATGGTGAACAATGTATTATAGGGCTAAAACTATTATACCTGTGGCATTGAATAGCCAAAATGCCAGTTCTAGAGGACAAACTAAGCCTTTACAGTGAGCTATGTCGATGCACTTACCCTTTGTGAATAGAGTATTTTTATGTATGTTTCATGGGTATACATTAGGCATGATTCCTCTGGCAGCTGTCTTTATTCTGCTTTCTGTGATTTGTTGAGATGACTTTTACAGATAAATGGCTAGTCCTCTCAATAGATTGGCCAGAGAAGGCCTCAAAATGTTGAGATGCTCCGATCATCATTTACTCCAGCAAAGTAGGTAGAATAAGGCTGCACCTCGGTAGGGCTAGGGCTAGAGGGCTAGGGCTAGGGCTAGGGCTAGGGCTAGAAGTATATGGCTTCTCCTCGGCCATGCCCGAACATTGCATTTGAAATCTAATTACTCCAATAATTAATTTTTGAGTGTTTGCTGGAGGGTAACTGCTTCTTATATAGCTCAATGTCAAAGATACTCAAACAGTTCCAAACTTTTAGAACATGATTGTTAGACATTGTAGGTGGCATTGTAAAAATCTTAAAAAAATTCTATAAAATCAGCATTTAGGAGTGACTTTTTCAAATTTGGTCATGTATATAAAAGTAACAAGACAAGTTATACAATAATAAAAAAGTTTCTCATTAAAAACAATTCAGTTAAAGCAGGAAGGAAATAAGAATGTACCTGTTTACCACAACCAGTTAGACAACACTTGACATTTAAGCCAAGTACAATAATAACACACTGATTAATTCTTGTTTAATTACATGTATTGTACTCCATCTATATCTTAAAATAGCACATGGCAATGCCATAAAAGTCACCAAAGCTCATATATTGATGTCTGCCTAAATGTTATTGACTCGTAGGAAGCCTTGAATAATTTACTAAGTTTGTAAGGTGACAGATCCCAAAAAGCATAGAGTATTTGGAAAAAATTCTTGAAATTATCTCCAAGGATATATGCATGTACCTCTTCTTGTCTGCCACACATAACTTGCTTATAACACCATAAAAGTATAGTTGCAGAAGACTCTAAATGTTCCAAATCACATCTTTGATTTGTTGAGTACTTAATTACGCATTCTTAACCGAGATTGTATTAGATGCAATCAAGCTATTTTGTGTGCTATTTTATAGTCATATCATGAATTTAGCTATGCCTGTGGTGCGGAGCTGAATCTGAAATACATGTTCAGGTGGTTTACTGATGAATAATCTTCTTCAAACAAAAAGTAAGCAAAAGCATCGAAACTTATATATGTGTGTGTATTTTAGCAATAAACATTGACACCTGCTACATTTGGTTAGCTCTGGAGTTCTCTTGAGCAAATCTTGCAAGTCCTTTGAAGGAGGCTGTAGCTGATCTGTAAATGACTTGTCTAGAATTAAAAGGAAGAGGTATTTTAGCTCAGAGGTGAACTTTGGAGTCAATATCGGTCTCTTCTTCAGGTCTAATGATATAGCCTGCAGTTGTCATTTGACCACCCAAGGAAGTCACATGACAAAAATGGTTTGTAATTTCCTAATATCAATCTTGGTTGAGTGTTGATTCGCATATGTAATCTCAACTCCACCAGTTTTCTTGTTATGACAAAACTGAGCGTCAGAGATTCACATCTGTTGTTTACATCTGACTGTCTTCGGCAATCAAATGTCAATGAGGGCCAAATCATTAAACCTAAAGAAGAGAATGAGATTGCCTTGGAAGGAAAAAAACGAGTAAATGAATAGTACTCTTTTTTAAGATCCATATAATATTTGGTGTATATTGGTAAAGAGTTGTCTAACTTGTGGTCAATAGAGTACACTCTGTTTCTTAACAAATATAGAGGCTTATAAAAACATTGTTGACCTTGTCCAACTTACTGTACCTGTGTCTAGGACTGTTCCATTTTTAGAATTACTGCCATTTAGTGCAGGACAGGATGAAGTCCCAGCAGGGAACATTGCACAGTTTGGTAGCTCAATACCTACTCCTTCAATAAACATCCACTCCCGTTGGCATACTGTGTCTCTAATCTCTTCACACTGACTCAAGGTAGGCTGGATAGAGACCCTTGACCCACCACACAACCCAAACAGATGCTGACACAAAAATGGAATAGCTTTTCTTCTACATTCAATACTAGCTCCAAGAGAGCTAAGCCCATTAACCAGTTGTGTAGCTTTGGCCTCATCATTCCTAACCACCAAGACATTTCCCTCTGGATCAAGTGGACAGTTGGAAGAGGTCAGAATATTGGTCAATTCAGTTAGGCAAATACCACTCGCAGTGTATTGGAGTGGTGTTGAGCACATAAAGCCACCAGAAACATCAGTTTTATTTGTACTGGTAGCAGATGATATCTAAGTCAAATAGAATATTATCATTTTAAGACTTGTGTTTAATCCTTTATCATGCAAAAGCCGATAATTATAGTGGCTTCACTACTTAACATGCAGGAACATTTTAGTTAGAACTTTGCCCTTATGCAATATCTATTATACTAAGTTATGTAACCCTGCAAATTATCTTGATCCAAATGTGTATATGTTTGAAATTACAACATTTTTTGAAATGATACTGTTGTTGATGGTTACTTTGTATGATAAAGATGAAAGCATGGACTACACAAACTCTGAGCCCTGTATCTCAGCCCACGAAACTACAGACATGATTTTGTGCTTCAACTGTAGCTCATGAATCACTCTACCATGTGATGTTATAATCATTGAAAAAAATGCTGAATCTTGAAAAGTTACTGAGCATGTGCAGTGAGAGCCAATTAATGGCTTTTGCACTTGAGAATGCACCAATTATTGTGCGTGCTGCATGATAAAACGTTAACCCAAATAGAAAACATGCCTAAAATATAATAGCAGGACTGAATATTTCCAGTAGCATTGCATTTTCCTCCCTTTGTAGGCATGATTAGTGACAGCAACACCACTCTGCTGCCCTCACATAACCAAAAAGGGGATGCAGGTGGAACTTAACATTAAACCATCTACAGTATGTTCTTTCTCTACACTGTATATCTTCACATTGAACCACTAAAATGTGCTTCATGTGCATGTTGGAATAATGGAACCTTATGCACATTGAATTATGTATACTGGTTTTATCAACACACACATACACAGAAAATGGTGGATCTAACTTGACCTACTAAAATGACATTTGTTCATGTGTGGGAAAATGTTTCAGATGGAATAAATACTCAGTTGAGAAACTGGCTAGGATGAAAAAGTTCCATAGAGAAATAGAGAAATATATAACTCTGATGGTGTCTCTCCCTCCTTCCTCACCCCAGATCCCAGACACCATGTAGACTAGGTATGAATTATTTGTATTCAGTAGTAAGTAAATGCCCACACAATGATTATGAACAAACCACTCATTATTTATAGTGCCTACCAGCTATGCTGTTTGCAGTGGGCTGGGTAAATAAGAACCCATGCAGTCTATCAATTTTGTAGAAATGTGATGAAAATCCATCTGTAGAATAGGATACAGATGAAGTCAACAACTTGGAAGTTTCAGTGAACCTGAGGGTCAAGAACAATAGCTAACACATGCCAAGCACCTATGTACATGTCTAGATGGGCCTCGGAAAAATGATTATGCATGCTGCCATCACCATGTGCCTAAAGGCCTGGTTGCTTTATAGCTACAATAGATGGCACACAATCAGCTCTATATCTACAGCTGGTGTTTGCCATAGGCTGTGTGTGTGTTATCTTAAAATCACCATGTAGCTAAAAAGCAATCTAGAGATAACTAATCAGTGAAGAAAGAGACTCAAGACTTTATGTGCCAGCTATATAGGTTAGAATGTAAAACTGGGTGCATAGAAACATTCATACCACTTGAAAATCACAGATGAAGCCTTCTATAATAGGCAAATAGCTTACTAATTTAGTTTCATGTACCTTGCTGTTTTCTTAGCTTCTCAATCCCTTGATAGCTTTCACAGACTTTAGAAGACTATCAAGAACATTAGCTTCATATTATCCAAATAACCGTATGAGGAAAATCACTTCTATAAATATTACAGAGTGAAGTATGGTGCTAAAACACAGCCACTGCATGAATATTTAAAAAAACAAGCAAATCCTTACCGAATAAAGCTAGCTCAACTTTAAAACTTTATTGCAAATAACCACATGAAGGTGAGTATAATCCAGGTGCACATCATTTATAATAATACTTGTCAGTTTCAAGTTTTATGATGCAAGCTCCCACTGTAAATAGCAAGTGCACACCATATGATTTATGACTTTCAAGTGAATTGCCCATGCACACTAACTTCGGCACTATGTGGTCAGGATTCCTATTTGTGCATGGTGTACAGTAGTGTGAGGTATATTTGGTAGGTTTCCTACTACAATAACAAGAAGTCATCTAAGTCGACCTGGAATACTTCTGGTAATTATCTAAATTATGGATCTACATGTCTTATCAATTTACAGATCCAGTGAACAGTCAACTACATCCTGGGTCTTGCAAGGTTCTACATCTTAAATTTGGAAAAGCAAGAAAAAATAGTGGAAAGAGATTTGCCTACTAGTAGACATAGGGTTGCAAGCACTCTTGTATTGAGTAGCCTTCTTTTTATATAAGACAGAACCATAATCAACACTCCCCATTGATGGAGCAGGCAAACTTTAGGTTGTATGACCAACAAGGTCCAGTCAGGGATGGATTTAGAGAGAAGTTTTCCCCTTCATTTAAAGCTATTATATGTATAACACAGAGCATAGTAATAAAATAAAAAATTTCCATCTTGAAGACCAACGGATTAAAATGTTTTATTAGAACATTTGAATCAGATAAGAAAATACTCATTATAGCTAATAGTGTTACTTGTATTTTCCCAACAGGAATTATGAATTGTATAGAAACATCCTTGAGATCAGTTTGTTCCTTGTGGAGGTGAAGAATGTTTGGTTGCTGCTGTAGCGTGTTCCACAGATAAGCAATGCACTCTACAAGTAGCATTTCTTGCTACAATTTGGCCTTCATCAGCTGAAAATTGTTTTCTTTTGCAGAGTCTTGCTTAATTTGTGTGTGGCTGAATAAATTTTCACTGAGGATTGTGCTAAACAGGAAATAAATGGTATTCATCTGAGTTGAACCCCACCATTATCCTAACCCTGATCTCAGTATCATCAAATGCTTATTCTAAAATTACTAATAGTACATGAACTCCGACTAGTTTGAGTCATCTCAAGCTTATTATTTGCTCCATAAACATAATTAAATGGAAGATGCATGTGTCTCTGGATGCTAAGCTATAACCTTAGTAATGACCCAAAGCCATTTTTATGAAATTCAAATATCAAAACAGGCTGTAAAATATTATTCACTTTCCCAGAAAGTATCCCATTCTGTGAGTAGCTCTCCTAATAAGTACCATAGTTATGACTTGCCACAGGGAGGATTATCGACAACTACTATGCCTAAAGCTTTATTGAACTAATTAGCTGTAACTGTTGTTATGTATTCACTATTCAATATAACAAAAAACCCTCTAAGAGTTCCTTTGATCTATTAAGATGTACATAGCTCTGATGTTGGGTGCCTGTACTAGAACAGAACAAACATAACTTTTAACAAACTACAGCTTAGGTAAGTGTGCCTATGGCAAGAAGAAGCCTCAATCTACTTTCATTAGGCTATAAAATATGTCTACGTAGTCATGCCAAGCTGGGGAGCTGAAAATCAATTTGCTTCAAGTTATTTCCAGCACCTATGCTTGACTAGTAGTGACATTTTAGTGCCAATCAATAAGGCTTCCTCTTGCCACAGATAGTAAGTCTAACACTTTCCAAACATGAGTCACAACTGCAGAGAATTAGGCATAAGGTTTTGATGTCCCCAATTTTGGCTGCATGTGACTTTGGCATGGTTTCAAAAGAGAATATAGAGAGAGATCTACCTTTTGATCTACACATTAATTTCATATAGTGATGTGTGCAGAATCCCCTATCGAGTTCCAAAATTTTAACCACACATTTTTGTAAGCATTTATATTTTATAGTGCTGTTCCCCTCCCCCTCATTATGTAATGTATGACGTGGTTCCATAAATATTTCATGGTTACTATTATAACATAATCTATGTTTGGGACACACAGTGATCATGAGAGTATGCTGACACCTTGTGTAACATTCTGACTGATATTAACAAAATTAACATGGAGGTTATTGCAAAAATAATCATGTTTTGTTGAAGAAGGGGTGGGGCTGTCTATGTAGGAATTAGTTCTGGCTTGTGGGGCTCACCATGATACTTCCTCACAGCCAATAATAAGCAACACTAAAAAATTATGGTAGCAACATGGGCATGTTTTTCAATTTAGTGACATGTTCTATTCTTTCTTCAAATTAGTTACATGACAGGACCAATAATTGAAATATCTGCCATTGGTCAGTGGAAATGTTTGTTGCTTTGATGTTGTAGTAACATCAGAACAGTGACTTGAGTAAATTCATTTACACATGCATAGCATTTACCATACACATATTATAATAAGCCTGATGTTGCAATAGCAGATTAGTTCTATAAACCAGAATGAGCTTTGATAAAAATTGTGTAACAAGGTAACATGAAGCTATTTGCTGCAGAACTTAATGGTTATTGCAGTTAAGGGGATGCAAAGCTAGTCAGTCAATAAGTCTTTACAGAAAATCAGGTGGAATTATACCGACATGCCTGGTAAATAATGCTACTGTATTGCAAGCATCTGCAGCAATATATTATCCACATTTATACCATTATACAAGTTATCTTGATGTTAATCAATACTCCCCAATTACATTGGGATGTCAGGAACAAATACCTCTATATGACAATATCAGCCTCTTTCATATTCTAATAATTGTTAAATGGTTTTGTTATGCAACTATTGTTGAACTGGGTGGGTGTAATTGCAGCCATATCGATGGCAGGTTATTAGTCCCTCACAGTGTGGGATGCAGTCAGCTTAAGTAATATGCCTGCATGTTTACTAATCATTGTGGCTTTGTTGTATACCTACATCCTGTGTTGCATTTGTATATCAATGGGAAAAATCCTCTATCGAAAGAACTAGAATAGTTGCAACTAGTAGAGGCACCTTTAGCGTATTAATAAGTTTCAGATGCATTAGATGTAGGTTCTAGCATGGTAGGTACCAATGAGTAGGGCTTCCCATGAAGTGGGGATAAGCACTCACTGGCTTAGCTATTTAGTAGGGCCAGGTTTAGGGCTAGTACAAGCTCAGTGGTGTATTGTTTCTGAAAAACTAATGATTGGTTCTGACTTGCTATAATACCAGTGCATCAACTCACTATAAAATGTGAGATGTACGAGTTAAAAATGGGTTGGTAAGGCAAGCTATATGTAAAAGCATGAACTGTGAGCAATACACCACAAATAACAATCTATCTTAAAAATATTATGTAGCTATATGAACTCTGAGCAATACACCATAAATACTTACAATCTACATTAAACTATACCTATATGATACCTTGAAGAACAGAGAGGGATGCACAGAGAGAGATGAGGGAGAGGGAGAAATTTAGTGGTGCAGGAGACATGTGGTTGCACTTGCTCATCTTTCCATGCATTAGTTTCATGACCATGTTAGCTTTAATTAGGTACATTACTCCTCATACATAAGCTGTTGGCAAGTAAAATAAAATAATTGTATTTGGCTATCCAGAAAGTAGACCACATTCATTATTTATCCACCCATGATTGTTAAGTATGCTGTTAGGGAAGTCTGCGAAGCTATTTGATTAATAGTACTAGTTTTAACTTTCAATACAGCTAGTTGATGTAGAAGTTTATAACTCTAATTATTTAGTGAAACGAAAGCTAGAAGCAACTCTTGAGAGTTTTCCTTTGATATATCTGACTCTTGCATTGGACTAGAACAAGAACAAATAAAGCATATGCATAATGCATCAGAACTTAGGTTAGCTATGCTAACTACCAATATTGTACTGGTTCAACATAGTGCTCAAGTTCCATGTGAACACTAAAACCATCAAGAGTGCCAAAAAAAACTTTGACCATGCACACAAGCATTCATGAGTAGTTTGTCAGGCCATTTTATGTACACCTATGCTTGAGAACTTTGACATACAAATGTGAATTGAGTATTGTATAGTATCCTTGGTTATCACAGTAACTGATTAAAAATCATAAGCGCCATATGATGCAAACTTGGACATCGTAGGAATTTTTATGAATTATATCTACACACCAATTATTGCCATACACATGCCCAATAGGCTGCTCTAGTAATTATTAAAAGATTAAAAAATTTAGATGGGGCAAACGTGAAACATAAAAAAAGATTATTTAATGTGTGACGATCACAACTGCCTTCATGAATTATAATTAATCCTGGGTTTTTCTACTGTTTCTGGAAGTCCTTCTTCATTGGAAAGCACCTGAGCTTACCAGGGATCACTTGCTCTTGAATAAGAATTTGCTCTTGTATGGATTTCCTTGCTGTAAGTTTTGTTGTAGATATAGACTGATGTAGCACTGAGTAGCTTTTGTTTCCTTACCTCAATGGAGCTGATGATTATCTCTGTGCACATATGACCTAAGGTATTTAAACCCAATCATCTCGTTTTAATAAAATGAGTTTTCTCAAGTGTAACATCTGCTTTACCTCGTGAAAGTGATAATATTTATTTACTTTGAGCCCAAATTTTGCTCGCTTTTTGGTTGGGCCATGCTTACAGCTAAAGTCCATGTACAACACACCTATTATACTCTCTAGCTTTACCAAACTACATTTACCAGGTAACTAATCAGCCACACTATGTTTAGGCAGCAAACTTACCAAACTAGCCTAAGCTGATTTTGAAGGATGTATAACTTTTTCCTATTTTTTTCTTCTTCATGACACAGCTATAGCTTAGGCTTTGGCCAGCTTCTGGAGGCACCTAGTCACATCCTGAGTGTGCTCACCAAGCAAGCCATACTGTTGCTTTACCACAGCAGACAACAGCCAACATAGGCTGCTATTTGTTATTTCACACCATGCCCTTTTATAAAAAATTCATGTTTATATGTCTGGCTAGTGAGATTGCTCAGTTTTACCATAAATGTATAGGTTCATGCAAAAAGTTGCACAATTCATGAATTTACTCATTCACCTACAGTACACAATAAAAAAAAATCAAGATATTGAAGGTCATCCCTTGTAAAATGAAAGAATCTTGTTGCATAATTGTAGCATTTGCAGACTTTCCTGAGCTTGTCACTATAACATATTGATATATAGTACTTATCGTTGGAAGCCAGAGGTTAAGACATTTCATGTACCTCAGAATCGTCAAATGCAGAACTCTCAAAAATGCATACCAAGACAGATATAATATGGCATAGGGCAAATAACTCTCCTCTCGATAAGTGCATTTCTATTTAGCCATGCGATAAGCCTCTTCTAGTTTCTCACTCTTGATAGAGACTATGTGAGCTGAAGAAAGTTTGTTCATAGTGTACCTTATGGAAATGGAATGTAAGTAAAATGATCTAGGTTTGACTATATAGATATTTGTAGATTTTTTAATATACTGGATACTAGTACAATTTAAGCAAGAATAAATAATCATCCTACATAAGTAAGAAGTTAAATGAAATCATACCTCTGACTCTTTAAATTGATAGAATATCACTGGTAACGACATTAGACTCCAGACTCCAATAATAAGGACACAAAGCAGCACTTCATTTAGGACCCGCCAGGGTTTACATTTATTTTTATTTTCTATTGTAGTGGAACCCTTTCGCTCCTCGCTGCTAGTAGGTTGCTGCATTCTGTTCTTGAATTGGGCAATATTTTCTCTCCCGAGAGAAGTCACAAAAAAAAAAGCGGTTTTGGAACCGAATCACCGTACTTATAGACTTTTCCACGCAAATGTTGCAGAGCTTTTGAAAACTCTAGTGAAGCTTTTAGGACATAATAAAAGTATCGTGACAGTGCGTTATTAGGTTCACAAAAAACGTTGATCGGGTGATTGGACTTGTAATTGGGGGAGGATGAAATAACATTGGACTGCGCGAGTTGAAATATCGTCCGCGCTTCGCGCCCGAAATTTTCCCACAATTTTTAACCACGCCCACAGTAATTAGTAGGCTAAAAATCTCATATATTCCCTTGTATTGAGTCTTTCATTGCATGTGTGGAGATAAATGAATTAGAGGCTGGTCTGGGTAATGATTGTGATAGTGCTGAGCCTGAGGCCACCACATAATATAGTGAGCATAGAATGATATTGGGTATTGGTGGACTTGTATATTTAAAATGAACAAATTTGCCTGACAGGGTTTGCCCCAGTGTTGGCAGTAATTAATGTAAAGGGGTTAAACCATTTTTTGTTGATTTATTTTTATAATTTTCTTACATAACTATATACATGTTCTAGTTAATTTCAGTATACAACTACGAGGTCACCTGGGAAAGAACAAAACAGCAGCCCAAATTCTGCAGTGGTTCTACTGGCCTACTCTATACAAGGATGTGGCAGAATAATGTCGACATTTTGAGATCTGCCAGAAGATAACACCAAAGGTAAAACACAAATAACTGTTGGTTCACCTATCAGTTATCGCTGAGCCATTTCAATGCTTAACCATGATGCTATCATGGGACCTCTACCAAGGAGTCATTCAGGGAAACTGTTACCCCTGAAGTTGATCAATGCTGAGCATGTGGATGAGAAGTTAGTCATACTATTCTCTCGAGTAGAAATACCCCAAAAGATACTGATGGACCCGGGACCAACTTCACCTGAAAACCACCATATTTACTCAATTAGGAACTGCCCCTCATGTGCAGCTCAGCCTCAAGTGATTATAATAAGGGCATTTCCAACTGCAACTGCAGATGTAAATAACTATAAGCATGCCCAAATAATTGCTCATGAGGCTTATAAAATGAGAACTGAAAATAATGGGGGGGGGGGGGGGGGGAATTAAAAATTTCTGGGGGCTTAAACCATTCACTTCTGCTTTCTGAGTGGATTACTTAAAGATTGAGCCACAGGCACCCTAATGATTAGAGATTAGAAGTCCTCCAAAAAGGTACTTGAACTCCGACACATGCAATTGATAGTAACTGCCCTTCTAATTGTAACTGCCCTTTCATTGTTATCTCCCTAACTGCTATTCCAATAGTAATCGCAGGTAGATTGGACGGAGGTAAATAGTAAATGCGGTTCCTATTAGATATTCACCAACATCTACAGAATGCTTCACATGCACCCAACTCCATACTGCCCATAAACAGATGGGCTGGTAAAGAGGTTCAATAAGACCTTGCATAAAATTGATTTGAGGAAAATATCTAAGGAGAAAGGAAAGGACTGGGTCAAACTCATACCCTACCTACTATTCGCTTATAGGGAGGTACCACAAACATCAGCAGGATTCTCTCCCTTTGAGTTTCTTTATGGCAAAAAGGTTTGAGGACTCCTTGATGTTCTAAAGCTTTGTTTCCCAAAGTCAGGCCCAGGGGCCAAATCCGGCCCCAGGAGGTCCTGAGTCCGGCCCACGGATGATTATCAGAAAAGACGCATTTTTTTAATTACTTAATCTCTATTTGTGGAGACACACCCTCCACATACCCTCCCCAACTGAACAGTGCCAGTCATCTTGTCTTGCATGTAATAGCTAACACATGCACAAACTGTCTTAACTCACCACATTACAAATACATGCACAAACTTTAACACTTACAACATGACCACATTAGTTGTAATTGGTCTCGGCTATTAATTTTAAAGGAACTGCCCTCAAGTCCCTGCAGATTTCCCCGAGATTCACTCCAATTTGCAACATTCACATCCTGTGTTTGGACTTCTCGACCTTGGATTTGGACTCCTTGAACATTGTTGCCTCCTCCAACAGTGCAGCGTCAGGATGGCACTGCCAAAGAAGTGGAAGGTGGATGCGGAAAATCGAGCCTTTGATGAAGAATGGACCAAGGAATTCTTCTTCATCTCAGACAGGAGCAAGTGTCTCTGCCTCATCTGTCAAGAAAGTCTCGCTGTTACAAAGCTATTTAACATCCGGTGACTCTACCCTTAGACAGGTAACTTCATCTTTCAGGGCAAAAACAATGCGCTAGGCTGCCTGCTTTCTGTATTACAGGTATGATGGACTGGTAGGAGAACAACGAGTTGCCAAGGCCAAAGAGCTCAAGTCCAAGCTGTCCAGACAGCAGAATGTCTTCACCAGACCAGTCAACGAAGGCAAGGCTGCCAGTTCATGGTGTCACAAAGCGAATGAAGCCCTTCAGAGCTGGCGAATACATCAAGGAATGCCTGCAGGCAGTCGTTGAAGTGATGATCCCTGAGAAAGCTCCTCCTTCACTGCTGTCAGCCTGAGCAACACGACGGTCACCAGGCGGGTGGATGATCTGTCCAAGAACCTGAAGGAGCAGCTGTACAGCCTGGCCTCGGAGTTTACAGCCTTCTCTCTTGCCCTTAATGAGAGCACAGACATCACCGACACTGCACGGCTGGCCATCTTCATTAGGGGAGTTGATGCAGAGTGCAAAATCACAGAGGAGCGGAGCTCCTCTCTCTCTGCCACATGAAGAACACATGCACTGGAGAGAATGTCTTCCTTGAACTCATCACGGCCATGCAGGAGCGAAAGCTAGACTTCAAGAGGCTGGTAACAGATGGCGCACCTTCCATGCTGGGGACCAGACGAGGACTGCAAGGCCAAGTCATGGCTGAGCTGGACAGGAGGTATCTGCCACGTGACCTGGTCTGGTGCCATTGCATAATCCACCAGGAAGGGACTCTGTGCAAAGACTATTGGCTTCCAGGAAGTGATGAGCAAGGTCATCTCGCATATCAACTTTGTCAGAGCGCATGCCCTCAACCACAGACAGTTGAAGGAACTGTTGGAAGAGCTCGAGGCCAACTATGGAGATGTGCTCTACTTCACTTCTATCCGCTGGCTCAGCAGGGGATTCACTCTGAAACGTGTTTGGGAACTCTGAGAGCTGGAGATGTTCCTTGGCATGAAGGGCCAGCCAGTCCAAGAGCTCTCCGATCCCCAGTGGCTGTGCGACTTGGCCTTTCTGGTGGACATTACAGAGAAGCTGAACTTGCTCAATGTCTCCTTGCAGGGCAAGGAGAAGCTCATCCACAACCTGTTCGGGAGTGTGCAAGGATTTTAGGTGAAGCTGCAGCTCTGGCAGACTCAGTTGGAGGTTGGTCACCTCGATCACTTCCCTTCCATGAAGACTCTGCAATGTGAGGACAGAGCTGATGATATTGATGGGCAGAGATATGCTGCAGAAGTTGGAAACCTGAAGACAGAGTTTGAGCACCGCTTTGAGCAGTTCAGGTCGAGAAGCATGGACTTTGAAATCTTCTCTATGCCATTCACAACTGACCCAAGCAAAGCTCCAGTCGAGCTTCAGCTGGAGCTGATTGAGCTGCAGAGCAACATGGACATCACAGTCCCAGTTTATGGAGAAGGAGCTGAAGGAATTCTACAAGGCCCTGCCATGCAACACATCCCGAACCTAGCTGCCAATGGACAGAGGTTCTTGCCATGTTGGCAGTACATACATCTGTGAGCAGTTTTTCTCCAGGATCAAGTATGCCAAGTCCAAGTACCTGAGTTTGATCTCTGATGCGCACTTGGAAGACACTGTCACCATGAGTGTGAGAGTGGCTTCTTCCCATCCCAAGCCTGATATCGATGTCATCATGTAACAGCAAAAGCAATTTCATGTTTCACATGATTGTGATTACTTCGTGCAACTGTCATGTGTTTTCTGCTTAACATGTACCAGAAATACAGAAGCTAAATTGTTCTAGTCCTATTCCTCCCCCCCCCCCCCCCCCCCCTCCCCCCCCCCCTCCCAATGGCCTCCGGCCCTCGATACACTCAGGCCACTGGCCCCTGGGCTAAAAAGTTTGGGAAACACTGTTCTAAAGGAATCCTGGGACACCGACAAGATAAGCAAAGGGACATTGTATCTCATGTCCTAGCCATGCGAGAGGAATGGAGAAGATGAAGGAAACATAGAAAGAAACCCCCGAAATGGCTCAGAAATAACAGAAATCATGGTATGATCTAAATGCAAGGCAGCGAGCTGGATGTCAATGATTAAGTTCTGGTGCTTCTACCCTTTATGCTACTAGCTCATGGCACAGAAAATTTAAGTAAATGAGAAGTTAATTATCAAATTTGAGTTGCTAATATGCTACAAAAGTTTAATATCCCAGAAATCACTTACTTTACTAAGGAGTTAGATGAGGATATGGAAGAACAGGGAACCTATCTGTGGACAAGGAGGTCTGCTGAATGAGAGACATCCAAGTTTGGAGAGCAGTAACCTTATAACAATGGGCTGAACTTACAATATTGTTGGATTTGTTCTTGGGTGGTCATGAGCAGCATCACATGGAAACTGACGAAATCCAGCAAACCCCTGTGACTTGAAATACAAGAGCTCTTAGGTTACCTCCATATCGATTGCCCCATACTTCCCAGGATGCTATCGAGTAAGAATTGCTAGAGAGAGGTATTATAGAACCTTCTTCAAGTGAGTGGAATATACCGATTGTCATAGTCAAGAGGAATGAATCTCAGCGACTATGTGTTGACTATAGGCGGCTAAAGGAAGGATTGAATTCAGATGCCAACCCAATGCCTCACAATTAATCAATAAGTTTTGTCAGGCTATGTATTTATCCTTTGTGGATCTTATGGACAAAGACTGATGGACAAGGTGATACATGAATTAGAGTTTGTGGCATCTATCAGGCTTCAGCCCTGACTGGGTGCAGAGCTGTCCTAAGATCAAACTATAAATAGAATTTATAAATAGAGCTAGATAGAATCTATAACTAGAGCTAGAACTCATGACCTCAGACTAACAACACATAGGAAAATCAGAACTCATGACCTCAGACTATCAACACATAGGACAATCATCCCAGTGAGAGTGTATATGACTGGCTGAAGAAGGTTTCAGAGTATATGACCGGCTGAATAAGATCCTAGAGTATATGATAATCATCTCACACTCTTAGATAAGTCCTGTAGGGACATAG
This sequence comes from Cladorhizidae sp. MBARI D1340-BT2, assembly GCA_028752905.1. NCBI lineage: Eukaryota > Metazoa > Porifera > Demospongiae > Poecilosclerida > Cladorhizidae > Cladorhizidae sp. MBARI D1340-BT2. The sequence continues at coordinate 37,159,833 of JAQNBH010000008.1, forward strand.
AGTAATTCTACTACTCTCACACTGTTATTAACACCATAAGCTGTGATGCCTCGCTGCAAGAGTATTTAAACCCCTCTGCAGTCCAGGCTTAGTCAGTCTCATCCTATCTTCATATTCTGCTACTCGACTATTGTTCTAATATAAGCTACTTCAGATTTAAACTCTTTTGTCAAGCTTGGGGTTTATCTAGAAGAAGTTAGGGAGAGACTCTTCTGGCAGCGAATTACCAAGGTTGGAATCTGTTAGGTCTCTTGTGGTTGGAGACTCTAACAGCATCTATTTGGATGATTTGATAGTATTCAGTAGTACATGGGAGGAGCACCCCACTTACCTCAAGGAAGTTTTTCTTTGACTAAGTGAAGCAGGTTTGACAGCAAGACTGAAAAAATATAGTTTTGGGATGGACCAGTGTGTATACCTAGTCCATAGGAGTTTGAACTGTTCAACCAGAATCGTCAAAAATCAAAGCAATGAAGTAATTTTCAGTACCTAAAACCAAGAAGGATGTTCAGGATTAACGGGATACCACCGACATTTTACTCCTGACTATGCCTCTATGACAGTGCTAATTAGTGATCTTAAAAATAGAAATCAGCAATAACAAGGATTAAATGGACCGAGGAGTGTAATGAGGCATTCAAATGACTGAAGCACCCATTATGCAGCTCACTCTCTTACGCAACCATGATTTTGACAGGCCTCTTCTCCTACAAATGGTTGCATCTGATGCAGGGATTGGAGCTATTCTCAGCCAGTGAGATGCAGAGGGACAAGATTTTCTGGTGGCCTATTTCAGTAAGATATTTTTGCAAAGGGAGGAGTGCTATTTTCTATGGAATGCCTGGCAATCAACATAGAAGTGCATGCTTTTCGGATTAGATATAACAGTTTTAATTAAACTCTTGCTTATGTTAGACATCTGTTCTTATTGTTTAGAGATGTTAGTGAACATCCTACATTATTTATCTACTTGTTCTTCTTCTTGTAATTAGGTACAGCAATGTAATTATTGCTAGCATGGATATACAAGAGTTTAGTTTTGTAAATATTTGTCATTATTTACATCTATTTTCATGATCGTTAACTCCATGATTACCAAGGTGCAGAGACTTGTGTTCTAGCACTCTGCCCATCTTCATTGGGGCCACGAATTATTTTATATTGAAGACATGAGTCCTTATCACATCTTAACACTGATTTAGACACCTTTTCTTTTACTAGTGACAGTTAAACATTTTTATGACCCTTTACAGATCGGATTGCATGAGAGCAGCAATGGGTACAGACTTTCAGTTGTTTATGAAGGGTAGGAGAGGGAAGGGGAAGACCTGGGATATCTCTCAAAGCCCCTCCTAGAATTTTCACAAGCCAAAAAATTAAATTTCAATGGTTATAATAGCCACAGCAGTATCTAATAAAATACTGGCCATCAGATTCTCCAATAAACTCAGTCACAAGACAATTAATTTTCAATGCCCATGTTTGACTGCATCATCTATTCTTATTTTAGAGTAGGCCTTCCCCTTGCCACAAATATAAATTTCATCTGTCTAGCACTTTCCAAGCAAGAGCCTCAACAGCAGCAAATTCAGGTACTCTTGATTTTGACATAACCCCACTCAAACTGCATGTAACTTTAACATGGTTCATCTATGCAACATTTTTAGTATCAAAAGAGAGTTCACAGAGACATAATTATATATTTTCAGTTATATCACAATTTGATAAGAGTGAAATGTGAAGAATCTAAGAGGGTTGAAAGTCAATTTTTTGGGGTGTTTATATTCTTTTACCTCAAACTCATTACTTGGATAAAAAGTCACCAAAAAATCTTAAGTGCCTGAACTTGCAAGTGTTGCTCCTGATAGCAAAGTGCTAAACCTTTGAAATAGGTATCTGTGGCTAAAGAACTCTCTACACTATGGGATGAGTGTTTTATTAGGTGCTAAAATTTGAGTAGGTGTTCAAGTGTTGGTGCTGAAAATACAATTACTGGTGACAGATTCTCAACTTCACACCAAAAATGGTACTTACTACCAGTAGTTGTCTCAGCTGACCATGGAAATATGATATTTTGGAACCATGTTATTGAAGTGGATAGTCTATATAGTAAGGTTATCATAGCACTTCACATCAAAGTGCTTTGGTCATCTTGAAAGATGCTGCAATACTCCCAAGCTAGATGATGGTGGTCATCTCTTCTTGTCTGCCAGCTAATGTTGCTCGTGATCACAACATTCCCAACATCAAGTCGCTCTACAAGGAGGACGGAGAACCACCATTGGCAATGATGGCATGCCTATGTGCGCAACCTTCCCCAAAGTGTAAGAAGGTGGTCACTTATTGCGAAGACAAAGAAGATGATCAGATGTTCTCATCAGACTCATCTGAGGACGACTCCGAGACAGAAGCTGAAGGTTCTTCACCACCAGCAGAAGTTGGTGATGCCGACTTATCAGCTCCAACTGGTGCTGACTATTCCCCACTCAAGGAAGGTCTCAAACCCCCTGCTGCAGCAGGCATGCAGCATAGGGCTGGAAATATTGGGGGGCTGGCTGTGATTTTTATCAGCTGGCATTTAATAAAATACAAATAATGTCATTTGTAACAGTGTAATAACTGAATTATTATTCATTTATGTATTTGCATAGTGTAGCTGATTGTTAGTTTGGTGTTGTGTGGTGTTTATGTACTTATGTGTTGTGTGGTGATTGTGTCATGTCCTGTGAACCCTGTGGTTCTTTTGACTCTATGGAGTATGCTGACTTATATCCTGTGATGTGGTGTCCTGTTCTCGGGACTCTTATTTTGTTATATTACTTTCTTGTATCTGAGGCTGGGGAGTCTGATTTGTGCAAGTAGTTAGTATATAAGAGTGCTCATTTTTGTAAGATTGTTGTTGTTTCTGAGATTGATATTTGTCAACCAATTTGAATCATTAATCCTACTTCTATCTAAACTCTCAAAGTTGAGCTTTTCTACATTCTATCCGGTTGGGGCCTCCATGTGTAACAGTGTAATAACTGAATTATTATTCATTTATGTATTTGCATAGTGTAGCTGATTGTTAGTTTGGTGTTGTGTGGTGTTTATGTATGTGTTGTGTGGTGATTGTGTCATGTCCTGTGACCCCTGTGGTTCTTTTGACTCTATGGAGTATGCTGACTTATATCCTGTGATGTGGTGTCCTGTTCTCGGGACTCTTATTTTGTTATATTACTTTCTTGTATCTGAGGCTGGGGAGTCTGATTTGTGCAAGTAGTTAGTATATAAGAGTGCTCATTTTTGTAAGATTGTTGTTGTTTCTGAGATTGATATTTGTCAACCAATTTGAATCATTAATCCTACTTCTATCTAAACTCTCAAAGTTGAGCTTTTCTACATTGGCGTAGTCGGCAGGATTTGAACAGAATGGCAGCTAGACCGCTCGTGGTACCAGACGCTTACAATGGCGAGGGGAGCTGGAGTCAGTGGCACTATCACTTCCAGAACGTCGTGGCCATTAACGATTGGAACGAGGAGGCACAGCTGAAGTGGCTCAAGGTGCGACTCACGGGGCGAGCACAGTCAGCGTTCCAACGGTTATCAACAGCAACCCAGGCTAGCCTAGAGCTGGTTTTGGCTGCCCTGAAAGAGAGGTTTGAGCCATCTAGCCAGAAGACCAGATACCAGGCGGAGCTCCAAACTCGTCGGAAGAAGAAAACGGAAAGCTGGGCGGATCTGGCCGAAGATCTCCGCCTTTCTGCAGACAAGGCGTACCCCGATCTCGAGGACAACGCTAGGGAGAGACTAGCCCTCAACGCCTACCTGGGACTCCTGGACAACCCTCAAGTTGCGTTTGGAGTGAAGCAGAGGACGCCTGCTGATCTGGATACAGCTATAGCTGCAACTCTCGAACTGGAATCCTATCTGAGTCCCAAGACAGCTGTCTCCAGCGTTGTGGATGAAGAGTGCGAGGAGAAGGCACAAATTGGAGCTGTAAGTGCTAATGATAAATTAGTTGCATTAGTTGAGAAGTTAATTGAAAGAGTGGAAAAGCTGGAAGTAGGAAGGACAGAAGGCACTGGCAACCAGTTCTCAGGAAGAGGACGCCAAGGAAATGGTGGGACCAGGACCTCTTTTAGGGAGACCCAGCTGAATACTCCAGCCAACAGGGATATTATATGCTGGAACTGTGGCCAGAGGGGACATATCGCTAGGCTATGCCGATCCCCTAAGAAGCAGTTTCAGGGAAACTAGACACCCCCTGCACGAGGAGTCGAGTGCAGGAGGGTAAGAAAAGTAGGACTCAAAACCCCGTAGATCTACCAATATCTGTCATTACTCCAACAGGTGGATTTCGAGTAGAGGGGCTAGTGTATGGACAGGCTATTCCTTTTCTCGTTGACACTGGAGCAGCAGTTACATTGATGCGGAAGGATACCTGGGACAGAGTGACCAAGGATCGGAAAGTCGACTTGGAGACGTATGCTGAACTGAGGCTGGTGAGCGTTGACGGGACACCGCTGCAAATACACGGACATGCCAGTGTGGACCTCTCGCTGAATGGGAACAAGTATGGAGTTGGCGTTGTTGTGGTGAGCCCCTTAACTAGTGAAGCCATTCTAGGGCTAGATTTTATGAGGAAACACCATGTAACCATTGATTTGGGAAGAGCCGAGATAAACATAGGTGGGGAAGACCCAATATCTATTCAGCAGCCCAACCAATCTCCACATGTTTGTGGTAGTGTTTGCCTCACAGACAGCGTCGAATTGCCCCCATTCTCTGAGACAGTCGTCATGGCTTACTCCGATGAATTGGCCCAAGATCAAGGCACATATATCGTAGAGGAGAAGCCAGGTAAAGGGTTGGCATGTTCGGTTGCTCGTGCATTAGTCAAGCCTCAAAATGGTAAAGTACCTGTGAGATTGCTTAACCCCAAACCTGAAGTAGTGGTGATCCCAAAGCATGTACAAGTTGGTACAACAATAGAGTCAGTGAATATTCCTCTGGAAGTTGTAGCCAATGCTTCTGCTAGCTCAGACAGATCCGACCCGAAACTAGACGAATTTTTGTGGCATTTAATTGAAGAGAGTGGGGCAGAGCTAAATGATGAGCAGAGAGAGCAATTTTTTGTTTTACTTAGCGAATATGCTGATGTTTTCGCTAGGTCTAGTTCCGATTTCGGTAGAACTGGCAAGCTCGAGCATGAGATACATACTGGTAGTAGCACCCCAGTTAGGCAGGCTGTTCGTAGATTCCCTCCACATCGTAGGCAGGAGGTGCAGAAGCTTTTGCATACTATGCTCGAAAATGAAGTGGTCCAACCCTCTAAAAGCCCTTGGGCTTCACCAATCGTGCTCGTCCGGAAGAAGGACAATAGTTTTCGGTTTTGCGTCGATTATCGCAAGCTGAATGAGGTCACTCATAAAGATGCCTACCCACTACCTAGAATAGACGACACTCTCAACACGTTAGCCGGCTCCAAATGGTTTTCTACGCTAGATTTGCTCAGTGGCTATTGGCAGGTTGAGGTCGCAGAGAAGGACCGACCTAAGACGGCATTTTGTACAACAGAAGGCTTGTTCGAATTTAAAGTGATGCCTTTTGGTCTGTGCAATGCTCCGGCTACATTCCAGAGGCTCATGGATCTTGTCCTTGCCGGCTTGCAATGGTCTCACTGTATGGTCTATCTTGACGATGTCATCATTTTGGGAAAAACCTTTTCTGAGCACTTAGCAAACTTGAAACAAGTGTTTAGTCGTCTCCGTGAAGCTGGCTTGAAACTACAGCCTAAGAAATGCCAATTGCTTCGACACCAAGTACAGTTTTTAGGTCACATAGTGTCAGACGAGGGGGTGTCAGCCGACCCCAAGAAGCTCGAGAAAGTTGCCACTTGGCCCACTCCTAGAACAACAAAGGAAGTACAGCAGTTCCTGGGTTTTGCTGGCTATTATAGAAGATTTATTCAAGACTTCGCTAAAATCGCTAGACCCCTGCACAAGCTAACTGAACACCAGGCTACCTTTAAATGGACAACCGAATGCCAGACGGCTTTTGACAAACTTAAGTACCATCTCACTTCTTCACCAGTACTGGCCTACCCTGACTATAGCAAGCCATTTATCTTAGACACTGATGCCAGTGACACAGGTATTGGTGCAGTGCTTTCCCAAGAAGACGATGAAGGCCGAGAGCGAGTCATCGCTTATGGTAGCAGACTATTGAGCAAGCCTGAGCGACAGTACTGCGTTACCAGACGAGAACTTCTAGCCGTAGTTGTTTTCACTCGTCACTTTCGTTATTTCCTCCTAGGCCGTACGTTTACACTCCGGACAGACCATGGATCGCTAACCTGGCTTAAGAATTTCAAGGAACCTGAAGGTCAGATGGCTAGGTGGCTAGAGCGGTTACAGGAGTTCGATTTCACAATAGTACATCGAATGGGAAAGAAACACACAAATGCTGATGCTCTCTCTCGACTTCCCTGTCGCCAGTGTGGTCATCAAAACCATGGTCAGGAAGCTATTGTTGCCAGTACTTCGCTCTCAGAGACGGTAGACTTCCCCCAAGATCAGCTCAATGACCCAATGATTGGTCCGGTGCTGAGGGCCAAACTCCAAGACCAGAGACCTCCTGACTCCGAGATTAAAGCACTGTGTAGACATTCACGACGTTTATTCCAGATATGGGATCAGCTTGTGACGCAAAATGGAAAGCTCTACCGCCTATACCAGAAAGACAAGGATGATGATGTTATCTACCAGCTGGTGATTCCAGTAAGCATGAGGAGTGAAGTGCTCACAGAGATGCATGGAGGCACCCTTGGAGGTCACCTCGGGGAGGACAAGACACTTGCTCGTGTCCGTGAACGATTCTACTGGCCAGGATACCATAATGATGTTTGTGACTGGTGTAAGATGTGTGCTGATTGTGCAGCTGCCAAAACAAACACTGCCAAAAATCGATCACCCCTTCAGAGTGTAAAGGTGGGAAGCCCTATGCAGATGGTTGCTGTGGACATAGTGGGACCATTCCCAGAATCAGAGCTCGGGAACTCATACATCTTGGTTATCGGGGACTACTTCACTCGTTGGATGGAGGCATTTCCCATCCCCAATCAGGAAGCTGTTACTGTTGCCCGTGTTCTCACCCATGAGTTCTTTTATAGATTCTCCCCCCCTGAACAACTGCACTCTGACCATGGGAAGCAATTCGAATCCAAACTTGTGGCTGAAGTATGTAAGCTCCTTGGAATTTCCAAAACCCGTACCACACCTTATCACCCGCAATCTGATGGACTTATCGAACGATTCAACCGGACCCTCCTTTCTATGCTAAGAGCTGCTGCCACCGAGAACCCATTTGATTGGGAAAATCATCTTCGACCGCTATGTATGGCATACAACAGCAGTGTACATCCAACAACTGGATACTCTCCCTTCTACCTCATGTTTGGGCGTAACACAAAGATGCCAATCGACCTTATGTATGGTAACAGTCCAACTGAGGGAGACCAGCCAACGACGACAACCGAATTCGCTACTAAGCTGCAAGATAGGCTGCGAGAAGCCTACACTCGTGTTCGGGACACTATGGGACGTCAGCTCGACAGGCAAAAAGACCTGTATGATGAACGAGTTCATGGCAAACCCTTTGAAAAAGATGACCTGGTGTGGCTGCACTCAAAAGTTGTCCCTCGTGGAGTGGGTCGGAAACTTCACCGCTCCTGGACTGGTCCTTTCAGAGTAGTCAAGAAACTGTCTAACTCGGTGTACCGTCTTCAGAACTCTCTTTCGTCAAGGCATCGACTAATTGTGCACTTCGACCGTCTCAAGCCCTGTCCAGAAGGAATTCGTTTGCCAACTGTCCCTAAACGAAAGAAACAAGCACCACCGACTCCAACACAGCCTCTCGACCCACCAGGCACCAATCTCTGAGGTACCTGATGATGACCCCTTGCCGGTACCCGAACCACGCTATCCTCGTCTCCTCGTCGCAATCGGAGACCCCCCGAACGATTGAGAACGCTTGTACCACATGGAACTTAAATCCGGGACGGATTTCTTCTCAGTGGGGGGCTGTGTAACAGTGTAATAACTGAATTATTATTCATTTATGTATTTGCATAGTGTAGCTGATTGTTAGTTTGGTGTTGTGTGGTGTTTATGTATGTGTTGTGTGGTGATTGTGTCATGTCCTGTGACCCCTGTGGTTCTTTTGACTCTATGGAGTATGCTGACTTATATCCTGTGATGTGGTGTCCTGTTCTCGGGACTCTTATTTTGTTATATTACTTTCTTGTATCTGAGGCTGGGGAGTCTGATTTGTGCAAGTAGTTAGTATATAAGAGTGCTCATTTTTGTAAGATTGTTGTTGTTTCTGAGATTGATATTTGTCAACCAATTTGAATCATTAATCCTACTTCTATCTAAACTCTCAAAGTTGAGCTTTTCTACACAGCATAGGGCTGGAAATATTGGGGGGGCTGGCTGTGATTTTTATCAGCTGGCATTTAATCAAATACAAATAATGTCATTTAATTTAAAGAAAAGGAATACATCATTGATGTAATTATGTTCATGAAGGTGCAGTGTTTCTAAATGTGCCGAAATAATTTCTTCTTTCATTGTTAGCAGCAATAAATTCCTTTGCAATTTGTACTAGATCACAAGAGTCAGTTAAGTGTTTGTGAATGTGAAGTGTCATGCAGCTCTTCAGTCGTTGTTCAGACATAGATGACCGTATATAAGTAAGTACTCTTCGCAAAGCTGAAAATGTTCGCTCGGATGTGGCCGGAACTGTAAGGTATAACTGTAGAAGTTAGTGTACCTCGAACAGCATAGATTTGTACACTGTGTGTGTGTTCATTGCTTCACATATGGTACCCACTGATGTAACCTGTTTCACACTAGGAAGAGCTTGTCAAACTAAATCAGCAGACATTGGAAGCTGATTTTGCAGGTGATCAAAATCAAGATAATTTTTGTAACAGGAGGTTTTTACTACCTGAAGATCCTCTTCATAATTCACTCAATTTGCAACTTTTATCAGAAGATTTTCAACAGAGAGGACAGGTGGTAATAATCCACTTTGATCAAACCTGTTATCCAATTCTTGAATAAGTAAATCACAAACTTCAAAACACTGATGGCGGAAGTAATCTTTTGGCGTATCATACCTATGTGACTTGCTTCCATCATCCAGTCTCCTTGGTACTCCCTTATAACGAGGTAATTGGAGTCCAGTTATATTCAACTTCTGTGCAGTATCAACCACATCATCATAGAAGTGATGAAAAGCTTCATCTTTCCGTTGCCTTTTGTAGAAAGCTTTAGCTAGGTTTACAGCTGAAAATGCTTCTTGGATGGTTGTGTCTTTACCCTGCAATGATTTAGACAATGTTTCTGAAGCTCCAAAGATAAGATATCCTAATTTCAGTCCAAACAATGTTGAAAACTTCTCTAAAGCAGTTAAAAGTCCAGCAGCTTTTAGTCCGTACTCATCTCTTGTGGTCTGGTGCACTTCATCTAAGGTGTCCATTAAAACAGTGTAGTCAGTTAAAATGGCCAGGGCTGTTCTAGCTGTCCATCTGGTAGGACAGAGCAATTTGATGGTTACACCAGAGTCTTCGGATTAGAAATAAAGGTGCTCTTTTGGGGGGAAACTTGATTAACTTGGCTATTTGCCTGACTGTATCCAGTGCATCTCGTAAGAATGGGAGTTTACGCCCTGCTTCTTGCAAGCATAAATTTAGACAGGGAGCCAAACAATGCACTGGAAGGACAGCAGGAACTTCATTCCTTATTTTGGTGGCAAGACCATTTTGTTTTCCCTGCATGTTAGCGGCCCCATCATATGCATGTCCCCTACATAGTGCAAGTGGAATATTGCACCGAGTAAGTATATCCATTATCACAGTATAGAGGGTGTCAGATTTAGTATTAGGGAGACAATAAAACCCAACAGAGACTTCACTAATTTCATAATCATTGTTTACCCATCTAATGGACAAATTCAATTGCTCCTTGTTTGCAACATCTGTTGCTTCATCAGCAATTATTGCATACCAAGCAGGACAGCACTGCTAAATATTAATCAATAATGAACGCAACACACTTAACCCCAAGGTAGTAATCTGCTCATTAACTATCACAGGAGATAAGTACTTGTTTTCCTTCAGCCAAATTTTTAAGCCAGAATCATAATTGGACCACATTATTAGCATCTGTTGCAGATTTCCCTCAATATTGTGTCCACAAATTCCCAATCCCTGGCGAAGGAGAAATCGAAGACAATGGAGCTGCTTAAGCCTTCTTTCCTTTTGATCTTTGTTAGCTTGAGTGCTTAATAGCTCACTTACTGGCGCTGCTGAAGCATTTGCCATTTTAGAACAGCTTCTCCATGAGCACAGCAATGAGTGTGATTTTTAAACTTTTCTAAAGCCTTTTTCCAATTATTATAACCTGTTTTTGTAAAGGTTGACTCAGCTTTAGTACTGAATGAGAGCATTCCTTGGCATTGTGCATTCCTGCAATAGAAGCAAAACACCTTCTTTCTGGTTGTATATACATAGAGTTAACCAGGGGTAAGTTGTGTACCACTTTTCCATAAAATTTCTCCCACCACTAGCCATGCTAGAAAGTATTGCTTTATTGGTTGGTTGATAGGCTTTTGTCATAATTATCTGTAGAGCATGAAGAAATGCACTCACTTTCTTGTGTTTGTGGCTGTTGATCATCATCCTGACCACCAGTGAATTCAACTACTGGCTCTGACAAGATGCCTGCTGTACTTCCCTCTGAGTCTTGTAATCTTCACCAGCTGCATGTCTCTTCGAAAAAGTAACAAAAATACTTGTTTGTCTCAGTCTCTCTTGGCCATTTTGACTGGATATAGCTAGCTAGCTCTAGAGCTACTGAGCTCAGAGTGCATTCACACATTGATTATGATCACTGGGTCCCATGGGTGTTAACTATGCTAATGAGTGATCCAAAATCATAATAGTGAAGCACAAATATAGAGTGGGCTCTGTCCCTTCTTGAGGATTATTGGGGGGGTCCAGCCCCCCCAGCCCCCCCCCCCCCCCCCCCCCTTCCTACCCCTATGTGCAAGACACACCAAAAGATGTTCTTCAGTTACCTGAGATGACAGATTTCCTACTCACTGAAGGTGTCATTACTCCAGCTAAAGATGAAGGACTGGAGCTACCTAAAGCAGATGATGCCATGCCAGCTTTTGAAGATGACCTCTTTCAACAGTTCTGCTCCTGAATTTCAATGCTACTTTTTTATCCCGCTTATTTCAGAAAGTATTTGTCATATATCATTGTTTTATATATCAAAATATAGCTCTTGCTTTGTTCTTTCAGATGATGTATTAATTTTGATGATTAGAGTTGTCTTTAATTTTATACAGGAAAATGTGCAAAAAAATGTTGCCAAATTCTAGGGAGAATGCTACTTCTTTTTCAATACTTGATGTAGGGTTGTTCAACTTCGACAGCTAGTAGAAGAAACACACTACTACAAGGCCAAAGAGCATTTTTCAATAATTTCTCAATTTTTCAACTTTTTACAAAATTTCAAAAAAAAGAACAACTGTACCCAGCCAGGTATTCGGGCCAATATATACTTTACAGCTCACAAATCACAAATTTTCTCTCTTTCACTCCAAAGAGTACAAAATGAACATTCTAGTGATATACAAATTATTTAACAAATGTGAACATTGACAAAGTTTTAGCGTTTTCAAATTGAAGAAAAAAAAGGGTCTGAGATATGAGCCTTGTTAGTTCATGCACCACAACACCAGAGTGAGAGGGGTGGGGGGGAAGGAAAACAGAGACAAATACACACTCACACACAGAGAGACACATTCATACACAGAGCATGAGATAGGGGGGAAAGAAAGAAGTTAGTCGCTGTCGTCCTCTTCATCCAAATCTTCATCAAGTGCAGGTGCGTAAGAGGGACCACCTTCCGTAACTACATCTAGGGTTGGTACACTCAATTGTCACACAGGATACCATACCACTTCTCCTAGCAAAGCTTTCCACAAGTCGGACGGGCCGTTGACAAACTTTACAAAGACATGCCCCTGCGATAGCACTGGACAAAGCAGAAAAATCAAAAATACGCCTTCCCTCTCCTTCCTCAACTGTGGACTTAGCTGGAGTCAAAGCAGAGGTTGCAGCAGCTAACTTCTTCCCTGACACTGTCATGATGGGAATAGGCCTCTCTACCGTTACAAACAAGAAAGAATAACAATCACAAGCAGTCCACTAAGCATCCACGTTTTTACATCCACATTTCTTATTCATAAAACTTGCCTGTTGCTTCTTGACTAGGTCCTGCAGGAGCAACTCCAAGACCTTGAGTGGAAGATTCAGTAGCAGCAGACCGAGTGGAAGATTCGATAGAAGCAGACCGAGTGGAAGATTCCATAGCAGCAGTCCGAGTTGAAGATTCCGTAGCTGCCAACTGGGCAGGGGGAGAAGTGTCTCCAGGCCATCCAGCTTTGGTCTGCCGGGCTAGGAGAGCCTTCGCTTTAGCTTTGCACAGACGTGGCATCTTCAGAATCGCAGAAAAACTCAATAATTGACCTTACCTCATGGGGAAATTCACAAACTGACGGGGATTCATCACGTGCGCATGCCTACCCCCCCTCCTCCAAACATTGCGTAATTCAGCTGGAACGAAGCACCGTTGAAAATGCTACATTTTGATATATAAAAAGTGTCAGTAGGGGTAACGACCTCAGAGTAGCGCTCGGGTAGAAATGAAGACATTCAGAGGTAAGTTACAGAAGAACTATAAGAATAATAATGAAATGAAATCAATAGTGCATGGACAGAATTAGCTGTAACTTGTGATTGAAGTAAGTAGTTTCTTCAGGACTTGAAACTCTGCCTGCAGAGACATTATAGGTACAACTTGAGCAAAAAAAAAAAAAAAAAAGTGAAAAACTTTTTTTTAGGAGCAGTCCCCCCTTAAGAGGAAGTCCCAGAGACAGATGAGAGCAGACAGATTAGCTCACTCTTTACAATGGAGCTACCTTCTCCATGAACAAGGCAGCCCTACCGAGATGATAGATGCTAAACACCAGGATGAGACTCTCAAATCATACTTTAGTAATTATGATTGTATGCCTGTACTGTAAAAGGGACTCCTTTACAGGAGGTTGATTCCTCCCAGCGACAGCAACCCATTCTCCAGTTGGTGGTTCGTAAATCCTACCGATAGACATTGTTGAGGTTTGCACAACACACTCCTACAGCCAGACACTTAGATGGCATTACATAGGGTTCAGGATCATTTGTACTGGCTGGGTGTGTCACGAGAAATGGCAGATATATGCGACCGGTGCCAGACCTGCCCACTCGCTGCTGGACGAAAGCCTGCTTAAGTTCCCCTGGTACCTTTTACAGTAAAGGACAGACCCTTCCACAGGATTGTGATGGACTTATTTGGTCTTCTGCACATGACTGACAGTAGCTACTCATGGTTTTGGACTATGGCACCAGGTTCCCGTTTGCCATTCCTCTTCAGTCAATGGATTTACAGCAAGTTGCTAGGGCTCTCATTTCTATTTTTTGAGTTGCCAGATCAGATATAAACAAATTGTCTATATACAAGATGCTCAGGGTAGAAGCCATTAGAACCTCCAGCTATTATCCTGAAATATACGGAATGGTTTAGCATTTTGACACAACACTAAAACAGACACTCAGATGCCCACCAGAATAGTTTGGTAGCAACTGATGAGGGAGTGAATGTTCTCTTGTCTATATGACAGGTCATATGATTCAACCAACTTTAATAGATTTGAGTTGATGTTGGGTCCTTTGCTGAGAGGAGACCTGGATGTGTTGAAGGAGGATTGGGAAGACAGACAAGAGTAGCCCAATCTGCCCTCTCATATCTTTTTAATCTGTATAACTGGATGAACACCGCCAAGGAGATGGCCAAGACTACAGAGATGTCAGCAAATAAGACCATGTCGAAGTTTTATGATAAAAAACACATAGCATGGTAGCTCACAGTAGGTGACTTAGTTCTAATTTTGTTGTCAAACCTCCTCTCATAGCCTTTTGGCCAGATGGCAGGGACCATCTTGTCACCACCAAACTTTCGTCTACTTATTTGATCCATCTGTACAGCAGGCATAAACCAAACCATATATTCCACATTAATATTTTGAGGTCATGTAACTCTCGTTCCTATTTATGATGGCAGAATTGGATCAGGACATACTGGATCTACCAACCTGGTCAAAGCCAAAGGAACAACCAGAGCTACCCCATCTGATTTCACCAGAGCAGAGCACGGGTCTTCTTGCAGTTGTCCAACTCATTTTCCACTTTTTTCAAACCAACCAGGGCACACAGACTCTCCAGAGATGGTGATATACACAGGTGATGCCACCCCTATCGACACACACCCATCCACACACCCGCAGACTGTGTTCCTCATGCCATACTACAGCTAGTTAAAGAAGAGATAGAACAGCTACTCAGGGCCTGGCAGATTCTACCAACCAAGAGTTCCTGGGCATCACCAGTGGTGATGGTCACTAAGAAGGATGGCATTATTGACTTGGCATCGACTTTCACAAGTTGAACAAAGTCATCCCTCGGATCCTCACCTGATGCCAAGGATTAAATACCTCATTGACTGCCTTGCCAGTGCCTACTACCTCTCCACATTGGACCTAACCAAGAGGTACTGGCAAGTTGCCGTCACCAAACAGTCAATATCAAAGACAGCATTTCAGATTACATTCAGGAAATATGAGTTCCTAGTTATGCCCTTTGGCTGTGTTGAAGCTTCATCATGCTTGACTAGAATACCTGGGCCATATAGTTGGGGGTGGAAAGGTGAGATCCCAATGAGTTAAGATTGATAGTGTTGTTAATTTCATCAGGCCTAGGACCAAGAAGGACGTCAGGTCTATTGGGCTACTATAGAAAATTTATCCAAGGTTTTGCAAAGCTAACAGAGGCCACAAAGAAGGACAAGCCTGATCGGATCGTGTGGTCTGACTCCCTCCAGATCGCCTTCATCAGTCTGAAGGATGCCCTTATGAGCAGTCCCATCCTGGCTGGACCTGATTTTGATCAAAAGTTTCTATTATTTTCTGACCTGGCGATAGTGGCTATACTCAGTCAAGCCATGCCGAGGGAATAAAATCATCTGAATATCAAAGCAGCTCTTGCCTAGGCAATGCAAGTAGCTCTGCCTCCATCGAAAGAGTGTTTGATAGTGGTAAAAGCAATACAGCACTTTTGGCCCTACCTCACAGGGATCAAATTCATCATGTAGATGGATCATACCTGCCTCCGCCTTATTCAGAGTATTGGTGAATCAAATGGCAGACTGGCTAGATGGTCAATATTTTTACAATCAAAGGCATAGCCAGGGGGAAGGGGGGGGGGGGGGGGACAAAGGGGGCAAATGCACCCTCCCCTTTTTCCCAGAAAAAGAAAGTTAAAAAAATTATGAGTTAGCTAAATTATTGTTTATCCATAAAATTGTATTGATGACTGCTTACCATTAGATGTTCTAGCATTCTTAATGCTGCCAAAGATTGTGTAGAAAAGTTGATTATAAAGCTGCTTCTTTCTCAACAAGTTTTACTTCCTTAAAGCCTAGACCACCTTAAAACTCTAGGTAAATAAACTTGATAAAATCATTCACTATAGCTACAATAAAAATTATGAACAAAAATATTTGCATGTACACATACAGTAATACAGTGGTCCCTGAATCACCCAGTCACTCAACTTCTGAAGTAGAGACCACAGCCACCTCCTCCATTATACCATTCTTTGAATATGACTCGGAATCTGATCAGAGCACTGATTTTCTTCCACCATCCCCAAAGCATCCTCGAATTGAGCAGGAGCCTGAGGTATCAGTAGTCAATATAGATGTATTTTACTTGGCCAAGAGAGGAAGTTCTTTGACTGAACATGAAAATTACAACTTCTACTGCAACCTCTTCACTCAGTCTCTTGATATCGATTACACGTTTCCATCTGAAGGTAGTCGTGGCTTTCTACATCGGTATTTAAGAAAGTACAGCTGGTTGACTTACAGTTGGCAAAAAAATGTCTTCCTTGTTTGCTCTTTGCTAGGAGCATAGATGAACGGAAAGGTAAAGCAGTGTTTGTTGAGACAGCATTTACCAACTTCAAGAAGATGTATAAAGTGTGTGATCTCCATGCAGTATAGAGTACCTCGAAGATGCCATTGCTGTCTGTGATACTTTCGTAGAGAGGATGAGTGGTAAGCAAGAGAGTGTGTTAATTCAACTGAGAGAAGGAACATGAGAAACCATCCAGAACAACAGAAAAAAGCTCTGCTCTATCATAGAGATAATTGTCTTGTGTGGTCGACAGAACATTGCTCTCCGTGGTTATTGTGATAGTGGCACTGTTATGGAAGGTGCACAAGCAGCAAGCCAAACCATGGAAACTTTTGTGCTTTGCTCAACTTCTGTATCTCAGCTGGAGACATGATCTTGAGGGATCACCTTCAGAGTGCAGCTAGAAATGCCACATACATATCCCCTGATATTCAGAATCAGTTGATCAGCATACTTGGTGACCACATTCATAATGCAATCTTAAGAAAGGTTCGTAACAGTCTTTGCTATACTTTGATTGCAGATGAGGTCACTGATTTACTCCAACAAGGAACAACTCTGCAATGTCATAAGTATGTTGAGCCTGAAACTGCTTCTATCAGAGAGGATTTCGTTACATTTCTAGAATGTCAGTGGCATTTCTGGCTAAGCATTGGCTGACAAGTTGCTTGGTTTTGTCAGAAATCACCTACATCCATCAAAGATGCGTGGTCAGGCCTATGACGGATCTAGAAACATGTCCGGAAAGACAAATGGAGCTGCAGCTAGAATATCTTCTCAGGTATTCCCTCACCCTTTACACCCATTGTGCCTCTCACTGTTTGAACTTGGCAGTTGTGGCTTCATTCAAAGAAGTGAGTGTCCGTAACATGATTGGTATTGTGAAGCGACTGTCCATCTTCTTTTTTGCACACCCCAAGCATCAGAAGAAGTTGGAAGAAGCTATAAAGAACACCCAGCCAGAATCGAACGTGGTGAAGCTCAAAGATCTCTGCAGAATGAACGCATCGATGCTCTCGATCATATTAAGAAACTTCACTCCTCCATTGTGGCTTGTTTTGAGAGCTTTAGTTCACATCAAAAAATTTCAGGTCTATACTTGATACCATCAGTGTTGATAACAAAAGATCTTGCAACTGTGTCCAGTGTGGTGATGAAAGTCGGGGAGTTATTATGCTGTAGACCTACTAAATGTGTCTTCTCTCAGTGGTGAGATCCACAACTGGTACACCAAGTGGAAATCTGAAGAGAAAGATCATGGTTCAAATTCACTTCTCTAGCTTTTAGCATCAAAGCCCTTGTTACATTCTCTGCACCCTCCCCGTAACTTAATGCTCTGCTGAGAGATATTTCAGTGGGCTTAAATGTATCCAAACTGTCCTTAGGTCTAGCGTGAGTAATGAAGGTCTCTCAAGCCTAACTTCACATGCATCAAGACATAACCATTGACATTGAAGAAGTCATTGATGAGTTCTCCAGATGTCATTCCAGGCAAATTCAACTTTCTGACTCCTCTCAATACCTATCTCTTCATTGTATTGCTTCATTTTTTCTTCACTGTGGAGACAGGGAAAATTGTCCAAGGGGGGGGGGGGGGGGTAAACTGGAGGAATCTTGATTTTAAGGGGGAGCATGATGGTTAAGATGTGAGAAGGTTTCACAAACGCCATCTGGGGGGTCGGGTATGCTTGAATGTTTGTGTGTGTGTGTGCAGGGTTTCATCAGGATTTTGAGGGGGGGAGGAACTCCAAAGTTTGGTGTTGACGTGGAGGGGGAGTGTATATCTTGTTTAAAAAAAATAGATGCTCTGAGATTGATTCTGAGGAATTCAGGGGGTACTAATAGTGAGTCAGTTCTAAAAGGGAAGGTTACACAGCCAGAGTCAGTTTAATTTGGGTTGTGAAGGGGGGGGGAATGGAATTTCCTACTACTTTGTGTGCTCTATTAATGCGCTTTAATGTTGTTAAAGGAAAAGAAACATTTTTAGGGGGGAGGGGGAAATCTGGTTTTTGAGATAAAGACTTTTTGCCCCCCCCCCCCTTTTTCTAAAATCTTGGCTACACCCCTGAGGATTCGACTTTGAATTGCTCATCGTCCTAGCTCACTCTGTGGCAATCCCAATGGCCTATCAGGCATGGAGTGTCCCAGCAGTAATGGCTATGGATGTTATTGTGGGAGGGGGAGATGTGGTGGCACCATCTCCACAGACAGCTACTGAAGACTAAGTGTTCTACCCAATGATAGCTATTTAGGAACATTCCAAGCCAATCTAACTTCATACAGATATACTTGAACTCAGAGTCACAAGACCTCCTAATGCTATGCAAATAAGGAAGTAGCTGGGCTGGGCAGGCAGTCTTTTTCTAAAAGGAGTCGATCCTAAAAATGAGGAATTTTCTTATAATTGATCTTTATTGTATAGTGATGGAGAGAATTTCACTGTGCAGAGTGTATGACAGTGGATAAGTTGTACATCTCATCACATAATCCAAAGAAGCAACAATAAGTAAGGTCAGGGATGAAATGCCAATGAGACACATTTTTGTAACACTGATTATTTGTTTTGCAAAGTTTCAGCTGAATGTTGAATGTGCCCCCCCGAACCCCCAGGAATTACCACCCTACCATGTGGTATATATGAGGAGAAGCTTAAATTTTTGCTTATTACATGTATTACAATATCTGAAAAAATTCAAGGAACAGGAAAGTGTTTTCTATCATTAATATAACCAGCACTCCAACTGCATTAATAAAGGTGTACTCAAGAGGATAAACAAAAAGATGATCTTGATGACTCATTAACTGAAACCTAGGCACGGGTTTTCAAGTTATTCAAAAATCCAAGTATAATCCTCTTCGTCACTGAAAGTAACCCACTCAGTGTACAACACATAACTTAGGTTAGCCTCGCTAACTACCTGGGGGGAGGGATAAACCATTATTTTTATAATTTTGCCATTTGCAACCTCATAATTTTGTTGTCTTCAATCGTATGCAGGTAATTTTGATACCAAGTTGTAGTTCTTTGTGCTTTCTTGTAAAATGCTTTATTATATACCTAACTACAAAGTCATATTTACACAAATAACTTACCTCCCCAGTCTTTTGTAAATTATATAAAATCAATGCCTTTGAAACAACACAAACAAGAATGTGCTTACAGTAAACTCGTAGGTATGTTATGAGCGCAAGATTTTAGCTTATGAGCGCATTCCTCCTCTTCACCTGCACTTCTGCTTTTGTAATTGATGCAGCACCTGGCAATGTTCCTTGTAAGAAAGGTACTGCAAGGTCAGTGGTGAAACCTTGACCTCCAGCCATTGCTGGAGAGCTGCAAAGGGAAGCTGACCAGTGTTGAAGAAAATCACTGCCAAATTGAAAGCAATCTCCACTGTGGTTGCAGAGTACAATTCAGTCTTTGGACATGGCTGCCAAATGGTAGTGTTAAATTACTCATTTTGATTTTGAGTCGCTCCTAGTACACATCACTCCATCAGAACATTATTGGAGAGCCACTCAAAGACTTTGTAGAGATGAGAGGCAATGTTTGGATGGTTGGTGAGTGGGGTGGAGGTGGCTCCGACAGGGCAAGTACATGGTTGAATTTGCACCAAGACCACTGTCCCAGGACAAAAATTGTGCTGTGGCATGCTGTCTGTGGACTGTGAATGATAAAATATCTCCCACACAGAACCCTTCATTGCAGCTGAGTCACAAACATTAGACCAAATAGCTATCTAGTTAGCAGCTTGATGGTCTTGTCAGTTAGTCTCTCCTTCCCTCTTATCTTCACATGTTCACCCCTCTCATTCACCACCTTCTCCTTGCACTTGTCCCTGAGTGCTGTCCCCATTCTCTTCTGAACATGGCCAACACATTTGTGCTTGCTTACTGGATGGTTAGCACCACAAAGCTTCTCATCACAGAGCATGAAGGTCTTAGAGTCACCATGATATCATGGAAGTGTACCGGGAGCTTGTACCTTTCCACTGACAGTCCTCCAGATATTGCATGCTCTTGTTGATGATCTGCCTCACAAAATGCTTGGTGCCACTCCCACTAGTCCACACACAACTCATTCATGTCACGATGCGCTACACAGATCTGGCAGTGTTTTCATAGAATTTCCACATCCAAGACTCTTCCCCTATCCCAGGAAGCTGCTACCACAACACTGTAGAGGAACTGGTGTTGACAGTGACCTACCTTGATTATTTTCATTAACACATTGTGTACTGTAAGTGAATTAGTAAATTTATGAATTGTGCAAGTGATATCTTCTTGCATCCTTTTATATATAATTATGGATGAATCTATAGATCTATGGTAACTGAGCAATCTAGACACTTAAACATATATTTTGGTTAAAAAAGGGCATGCTAATGGAATAAAAATGAGAGTGAATAGCAGCTGTTGGCTACCTTTATAAAGTAGCAGTATGGCTTGCTTTGAGATCACACTCAGGAGGGTGTGACTAGGTGCCTCCAGAAGCTGGCCAAAGCCTTATAGCTGCATCATGAAAAGATAGGGGAAAATGCAAAAGTGGCTTATAGTTATTTAGTTAGTTTGCTGCCTAAACGTATGTAGGTGATTAGTTTACCTCCTAAATGTAGTTTGGTAAAGCTAGAGAGTATAATAGGTGTATTGTACATGCACTTAAGCTGTATGCATGGCCCAGCAAAAAAGCGGGATGTTTGAACGTTTGAATCTTGCCATTCTGTGGTCAAGGTGCATACCATGTCATCTCTTTTTATATGCAATATGACTGGAGGCACCTGGGAATCTCTGTGCGCAACATTTAATTCCTGTTTGCCTCCATTTGTTCCCACAGATACATAGTGAAAATCATAATGTTTATTTACTTTGAGATCCACTTACCTCAAAGATGCTGGCAGGAATAAAACTAAGACTTGATTTGACACTTTTCTAGTATGTGAGCTCTCATGTACTTTAGGTGCACTATTATTAATGCTGTATTGAGCTTCTATGCACTCTCAGTTGCTTTACTTATATAAGTGACACAGCGGAATTATTATGTTGTTATTAATAATAACAAATGACTCACCTTCATGTGGTTATTTGCCTATATTATTAGTAATTATTTTGTTAGATCAGAATAATCATATGAATTACTAAATAATATTGAGACCAGGGTTAGGATAAGTGTGGGGCTCATGTGGTTATTTGCAATAAAGTTTGAAAGTTGAGCAAGATTTACTCGGTAAGAATCTGCTTGTTCATTTAATATTCATGCAGTGCCTGTGTTTTAACACCTTACTTCACTCTATAATATTTATTTTCTTAAATGGAAGTGAGTTTATTTGCCTTTCCTCCTAAGGTTTTTGGGATAATATGAAGCTAATCTCTTGGTAGTCTTTTAAAGGTCTCTGAAAGCTATCAAGGGCCAAGAAAACAGCAGGTTATACACCAAGTTAAAATAGATAAGCTATTTGCCGAGTATAGTAGGCTTCATCTGTGATTTTCAAATGGTATAAATGTTTCTACAATCCAGTTAGTCTGTAATAAAAATAGCACCTAGTTTTTCATTTTAACCTATTGCTCTTTAGCTATAAAGCCACCTGTATAGCTATCAAGCCTTTAGGCACATGGTGCTCATAATCAGTTTTCTGAGGCCTATCTAGAGGCACTACATTGGTACTGGTGCTATGAGAGTATATACATGTACATAGGCACTTGGCGCGTAAAGTGTTAGGCTCACTGAAACTTCCAAATTGTTGACTTCATCTCTATCCTTTTCTACAAATGGTTTTTTGTCACTATCTATAGCCTTGCATAGAATTTCTACAAAATTGATAGACTGCATGGGTTCTTATTTACTCAGCCCACTGCAAACAGCATAGCTGGTGGGCACTACAAATAATGAGCGGTTTGTTCATAAACATTGTGTGGGCATTACTTCACCATGGGCACACTTACTACCTATTCTACTGAATGCAAATAATTCATACCCAGTCTACATGGTGTCTGGGATCTGATATGAGGTAGGAGGGGGAGACACTATCAGGGTTATATTTTTCTCTATTTCTCTATGGAACTTAAAAAAAAATCTTAGCAGATTAGTATTTATTCTGTGAAATACTTGCTCACACATGAGCAGATGTCATTTTAGTACGTCAAGTTAGAACCTCCATTTTCTGATGTGTGTGTTGGTATATTTATACATAGATCCATGTGCATCAGGTTCCATTATTCCAACATGCACATGAAGCACATTTTAGTGGTTCAATGTGAACATATACAGATCTACAGAAAGAACATACTGTAGATGGATTAATGTTAAGTTCCAACTGCATCCCCTTTTTATTATGTGAGGGCAGCAGAGTAGTGTTGCTAACATTGATCATGCCTCTAAAGGGAGGAAAATTCAATGCTTCTGGAAAGGTTCAGTCCTGCTATTATATTTTAGGCATGTTTTCTAAAAGGAAAATAATTAACGTTGTATCATGCAGCACACACAATAATTGGTGCATTCTCAAGTGCAAAAGCCATTATATTGGCTCTCACTACACATGCCCAGTAACTTTTCATGAATCAGCATGTTTTCAATAATTATAACATCACATGGTAGAGTAATTCATGAGCTACAGTTGAAGCACAAAATCATGTCTGTAGCTTGTATGACGTGGGCTGAAATACAGCGCTCAGAGTTTGTGTAGTTCCATCTTTATCTTACCAAGTATAACCATCAATAACAGTAATACCATTCATTTAAAAAAATGTTGTAATTTCAAACATATACACATTTGGATCAAGATAATTTGCAGTTTAACATAACTTAGTATATAGCATTAGTAGATAAGTGCATGAGGGCAAAGTTCTAATTAAAATGTTCCTGCATGTTAAGTAGTGAAGCCACTATATCGGCTTTTGCATGATAAAGGGTTAAACACAAGTCTTAAAATGTTAATATTCTATTTGACTCAGCTACCAGTGCAAAAGCTTTAAGCTAAGATAGCTGGAAGTGATGGGGACTAGGATGCTCTCCTAGCTATGGAATGTTTTGAGGAAGCCAAATTTTGTGACTTTGCCTTAAGTCAACTCAGAGTTATTACTGTTAGGATAACAAACCAGAACTTTCTGAATAATTTCAGCCTGATAATCAACCAGAACACGCGGCTCCAGCGGGCAGAAATATCTTATTATGGTAATGGTGAATATGGTCACTACAAGAACAAGTCCACTGTCGGATATAAAGGGGAACCTGAAGAGATCCCAGAAAAGAACCAAAATGTAAAGAACAGAAAGGGGTGGTTGGCTAACCTTGGTCCACAAGTGCCAGAATAACCATGAGAAGTGCCATGTGCATGACAAGTGCATCGATGAGGCTCTATACCCATGTTCACAATATGTTAGGTAGTAGATTAAAAAAATTCACATAAATCAATCACAAATCTCATAATCAATCATGCTCATAGTTCTTTAAGTTCAGTATATCACAATAACATGAAGGAAAATAACTGATATTAAAAAGGTGGAATGTAACATGTAAATTCAAAACACTATAATTTAAACCAATCCTCCCCAACTCATTTCACTATATATGGTATAGACCTATGCACTAGGATTACAAGGTGTCAAATATTGAGTCTCCTTACAACACGTATCATAGGCAATGAATGACACAGATCCCCTATCTAAGTCACCAAAGCATTGGCTGCCCTCTGGCCTAAGTGGCTTATTAGCATTTGGTATTTGGTTATTATATATCCTTGAATGGGCTATAGAGATTGCTAGTTTTACATATCTGGCCTGTTGGATTAGAAAACTTCATGACTTTTCAACTATTTACTGAATTCCGTAGAGATGTCTTAGTTTTGCTAAACAAGACTGTAGGATAAAAAAGTTTTATCAGACCAATACATCAATGGACAACAAGATTAGTTTACTCTTCTTGGCACATACATGTCAAGCCGTAAATAATTAAATAAAGTTGAATAGTCCAACACAAACACAAACAAGGTTACTAAATGCAACATGTACAAGTTTAATGCCATTTTTGTAAACATTTCCCTCTCCAAATTTCCTTCAGTTCTTGGATATTCACAACATAGATCATGTTCACAAATGGAAACAAGGCTTGCAAAGTGAATGACAAAATTTCCAATGAAGGATAGGTCAAATCTTCAATTTCGGAACGACTGCATGGGTTGCTTGGATTGTGACCTCCTTGCTCACAAAAAAAGTAACGTTGAAAACTTCTCACCAGTTGTGGAATATTTCTAACAATAATTGTAAACCGTGCTATATAAATAATAGTTAACACAAGAGCATAGCAGAACACAATAATTAGCTTCTTTTCGGCTTTCCCAAAGTTATACTTGACATTTTTCTATGAACAGAACAAAAACAAAATTACGTTTTTTGCCATGTTAGACATAAGCTTTAACTATGACATTTCATCGAATAAATAATGCTTCACAAATACTATCTGTCCTCGAACAGCAATCTCACAAATAGTTTATTGATAATAGGAGCCTCCTTTATTTTTTTAATATATTCCTTAAAAATAAATGGTCATAAAAGTTACTGCCAATTTTTATAAGCAATGACTGTTTACTAGTATAGAGATTAGCACTTCTAGCTCATCTTTTCCTAGATAACTTTCTGGGCCTCTTCATCAGTATCATGTGTCTGGGCATTGTCTGTGTGGTATTTGGAAAGCTACTGGGTTTTGGTGGTTGGCCTCTGTGTGATTCTGTGATAAGGTCTATGATAGTCTAGAGAGTAAGAATTCTGGATTGATTTTACCTACACCTTTTAGACTACTTTTCTGGACAACTGCTACTGAAGCACTTTCTTCTGGATCATTTTCCAAAGTAAAAGTGAAAACATGTGATCATGAAGGTGATCCAGGAAAAAGGGAGCTAGAACTGCTCAAAATTACTGTTTTAAACACACTGCACATGGTGCAATGTTTAGACATAGATAGAATGACTTCCTCATAAATTACAGAATAACTGCTTTCTGGCAATTTAAGAAGCTATATGCCAATATTCAAGAGAACAGCTATGCCAATTAGCAAGACATATAAACATTCCTTAGATTAAACAGAATGAAGGAATGATCATCTAGCTAAAATTATTCACTTGCCAATTAAAAATCCATCTTAACAAAGAACAGGTATTCTGGCTTTACAATCACAATAAACACTTAAAACAACAATTAAAACAAAAAATGAACATGCATTGTGTACTCTATAAAATAGAAACAGCCTTATATTTCTTAACTTTCAAAACTAAATTTTAGGTAAAATGAATTTTGATTATGTTATTTATTCGATGAGATATCAAGCTTTAGTTGTATTAAGAAACCTTTTCGTTCTTTTCTTTGTAAATCCTGTGCAGAGACCACACAATGATGAGGATCATGGTACATCCACATGCCATAATAATATCCACAATAATGACATAAGAATAGAAATTTGCATCTTGATCTAAAATCGTACACATAAAGGTAGGTATCCTGGGTCGTCCAAATCCCAATCCTCCTGATAAGAACAAGGTTTTCCTATCTTCAATTGTGGAATTTTCAATTTGGTTCTGAAGATCCATTGCAAAGTCAGCCATTGATGTTATGTTTGGGATTAGTGGAAGTAAAATTCCAAGTATGACACATGTTAGGTGAATGTACTTGAGATTTTGATGTGACTGAGCATGGAATGGGAATACAATCCTCCAAAAGAGAAGAGCTATATGAAATAGCCACCACAGTATGAGTTGATAAGTCGCATATAAGAATACAATACCTGCAAAAAAAAGAAAAAAAAAGTTGTTTTGTTTATTATTGAATCTTGAGCATTTTATATAAGAGGAGGAAATTCCTGAACTCATGCTGACCCTCAATAAAAGAGGCCAAACTTAATTTGCTGCAAGATAGGCACAAATCACTATCTGGAAGTGCACTACAATTTCCTGTATGACAGCCAGCAAATCCACAAAACAAAGCTGATATCTCTCAAGTTAGTTATAGTACCTTATCAGCCTCCTAAATGGTGGTTTCTGCTAGTGGTTTCTAGCGGTAAATGACTGATTTTCTCTTAAGCAAACTCAAACAGCAACTTTCAATCAGTACACATTTATATGCTATTCACAGTTGACAACAGCTATCTACACTATACCACAATATCCTGTTTCCTGTTCTTTATCATTATTGAGTCAGTCATTCCCGCTCTGGGGAAGGGTGCCCATGACCAACACTCCTGCTTGACCACAGGCATGATGCCCCACTCCAGCTTGATACGAGCATGATGCAGGCTTCCTTCCCACAATGGTTGGCATGGTAATCAGCGGGGCTTCACTCCCTTTATCGTTCCTTGCTCATTCCTCTGACTTTGAAGGGTACTTCATGTTGATCTGTATGCATAACTGCAGGCCAAAACTCATCAGGAATAGGACCAGGACATCTACTACTCGGATGCTCTCATCCTGGTGTCGATCCACTCTGTAGACATACACCTTTCTCCATCACTTCAGGCACCCGACAGTTTCCATGGAAGGGTCGAGTAAGCTTGTAGGCCTTGGATGCTTTCTCCTTCGGCAGGTAAACAAATACTTGGTCCCCACCCTGAAGGCTGCTTCCTTTTTGTTTCCAGTCATAGAGACTAGAATAAGCTCCCTTGCTTTGCCATTGTCTGTGGGTAGAGCTCCAGTTTCTAGATAATGGATGACCTGGGCACCCATCGGTAATCTCACTACCGTTCTCCTAGGTCACTCTCCCCAATCTTTATGGTTTCCCGGGTACCTTCTATAGAGCCACCAAGCTTTCCTTTCAACAACAACTGGTGCACACCCATTATTCTCCATCACCACCACCACACAATCTCCCTCATCCATCTCTACCACAGCCCCCGTCATCTTCACTCCAACTCCACCTAACTCTCTGTTTGGATCGAAGTAGGACATGGAGCACTGCTCTTATCCCAGCACCTCTGCCCTAACAAGCTTAATCTGACCTGGAAGTTAAACTGCTTGTGCAAGCAGACCATGCCAGCTGTTTCAATCCATCTTTTCTTCACTTTGGCTGGCTTAAAACAATTCTGCCTACTCTCCCTATTTGCTGGGTAATTATGTTCTTCTAGTTGGTCCAAATGTTCTTTTTCCACCTCTGTGCAAACAAACAGGAACCCTAACTTAGGAAGCAGATCAGTTCCTATCAGTAGTCTGGCAGGAGCATCCGTCATTACCGGCACCACTGCCTTCACTACATGTCCTGATCAAGCAATGGTGGTATATACTATATATTTGTCTCACCCTGGAAGACGCCCACTGCCATTTGCACAGAGCCACTGGAGTAGGCTCTAAATGCTGATCCATCATCTCCTCCATTCCACAGGAGAGTGGTCCTCGGTCTCTTCTTAGTTAGCACTTCTAGAAAGAAGTCTAATGACATGGTCACAGGTGACCGAGTGTCAAGTAGTGCCTCAACCTTCTCTACTTCCAACTTCATGTCGGTTATTGGTATAGGACCTAGCTCTGTACCATCTGCATGAGCCCTTGAAAAGATGGAGTACATAGTGGTTGTCACCTTTCTCAGAGCATTGACACAATTGTCATTCTCCTGGCACTCCTCCCACTCTTTTTCTTCTGGTACATGTGTGGCTAGGTAGCAATCTGCCTCTTTCCTCATTCACTCTTTGGTCCTTTCCTGGGTCTGCCCTTATCTCTTGTAGGCCATATGTTCCTGTAGTAGCCATATGCCCCACAATCATAACACCGTATAAGCGGCTTCTGCCCACCTGGTGAAATATCCCGTTATTCTGGTAAGTTGTGCTCCTCTTTTCCGGATGGTGGAACATCATGAAGTTCTGATGTGGTCTCCTCACAGTAGCAACTCTGTGTTGCCAAGTCATGCAATTTGGCTCCTCAAAACGTACCTTAACAAGGAGGTTATCCATGTTGCACTCACTTTCAGCCACCTTCACTTTAAGCTTTGGCAGCAAGTCTGTAGCAAACTGGGAACTAGCCTAATCTTCCCATGCATATAGCTTCAGGACTACCCTGCTGCATGTTAAGATATGCCTGTGGGTGCTTATGTGTGCTGAACCAATGGATGGTCAACACTCACCGTTGTTCAAAGATCTCTCAAGTCCTGACTGCTGCATTACAATCTTCACATACTGACCCATCTTCATTGCAACTCATACTCAAGCGGATCTTTTTTTCATAATCGTTTGTCAGATTAAAAATCTTTTTTCCTTCCCCCCCATTTTGCTTGCTATGACCATCGAACAGGAATTGCTATTTAAAATAATAGAGCAGTCTAATTGGCATATGCAAATAATGTTTTACATGTACAGCTCAGTTGTTACTATTTAGAATTATGTCAGAGTTTGCATAGATATTTGTGGTGTTCAATCGTTTAACATACAGTGTATATACATCACACATGCAAGCATGGTGTTTTAGCAACCCTTTACCTGTGTGTATATCAATATGGAGCTAGCTTACACTTAGAGGTAATCAAGAGAGCTTCAATAACTACATGCATCTTATAATTCATCCAATATTTTGGTAGAAATAAAGCATAATGCATGCATATTAGAGGCTGGTTACTGAACTGTATAATTTCAGAGAGAAGACAAGACCTAAACAAAAACATTTCTATATATATATATATATATATATATATTATAAGAATACAATTGAACTTACCAGATATGATACAAAAGGGAGTCACTTTCATCACACTTTCAAATAAACTCCTAGATGAGCAAAACAGTGTGTTGCGATCCATGAAGCTGACAGCAATAATGAATGCTGAAAAATAATAAAATCTTCATGTTGTGTTTGTAATAATGATTATGATTTAGCACATGATTTAGCACATACCGTAAATCAGTACATCCACCATCATGTATACAATAAAGATTGACGGGAAAGTAAGCCTGTGATAATGACAATGAGTAATTCGTTCAATATTATATATATTAAGCATTATTACTCATATAGTACTTAGAATACTAACTCACATTCTTTTGCGTAATAGGCAAGATATTATGATTACCACTGCAGCTCCTATAAATCCTATTATTGTACTTGTGAGGGTCACCACATCTATGAATGTGGACAATCCTTTATTGTATTGTCTCCATGAATAACAACTTGGTATGCAAATATTTGAATTATTATCTTGATAAAAACCTTCATTACATTCCAGTACTGCAACTGTGGGTTCACTTGGATGTTTTTCTGCAACATTAGGATTTATAAAATATGTCACCAACTGCTAGTACAATGCATACACACTAAGCCAAATATATGATAAACAATATCAGATAACAAAAGTGATGACAAAAATAGCAATAAAAATATTACAACAATAACTGCTAAATAATTAGCGGTATTAAAAAAGCAGTAGAAACTTCAGCTACAGAAGTAATAACACCAACAATGCCTTCCCTCAGACACATACACTGACAACAACAACCAAGCACTTGAGGGCCACTTTCATAGGGCCTCTATCAACAGTAGCAAATAGAGCAGTCCCATTTCTGTTGCTTACTATTGTAACTACAACAAGATCGCTTCTACAGTCTCTATGAAGGAGATCATATGATTATAATGCTTGTTAGAGGTTCTCCCATTATTGTTGTGGTTGTTGTTGCTGCTGTTGCTGATGTTGTTGTTTTGTTGTTGGTGGTGTTATTATTATTATTATTATTATTATTATTATTATTATTATTATTATTATTATTATTATTATTATTATTATTATTATTATTATTATTATTATTATTATTATTATTATTATTATTATTATTATTATTATTATTATTATTATTATTATTATTATTATTATTATTATTATTATTATTATTATTATTATTATTATTATTATTATTATTATTATTATTAATATCGATGAACTTACCCTTCATGAATAGAGCATTGTTATACATGTTTTGTGGGTACACATTAGGTGTGCTTCCTCCTGCAGCCATGCTTTATGCTGTTTTCTGTGATTTGTAGAGATGACTTGTGTAGATAAATGTTTAGTCCTATAGATTGGCCAGAGAAGGCATCAAAAAAATGGTGAGATGCTCCGATCATCATGTACTTGAGCAAAGTAGGTAGAATAAGGCTTCAGCTCAGAAGTATATGGATTCTCCTCAGCCATGCCCGAATATTGCATTTGAAATCCAATTAACCCTATAATTAATTTTTGAGTGTTTGCTTGAGGGTAACTGCATCTTGTATAGCTCAAAGTCATAGACACTCAAACATTCCAGAACATGATTGTTAGGCATCGTAGGTGCCATTGTTATATTTAATAAATTCAGGGATTTTTTCAATGGTCATGTATATAAAAGCAACAAGACAAGTTATATAAAAATTAAAAAGTTAAATAAATTAGTCAAAACAGGAAGAAAAAATATCTACCTGTTTACCACAATCAGTTAGACAACACTTTACCATTTAAGTCATGTACAATAACAATATATAATTTAATTCTTGTATATATGTAATATACTCCCTTTAGTGGTTTGATCTATATATTAAAATGGCACATGGCAAAGCCATAAAAGTCACCAAAACTCATATATTGATATTAGCCGCTGTCTGCCTAAATGGTATTAGCTCTAAAGACTCATAGCAAGCCTTGAATCATTCACTAAAGTTGTAAGGCGGCAGATAAAAAAGAACCCATAGTGTTTGGAACAAAACCCTTGAAATTATCTCCAAGGATATATGAATGCACCTCTTCTTTCTGCCACACATAACTTGCATAAAAGTTTAGTAGCAGAAGACTCTAAATGTTACAAATCACATTTTTGACTTGTTGAGTACTTACCTATAGTAAAAAGGCATTGTTAACAGAGCTTGAAGAGCTTGAAGATGAAATCAAGCTAGTTTATGTGCTGTCTTATAATCAAAATTGGTGACAACCATCATCACATGACTTAAGCTATGCCATGCTGTGCAGCTGAATCTGCAAAATAAATCAGGTCAGGTGGTTTACTGATGAATAATCTTCTTCAAACAAAAAGTAACTAGAAACTTATATATGTGGGTGTGTTTTAGCAATAAACATTGCTCAGAGTAACACCTGCTACATTTGGTTAGCTCTGGAGTTCTCTCGTGTAACTCTTGCAAGTCCTTGAAGGAGGCTGTAGCTGATCTATAAATGATCTTATTTTTAAGAAGCGGTATTTTAGCTCAGAGATGGACTTTTTGAGTCAATATCCGTCTCTTCATCAGGTCTATGATATAGCCTGCATTTGTCACTTTACTACCCAGGGAAGTCGCATGACAAAGTTGTTTTGTAATTTCCCCAATAGGTTATACCCTCAATCTTGGTTGAGTGTTTGTTCGGATATGTAATCTCAATTTCCCCTAATCTTTCTTCTCCAACAATTTTCTTCTTATGACTAAACTGAACCTATGACCTGTCAGAGATTCACATTATGTTGTTTACATTTGACTGCCTTGGGAAAACACATTCAATGAGGGCTATATCTAAAGAAGAGAATGAGATTGCCTTGAAAAAAAAACATGAGTAACAGAAAAATCTAAATGACTGAAAATCATGTACATGAATATTGTACTCCTTTTTAAGATGCATAATAATATTTGGTATTGTCCAACTTGTGGTCTATAAGGTACACTCTGTTTCTTGACAAATATAGAGGCTTATAAAAACATTGTT
Source organism: Cladorhizidae sp. MBARI D1340-BT2 (assembly GCA_028752905.1). NCBI lineage: Eukaryota > Metazoa > Porifera > Demospongiae > Poecilosclerida > Cladorhizidae > Cladorhizidae sp. MBARI D1340-BT2. The sequence continues at coordinate 37,191,630 of JAQNBH010000008.1, forward strand.
GACCCTGTCCAACTTACTGTACCTGTGTCTAGGACCGTTCCATTTGTAGAATTACTGCCATTTAGTGCAGGACAGGATGAAGTCCCAGCAGGCAATATTGCACAGTTTGGTAGCTCCATACCTAATCCTTCAATAAACATCCACTCCCGTCGGCATACTGTGTCTCTGATCTCTTCACACTGACTCAAGGTAGGCTGGATAGAGACCCTTGAACCACCACACAACCCAAACAGATGCTGACACAAAAAGGGAATAGCTTTTCTTCTGCATTCAATACTAGTTCCAAGAGAGCTAAGCCCATTGACCAGTTGTGTAGCTTTGGCCTCGTCATTCCTCACCACCAGGACATTTCCCTCTGGATCAAGTGGGCAGTTGGAGGAGGTCAGAATATTGGTCAATTCAGTTAGGCAAATACCACTCGTGGTGTATTGGAGTGGTGTTGAGCACACAAAGCCACCAGAAATATCAGTTTTATTTGTACTGGTACCAGATGATATCTAAGTCAAATAGAATATAATCATTTTAAGACTTGTGTTTAAATATTTTCCTAAATGAAAACATGCCTAAAATATAATAGCAGTACTGAATCTTTCCAGAAGCATTGAATTTTTCTCCCTTTATAGGCATGATTAGTGAGACACCACTCTGCTGCCTTCACATAATAAAAAGGAGGTGCAGGTATAACTTCATCTACAGTATGTTATTTCTGTACATCTGTATATGTTCACTAAAATGTGCTTCATGTGCATGTTTGAATAATGGAACCTTATGCACATGGAACTATGTATACTTGGTTTTATAATACTTAAGAAACATGCCAACACACACATACCCAGAAAATGGTCAAACTTGACCTACTAAAATGACACCTGCTCATGTGTGAGTAAGTATTTTAAATACTCAGTTGAGAAACTGGCTGAAATGAAAAAGTTCCATAGAGAAATATAGAAATATATAACCCTGATGGTGTCTCTCCCTCCTTCCTTACCCCAGATCCCAGATACCATGTATACTAGGTATGAATTATTTGTATTCAGGAGAATATGTAGTAAGTGCCCATGGTGAAGTAAATTCAACACAATGAAACCACACATTATTTATAGTGCCCACCATCTATGCTGTTTGCAGTGAGCTGAGTAAATAAGAACCCATGAAGTCTATCAATTTTGTAGAAATTCTATGCAAGGCAAGTGATGAAAATGCATCTCTAGAATAGGAAGTCAACAACTTGAAAGTTTCAGTGAGCCTGAGGATCGAGAACAATAGCTAACACTTTACACGCCAAGTGCCTATGTACATGTATATACTCTCATAGCACCAGTACCAATGTGCTGGCAGTATGCATAATCAGTTTTCTGAGGCCTATCTCTAGATAGGCCTCAGAAAACTGATTATGCATACTGCCAGCACCGTGTACCTGTGGGCCTGGTGGCTATACAGGTGCTACAATAGTTGGCACACAAGCAGTTCTATATGTACAGATGGTGTTTGCCAATGTCTGTGTGTGTGTCATCTCAAAATCACCATGTAGCTAAAAAGCAATCTAGAGGTAACTAATCAGAGTAGCAAAGAGACTCAAGACTTTATGTGCCAGCTATATAGATTAAAATGTAAAACTAGGTGCGTACCATTTTGATTATAGACTAACTGGTTAGTAGAGACATTTATACCACCTGAAAATCACAGGTGAAACCTTCTAAACTAGGCAAATAATTTAGCTTAGAGTAGAGCCTGCTGTTTTCTTCGCTTCTCAATCCTTTTTTTGATAGCTTTCAGAGCCCTTTAGAAGACTATCAAGAACATTAGCTTCATATTACCCCAATAAACTTAAGAGGAAAGACAAATACACTCACTTCCATATAAGAAAATAAATATTACGGTGTGAAGTATTGTGTTAAAACACAGGCACCGGATGAATATTAAAAGAACAAGCAAATCCTTACCGAGTAAAGCTAGCTCAACTTTTGTAAATAACCACATGAAGGTGAGCATAATCCAGGTGCACATCATTTATAATAATAATTGCCAGTTTCAAGTTCTATGATGCAAGCTCCCACTGTAAATAGGAAGTGCACACCATATGATTTTATGACCTTCAAGTGAATTTCCTATGTACACTAACTTCGGTACTATGTGGTCAGATTGCTTATCTGTGCTGGTGTACAGTATTGTGTGGTATATTTGGTAGGTTTCCTACGACAATAACAAGAAGTCATCTGAGTTGACCAGGAATACTTCTGGTAATTATCTCATCAATAATTTTTAGATCTACATGTCTTATCAATTTACAGATCCAGTGAATGTAAGTGGCAGTCAACTCGTCTTAATTTATAAAAGCAAGAAGGAAAGAGATTTGCCTACTAGTAGACATAGGGTTGCAAGTGTACTCTTGTATTGAGTAGCCTTCTTTTTATATAAGACACAACCATAATCAATACTTCCCATAGGAAGCAAGCAAATTTTAGGTTGTATAGCCAACAAGGTCTCAGTCAGGGATGGGTTTGGAGAGGAGTTTTCCCCTTCATTTAAAGCTACTAATCTATTATTAAAACACAGAGCATAGTAATTAAAGTGTGTTTTTTTTCATCCTGAAGACAACGGATTAAAAGGTTTTATTACCACATTTTAATCAGACAAGACAATACTGTAAAGGTCATGGAAAAATATCATTCTAGCTAATAGTGTTACTTGTATTTTCCCAACAGGAATTGCTGATGAATTGTATAGAAACATCCTTGAGATCAGTTTGTTTCATGTGGAGGTGAAGAATATTTGTTTGCTGCTGTAGTGTGTTCCACAGATAAGTTTTAACCCAGTACAATACACTCTACAAGTGTTCAGATGTAGCATTTCTTGCTATAATTCCCTCAGCAGCTGAAAATTGTTTTGTTTTGTAGAGTCTTTTAATTTGAGTGTGGCTGAATAAAATTTCACTGAGAATTGTGTTAAACAGGAAATAAAAGTTATTCATCTGAGTTGAACCACACCCTTATCCTAACCCTGATCTCATTATCATCAAATGCTTATTCTCATGTGTTCTAAAGAACAACGAAATTACTTTTGCTAGTACATAAACTCTGACTTGTTTGAGTCATCTCAAGCTTATTATTTGCTCCCTAAACATAATTAAATGGAAGATGCATGTGTCTCTGGATGCTAAGCTATAACCTAAGTAATGACCCAAAGCCATTTTTAAGAAATTCAAATATCAAAACAGGCTGTAAAATATTATTCACTTTCCCAGAAAGTACCCCATTCAGTGGGTAGCTCTCCTAATAAGTAGCATAGTTATGACTTCCACTGGGCTAGTGTATAGGATTATCGACAACTACTATGCCTAAAGCTTATTGAACTAGTTAGCTATGCCTGTTGTCATGTTTTCACTATTAAAAAAACAAACTCTAAGAATTCCCTTTGATCTATCCCGATCAACATAGCTCTGGTGCTGGGTGCCTGTACTAGAACAAGAAATAACATAGCTTTTAACACACCACAACTTAGGTAGCCACAAAACCTATATTTTTATTCTAAGAGTTCCCTTTGATATATATGGATATAAGTACATAGTTCTGGTGCTGGGTGCCTGTACTAGAACAATAACAAACATGATAGGTTTTAACAAAAAAACTTTAGCTACCAGTGGAGTGTTCTTTCAACATAGCACTAAGAGTTGGGACGGCTGTAAAGACTAGACGTAACCTTGGCAGCTGCTATTGGTCTAGCAGATGCCTAACAGAGCAAGACAAGAATTTTGTATAGAGCATTCTGCAATATATATATGCTATGAGCTAACCTAGGATTTGGCCAAACCATGGATTGCCCCCACAAAGATTGAACTCATACTTGGTGTAGGTAATCCATGGCTTGTCTGCTCAAGCATGGAATTCGATAATCCATGAGTTGTCCACTCCAACCATGGATCCATACTTGGAGGGTGCAAACTATATCTGTTAAATATAATTATATAATATATAGGTAACCATGGATTGTGCAGACACAAAAAATGATCCACATGCTTGAAACAATTAAACTTGCAGTTAGGTTAAAACACTTTTAGGAAAGTTCTGGAGGATTGTGCCATTCACATAACATAAACTCTGGTTGTTATGCCTCTCAATGTTCAGCATACATAACCATTTCTCTGTTGTTACAAATAGTCTTTGTTAGGTGCCTCTATGGTGTTTCTCAGTGAAGTTGATTCCATTGAAGTATGCGAATGTGTATTAGCTGGGAATTAATTTCAATGAAAATGAGGCAAGAATTTTATTATCATGAGCATGTCTCAATTGTCTATAGCAGTTGTTCATAAATTCCTGATGAGCTACTTGCTGCTTATTTGCAGGAAACTTCTACTCCTTTTTCCAGCTTTCTAGTAGCGCATGTAATTCTCCCACAACCTTCTAAAAACACTTTCCGACATACATCTCTGTCTTGTGAAGGATGCCAATAGCGAGCCTGTTACAAGAATTGTTCTCATTATTGGCCCAAAAGAACTTTTAACCATTTAGGATGTCCAAATAGTTCTGTAGAAAACCTGTTTCTGATGAATGTATGTAATGCCATCAGTAGTTCCTTCTTAATTCATAACCTGCCTGGAGAGTTTCTTAGTCTGGTTTAAGAAATTAGCTTCTTCTTCGACTAGTTCATGAGATTAGATCCTCAGTTTTTTGTCCAACATTTTTGGAAAGTGTTTGCTTAATTTTTTCTGAAGTGTGCATTACTTAGCTGATGATTATCTGTGGCAAGAGGAAGCCAAACTAGTGTTTCATTAGTATGACCTCATAGTCATGCATAGCTGGCTTGTTGAAAATCAATTTGCTTCAATTTATTTTCAGCAACCATGCTTAACTAGTAATCACATTTTAGTGCCTAATGAAAGCAATCAATAAGGCTTCCTCTTGCCACAGATAGTAAGTCTAACACTTTACAATCAGGAGCCACAACTGCAGAGAATTAGGCATAAGGTTTATGATAAGTATATCTTACGGAAGTCTGCGAAGCTATTTTAGTAATAATACTAGTTTTAACTTTCAATACAGCTAGTGTATGAAGAAGTTTATAACTCTAGAGGTATTATATCAAAAGCCTTATTGAATTAGCTATCTAGGAATGTTGTTACCTAGTAGATCATAAAGTGAAATGAAAGCTAGAAGGAATTCTTGAGAGTTTTCCTTTGATATATCTGACTCTTGCGCTGAACTTGAGCAAGAACATATAAAACATATGTATAATTCATCAGAGCTTTAGCTATGCTAACTAACTGGTTCAACATAGTGCTCAAGTTCCATGTGAACACTAAAACCGCAAAAAACAACAACTTAGTACCATGCACACATGTAGTTTGTCAGGAGATTTTATGGACACCTATGCTTGAGAAACTTGAGAAGTAAATGTGAATTGAGTATTGTGTAGTATCTTTGTTTATCAAGGTTGGTACAGTAACTGATTAAACATCATAAGCGCCATAAATTATGACGCAAACTTGGACATCGTAGGAATTTTTATGAATTATGACTACACACCAATTATTGGTATACACATGCCCAATAGACTGCTCTAGTAATTTAAAAAAATTATAAAACTTTAGATGATGATGAAGAAGAAGAAGAAACATGAAAGATTTTTTAATGCGTGACGGAAATAGGGAAAATAACTTCTCTCGATAAGTGCATTTCTATTTAGCCATGAGATAAGCCTCTTCTGGTTTCTCACAGGTACATTACATGAGAACAAGAAAGTTTGCTCATAGTGTACCTTATGGAAACTTAAATGATCTAGATTTGACTGTAGACCCTATCTCTCTCTATACTGGGTACTATGTACAATTTAAGCAAGAATAAATAATCTCCCTACATAAGTAAGCAGTTAAATGAAATCATACCTTTGACTCTTTAAATTGATAAAATATCACTGGTAACGACATTAGACTCCAGACTCCAATAATAAGGATACAAAGCAGCACTTCATTTAGGATCCGCCAGGGTTTACATATCCATATTTTTTTGGTTGCTGTTGTAGTGCTTATGTAAGAACCATTCCGCTCCTCGCTGCTAGTAGGTTGCTGCATTCTTTTCTTGAATTGGGCAATATTTCCTATCCGGGAGAAGTGATATAGACCTCAAAAAGGCGTGTCTTGGCGGTTTGGAACCGAATCGCGTACTCCCGTACTCTCTTCGTGAAAATTAGACTTTTCCACGCAAATGTACGAAGTGCTGGTGAAAACTCTGGTGGAGCTTCTAAGACAGAGTAAGTATCGTGGTAGTGCATTATTTGGTGTATAACAGCAAATCTGTTCTAGCCATTAGAGCCATAGACAGAGAGAAAGCTGCTCTGGGGATATTCTGTGGCCTGATTGTCATGTTGCCTCCTTCTCAAAACATTGTACACAACAAAAAGCTATTTGCTGCCTACGCGAAGAAGAGAAAAGCCTCCTTTTATTCTGCTATAGCTGAATTACACAAATATGCATATGAGGATGCGATTGTTGATGTATCCATCACTTGCAATGGCACCTGGGCCAGGCAAGTATACCATTCCCTCTACAGTGTTGGGGTAGCAGCTTCCTGGGATACGGGAGGAGTCATGGATGTGGTAAGCAAACACTTCCAGGTGTGCATAGCTCATTGTGACATGGATGAGTTGTGTGAGGAGTAGTTGGACTGGTGGGAGGGGCATCAAGCATTTTGGGAGGCTAATCAATTTGATCATCAACAGCAATGGAGTCGCAAAGAGCCCTCAACATCTGGAAAGAGTTGGTGGAAAGGTACTGGCTCGGGTACACTTCCATGATATTTGATGGTGACTATAAGACCTTCAAACTTCAAGCTGGTGCTCTGTGATGAAAAGCTCTATGGTGCTAACCATCGAGTGAGCAATCATGAATGTGTTGGCCATGTCCAGAAATGAATGGGTACATTAATCACGTCCAAGGAGAAGGTGGTGAATGAAAGGGGTGGACGTGTGAAGATGAGAGGGAAGGGGAGGCTCACTGACAAGACCATCAAGCTGCTAACTAGATAGTATGGTAAAGCTATATATTAGGTCTAATGTTAGTGACTCAGCTGCAATGAAGGGTGTTGTTTGGGCGATATTTTATCATTCATAGTCCACAGACAGCATGCCACAGCACCATTTTAGTCCTGGTGGGCAGTGATCTTGGAGCTAATTCAACCATGCACTTGCCCTGACGGAGCCACCTGCATCTCACTAACTCACCATCCATACAAGTATATAATAAAGCATATCACAAGAAAGCACAAAGAACAAGCTATAACTTGATAACAAAATTACTTACATAGATGAAAAAGAACAAATTATGAATTGGCAAAATTACAAAGAAAAATGATTTCTCCCTTCCCCCCCCTTTTAAGTGAAATGAATAATTTGTTCCAATAATTTGAAGAAAACTTACAAATAAAGAATAAAAAAATTGGAGGTGAAATCTTTTTTACCGATGTACAAATAATGTTCCCCCCCCCCCTGCTCCACAGAAATTATCCTGCACCAGCTCCACACCCACAATAAATTTTGTGTAGGCACTTGCGGGTGACTGCTGCAGTCCATGGGTTCCCACAGTCCATACAAGCAAACCCGCACCATGCAGTCCTATGTTGTGTAGCTTAGAACTGGTTGGATTCATACCTTTTTTTATCTATTAGATTTAATTAAATCCTGCTTATGTTGGTCAGCTGTTCTTACTGTTAGAGATGTTAGTGCACATTCGTATTTAAGTTTTCTTTGTATTTAGGTATAGGCATGTAATTATTGGTAGCATAGGATATATAAGAATTTGTACCTATTTTCATGAACAATTGCCAAGGTGCAGTGACTTCTCTTCTAGCAGTCTGCCCATTTCCATTGGGATCACGAATCCTTTTATATTGATGGCACTAGTCCTTCACATTTGGTCTGAGTGGGAGGATCTGTTATCTGTCAGTTACGAGATAAAATCCAGCATCATCAATATCGAGTATGACAACCTGCTCTTGCCGGACATTCAGAGAATGAGTGGAATTCATGGCAGAAGAACACAGCATGAGTCAGTTATTGAAAGTCATTCTGGAGAATTCTCAACAACAGTATGACGACCTAAAGGAGGAGAGCTAACAATATGAGAAGGAGATGAAACATTGGGAAGAGGTGACTTCCCGACACAAAAAAGAAGAGGCTAAACATCATGAAGAGCTGACTACCTGTTATGAAGAAGAAGGGGCTAAACATCGTAGAGAGGTCAGACAGAAAATGCATTTTCTGAGAGGCCTAGTTGAAGGTGTGAGTCCACAGGAAGGGCTGCAACAGGTAGAGCTAGCAGAGAGCATGGCATCAGGATGACAAAGGCTACTGAGGAAGAGGTCTATCTAGCAATCTTCAAACGACTGGCAAGGGCAGGCAAAGTGAAGGAAGAATATTTGGCATTTGAACTCACCCCATAACTCTCAGGGAAAGCATGACAAGCATATGCTGCTTTGGGAGCTTAGGACATCGAAGACTGCTCCCAAGTGAAGGCTACTATTCTTCGACGCTATGATATAAATGATCTGTCAGGAAATCATATGAGACCAACTCTCAGCTAGCAACCTGACTCAAGGACCTAGCTAGTAAGTGGATGCAAGTGTGCAAAAACAAAGAGGAGGTCAATGACCTTGTGGTCCACTAACAGCTGGACTATACACTTCCAGAGAAGGTGAGGATCTAGGTCAGAAGAACAGAAGCTAGAGATGAGCAAGAAAGCAGCTTGATTGGCTGATGATTATGCTCAGAGTAGGAAAGAAGGTCTAGCTGTAGAACTCAGTGTAGGAAGAAGTGGGAGAAGAAATCTTCGATACACTTTATGAGATGTAAAAAGCCAGGTCATATAGGGCTAGGGATTGCAGAGTGGAAATCAAAACATATGAGCCAGAGAGGACTAGTGTGGAGCATGCTGACAAGGCATGAAGCCACTGAGTGAGTTGAAGGACATGGTGTGCTACAACTGTCAGCAGAAGAGTCAATACTTGTCCAGATGTTCAGCTAATGCCATACTCTGTGAGGAACAGCGATCTGATCACACCGACTGTCAGACGACAGAAGGGAGTGCATCAGCCAAGAATGGTTGAAGGATTCCAGGTGAGAGATATTTTTCTGGACACTAGTTGATCCAGAACTCTAATACATGAGGACTTAGTTCCTCAGGATAAGTAACTAGATGAGAATGTAGCAGCAATAAAATGTGCTCAAAGTGATGCTATTTTATATCCCTTAGCCCAGGTCCTGATAGACATGGATGAACAAGTAGAAATGGCAGTGTCCGGTACTCTACCAGTATCAATGCTGTTGGGAACTAATGTTCATGAGTTCAAGACTCTTTTGAGGAGAGAGCTTGACATCTTCATAGATGGTGAGACCTAACAGAAGACAGCAAATGTGTTTTAGCAGTCACGAGCGCAAGCTAAACCCAAGCAAGAGGAAGAGATGTACCGACAGGAGAAGGAGTTAGTCAATGTTACACTCGAAGTTGATGTATGAGGAGGAAGATATACTCCATGAACAGATAAGTCTACAGTCATGGACATTAGAAGCACAGACTCACCAGATAGGAGAAGTGGGAAAGATGTCAAGTCCATCAGACAGAGGTGAACTCAACCATGAATCAGGCAACAAACATCATTTCTTAGAGATGTCAGTTATGGAGTGACACATTCTGCAGGAAGCAGGTGCTACATTGGAGGCAATCCATGAAACAGCATGTATTGGAATACCTACAGGAGGTGGGGGGTGGGTGAATGGGAGGGGGGGGGGGTTCAAGAAGCAGGGGCTACTCAACTGAGTTTGGGTTCCAGCTTGAGGCAAGATGGTACCTCTGGCAGTGGCTATCACTCCAATGTTGCTCTAGTTGGCCCACAGTATACAACTACGAGGTCACCTGGGAAAGAACAAAACAGCAGACTAAATTCTGCAGTGGTTTCACTAGCCTACTCTCTACAAGGATATGGCAAAATACTGTCAACATTTTGAGAAAAGACAGCACCAAAGGGAAAACACAAAGAACTATGGTTCTCCTATCAATTATCACTCAGCCATTTCAACGCTTAGCCAAGGTATCAATGGACCGCTACCAAGGAGTCATTCAGGAAAACTGTTACCCCTGAAGTTGATCAATGCTGAGCATGTGGCAAAGGAGTTGGTCACATTATTCTCTCGAGTAGAAATACCCCAAAAGATACTGATGTACTCGGAACCAACTTCACCTGAAAACCACCATATTTACTCAATTAGGAATATCCCCTCATGCGCAGCTCAGTCTAAATTGATTGTAATAACAGCATTTCCAACTACAACTGTGGAGGTAAATAGCTATAAGCATGCCCAAATAATTGCTCATTAGGCTTATAAAATGAGAACTGAAGATAATGGGGGGGGGGGGGGGATTTAGAAAATAATTCTGTGCACCAGCTGGGCTTAAACCCTTCATTTCTGCTTTCTGAGTGAGTTTACTCAATCATTGAGCCACAGGCACCCTAATGATTAGAACTCCTCCAAAAAGGTATTTGAACTCTGACAGAACTGCAATTAGTAACTGCCCTTCTCATTGTAACCGCCTTTTCAATTGTTACCTCCCTTCCAATTGTACCTGCTCTTCCAATAGTAATCGCAGGTAGAATGGAGGTTTGTATTAGAGAATAAACGATACTCACCAACATCTACAGAATGCTTCACATGCACCTGATATGTTCAACCCCATACTACCCAGAAACAGATGGGCTGGTGAAGAGGCTCAATAAGACCCTGCATGAAATTGATGTTGAGGAAGTTATCTAATGGAGAAAGGAAAGGAGACTGGGACAAACTCGTGCCCTACCTACTATTCGCTTATAGGGAGGTACCACAAACATCAGCAGGATTCTCTCCCTTTGAGTTTCTATATGGCAGACAGGTTCGAGAACTCCTTGATGTTCTAAAGGAATCCTGGGACACCGACAAGATAAGCGAAGGGACATTGTATCTTATGTCCTAGCCATGCGAGAGTAAATGGAGAAGATGATGGAAACAGTGAAAGAAAACCCCGAAAAGACTCAGAAATAACAGAAATCATGGCATGATCTAAATGCAAGGCAGCGAGCTTGATGTCAATGCTTCTACCTACTTATATGCTTAAGCTACTAGCTCATGGCACAGACAATTTTAAGTAAATGAGAAGTTAATTATCAAATTTGAGTTGCATAATCGTAGAGCGAAATATCAAATTATGCATGCTAATATGCTACAAAAACTTAGTATCCCAGAAATCACTTACTTTACTAAGGAGTTAGATGAGGATATGGAAGAACAGGGAACTTATCTGGCTCTGCTGAATGAGAGACACAGCTTGGAGGGAATTTAACCTGAGAACAATGGTATGAACTTACAATATTGTTGGATTTGTTCTCGGGAGATCACGAGCAGCATCATACGGAGAACTGACAAAATCCAGCATACCCCTAAGACCAGAAATACAAGAGCTCTTAGTTTACCTCCCTATTGAATGCCTCATGCTTACCAGGATGCTATCGAGTATGTATTGGATGCGATGCTAGATAGAGGAATTATTGAACGTTCTTCAAATGAGTGGAATGCACCGATTGTCACAGTCTAGCAGAATGAATCTCTGCTTCTATGTGTTGACTATAGGCGGCTAAATGAAGGATGTAATTCAGATGCCTACTCAATGCCTCACAATTGATCAATAATTTGTGTCAGGCTATGTATATATCCAGTGTGGATCTTATTGGCTTATTCCAGTTCAACATCATGCCATTTTGTCTACAAGGAGCCCCAGCAATGTTTCAAAGACTGATAGACAAGGTTATAGACGAATTGGAGTTTGTGTCATCATATTATGCAGATGATTTGATTGTATTCAGTACATGGGAGGAGCACCTCACTTACCTCCAGGAAGTTCTTCTTTGATTAAGTGAAGCAGGTTTGACAGCAAGGCTGAAGAAATATAGTTTTTGAATGGACCAGTGTGTATAACTGGGCCATGCAATAGGAGTTCAACCAGTATCGTAAAAAATCAAAGCAATCAAGTAATTCTCAGTACCTGAAACCAAAAAGGATATTCGTGTTTTTCAAGGATTAACAGGATACTACCGGCTTGACTATGCCTCCATGACAGTACCAATTAGTGATCTTACAAAGAAATCAGCAACACAACAAGGATTAAATGGACCGAGGAGTGTAATGAGGCATTCAAACTACTGAACCCATTATGCAGCTCACTCTCTTATCCAACCCTGATTTTAACAGGCCTTTTGTCCTACAAATGGTTGCATCTGATGCAGGAATTGGAGCTATTCTCAACCAGTGAGATGCAGAGGGACAAGATTTTCCAGTGGCCTATTTCAGTGAGATGTTTTTGCATAGGGAGGAATGCTATTCTATGGTGGAGAAGGAATGCCTGGCAATAAAAATAGGAGTGCATGCTTTTTGGATTAGATTTAACAGTTTTAATTAAACTCTTGCTCATGTTAGACATCTGCTCTTATTGTTTAGAGATGTTAGTGAACATCCTACATTACTTATCTACTTGTTCTTCTTGTTCTTTGTAATTAGGCACAGCAGTGTAATTATTGCTAGCATGGATATATAATAGTTTAGTTTTGTAAAGTATTTGTCATGATTTACATCTATTTTTATGATCATTAATTCCACAATTGCCAAAGTGTAGACATTGTGTTCAAGCACTCTGTCCATCTCCATTGGGATCACTTTATATTGAAAGTACGAGTCCTTATCACATCTCAATACTGATTTGGATTCTGAAAGAGGGATAATGGGTAAAAGTTCACCTTGTCTTTTACTAGTGACAGTTAAACATTTTTATAACCCTTTACAGATCAGATTGCATGAGAGTAGCAATGGCTTTCAAGAGTTTATACAGGGTGGGGAGGAAGGAGAAAACCTGGGATATCTCCTAAAGGCACCTTTACCGTCCTAGAATTTTCACAAACAATCGAGTTCCCCTGGTACCTTTTCCAGTAATGGACAGACACTTCCAAAAATATTGTAATGGACTTCTTTGGTCTTCTACTCAAGACTGACAGTAGAAACAGATGGCTACTCACGGTGATAGATTACAGCACAAGATTACTCTTTGTCATTCCTCTTCAGTTTACTGATTTACAGCAAGTTGCTAGGGCTATTTTTGGAGTTTCCAGATCAGGTATTAACAAATTGTGCCTCCAACTTCATGGGTTGATTGATGAAACACATCTACAAAATTCTCCAGGTAGAAGCCATCAGGATCTCCTGCTTACCATCCTGAAATAGATGGAATGGTTGAGCATTTTAACATGACACTAAAGCAGAAACTCAGATGCCTACCAGAACAGTACAGTAGCAACTGGGATGAGGAAGTGGACGAGGCTCTCTTTACTATATAACAGGTCATGCACGATTCAACCAGCTCTACTCTGATGTTGGGTCCTTTGCCGAGAGGAGACCTGGATGTGTTGAAGGAGGGTTGGGAAGACAGACACAAGAGAAGCCCAAATGCCATCTCCCATCTCTTTAATCTGTATAACAGGATGAACACCACCAAGGAGATGGCCAAGACTACAGAGACATCAGCAAAGAAGACCATGGTGAAGTTTAATGATAAAAAGCATATAACATGGGAGCTCACATTAGGTGACTTAGTTCTAATTTTGCTGCCAACTTCCTCTCATAGCCTTTTGGCCAGATAGGGACCATGCCACCTGTCACCACCAAACTTTTGTCCACTACTTATCCGATCCGTCTACACAGCAGGCATAAACCAAACCATATATTCCACATTAATATGTTGATGTTTTGTAACTCTCCTTCCCATCTGTGCATGATGGCAGAAATGGATCAGGACCTACTGCCTGGTCAGAGCCACCAGACGTGACTCCAGATTTCACCCTGGAGCAGAGCACGGACCTTCTCGCAGTTGTCCAAACTCACTCCTCACTTTTCTCAAACCGACCAGGACACACAGACTGTGCAGAGATGGTGATAGAGACAGGTGATGCCACCCCCATCTACACACACTCATCCACAATCCCCCATACCATGTTCCTCATGCCAGACTACAGTTATTCAAAGAAGAGGTAGAACAACTACTCAGAGCCTTGCCTATTCTACCATCCAAGAGTTCATAAGCATCACAGTGGTGATTGTCCCTAAGAAGGACGGCACTATTTGACTTTGCATCCACTTTCACAAGCTGGACAGAGTCACTACCTCGGATCCTTACACAATGCCAAGGATTAAGACCTCATTGCTGACTTGCCAGTGCCCACTACCTCTCCACATTGGACCGAACTAAGGGGAACTGGCAAGTTCCCATTGCCAAACAGTCAATACCAAAGACGGCATTTTAGATTACATTCGGGAAATATGAGTTCCTAGTTATGCCCTTCGGCTTGGTTAAAGCTCCATATGCTTAAGTAGAATACCTGGGCCATTGACTGTTGGGCGTGGAAAGGTGAGACCCACAGTCAGTTAAGATTGAATATTGTTGTTAAGTTCACCAGGCCTAGGACCAAGAAGACGTCGGGTCTGGTGGGGTACCATAGAAAATTTATTCAAGGTTTTGCAGAGCTAACAGAAGCCACAAAGATTAGAAGGACCAGCCTGACTGGATCATGTGATCTGACTCACTCCAGATCTCCTTCATCAGTCTGATGGATACCCTTACAAGCAGTCCCATCCTGGCTGGACCTGATTTTGATCAATAGTTTCTAATGGCTCTGACCTGAGGATAGGGGCTATACTCAGTTAAGCCATGCCGGGGTAAGGTAATCATTCGAATATCAAAGCAACTCTTGCCTAGGCAATCCAAGTAGCTTTGCCACCATCAAAGGAGTGTAGGTGGGAAAGCAATGCAGCACTTTCGGCCCTGTCTCACAGGGATGAAATTCATCATGCAGACGGATCATACCTGCCTCCGCCTTATTCAGAGTATTGGTGAATCAAATGGCAGACTGGCTAGAAATGGTCAATATTTTACAAGGATTCTACTTCAATATTGTTCATCGTCCTAGCTCACTCCAAATGGCCTCTTCCATCAGGCATGGAGTGTCCCAGCAGTAATGGCTATTGATGCAATTGTGAGAGGGGAAGATTGGTGGTACCACCTCCATGCGGCTACTGAAGACTAAGTGAACATTCTTAAGCCAATCTAACTTGATACAAATATAATATCATACATGATTTTACATGAACTCAGAGTCACTACATCCTCATGTAGCTTAGAGCTATGCAAATAGCCTTATAAGGAAGTAGTTTGGCTGGGAAGGCAGTCTTTTCTAAAATGAGCCTACCCCAATATTAAGGATTTTTCTTATTATTGATCTTTATTGTATAGTAATGGTAAGAGTCTGTGGAGAGTGTATCACAGTGGATAAGTTACATCTCATCATATCAAAGAAGCAACAATAAGTAAGGTCAGGGATGAAATGCCAAGGATATACATTTTTATAACACTGATGATTTGGTTTAAGCATCATGCAGGAGGTAATTTCCATCTGAATGTTGAATGTGCCTTCCACCCCCCAGGAATCCCCCCCCCTGCCATGAGGTATATATGAGGATAAGCAGTGTTATTTTAAATTGTTGCTTATCATTACAATATTGATCAAGGTAGCTATCTGACAAGCAGAGTAACAAATTCAAGGAACACAAAAGTCTTTTCTATAACAAGTACTCCGCACTTCATTAATAATGGTTTATTCAAGAGGATAGACAAAAATATTATCTTAACTCTTTGGATTCTGTAACTTAAACCTAGGTATTTAACCCACCAGGTTTTCAAGTTGTTCAAAAATCCAAGAATAATCCTCTTCATCACTGAAGGTAACCCACTCTGTGTACAACAGATAACTTAGGTTAGCCTTGCTAACTACCTGGAGGGTGGGGGGAGGGAGAAACCATTTTTGGGGGTAATTTTTCCAACCTCGTTACTTTGTTTCTTTCATTCTATGCAGGTAATTTTGGTACCAAGTTGTAGCTTGTTCTTTGTGCTTTCTTGTGGCACAAATTACTTACCTCCCCAGTCTTTTGAAAATTGTGTAAAAACAGTGCAACACAAACCACTTAAGAGTGTGGTTACAGTAAACTCATAGGTATGTTATGAGCGCAAGCTTTTAGATTATGAGTACATTCCTCCTCTTCACCTGCGCCTCTGCTCTTGTAATTCATGCAGACACCTGGCAATGTTCCTTGGAAGAAATCACTGAAACCTTGACCTCCAGCCATTCCTGGAGAGCTGACAAGTGTTGAAGAAAATCATTGCCAAATTGAAAGTCACTCCAAGTACACATCACTCCATCAGGACATCATTGGAGAGCCGCTCAAAGACCTTGTAGAGATGAGGGACAATGTTTGGATGGATGGTGGGTGAGTGGGGTGAAGTTAGCTCCGAAAGGGCTAAGTGGATGGTTGAATTTGCACCAAGACTACTGCCCACCACCAGGACAAAAATGGTACTGTGGCATGCTATTTGTGGACTGTAAATGATAAAATATCGCCCAAACAGCACCCTTCATTGCAGCTCAGTCACCAACATTAGACCTAATAGCTTTACCATAGTATCTAGTGAGCAGCTTGATGGTCTTATATCATTGAGCCTTCCCTTACCTCTCATCTTCACATGTTCACCCCTCTCATTCACCATCTTCTCCTTGCACTTGTACCCGAGTGTTGTGCCTGTTCTCTTCTGAACATGGCCAACATGTTTGTGCTTGCTCACTGGATGGTTAGCACTATAGGGCTTCTCATCTCAAATCTTGAAGGTCTTAGAGTCACCATCAGATATCATGGAAGTGTACCGGGGGCTTGTACCTTTCCACACAGTTTCCAGATATTAAGGGCTCCTTGAGGCTCCATTGCTGTTGATGATCTACTATAATTAGCCTCACAAAATGCTTGGTGCCCCTCTTACTAGTCCACATACGACTCATCCATGTTACGATGAGCTATGCAGACCTGGCAGTATTTGCATAGAACTTCCACATCCAAGACTCTTCCCCTATCCCAGGAAGCTGCTACCACACCAGAGTAACTGCTAGCCTTGCCTGGCCCAGGTGATATTGCAAGTGACAGAAACATCAAAATCTCATCCTCAGATGCATTTTTGCATAGTTCAGCTACAGCATGAGAAAAGGAGGCCTCTCTCTCCTCCTCATAGCTAGTGCAACTAGTGTGAGCTCTAATGCAGCTCCTTCAGGGAGGCAGCAAATAGCTTCTTGTCATCCTCCCCCAGTCAGCCAACAAGATGGCTTCGTAGAGTTTAACGTATTTTTGTGAACCTTATACACCAAATAATGCACTATCACGATACTTACTCTGTCCTAGAAGCTCCACCGGAGTTTTCAACAGCTCCGGCAGCACTTCCCACATTTGCATGAAAAAGTCGAATTTCCACAAGGTAAGTAAGGGAGCATGTGATTTTGATCCAATATTACTTCTCCTGGATTGGAAATATTGCCCAATTCAAAAAAAGAATGCAGCAACCTACTAGCAGTGAGGAGCAGAATGGTTCTTACGTAAGCACTACCAGAGCAAATTGGATATGTAAACCCTGGAGATCCTAAAGGAAGTGCTGCTCTGTGAGCTTTTGATTTAATCTTGATACTGCTGAGCCTGTTAAGGCCACCACATATACTACCACACCGAGTGAAACTGTGTAACAGTAACTGACACTAAGAACAAATCAACATCTTATTATTGGAGTCTGGAGTCTACTGTCATTGCCGGTGATATTTTATCAATTTAAATTGTCCGAGGTATGATTTTATTTAACTGCTTACTTATGCAGGGTGATTATTTATTATTGCTTAAGTTATAAGTAGTTTCCAGTACAGAAATAGGCATTCAAAAAGTGTACAATCTATTCAAACCTAGATCATTTAATTTACATTCCAGTTCCATAAGCTACACTATGAACAAACTTTCTTCGGCTCATGTAATGTACATTAATCTATCAAGAATGAGAAACCAGGAGAGGTTTATCTCATGGCTAGACAAATTAAACAGAAATGCACTTATCGAGAGGAGATATATTTGCCTACGCCATATTATATATGTCTTGGTATGCATTTTATATAGTTCTGCATTTGACGATTCTGAGGTCCATGAAATATCTCAATCTCTGGCTTTCAAGGACAAGTACTATATATCATATAGTGACAAGCTCAGGAATGTCTGCAAATGCTATAGTCATGCAACAAGATTCTTTCTTTTTACAAGGGATGACCCTCCATTATCTAGATTTTTTTCGTGAACATGTTGTGTGTACTGTAGGTGAATTAGTAAATTCATGAATTGTGCAAGTGATATCTTTTTGCATCCTTTTATATATAATTATGGATGAATCTATAGATCTATGCAATCTTGCTAGCCAGATACTTAAACATGAATTTTGGGTAAAAAAGGCATGGTATGGAATAAAAATGAGCAATCGCAGAGTGAATAGCAGCATGTGTTGGATGTTGTCTGCCTTGGTAAAGCAGCAGTATGGCTTGCTTGGCGATCACACTCAGGATGTGACTAGGTGCTCCAGAAACTGGCCAAAGCGTATCATGAAAAGATAGGGGGAAATACCATATCCTCCAAAAGCAGCTTATAGTTATTTAGTACTAGTTGGTAAGTTTGCTCCATAAACATAGAGTGGTGGATTAGTTTACCTCCTAAATGTAGTTTGGTAAAGCTAGAGAGTATAATAGGTGTATTGTACATGCACTTAAGCTGTATGCATGGCCCAGCCAAAAAGTGGGCATACCATTTCATCTCTTTTTATATGCAATAGGATTGCAGGCACTGAGAATCTCTATGCATGTATATATAAACCCAATCCTCCTCCTTAACTCCTGGAAATTACTTCAGCAAAAGCTTTTGTGTGGTATTAATGTGCTTATCATTTAGCTACCCATTTCCTTCAAGAATTTTCTTGTCTTCATAGGTAAAGAAAAAATGAGGTAGCCAATATTTGGCAGTGCAAATTGGTTTAGTGTTGAGAATAGTGATTGGAGTACTTTTCTCTTCACCAGGCATATGAAGATTTGCAGTTGAGGCTTCATTCTTGTCAGACTCTGATCCTGAAACCGTGCCAATTTCCTTCGATGGGGGAGACATGTAAGATGTAGGTTCCTTAGACCGTTTTGATGTGCTTTCGGGTGAAAGTGGTTGATTATCAAGTGTTTCCACCATGGCATTTTGAAGAGCATGTGGTACCTTTCTTTTGGCAAACACAACAGTGATTCTTGCTACTTGTCTTGCAATTGCAATGCCCACCTTGAAAGTCGTTTTGTGGATTTGATAACTTGGCTGCTTCATGTAATGATAATGTAGGTGATCTTTATCCTGAAATTGATAAATTTAACCTTCTACAGTAGAGCTCTAAATCATCACCTTCGCCATAGCACTTGTGAAGTATACCATTCTGTTGCTCTAGGAAGGGCCAACTATTAGCAATATAAAAAGGAAGTCATCATGGATAGGACAAAGTCCATTCATGATGCAATAAAGAAAAACTCTCTGGCACTATTTAAGGGCATTTGTTTTAATTTTATTTTTTTAAACTTATGGTTACCACTTTAGAGCCACCCTACAATATGGGATAAAGTATGCAAATTAACCAAAGTTAATAACCGTCTATGCTAGCAATTGAAAGGCATTGCATTTCCATTATAGGGCTTCATAAGGGAGGAAGGGAGTCACAAAATACTGAGCACATTGGCCCCACCTATATATCATTAAAAATGGTTTGCCTAAATTGATAAATTTTACGAGTAATTTCACTGCACAAGAAAATAAAAGGTCTGTCTAAATGGAGCATGCTGACTTTGACGTATAATGGAAATATTGGCACAGAATAATATTATAGTCAACAAACCTCAATCGATAATTATAAATGATGTTTTGAACCAAGTCGCTCAACAATCACACAATTAAATCGATGGAGATCAGTTGAGGTCAGGTCAATCCTCCATGGAATCCTTAAGCTAACAAAATCTCCTGTTGAATAGCATCACCTTTTTGTGTTTGGATTTACAATATTTTAGTTTCAATTTCTCAGCATTCTGGCTATATCATTTATCGGGAAGTTTTAAGTGTTTTTTGGAATTACCAAGTATTCCAGTCTCTTTCGTGGTCACTTTCGCTCTCTTGATTATCTCTACATTCAAAGACAACCTCTATATCTTCTTCCAAAATCATTGTGCCATGGATATTGGACTGGTGAGAAGAATCCTCTTCAATTTGATGATATCTTCCACATCCTCTTCCAAAATCTTTGTGCCATGGATACCAGGAAATAAGTTTTGATTGGCCAAAACCTAGTTCATATGGGCTTGTTTTCATTATCCCATGAATAGTAGAATTCAGCTGATATGTAATGTACAATAAGATACAATCATTATTAATATGCATTCAGTAAAATATTATCCACTATTGCCGTACATTGGATGGATGGTAACCATTCTGACCAAAGAGGGTAGTCGCCACTCTGATCCTCTTGAAAGCAAGCTCCGATCATTCTCTCTACAACACTGTTACCTTGCTCTACCATTCCTTGACATTTTGGATTTCTGGGTCTGCCTCACTATTGTCACTTCCCCTGGCCACTCCTTCACTACATTAAGCACAGTTTCATTGACAAATTCACGTCCATTGTCTGAGTGCAAAATTCGAGGTGTTCCAAGGAAGGCAAAAACCTTATTCTGTAGATTAAGGTCCACTTCTGCAGCAGATTTCCTTGACAGAGCGAACAGGACATGAAACTTGGACCAGTGATCCATGTAGTGGCATATCCATCTGTATGTACCATCTGGCCGATGTCTCATGTCAATTAGATCTATCTATGCATTTATTTCATCACAAGTTCCATATGCAGCCAAATAAGTTATAATGGGGTCATAAAATGGGCCAGATTTCTAGAATGAGCGGAACAGATACACCTAAATGCAGAAAGAAAGATAGGTTCAACAAAACAGGCAATCAGGGGTCTGAAAAGAAGGATACTATGGTAGTAATTCCTTATGTAGCAGGATTGAGAGTGTAGACATCAGTTATTTATAAATATATATTTAAAAATATTACTTTAAATTATATTTGTCATTATTATTGCTATTATTATTATTTTATTATTCCATATACGGTTCCTATGCTGGATACATGTGCCAGGTGGTTTGTATCATAATTATGGTGAATATGTATATTATAATCTCACACAAGTCTTGGCATCTCATTATTCCTGATGAAGGGTAGAGAATTTAGTCGAAATATTGAGAGAGTAAAATTCAAGTTGATTATTTAAAAGGTCATTATGTCAATTGAGAGTTCATCGAGAGTTTTTGCAAGTACAGTATATGACGCTACCTATATTGATTTGACCCCCTACATTAAAATAACAGATGCCAAAACATCCATAAACACACATACACAAAACACAATAGAAAAGTCACTTTGGAAGCTCCTTAGTATCCAAAACAATGTCTCTAAAACATTTCCAGTGTGCATTGAATCCTTCATGAGGGCAGCAAAGTAGTAATACCCCAAATATTAAAATGCATAAAATCCATCTTCAAGTTCAATATTCATATCAATCTATCTTCATTTTTCCACACTTCCATATTTCCATGATTTGAAAGCATTCATTGCATGAGCTGCTTAGTTATTTGAGAGGGCAACTATTTCACCAACATGCAGGGATACAATAGTTCCATGAGATCACACATGCCTGAGGAGGTAATAATTATTGACAGTTGCGTGTTCTTCTTGTTTTAGCATCGAGGTTGGGATCCAAGGAGGTGGGTTAGGAAGTTTAAACTCCTATTTCCCTTTAGCTACTTAGAATACTAGTCGTTAGCTTTTTAGTTTTCAGTCATCCATTATTAGATTTCCTTGGGCCTAGTTTAGACCAGTGCAGCTGCTATTGATAGACCTGTGCTGTCACTTTTTCACAGCACTCAAACCTCTATAATAATAATTATTTTTAAGTCGAATAGTTAAGCCTAGCTATGTACCTTTACAATCCCAATAGTGACACTTAGCACATGTTTAGTATTAGTGGTTCCTGTACATATGTACATCCTGTGGCTACTTATGTTTACTGTTAAGTTCATGCCGACATGTTGTCTACTCAATAACTATCATGGTGTTGAAAGATCGACTGGCTGACCTTGTGTATAATATATATGCCTGTCTTGTTCTTGATGATCAGCCTTGAAACCAATTGGAATATACAACAGTAGCCAATCAAGTAAATTATCATTTGTGGACTTCCTTCTATGGACCAAACCTAGACCAATGCAGCGGCCATAGCAACAGCTGCAGTTTGTAGCTCTAGGTACCTTTGTCATGGTTCTCAAGTGCTCTTTTAAGTTTCTCAGTGCTGTTTTGAATATTTCATATCAAGTAAGTTAGTAACTGAGGGTAGTATAAACCAGGCCCATAGCAAGCAGATTTTGAATAGTCCGACTAGGAAATCGGTTTGGTTTTAATTGGTTCGGTCTGGAATAGAATGTGGTTAATTATATTATTACAAAGGCTCTGGATCAAGATAGCCTGTCTTCAAGCTCCTTTTTTTGTAGCCATGAGGCAGACATGGCAAAACACAATATCTTTTGCCTCATGTTAGTGAAGATGGCCACTTAGTGAACCCAAAACTCTGCAGAACTACATTCTTTTCACCAAACGGCCATTGGGTGAATTAAATGACTGTAACTGATGAGGCTCCTCAGAGATATTTTCAGCTACTTCACCTACTCATCAACTACATGCCTTAACCTTATTCAGTTGAACTCAAATGATTAAGCTTTAAACAGTCAATGTTGTTATCATGTGATCTATCTGAAAAAAGG
This sequence comes from Cladorhizidae sp. MBARI D1340-BT2, assembly GCA_028752905.1. Lineage (NCBI taxonomy): Eukaryota > Metazoa > Porifera > Demospongiae > Poecilosclerida > Cladorhizidae > Cladorhizidae sp. MBARI D1340-BT2. The sequence continues at coordinate 37,214,474 of JAQNBH010000008.1, forward strand.
CAATCTTTTTTAGAATTTGATTATCACTTCATTGTCAAACTTTCTTCACCCACTCTGGAAATACATTCGCATGAGCTTTCATGTTTTTGTTAGTACACAGTCCAATCATGGATACATGCTATTTTAATAATAAGTGTTACACAGTCTCCCATTCTAATCGATAGCATGGTCTAATCAAGGAAATTGTACAACAGGTCCATTCATCATAATTTACTTTTTTTAGAAGATTCAAAATCATCCAATAGCTACTACATAAATAATTTGTTTCTTGACTCTGGAAAAACAGTAAAGGGACTTCAACACAATAAACAACTTGAGAATGTGCAATCTTGACCCAAGAAGCTAAGGTAATTCTGCACACTTTCACTGCTTTGGAAGGATCATTAAGTGTAAAAAGTTTGAACTGAGCAGCATTTGCTATTTTATTTCAAGCAAGTGTTGTTCTAAGGGAAAGGTATGTAAAAACGACCATGGAACAATATAATAGCCACATCAACAAACCAAGTATTGTATACCATAATGTCTGTAATGGTACAGTCAACAATAGCAACAAGATATGGTATGTAGCATAATACAAAAAACAAGTTAGAAATTGATTTTTTTTAAATGTTGCTGGAGTCCCAGAAGGTACTTGCAGCAATGCAGTTACTCATTGCTGAGCTATAATATCTGACCAGATTTTCTATATTTGGTGGAACAGTTATTAAAATATGGGTAGTTTTGTTATTATTTTGCAAATATGGCGAACAATGTGTAAAATAGCTAAAACTATTATTCATGTATAAACCTGTGGCTGAATAGCCAAAATGCCAGTTCTAGAGGACAAAATAAGCCTTTATAGTGAGCTATGTCGATGCACTTACCCTTCATGAATAGAGTATTGTTATACATGTTTCATGGGTACACATTAGGCATGCTTCCTCCTGCAGCCATGCTTTATGCTACTTTCTGTGATTTGTAGAGATGATTTGTGTAGATAAATGGCTAGTCCTCCCGATAGATTGGCCATAAAAGGCCTCGAAATGTGAGATGCTCCGATCGTCATCTACTCCAGCAAAGTAGATAGAATAAGGCTTCAAGTCAGAAGTATATGGCTTCTCCTCAGCCATGCCCGAACATTACGTTTGAAATCCAATTACTCCAAAATTTAATTTTTGAGTGTTGGATGGAGATCAACTGCTTCTTGTAGCCCCCAAGGTCAACGATACTCAATCAGTTCCAAAATTTCGCATCGTAGGTGCCATTGTTATCTTTTTTCTTTAATATCTATAAAATCAGTATTTAGGTGGGCCTTTTTCAAATTTAGTTATGTATTTAAAAGCAACAAGACAAGTTATAGAATAATAAAAAAGTATCTCATTAAAAACAAATCAATTAGAACAAGAAGTAGGTAAGAATGTACCCATATATACCATAATCAGTTAGACAACACTTTACCATTTAAGTTATGTACTAGAATAACACACTGCTATAATGATTAATTCTTGTATGTAATGTAGTTGTCTATCTATATCTTAAAATGGCACACGGCAATGCCATAAAAGTCACCAAACTCATATATTGATATTGGCAGCTGTCTGCCTAAATGGTATTAGTTCTAAAGGCTCGCAAGCCTTAGGGTAAAGCGGCAGAACATCGAGTGTTTGGAGAAAAAAATTGAAATTATCTCCAAGGATATATGCATGTACCTTTTCTTTCTGCCAAACATAACTTGCTTATAATACCATAACAGTCTAAATGTTCCAAATCACATCTTTGACTTGTTTCGTACGTAATTACAGTAAAAAAACATTCTTAACAGAGCTTGTTGAAGATGCAATCAAGCTAGTTTATGTGCTGTCTTATAATCAGAATAGGCTAACAACCATCATCACATGACTTAAGCTATGCCATGCTGTGCAGCTGAATCTGAAATAAATGATCGGGTGGTTTACTGATGAATAATCTTCTTCAAACAAAAAGTAAGCAAAAGCAAGAAACAATGCGTATTTTTGCAATAAACATGGCTTAGAATAACATCTACATTTGGTTAGCTTTTGAGTTCTCTTGTGCAACTCTTGTAAGTACTTGAAGGAGGCTGTAGCTGATCTGTAAATGACTTGTCTTGTGTACAATAAATTAATCTTATTTTTAAGAAGAGGAATTTTAGCTCAGAGATGAACTTTTGAGTCAATATCAGTCTCTTCTTCAAATCTAATGATATGGCCTGCATTTGTTATTTGACCACCCAAGGAATTCACATGACAAAAATGGTTTGTAATTTCCCAATAGGTCATACTCAATCTTGGTTGAGTGTTGGTTTGCATATGTAATCTCAACTTCCCCTAATCTTTCTTCTCAACCAGTTTTCTTTTTATGACAAAACTGAGGCTATGACTTGACGGAGATTCACATCTGTTGTTTACATCCGACTGCCTTGGCAATCACATGTGAATGAAGGCTAATCTAAAGAAGAGAATGATATTCCATTGGGGAAAAAAACGAGTAAAAGAATGACTGAAAATAATGTATATGAATATTAAACTCGTTATCAAAATCCATATAATATTTGGTGTATATTGGTAAAGAGTTGTCTAAGTTGTGGTCTATGTTGAGGATTCTTATCCCTGATACACACTTACTCTCAGAGTAGAATATGATAAAGTATTATTAACAGTAGAGCAGAGGTAGAGTTGCACAATCACGGACTGATCTGCTGGGTTCCATAGGCTGGCTCCCTTAAATAGGCTGCCAGCCAAGAACCCAGCCAAGACCTTATATGGTAAAATGCATAACTAAGTAGCCGGGCTGGTCCTGATCACAAAACTGTACATGTCATGAGAAAGGAATGTGTGCGTGTGTGTGGGTTGCATGCTCTAATATATGCACTGTCACATCATTTATAGTTTATATATATATGTATAGTGTTCAACATTGTTGGGGGTTCCTTGAGCTTCAGGGATCCCCAACAGTCTATAGGGTGCACTCTGTTTCTTGACAAATATAGAGGCTTATAAAAACATTGTTGACCTTGTCCAACTTACTGTACCTGTGTCTAGGACTGTTATATTTGTAAAATTATTGACATTTAGTGCAGGACAGGATGAAGTCCCAGCAGAGAACATTGCACAGTTTGGTAGCTCCATAATTAATCCTTCTATAAACATCCACTCCCGTCGGCATACTATGTCTCTGATCTTTTCACACTGACTCAAGGTAGGCTGGATATAGACCCTTGTCCCATCACACAACCCAAACAGATGCTGACACAAAAAGGGAATAGCTTTTCTTCTGCATTCAGTACTAGCTCCAAGAGAGCTAGGCCCATTAAACAGTTGTGCAGCTTTTTCCTGGTCATTCCTCACTGTGAAGATATTTCCCTCTGGATCTAGTGGACAGTTGTAGGTGGTTAAAATATTTGTCAATACCAGATGATATCTAAGTCAAATAGAAAGTTACCATTACATTTTTAAGACTTGTATTTAAATATTTTCCTAATGCCTAAAATATAACAGTACTGAATCTTTCCAGAAGCATTGCATTTTCCTCCCTTCATAGGCATGATTAGTGATAGCAACACCACTCTGCTGCCCTCACATAATAAAAAGTGGGTGCAGGTGGAACTTAACATTAAGCCGTACACAGTATGTTCTTTCTGTACATCTGCATATCAACCACTAAAATGTGCTTCATGTGGATGTTGGAATAATGGAACCTGATGCACATGGAACTATGTATACTTGTTTTTATAATACTTAAGAAACACACCCACACACACATGCCCAGAAAAGATGGATCTAACTTGACCTACTAAAATGAGATCTGCTCATGTGTGAGCAAACGGAATAAATACTCAGTTAAGAAACTGGCTAAGATTATAGAGAAATAGAGAAAAATAACCTTGATGGTGTCTTCCCCTCCTTCCTCACCCCAGATCACAGACACCACGTAGACTGTAGTAAGTGCCTATGGTGAATTAAATGCCCACACAATGATTAGGAACAAACCCCGCATTATTTATATGCCCACCAGCTATGCTGTTTGCAGTGGGCTTGGTAAATAAGAAATCATGCAGTCTATCAATTTTGTAGAAATTCTATGCAAGGCTATAGATAGTGATGAAAATCCATCTGTAGAATAGGATAGAGATGAAGTCAACAACTTGGAAGTTTCAGTGAACCTGACGATCGAGAACAATAGCTAACACGTTGCACGCCAAGTGCCTATGTGCATGTATATACTCTCATAGCACCAGTACCAATGTAGTGCCTCTAGACAGGCATCGGAAAACTGATTATGCATGCTGCCAGCACGTGCCTCAAGGCCTGATAGCTATACAGGTGGCTTTATAGCTACAATACATGGCACACAAGCAGCTCTCTTTTTATACATATACAGCTGGTTTTTGTCAAAGGCTGTGTGTGTGTTATCTCAAAATCACCATGTAGCTAAAAAGTGATCTACAGATAATTAATCAGGGCAGCAAAGTGACCCAAGACTTTTCATGCCAGCTATATAAGTTAAAATGTAAAACTAGGTGCATACCATTTTGATTACAGACTAAGTCAGTAGAAACATTCAATCCATTTGAAAATCACAGATGAAGCCTTCTATACTAGGCAAATAATTTAGCATAAGTGTAGAACCTGCTGTTTTCTTGGCTTCTCAATCCCTTGATATCTTTCAGAGAATTTTAGAAGACTATCAAGAACATTAGCTTCATATTACCTAAAGAGGAAAGACAAATCCACTCACTTCCATTTATATTACGGAGTGAAGTACAGGCACTGCATGAACATTAAAAGAACAAGCAAATACTTACCGAGTAAAGCTAGCTCAACTTTCTGTAAATAACGACATTAAGGTGAGCATAATCCAGGTGCACATCATTTATAATAACAATTGCCAGTTTCAAGTTTCATGATGCAGGCTCCCACTGTAAATAGCAAGTGCACACCATATGATTTTGTGACTTTCAAGTGAATTGCCTAACTTTGACACCATGTGGTCAGATTGCTTATTTGTGCTGGTATACAGTAGTGTGTCATATATTTGGTAGGTTTCCTACAACAATAACAAGAAGTCATCTAAGTTGACCAGGAATACTTCTGGTAATTATCTGATTATCAATTATGGATCTACATGTCTTATCAATTTACAGATGGAATGAATGCAAGCGGCAGTCAACTACATCCTTGGTCTTACAAGGTAATACATCTTAAATTTGGAAAGCAAGAAAAAATAATGGAAAGAGATTTGCCTACTAGTAGACATAGGGTTGCAAGTACTCTTGTATTGAGTAGCCTTCTTTTTATGTATGACAACCATAACCAACACATCCCATTGATGGAGCAGGCAAATTTTAGGTTGTATGACCAATAAGGTCTCAGTCCGGGATGGGTTTGGAGAGGAGTTTTCCCCTTCATTTAAAGCTATTATAAGTATAACACAGAGCATAGTAATTAATGTGTGTTTTTTTTCATCCAGAAGACCAACGGATTAAAAGGTTATATTACAACATTTGAATCAGATAAGATAATACTGTTATATTATCATAGGAAAATCATGCTACTCCCTTTTGTCTGACAGTAGCCATACCAAATTCCCCCGATCCAATGGTTTTCCATGAGCTTTTTCGTTATAGAGTTCCTTTTGGCTCTCCAGCTTATAACCTGTCCTTTCTGATAAGCTTCTTGTAGGGTCGACTTAAGGTGATCTACATATGTAGTTGTAGAGATGTGGTTTGGCTCTGACGGGGCTGTACCATACATGAGCTCAAGGGGCATTTGTACTTTACATCCATACATGAGAAAAAATGGATAGCCTGTGGTCACATGAATGCTGGTGTTATAGGCTAGAGAGAGAGGTCGCAGCTGCTTCTCCCACTCGAAGAGGTGTTCAGTCGCGCTGGTGGCTAACATGCTGATAAGTGAACCTTTCAACCATCCCATCCGACTGAGGATGGTAAGAGGTGGTCCTAATACCAAGCAGTTTACAGATCTCTAAGATTAGTTGAGACTCAAATTGCCTGCCCTGGTCAGAGTGCAGTTGTTCTGGTGGTGAGAACCGAAAGAAAAACTCATTCGTTATCACTCGAGCAATTGTAGTTAATTGGATATGCCTCCATGCACCTTGTAAAGTAATCACCCACTACAAGAATATATGCATTTCCATTCTCCAATTCTGGCTTAGGGCCGACTAGCTGAAAGGGACTACCTACTTTTATGCTCTGTAATGGTGCCCTGTTCTTGGGAGTGGGAGTTTTCCTCCTAGCACAGCATGAACAGGTTTTACACCACCGGCATGGTAACCTGGCCACAGTAATAACGTTCCTTGACACGAGCGAGGGTTTTATCCTCTCCAAGATGTCCACCCAGTGTGCCTTCATGCATCTCTTTTAGTACTTCTTCCTTCTTTGCTTCAGGCACGAGCTGTTGCAACACAGATGTCAAGTTGTCAGGTTTATCGCACTGACGGTAGAGAATACTCTCACGGATTAAGAGCTGGTCCCAGATTTGGACAAGGCGTCGAGAATTTTTGCTCAGTTCTTTTGTCTGTGCCACAGTTGGTGGGTGCCCACTTAACTTTGCCTTGATGACAGGTCCAAGAATATGATCCCCTTCCTGTAGCCTTCTGATGTCTTTTCCACCAGCCTGAGAGGTGACAGCAATCTTCACCTCATTGCCATGGCTGTCCCGACCACACTGCTGGCAAGGTAACCGAGATAAGGCCAAGATAAGGCATCTGCATTAGCATGTTTCTTCCCTGGCCGGTGGAGAATTACAAAGTTAAATTCTTGCAAGCATTCTAGCCACCGTGCCATCTGACCTTCAGGTTCCCGGAAATTATTTAACCAAATGAGAGAGCCATGGTCGGTACGGAGAGTAAATTGTTCCCCAATCAGGAAATGTCGAAAATGTCTGGTGAAGGTAGTTCTCTCCTTGTCATGCAATACCTACGCTCTGGTTTGCTGAGCAGTCTACTGACATAGGCAATCACACATTCCCTCTCTCATCAAGTTGTGACAAGACAGCACCTATTCCAGTATTACTTGCATCAGTGTCTAACAGACAGTTTGTGGAAGTCAGGGTAAGCCCACACTGGGGCCGAGATTAGAGCTTCTCGAAGGCCTTCTGAGTTTCTCCTGACCAGCATTATGCTCGGTGAGATGATGGAGGGGATGGGCGATCTCAGCAAAATCACGGATAAACCGTCGATAATATCCCGCCAGACCAAGAAATTGTTGGACTCCCTTGGTTGTCATGGGGGTTGGCCATGATGCCACTTTCTCGATCTTAGGGGGATCAGTGGCCACTCCTTCGTCTGACACAATATACCCAAGATAAGTAACTTCATTCTGGAAAAATTGCACTTCTTGGGGCTGCAACCTTAAGCCAGCTTTAGAGAGACGCTCAAAGACCATGCTCAGATTTGTTAAGTGCTCTGAGAATGTCTTCCCTGGGATGATTACATAATCTAGATAAACTAAGCATTGCGACCACTGTAAGTCAGCCAGTACTAGATCCAACAAATGCTGGAAGGTTGCTGGAACATTGCATAGGATAACTTTGAACTCAAATAAGCCCTCAGTTATACAGAAAGCTGTTTTAGGGTGGTCCTCCTCTGCTACCTCCACCTGCCAGTACCCACTGAGAAGGTCTACAGTGGAACCCACTTTGAGCCAGCAAGGGTGTGAAGGTTATCATCAATCCTAGGAAGAGGATATGCATTCTTTTGGGTGACCTCATTAAGCTTATGGTAATCTTTCAGAATCTAAAGCTAAATTGTCTTTCTTCCGAACTATGACAATGGGGGAGGCCAAGGGACCGGCTGAACTATATCACTGTTACGCATGTCAATTAGAGGCTCTTGTACTTCCTTCCTCCGATGTGGAGGGAGTCTGCAGACAGCCTGTCTAATTGGTGGAGCAGTACCAATGTTGATATGGTGCTTCATCTTGGTGGTGCGGCCTAGGTCTGATTTCGCTGTGGCAAAAAGGTCAGCATTCTCTTCTAAGAGTGCGAAAAACTGCTCTTTCTCCTCTGGTCCTCTCACTGCATCTCCGCTCCACTATTTCCCACAAGATTCAGCTTTGTCTGAATTCACGTGCGGTATTTGTGTAGGTATGCTTGCCACCACCTTTTTCAATGGTGGTTCTATTGACTCTAAAGTAGCCACCATAGATTTTGACGAAAGGTACACCATTTCAGGGCTTGGATTTAATAGCCTCACTGGCACTTGGCTATTTTTTTATTCCACTAATACTCGGGCTACAGCAAATGGTAAGCATTCCCCGCCTTTTGGCCCCACCACACAGGACCCCCTTTGGGGTGGATCCTTGTAACGTGCCATGACAATATGCTCCAAGTATGGGGGGAGCTTAATGGGCTCAGCTAAATACACCATATTTACCACATCACTCTCAGGACAAGATAGGGAGTATTGATGTCACTCAATGGTAGATGAATTGCCAAGAAGGATCACTGATCTTCCCACATACTGTGACCTTATGCTTTAAAAAAAATCTAAGCCCAGAATGGCTTCAGTAGTAAGTGGACTCACCATGATGTTGTCAGCCTGATAGAGGATTCCTTGGAGGGACAGGTCCCAATGGGTGAGTATCCATAGATTTGCAGAGGAGATCCATCCACGCTTACCAGCTGCCATTCTGTCAAGGGTTTGGGTTTGACTCCTCCACCATGACTGCCCTTGTCCCATACATCCTTGCACATGAGGGACACTGAGGCTCCTGTGTCCACTAGCAGTGTAGTCTCATGCCTATTGACCTTGCCACTCACGGTATAGGGGTTACTAAAGAAACAATAACTTTAGGTAAATGAGCCTCATCGTCATTATCCTTCGGCGGTATGCTCCTCATGCAGAAGGATTCCTATTTCCCTGTGGCTGGTCCCGTTGTGAAGAGCGACAATATCTCGCTATGTGCCCACTCTTACCACATTTCCAGCAGGTAACCTACTGCCTAAAACCTCTCCTTGAGCACCAGTCCCAGTCATTTACCCTCATGGAAAGGTTTGTTCCCCTCCATGGCATTCCCCTACTTGATTCTGAGTCAGAATAGTTCATCTCTAGCATCTCAATAGTCAATTTCTCGACTAGAGTGGCGAGATTATCTCTTTCTGAGCCTGACTACTCACCCTGCCAATGGTGGTTTGTCCTACTTCCGGGGGGATCCTCTCAACACTTGCAACCATCATCCTGGGAGTGAGATACGACCCCAGCTCCAAGGTGCCCGGGATTGTCTTGTCCAGCATCTGCAGGGCTTTCTGCTTAATGCCAAATGCGACCTGGCTATTCGAGTTGTGCGAGGTAGGCATTCAGAGCTAGTATTTCTTTAGCATTATCCCCAAGTCTGGGTAGGCCTTGTTTGCTAGCAATCTGAGGTCATCTGCATGCCCAAATAATTGCTCGTTAGGCTTATAAATGAGAACTGATGATAATGAGGTGGAAATTCAGAAAAGAATTCTGGGCACCAGCAGGGCTTGATTTCTGCTTTCTGTGGTTATTCAATCATTCAGCCACAGGCACCTTAATGATTAGGAGTCATCCAAAAAGATACTTGAACTCCCACAACTGCAATTAGTAACTGGCCTTCTAATTGTAACCACTCTTTCAATTGTTACCTCCCTTCCAATTGTAACCACCCTTCCAATAGTAATCACATGTAGATTGTACAGAAGTAAATAGTAAATGCGGTTCCTATTAGAGAATAAACAATACTCACCGACATCTACAGAATGCTTCACATGCACCCGATATATACAAACCCATACCACCCACAAACAGATGTGCTGGTCAATAACATCCTGCATAAAATTGATGATGAGGAAAATGTCTATGGAGAAAGGAAAGGACTGGGACAAACTAACCTATCTACTATTAGCTTATAGGGAGGTACCAAAAACATCAACAAGATTCTCTCCTTTTGAGTTTCTATATGGCAGACAAGTTCGAGGACTTCTTGATGTAATCTGGGACACCAACAAGATAAGCAAAGGGACATGGTATCTCATGTCCTTGCCATAAATGGATAGATGATGGAAGCAGTCAAAGAAAACCCCGAAAAGGCTCAGAAATAAACAGAAATCATGGTATGATTTAAATGCAAGGTAGCAAGCTGGATGTCAATGATTAAGTTCTGGTGCTTCTACCTACTGATATGCTGAAGCTATTAGCTCAGTCACACAGACAATAAATACTTTCTCGATGTTTTGGCTAGATACTCTAGTCGAAATATCGAGAGAATAAATTTCAAGTTGGTTAATGAGAGAGTCATTGTAACAAATGTATCCACAATAATGGTCAGACCAAAACCTGACCACCCTGACAAGTAGCTCCTCCTGAAATGGCACCAGCTCAATGTCACTACTGAGGGCCTCAGCAAGTGGTCAGGCTGGTCAGATGGAAGCCTGGTCACCTACTGCGAATGTAATTTAAAACAATATAGATATTACTAAACAAAAAATCATGTTTGCAGAATTGTGAGCATAGAGTATGCATTCCCCCACCTCTTCCCCATGAAGGAGTTTTTGAATCGAAACCCCTTTAGAGCTTCAACCACTACCCCCACCACCCTCTTTTAAATCATATTTTTCCCTCTGCATCAAGCACATACTTGACGAATGATATGATGTTATTTGGTGCCTGAGCATGATGGAAAGTTGTCTCTAAGTTCTGACAGTCTGTGACTGAAAGCTGTGGTAAAATTGAATTGAAGCTTGTTCGGAAATTTACTGATTTACAAGGTGGTCTGCTGATGATGTACTTTATTCTGTAAAAACTGACTATAATATGGTAAGGGTTTTATGAATGTCTGCCACTAATAGTAGTAATAGTGTTGATGAAGTGAACAAAATTGCTACTGCAGAAACAATTGTAGTTTATTCTGATGCATCGAATTAAATATTCGGGAGTATATCATTTGATAGAGAATAAGGAGCTATCCACGAGACCATGGCCTAGCACATTTCAGCTGGAAACAGTCATGTAGCCTGCACATCACGGACTGAGGAGCAATCCCTACATTTATTTACCAATTCTTTTAAAGGCTGACAGCCAAAAAAGACCAACAACCTTCCCCCCTCCTCCCCCCTCCTCCCATCAATAAAGGTCACATTTCACATTTTCAGCTTCTTACCTGCTTAAATTTTGGCTACTGCCATTATTTGCTACAAAAAGACATCCATATTCCTTGAATCCTTTGTTATGGAACTAAAAAGATAAAAATGAACTGTGAAATTCATTTTCAAGGATATAATATAACTATGTTTCTATCTTTTACCTCGCACTCTTTGGCATAATAGCACAACAGTTTTAGCACAGAAAACTCCAAGTTTTCCAATGTGCATCCTGACTAATCCATTCCTTGATATATAGCTAGCAGAAAATATATGGGTAAGGATTGTTATGGGATTTACGTTAGTCAATTCAATCTAGCTAGTTCATGTTCTCTATTATGTGTAGAACAAGTGACCAACCATGAGAATGTTGTTCTTCTCTACTATTTAATTTGTAGACTTCTCCTTTACAACTGTTACTATGTCCTTGAAGGAGTGTGTATCTGATCTTATACCAAGGGGCTAACTCTAATACAGTACAACAAAAATCTTTGGTATGTTCTGACTTGTGTTCAAGAAGAAGAAACATAATGGATAAAGGGAACACTAATGGTGGAATCCTCATTTTTCTTTGCAGTTTATTTGTGGAGGTTTCTCTTGCTATAATGTTGAAGGACAATGCAGCTTATCTTCTGTTGGGCTTACTCAAGTAGTAAAAGAACAAAGGTTACAAGATATGGCAACTTCCTGCTAACTGCTACACTATATAGAAACAACAACAACAACAACAAATATATAGAAATAGGAACAAAAATGAATGCTAATTTTCAACCCATGTGCCATATTATAAGCAGAATGAAAGACCTGCGCTCAGTTCTGCTGCTTGGTTGGTGGAATTCTTGATCCTTGGAAATTGTTATATACTAAGTCCTTGAAGGAGGTTTTAGCAGATCCCTACATGGATAAAGACCAATAAAATGTAGTAGTTGATTTTTGTGCAATGGACAGCATGACATATTGGACAGTATACATATCAACAAGACATGATATGTACTGATATGTGTACTGTCCAATAATAATAAATCTGTGAGTATATAAGACCATCCACTGCTAAACTATATACAATACACAGAAAACTAACACACACTCAATAAAAATTGATACAGGAACAAAAATGTTTTAAACCACACAGCTAATGTTGGATTGACTCCAAAGATGTCAATGCATTGTAGCAAATAATCTGTTTCTGAATGACATGAAAACATTGGCAACACAGTAAACGTGCTCATGTGTATGTTAGCCAAGCTGAGCTGATTAAGAATCTGCTGGATATTTACCCTGCTATGAAGTGAATGATTGGGTGGTTTACTGAGAAATTTACTCTTGTGACAATGGTTAACTGAACAAACCTCTCAATGGCTAGATACTCTAACCTTCATCCTAATGAGGACTAGAGCATCTAGCCAAAATATTGAGTTGATTATCGAGAAAGTCATTATGAACAAACCTATAATTAAAAAAACTAGGTAAACTACGATTGTTTATATATGTGTATTATATATATATACATATATATGCACGGCAAACATATCTGAAGTTATCCTGAGAGTAACTTTTACTTTTAAAGAACAGTGCTTAACAATCAGGAAGTATGCTAGTGTTCCCTATAAAGGTTGATCCACTTTTTTTTTTAAGAAGCAGATGGCAAACCCTGCAGAAAACAAAGCTCATAACTGAGCAAAAAAAAATTGGCAGCTGCTTAGCTACATAAGTGGTGGTTTTAGCTTCCATTAGCTCCCAAAAGACTACTAAAAATGTGCCTCGAGTCTTTTGCTAAGGTAGTAAATCAGCAGAAAAATCTGTGGGATGCGTGAAATTTTTTATCTTTGTCCACTTCTTTCCATCACTACTTGCACACAATATAATATGTAGAACATTCCAAATTTCTAATACTTGGCAGCAACTAATTTGTTTCTTGATGACACAATATAGTTATATAGAGCGTGTGTTGTTTTATAGTTAGAATCGCGTAAAGAAATTCACTTTCCAAAACGCGACTCAGATAATGTTAAACTCTATGCAACTGATTTGAAGTGAGTTACTCAGTTGATTTACTAACAAATAAATTAAAGTTAAAGCTAGCAACTATACCATAATAATGTACTTTATAGAAATAAACTTGAATTAGATAAATTTGTTTAGTTCTAGAGTTCTCCAAGTCATTGAAGGATCTGAAGTTCTTCTCTGTAACTCTTGCCAAGTCCATTGAAAGAGACTGTAGCTGAACCCTGGCTGACTGTATTAACAAAGCATGGGAATGACTGGTCAAAAAGAATGGATGCAGTGAACTTATGTTTGATAATAACGTATAAATATTTCTATGCAGACAACAATTTAAATGACCTATATATTACCATTTAAAAGCCTATCATTTATTCAGATTTTAGAACAGGACAATATTGGTTTATATGGTAAATGATCATCCAACTAGTTGTTGTCTACATTTGCAAAAATGACAACAAAAATATTTTGACTTGTCCAAAAAATGAAATAGGAATTTACCAATGTAGACCACAAATAACCACTTACCTTATAATAAAATCTATTTTATATCAGTTAGAACCATATCATATTTGGTGTCCATAAAGTAGGTAAAGGGTCTATACTCTATACATTTGTAGAGTCTGCATTGTATTGCAGAGAAGCTAATACGATATAAAAATTTTGAGTAAAATATTTTTCTCTTACCTACCCATGCAGCTACCATGTTTCCCCTCCATAACTTGTATACATTTAGGTGAACAGAATTTTAATCCCAGAAGGGTTCCAATCATGACTGTGGGTAAGGGTCTCCAATGATGTAATCAAGTTAGTTAATGTGCAGGACAAATGACCTGTGCTAATCCTCTACTTTAACATCTACTGTTTAGTTTGTGGACTTCTCCTGCACAACTTTTAACAAGTCTTAGGAGACGACAGCTGACCTTACAATGGGTAAAGTTAACAAGAGTAACAAGAGTTAAGTGTAGTGTAGCTACCTGGTCTGCATGGGTAAAGTCAGCATGGATAAAGTCAAGAATGGGAGCAAGACAAGCCATGGGCTGATTTATGTATCAACAAAACAACTCAGAAAAAGTGTATTAATGCTGTGGTCCCAGAAGTTCAGAATTGGGCTTTGCAGAGCAGAACATAAGTTTCCCATTATAGAGAAAACACAAATAACCACCTTCCCACATAACAGTTTGAAACAAAAAACTAAGCTATTTTTATCATGGATTGACTTATGAGAGCAAGTCTGTACTGTAGATTGCAACCGGTTACATAAACCTCTACCATCAAAATCATGTACACCAACATTACACTGCTTTTTTAATAATGGTGAGAGTATACTATTTTTTTAAGTCTATGATTGTCTATCTCTTTTCTCTTTTTGGTCTTCATGGGTGGAATCTATTTCCTTTCTATTTTGACAGGTTCCTGATGAAAGCTAGAGTATCTAGTCAAAACATCGAGAGAATACAATTTGAAGTTGATTATTGAGAAGGTTATTGTAATCCAAGTTTGTTTCTTAACATAAACATTTGCTCTTCTAATCAAGGTAATTGGCCAACTTGTGGGAAATTTCTTTTTCAATAATCAATATCAAAACTTGTAAAATGCAATTGCAAGCCTAAAAACAACTAGGTAACCCTGCTGTGATTCCAATTAGTCAATATCTACAAGTCTGAATCTGATTACTTTTACTATGGATAGTTCGTTGAGAGTTTATGAATGACTGAATAACTGCTTACCTAAAGCTTCGTGAAACTTTTATAGCAGCTGCTAATTGTCTATGGTTGAGCTCACAAAGCAAGTATTCAGATAAAAACCTATCCAATAAACTCCAGTTTCTTAGGAACCATAGGATAAAGATTTTTCAATAAAGGTGCTCGAGTGCCTTGTAAAATTCATAGGTACAAACCAAAGCTGTAGTTGTAGCAGTTGCCACAGGTTTGGGCTTGGTACCAGAATGCAGATACACAGATTTAAACTGAATGGATTGGCTATTAAAGATTAGCTGATTACAGGAATGTATTCTTGTCTGACTATAGTGGCCTATAAGATAAAAGACACTCATTAACAAGCATATTGCACTCACTTCTCAATAGTTTCCAATATCATTTGTTTTGTCGACAAGACTGTAAAACCTGATATACATCATATACTGGCAGACCCAAAAAGATGGCGGGTGTATACTTCAAATAATTAAGCCATGAGGGTACAAAGTTTATGAATGACAAGAATAAGAATATGAATGCTCAAAAATAACACAACACCACATGCCTCCCCCACTAGCACCACACACCTCCCTCACTAACACCACATGCCTCCCTCACTAATACTTCATGCCTAACACCATACGCCTCCCTCACTAATACCACTTGCCTCCTTCACTAATACCATATGCCTCCCTCACTAGTACCACATGCCTACCTCACTAGAATAAACGTACCACAAATAAAGTCTAAACCAATTCAAGTGTGCATGACCTGAAACCAGTCCGGTCGATGGCTATTCCGAGTTGGACATAGTTCTCTCAAAGGAGCTTGTCGAGATCTGGTCGACGTCGGATTTGTACATGCTGATTCAGCAGTTAAAGAAGGTGTGGCAATCTCTGTAGGTACAGGATTTGTTGCAGGTTGCAATTAAAGTTCAGAGTTCTCGTTAAAGTTTGCATCACCAGTGGTCAGCTGCATGACTTCTGATTTTGCAGTGTCTGTAACATCAGAATCAAGTGCTGGTATATCAGTTGCTTCTTCAGATGTCACATTTTCTGAGATAGTCAGATCATATGATTTCAAGTGGTCTACATGTCTTTTCCACACTTTCCTCCCTCACACATCAACTAATTAATATGCTCACTACACCAAGTTTCCTGACAATGATACGCGGAATGCTTGCCTCTCCTTGACACAGATTTCAAACCATGATGACCTGCCCAGCCTCCCTTTTGGGGGGCTTGCAGATCACGCTGTGACTTTTGAATAGCCTGCCTTTCTGTCATAGTTCATCCAGGCTGGTGCAAAGGCATCTTCCTAATAAGAGAGAACAGAGTGCCTCCTTGGTTGTGGGGTGAGGAGGACTTCAATAAGTGAATAGAAGATTCTGTAATAGGTGTTAAAGTGAACGATTTCCCAATTTTCTGGCCTTCAATTCTTCTTTAGTTGTCCTGATAGTTCATTTGCAGGTGGGTGGTGTGGTATACATCTAATGTGTCTAGTGCCACTGCCTTGCTTAAATTCTTGAACAGAAATAAATTGTAGACCGTTGTCCGAACTATTTGGTCTGGTAAACCATAAGCAGAAAAAAGTTGAGAAATAGCAGTTGTTTGAGCCATTTTAAATATTTCTCCCCACTGAGTGAGCATCCACTGCCAGAAGGAATTTTTTCCCTAGAAATGACCCTGCCAAATGAAAGTAAACTCTTTGCAAATGTCTATTGGCAGAAGTCCATGGGTGAAATGGTGCCCTAGAAGGTAACTCCTTGTGATAGACCTCATGTGAGAAATTCCCGGATAATCCCGGAGTTTCTATAACAATTGTTTTGTGGGAATACCAACATGAAACCCAGCATAGCAGGCAATTTTCTTCCCTTCCCAGCTCAATTTTGTAACTGTAAAAGACTATGAGCTACTTTGTAACTTGCTCAGGCCAACCCTACTGGGCATATTGAAAAACTATGGCCAATACCGGTGTAACAACTTAAAATATACCCCCCTTCCTAGCCTGTTTTATATCCCAGGGTATAAACTCGACTACCACACACTATATATACCCAGGGTATAAAACAGGCTAGGATATTTCATACCCCTCTAGGCCAGATTATCCCCCCTACACACTAAGAAACCAGCTCTTTGAGTTCTGTTTTGAACTCAGTCGTATTGCTTAATTTAAATTAAAAACAGATATTAAATTTTGATTTTATTTCTCATACTGATGACAGAACCTTATAAACTAAAATACACAATTTTAATTGCTTAAATGCCATTGCAAACTAATCAAGTGCAGACTTCAATGAAGCATGAGCTAAAAAAACCTATATCAAAGCATTGGCAGTAACATTGAAGCATTCTCAAGATATAATGCATGATCTGTCAAGCTCTGGAGACTAAAGCTGGCAGGATACATTAGCCACTGCATTGAATGGCCAACTTTGGTATATACTGCAACATCATATCCTATCAAACTGGCTGTAGCCATGACTTTGGCATCAGTCGCCCATACTCCATCCAGTGATATTCCAGAGGTTGTCACATAGTATTAACATTCTGGTTGAGGTAGTGTTGGAGTTTCATGGTGATGCCAGTATTCATGTGCTGCACAACTCGATAATGATGCCATGGCTCTCCTCTCATCCTGTGAGTATGTAACTGATGGATCTAAGTAGCAGTTGCCATCGCATTTGGTCTTCTACGTTCGTCTTGGCAGTAATTGTTCAGTGGGTCGGCCAAAGTATATTGATTTTGTTTATGTCAGGACCAGCACTGCTACGAGGTTTTTCAAGCCTACTGGAGAGTGGGCTGAACATACTGGTCGACTTGGGGTTTTTTCTGATATATTTAGTTGTGTCGCTGGTCTCGTCTAGCTCCTTCCTTTGTCTCTTGGGTTGCTTGGATTTGTCCTCTATTGTGTCACGGGTGCGGTCAGGAATGGTTGAGTTCAATGTCATGAGGAACATCTGATGTTGATGTGGCATCTATGTAGATTTTGAGGTTGCTGGCATGGTAGGTGCTACTTAGGATCTTGTTGGTTTTTACATTTTTTAGTTTGACACGGCCTTTGCTGAGGGTTTCAACAACAGTATATGTATATGGACCAGTCCAGCGAGGCTCCAGCTTGGATCCCATCCTGTGGATACGTCGACTGTTTTTGATGTAGACTATGGACCCTGTGATAATCTCTTTGTTGCTTTCATGGCAATGATCATAATTCTCCTTCTGATGAGACTGTGCACTGGTGATGTTGCTGGAGACTGTGAACAGAGGTCATTACAAATGGTGTTAAGTGTCTGCAGAACATCAGGGCTGGCTGAGTCAGGAAGTGGTGCTGCATCACTCGTCTGCAGACTTCAGATCAATGGGCTGCATCACTTCGAAGGGTGTGCACTTTGTTGAAGCATGGATAAATGTATGATAAGCAAACAAAATGCCTGGAATGTACTCAATCATCTTGGTCATTTTTGATGAGCTTACTCAGTGCAGCCTTGAGCATCCTATTGTCATGTTCCCTTAACAAGGATTCTGAGAACAGTGATGAAAGTAAAAAACATTTCTTTAGCACTTCACTAAATCAGTTATGTCTTTGTCTGTGTCAAATCGATGAGAAATTAATTGCAGGCAAGAATAGGTAAAGATTAGAGGCCTCTGCAAATGGAAGTATCTTGTCTAGAATTGATGAACGATGCTATTATAAATCTGCGTTATAACAGTGTGCTATGGGTGTCTGCTATGAGGGTGTACTATGAGTTTGTGCTATGGGAATGTGCTATGCACGCATGCTATGGGTGTTATGTGAGCAAGGAGGTCACAATTCAAGCAACCCATGCAGTCATTCAGAAATTGAAGATCTGACCTTTCTCATTGGAAATTTTGTAGTCATTTTGCAAGCCTTGTTTCCATTTGTGAACATGGTCTATGTTGTGAATATTCAAGAGCTGAAGGAAATATGGAGAGCGAAATGATTACAAAAATGGCAGTGAACTTGTACATGTTGCATTCGGTAACCTTGTTTGTGTCGTGTGTAGGTCTACTCAACTTTATTTAAATATTTACGGCTTGACATGTATGTGCAAAGAAATCTTGTTGTCCATTCATGAATTTGTCTGATCAAACAATTGTAAATTTTTACAGTCTTGTTTATCAAAATTGGGAAATAAGTGACGACCCAGGTTTCGGTGAAGGCTGAGAACAGATTAAACTTATAGAGTGTAACTCCATGAGCAGTTAAGTTCCATGGCCGGAAATCAAATCCTGATTGTGCCCAGAATTTTTTCCGATTGTCAATTTATAATATAAATGGAGTTTTCTCTCTGAACTGCCACTGGATCTTTGTCTTTGTAGTAATATTGTGGTTACTGACTTTCCTGTACACTCTGCAACTAGGGTGATGAGGTTATTGTTATAACACAGATTTATAATAGCATCATTCAGCAACTCTAGATGAGTTACTTCACCATTTGCAGAGGCCTCGGAATGATTTAAAGTTGGTGATCTTTACTTATACTCGCCTGTAATTAGTTGACCAATATGCTACTTTTTTTGTTAATATTAGCAAAACAAAACACTTCAGCATGATCCTAGACACCCATAGAACACATGCATAGCACATTCCCATAGCACAAACTCATTGTACACACCCATAGCACACATCCATAGCAAACACCCATAGCACATACCCATAGCACACATTCATAGCACTCACCTATAGCACACACGCATAGCACTCACCTATAGCAAACACCTATAGCAAACACCCATAGCACAGACCCATAGCACACACCCATAGCTAACACTCGCAGCACATAGTATAAAATGCACTGAGTGTAGTAATTGATCTTCCTTCTCAATAACAACATTCTTATATATTTTACCACTTTGAGAAGTAACCTATAGAGTAGTCAGGATTGCTTAGAGGGGGATTGAATTTCTTTTTAAGTAAACACCCACTTTCAATGTTTACCCAACATTTTTCTTTGTAAACCACATCCGACAGTCACAAATTGCCAACTTGCCTGAGTTAATACTGCAACCTTCCTTATGGAGTTACTCTACAAGTATGATCCAGTCTCAGCCTTCACCGAGACCTGGGTCAGATTACAGGAAAAGCAGTAACTCAATATTTCTACAAAGAGAGATGGCAGAGCAGAGAGGAAGCTCCATTTATGCTGTACATTTCGTAACCATGGGGATAAGGATATGCAGATTTATAATGGGTATGTGCTATTGGTGTGTTCTATCGGTCTGTGTTATAGGTGTGTGCTATGGTGTGTACTATTACTTTGTGCTATGGGGTGTGCTATGCATGTGTGCCATGGGTGTCGAGGATCATGTTGATTTATTTTGTTTTGCTAATTATACAAAGGCAAATAGTCGTCGAGAAATTAATTGCAGGCATAGGTAGGTAAAGATCACTAACATTAAATCATCAGTCGAGAGGCCTCGGCAAAAGGTGAAGTAACTCATCTGGAATTGAATGGTGCTATTATAAATCTGCATTATAACAATATCCTCATCACCCTGGTTGCAGAATGTACAGTATAAATGGAGTTTCCTGTCTGCACTGCAACTGGATTCTTGTCTTTTGAATATTGAAGCTACTTACCTTTCCTGTGATAAGCCCTCAATCTCTGCCCCCATTAGATCCCCTGCCTGCCAAAGCATTATCCATGTCAACTAGAAGGTGACCTTGCTTCTGTGAAGTTGTTGCCATGCAAAAGCAAACATTTGTGTCTTAGGTGGCTTCATGTATGCTGTGATTCAAGCATAGAGATGACTTCATAATTATGTGTAACCCGTTCAGTTATAGAAAAGTACCCTATCTTCAAGCAAAAAAATGGAAATCCTTTTAAGTAAGTTACTACGTCTCACCTTTTGTATATCATGCCATGCAGTGTTTTACAGGATGTTATGGTACACAGACTAATTAATGGGTTCAAAGAGTTCTGTTGTGATAAGAAACCTAGATTGACACCATCTAAACCAAAGGGTAAACTTGTATATGTAACCTCTTGATTGCATTCCCATGGTAACTGTGGAAATAACTGTGTGTTGTATATGTTGCTATGACTTGTGTTGTCTGTGTAATATTGAGTTTGTGTGGTGTGCATCTGTATGAACAGATACTTGGTTTGTGTGATGCATCTGTCTGAAGAGACACTGTGTTTGTGTGGTCCTTTTTTGTCTGAACAGACACTGTGTTTGTGTGGTGCACCTGTCTGGGTTTGTGTGACCTGTTATCAATTTGTGGTAATCTGTCATACATGCATTTATTTATAAAGTGCTGATGAGGTGACAAAGATCAGGAAATCGCCTGTAATAAGAAAGTCCGTGAGTTATTCAGTTCCATTTCTCGGGATGAGAGTGTGAGCTATGAGCGGCACACAAAAACTCTACCTGTGGATTGAAAAAAAATTTCCCCAAAGTGCATAATATAATTATGGCATTTATTATACAGATGTAAAATAAAACAGGTTATTGAAGAACATATTAAACGTTCCTTTGCCTTGAGGTGGGCAGAAATGACTGAACAGAGTCTATTTCTTGACCATATTTTTCCAGATTTCTATTCCTACAAGAAGCTGAGACAGTAGTAAGTCACTTATCAGGTCACAATTTCTAACCACAATGCCAGACACCAATTAATTTTGGTGAATGTCTGTGTACTTAGTAATTTCTGGTAGTGCTTGCTCTTCTGCTAACTCATGCTCACAGTACTTTTTGTAGCTGATGGTGGAAATGCAGCTAATTATTGGTGACGGAGCTCTTACAAAGGAGCATTGGGCCCAAATTCCTGCTACCATAGAGCAAGCGAAGATCGAAGCACAACACAATGCTTGCTGATATGCTATGTGATCTGCAGGGTGATGAAGGTATAAAAAAATCGGGGGAGGGGGTCGAATATATATATATGGATTATGTGTGTCCACTAATAGTGTAGGAATACAAAGAAATACACTTCTTTCTCTGATAGTTCTACCTCTTCTGCTACCAGGTGCGCGAAGCAGATTGGATCCCAAAAAGTGATATTCTTTACAGAGGTGAAGTTTTGTAGACTATAACCCCTGTGATTGTTATGAGGGTATAGTATATAGTATTCGTATAGCAACTGATCCTTTGTACTGTGAGGGCTTGTTATTTAGCCCTGTGCATAACACAGTGTCACAGTATGGCAGTTTTCATTACTGATGAAATTTCTTGACCATGACCTTTTTCTCCCAGGATTGTGCAGATGTTAACTAGGTTGTCATGGAGGTACATAACCTTGCCTCCTTATGTGCTACTGGGATAATAGCTGATGTTCAAGGGCTATAGCATCATTCTATTATGCCTTCATCTAGCATAGTCTGTATCTCCTGGTCGAGCTTTCTCTGCTGGGCCTTGGGGACAGCCCGCGGGTTAGTGCATGTCGGAGAGGCTTTCTTCAAAGCAATGATTACTCTTTTAGAGCCATCTTTTTGTGTAGGACAGATGTCTCGTGGTTGAACATTGCTGCATAGCAGTTCATATTGCCATCTATTCAGAGGCAAACAAGGTAAAACTTTGGCTTGTGGGTGCTTACAAGTTTGAGATGACACTGGGTGATGTACAAGCAATCTAAGATACACATAACTTGCATGCCATGGCTCAACTCTGGTGGACCTAAAGTAACCAGGTTTCTTGTTCAATTTTTAATTTTTTAAATTTAATACCGTATTTTGTCTCCCTTCCACACTCCGGGTCAAGAGGTTGGAGTGGGCGCAACAATTTGTCAGCAAGGCAGAAGGTGCATTTGAGAATATCAACTGGTTTGACAAGTGTACTGTGCAGCTTATAATACATCAGTTTTGTTGAGAGGTGATTCTTCACATCATAAAACTAAACAGCAGTGCTACTGGCTATTGATAATGTTTATTTCAATTAATGTAACATCTTTGTGTGTGGTTTGGTGCAGTAGTTGTTATCAGACAATATTGACAAAGAAAGTAATGGTCCTGTTACTGGTGTGCGTGTGTAAAGCTAGTTGTTGTTTTATATCTTCTGGGGGAAAGTCCAGTTGGACATCTCCATCCTCGGATTTGGTACCTGCATTTACTAATAGACATCCAACACCTAAAGTACTATTAGTCGCAACAGTTGCTGATAGCTTCCCCCTTTGGATCCACCACCTCCCCCCCCCCCCCCCCCCCACTCCCCCAAACAGGATACATTGCATAATGGTGACAGTTCTCATGCTACAATATCAATATGTCCATCACCTATCGAGCCACTGCACACATAATTCAAGCTCTTGTTACATCTGACACATACAAGTGCAGAGGACTTCAAGACCTTTTTGTGTGAACCACCTTTAGCTCATGCATGTTCTGATCAAGCTCCAGTGAAAATAGAACTACTCAGATCATCAATCAGATGGTCACTAAGATGCCATGATGAAGACCGAAGTATTTGGGTAGAAATATTGGCAAAAAAGCAAAACAATTAGCACTGAAGTAGCTAGCAACAAAAGAAGTAAGTCCCCCTCCCTAGTGCTTGCTCTTGATTGTTTTACGATTTTGTGTCTTACTGAGCTCAACTAGTCCATTTGTCTGAATAAGCTTTACTTGCTGTGTAGCTTAGATTTGATAGAATTCCATGCTTGAGAAGACAAGCCAGGATTACCTACATCAAGTATTAAAAGCTATAATGTTTGTTCTTGTTCTAGTACAAGCACCCAGCACCAGGCTATACCCATATATATCAAAGTGAGCTCTTAGAATAAATATTTAGGTTTTGTGGCTTACCTAATTGTGGTGTGTTAAAAGCTATGTTTTTTCTTTGTTCTAGTACAAGCACCCAACACCAGAGCTATGTAGCTATACACATATATATCAAAGGAAGCTCTTAGAATAAATATTTAGCTTTTGTGGCTTACCTAATTGTGGTGTGTTAAAAGCTCTGTTTGTTCTTGTTCTAGCACAAGCACCCAACACCAGAGCTATGGTACATCATCAAAGGGAACTCTCAGAATTTTTTTGTTATATTAAATAGTGAATACATAACAACAAGCACAGCTAACTAGTTCAATAAGGCTTTAGGCATAGTAGTTGTCGATAATCCTCTACACTAGCCCAGTGGAAGTCATAACTATGGTACTTATTAGGAGAGCTACTCACAGAATGGGATACTTTATGGGAAAGTTAATAATATTTTACAGTCTATTTTGATATTTAAATTTCTTAAAAATGGCTTCTGCTTGTGGGTTAATTAATTAAGTTATGCATCTTCCATTTAATTATGTTTAGGGAGCAAATAATAAGCTTGAGAAGTCGGAGTTCATGTAGCAATAATTTTGTTGTTCTTTAGGACACACGAGCATAAGCATTTGATGATACTGAGATCAGGGTTAGGATAAGGGTGTGGTTCAACTCAGATGAATACCTTTTATTTCCTGTTTAGCACAATCCTCAGTGAAATTTTATTCAGCCACACACTAATTAAGCAAGACTCTGCAAAAGAAACCACAAGAAACAAACTGACTTAATTAATCTCAAGGATGTTTCTATACAATTCATCAGCAAATTCTTTTGGGAAAATACAGGTAAAACTATTACCTATAATGACATTTTCACATTAAAGTAATCCTTTACAGTATTGTCTGTTTCAAATGTTGTAATAATCCATTGGTCTTCAGGATAAAAAAACCAACAACCTTAATTACTATGCTCTGTGTTATAGTTATAATAGATCAGTAGGCTTTAAATGAAGGGGAAAACTCCTCTCCAAACCCATATCCCTGACTGAGACCTTGATGGCCATACAACCTAAGATTTGCCTGCTCCATCAATGGGGAGTGTTGATTATAGTTCTGTCATATATTAAAAGAAGGCTACTCAATACAAGAGTACTTGCAACCCTATGTCTACTAATAGGCAAATCTCTTTCCATTATTTTTTCTTGCTTTTCCCAATGTAAGATGTAGAACCTTGTAAGACCCAGGATGTAGTTGACTGCCACTTGCATTCACTCCATCTGTAAATTGAAAAGACATGTAGATCCATAATTGTGATTGATGACACAAGTCATGAAACTTGAAACTGGCAACTATGATGTGGACCTGGATTATAGTCACATTCATGTGGTTATCTGCAATAAAGTTTGAAAGTTTAGATGGATTTACTTGGTAAGGATTTGCTTGTTCTTTTAATATTCATCCAGTGCCTGTGTTTTAGCATCCTTTTTATTTTCTTAAATGGAAGTGAGTGTATTTGCTCTTAAGAGTATTGGGGTAATATGAAGTTATTGTTCCTAGTAGTCTTCTAAAGATATCTGAAAGCTATCAAGGGATTGACAAGCCAAGAAAACAGCAGGTTCTAAACTTAAGCTAAATTAGATAAGCTATCTGCCCAGTATAAAAGGCTTCATCTGTGATTTTCAAGTGGATTGAATGTTTCTACTGACCAGTTAGTCTGTAATCAAAATGGTATGCATAATCAAAATAGTATGCACCTAGTTTTACATTTTAACTTATATAGCTGGCATGAAAAGTCTTGAGTCTCTTTGCTCCCCTAATTAGTTATCTCTAGATCAATTCTTAGCTACATGGTGATTTTGAGATAACACACACACAGCCTTTGGCAAACACCAGCTGTATATATATATATATATAGACCTGCTTGTGTGTGTAGCTATAAAGCCACCTAGATAGCTATCAGGCCTTGAGGCACATAGTGCTGGCAGCATGCATAATCAGTTTTCAGATTCCCATCTAGAGGCACTATATTTGTACTGGTGCTATAAGAGTATATACATGTACATAAGTGCTTGGCATGCAAAGTGTTCGCTATTTTTCTCGATACTCAGGTTCAGTGAAACTTCCAAGTTGTTGACTTAATCTTTATCCTATTCTACAGATGGACTTTCATCACTATCTATAGCCTTGCATAGAATTTCTACAAAATTGATAGACTGCATGGGTACTTATTTACCTAGCCCACTGCAAACAGCATAGCTGGTGGGCACTATAAATAATGAGTTGTTTCATTATGTGGGCGTGTACTTCACCATGGCCACTTGCTACCTATTCTACTGATTAATACTTAGACTACATGCCTACTTGGTGTCTGGGATCTGGGGTGAGGAAGAGGGAGACTACCAGGGTTATATTTTTTTCTATTTCTCTATTGAACTTTTTCATCTTAGCCAGTTTCCTAACTGCGTATTTATACCATCTAAAATACTCGCTCACACATGAGTAGATGTCATTATAGTAAGTCAAGTTAGATCCACCATTTTCTGGATATGTGTGTTGATAAGTTTCTTAAGTATTACAAAATCACGTATATATAGTTCCATGTGCATCAGGTTCCATTATTCCAACATGCACATGAGGCACATTTTAGTGATTGATATACATATGTACAGAAAGAACATACTGTAGATGGCTTAATGTTAAGTTCCACCTTCATCCCCTTTTTGGTTATATGTGGGCAACAGAGTGGTGTCTCACTAATCATGCCTATAAAGGGAGAAAAATTCAATGCTACTGGAAAGATTCAGTCCTGCGATTATATTTTAGGAATTTTTTCAATTTAGGAAAGTTAAAATGATTGAAATTCTATTTGACTCAGATATCATCTGGTGCCAGTACAAATAAAACTGATGTTTCTGGTGGCTTGGTGTGCTCATCACCACTACAGTATACCACAAGTGGTATTTGTGTAACTGAATTGACCAATAATCTGACCTCCTCCAACTGTCCACTTGATCCAGAGGGAAATGTCTTAGTGGTGAGGAATGACGAGGCCACAGCTACACAACTGGTTAATGGACTTAGCGCTAGTACTGAATGCAGAAGAAAAGTTATTCCCTTTTTGTGTCAGCATCTGTTTGGGTTGTGTGGTGGTCAAGGGGTCCCTATCCTGCCTACCTTGAGTCAGTGTGAAGAGATCAGAGACACAGTATGTCGATGGGAGTGGATGTTTTTAGAAAGAATAGGTATGGAGCTACCAAACTGTGCAATGTTCCCTGCTGGGACTTCATCCTGTACTGCACTAAATGACAGTTATTCTACTAATGGAACAGTCCTAGACACAGGTACAGTAAGTTGGACAAGATCAAAAATGTTTTAATAAGCCTCAATATTTGTGAAGAAAAAGAGTGTACTGTATAGACCACAAGGTAGACAATTATCTACCATTTGAAATCATATAAACCGAATATTATAAAAGTAATACAATATTAATGTACATGATTTTCAGTCATTTAGATTTTTCTTTTACTCAGGTGTTTTTTTTCAGGGCAATCTCTTTAGGTTTAATGATATAGCTCTCATTGACATGTGATTGCCCAATGTAAACAACAGTATGTGAATCTTTGTCAGGTCATATTTTGTTATAAGAAGAAAACTGTTGGAAAAAAATATTAGGGGAAGTTGAGATCACATATGCAAACCAACACTCAACCAAGGATTGAGAATATGATGTATTGGGAAATTATAAACCATTTTTTGTGATGTGACTGCCTTGAGTGGTCAAGTGACAAATGCATGCTATATCTGAAGAAGAGACCGATATTGACTCAAAAGTTCATCTCTGAGCTAAAATACCTACTTTAGACAAGTTATTTACAGATCAGCTACAACCTCCTTAAAAAACTTGCAAGAGTTGATGAAGAGAACTCCAGAGCTAACCAAATGTAGCAGGTATTATTCTAAGCCATGTTTATTGCCAAAATACATAAGTTTCTTGCTTTAGCTTACTTTTGATTTGAAGAAGATTATTCATCAGTAAACCACCTAACCATTTATTTCAGATTCAGCTGCACAGCATGGCATAGCTTAAGTCATGTAATGATGGTTTTTAACAAATTTTGATTGTAAGACAGCACATAAACTAGCTTGATTTCATCTTCAACCGTCTCTATTAAGAATGCCTTTTTACTGTAATTAAGTACTCAACAAGTCAAAGATGTGATTTGGAACATTTAGAGTCTTTTGCTAAAAGCTTTTGTGATGCTACAAACAAATTATGTATGGCAGAAAGAAGAGGTACATGCATATATCCTTGGAGATAATTTCAAGGGTTTTTTCAAACACTCAATGCTTTTTTTGATCTGTCACTATTCTTCAAGGCTTGCTACGAGTTTAGGCAGACAACTGCCAATATCAACTGTGGTGACTTTTATGGCATTACCATGTGCCATTTTAAGATATTCATCAGACAAAGGGAGTACATTACATATGTACAAGAATTAATCATTATACAGCAGTGTCTTGTTATTGTGTACATGACTTAAATGGTAAGGTGACTTCTAACTGTATATACGGGTACTTTCTTACTTACTTCCTGTTTTGACAGGTCTATTTTTAATGAGAAAACTTTTTTATTATTGTATAACTTGTCTTGTTCTTTTATATACATGTCTAAATTTGAAAAAAGGCCTATATGCTGAATTTATAGAAATAATTGAGATTTAAAAATATAACAATGGCACATAATTATGATGATGTTCTGAAAGTTTGCAACTGTTTGACTGTCTTTGACTTTGAGTTTTACAAGAAGCAGTTGCCTTCCAGAAAGCACTACAAAATTATTATTTGAGTAATTAATTGGATTTCAAATCCGATGTTCGGGCATGGCCGAGGAGAAGCCATATACTTCTGAGGTGAACCCTTTTAAACAAGGACTAGCCATTTATCTACACAAAAGTCATCTCTACAAATCATGGAAAGCAGCCATAAAGCACGGCTGCAGAAGGAAGCATACCTAATGTCTACCCATGAAACATGTATAACAATGCTCTATTCACGAAGGGTAAGTGTATCGATATAGCTCACTGTAAAGGCTTATTTTCCTCTAGAACTGACACGTTGGCTCTTCAGTGCCACAGGTTTATACACGAATAATAGTTTTAGCCATTTTAGACATTGTTCACTAATCAAATTTTGCCACGGTCATTTAATTTACCCAATGACCGTTTGCTGAAAAAAATGTATTCTGCATAGTTTTGAGCCAGAGTGGTTCACTAAGTGGCCATTCCTTCGCTATGATGAGGAAAAAGATGTGTGCATTGCCATGTCTGCCGCATGGCTACAAAGTAAAGGAGTTTTAAGACAGGCTATCTTGATCCAGCCTTTGTAATAATATAATTATTATTTCAGACCCGTGCTTGTTATGGGCCTGGCTTATACTCCCCTCAGCTACTAACTTACTTGATATGAAATGTTCAAAATAGCACCGAGAAACTTTTTACTTCCTCAGGCTCATGTAATCTCATGGAACTATCCGTGTTGGTCAAGTTCAAATAATAGAGTGCATCCTCAAATAGTATGAACAACTAAGCAGCTCGTGCAATGAATGCAATGCATGCGTTCAAATCATGGAAATGTGGAATGTGTGGAAAAATGAAGATAGATTGTATACACAAACACAGAACTTGAAGAAGAATTTCATGCATTTTAATTTTACTACTTTACTGCCCTCTTGTGGGATTCAATGCACACTGGAAGTGTTTTTAGCGATATTGTTTGGTTACTAAGGAGCACATCCAAAGTGAGTTTTCCAAGTTGTATTTTGTGCATGTGTGTTTATGTGTGTTTTGACATCTTTTTTTTAATGTAGGGGATCAAATCGAGTTATATGATGTATTTGCAAATTTATGTTTACATATACTCTCAATGAACTCTCAGTTAACATAACAATGACCTTTTCAATATACCCAACTTGAATTTTACTCTCTCCCTTCATCAGGAATAATGAGATGCTAAGACTCATGAGATAGGTAGCTAGATATTCACACCATATGATACAAACCACCCTGGCACATGTATCCAGATTGGAACCAGATGTGCAATAATAAAATAATGATAATAACCAAAACTAAAAAATATATATATATTAAAAAAAATTATAATAATAATAATAATAATAATAATAACAACAACAACAATAATAACCATAACAATAAAATTAACCAATAAATAAAAAGTAAATATAATAAAATAACAGAAACAACAGAAACAACAATAAAAACAATTGATATTTAAAAATCAACAAATAAATTAATAATCAACTTCAAATTGTATTCACTCGACGTTTGGACTAGATGCTCTAGGAATAATGAGACACTCGAATAAGCCTGCTATATACTGGTAGCTAGTTATTCACCATGTGCCAGACCAGCACCTAGCATGTGCATCAGATGTTAAAAAAATTAAAAAAATTAAATAAAAAAATAAAATTAAGGGGGGACTATGCGTCAAAACCACAAAATAGTTGTACCTATTTCTAATTGTCATAACTTTTTTTCTCTTTCGTCTACACAAGTATCTATGATACTAAAGTCTTTATTATTCTGTGTTTGTTTTTATAAAGTGTTAATATCTCTATATACATAATTTTCTCAGAAGATACATGCATAAATATCGAGGTGACTCCAAGATATTTGTGGCAGACCTAGCTGGCTAACCATTTGAAGTCATTTACTCATAATTGGTGTGTGGCTTGCTAAGGAGTGTCTCGGTAATATCCATGGAGCAAAGTTACCATATGTTGTCATGTTGATTTAGTTACACACTTACAGAGTCTGAAAAACTGATAAAAAACTAGAGGCCACCTCTTCTAACTACCAACTCTTGGCAATCCTTGCAGTAAACAAAAATCTGATTCATGGGTATCACAGAGTACTACAATACCTCTAAAATGACATACATAGCCAAAAAATTGAGCAAACGGTTTTAAAGTTATTCTCACAACAAGAAATATTTCCATTAATTGTGGGAATAAGCATTCCAAGTTTGGAAAACGAAATGTTGAGTTAGCACTGAAATAACTTGACAAAATATGTTCTTTTACAAGTTTTAGCAATTCCTTGATCTGTTTTTTTTTACTTCCGTGACTCTTGGGTTTTTCTGTGCCTATATCTACATGTAAGAAAGAAAAATATGATGAAAATTGTTATGGAATTTTCCTTTACAGCTGAATGTTTTTGCATGTCAAAGAAATGTATGATGAAGTAGATCCACCATAACTTTGAAAGAAGCATCCTATGTCTCCAAAACTTTGGAAATAGCAAGAAGATAGATGCAACAACAGTTTGAACTGATTTCATGTGTAGTCGCCAGGGGTATGTGTGGGGGGGGGGGGGGTGGGGGGAACGCAGGTCATTTTATTCCCTATTTCCTTATGCTTTGTTCCTAATGATATGTTGAATGTCTCTGCAGACATATTTTCTGGGAAGATACATCAAAATCCCTAAATAAGTTGATATCTTGCCTTATGATATGTTGAATGTCTCTGCAGACATATTTTCTCGGAAGATACATCAAGATCCCTAAATATGTTGATCTATCTTGCAGTACAATTCATAACTGCCCTAATTAACAAGACCAAAGTCCCAGATTTTGTCAACTGATAGAGAAGGCCCTTATCTGCAACATGTGAACAGATTATCAATAAATGTAGTGGTTTTCACTGGCAGGCCACAGCTTTGGCAACTGGAAAACACCAGGAAAAATCCCAAACCTCACCTCTTCAAATCACCATAACTTGCTAATACTTAGAGTACTCAAAATGTTGGCACATACAAAAGACAGATAATTAGAAGGGCTATCCGGTGATATAAACATTATCTATTTTGGGTAAAGTGTAGAAAGGTTATGAGCTTTACGGCCAAAAAACAAGATTTTTGGGGGGAAATGAGAAACATATAGACCAAATTAGGGCAAATATCATGTCCTCTTTGTAGTTTCTTGATCTGTTACATGGAGAGAAAAAATTGTTAAGGGGGAAAAAAGGGGAAAAAATTAATCTCGAATTTTGGAGGCATAGCCCCCCTTAAAAACGAACAATAAATAAATAACGTACATAAATAATAAAAAAATTAATAAAAGAACAATTATTTATATGTAAATAATAATAATAATAATAATAATAATAATAATAATAATAATAATAATAATAATAATAATAATAATAATAATAATAATAATAATAATAATAATAATAATAATAATAATAATAATAATAATAATAATAATAATAATAATAATAATAATAATAATAATAATAATAATAATAATAATAATAATAATAATAATAATAATAATAATAATAATAATAATAATAATAATAATAATAATAATAATAATAATAATAATAATAATAATAATAATAATAATAATAATAATAATAATAATAATAATAATAATAATAATAATAATAATAATAATAATAATAATAATAATAATAATAATAATAATAATAATAATAATAATAATAATAATAATAATAATAATAATAATAATAATAATAATAATAATAATAATAATAATAATAATAATAATAATAATAATAATAATAATAATAATAATAATAATAATAATAATAATAATAATAATAATAATAATAATAATAATAATAATAATAATAATAATAATAATAATAATAATAATAATAATAATAATAATAATAATAATAATAATAATAATAATAATAATAATAATAATAATAATAATAATAATAATAATAATAATAATAATAATAATAATAATAATAATAATAATAATAATAATAATAATAATAATAATAATAATAATAATAATAATAATAATAATATTAATAAAATTTAAATAATAACAGATAATAATATAATATGGTGATAGTGGCTTCAAGTTCAGGCTCTTCAGGGTAGCTCCCCAGCAGCCGGGCAAATCCATTCCACAGTCTCTCCGCTCACACTTTAGTGCTAGGCTGATGTGCAATGCTTCCTTCACTAGCAGTTCTTTCCATCTTCTGACCTAGTCCAAGATGGCGGCTTCCTCCCACAAAATAGGATGTCCATTATCTCATGCATGCTCAGCAATTGCAGACTTCTCTTTATTACACTTTCTACAAGCATCTTGATGTTCTTTCACTCTGGTCTCCAGTCTCTTCTGACGGTCTCCCCTATGTAGTATTTCCCACAGCTACAAGGGTTGCGTACACAACACATGAGTGCATATTAGCTGGCAAAACATCCTTCACTCTGCTCAATTGTGTCCTCAGAGTTCTTCCCGATCTGAAGACGAGTTTGATATTGAACTTCCTGCAGACCCTCCTGATGTCTTCACTCATCCCTGCTGCATAAGGAATCACTATTATAGAATATAGACCCCTCATTCCTTGTACTCATGTACTCATCTTCCTTTCTGCATGAAGGAGGTAGTGCACATCCGGCCTAGCACCAAAGTGAGAGCAGTTCAATCGAGATTGTGGAATGGACTTGCCCTGCTGCTGAACTGCTCTGAAGAGCTTGAACTTGAAGCCACAACCACCATTTGCTGTTGTTGTCAGTGTATGTGTGTGAGGGAGGGCATTGTTGTTGTTGTCAGTGTGTGTGTGTGTGAGGGAGGGCATTGTTGGTGCTGCTGTTTCTGCAGCTGAAGTTTCTACTGTGTTTTATTACTGCTAATAATTTTATTAAGTGCCGGTTATCTTGTTGACTGATGCTCTAGGTGCTAAGCTTAACAAATAGCTTTTTACATCAACTTTTATTTTAAACAAGTTCAATTTTTTTGAATGCAAATAAAATAATCTGCAACTTGATATATGAATCAGCTGCACTAAAGTGAGCTAACAAAAGCTATATGTAGAGGAACATCAACAAAAACTTAAGAATAAGTATATCATCTAGGAGTACAGAAGGTGAAAAGGTGCCTGTTCTGCCCTTTGCAGAACTTCCAGACACAGAAGTAAATACCAGATGAAACAGGAATTACTGAGGCAAACTTCAATCATTTTTCTTATAGAGAATTGAATGGATGTGTTCTCATTGGTCAGTGTATGTCAAGGAAAATCATCAATATTGGGGGAAATTAGGTGTTCCCAGATGCAGCTGTTTCTGAGCTATGTGCATTGCCTGGACTCAAGGTGCCCAGAAAAGGGGATCTTTGTATATAGCTTTAACTTTTTTACAGCACTCAAGTGTTCTATTGAGTAATATTAGTCTGTGGGTTCATTAAAGCATAGTAGCTAACAGGTAAGTTTTCATCTGTGGAGTTCCTTCTTAGGATGAAAACCCAAGCCAGTTTAGGATCTATTGCTACAGCAGTGCAATGGCTGTCTCACAGTGTATTAAAAGTGCACTGTATGTACATGTAGCAGTATTGCCTTAATTTTTTTGAATTTCCAAATTATTCACATATATTATCAAAAATTTTTGGCAACAAAAAATCCAAACAAAATCCAAACAACAATTTCATGAGAAATAACATACTAAAGTGTGTTCATAGCATTTACACATGCCTTTAATAGTACAGTGTTTGGTTTAAATTCATAGCATTTTTGAGGAACATTGAATTGCACTGTTAAAAGTGAATTTAATGTAGAAATTCCTAGTCTGTTTTTGTGCTTCATTTTGTTGAGACCAAAGTGGCTAAATAAACGTTTGGTATCAGCATTACCATGGGGTATATCTAGAATGGCTTTTATGAGTTTTACCAATGTGGAGTAGCGATACTCAGTTTCCAAGCAGTCTTTGATTTGGCTGATTGCATGCCAATATACTTATCCACCTCTGTGATGGCCGTGACTTTAGGAAGTAATGGCGACATGCAGAAATCCATAAATTCCTCTTGAAGGCTGGGTTTGTCACCAACTTGAACTACCTGAGGGAACACACTCTGCTGCAGCAAGCACCTGACCAGCCATACTGTATTGTTGTAAGCCTGGTTGAAGCCATTTGAGATTGGAGAGTAACTTGTGACTCATAGGTAATCATTTGACAGCTCTCTTGCCTGCAGCAATCTAAGCTTGGATAGTCTCCCTAAATTTTCCCACATCTTAAGACATCCTGTTCTTCAAGGTATGATAGTGTGTTGTGACCTATGAAAACTTTGTGTAAAGGGAGATACTCTTCTGAGTTATCAATACACACTTGTGAAACATGTTCAGGAGCACACTCGTACTCAGAATTCATGAACCACAACAGAAATTTTCATATTAAACCATCGAGCTCTGGGTAGAGAACATGAAGAATTGGAGATTGATGCTGCATGTACCTGTTAAAATTATTAACAATTGGTAATGCAGAACATAGAAAGAGCAAGTAAGATTTGGTCAGAGGCTTTTCAAGTACAATTTTTACTCTTCTCACTACTGCCTGCTTATCCTCAGTACTTTGAAAGTATGAGAGTAAGACTTCATATTGCTCGATAAGATGATTTACACAAGCTTCAAGGCTGAGCCATCATGTTTGGCATGCTTTTAACAACTTGTGTGGCTTGCATTCCACAAAACACCTAAATTTTTCAAACTGTCACAGCCTCCTTGGGCTATTCTGGAAATGATACCATACACATCAGTTGTCAGATCTTCCAATTCATCAGTGAAGACTTTGCTGGCCATATTTGCTGCAATGTGACAATGACAATGAAGAGCAACTAAAGCTGGCTGCTTACATCGTAACAATGACAT
The DNA here is from genome assembly GCA_028752905.1 of Cladorhizidae sp. MBARI D1340-BT2. NCBI lineage: Eukaryota > Metazoa > Porifera > Demospongiae > Poecilosclerida > Cladorhizidae > Cladorhizidae sp. MBARI D1340-BT2. The sequence goes on from JAQNBH010000008.1 coordinate 37,249,693, forward strand.
CACTGAATTTTGTGCTCCCAACATTACATTGGCCCCATCTGTACCTAATCCGACAAGATTATCATAAAGGAGGATAGTGGATTCTTTGAAAATGCTTATCGATTGCGTAAATAGCAGCTCTGCAGTTGCCCTCTCTACACTCTCTATAGGGCAATGAAGACACACCTCACCTGTCCTTGGGTATTATGGAAGAATCGAAGCATAATAGCAGTTGTTGTGTAACGGTAATATCAGTTCTCTCATCAGTTTGGAGGCTGAAGTATTTCTAACTGCTGCAGAAATGGTTTTCCAACAATCCTGGGCAATAACTTTCAACACAGCTGTTGCTTTACTACGACTGCACTGAAAGTCTTTAGCAATAGAAGAATCAACTTGAATAGTTTGGTACAATGATCTCCCAATTGAAAGGCAAGATGGTGCTCCAAGGAAATATGCGAAGAGTACTTCTACACAGATTACAGACTCCTCTCTTATTGGCCCAAAGTGGGACTGTAGAGGCAGGACACACACACCATCTTTTTCTGAGTGTTTGTGTAATTTCATTTCCTGATGTCTCCTGAGATCTCTAGTACCACCTCCCAAGGTTTATATCACGAGAGCACTTCATACAGAAGGCAAAAGAAGATCCCTTTCTCGAAGTTGTGGCCCCCATGGGAAAGTCTTTGCATACTGTCTACGATAGACACACAATCGGACTTAGGAGACCTGATAGACGTGGAGATTTGAAACCTCATTATCAGAGTCAGAATCCATATCTGAAGAATCTTCTTTGGTTAACTTGAAGTACTGGGTTCTAATGATGCCATAGCTAACTCTCTCTGACACTCACTGTGAAAGATAATCAGGCTTTAATGCATGAGCATGCACATAGATCAAAGGGTTCTGGCTCTGCAGGCATATTCCTGCACAGACCTGAGTGAACATAGGACAGTGCAGGAATATTCCTGCACAGACCAGGTAACCACTTAATAACACAGGACTGTGCAGGAATTGGTTTGTGATCCACCGTGATGATCAGGTTCTCACATCCAAGTATGAAGTGCCTAGCCTTGTCGAGTGCATCAGCCATAGCTAATGCTTCGCCCCCAATGGGGGCGTAACATGACTCTGCTGGATGTATAAACCGGCTTCCTACCTGGGTGGTCTTCCAGCCTGTATTGCAGCATAGGCAGTTGATTGTTGGGCATTCGCAATGCTTTTGAAAAAGCCAGAAGCCGATGCCGTTCTTTGCCCAGTCCGTCGCAAGGCAGGTTTGTCTTGTCTTATCAAAGATGCGAACACCTTTAGAGATTTCTTCTGAGATTACTCGCTTGGAGGATTCGAACAGTGTGTTAAGGTGATCATCCCAGTGGAATGGTGTGCTTGGTTTCAGTAGTTCATGAAGGGGTAGCATTTTGTCGGTCATACTGAATGTGTATGAGACCTGGTTGACCAGTCCGAACCAAGAGCGAATATCTGAGATTTTCTTGGGAGTGGAAAATTCCTCGATGGCCTGAAGATATTTTCTGCATGGGTGAACACTGTTTGTGATGATCTCAAATCCGGCGAAGTCTACTGTGTCCATGCCGAATCTGAATTTGTCAGGGTTCAATGTGTACCGCAGGTGTCTAGCCACTGTGTTGTTTGGTGAAAGCTCTGAAGTAGGTTGTTTTCCCAGAGGAGGGTGTCATCTATGCACTTTTGTCGGGAATGGTGGACACAATTTCATTATTCCATCTGGAATAGCCATCTCCTGAGGCGATGTATCCTTGCGGGGTGGTGCAGTACCAATATCTTCCACATGGGGTAATGGGGACACTATGATAAGTGTTCCAGGTGTCTAAGACCAACTTCTTGGTGTTGGGAGGTATCGATGTGGCTTGGTGGAAGGGAGATTGAGTATGGTGGATCTCCCTGGTGGCATGGGTATTAGGAGGTTGGAAGCCAATCGTCCTGTGTGGCTTGCCATTTTTCTTTGCACATATAACCATCTGGTAGCACCATGTAACAGGTTCACCTATGGGGACTGGTTCGATGACTCCTAGGCGGACATCTCTGTTGAGGTCTGCCTTGACTTCTTCTTGCCAGTCGATTGGCATGGGTATTGGGGAGTGGTATGCAGTGGGTTTGGCATTGGGGTCGATCATTAACTTCATGGGTAGACCATCATGGGTAGTGGCTGATTCTCGCATGTGTTGAAAGTCCTAGAGCTACAGTATTGTACCAGGTACTTCTCGAGTTGCTTACAGTTTTCCTTGGTGGCTGGGACTGGAGGTTCCCTGGGATATGGTGTGGGTGAGGTGCGTTTTGGGCAGTCACAATCCAATGTTAGTAGAGAGTTGATGCCGGAGAGTGTATTGCATTTTTTTACCGTAGCATTTGTGGAGTATTGGTCTGGGGGTATTTAGCCTATTATAGGGAACCCGTCAGTGATCATCCCTAACACTGTGCATGCCTCTTTACTGAGGAATAGCCTGTTGGGTGTGTTGGTGACATAGGTGAACTGGCGGGTCTCAATAAAGTTGCTTGCATTGTCCAGTCCAGAGAATCACAATATAGCTGCTCCAAAGATGTTGATATTGTTATCGTTCACTGCAGGATGACACCCCTTTTTCCTTGATGTGTGATGATGTTGCATAGCGAGTCGAAGATGGCATCTTCATGCTCTTTACTCTTGGTGGTGGGCTTACTGCTGCACACTTGCTCAAAATGGTGGTCACGACCACACCGGCTGCATTGTCGGCCATCAGTGGGGTTCAATTAATTCAAAGTTGAATTAGTTAGACTGTCATTTGGGTATATTTAATTCAACTTGTTTAGTTATTTTGTCACAGTTATTTTATTTATTTAAACTGGTTTTTGAGGCCCTTTAATTCAAAGTTGAATTAAAATTGAATTAAGGGGGCATAGACCATATTTGTGGTCACCAATTTAATGCTTCATCCATTTTGAATGTTTTTTGATCTCAAAAGGTAGCTCATTCTCTGTGCTTACCAATGATATTTATAGCCTCTAGGCAAAGCAGTGTTGCCATCAACATCTGGCTGACAGCTGACACACTGGCAATAGTACAGAGGTGTTTTTTTTTTAATTTTCAGCCTTCATCAAGACTTGCCATTTATGTTTTCAGTCAGTTTCTAATAAAACTCTCCCCCCCTTTTTTCATTCAGCAGGAAAAGTGAGTCCACAGAATGGACTGTGTCTCATGGAAAAATGGCTGGATTGAATCATTGATTTCGAAGAGCAAAGAGAGAGCATTTAAATGATATAAAAATTATATACTATGGACAAATATTGAGTGAGCAAAACTGTGAATATTGTCGGGAATACACATTTCTTTGAATCATGAGAAAATAATGTTCAAAATACAACACTCCAGGGGGCAGGGGTAGATCCGGGGTGGTTGTAAACCCCTCATTTTACTCTTGATCATGATTATCATTCTTGCACTCTTTCATCAGCAACACACAGACTCACCAGAAATACAGTGACCGAGCAGGGTTGACACAGACTCCTGCCTGGCCACGAAGTTGGACCCCGAAGGCACGGATTGGCCCATCTCGGTCCTGTTGCATGTTGTCAATGCCACCCGAGCCACCATGGCATTCTCCTCCTTGAAAGTTAGGTCCTGCGAGCACTTCACTTTCTGTTCTGCCGGCCAATGTGGGGGGGGCTTTACGTCAAACCACAAAAAACATGCCACGAAGTAAAAACCATCATAACTTTTAGATTTCTTGGGCCCCCCCACCTTAACATGCAGCATGGTAGTCCTGAAGGTATATACATGGGAAGATCAGAGGGTCCCAGTTTGCTCAGACTTGCTGCCAAAGCTTAAAGTGAAGGTGGCTAGAAGTGAGAGGGACTTGGATAGCATCCTAGTTAAGACATATTTTGAGGAAGCCAAATTACATGACTTGGCTTTCAGTCAACACAGATTTGCTACTGTGAGGAGACCATACCAGAACTTCATGATGTTCCACCAGCCTGAAAAGAGGACAATCTTACCAGAACAATGGGATGTTTCATCAGATGGGCAGAAGCCTCTTGTGGGGCATATGGGCACTACAGGAACAAATGCCCTATCAGAAATAAGGGGGGATCTGCCGAAACCCCAGGAAAGGACCCAAGAGGAAGAGATGGAAAAGGATAGATGGCTACCTAGCCCCACAATACGAGAAGAAAAAGAGTGGGGGGAGGAGTGCCAGGAGAATGACAATTGTGTCGATGCTCTGAGGAAGGTGACAACCACTATGTACTCTATCTCTTCAAGGGCTCATGCATACGGCACAGAGCTAGGTCCTATACCAATGACTGACATGAAGTTAGAAGGAGAGAAGGTTGAGGCACTACTTGACACTCAGTCACCTGTGACCATGTTGTTAGACTTCCATCTAGAAGTGCTAGCTAAAAAAAGACCAAGTAAGTCCACTATGGAATGGTGGGAATGGATAGAGCAGCATTTAGGGCCAACTTCAGTGGCTCTGAGAAACTATGGCAGTGGGTGTCTTCCAGGGTGAGACCAGTATATACCACCATTGCTTGATCAGGACATGTAGTGAAGGCAGTGGTGAAGGTAATGAAGGATGCTCCTGCCAAATTACTGATGAGGACTCATCTGCTTCCTAAGTTGGGGTTTCTGTTTGTTTGCTGGAAAAGGAAAAGTTGGACCTATTAGAAGAACACAATCACACAGCAAATAGAGAGAGTAGGCAGAATTGTCTCGAGCCAGGTGAAGAAAAGAAGGATTTAAACAGCTGGCACAGTCTGCTTGCTACAAGCGGTCTGACTTCCAGGTCAGTTTAAGCTTGTCAGGGCAGAAGTGTTGCGACAAAAGCAGTGCTCCAAGTCCTACTTCGATCCAAACAGAGAGTTAGATGGAGTTGGAGTGATGATGCTGGAGTCCGTGGTAGAAGTGGATGAGAAAGATTGTGTGGTGGTGGTGGTGATGGAGAAGAATGGGTGGGCACCAGTTGTGGTAGAAGAGCTTGGTGGCTCTATAGAAGGTGCCAAGGAAACCATAAAGAGTGGGGAGAATAACCTAGGAGAATGGCAGCGAGATTACTAATGTGTGGCCCAGGTCATCCATTATCTAAACTGGAGCTCTACCTGCAGACGATGACAAAGCAAGGGAGCCTAGTAACAAGTATATGTTACCAGAAGTTATTCTTCATAATGTGGCAAAGGAGAGGACGTTGAATGTTCCATCAGAGATTGATTGTAGACACCTATTTGATGAGCTCACAGTGCGCCTTTTAGAGGTCACTTGAGAGATGCAAAAATTCATGGAGAGCTGTCAAAGAGGTATTGGTGGCTATGTATGAGAATTGGTATAATTCTGCAGTGTTAGTTTTGTTTGGCATATGATAGTCGAGAGGTGGCTAAAAGGGTTTATCCACGACTCACCCAGATCCCTGTCGGGTTGGGGTAGATGTGCTACATTTCCCTAAGTCAGCTATGGGAATCAATATGCCATAGTATTTGTTGACTACTTATCAAAATGACCGGAAGTCTTTGCCATACCAGATCATCTGCATCGACTATTGCGAAGCTCTTGACTTTTGCGAAGCTCTTGTAGAGAGTCTGATTTGTCGACCTGGTGTTCCAGCCAGCTGTTGTCAGATAAGGGGGTACCATTCTTGTCTCAGTTGATGGAAGGAGTGTGCAAGGTGTTAGGTGTGAAGTGAACACAACCACTTATCACCCTCAAACGGATGGCCTTGTTAAGTTTCAATAGAACCCTTACCAATATGATAGCAGAGGGAGTAGAAGGCAATAGTTAAGACTGGAACATCCACCTCCCATATATTCTTTTTGCATACAGAATCAGTATCCGAGAGTCAAAACAAGAATCTCCAATCTTTCTACTCCATGGGTGTAATCCCTTATTACCAATTGCACTCGATCTGGATTCACCAGAGATACATAGGAAGATGAGTCTAAATACCTATAAAGGGGAGTTGATGTCTGGAATTATTGATGCCTGAAGTCTAGCTAAGAGCCATGTGTAGGGAAGGCTCAAAAGTCCCCCAAAATTACTATGACTGGAAAATAAAGGAAACAGGCTTCTGGGTGGGGTACCGAGTGTTTGTTTACATGCCGAAGGAGAAAGCATCCAAGGCCTATAAGCTTGCACAACCCTTCCATGGACCTCGGGTGACTGAAGATGGAGATGGTTATAGTTCTCTGCTGAGTGAATTGACCCCAGGAGAAAAGCATCCGAGCATCTCTTAATAGATGTCCTGGTCCTATTCCTGATGAGTTTTGGCATGCAATTATGCAGACGGATCAACAAGAAGTACCCTTCAGAGTCAGCAGAACTAGCAAGGAACGATAAAGAGAGTGAAACCCCACTGATTACCATGCCAACCATTGTGGGAAAGATGCCTACGTTATGTTTGTGGTCAAGCTGGAGTCGGGTGTCGTGCATGTGGTCAAGCTGGAGTGTTGGTTATTGATGCCCTGCCCCAGAGCGGGGACATGTAATGATTGACTCAATAATGATAAAGAACAGGAAACAGGATATGGTGTTAGCATGTAAATAGGTGTGGTCAACTGTGAATAGTATATAAATGTGAGCTGATTGAGAGTTGCTGCCTAAGAGAAAATAACTCATGTACCGGTACAAATAGCAGAAACCACCATTTAGGAAGCTGATAAGGTACTAATGACTAACTTGAGAGATATCAGTGGATTTCCGTCATATTAAAAAGTGGGTTAAACCATTACAGGGAATTCTAGTGCACTCCCAGATAGTGATCTGTGCCTATCTTAGCAAATTAAGTTTAGCATCTTTTATAGAGGGTAAGAATTAGTGAAGGAATGTCCTCCTTTTGCTCAAATTCGAATAATAAACAAAATAACATTTTTCTTGTATTTTTTGCAGGTATTGTATTCATATATACGACCAATCAATATATACTGTGGTGGCTATTTCATATAGCTCTTCTCTTTTGGAGGATTGTATTCCCATTCCATGCTCTGTCCAAACAAAATCTCAAGTATATTCACCTAACATGTGTCATATTTGGAATTTTACTTCCACTAATCCCAAACATAACATCAATGGCTGACTTTGCAGTAGATCTTCATAACCAAATTGAAAATTCCACAACTGAAGATAGGAAAACCTTGTTCTTATATGGAGGATTGGGATTCGGACCTCCCAGGATACCTACTTTTTCATGTATAATTTTAGATCAAGATGCAAATTTCTATTCTTATATCATTATTGTGGATATCATTATGGCATGTGGATGTACCATGATCCTCATCATTGTGTGGTCCCGGCGCAGGATTTACAAAGAAAAGAATCAAAAGGTTTCTTAATATATACAACTAAAGATTGATATCTCATCGAATAAATAACATGATCAAAATTCATTTCAGCCTAATTTCGTTTTGAAAGGTAAGGAATATAAAAGGCTGTTCCTATTTTCTAGAGCCAAGTAAAATACACAAAGCGTATTTTTTGTCATTTTAAACGATGTTTATTGTGCTAAGGGTTACTACGTAGGTAAAGCATATTGCTCATTACAATATAGAAGTTGGTTCGATTCCATCTCGGTCTAATATATTTAAATTATTAACGGGGGTCTCTTATATATTAATCTTGCCGGGGGATTATTATACCTTTAGTATTTAACTTATGCCTTTATTATAAAATTAGTATTTTACTTATGTCTTTATTATAAAGTATAGAGGAAATATAAAGTATTCCACATTAAACCCTGAGACTAATTCAGACTCCCCTTCTGTTAAATCAAATGGTACTCTATTAGTTTCGGCTAAAGCAGACACAAAAAAACATTATTGTAGCTGGAAATAATGGTATTATATATCACATTTTATTCTGAGATACTGTCATCTCCATTAAATTTAAAGATCCCGCAAATAAAACAACAGAAATTATAATTACCCCAATTGACACCTCATAACTTATCATTTGGGCGCCCCCCCGGATCGCCCCTAAAAAAGCATATTTTGAATTACTCGACCAACCCGACATTAATACCGCATAAACACTAATAGAAGAAACCGCAAATAAATATAAAATCCCGACCCCTATATCGCTCAACACCACACCCTCCCCATACGGGATTGCCCCTCAAGCGATAAAACCCAAAGTTAAAGAAATAATAGGGGAGAATATGTATATATATAGGTTGGCCTGATTTGGAAAAATCATTTCTTTAGTAAACAACTTGACCCCATCAACTAAAGGCTGTAATACCCCGTACACCCCCACTACATTTGGCCCCTTTCTCCCTTGAATATAACCCAAAACCTTTCTCTCGCCTAATGTCAAATAAGCGATTGAAACCAATAAAGGCACCAAAATACATGCCACTTTAATTAAAACTACAATCATGTTCCTAAGTACGGGCAGGAATCGAACCTGCACCTAACAGCCCTGCAAACCGCATCAACGACCTCATTGCCCCCGTACCCATAACCCCCCGGTCACTACAACCTGAGTCGTTTATACATCATATACCATGTCTCTACTTTCTCCCCTCCCAGGGTGCTTCTCTCTTTTAAACTAACGCAGGCTGCTTAAATACTAATTTTATAATAAAGACATAAGTAAAATACTAATTTTATAATAAAGGCATAAGTTAAATACTAAAGGTATAATAATCCCCCGGCAAGATTAATATATAAGAGACCCCCGTTAATAATTTAAATATATTAGACCGAGATGGAATCGAACCAACTTCTATATTGTTATGAGCAATATGCTTTACCTTTAAGCTACCAGTCTACACAGAATTGATCAATAAATTAGTATTTAGATTTTAGTAATCTTCTGCAATAAAATAAATTTTCACATAAACCCTATGACAACGTCTTATTCTCAGACGATCTTCAGAAACATCTAATGATATTTTCCTTCTCCCTTTAGATGCCTTCAGGGATTAAAACAGAGGGCCGGAATCGAACCGACATTTTCTATTTTCAAGACTTATAGTAAGACCTTCTTTATTAATATAGCCCGGGGAGGCCCTTCAACCCTACTAAGCCCCCAGAAACAAACCCCAATAACCCAAAACTCAAAGGTAAATAAGATTTTCATAATAATGACATTAACTGATCATATCTAATTCTAGGATAACTCCCCCTTATCCAAATAAATAGAAAAAGTAAAAAAGTAATTGGCACCAGATATGGCTTTTCCACCAGATATGGCACCACATATGGCTTTTCCATTATATTTCAAGAATGACCATGGATTTGGGTATAAGATTGAAATGGCAGGAACATTATTATTAAGTTTGTCAGTGTTAATATTAGTAGTTTATGGTTTAAGAAGATGGGTGCTAAGGGTTACTACGTAGGTAAAGCATATTGCTCATAACAATATAGAAGTTGGTTCGATTCCATCTCGGTCTAATATATTTAAATTATTAACGGGGGTCTCTTATATATTAATCTTGCCGGGGGATTATTATACCTTTAGTATTTAACTTATGCCTTTATTATAAAATTAGTATTTTACTTATGTCTTTATTATAAAGTATAGAGGAAATATAAAGTATTCCACATGGGTGCTAAGGGTTACTACGGTCATATTTACGGGTTTATTTCTTTCTGGGGTGGAACATTATTATTAAGTTTGTCAGTGTTAATATTTCCGCCTCTATAGTTTAATAGAAAAACATTTGTCTTGTAAACAAAAATTATAAGTGCGATTCTTGTTGGAGGCTTTACTAGTACATGATTTTATGATTAGTAGAGATAGAATGACTGTTGTTGTTTTTTTAATTTGGAAGTGAGTAATTCTAGCTAGATAATCATTCGTGTTTAATCTGTCTTTCATAGGGATGTATATATATATAATATGTCTTTCTAATTGGCATAACTCTTCTCATCAATGTTGGCGAATAGCTTCTGCAATTGATGGAAAGGCTGAAGCAGTTATTCTGTAATTTATGAAGAATTATCCTCTCAATTTTTATAATCTATATCTGTCTACATGCTACACCAAATATCTACTTTAACTTCTATCACCATTTTCTGTGCCAATTGTATAAAACAGTAATTTAGAGCATTTCTAGCTCTCTTTTTCCTGAATCACCTTCTAGACCACCTGTTCTCACTTTTACTTCGGAAAATGATCTAGAACAAAGTGCTTTAGGAGAGGTGGTCCAGGAAAGTAGTCCAGAAGGTGCAGGAAAAATCAATCCAGAATTGTTACTCTCTAGACAATCATAGACCTTATCACAGAATATCGCAGGGGGCAACCACCAAAACCCAGGAGCTTTCCATAAACCACACAGACAAGTCCCAGACAGATGATACTGAGAGAAGAAGCAGGTGAGGAAAAGTGAGACTTAAAAGAAAAGTGGCACAGGTAAAGAGGCCCACAAAGTGATCTAGGAAAAGATGAGCTGGAAGTGCTAATGTCTATACTACTAAAGCAGTCATTGCTTATAAAAATTGCCAGTCACTTATATGACCATTTATTTTTAAGAACATAATTATAAAAAACAAAGGAGGCTCCTATTACCAATGAACTATTTGTGAGATTGCTGTTCAATGACAGCTAGTGTTTGTGAAGCATTATTTATTCGATGAAATATCATAGTTAAAGCTTACATATCTAACATAGTAATAAATGTAATTTTGTTTTTGTTCTGTTCGTAGAAAAATGTCAAGTATAACTTTGGGAAAGCCGAGAAGAAGCTAATTATTGTGTTCTGCTATGCCCTTGTTTTAACTATTGTATATATATCATGGCTTACTGTGATGGTTACAAATGCTTCACAACTGGTAAGAAGTTTTCAACGTTACTTCTTCTGTGAGCAAGGCGGTCAAAATTCAAGCAACCCATGCAGTCGTTCAGAAATTGAAGATCTGACCTATCCTTCATTGGAAATTTTCTCATACATTATGCAAGCCTTATTTCCATTTGTGAACATGATCTATGTTGTGAATATTCAAGAACTGAAGGAAATATTAAGAGGGAAATGGTTACAAAAACGTCATTAAACTTGTACATTTGCATTTGGGAACCTTGTTTGTGTTTGTGTGTTGGTCTATTCAACTTTATTTAAATATTTACGGCTTGACATGTATTTATGTGTAAAGAAGAGTAAATTAATCTCGTTGTCCATTGATGTATTTGTCTGATCAAATAATTGGAAAAATGTTATCCTACAGTCTTGTTTATCAAAATTGGGACATCTCTAAGGAATTCAGTATCAACACAATAGTTGAAAAGTCATGAAGCTTTCCTAATCCAGCAGGCCAGATATGTAGTTAACTATATTATAGCAATCTCTATAGCCGATTCAAGGATACGTAATAACCGAATACAAAATGCTAATAAGCCACTTAGGCCGGCGAGATTACAGCCAATGCCTTGGTGATTAGATAGGGACTCTGTGTCATTCATTCTTTATGATACATGTTGTAAGGAGAGATTCAATATTTGACACCTTGTAATCCTAGTGCCCAGACATATACCATAGAGTGAAAGTGGTTAGGCAGGATGCAATTTAAATTAAAGTAGTCTTTTGAATTTGCACGTTAAATTCCACCTTTTCAATATCAGTTATTTCCCTTGATGTTATTGTGATATACTGAACTTAAAGAACTATGAACATGATTGATTATGAGATTTGTAATTAATTATGTGAAATAATCTTTATCTACTACCTAACATATTGTGAACATGGGTATAGAGCCTCATCGATGCACTTGTCATGCGCACATGGCACTTCTCATGGTTATTCTTGTACTTATGGACCAAGGTTAGCCACCCACCCTTTACATTTTGGTCCTATTCTGGGATCTCTTCAGGATACCTATCTTTTGAGCTATATATGAATCCATACCATGAAGTTTACAGAATCTATGGAGCTATAAAATGGTAACCACACGTTATTTTAACACTTTACTACTAAAATGGTTTTGTCCGTTAAAAACCTGCATTTTCTAACACTGATATTCATGCAGGGCAAAAATGAGCGGTTATAAAATAATATGTGATAGATATGTGAAAAGGGGTCATTGTAAAAAATAATCAAATGCGTATGAGCTTATGAAAAATCCATCCCAAGCAAAACCTGAAGGCAAAGTTCACAGCAAAATGAATGAATAGATATTTATTTCAGAGCAATTTATTTTCTGCACCTTTTCACCTTATATTCAGTAAATGGGCGGATAAGTTTAGCAGTGCTACAACAGTAAGTAATGGTTTGATCTCTGATGAGGAAATGAGGCTTCTCAACTTCATAAATATATATTAGCCTGTAAAGGTAAGTCTAAAGGGTAGTAGCTATTTCTTCTAAGGTAAATTCCGCCTATAACTAGCTTACCAAGTACATCCTGTTTTTATGTTGAAATTGTCATTCTATGTTTATTACTTGATGATGTATGCCAGAACCATATCCAGGATTGGTAAGGGTGAAGGGGTCCAAATAAGACATGTAATATATAATTGTGAATGAAGTTGTAATATCAGTGGTAATAGCATAAAGTTTTGTAATAAAACAAAAATGAAAATAAGATCTTTTATGAGTCAGCTATTTATATCTGTAAGAAAGATTATTTGTGGATTCTGCCCAGCATTATTTCATCTAAATTTAGTTCCATTCCATAGTAGATATGCATAAGACCAGTCATTCTCTCTTGCCCCACGGTAGAATGCAAATAGGTTTTAAAGCAGAGAAACACACCAATCCTGCATTCACATTCACAACTATAGTGACTGCCAATGTGCAGATTATGTGTAGAAGTGTAGAAAGATAGACTTTTTTTTCAGATCTCCATTTGCTTTTCCATAAATGCAACTCTTGCTGTAGGGTTGTAGGACAGGGAAGGTCATGTGTGTAATATTCTGTAAGGTCTACTACCAGAAACATTGTGGCCGAATCACTGATTAGTCATAAAGACATCGGAAAAAATACTTAAGCCTATCATGACCACGCACTGAATTTATGAAAACCTGGTGTTTAGTTAAGTAATCAATTCATCCAGAAATGGTATCGCTATTGCTCTCCTGTAGTACTGATCAGGTGTACTTGAAGGCATATTTTCTCAATACACATCTCCATAAAAGATAAGGTTGTGATACCGTTGATTTTGCCACAAAGCAACACTACTGAGTAATAGTGTTTTTAATGATGCGCTTGTCAATCACTGCAGACTTCCTTCAAGGCCACCTTAAGAGTCATAATTTTATTGTATGCTGCTCAAATATCCTTTGATGACCCAAAGAAACTGTTAGTCTCTTAATGAAACCTAACCCAGTGTCAGGAAAAGAATCGCCATCTCTATTCCCTAACATGGCCAGTAATCAAGAGCAATCACAACCACAATAGGAGGGAGAAGGACTACTCTCATGGTGGGCCTTTCCACACACCTCCAGATGGACATGCTGGCGGGCCAAGATGTACCTGAACTAGCCGAACTCATAGGAGGCAAGATGGTCTCAGGGAATACGGAGACATGAGCCACGAAGGAGCATTCATTTCGACGAGAGACCAGACCGCGAAAATGACTCAGAATGCAGAAAAGGTTGGAGAGCAACAAACCAGGGACAAAGTCCAACTCTCTAGTCCGGAAAAACCCTCGAATGGAGAAGACAACTCCCTCACCCCTCCTTCTCCTGTGAGCTGGCACTTCCGCCGGAGCTCCAGGGAAGAGAGGGGTTGCCTTTCCGGTTCGAGGACGATCTATTTCGACAACAACGATTGAAAGAACAAAAAGTAAAGAAAAGTACCACCTCATGGTGGCCAGAGAAAGTAAATCCTGAGGAACTAAAAGATATGCAACGTACAGACCACACACTACAAAAGGCCCGAGAGGACGCCTATTCGAACCAGGAGAAATACCAATGTGAGGATCGACTATTGATCAGGAAACCGATCGAGCAATGGGGACAACCCCACGTAATGGTGCCGCAAACCAATCGAGCAGAAATACTACAACTCGCTCATAGTTCCCCAATCGCAGGACACTTTGGGACGATGAGCACTATTCGGAGGTCTATATATATCGGCCGGGTCTACACAATGATATCAGTGAGCTCTGTAAGACATGTCCTAAATGTCAGTATGCTAAACCAGCAGCCCCCCAATATGTCCCCTTGCATTCTTTGCCCGTGATAGGGCAACCCTTTAAACATTTAGCCATGGATATTTTTGGCCCTTAGGGGGAAAGAGGGCCATTGTCTCATATAAAGTACTATATCTCTGCTCGCATTCACTCTAGTTTCCCGATTTATATATCAAATTATAGCTTGAAGTCTGTGCTTTCTAATAGTAATTCTCTTTTGTTATTTTGCTTCGCCCTACTTTTTTCCTGGCTCATTATAGGCTCTTCCAGTGCGGACTGTAAGCGGTTAATAAGTAAACCACGTTCCAGTAACGACCTTTGCAAGGCTCTTATTCGGGCTATTAGTCTATCATAATGAGTACTACAAACTGCGCGTCTTGAAATTTTGAAAAAAGGTTTTTTTGTTTAATTTTTTTTAACACACATCACATTACATTTTCATCTATAGGTCTTATTTTAATAATCCTCTCAAACAAAAACTCTCAGGCAAGTTGTAGAATATAAAATTTGATATATTTTTTTTAGTGAAAGGATAAAATATATTAAAGTTATCATTTGAACGGTTTTTGAAAAATCACTTCCAGGATATCGAGCCTTGAAGTCCAAGCAGTTTGTAATCACATCCCAGCTGCCAGAAACACCCCCTGCTTCACCAGAATACATCCCCTCATTACTAGAATTTTGTGTGTAAAAACAAACATTTGATAGCAACCAATTGACTTTCACAGTCCTTTATTTTTCAACAACAGCAGTATCCTACATCCTAACTACAACCTGAAAACCAACAATATATATATATATATATACACATAAATTAAAGACATATCAGATCTGAAACACGTCATCATTTGCAGGGCTCCCATGCCCAGGTCCATCCATCGTCACCCTCCACACCACACATGTCTTCCGACACCCTCCAGTAATCCCTGAAAAACAATAGAAAGAAAAATACACATAAACAAAAGTCATCCTCCAGTAATTCCTAAGCTTGACAAAAATACACATAAACAAAAGTATCTTCCAGTCATCCCTGCAAGCTTGACAATAGAAAGCAAAATACACATAAACAACAAAAAAATGTTACAGGTCCCCCATGCCAGGACCATACGATGCTCAGCCCTCCATTGAAACGTCTGCTGCCTCCTGCCGGGTCTTTAGCATCATCGTTGCCGTCCTTCTCTGCCTTGCTTCTTCAGTAGCCTTCCTCTCCCGCTGGTCCTCCCTAGACTCATCAGAACACTCAAAAGACATGTTAGCTCGCATATTAGATATACCTAGTTTAGACCTAATCTTACCAAAGCCAACCTTCCTCCCAACATTGAAGCTCGCCATCCCTAAATCGACGGCAAGCCTGACACTTGTTGCACTCATATGTTCTGTCTTACCCGCTCTACTCCACACAACAGAATTAAAACTCTCATTTTGGTTCTACAACAGTAAGTAATGGTTTGATCTCTGATGAGGAAATGAGGATTATCAACTTCATAAATATATATTAGCCTGTAAAGGTAAGTCTAAAGGGTAGTAGCTATTTCTTCTAAGGTAAATTCCGCCTATAACTAGCTTACCAAGTACATCCTGTTTTTATGTTGAAATTGTCATTCTATGTTTATTACTTGATGATGTATGCCAGAACCATATCCAGGATTGGTAAGGGTGAAGGGGTCCAAATAAGACATGTAATATATAATTGTGAATGAAGTTGTAATATCAGTGGTAATAGCATAAAGTTTTGTAATAAAACAAAAATGAAAATAAGATCTTTTATGAGTCAGCTATTTATATCTGTAAGAAAGATTATTTGTGGATTCTGCCCAGCATTATTTCATCTAAATTTAGTTCCATTCCATAGTAGATATGCATAAGACCAGTCATTCTCTCTTGCCCCACGGTAGAATGCAAATAGGTTTTAAAGCAGAGAAACACACTAATCCTGCATTCACATTCACAACTATAGTGACTGCCAATGTGCAGATTATGTGTAGAAGTGTAGAAAGATAGACTTTTTTTTCAGATCTCCATTTGCTTTTCCATAAATGCAACTCTTGCTGTAGGGTTGTAGGACAGGGAAGGTCATGTGTGTAATATTCTGTAAGGTCTACTACCAGAAACATTGTGGCCGAATCACTGATTAGTCATAAAGACATCGGAAAAAATACTTAAGCCTATCATGACCACGCACTGAATTTATGAAAACCTGGTGTTTAGTTAAGTAATCAATTCATCCAGAAATGGTATCGCTATTGCTCTCCTGTAGTACTGATCAGCTGTACTTGAAGGCATATTTTCTCAATACACATCTCCATAAAAGATAAGGTTGTGATACCGTTGATTTTGCCACAAAGCAACACTACTGAGTAATAGTGTTTTTAATGATGCGCTTGTCAATCACTGCAGACTTCCTTCAAGGCCACCTTAAGAGTCATAATTTTATTGTATGCTGCTCAAATATCCTTTGATGACCCAAAGAAACTGTTAGTCTCTTAATGAAACCTAACCCAGTGTCAGGAAAAGAATCGCCATCTCTATTCCCTAACATGGCCAGTAATCAAGAGCAATCACAACCACAATAGGAGGGAGAAGGACTACTCTCATGGTGGGCCTTTCCACACACCTCCAGATGGACATGCTGGCGGGCCAAGATGTACCTGAACTAGCCGAACTCATAGGAGGCAAGATGTCTCAGGGAATATGGAGACATGAGCCACGAAGGAGCATTCATTTCGACGAGAGACCAGACCGCGAAAATGACTCAGAATGCAGAAAAGGATAGAGAGCAACAAACCAGGGACAAAGTCCAACTCTCTAGTCCGGAAAAACCCTCGAATGGAGAAGACAACTCCCTCACCCCTCCTTCTCCTGTGAGCTGGCACTTCCGCCGGAGCTCCAGGGAAGAGAGGGGTTGCCTTTCCGGTTCGAGGACGATCTATTTCGACAACAACGATTGAAAGAACAAAAAGTAAAGAAAAGTACCACCTCATGGTGGCCAGAGAAAGTAAATCCTGAGGAACTAAAAGATATGCAACGTACAGACCACACACTACAAAAGGCCCGAGAGGACGCCTATTCGAACCAGGAGAAATACCAATGGGAGGATCGACTATTGATCAGGAAACCGATCGAGCAATGGGGACAACCCCACGTAATGGTGCCGCAAACCAATCGAGCAGAAATACTACAACTCGCTCATAGTTCCCCAATCGCAGGACACTTTGGGACGATGAGCACTATTCGGAGGTCTATATATATCGGCCGGGTCTACACAATGATATCAGTGAGCTCTGTAAGACATGTCCTAAATGTCAGTATGCTAAACCAGCAGCCCCCCAATATGTCCCCTTGCATTCTTTGCCCGTGATAGGGCAACCCTTTAAACATTTAGCCATGGATATTTTTGGCCCTTAGGGGGAAAGAGGGCCATTGTCTCATATAAAGTACTATATCTCTGCTCGCATTCACTCTAGTTTCCCGATTTATATATCAAATTATAGCTTGAAGTCTGTGCTTTCTAATAGTAATTCTCTTTTGTTATTTTGCTTCGCCCTACTTTTTTCCTGGCTCATTATAGGCTCTTCCAGTGCGGACTGTAAGCGGTTAATAAGTAAACCACGTTCCAGTAACGACCTTTGCAAGGCTCTTATTCGGGCTATTAGTCTATCATAATGAGTACTACAAACTGCGCGTCTTGAAATTTTGAAAAAAGGTTTTTTTGTTTAATTTTTTTTAACACACATCACATTACATTTTCATCTATAGGTCTTATTTTAATAATCCTCTCAAACAAAAACTCTCAGGCAAGTTGTAGAATATAAAATTTGATATATTTTTTTTAATGAAAGGATAAAATATATTAAAGTTATCATTTGAACGGTTTTTGAAAAATCACTTCCAGGATATCGCGCCTTGAAGTCCAAGCAGTTTGTAATCACATCCCAGCTGCCAGAAACACCCTCTGCTTCACCAGAATACATCCCCTCATTACTAGAATTTTGTGTGTAAAAACAAACATTTGATAGCAACCAATTGACTTTCACAGTCCTTTATTTTTCAACAACAGCAGTATCCTACATCCTAACTACAACCTGAAAACCAACAATATATATATATATATATACACATAAATTAAAGACATATCAGATCTGAAACACGTCATCATTTGCAGGGCTCCCATGCCCAGGTCCATCCATCGTCACCCTCCACACCACACATGTCTTCCGACACCCTCCAGTAATCCCTGAAAAACAATAGAAAGAAAAATACACATAAACAAAAGTCATCCTCCAGTAATTCCTAAGCTTGACAAAAATACACATAAACAAAAGTATCTTCCAGTCATCCCTGCAAGCTTGACAATAGAAAGCAAAATACACATAAACAACAAAAAAATGTTACAGGTCCCCCATGCCAGGACCATACGATGCTCAGCCCTCCATTGAAACGTCTGCTGCCTCCTGCCGGGTCTTTAGCATCATCGTTGCCGTCCTTCTCTGCCTTGCTTCTTCAGTAGCCTTCCTCTCCCGCTGGTCCTCCCTAGACTCATCAGAACACTCAAAAGACATGTTAGCTCGCATATTAGATATACCTAGTTTAGACCTAATCTTACCAAAGCCAACCTTCCTCCCAACATTGAAGCTCGCCATCCCTAAATCGACGGCAAGCCTGACACTTGTTGCACTCATATGTTCTGTCTTACCCGCTCTACTCCACACAACAGAATTAAAACTCTCATTTTGGTTCTGTGTATAACTACCTAAACACTTGCACAAAAGATCCTTGGACATTAATTTATCAAAAACCTCCATAAGGTACCTAGCCTTGTCCGGAGGAATCATAGGCCTATGTGTGCTGGTACATCACCTTTAGCACAAGCTCGATTAAACTTACACCAACTCAAAACTCCTGTAGGACAATACTCGTGTTGGGGATGTTCCGTAGTTGACTGAGAGTGATAAAAAATCGCTATCACATCGCGAATCATCCCCTCTAGGTTGTCCTTATTATTTCTAATTGCTCCCCTATAGTAGGTTTGCATTTTAACTATAGACACACGACTAACCCCCCTAGCACCACCCAAAGTTACACGCTTGCCATTGTCATCAACACCGCCTTTTTTAATGCATGTCTCAAATTGCTTTAAAAAGCGCTTGCTAACATTATTTATACACTCTACCTTCCATATTTCAACACTACGACTGTATAAATTACTGGTTGAATATTTAACTTAACTTATACCTCTTTCAGGAGACTATCAAACCTTTCTTTTGTCATCCTGAGGTACGTGAAGTGGCTGCTTGGGTCAGATAGACGCATCTCCTGAAGTAAATTATGATATTCTCCTTGTTCCAGGCGCTGTTGGAATATTTTGCGTGCACACACTCTCCTCAGTCTCCTATTCCTCCTTCTTCTCAACAGTAATACTGCCTCCTGTTCTTGTACAAAATTTCTCCCGACCATGGCGAGCAAAAAATGAACTGGCTACTAGCTCGGCAACTGTGCAAGGTCAAAGTCCAATTAGTGGTTCTCCGTCAATAACGTCAAATTGTGAACTGCAATGACGCTGCTAGACGAAATGCTGAAGCTTGACCACAAAAGCGACGATGCACTACGCTGAGCTACCGTCATATTATGAACCGGCCTTAACCCTCTACTTCAGTCACCATTGAAAAATCGCACTTTAAATAACCATATTTCAATAATATTTATCTACCTACCTGCTTCACTTTTCTTGTTTCTAGCATTGCTTTCTTTTTGTTTATGCATTACGTAATGTATTGATTGCATTATAGAACCTTTAAATAATTATTGTAATTTTTTGTGCCACGCCATAGTAAAAAGAGGAAACTATCGTCCAAAATAGCAACATTTCAATTCAATATATTTTCAATATTTTTTTCTCTTTACAACTAAATTTCATATCATTTGAAAGCTAATTCAATGCTGGTTATGATGGTATCAGAATGATACATGTGAGGCTAGTTGTTCTTGAGATAAATATTAAAAAGTTTGAAAAACGTAAAATGTTGTGCTCTAGTAATTTCCAAAAACATAATTCAATTATTATACTAAATTGCAATAGATAAGGTGATTCTGCTATCTTTGCTGATTCAGATGATATAAAAAGTTTAACCATTGAGTATAGCAGTAGCCAGAAAACATGCCTACAAAAACGGGACTCATTTTTACCAAATTTTATTACTGAAGCATAGGGTTAAGGCTCGACTTCCAACAACCGTTTATGTGCATTTGTATCCCTATCACTAATTATATATGTGTACCTAAGCTTCAGTCTCTCCACTGAATGCTCAAAAAGTTTGTGTTCCTACAACTTCTATAGAACCCGAAGAGCCTTCAAAATTGGCTTCATAATTTACCTTGTGACCCTCAAACCATTCTTTGTAACTTGCTTCTGTTTCATCTTCAGGTCTTCGCGCGCAAGCTTGACAGAACTTAGACATAAGATAATAATCTAAAACTTCTCCAGTGTCCCAAGACATCACCGCAACCACGCCATAATTTGATTTGTGGCCCCGTCTATGCCACGTGCCATCAACAGTAACACTAACATCGGTGACGTCTTCATGCCTAACCACATTACTATGAGCGGCATCCAACATAATACTCTCTGTTACTGCATTTGCATCACCCCCTATAGACCTAGTATGTTTTAAAAAAACAAGTGGAACTAAGAGGGGGCAAAATATTCATGACTGCAGTGATGTATTCCAGACCAGAATGACTAATTCTAGCAATGCGAGCACCCAGTACTAACTGGATGTTCAAAGAATGAACAACGATTGATGGCTGACATACTATCAGATACCATATCTTACGCGGCCCCCTATCTGGATGACGTGATCATATACAGTTCAACTTGGAAGGAGCATTTACAACATTTAAAAGCTGTGTTCCAAAGACTGGACCAAGCAGGGTTAAAGATTAATGTGAAGAAATGCCAATTTGCCAGAAACGAATGCATCTATCTTGGACATCAGGTGGGGTTTGGTAAGGTTCGGCCAGTACAGGCCAAGGTGAATTCGATCAAGAAGTTTGCACAAACCAACATTTTTGGGGATATGCGGATACTACCGCAAATTTATCCCCGAATTCTCAACAATCGCCAATCCCCTTTCAAACACGACCAGAAAGGAGGAGCCGAACACATCGAGTGGTCGAAGGAGAAACAGACACGCATTCGACACTCTGAAGCACCGATTGACGCACTACCCGATCCTAAGAACACCACAATGGGAGCGGAAGTTTTATCTGCAGACCGACGCCTCCAGTTCCGGGATTGGGTATATGTTGTCCCAGCTAGGTGACGATGGGGAAGACCACCCACTCGCTTATGGTTCCAGGAACTTACTAGCCCGGGAAACCAGATATTCGGCGATTGAAAGTGAAGCCCTAGCAATTATTGAGGGCATCAACCATTTCCAAATGTATTTGGAAGGCACCAAATTTGAGATACAGACCGATCACAATCCATTAACCTACCTGGACAGGATGCCACGGGAGTATTGCCCGATGGCGGATGCAGATGCAACAATTCGACTACGAAATCACCTACCGTTCCGGCGCAAAAAATGGCAATGCAGACGGACTGAGCCGAGAGTTTAACTCATGGCTAGAGGAGGGGGAGATGTCAGGAAAAGAATCGCCATCTCTATTCCCTAACATGGCCAGTAATCAAGAGCAACCACAACCACAACCACACGCAACCACAGGGAGGAAGCCACAGACACAGCTCTGAAGAGAGAAAGACAAATAACTATTGTTGTTATTGTAATGAAGATTCTATAGGGATTTGATTGGTTGTTTATGTCATGTGCTAGTTAGACTGTAATAGAAGGAGACTGGGCCAACGCCCTAAGAGAGAGAGAAAAAGAACCGAGTAGAAAGAGAGAAACTCAAGTGCAGTGAAGACTTGTGAGAATAGATCATATCTATATATGCTGTAGTATATAATATATATTAACCATATATGTTTATATCTGGGAAGCTACAGGGTTTGGACCAGCCTCTCAAACTAAGAGACAGTGGAAGAACGACTGGTCTAGATAGATTGTCTGGTGGCCCAATAGTCAGACATCAGTATCTAGGCATCACGAGGACTTACCCTTGGGTAGAGCCGGGATCATCTACTCTTATTACTAGTATAGGCCGAGGCAGTAAGACCTACAGAGGTAGAGGGTAATTTCCCCGACACCCAGCAGATGTTACTTCCATGACTATCAAGAACAGAAATTATGTAATGGCAAGCAAAAGTGTGGATGCTTTCTTGGAAGACTCAGCACTCCAACCTGGCATTGAGCTGATCACTTCTAAGGTATTAACTACTGTTGGTTTCTCTGAACACCTCAAAACCCTCTATCTGAGCAACCCAACGAGTCTTGTATAAATTAACTAGTTTTTCCCCCAGTGTTTGGACAACTTAAATTTGCAATGTGTTTTTTCAACTCTTGTTTGCCATTTAAGAGAATAGTTTTAAAAAAAGACAGACCTCTGTAACTGTTCCATACATGTTACGAATTACCTGTATATACATTGCAGGCAGCAACCACACATAGATTAAGTGCATGAGTAGCACAATGTACATATAATGCCTTGGGAAATCATGTCGAAAGATTGCTGCAGCCCCATGGGTACTTACAAGACATGTTGCCAGCTCCATCATAACCTTGTCCATGAATGTCATTGAGATCAAGTGTTCATAGCTTTAAGACTAGACTTTATCTTGTCAGCTAATGCTAGTGCCAGTTCCACAATGCACAAATTCTTCATGACCAGGTCATCTTCATCATTAAATCTAATGATTAGTGGTAGCTGCTCCTTGTTAGCTGAATCTGTTGCTTCATCAGCACAGATGGAAAAAATCTTTGATGTCTTGTACTATTTTCTATTGGATCCACTTTCCAATAGCAGCAATCACATCATTCTGAATCACTGAGCTGGATATTGTGCATTTTTGGGTCCATTAGCAAAGTGCTCCCTCAAAATTACATCCCCTGACTCAATCTGAAGCTGAAGAGGTGCTTAAAAATATAAAGGGTTTGCTGGGGAAAAAATAATAGAACTAGCAGGATTGACAGCAGATTCACTATTTCCTTTGAAAAGCAAGATTTTTTGTTGTCCACAACTACATCTTAAGACAGCTCTGTTCTTTTGGTTTCTATCTGAGGCTTGGTGCTTGAGTTGAGAGATAAGTGACCACTCTTCATCTGACCCATATGTGCCATTGAATATTCCATTCCCAGTTTCTGTGTAAACTGTAATTCGTACTCTCTCAGAGTAGCTTTTGCTCGAGTGAAGCTAGTCATGGGCTGTGTAATAAGCTGACCAAGCAGGGAACGGTTCTTTTCAAAAAGAAAGCAACTCTTACAGAAGCCACCATTTAATGACTGACTGTATGAGAGCCATGTATACTGCCTTAACCAAAAATGACCTAGATTTATGATATTCCTTCTTTGTGGGAAATTTATAGCTATCCAAAGGGTGAAAAGCATTTTGTAATGGCCAGGTTCTCTGCTGGTCAGTGACTGAGTTTATGGCTATCACATGCCTTGTACAAACCAAGGCCTCTACAATTCTCAGGAACTGACTGTATCATCATCACAGACGTGTCATAAGACTGCAATGCCGGAGATTGGTCTTCAATAATGTTATATGGGCATAAAAGTAAATACAAATTTTATTTTATCAACTATAATTACTACTATGGTTTCTGTAGCTTCCAGAAAGAGATGATAATGATTAGGAAGTGTCTTGAGACTATTCTACTTAATTAAATTGACTAAAATATGGATTAGGTCATCATGAAACTACAGCTAGCTATTTTACCTGTTTCATCCTCTTGCTCTGCTAATTTAGTCCTTTACAGCCAAAATTCAACAAAGATGGCTGCTGTCTTTTACTCATGATCATTCCTTTGCTACATGTGAAGCGACAGAAGTGCTGACTGACAAGTGACAAGGTCATACATTTTTGTGGTATATTGCTATAAGTGCAAAGTTAAACACAATTAGGACTAAGTATGTGTTGGGGTGGGGGTGGGAGGGGGTGGGGCTTCCGGGTAATGGGTAGAAATGGTCCTGGATGCAGCTGCTGGAGAATTAGCCTATCTTTCCATCATATCTCTTCACCTCCTATCACAATCAAATATATATTAAAAATAAATAATAGATTCAGCATTATTAACAATACCATATTAGATAAATAATAATAGTCATACTTGTATGTGTGGTAGGTATATACATGGAGGCAAAGAATCAGGCCTGCTCTAAGCTTAGTTGAAAAAGGACAGAACAAAATTTAAATGACCAGTGTTGTGTTATGGGCATAAAGAACCTACTGTATGGATTAAATCTTGCATGATTGCTGAAATTTTGTTGGAAGTGGATTCTGTATTATATGCAAAAATATTATTGTTTGTTTGTTTATACATTTTATTTTATTTTATTTTTTCATATATTTTTTGTTATATTTATTTTATTATTTTTAACCACAATAGCAATATCAATGACAAAAATAACAAAGTTATGGAGGCAGAGATTGACACAGCCCAAAACTGCTTCAGCATTCTAGTCAAATTCATCCAGATGAAGGCTAGAAGGTCTAACTGTTGAGAGAATACAATTTCAAGTTGATTATTGAGAAGGTTATTGTAATAATAATAATAATAATAATAATAATAATAATAATAATAATAATAATAATAATAATAATAATAATAATAATAATAATAATAATAATAATAATAATAATAATAATAATAATAATAATAATAATAATAATAATAATAATAATAATAATAATAATAATAATAATAATAATAATAATAATAATAATAATAATAATAATAATAATAATAATAATAATAATAATAATAATAATAATAATAATAATAATAATAATAATAATAATAATAATAATAATAACAATAATAATATAATAATAATAATAATAATAATAATAATAATAATAATAATAATAATAATAATAATAATAATAATAATAATAATAATAATAATAATAATATCAGAGAGGCAATGCTCTTGCAGTCATGGGGGCAATGGGAGGCTCGGGCATGGACAGTCTTGTGTAATTATTAGTGTTGTTGTTGTTATTGTTTTGTTGTTGTTGTATAATAATAATAATTAAAATATAAAAAAATAAAAAAATTAAAAAAATTAAATAAAAAAATAATTAAAAAAATAAAATAATAAAAAATTAATAATAATAATAATAATAATAATAATAATAATAATAATAATAATAATAATAATAATAATAATAATAATAATAATAATAATAATAATAATAATAATAATAATAATAATAATAATAATAATAATAATAATAATAATAATAATAATAATAATAATAATAATAATAATAATAATAATAATAATAATAATAATAATAATAATAATATGCCTTGTCTGTTTTGGGGTCAGTCGGGAGTTGAACGTGTTAGCTTTTTAGTTATTTATTTATTTATTGTTAATTAGTTATTATTATTTCAGTATTATTTAGGTATTTTTGTAATTTATTATTATATAATTGAAAACACAACATACCAGTTCATTAACACCTAATTAACACATATACTTATATAATAATCAATTACAAAAATACCTAAATAATACTGAAATAATAACTAATTAACAATAAATAAATAAATAACTAAAAAGCTAACACGTTCAACTCCCGACTGACACCCAAAACAGACAAGGCATTCCCCCGCTGGACTGCCACTGAGAGACGCTGAAGGAGGTAAGCACGGGCATTCACCTCCCCAGTTCTTTGCCTTATCCTGAGGCTGAGCTCCTTCAGGAAAGCCATCGACCTGTTCCCGATGACCCCCAATGACTCGATGGCCACAGGCACAAAAAAGTGGCAAGGATCTAGGCTGGCATACTTGGCCACCTTTTTTTCCTCAGCCATAGCAGCCACAGCTCCAGGACCACTCACTGCTGCACCCCGATACGACTGGGAAAATGTATCTGGACAGGTTGCATCCCATACCAGTTGCTTGCCATTCTTCCATAGCACCATGGCTACCCCATCAGGTCTTTTCCCGTTGGAACGAAAGAGACCCGACGGTTCCAACCTGGAAGGGGCCCCGGCAGATGACAATGCCCGGAAGATGATGTCGTTCATGGCGGTATGACGGTAGAAACGTCCTTCACTTCTCTTGCAGCTAAGACCGTGTGTAGCAAGGCGATCCACTTCTGTTCCACAGTGCCGGCAATTATGGGGGAGACACAAAGTGGAGCCCAAGCGGAGACCCACGGCAACCCTGATAGTATCATCATCCATCCTCAAACCCAGGGACGAGATAATTGATTATTATATAAGTATATGTGTTAATTAGCTGTTAATGAAATTGGTATGTTGTGTTTGCTGTTTGCTCAATTATATAAGCTCAATTATATAATAGTAATAAATAAAAAAATTAAAAAAATTAAAAAAACACTGTAATAATAATAATAATAATAATAATAATAATAATAATAATAATAATAATAATAATAATAATAATAATAATAATAATAATAATAATAATAATAATAATAATAATAATAATAATAATAATAATAATAATAATAATAATAATAATAATAATAATAATAATAATAATAATAATAATAATAATAATAATAATAATAATAATAATAATAATAATAATAATAATAATAATAATAATAATAATAATAATAATAATAATAATAATAATAATAATAATAATAATAATAATAATAATAATAATAATAATAATAATAATAATAATAATAATAATAATAATAATAATAATAATAATAATAATAATAATAATAATAATAATAATAATAATAATAATAATAATAATAATAATAATAATAATAATAATAATAATAATAATAATAACAGCAACTACAACAACATTAATAATAATAATAATAATAATAATAATAATAATAATAATAATAATAGTAATAATAGTAATAGTAGTAATAATAACAATAATAATAATAATTAAAATCATGATGATGATATGATCATTGAATGATCATGATGATGATGATCATGATGATGATGATGATGATGATGATGATGATGATGATGATGATGATGATGATGACGACGACGACGACGACGATGATGATGATGATGTTGATGATTAAATAAATAAATAAAAACAAAAAATGTAATTATGATGGTTGTCGCTTCAAGTTCAGGCTCTTCAGAGTAGTTCCCCAGCAGCCAGGCAAGTCCATTCCACAGTCTCGATTGAAACCACTCACACTTTGGTGCTAGGCCAATGTGCAATGCCTCCTTCACTAGCAGTTCCTTCTATCTTCTGGCAAAATGATGGCTTCCTCCCACAAAATAGGATGTCCATTATCCCATGCATGCTCAGCAATTGCAGACTTCACTTTCTACAGGCATCTTGATGTTCTTTCACTCTGGTCTCCAGTCTGCTCGTTGTAATTTCTGGGTAATGCTACCGTAGTTTTCCCTTAAATAAACTCTCAATGAACTCTCAGTTGACATAATAACATTAAAATCATGTTCTCAATAATCAACTTCAAATTGTATTCACTCGACATTTCGACTATATAGATCATTTCGACTATATAGATGCTCTAGCCTTCATCAGGAATAATGAGATGCTAAAGACTGATTGGTGTGCTTTATTTTGATTTTTCAGTATAAGCTGGTGATTTTCAATTGAAGCAGTGAGAACTTTCCCTAGTATATGGGATGCCCGAAGGAGATGGTGGCTTTCGTTAATGATTTAATCTTGATATAGCTGAGCCTGTTAAGGCCATCACATATATATTACAGCAAGTGTGGAACTATTTAGTTACTAGTAACAAACCTAAAAACAAAAAATCAACACTACTTAATTAATAAAATTATCCACAATATTAAGTTATGAGTGTCCCGCTGCTCAAGGAGGGGGGGGAAGGGAGGGGACCAAAGATTATTCGTCAGCTCACCATACAACCAGGGCCGTATTATCCATAAGGCTGACTAGGCTGAAGCCTAGGGGCCCACCAAGAGTAGGGCCCACCAAAAACAGGGCAACCTTTTTTTTCCCGTACCGAAAAGTAAACGTGAGATTGGTGCGCGCATCTATTCCCAGATACCTAGGGTGTGTTTATCGGTGGGCAATATTTAGTTTCTCCTCGTGTCCGAAGAACTGGAGGCTTGATAGAGGAGTTCTAGGTGCTATTCCTCTCTAGGATTACTTACTGGTACTTCATTACTCAAATCTCAAAAGGTTTTCAGCTGATAATAATAATAAAAAGTAAAGCGAAGAACTCTTGTTGCTAAGGTGAGGAACTAACTTTACTTCAGCTAACCTAGTAGTTTCTTTTATGACTGTTAGATCAAGCTAAATAGTGTATAGTAAATAGTTTAGGTAGCGCATCTAAATAGTGTAGAATAGTAAATAATTTAGCTAAATAGCTAGCTACTAGCTAGCGCTTCATGAATCTAGCTAGCTAACGGACCCAAGTAGCTAACCAGCTAGCGCACCCATATAGCTAGCTGGCTAAAGTACCCAAGTAGCTAGCAAGCTAGCGCACCCATATTCCTAGTTAGCAGTTAATAGCTATCTAGCTTAAATAGCCTTTTCTTTCCTGAGAACACTGTGCTGGTTTTGTTATATAGTCCTTGCTCACATTCAGTTGTTCACTTATCAATATATTTTACATATAGGATTGCAGCAACATCTGTGATGAAGCAACATCTGTCATGTAACATAACCATGAGACTAGGATGAAGGTATACTTAAATAGATTCAGATTTATACGTCCTCTGTGAGTGGTAGGTCTGAAAGCTGACGGCTAGCCACGGTACATCTATACAGGGTGAGGTGTCTGGTGCCATCCTGCCGTTGCAGAAAGTACAGTCACACCTCTAACTTCCTCACACTTGGTAATGGTCTCCCTTGCCATTCAGCCTGTTGGGGTACTTCTCAGCCAGGTTTGGCCCACTTCGGCAGCCTATGCTCAGCATGTGCATTGGTCCTGCCAATGGTAAACTTTAGCATGGTGGGTCCAAAGAATAGCGGAAAACAATCTTCTGCATTTGGCAGGATGGAGGAACATTAGGTCCTGGTTGAAGGATGAATGGGGTGCTCTGTGGAGCAATGTCGTCATCTAGAATTTGAAAAAATAATAATGGTTTATATGTAAAGTTTGCTTGATATAAAAACATTTGTCTGTGTAGTAGCTAATAATATTAGTGTTATTATTCTTATTGCAGGAATATCATACCTTCCCCAGCAGTTGTCCAGATATATTGGCGGGCATCCACACGGCTGGTTCCACTTCATATGATCTTCCTCTCCTCTGCTATCCTCTTCCTGCAGCTCTTCCCTTCCTCTGCTGTCCTCTATACTGTCCTCTACCTGCAGTTACCACTACCTCCCATTGACATCTGCTGACTTAGTCCTCTCACTGTATCTCTCCCCCTATTTCCACTTCCACTTATCATCAGATAACATCTCTAGTAGAGTCTTGGTATCATATCCACAGGCCATTCATAGTAACAACCACCACGAACAGCGTAACTGAACAGGGTAACTAATCGCTAAAACGACCGTGTGGCTGTCACGATACCGTGACAATGGTCTAAGGATGACCATTACTACTGGCGCGAATACGTGACAATGGTGCGCCAAGTTGAGTAATCACCAAGAATGTTCTTGATGAAGTAAAAATACTTGCTTCAAAACTTCAGAAGCAGGATCAAGATATATATGATGCCTATATATAAAAAAGTTACTGAAGCGATTGAATGCTTGAAAACCCTCAGAAAGACTATTGACACCGTTTTTAGCTTGTTATTGTGAGGTACTTGAACTGGCTGAGTCAATTGGTGTGAGTGAGAGTGTTCCAAGAAAGACAAGCATTCAACGGAATCGAAGCAACACTCCAAGTCAATCAGCAAAAGAGCATTACAAGAGAGTCTTTGCTATACCAGTGCTGGATTCATTCATTAACCAGTTGGAGGAAAGATTTCAAGGTGAGGGAAAACAAAGTCATATGATTTTGTGCCTTGTGCCTTCAGTGCTCAACTGCAATCCGAGTGTTCAACTATCACAACATATAGATGACCTTCTGTACTGGGAACAAGATCTTCCATGTTCCTTGTCTCTCAAAAGTGAACTAGCAATCATTGTGGGAGCATAAGCGAGACAAAGATGAGGCTACCATCCCCAACAATCTTCTCCTAGCTCTTAGCTCTTGTGACTTTGATACTTTCCCAAACATTTATTGCTTACTAGTCATTGCTTGCACTCTGCCTATCACCAGTGCTGAAGCAGAACGATCATTTAGTTTACTCAGGAGGATAAAGACATATACAAGGTCGACTTTGACTGAACAACACTTTTCTGATCTTGCTGTAATAGCCATGAACTATGGAGTGAGAGTGTCAGTTGATGATATCTGCCATGCTTTTGTGCAGTGTCACCCGAGAAGGCTCTTTCAAGCTTCACTATTTATTGACTGAAAATAGTTTCCTGTTTATCTTTAGTTGCTGTTCTTTTAAGCTGATAAATCTTCTTATTCAATACACAGTACAGTGTGCATGGGCTAGTTCTCCACCCCTGCACCCACCCACCCTGTACCTTTCTAAAATTCCTGGATCCACCCCAGCATCTTCCTTAGGTTGTTAGTAGGCAGGCAGCCAGGACTATAGCCTGGAATAAGTAAGGGTGTTTCCTGAGCACTAGCACTATTACTCACAATTCTTTTTAAAGGATACGATGTTCAATTTTACATTTCTTGTTATAATAATGTTGGTGATATGTCTTGTTATATAATTGCCAAGAGAAATGCAGGACGGTGCTTTCTTGCAAACTGATTAATGATCTGATCATGATTAGGAAAAAAAGGATTTCCGGGCAACATGGAAACCCCTGTGGCAATGGCCGTGAGTAGTTCATCAACCCCCACAATCTGGATCCACCCCTGCATAGACACATTTTTCCTACAGCTAGACGCATGGGGATTGGTGGTGTTCTGAGTGTGGTGAGGGAAGATGAAGAATTACCAGTGGGGTTCTACTCCAGGAAGCTGCGTCCAGCAGAGATGAGGTATATACTCTGCCACGGAGATCGAATGTTTGGCCATCATATGAAGCATCCAGAACTTTGGTGTTTATCTGGTGGGGAAGCCCTTCACTTTTGAAATTGACCACAAGGCTTTAACACATCTCCACTATTCAACTCAGTGTCAAGCAGATTAATGCGGTGGGCATTACTGCTGCAACCCTATAACATTACCACCCACTATCGTCCTGGCCCGAAGAATGGTAATGCCGACGGACTCTCTCGTCAGGCTTTGAATGGAGAGCAGGAAGAAGAAAAAGAATGGCAACAACCTTTTCAAGGAGGAGGTGATGTCAGGCCTCAGCCCTGCAAAGATCAAACTATTAATAGAATTTATAAATAGAGCTAGATAGAAGTTATAAATAGACCTAGAACTCATGACCTCAGACTATCAACACATAGGACAATCAGAACTCATGACCTCAGAATATCAACACATAGGACAATCAAACTATCATCTCACACTCTTAGATAAGTCCTGTAGGGACATACAGTAATTCTACTACTCTCACACTTATCAACACCATAAGCTGTGAAAGCCTTGCTGCAAGGGTATTTAAACCCCTCTGCAGTCCATGCTTGGGCAGTCTCATCCTATCTTTATATTCTGCTACTCTACTGTTGTTTTAATATAAGCTACTAAGATCTAAAACTCTTTTGTCAAGCTTTTGGTTTAGCTAGAAGAAGTTAGGAAAAGACTCTGGTGGCAGCGAATTACCAAGGTTGGTATTTGTTAGGTCTCTTGTAGTTGGAGAGTGTAACAAACATTAGTCTGTGGGTTCTTAAAAACTCAGTAGCTAACAAGTAATTTTTCATCTGTAGACTTCCTTCTTTCAAAACCTAAGCCAGTTTAGGAGCTATGACTACTGGAGTGGATTAGATATAGTCAAGTGATAATTCAATAAAACTCTAGATATAGTAGCTAGCTAGTTATAAACTTCATAACCAGCCTAATGAGTATTCTTATAAGAACCCTTCTCGGACTGACTACCTCATTCCAGTTGTAGATCCTGGGTGATGAATAATTTAGCACTGATGGTGACCAACTGCTTATGTAGCTGGCTATTCTGTGCATCTCATGACAAGATGGAGAGAATGTTGGTAGTATACATATAATACCACTTCCTTACGTGCCTACCTGTGAATGCACACATGTGTATCACCAGCCATGTAATAGGCCTTCAGTGCTGGATTCGTCTATATTAGCCTAACCTAAATCCAATTATGTGATTCCAAACATTGGCCCGTGTAACAAAACCTACATAATTTCAGGTGCTTGCCTGCATCACCTTGTCCATGTGCCTGGTTGGACATTCCCTGGGTACTCTCCCTTGGTTTCAGCCCCTTGGGTATTTTCCCTTATCAGCCTGTCTGTGAGCATACCTTGGGGCCTTGCCCTTGCCGATCTGCCTGCAGAAGCTAACCCTGGGTGCCTGTTAGACTGAGGGTGCCATCTCCCTTGCCTGTAGTTTAGGAGGAGAGCCAGACTTTACCTTCACTAGCTGCATTTGGCATAGTGAGTGGGCATGAACCAGCACTGAACATGCACAAGGGAATGCATGCATGATACCCCTGTATACCTCTATTCATATATCTTAAATTAATGAATATATTTTGTGTTCTATCATGTGCAGCCTAGTAAGGAGACGTCATACTTTGCCCCTGTAACACCCCAAGGTGGTGGAGAGAAGTGATATTTTTTAATATAAACAACAACAAAACTTACAATTACTAGATCTTCCAATTTACTAGGCTTCTTCACAATATGCTGATAAGCCTTCGCATCATGTTCCTCTCATCGTGTCGCCACTTCTAGCTATCACAATAACGGAGTTTCTTGCAAACTTGAACTTTCACCCAACTGGAACCCCGCCCATTAATGAACTTGCTGACTCAGGGGTGGAACTGCAAGCTATGTTGGTTGTGGTACAGGCGTATGTGTTAAGGTGGAAGATGAAATTTAATAGCAAGAAGAGCAAGGTCATGGTAGTAGGGAAGAAGGAAGCAGAAGTGCATTGGAGGATTGGTGAGGAGATATTGGAAGAGGTCAAGGAATTCAAGTACTTAGGAATATGGTTTGATAGGAAGCTAAGGGGTAATGTTCAGTTAGAGAAGATGGCAAAGAAGGCAGAAGAGTGGGTTGGAAAGGAGTAGAGTGAATTGGCATGTGGAAGTAGACAGAGGAAGAATGGTGTGGGGTTCTAGCGAAACCCAGTATGGAGCATGCAGCCGAAGTGTGGTGGACAGGAGGATGGAATGCTTGCAAGAAGTTGGAGTCAGCACAGATGAGAGTGGGTAGGAGACTGTTGGAGGCAAGTAACACAGTAGCAGGAGTAGCAATACGGCGAGATATGGGGTGGAGGAAGCTAGAGGAGAAGGAAGAGATGAAGGTTTTGTTTGGCAAGAGATTAGAGGTCTTGGAACAGAGCAGATTGGTAAAAGTTGTTGTAAATAAACTAAGAGAGTGAAGGTAAGAAATGAGAAGGACTGGGAGGAGGAAGTAAACGGAAAGAGTACACTGAATTTTTATAAATTGGCAATGAATGGTGCAAAGGTGGAGAGGTATGTGAGGTTCATGATGGTCAGGAAGGTGTGCGGTTGCAATTTTGACTGAGGACTGCATCAGCTGGTTGTTAGAGGATAAGAAGAGATGTGGGATAGTTAGGGATGAGAGGTGTATAACTGTGTGATAGTGAAGCAGGGAAGGATGTGGAACATTTCTTGGTGATATGCAGGGAATTTGAGAGCGATCGGCTGGTACTGATGGATGAGGTGCACAGAGTTGTAGGGCAGGACATTGGCTGGATGAATTTAGAATTAGGCAGGTGGCAGTTAATTCGTAGGTACTAACTAGGTATACACTGAACATGGCCATGTAAAGCTTTTATTTGAATAATAAAGTCAGTGTATTATACGATGATCTTCATAACCCCCATTCCCATCATGTCCACAATCCTCAGTATGGTGACCTTCATCCTCCATGTGGCAGCCCCAATCTTCCTCCAAGCTTGCTAATGTATGTTGTGATTGTAATGTCCAGCACAGTCGGGGATGGTTCGGCATGATGTAAACAATGGAATGTACTGAGCCCCAACGACAGTTGCTCTTGTGAAACTGTCGCCAGACTCGCAGTCTCAAGCGGCTGGTATGAATACGTGAGATCCTGTCAGGCAGCGGCAGTTAGCTGGGTGAGACCACTGCCTGAGGGCCAGTACACAAGGAGTGCGTTTCTTTCGAGGGGGGGGTGCCGACGAGGGGCCCAAAGAAGCTCGAAGCCTAGGGGCCCTGCCTTGGGCTAATACGGCACTGAGTAACAGTGTGTGTACAGAGCTAGTGGGCTGACCTCCTTGACTTTAGATTGAACTCTTGCAATGCCGGATGACATCACAGATGCTCCATGATAAGCTTGCCCTCTAATTCTACAGGGATCTAAAGAAACTGAAGGACTAGAAACTGTTTAAAGAATCTTTCTTGAAATGGATGAAGCATTGGCTCGGTCCAAGTAGACAAAGCTAATCAGGCACTCCTTGATATGAGGATCAGTGGGGGAGGACAGATCAACATACCTGAAGCACACAGAAAGAATCTCTTGATTAGAATGAGGATCTGTGGCTTCATCAGCAATGATGGTGAAAGGCAATTTTTTTTCTCGGAGCTGTTCAGTTATATGCTCTCTAATTTTAGATGCATATATGTGAATAACCTCATTTTGAATGGTCTTGCTGGTATACTTCGCGTTCCTTTTAGCTGAGAGGTATTTGTGTAGGAGCTTATCTGTCTTAGCCAAAAGCTGAAGTGTGGCTACAAAATTGCCCCTGTTGAGATCTTCATCTGAGAAATCCACTCTGTAGTCAGAGTGGCCTCTGAATGGTAGTGCTTGCTTTGCCAAAAACTCTACAGCCAAAACTATCTGCTGGAGAACATGCCTGTTCTCTTCCGCTTGTTGGTTGCTCTGTTTCAATAGTATCCTTTCATTGGTTGGTTAAAATTTCTGAGAAAAAGGTCTACCCTCTCAGCTGCACAGCAATGCATTTGAGTCTGATCATGGCATACAAGTACACCATTCTTGCCAAGTGCTTTTGTGTATCGTTTCTGGTATGGGGACAAAAATTATAAGCCAGAACGATTGCCAACTCCAGAAACACTGCCTCTACCTGGCTGCTCTGGAAAAACTATACAATATCTGCAAAGACCACCTGCAAGAACAGTGCTGTATGAAAGCCAAGGAAATTGTACTAACCATCCAAGCTGGAAGGATAAAGATGATCAGAAGAAGAAGGTTTGGAATGATGAGAAAGATATTGCATCATATGGGATATTATTTGCTAATGACCTAAGCTTATCCCAGTTACCTTGAGCGGCTTTAACTATTGTCCCTAAGTCCACCTGTCCACTAGTTGACGGAACTACACTGAGTGATATAGTCATCGTATCAATTGTTGCTGAGCATAACTGAGGAAGAGCTCGATGTAGTGGTTGTGACTGTCATTGATGGTGATTGAACAAATAAATCTATATCAGTTGATGCACTAGAGTACCATCATCAGCAGTCGTTGACACAGGGATATGGGACCCAGACTCGATTCTACATTAATTAGAAGTCTATTATAAATTGAGCATTCAACTCTTAACCCTTATTGTTCATTATTATAGTAGCTGTATATTGTATCTTACCTTTTTTTTTAAGTTGTCAGCTGGGTGCAATCCCTGGGTGATGGCTTCTTTCTACTTCCAGACATGGCAATATTGATGGCAGATGCAAAATGAACTATATAGCTATAATAATAATAGCGCACCGCCACATTCCAGGAGCGTGGGTTTACTAGAATTTCATTCATATTTAACAGTTTGTAGTTTAACCAAAGTGTCAAAGTGTCTATATCTAACAAGTGTCTATATCTAACAAGTGTCTATATCTAACAAAATGTCTATACTAACAAAGAAACTGGAGGTGGAGCTAGTGTTTAGAACGTTATGGGGGGGGGGGGGGGGGGGGGTTGCAACCCCAGAACCCCCCTGCTATGGGAGTGTGGCTGGTAAGGGAGGACACTTGGGAAAAGGTATGGAATAGATCATCATTCATAGCAGTAGACCAAAACATTAGCTGGACTCTTCCATGTCACGTTGGTGAGTTCTATGGACTTGTGAGCATACCTATAATATGCTGTGGTACCCAGGAAGGATTGTACGTCCTTTTGGGGTTATAGGTCTCGCATACTTTCTGATTGCTTCCACCTCTATCCAGACCTTAGCTAAAGGCTGAGATGCATTGGGTTATGGTGTCCTTCTGTCTTGGTTGATGTCGCAACATGAGCACCAGTTCCCAGGATAACTGGATTCCTTGACCACTCTCCCAGGCGACTCTGCAGTTTCGTGTAAGGCAGTTATCTGTCGCGGAATTGACTGGTTCGATGTTCTTCCGCTTCTCTTACTCTGGTTCGACGTTCTTCTGCTTCTCTTTCTGTGGTTCGGCATTCTTCCTCTTCTCTATGTTCAATTCTTCTGTTCTCCTCCATAATTAAGATTAATGCCTGGATGGCCTCCATTGGGTTAGGGAATTTTGTTGTAGTCCTTGTCGTTGATGGTCGATGGCTTGCCAAGCCCTTCTTGATATCCATCCCCTCCATGTTGGTCATCTGGACTTGCTCTCTTTGGAGTATCTCCGTTGGCTCCCTTCGCTCTGTTCTGTCTGCTCTGTCAGACTTGTCGTTAGTCTTACTCCTTGACGTCATTTCTTGCAGAACACAGGGGCAAAATACAAAAATACACTAATATACAAACACTATGCAGAATATCAAACAATATACACGTGTGGAGGATAGCAAAGATAGAAGAAACTTTATTACACAACTTGAACAATCACCAAAACAACGATCTCGTGATATATATCTCATCACGCAATCATGATGACGTAACAATGTAAATCAAACAAACACAGTTCGCAACACTACCGCCACATAACCCCCCCCCCCCAGAACTGTGGATGTAGTTAATCACAAATTAGCCTTTGGGGAGTCTTGATGGTTGAAATCCTTCTTGTCTCATTAGCAGTAGGGTTGTGAGTCTTGCAGATTGGAGAGAAATCCTTTTTCTTCTTTGGTCCTCCTCCTGGCCTTGGCACCTTTAGCTCTAACGGCTGCTCATAGTCCACATGTGCCTGCTTCAGCCGGTCTGGCCAGACGACGTGCCCTTGCATGAGTGGGTGGTCCCTTAGTAGGGATGTAATGCTCTACACCATGTTTTACCGTGGGGGTTGAAAATTCTGGTCTGGAAATCTGAGGGTACTGCGCCAGAAGTTTATGGTACTTGTTGGTGCTTGTTGCAATTGATCCCAGTTCAGGTGCAGTGACCGTCGAGATGGTCAGTGGAATGCTTGAAAACATCTCAGCATCCACCAATCTCTTACCCTTGAGATCCACCAGTAGGCTGTGAGCCTGGAGAAAATCTGCACCCTGCAGTGGGTTAGCGACATCCGCAATTGTGAAACTCCATTGAAAGTTTATTTGGTTGAAGCTGAGAGGAACCATGTGGGTTCCATAAGTTTTGATGTTGGTGCCATTGGCAGCCACAAGCAAGTGAGTTAGCGTGTGATTGAGGCGATCAAAATGCGATGCCAGGATTACGCTTATTTGAGCTCCCGTGTCCACCAGATACTGCTGTCCTGATTTTTGTTCGGTGAGAAAAAATAGGTTGCTTTCCTTTTTGAGTTTGCGTTTCTAGAACAGCTACCGGAAGACCTTCGCCGGCCCAAGCAGTGTTTACTGTCGGCCGGCTTGTCCAATTCCCTGATATGCACATGGGGGGGTGCACTTGTTTGCCTTATTTCCAAATTTCTTGTGGTAGAAACAGAGGGGAGGTTTGCTTGCTTTCTGGACAACTTTATGGATTGTAGGCATAGTTGTAACAGATGTATGTGCCTGCTGCTTGGCCACCCAAAGGGCATCAGCTTTCCTTGCCAGAGCCCTTGATCCTCGAACCTGTCGTTGGCTAACTGTATGCGAAGGTCTTCCGGTAGCTGTTCTAGAAACGCAAACTCAAAAAGGAAACAGGAATGGTGAAGTGCCATCATTTCATCCATTAGCTGTGATGGCTTCCTGTCACCTAATCCACCCATGTTCCAAATTCTTTGGGCAGTATCCTGATTCAACGCTGCCACCACATAGTAAAACTTTGTGTCATCTGCTACGATGTTTCTAATCGCAAACTGGGCTTCTGCTTGGGCAAACCAGACTGCTGGTTGGGAGGTCCAGAAAGTCGGCAATTTCATTGCAACTGCATTCTCTGCCATGGTTTAGCTTTGTTTGTAGTCAAATGTGCGATTTGACCGTCGGGGTCACCAATGTGGAGGATAGCAAAGATAGAAGAAACTTTATTACACAACTTGAACAATCACCATCTCGTGATATATATCTCATCACGCAATCATGATGACGTAACAATGTAAATCAAACAAACACAGTTCGCTACACTACCGCCACAGTTAGTCTTACTCCTTGACGTCATTTCTTGCAGAACACAGGGGCAAAATACAAAAATACACTAATATACAAACACTATGCAGAATATCAAACAATATACACATAGAAATGCTGATTACGCGCTGAATACGTGCTCTCACTTCTCTGAGTCAACCTGAGCATAGCACCGGCCACAGCTCCAATTCTCTGCTTAGCCATACACCAGTTATCTTCTATAAGTTTCTGGGAAAAATAAGGTAAAGCAACACAATACCACCTCTTGCCACCAGATGTTAGAGTCTCCAACCACAAGATACCTAACAGAAACCAACCTTGGTATTTCGCTGCTACCAGAGTCTCTCCCTAACTTCTAGCTAAACCCCAAGCAGTTTTAGATCTTAAGTAGCTTATACAGTAGAGTAGCAGAATATGAAGATAGGATGAGAGTGCCCAAGCCTAGACTGCAGTTCAAATACCCTTGCAGCAAGGCTTTCACAGCTTATGGTATTGAAACAGATTGAGAGAAGTAGAATTACTGTACAGGACTTAGCTAAGAGTGTGAGATTATTATTATCATGATTGTTCTAAGTGTTGATAGTACGAGGTCATGAGTTCTAGCTCTATTTATAAATTCTATCTAACTCTATTTATAAATTCTATTTATAGTTTGATCTTTGCAGGGCTGCTCTGCAGCCAGTCAGGGCTGAGGCCTGACAATGTTTTTTTAATAGAACACTTGAGTGCTGTGAAAAAGTTAAAGCTACAAAGCTCACCTTTTCTGGGTCATTTGAGACCAGGCAATGCATGTAACTCAATATCCCATATTGATGATTTTCCTTGAATTTTAAATGGGCATACTGTATATGCTATACATGCACACTGACCAATGAGAACACATTCATTCAATAAATAAATGATTGAGATTTACCTCAGTAATTCCTGTCTCATCCAAGCTGTAGCATTGCGCCATTTTTTCATAAAAAATAAGATTTGAGTGTTCACTATGACTGAATGATGGCCTTCACTTAATGTCATCTCCTTCACTTTCATCATCACTGTGAAACAAGCATGAAAATTAAAACTTGGCTATTATCCACTAGTGGTCTCTACCCCCATTTGTAACCAATACATTTCATAGGTGCCACCACCGATATTACCCCTGATTATGTTTGGTGTGTGGAGTTCTCCTGTGCAACTGTTACCAAGTCTTCGATGGAGGCTGGGGAACAGTCAACAATAGCAACATATGAAGTCTTGGAACCCCGACAAGTCTTGACTTGGACTTCACCGAGCTCTGACTGTGTGGTCTTTCACTGCTCAACTGTAATATACAGAAAAACAATAAAAGTTGCTTCAAGTGGGGAGGTGTGGTTGAGTGAGCAAAATTAATTTTTAACTTCAACCATGAATGGTCTCTTCCTGGTATTTACTTCTCTTTCTGGAAGTTATGAAAAGGAAAACAGCACAAGCACATTTGCACACTCGGAATCCCTCCTAGAATATATTCTTAATTTCTACAAAGCATTACATGCCTCTACATGTAAGTTTAGAAAAAACATAGATTTTATGCTCTATGCACTATGCATGATGACTCTTGTCATGGGCATCCCATGTTATTTTTCTGCATCCACTTTGGGAGAGCAACTGCATGGGCTTAATACATATAACTTGGAACTAACAATAAAGTAGGCGCATAACAAAAACTAGTGCTCTAGACAGTCGCTTAACAATTAGCTTTTAAGATTAATTTTATCTCGTGCTATGCTTAAAACCACAAATAAAGTCAGTGGTAAATTCTATTGACTACCAACTTTAGTTGTTGTTCATTATAAGATTTGTTATATATATATTATAAAATATGCTCAAGATTAGTATATGAAGGAAACAAACAAAAGCTATTCACCATTACATCAGTCAGTGCCTACAACAAAACATACAGCAAATAAATCCATTCAAGAATGGCTCCTTTTCCAAGAATAAAGGATTTTAGAATGATACAAATAAACTTTAGTGCCTGCACTGCTTTTCTTTGAAGAATTGTTTCCAAAAATAGCAGTTAATGTCAGGGAAAGACCGCTAATAATCGTTTGTCAGATTACCTTTTTTCCTTCCATTTTGCT
Organism: Cladorhizidae sp. MBARI D1340-BT2; assembly: GCA_028752905.1. Lineage (NCBI taxonomy): Eukaryota > Metazoa > Porifera > Demospongiae > Poecilosclerida > Cladorhizidae > Cladorhizidae sp. MBARI D1340-BT2. The sequence goes on from JAQNBH010000008.1 coordinate 37,290,417, forward strand.
TGCTATGACCGTCAAACAGTAATTAAGCTATTTATATCCAATAGAGCAGTTTAATTGGCATATGCAAATAATGTTTTACATGTACAGTTCATTTGTTGTTATTATTTTTAGAGTTGCATAGATATTTGTGGTATTCAATCATTTAAGACTACATCACACATGCAAGCACAGTGTGTTTAGTAACCCTTTACCTCTGTGTATATATCAATATGGAACTAGCTCACACTTAGAGGTAACCAAGAGAGCTTCAATAACAACATCCATCTTTATTAAGCCATAATTCATCCAATATCAGTAATCATTTAAGAGATAAAGCATAATGCATGCATATTAGTGGCAAGTTACTTAATTGTATTAACTTCAGAGAGCAGACAAGACTTACACAAAAAGTATTTCCGTAATTATTTGAATTGATACTATAATTATTATAATACAATTTAACATACCAGATGTGAATCACCTTCATCATACTTATGAAATAAACTCCTAGATGAGCAAAACAGTGTGTTGCGATCCATGAAGCCGACAGCAATAATGAAAGCTGAAAAATAATAAAATGTTCATGTTGTGTTTGTAATATGATTTTACTCATACCATAAATCAGTACATTCGTCATCATGTAAACAATAAAGATTGACGGGAAAGTAAGTCTGTGATAATAACAATGAGTAATAATATATATATATCAAGTCATAGAATACATAGAATACTAACTCACATTCTTTTGCACTAGGCAAGATATTATGATTACCCCTATAAATCCTATTAATGTACATGTGAGGGTCATCACATCCATGAATATGGATAATCCTTTATTACTTTCCAGCACTGCAACTTTGGTTCCACTTGAAAGATGTGGATGCTAATTCAGATTTATAAAAGACTGCTACTAAGCTAAAATTAATATATGATAAACAATATCAGAACAAAAGTGATGACAAAAATGGCAATAAGAATATTACAACACTAACTGGTTAATAAAAACAGTAGAAACTTCAGCTGCAGAACGAGCAACACCAACAATGCCCTCCCTCACACACATACACTGATAACAACAGCAAAGCCCTCAATGGCCACTTCCACAGGGCCTCGATCACCAGTGCCAATTAGAGCAGTCCCACTTCCATAGCAAGTACGACAAGACTGCTACAATATCTATGAAGGAGATTACATGCTTATGCTTGTTAGAGGTTCTCCCAAGAGTCCTACTCTTGCCAAAGCTCATTTTAATTTGAGTCTGTAGATCATGGAGAGTTTTGCACTCCCTTTAGTCTATACGCACGACTTCAACAGGGAAAGAGAACTAAGAACAATAATAATTTTTGTATTGTTTTGAACGTTATATTTATTGTAAGTATCCAGCTATGCCAAGCACTCACTGTGCTGTTAACAACAATCTAGGATTAGGAAGCATATATTAGCAAGCGCACCCAGTACATCAATTTCATCGAAAAGGATAATCATTGTGTAAAATGATATATGCCTTCAGTGACCCATCTCCAGATTAACCTGCCCCTATCTCTGGAATAGGCTCAATTACAGAATTCCCAACTGTGAATTTAGCAACCAATGCCCTGCTTGTCATTGGAAACTAATCTGTTAAAATACAATTTTAGCAAAATTAACTATAGAGCTGTAGTGTATTTAATTATGTGTGAAGGATTTTTTGCATGGTAATAGGAAGTCAGAGCTCTTCAATGCAAAGTTAAAAATGTCAATTTTGAGGCAATATTCAATGAGTTTCATAAGTTATCCTACATGGTATATATTTATCCACCTAAAAAGAACTCTGAACCAAATTCCCCCCTGGCTATGGGATGAATGGGTTTGTGTCTATTCCTAAAATAAATCTTCAGTATATATGCATAAATAGAACACAAAATTAGTAACAGTTTACTTTTCACACCAATATCAATTATCCTAATTTTAGACTTCCACGACACATTATTCTTACTTAGGTTAGCCCCTCCACTGCTGAGTTAGCTTGCTCTAGACACACTTTCCTCATTAGGTCGTCATCTGCTTTTGTTGTTGTTCTCTCTCTGGAAGATATCAGAAGATAGAAAGGCCAAGAAAGAAAAAACTTATATTTTCATGGTATTTTAGAGAATTTTCACACACCTCATTTGTTTCAAGGCATTTGGAAATCTCTTAGTGGCTGTATAGATGACTTAATCTGTGATTTTGAGGCAATACTAATGTTTAGTTCATCTGAAGCAGCCCCTGCTTTAAATTATGAACTCAATGAAGCTTCAAGTCTCTCAAACCATGACTAGTTAGCTCTAGATTGCTTTTAATTAAATGGTGGTTTAGGGATAAAAAAACACCATTGTAGTTGGCATGCCTCAGCTATACATAAACTTCTGTTATGCACATACTCTAGCCAAATCACCACCTTGATGCCGATACCAGAAATCAAATTTCAGAAGCCGCATGTGGTGCTATATAATAATATTATGAGTGGATTTATATATATATATAGGCACGTGTAAAGTTTCCAAATCATAGTCTTAGATACCTTAATGTCACAGGGTGACCTCCAAACTCATTAAACAATAACTGCTTATCATGTGTAAATGATATTCATTACAAACCCACTACATGTAAAGACACAGTGCTGGTCATATAAACCAGTACCAAAGCTAATCATTGGAGTTCATTGCGAATATAGTTGAGTATATAGTTGACTTTTGTTGTTGAGCATAAGACTTTAATTATAACCATACTTCATGGAACAGTGATTCTTGGTAGCTAAGCATTAGCTACCTGGTGGCAGCATACCAACTAGTGTTTGAGTAGTGCCAGGGTAATAAGAGTGGTTACCCGTGGACATCCTACATGGTATATATTTATCCACCTAAAAAGAACTCTGAACCAAATTCCCCCCTGGCTATGGGATGAATGGGTTTGTGTCTATTCCTAAAATAAATCTTCAGTATATATGCATAAATAGAACACAAAATTAGTAACAGTTTACTTTTCACACCAATATCAATTATCCTAATTTTAGACTTCCACGACACATTATTCTTACTTACTCCACTGCTGAGTTAGCTTGCTCTAGACACACTTTCCTCATTAGGTTATCATCTGCTTTTGTTGTTGTTCTCTCTCTGGAAGATATCAGAAGATAGAAAGGCCAAGAAAGAAAAAACTTATATTTTCATGGTATTTTAGAGAATTTTCACACACCTCATTTGTTTCAAGGTATTTGGAAATCTCTTAGTGGCCTAATAAGCTGTATAGATGACTTAATCTGTGGTTTTGAGGCACTACTAATGTTTAGTTCAGCCCTTGCTTTAAATTATGAACTCAATGAAGCTTCAAGTCTCTCAAACCATGACTAGTTAGCTCTAGATTGCTTTTAAATGGTGGTTTAGGGATAAAAAAGACACATAGTAGTTCGCATGCCTCAGCTATACATAAACTTCTGTTATCCACATACTCTAGCCAAATCACCACCTTGATGCCGATATCAGAAATCAAATTTCAGAAGCCGCATGTGGTGCTATATAATAATTATTATTATGAGTGGATTTATATAGGCACGTGTAAAGTTTCCAAATCATAGTCTTAATTAAAAAAATTGTTAAGTGTAAAGGGATACTGATTGATGTGAGATTTCCTCCAAAGAAGAATTTCCAGAATTAGCAGTAAATCCAAGAAAGACCATTCATGATGGCAAGTGGAAGGACTCCAGGATGAAATGTTGCTTTGTTGTAGACACAGCATGACATAGCACTGCCTAGCTTTTGTTTGGTGTAGAATACGAGATATATCCACTGCCTTATTATCCCATCAGATCACGAGAAATGACTTGATGGTAGGATAAGACATTTCTACACAGACAGATTGCAGAATGAACAAGCTTTAAATTCTATTACTTGTTCTCAATTGCTATTGTAATTGCAAATGATGAATTCATCATAATTATCATCAAGTAAAACAAAATACACAGCAATTAAGGCATGGCCAAGTGGCCTGAAAAGGTATGCCATCATGTTTACATGACAACAGGATTCACACATACATAGTACTTTATTGACAAGATATAGTTATGCTTTTTTGCCAGAAGTAAAATTTTATGACTATCCCATAAAAGCACTACAGTCTACTGATCATAAACAGATTTTTAAAAAACATGTTCAGAGACAAATCTAGGATTTAGGTTGGGGAGGGGGTGTTTGTGTTGGTAGGTGTGGGTGCTTGGACAGATTGCATGACTAAAAAGCCACAGTGAGGGGGTGAGTGCAGGAAAAGAATGTGCCGGAATGTGACTTTCCCATGCGAAGCATGGAAGCCTAAATTTGCTGTAATTAGTGTTGGTTCATAACAGGCCATAAACAGAACTAGCAATATTGAATAATAGGTGTGAAGCAAAGGCATGTGGCTGAAAACCAAAATATATGAGAACAGTTGTGTTCATACACAACAGAGGCCATGTATTGCTCCATGTAATGAATGTATATACCATAAATCATGAAATTATGCGAGCATTTTAGTGCAACTCGGATGCAAATTAAAAGCATGCCTTTCTATTTATTGCACATGCACACAAATTGGTCACAAGAGGTATGCTGGAAAAAAAGTGTGCCAAAGATTTAGACGCATCTAGTTGAAGAATGAAATGCTAGAAGAAAGCTACCCTGCCTACAGCTGAACAAACTGCTTTGAGGAAAGGAAGACTGATGCATGTTCAGCAATTGTAGATTTCTCTTAAGCAAACTTTTTAGAGGCATCTTGATTTTCCTTCATTCTGGTTTCCAATCTTCGGTTCGTCTCATCTATGGAGCACTTCCCACAGCTGCAATGGATGCGGTACACAATGCATGAGTGCATACTAGCTGGTAATTCATCCTTCACTCTGCTCAGCTAGCATTGTATACAGGCCAGAAGACAGAAGGAACTGATAGTGAAGGAAGCATTGCACATCAGCCTAGCACCATAGTGTGAGCAGTTCAATCAAAATTGTGCAATGGATGGGGGAGGTGCACCTTTACAGTAGCATGAACTTGAAGATACAACCACCATAATGTTTCTGTATTAAGTTATTTATCATTTTGTTGATGTTTCAATATCAAGCATGCCTTTTAATTCTAATTCTAATTTTTTATTATTACTATTATGTTTATTATTTACATTAAAATTAATTTTTATTCTATATTATATGTGTTAGTGTTTATTTATTATTATTTGCTATTATTATTCTACATCTGGTTCCTGTACTGGACACATGTGCCAGGGTTTGATTTGTATCACGTACTGAATATCTAGCTGCCAGTATATAACTATCTCACATTAGTCTTAGCACCTCATTATTCCTGATGAAAGCTAGAGAACCGAGTCGAAACATCGAGAGAGTAAAATTCAAGTTGATTATTGAAAAGGTCCTTGTAATTTTGTTATGTGAACTGAGAGTTCGTTGAGTGTTTGTATAAACATATATTGCAAGAACAGTATACAACGCTACCTACATAGCCTTTGACATGCAATTAATCCAATAATTAATTTTTTAGTACTTGCTGGAGGGTAACTGCTTCTTATATATACAATGTCAAAAACATTCAAATAGTTCCAAACTTTCAGAACATGATTGTTAGGCGTCAAAGGTGCCATTGTTATATTATCTATTATTTCTATATTTAGGAAGGCCTTTTTCAAATTTGGTCATGTATATAAAAGCAACAAGACAAGTTATACAATAATTAAAAAAAAGTTTCTCATTAATCAATTAGAGCTGTCAAAACAGGAAGGAAATAAGAATGAACCTGTATATACCACAACCAGTATAAGCCATGTTACGTACAACACACTGCTATATAATGATTGGTATGATTTTAATTCATTCTTGTATATATGTAATGTACTTCCTTTAGTAGTCTAATGCCATAAAAGTCACCTGATTTTATATATGATATTGGCAGCTTCTTGTCTGCCTAAATGTAGTTTTGTCTGGTATTAGCTCCAAAGACTACTAGCTAGCCTTGAATCATTCATTAAGTAGAAAGCGGCAGACCCCAAAAAGCATACAGTGTTTGGAAAAAAATCCTAAACATTTATCTCCAAGATGCATGTAGACCTCTTCTTTCTGTCATACATAACTTGCTTATAACAGCACCAAAGCTTTAGTAGCAGAAGACTATGTGTTCCAAATCACATCATTTTGTTGATTACTTATTTACGCATTCACATCCGGGATTGTTGAAGATGCAATAAAGCTAGTTTATGTGCTGTTTTATAATCAAAATTGGTCGACAACCACCATCACATGACTTTAGCTATGTCATGCCATGCAGCTGAAATAAATCGTGAGGTGATTTACTGATGAATAATCTTCTTCAAACAAAAAGTAAGGAAAAGCAAGCAACTATGCACAATATATATGTGTGTGTAGTTTAACAATAAACATGAAATAGAATAACATCTGTTACATTTGGTTAGCTCTGGAGTTCTCATTTTTAACTCTTGCAAGTCCTTGAAGGAGACTGTTGATCTGTAAATGACTCGTTAAGAGTGCATCATTTATTATAGATTTTTCCTTTCCTCAGGTTTTTCCCCCCAAGGCAATCTCATTCTCTTCTTAAGGTTTAATCATTCTCTTCTTAAGGTTTAATGATATAGCCCTCATTAACATGTGATAGCCCAAGGCAGTCAGATGTAAATAGCAGTATATGAATCTCTGTCAAGGTCATAGCCTCAGTTTTGTCACATGGTGAAGAAGAAAGATTAGGGAAAGTTGAGATTACATATGCGAACCAACACTCAAACAAGATTGAGGATATGACTTAGTAGGAAATTAAAAAACATTTTTGTCATGTGACTGCCTCAACACTGTAAAAACTGGTGCATGTCATGCGCTTTACAATTTTAGCATGAACTCTCTGCCTCTCGAAGTTTCCACCTTAAAACAACAGCTACCTTCATCCTCGTCTACTATTAGCTTGTGTGATGCGAAAATCGTGTAATCCTCAGGTGACGTTTATGTCAATTCGCATGACCACATTTTTCCTACCTGTGCAGGGGCGGATCCAGCCTATTTTACTGACAGTCTTCCAAATCAAATCAAGTGCTATATAGGCAGCTCACCTTGTATAAATTATGTAAACTTGATACTATTTAAATTGGAAAAAAACTAACTTACAAATCAATGCAAGGTTAATTACCATCAAGGAATATTAGAAACAGCAAGGTTAATCACTATCAAGGACATTAAAAACAGTTAAATGGCGAGGGTTTTTTTCGACCAAAACATTATCCAAGTCTGTTTGCATTGAATAAGTAGTGCAAGTGCATTGAGCCTGTCTTGAGCCATCGAAGAACGCATATACGTCTTCAGACATCGGAGTGCAGACACTGATCGTTCACACTCGCATGATGTAATTGGCAAAGTGCAAATAATCGTCAACAATTCTGTCAAATTTGGAAACAAGCCCTTGTCCATCAATTTTAATGTTTCCTATGCGGTACATGGCAAGTAATCCAATGCAGGCACCATGTAGCGAATTCTGCATCTATGGAGTCAGGAAATGGCAAATCATTGTCATATATTTCTGCGAAGGACAGGAAATCATCCTTCCATTGAGGAATATTACCCATTTGTGACGGAATAATGACATGCCCCTTCGGTAGAGATAGTTGTTTTTCCTCAGTAAAATGGATAATTCTGACAAAACATGATCCAAGAAAGGGATAGTTAGGGATCGCTTGAAATACTCACTAGCACATACACTACTGCGGTTAATTTTGTGAGCACAGGGTTGCTGAATTTTAAAAACAAACTTTTCAACCACACCCTCTGTTGCCTCGAACCACTTCTTGTGATGCTCATCGACTTCACTTCTCACTTCTGCAATGGTGTCTCTCACCAATAGGACAGAATTGTATGCTTATTAATCAATTTCTCTTCCTTGAAGCTTTAGGTATGCCAAGGTTTCCTTGCAAACAAGAAGTGCTATGATGAAGTCGCTATGACGTAAAAAATGGTATAAACCATTTGCTTTAGTGATGCTCTCGCTGTTGAACTTTTTATCACCCTTAATAGCTTCAAGTGTATCCACAAGTTTCAGAAGAGTGAAAATAGTGTCTAGTTCATCCAACCTTTCAATCCACCTAATTTGATGAAAAGTATCAGTTTAATACCAGGAAATTGTTCATAAATGTATAGAACATACTTTGTTCTGCATAAATCTTTTATCTTCTTTACTTTAGATTGTGGGCATAACTCTGCTATTTTACCATCCAGGATCCCGTGTCGTTTTGGTGAGTAGTATACTGTTCAACTGTTAGTTACTGTTTATCTGGTTGTCTTTATATCCGTCTAGGCCAACTGATGGGACTAGATTTGTTGAGACCGTCGAACCGTACTTAGTCAGTTATAGCACGAGTATAAAACTTCTCATTCCCTATCATGTGATATAATAATGTGTCACAATCAATACGTAATGATAATGTAATGTCTATGCATAATAATCAACGTGACTGATATAGTGTGTGTGATTAGTAATAATAATACTTGAACATTACATTCTCTCCTTTTTTTCTTAATTTAATATCTTAACATAATGAAATGATCTAATGACTTACTGTTCATAAATATTATGACCAAATCGATGAAAAGGTTGTTTCATCCTGGTAGGGTATCTTCTGTTCCGTGTCGGAGGAACTTGATTCACTGGAAGCATATTTTGTGGGGAATTTCCTTGTGGTGGAGTCTCGTTGTCATCTTCCAGCTTATCTGACTCATACTCATCGTCTGAGAGATCTTGATACTCGATATTCGAACTAATCTTTTTGAACTGAGAAATGTTTCGTGTAACATACTTTCCGTTCCTGATCGCTGTGATCATTGTTCGAAAGGTGATGGATCAAACTTTGTGCTGAACTTGTTCTTCTTTCGCTGACGTAGGAGAACTGTTTCACCAATGTTGAGACTTGAGACTTGAGCTCGGGCTCTTCTGTCTGCATGCTCCTTCATTCTCTCTTTGGCTCGTTTATCTTTTTGTTTAACTTCCACATCATTTCCTGGAGTGTCAACACCCATTTCCACTTGGGGAAGCTTGGTTTTGATCTTTCTGTTGAACAGTAATTCAGATGGGGAAACTCCAGTTGTGCAGTGTGGTGTAGCTCTGTAATTCAACATGAATCGGTACAGATCTTTCTTCCAATCTCTTCCTTCAGCATTCGATGAACGAATTGCTTTTGTGAGGGGTTTCATAAAGTTCTCTGCTTCTGAATTAGCTTGTGGCCACAATGGAGTAATCTTCTGGTGAGATATTCCATTCTCTTCCATATAGGCTTTAAACTCATTTCCGAAAAATGGTGGTCCATTATCAGTCTTGAGAACTCTTGGAATTCCGTGTGTGGCAAAGATTCTGTCAAGCTTGGAAATTGTTCCTTTTGCTGCTGTTGATTGTACTATTTCCACTTCAGGAAAACGAGAATAGGCATCTATCGTAACAAGTAGATATTCTCCAGTTGGGAAAGGTCCACAGAATCAACATGTACAGTGTGCCATGGCTCTGGAGGCAATGTTGACATCTGGAGAGGTTCAGGACGATTTTCTGGACCATTGGCCTGACAAGCAATGCAATTATCAATCTGTTGCTTTACTCTTGCTTCTATTCCTGGGAACCATACTTTTTCTCTGAGCAACTTCTTTGTCTTAACAATTCCTTGGTGACCTTCATGAGCCAACATAATTGCTCTCTTTCGTAGTGAAGTTGGTATTACGATGCGATTTCCATGGAGTATCACACTTTCATCACTACTAACAGTGAGTTTATTCTTGACTGTTTGAAAAAGCTTGATTTCTGCGATGTCTGCCTCAGATGTGGTCTCTGCTCTTTCCACTTGTCAGTTCTGATCATTTTGGATATCTGCTGCAAGGTTGGGTCAGCTGTGGTTGCTTTTCGAATCTCTGACGTCATAGCCTTTGGTACTGCGTGAGCAGATAAGAAATTGACATAGTCCTCCGCCATGGTTTCTTGTTTCTTTGATTCCTCTGAGTTTGTATGTCTTGAGAGGTAATCGGAAGGATTCTGGTTTCCTTTAGTATGTACTATTGAGAAGTCATATCCTTGTAGTTCAGATTCCAACGTTCGATGCGTGCTGGAGGCTTGGACTTTGGGTTACCATAAATCAATTCGACTGGTTTGCAGTCCGTATAAAGGGTAAAATGTCCACCATAGAGATATAGATGAAACTTTTCAATAGCCCACACTATGGCTAATGCTTCTTTCTCTGTCTGAGAATACCTGCTTTCAACATCAGAGAGTGCTCTGCTTGCATAAGCTATTACTCTTCTGTCATTCTCTCCTTGCGACTTTTGAAACAGTATTGCTGAGAGACCGACAGGTGATGCATCTGTGATCAGCTCTGTTTCCTTCTTTTGATCGAAATATGCCATGATTGTATCACTTGCTAATAGCTGTTTGATTTTTTGAAAAGCTTTGTCATGTTCTTTTGTCCATAAGAAATGAACATCCTTTCTGGTCAACTCACGTAACGGCTGTGATATGTCACTGAAGCATGGTATAAATTTTTCACAATATGTTGCCATTCCTAGAAAACTTCGGATACCACTGGTTGATGTAGGAGGATTGGCATCATGAATTGCTTGTACTTTCTTAGGATCAGGTGAGATTCCTTTGTCCGAAAATACAAAACCAAAGAATGTCAACGAGTTCTTGCTGAATTCACACTTTGTCTTGTTGAAAGACAAACCGACTGATGAGAATCTCTCAAAAACTGCCTGTAGAGCCTTGTCATGATCAGCTTGAGTTTTCCCAAATATTATAACATCAGCACTGATGTTGATTGATCCTGGTATGTTCCAAATCTGTTCATGGATGATGTTTTGAAACTTCTCACTTGCTGAGTTTGTTCCAAAGTTCAGTCGAGCATAACGTCTTAAACCTTTGTGAGTCGTGAACATTGTGATATATCTGCTCTCAGGTGATAAGGGTATTTGATGATATCCTTGTCTTAAATCAAGTTTTGTAAAAACTGTTGCTCCATTCAGGTTGTGAATAAGATCATCAATTGTTGGACTAGGATGTCTCTCTCGGTTGATTGCCTTATTTGCTCTCCTCATGTCAACACATAAATGGACCTCGCCATTCTTTTTGGGGATAATGACTAAAGGTGAAACCCATGAGGGTTGAACCCTCAACTTTCTCAATGATTCCTTGTTGTTCAAGGTTGATGAGCTCTTTTTCAACTTGTTTCCTCGTGTGAAAAGGAATTCTGCGTGTTGCTTGAGCCACAGGAGGTACATTTGTGTCAAGTGAAGTTTGACTTCTGTATTCTTGAGCTTGCCTATACCTTCAAACAAATTGGGATATTTTTGTACCAGCCTGTCACATACTCTTGGACTATCCCAAACATGCTTAATCTTAACATGAACCAGACCAAGTTCACATGCTGTCTTGTAACTGAGTAGAGACCCGTGACTTCCTCGTAGTACATGAATTGTTGATAGCACTGTCTTTGTATCAACTTCAATGTTGGTATCAAACTGTCCCACTACTGTAAGTTGGGAGTCTGCACCATACGCAAATATACGCTTTGTTGAAGGCTGTAACTCAAGATTCTTCGCTTGGTTTACTTTGGCAAATGTTTCCTCATCCATGATGTCCGTGGATGCTCCTGTGTCTACAATCATGCAAACCGTGGTGCTATTGATTTTCACATTTACTTTTGGTGCTGCCAAACGTGCAGTGTCACCCAATGTGTACAGATATTCATCACTACTGCTATCACACTTTTGGTTGGACTCTGATGAAACGTGACAAATTTGCTTGTGCTTGTGTTTCGGTTGGGACTCATGTGTTTTGTATCGACCTTGTACTTCTTTTTGTTTTGAGAGACATACTTTGGCAAAATGATTACTTTTACCACACTTATTACAAGTTTGACCTTTTGCTGGACATGAGCCATTCTTATGGGGCCACAAAAATCCACACTTACGACATATACTCTGACCTTCTGGCTTTGTCCATGTTCGTGGTGACTGCCATTTTCTGGGTGGTCGCTTCTGCTGAATAACATTCACTGCTTCTGCTGCTGAGTGTGCCTGTTCAATTCCTTTTGCTTGCTCTTCACTCGCTTCTTGCGCTAGCTAGTAGAGCCTCTAAGGATAGATCATCACGAAGTGCCACTCTTCTTAGATGTTTTGACTGACAATTCTGGATGATAGTGGACTTTAACTCTTTTCCCAGGTCAGTAAATTCACATGTGGAAGCTAGCTTTCTCAATCTGGTAACAAATTGATCCACAGTCTCTCCTGATTGTTGAACAGCTTTACGAAATTGGAAAATCTCGTAGGACACGTTTTTCTTGGGTGCGAAATAGTTGTCTAACTTTTACATAGCTGTGGCAAAGTCATCTCCTGTATCTGGAATTGGGTAGCCTGTCCTGCCTGATACAACAGGATTGCTTTCTTTTGCTTGTCGTCACTTACGTTGAGCGCTGCTATATATATCTCGAAACGCCGCTTCCAACTTTTCCATCTCTGGCTTAGCGATGATGGATCTCTCACAGGGTCAAAGGTTGCTAATGGTGACAAGTCAATTCTTCCAGCTACTGCCATGGTTCGTAATCCTCGTCGCCATCCCATCCTCGTCGCCAGTTATACTGTTCAACTGTTAGTTACTGTTTATCTGGTTGTCTTTATATCCGTCTAGGCCAACTGATGGGACTAGATTTGTTGAGACCGTCGAACCGTACTTAGTCAGTTATAGCACGAGTATAAAACTTCTCATTCCCTATCACATGATATAATAATGTGTCACAATCAATACGTAATGATAATGTAATTTCTATGCATAATAATCAACGTGACTGATACAGTGTGTGTGATTAGTAATAATTATAATACTTGAACATTACAAGTAGTTGAAAAAATTGGCCTCTGTGACTGTTCTCATCATGTTTTGTATCATCTATTATAATATATAAATATTAATTACTTATACACACACCTGTATAGAACAGGCTTTCATGATGCACAGGTTTAGGCTATGGCTGGAACAGTAATACTTAGCCATCGGATGGGATCGTCTGATGATGGCAGCAGCACCCTTCACTGGACCAGACATGTTCCCTGCACTATCATAGCACTGACCTCTAAAATAGATAAATTACATAATCACTATTATACTCTATCCTTGGAAATGATATTTGTACACCTGCACAGACATATCCAATCCTAGGTCACAAACACCCTTGGAGATGGTTTCAGCTATAGCTCTCCCAGTCAAACCTCATGCCCCAAAACCCATAAACTCCTCACAAACTTCATTATGTTGTTTGTTGAATTATCTCAGGACTATCAAAAAATATTTTTTTACTTTGATAACTTGAACTATCTGTTCACAAATGTACTCTCCACAGCAAGATATGAGCTTATTCTGGATCGTTTTAGACCTATACGTTGCATTTTTTTGTGCTGTCTTGAAATACTGCTCCAAAACTGTGTCGCCTGTATCTACACGGAACTCTAGCAGCTTCTGGAAGTTTCCTGTATTGCAATCTGTCTGTAAATGACTACTGTCATCTCTATGCCCTCGAACAGCAATATTTTGCTTACCACACAATATAACTGTCTTTAAAATTGACTGTAACTTCATTCTATTCTCTTTAACCTCTCTGGCTGCTGATAGGTTTATCTGATGCTGTACTGGTACACTCTGACCTCCATTGACTTCCGCATGATTTCTTATGCATGTCAGAATAGTTTTCATGTGCTTTCAGCTTCCGACTGGCCGAAGTCCACGTATCCAGGGGCTTGTGCAAGAGCCTTACCAATTGTCCACCACTTTTCCTGATTTCGCAACCAAACAAAACACAAGGCAAACAAAAAGCTCCATCAAAAGATGGAGAGTAGGCCAGCCACAGGAATTGAGCAAGCCATTCATAATTAAACGATCTACGCTTCCCAAATTCAGCTTTCTGCGGAAATGGATAGTTCTTTGTAGGCTTCCAGACTTCTGTCAAGTACTTAAACTTGACATATTTTACATGGCATGATCCTGAATTCATGAAAAGCCCTGTATCTCTAGGCTTAAACTTGACATATTTTACATGGCAACATCCTGAATTCATGAAAAGCCCTGTATCTCTAGGCTTCTCCATCACAGTCACTTGACTGCAAGGATCTAGAAAAGAAAACGAAAATCAGGAGTTAATGACTTATTCACCTTCCTCTCTGCCCTCCTTTCTTTACTACAACAGTACCTCCCTTATTATTTCCTTACCTTCATCTGCAGAATTTGGTGTATCAATATTCATTCTAGCCACTTCTTGGAAATCAGAAGTACTTTCTGAGTATTCCACCTGAATGTTTATCTCGGATTCGTTTACCTCAGATTGACTGCAGCAAGAATCTAGAAAGGACACCAGGCAACAGGTTTTCAAGTATAACACTTCACTAAAGTCAACCTTCCCTGGCTCTGGTAGTCTAATCTATAATTATAGTATAGTAACAGTCTTTTTCTAACTTCATTTTATACCTTCATCTGCACAATTCACTGCATCATCATTACTTGATCCTGCCATACTTGACCCTGCCATACTTGATCCTGCTACACTTGATCCTGCCATACTTAATCCTGCCACTTCCTGGATATTATAATTACTTTTTGATACTTTTTGAATGCACAACCAGAACGTTCGCCTCGCTTTAAAGCATACAGGGGCAGATCCAAGGGGGGGGCCCCCCCCCCCCTTCAGTCTATAAATGTATAAAATCTTTAATGAACACATTACATGTGCTTAAGCTTAAATACTTTCTTGGTGTATTTAGTGTAGGGTCAAAACATTTTTGCATGTAGGACTAGTGGGTAGAGTGCAATGTGGTCGGTGGTCTTAGGCTAGCAACCACATGATGAATGTGCTGTGGCAATTGGCAACCACATGGTTTAATATGTGCTACAGTATCAGATCAGAACTCAGAGGCAAAAAATTAAGAGACTACGTCAGTGTTCCTTGTCATCCTTTGGAGTTACTACTGGCTCTGAACATGACCATTCCATAAGTGATAGTTTGTCACCTAAGAGACTACATCAGTGCTCTTTCTCTTCTTCTGGAGATACTTCAGGACCACATCAAGAGGTAACAAAAAGTAGCATTTCTGGCCCTGCTCATGCCAGTTTAGATATTGAATTGAATTTAGTGGGATGTGAGCGTTATCATGAGACCTGAAGAAGGTGTTAAAGAAACTGACATTGTGTGCCAGTCCATTCCTTCAGATTCTAATGATGCTAGTTCTTTGCAAACAGCTTTCATGGAAATGGGAAGTAGAAGTACAGGTATGGACTTGTTACTTCTGGTAGTATACCAATCAGTTCCTTGTCAGATAGTGACAAACATGAATTTTTTAAGAGTGAAGGCAAACATTCAAAGTTTGCAACCTTTGAAGTGATAAAGAAGGGAAAGAAAAAGAAGGGAAAGAAACTATCATTAACATTTCAGAAGTCATGGCTAAAAGAGTTCGAGTGGTTGTTATATTCACCCTCACATGAAGGAAGTTACTGTAAATATTGTGTACTGTTTGGACAATTTACGAAGGGTTATGTGGGAATTCTAGTGAAAAAACCTTTCAAAAATTTCAGCAAAGCAAAGGGGAAAAATGATAGGTATTTAACTAATCATGGGGATTTTCAATATCACCAAGATGCTTTACATGCTGCAAAATTATTCCTGACGACATTCAAAAATCTAGAAACCAGTCAAATCCAGAAAATGTCTAACACAACCTCCAACCGAAATAAACACATCCTCTCAGCTGTTGTTGATGCTGTTAAATTTTGCAGCATGCAGGGGCTTCCTATGCAGGGCCATAGAGAGAGCATGACATCAAATCCTTCTGGAAATAGAGGTAACTTTCTAGCTTTGCTTGAATATGTTGCCAAGTATGATCCAATAATAAGGGATCATCTTTAAATAGGAGAGAAGAACCATCTAAAGTTAAATTATAAGTATTATGGCAGATTTATTGCGTGAAAAGCTTTTAAGTCCATTAAAAACCTCAAAATATTACAGCATTATGGCTGACGAGGTCACAGACACAAGCATGCAAATCAGGAAATTTTGTCTTTATGTATCCGATTTGTTGATCTTGGTCAAGCTCAGCCGCATATCCAAGAAATATTTTTGGACTTTCTCCACCTCGAAAGGGCTACTGGAGAAAACATTGCTGCTGGTATTATTGATCTTCTCAATAAGTATGGTATTGAAGCTGACGATATGAGAGGACAGTCACATGATGTATGATGGAGCTTCAGCAATAGCTGGCACAAGAAGAGGGACTCATGCTTTTATCAAGAAGAAGAATGCACTTGCTTTGTACACTCATTGTCACTCACATGTTTTAAATTTGGCTGTAGCAAAATCATGCTCTGTGCCTGATATTTGAAACACAATTGATGTCATAAATGATCTATTTTAATCTGATTCTTGAGTTAATTTTGTACACTTTTGCTCCAGAATCAGATTAAAATAGATCATTTTCCGGAAGACTGTGGAAGACTGTCTGGATCCACCCCTGCCGTGCACTCGAGTCAGCTGCATGCTGTTTGATGGTCCCTAAGCAAGTTTTGGTGACCTACTTAGAAATCTTAGGGAAATGGTTACTGGCAAAACATTTTTTTCCAGGCATTCGGGATAGAATCTGGATCCACTAGCGTTAATTTCCAACGTTTCAACAGGATTTTCGGAGAGCATGTGGACCTAGAAAGCGATTGTGAGGTCAATGATTGTAAAATATAGCCTACCTCGTGACTATCGCTAATTCGTGGAGCAGCTAGCTAACCCAAGGCCCTTTTCAGGTAAACAACTAATGTCTTCCTCATATTCACGTGATCAAGCTTTAAGTACACACACATGCATGAACAAATAACTCTTGAACAATGACGTAATGAATAACTGACAATACAGTATTTCATATATATACTCCCCCTGTTGGGGTTCCTCACATACCCCACCTCCCTGTTGGGCAGTGAAAGTGTTCCAATAAATGCATTTAATTATACAGTACGTTCTCCCTTTAGATGTCCTGGTCAAACTCTTTAGTAAATGCTTGCACCTTCTTCCAAGCCTCCATGGATGCTTGGTGTTTCGGTCGTGATGATGGTACAAAACCACTCTCGCTTGTCAAAGGAAGATCTTCAGAGGGTTGACTGACCAATGTATCATCAACAGATGAGTTATGCTCACAAGTAGGTGATGTAGCTTCCTGGCAGGCAATAAGCTCTCTGACTCCAAGCCATTGAACAGGTCTCCTGATTGTAGAATGTCCTCCACCTGACTGCACCCTGACAACTCCACCTCTAATATTCCCATCAATTCCACGTATGAGCTCTTGGACACATCCCAATTCCAAAGCCCTCTTGGGTTGTTCTTGTCGTGCACAATCACAATGTCACAGTAATGGAGTTGGGAGTGCCAATCGGAGATGACGGTGAGCTTCTCTTAACTCCAATAGATACAGGTGGTGATGGTGTGAGTGGTTCCTCAATATCATCCGATGATAAATATGACATGGGTCTGGAGTTTAGTATCATCTCGACTTCGGTGACCGATGTCAGCAGCATATGTGAATCATGCATTAGTTTTCCGCAGACATCTCTTAAAGCTCTGAATCATTCTTTTGAACATGCCACCCCACCAATGTGGATTGAAGATCCACTTGACATTGACACCTGAGAGATGGTGCTTGACCTCCATGCTGTCCAGTACTGCAGCGATGGCTTTCTTTGCAGTCTTGAAGGTCTTGGCATTGTCAGATACAATTCTCACTGGGAAGTTTCTCCTGGATGTGAAGTGTTTGAAGCAGCGAATGAAAATTTGCGACATCATATCAGGAACTATATCCAAGTGGACTACTCGAGTCACACAACACGTATATGGACATATCAATACCTTCCTTAAAATTGAAGCGATCGTATCACGAACATAAGAGGGCCAGCAAAATCAACTCCAGTCTGGGAAAAGAGTAGTGATTTACTGACTTGAAATGATGGGAGAGGTGGAGCAGGTGGTGGGCAGTATGGTTTAGCCTGGAACTTCCGACAGCTAATACAAGCTTCTTCACCAGTTGTCTTCCACTTACTATCCAGTATCTGGAATGTATTTCTGTCAAAAGTTCCCTTCATGCCACTGTGCATGACCCTTTTATGGCAGTCCTTAATGATGAGGTTCGTCAAGTAGTGATTCTTGTTCAAGAACATAGGATGGATTCCTTCTAAAGGCAGTTCTGAGTTAGACAGTCTGCCATGGCATCTCCACAGTCCATGCTTATCCTGGAACAACAACCTTAGGGATGCACCATCTTTGGTCAAGATTCCCACTTCAATGATACCACACGTCTCCTGCCCTCCTTTCCATGCCAAATGCCTTGATGATCATCAATTTGGAAGGTATCTTCCTCAAAGAGAGCCTTTCTCGGACACGAGCTGTCACCACATACGAGCTTTGACTTCCTGGATTGAGGATTGCCCTCACTTCCAATAAAAAAGAAGGCAGTGTGATTGACTGACATCAGACAACACAGCCTTGGCCATCTGAAATATATAGCATTGGAGCATGTGAACTCACTAACATAGTTGATGTTGCTGGTCCACATGCTGCTCCATCCTCTGATGGTGGGTCATCAGAAACACCAGATGACAGAGCCCTATGACCAGTTCCTGGAGTGGAGCAGATACTTGCATGATGCCTCCCACGGCATTTGTTGCAGTGGGTGGTCGACCGACAACTCCTCTAATGTGCTCTCGTGTGAGGCACACAAAGCAGCGTCATGCAGTGCGAAGTGCTTGCTTCCGTGACTCTGGACCGGCAAGTGCCTGATGGGAGTTGGAGGGAAAAGGATGATTGCAGAACACACAAAGTTCACCTGTGCAAAAACACCGGTCATCAATGACAGTGTGGTCTGTGGGTTCCGCCCCATTCCCTGGGACTTCTGTGGTGGTGGAGGTGGCCTTCTCACAGAACGCTTCCTGGCCTCCACTTCCCTCTTGATTATGAATCCAAATCCCAATCTCCTTCTGACATTCTCTCCTTATGATCAAGCGTAGCTCTGAGGATAGCTTACTCATCCGGATGGACAACAGAAGTCCACCATAATTATCACAGGGAACTCCAAGTGGGAACTCCAAGTGCTCTCCGGCCTCTCATAATTGACTCCACTATGTCGAAAAGGTGTCTTAGACCCTTCAAATAGTGCTGTGGTGTTATCACTTCCAAGGTTCAGAAGAAAATCCATGCGTCAGTTAATAATCAGCTGTTTGTTCCCAAATCTCCGTTTTAGTGTCGTCACTGCTTCTTCGTAATTGGCTTCTGTCAGTGTTAGACAAGATATTGCATCAGCTGCCTCAGACTCCAACACGGAGTTCAAATAATTGAATTTGTCAATGCTTGACATGTTAAAGTTGTTGTGCACATAGGAATCAAACATATCCCAGAATGTCATCCACTTGGTCAGGTCCCTATTGAACTTCTTAAGTTGACAGCTTGGGTAATCTCCCACATGGTGTGTGTCTTGGTAAATCAACAGAACTCGGATGTGGGGTTATACTTCCCGATGTGGCAGTCACAAGTGCATCTACTGTTGGGGGTTCAGTTTCAGAATGGTTATGGGGTGTGACATTAGCTGGGTCAGCATTGGTGTGTTCAGGGGATCTTAATGTTCCTAGTGCAGCCTCAAGCTCTATTACTGCTAGTTTGATATGCTCAAGGACTTCATCGGCTACTTCAATTACTCCATTGAGGTTCTCCTCCTCCACCAATTCTGTGATCTCGTCATCCAGTTTATTTAGAAGCTCAGCCTTCGCTTGAAGGGCTTGTCTCTTCTGCTTCAAATTTGCTCATCACCTTCTCCTAGGCCAGTCATCATTGCTTGTATTTGCGCCATCCACCACGTGACTGATGCTCGGTCGCTCTCACTTTCTTCTTTGTGCTAAGCCCTCAGCTTCCGCCATCTCAATCTCTCCGGGTTTGTTCTGTGGGTGTTGCATCGCCTTTCCACGATCCAGCTCTAAGGACCATGTAAGATATAACCAATATCTTGACTATTCAGTCGCTAATTCATGGGAGGTCAAATGGCTATACTGAAGCCTGTACCTTTCCACCAACCATTTCCAGATGTTGAGAGCTCCTTGCGACTCCATTACTGTTGATGATAAACTATAATTAGCCTCACAAAATGCTTGATGCCCCTCCCACCAGTTCAAAAACTCCTTACAACTCGTCCATGTCAGGATGAGCTACTCAAACTAATTCGAAAATGCGGTCTCGGCATGCACAGATTTATATTCTTTGCAGTTACTAAGGATATAGGCAGCCATCAATTGGTTTTATTCAGCTTCTTGATAGCCCAAACGGTTACCAAATGAAGCGTCTAACTCACTCTAGTCCCTAAAATATTGGTTGGGTGCCCAGGTGCTAAATATTAGTTACATGGATGAAACTTGCTGTATCTTTTGAACAAATCCTCCCAAATTTTGAAATTAACTAGGGCAGGTAGCTAGCTTTGAAAGAAAATTATTAAAATAATAATAATAATAATAATAAATCACCAAAAATGTTTTCCCCTTACAATAATTACTGCCAACACTGTGGCAAAACACTACAGGCAAAAAAAATATGCTATCCAATACCATTCAACCCGCTATAATATGGATGGCTTTAACAGGCTCAACACTATTAACTTATCACTAAGACCAACGCATCACTAAGACCAGAATTTATCTCCCCACATGCAATGAAAGACTCGCTACATGCATTAACTTATAGCCTACTAACTCTGCGGGTATGGGTTGGGTACAAGAGGGTTGGGGGAGGGGGAGTGACTAATGTAATTTCGGGCACGAAGGGTGGCGGAGCGGGCTCCCGCGCAGTCCTACGACAATCCTCTTATTGCATTCATCCTCCCCCACTTACAAGTGCAACCAGCCAATCAACAAGATGGCTTAGTCGAGTTAACGTTGTTAACGTTTTTCTGTGAACCAAATACAGAGTTGCCAACCGTCCCGGAATGGCCGGGACAGTCCCGGAATTTTGAGCCTTGTCCCGGTGGTGTCCTTGTCCCGGAAATGTCCCGGAATTTACAGCTACGCGCACCTTGCGCTTCCACTCGCTTAGATGGCCACTGCAGTCTCAAGCTTGTTTAGTTTAGTCCTTTAACACTCGTAAAGCAACAAAAACAGGACACTTTTTAGCAGAGAAAAACTTCAGATCGGGTTTGCCAAACAACCTTTGACCTTGTTTCGATTGGAGGTGCGGCACTCACGTGAAACTTCTGAGCAGATAATTGCAGAGCCATTTTGACAATAAATGGATCTTCAGGGGATAGGGATAGGCAAGAGTTTCAAAGGTATAAATAAAAAATATATAATTACAAAGTAAGTAAGCATGGAATACAGCAAATACAGGGTAAATAATAACATCATGGGTACAGTGTGCTGCTTGTGTTCAATGCAATAGTAATGTCAGTAGTCTTGCCGTCACTTGTATGCCCGATGTACTGTGTGCAATCAACTTTGGTGTTACCCATGGTGGCCGTAATGATGTCACATCTCACCTCAAGAACAATAAACATAAGGATATGTCAAAGGCTGTGCTATCAACTATTCCAATCACCTCTCTCTTCCAACATCAGAGAAGTGATCAAGTAATCGAAGCCGAGGTCAGGTGGGCTACATTTGTTGCTAAGCACAACATATCCTTTCTGTCTAGTGACCATGCCACCAAGCTTTTCAGCAAGATGTTCCCAGACTCTGAAATTGCAAAGAAATTATCCTGTTCCCACACCAAAACCACCGCCATAGTGAAGAAAGCTCTTGCTCCTTACTTCACACAGAGAGCTATGGAGTCAATGTCAAGTGGTCCATTCTTTTTGATGATTGATGAATCCCATGACAAGAGGGATAAGTCTTGCATAATTCTTTTGAGGCTTCTTGATCAACAGGTAGGTGAAGTACGGACGAGATTCTTGGATATGCCTGTTGTGAACATTGATATAGCTACCAACTTGTTTCAAGCCTTGAAGGAGTCACTGACTAATAAGAATGGGCTCAGCTTTGACAATGCAGTGTCTTTCATGTCTGATACCACCAATGTTATGAAAGGAGTGAGGTCAGGTGTGCAGAAGCTGATTAAGGATGAGATCCCAACTTTGTATGATGTTGGTTGCATCTGCCATTTGGCTGATTTAATAGTCCAAGCTGGTTTGAAGGTACTCCCAGTGAACATTGACCAGCTCTTCATCGACTACTTCCATAGCAGCAAGAGAGCAGCAATTTGTCATCCTAAGGTGTTCACTTTTCACCACTGAGCCAGGGGTGATTTTGAAGCATTGCCCCACACGACGGCTCAGCTTGCTGAAGTGTGTGAATCGTTACCTCAGGCAGTATGATGGTTTGAAGTCATTCTTCTTGTCTTGTGAGGAAGCTGAAACAGCTAGCATTCTTTCAAGGCTTGAGAATCCTCTGACGAAACCTCTGTTGCTCGTTTAATGGCTAAATTCAACCGGAAATCTACAGAGAATACTACCTCACAGCTGTATGATGAAATGAACCGGTCGACCCGTAGAAAATTAATGGAAAGGCGCACGCTAATTAGGGGGCGCGGTCGAAAATTCGCGCCGTATATAAATTAATGTCCCGGAATTAACTTATGGAAAGTTGGGCAAGTATGCAAAATAAACGCATTATCAGATACTTACTAATCTCCACCAAGGCGTGGAAAACTCTAATTTCCACGAGGTAAGTATAGGGGCACGTGATTCGGTCCCAAAACCGCCTTTTTGAGGTCTATATTAATTCACCCGGATAGGAAATATTGCCCAATTCAAGAAAAGAATGCAGCAACTTACTAGCAGCGAGGAGCGGAATGGTTCTACAACAGCAACAACAAAAAAATTGATATGTAAACCCTGGCTGAAACTAAATGAAGTGCTGCTTTGTGTGCTTATTATTGGAGTCTGGGGTCTATTGTCGTTACCAGTGATATTTTATCACTATAAACCGTCAGAGGTATGATTTTATTTAACTGCTTACTTATGTATGGTTATTATATTAGCTTGCTTAAAATTGTACATATATAGTACCCAGTATAGAAATAGGCATTCACAAATATCTAGTCAAACCTAGATTATTTAACTTGCATTCCATTTCCATAAGGTACACTATGAGCAAACTTTCTTCAGCTCATGTACTTCAGCTCATGTAATGTACCTTAATCTATCAAGAGGGAGAAACCAGGAGAGACTTATCTCATGGTTAAATAGAAATGCATTTACCGAGAGGGGAGTTATTTGCCCTACGCCTTATTATAATTTCATTTTCTTAGTATCTGTCTTAGTATGCATTTTAGAGAGTTCTCCAGTTGATGATTCTGAGGTCCATGAAATTTCTCAACCTCTGGCTTCCAAGGAAAAGTACTAGCTATAATTATATCAGTGTATTATATATAGTGACAAGCTCAGGAATGTCTGCAAATGCTATAGTTATGCAATAAGAATCCTTCATTTTACAAGGGATGACCCTCCATTTTCCTGATTTCTTTTCATGAAAACATAGTGTACTGTAGGTGAATTAGTAAATTCATGAATTCTGCAAGTGATATCTTTTTGCATCCTTTTATATATAGAATCTATAAAACTGAGCAATCTCGCTAGCCAGGCACTTAAACATTTTTGGTATAAAAGGTCATGGTGTGGAATAAAAATGAGCAATCGCAGAATGAATAGCAGCATGTGTTCGCTGTTGGCTGCTTTGGTAAAGCAGCAGTATGTCTTACTTGGCGAGCACACTCAGGACGTGACTAGGTGCCTCCAGAAGCTTGTGAAAGCCTAAGCTATAGCTGTGTCATGAAAAGGGAAAAAATAGGGGGGAAATGCTATACCCTTCAACAGTAGCTTATAAGTTTGCTGCCTAAATATAGCTTGCTTAATTCGTTTACGTCCTAAATGTAGTTTTGTAAAGCTAGAGAGTATAATAGGTCTATTTTATATGCACTTAAGCTGTATGCATAACCCAGCCAAAAAGCGGGCTGTTTGAATCTTTGAATCTTGCCACTCTGTGGTCAAAGTGCATACCATGTCATCTCTTTTTATATGCAATAGGACTAGAGGCACCTCTGAAAATCTGTGTGCATATGACCTAGGGTATATAAACCCAATCCTCTCGTTTTAATAAAATGAATCTTCTCAAGTGTGTTGGGATTTGGTCCCAGGGTAACCTTATTTACCTATCTACTTCAGCCTAAACTAGAAGTTAGGTTGACTTTTAATCATTATAGATCATTTAATTAGCAGTGACTACAACACAACATGACTAAGTCTGCCTAAATCGATTATCCCCCAGCTGAGGTTTTACAATGACAAAATAAGGGCAAGATCGCAACAAACAACCAACGAGATTAACAGGTGTGCATGATTATGTACAGTCAATCAGCGTTGATAGATGCTAGTTCTATTAGGGTGGCTGCCTAACACTTCCCTGGGACTTGGGTGAAGATGAAGTTAGCCTTTCCAAGTGATTCTAGTAGCTCTTCTATCCATGGCATCGGGTAAGGGTCAGGTTGGGTAACCTTATTGACTTTGAGGTAGTCAATCCATACTGTAACAGGCCCATCCTTTTTTGCCACCAGGAGAATAGCTGATGTCCAAGGCATCGTGTCCAAGGCATCACTCTATTATGCCTCCATCAAGCATAGTCTATTACTCCTGGTTGACCTTTCTCTGCCAGGCCTTGGGGACAGTCCATGAGTTAGTGCATGTCAACAGTGAAGTATATACCAGTGTCAATATGCAACTGTGTTGCTTGTGTAAGGCCCGGTATGTTAGTAAACACCTCGGGGTGTTGGCCAATGAGGTCAGATACCTCTCGCTTCTGGTCATTGTCAGATGAGGCCCTAGCGTCAACTCAGTATCTGCCTCCAGGTGGGTGGTGAAGTAGTGTGTATTAAGGCCAGGGTCGTCTTCTCCTACTGGTTTTTCTGATGTGAAGAAAACTGCTGCTGTTGCGGATGCCACAGCTTCATCATGTTGATGTGTATAACTATTGTGCAGGTCTTCTTCCTCATATCCGGCATCCTGACAGTGTGCTTCACAGGAGAGAGTTTATTCTCAACTAAGTATGGGCCAGGCCATTGAGCAGTCAATTTGATGGGTATAAGTACCATGACTTGATCGCCCATGTCAAAGTGTCGTTGCTTAGTATGTTGATCGTATCTATTTTTTGTTTCTACTTGCACCTCCATCTGGGTCTGAATGGCAATGCCCGTCATCTGATCAAGCCTGGATCACAATTCTAGCATCCGTTTAAAGGTTGTGGTCTTGGAGCATCATTGTCAGTCCAGCTACTCTTCAATACATCTAAAGGCCCCTCACATGCCACCCAAACATGAGGTCGAACAGCGAAAAGCCAGTGCTTTGGTTCGGAACTTCCCTGTAGGCAAATAGTAGGTAGGGAAGTATGTCCCAACCTCTTTTATCTTGCTCATACTTTTTTACCATTGCCTTGAGAGTGCTATGGAGCCATTCAATGGCTTCATTTGTCTAGGGATGATAAGGTGAGGTTCTTATTGGCTTGACTCCTAAGAGCTTGTAGAGGTCTTGCATCAATTTAGAAATGAAATTCGCCCCCTGGTCGGAGACGATTTCTGCTGGAATTCCCAATCAAGAGAATATACTCACCAGGGAAGTAGCCATTGTTTTTGAGTCTGTGTTCTTCAGTGGTACTGCTTCTGGGTACCAGCTGCTGTAAACCATTAATGTCAGGATCTACTTGTTGCCTGCTATAGTTCTTGTCAATGGCCCAATCATATCAATAGCTACCCTGGCAAAGGGCTCTGCCATGATCAGAAGGGGAACAGTGTGCCTTGCTGCTAGGTCTTCTTGCAGCATTATGACATTGTGTGCATGATTTGAATGCCTCCCTGAAATCTCTAGCATGTGTGGGCCAGTAGAGGTGTTGAAGTAAGCGGTACTTGGTGCATTCGAAACCCAGGTGCCCTGCCAATTGCACAGAGTGAACCACTCAGATGGTTGTGTTCCTTTTTGCTTGTGGTAGAAGTAACTGCAGAGCCATCATTCTGTCTCTGGTCGGTACAGTGTCTGAACATCTTTTGGTGAGAAATCTCCCATTTTTAACCGAAAGAAGCTCTATTTTGCTCCAATTGGTACAAGACTGCATCTTGGTAAACATAGCTGGTGTCTCCCCTCCCTGCTTCTTGTCTAGCTGACTGCAGAGTTTGGTCTTGCTGCTGCTCCTGGATGAGTTTATTTACATCAGTGTATGCAAGCGATGGGTCGAAAGCATCCCTGTTTGATGAGTTGACATCCTCATCCATCTCTGTGTTCTGTTTAAGGTTGTCACCTGCGTGTGCCTGCTAATTGTTAGCTCGCTTGTGAGCTTCTTGCCTCTTCTGAGATCAAGACATCTTGACTACTTGGTTGGAACTATCATATCAGTAACAAGTCCAACAAGCTGGTGCCGGGTAATGACAATTGCATCTGACTGAGAACATGCTTTGTCATTATCAGCTATCTGCTGTTGCTGCTTGACTCTTTCCTTCCTTGTCTGCACCGAGCAGATAGGAACTTCCATCTTGCTCTTTTCATCCACCAAAGGCTTGAGTAGCTGATTTATGAAGGGAATGTCTTGACCCAGCAATGCATCTGTGCCCATGTCTTCAATAACAGCAACTGTAATGTCAGTTTGAGTCCCATCTATGACTATACTGACTTCTGCCAAGTCAAATTCTACTGGTGGGCCCTTAACCCATACCAGGGAGATCTTTTCTCCTGTCAATACTTCCTTTGGAGATAGTGGAGTGAGAGACGAGTTAGTGTGATGCAGCTTGTTGAGCTCATCACCTCCATTGAGTTTGCCTCAGATGAGGTACAGTACAAGCCAAAAATATTTACCTACCATTTGCATTGGATGTTTGTGGGACGTTTGAGTCACAGCATTGTTGTCACATTCGCCAAACATTTGCTAAACATTCGCCAACAACACAAATGGAACGTTGGGCAGGGATTATTAAGTGTTGTACCATTGAATTTCACTTGCACATGTCTAGTGATCGACAAAGGCAGGAGAAGGGCTAACGGTCATTGCTATAGTAATTACTCTTTTTCAGCTTATTGGAATCAAGATGCCTTATTCTAGTATATATAAGAAACAGAGAATTCTATTCTTTAGAATCTAGAGGATTCAAGGCTGAAGCTTCATCTGTATTTTGAAGGAGGGCATGACAGCAACAAGGCAAAGCATCCACAGTTTTGTCAAGCACCATGAGACTGGTATCAACTGACAGCCATCGAGCAGGAGATCTTCGGTGGTTACAGCTGCTGTCCAGGAAGTTGTGCAGGAAAAGATGCAGGAAGATGATGAGTAGACAGAATACCAACTCCACATTCTCCTTCATAGCAAAGGGAACCCAGTCTTGGTTTGCAGGACATTGCTTGTGTGGATTTTTGGAGGCAGTGCATACTGCCAACTGATAAGAGAAGCTAACTAGGTTTATGTTGAACATACTTTTGGGATTAAGCTTTATGACTAGGGCAAGATCACTGGTGAATTGGTATAGTGACTCATGTAATAAGCCTAAGATCAATTGCAGTATCATTTATCCCTATCCTAGGTCAAGAGATTGTAGTGAGACAGGGAGAACCTTGAAGAGGCAGCCAATGGATTTTTTAATGTCATATGGATGGACGAGTGCACAGTTCAATTTAGGCTTTTTTTTGGCCGAAAGATAAGACAGGATATGACAGGCATGAAAGAACAAGCCAAGATATGTTACATGTTGTATTAAGGCTGTGTACTCGGGTGTTTTAAACTTCTCTGTTTATTTGATTATAGCGTGAAACATTTGGTTAAGGTGCATGTGTGGGCTGGAATAAACAAAATGCATCTTTAGTGGCCACTTTTTCTTCACCAGACCCTTTTACCCTTTCTGAAGGACCATTACTGCTTCATGCAGGACACTGACCTCAAACATCCAAGCTGGCTAAGGAGTTGTTTGAATTGAACATTGATGGAGGATGCCTCCCATGTTTCCAGATGCCAACCCCATTGAAAACCTATGGCACGAGTTGAAGGAGTACATCAGGAGAGAATTGAAGCCCTAGATCAAAGCTGAATTGGTGGACAGCATAAAACAATTTTGATTTACTGTAGATGTTGTTAGAAGTAGATTAGACACTTGGAGGGTAGGGCTACAGGTAGGTTTTATTTGGAAATCACTTTGCAAGCAATGCTTCTTCAAGTTGGCAAAACTTTTGTGGTGTTTGGGTGGTAGGGAAAAAATTTATTATTATCAATGAGTTATCAATGAGAAGATATAACGATAATTTCAAAACAACTATATTATTGTTATCAAACAAGTCTAGTCCTGACCGGGAACCCCACTGACTCTGCCACCACAGAAGCTAGAGAGCAAAGAACTATAATTATTATCCTCGTCTTCCATGATGTGCTTGAATTCTTCCTCCAGCTCCTCCATGTCTGCCTGGTGAATACATTTAAATCACACCTGAATTTGAATTTTCTTTCACACTTACCAATAGCTGAAATCTTGCCTTTGTATATCACCTCCCTGCCTTGGCCTCACAGTCATCTCCCACTGAGGAGCCCCCTAAGACATTGCTGCTTGGTACAGCTGATACAGAATTTTCATTCTGCTAGAAGACCAAACAATAGTCTACATAGGTATTTCATATCTGTGGTGACTATGCTAGCTTTTCGTTAGTTTTTTGGGGGGGGTTTCAGCAAAACGTTACTAAATTACACTAAAAATACACTGAAGTAAAGGTTGGCTCACTACCATAGATAGGTGCTAGAATTACAAGCCATTGGAGTTCTACCTAGTATTACACTTACTGCTTAGAGCGAATGTAGCAGTGAGAGTTCTTCTATAAGCCATTCCTAGGACAAATCAAAAGTAGAAGCTATGACAAAACCCAAGAGTGATCAACAGTAGGATGACTGACTTGATGCGCTCTATCGAACACGTGGTGTAGGATACCGTAAATGTTGATTGCACATTTCAGATAATTAAATAACAGTTCATGCTGCATTCGCAACATTGCTTGAGCATTGCCTGTGCATTCCTTGAGCATTGCTTGAGCATTGCCTGTGCATTCCTTGAGCGTTGCTTGAACATTTCTTATTGAACGTTTCTGCATTGAACGTAAACCCTACGCAATGGTATGTAAAGTTTTTTGGGTTTGCAGGTAGTTGTCACTATGCTTGCATACTGGCTCACAAGCAAAAATAGTTTTATTTGGGCAATAAGCTGCTACAGTAGTGGTCAAAAATAACTTTACGCTGCATTTTCGAACAACGTACGTACTACGTTTTGAAAGAAAGTGGTTGCGTGTGCATTTCTTACTGTTTTTCCAAGCGTCCTTCGAAAATGTAGTTGCATTGTCCAGCTGGTATGCATGCGGTACATTCTAAAAAAATTAAACATTCACTTTATGCATTTAGTCGCTCGCTCAAAGTAAGTCAATTAACTTACAGCTCTCTTTCTTGTGGTATGGTGTCAAAAAGCAAAGAATTCTGAAGCTTAACCTAAGGCTTGAAGTTCCCAAGATATTGATGGACTCAGTGTAATTAGTTAGGTGACCTGAGCTTCCTGAAACACTACCTGCAATTCCACATAAACTTTTGTTCAATGAGGAAATCAGTTGTCGAGGATCAAGTGGCAGGTAGTTTTTGTGCCATGCCATGAATTATAGAAAATTGGTAGCAGACAAGGAATATGAAGTCAGGAACTGAAATGCCTTTCTGCATTACAAAAACTAGACTATATTATAGTGACAACTTTGTTTAATACATAATCCAGGCTGATGAGATATTGGCCTACCAAGTATAGTAGAGGCTTTCTTCATAGCAATGATTACTCTTTTAGAGCCATCTTTTGGTGTAGGACAGACATCGCATGGTTGGACATTGCTGCATGGCAGTTCATATTGCCATCTATTCAGAGACGCTTTGGCTTGTGGGTGCTTAAATGTTTGAGACGATATTGGGTGATGTATAAGCTAACTAAGATACACATAACTTGCCTGTCAAGGCTCAACTCTGGTGGACCTAACCAGGTTTCTTGTTCAATTTTTTTTTTTTAATACCATGCCTTCCACACTCCAGGTCAAGAGGTTGGAGTGTTGGCAAGGCAGAAAGTGCTTTTGAGAATATCACAAGTGTACTGTGCAGCTTGTGATACACAGGAAGTTTTGTTGAGAGGTGATTATTCACATCATCAAACTAAATAGCAATGCTACTGGGTAATGATAATGTTTATTTCAATTTATGTAACATCTTTGTGTGTGGTTTGGTGCAGTAGTTGTTATCTGACAACATTGACAAAGCAAGTAAATTTCCTGATACCGGTGTAGGTATAAAGCTAGTTGTTGTTTTATATCTTCTTGGAAAAAGTCCAGTTGTGACATCTCCATCCTCGGACTTGGTACCTTCATTTACAAACCACAGACATCCAACACCTACAGTGCTATTACTCACAACAGTTGCTGACTAGTTTCCCCCTTTTGAAGTCAACACCCCTTCCCCAAACAGGATACATTGCATAATGGTGACAGTTCTCATGTAGCCAAAATATCGGACAGTAATCTGCATTATTAAGACATCCAAACCACCTAGCAAGCCATTGCACACATAATCCAAACTCATGTTACATTTGACAGACATAAGTGTAGAGGACTTCAAGACCTTTTTGTGTCAGCTAACTTTAGCTCATGCATGTTCTGATCAAGCTCCAGTGAAAATAGAACTACTCAGATCGTTAATCAGATCGTTAATCAGATGGTCACTAAGATGCCCTGACAAAGACCAAAGTATTAGGGTAGAAATATTGGCAAAAAAGCAAAAGAATTAGCACTGAAGTAGCTAGCAACAAAATATATCAAATCTAAGCTACACTGAAATATCAGCAAGTAAAGCTTATTCAGACAAAGGGACTAGTTGAGCTCAGTAAGACACAAAATCCTAAAAGTACCTCAAACAATCAAGAGCAAGCACTAGGGAGGGGGATTTACTTCTTTTAGGAATAGTATCCTTCAGATATTTCTGAAGATCATCAGTTTCTACCTAAACTGGCCAGCTGCTGCAATGGTACCTAAATAGAGCTGTGCTGCCCTAATGTGCACATATTTTAATTGTCACATGTACAGATCGATGTAAAATTAAACACCAGTGCATTCCAACAGTGTGTTGCAACATTTATGTGTACCGTTATCCATGCGTCCTTAAATGGTTGATCATGGATTACTTTTTAAATGCTTGAGTGTACCACCACATACACTGTAAAGAAATGTTATTTTTGACTGTATGTGTCCCCAATCTTTATCCAAAACAAGAAGGTCCCCTAGCCTTGTCAAAGTATTTTACCAGATGATGCTTGCCTCCACTGTCAGAAAGGTGTTTGCTGGTTGGTTGTGTAGGAGAGGCTGTGCCTTTGCCTGTGTCTGTGCCACTGGGTTTGTCAACATCTGAGGGTGTGGTCAGTCTCTTGCCATCTGCGTATGATGGCTGTTGGTAAGGTGTCCACCTTTTCTGCTCCCTGAGGATGCTATAGTCGAGGTTGTGGTTTAGCAGGTACTGATCTGTTAGTCTGCTAACTTATTTCAGACTCTGAAGTTTCTGTGTCTGCACCCACAGTGCTACATTGCTGGGTAGCATCTGGAGGGCATGTTCTGTGGCGAACTTCTCAGCAGCTTCCATGGGTGTGATACAGTTGTCACGCAGTAACTTGTTAAATCTCATAAGCGTGGAGTCCTGGGTAGCTGTCTCGTTAGGTTTGATGGTAGCCTCAGACCAATGCTTTTGCTGGTCTCTGCTGTTATTGCTATTCTTTCAAGTAGGGCTGCCTGATAGTATCATAGTCTTTGGCTTCCACAGCTGTGAGATCTAAGAAAGCTGCCAGGCCATCACCTTCGAGCAGGGTCCAGAGTTGTGCTTGCATTCATCCTTCTGGACATTATAAGTGGCCATGTCATTGTGCTACTCAAATCTGGTGAGGCATGATTTGATTATGTCTCCTCCTTGGGATGGCTTTGAGTTTAGGAGGTTTGAGTTGTGGCTGGCTATTACTGTTCGGTGATCCTGGTGGAAAACTCTATCATATGGCTCATCTCTTCTTGGTGCTGCACAGTAGCCTGTTCCCTGTGTCTCTGTTCTCTGTTCTCTGTCTGCTTCTATTTGTTGTTGTCGGACAAGCATGTGTCACAGCTCAGTAGTGGTGATGTGGTGGGTGTAATCTTCTGTAGGAACTTTAACTTCAGGGTCAGATGTCTATAGTTCATCCCTCTTTCCATGGCTTCAAGTCTGCATGGACATGATGTTGTTCTGATTGATCTCGAATCATTTACATCTTAATAACTCTGCATGCAATCATTCTTCGATTAAGTCCAATAGTGTAGGCGAGTCTATACTTATCTCTGATTAGGAGTTGCTGCTAGTAAGCAAGTTCAAACAACAAAATAGCACCTAGTCTGAGGCTATCAATAGCTAGTAAGCTCTTATGATACAAGTCTGATAGCTGCTTGTCTGAGGTGTCTAATCAATGGCTGAGTTTGATCGTAGTAGGCTGCCACCATATGTTGGGTTTTGATACCTGGGTAACCTTATCTTACCTCTCTACTTCAGCCTAAGCTAGAAGTTAGGTTGACTTTTAATCATTAAAGATAATTTAATTAGCAGTGACTACAACACAACAAAACTATGTCTGACTAAATCAAAAAGTGAGATCAACTTAATAACCTCCTGTTAGACTTCCTTTAAATAGATTATCCCAGCAGACATTTTATAATGACAAAATAAGGGCAGGATCATGCAACAAACAACCAATAAGATTATAGTAAAGTTCTATCCACTACAAGTAAGATCTAAGGCTCATTCACAGTATGCTGCTAGGTCTTCGCATCATATCACATCGCATCGCATTGCATCACTCTAGCTATTCATAATAATGGAGTCACCACTTGAGCAAACTTGAACTTTCATCCAACTGGAACTCTGCCTATTAATTAATGAACACCAGCACTCATGTCATTTGTGCATCCCATAGACTAGGGAAAGTTCTCACTGCTTTGATAAGCCCGTTCAGCTTTGAAATCAGCACCTTTTATTGAAAAATCAAAATAATGCACACCAGAATGATGAAAAACTCAAATAAATGCACACCAGAATGATGCAATGACAGGTCACAATGCCACTCGAATAGAACTCGATTCTATTCAAGCATGCAACGGGGAATGATGTGAAACTATTTTATGTTCACAATATTTTAAAAACGACACATTGCATCGCATTGCATTGCATCGCTTGAGAGTTTTGCATATTGTGAATCAGCCTATAGGCTGGCTAGCCTAACAAAGTGTAACAACATTTAATTCCTGGTTTGCCTCCATTTCTTCCCACAGATACATAGTGAAAGTGATAATATTTTGAGATCCACTTACCTCAGATATGCTGGCAGGAATAAAACTAAGACTTGATTTGACACTTTTTCTAGTGTGTGAGCTCTCTTTCTTTTCATGTACTTTAGGTGCATGCTGTATTGAGCTTCTATGCACTCTCAGTTGCTTTACTGAAATAAGTGAGACAGAGGAATCTTAAACCCTACGAGCCTCTGAATAGCATACAAAACATTTAAGAATATTTCATTTATGAACATGTAATATATGAAGATGAATACATAATTTTCTCTGTACATATATTAACTCCTTGGAGGTGGTGTCGCAGGACGTCTCCTTGAGAGCCTACAACATAACTGGGGGTTTGATTGATAGTGCTGCCACCACTTGAGGTTGGCCTGTGCCTCCTCAACTCTGTCTGTATTGAGAGAGAGTAACTCAATACTATTTTTTTATGACTTATAATAGCAGTGTGTCGATGATTATCTCATAAGAACTCTCTATAACTTAACTTATCTGGTTACAAACAAGATGCATGGCTAGCTATTATAGTGGGTTGTGATACTGGTATAATTACATTTATCAGTGTGCAGGTGAGAAATCATGAAAGGTTATCTAGTTATTGCAGGTCGCATCCCGTGACAGGTGGTATGTATATAATATGTCCAAATTTTACTCCCAAGTGTTAAGTATATATATATATATATATATATATGGACTGCTCTGTACAAAACTAGTTGCTAATCGCTAAGTTTTCATTCTTTTTCAGTAGGCATAAGCAGAAGCAGCTGCTAGGACTACTGCTAAGGTATATTGCAACCAAAAAATTGCAAACTATTCAAGGGTGGTTCGCGAATCTTTGTGGAGAGTAATTGTCACTAATTGTACTTAACTGATTTGCTCGATGACTATATTTGTGTTTTGGGGGTACCAGCTATTATATTTTTAGCTATAACAAATTCTCAAAATCATTTGCAAGTAAATGCAGTTTAGTATAAGAATCATCAGCTCCATTGAGGTAAGCAAACAAAAACTACTCAGCGCTACATCAGTCTATATCTACAACAAAACTTACAGCAAAGAAATTCATACAAGAGCAACTTCTTGTTCAAGAGCAAGTGATTCTGGTAAGCTCAGGTGCATGTGTAGCTTTCTACTGAAGAAGAACTTCCAGAAACAGTAGCAAAACCCAGGATTAGTTATAATCCATGAAGGCAGTTGTGATCGTCATGCATTAAAAAATCTTTTTTAATGTTGCCCCAAACTTTTTTAAATTATTAGAGAAGTCTATTGGGAATGTGTATCCAAAAATTGGTGTGTAATTATAACTACAATGTCAAGTTGGCACTTACTGAACCAACCTTGATAACCAAAGATACTATACAATACTCAATTCACATTTACTTCTCAAGGTTCTCAAACATAGGTGTCCATCAAATGGCCGGACAAACTACTCATAAATGCTTGTGTGCATAGTGCAAATTTTTTTTTGGCAATAAACCATAATCTTAGTGGTTTTAGTGTTCACATGGAACTTGAGCACAGTACAATATTGGTTGTTAGCATAGCTAACCTAAGTTGTAATGCATTATACACATGCTTCATTTGTTCTTTTTCTAGTCCAGCGCAAGAGTCAGATATATATATCAAAAGAAAACTCTCAAGAGTTGGTATTGAAAGTTAAAACTAGTATTATAACTAAAATAGCTTCACAGACTTCCCTAACAGCATACTTTCATGGGTGGATATAACTAAAGAATATGGCCTACTTTCTGGCTAGTGTAACTATATAGAATTTTTAGAATTTTAATTTTTACTTGACAACAGCTTATGTATGAGGGGCAATGTTCCTAATTACAGCTAACATGGTCAAGAACCTAATGCATAGAAAGATGAGCAAATGCAACCACATGTCTCCTGCACCACTAAATTTCCCCCTCTCCCTCATCTCTCTCTGTTCATCCCTCTCTGTTCTTCAAGGTATCATACAGGAAATATAGATTGTTATATGTAAGTATTTATGTGTATTGCTCACAGTTCATGCTTTTGCATATAGCTACATAAGCTTGCCTTACCAACCCATTTTTAACTCTTACATCTCACATTTTATAGTGAGTTGATGTACTGGTATATAGTAAGTAATTATCTACTCATTAGTTCTTCAGAAACAATACACCACTCAGCTTCATTGTACTAGCCATAAACCTGGCCCTACTAAATAGCTAAGCCAGTGAGTGCTTATCCCCACTTCGTAAGAAGCCCTGCTGGTTGGTGTCTACCATGCTCAAACCCACAATCTAATGCATCTGAATCCTATTAATAGGGTAAAGGTGTTTCTACTAGTTGCCAACTATTCCAGTTCACTAATGTTATTTTAATAAAGGCCATTGCACAGGTGATATACAAATGCAACACAGGATGTAAGTACTAGGTATACAACAAAGCCACAAATCCAATTATAGCTGATGGCAACCCATGCTGTATGGGACTAATAACCGGTCCTCGATAAGTATGGCTGCAATTACACCCGCAACAATAGTTGCATAACAAAACCATTTAACAATCATTAGAATATGAAAGGGACTGGTATTGTTATATAGGAGTATTTGTTCCTGACATCCCAACATAATTGGGGAGTATTGATTAACATCAAGATAACTTGTATAAATGGATTGCAACAGTATAAATGTGCATATATATTGCTGCAGATGCTAGCATTACAGTAGCATTATTTACCGGGCATGTCAGTACAATTCCACCTTATTTTCTGTAAGATATAGACTGACTAGCTTTGCATCCCTTAACTGCAATAACCACTCAGATCTACAGAAATGGCTTAATGTTACTCAAATAATAAAAAATTTATCACAGCTCATTCTGGTTTACATAATTAGTTTGCTATTGCAACATTATACCCAATAATAGTTTGCCCTTGTGAGACTAGTATGTGTATGGTAAATGCTATGCATGTCTAAATGAATTTACTTATGTCACTGATGTTACTACATCATTAATGCAACAAACATTTCCAGACAAACAGACGCATATGGCAGATATTTCAATTATTAGTGCTGTCATGTAATTAACTTGAAAGAATAGAACATGTCACTAAACTAAAAAGCATGCCCAAGTTGCCGATATTTAGTGTTGCTTATTGTTGGCTGTATTCCAAGAGGAATGATTAAGTATCAGGTTTATTATGTATAGATATAGTGAGCCCCACAAGCCAGAACTAATTCCTACATAGACCCTTCTTCTACAAAACATGATTCTTTTTTTTAAATAACCTCCATGTTAATTTGTTAATACAGTCAGAATGTGACACAAGGTCTGCATATCTCTCAGGATAATTGTGTGTTCCAAGCACAGATTATGTTATAATAGATAACATGATTAATTTATGGAACAATATCACACATTACATAATGAGGGGGAGTGGCACAGCACCATAAAGTATAAATGCTTACAAAAACGTGTGGTTAAAATTTTGGAACTTGATAGATTCTGCACACATCACTATATAAAATTTATGTGTAGATGAAAAGGTAGATCTCTCTCTCTATTCTCTTTTGAAACCATGCCAAAGTCACATGCAGCCAAAATTGGGGACATCAAAACCTTATGCCTAATTCTCTGCAGTTGTGGCTCCTGATTGGAAAGTGTTAGACTTACTATCAGTGGCAAGAGGAAGCCTTATTCATTGCTTTCATTAGGCACTAAAATGTGACTACCTGTCCAGCAGAAAATTGATTTTCAGTACCCCAGCACGACTATCTAGTCATATTTTATAGCCTAATGAAAACACTCATTTTGTAGATTGATGCTTCATCTTGCCGACAGATAGTCATGAGCTAAGTAATGCACACACTTACAGAAAAATTAAACGAATAGCTACTTTCCAAAAAAATTGGACAGAAAACTGAAGACCTACTAATCTCATGAACTAGTCGAAGAAGGAGCTAATTTCTCAAACCAGACTAAGAAAGTCTCTAGGCAGGTTATGAAGGAGCAAGTGTTTCGAGGTTAATTAAGAAGGAACTAGCAATGGCCTTACATCCATTTGACTTTTTTCGTCAGAAACAGGTTTTCTGCAGAACTATTTGGACATCCTAAACGGTTAAAAGTTCTTTTGAGACAATAATGACAACAATTTTTGTGACAGGCTCACTATTCGCATCCTTCACAAGACAGAAAGGGTATGTCAGAAAGTATTTTAGAACTTAGAAGGCCATGGAGGAGTTACCTTTGCTATTAAAAAACTGGGAAAAGGGGATGGAGTCTCCTGCAAATAAGTAACAAGTAGCTTGTCAGGAATTTATGAACAACTGCTATAGACAATTTATTGAGACATGATCATGATAATAAAATTCTTGCCTCATTTTCATTGAAATTCATTCCCTAGGTGGTGCAGCTAATACACATCCGCATACTTCAATGAGATCACTTCACAGAGAAATACTATAATAAGGGCAGCTAACAAAGACTGTTTGTAACAACAGATAAATGGTTATGTATGCTAAACATTGAGAGGCATAACAACCAGCATTTATGCAAAGTAAATGGCAGAATCTTCCAGAACGTTCCTAAAAGTGTTTTTAACCTAGTTACCAGTTTAATTGTTCCAAGTAATGTGGATCATTTTTTGTGTCTGCACAATCCATGGTTGCCATGTATAACAGATATAGTTGTACCCTCCAAGTATGTATCCATGGTTGGAGTGGACCATATGGATTGTCGAATTCCATACTTGAGCAGACAAGCCTACCTGCACCAAGTATGAGTCCAATCTTTGTGCGGGCAATCTATTGTTTGGTCAATCCTAGGTTAGCTCATAGCATATATATATTGGAGAATGCTCTGTAGAAACTCTTGTCTTGCTCTGTTAGGCATCAGCAGCTGCCATGGTTACTGCTAGTCTTAGTAGCCTTCCCAACTCTTAGTGCTATGTTGAAAGAACACTCTACTGGTAAGTTATTGAGGCTAAAGTTTTTGTGTGTTAAAAGCTATGTTCTTGTTCTAGTACAGGCACCCAGCACCCGAGCTAGGTACATCCTGATAGATCAAAAGGAACTCTTAGAGGGTTTTTTGTTATATTAAATTAGTGCATACATAACAAAAGGCACAGCTAACTAGTTCAATAAGGCTTTAGGCATAGTAGTAAGTTGTCGATAATCCTCTACACTAGCAAGTCACAACTATGGTACTTATTAGGAGAGCTCCTCACAGATTGGGATACTTTCTGGAAAGTGATTTACATTGATATTTGAACTTCTTAAAATTGACTTCTTCTGTGTGGGTTAATTACTCAGGTTATAGCTTAGCATTCAGAGACACATGCATCTTCCATTTAATTATGTTTATGGAGCAAATAATAAGCTTGAGATGACTCAAACAAGTCAGAGTTCATGTACTAGCAAATATTATTAGTAATTTTAATGTTCTTTAGGACACATGAGAATAAGCATTTGATGATATACTGAGATCAGGGAGAGGATAAGGGTGTGGTTAAACCCAGATGAATATCTTCTATTTCCTGTTTGGCACAATCCTCAGTGAAATTTAATTCAGTCACACACAAATTAAGCAAGACTCTGCAAAACAAAACAACTTTCAGCTACTGAGGGCCAAATTGTAGCAAGAAATGCTAAATCTCAACACTTGTAGAGTGCTTTGTATTGGGTTAAAACTTATCTGTGGAACACGCTACAGCAGCAACCAAACATTCTTCACCTCCACAAGGAACGAAATGTCATAAGGATATTTCTATACAATTCATCAGCAGTACCTGTTAGGAAAATACAAGTAACACTATTAGCTAAAATGACATTTTCCCATATAATCTTATCTGATTCAAATGTTGCAATAATTATTTAACCTTTTAATCCGTTGGTCTTCAGGATGGAAAAAACAACTTTAATTACTATGCTCTGTGTTGTACTTGTAATAGCTTTACATGAAGGGGAAAACTCCTCTCCAAACCCATCCCTGACTGAGACCTTGCTGGCCATACAACCTAAAATTTGCCTGCTCCAACAATAGGAAGTGTTTATTATGGTTCTATCATATATAAAAAGAAAGCTACTCAATACAAGAGTACTCGTAACCCTATGTCTAATAGTAGGCGAATCTCTTTGCATTATTTTTTCTTGCTTTTCCAAATTTAAGATGTATTACCTTGTAAGACCAAGGATGTAGTTGACTGCCACTTGCATTCACTCCATCTGTAAATTGAGTAGATCCATTGTTTATTGATGGGATAATTACTAGAAGTATATATTCCAGGTCGACTTAGATGACTTCTTGTTATTGTAGTAGGAAATATACCACACACTACTGTACCCCAGCCACAAATAGGAATCCTGACCACATAGTGCCAAAGTTAGAGTGCATGGGCAATTCACTTGAAAGTCATAAAATCATATGGTGTGCACTTGCTATTTACAGTGGGAGCCTGCATCATGAAACCTGAAAGTGGCAATTATTATTATAAATGATGTGTCCCAGGATTATACTCACCTTCATGTGGTTATTTGTAATAAATTTTGAAAGTTGAGCTAGCTTTACTCGGTAAGTATTTGCTTGTTCTTTTAATATTCATCCAAGTGCCTGTGTTTTAGCACTTACTTCACTTCATAATATTCATTTTCTTAAATGGAAGTGAGTATATTTGCCTTTTCTCTTAAGGTTATTGGGGTAATATGAAGCTATTGCTCTCGGTAATCTTCTAAAGGTATCTGAAAGCTATCAAGGGATTGAGAAGCCAAGAAAACAGCAAGTTCTACACTTATGCTAAATTATTTGCCTAGTTTAGAAGGCTTTAGCTGTGATTTTCAAGTGGTATAAATGTTTCTACTAACCAGTTAATCTGTAATCAAAATGATCGCACCTAGTTTTACATTTTAATCTATATAGCTGGCACATAAAGTCTTGAGTCTCTTGGCTTGGTTATCTCTACATTGCTTTTTAGCTACATGGGTGATTTTGAGATAACACACACACAGCCTTTGCAAACACCATCTGTATATATATAGAGAGAGAGCTGCTTGTGTGCCATCTATTGTAGCTATAAAGCCACCTACACACGGTGCTGGCAGCATGCATAATCAGTTTTCTGAGGCCTATCTAGAGGCACTACATTAGTACTTGTGCTATGAGAGTATATACATGTACATAGTGCTTGGTGTGCTATTGTTATCTATCCACACATTCACTGAAACTTCCAAGTTCTTGACTTCTTCTGTATCCTATTCTACAGATGGATTTTCAGCACTATCTATAGCCTTGCATAGAATTTCTACAAAATTGATAGACTGCATGGGTTCTATTTACCAAACCCACTGCAAACAGCATAGTTGGTGGGGACTATAAATAATGAGTGGTTTGTTGATAATCATTGTGTGGACATTTACTTCACTATGGGTACTTATTACCTATTCTACAAATAAGTCGTACCTACTCTACATGGTGTCTGGGATCTGGGGTGAGGAAGGAGGAAGAGACACCATCAGAGTTATTTTTTCTCTATTTCTCTATGGAACTTTTTCATCTAAAGCAAGTTTGAGTATTTATTCCATCTGAAATACTTGCTCTCACATGAGCAGTTGTCATTTTAGAAGGTCAAGTTAGATCCACCATTTTCTGGGTATGTGTAGTGTTGTATTATAAAACCAAGTGTAATGATTCTATGTGCATCAGGTTCCATTACGAAGCGCATTTTAGTGGTTCAGCATGTTTTCGATAGAGGAAAATATTTAAACACAAGTCTTATAATGATAATATTCTATTTGACTTAGATATCATCTGGTACCAGTACAAATAAAACTGATGTTTCTGGTGATATTGCGTGCTCATCACCACTCCAGTACACTACGAGAGGTATTTGTCTAACTGAATTGACCAATATTCTGACCTCCTCCAACTGTCCACTTGATCCAGAGGGAAATGTCTTGGTGGTGAGGAATGACGAGGACAAAGCTACAAAACTGGTTAAAGGGCTTAGCTCTCTTGGAGCTAGTATCAAATGCAGAAGAAAAGTTATTCCCTTTTTCTGTCAATATCTGTTTGGGTTGTGTGGTGGTCAAGGGGTCTCTATCCAGCCTACCTTGAGTCAGTGTGAAGAGATAAGAGACACAGTATGCCGATGGGAGTGGAGGCTTATAAATGAATTAAGTATGGAGCTACCAAACTGTGCAATGTTCCCTGCTGGGACTTCATCCTGTCCTGCAAATGGCAGTAATTCTACAAATGCAACAGTCCTAGACACAGGTACAGTAAGTTGGACAAGGTCAACAATGTTTTTATAAGCCTCAATATTTGTCAAGAAAAGAGTGTACCCAAGTTAGACAACTCTTTACCAATATACACCGAATATTATACAGATCTTAAAAAGGAGAACAATAATCATGTACATGATTTTCAGTCATTTAGATTTTTCTTTTACTCAGGTGTTTTTTTCAGGGCAATCTCATTCTCTTCTTTAGATATAGCCTTCATTGAATGTGTTTGCCCAAGGCAGTTAAATGTAAACAACAGTATGTGAATCTCTGTCAGGTCTAGCCTCATAAGAAGAAAACTGGGGGAGAAAAAAGAGTAGGGGAAGTTGGGATTATATATGCGAACCAACACTCAACCAAGATTGAGGGTATGACCTATTGGTAAACGATAAACCATTTTTGTCATGTGACTGCCTTGTATGTTCAAGTGACAAATGCAGGCTAAATCATTAGATCTGAAGAAGAGACCGATATTGACTCAAAAGTTCACCTCTGAGCTAAAATACCTCTTTTTTAAAAATATGATAAATTAATTTATTGTACACTAGACAAGTCATTTACAGATCAGCTATAGCCTCCTTCAAGGACTTACAAGAGTTGCACAAGAGAACTTCAGAACTAACCAAATGTAGCAGATGTTATTCTAAGCCATCTTTATTACTAAAATACTCATACATATATTATATTGTTGCATAGTTTCTTCCTTTAGCTTACTTTTTGTTTGAAGAAGATTATTCATTAGTAAACCACCCGACCATTTATTTCAGATTCAGCTGCACAGCATGGCATCGCTTAAGTCATGTGATGATGGTTGTGTTAACCTATTTTGATTATAAGATAGCAGATAAACTAGCTTGATTGCATCTTCAACAATCTCTGTTAAGAATGCCTTTTTACTGTAATACATACTCAACAAGTCAAAGATGTGATTTGGAACTTTTAGAGTCTCCTGCTACTAAACTGTTATGGTGTTATAAGCAAGTTGTGTGTGGCAGAAAGAAAGGTATAGAGTACTTGGTTTGTTGATGTGGCTGTTATATTTTTCCATGGTTGTTTTTACTTACCTTTCCCTTAGAACAACACTTGTTTGAATTGAAATAGCAAATGCTGCTCAGATAAATCTTATTGCAATTAATCCAAAGCAGTGAAAGTGAGCAGAATTACCTCATCTTCTAGGGTCAAGATTGCACATTCTCAAGCTTGTTTATTGTGTTGAAGTCCCTTTACTGTTTTTCCTGAGTCAAGAAACTAATTATTTACAAATTATTTATGTAGTAGCTATTGGACGATTTTGAGTCTTTTATTAAAAAGTAAATTATGATGAATGGACCTGTTGTACAATTTCCTTGATTAGACCATGCTCTTGATTAGTGGGCCTTCAATTAGACTGTTTACCACTTATTATTAAAATAGTATGTCTCCATGATTCGACTGTGCTAACAGAAAATATGACTTTTTTCAGATAGATCACATGATGACAACATTGACTGTTTAAAGTTTAATCATTTGAGTTCGACTGAATAAGGTTAAGGCCTCTAGTTGATGAGTAGATGAGGTAGTAGCTGAAAATATGTCTGAGGAGCTTCATCAGCCATGGTCATTTCATTTACCCAATGGCCATTTGATGAAAAGAATGTAGTTCTGCAGAGTTTTGAGCCAGAGTGGTTCACTAAGTGGCCATTCCTTCACTAAAATGAGGCAAATTATGTTGTGTTTTGCGATTTCTGCCTCATGGCTACAAAAAAAGGCGGTTGAAGACAGGCTATCTTGATCCAGCTTTTGTAATAATATACACACCAACTGACCTTGTTTATAGATCACATCATTATCCATGTCAGGAGAGGAGTGACAAAGAGCTTGTAAGAGCTGAAGGAGAAGGAGGACCTATGGAAGGAAGAATATCGTTAATAGAGTTTTAGACTATGGAACCCAGTAGCTTCTTATCAGCAGTACCCTTTTTCTAGAAGTTCAATACTGCCATATAAACACATCCAGCTATTCTTAAAGTGGTGTTGTCTTCACAAAAAGTGCTATTGATGACTGCCCTATTCAAAGGCCATACGCATGTGACACCAACTGGCGTATATTGTGGTTAATTGTACTACTAAGATATGTAATGATGAAACCAAGTAAATAAACAAAAATGATGGCAAGAAATGAGCAAGACAGAGCGAATCCTCAAAAACTGAATAACTGAGGAGAGCTTTTTGCCTCAAGCTTGTTATACCACAAATAATGCAATTATAATTCATGCATTTTGTGCTGAATTTTAAATTCATGAATCAAATTCATGCTAATTCAAGGTTTCAAGACATAAATTTGCATTTTTGGGGGTTATGCATGTTGTATGTCTGGGTAGATAACAATTAAAACTGGTTGAGGATGATTAAATCAACCAGCAATATAGTAGTGAAAATTACTATGGCATATTATGGCCATCCTTATTTTGGGATTGAATGTCATGTGATCAAGTTGGGTGTCAACTAATAATTAAGATCCTAATACTCTGATGTCAGTCCTTCAAAAGGGTCCTCTTCATTAAATACAGAAATTATTTGTATGAGACTATAATATAGGATTTGATATAGCATCATTGATCACCCTCAAACAAAACCATTCTTGTAATATCAGAATAACTCAAAAGGTTCTTATTGCCTCAGAGTGCTTCTGCATAGCCTTTCTTTTCTCTAGTAGCACTCCCTCTCCACATTTGTTAGCTTCTTCAGTCTTCCTTTCCTCAAAGCAGGTTGTTCAGCTGTTGGCAGGGTGGCTTTCTTCTAGTATTTAAATAGACTCATTCTTCAACTAG
Organism: Cladorhizidae sp. MBARI D1340-BT2; assembly: GCA_028752905.1. Taxonomy (NCBI): domain Eukaryota; kingdom Metazoa; phylum Porifera; class Demospongiae; order Poecilosclerida; family Cladorhizidae; species Cladorhizidae sp. MBARI D1340-BT2. The sequence continues at coordinate 37,334,944 of JAQNBH010000008.1, forward strand.
ATGCATTCTAAATGTTTGGAAAAAACCCTTTTTTCCAGCGTACCTCTTGTGGCCAATTTGTGTGCATGTGAAATAAATAGAATATCACGCTTTTAATTTGTGTTGATTGCATCTGAGCTGGACCATTTAGCGTAATTAAAATGCTTTATTTCATGATTTATGGTATATACATTCATTACATAAAGCCTCTGTGTATGAATGCAACCATTCTCATATGTTTTGATTTCCACCCATACATTGCCACATGCTTTTGCTTCGCACTTACGATTCAATATTGCTAGTAAATATGCCACCTATGAACCAACAATAATTTCAACAAATTTTGGCTTCAACGCTTTGCACATTCCTTTCCTGTACCCGACCCTCCTCACTGTGGCTTTTAGTCATGCAATGCACCCTCTCCCCCTTCCCCTCGCACCCTACCCTAAATCCTAGATCCATCCCTGAACATGTTTTTTTAAATCTGTTTGTGATCAGTAGGCTGTAGTGCCTTTATGAGATGTCATAAAACTTTATTTCTGGTTTGATAGCATTTTGTTAGCAAAAAAAGTCAACTGGCATGTCTTTCGTGGACTTTACTGCTAATTCTGGAAATTCTTCTTTGGAGGAAATCTCAGATCAATCATTATCCCTTTACAATTAACAATGATATGGGGTGTAGAATATGGGATATATCTACTCCCATATTATTATCCCATCAGATCACGAGAAATGACTTGATGGAAGGATAATACATTTCTACACAGATGATGACACATTGCAGAATGAACAAGCTATTACTTGTTCTCAATTGCTATTGTAATTGCAAATGACTTTGTTTTTATTAAGATGTCTAAGATTATGTTTTGTAAACTTTACACGTGCCTCCCATAACTATATAGGCTTCTGAAATTTGATTACATGCTATAGGCATCAAGGTGGTGTTTTGGCTAGAGTATATGCATAAGAGAAGTTCTATGTCGAGCTGAGGCATGCCAACTGCTATGTGTTTTTTAAATCTCTAAACTACCATTTATTGAAACTTCTTTGAGTTCATAATTTAAAGCAGGGAAGGCTTCAGATTATCTAAACATCAGTAGTGCTTCAAAATCACAGATGAAGTCAACTTTACAGTTTATTAGGCCATTAGGAGATTTTCAAATGCAAATAAGAAGTGTTAAAATTCTCAAAAACACCATGAAAATATAAGTTTTCTTTTCTTGGCCTTTCTATCTTCTGATACCTTCCAGAGAGGGAATAAGAACAAAAGTAACTTAATGAGGAAAGTGTGTCTAGAGCAAGCTAACTTGCCTTATTATATTGCGGTGGAAGGGCTAACAATAATGTGTCGTGGAAGTCTAAATTAGGCTAATTGATGTTGGTGTGATTTATTTTTAACTGTTACTAATTTGTTGTCCTATCAGGGGTTCATATAGGATTTACAGTTTGGCGGGGGGGGAAACTCAAAATGTTTGGCGTTTACGTGATGGGCGTGCGTAAGCAAGCCCCAAGTAGGGGGCTCTGGGGGCATGCCCCCCCAGATTTTTTTTGCAAAATCAATGCTATCAGATTGATTCTGAGACATTTTGAGGGTACTTTCCTATAGTTTCAGTACTAACACATGGAGAGAACATTCTAGATTATGACACAATTGCATCTTGCCACAGAATAGTTTTGTGGCAAGATGCAATTGTGTCATAATCTAGAATGTTCTGCCCATGTGCTATTATTCTGTGGTTAGCTTTCCTAATTGTAGTGTAGATTAAATCTACACTACAATTAGGAAAGCTAACCACAGAATAATAGCACATGGACAGAACATTCTAGATTAACACATGATTGAACTGTGACACAGAATATACTAGATTTATTCACAATTTTGTATATAAAGAGCAAATGCTTCAGCTAGTAGCATTCTGCAACTAAATACGACCCAGAGAAATACAAACCTAAACAAATGGACCTCAGGAACTTTTTTACCAGAAAGCGAGTGCATGCTGGGTCTAGTAGAAATTCTGAGGACGACCAAGATGTAGTCACAACTACGTCGACTAGTGATGCCTTGACTTCAACCAATTCCGAAGCATCAGTAGGTAGATCAGTGTGTTCCAAAGCGTAGAGGAAACTCTACAAAGCCAGGCTCAGCTAAAGAAGGAGTGGGAGCAGAAATATCCTTGGGTGTACTGCGATGATCCTAAGCAGGGCATGTTTTGCAAGCTCTGCCAGAAGCGAAAAAATGCACCTTCTACAGCCAGGGGTGCATGGTCCACTTGGGGAATTCAGGATTGGAATCACGCTACTGAACAACTCAAGGAACACAGCCAGTGAAAATGGCACAGAGATGCTGTTATCCATGCTCGAATCACAGAACAGGGAAAGGAGCAGAGTATCCTACAACTACAATGTTCAGCAGCTGCTAAGGAGGCTGAAGAAAGGAGAGCAAAGAACAGAAGCATAGTACTTAAGCTTTTGAGATCGGTATATTTTCTTGCCAAAAATCGCCTGCACCTTACAACCACATTCGATCCCCTGGTCCAGTTGCAAATTGCAAATGGAGATGAACTTCTCCAGCAACATGTCAAAGAAGGGCCACAAAATGCTCACTACACATCCAAATTTTCTGCAGTGGTGCTTTTAGAGGGTCAGGCTATCAATAGCTGGCTATATAGGAAGCTAATTGAGAGCTTAAAATCAAGCCCATACTTCTCTGTGTTAGCTGATGAGTGTGTAAGATATTAGTGCTACAGAAGAGGTGTCCATCTGTTGTCGGTGGATTGTAAATGGAAAACCAGAGGAGCACTTCCTTACAGTGCTCCACATATGTGCCTAAGATGCTGCTACCATTTCAGATGCAATCAGCTCCTTCCTTGAGTCGAAGAACCTAGACTATCGTAAACTAATAGGCCAAGGTTATGATGGAGAGGCCACCTTTGCCGGAGAATGCAATGGTGTTCAAAAAAGGATGCGAACTCTAACTGCACATTCCTTTTACATCCACTGTGCCTGCCACAGGCTTCAACTAGCAAGCATGCAAGCTGCTAACAGTGTTCAGAGATCAAGAAGATGTTTGCAACTATGGGAAATATATGGAAGCTCTTCTTCTACTCACCCAAGAAAGCAAAAACTCTCAAATCAGTACAGTCTGTCCTCAAGCTACCTGAGCTTAAGATTGTGAAGCCTAGTGATAGCAGATGGCTCTCACACGAACGCTGTGGCTATTTACCGAGAGCTTCCTGCCCTTATCGTCACCCTACAACAGCTGTATGAGACATCAGGTGATGCTGAAGCATACGGTATTGGTGCTCTCCTTGCTACTTACACTGGAGTTGCTAGCATCATGTTCCTGTCAGAAGTTCTGGATATCCTGGCAAGGATGAATGTTTTGATGCAAAGAAAGCTACTCTATTTGAGCAGGTTACCGGTACTTCTGAAAATCACGACGGATCAACTCGAGTATCTAAAGGACGAAAGAAGTGAATGGTTTGGTTCAGTCGAGTCTGAAATATCTCTGTTGAAGGAAAAACACGATATAACATTCGGCACACATGGATCTGCATGAAGTCGTTGGTCTTCTATCACAACCACAGCCGAGTATCGAACTCTAGTTGCAATTCCATATGTCGATTCCCTTCTTCTAAATATTAAGAGTCGATTTACTGATAAAGCCGTGAAGATTGTTACTGACATGTCCTATTCTATTACCAGCTGAAGCATCCTTACCATCATACAGCAGCGAGCAAATCAAGATTCTTGCCAAGTTCTATGGAAAAGAAGCAGAGGTTGAGTGTGTGGATACGACTTACACCTCGCCTCCATTGCTTGATGGCGATGAGCTTCTTTCAGAGTGGAAGATATTTAGATGGGTTTTGCTAGTGGAGAAAAAGGCAATAATGGAGAGTCAGTATCTCCTAGCATGCAAGAAATCCTGGACGAGATGAACAAGTCACATACGTACGGACGAATTTTCCCTGAGACGTGGAAGCTATTGAACATTACAATGGCACTTCCTGTTGGCACAGCAATAGTAGAGCATTCCTTTAGTCAAATGAAGTTGATTAAAACTTGCCTCCGCAGTCGTCTATCTGACTCGAACCTAGAACATTAAGAAATTTCATTAATATATATTTTTATTGTGAAAATAATTCTTGGGGTGGGTGGGAGGGGAGGGAGATATCCCAGGGCTTCCCCCCTCCCTGTAATGAAACTCTGCCTATATATTATGCATGGTATTTCATTATTTTAGGAATAGACACAGACCTATTCTTCGCATAGCTAAAGTGGAATAGTAAGCTATGGAAGTGGGACTGCTGTAATTGCTACTGGTGATAGAGGTCCTGTGGAAGTGGCCCTCGAGGGCTTTGCTGTTGTTGTCAGTGTATGTGTGTGGGGGAGGGCATTGTTGGTGTTGCTCTTTCTGCAGCTGAAGTTTCTACTGTTTTTTATTACCGATAATTATTTAGCAGTTATTGTTGTAATATTTTTATTGCTATTTTTGTCATCACTTTTGTTATCTGATATTGTTTATCATATATTTGGCTTAATGTGTATGCATTATACTAGCAGTTGGTTACATCTTTTATAAATCTGAATGTTGCAGAAAAACGTCCATGTGGTATCACAGTTGCAGTGCTGGAATGTAATGAAGGTTTTTATCAAGATAATAATTCAAATATTTGTATACCAAGTTGCTATACATGGAGGCAATACAATAAAGGATTGTCCACATTCATAGATGTGGTGACTCTCATGAGTATATTAATAGAATTTATAGGAGCTGCACTGGTAATCATAATATCTTGCCTAGTTCGCAAAAGAATGTGAGTTAGTATTCTAAGTATTATATGACTAATAATGCTTAATATATACATATATTTAATATTGCATGAATTACCCATTGATATCACAGGCTTACATTTCCGTCAATCTTTATTGTATACATGATGATGGATGGGCTGATTCACGGTATGTGCAAAATCATATTACAAACACAACATGAAGATTTTATTATTTTTCAGCATTCAGTATTGCTGTCAGCTTCATGGATCGCAACACACTGTTTTGCTCATCTAGGAGTTTATTTGAAAGTATGAGGAAAGTGACTCCCTTTTGCATCATATCTGGTAAGTTCAGTATTCTTATATATATATGTAAGAGTTGCACAATACCAGAAATATTTTTTGTTTAAGTCTTGTCTGCTCTCTGAAGTTAATCCAATTAGCATGAATTATGCTTTATCTCTATCATGATTACTGAAAGAGATATTGGATGAATTACGGCTTAATAAAGATGCATGTAGTTATTGAAGCTCTATTGGTTACCTCTAAGTGTAAGCTAGCTCCAATTGATATACACACAGGTAAAGGGTTGCTAAAGCACCATGTTGCATGTGTGATGTCAAAATACTATATGTTAAATGATGAACACCACAAATATCTACGCAAACTCTGTAACGACAAATCAACTGTACAATGAAAAACATTATCTGTATACGCCAAGTTGACTGCTCTATTGTTATAAATTGCAATTCATGCTTGAAGGTCATAGCAAGAAAAATGGAAGGAAAAAAGGTTTTTAATCTGACAAGCGATTATGAACAGTCTTTCCCAGATTTTTACTGCGGTTTTTTTCGAGACAATTCTTCAAAGTAATGCAGCACATGCACTAAAGTTTATCTGTATCATTCTAAATTTTGGAAAAGGTGCCATTCTTGGATAGATTTCTTTGCTGTATGCTTTGCTGTAGGTACTGACTGACATAATGATGCATGATGCATAGTTTTTGTTTGCTTCCTTCAATATACTAAAAAAATATTTATAGCTTCTTATTTGTTATAAACAACAACTAAAGTTGGTAGTCGATAGAATTGACCAATGACTTTATTTGTGGTTTTTAAGGATCGCATGTAGAGATATATCTTAAAAGCTAATTGTTTTAAACGAGTGTCTATATGAAGGACCAGTTTTTGTTATGCACCTACTTTATGGTTAGTCCAAGCTATATGTATTAAGTCCATGCAGTTGCTCTCCCAAAGTTGATGCAGAAAAATTACATGGCATGCATGACAAAAGTCATCATCCAGCTCATAGAGCATGAGGTCTACAATTTTTCTAACTTACATAATAGTAGTGTGGAGTTACATAGAGATGACCAAGGCAGTGCAGCATGTTTTGACAGGTGATTCTCCCATTCAGAAAAGGAGCTACACCTACACCACCGAGTAGAAGCTCAAGGTTGTCAGATTTTTTCTTACAAAAAGCGCGAGATTTGTCAGTTTCTCAATTCTCACATGCATATACTATTGACATAAAAAGTGTGCAATGCAAGGTTATTATGCCCATAAATTGTAAGCATGCCCACCTGTAAAAAAGTCTAATGACTTTTATAAAGATACCAGTCTATTACCCCTCTTAATATGGGTGGCATATCTATGAAATGCATTGGCACACATGCTGGTAGAGGGCACTAGTGGCAAATGGGCAAGTTTTAATTTGCATGATCGTTTCTTTAGACCAAGCCTAGGCTAGTACAACCACTGTAACTACAGCTGTACTTTGTAGCTATAGTTTTCTCGAAGCCTGAAGCACTCCATAGAAAAAGCACTAAACACTCAAACTCTCTTCATTAGGATGCCCCACATCCATGTCTAATGGGCATCTTCATATTGTACAATTGTGACACATGTATTGTATATGATCTTCGAGCTCACAGAAGCATATATTTTGACGGTAGTATGGTCCTGTTTATTGTCAAAAGTGATTCTTGCTTAGTGTTCTGAAGGTTGTCTTTGCACCTGAAAATGTCTGAGACTATAACTATGTGGGTGATTTCCCACAACAGTGGTGATGAGAGTGAATGAGATGATGTCGTGGAAGACCATCGTTCAGTCATACTCAGTGAACACTCAATTTTTTTTTATGAAAAAATGGTACAATGCTGCAGCTTAGAAGAGACAGGAATTACAATAAATTTTTTCAGAGAATTGATGTTCTTATTAGTCAGTGTGCATCTATAGCATATGCAATATGTCTACATAAAATTCAAGGAAAATCATCTGTTTCCCAGATGCAGCTGTTTCTGAGTTACACACATTGCCTGGTCTCAAGGTGCCAAGAAAAGGGGAGCTTTGTAGTTTTAACTTTTTTGGGACCAAATTACAAGCCAGTTTAGGAGCTATGGCTACAGCAGCAACAGCCTTCTCACAGTGTATTGAAAGAGCTGTGGATTATAGCAACAGCCTTCTCTCAAAGTGTTGAAAGAGCACTGTATGTACAGGTAGGCAGAGTGTTGCTAACCTCTTCTGGTCTTGTTGATTAGTTTCCTAGCAACATATCCAGCAATAGACCAAGATATATTCAAAGATTGTCAAGGGTAGCTGTATAGGTTTGGCTACTCAATAGTGTACTAGATAGTCAGCTCTAGATAGTGTAGCTAGCTAGTTGTAATCTTCATAACCAACATAATGAGTATTCTTACTAAGAACTCTTCTCGGACTGACCACCTCATTCCAGTTGTAGATCCTGGGTGATGAATTATTTAACACTCATGGTAATACCAACTGCCTATGTAGCTAGCTATTCTCTGTATCTCATGACAAGATGGGGAGAATGTTGGTAGCTACTTCCTTACTGTGCCTACAGCTTGTGAATGCACATAATGTGTACCACTGGCCTTGTGATAGGCCTTTTGGTGCTGGGTTGGTCTATATTAGCCGAACTTAAATCTAATTACCTGACTCTAATCATTGTCCTGTGTAACAAAGAATACATAATTTCAGGTGCTTGCCCGCATCGACTTGTCCATGTGCCTGTTTGGCTCTTCCCTCGGGTACTCACCCTTGGTTTGAGGGGTGTTCCCCTTGGGAACTCAACTTTGTCATCCTGTCTGTGGAGTATACCCTGGGGCACATGCCGTTGCCTGCACTTACCCCCCCCCCCTCCTCCCCCATGCACCATCCCTTGCCAACCTGTTTGTGAAGTCTCCCCATTGGCACTTGCCCTTGCCGATCTGCCTGCTGAAGCTAACCCTTTGTGCTTCCCCTTACCTGTTAGACTGAGGGTGGTCTCCTTAGGCACTTGCCTAGGTTATCCTGTAGTTCACAGGGATGCCCAGACCTGACCTTTCACTAGGCATTGTGAGTGGGCATGAACCCAGCACTGAACTTGCATAAGGGAATGTATGTATGACACCCCGGTATAGCTCTATTCATATATCTTGAATATGTTTAGTGTTCTGTCATGTGCCTACTTTGCCCTTGTAACACCCCAAGGTGAAGGAGAGATGTGATAATTTTTTTAACAACAACAACAACAATTACTGGGCCTACAAATTTACTACTTAGCGAAGATTTTAAGGATGTCTTTTTGGAGCTGGTAATATGTAGTGATTGACTCAATAATGATAAAGAACCGGAAACAGGATATTGTGATACAGTGTAAATAGGTGTGGTAAATTGTGAATAGCATATAAGCGTGTGCTTTGTAAATGATTTAGAGTTGTGATTTGAGTTTGCTTAAGAGCCACTACATTTGTTGGCCAGTCTGGTAGACTTTTGCAGCTAGAGCATGATTAGCTAAGTATAAGAGATGATTACTACAGAAGCTTTGAGAACATAATTGGACAACCTACAGCTAACAAATCAGCAACTGACGGTGGAGAATACACATCCCAGGGAAAAGCATAGAGAAGAAGCAGCCTTAATTCATTCTATAGTGAACCGGTACCAACCTCCCAAAGAAAATGAGCACTTGGCTGCTGAAGGCATGCAGGTGAAAGCACTATATGACCAGCTGTTACGAGACTCACAGGAAGATCAACAAGCACTTGATGAGCTAAGGGAACTGCGAACAGTGAAGGAAACCTGCTTGGAGAAGCTGAATGCCTGTTGTGCGGACTTGAAGAGAGAAATCTCTGAGGTCAGTTTCAGTCAGCAGAGTAGGAGTGTTATCGAATGGCAGAAGGAATGAGAAAAGGGGGAGAGTCGTGAGGAGAGGATGCTACCGCAGCAGGCATGTGTGGAGTTGGCTGAAGGTTGAGGTCGGCAAGATCCGTTTGAGTATGAGTTGTTCCAACAACGAAGATGGGTCAGTATCTGAAGGTTGTGATGCAGCAGTCAGGACTCGAGTAACCTTTGTAGAGGGAGAAACAGTGAGTGTTGACCATCCATTGGTTCATCACACGAGCACCCACAGGACTCCATCTTGGTTGAAGTGATAGTGTGGCAAACACAAAAGAGCTTCAGGTCATGTCTAGTTCTACAGTGTCAGGTGTGATAGTGACCAGTGCTAATGAGATTGTTTTCACAGGTAGTAGTGCATGGTGAAGAATGGACAATGGGACTAGGATTGTTTGAACTCCGGTTTCATAGGGAGTGGTGCTGGTGTCAGAAGTATCACTAGTAGTGGGGCTGGTGGTTATAGTGTCACTGGGTCCAGGGAGTAGTAATATGAGAGGTGGTATAGGAAGTGGCAGTGAGATGGTGTTAGTTCTGTTGGTGGATCTTTTGGAGGTTCTTTTGGTACTATTGGAATTGGGAGTAGTCAGTTTTGAGTGGTAGTGGGAATGGTAGCATTAGAACTGGTACTGTTGTGGACGGTGGTACAGGAAAAGGTACACTCTTGCGTGGTAGCATACAAGGTGATACTAATGCAAGTGGTAACATGGGTAGTGGTTCCACTGTGTGTAGTAGCCTGGGAAATGTAGCTGGAGTAACGAGTGGTCCTTTTGGAGGTCGCTTGAGAGACATGAAAATTCATGGGGAGCTGTCAAAGAGTATTGGTGGTCAGGTGTGAGAATTCAGCAGTGTCAGTTTTGTTTGGTATACGCTAGTTGAGAGGTGGGTAAAAGGGTTTGTCCACCACTCATCCTGATCCCAGTAGCATGCCCTTTTAATTGGGTTGGGGTAGATGAGCTTCATTTCCATAAGTCAGCTGCAGGAAACCAATATGTCATAGTATCTGTTGACTACTTATCAAAATGGCCTGAAGGCTTTACCATATCGGTCTGCATTGACTATTGCAAAGCTCTTGGTAGAGAGTGTGGTGTGTCGACCTAGTGCTCCAGCCCAGCTGTTGTCAGACAGGGGTGCACCATTTTTGTCTCACTTGATGCAAGAAGTGGGGAAGGTACGAGGTGTGAAGTGAACACACCTACTTATCACCGTCAAATGGATGGCCTTGTAAGGTTCAATAGAACCCTTACCAGAAAGAGAGTAGAATACAATAGTTCAAAATGGAACATCCAGCTCCCATATACTCTTTCTGCATAGAGAACCAATATCCAAGAGTCAACAGTGAACACAAGAACCTCCATTCTTTCTACTCCGTGGGTGTGATCCCCAATTACCAAGTGCACTGGATCTGGAGTCACCAGAGCTACATAGTAAGATGGGTCTAAACACCAATACTGTGGAGTTGATGTCTGGAATGATTGATGCCTGGAGCCTGGCTAAGAGCCATGTAGGGAAGGCGCAAAAGAATACTATGACTGGAAAACAAAGGAACCAGTCTTCAGGTTGGGGCACAGAGTGTTTGCTTACATGATGAAGGAGAAAGCATCGGCCTGCAAGTTTGCTCGACCCTTCCAGGGACCCTTTTATGTGACTGAAGTGATGGAGATGAGTGTACTTGTCTGCCGAGTTGATCAAACCCAGGACGAGAGCATCCAAGTAGCTCTCAATAGAATTAGACATTGTCTTGGTCCTATTCCTGATGAGTTTTGTCATTCAAGCAAGTTATGCATATATTCAAAGTCAGAGGAATGAGCAAGGAACAATTAAGAGAGTGAAGCCAAACTGATTAGCATGCCAACCTTTGTGGGGCGGATGCCTGCATCATGCTCATGGTCAAGCTGGAGTGAGGCATTGTGCTTGTGGTCAAGTTGGAGTGCTGGTCATGGAGTCCTGGATGCCCTACCCCAGAGTGCAGACATGTAATGATTGACTCAATAATGATAAAGAACAGGGAACAGGATATTGTGGTAGATTGTAAATAGGTGTGATCAACTGTGAATGGCATATTAATGTGTGCTTTGTAAATGATGCTGTTTGAGTTATCCTAAGAGAAAGTCAGCCCTATTAACTATCACTACAAATAGCATAAACCACAATTTAAGAATATGATAATGTACTATTACTAACTTGAGAGATATCAGCTTTGTTTTGAGGATTTCCTGATGTCATATTAAAAAGTGAGTTAAACCATTACAGGAAATTCTAGTGCACTCCCAGATAGTGATTTGTGCCTGTCTTGTAGCTTTAATGATATATTAAGTTTGACCTCGTGTGAGCATGAGTGCAGGAATGTCCTCCTCTAATACAAAATGAATAATAAACAAAATAACATATTATATTTATTTATTTATTTGCATTTTTTGCAGGTATTGTATTCACATATGCAACCTATCAATATATACTGTGGTGGCTATTTCATGTAGCTGTTCTCTTTTGGAGGGTTGTATTCCCATTCCATGCTCAGTCACATCAAAATCTCAAGTATATTCACCTAACATGTGTATTAGTTGGAATTTTACTTCCACTGATCCCAATCATAACAGCAATGGCTGACTTTGCAGTAGATCGTCGGAACCAAATTGAAAATTCCACAACTGAAGATAGGAAAACCTCCTTATCAGGAGAATTGGGATTTGGACGTCCCAGGATACCTACCTTTATGTGTACAATTATAGATCAAGATGTAAATTTCTATTCTTATCTCATTATTGTGGATATCTTTGTGGCATCTGGATGTACCATGATCCTCATCATTGTGTGGTCTCTGCACAGGATTTACAAAGAAAAGGTTTCTTAATACAACTAAATTGATATCTCATCGAATAAATAACACGATCAAAATTCTAATTTATTAAAATTTAGTTTTGAAAGTTAAGAATGTTCCTATTTTCTAGAGCCAAGTAAAATACACAATGCATTTTTTTCATTGTGATTGTAAAGCCAGAATACCTGTTCTTTGTTAAGATGGAGTTCTAATTGGGAAGTTAATAATTTTAACTAGATGATCATTCCTTCATTCTAATCTGTCCTTAAAACAGGAATGTATATATATATATAAATATGTCTTTCTAAAAGGCTTATCTCTTCTCCTGAATGCTGGCAGGTAGCTTCTTAAATTGCTGGAATAGCTGAAGCAGTTATTCTGTAATTTATGAGGAAGTCATCCTCTCAATTTTTATCCACATCTATGTCTAAACACTGCACCAAATATCTCCTTTAATGTCTACCTACCATTTTCTGTGCCAAATGCTCTCTTTTTCCTGAATCACCTTCTAGATCACCTGTTCTCACTTTTACTTCGGAAAATTATCCAAAAGAAAGTGCAGTTGTCCTGAAAAGTAGTCTAAAAGGTGCAGGGCAGAATTCTTACTCTCTAGACTATCATAGACCTTATCACAGAATCACACAGAGGCAACCACGAAAACCTAGTAGCTTTCCAAATACAACACAGACAATGCCCAGACACATGATACTGAGGGATGAAGCAGGTGAGGAAAAGTGAGACTGAAAAGAAAAGTGATACAGGAAAAGTGACCTAGAAAGTGATCTAGGAAAAGATGAGCTAAAAGTTCTAATCTCTATACTAGTCATTGCGTATAGTAACTTTTATGACCATTTATTTTTAAGGAACATATAAAAACCTCCTTTTACCAATAAACTATTTGTGAGATTGCTGTTCGAGGACAGCTATTATTTGTGAAGCAATATTTATTCGATGAAATATCATAGTTAGATCTTAATATAGTTAAAAAGTAATTTTGTTTTTCTTCTGTTCATAGAAAAATGTCAAGGATAACTTCGTAAAAGCCAAGAAGAAGCTAATTATTGTGTTCTGCTATCTTCTTGTGTTATCTACTGTATATATAGCACAGTTTACACTTATCGATAGAAATGCTTCACAACTGGTAAGAAGTTTTCAACGGTACTTTTTCTGTGAGCAAGGAGGTCACAATCCAAGTAACCCATGCAGTCGTTCAGAAATTGAAGATCTGAACTATCCTTCATTGGAAATTTTGACAATCATTTTGCAAGCCTTGTTTCCATTTGTGAGCATGATCTATGTTGTAAATATTCAAGAACTGAAGGAAATATGGAGAGAGAAGTGGTTACAAATATGGCATTAAACTTGTACATGTTGCATTTGGTAACCGTGTTTGTGTTTGTGTGTTGGTTTTATTTAAACATTTATGACTTGACATGTATATGCAAAGAAGAGTAAATTAATCTTGTTGTCCGTTGATGTATTTGTCTGTCAAAAAGTCTTGTTTAACAAAATTGGGACATTTCTATGGAATTTAGTAACCATCTAAATAGTTGAAAAGTTTCTAATCCAGCATGTAAAAATTGTTTATATTATAGCAATCTCTACAGCCCATTCAAGGATACGTAATAACCAAATACCAAATGCTAATAGATTACAGCCAATGCCTTGATGACTTATATAGGGGTTCTGTGTCATTCATTCCCTATGATACATGTTGTAAGGAGACTCAATATTTGACACCTTGTAATCCTAGTGCACAGGCATATACCATATATAGTGAAAGGGGCTAGGAAGGATGCAGTTTAAATTAAAGTAGTCTTTTGAATTTGCATGTTAAATTCCACCTTTTCAATATCAGTTATTTCCCTTCATGTTATTGTGATATATGTACTAAACTTAAAGAACTATGAGCATGATTGATTATGAAATTTGTAATTAATTTATGTAAAATAATCTTTATCTACTACCTAACATATTGCGAACATGGGTACAAAACTTCATCGATGCAATTGTCATGCACATGGCACTTCTCATGGTTATTCTGGTACTTGTGGACCAAGGTTAGCCACCCACCCCTTTCTGTTCTTAACATTATGGTCCTTTTCTGGGATCTCTTCAGGTTCCCCTTTATATCCGGCAGTGGACTTGTTCTTGTAGTGACCATATGCACCACTACTATATAAGAGCTTTCTGCCAACCCGTTGAGAGAGCCCTGTGTTCTGGTTAAATATCAATTTTATCAGGCTGAAAAGATATCAGAAGTTCTGGTTTGGTATCCTAACAGTAATAACTCTGAGTTGACATAAGGCAAATTTACACTTGGCTTCCTCAAAACATGCCATAGCTAGGTGAGCATCCTAGTCCCCATCACTTCCAGCTACCTTAGCTTAAAGCTTTTGCAGCAAACCTGAAGTAAAATGAAAGCTAGCATCAACCTTCCTATGGCAATAGCCGCAGTACTTCCATTCTGTAGAATATGTCTTCTAGAAAAGCCCCAGCAAAGCCTATACATAGTTGTACAATTATTCCCTCTGTTTTTATTCTGTGATGGATCATTGCTGAGGTTTCAAAGGCAGCACAATGTTCTCCAATATTGTAGTCATATTATTATTATAAACAGTAGCAATGAAGACAGAACAAGACACACTAAGAGCACTAAGAACTAACTAAGAATATGCAAAGAACAGCAGAGTAGCTGGTACACAACAACATTTTTATAGACACAGATTACACACAGCAATGTTCTTGCAGAATCCTACACAACCACAAACACACCAAAGGGTGAAGGATTAATCTTGCGGCAGCAGTATCTTGCAGGTTTGTGCAAGTTTTGTGTAAGATCCTGCAGTCCAGCCTGACCACAAACTACAGCTATATTAACCTTTGGCTACACGCATTATACTAACACATAATCAACTACACACTGTTCAAAGTCAATTCATCACACGTTCATGAAACATTCCACTATTTGTATCCTTTCAGGAATGAAGCATTTAATCATGGCAGACATCTCTTCATTGCCACGTTGTTAGGATATGCAAGGTTAGCAAGGCTTAGTTGACCATTCCACTTGTAAATTACAGCAACCGGCTGAAACTGCTCCCACTCAAAATAGTACAAGTAACCTTGCTACCAGAAACACCAACAGAACCAATCACCATTTCACTATCACTCTGTCACACTACATCCAGCAGCACCACCACTAGCAATACTCCTGGCACAAACACAACACTTGGTGATACCACTGTTCTAAACAATCTTAGTCTTTTTACTCTTGTGCCCCATGAACTACTACTTGTTAGACCAATCTCACTAGCTGGATCTGGTACTGTCAGAGCAGACACTGTCATACAACTGGGCAAGGCAAAAGGCTCAGTTGTGGTTGCCTTGCTATCATTTAAACCAAGAGGTGGATTCCTGCATGCTTGGCATGCTTTTTGGATGTGTCAATGGGAAGTAACCACTAAGAGTTGCTGGTTCTTTAATGGTAACCCTACTCATGACTACTCCATGATATCGCTGTTTTGGGAACCAGAACAACTCATATCCTCAAACAGATATAGCTGTCTTCTGCCCTCAGCCAACTCCACACATGCCTGCACCTCCTTCAGCTGCTGTAATATCCTCTCTTTCTGACTTTCCCACTTCACATGTTCCTTCTGCACCACTTCAACTCTATTGACAGGATGACCTCTGAGATTTCTCTTTTCACGTCCTTATATCGAGAATTGAGCTCCTCCAAATAAGCTTCCTTTACTGGTATCAGTTTAGCTCATCAAGTGTTTGTTGAGCTCTCTGTGAGTCTTGAAACAGCTGGTCATATATTGTGCCTGACTTACATCTTTTCAGCAGCCAAGTGTGCTTTATCTTCTGGCAGTTGGTCCCACACTGCCACATCATCGGTTTAGGCTGTTCTTATGGATACTTTTCTCTGAGTAAACTATCTCAACTTTAATTTACTGATTTTTTACCATAGGTTATCCAACTGTGTTGTCAAAGCTTCAATGTAGATATCTCTGCTATTTACAATAGGCTATTCACTCTCCCAGACTGGACCCCAAATGTAGCAATTGAAAGTTATTATGGCTGATTTTCTCTATAGCAAATTCAACATTATCATTAAAAATATATAACATTAAAAGTTGACCACATTTATTTACATTCTACCATAGTATCTCTTTTCCATTCCTGGTCTATCAGATTTGTATTTAGATAGTCCATTTGAGATGCAATTAGTTATGAGGCTAGTATTTTCAGTATATTAGTTTATGATGAATACTATCAACAAAATTCTATGAGCAAGGTGAAAAGTGTGATACCACTTTCAAAGCAGTTAGTGTTTAGGATCTGATTCAAAAGAAATCCAGATACTGGGTGCCTAGAGAACACATCTACTCTGTACTTGGATCATGCTTCATTGGAAGCCCATCTACTGGATGACCAGGCCATGCTGCATAGATAACACAGCTACTGATGCCTAGACCTTGCTTCATATAGGGAAACTTGTTAACTAGGTGTCTAGGTCTACTTCATTGGTATATACCAGCTACTAAATCATTAAGGTGACTGTGGCTCAATGATTGAGTAACCCACTCAGAGAGCAGAAATGAAGGGTTTAAGCCCTGCTGGCACCCAGAATTGTTTTCTGAATGTCCCTTCAGTTCTCATTTTATAAGCCTCATAAGCAATTATTTGGCCATGCTTATAGCCACAGTTGGAATGGCTTTTATTAATACCAATTGAGACTGAGCTGCGCATGAGGGGCAGTTCCTATTTGAGTACATGTGGTGGTTTTGAGGAGAAGTTTGTCCCTGGTCTGTATCTTCTTGAACCCCCCCCCCCTCCACCCTCCACCCACCTCCTGTAGGTATTCCAGCACATGCTGTTTAATGGATTGCCTCCAATGTAGCATCTGTTTCCTGCAGAACTTGTCACTCCATAATGACATCTCCAAGAAATGATGTTTGTTGCCTGATTCATGGTTGAGTTTACCCTTGTCTGATGGACTCGACATATTTCCCACTCCTCCTGTCTGGTAAGTCTGTGCTTCTAATGTCCATGACTGAAGACTTTAGCCATTCATGGACATCTTCCTCCTCATCCATCAACTTCGAGTGTACCACTGACTAACTCCTTCTCCTGTCGGTATTCTTGCGGGAGCTTGCACTCGTGACTGCTAAAGCATTTGCTGTCTTCTGTTAGGTCTCACCGTCTATGGAGACCCCAAGCTCTCTCCTCAAAAGAGTCTTGACACTGCCATTTCTACTTCTAGTGGTTGTCCATCCATGTCTATCATGACCTGGGCTAGGGGATATAAAATAGTATCACCTTGAGCATATTTTATTGCTACTATCTCCCCATCTAGATACTTATCCTGAGGAACTAAGTCATCATGTATTAGAGTCCCAGTGTCTAGCAAGCTAGCTCTCACCTGGAATCCTTCAACCTTTCTTGGCTTATGCACTCCCTTCTGTCTCCTGACAGTTACATTTCTGGTGTGATCAGATCGCTTTTCCTCACAGAGTAAGGCATTAGCTAAACATCTGGACAAGAAGTATTGACTCTTCTGCTGATAGTTGTAGCACACCATATCCTTCAAGTCACTCTTGGGCTTTACTCCTTGTCAGCTTGCTCCACGCTCGTCCTCTCTATCTCATTCTTTTTGATTTCTACTCTGCAATCCCTAGCCCTATGACCTGATTTTTACATCTCATAAAGTGTATCAAAGATTTCTTCTCCCACTTCTTCCTTGCTCCACTGAGTTCCACAGCTAGATCTTCTTTCGTAGTCTGAGTATAAACATCGGCCAATCCAGCTGCTTTCTTGCTCGTATCTAGCTTCTGTTCTTCTGACCCAGACCCTCACCTTCTCCAGAATTGTATTGGCCAGCTGTCGCAGACCACAAGGTCCTTGACCTCCACTTTATTTTTGCACTCTTGCATCCACTTAACAGCAAGCTCATTGAGTCAGGTTGCTATCTTAGATTTGTTATCATTTGACTTCCTGACAGATCCAGGAAAACATCTTTGATTACATCTCCTCATTTATATCATAGCGTCAAAAAATGGCAGCCTTCACTTGGGGTTAGTCATCGATGCCTTCAGCTTCCAAAGCAGCATATGCTTGCCATGCTTTCCTTGAGAGTTATGAGGTGAGTTCAAACCAATGTTTTTCCTTCACTTTGCCTGCCCTTGCCAGTCATTCATCCTCAGTAGCCTTTGTCATCCTGTCTGACTTCTTTACAATATTTAGCCTCTTCTCCTTTATAACAGGCAGTCAGCATTTAGCCTCTTCTTTTTCTTGTCGGGAAGTCACCTCTTCACAATGTTTCATCTCCTTCTCACATTGTTAGCTCCCATCCTTTAGGTTGTCATACTCGAGTAGAGAATTCTACACAAGGACTTTCACGAACTGGCTGATGTGCATTCTTCTGCAATGAATTCCACTCGTTGTCTGAATATCCAGCAAGAGCGGATTGTCATACTCGAGATTGATGATGCTGGATTTTATCGCATACCTGACAGATAACAGATCCTCCCACTCCCACCTAATGTGAAGGACTTGTGCCATCAAGATTTGTGATCCCAATGGAAATGGGCAGACTGCTAGAAGAGAAGTCGCTGCACCTTGGCAATTGTTCATGAATATAGCATAAATCATGATAAATATACTTTACAAAACTCTTGTATATCCTATGCTTATATCCTATGCTAACAATAATTACATTCTTGTACCAAATAACAAAGAAAAATCAGATACATAATGTAGAATGTGCACTAACATCTCTAAGTAAGAACAGATGACTAACATAAGCAGGAGTTTAATTAAATAAGATACAAAAAATAAAATAGGCATGAATCCAACCAGTTATAAGTGGTGGGGGTTTGCTCGCATGGACTGTGGGAAGCTACGGACTGTGGCCACCCACGAGTGCCTATGCAGAATATCTTGCTGGTGCAACTTTAGAATTGATTGTGGGTGCGGAGGTGGTGCAGGATAATTTCTGTAGGGCAGGGCATGGAAAACATTATTTCTACGTGAGTCAAAAAAAAATTCCCCTACAATTTTTTGGGGTACGTTTTCTTCATTTATTTATTCATTTCACTTTAACTAAGGGGGGAAGGAAGAAAACAATTTCCTCTGTAATTTTGCCACCTCGTAACTTTGTTCTCTTTACTTCTATGCAGGTAATTTTCATATCAAGATTTAGCTTGTTCTTTGTGCTTTCTTGTGATATGCTTTATTATATACTTATCTATAAATTAATAGTGCACAAATTGCCTACCTCACAGTCTCTTGAAAATTACATAAAATCAGTGGCAACACAAACCGCTTCGAGTGTGGTTTCAGTGAACTCATAGTTGTGTTACGAATGCAAGCTTTTAGTTTATGAGTGTATTGTATAATAATGAGGCTAAACTAGTGAAACAGTACTTGATCAAACATTCACCCATAAAAAATGATAAGCACTTGGGAAATAAAAAGCTTCTGCTCATTTCACAGATCAAAGCAAGAACTTTAAAATGGTATATTGAAATTTGAAATTAATGAATTGACTCCTAAAATATGATGTTTTCCCCTTACAAAAACACATTTTGAGAAAATCAAGATAGAAATTGTGGAATGTTATACACCTGAACCATATGTCTCCCCCTCTTCCTCCATTGCTGCTCCTCCAGTGTCACTCTATCCAAATGCAAAGCCTTCCTCCTCCTCTTCACCCGGTGATGGTCCTTTAGGTACTGCAAGGTCAGTGGTGTAACCTTGACCTCCAGCCATTCCTGGAGAGCTGCAAAGGGAACCTGGCCAGTGTTGAAGAAAATCACTGCCAAATTGAAAGCAATCTCCACTGTGGTTGCAGAAGCAGAACTCAGTCTTTGGACATTGTTGCCCAATGGTAGTGTTGAATGACTCATTTTGATGTTAAGTCGCTCCCAGTACACATCACTCCATCAGGACATCATTGGAGAGCCGCTCAAAGACCTTGTAGAGATGAGGGGCAATGTCTGGGGTGGATGGTGGGTAAATGGTGTGGAGGTGGCTCTGACAGGATAAGGTACGGTTGAATTTGCACCAAGACCACTGACCACCAGGACAAAAATGGTCTGTGGCATTATCTCTGTGGACTATGAATGATAAAATATCACCCGCACAACACCCTTCATTGCAGCTGAGTCACCAACATTAGACCTAATAGCTTTACTAGTGAGCAGCTTGATTGTCGTCAGTGAGCCTACACTTCCCATACGTTCACTACCTTCTCCTTGCACTTGTCCCTGAGTGCTGTACCCATTCTTTTCTGGACATGGCCAACACATTCGTGCTTGGTCACTCGATGATTAGAACAATAGAGCTTTTCATCTCAGAGCATCTTGATTGAAGGGAAGACGTTAATTTTTTAAACGTGTGGTTACAACTTTAAAGCTCCGTAGATTCTGCAAACTTCATGGTATGGCCTTGATATATAGCTCAAAATATAGGTCTCTCTGTGTGCTCTCTTTTGATAGTACAATATGTTTCATAGGTATAACTATAGGAAAGTTACTAGGCCCTAAAGTGGAGGGACCTCAAAAACCTGCATCCCAAAAACATCATCCAGAATAACTCCAGATTGCTAAGTGCAAAAAAATTGGTTCAAGTGGCTAGAGGAAGCCCTAGAGCATGCAATCACCTTTTTCAATAGGCATTAAAATTTTAGTATGTGGTCAAGCGCGCGGGTGGAAAATTGATTAAGTTGAAAATCAAGACCTATCTTTTGAGCTATATATTAAGTCCATACAATGAAGTTTGCAGAATCTACGGGGCTCTAAATTTGTAACCACAAGTAAAAATTAAAATTAAAAAATGCAATCAGCCCCCCTGATTCAGGTTGAAGGTCTTAGAGCCACCAATCTTTTACCAAACAACAACTTAATGTCTTCACTCCTCTCCTCCAACTGCCCCTCCCAGATCTCCCAACGTACTGCCACCCCTGCTACTGAACTGCTAGCCCCAGTCAAGGTTAAACGATAACTCCAGAGAACATGAGACTGCACGAATGGTAAGGTTCACATAGGGGATTCACTAAATTCATGTGGTTTACACGATAAGGTGTGGTTCCAGTCATGTGATATTCCCGGGGTGAAAGTTCTGGTCAGACGTGGGGTTGTTATCGGTGGTGCTAGAAACTGCTACTTGGAATGGATACTGCTTGCTAAAAAGCTGTGATGGACTGTATCTATGCTGCTCTATCATGTGCAGTGATATTGCAGTGATATTGCTGCTTGGACACAATAGCTTGCTAATGCTGAAGACTGTATCACCTCCAAAAGCCCTCAGTCTCACTGACAATCTAGCAACTCCAGCTTGATATCATGGAAACACAGGAGACTAGATGATGGCAGAGGGTTTTTATGAATCTCATGGTACTGGCACTTGCCCCACTAAACTATTTTATGTCAAAACGTAACTCAATCCTGGTTTGCTTCCCTGGATGCCCACAAGTCTGTCTGTGCAGTCTTTCTAAACATCAAGAAAGCTTTTGACTCTGTGCCGCATAGACCACTCTTAAACACTCTTCCTCACTTAATATTCCTTCTCACCTCCTCTGTTGGCTCACTTCCCATCTTACGACCTGTTCACAGAGTGTTGCTATCTCTGGTGCTCTCTCTTCTTCGTGTCATGTATCCTCTGGAGTACCTCAAGGATCTATTCTTGGTCCTTTTCTCTTTGTTCTTTACATTAACGACATTGCAAAGCTCCCACTCTCGACATCTTCTACACTTGCTCCCTACGCAGATAACATCCTCCTCTTCCATCCTTTCTCTTCCACCCCTTAGGTTCAGTGCAATCAGGCATTGACATTATATCATCATGGCTATCTTCCCGTCTCCAAATAAATTAACCCTAATAAGAGCAAGTACATGATGATCTCTCATAAACCCCTCGCATCCTCATACTCCACTGTATTAGTCCGCATACTCCCCTTGATCTTGTCACTTCATTTACATACTTAGACTGACTTTCACCTGTAACCTCTCCTGGAACCTGCACATTAGTACTAAATCAAGGAAAATAATAGGATTAATTTATTGCAACTTTTACCATCACTTATCTTATTCTCTCATATGCTAATTAAACTTTACACAACATTAGTTCTCACTCATCTAAGTTACTGTTCCTCTGTGTGGTCACCTCCTCCCTCTTCTTGTAATTCAAAATCCTTAGAACATTCAGCACTTTGCACTCAGATACTCACCAATAGACTTCTGACTATGTATCCAACCTCTCCACCTTTAAGCTTCCTACGCTCTCAAGTAGACGTGCTCCGGCCAAGCTTCTATAATAAACAATTACATCCATTTTCCTCCAGACTCAATCCAATTAGCTCCTACTCCGCTCTGTCTTCTCGCCAATACCATGGGCGGATACAGGAGGGGGCCCAGGGGGCCCAGGCCCCCCCTAAAATATGTAGTAAATGATTTATCCCATTATTATGATCAAAGCTAGTGTCTGTCACTATAGCTTACTACAAGTTAGTGGTTGATCATACTGATAGTGATTGTAATAATCAATTAACAAACTCCAGCTGGCAGTTTCTGACCCTTGACTTTCTGAGTGCAAGATGAAAAGAACACTTATTACTGATTTCTTTGTTGTGCCACTGGAGAGGTTGCTGAGAAAAGATGGAGACCTGATGATGACCCTTCAGCAAATCACAACCCTGGCTCAGTTGGAGGTACATGTAATGCAGTTCTCACTGTTAGGCCAGAGCCTGAGGGTCCTATTGATATCAGTGACTACCTGGAATGTGCTAGCCTACCAGAAAAAAACTAAACTCTTGCTACTCAAACAGAGATGTCCTGACAAAACTTTCAAATTTCCAGATAAAGTTTATAAGGACAAAAACAGTTCTATGGGTATTATAAGAAGCGGTATTGCCAGCATGAATGGTTTAAAATCTACCCATTTATTTCTTACTCCACTACGGAGGAAGGAATTTACAGCCTATTGTGTGTGCTTTTTCCTGTCAAACCTGTACATGGGCTAACCAAAGCTTACCAAAATTGGAAAGATGCCCGAAGCGATTTGCGAGCACACTCTTGCCTTGAGTACCACAAAATATCAGAAGTTCGCCTTAATGCATTTATTCAAACACCATCGACCCGGATTAATTACTCAATATCTGAGCACACTGCAAAAAGAATGGAGAAAAATCGGAAAATTTTGGGATCAATAATTAAGTGTGTTTCATTTTGTGGGAGACAAGGAATTGCATTACGTGGTCACATGGAAGAGGAGGCTTCTTTGAATCCAGGGAATCTACTATCTCTAATCGACTTTCGTGTAGATGCTGGAGATACTGATTTAAAGCAACACTTAGAAACATATGCACGCAATGCCAAGTATGTTTCAAAGACAGCACAAAATGAGCTTCTGTTTTGCATTAAGGATTTTATGCAAAATGAGATCATAAAAGAAATAAAAAATTAGGAAAATGGATCCTTATATGCAATTGAAGCTGATGAGGTAACCGACAAATCAAATTGGGAGCAACTTGGGATCGTCCTACGTTACACTGTAGGTACCACCACTGTTGAAAGATTAATCGAGTACGTAGCTTGTGAACGAATTACTGGAGAAGCATTGTGCTCTGAAATAATTAAAGTTCTCAGAAGTCTGAAATTGAATGCTGAAAACTGCCGAGCACAAACTTATGATGGTGCCTGGAATATGGCAGGGTACCTAAATGGTTGTGCAGCAAATTTCATGAAGTTTGCTCCTAAAGCTCTTTACTTCCATTGTTGTAGCCATGATCTTAATCTTGCTCTCTCAAAAGCATCATCAGTGCCAGAAATACACTGCATGCTATCTACAATCACTCGAAAGTATCGTAGGCCAGGATCCGAGGGTAGCTACCGCTGTCTCAGTTAACGCCGACGCGAATGAGAATCGTCCACACTACTTAAACCGTACAACATGGGCAATTCGACTTTAGTATTCTCGTTTAAAGGAGGATTGGATATGATTCGTTGCAGAATACCCCAGCTATTCGTGTTATTCAGTTTTTTGGTTTGGATCGGCACTTCTCTTTGTCTAATTTTGTACATGACCAATCAAAGCTCATGCCAAAGCTCGTGCCCATCTCCTTGTGCAGTTCCTCTCTGTAAGCAAGAACAAGATTCACTCAAGACTACCAAGAAACACTATTTGCTTGTGATTGTGGTGCCCTCGGGACCACAAAGTAAGGAACGTCGAGATACTATAAGACAAACGTGGATGAAAGGGTACCAAAAAAGTGTACAGGTTGTATTTCAATTTTCTATAGGAACTGAAGGCCTCTCTTCTGAAAATATGGATAAATTGACATCAGAGGAAGCCAAATATGGTGACCTGTTGCTTCTCCCTTACTTGTATGACTCCTACAACAACCTAACCAGGAAAGTCTTGGAGAGTTTTTTGTGGCAATAAGCACTCATTACAGCTTCTCTTACCTCATGAAATGCGACGATGACAGGTTTGTAGACTTGGAAAGTATTTTGAGTGAACTGGAGAAGAGAGACTCAAAAGAAAGTTACTATTGGGGATTTTTTATTGGTGGAGCTGTTGTAGATAGCAAAGGAAGATGGAGAGAGAACAAGTGCTTTTTGAGTGATACATACCTGCCTTATGCAGTTGGTGGTGGCTATATAGTATCACAAGACCTTGTCAGACGAATAACATCTAACTCTGAAGTCCTTACCTTGTACAACAGTGAAGATGTGTCAGTAGGTGTGTTGCTAAGTCCCTATGATGTTGAAAGAAGACATGATGTGAGGTTCAACACCGAGTTTCTTTCCAGAGGTTGTAGGAATGCCTACTTAGTCTCACATAAGTGTAGCATGTATGCAATGCTATCGATACAGAAGCAGCTTGAAGTAACTGGGAGACAGTGTCTTCAAGAATATCAAAGAAGGGAATCCTATGTGTACAATTGGACAGTGAAGCCATTGAAATGTTGTGTACCTGTAAAAGGAGTGGTTTGAATATTTCCTTTGAGGGTTGAAGATGACAATTATTATTTACATTATCAAGCACTACAGAACTCTATAACTCAAAGGAATAAAATATAGACTTATGTAGCCATACCCTTTACTAATTCTATGTTTCCATAAGGTAGACTATGAGCAAAATTTCTTCAGCTCATGTAATGTACTTAATCTTTATCTCACGGCTAGACAAATTACATAGAAATGCAGTGACGGAGAGGAGAGTTATTTGCCCTTCACCATATTCTAATTTCATTTTCTGAGCATTTGTCTTAGTATGCATTCAAGAGAGTTCTGCAGTCGACGATTCTGAGATCCATGAAAAGTCTCAACCTCTGGCTTCCAAGGAGAAGTACTATACATCAGTATATTATATATAGTGACAAGCTCAGGAACGTCTGCAAATACTATAGTTATGCAACAAGAATCTTTCTTTTTACAAGGGATGACCGTCCATTTTCCTAAAAAAAATTCATGAACACATTGTGTACTGTAGGTGAATTAGTAAATTCATGAAATGTACAAGTGATATCTTTTTGCATTCCTTTATATATAATTATGAATGAATCTATAGATCTATGTTAAAATTAAGCCGCAAAAGTCAGATATATCAAAGGAAAATTCTCAAGAGTTGCTTCTAGCTTTTGTTTCACTAATTAATCTACTAGCTAACAACACAACATACCTAGATATCTAATTAAATAAGGCTTTTGATATAAGGCCTCTAGAGTTATAAACTTCTTCGTATACTAGCTGTATTGAAAGATAAAACTAGTATTATTACTAAAATAGGTTCGCAGACTTCACTAGCATACTTATAATCATGGGTATATAGATAACTAAAGAATATGGCCTACATTCTGGCTAGTGTAACGTTTACAATTTTAATTTTGAACTTGACAACAGCTTATGTATGAGGGGTAATGTACACTAGCCCTAGCCCTAGCCCTAGCCCTAGCCCTAGCCCTAACATGGTCAAGAACCTAATGCATGGAAATATGAGCAAGTGCAACCACATGTCTCCTGCACCACTAAATTTCTCCCTCTCCCTCATCTCTCTCTGTTCACCCCTCTCTGTTCTTCAAGGTATCATACAGGAAATAGGTTTATAGTTTAATGTAGATAGATTTGTAAGTATTTATGGTGGATGGCTCACAGTTCATATAGCTACATAATATTTTTCAAGCTAGCCTTACCAACTAATTCTTAACTCTTACATCTCACATTTTATAGTGAGCTGATGTACTGGTGTTATAGCAAGTCATTATCTACTCATTAGTTTTTCAGCCCTAGACTTAACACTAATCCTACCACCTCTTAATAGCTAAGCCTTATCCCCACTTTGTGAAAAGCCCTGCTCGTTGGAGCCTACCATGCTAGAACCCACAATCTAATGCATCTGAAACCTATTAATAGGGTAAAGGTGACTCTACTAGTTTCAAATAACTAATTCTTTGTAATTTATTTTATATAGGATTTTTTCCATTGTACAAGTGATATACAAATGCAACACAGTATGCACTAGGTATACAACAAAGCCACAATGATCAGTAACCATGCAGGCATATTAGTATAAAAATAATCCAATTATAGCTGACAGCACCTCACGCTGTGTGAGACTAATAACGTGTCCTCGATAAGTATGGCTGCAATTACACGTGTACCCAGTTCAACAATAGTTGTATAACAAAACCATTTATCGCTAGAATATGAAAGGTGCTGGTATTGTTATATAGAGGTATTTGTTCCTGACATCCCATTGTAATTGGGGAGTATGATTAACATCAAGATAACATGTATAATGGTATAAATGTGCATAAATATTGCTGCAGATGCTTGCAATACAGTAGCATTATTTACCAGGTATGTCAGTACAATTCCACCTGATTTTCAGTCAGATATTGACTGACTAGCTTTGCATCCCCTTAACTGCAATAACCATTAAGTTCTACCGAAATGGCTTAGTGCTACTCAAATAATCCTAGTCATCACAATTTTTATCACAGCTCTTTCTGGTTTACAGAGCTGGTTTGCTATTGCAACATCAGGCTTATTATTTTCCAGTAATAGTCTGCCCACGTGAGACTAATATGTGTATGTAAATGCTATGCATGTCTAAATGAATTGACTTATGTTACTGTTCTGATGTTACTACAAAATTAAAGCAACAAACGTTTACACTGACCAATGGACACATTTGGCGGATATTTCAAATATTGGTGCTGTCATATAACTAACTTGAAGAAAGAATAGACTAAATTGAAAAACATCCCCAGTTGCCACTATAATATAAGGATATTTAGTGTTGCTTATTATTGGCTGTATTACAAAAGGAATTAATTAGTATCAGGTGTATCATGTGTAGATATAGTGAGCCCCACAAGCTAGAACTAATTCCTACATAGACAGCCCCACCCCTTCTTCTACAAAAATGATTCTTTTTTGCAATAACCTCCATGTTAATTTGTTAGTATCAGTCAGAAAGAGACACAAGGTGTCTGCATATCTCTCAGGACCATCGTATGTCCCAAACACAGATTATGTTATAATAGTAACCATGATTAATTTATAGAACCACATCACATTCCATAATGAGGGGGAGGGGCACAGCACCATAAAATATAAATGCTTACAAAGACTTGTGGTTAAAATTTTGGAACTTGGTAGATTCTGCACACATCACTATATGAAATTAATGTGTAGATGAAAAGGTAGATCTCTCTCTCTATTCTCTTTTGAGACCATGCCAAAGTCACATGCAGCCAAAATTGAGGACATCAAAACCTTATGCCTAATTCTCTGCAGTTGTGGCTCCTGATTGGAAAGTGTTAGACTTACTATCTGAGGCAAGAGGAAGCCTTATGATTGCTTTCATTAGGCACTAAAATGTGACTACCAGTCAAAGCATGGGTGCTGGAAATAAATTGAAGACACAGAAAACTGAGGACCTAATTTCATGAACTAGTCAAAGAAGGAGCTAATTTCTCAAAGTAGTCTATTCTCACTTTTCCTTCGGAAAATGATCAAGAAGAAAGTGCTTCCAGGAGCAGTGGTCTAGAAAAGTAGTCTAAAAAGTGCAGGAAAAATCAATCAAGAATTGTTACTCTCTAGACTATCATAGACTTTATCACAGAATCACACAGAGGTCGACCACCACCAAAACCCAGGAGCTTTCCAAAAACCACACAGACAATACCGACACACATGATACTGAGGCATGAAGCAGGCGAGGAAAAGTGAGACTGAAAGAAAAGTGGTACAGGAATAGTAGCCCAGTAAGTGATCAAGGAAAAGTTGAACTAGAAGTACTAATCTCTATACTACTAAAGCAGTCATTTGTTATAAAAATTGCCAGTAACTTTTATGACCATTTATTTTTAAGGAACATATAACTAATAAAGGAGGCTCCTATTACAAATCAAGTATTTGAGAGATTGCTGTTCAAGGACAGCTAGTAATTTGTGAAGCATTATTTATTCGTCATAGTTAAAGGGGGGAATAATGTCAAAATGCTAACTTTCACTTTTTTTTAACAACTATTTTAAATGGTGTCTCTGCTCATATAGAAGTCATATTCCAAGTTTCAGAACATTTGAAGATTCTATGATGCAGTTACGACAGCTTTTGCACTCACTATTTTCATTAGAAACCCATCAAGTGTGAAGAAGAATCGCGTCGCATTAGATTAGAAGAACTTCCACATATTTCCACAAATTTCTCCCTCATTTCTCACCCAAACTCCATAATATATATATGACCAGAATGCTTATTGTGTGCTATTTAACCTAAATTATTTTATTTTCACTGTTATGAGAATGTGTTGGGTATAGACCAGCATATCTGCATGTGGTTTGTATGGGATTTCCCCCCCCCCTCTCCTGTGGTGCATTATCATACTTATTCAAATAGTTTAGGTGAAACTACTACATGTACTCTTACCATAAACCACCTAGCAGCCACTTAGCATTATTAATGGATTTTTTATTTGTGGAATGGATTTCCTGGCTGACACTTTGGCATAAAAAATATATTATGACAAAAGTTAAATACATCATTAAATAGCTTATCTTCTAAGCTGCATTTTGGTACAAAATTATGTTGATAGAGGGTAGTGGGTGAAAAATATGATTGGTATTGTCGAGGTGTATTTTTTTGACATTATTCCCCCCTTAAAGCTTATATCATAAAAAGTAATTTTGTTTTTGTTCTGTTCATAGAAAATATCAAGTATAACTTTGGGAAGCCGAGAAGAGGCTAATTATTGTGTTCTGCTATGCTACTATTATATTTTTAGCATGGATTACACTTAGTGTCAGAAATGCTTCACAACTGGTAAGAAGTTTTCAACGGTATTTTTTCTGTGAGCAAGGAGGTCACAATTCAAGCAACCCATGCAGTCATTCAGAAATTGAAGATCTGACCTTTCTCATGGAAATTTTATAGCAAGCCTTGTTTCCATTTGTGAACATGATCTATGCTGTGAATATTCAAGAACTGAAGGAAATATGGAGAACGAAATGATTACAAAAATGGCATTGAACTTGTACATGTTGCATTTGGTAACCTTGTTTGTATCGTGTGTTGGTCTACTCAACTTTATTTAAATATTTATGGCTTGACATGTATATGCAAAGAAGAGTAAATTAATCTTGTTGTCCATTGATGAATTTGTCTGAACAAACAATTGTCCTACAGTCTTGTTTATCAAAATTGGGAAATAAAATAAGCCTCAATCTCTGACGACCCAGGTTTCGGTGAAGGCTGGACCGGATTATACTTGTAGAGTGTAACTCCATTAGTAGTTAAGTTCCCTTGCCGGAAATCAAAAGCACTTAAGTTCAAATCCTGATTGTGTTCAGAATTTTTTCCCGATTGTCTATAGTTCTCAGTTTATAATATAAATGGAGTTTTCATCTCTGAACTGCCTGCCACTGGATCTTTGTCTTTGTAGTAATATTGTGGTTACTGACTTTCCTGTACACTCGGCAACTAGGGTGACGAGGTTATTGTTATAACACAGATTTATAATAGCATCATTCATCAACTCTAGATGAGTTACTTCACCATTTGGCCGAGGCCTTGCAATGATTTAAAGTTGGTGATCTTTACCTATTCTCGCCTGCAATTAATTTCTCATCTACCAATATGCCATTTTCTTTTGTTAATATTAGCAAAACAAAACACTTCAGCATGATCCTAGACACCCATAGAACACATGCATAGCACATTCCCATAGCATAAACTCATAGTACACACCCATAGCACACATCCATAGCAAACACCCATAGCACATACCCATAGTACACATGCATAGCACTCACCTATAGCACACACCCATAGCACATACCCATAGCACACACCCATAGCACACACTCGCAACACATAGTATAAAAATGCACTGACAGCAGTAATTGATCTTCATTCTCAATAACAACATTCTTATGAATTTTACCACTTTGAGAAGTAACCTATAGAGTAGTCAGGATTGCTTGGAGGGGGATTGAATTTCTTTCTAAGTGACTCAGAAGTACACCCACTTTCAATGTTTAACCCACATTTTTCTTTGTAAACCACACCCGACAGTCACAAATTGCCAAATTTCCTGAGTTAATACTGCAGCCTTCCTTATGGAGTTACTCTACAAGTATAATCCAGTCTCAGCCTTCACCGAGACTTGGGTCGGATTACAGGAAAAGCAGTAACTCAATATTACTACAAAGAGAGAATAACCCAATGGCAGAGCAGAGAGGAAGCTCCATTTATATGTACATTTTGCAACCATGGTGATAAGGATATGCAGATATATAATAACATCATTCTTCAAATCTCGACAAGTTAATTCACCATTGGCAGAGTCCTCTCGATGATTTAAACTTGGAATTTCTCACCAACCATATTCCACTTTTTTGTTTATATTAGCAAAACAAAACAAATCAGCATGATCCTCAATACCCATAGCGCACGTGCATAGCATATTCACATAGCACAAACTCATAATACACCTTCATAGCTGACACTCATAGCACACACCCGTAGAACACACCCATAGCACACACTCGCAGCACATAGTATAAAAATGCACTGACAGCAGTAATTGATCTTCCTTCTCAATAACAACATTCTTATGAATTTTACCACTTTGAGAAGTAACCTATAGAGTAGTCAGGATTGCTTGGAGGGGGATTGAATTTCTTTCTAAGTGACTCAGAAGTACACCCACTTTCAATGTTTACCCCACATTTTTCTTTGTAAACCACACCCGACAGTCACAAATTGCCAAATTGCCTGAGTTAATACTGCAGCCTTCCTTATGGAGTTACTCTACAAGTATAATCAAGTCTCTGCCTTCACCGAGACTTGGGTCGGATTACAGGAAAAGCAGTAACTCAATATTACTACAAAGAGAATGGGTTGTGTGGTGGTCAAGGGGTCTCTATCCAGCCTACCTTGAGTCAGTGTGAAGAGATAAGAGACACAGTATGCAGATGGGAGTGGAGGTTTATAAATGAATTAAGTATGGAGCTACCAAACTGTGCAATGTTCCCTGCTAGGACTTCATCCTGTCCTGCAAATGGCAGTAATTCTACAAATGTAACAGTCCTAAACACAGGTACAGTAAGTTGGACAAGGTCAACAATGTTTTTATAAGCCTCAATATTTGTCAAGAAAAGAGTGTACCCAAGTTAGACAACTCTTTACCAATATACACCGAATATTATACAGATCTTAAAAAGGAGAACAATAATCATGTACATGATTTTCAGTCATTTAGGTTTTTCTTTGACTCAGGTGTTTTTTTCAGGGCAATCTCATTCTCTTCTTTAGATATAGCCTTCATTGAATGTATTTGCCCAAGGCAGTTAAATGTAAACAACAGTATGTGAATCTCTGTCAGGTCTAGCCTCAGTTTTGTCATAAGAAGAAAACTGGGGGAGAAAAAAGAGTAGGGGAAGTTGGGATTATATATGCGAACCAACACTCAACCAAGATTGAGGGTATGACCTATTGGTAAACGATAAACCATTTTTGTCATGTGACTGCCTTGTATGTTCAAGTGACAAATGCAGGCTAAATCATTAGACCTGAAGAAGAGACCGATATTGACTCAAAAGTTCACCTCTGAGCTCTTTTTTAAAAATATGATAAATTAATTTATTGTACACTAGACAAGTCATTTACAGATCAGCTATAGCCTCCTTCAAGGACTTACAAGAGTTGCACAAGAGAACTTCAGAACTAACCAAATGTAGCAGATGTTATTCTAAGCCATCTTTATTACTAAAATACACACACATATATTATATTGTTGCATAGTTTCTTCCTTTAGCTTACTTTTTGTTTGAAGAAGATTATTCATCAGTAAACCACCCGACCATTTATTTCAGATTCAGCTGCACAGCATGGCATCGCTTAAGTCATGTGATGATGGTTGTTAACCTATTTTGATTATAAGATAGCAGATAAACTAGCTTGATTGCATCTTCAACAATCTCTGTTAAGAATGCCTTTTTACTGTAATACATACTCAACAAGTCAAAGATGTGATTTGGAACTTTTAGAGTCTCCTGCTACTAAACTGTTATGGTGTTATAAGCAAGTTATGTGTGGCAGAAAGAAGAGGTACATGCATATATCTTTGGAGATAATTTCAAGGTTTTTTCCCAAAAACCCTATGTTTTTTTGATCTGCTGCTTTACAACCAGATTCAAGGCTTGCTAGTCTTTAGAGCTAATACTATTTACGCAGACAGATGCCAATATCAATATATGAGCTTTGGTGACTTTTATGGCATTGCCGTGTACTATTTTAAGATATAGATCAGACTACATTACATACAAAAATTAATCATTATATATCAGTGTGTACATGTCTTAATGGTAAATTGTTGTCTAACTGATTGCGGGTATATTCTTCTAATTGATTTGTTTTTAATGAGAAACTGTTTTTTATTATTGTATAGCTTGTCTTGGTGCTTTATACATGACCAGATTTGAAAAAGGACCTCCTAAATGCTGATTTTTTTTTTTTTAATTGAGATTTCAAAAATATAACAATGGCACCTATGATGCCTAATAATCATGTTCTGGAACTCTTTGAGTATCTTTGACTTTGACCACACCAGAAGCAGTTACCCTCAAGCAAACACTAAAAAATTAATAATTGGAGTAATTGGATTTCAAATGCAATGTTCGGGCATGACCGAGAAGAAGCAATTTACATCTGAGGTGAAGCCTTATTCTACCTAGTTTGCTGGAGTAGATGACATCAAAGCAACTCACTATTTTGAGGCATTCTCTGGCCAATCTATTGAGGGGACTAGCCATTTATGTACGCAAGTCATCTCTACAAATCACAGAAAGCGGCATGGCTGCCGGAGGAAGCATGTCTAATTTATACCCATGAAATATGTATAACAATGCTATATTCATAGGTGAGTGCATTTACATAGCTCACTGTAGGCTAATTTTGTCCTCTAAAACTGGCTCTGTGTCTATTCATTGCCACGGGTTTATACATGAATAAAAAAATTATATTTTACCAAATAATAATAAAACTGCCCGTATTTTAATAATTGTTCCACCAAATTTAGAAGAGTTTTTGCAAATCTGGTCAGATATTATAGTTCAGCAATGAGTAGCTGCACTGCTGTAAGTACCTTCTGGGTCTCAAGTACATTTAAACTCAATTTCTAACTTATTACACTACATACCATATCTTGTTGCTATTGTTGACTGTACCATTACAGACACTAAGGTATAGAGTACTTGGTTTGTTGATGTGGCTGTTATATTGTTCCATGGTTGTTTTTACTTACCTTTCCTTTAGAACAACACTTGCTTGAAATGAAATAGCAAATGCTGCTCAGGTAAATCTTATTGCAATTAATCCAAAGCAGTGAAAGTGTGCAGAATAACTAGGATCAAGATTGCACATTCTCAAGCTTGTTTATTGTGTTGAAGTCCCTTTACTGTTTTTCCTGAGTCAAGAAACAAATTATTTACAAATTATTTATGTAGTAGCTATTGGACGATTTTGAGTCTTTTATTAAAAAGTAAATTATGATGAATGGACCTGTTGTACACTTTCCTTGATTAGACCATGCTCTTGATTAGTGGGCCTTCAATTAGACTGTTTACCACTTATTATTAAAATAGTATGTCTCCATGATTCGACTGTGCTAACAGAAAATATGACTTTTTTCAGATAGATCACATGATGACAACATTGACTGTTTAAAGTTTAATCATTTGAGTTCGACTGAATAAGGTTAAGGCCTGTAGTTGATGAGTAGGTGATGTAGTAGCTGAAAATATGTCTGAGGAGCCTCATCAGCCATGGTCATTTAATTTACCCAATGGCCATTTGATGAAAAGAATGTAGTTCTGCAGAGTTTTGAGCCAGAGTGGTTCACTAAGTGGCCATTGCTTCACTATAATGAGACAAATTATGTTGTGTTTTGCGATTTCTGCCTCATGGCTACAAAAAAAGGCAGTTGAAGACAGGCTATCTTGATCCAGCTTTTGTAATAATATACACACCAACTGACCTTGGTTATCACATCATCCTATCCATGTCAGAAGAGGAGTGACAAAGAGCTTGTAAGAGCTGAAGGAGAAGGAGGACCTATGGAAGGAAGAATATCGTTAATAGGGTTTTAGACTATGGAACCCAGTAGCTTCTTATCAGCAGCACCCTTTTTCTAGAAGTTCAATATACTGCCATATAAACACTTCCAGCTATTCTTAAAGTGGTGTTGTCTTCACTAAAAGTGCTATTGATGACTGCCCTGTTCAAAGGCCATACGCATGTGACACCAACTGGCGTATATTGTGGTTAATTGTACTACTAAGATATGTAATGATGAAACCAAGTAAATAAACAAAAATGGTGGCAAGAAATGAGCAAGACAGAGCGAATCCTCAAAAACGGGGAGAGCTTTTTGCCTCAAGCTTGTTATACCACAACTGATGCAATTATAATTCATGCATTTTGTGCTGAATTTTAAATTCATGAATAAAATTCATGCTAATTCAAGGTTTCAAGGACATAAATTTGCATTTTTTCAGTTATTTTTCAGCATGTTGTATTTTATGCATATCTGGGTAGATCCATATATTACAACAATTAAAACTGGTTGAGGATGATTAAATCAACCAGCTATATAGTAGTGAAAATTACTATGGCATATTATGGCCATCCTAATTTTGGGATTGAATGTCATGTGATCAAGTTGGGTGTCAACTAATAATTAAGATCCTAATACTCTGATGTCAGTCCTTCAAAAGGGTCCTCTTCATTAAATACAGAAATTATTTGTATGAGACTATATAGGATTTGATATAGCATCATTGATCACCCTCAAACAAAACCATTCTTGTAATCTCAGAATAACTCAAAAGGTTCTTATTGCCTCAGAGTGCTTCTGCATAGCCTTTCTTTTCTCTAGTAGCACTCCCTCTCCACATTTGTTAGCTTCTTCAGTCTTCCTTTCCTCAAAGCAGTTTGTTCAGCTGTTGGCAGGGTGGCTTTCTTCTAGTATTTAAATAGACTCATTCTTCAACTAGATGCATTCTAAATTTTTGGAAAAAACCCTTTTTTTCAGCGTGCCTCTTGTGGCCAATTTGTGTGCATGTGAAATAAATAGAATATCACGCTTTTAATTTGTGTTGATTGCATCTGAGCTGGACCATTTAGCGTAATTAAAATGCTTTATTTCATGATTTATGGTATATACATTCATTACATAAAGCCTCTGTGTATGAATGCAACCATTCTCATATGTTTTGATTTCCACCCATACATTGCCACATGCTTTTGCTTCGCACTTACGATTCAATATTGCTAGTAAATATGCCACCTATGAACCAACAATAATTTCAACAAATTTTGGCTTCAACGCTTTGCACATTCCTTTCCTGTACCCGACCCTCCTCACTGTGGCTTTTAGTCATGCAATGCACCCTCTCCCCCTTCCCCTCGCACCCTACCCTAAATCCTAGATCCATCCCTGAACATGTTTTTTTTAATCTGTTTGTGATCAGTAGGCTGTAGTGCCTTTATGAGATGTCATAAAACTTTATTTCTGGTTTGATAGCATTTTGTTAGCAAAAAAAAGTCAACTGGCATGTCTTTCGTGGACTTTACTGCTAATTCTGGAAATTCTTCTTTGGAGGAAATCTCAGATCAATCATTATCCCTTTACAATTAACAATGATATGGGGTGTAGAATATGGGATATATCTACTCCCATATTATCCCATCAGATAACGAGAAATGACTTGATCGAAGGATAAGACATTTCTACACAGATGATGCCACATTGCAGAATGAACAAGCTTTAAATTCTATTACTTGTTCTCAATTGCAATTGTAATTGTAAATGACTTTGTTTTTATTAAGATGTCTAAGATTATGTTTTGGAAACTTTACACGTGCCTATGTACATGCTCCCATAACATTATTATGTAGTACCACTTACTAATATATAGGCTTCTGAAATTTGATTACATGATATAGGCATCAAGGTGGTGTTTTGGCTAGAGTATATGCATAAGAGAAGTTCTATGTAGAGCTGAGGCATGCCAACTGCTATGTGTTTTTTTAATCTCTAAACTACCATTTATTGAAACTTCATTGAGTTCATAATTTAAAGCAGGGATGGCTTCAGATTATCTAAACATCAGTAGTGCTTCAAAATCACAGATGAAGTCAACTTTACAGTTTATTAGGCCATTAGGAGATTTTCAAATGCAAATAAGATGTGTTAAAATTCTCAAAAACACCATGAAAATATAAGTTTTCTTTTCTTGGTCTTTCTATCTTCTGATACCCTCCAGAGAGGGAATAAGAACAAAAGTCGATGATAACTTAATGAGGAAAGTGTGTCTAGAGCAAGCTAACTCGCCGTATTATATTGCAGTGGAAGGTCTAACCTAAGTAACAATAATGTGTCGTAGAAGTCTAAATTAGGCTAATGATGTTGGTGTGAAAAGTGTTAACTGTTACTAATTTGGTGTCCTATCAGGGGTTCATATAGGATTTACAGTTTGGCGGGAGGGGGGGGAACTCAAAAGGTTTGGCGTTTACGTGATGGGCGTGCGTAAGTAGGGGGCTCTGGGGGCTTTTTTGCAAAATCAATACTATCAGATTGATTCTGAGACGTTTTGAGGGTATTTTCCTATAGTAAAAGTACTAGTACATGGAGAGAACATTCTAGATTATGAGACAATTGAATCTTGCCACAGAATCGTTTTGTGGCAAGATGCAATTGTGTCATAATCTAGAATGTTCTGCCCATGTGCTATTATTCTGTGGTTAGCTTTCCTAATTGTAGTGTAGATTAAATCTATACTACAATTAGGAAAGCTAACCACAGAATAATAGCACATGGACAGAACATTCTAGATTAGCACATGATTGAACTGTGACACAGAATATTCTAGATTTATTCACAATTTTGTATATAAAGAGCAAATGCTTCAGCTAGTAGCATTCTGCAACTAAATATGACCCAGAGAAATACAAACCTAAACAAATGGACCTCAGGAACTTTTTTACCAGAAAGCGAGTGCGTGCTGGGTCTAGTAGAGATTCTGAGGACGACGAAGTGATGCCTTGACTTCGACCAATTCCGAAGCATCAGTAGGTAGATCAGTGTGTTCCATAGCGCAGTAGAGGAAACTCTACAAAGCCAGGCTCAGCTACAAGAAGGAGTGGGAGCAGAAATATCCTTGGGTGTACTGCGATGATCCTAAGCAGGGCATGTTTTGCAAGCTCTGTCAGAAGCGAAGAAATGCACCTTCTACAGCCAGGGGTGCATGGACCACTTGTGGAATTCAGGATTGGAATCACGCTACTGAACAACTCAAGGAACACAGCCAGTCAAAATGGCACAGAGATGCTGTTATCCATGCTCGAATCGCAGAACAGGGAAAGGAGCAGAGTATCCTACAACTACAATGTTCAGCAGCTGCTAAGGAGACTGATGAAAGGAGAGCAAAGAACAGAAACATAGTACTTAAGCTTTTGAGATCGATATATTTTCTTGCCAAAAATCGCCTGCCCCTCACAACCACATTCGATCCCCTGGTCCAGTTGCAAATTGCAAATGGAGATGAACTTTTCCAGCAACATGTCAAAGAAGGGCCACAAAATGCTCACTACACATCCAAATTTTCTGCAGTGGTGCTTTTAGAGGGTCAGGCTATCAATAGCTGGCTATATAGGAAGCTAATTGAGAGCTTAAAATCAAGCCCATACTTCTCTGTGTTAGCTGATGAGTGTGTAGATATTACTACTACAGAAGAGCTGTCCATCTGTTGTCGGTGGATTGTAAATGGAAAACCAGAGGAGCACTTCCTTACAGTGCTCCACATATGTGCCTAAGATGCTGCTACCATTTCAGATGCAATCAGCTCCTTCATTGAGT
The DNA here is from genome assembly GCA_028752905.1 of Cladorhizidae sp. MBARI D1340-BT2. NCBI lineage: Eukaryota > Metazoa > Porifera > Demospongiae > Poecilosclerida > Cladorhizidae > Cladorhizidae sp. MBARI D1340-BT2. The sequence goes on from JAQNBH010000008.1 coordinate 37,373,130, forward strand.
CGAAGGACCTGGACTATCGTAAACTAATAGGCCAAGGTTATGATGGAGTGGCCACCTTTGCCAGAGAATGCAATGGTGTTCAAAAAAGGATGCGAACTCTAACTGCACATTCCTTTTACATCCACTGTGCCTGCCACAGGCTTCAACTAGCAAGCATGCAAGCTGCTAACAGTGTTCAGAGATCAAGAAGATGTTTGCAACTATGGGAAATATATGGAAGCTCTTTTTCTACTGATCCAAGAAAGCATAAACTCTCAAATCAGTCCAGTCTGTCCTCAAGCTACCTGAGCTTAAGATTGTGGAAGCCTAGTGATAGCAGATGGCTCTCACACGAACGCTGTGGCTATTTACTGAGAGCTTCCTGCCCTTATCGTCACCCTACAACAGCTGTATGAGACATCAGGTGATGCTGAAGCATACGGTATTGGTGCTCTCCTTGCTACTTACACTGGAGTTGCTAGCATCATGTTCCTGTCAGAAGTTCTGGATATCCTGGCAAGGATGAATGTTTCGATGCAAAGAAAGCTACTCGATTTGAGCAGGTTACCGGTACTTCTGAAAATCACAATGGATCAACTCGAGCATCTAAAGGATGAAAGAAGTGAATGGTTGGGTTCAGTCGAGTCTGAAATATCTCTGTTGAAGGAAAAACACGATAAAAATCGGCACAAATGGATCTGCACGAAGCCGTTGGTCTTCTATCACAACCACAGCCAAGTATCGAACTCTAGTTGCAATTCCATATGTCGATTCCCTTCTTCTAAATATTAAGAGTCGATTTACTGATAAAGCCGTGAAGATTGTTACTGCCATGTCCATATTCAGTCCATCCCTATTACCAGCTGAAGAATCCTTACCATCATACAGCAGCGAGCAAATCAAGATTCTTGCCAAGTTCTATGGAAAAGAAGCAGAGGTTGAGTATGCAGAGACGACTTGCACCTCGCCTCCACTGCTTGATGGTGATGAGCTTCTTTCAGAGTGGAAGATATTTAGATGGGCTTTGCTAGTAAAGGAACGTAAAGAAGAGTCGGTATCTCCTAGTATGCAAGAAATCCTGGACGAGATGAACAAGTCATATACGTACGGAGGAATTTTTCCTGAGACGTGGAAGCTATTGAACATTACAATGGCACTTCCTGTTGGCACAGCAATAGTAGAGCATTCCTTTAGTCAAATGAAGTTGATTAAAACTTGCCTCTGCAGTCGTCTATCTGACTCGAACCTAGAACATTTAATGAAAATTAGTATAGAGGGTCCTCCATTGACCGATGTGGACTTTATGCAATTCTCAACATTTTTAAACAGAAAAATTGATGCATTTTACTTTAATTTAGTACTACTGAACTCACTGTATTGTAATTTTCACCATACATTATCGCTTATATATTAATTTTGTTAATAAATTGTTCATGCATAATTTTATTACTGTTGATCATCTTTGAATTTGCTATTGCTTCTCGTTCCCTTCTCTGTACTGCTCTTTTTTCCATTACTGTAATGTATTACATAAGAAATTTCATTAATATATATTTTTGTTGTCAGTGTATGTGTGGGGGAGGGCATGTTGGTGTTGCTCTTTCTGCAGCTGAAGTTTCTACTGTTTTTTATTACCGATAATTATTTAGCAGTTATTGTTGTATTAGTTTTATTGCTATTTTTGTCATCCCTTTTGTTATCTGATATTGTTTATCATATATTTGGCTTAGTGTGTATGCATTGTACTAGCAGTTGGTTACATCTTTTATAAATCTGAATCTTGCAGAAAAACGTCCATGTGGTGTCACAGTTGCAGTGCTGGAATGTAATGAAGGTTTTTATCAAGATAATAATTCAAATATCTGTATACCAAGTTGCTATTCATGGAGGCAATACAATAAAGGATTGTCTACATTCATAGATGTGGTGACTCTCATGAGTATATTAATAGGATTTATAGGAGATGCACTGGTAATCATAATATCTTGCCTAGTTCGCAAAAGAATGTGAGTTAGTATTCTAAGTATTATATGACTAATAATGCTTAATGTATACATATATTTAATATTGTTTGAATTACCCATTGATATTACAGGCTTGCTTTGCAGAACTTCCAGAAACAGAAGTAATTACCAGGAGGAGACCATTTATGGTGGAAGTTAAAAATTAATTTTGCTCACTTGAACATCCGTCCCCACCTGTAAAAAAGTCTAATGACGTCTATTACCCCTCTTAATATGGGTGGCATATCTATGAAATGCATTGGCACACATGCTGGTAGAGGGCACTAGTGGCAAATGGGCAAGTTTTAATTTGCATGATTGTTTCTTTAGATCAAGCCTAGGCTAGTACAACCACTGTAACTACAGCTGTATTTTGTAGCCATAGTTTTCTCAAAGCCTGAAGCACTCCATAGAAAAAGCACTAAACACTCAAACTCTCTTCATTAGGATGCCCCACATCCATGTCTAATGGGCATCTTCATATTGCACAATTGTGACACATGTATTGTATATGATCTTCGAGCTCACAGAAGCATATGTTTTGACGGTAGTATGGTCCAGTTTATTGTCAAAAGTGATTCTTGCTTAGAGTTCTGAAGGTTGTCTTGTTTATAGCTTGCACCTGAAAATGTCTGAGACTATAACAATGTGGGTGATTTCCCACAACAGTGATGATGAGAGTGAAGGAGATGATGTCATGGAAGACCATCATTCAGTCATAGTCGGTGAACACTCAATTATTTTTTTATGAAAAAATGATACAATGCTGCAGCTTAGAAGAGACAGGAATTACAATAAAAAATTTGATGTTCTTATTAGTCAGTGTGCATCATATACAATATGTCTACATAAAATTCAAGGAAAATCATGGTAAATTTTGGGTGTTTCCCAGATGCAGCTGTTTCTGAGTTACACACATTGCCTGGTCTCAAGGTGCAAAGAAAAGGGGAGCTTTGTAGTTTTAACTTTTTGGGGACCAAATTAGAAGCCAGTTTAGGAGCTATGGCTACAGCAGTGGATTATAGCAACAGCCTTCTCACAGTGTATTGAAAGAGCTGTGGATTATAGCATCAGCCTTCTCTCAAAGTGTTGAAAGAGCACTGATGTACAGGTAGGCAGAGTGTTGCTAACCTATCTTCTGGTCTTGTTGATTAGTTTCCTAGCAACATATCCAGCAATAGACCAAGATATATTCAAAGATTGTCAAGTGTAGCTGTATAGCTTTGGCTACTCAATAGTGTACTAGATAGTCAGCTCTAGATAGTGTAGCTAGCTAGTTGTAAACTTCATAACCAGCATAATGAGTATTCTTACTAAGAACTCTTCTCGGACTGACCACCTCATTCCAGTTGTAGATCCTAGGTGATGAATTATTTAACACTCATGGTGATACCAACTGCCTATGTAGCTAGCTATTCTCTCTGTATCTCATGACAAGATGGGGAGAATGTTGGTAGCTACTTCCTTACTGTGCCTACAGCTTGTGAATGCACATAATGTGTATCACTGGCCTTGTGATAGGCCTTTTGGTGCTGGGTTGGTCTATATTAGCCTAACTTCAATCTAATTACATGACTCTAATCATTGTCCTGTGTAACAAAGAATACATAATTTCAGGTGCTTGCCTGCATCGACTTGTCCATGTTACCTGTTTGGCTCCTCCCTCGGGTACTCACCCTTGGTTTGAGGGGTGTTCCCCTTGGGCACACAACTTTGTCATCCTGTCTGTGGGGTGTACCCTGGGGCACATGCCTTTGCCTGCACTTACCCCCCCCCCCCCCCTTCTCCCCCATGCACCATCCATTGCCAACCTGTTTGTGAAGTCTCCCCATTGGCACTTGCCCTTGCCGATCTGCCTGCTGAAGCTAACCCTTTGTTCTTCCCCAAACCTGTTAGACTGAGGGTGCACTTGCCTAGGTTATCCTGTAGTTCACGGGGATGCCCAGACCTGACCTTTCACTAGCTGCATTTGGCATTGTGAGTGGGCATGAACCCAGCACTGAACATGCATAAGGGAATGTATGTATGACACCCCCGTATAGCATATCTTGAATATGTTTAGTGTTCTGTCATGTGCAGCCTAGCCTAAGGAGATATCCTACTTTGCCCTTGTAACACCCCAAGGTGAAGGAGAGATGTGATAATTTTTTTAACAACAACAAAAACAATTACTGGGCCTACAAATTTACTACTTAGCGAAGGTTTTAAGGATGTCTTTTTGGAGCTGATAATATGTAGTGATTGACTCAATAATGATAAAGAACCGGAAACAGGATATTGTGATACAGTGTAAATAGGTGTGGTAAATTGTGAATAGCATATAAGCGTGTGCTTTGTAAATGATTTAGAGTTGTGATTTGAGTTTGCTTAAGAGCCACTACATTTGTTGGCCAGTCTGGTAGACTTTTGCAGCTAGAGCATGATTAGCTAAGTATAAGAGATGATTACTACAGAAGCTTTGAGAACATAATTGGACAACCTACAGCTAACAAATCAGCAACTGACGGTGGAGAATACACATCCCAGGGGAAAGCATCGAGAAGAAGCAGCCTTAATTCATTCTATAGTGAACCGGTACCAACCTCCCAAAGAAAATGAGCACTTGGCTGCTGAAGGCATGCAGGTGAAAGCACTATATGACCAGCTGTTACGAGACTCACAGGAAGATCAACAAGCACTTGATGAGCTAAGGGAACTGCGAACAGTGAAGGAAACCTGCTTGGAGAAGCTGAATGCCTGTTGTGCGGACTTGAAGAGAGAAATCTCTGAGGTCAGTTTCAGTCAGCAGAGTAGGAGTGTTATCGAATGGCAGAAGGAATGAGAAAAGGGGGAGAGTCGTGAGGAGAGGATGCTACCGCAGCAGGCATGTGTGGAGTTGGCTGAAGGTAGAGGTCGGCAAGATCCGTTTGAGTATGAGTTGTTCCAACAACGAAGATGGGTCAGTATCTGAAGGTTGTGATGCAGCAGTCAGGACTCGAGTAACCTTTGTAGAGGGAGAAACAGTGAGTGTTGACCATCCATTGGTTCATCACACGAGCACCCACAGGACTCCATCTTGGTTGAAGTGATAGTGTGGCAAACACAAAAGAGCTTCAGGTCATGTCTAGTTCTACAGTGTCAGGTGTGATAGTGACCAGTGCTAATGAGATTGTTTTCACAGGTAGTAGTGCATGGTGAAGAATGGACAATGGGACTAGGATTGTTTGAACTCCGGTTTCATAGGGAGTGGTGCTGGTGTCAGAAGTATCACTAGTAGTGGGGCTGGTGGTTATAGTGTCACTGGGTCCAGGGAGTAGTAACTACTATGAGAGGTGGTATAGGAAGTGGCAGTGAGATGGTGTTAGTTCTGTTGGTGGATCTTTTGGAGGGAGGTTCTTTTGGTACTATTGGAATTGGGAGTAGTCAGTTTTGAGTGGTAGTGGGAATGGTAGCATTAGAACTGGTACTGTTGTGGACGGTGGTACAGGAAAAGGTACACTCTTGCGTGGTAGCATACAAGGTGATACTAATGCAAGTGGTAACATGGGTAGTGGTTCCACTGTGTGTAGTAGCCTGGGGAATGTAGCTGGAGTAACGAGTGGTCCTTTTGGAGGTCGCTTGAGAGACATGAAAATTCATGGGGAGCTGTCAAAGAGTATTGGTGGTCAGGTGTGAGAATTCAGCAGTGTCAGTTTTGTTTGGTATACGCTAGTTGAGAGGTGGGTAAAAGGGTTTGTCCACCACTCATCCTGATCCCAGTAGCATGCCCTTTTAATTGGGTTGGGGTAGATGAGCTTCATTTCCATAAGTCAGCTGCAGGGAACCAATATGTCATAGTATCTGTTGACTACTTATCAAAATGGCCTGAAGGCTTTACCATATCGGTCTGCATTGACTATTGCAAAGCTCTTGGTAGAGAGTGTGGTGTGTCGACCTAGTGCTCCAGCCCAGCTGTTGTCAGACAGGGGTGCACCATTTTTGTCTCACTTGATGCAAGAAGTGGGGAAGGTACGAGGTGTGAAGTGAACACACCTACTTATCACCGTCAAATGGATGGCCTTGTAAGGTTCAATAGAACCCTTACCAGAAAGAGAGTAGAATACAATAGTTCAAAATGGAACATCCAGCTCCCATATACTCTTTCTGCATAGAGAACCAATATCCAAGAGTCAACAGTGAACACAAGAACCTCCATTCTTTCTACTCCGTGGGTGTGATCCCCAATTACCAAGTGCACTGGATCTGGAGTCACCAGAGCTACATAGTAAGATGGGTCTAAACACCAATACTGTGGAGTTGATGTCTGGAATGATTGATGCCTGGAGCCTGGCTAAGAGCCATGTAGGGAAGGCGCAAAAGAATACTATGACTGGAAAACAAAGGAACCAGTCTTCAGGTTGGGGCACAGAGTGTTTGCTTACATGATGAAGGAGAAAGCATCGGCCTGCAAGTTTGCTCGACCCTTCCAGGGACCCTTTTATGTGACTGAAGTGATGGAGATGAGTGTACTTGTCTGCCGAGTTGATCAAACCCAGGACGAGAGCATCCAAGTAGCTCTCAATAGAATTAGACATTGTCTTGGTCCTATTCCTGATGAGTTTTGTCATTCAAGCAAGTTATGCATATATTCAAAGTCAGAGGAATGAGCAAGGAACAATTAAGAGAGTGAAGCCAAACTGATTAGCATGCCAACCTTTGTGGGGCGGATGCCTGCATCATGCTCATGGTCAAGCTGGAGTGAGGCATTGTGCTTGTGGTCAAGTTGGAGTGCTGGTCATGGAGTCCTGGATGCCCTACCCCAGAGTGCAGACATGTAATGATTGACTCAATAATGATAAAGAACAGGGAACAGGATATTGTGGTAGATTGTAAATAGGTGTGATCAACTGTGAATGGCATATTAATGTGTGCTTTGTAAATGATGCTGTTTGAGTTATCCTAAGAGAAAGTCAGCCCTATTAACTATCACTACAAATAGCATAAACCACAATTTAAGAATATGATAATGTACTATTACTAACTTGAGAGATATCAGCTTTGTTTTGAGGATTTCCTGATGTCATATTAAAAAGTGAGTTAAACCATTACAGGAAATTCTAGTGCACTCCCAGATAGTGATTTGTGCCTGTCTTGTAGCTTTAATGATATATTAAGTTTGACCTCGTGTGAGCATGAGTGCAGGAATGTCCTCCTCTAATACAAAATGAATAATAAACAAAATAACATATTATATTTATTTATTTATTTGCATTTTTTGCAGGTATTGTATTCACATATGCAACCTATCAATATATACTGTGGTGGCTATTTCATGTAGCTGTTCTCTTTTGGAGGGTTGTATTCCCATTCCATGCTCAGTCACATCAAAATCTCAAGTATATTCACCTAACATGTGTATTAGTTGGAATTTTACTTCCACTGATCCCAATCATAACAGCAATGGCTGACTTTGCAGTAGATCGTCGGAACCAAATTGAAAATTCCACAACTGAAGATCGGAAAACCTCCTTATCAGGAGAATTGGGATTTGGACGTCCCAGGATACCTACCTTTATGTGTACAATTATAGATCAAGATGTAAATTTCTATTCTTATCTCATTATTGTGGATATCTTTGTGGCATCTGGATGTACCATGATCCTCATCATTGTGTGGTCTCTGCACAGGATTTACAAAGAAAAGGTTTCTTAATACAACTAAATTGATATCTCATCGAATAAATAACACGATCAAAATTCTAATTTATTAAAATTTAGTTTTGAAAGTTAAGAATGTTCCTATTTTCTAGAGCCAAGTAAAATACACAATGCATTTTTTTCATTGTGATTGTAAAGCCAGAATACCTGTTCTTTGTTAAGATGGAGTTCTAATTGGGAAGTTAATAATTTTAACTAGATGATCATTCCTTCATTCTAATCTGTCCTTAAAACAGGAATGTATATATATATATAAATATGTCTTTCTAAAAGGCTTATCTCTTCTCCTGAATGCTGGCAGGTAGCTTCTTAAATTGCTGGAATAGCTGAAGCAGTTATTCTGTAATTTATGAGGAAGTCATCCTCTCAATTTTTATCCACATCTATGTCTAAACACTGCACCAAATATCTCCTTTAATGTCTACCTACCATTTTCTGTGCCAAATGCTCTCTTTTTCCTGAATCACCTTCTAGATCACCTGTTCTCACTTTTACTTCGGAAAATTATCCAAAAGAAAGTGCAGTTGTCCTGAAAAGTAGTCTAAAAGGTGCAGGGCAGAATTCTTACTCTCTAGACTATCATAGACCTTATCACAGAATCACACAGAGGCAACCACGAAAACCTAGTAGCTTTCCAAATACAACACAGACAATGCCCAGACACATGATACTGAGGGATGAAGCAGGTGAGGAAAAGTGAGACTGAAAAGAAAAGTGATACAGGAAAAGTGACCTAGAAAGTGATCTAGGAAAAGATGAGCTAAAAGTTCTAATCTCTATACTAGTCATTGCGTATAGTAACTTTTATGACCATTTATTTTTAAGGAACATATAAAAACCTCCTTTTACCAATAAACTATTTGTGAGATTGCTGTTCGAGGACAGCTATTATTTGTGAAGCAATATTTATTCGATGAAATATCATAGTTAGATCTTAATATAGTAAAAAAGTAATTTTGTTTTTCTTCTGTTCATAGAAAAATGTCAAGGATAACTTCGTAAAAGCCAAGAAGAAGCTAATTATTGTGTTCTGCTATCTTCTTGTGTTATCTACTGTATATATAGCACAGTTTACACTTATCGATAGAAATGCTTCACAACTGGTAAGAAGTTTTCAATGGTACTTTTTCTGTGAGCAAGGAGGTCACAATCCAAGTAACCCATGCAGTCGTTCAGAAATTGAAGATCTGAACTATCCTTCATTGGAAATTTTGACAATCATTTTGCAAGCATTGTTTCCATTTGTGAGCATGATCTATGTTGTAAATATTCAAGAACTGAAGGAAATATGGAGAGAGAAGTGGTTACAAATATGGCATTAAACTTGTACATGTTGCATTTGGTAACCATGTTTGTGTTTGTGTGTTGGTTTTATTTAAACATTTATGACTTGACATGTATATGCAAAGAAGAGTAAATTAATCTTGTTGTCCGTTGATGTATTTGTCTGTCAAAAAGTCTTGTTTAACAAAATCGGGACATTTCTATGGAATTTAGTAACCATCTAAATAGTTGAAAAGTTTCTAATCCAGCATGTAAAAATTGTTTATATTATAGCAATCTCTACAGCCCATTCAAGGATACGTAATAACCAAATACCAAATGCTAATAGATTACAGCCAATGCCTTGATGACTTATATAGGGGTTCTGTGTCATTCATTCCCTATGATACATGTTGTAAGGAGACTCAATATTTGACACCTTGTAATCCTAGTGCACAGGCATATACCATATATAGTGAAAGGGGCTAGGAAGGATGCAGTTTAAATTAAAGTAGTCTTTTGAATTTGCATGTTAAATTCCACCTTTTCAATATCAGTTATTTCCCTTCATGTTATTGTGATATATGTACTAAACTTAAAGAACTATGAGCATGATTGATTATGAAATTTGTAATTAATTTATGTAAAATAATCTTTATCTACTACCTAACATATTGCGAACATGGGTACAAAACTTCATCGATGCAATTGTCATGCACATGGCACTTCTCATGGTTATTCTGGTACTTGTGGACCAAGGTTAGCCACCCACCCCTTTCTGTTCTTAACATTATGGTCCTTTTCTGGGATCTCTTCAGGTTCCCCTTTATATCCGGCAGTGGACTTGTTCTTGTAGTGACCATATGCACCACTACTATATAAGAGCTTTCTGCCAACCCGTTGAGAGAGCCCTGTGTTCTGGTTAAATATCAATTTTATCAGGCTGAAAAGATATCAGAAGTTCTGGTTTGGTATCCTAACAGTAATAACTCTGAGTTGACATAAGGCAAATTTACACTTGGCTTCCTCAAAACATGCCATAGCTAGGTGAGTATCCTAGTCCCCATCACTTCCAGCTACCTTAGCTTAAAGCTTTTGCAGCAAACCTGAAGTAAAATGAAAGCTAGCATCAACCTTCCTATGGCAATAGCCGCAGTACTTCCATTCTGTAGAATATGTCTTCTAGAAAAGCCCCAGCAAAGCCTATACATAGTTGTACAATTATTCCCTCTGTTTTTATTCTGTGATGGATCATTGCTGAGGTTTCAAAGGCAGCACAATGTTCTCCAATATTGTAGTCATATTATTATTATAAACAGTAGCAATGAAGACAGAACAAGACACACTAAGAGCACTAAGAACTAACTAAGAATATGCAAAGAACAGCAGAGTAGCTGGTACACAACAACATTTTTATAGACACAGATTACACACAGCAATGTTCTTGCAGAATCCTACACAACCACAAACACACCAAAGGGTGAAGGATTAATCTTGCGGCAGCAGTATCTTGCAGGTTTGTGCAAGTTTTGTGTAAGATCCTGCAGTCCAGCCTGACCACAAACTACAGCTATATTAACCTTTGGCTACACGCATTATACTAACACATAATCAACTACACACTGTTCAAAGTCAATTCATCACACGTTCATGAAACATTCCACTATTTGTATCCTTTCAGGAATGAAGCATTTAATCATGGCAGACATCTCTTCATTGCCACGTTGTTAGGATATGCAAGGTTAGCAAGGCTTAGTTGACCATTCCACTTGTAAATTACAGCAACCGGCTGAAACTGCTCCCACTCAAAATAGTACAAGTAACCTTGCTACCAGAAACACCAACAGAACCAATCACCATTTCACTATCACTCTGTCACACTACATCCAGCAGCACCACCACTAGCAATACTCCTGGCACAAACACAACACTTGGTGATACCACTGTTCTAAACAATCTTAGTCTCTTTACTCTTGTGCCCCATGAACTACTACTTGTTAGACCAATCTCACTAGCTGGATCTGGTACTGTCAGAGCAGACACTGTCATACAACTGGGCAAGGCAAAAGGCTCAGTTGTGGTTGCCTTGCTATCATTTAAACCAAGAGGTGGATTCCTGCATGCTTGGCATGCTTTTTGGATGTGTCAATGGGAAGTAACCACTAAGAGTTGCTGGTTCTTTAATGGTAACCCTACTCATGACTACTCCATGATATCGCTGTTTTGGGAACCAGAACAACTCATATCCTCAAACAGATATAGCTGTCTTCTGCCCTCAGCCAACTCCACACATGCCTGCACCTCCTTCAGCTGCTGTAATATCCTCTCTTTCTGACTTTCCCACTTCACATGTTCCTTCTGCACCACTTCAACTCTATTGACAGGATGACCTCTGAGATTTCTCTTTTCACGTCCTTATATCGAGAATTGAGCTCCTCCAAATAAGCTTCCTTTACTGGTATCAGTTTAGCTCATCAAGTGTTTGTTGAGCTCTCTGTGAGTCTTGAAACAGCTGGTCATATATTGTGCCTGACTTACATCTTTTCAGCAGCCAAGTGTGCTTTATCTTCTGGCAGTTGGTCCCACACTGCCACATCATCGGTTTAGGCTGTTCTTATGGATACTTTTCTCTGAGTAAACTATCTCAACTTTAATTTACTGATTTTTTACCATAGGTTATCCAACTGTGTTGTCAAAGCTTCAATGTAGATATCTCTGCTATTTACAATAGGCTATTCACTCTCCCAGACTGGACCCCAAATGTAGCAATTGAAAGTTATTATGGCTGATTTTCTCTATAGCAAATTCAACATTATCATTAAAAATATATAACATTAAAAGTTGACCACATTTATTTACATTCTACCATAGTATCTCTTTTCCATTCCTGGTCTATCAGATTTGTATTTAGATAGTCCATTTGAGATGCAATTAGTTATGAGGCTAGTATTTTCAGTATATTAGTTTATGATGAATACTATCAACAAAATTCTATGAGCAAGGTGAAAAGTGTGATACCACTTTCAAAGCAGTTAGTGTTTAGGATCTGATTCAAAAGAAATCCAGATACTGGGTGCCTAGAGAACACATCTACTCTGTACTTGGATCATGCTTCATTGGAAGCCCATCTACTGGATGACCAGGCCATGCTGCATAGATAACACAGCTACTGATGCCTAGACCTTGCTTCATATAGGGAAACTTGTTAACTAGGTGTCTAGGTCTACTTCATTGGTATATACCAGCTACTAAATCATTAAGGTGACTGTGGCTCAATGATTGAGTAACCCACTCAGAGAGCAGAAATGAAGGGTTTAAGCCCTGCTGGCACCCAGAATTGTTTTCTGAATGTCCCTTCAGTTCTCATTTTATAAGCCTCATAAGCAATTATTTGGCCATGCTTATAGCCACAGTTGGAATGGCTTTTATTAATACCAATTGAGACTGAGCTGCGCATGAGGGGCAGTTCCTATTTGAGTACATGTGGTGGTTTTGAGGAGAAGTTTGTCCCTGGTCTGTATCTTCTTGAACCCCCCCCCCCTCCACCCTCCACCCACCTCCTGTAGGTATTCCAGCACATGCTGTTTAATGGATTGCCTCCAATGTAGCATCTGTTTCCTGCAGAACTTGTCACTCCATAATGACATCTCCAAGAAATGATGTTTGTTGCCTGATTCATGGTTGAGTTTACCCTTGTCTGATGGACTCGACATATTTCCCACTCCTCCTGTCTGGTAAGTCTGTGCTTCTAATGTCCATGACTGAAGACTTTAGCCATTCATGGACATCTTCCTCCTCATCCATCAACTTCGAGTGTACCACTGACTAACTCCTTCTCCTGTCGGTATTCTTGCGGGAGCTTGCACTCGTGACTGCTAAAGCATTTGCTGTCTTCTGTTAGGTCTCACCGTCTATGGAGACCCCAAGCTCTCTCCTCAAAAGAGTCTTGACACTGCCATTTCTACTTCTAGTGGTTGTCCATCCATGTCTATCATGACCTGGGCTAGGGGATATAAAATAGTATCACCTTGAGCATATTTTATTGCTACTATCTCCCCATCTAGATACTTATCCTGAGGAACTAAGTCATCATGTATTAGAGTCCCAGTGTCTAGCAAGCTAGCTCTCACCTGGAATCCTTCAACCTTTCTTGGCTTATGCACTCCCTTCTGTCTCCTGACAGTTACATTTCTGGTGTGATCAGATCGCTTTTCCTCACAGAGTAAGGCATTAGCTAAACATCTGGACAAGAAGTATTGACTCTTCTGCTGATAGTTGTAGCACACCATATCCTTCAAGTCACTCTTGGGCTTTACTCCTTGTCAGCTTGCTCCACGCTCGTCCTCTCTATCTCATTCTTTTTGATTTCTACTCTGCAATCCCTAGCCCTATGACCTGATTTTTACATCTCATAAAGTGTATCAAAGATTTCTTCTCCCACTTCTTCCTTGCTCCACTGAGTTCCACAGCTAGATCTTCTTTCGTAGTCTGAGTATAAACATCGGCCAATCCAGCTGCTTTCTTGCTCGTCTCTAGCTTCTGTTCTTCTGACCCAGACCCTCACCTTCTCCAGAATTGTATTGGCCAGCTGTCGCAGACCACAAGGTCCTTGACCTCCACTTTATTTTTGCACTCTTGCATCCACTTAACAGCAAGCTCATTGAGTCAGGTTGCTATCTTAGATTTGTTATCATTTGACTTCCTGACAGATCCAGGAAAACATCTTTGATTACATCTCCTCATTTATATCATAGCGTCAAAAAATGGCAGCCTTCACTTGGGGTTAGTCATCGATGCCTTCAGCTTCCAAAGCAGCATATGCTTGCCATGCTTTCCTTGAGAGTTATGAGGTGAGTTCAAACCAATGTTTTTCCTTCACTTTGCCTGCCCTTGCCAGTCATTCATCCTCAGTAGCCTTTGTCATCCTGTCTGACTTCTTTACAATATTTAGCCTCTTCTCCTTTATGACAGGCAGTCAGCATTTAGCCTCTTCTTTTTCTTGTCGGGAAGTCACCTCTTCACAATGTTTCATCTCCTTCTCACATTGTTAGCTCCCATCCTTTAGGTTGTCATACTCGAGTAGAGAATTCTACACAAGGACTTTCACGAACTGGCTGATGTGCATTCTTCTGCAATGAATTCCACTCGTTGTCTGAATATCCAGCAAGAGCGGATTGTCATACTCGAGATTGATGATGCTGGGTTTTATCGCATACCTGACAGATAACAGATCCTCCCACTCCCACCTAATGTGAAGGACTTGTGCCATCAAGATTTGTGATCCCAATGGAAATGGGCAGACTGCTAGAAGAGAAGTCGCTGCACCTTGGCAATTGTTCATGAATATAGCATAAATCATGATAAATATACTTTACAAAACTCTTGTATATCCTATGCTTATATCCTATGCTAACAATAATTACATTCTTGTACCAAATAACAAAGAAAAATCAGATACATAATGTAGAATGTGCACTAACATCTCTAAGTAAGAACAGATGACTAACATAAGCAGGAGTTTAATTAAATAAGATACAAAAAATAAAATAGGCATGAATCCAACCAGTTATAAGTGGTGGGGGTTTGCTCGCATGGACTGTGGGAAGCTACGGACTGTGGCCACCCACGAGTGCCTATGCAGAATATCTTGCTGGTGCAACTTTAGAATTGATTGTGGGTGCGGAGGTGGTGCAGGATAATTTCTGTAGGGCAGGGCATGGAAAACATTATTTCTACGTGAGTCAAAAAAAAATTCCCCTACAATTTTTTGGGGTACGTTTTCTTCATTTATTTATTCATTTCACTTTAACTAAGGGGGGAAGGAAGAAAACAATTTCCTCTGTAATTTTGCCACCTCGTAACTTTGTTCTCTTTACTTCTATGCAGGTAATTTTCATATCAAGATTTAGCTTGTTCTTTGTGCTTTCTTGTGATATGCTTTATTATATACTTATCTATAAATTAATAGTGCACAAATTGCCTACCTCACAGTCTCTTGAAAATTACATAAAATCAGTGGCAACACAAACCGCTTCGAGTGTGGTTTCAGTGAACTCATAGTTGTGTTACAAATGCAAGCTTTTAGTTTATGAGTGTATTGTATAATAATGAGGCTAAACTAGTGAAACAGTACTTGATCAAACATTCACCCATAAAAAATGATAAGCACTTGGGAAATAAAAAGCTTCTGCTCATTTCACAGATCAAAGCAAGAACTTTAAAATGGTATATTGAAATTTGAAATTAATGAATTGACTCCTAAAATATGATGTTTTCCCCTTACAAAAACACATTTTGAGAAAATCAAGATAGAAATTGTGGAATGTTATACACCTGAACCATATGTCTCCCCCTCTTCCTCCATTGCTGCTCCTCCAGTGTCACTCTATCCAAATGCAAAGCCTTCCTCCTCCTCTTCACCCGGTGATGGTCCTTTAGGTACTGCAAGGTCAGTGGTGTAACCTTGACCTCCAGCCATTCCTGGAGAGCTGCAAAGGGAACCTGGCCAGTGTTGAAGAAAATCACTGCCAAATTGAAAGCAATCTCCACTGTGGTTGCAGAAGCAGAACTCAGTCTTTGGACATTGTTGCCCAATGGTAGTGTTGAATGACTCATTTTGATGTTAAGTCGCTCCCAGTACACATCACTCCATCAGGACATCATTGGAGAGCCGCTCAAAGACCTTGTAGAGATGAGGGGCAATGTCTGGGGTGGATGGTGGGTAAATGGTGTGGAGGTGGCTCTGACAGGATAAGGCACGGTTGAATTTGCACCAAGACCACTGACCACCAGGACAAAAATGGTCTGTGGCATTCTCTCTGTGGACTATGAATGATAAAATATCACCCGCACAACACCCTTCATTGCAGCTGAGTCACCAACATTAGACCTAATAGCTTTACTAGTGAGCAGCTTGATTGTCGTCAGTGAGCCTACACTTCCCATACGTTCACTACCTTCTCCTTGCACTTGTCCCTGAGTGCTGTACCCATTCTTTTCTTGACATGGCCAACACATTCGTGCTTGGTCACTCGATGATTAGAACAATAGAGCTTTTCATCTCAGAGAATCTTGATTGAAGGGAAGACGTTAATTTTTTAAACGTGTGGTTACAACTTTAAAGCTCCGTAGATTCTGCAAACTTCATGGTATGGCCTTGATATATAGCTCAAAATATAGGTCTCTCTGTGTGCTCTCTTTTGATAGTACAATATGTTTCATAGGTATAACTATAGGAAAGTTACTAGGCCCTAAAGTGGAGGGACCTCAAAAACCTGCATCCCAAAAACATCATCCAGAATAACTCCAGATTGCTAAGTGCAAAAAAATTGGTTCAAGTGGCTAGAGGAAGCCCTAGAGCATGCAATCACCTTTTTCAATAGGCATTAAAATTTTAGTATGTGGTCAAGCGCGCGGGTGGAAAATTGATTAAGTTGAAAATCAAGACCTATCTTTTGAGCTATATATTAAGTCCATACAATAAAGTTTGCAGAATCTACGGGGCTCTAAATTTGTAACCACAAGTAAAAATTAAAATTAAAAAATGCAATCAGCCCCCCTGATTCAGGTTGAAGGTCTTAGAGCCACCAATCTTTTACCAAACAACAACTTAATGTCTTCACTCCTCTCCTCCAACTGCCCCTCCCAGATCTCCCAACGTACTGCCACCCCTGCTACTGAACTGCTAGCCCCAGTCAAGGTTAAACGATAACTTCAGAGAACATGAGACTGCACGAATGGTAAGGTTCACATAGGGGATTCACTAAATTCATGTGGTTTACACGATAAGGTGTGGTTCCAGTCATGTGATATTCCCGGGGTGAAAGTTCTGGTCAGACCTGGGGTTGTTATCGGTGGTGCTAGAAACTGCTACTTGGAATGGATACTGCTTGCTAAAAAGCTGTGATGGACTGTATCTATGCTGCTCTATCATGTGCAGTGATATTGCAGTGATATTGCTGCTTGGACACAATAGCTTGCTAATGCTGAAGACTGTATCACCTCCAAAAGCCCTCAGTCTCACTGACAATCTAGCAACTCCAGCTTGATATCATGGAAACACAGGAAACTAGATGATGGCAGAGGGTTTTTATGAATCTCATGGTACTGGCACTTGCCCCACTAAACTATTTTATGTCAAAACGTAACTCAATCCTGGTTTGCTTCCCTGGATGCCCACAAGTCTGTCTGTGCAGTCTTTCTAAACATCAAGAAAGCTTTTGACTCTGTGCCGCATAGACCACTCTTAAACACTCTTCCTCACTTAATATTCCTTCTCACCTCCTCTGTTGGCTCACTTCCCATCTTACGACCTGTTCACAGAGTGTTGCTATCTCTGGTGCTCTCTCTTCTTCGTGTCATGTATCCTCTGGAGTACCTCAAGGATCTATTCTTGGTCCTTTTCTCTTTGTTCTTTACATTAACGACATTGCAAAGCTCCCACTCTCGACATCTTCTACACTTGCTCCCTACGCAGATAACATCCTCCTCTTCCATCCTTTCTCTTCCACCCCTTAGGTTCAGTGCAATCAGGCATTGACATTATATCATCATGGCTATCTTCCCGTCTCCAAATAAATTAACCCTAATAAGAGCAAGTACATGATGATCTCTCATAAACCCCTCGCATCCTCATACTCCACTGTATTAGTCCGCATACTCCCCTTGATCTTGTCACTTCATTTACATACTTAGACTGACTTTCACCTGTAACCTCTCCTGGAACCTGCACATTAGTACTAAATCAAGGAAAATAATAGGATTAATTTATTGCAACTTTTACCATCACTTATCTTATTCTCTCATATGCTAATTAAACTTTACACAACATTAGTTCTCACTCATCTAAGTTACTGTTCCTCTGTGTGGTCACCTCCTCCCTCTTCTTGTAATTCAAAATCCTTAGAACATTCAGCACTTTGCACTCAGATACTCACCAATAGACTTCTGACTATGTATCCAACCTCTCCACCTTTAAGCTTCCTACGCTCTCAAGTAGACGTGCTCCGGCCAAGCTTCTATAATAAACAATTACATCCATTTTCCTCCAGACTCAATCCAATTAGCTCCTACTCCGCTCTGTCTTCTCGCCAATACCATGGGCGGATACAGGAGGGGGCCCAGGGGGCCCAGGCCCCCCCTAAAATATGTAGTAAATGATTTATCCCATTATTATGATCAAAGCTAGTGTCTGTCACTATAGCTTACTACAAGTTAGTGGTTGATCATACTGATAGTGATTGTAATAATCAATTAACAAACTCCAGCTGGCAGTTTCTGACCCTTGACTTTCTGAGTGCAAGATGAAAAGAACACTTATTACTGATTTCTTTGTTGTGCCACTGGAGAGGTTGCTGAGAAAAGATGGAGACCTGATGATGACCCTTCAGCAAATCACAACCCTGGCTCAGTTGGAGGTACATGTAATGCAGTTCTCACTGTTAGGCCAGAGGCTGAGGGTCCTATTGATATCAGTGACTACCTGGAATGTGCTAGCCTACCAGAAAAAAACTAAACTCTTGCTACTCAAACAGAGATGTCCTGACAAAACTTTCAAATTTCCAGATAAAGTTTATAAGGACAAAAACAGTTCTATGGGTATTATAAGAAGCGGTATTGCCAGCATGAATGGTTTAAAATCTACCCATTTATTTCTTACTCCACTACGGAGGAAGGAATTTACAGCCTATTGTGTGTGCTTTTTCCTGTCAAACCTGTACATGGGCTAACCAAAGCTTACCAAAATTGGAAAGATGCCCGAAGCGATTTGCGAGCACACTCTTGCCTTGAGTACCACAAAATATCAGAAGTTCGCCTTAATGCATTTATTCAAACACCATCGACCCGGATTAATTACTCAATATCTGAGCACACTGCAAAAAGAATGGAGAAAAATCGGAAAATTTTGGGATCAATAATTAAGTGTGTTTCATTTTGTGGGAGACAAGGAATTGCATTACGTGGTCACATGGAAGAGGAGGCTTCTTTGAATCCAGGGAATCTACTATCTCTAATCGACTTTCGTGTAGATGCTGGAGATACTGATTTAAAGCAACACTTAGAAACATATGCACGCAATGCCAAGTATGTTTCAAAGACAGCACAAAATGAGCTTCTGTTTTGCATTAAGGATTTTATGCAAAATGAGATCATAAAAGAAATAAAAAATTAGGAAAATGGATCCTTATATGCAATTGAAGCTGATGAGGTAACCGACAAATCAAATTGGGAGCAACTTGGGATCGTCCTACGTTACACTGTAGGTACCACCACTGTTGAAAGATTAATCGAGTACGTAGCTTGTGAACGAATTACTGGAGAAGCATTGTGCTCTGAAATAATTAAAGTTCTCAGAAGTCTGAAATTGAAGCCTGAAAACTGCCGAGCACAAACTTATGATGGTGCCTGGAATATGGCAGGGTACCTAAATGGTTGTGCAGCAAATTTCATGAAGTTTGCTCCTAAAGCTCTTTACTTCCATTCTTGTAGCCATGATCTTAATCTTGCTCTCTCAAAAGCATCATCAGTGCCAGAAATACACTGCATGCTATCTACAATCACTCGAAAGTATCGTAGGCCAGGATCCGAGGGTAGCTACCGCTGTCTCAGTTAACGCCGACGCGAATGAGAATCGTCCACACTACTTAAACCGTACAACATGGGCAATTCGACTTTAGTATTCTCGTTTAAAGGAGGATTGGATATGATTCGTTGCAGAATACCCCAGCTATTCGTGTTATTCAGTTTTTTGGTTTGGATCGGCACTTCTCTTTGTCTAATTTTGTACATGACCAATCAAAGCTCATGCCAAAGCTCGTGCCCATCTCCTTGTGCAGTTCCTCTCTGTAAGCAAGAACAAGATTCACTCAAGACTACCAAGAAACACTATTTGCTTGTGATTGTGGTGCCCTCAGGACCGCAAAGTAAGGAACGTCGAGATACTATAAGACAAACGTGGATGAAAGGGTACCGAAAAAGTGTACAGGTTGTATTTCAATTTTCTATAGGAACTGAAGGCCTCTCTTCTGAAAATATGGATAAATTGACATCAGAGGAAGCCAAATATGGTGACCTGTTGCTTCTCCCTTACTTGTATGACTCCTACAACAACCTAACCAGGAAAGTCTTGGAGAGTTTTTTGTGGCAATAAGCACTCATTACAGCTTCTCTTACCTCATGAAATGCGACGATGACAGGTTTGTAGACTTGGAAAGTATTTTGAGTGAACTGGAGAAGAGAGACTCAAAAGAAAGTTACTATTGGGGATTTTTTATTGGTGGAGCTGTTGTAGATAGCAAAGGAAGATGGAGAGAGAACAAGTGCTTTTTGAGTGATACATACCTGCCTTATGCAGTTGGTGGTGGCTATATAGTATCACAAGACCTTGTCAGACGAATAACATCTAACTCTGAAGTCCTTACCTTGTACAACAGTGAAGATGTGTCAGTAGGTGTGTTGCTAAGTCCCTATGATGTTGAAAGAAGACATGATGTGAGGTTCAACACCGAGTTTCTTTCCAGAGGTTGTAGGAATGCCTACTTAGTCTCACATAAGTGTAGCATGTATGCAATGCTATCGATACAGAAGCAGCTTGAAGTAACTGGGAGACAGTGTCTTCAAGAATATCAAAGAAGGGAATCCTATGTGTACAATTGGACAGTGAAGCCATTGAAATGTTGTGTACCTGTAA
Organism: Cladorhizidae sp. MBARI D1340-BT2; assembly: GCA_028752905.1. Taxonomy (NCBI): domain Eukaryota; kingdom Metazoa; phylum Porifera; class Demospongiae; order Poecilosclerida; family Cladorhizidae; species Cladorhizidae sp. MBARI D1340-BT2. The sequence goes on from JAQNBH010000008.1 coordinate 37,393,739, forward strand.
AAGGAGTGGTTTGAATATTTCCTTTGAGGGTTGAAGATGACAATTATTATTTACATTATCAAGCACTACAGAACTCTATAACTCAAAGGAATAAAATATAGACTTATGTAGCCATACCCTTTACTAATTCTATGTTTCCATAAGGTAGACTATGAGCAAAATTTCTTCAGCTCATGTAATGTACTTAATCTTTATCTCACGGCTAGACAAATTACATAGAAATGCAGTGACGGAGAGGAGAGTTATTTGCCCTTCACCATATTCTAATTTCATTTTCTGAGCATTTGTCTTAGTATGCATTCAAGAGAGTTCTGCAGTCGACGATTCTGAGATCCATGAAAAGTCTCAACCTCTGGCTTCCAAGGAGAAGTACTATACATCAGTATATTATATATAGTGACAAGCTCAGGAACGTCTGCAAATACTATAGTTATGCAACAAGAATCTTTCTTTTTACAAGGGATGACCGTCCATTTTCCTAAAAAAAATTCATGAACACATTGTGTACTGTAGGTGAATTAGTAAATTCATGAAATGTACAAGTGATATCTTTTTGCATTCCTTTATATATAATTATGAATGAATCTATAGATCTATGTTAAAATTAAGCCGCAAAAGTCAGATATATCAAAGGAAAATTCTCAAGAGTTGCTTCTAGCTTTTGTTTCACTAATTAATCTACTAGCTAACAACACAACATACCTAGATATCTAATTAAATAAGGCTTTTGATATAAGGCCTCTAGAGTTATAAACTTCTTCGTATACTAGCTGTATTGAAAGATAAAACTAGTATTATTACTAAAATAGGTTCGCAGACTTCACTAGCATACTTATAATCATGGGTATATAGATAACTAAAGAATATGGCCTACATTCTGGCTAGTGTAACGTTTACAATTTTAATTTTGAACTTGACAACAGCTTATGTATGAGGGGTAATGTACACTAGCCCTAGCCCTAGCCCTAGCCCTAGCCCTAGCCCTAACATGGTCAAGAACCTAATGCATGGAAATATGAGCAAGTGCAACCACATGTCTCCTGCACCACTAAATTTCTCCCTCTCCCTCATCTCTCTCTGTTCACCCCTCTCTGTTCTTCAAGGTATCATACAGGAAATAGGTTTATAGTTTAATGTAGATAGATTTGTAAGTATTTATGGTGGATGGCTCACAGTTCATATAGCTACATAATATTTTTCAAGCTAGCCTTACCAACTAATTCTTAACTCTTACATCTCACATTTTATAGTGAGCTGATGTACTGGTGTTATAGCAAGTCATTATCTACTCATTAGTTTTTCAGCCCTAGACTTAACACTAATCCTACCACCTCTTAATAGCTAAGCCTTATCCCCACTTTGTGAAAAGCCCTGCTCGTTGGAGCCTACCATGCTAGAACCCACAATCTAATGCATCTGAAACCTATTAATAGGGTAAAGGTGACTCTACTAGTTTCAAATAACTAATTCTTTGTAATTTATTTTATATAGGATTTTTTCCATTGTACAAGTGATATACAAATGCAACACAGTATGCACTAGGTATACAACAAAGCCACAATGATCAGTAACCATGCAGGCATATTAGTATAAAAATAATCCAATTATAGCTGACAGCACCTCACGCTGTGTGAGACTAATAACGTGTCCTCGATAAGTATGGCTGCAATTACACGTGTACCCAGTTCAACAATAGTTGTATAACAAAACCATTTATCGCTAGAATATGAAAGGTGCTGGTATTGTTATATAGAGGTATTTGTTCCTGACATCCCATTGTAATTGGGGAGTATGATTAACATCAAGATAACATGTATAATGGTATAAATGTGCATAAATATTGCTGCAGATGCTTGCAATACAGTAGCATTATTTACCAGGTATGTCAGTACAATTCCACCTGATTTTCAGTCAGATATTGACTGACTAGCTTTGCATCCCCTTAACTGCAATAACCATTAAGTTCTACCGAAATGGCTTAGTGCTACTCAAATAATCCTAGTCATCACAATTTTTATCACAGCTCTTTCTGGTTTACAGAGCTGGTTTGCTATTGCAACATCAGGCTTATTATTTTCCAGTAATAGTCTGCCCACGTGAGACTAATATGTGTATGTAAATGCTATGCATGTCTAAATGAATTGACTTATGTTACTGTTCTGATGTTACTACAAAATTAAAGCAACAAACGTTTACACTGACCAATGGACACATTTGGCGGATATTTCAAATATTGGTGCTGTCATATAACTAACTTGAAGAAAGAATAGACTAAATTGAAAAACATCCCCAGTTGCCACTATAATATAAGGATATTTAGTGTTGCTTATTATTGGCTGTATTACAAAAGGAATTAATTAGTATCAGGTGTATCATGTGTAGATATAGTGAGCCCCACAAGCTAGAACTAATTCCTACATAGACAGCCCCACCCCTTCTTCTACAAAAATGATTCTTTTTTGCAATAACCTCCATGTTAATTTGTTAGTATCAGTCAGAAAGAGACACAAGGTGTCTGCATATCTCTCAGGACCATCGTATGTCCCAAACACAGATTATGTTATAATAGTAACCATGATTAATTTATAGAACCACATCACATTCCATAATGAGGGGGAGGGGCACAGCACCATAAAATATAAATGCTTACAAAGACTTGTGGTTAAAATTTTGGAACTTGGTAGATTCTGCACACATCACTATATGAAATTAATGTGTAGATGAAAAGGTAGATCTCTCTCTCTATTCTCTTTTGAGACCATGCCAAAGTCACATGCAGCCAAAATTGAGGACATCAAAACCTTATGCCTAATTCTCTGCAGTTGTGGCTCCTGATTGGAAAGTGTTAGACTTACTATCTGAGGCAAGAGGAAGCCTTATGATTGCTTTCATTAGGCACTAAAATGTGACTACCAGTCAAAGCATGGGTGCTGGAAATAAATTGAAGACACAGAAAACTGAGGACCTAATTTCATGAACTAGTCAAAGAAGGAGCTAATTTCTCAAAGTAGTCTATTCTCACTTTTCCTTCGGAAAATGATCAAGAAGAAAGTGCTTCCAGGAGCAGTGGTCTAGAAAAGTAGTCTAAAAAGTGCAGGAAAAATCAATCAAGAATTGTTACTCTCTAGACTATCATAGACTTTATCACAGAATCACACAGAGGTCGACCACCACCAAAACCCAGGAGCTTTCCAAAAACCACACAGACAATACCGACACACATGATACTGAGGCATGAAGCAGGCGAGGAAAAGTGAGACTGAAAGAAAAGTGGTACAGGAATAGTAGCCCAGTAAGTGATCAAGGAAAAGTTGAACTAGAAGTACTAATCTCTATACTACTAAAGCAGTCATTTGTTATAAAAATTGCCAGTAACTTTTATGACCATTTATTTTTAAGGAACATATAACTAATAAAGGAGGCTCCTATTACAAATCAAGTATTTGAGAGATTGCTGTTCAAGGACAGCTAGTAATTTGTGAAGCATTATTTATTCGTCATAGTTAAAGGGGGGAATAATGTCAAAATGCTAACTTTCACTTTTTTTTAACAACTATTTTAAATGGTGTCTCTGCTCATATAGAAGTCATATTCCAAGTTTCAGAACATTTGAAGATTCTATGATGCAGTTACGACAGCTTTTGCACTCACTATTTTCATTAGAAACCCATCAAGTGTGAAGAAGAATCGCGTCGCATTAGATTAGAAGAACTTCCACATATTTCCACAAATTTCTCCCTCATTTCTCACCCAAACTCCATAATATATATATGACCAGAATGCTTATTGTGTGCTCTTTAACCTAAATTATTTTATTTTCACTGTTATGAGAATGTGTTGGGTATAGACCAGCATATCTGCATGTGGTTTGTATGGGATTTCCCCCCCCCCTCTCCTGTGGTGCATTATCATACTTATTCAAATAGTTTAGGTGAAACTACTACATGTACTCTTACCATAAACCACCTAGCAGCCACTTAGCATTATTAATGGATTTTTTATTTGTGGAATGGATTTCCTGGCTGACACTTTGGCATAAAAAATATATTATGACAAAAGTTAAATACATCATTAAATAGCTTATCTTCTAAGCTGCATTTTGGTACAAAAATTATGTTGATAGAGGGTAGTGGGTGAAAAATATGATTGGTATTGTCGAGGTGTATTTTTTTGACATTATTCCCCCCTTAAAGCTTATATCATAAAAAGTAATTTTGTTTTTGTTCTGTTCATAGAAAATATCAAGTATAACTTTGGGAAGCCGAGAAGAGGCTAATTATTGTGTTCTGCTATGCTACTATTATATTTTTAGCATGGATTACACTTAGTGTCAGAAATGCTTCACAACTGGTAAGAAGTTTTCAACGGTATTTTTTCTGTGAGCAAGGAGGTCACAATTCAAGCAACCCATGCAGTCATTCAGAAATTGAAGATCTGACCTTTCTCATGGAAATTTTATAGCAAGCCTTGTTTCCATTTGTGAACATGATCTATGCTGTGAATATTCAAGAACTGAAGGAAATATGGAGAACGAAATGATTACAAAAATGGCATTGAACTTGTACATGTTGCATTTGGTAACCTTGTTTGTATCATGTGTTGGTCTACTCAACTTTATTTAAATATTTATGGCTTGACATGTATATGCAAAGAAGAGTAAATTAATCTTGTTGTCCATTGATGAATTTGTCTGAACAAACAATTGTCCTACAGTCTTGTTTATCAAAATTGGGAAATAAAATAAGCCTCAATCTCTGACGACCCAGGTTTCGGTGAAGGCTGGACCGGATTATACTTGTAGAGTGTAACTCCATTAGTAGTTAAGTTCCCTTGCCGGAAATCAAAAGCACTTAAGTTCAAATCCTGATTGTGTTCAGAATTTTTTCCCGATTGTCTATAGTTCTCAGTTTATAATATAAATGGAGTTTTCATCTCTGAACTGCCACTGGATCTTTGTCTTTGTAGTAATATTGTGGTTACTGACTTTCCTGTACACTCGGCAACTAGGGTGACGAGGTTATTGTTATAACACAGATTTATAATAGCATCATTCATCAACTCTAGATGAGTTACTTCACCATTTGGCCGAGGCCTTGCAATGATTTAAAGTTGGTGATCTTTACCTATTCTCGCCTGCAATTAATTTCTCATCTACCAATATGCCATTTTCTTTTGTTAATATTAGCAAAACAAAACACTTCAGCATGATCCTAGACACCCATAGAACACATGCATAGCACATTCCCATAGCATAAACTCATAGTACACACCCATAGCACACATCCATAGCAAACACCCATAGCACATACCCATAGTACACATGCATAGCACTCACCTATAGCACACACCCATAGCACATACCCATAGCACACACCCATAGCACACACTCGCAGCACATAGTATAAAAATGCACTGACAGCAGTAATTGATCTTCATTCTCAATAACAACATTCTTATGAATTTTACCACTTTGAGAAGTAACCTATAGAGTAGTCAGGATTGCTTGGAGGGGGATTGAATTTCTTTCTAAGTGACTCAGAAGTACACCCACTTTCAATGTTTAACCCACATTTTTCTTTGTAAACCACACCCGACAGTCACAAATTGCCAAATTTCCTGAGTTAATACTGCAGCCTTCCTTATGGAGTTACTCTACAAGTATAATCCAGTCTCAGCCTTCACCGAGACTTGGGTCAGATTACAGGAAAAGCAGTAACTCAATATTACTACAAAGAGAGAATAACCCAATGGCAGAGCAGAGAGGAAGCTCCATTTATATGTACATTTTGCAACCATGGTGATAAGGATATGCAGATATATAATAACATCATTCTTCAAATCTCGACAAGTTAATTCACCATTGGCAGAGTCCTCTCGATGATTTAAACTTGGAATTTCTCACCAACCATATTCCACTTTTTTGTTTATATTAGCAAAACAAAACAAATCAGCATGATCCTCAATACCCATAGCGCACGTGCATAGCATATTCACATAGCACAAACTCATAATACACCTTCATAGCTGACACTCATAGCACACACCCGTAGAACACACCCATAGCACACACTCGCAGCACATAGTATAAAAATGCACTGACAGCAGTAATTGATCTTCCTTCTCAATAACAACATTCTTATGAATTTTACCACTTTGAGAAGTAACCTATAGAGTAGTCAGGATTGCTTGGAGGGGGATTGAATTTCTTTCTAAGTGACTCAGAAGTACACCCACTTTCAATGTTTACCCCACATTTTTCTTTGTAAACCACACCCGACAGTCACAAATTGCCAAATTGCCTGAGTTAATACTGCAGCCTTCCTTATGGAGTTACTCTACAAGTATAATCAAGTCTCTGCCTTCACCGAGACTTGGGTCGGATTACAGGAAAAGCAGTAACTCAATATTACTACAAAGAGAATGGGTTGTGTGGTGGTCAAGGGGTCTCTATCCAGCCTACCTTGAGTCAGTGTGAAGAGATAAGAGACACAGTATGCCGATGGGAGTGGAGGTTTATAAATGAATTAAGTATGGAGCTACCAAACTGTGCAATGTTCCCTGCTAGGACTTCATCCTGTCCTGCAAATGGCAGTAATTCTACAAATGTAACAGTCCTAAACACAGGTACAGTAAGTTGGACAATGTTTTTATAAGCCTCAATATTTGTCAAGAAAAGAGTGTACCCAAGTTAGACAACTCTTTACCAATATACACCGAATATTATACAGATCTTAAAAAGGAGAACAATAATCATGTACATGATTTTCAGTCATTTAGGTTTTTCTTTGACTCAGGTGTTTTTTTCAGGGCAATCTCATTCTCTTCTTTAGATATAGCCTTCATTGAATGTATTTGCCCAAGGCAGTTAAATGTAAACAACAGTATGTGAATCTCTGTCAGGTCTAGCCTCAGTTTTGTCATAAGAAGAAAACTGGGGGAGAAAAAAGAGTAGGGGAAGTTGGGATTATATATGCGAACCAACACTCAACCAAGATTGAGGGTATGACCTATTGGTAAACGATAAACCATTTTTGTCATGTGACTGCCTTGTATGTTCAAGTGACAAATGCAGGCTAAATCATTAGACCTGAAGAAGAGACCGATATTGACTCAAAAGTTCACCTCTGAGCTCTTTTTTAAAAATATGATAAATTAATTTATTGTACACTAGACAAGTCATTTACAGATCAGCTATAGCCTCCTTCAAGGACTTACAAGAGTTGCACAAGAGAACTTCAGAACTAACCAAATGTAGCAGATGTTATTCTAAGCCATCTTTATTACTAAAATACACACACATATATTATATTGTTGCATAGTTTCTTCCTTTAGCTTACTTTTTGTTTGAAGAAGATTATTCATCAGTAAACCACCCGACCATTTATTTCAGATTCAGCTGCACAGCATGGCATCGCTTAAGTCATGTGATGATGGTTGTTAACCTATTTTGATTATAAGATAGCAGATAAACTAGCTTGATTGCATCTTCAACAATCTCTGTTAAGAATGCCTTTTTACTGTAATACATACTCAACAAGTCAAAGATGTGATTTGGAACTTTTAGAGTCTCCTGCTACTAAACTGTTATGGTGTTATAAGCAAGTTATGTGTGGCAGAAAGAAGAGGTACATGCATATATCTTTGGAGATAATTTCAAGGTTTTTTCCCAAAAACCCTATGTTTTTTTGATCTGCTGCTTTACAACCAGATTCAAGGCTTGCTAGTCTTTAGAGCTAATACTATTTACGCAGACAGATGCCAATATCAATATATGAGCTTTGGTGACTTTTATGGCATTGCCGTGTACTATTTTAAGATATAGATCAGACTACATTACATACAAAAATTAATCATTATATATCAGTGTGTACATGTCTTAATGGTAAATTGTTGTCTAACTGATTGCGGGTATATTCTTCTAATTGATTTGTTTTTAATGAGAAACTGTTTTTTATTATTGTATAGCTTGTCTTGGTGCTTTATACATGACCAGATTTGAAAAAGGACCTCCTAAATGCTGATTTTATTTTAAAAAATTGAGATTTCAAAAATATAACAATGGCACCTATGATGCCTAACAATCATGTTCTGGAACTCTTTGAGTATCTTTGACTTTGACCACACCAGAAGCAGTTACCCTCAAGCAAACACTAAAAAATTAATAATTGGAGTAATTGGATTTCAAATGCAATGTTCGGGCATGACCGAGAAGAAGCAATTTACATCTGAGGTGAAGCCTTATTCTACCTAGTTTGCTGGAGTAGATGACATCAAAGCAACTCACTATTTTGAGGCATTCTCTGGCCAATCTATTGAGGGGACTAGCCATTTATGTACGCAAGTCATCTCTACAAATCACAGAAAGCGGCATGGCTGCCGGAGGAAGCATGTCTAATGTATACCCATGAAATATGTATAACAATGCTATATTCATAGGTGAGTGCATTTACATAGCTCACTGTAGGCTAATTTTGTCCTCTAAAACTGGCTCTGTGTCTATTCATTGCCACAGGTTTATACATGAATAAAAAAATTATATTTTACCAAATAATAATAAAACTGCCCGTATTTTAATAATTGTTCCACCAAATTTAGAAGAGTTTTTGCAAATCTGGTCAGATATTATAGTTCAGCAATGAGTAGCTGCACTGCTGTAAGTACCTTCTGGGTCTCAAGTACATTTAAACTCAATTTCTAACTTATTACACTACATACCATATCTTGTTGCTATTGTTGACTGTACCATTACAGACACTAAGGTATAGAGTACTTGGTTTGTTGATGTGGCTGTTATATTGTTCCATGGTTGTTTTTACTTACCTTTCCTTTAGAACAACACTTGCTTGAAATGAAATAGCAAATGCTGCTCAGGTAAATCTTATTGCAATTAATCCAAAGCAGTGAAAGTGTGCAGAATAACTAGGATCAAGATTGCACATTCTCAAGCTTGTTTATTGTGTTGAAGTCCCTTTACTGTTTTTCCTGAGTCAAGAAACAAATTATTTACAAATTATTTATGTAGTAGCTATTGGACGATTTTGAGTCTTTTATTAAAAAGTAAATTATGATGAATGGACCTGTTGTACAATTTCCTTGATTAGACCATGCTCTTGATTAGTGGGCATTCAATTAGACTGTTTACCACTTATTATTAAAATAGTATGTCTCCATGATTCGACTGTGCTAACAGAAAATATGACTTTTTTCAGATAGATCACATGATGACAACATTGACTGTTTAAAGTTTAATCATTTGAGTTCGACTGAATAAGGTTAAGGCCTGTAGTTGATGAGTAGGTGATGTAGTAGCTGAAAATATGTCTGAGGAGCCTCATCAGCCATGGTCATTTAATTTACCCAATGGCCATTTGATGAAAAGAATGTAGTTCTGCAGAGTTTTGAGCCAGAGTGGTTCACTAAGTGGCCATTGCTTCACTATAATGAGACAAATTATGTTGTGTTTTGCGATTTCTGCCTCATGGCTACAAAAAAGGCAGTTGAAGACAGGCTATCTTGATCCAGCTTTTGTAATAATATACACACCAACTGACCTTGGTTATCACATCATCCTATCCATGTCAGAAGAGGAGTGACAAAGAGCTTGTAAGAGCTGAAGGAGAAGGAGGACCTATGGAAGGAAGAATATCGTTAATAGGGTTTTAGACTATGGAACCCAGTAGCTTCTTATCAGCAGCACCCTTTTTCTAGAAGTTCAATATACTGCCATATAAACACTTCCAGCTATTCTTAAAGTGGTGTTGTCTTCACTAAAAGTGCTATTGATGACTGCCATGTTCAAAGGCCATACGCATGTGACACCAACTGGCGTATATTGTGGTTAATTGTACTACTAAGATATGTAATGATGAAACCAAGTAAATAAACAAAAATGGTGGCAAGAAATGAGCAAGACAGAGCGAATCCTCAAAAACGGGGAGAGCTTTTTGCCTCAAGCTTGTTATACCACAACTGATGCAATTATAATTCATGCATTTTGTGCTGAATTTTAAATTCATGAATAAAATTCATGCTAATTCAAGGTTTCAAGGACATAAATTTGCATTTTTTCAGTTATTTTTCAGCATGTTGTATTTTATGCATATCTGGGTAGATCCATATATTACAACAATTAAAACTGGTTGAGGATGATTAAATCAACCAGCTATATAGTAGTGAAAATTACTATGGCATATTATGGCCATCCTAATTTTGGGATTGAATGTCATGTGATCAAGTTGGGTGTCAACTAATAATTAAGATCCTAATACTCTGATGTCAGTCCTTCAAAAGGGTCCTCTTCATTAAATACAGAAATTATTTGTATGAGACTATATAGGATTTGATATAGCATCATTGATCACCCTCAAACAAAACCATTCTTGTAATCTCAGAATAACTCAAAAGGTTCTTATTGCCTCAGAGTGCTTCTGCATAGCCTTTCTTTTCTCTAGTAGCACTCCCTCTCCACATTTGTTAGCTTCTTCAGTCTTCCTTTCCTCAAAGCAGTTTGTTCAGCTGTTGGCAGGGTGGCTTTCTTCTAGTATTTAAATAGACTCATTCTTCAACTAGATGCATTCTAAATTTTTGGAAAAAACCCTTTTTTTCAGCGTGCCTCTTGTGGCCAATTTGTGTGCATGTGAAATAAATAGAATATCACGCTTTTAATTTGTGTTGATTGCATCTGAGCTGGACCATTTAGCGTAATTAAAATGCTTTATTTCATGATTTATGGTATATACATTCATTACATAAAGCCTCTGTGTATGAATGCAACCATTCTCATATGTTTTGATTTCCACCCATACATTGCCACATGCTTTTGCTTCGCACTTACGATTCAATATTGCTAGTAAATATGCCACCTATGAACCAACAATAATTTCAACAAATTTTGGCTTCAACGCTTTGCACATTCCTTTCCTGTACCCGACCCTCCTCACTGTGGCTTTTAGTCATGCAATGCACCCTCTCCCCCTTCCCCTCGCACCCTACCCTAAATCCTAGATCCATCCCTGAACATGTTTTTTTTAATCTGTTTGTGATCAGTAGGCTGTAGTGCCTTTATGAGATGTCATAAAACTTTATTTCTGGTTTGATAGCATTTTGTTAGCAAAAAAAGTCAACTGGCATGTCTTTCGTGGACTTTACTGCTAATTCTGGAAATTCTTCTTTGGAGGAAATCTCAGATCAATCATTATCCCTTTACAATTAACAATGATATGGGGTGTAGAATATGGGATATATCTACTCCCATATTATCCCATCAGATAACGAGAAATGACTTGATCGAAGGATAAGACATTTCTACACAGATGATGCCACATTGCAGAATGAACAAGCTTTAAATTCTATTACTTGTTCTCAATTGCAATTGTAATTGTAAATGACTTTGTTTTTATTAAGATGTCTAAGATTATGTTTTGGAAACTTTACACGTGCCTATGTACATGCTCCCATAACATTATTATGTAGTACCACTTACTAATATATAGGCTTCTGAAATTTGATTACATGATATAGGCATCAAGGTGGTGTTTTGGCTAGAGTATATGCATAAGAGAAGTTCTATGTAGAGCTGAGGCATGCCAACTGCTATGTGTTTTTTTAATCTCTAAACTACCATTTATTGAAACTTCATTGAGTTCATAATTTAAAGCAGGGATGGCTTCAGATTATCTAAACATCAGTAGTGCTTCAAAATCACAGATGAAGTCAACTTTACAGTTTATTAGGCCATTAGGAGATTTTCAAATGCAAATAAGATGTGTTAAAATTCTCAAAAACACCATGAAAATATAAGTTTTCTTTTCTTGGTCTTTCTATCTTCTGATACCCTCCAGAGAGGGAATAAGAACAAAAGTCGATGATAACTTAATGAGGAAAGTGTGTCTAGAGCAAGCTAACTCGCCGTATTATATTGCAGTGGAAGGTCTAACCTAAGTAACAATAATGTGTCGTAGAAGTCTAAATTAGGCTAATGATGTTGGTGTGAAAAGTGTTAACTGTTACTAATTTGGTGTCCTATCAGGGGTTCATATAGGATTTACAGTTTGGCGGGAGGGGGGGGAACTCAAAAGGTTTGGCGTTTACGTGATGGGCGTGCGTAAGTAGGGGGCTCTGGGGGCTTTTTTGCAAAATCAATACTATCAGATTGATTCTGAGACGTTTTGAGGGTATTTTCCTATAGTAAAAGTACTAGTACATGGAGAGAACATTCTAGATTATGAGACAATTGAATCTTGCCACAGAATCGTTTTGTGGCAAGATGCAATTGTGTCATAATCTAGAATGTTCTGCCCATGTGCTATTATTCTGTGGTTAGCTTTCCTAATTGTAGTGTAGATTAAATCTATACTACAGTTAGGAAAGCTAACCACAGAATAATAGCACATGGACAGAACATTCTAGATTAGCACATGATTGAACTGTGACACAGAATATTCTAGATTTATTCACAATTTTGTATATAAAGAGCAAATGCTTCAGCTAGTAGCATTCTGCAACTAAATATGACCCAGAGAAATACAAACCTAAACAAATGGACCTCAGGAACTTTTTTACCAGAAAGCGAGTGCGTGCTGGGTCTAGTAGAGATTCTGAGGACGACGAAGTGATGCCTTGACTTCGACCAATTCCGAAGCATCAGTAGGTAGATCAGTGTGTTCCATAGCGCAGTAGAGGAAACTCTACAAAGCCAGGCTCAGCTACAAGAAGGAGTGGGAGCAGAAATATCCTTGGGTGTACTGCGATGATCCTAAGCAGGGCATGTTTTGCAAGCTCTGTCAGAAGCGAAGAAATGCACCTTCTACAGCCAGGGGTGCATGGACCACTTGTGGAATTCAGGATTGGAATCACGCTACTGAACAACTCAAGGAACACAGCCAGTCAAAATGGCACAGAGATGCTGTTATCCATGCTCGAATCGCAGAACAGGGAAAGGAGCAGAGTATCCTACAACTACAATGTTCAGCAGCTGCTAAGGAGACTGATGAAAGGAGAGCAAAGAACAGAAACATAGTACTTAAGCTTTTGAGATCGATATATTTTCTTGCCAAAAATCGCCTGCCCCTCACAACCACATTCGATCCCCTGGTCCAGTTGCAAATTGCAAATGGAGATGAACTTTTCCAGCAACATGTCAAAGAAGGGCCACAAAATGCTCACTACACATCCAAATTTTCTGCAGTGGTGCTTTTAGAGGGTCAGGCTATCAATAGCTGGCTATATAGGAAGCTAATTGAGAGCTTAAAATCAAGCCCATACTTCTCTGTGTTAGCTGATGAGTGTGTAGATATTACTACTACAGAAGAGCTGTCCATCTGTTGTCGGTGGATTGTAAATGGAAAACCAGAGGAGCACTTCCTTACAGTGCTCCACATATGTGCCTAAGATGCTGCTACCATTTCAGATGCAATCAGCTCCTTCATTGAGTCGAAGGACCTGGACTATCGTAAACTAATAGGCCAAGGTTATGATGGAGTGGCCACCTTTGCCGGAGAATGCAATGGTGTTCAAAAAAGGATGCGAACTCTAACTGCACATTCCTTTTACATCCACTGTGCCTGCCACAGGCTTCAACTAGCAAGCATGCAAGCTGCTAACAGTGTTCAGAGATCAAGAAGATGTTTGCAACTATGGGAAATATATGGAAGCTCTTTTTCTACTGATCCAAGAAAGCATAAACTCTCAAATCAGTCCAGTCTGTCCTCAAGCTACCTGAGCTTAAGATTGTGGAAGCCTAGTGATAGCAGATGGCTCTCACACGAACGCTGTGGCTATTTACTGAGAGCTTCCTGCCCTTATCGTCACCCTACAACAGCTGTATGAGACATCAGGTGATGCTGAAGCATACGGTATTGGTGCTCTCCTTGCTACTTACACTGGAGTTGCTAGCATCATGTTCCTGTCAGAAGTTCTGGATATCCTGGCAAGGATGAATGTTTCGATGCAAAGAAAGCTACTCGATTTGAGCAGGTTACCGGTACTTCTGAAAATCACAATGGATCAACTCGAGCATCTAAAGGATGAAAGAAGTGAATGGTTGGGTTCAGTCGAGTCTGAAATATCTCTGTTGAAGGAAAAACACGATAACAATCGGCACAAATGGATCTGCACGAAGCCGTTGGTCTTCTATCACAACCACAGCCAAGTATCGAACTCTAGTTGCAATTCCATATGTCGATTCCCTTCTTCTAAATATTAAGAGTCGATTTACTGATAAAGCCGTGAAGATTGTTACTGCCATGTCCATATTCAGTCCATCCCTATTACCAGCTGAAGAATCCTTACCATCATACAGCAGCGAGCAAATCAAGATTCTTGCCAAGTTCTATGGAAAAGAAGCAGAGGTTGAGTATGCAGAGACGACTTGCACCTCGCCTCCACTGCTTGATGGTGATGAGCTTCTTTCAGAGTGGAAGATATTTAGATGGGCTTTGCTAGTAAAGGAACGTAAAGAAGAGTCGGTATCTCCTAGTATGCAAGAAATCCTGGACGAGATGAACAAGTCATATACGTACGGAGGAATTTTTCCTGAGACGTGGAAGCTATTGAACATTACAATGGCACTTCCTGTTGGCACAGCAATAGTAGAGCATTCCTTTAGTCAAATGAAGTTGATTAAAACTTGCCTCTGCAGTCGTCTATCTGACTCGAACCTAGAACATTTAATGAAAATTAGTATAGAGGGTCCTCCATTGACCGATGTGGACTTTATGCAATTCTCAACATTTTTAAACAGAAAAATTGATGCATTTTACTTTAATTTAGTACTACTGAACTCACTGTATTGTAATTTTCACCATACATTATCGCTTATATATTAATTTTGTTAATAAATTGTTCATGCATAATTTTATTACTGTTGATCATCTTTGAATTTGCTATTGCTTCTCGTTCCCTTCTCTGTACTGCTCTTTTTTCCATTACTGTAATGTATTACATAAGAAATTTCATTAATATATATTTTTGTTGTCAGTGTATGTGTGGGGGAGGGCATGTTGGTGTTGCTCTTTCTGCAGCTGAAGTTTCTACTGTTTTTTATTACCGATAATTATTTAGCAGTTATTGTTGTAATAGTTTTATTGCTATTTTTGTCATCCCTTTTGTTATCTGATATTGTTTATCATATATTTGGCTTAGTGTGTATGCATTGTACTAGCAGTTGGTTACATCTTTTATAAATCTGAATCTTGCAGAAAAACGTCCATGTGGTGTCACAGTTGCAGTGCTGGAATGTAATGAAGGTTTTTATCAAGATAATAATTCAAATATCTGTATACCAAGTTGCTATTCATGGAGGCAATACAATAAAGGATTGTCTACATTCATAGATGTGGTGACTCTCATGAGTATATTAATAGGATTTATAGGAGATGCACTGGTAATCATAATATCTTGCCTAGTTCGCAAAAGAATGTGAGTTAGTATTCTAAGTATTATATGACTAATAATGCTTAATGTATACATATATTTAATATTGTTTGAATTACCCATTGATATTACAGGCTTGCTTTGCAGAACTTCCAGAAACAGAAGTAATTACCAGGAGGAGACCATTTATGGTGGAAGTTAAAAATTAATTTTGCTCACTTGAACATCCGTCCCCACCTGTAAAAAAGTCTAATGACGTCTATTACCCCTCTTAATATGGGTGGCATATCTATGAAATGCATTGGCACACATGCTGGTAGAGGGCACTAGTGGCAAATGGGCAAGTTTTAATTTGCATGATTGTTTCTTTAGATCAAGCCTAGGCTAGTACAACCACTGTAACTACAGCTGTATTTTGTAGCCATAGTTTTCTCAAAGCCTGAAGCACTCCATAGAAAAAGCACTAAACACTCAAACTCTCTTCATTAGGATGCCCCACATCCATGTCTAATGGGCATCTTCATATTGCACAATTGTGACACATGTATTGTATATGATCTTCGAGCTCACAGAAGCATATGTTTTGACGGTAGTATGGTCCAGTTTATTGTCAAAAGTGATTCTTGCTTAGAGTTCTGAAGGTTGTCTTGTTTATAGCTTGCACCTGAAAATGTCTGAGACTATAACAATGTGGGTGATTTCCCACAACAGTGATGATGAGAGTGAAGGAGATGATGTCATGGAAGACCATCATTCAGTCATAGTCAGTGAACACTCAATTTTTTTTTTATGAAAAAATGATACAATGCTGCAGCTTAGAAGAGACAGGAATTACAATAAAAAATTTGATGTTCTTATTAGTCAGTGTGCATCATATACAATATGTCTACATAAAATTCAAGGAAAATCATGGTAAATTTTGGGTGTTTCCCAGATGCAGCTGTTTCTGAGTTACACACATTGCCTGGTCTCAAGGTGCAAAGAAAAGGGGAGCTTTGTAGTTTTAACTTTTTGGGGACCAAATTAGAAGCCAGTTTAGGAGCTATGGCTACAGCAGTGGATTATAGCAACAGCCTTCTCACAGTGTATTGAAAGAGCTGTGGATTATAGCATCAGCCTTCTCTCAAAGTGTTGAAAGAGCACTGATGTACAGGTAGGCAGAGTGTTGCTAACCTATCTTCTGGTCTTGTTGATTAGTTTCCTAGCAACATATCCAGCAATAGACCAAGATATATTCAAAGATTGTCAAGTGTAGCTGTATAGCTTTGGCTACTCAATAGTGTACTAGATAGTCAGCTCTAGATAGTGTAGCTAGCTAGTTGTAAACTTCATAACCAGCATAATGAGTATTCTTACTAAGAACTCTTCTCGGACTGACCACCTCATTCCAGTTGTAGATCCTAGGTGATGAATTATTTAACACTCATGGTGATACCAACTGCCTATGTAGCTAGCTATTCTCTCTGTATCTCATGACAAGATGGGGAGAATGTTGGTAGCTACTTCCTTACTGTGCCTACAGCTTGTGAATGCACATAATGTGTATCACTGGCCTTGTGATAGGCCTTTTGGTGCTGGGTTGGTCTATATTAGCCTAACTTCAATCTAATTACATGACTCTAATCATTGTCCTGTGTAACAAAGAATACATAATTTCAGGTGCTTGCCTGCATCGACTTGTCCATGTTACCTGTTTGGCTCCTCCCTCGGGTACTCAGCCTTGGTTTGAGGGGTGTTCCCCTTGGGCACACAACTTTGTCATCCTGTCTGTGGGGTGTACCCTGGGGCACATGCCTTTGCCTGCACTTACCCCCCCCCCCCCTTCTCCCCCATGCACCATCCATTGCCAACCTGTTTGTGAAGTCTCCCCATTGGCACTTGCCCTTGCCGATCTGCCTGCTGAAGCTAACCCTTTGTTCTTCCCCAAACCTGTTAGACTGAGGGTGCACTTGCCTAGGTTATCCTGTAGTTCACGGGGATGCCCAGACCTGACCTTTCACTAGCTGCATTTGGCATTGTGAGTGGGCATGAACCCAGCACTGAACATGCATAAGGGAATGTATGTATGACACCCCCGTATAGCATATCTTGAATATGTTTAGTGTTCTGTCATGTGCAGCCTAGCCTAAGGAGATATCCTACTTTGCCCTTGTAACACCCCAAGGTGAAGGAGAGATGTGATAATTTTTTTAACAACAACAAAAACAATTACTGGGCCTACAAATTTACTACTTAGCGAAGGTTTTAAGGATGTCTTTTTGGAGCTGATAATATGTAGTGATTGACTCAATAATGATAAAGAACCGGAAACAGGATATTGTGATACAGTGTAAATAGGTGTGGTAAATTGTGAATAGCATATAAGCGTGTGCTTTGTAAATGATTTAGAGTTGTGATTTGAGTTTGCTTAAGAGCCACTACATTTGTTGGCCAGTCTGGTAGACTTTTGCAGCTAGAGCATGATTAGCTAAGTATAAGAGATGATTACTACAGAAGCTTTGAGAACATAATTGGACAACCTACAGCTAACAAATCAGCAACTGACGGTGGAGAATACACATCCCAGGGAAAAGCATCGAGAAGAAGCAGCCTTAATTCATTCTATAGTGAACCGGTACCAACCTCCCAAAGAAAATGAGCACTTGGCTGCTGAAGGCATGCAGGTGAAAGCACTATATGACCAGCTGTTACGAGACTCACAGGAAGATCAACAAGCACTTGATGAGCTAAGGGAACTGCGAACAGTGAAGGAAACCTGCTTGGAGAAGCTGAATGCCTGTTGTGCGGACTTGAAGAGAGAAATCTCTGAGGTCAGTTTCAGTCAGCAGAGTAGGAGTGTTATCGAATGGCAGAAGGAATGAGAAAAGGGGGAGAGTCGTGAGGAGAGGATGCTACCGCAGCAGGCATGTGTGGAGTTGGCTGAAGGTAGAGGTCGGCAAGATCCGTTTGAGTATGAGTTGTTCCAACAACGAAGATGGGTCAGTATCTGAAGGTTGTGATGCAGCAGTCAGGACTCGAGTAACCTTTGTAGAGGGAGAAACAGTGAGTGTTGACCATCCATTGGTTCATCACACGAGCACCCACAGGACTCCATCTTGGTTGAAGTGATAGTGTGGCAAACACAAAAGAGCTTCAGGTCATGTCTAGTTCTACAGTGTCAGGTGTGATAGTGACCAGTGCTAATGAGATTGTTTTCACAGGTAGTAGTGCATGGTGAAGAATGGACAATGGGACTAGGATTGTTTGAACTCCGGTTTCATAGGGAGTGGTGCTGGTGTCAGAAGTATCACTAGTAGTGGGGCTGGTGGTTATAGTGTCACTGGGTCCAGGGAGTAGTAACTACTATGAGAGGTGGTATAGGAAGTGGCAGTGAGATGGTGTTAGTTCTGTTGGTGGATCTTTTGGAGGGAGGTTCTTTTGGTACTATTGGAATTGGGAGTAGTCAGTTTTGAGTGGTAGTGGGAATGGTAGCATTAGAACTGGTACTGTTGTGGACGGTGGTACAGGAAAAGGTACACTCTTGCGTGGTAGCATACAAGGTGATACTAATGCAAGCGGTAACATGGGTAGTGATTCCACTGTGTGTAGTAGCCTGGGGAATGTAGCTGGAGTAACGAGTGGTCCTTTTGGAGGTCGCTTGAGAGACATGAAAATTCATGGGGAGCTGTCAAAGAGTATTGGTGGTCAGGTGTGAGAATTCAGCAGTGTCAGTTTTGTTTGGCATATGCTAGTTGAGAGGTGGGTAAAAGGGTTTGTCCACCACTCACCCTGATCCCAGTAGCATGCCCTTTTAATTGGGTTGGGGTAGATGAGCTTCATTTCCCTAAGTCAGCTGCAGGGAACCAATATGTCATAGTATCTGTTGACTACTTATCAAAATGGCCTGAAGGCTTTACCATACCATATTGGTCTGCATTGACTATTGCAAAGCTCTTGGTAGAGAGTGTGGTGTGTCAACCTAGTGCTCCAGCCCAGCTGTTGTCAGACAGCGGTGCGCAACCCAAATTGCTCGATCCTTTACCAAATCGCTGTGTTAGATGCGTGAGTTAAACCATTACAGGAAATTCTAGTGCACTCCCAGATAGTGATTTGTGCCTGTCTTGTAGCTTTAATGATAAATTAAGTTTGACCTCTTTTATAGAGGGTGAGCTTGAGTGCAGCAATGTCCTCCTCTTAATAAAAAATAAATAATAAACAAAATAACATATATTTATTTATTTTTTTGCATTTTTTGCAGGTATTGTATTCACATATGCGACCTATCAATATATACTGTGGTGGCTATTTCATATAGCTGTTCTCTTTTGGAGGGTTGTATTCCCATTCCATGCTCAGTCACATCAAAATCTCAAGTATATTCACCTAACATGTGTATTAGTTGGAATTTTACTTCCACTGATCCCAATCATAACATCAATGGCTGACTTTGCAGTAGATCGTCGGAACCAAATTGAAAATTCCACAACTGAAGATAGGAAAACCTCCTTATCAGGAGAATTGGGATTTGGACGTCCCAGGATACCTATATACCTTTATGTGTACAATTATAGATCAAGATGTAAATTTCTATTCTTATCTCATTATTGTGGATATCTTTGTGGCATCTGGATGTACCATGATCCTCATCATTGTGTGGTCTCTGCACAGGATTGACAAAGAAAAGGTTTCTTAATACAACTAAATTGATATCTCATCGAATAAATAACATGATCAAAATTCTAATTTATTAAAATTTAGTTTTGAAAGTTAAGAATGGTCCTATTTTCTAGAGCCAAGTAAAATACACAATGGATTTTTTTCATTGTAATTGTAAAGCCAGAATACCTGTTCTTTGTTAAGATGGAGTTCTAATTGGGAAGTGAATAATTTTAACTAGATGGTCATTCCTTCATTCTGTTTAATCTGTCCTTAAACAGGAATGTATATATATATATATATATATATATATATATATATATATATGTCTTTCTAAAAGACTTACCTCTTCTCCTGAATGCTGGCAGGTAGCTTCTTAAATTGCTGAAATAGCTGAATCAGTTATTCTGTAATTTATGAGGAAGTCATCCTCTCAATTTTTATCCACATCTATGTCTAAACACTGCACCAAATATCTCATTTAATGTCTACCTACCATTTTCTGTGCCAAATGTATAAAACAGTAATTTTGAGCAATTTTAGCTCTCTTTTTCCTGAATCACCTTCTAGATCACCTGTTCTCACTTTTACTTCGGAAAATTATCCAAAAGAAAGTGCTTCAGGAGCAGTTGTCCAGAAAAGTAGTCTAAAAGGTGCAGGTCAGAATTCTTACTCTTTAGACTATCATAGACCTTATCACAGAATCACACAGAGGCAACCACGAAAACCTAGGAGCTTTCCAAATACCACACAGACAATGCTCAGACACATGATACTGAGGCATGAAGCAGGTGAGGAAAAGTGAGACTGAAAAGAAAAGTGATACAGGAAAAGTGACCTAGAAAGTGATCTAGGAAAAGATGAGCTAATCTCTATACTAGTCGTTGCTTATAGTAACTTTTATGACCATTTATTTTTAAGGAACATATAAAAACCAAAGGAGGCTCCTTTTACCAATAAACTATTTGTGAGATTGCTGTTCGAGGACAGCTATTATTTGTGAAGCAATATTTATTCGATGAAATATCATAGTTAGATCTTAATAATATAGTAAAAAAGTAATTTTGTTTTTCTTCTGTTCATAGAAAAATGTCAAGGATAACTTCGTAAAAGCCAAGAAGAAGCTAATTATTGTGTTCTGCTATCTTCTTGTGTTAACTACTGTATATATAGCACAGTTTACACTTATCGATAGAAATGCTTCACAACTGGTAAGAAGTTTTCAATGGTACTTTTTCTGTGAGCAAGGAGGTTACAATCCAAGTAACCCATGCAGTCGTTCAGAAATTGAAGATCTGAACTATCCTTCATTGGAAATTTTGACAATCATTTTGCAAGCCTTGTTTCCATTTGTGAGCATGATCTATGTTGTAAATATTCAAGAACTGAAGGAAATATAGAGAGGGAAGTGGTTACAAATATGGCATTAAACTTGTACATGTTGCATTTGGTAACCATGTTTGTGTTTGTGTGTTTGTTTTATTAAAACATTTATGACTTGACATGTATATGCAAAGAAGAGTAAATTAATCTTGTTGTCCGTTGATGTATTTGTCTGACAAACAGTCTTGTTTAACAAAATTGGGACATTTCTATGGAATTCAGTAACCATCTAAATAGCTGAAAAGTTTCTAATCCAGCATGTAAAAATAGTTTATATTATAGCAATCTCTACAGCCCATTCAAGGATACGTAATAACCAAATACCAAATGCTAATAATCTACAGTTTGACTAACAGTTTAGCCTTATGCGGTAGAATAGATCCTAACTCTTTAAATGCAGCCTTTTCAAGTTTCAAGACAGAACCCAAAGTTTCGATGGAGTTGTGGTTGAGACTGCAGCAGTTCCTATCTTCTGCCAATCCAATCGAATTTCTTGAAGTCAGTCTTAGCCAAACTAGTGCATATCCTGCAACAGTGACCAACATGAGTTGCTTCGTTTGGTTGCCGGACTGCTTGGTAATATCCACTTCTCCATTTGTTCTCAAGTGTATGTCATCAGGACAACGTCTGTCTTCCTGGTGTTTATCTCAAGGAAGAGATTTCGCATTTCAAGTTAGAAAAACTAAGGCACCTATGACAGTCTCCATGAGTACAGATTTATTGTGCAAAATCTCAGCATGCACCAGATGAGACGGGCTTGACAGTGCATAGATTGAAAGTTCTTTGGCATCAATATCTGGTGGGGTTCCAGAAACCCCAACAAGCCATTGACATAAGTGGGCTTGGATACCTATATAATTATGTCTAGGTTTCTTGGTGCTAGACTGCTTTGAACTGAGGCACAAGGGGTAGTATGTCCATTTTTACCACAATTGTGACAATGACTTCTGGAAGTGGTACTCTGAAAGGGTGTTGATATTGAAGCATGGGGAAAGCAGTGTTGCTTTGAAGGTGGACTGGAGGGGTCAACCTGGTTTGTTAACTCTCTTGATGTCTCCCTCAGTCCCCTTCAATGACCACACATTCAAGTCTGCAGCCTCCTGTCCCAGAACCAGAGACAATGCCTGGGTCAGACCCAGATCGATCTCCGATTGTAGTCTCTTCTGGATTACCATGAAGTCCACATATAAATCCTTAAATGCCTGATCCAGTCAATGAACTTACATTGTGTAGACAATCTCCAAAAATCAGCCATGTACTCAGCAATACTTTAACAAGGATTCAGAGAACAATGATGAAAGTAAAACCTCTAGGCAATCACCATTAGAGTGGATAAATTGAGCACTTCCACCAATCAGTTACATCTTTGTCCCGGCGAGAATTTAATTGCCGACCAAATTTATATCAACAAGTGGCCTCTGCAAACGGTGAAATAACTCGTCTAGAATTGCTATTATAAATCTGCGTTATAACAATATCCTGATCACCCTGGTTGCCGAATGTACATTATAAATGGAATTTCCTCTCTGCACTGCCACTGGATTTTTGTCTTTGCAGTAATATTGAAGCTAATGCCTTTACTGTAATATGCCTCAATCTCCAATTACCCAGGTTTTGATGAAGGTTGAGACTGGATTATACTTGTAGAGAAACTCCATAATGAAGGCTGCAGCATTAACTCAGGATATTTGGCAATTTGTGACTGTTGGGTGTGGTTTGCGGGGCATGCATTGAAAGATGGTGTGCTTCTGTGTCACTTTAAAAAACCCAATCCCTCACCAATCCTGGCTACAGGCCTGTATAGGGTTATAAAGTGGTAAAATTCATAAGAATGTTGTTATTGTTACTGGCAGTGAATTTTTATCCCATGTGTGATGAGTGTGCGCAGCTATGGGTCTGGTATGGATCTGTGCTATGGGTGTGTGCTATGGGTGTGTGCTATGGGTTTGTGCTATGGGTGCGTGCTATAGGTGTGTGCTATGGGTGTGTGCTATGGGGGTCTGCTATGGGTATGTGCTATGGGTGTGTGCTATAGGTGTGTGCTATGGGTGTGTGCTATGCACGTGCGCTATGGGTGTTGAGGATCATGCTGATTTGTTTTGTTTTACTAATATAAACAAAAAAGTGGAATATGGTCTATGAGATATTTCAAGTTTAAATCATCGAGAGGACTCTGCCAATGGTGAATTAACTTGTCTAGATTTGAGCTATTATAAATATGCACATCCTTATCACTATGATTGCGAAATGTACAACATAAATGGAGCTTCCTATCTTATCTGCCATTGGGTTATTCTCTTTGTAGTAATATTGAGTTACTGCTTTTCCTGTAATCCGACCCAGGTCTCGGTGAAGGCTGAGACTGGATTATACTTGTAGAGAAACTCCACAAGGAAGGCTGCAGTATTAACTCAGGCAATTTGGCAATTTGTGACTGTCGGGTGTGGTTTACAAAGAAAAATGTGGGGTAAACATTGAAAGTGGGTGTACTTCTGAGTCACTTAGAAAGAAATTCAATCCCCCTCCAAGCAATCCTGACTTATCTATAGGTTACTTCTCAAAGTGG
The DNA here is from genome assembly GCA_028752905.1 of Cladorhizidae sp. MBARI D1340-BT2. Classification (NCBI taxonomy): domain Eukaryota; kingdom Metazoa; phylum Porifera; class Demospongiae; order Poecilosclerida; family Cladorhizidae; species Cladorhizidae sp. MBARI D1340-BT2. The sequence continues at coordinate 37,417,695 of JAQNBH010000008.1, forward strand.
TAAAATTCATAAGAATGTTGTTATTGAGAAGGAAGATCAATTTATTACTACACTCAGTGCATTTTTATACTATGTGATGCGAGTGTGTGCTATGGGTGTGTACTATGGGCGTGTGCTATGGGTGTCTGCTATGAAGGTGTGCTATGAGTTAGTGCTATGTGAATATGCTATGCACGTGCACTATGGGTGTTGAGGATCATGCTGATTTGTTTTGTTTTGCTAATATATACAAAAAAGTGGAATATGGTCGATGAGAAATTCCAAGTTTAAATCATCGAGAGGACTCTGCCAATGGTGAATTAACTTGTCGAGATTTGAAGAATGATGCTATTATAAATCTGCATATCCTTATCACCATGGTTGCAAAATGTACATCATAAATGGAGCTTCCTCTCTGCTCTGCCATTGGGTTATTCTCTCTTTGTAGTAATATTGAGTTACTGCTTTTCCAGTAATCCGACCCAAGTCTCGGTGAAGGCAGAGACTGGAGACTGGATTATACTTGTAGAGTAACTCCATAAGGAAGGCTGCAGTATTAACTCAGGCAATTTGGCAATTTGTGACTGTCGGGTGTGGTTTACAAAGAAAAATGTGGGGTAAACATTGAAAGTGGGAGTCACTTAAAAAGAAATTCAATACCCCCTCCAAGCAATCCTGACTACTCTATAGGTTACTTCTCAAAGTGGTAAGAATGTTGTTATTGAGAAGGAGTATCAATTACTGCTGTCAGTGTATTTTTATACTATGTGCTGCGAGTGTTAGCTATGGGTGTGTGCTATGGGTATGTGCTATGGGTGTGTGCTATAGGTGAGTGCTATGCATGTGTGCTATGGGTATGTGCTATGGGTATTTGCTATGTTTGTATGCTATGGGTGTGTACTATGAGTTTGTGCTATGGGAATGTGCTATGCATGTGTTCTATGGGTGTCTAGGATCATGCTGAAATGTTTTGTTTTGCAAAATAAAGTGGCATATTGGTCGATGAGAAATTAATTGCAGGCGAGAATAGGTAAAGATCACCAACTTTAAATCATTGTGAGGCCTCTGCAAATGGTTAAGTAACTCATCTAGAGTTGATGAATGATGCTATTATAAATCTGTGCTATAACAATAACCTCATCTCCCTAGTTACCGAGTGTACAGGAAAGTCGGTAACTTCAATATTACTACAAAGACAAAGATCCAGTGGCAGTTCAGAAAGGAAACTCCATTTATATTATAAACTGATAATCGGAAAAAATTCTGGGCACAATCAGGATTTGATTTCCAGCCAGGGACTTAACTGCTCATGGCGTTACCCTCTACAAGCTTAATCTGAACTCAGCCTTCACCGAAGGCTGGGTCGTCAGAGATTGAGTCTTATTTCCCAATTTTGATAAACAAGATTGTAGGACAATTGTTTGATCAGACAAATTCATCAATGGACAACATGATTAATTTAGTCTTCTTTGCACATACTTGTCAAGCCATAAGTAAAGTTGAGTAGACCAACACACGACACAAACAAGGTTACCAAATGCAACATGTACAAGTTTAATGCCATTTTTGTAATCATTTTGCTCTCCATATTTCCTTAATTAAGCTCTTGAATATTCACAACATAGATCATGTTCACAAATGGAAACAAGGCTTGCAAACTGACTACAAAATTTTCAATGAGAAAGGTCATATCTTCAATTTCTGAGTGACTGCATGGGTTGCTTGAATTGTGACCTCCTTGCTCACAGAAAAAATACTGTTGAAAACTTCTTACCAGTTGTGAAGCATTTGCAACACCAAGTGTAATCCATGCTAAAAATATAATAGTCAACACAAGAGCATAGCAGAACACAATAATTAGGTTCTTCTCGACTTTCCCAAAGTTATATACTTGACATTTTTCTATGAACAGAACAAAAACAAAATTACTATTTTTACTATATCTGTTAGATAAGCTTTAATTAACTATGACATTTAATCGAATAAATAATGCTTCACAAATACTAGCTGTCCTCGAACAGCAATCTCACAAATAGTTTATTGGTAATAGGAGTCTCCTTTATTTTTTTATATGTTTCTTAAAAATAAATGGTCATAAAAGTTACTGGCAATTTTTATAAGCAATGACTGCTTTAGTAGTATAGACCAACTTTTCCTTGGTCACTTTCTGGGCTACTATTCCTGTACCACTTTTCTTTCAGTCTCACTTTTCTTTCAGTCTCACTTTTCCTCACCTGCTTCATGCCTCAGTATTATGTGTGTCGGTATTGTCTGTGTAGTTTTTGGAAAGCTCCTGGGTTTTGGTGGTCGGCTTCTGTGTGATTCTGTGATAAAGTCTATGATAGTCTAGAGAGTAACAATTCTTGATTGATTTTTCCTGCACTTTTTAGACTACTTTTCTGGACCACTGCTCCTAGAAGCACTTTCTTCTGGATCATTTTCCGAAGGAAAAGTGAGAATAGACTTGTTTGAGAAATTAGCTCCTTCTTCGACTAGTTCATGAAATTAGGTCCTCAGTTTTCTGTGTCTTCAATTTATTTCCAGCACCCATGCTTTGACTGGTAGACACATTTTAGTGCCTAATGAAAGCAATGAATAAGGCTTCCTCTTGCCTCAGATAGTAAGTCTAACACTTTCCAATCAGGAGCCACAACTGCAGAGAATTAGGCATAAGGTTTTGATGTCCCCAATTTTGGCTGCATGTGACTTTGGCATGGTTTCAAAAGAGAATAGAGAGAGAGATCTACCTTTTCATCTACACATTAATTTCATATAGTGATGTGTGCAGAATCTACCAAGTTCCAAAATTTTAACCACAAGTCTTTGTAAGCATATATAATTTATGGTGCTGTGCCCCTCCCTGTCATTATGTAATGTGATGCGGTTCTATAAAGGTTACTATTATAACATAATCTGTGTTTGGGACACACGATGGTCCTGAGAAATATGCAGACACCTTGTGTCACTTTCTGACTGATATTAACAAATTAACATGGAGGTTATTGCAAAAAAGAATCATTTTTGTAGAAGAATGGGTGGGGCTGTCTATGTAGGAATTAGTTCTAGCTTGTGGGGCTCAACATATCTACACATGATACACCTGACACTAATTCATTCCTCTTGTAATACAGCAACACTAAATATCGGCAACATGGGTATGTTTTTCAATTTAGTGGCATGTTCTATTCTTTCTTCAAGTTAGTTATATGACAGCACCAATAATTGAAATGTCCGCCATATGTGTCCATTAGGCAGTGGAAATGTTTGTTGCTTTAATGTTATAGTAACATCAGAATAGTAACATAGGTCAATTCATTTAGACATGCATAGCATTTACCATACACATATTAGTCTCACGTGGGCAGACTATTACTGGAAAATAATAAGCCTGATGTTGCAATAGCAAACTAGTTCTGTAAACCAGAATGAGCTGTGATAAAAATTGTGATGACTAGGATTATTTGAGTAACACTAAGCCATTTCGGTAGAACTTAATGGTTATTGCAGTAAGGGGATGCAAAGCTAGTCAGTCAATATCTGACAGAAAATCAGGTGGAATTGTACTGACATACCTGGTAAATAATGCTACTGTATTGCAAGCATCTGCAGCAATATTTATGCACATTTATACCATTATACAATTTATCTTGATGTTAATCAATACTCCCCAATTACAATGGGATGTCAGGAACAAATACCTCTATATAACAATACCAGCACCTTTCATATTCTAGCGATAAATGGCAACTATTGTTGAACTGGGTGTGTGTAATTCCAGCCTACTTATCGAGGACAGGTTATTAGTCTCACACAGCGTGAGGTGCAGTCAGCTATAATTGGATTATTTTTATACTAATATGCCTGCATGGTTACTGATCATTGTGGCTTTGTTGTATACCTAATGCATATACTGTGTTGCATTTGTACATCACTTGTACAATGGAAAAAATCCTATATAAAATAAATTACAAAGAATTAGTTATTTGAAACTAGTAGAGACACCTTTACCCTATTAATAGGTTTCAGATGCATTAGATTGTGGGTTCTAGCATGGTAGGCTCCAACGAGCAGGGCTTTTCACAAAGTGGGGATAAGCACTCACTGGCTTAGCTATTAAGAGGTGGTAGGATTAGGGTTAAGTCTAGGGCTGAAAAACTAATGAGTAGATAATGACTTGCTATAACACCAGTACATCAGCTCACTATAAAATGTGAGATGTAAGAGTTAAGAATTAGTTGGTAAGGCTAGCTTAAAAAATATTATGTAGCTATATGAACTGTGAGCCATCCACCATAAATACTTACAAATCTATCTACATTAAACTATAAACCTATTTCCTATATGATACCTTGAAGAACAGAGAGGGGTGAACAGAGAGAAATGAGGGAGAGGGGGAAATTTAGTGGTGCAGGAGACATGTGGTCATCTTTCCATATATTAAGTTCTTGACCATGTTAGGTACATTACCCCTCATACATAAGCTGTTGCCAAGTTAAAAATTAAAATTGTAAACATTCTATATAGACAGAAAGTAGCCATATTCTTTAGTTATCCACCCATGATTATAAGTATGCTATTAGTGAAGTCTGCGAACGTAATAATACTAGTTTTAACTTTCAATACAGCAGAAGTTTATAACTCTAGAGGGATTATATCAAAAGCCTTATTTAATTAGATATCTAGGTATGTTGTTAGCTAGTAGATTAATTAGTGAAACAAAAGCTAGAAGCAACTCTTGAGAGTTTTCCTTTGATATATCTGACTTTTGCGGCTTAATTTTACCATAGATCTATAGATTCATTCATAATTATATATAAAGGAATGCAAAAAGATCACATTTCATGAATTTACTAATTCACCTGCAGTATACAACGTGTTCATGAATATTTTTAGGAAAATGGACGGTCATCCCTTGTAAAAAGAAAGATTCTTGTTGCATAACTATAGTATTTGCAGACGTTCCTGAGCTTGTCACTAAATATAATTTACTGATGTATAGTACTTCTCCTTGGAAGCCAGAGGTTGAGACATTTCATGGATCTCAGAATCGTCAACTGCTTAAATGCATACTAAGACAAATGCTCAGAAAATGAAATTAGAATATGGCGATGGGCAAATAACTCTCCTCTCGGTCACTGCATTTCTATGTAATTTGTCTAGCCATGAGATAAGCCTCTCCTGATTTCTCCCTCTTGATAGATTAAGTAGATTACATGAGCTGAAGAAATTTTGCTCATAGTCTACCTTATGGAAATAGAATGTAAGTTAAATTATCTAGGCTTGACTTGATATTTGTAGACTTTTTGAATGCCTATTTCTATACTGGTAACTATGTACAATTTAAGCAAGAATATAATCACCCTACTTAAGTAAGCAGTTAAATAAAATCATACCCCTGGCTCTTTAAATTGATTGGTAAGGACATTAAACTCCAGACTCCCATAATAAGCACACAAAGCAGCACTTCATTTAGGATCCCCCAGAGTTTACATATCCATTTTTTTTTTTTTGCTGTTGTAGTGCTTATGTAAGAACCATTCTGCTCCACCCTGCTTGTAGGTTGCTTCATTTTTTTCTTGAATTGGGCAATATTTCCTTTCCAGGAGAGTCATATAGACCTCCAAAAGGCGATATTTGGTGGTTTGGAACCAAATGACGTATTCCTGCACTTACCTCGATGGACGATGGCAGGATTTGGAGGGCTGAGTACATGGAATACAAGGTTGTGAAGAAGCAATGGCAGACCATGAGGCTGAACAGGTTCACATAGTTGAGGTGCAATAGGCAACTGAGTGGGTGACGTATGGTGCAGGATAATTTTAATTTTAATTTTTTTCAAACCGGCTCTTTTCAGAGCCACTACCACAAAGAATTTCACCTGATACATGCATTCTAGTAGTAATTACGATTTAGAAAACAGGTAGCTAACTGCAAAAAAAAAATCCAATTCAACTGCGATTCCTCAGAAACATGTATTTTAAGGAAAACATGAAAAATACTTGTATCATTTAGCTCTGCCCTTTGCTCTGTCCAGGGAGTGTTCAATATTATATGTATACCCATATATGGTTGACCAAGGTATCAACACTCCCTTCAGTGTTGTAGTTAATGTGGTTGCATGTATGTGCACACTCAGTAAATCATTCACACTCGGCAAGCAATAACTATGTATAGTGATAGGGATTTTTTTTTGTGATCACTGTCAGAATTTTGCCAAACTCTATATACTTTCTGAAACTACTTTCAGTCATATCATTAGAATGCTCATGCAGCAAGTTGCATTCTGATATCAAAATGAGTTGTAGGGGATGAAGGACAACAAAGTTACACATGTTTACAAAAAAATATATACGTAATGACCCACCTACTCAAGTTTTAGGGCATAATCATTGAATGCAATAGAGTCTTGTGTATATAGCTTACAAATAAGCCAAACTATTAGCATAGAATTACTAAAGGGTAAGGCTACACAAGTCTATATTTTATTCCTTTGAGTTACAGAGTTCTGTAGTGCTTGATAATGTTGTCATCTTCAACCTTCAAAGCATATATTCAAACCACTCCTTTTACTGGTACACAACATTTCGATGGCTTCACTGTCCAATTGTACACATAGGATTGCCTACTTTGATATTCTTGAAGACACTGTCTCCCAGTTACTTCAAGCTGTTTCTGCATCGATAGCATTGCATACATGCTACACTTATGTGAGACTAAGTAGGCATTCCTACAACCTCTGGAAAGAAACTCGGTGTTGAACCTCACATCATGTCTTCTTTCAACATCATAGGGACTTAGCCACACACCTACTGACACATCTTCACTGTTGTACAAGGTAAGGCCTTCAGAGTTAGATGCTATTCGTCTGACAAGGTCTTGTGATACTATATAGCCACCACCAAGTGCATAAGGCAGGTATGTATCACTCAAAAACCACTTGTCCTCTCTCCATCTTCCTTTGCTATCTACAACAGCTCCACCAATAAAAAATCCCCAATAGTAACTTTCTTTTGACTCTCTCTTCTCCAGTTCACTCAAAATACTTTCCAAGTCTACAAACCTGTCATAGTCGCATTTCATGAGGTAAGAGAAGCTGTAATGAGTGCTTATTGCCACAAAACTCTCCAAGACTTTCCTGGTTAGGTTGTTGTAGGAGTCATACAAGTAAGGGAGAAGCAACAGGTCACCATATTTGGCTTCCTCTGATGTCAATTTATCCATATTTTCAGAAGAGAGGCCTTCAGTTCCTATAGAAAATTGAAATACAACCTGTACACTTTTTTGGTACCCTTTCATCCACGTTTGTCTTATAGTATCTCGACGTTCCTTACTTTGCGGTCCCGAGGGCACCACAATCACAAGCAAATAGTGTTTCTTGGTAGTCTTGAGTGAATCTTGTTCTTGCTTACAGAGAGGAACTCCATAAGGAGATGGACACGAGCTTTGGCATGAGCTTTGATTGGTCATGTACAAAATTAAACAAAGAGAAGTGCCGGTCAAAACCAAAAAACCGAATAGCTGGGGCATTCTGCAACTCTTAGAGCGAATCATATCCATTCCTCCTTTAAACGAGAATACTAAAGTGGAATTGCCGGCCTACGATACGATTTTTTCGGAGATATTTTATACCAAGCTATGTGATATGTGAACGGGTACGGGTGTGTGGTTTACACGAAAAGGTGTGGTTCCAATCATGCACCAGGTACAGGGGGTGTTTTTCGCGGGGGGGAAACTTCTAAGTTCTGGTCAGGCGTAGGAGAAACTGCTGCTTGGAATGCAGGGACGGAGGACATTGTAGGGCTGGTAGGGCTTTGGCCCTACCACTTTTTGCTGATTTTATTTTTTATTGTTATAATTTTCAGTCTAGTTGCTAGACCAGACCAACATGATGGGGTTTCCCTAAGTAAGAAAGATAAAAATGTGTCACCATAATATGAAAGAGATCAAGATAATGAGAGATGTCCTTGACATGATGAAGGAAATAACAAAATTGATCAAGTTTTCACCACGAAGGGAAGGGATCTTCCGGACTTTGAAGGAAGCTTGTGATTCTGAAAGTGTCATGACATCACCAGGAATTCGAATGCTATGCCCAATGAGGTGGACCGTGTGTGCAAATGCACTAGCGAGCATTGTCAGCAACTATGCTGCATTACAAGCTATGTGGGATGAAGCTTTTGAAATCATAAAGGACACAGAGATGAGAGCTAGGATAAAAGGAGTTTCTGCGCAGATGAAACATTTTGATTTCCTGTTTGGTACAATGCTCAGTCAAGTTATTTTCCTCCACACTGATAACTTGAGCAAGACTCTGCGATTTCAGCCGATGAGGATCAAAAGGTAGGAGAAATGGTTGTAGATACACTGCTGTCTCTATGTACTGATGAAATGTATGATTTATTTTTGGACAAAGTTTCAAGAACTGATTAATCAATAGATGTTGGTGAACTACAGTTACCTCATAAGCGAAGAGTTCTACAGAGATATGAGGATGGACTCTCCAGTGGAGAGTATCATGAAAGTCCCTTGCTCTATTATCGCCAGATATATTTTGAAGCACTGGATAACATTGTCAGCTGTTTAAAGGATCGCTTTGACCCACCAGGATATAGAATTTACTCAAAATTGGAGCAACTTTTATGCAGAGCATGTCAGGGGGTTGACGTTGAAGAAGATTTTCAGTCTATTTGCACCTTTTACAAAGACGATTTCAAGCCCAATCTATTGCATGCCCAGTTACTCACTTTTGGCATCAATTTTGAGTCAGGAAGACCATTGGATCCCCAATGTAAATATATTTGACATCAGAGACTATTTTCAAAGTCTTCCTCTTGGTACGAGCACTTCTGGATCAGGTTTGTACAGTTTTGAAGCTGATACTTATCATGCCAGGAACCAATGCAACATCTGAGCACTCCTTTAGTGCTTTACGTAGGTTAAAACTTACCTTCGTAATACTATGTTACAACAAAGACTGAATCACCTAATGGTACTTCACATTCACAAGGAGCGCACTGATTCACTCAATCTCAAAGAGGTTGCCAATCAATTTATAAGTAATTCTGAACATAGAGTGGAAAGTATCAATAACTGTGCACTCATAATAATAAATAGTGTGATGCTATAATACTATGTCTATACTACTCAATATGGTATTGATTTTCAGTTTTTGCGTTTTTGCACTCCATGTGATATCCCCCCCTAGCCTCATGCATCTTACAGTTACTGTGCATAGCTTGATGGCCAGATGAACATTGGCCCTACCACTTAAAATTTGTGTGCTCCGTCACTGGAATGGATAGTCATACTGCTTGCTAAAAAGCTGTGATGGGACTGTAGCTATGATGCTCTATCGTGTGCAGTGATAGTATAAACATTGCTGCTTGGACACAATAGCTAGCTAATGCTGAAGGCTATAGGCTATCAGCTCCAAAAGCCCTCGGGTTCTCATTGACAATCCAGCAACTCCAGCTTGATATCATGGAAACACAGGACTAGATGATGGCAGAGGGTTTTTATGAATCTCATGGGACTGGCACTTGCACCCCCACTCAACTATTTTATATCAAAAGTTAACTCAATCCTTGTTTGCTTCCCTGGATGGCCACAAGTCTGTCTTTCTAGTGAGCTACTTTAGTGCAATTTGTTGCACAAAATATGGAATTGTTCAAATCATGGGTCACTTCCACTCCCAGGGACATCTTGCAGAAGACACCAGAGGCGGGACTGAAAGAACATCTATATACAGCAAGCAGATTGGGATCATGGGGGACACAACTTGAGCTTGTTGCTGCCTCAACACTTTCAAGTGGACATCTATGTGGCTACTGATTCTTTAGTCAAAGCCGAGTGCAGATGGACCAGATTCACACCTCTAAAAGGCTCCATACAGATTCCCACAGACATTGCACAAAGTGGTTTTCAAAAATCAATGGAGTGTAAGAGCTGGATAGAGATCGCATAATTGTCACTACAGTAGCGTTCTGCCTCTTTTCAAAGAAAGAAAGTTGCTCGCCCCTCCACATCTCGTACAGAATACTTCTCAGACAGTAGATCTAACTCTTCTCAAATTGATATTATTATGTTTTAGTAATTGTGAAAAAGATTAATGTATAGGGTTGGTTGGGAAAATTTCGTTAAGATGCAGTGAGTGATGGCCAATATTAGTTAGGAGGAAAGTTTATTGTCCTGTACTAGTTCGGGACAAGACTAACTGTTGCAAAATTATTGTGAGGGTGAGGTGTCATAGATAGTCTCTGGAAGCTACCTATAGGCTTTTACATCAGTTTGCTATTTCAGTTGGCTTCTTCACCTCAGTGACCTCTGCTCAAAATTGTCTGGAGGGCTATACAAAGGAAAAAGGTCAGTTGTGCTATTCTACTATTTTATGATCGTGAAAGGGAGTGCTGCTAATTAAAAATAGGGTATTTGATATTTTGAAAAAGTTAGAGGCTATAATTATATGAGATAGTTGTTGGAGGAGCATAATCTGACACCAACATATAAAAATGAGCTCAGTAGCAAAAGCTATTTAGAGCCTTACATACATGATAACAATATAGGTAGAAAAATGATTTAAGTTGTTTAATAAATCGTTTGAAGGAAGAGAGTGAGGACGAGGATCCAATGGAGGTTGAGTGAGTTCCAAAGAGCTGTGGCGGAGGGAACGAAGGAAGACTGCATGGATGCAGTGCGGGAGAATGGGATTATGTTGTTCGATGGGTGATATTGGCAAGAAGATACGAGCGGAGTAGGAGCTAATTGGATTGAGTCTGGAGGAAAATGGATGTAATTGTTTATTATAGAAGCTTGGCCCGAGCACGTCTATTTAAGAGCGTAGGAAGCTTAAAGGTCGAGAGGTTGGATACATAGTCAGAAGTCCATTGGTGAGTATCTGAGTGCAAAGTGCTGAATGTGTTGTAAGGATTTTGAATTACAAGAAGAGGGAGGAGGTGACCACACAGAGGAACAGTAACTTAGATGAGGGAGCACTAATGTTGTGTAAAGTCTAATTAGCATATGAGAGGATAAGATAAGTGATGGTAAAAGTTGCAATAAATTAATCCTATTATTTTCCTTGATTTAGTACTAATGTGCAGGTTCCAGGAGAGGTTACAGATGAAAGTTACTCTAGGTATGTAAATGAAGTGATAAGATCAAGGGGAGTATGAGGACTAATACAGTGGAGTATGAGGATGCGAGGGGTTTACGAGAGATCATCATGTAATTGCTCTTATTAGGGTTAATTATTAGGAGACGGGAAGATAGCCATGATGATATAATGTCAATGTCTGATGCACTGAACCTAAGGGGTGGAAGAGAAGGGATGGAAGAGGAGGATGTCATCTGCGTAGAGAGCAAGTGTAGAAGATGTCGAGAGTGGGAGCTTTGCAATGTCGTTAATGTAAAGAACAAGGAGAAAAGGACCAAGAATAGATCCTTGAGGTACTCCAGAGGATACATGACATGAAGAAGAGAGAGCACCAGAGATAGCAACACTCTGTGAACAGGCCGTAAGATAGGAAGTGAGCCAACAGAGGAGGTGAGAAGGAATATTAAGTGAGGAAGAGTGTTTTAGAGTGGTCTATGCGGCACAGAGTCAAAAGCTTTCTTGATGTCTAGAAAGACTGCACAGACAGATTTGTGGGCATCAAGGGAAGCAAACAAGGATTGAGTTACGTTTTGACATAAAATAGTTTATTGGGGCAAGTGCCAGTCCCATGAGATTCATAAAAACCCTCTGCCATCATCTAGTCCTGTGTTTCCATGATATCAAGCTGGAGTTGCTGGATTGTCAGTGAGACTGAGGGCTTTTGGAGGTGATACAGTCTTCAGCATTAGCAAGCTATTGTGTCCAAGCAGCAATATCACTGCAATATCACTGCACACGATATAGCAGCTAGCTACAGTCCATCACAGCCTTTTAGCAAGCAGTATCCATTCCAAGTAGCAGTTTCTAGCACCACCGATAACAACCCCACGCCTGACCAGAATTTTCCCCCCGCATGACTGGAACCACACCTTTTCGTGTAAACCACAACCCCATACCTCAGATCGACCTATGTGAACCTTACAGTTTCTGGAGTTATCGTTTAACCTTGACTGGGGCTAGCAGTTGAGTAGCAGAGGTGGCAGTGCGTTGGGAGATCTGGGAGGGGAAGTTGGAGGAGAGGAGTGAAGACATTAAGTTGTTGTTTGGTAAAAGATTGGTGGCTCTAAGACCTTCAACCTGAATCAGGGGGTGGCCGATTGCATTTTTTAAATTTATTTTTTACTTGTGGTTACAACTTTAGAACCCCGTAGATTCTGCAAACTTCATTGTATGGACTTAATATATAGCTCAAAAGATAGGTCTTGATTTTCAACATAATCAATTTTCCACCCGCGCGCTTGACCACATACTAAAATTTTACGCCTAATGAAAAAGGTGATTGCATGCTCTAGGGCTTCCTCTAGCCACTCGAACCAATTTTTTGGCACTTAGCAATCTGGAGTTATTCTGGAAGAGGTTTTTGGGATGCAGATTTTTGAGGTCCCTCCACTTTAGGCTTTCCTATAGTTATATATACCTATGAAACATATTGTACTATTAAAAGAGAGCACACAGAGAGACCTATCTTTTGAGCTATATATCAAGTCCATACCATGAAGTTTGCAGAATCTACGGAGCTCTAAAGTTGTATATAACCACAAGTTTAAAAAAATTAACGTCTTCCCTTTGATCAAGCTGCTCTGAGATGAAAAGCTCTATGTGCTAACCATCGAGTGAGCAAGCACGAATGTGGTGGCCATGTCCAGAAAAGAATGGGTACAGCACTCAGGGACAAGTGCAAGGAGAAGGTGGTGAACGTATGAAAATGAGAGGGAAGGGGAGGCTCACCGACAAGACCATCATGCTGTTCACTAGTAAAGCTATTAGGTCTAATGATGGTGACTCAGCTGCAATGAAGGGTGTTGTGTGGGAGATATTTTATCATTCATAGTCCACAGAGAGTATGCCACAGACCAATTTTGTCCTGGTGGGCAGTGGTCTTGGTGCAAATTCAACCGTGTACTTGCCCTGTCAGAGCCACCTCCACCCCACTTACCCACCATCCACCCAGACATTGCCCCTCATCTCTACAAGGTTTTTGAGCGGCTCTCCAAAAAATGATGTCCTGATGGAGTTGGGAGCGACTCAAAATCAAAATGAGTCATTCAACACTACCAATTGCAACAATGTCCAAAGACTGAGTTCTGCTTCTGCAACCACAGTGGAGATATAAATCCCTAAGGGCCTCACTGAACTTACATTGTGTAGACAATCTCCAAAAATCAGCCATATACTCAGTAATATTTAACAAGGATTCAGAGAACAATGATGAAAGTATAACCTTTAGGTAATCACCATTAGAGTGGGTAAAAAACATTTCTTGAGCACTTCCACCAATCAGTTACATCTTTGTCTGGGTCAAATCGACGAGAATTTAATTGCAGGCAAGAATAGGTAAATATCACCAAATTTATATCAACAAGAGGCCTCTGCAAACAGTGAAATAACTCGTCTAGAATTGATGAACGATGCTATTATAAATCTGCGTTATAACAATATCTTCATCATCCTGGTGGCCGAATGTACATTATAAATGGAGTTTCCTCTCTGCACTGCCACTGGATTCTTTTCTTTGCAGTAATATTGAAGCTAATGCCTTTTCTGTAATATATATGGGTGTGTACTATGGGTGTGTGCTATGGGTGTGTGCTATGGGTGTGTGCTATGCTATGGGTGTCTGCTATGAGGGTGTACTATGAGTTTGTGGCTATGGGAATGTGCTATGCACGTGTGCTATGGGTGTTGAAGATCATGCTGATTTAACTTGTTTAGATTTGAAGAATGATGCTATTATAAATCTGCTTATCCTTATCACCATGGTTGCGAAATGTCCAGCATAAATGGAGCTTTGTCTCTGCTCTGCCATTGGGTTACTCTCTCTTTGTAGTAATATTCAGTTACTGCTTTTCCTGTAATCCGACCAAGGTCTCGGTAAAGGCTGAGACTGGATTATACTTGTAGAGTAACTCCATAAGGAAGGCTGCAGTATTACCTCAGGCAATTTGGCAATTTGTGACTGTCGGGTGTGGTTTACAAAGAAAAATGTGGGGTAAACATTGAAAGTGGGTGTGCTTCTGAGTCACTTAGAAAGAAATTCAATCCCCCTCCAAGCAATCCTGACTATATACTCTATAGGTTACTTCTCAAAGTGGTAAAATTCATAAGAATGTTGTTATTGAGAAGGAAGATCAATTACTGCTGTCAGTGCATTTTTATACTATGTGCTGCGAGTGTGAGCTATGGGTGTGTGCTATGGGTCTGTGCTATGGGTGTGTGCTATAGGTGAGTGCTATGCATGTGTGCTATGTGTATGTTATGGGTGTTTGCTGTGGATGTATGCTATGGGAATGTGCTATGCATGTATTCTATGGGTGTCTAGGATCATGCTGAAGTGTTTTGTTTTGCTAATATTAACAAAAAAAGTGGCATATTGGTCGATGAGATATTAATTGCAGGTGAGAATAGTTAAAGATCACCAACTTTAAATCATTGTGAGGCCTCTGCAAGTGGTGAAGTAACTCATCTAGAGTTGCTGAATGATGCTATTATAAATATGTGTTATAACAATAACCTCGTCACCCTAGTTGCAGAGTGTACAGGAAAGTCAGTAACCACAATATTACTACAAAGACAAAGATCCAGTGGCAGTTCAGAGAGAAAACTTCATTTATATTATAAACTGAGAACTGTAGACAATCGGGAAAAATTCTGGGCACAATCCGGATTTGATTTCCGGCCAGGGAACTTAACTGCTCATGGAGTTACACTCTATAAGTTTAATCTGGTCTCAGCCTTCACCGAAACCTGGGTCGTCAGAGATTGAGGCTTATTTCCCAATTTTGACTGTAGGATAAAAATTTAGAATTATGATCAGACAAATTCATGAATGGACAACAAGATTTCTTTGCACATACATGTCAAGCCGTAAATATTTAAATAAAGTTGAGTAGACCAACACATGACACAAACAAGGTTACCAAATGCAACATGTAAAAGTTCAATGCCAATTTTGTAATCATTTCGCTCTACATATTTCATTCAGTTCTTGAATATTCACAACATAGATCATGTTCACAAATGGAAACAAGGCTTGCAAAATGACTACAACATTTCCAATGAGAAAGGTCAGATCTTCAATTTCTGAATGACTGCATGGGTTGCTTGAATTGTGACCTCCTTGCTCACAGAAAAAATACCGTTGAAAACTTCTTACCAGCTGTGAAGCATTTCTAGTCCATGCTAAAAATATAATAGTCAACACAAGAGCATAGCAGAACACAATAATTAGCAAGTTATACTTGACATTTTTCTATGAACAGAACAAAAATAAAATGACTATTATTACTATGTTAGATTTAATGATATTTCATCGAATAAATAATGCTTCACAAATACTAGCTGTCCTCGAACAGCAATCTCACAAATTGGTAATAGGAGACTCCTCAGTTTTTAAATGTTCCTTAAATAGTATAGACATTAGCACTTCTAGTTCAACTTTTCATTGATCACTTTCTGGGCTACTATTCCTGTACTACTTTTCTTTCAGTCTACTACTTTTCTGGACCACTTCTCCTGGAAGCACTTTCTTCTGGATCATTTTCCGAAGGAAAAGTGAGAATAGACTAGTTTGAGAAATTAGCTCCTTCTTCGACTAGTTCATGAAATTAGGTCCTCAGTTTTCTGTGTCTTCAATTTATTTCCAGCACCCATGCTTTGACTGGTAATCACATTTTAGTGCCTAATGAAAGCACAGGAGCCACAACTGCAGAGAATTAGGCATAAGGTTTTGATGTCCCCAATTTTGGCTGCATGTGACTTTGGCATGGTTTCAAAAGAGAATAGAGAGAGAGATCTACCTTTTCATCTACACATTAATTTCATATAGTGATGTGTGCAGAATCTACCAAGTTCCAAAATTTTAACCACAAGTCTTTGTAAGCATATATATTTTATGGTGCTGTGCCCCTCCCCCTCATTATGTAATGTGATGTGGTTCTATAAATTAATCATGGTTACTATTATAACATAATCTGTGTTTGGGACATACGATGGTCCTGAGAGATATGCAGACACCTTGTGTCACTTTCTGACTGATATTAACAAATTAACATGGAGGTTATTGCAAAAAAGAATCATTTTTGTAGAAGAAGGGGTGGGGCTGTCTAAGTAGGAATTAGTTCTAGCTTGTGGGGCTCACTATATCTACACATGATACACCTGACACTAATTAATTCCTCTTGTAATACAGCCAATAATAAGCAACACTAAATATCCGTATATAGTGGCAACATGCGTATGTTTTTCAATTTAGTCTATTCTTTCTCTTCAAGTTAGTTATATGACAGCACCAATATTTGAAATATCCGCCATATGTGTCCATTGGTCAGTGGAAATGTTAGTTGCTTTAATTTTGTAGTAACATAAGAACAGTAACATAAGTCAATTCATTTAGACATGCATAGCATTTACATACACATATTAGTCTCACGTGGGCAGACTATTACTGGAAAATAATAAGCCTGATGTTGCAATAGCAAACCAGCTCTGTAAACCAGAAAGAGCTGTGATAAAAATTGTGATGACTAGGATTATTTGAGTAGCACTAAGCCATTTCGGTAGAACTTAATGGTTATTGCAGTTAAGGGGATGCAAAGCTAGTCAGTCAATATCTGATAGAAAATCAGGTGGAATTGTACTGACATACCTGGTAAATAATGCTACTGTATTGCAAGCATCTGCAGCAATATTTATGCAATTATACAAGTTAACTTGATGTTAATCAATATTCCCCAATTACAATGGGATGTAAGGAACAAATACCTCTATATAACAATACCAGCATATTCTAGTTTTGTTAAGCAACTATTGTTGAACTGGGTGTGTGTAATTGCAGCCATACTTATCGAGGACAGGTTATTAGTCCCACACTGCGTGAGGTGCAGTCAGCTATAATTGGATTATTTTTATACTAATATGCCCGCATGGTTACTGGCTTTGTTGTATACCTAGTGTATACTGTGTTACATTTGTATATCACTTGTACAATGGAAAAAATCCTATATAAAATAAATTACAAAGAATTAGTTATTTGAAACTAGTAGATACACCTTTACCCTATTAATAGGTTTCAGATGTGGGTTCTAGCATGGTAGGCTCCAACGAGCAAGGCTTTTCACAAAGTGGGGATAAACACTCACTGGCTTAGGTGGTCGGATTAGGGCTAAGTCTATGGCTGAAAAACTAATGAATAGATAATGACTTGCTATAACACCAGTACATCAGCTCACTATAAAATGTGAGATGTAAGAGTTAAGAATTAGTTGGTAAGGCTAGCTTAAAAAATATTATGTAGCTATATGAACTGTGAGCCATCCACCATAAATACTTACAAATCTATCTACATTAAACTATAAACCTATTTCCTGTATGATACCTTGAAGAACAGAGAGGGATGAACAGAGATAGATGAGGGAGAGGGAGAAATTTAGTGGTGCAGGAGACATGTGGTTCCACTTGCTCATCTTTCCATGCATTAGGTTCTTGACCATGTTAGGGCTAGGGCTAGGGCTAGGGCTAGGGCTAGGGCTAGGGTACATTACCCCTCATACATAAGCTGTTGTCAAGTTCAAAATTAAAATTGTAAACGTTACACTAGCCAGAATGTAGGCCATATTCTTTAGTTATCTACCCATGATTATAAGTATGCTATTAGTGAAGTCTGCGAACCTATTTTGGTAATAATACTAATTTTATCTTTCAATACAGCTAGTATACGAATAAGTTTATAACTCTAGAGGCCTTATATCAAAAGCCTTATTTAATTAGATATCTAGGTATGTTGTGATGTTAGCTAGTAGATTAATTAGTGAAACAAAAGCTAGAAGCAACTCTTGAGAATTTTACTTTGATATATCTGACTTTTGCGGCTTAATTTTACCATAGATCTATAGATTCATAGATTCATTCATAATTATATATATAAAGGAATGCAAAAAGATATCACTTGCACATGTCATGAATTTACTAATTCACCTATATTCAGTACACAACGTGTTCATGAATTTTTTTAAGGAAAATCCCTTGTAAAAAGAAAGATTCTTGTTGCATAAATATAGTATTTGCAGACGTTCCTGAGCTTGTCACTAAATATAATTTACTGATGTATAGTACTTCTCCTTGGAAGCCAGAGGTTGAGACATTTCATGGATCTCAGAATCGTCCACTGCTTAAATGCATACTAAGACAAATGCTAAGAAAATGAAATTAGAATATGGCGAAGGGCAAATTAACTCTCCTCTCGGTCACTGCATTTCTATGTAATTTGTCTAGCCATGAGATAAGCCTCTCCTGGTTTCTCCCTCTTGATAGATTAAGTACATTACATGAGCTGAAGAAATTTTGCTCATAGTCTACCTTATGGAAACATAGAATTAGTAAAGGGTATGGCTACACAAGTCTATATTTTATTCCTTCGAGTTACAGAGTTCTGTAGTGCTTGATAATGTAAATAATAATTGTCATCTTCAACCCTCAAAGGAAATATTCAAACCACTCCTTTTACAGGTACACAACATTTCGATGGCTTCACTGTCCAATTGTACACATAGGATTGCCTTCTTTGATATTCTTGAAGACACTGTCTCCCAGTTACTTCAAGCTGCTTCTGTATCGATAGCATTGCATACATGCTACACTTATGTGAGACTAAGTAGGCATTCCTACAACCTCTGGAAAGAAACTCGGTGTTGAACCTCACATCATGTCTTCTTTCAACATCATAGGGACTTAGCCACACACCTACTGACACATCTTCACTGTTGTACAAGGTAAGGCCTTCAGAGTTAAATGTTATTCGTCTGACAAGGTCTTGTGATACTATATAGCCACCACCAACTGCATAAGGCAGGTATGTATCACTCAAAAACCACTTGTCCTCTCTCCATCTTCCTTCTCTATCTACAACAGCTCCACCAATAAAAAATCCCCAATAGTAACTTTCTTTTGACTCTCTCTTCTCCAGTTCACTCAAAATACTTTCCAAGTCTACAAACCTGTCATCGTCGCATTTCATGAGGTAAGAGAAGCTGTAATGAGTGCTTATTGCCACAAAACTCTCCAAGACTTTCCTGGTTAGGTTGTTGTAGGAGTCATACAAGTAAGGGAGAAGCAACAGGTCACCATATTTGGCTTCCTCTGATGTCAATTTATCCATATTTTCAGAAGAGAGGCCTTCAGTTCCTATAGAAAATTGAAATACAACCTGTACACTTTTTCGGTACCCTTTCATCCACGTTTGTCTTATAGTATCTCGACGTTCCTTACTTTGAGGTCCCGAGGGCACCACAATCACAAGCAAATAGTGTTTCTTGGTAGTCTTGAGTGAATCTTGTTCTTGCTTACAGAGAGGAACTGCACAAGGAGATGGGCACGAGCTTTGGCATGAGCTTTGATTGGTCATGTACAAAATTAGACAAAGAGAAGTGCCGGTCCAAACCAAAAAACTGAATAACACGAATAGCTGGGGCATTCTGCAACTCTTAGAGCGAATCATATCCATTCCTAGAATACTAAAGTCGAATTGCCTGTTGTACGGTTCAACTAGTGTGACGATTCTCATTCGCGTCGGCGTTAACTGAGACAGCGTGTAGCTACCCTCGGATCCCGGCCTACGATACGGAGATATTTTATACCAAGCTATAATTATGTGAACGGTCGATCTGGGGAACGGGTGTGTGGTTTACACGAAAAGGTGTGGTTCCAGTCATGTGCCAGGTACAGGGGTGTGGTTTTCACGGGGGGGAAACTACTAAGTTCTGTAGGTGGTGCCCCTGGCCCCCTCAGGCTAGAATCAGCACAGCTCTGTGGACCACTTGCCCTCTCTAACTATTTAGATCTGATGCCATGGTCCCTTCAGTATAAGGAGAGAAATCATGGGTGCCCACCAGGTTTCTTACAGTGGTTAAATCTACTTGTGTGTGCTGTCCAGAAACTGCTGCTTGGAATGGATAGTCATACTGCTTGCTAAAAAAGATGTGATGGGATTGTAGCTATGCTGCTCTATCGTGTGCAGTGATAGTATAAACATTGCTGCTTGGACACAATAGCTTGCTAATGCTGAAGACTGTATCTGCTATCACCTCCAAAAGCCCTCGGGTTCTCATTGACAATCCAGCAACTCCAGCTTGATATCATGGAAACACAGGACTAGATGATGGCAGAGGGTTTTTATGAATCTCATGGGACTGGCACTTGCACCCCCACTCAACTATTTTATATCAAAAGTTAACTCAATCCTTGTTTGCTTCCCTGGATGGCCACAAGTCTGTCTTTCTAGTGAGCTACTTTAGTGCAATTTGTTGCACAAAATATGGAATTGTTCAAATCATGGGTCACTTCCACTCCCAGGGACATCTTGCAGAAGACACCAGAGGCGGGACTGAAAGAACATCTATATACAGCAAGCAGATTGGGATCATGGGGGACACAACTTGAGCTTGTTGCTGCCTCAACACTTTCAAGTGGACATCTATGTGGCTACTGATTCTTTAGTCAAAGCCGAGTGCAGATGGACCAGATTCATACCTCTAAAAGGCTCCATACAGATTCCCACAGACATTGCACAAAGTGGTTTTCAAAAATCAATGGAGTGTAAGAGCTGGATAGAGATCGCATAATTGTCACTACAGTAGCGTTCTGCCTCTTTTCAAAGAAAGAAAGTTGCTCGCCCCTCCACATCTCGTACAGAATACTTCTCAGACAGTAGATCTAACTCTTCTCAAATTGATATTATTATGTTTTAGTAATTGTGAAAAAGATTAATGTATAGGGTTGGTTGGGAAAATTTCGTTAAGATGCAGTGAGTGATGGCCAATATTAGTTAGGAGGAAGGTTTATTGTCCTGTACTAGTTCGGGACAAGACTAACTGTTGCAAAATTATTGTGAGGGTGAGGTGTCATAGATAGTCTCTGGAAGCTACCTATAGGCTTTTACATCAGTTTGCTATTTCAGTTGGCTTCTTCACCTCAGTGACCTCTGCTCAAAATTGTCTGGAGGGCTATACAAAGGAAAAAGGTCAGTTGTGCTATTCTACTATTTTATGATCGTGAAAGGGAGTGCTGCTAATTAAAAATAGGGTATTTGATATTTTGAAAAAGTTAGAGGCTATAATTATATGAGATAGTTGTTGGAGGAGCATAATCTGACACCAATATATAAAAATGAGCTCAGTAGCAAAAGCTATTTAGAGCCTTACATACATGATAACAATATAGGTAGAAAAATGATTTAAGTTGTTTAATAAATCGTTTGAAGGAAGAGAGTGAGGACGAGGATCCAATGGAGGTTGAGTGAGTTCCAAAGAGCTGTGGCGGAGGGAACGAAGGAAGACTGCATGGATGCAGTGCGGGAGAATGGGATTATGTTGTTCGATGGGTGATATTGGCAAGAAGATACGAGCGGAGTAGGAGCTAATTGGATTGAGTCTGGAGGAAAATGGATGTAATTGTTTATTATAGAAGCTTGGCCCGAGCACGTCTATTTAAGAGCGTAGGAAGCTTAAAGCTCGAGAGGTTGGATACATAGTCAGAAGTCCATTGGTGAGTATCTGAGTGCAAAGTGCTGAATGTGTTGTAAGGATTTTGAATTACAAGAAGAGGGAGGAGGTGACCACACAGAGGAACAGTAACTTAGATGAGGGAGCACTAATGTTGTGCAAAGTTTAATTAGCATATGAGAGGATAAGATAAGTGATGGTAAAAGTTGCAATAAATTAATCCTATTATTTTCCTTGATTTAGTACTAATGTGCAGGTTCCAGGAGAGGTTACAGGTGAAAGTCGGTCTAAGTATGTAAATGAAGTGACAAGATCAAGGGGAGTATGCGGACTAATACAGTGGAGTATGAGGATGCGAGGGGTTTACGAGAGATCATCATGTACTTGCTCTTATTAGGTTAATTATTAGGAGACGGGAAGATAGCCATGATGATATAATGTCAATGTCTGATTGCACTGAACCTAAGGGGTGGAAGAGAAGGGATGGAAGAGGACGATGTCATCTGCGTAGAGAGCAAGTGTAGAAGATGTCGAGAGTGGGAGCTTTGCAATGTCGTTAATGTAAAGAACAAAGAGAAAAGGACCAAGAATAGATCCTTGAGGTACTCCAGAGGATACATGACACGAAGAAAAGAGAGCACCAACACTCTGTGAACAGGCCGTAAGATAGGAAGTGAGCCAACAGAGATTAAGTGAGGAAGAGTGTTTAAGAGTGGTCTATGTGGCACAGAGTCAAAAGCTTTCTTGATGTCTAGAAAGACTGCACAGACAGACTTGTGGGCATCCAGGGAAGCAAACCAGGATTGAGTTACGTTTTGACTAAAGTAGTTTAGTGCGGCAAGTGCCAGTCCCATGAGATTCATAAAAACCCTCTGCCATCATCTAGTCCTGTGTTTCCATGATATCAAGCTGGAGTTGCTGGATTGTCAGTGAGACTGAGGGCTTTTGGAGGTGATACAGTCTTCAGCATTAGCAAGCTATTGTGTCCAAGCAGCAATATCACTGCAATATCACTGCACATGATAGAGCAGCTAGCTACAGTCCATCACAGCTTTTTAGCAAGCAGTATCCATTCCAAGTAGCAGTTTCTAGCACCACCGATAACAACCCCACGCCTGACCAGAACTTTTTTCCCGGAAATATCACATGACTGGAACCACACCTTTTCATGTAAACCACATGAATTTAGTGAATCCCCTATGTGAATCTTACCATTCGTGCAGTCTCATGTTCTCTGGAGTTATCGTTTAACCTTGACTGGGGCTAGCAGTTGAGTAGCAGGGGTGGCAGTGCATTGGGAGATCTGGGAGGGGAAGTTGGAGGAGAGGAGTGAAGACATTAAGTTGTTGTTTGGTAAAATATTGGTGGCTCTAAGACCTTCAACCTGAATCAGGGGGGCTGATTGCATTTTTTTTTTTTTTTTTTTACTTGTGGTTACAAATTTAGAGCCCCGTAGATTCTGCAAACTTCATTGTATGGACTTAATATATAGCTGAAAAGATAGGTCTTGAATTCAACGTAATCAATTTTCCACCCGCGCGCTTGACCACATATAAAATGTTAACGCCTAATGAAAAAGGTGATTGCATGCTCTAGGGCTTCCTCTAGCCACTTGAACCAATATTTTTGCACTTAGCAATCTGGAGTTATTCTGGATGAGGTTTTGTGGATGCAGGTTTTTGAGGTCCCTCCATTTTAGGATCTAGTAACTTTCCTATAGTTATACCTATGAAACATATTGTACTATCTAAAGAGAGCACACAGAGAGACCTATCTTTTGAGCTATATATCAAGTCCATACCATGATGTTTGCAGAATCTACGGAGCTCTAAATTTGTAACCACGAGTTTTTAAAAAATTAACGTCTTGCCTTCGATCAAGCTGCTCTGAGATGAAAAGCTCTATTGTGCTAACCATCAAATAAGCAAGCACGAATGTGTTGGCCATGTCCAGAAAAGAATGGGTACAGCACTCAGGGACAAGTGCAAGGAGAAGATGGTGAACATATGAAAATGAGAGGGAAGGGGAGGCTCACCGACAAGACCATCAAGCTGCTCACTAGTAAAGCTATTAGGTCTAATGATGGTGACTCAGCTGCAATGAAGGGTGTTGTGTGGGAGATATTTTATCATTCATAGTCCACAGAGAGTATGCCACAGACCAATTTTGTCCTGGTGGGCAGTGGTCTTGGTGCAAACTCAACCGTCTACTTGCCCTGTCAGAGCCACCTCCACCCCACTTACCCACCATCCACCCAGACATTGCCCCTCATCTCTACAAGGTTTTTGAGCGGCTCTCCAATGATGTGCTGATGGAGTGATGTGTACTGGGAGCGACTCAAAATCAAAATGAGTCATTCAACACTACCATTTAGCAACAATGTCCAAAGACTGAGTTCTGCTTCTGCAACCACAGTGGAGATAGCTTTCAATTTAGCAGTGATTTTCTTCAACACTGGCCAGGTTCCTTTTGCAGCTCTCCAGGAATAGCTGGAGGTCAAGGTTACACCAATGACCTTGCGGTACCTCAAGGACCATCGCTGGGTGTCTGCATCAATTACAATAGCAGAGGTGCAGGTGAAGAGGAGGAGGAAGGCTTTGCATTTGGACGAGTGACACTGGAGGAGGAGCAAGTGGAGGAAGAGTGAGAGACATGTGGTTCAGGCGATTTTAAGTGTATAACATTACCACAATTTCTATCTTGATTTTCTCAAAATGTTTTTTGTAAGGGGATTTTATGAGTCAATTCATTAATTTCAAATTACAATAAAGTTCTTGCTTTGATCTGTGAAATGAGCAGAACCTCTTTATTTCTCAAGTACTTATCATTTTTTATGGGTGGATGTTTGATCGATACATTGTACTGTTTCTTTAGTTTAGCCTCATTATTATACAATGCACTCATAAACTAAAAGCTTGCATTCATAACATAACTATGAGTTCACTGAAACCACACTCGAAGCGGTTTGTGTTGCAATGATTTTATGTAATTTTCAAGAGACTGTGAGGTAGGCAATTTGTGCATATATTAATTTATAGATAAGTATAATAATAATAAAGCATATTACAAGAAAGCACAAAGAACAAGATAAAACTTGAGACCAAAATTACCTGCATAGAAGTAAAGAGAACAAAGTTATGAGGTGGAAAAATTACAGAGAAAATTGTTTTCTCTCTACACCCCTTAATAAGTGAAATGAATAAATAAATCAAGAAAACTTACAAATAAATAATAAATAAAAATTTAGTGGAATTTTTTTTTTTGCTCGCGTACAAATAATGTTTTCCATGCCCTGCCCCACAGAAATTATCCTGCACCACCTCCGCACCCACAATGAATTCTAAAGTTGCACCCACAAGATATTCTGCATAGGCACTCTTGGGTGACCACAGTCTGTAGCTTCCCACAGTCCATGCGAGCAAACCGGCAGCCCTATGTTGTGTGGCTTAGAACTGGTTGGATTCATGCCCATTTTATTTGTTGTATCTGATTTATTTAAACTCCTGCTTATGTTGTTCATCTGTTCTTACTTAGATATATTAGTGCACATTCTACATTATGTATCTAATTTTTCTTTGTAATTTGGTACAAGAATGTAATTATTGTTTGTTAGCATAGGATATACAAGAGTTTTGTAAAGTATATTTGTCATGATTTATACTATTTTCATGAACAATTGCCAAGGTGCAGCGACTTCTCTTCTAGCAGTCTGGCCATTTCCATTGGGATCACAAATCTTGATGGCACAAGTCCTTCACTGACCCAGGACTCTAATACATGATGACTTAGTTCCTCAGGATAAGTATCTAGATTGGGAGATAGTAGCAATAAAATGTGCTCAAGGTGAAACTATTTTATATCCCCTAGCCCAGGTCATGATAGACATGGATGGACAACCACTAGAAGTAGAAATGGCATTGTCAAGACTCTTTTGAGGAGAGAGCTTGGGGTCTCCATAGACGGTGAGACCTAACAGAAGACAGCAAATGCTTTAGCAGTCACGAGTGCAAGCTCCATCAAGAATACCGACAGGAGAAGGAGTTAGTCAGTGGTACACTCGAAGTTGATGGATGAGGAGGAAGATGTCCATGTATGTATAAAGTCTTCAGTCATGGACATTAGAAGCACAGACTTACCAGACAGGAGGAGTGGGAAATATGTCGAGTCCATCAGACAAGGGTAAACTCAACCATGAATCAGGCAACAAACATAATTTCTTGGAGATGTCATTATGGAGTGACAAGTTCTGCAGGAAGCAGGTGCTACATTGTAGGCAATCCATGAAACAGCATGTATTGGAATACCTACAGGAGGTGGGGGGGGGGGGGGGTTCAAGAAGATACAGACCAGGGACAAACTTCACCCCACATGTACTCAAATAGGAACTGCCCCTCATGCGCAGCTCAGTCTCAATTGGTATTAATAAAAGCCATTCCAACTGCGGCTATAAGCATGGCCAAATAATTGCTTATGAGGCTTATAAAATGAGAACTGAAGGGAAATTCAGAAAACAATTCTGGGTGCCAGCAGGGCTTAAACCCTTCATTTCTGCTCTCTGAGTGATCATTGAGCCACAGTCACCTTAATGATTTAGTAGCTGGTACCAATGAAGTAGACCTAGACACCTAGTTAACAAGTTTCCCTATATGAAGCAAGGTCTAGGCATCAGTAGCTGTGTTATCTATGCAGCATGGCCTGGTCATCCAGTAGATGGGCTTCCAATGAAGCATGATCCAAGTACAGAGTAGATGTGTTCTCTATAGGCACCCAGTATCTGGATTTCTTTTGAATCAGATCCTAAACACTAACTGCTTTGAAAGTGTTATCACACTTTTCACCTTGCTCATAGAATTTTGTTGATAGTATTCATCGTAAACTAATATACTGAAAATACTAGCCTCATAACTAATTGCATCTCAAATGGACTATCTAAATACAAATCTGATAGACCAGGAATGGAAAAGAGATACTATGGTAGAATGTGGTGGTCAACTTTTAATGTTATCTCAGAGAAAAGTATCCATAAGAACAGCCTAAACCAATGATGTTGCAGTGTGGGACCAATTGCCAGAAGATAAGGCACACTTGGCTGCTGAAAAGATGTAAGTCAGGCACAATATATGACCAGCTGTTTCAAGACTCACAGAGAGCTCAACGAACACTTGATGAGCTAAATTGACACCAGTAAAGGAATCTTATTTGGAGGAGCTCAATTCTCGATATAAGGACATGAAAAGAGAAATCTCAGAGGTCATCCTGTCAATAGAGTTGAAGTGGTGTGCAGAAGGAACAAGTGAAGTGGGAAAGTCAGAAAGAGAGGATATTACAGCAGCTGAAGGAGGTGCAGGCATGTGTGGAGTTGGCTGATGGCAGAAGACAGCTATATCTGTTTGAGGATATGAGTTGTTCTGGTTCCCAAAACAGCGATATCATGGAGTAGTCATGAGTAGGGTTACCATTAAAGAACCAGCAACTCTTAGTGGTTACTTCCCAATGACACATCCAAAAAGCATATGCAGGAATCCACCTCTTGGTTTAAATGATAGCAAGGCAACCACAACTGAGCCTTTTGCCTTGCCCAGTTGTATGACAGTGTCTGCTCTGACAGTACCAGATCCAGCTAGTGAGATTGGTCTAACAAGTAGTAGTTCATGGGGCACAAGAGTAAAGAGACTAGGATTGTTTAGAACAGTGGTATCACCAAGTGTTGTGTTTGTGCCAGGAGTAATTGCTAGTGGTGGTGCTGCTGGATGTAGTGTGACAGAGTGATAGTGAAATGGTGATTGGTTCTGTTGGTGTTTCTGGTAGCAAGGTTACTTGTACTATTTTGAGTGGGAGCAGTTTCAGCCGGTTGCTGGAATTTACAAGTGGAATGGTCAACTAAGCTTTGCAAACCTTGCATATCCTAACAACGTGGCAATGAAGAGATGTCTGCCATGATTAAATGCTTCATTCTGAAAGGATACAAATAGTGGAAAGTTTCATGAACATGTGATGAATTGACTTTGAACAGTGTGTAGTTGATTATGTGTTAGTATAATGCGTGTAGCCAAATAATAAACGGAATAACATTTATTTTTTCTATTTTTTGGCAGGTATTGTCTTCATATATGCGACCTATCAATATATACTGTGGTGGCTATTTCATATAGCTCTTCTCTTTTGGAGGGTTGTATTCCCATTCCATGCTCTGTCACAACAAAATTTCAAGTATATTCACCTAACATGTGTCATACTTGGAATTTTACTTCCACTGATCCCAAACATAACAGCAATGGCTAACCATGCAGTAGATCTTCAGAACCAAATTGAAAATTCCACATCTGAAGATATGAATACCTTGTTCTTATCAAGAAGATTGGGATTTGGAATGCCCAGGATACCTACTTTTGCATGTACGATTTTAGATCAACCCTTTACCAAAGACCACATGGTTGAATTTTGCCTAGTCAGTAGGTTTGTCAGGAATAGCACAGTATCTTCATCCTTTAGGTTACCTAGTGCCCGAATAGCAGCCCCTGAAAGTTGTCGGGTTATGGTTACTAGTTGTATAGTGGGCTCTATATGGAAATTCATCCATAGCTTGATTTTGCTTGATTGACCACCATGCCGTCGGTAGCTTCACGTAGTGCAAGCCAGGTGGATGTAAGTTTAAATGCTGTTGGAAGTCATCCTCCCTCCCAGTCCATTTCCGTTCCCCCTTCTCGTGCCCAGTGACCTGTGTGCGATAGATGGATGCCAGTAAATAGGTCTGGTTTGCTCAGGACTCATGGTCAAGTGGGAAACCGTTGCTCAGGCTCTCATTCTTCCCCAGAGGATTCCTCTAGCAGTGACGAGCAGGTTGCTGATCGTGTTACACTATCGTTTGGTCTCCCACTTCCATCATCAGTGAGGTTTCTCAAGAGACTTCCAAGGGCATCGAGATATTCAGCCGCCACAAAGCTAGCTGATATTCTGGAGGGAGTTTCCTTTTCAAATGACGAGTTCAAGTGGGACCGCCTTTTCAGGTATCCATCTAGATGTCTTCGTGTTCCAAATAAAAATGGGTGTGAAAGGAGTTTAGTTAACCAGCTAATCCAGTCCGAGTCAGACCACCTCCCCCCATCCAGCCCACCTCACAATATTAGGTCTTCCAAACCTGATCCTATTCACTCTCTATCTAAACGAGTTGCTTCCAAGCTCGATGAGGGTGATTTTAAGGGAGCTGTACGCATTGCCAGTTCTGTTGATTCCTTTGCAGATTTTAATTCAGAGACACTGGCAGCCTTACGGGAAAAACATCCTCAGCCCCACCCTGACTCTGTTATACCCCCTGCCCCAGTGCATGATAGTGATTACTCGTTTGAAATATCCCACTCTGAGATAGCCAAAGCTATTCGCTCCTTCCCATGTGGATCTGCAGGAGGGCCAGAAAGTCTACACCCTCAACACCTGAAGGACATGGTTAGTTCATCAGCAGGTAATGGTGGCACCAAGCTCCTAGCCGCCCTTTCAGCATTTGTCAATTTGGTCTTGTCAGGAGTAACTCCTTCTGCTGTTCGTCCCCTATTTTTCAGCGGTATTTTGATAGCCCTAAACAAGAAGGATGGTGGTGTGAGACCTATAGCTATTGGCTGTATGCCGAGATGTTTGGTGGCAAAGTGCACTGGCAGTCATTTGAAGCAGTCAATGAGCGCTGTTTTGTCACCTCGGCAACTTGGGTTTGGGATTCATCATGGTGCTGAGGTGCTGTGGCTCACTCTGCTCGCATTTTACTGCAGAATTTACAGCCAGGTCAGGTTTTGTTGAAGCTGGATTTCCGCAATGCTTTCAATTCAATTCGCCGTGATAAAATGTTAGCTGCAGTGGAGGAGTTGCCTCCATATTTACTCCCATTTGTCCATTCAGCCTATGCCTCTCCTTCTTCTCTCTTCTTTGGGAATGAGTCCATCCTGTCTTCTGAGGGAGTTCAACAGGGCGACCCCCTGGACCCCCTTTTATACTGTCTCACCATCCACAGAATTACACTTCAGTTGATCTCCGAGTTTAACGTGTTCTATCTGGATGATGGTACTCTCAGAGGTAGTTTGAGCGAAGTGCTCCAGGATCTGGATGTGGTTGAGTCTGCAGCTCAGGAGGTGGGTTTGCAACTGAACCGGGACAAGTGTGAGCTCATTTGCCCCGACCCAGCAACATTGGGGGAGGTCCTTTGGGCTGCTCCAGGGCTCGGTAGTCTATCCAGAGGTAGCCACTCTTTTGGGGTCCCCTATCGGTGGTAATGCTGGTATTGAAGCAATGATCAATGCCAAGATCGATTCCTTGAGGTTTATGGGCAGCAGACTCACACACCTTCATGCCCACGATGCCCTTCGCCATGCCTTCTCGATTCCAAAGCTCTTATATTCCTTGAGAACCACCCCTTGTTTCCTTTCACCCACACTCCATGATTTTGATTCGTTGCAATGCTCCATCCTGAGTGAAATCTCCAACATTCCTTTTGATGTCAATGACCCAGCTTGGGCTCAGGCTTCTCTCCCAGTCAGTTTTGGTTGTCTTGGGATCAGAAGTGCCGTTATGCTTGCTTCTTCTGCCTTTTTTGGCATCAGCAAACGGTGCTTTCGATCTTATTCATCAGATCCTTCCAACTAGTCTTCATTTTAATTACAGTGATTGTGACTCAGCTTTAGAAATTTGGAGCCTTGGTCACAATAACCTTCCTCCCAATAACACTAGCTGTTCGCAACAAAAGGCTTGGGACAATCCTCACGTGAAGATGGCGTATGCTTCCCTTAACATCTCGTGCGAGGCTTCAGGCTGCAGCTTGCAAGGAGTCTGGAGCATGGATTCACGTCCTTCCCATGTCCTCACTGGCTTCGTATGGATGACGATGTCATCAGGGTTGCTATGGGTTTACGCCTAGGGTTACCCATCTGTCACCCTCACTCATGTCATTTGTGTGGTCTTAATGTTGACAAGTACGGCACACATGGCCTCAGTTGTAAGTATAGCCAAGGGCGTCACTCCAGATACGGGGAAGTGAATGAGATCATCCGGCGGTCCTTGGTAGCCATCAAGGTTCCCTCGCACCTACTCCAGGCTTGTCACGTTCTGATGGTTAGCGTCCGTCTATTTGTGAGATTGCTGTTCGAGGACAGCTAGTATTTGTGAAGCTTATTTATTCGATGAAATATCATAGTTAAAGCTTATATTATCTAACATAGTAATAAATGTAATAAAAAAATCCTGTTCATATATAGAAAAATGTCAAGTATAACTTTGGGAAAGCCGAGAAGAAGCTAATTATTGCATTCTGCTATGCTGTTAACTATTGGATATATAGCATGGGTTACACTTACTGTTACAAATACTTCACAACTAGTAAGAAGTTTCAATGTAACTTTTTCTGTGAGCAAGGAGGTCACAATTCAAGCAACCCATGCAGTCGTTCAGAAATTGATATCCTTCATTGGAAATTTTCTTATCAAGCATGTTTTCCATTTTTGAACATGATCTATGTTGTGAATATTCAAGAACTGAAGGAAATATGGAGAGGGAAATAGTTACAAAAATATTGTACATGTTGCATTTGGTAACCTTGTTTGTGTTTGTGTGTTGGTATATTCAACTTTATTTAAATATTCGCAACTTTATATGTATGTGCAAAATAGAGTAAATTAATCTTGTTGGCGGATCAAACAATTAAAATAAATTATTCTACAATGTTGTTTATAGTTGAAAAGTCAGAAGCTTTGCTAATCCAGCAGGCCATAATTATATGTAAAAAATTGTTAACTATGTTATAGCAATCTCTATAGCCCATTCAAGGATATGTAATAACCAAAAATACCAAATGCTATGCCAGAGGGATTACAGCCAATGCCTTGATGACTTAGATAGGGGCTCTGTCATTCATTCTCTAATCCTATAATACGTGTCTTAAGGAGAGAAGAGAGACTCAATATTTGACACCTTGTAATCCTAGTTCACAGGCTTATACCCTAGTTGGAGGGAGGATGCGGTTTAAATT
The DNA here is from genome assembly GCA_028752905.1 of Cladorhizidae sp. MBARI D1340-BT2. Lineage (NCBI taxonomy): Eukaryota > Metazoa > Porifera > Demospongiae > Poecilosclerida > Cladorhizidae > Cladorhizidae sp. MBARI D1340-BT2. The sequence continues at coordinate 37,449,325 of JAQNBH010000008.1, forward strand.
AAAGTAGTCCTGAATTTACATGTTAAATTCCACCTTTTCAATATCAGTTATTTCCCTTCATGGTATTTTGATATACTGAACTTTAGGAACTATGAACATGCTTGATTATGAGATTTGTAATTAATTCATGTGTAATAATCTTTATCTACTACCTAACATATTGTGAACATGGGTATAGAGCCTCATCGATGCAGTTGTCATGCACATGGCACTTCTCATGGTTATTCAGGGACTTGTGGGGACCAAGATTAGCCACCCACCCCTTTCTGTTCTTTACATTTTGGTCCTTTTCTGGGATCTCTTCAGGTTCCCCTTTATATCCGGCAGTGGACTTGTTCTTGTAGTGACCCTATGCACCACTACTATATAAGAGCTTTCTGCCCACCCGTTGAGAGAGCCCTGTGTTCTGGTGAATATCGATTTTATCATGCTGAAAAGACATTAAGAAAATCTGGTTTGGTATCCTAACAGTAATAACTCTGAGTTGACATAAGGCAAATTCAGACCACTAGGCTTCCTCAAAACATGCCATAGCTAGGAGAGTATCCTAGTCTCCATCACTTCCAGCTACCTTAGCTTATAAAGATTTTGCAGCAAACTTGAAGTAAAATGAAAAACTAGCAACAACCTTCCTATGGCCATAGCCTCAGTACTTCCATGCAGTACACTAGAATATATATTGTAGAAAAGCCTCAGAAAACCTATACATAGCTGCACAATGATTCCCTCTATTTCCATTCTGTGATAATTTTGTAGGGGAGGCAGACTTGCTCAAGCAGACACTTTCACATACGGATCAGCAAACATCGCAATGACAGCATCCTATGAGTATCTGGGTATAACCCTGATTCCTACCCTCTCTTTCAGTCAACACTTATCTAAGAAATATACTGCCTGTTCCTCAGCTACATTCTCTATTAAGAATCTCTGTCTTCTTTCTCTCGACTGTGCGATTAGACATTTTGGAATTAAAATTCGTCCCATTATCACCTATGCCATCTCAACTTTCTGGGAACATCTGAAGGAAAGAGACTAGATAAGGTGAAAACAACATACCAGAAGAAATATCGTTGCTGAGGTTTCAAATGCAGTGCAATGAATCTCCAATAATGTAGTCAAATTATTAATATATACAGTAGCAATGTAGACAGAATAAGACACACTCAGAGCACTAAGAACTAAGAATATGCAAAGAACAGCAGACTAGCTGGTACACAACAACCTTTTTATAGACATAGATAACACACAGCAATGTTCTTGCAGAATCGTGCACAACCACAAACACACAGCAAAGATTACATGATTGATCTTGCAGCAGCAGTATCTTGCAGGTTTGTGAAAGATTTGTGTATGATCCTGCAGTCCGCTGATAAGCCTGACTACAAACTACAGCTATACTAACCATCAGTTACACACATTATACTCACACATAAACAACTACAAGTCAATTCAGCACACATTCAAGAAACAGAGTGACTTCCACCACTTGTAACTCTACAGGAATGAAGCATTTAATCATGGCAGGCATCTCTTCATTGCCACATTGTTGTTCGGATATGCATGGGAATAGGCTTCCCCTCAGAGCCTTGGCACAAGGTTAGCAAAGCTTAGTTGACCATCATACTTGTAAATCCCAGCAACCGGCTCAAACTGGTCCCACTCAAACTAGTACAACTAACCTTGCTGCCAGAACCACCAACAGAACCAATCACCATTTCACTATCACTATGTCACACTACATCCAGCAGTGCCACCACTAGCAATACTCCTGGCACCAGCACCACACTCGGTGACACCTATGTTCAAAACAATCCTAGTCTCTTTACCCTTCTGCCCCATGCACTACTACTTGTAAGACCAATTTCACTAGCTGGATCTGGTCACTGTCACAGCAGACACTGTAATAATTCATTTTCTTACTGGGCGCTTGACCACATATTGAGTTTTACCACCTTATAAAACACTATGTTGCATACAATATGGCTTCTTCTAGCCACTGAAGCTAATTTCAGCTCTCTAGCACTTAACAATCTGGTGGAAAACATGTTCCTAACTCAAGCACTCCGGTTTTGAGGTATGCCCACTTTAGCTCCAATAACTTGGGTATAGTTATAAATGTTTTAGTATCAAAACAGAGCAGACAGAGAGACCTATCATTTAAGCTGTATATTAAGTTTATACCATGAAGTTTACAGAGCTATTAATTGGTAACCACAAGTTTTTTTAACACTTTACTACTAAAATGGTTTTGTCCCTTAAAAACCTGCATTTACTAACACTGATATTCATGCAGGGCAAAAATGAGCGGTTATAAAATAATAATATGTGATAGATTTGTGAAAAGGGGTCATTGTAAAAAATAATCAAATCCAAAATTATGTTTATAATAAATCCATCCCAAGCAAAACCTGAAGGCAAAGTACACAACAAAATGATGTTTATTTTAGGGCTATTTATTTTCTGCACCTTTTCATTGCATACTCAGTAACATGGGTGGATGAATTTAGCAGTGCTATGACAGTAAGTAATGGTTTGATGATGAGGAAATGAGGCTTCTCAGCTTTGTGAATAGACTTTAGCCTGCTAAGGTGTCTAAAGGGCTAGTGGCCTATAACTAGCTTCCCACATATATACATCTTGGGTTTTTTGGCTGTAATTGTCATTCTATGTTTGTAAACTTGACGATGTATATATACCAGTACCATATCCAGGATTGGTATGGGAGATTCAAAATAAGACAATAATTGTGAATAAAGTTTTGCAATAAAACAAAAATGAAATTAAGAACTTGCATGAGTCAGCTATTTAGTATATCTGTAAGAAACATTCTTCGTGGATTCTGCCCACCAAAAATATTTATTATTTCATCTAACTGTTCCATTCCATAGTGCACGGTAGAATGCATATAGGTTTTATGGCAGTGAAGCACACTAAACATGCATTTACATTCACAACTAGTGACTGGCAATGTGCAGATTATGTGTAGAAGTGTGTTAATGTTAAGAAACATAACTTGTTTGTGAAAATCTGAAGGTAAAGGATCATCAATTTTTTGAAAATCTGGTGTTTAGATAAGTTAGCTATTGCTATTGCTCTCAGGTAGTACTCCTCAGGTGTACTCGAAGGCATATTTTGTCAATCACACTTCTCCATGGACAAGGTTGTCATGGCATAGATTTCGCCACCAACAACAATGCTGAGTAATAGTAATGGTAATGGGGCTGTGACTGGGGATATTTATGAGGCAATTTTAGGGCTTGAGGAGATATTTATAAGGCAATTTTAGGACATGGGCTAGGGCTCTAACCAGGGTATGAGGGTATATTTATAAGATAATTCTAGGACTTGGGCAAAGGCTCTGACTAGGGTTATAAGTGTATATTTATAAGTTAGGGCTCTAACAAAGGTGTAAGGGTATGTTTATAAGGCAATTTTAGGGCTAGGGCTCTGACTAGGGTGTGTGAGTGTTTTTAAGGCCATTTTAAGTCTAGGGTTAGGGCCAAGCCTCCACTAGGGTATAGGAATTAAGGGAAGTCTGGTAAGGGGTCAGTTGTCTTCTGGTGCTATGTGCTATGTGTGATTTGATTCTTGCAGATGCTGTTTTGTTTGCTATGGTCCTTCCCTTTGTGAAAGCTATGATTGGTGTTCCCTCTATGTGCTCATCAGTATCTTAGTTTTATACTCTCTCTTTGGATGTGTGGTTGAAAGGGCAGTATGAAGGGGATGTTGTTATCATTTAATGTTTTTCTTTGGTTATCCTGTAAGTACTTTGATCTGAGTGTGTAAGGTACTTGGTTGAAGACTTTGCGTATTAGGTTGCTTGGGTATTTTCGGATTTTGATTAGTGTCTTACTATTGTTGTTTATCTGTTGATAGTCTGAGGACTCTAATTGCTTCTCCTTTGAGTAGGGCTGGAAACATGTGTCTGGGGTGGCAAGAGGTAGTGTGTGTATTGCAATTGGTTGGTGGGTTTGAAGTATGGTTTTATGTCTAGTGTACCTGTTGTTCTGAACCTCTTGCCTTTGAAGACGGTTGCATCTAAAAAGTTTACTGAGTCACCTTGGTTGTCGAATGTGAACTTGAGTTGGTGGTGGTGTTGGTTAAGTTAGGCTTTAAATTCTTCAAGTTGTGTTGCACCACCTGTCCAAATTACACCTTTTCCAGAGGAGGGGTTGTGAGGTTAGGAACTCCTCCTCTATCGCCATGAAGATATTGGCAAAGGTGGGTGCAAATTTTATTCCCATGGCTGTTCTGCATAGGCCTACTTGTTTATATGTTTGTCCTGCAAAAGTAAAGGTTTTAGGATTATTTTCATGCTTCAAGCATTTTAGGCTCATTTGGGAAGTGTGTGCACAAGTAATCTAGTGTTTCTGTGGTACCCTCCTCTTGCTGGATATTTAGCTGAACAGCCGAGACATCTATTGTTGATAGTGTGGATTCTAGTGGGATTTGGGTTCGTTCTATAATGTTCATGAATTCCTTGGTGTCTTTTATATATGATGATACGAAGCTTAGGGCCTTTTTAGTACATAGTCTTCAGTGCATGAAAGTTTCTCGGTGGGACATGAGCATTCCAATACTATTAGCCTAACGGACATTGGGGTTTTATGTATTTTTTTGAGCAAGTATAATTTCTGTGTCCTTGTGTTTCGTCTAGGGTGAGGTATGTTTAAGTTGTGTTGTCTATTGTTTGTTTAAGTGCATTTGGTCCACAAAGTTGTTATTAATTTTACTAGTGATGTGTGTAGTCGTGTGTTATTTCCTGGTAAATGTTTGTGTCTTTGAGGTGTTACCGTTAATTGTGTAGTTTTCTGTGTCCTCTACTACTATGTAGGAACCTTTGTCAGCAGATTTTATAGTTATCAATGTATCTTTACTAGGGATGCGAGTGCTCGGTTCTCTTTGGCAGACATGTTGGATTTGTGTTGAGTTGTATTATTCAAGGTCGAGAGCCTTTCTGTTGCTCTTTCAAAATATTGTTCGTATGTTTTACTGGCATTTTGTGGTTGTTATTTACTTTAAGGTGCAAATGGATGTCTTGTGAAGCTAGCTGGATGTCTTCTAAAGTATTCTATTATTCTTAGTCGTCAAATGTATGGGGGGATATAGTCTGCAGTTTGTTTGGTGTAATACAGAATTTGAACCCTTTGTTTATACTTTGGTTTCTCTCTGTGTGAGTGTTTTGGATGAGAGGTTAACTATGAAGGATTGTGTTTTTTTGGGTGGTGCTGTGGTGTACAGTTGGTTTGCTATGGTGTGCAGTATTTTTGGGCCCCTCCACTATCTGTTAAAAACTGGGCAGTGTCGTATGTGTGTTGTGTCTGTGTTGTCTTGTGAGGGTGTTGGATTTATACTGTGGGGGCAGTAGATTTGGGAGAAGTTATGGCATACTTTGTTCTGGTTTGTTAGGCGGAGTTTATGGTATACTAGGTGGAGATTATGTCTAGGGGCCGGCTCTGATGGGTTTGAAGGGTATTAGAACTATGGACAGGGTTTCGCTAGGTTGGGTGTGATCGTTTCTGGGTGTTTGTTTATGGTATGCTGAGCGGGGAGTGAGTCTAGGTGCTTGGATGTTGTCGGTTGGGCGGGGATTGAGTATGGGGTCTTGTCACGGTAGGTTGGGAGGCAATTAATTCTGGGGGATGGTTTTGATAGGCTTGGCAGGGTTTATCTCTGGGGACTGGGTTTCTGTGGGCTAGGAAGGGATTGTCTAAGGGCTGAGTTTCTATAGGCTGGGTGATAACTATGTCTAGGGACTAGGTTTCTGTAGGTTGGGCGGTGATAGTGTCTGGGTGTTTGTTCATGGTATAATTATAGACTTGGGGGTTATGGTCGATTGGAAGAGAGATAAGTCTGGGCATTTGTTTAGGGTAGGCTGGACAGGAATTGCGGTAGTTTGGGCAGGGATCAGGCTTAGGTACTTGGTTACGGTATGATGGGCAGGGATTCGGTCTAGGTGCAGGATGATGGTAGGTTGAGCGGGAATTAGGTCTGGGGTCTTGGTTCAAGTGTAGGCCATTGTGGTATGCTGGGGGAGATTGTACTTGGGGGCTGGACTTGGTAGGAGGGGTATTTTGTATCCTGCAGGATGGGCTGTTCTGCTAGTCGTGGTGTGTGGGGTTGGTCAAGTGTTTGATTTTGTGGCAATGTAGGGATTTTGTTTTGTGTCTGGCACGTGAGTTTTGGTGTGTGGTTGCTGGGTCTGGGTTTGTGTGGAGTGTGTTGTGGATTTATTGGTGTGTTTTTTCCCCCTAGTTTTCTTCCTTTTGGTGAGGCATGTGACATGTTTCTGGTGGTTAGTGTTTGCTTGCATATGGTTGATGGGTGTGGTTTGCATAAGTTTGATGGGTGCTTTGAGCTGGTCTATTTTCTTTTGTTTAGTTGTTTGTGGTTTTTCATGCTGTTTTGTGATGTTAGCCTGTGCTAGTTTCAAGATTGTATTGTGTTGTTTCCTAATGTGCATGGGGTTCTGCTTTATCTTGTATTTCTGGCATGATATGTCTGAGTTTGTCCTTTTCTTGTTTTGTGGTGTTGCATGTTGTGGTGTAGTGTTCTATTAGTATGTCCATTAGTTCATGTTTATTAGGTCCATAGTAGTGAAGGGTGCTATCTGTGAGCTTATCTCAAAAAATTCTCATCTTTGACTAAAAGAGCTTCTCATCGTGAAGGCTGTCCACTGTAGATGAATATGAGGAGTTATGTCAAATGCAAATTGTATGTGAGAGGCTATCACTAGTTCCTTCTTAGTTCAACTCAAGACAATTTCCCCTTTGTAAGAGACTGGCTCTTTCTCCATGAATCTACTTTATACGTTGGTCAGGTTTTTCTGCATTGCTGAGCACGTTTTTTTTATGTGGAGGCCTTTGGGGATCAAGATGACTGTACAGTGTAATTTTGTCCTTTTGTATTGTTTCCTTAGGTGTAGTAGGCGCGTGCCAGGTGATTCTTCTATATTATTGTCTTGGTATCTCTATATTGTCTGTGTTTTGGTTTCCGACCATGGTCGAATCATTGGGGTTGGTGGTTGCTGGGGGCTTGGGTAAGTCAGAGCATTGGGGTTGGTGGATGTCAGATCTTGGGGTTGGGCTGGGGGCTTGGGTCTGTAGCCAGGGGGATACCCGCTGGCATACAATCAACTGGTCCTAATATAATAATAATAATAATAAAAGTAAAAATAATAGTATTAATAGTAATAGTCATAATAGTAATAATAGTAGTAATAGTAGTAGTAAAATAATAGTAGTAATAATAGTATAATAACAGTATTAATAATTGTATATAATAATGATGGTAGTAATAATAGTTGTAATATGTAATAATAGTAGTAATAATAGTAGAAATAATAGTAGAAATAGTAATAGCAATAGTAGTAGTAATACTAGTAATAATAGTAGTAGTAGAACTAATAGTAGTAGTAGAAATAGTAATATTAATAGTGGTCGTAAGTGGTCGTAATAGTAGTAGTAATAGTAGTAGTAATAGTAGTAGTAATAATAGTAGTAATAATAGTAGTAATATTAGTAGTAATATTAGTGTAATAATAGTAGTAATAATAGTAGTAATAATAGTAGTAATATATGTAGTAGTATTAATAATATTAGTAATAATAGTAGTTAGTAGTAATAATAGTAGTAATAATAGTAGTAATAATAATAATAATAGTAATAATAGTAATAGTAATAATAATAATAGTAAAAATAGTAATAGTAATAATAGTAATAGTAATAATAGTAATAGTAATAATAGAAGTAATAATAGTAATAGTAATAATAGTAATAGTAATAATAGTAACAGTAATAATAGTAACAGTAACAATAGTAACAGTAATTAGTAAGCGGTAACAGTAATAATAGTAAGAGTAATAATAGTAACACTAATAATAGTAACAGTAGTAATAGTAATAGTAATAGTAATAATAGCAATAAGAAGAACAATAATAATAACAATAATAATAACAACAACAATAATAATAACAATAATAATAACAATAATAGCAACAGTAGTAAGTGACAACAATAATAACGATGACAATAACAAGAACAATAACAACAATATTAACAATAACAACAACAATAATAACAACAACAATAATAATAAATAATAATAATCAAATAGTAGTAGTTAGTAGTAATAACAACAACAACAACAAAAACAAAAACAACAATAACAAAAATAATAATAATAATATTAATAATAATAATTATAATTATAATTAATTATAATTATAATTATAATTATTATTATTATTATAATAATTATTATTATTATTTTATTATTATTATTATTATTATATTTTTATTATTATATACTATTAATTATAATAAAAAAGAAAATGTCATCAGAGTCCAAATCTAAGTTATCTGTGGTCCCCGCAACCGAACTGCATTATCCCTCTGCACCACAATAGAAAGCCTCTGCAGGAGATGGTGAAGGGAGTTCTTCTCTCCAGTCACTTGAAAGAGACGCTGCCTCAAATCCCTTAGAAAGAGTAAACTCTGTGGTACAAACACACCTGAAGTTCTTCAATTGCTACAGGAACAAAGGAGTGATTTTATTGTTCAAATTGGTGTACTTGTCTCTTTCTTTCCTCAGCCAAAGCCGCTACTGCTCCTGCCGCTGTGGAGGTACTACCAATGTAGGAGGGAGAGAAAGTGTCAATGCAAGTGTCATCCCACACCAACAATTTCCCACACTTCCATGAACCAACGTGATGCCATCCGGGCGCTTCCCATCATTTCTGTAGAGGCCAGAAGGCTCCAGTTTCGAGGGTTCTTTGCGAAGCTAAAGACCTGTGTACAATGTCATTGATGGCAGCATGACAAAAATGGCGGCCCATACTGTGACGGCAGCTAAGACCATAGGTAGCGAATTGGTCAACAGCAGCCTCACAGTGCTGACACTCATGTGGCCTACACAAAGAAGTGCCTAGGCGAAAACCCACAGCAATACGGATGGTGTTGTCGTCCATGGAGATGAAATGGGAGGAGCAGACAACCATAAACCTGATTGTTTTGTATAGGCAGCTAGCAAACGAGCTTTGGAAACAGGGTTGGAAGCATTTGCAAGCGGGCTGGCGGCAGTCACAGATACCTTGACTGAATCCCAGATCTTTTGGCAATGTGAAGCTGGGCCGGTAGGTGGGGATTGATCAGGGCCCTGGGACCAGTGGGAGACTGCATCATCCCAGTTGGGAATGGGTATACCGTGCGGACGAGAAGGGACAATGTGGTGAGAATGCATCATCCCAGTTGGGAATGGGTATGTGCGGATGAGAAGGGACAATGTGGTGAACAAGGTCTGAAGAGCCAGCAGCAGAAGCCAAGAAGGCAGAGGGTGCAAGCTGTACTACTCTCCGGATCCCAAGACCACCAAACTTCACAGGGAGTGTAGCTTGTGTCCAGGTGACATTATCATCATCATCAAAGGAGATGTTGCATATCCCACTCACAACAGATCTGAGGACGTCATCATAGCGTGTTAGACTAGGGGAGAGGAAACATGGTGAAGTTAGAAGAATATGGAGGAGCTTTGGTATTTGAGTGACGGAGGAGGAGGAGAGCATCCTGAGCACAGAGAAGGTTTAGCCTTTCACCCATTGTCTTTAAAAGGTGGATCTTTTCATCCATGAGATGGAGGTTAAATCACCAATAGGGGAACCCAAAAGGGTGGCACTGGAAGGGTCAACAATATGGGCACCTGGCAAAGAAAGAAGGAGAGAATCTTTAATGGAAATGTCGGGTCACGGACAGGTTATCTCTTCTGAGCGTGCTCGGCAGGTACTGCTGCCACCAGAGTTCTACAGAGCTTGACAGTAATTAGTCAAAGATTGAGCTACAATGTATCATAATTTATAGCAATATAAGAAGTAGAACTAATCAGGCCTATTGGCCGAACAGCTTTTATAGTAAAATGTGATACAAGTGTAAAGGTCGGGTCTACCCGACCACTGTGTGGTGTATGCAATGACGCTACGCTAATGGTGTTTATCTCGACAAAGAGGTGTTGATGAAGTTCATCTTCTGTCTAGTCAGGGGTGTGCCGGGCGGGTCCACCAGCCCTTGGAGGTGGGCCCGACAGGAAACATCATCACATATCACTTCCGACTTCTGTGCATTCAGCTGGAGACCCATGCTAGCAGCCTCCCTCTTCACCATCTCAATGTCAGCCAATACATCCTCCACCTTCCCACCAATGGAGATATCATCCAGATAGAGGAAACAGAGTTCGGAGCGTAAATTAGAAAAGAGAGCTTGTGGATGAAAAGACAGAAAAGAAGTGGACCAAGGGGATCTCCTTGTTGCACACCTTCAGAGGACTGAATAATCTTGTCATTCCAAAACAGAGAGGATGGTGACGAGTAAGAGGAGTATACAAGGGTAGAGATCTGGAGCTAGAACTCGCACAGCCTCCAACATTTTGTCCCTGTGTACTGAGTTGAAGGCATTCCTGAAATCCAATTTCAAGAAAAGGCAATCTTGAGATAAATTTTGGAGGTATAACCTTGCAGCATGAACTGCAGCCTCTGCTCCTCTCCTAACTCCATAACCCAACTGATGGGGGGACAAAAGGAGACACGTATCATCCAATACCTTACTACCTGGTGTTGTGTGTGTATGTATGTGTGGATGTATTGTGTTGGGTGTGTATGTATGTGTGGATGTATGATGTTGTGTGTGTATGTATGTGTGGATGTATTGTGTTGTGTGTGGATGTATGTGTGGATGTATTGTGTTGTGTGTGTATGTGTGGATGTATGTATGTGCAACCTTAGAGACCAAGAGACCAAACGGCGCAGAACCTACTGCTATCGGCCTTATTCCTCCATCTTTCTTGTACAGAGCTGTCAGGGAGGCACCAAAGAAAAATGGATGAATTGACTGAGGTATATTGCCATCAAGAGATAACTTCAGGAATGAGGTGAGGGCACGGAGAAGAGAATGAGCAGCAGTATTGGCGGATGGACTAGTCAAATCTTTTAAGTGTTGTTGCTTCAAGCCATCTGGACCACCAGCAGAGCCACAAGGGAAAGACTGGATAACACAAGCAACATATCCCTCCGACACAGGAAATTTTTTTTTAAACATCATCAATTGCAGGTGGAATGCAAGTGTCTGGGTGAGGAGAGGGGTGCTTACTCTGGAGGGCTTCAAAAGTAAGATGACTACTGTCAGCAATCTTGTCCTCCGAGGAAGCCAGTCTGTCTGCTCCTGTGAAATCACCATCTTCTAGCTTTGAGGACACTCTTGATGCCAACCACTTGAGTGGGTCTTTAGATATACTCTTTTTGGAAGATGATTTGGATGGCGGACGGGGTGGAAGGTCAGCCTTTTCATCCAGTTGCCTATTGATAGCACTAGCTAGTGACCAGCGACAACCCCCCCTTGTCGGAATCCTAAAACAATGAGAGCCGAATTGAAGAAGATGGCACCATGAAGCATGATCATTAAGACGCACCACAGCATCTATGATTGTAGCTAGCTTAGCTGCTGCCTTCTCTCTGGAGGCTTTAGGGATCCTATTGATGGTTCTTACTGAATGCCTGGGTGTTAATACTGGTGAGGTCTGACTTTGAGATAGAACAGACGATGTTTCCAGATCATGAGGCTGGTGCAAGGTAGGCACCGACAAAATAACCTGATCCTGAGGGTTCTCCAAGGCAACAAGAATGTTGAGAGCCATGAACTCTAAGCACCCCGGATGCATTTACAGAGAAAATTCGATTGGCAAACAGTACAGACCGAACGAACTTGGCACAAACTCAGACTTCATTGGACACGACATTTTTCCTCTCGTGGCTTATAATTATAATTATAATTATAATAATAATAATAATAATAGTAGTAGTAGTAGTAGTAGTAGTAGTAGTAGTAGTAGTAATAATAATATAATAATAATAATAATAATAATAATAATAATAATAATAATAATAATGATGATGATGATGATGATGATGATGATGATGATGATGATGATGATGATGATGATGATGATGATGACGACGACGACGACGATAATGATGAACTAGCAGCTCCTCCTGCATTTTAGCCTGGTTTAAGTTAATTATTTTATATTGCCACATCTGGTTCATGTGCTGGAGTTGTGTTGCGAGGGTGTGGTTTGCATCATGTAGTGAGTCTTGGCACATCTGGTGAAGTCTAGAGCATTTAGCTAAAACTTTAAGGGTGAAAATTTCAAGTTAATTATTGAGAAAGTCATTGTTATTTGTCATGTCAACTGAGAATTCATTGAGATAAGCCTTGTAACAAGTAGACTAGAATGATCAATAAAAGGTGACGGCAACTTCTTAGCTGGCTGATAAAAAAACAATGGTTGAAACATCAAAGAAGAAAGTTCTCTGTTATTATTGCAGATGTTTGGAATGTTAACTTTCAGAAAAAAGTAAATCTATTTCCAGAACTGTCGGCTATTACAGTTGAATATCCATAGATTGTTGAAGATGCAATAAAGCGAGTTTATGTGCTGTTTTAGTAATCAAAATTGGTTGACAACCATCGTCACTATGTCATGCCGTGCAGGTGAGGTGGTTTACTGATGAAACTTCAAACAAAAAGTAAGGAAAAGCAAGCAACTATTGCAACTATGTGTGTTTAGTTTAGCAATAACTTGACATAGAATGACATCTGCTACATTTGGTTAGCTCTGGAGTTCTCTTGTGCAACTCTTGCAAGTCCTTGAAGGAGGAGGCTGCAGCTTATCTATAAATAACTTGTCTAGAGTACAATAAAAATTAAAAATAATTTTATCATATTTTTAAGAACAGATATTTTAGCTCAGAGATTAACTATCTCACTCACTTCTACAGGTCTAATGATGTAGCCTGCATTTGTCATTTGACCACCCTAGGCAGTCACATGACAAGAATGGTTTGTAACCCAATATGTCACACCCTCAATCTTGGTTGAGTGTTGGTTCGGATATGTAATCTCAACTTTCCCTAATCTTTCTTCTCCACCATGTGATAAAACTGAGGCTTTGATCTTGGCAGAGATTCACACACTTCTGACTGCCTTGGCAATCACATGTTAATGAGGTCTATATCTTTAAACCTAAAGGCAGGATTGCCTTGAAAAAAAAGCACACAAGTAAAAGAAAAATCTATAATATTGTAAATGACTGAATGACAAATATAGAGGCTTATAAAATTATCGTTGACCTTGTCCAACTTACTGTAATTGTTTCTAGGACTGTTTCATTTCTATAAAGGCTTCAATTTAGTGCAGGAAAGAATGAAGTCCCAGCAGGGAACAGTGCACAGTTTGGTAGCTGTATACCTAATCCTTCTATAACCATCCACTCCCGTCGGCATACTCTGTCTCTGATCTCTTCACACTGAGACTCAATGTAGGCTGGATAGAGACCCTTGACCCACCACACAATCCAAACAGATGCTGACACAAAAAGGGAATAGCTTTTCTTCTGCATTCAATACTAGCTCCAAGAGAGCTAAACCCATTAACCAGTTGCGCAGATGTGGCCATGTCATTCCTCACCACTAAGAGATTTCCTTCTGGATCAATTGGAGAGTTGGAGGAGGTCAAAATATTGGTCAATTCAGTTAGGCAAATACCACTTGTGGTGTACTGGAGTGGTGATGAGCACACAAAGCCACCAGAAACATCAATTTTATTTGCACTGGTACCAGATGATATCTAAGTCAAATAGAATATTATCATTTTAAGACTTGTGTTAATCCTAATTGACAACATGCCATCATATCAGTACTGAATCTTTCCAGTAGCATTGAATTTTCCTCCCTTTATTCAATGCTACTGGAAAGATTCAGTACTGATATGATGGCATGTTGTCAATTAGGATTAACACAAGTCTTAAAATGATAATATTCTATTTGACTTAGATATCATCTGGTACCAGTACAAATAAAATTGATGTTTCTGGTGGCTTTGTGTGCTCATCACCACTCCAGTACACCACGAGAAATAGAGAAATATATAACCCTGATGATGTGTCTCCCCCTCTTTCCTGTGACCCCAGATCCCAGATCCCAGACCCCATGTAGACTAAGTATGAATTATTTGTATTCAGTAGAATAGGTAGTATGTGCCCATGGTGAAGTAAATTACCACACAATGAAACCACTCATTATTTATAGTGCCTACCAGCTATGCTGAGCTGAGTAAATAAGAGCCCATGCAGTCTATCAATTTTGTAGAAATTCTATGTAAGGCTATAGATCATAGCGATGAAATCCATCTGTAGAATAGGATACAGATGAAATCAACAACTTGGAAGTTTCAGTGATTATGAGGATTGACAACAATAGCTAACATACGCCAAGCACCTATGTACATGTATATACTCTCATAGCTTATCTAATTTATATTTTAGTGTAGAACCTGCTGTTTTCTTGGCTTCTCAATCCCTTGATAGCTTTCAGAGACCTTTACCAAGAAATTAGCTTCATATTATTCGAATAACCTTAAGAGGAAAGGCAAATAAACTCACTTCTATTTAAGAAAATAAATATTATGGAGTGAAGTAAGGTGCTAAAACACAAGCATGCATGAATATTATATGATTCTTACCGAGTAAAGCTAGCTAACTTTCAAACTTTACTGCAAATAACCACATGATCTCAGTATCATTTAGTAATCCTATCCTAAAGAACAACATAATTAATCTCATCTCTCATAAATAACAACATAATTATTGCTAGTGCATGAATGCCGACTTTCTTGAGTCAGCTCATAGCTATTTTCTCCCTAAACATAATTAAATGGAAGATGTATGTGTCTCTAAATGCTGGGCTATAATCTAGGCAATTATATACCCCACACTGAAGAACAAATTTTTAAGAAATTCAAATATCTTTCACTTTCCCAGAAAGAATCCCATTCTGTGAGTAGCTCTCGTAATAAGTTCATTAGTTAGAACTTCCACTGGGCTATATATTTTTTTATTAGCTTAAGCATATTCAAACATCCCGCTTTTTGGCTGGGCCATGCATACAGCTTAAGTGCATGTACAATAGACCTATTATACTCTCTAGCTTTACCAAACTACATTTAGCAGGTAAACTCATCAACCACTCTATGTTAGGCAGCAAACTTACCAACTAGAACTAAATAACTATAAGCTGCTTTTGGAGGACATGGCATTTCCTCCCATCTTTTCGTGATCAGCTATATTTGGCCAGCTTCTGGAGGCACCTAGTCATATCCTGAGTGTGCTCGCCAAGCAAGCCATACTGCTGCTTTACCAAGGCAGACAATAGCCAGCACATGCTGCTATTCACTCTGCGATTGCTCATTTTTATTCTGTACCATGCCCTTTTTTACCCAGAATTCATGTTTAAGTGTCTAGCTAGTGAGATTGCTCAATCACCATAGATTCATATATAAAAGGATGCAAAAATGCACAATTCATGAATTTACTAATTCACCTACAGTACACAACAAGTTCATGAATAAAAATCAAGATAATGGAGGGTCATCACTTGTAAAAAGAAAGAATCTTGTTGCGTAACTATCATTTGCAGACGTTCCTGAGCTTATCACTATAAATAATATACTGATATATAGTACTTGTCCTTAGAAGCCAGAGGTTGAGATATTTTCATGGACCTCAGAATCGTCAACTCCAGAACTCTCTAAAATGCATACCAAGACAGATATAATATGGCATAGGGCCAAATAACTCTCCTCTTGATAAGTCATTTCTATTTAGCCATGACATAAGCCTCTCCTGGTTTCTCACTCTTGATAGATTAATGTACATTACATGAGCTGAATGTTCATAGTGTGGCATATGGAACTAGAATTTAAATCAAATGATCTAAGTTTGACTAGATTGTACACTTTTTGAATGCATATTTCTGTACTGGGAATTTAAGCAACAATAAATAATCACCCTGCATAAGTAAGCAATAGCATCCATAGCGATTACTGCTGGGACACTCTGACTCCATGCCTGATGTGAGAGGCTGTTGGCATTGACATGGAGTGAGCTAGGACAATGAGCAATGTCGAAGTTGAATCCTTGTAAAAATATTGACCATCTAAACAGTCAGCCATTTGATTCACCAATACTCTGAATAAGGCAGAAGCATCTCACAGGGGTCAAATTTATCGTGTAGACTGATCATACCTTAAGTAGCGAGTTAAAGTATGATTTGAAAGTCTCATCATGGTGTTGAGTATCGATCATCTGGGTAGGGCTGCCTTGTTCATGGAGAAGATAGCTCAATTGGTGGAGAGTGAGCTAATCGGTCTGCTCTCACCTGTCTCCGGGACTGCCTCTTACGCTCGGAGAACTAGAGGTCATCTTCAAAAGCTGGCATGGCATCATCTGCTTTAGGTAGCTCCAGTCTTTCATCCTTAGCTGGAGTAATGAGATCTTCAGTGAGTAGGAAATGTGTCGCCTCAGGCAAGTGCAGAACATATTTTGGTGTGTCCTGCATGCCTGCTAGGGGCTTTGACCTACCTTGAGTGGGAAGTAGTCAGCATCAGCTGGAGCTGATAAGTTGGCATCACTGACTTCTGCTGGAAGTGAAGAACCTTCAACTTCCTTCTCAGAGTGATCCTCAGATTAGTCTGAGGAGAACGTCTGATTATCTTCTTTGTTTTCACAGTAAGTGACCACCTTCTTACACTTTGGGGATTGCACACATAGGCTTGCCATCATTGCTAAACACAAAAATAATTGTGGTCATGACTTTCGACCCTCTTAGATTCTTCACATTTCACTATATCAAATTGTGATTAACTGAAAATATATATGTCTCTGTGATCTCTTTTTTGATACTAAAAATATAGTATAGGTATAACCATGTTAAAGTTATCTGCCGGGGGAGTGGGGGTATGTCAAAATCAGAGTACCTGCTGTTGAGGCTCTGGTTGGAAAGTGCTAGACAGATGAAATTTATATTTGTGGCAAGGGGAAGGCCTACTCTAAAATAAGAATGTTTTCATTAGGTGATGCAGTCAAATATGGGCTGAAAATTAATTGTCTTGCGACTGAGTTTATTGGAGAATCTGATGGCTAGATACTACTGCTGTGGCTATTGTAACTTTATTTGTGAAAATTCTAGGAGGGGTTAAGGTGGCTTTGGGAGATATCTCAGGTCTTTCCCTTCCCTCCCACACCCTTCATAAACCCCAGAAAGTCTGTACCCATTGCTACTCTCATGCAATCTGATCTGTAAAGGGTCATAAAAATGTGTTAACTGTCACTAGTAAAAGACAAGGTGAACTTTAACCCATTATCCCTCTTTCAGAATCCAAATCAGTAATGAGATGTGATAAGGATTCGTGCCTTCAATATAAAATAATTCGTGACCCCAACGGAGATGAGCATAGTGCTAGAAGACAAGTCTCTGCACCTTGGCAGTCATGGTGTTAATGATCATGAAAATAGAGATGTAAATCATGACAAATACTTTACAAAACTAAACCCATGCTAGCAATAATTATACTGCTGTACCTAATTACAAACAACAAGAAATAATATAAGATGTTACCTAACATCTCTAACAATAAGAACAGATGTCTAACATAAGCTAAAGTTTAATTAAAACTGTTAAATCTAATCCAAAAAGCATGCATTCCTATTTTGATTGCCAGGCATTCCTTCTCCTCCATTGAATAGCATTCCTCCCTATGCAAAATCATCTCATTGAAATAGGCCACTGGAAAATCTTTCCCTCTGCATCTC
The DNA here is from genome assembly GCA_028752905.1 of Cladorhizidae sp. MBARI D1340-BT2. Taxonomy (NCBI): domain Eukaryota; kingdom Metazoa; phylum Porifera; class Demospongiae; order Poecilosclerida; family Cladorhizidae; species Cladorhizidae sp. MBARI D1340-BT2. Next base: position 37,467,016 of record JAQNBH010000008.1, read on the forward strand.
TCTGGCTGAGAATAGCTCCAATACCTGTATAAGGTGCATCTGTTTGTAGGACAAAAGGCCTGTCAAAATCAGGGTTGCGTATGATAGTGACATGCATAATGGGTGTTTCAGTAGTTTCAATGCCTCGTTACACTCCTCGGTGCACTTAATCCTTGTTGTTGCTGATTTATTTGTGAGATCACTAATTGGTACTGTCATAGAGGTATAGTAAGGAATAAAATGCCAGTAGTGTCCCATTAATCCTAGAAAAACTGCTTTCTTTGTTTCAGGTACTGAGCTTTGAATGTAGTTTTGGGAGGAGATTGAACTGTTCAACCAGAATCGTCAAAATTCAAAGCTCAGTTCTTTGGGTTTCCCCTTTGGTGTTGTCTTCTGGTAGATCTCAAAAGGTCGACAGTATTCTGCCATATCCTTGTAGAGAGTAGGCCAGTAGAACAACTGCAGAATTTGGTCTGCTGTTTTGTTCTTTCCTAGGTGACCTCGTAGTTGTACACTGTGGGCGAATTAGAGCACTTCACTGCAGCATTGGAGTGATAGCACTTGTTCTATAGTGACAGAGACACCATCCTGCATCTAGCTGGAACCCAACCACGGTAGAGTAGCCCCTGTTTCTTGAACTACCCCATCCACCCTAACTCCCCACCCCTGCTGTAGGTATTCCAACACATGCTGGATTGCCTCCAAATAGCATTCCTGTAGAACTTGTCAATCCATAACTGATGGCTCCAAGTGATGATGTTTGTTGCAAGAGTCATGGTTTAGTTCACCTCAGAATGAAGGACTCGACATCTGTCCCACTGGTGAGTCTCTGCTTCTCATGTCCATGACAAGGTTTTATCTGTTCCATGGAGTACATCTTCCTCCTCGTCCATCAATTTCAAGTATACCACTAACTGAAGCTCCTTCTCCTGTTGGTACATCTCTTCCTCTTACTTGGCTTTAGCTTGCGCTCGTGACTGCTAAAGCATTTCCTGCCTACTGTTAGGTCTCACTGTCTATGGAGACCACAAGCTCTCTCGTCAAAAGAGTCTTGAACTCATGAACATTAGTTCCCAACAGCTGGTAGAGTCCCAGACACTGCCGTTTTTATATCTAGTGGTTGTCCATCCATGTCTATCATGACCTCGGCTAGGGGATATAAAATAGCATCACTTTGAGCATATTTTATTGCTGCTACATTCCCAACTAGTTACTTATCCTGAGGAACTAAGTCCTCATGTATTAGAGTCCTGGACCACCCAGTGTCCAGCAAAATATCTCACACCTGGACTCCTTCAACCATTGGTTATGCACTCCCTTCTCTCTCATGACAGTCACATTTCTGGTGTGATCAGATTGCTGTCCCTCACAGAGTAAGGCATTAGCTGAATATCTGGACAAGCATTGACCCTTCTGCTGACAATTGTAGCACACCATGTCCTTCAACTCACTCACTGGCTTCATGCCTTATCAGCGTGCTCCACACTAGTCCTCTCTGGCTCATTTGTTTTGATTTCCACTCTGCAATCCCTAGCCCTATGACCTGGCTTTTTACATCTCATACAGTGTATCGAAGATTTCTTCTCCCATTTCTCCACTGAGTCCCACATCTAGACCTTGTTTCCTAGTCTGAGCATAATCATCGGCCAATCCAGCTGCTTTGTCGTTTGTCTCTAGTTTCTGTTCTTCTGACCCAGATCCTCACCTTCTCTGGAAGTGTATTGACCAGCGGTTTGTGGACCACAAGGTCCTTCACCTCCTCTTTATTTTTACACTCTTGCATCCACTTAATAGTAAGGTCCTTGAGTCAGGTTGCTAGCTCAAAGTTGGTCTCATTTGACTTCCTGACAGATCCACGAAAACATCTTTGGTACATCTCCTCATTTATATCATAGCATCTAAGAATGGCAGCCTTCATTTGGGGTGGGGTTAGTCGTCAATGTCCTCAGCTACCAAAGTGGCATATGCTCATTTCACAGATTAAAGCAAGAACTTTAAAATGCTATATTTAAATTTGAAATTACTAATCTAAAAATTAAAAAAATTCCACTTACAAAAACACATTTTGAGAAAATTAAGATAGAAATTGTGGTAATGTTATACACTTAAAATCGCCCTTAACCATAGGTCTCCCCCTCTTCCTTCACTTGCTGCTCCTCCAGTGTCACTCTATCCAAACGCAAAGCCTTCCTTCTCCTCTTCACCTGCACCTCTGCTATTGTAATTGATGCAGACACCATGCAATGGTCCCTGGAAGAACAAGGTCAGTGGTGAAACCTTGACCTCTGGAGAGCTGCAAAGGGAACCTGGCCAGTGTTGAAGAAAATCACTGCCAAATTGAAAGCAATCTCCACTGTGGTTGCAGAAGCAGAACTCAGTCTTTGGACATAGTTGCTAAATGGTAATGTTGAATGACTCATTTTGATTTTGAGTTGCTCCCAGTACACATCACTCCATCAGGACATCATTGGAGAGCCACTCAAAGACCTTGTAGAGATGAGGGCCAATGTCTGGGTGGATGGTGGGTGGGTGGGGTGGAGGTGTTTCCGACAGGGCAAGTGCATGGTTGAATTTTCACCAAGACCACTCACCACCAGGACAAAAATGGTGCTGTCTATGGACTATGAATGATAAAATATCGCTCACACAACACCCTTCATTGCAGCTGAGTCACCAACATTAGACCTAATAGCTTTATACTAGTGAGCAACTGGATGGTTTTGTCTATGAGCCTCCCCTTCCATCTCATTTTCACACGTTCACCACTCTCATTTACTACCTTCTCCTTACACTTGTCCCTGAGTGCTGTACCCATTCTTTTCTGGACATGGCCAACACATTCATGATTACTCACTCGATGGTTAGCAACATAGAGCTTTTCATCACAGAGCAGCTTGAAGATTGAAGGTCTTAGAGTCACCATCAAATATCATGGAAGTGTACCAGAGCCTGTACCTTTCCACCAACCCTTTCCAGATGTTGCGGGCTCTTTGCGACTCCATTGCTGTCAATTATAATTAGCCTAAAAAATGCTTCATGCCCCTTCCACCAGTCCAAGAACTTCTCACACAACTCATCCATGTCACAATGATCTATGCAGACCTGGAAGTATTTTCTTAGAACTTCCACATCCATAACTCCTCCCATATCCCAGATATACTTGCCTGGCCCAGGTGCCAGTGCAAGTGATGGATACATCAAGAATCTCATCCTCAGATGCATCTTTGTGTAGTTCAGCTACAGCAGAAGAAAAGGGGGCCTTTCTCTTCTTCAGGTAGGCAGCAAATAGCTTCTTGTTGCGTATCATGTTTTGAGATGGAGGCAACATGACCATCAGGCCACAGAATGTTTCCAGAGCAGCCTTCCCTTTGTACGGCTCTTATGGCAAGAACAGATTTATTGTTCATGCCTAAATCCCTCTTACAGTGTAAGGCTAACTGATGGAGAAGACTTGCCACAAACACTACAAGAAATAGAGAGGATTGAGACTAATGCCTCCTGTTCTTCCTATCTTCAATGATGGTCAGAGGAGAGCCACATGCCGGACTTCTAAGCCTGATAAGGTGAAGGTCCTTAGCTGAAGCATCAACCCAAGTCGAAGGACTAGGTGTTTGAAGTGCGATCTTTTTACCTCTAGCTGTCTACATTGGCATTGGAGAAATGGGTAAGCTGGGGAAAATGGTAAGCTAGAGGATCCAGGAAGGTTCTTAAGGCTATGATTTTCTCTTGGTGTGCTTGGACACATATGTCTGTAGCAAGAGGAAACTTTCTTCACCACTTGAATTTGGTTAGCCATCCCGACAAACAAATTTGAAAATGCAGTCTCGGCATGTGCATTTATTTATATTCTTGGCTGCTACTGTGCAGTTACTAAGGTTAGGTAGCCATCGATTGTGCTCTTCAGCTTGTTTGATACCCCAAACGGTTACCAAACGAAGCGTCTAACTCACTCTAGTCCGTAAAATATTGGCTTGGTGATCCCAGGTGCTAAATGTTAGTGAGGTGCATGGATAAAACTTGTATCTTCTGAAAAGAGCATCACAAATCCTCCCAAATAACTAGAGCAGGTAGCTATATAAGTTTAAACCACGTGCAATGATACATAATCTAAGACATTAAGACAAATTTCGGGCACGAAGCGGCGGGCGATATTTCCACCCGCGCAGTCCCATAATTCTCCTTCAGTTATTGCCATTCATCCTCCCCCAGTTACAAGTCCAATCAGCCACTAGATAGTTTGGTAGAGTTAACGTAGTAATAGCTCAGTTTACAAACGTTCCCGCGCACTTCTAATTTCCACGAGGTAAGTACGGAAATACGTCATTCAGCGTCTATATCACTTCGGAAATATTACCCAATTCAAGAAAAGAATGCAGCAACCTACTAGCAGCGAGGAGCGGAATGGTTCTTACATAAGCACTACAACAGCAAATAAAATTAAATGGATATGTAAACCCTGGCGGATCCTAAATGAAGTGCTGCTTTGTGTACTTATTATTGGAGTCTGGAGTCTACTGTCCTTACCAGTGATATTTTATCAATTTAAAGATTCAGAGGTATGCTTTCATTTAACTGCTTACTTATGTAGGGTGATTATTTATTCTTGCTTAGGGGGGATTAAGTCTGCATATACGCATGGCCTCATTTAAAGTACGATATCTTTGCTCGCATTCACACTAGATTCCTGATTTATATAGCTTGCGCTGCATGCTTTATAATGGTAATTCTCTTTTCTATTTGCCTTACTTTTTTTCTTAGTGATGATTATAGGTTCTGCAAGTGTGGAACATTAGCGGTTAGATTGTACATAGTTCCCAATGTAGAAATAGGCATTCAAAAAGTTTACAAATATCTAGTCAAACCTAGATCATTTAACTTACAATCCATTTCCATAAGGTACGCTATGAGCAAACTTGCTTCAGCTCATGTAATGTACCTTAATCTATCAAGAGGGAGAAACCAGGAGAGGGAGAAACCAGGAGAGGCTTATCTCATGGCTAGACAAATTAAATAGAAATGCAGTTACTGAGAGGATAGTTATTTGCCCTTCGCCATATTCTAATTTCACTTTCTGAGCATCTGTCTTAGTATGCGTTTAAGATAATTCTGCAGTTGACGATTCTGAGGTCCATGAAATGTCTCAACCTCTGGCTTCCAAGGAGAAGTACTATATATATATCGGTATATTATATATGACAAGCTCAGGAATGTCTGCAAATGCTATAGTTATGCAACAAAAATTCTTTTTACAAGGGATGACACTCCATTATCTTGATTTTTTTTCATGAACACATTGTGTACTGTAGGTGAATTAATACATTCATGAATTGTGCAAGTGATATCTTTTTACATCCCTTTATACATAATTATATATAGATGAATCTATAAATCACTGAGCAATCTTGCTAGCCAGACACTTAAACATCAATTTTTGGTATAAAAGGGCATGGTGTGGAATCAATCACAAAGTGAATAGCAGTATGTGTTGGCTATTGTCTGCCTTGGTAAAGCAGCAGTATGGCTTGCTTGCTGAGCACACTCAGGATGTGACTAGGTGTCTCCAGAAGGCCTTAGCTATAGCTGTGTCATGAAAAGTAAAAAAATAGGGAAAAGTGCAATATCCTTCAAAAGCAGCTTAGGCTAGTTGGTAAGTTTGCAAACCTACTGACTAGCCTAAGTTACTTTTATGTAGTTGATTAGTTTACCTCCTAAATGTAGTTTGGTATATAAAGCTAGCAAGTTAAATAGGTCTATTGCACAAGCACTTAATCTGTATGCATGGCCCAGCCAAAAAGCAGCCTGTTCGAATATTTGAATCTTGCCACTCTGTGGTCAAACTGCATACCATGTCATCTTGCAATATGACTGGAGGCACCTGGGAATCTCTGTGTGCAACATTTAATTCCTGGTTTGCCTCCATTTCTTCCCACAGATACATAGTGATGTTTATTTTACTTTGAGATCCACTTACCTCAAAGATGCTGGCAGGAATAAAGCTAAGACTTGATTTGACAGTTTTTCCAGTATGTGAGCTCTCATGTACTTTAGGTGCATTATATTGAGCTTCTATGCACTCTCAGTTGCTTTACTTAAATAAGTGAGACAGAGGAATCTTAATCCCTACAAGTCTCTGAATAGCAAGAAAACATTTAAGAGTATTTCATTTATGAACATGTAATTTATGAAAATGAAAGTATAATTTTCTCTCTACATATATTAACTCCTTGGAGGTGGTATGTATATTAATATGCCCAAATTTTACTCCAGGTGTATGTGTTAAACATATATATATATATGAACTGCTCAGTGCAAAAGTAGTTGCTAATTGCTAAGTTTTCAGCTGTGCTCTTTTTCAGTAGGCATAAGACTAGACTACAAGTAGCTGCTAGGACTACTGCTAAGGTAAAAAATTACATGAGTGGTTTGCGAATCTTTGTGCAGAGTAATTGTCACAAATGTACCTTAGCCGATTGTTGGCCGACTTTATTTGTGGTTTACTAAATTTTTAGCTAGAACTTTTTTCAAGAATAAACTTCTCAAAATCATTTGAAAGTAAATACAATGAGCTGCAGTTTAGTATAAGAATCATCAGCTCCATTGAGGTAAGCAAACAAAAGCTACTCAGCGCTACATCAGTCTATATCTACAACAAAACTTACAACAAAGAAATCCATACAAGAGCAACTTCTTGTTCAAGAGCAAATGATTCCGGGTAAGCTCAGGTGCATGTGTAGGTTTCCACTGAAGAAGAACTTCCAGAAACAGTATATAGCAAAACGAAGAAAAACTTCCAGAATCAGTATATAGCAAAACCCAGGATTAGTTATAATTCATGAAAGTGGTTGTGATCGTCACGCATTAAAAAAATCTTTTTTAATGTTTTATATTTGCCCTTTATAACTTTTAAAATTACTAGAGCAGTCTATTGGGAATGTGTATATCAAAAATTGGTGTGTAGTTATAATTCCTACGATGTCCAAGTTTGCATCATAATTATGGCACTTATGATGTTTAACCTTGATAACCAAGGATACTATACAACAATACTCAATTCACATTTGCTTCCAAGGTTCTCAAGCATAGGTGTCCATCAAATGGCCTAGCAAACTACTCATGAATGTTTGTGTGCATGGTGCTCAATAGACCGAGTGGTTTTTAGTGTTCGCATGGAACTTGAGCACTCTGTTGAACCAGTACAATATTGGTAGTTAGCTAAGTTCTGATTATACATATGCTTTATTTGTTCTTGTTCTGGTCTAGCGCAAGAGTCAGAGATATCAAAGGAAAACTCTCAAGAGTTGCTTCTGGCTTTTGATATATTATTACCTCTATAGTTACAAACTTCTTCATAATATACTAGCTGTATTGAAAGTTAAAACTAGTATTATTACTAAAATAGCTTCGCAAACTTCCCTAACAGCATACTTTCATGGGTGGAATATGCCTACTTTCTGTCTAGTGTAACTATATAGAATTTTTACATTTTAATGTTTTACTTGGCTACAGCTTATGTGAGGTAATGTACCTAATTACAGCTAACATGGTCAAGAAACTAATTCATAGAAAGATGAGCAAGTGCAACCACATGTCTTTACCACTAAATTTCTCCCTCTCCCTCATCTCTCTCTGTTCACCCCTCTATGTTCTTCAAGGTATCATATATAATAAGATCGTACCCTTTCCCTTGGTTTGCCTTGAGTTTAACGAGAAGCTCTTCAACTGATCATATTGGAATAGTTTAATGTAGATAGATTGTTATTTGTAAGTATTTATGGTGTATTGCTCACAGTTCATATAGCTACATAATATTTTTGCCTTACCAACCCATTTTTAACTCTTACGTGTTACACTTTATAGTGAGTTGATGTACTGGTATTATAGCAACTTATTACTTACTCATCAGTTTTTCAGCCCTAGACTTGGCCCTAACCCTACCACCTGTAAATAGCTAAGACAGAGAGTGCTTATCCCCACCTTGTGGGAAGCCCTACTCATTGGTGCCTACCATGCTAGAACCTACAATCTAATGCACCTGAAACCTATTAATAGGTTAAAGGTGTCTCTACTAGTTGCAACTAGCTAATTCTTTGTAAGTTATTTTATATAAGATTTTTTCCATTGTACAGGTGATATACAAATGCAATACAGTATGCACTAGGTATACAACAAAGCCACAATGATTAGTAACCATGTAGGCATATTATTATAAAAATTATCCTTCTAGCTGACTGCACCCCATACTAATAACCTCTCCTTGATTATTTGGCTGAAATTACAATCACCCAGTTCAACAATAGTTGCATAACAAAACCATTTAACAATCGCTAGAATATGAAAGGTGCTGGTATTGGTATTTGTTCCGGACATCCCAACGTAATTGGGGAGTATTGATTAACATCAAGATAATTTGTATAAATGGATTACAATGGTGTAAATGTGCATAAATATTGCTGCAGATGCTTGCAATAGATTTGCCAGGCATGTCAGTTCAATTTCACCTGATTTTCTGTAAGATATTGACTGACTAGCTTTGCATCCCTCAACTGCAATAACCATTCAGATCTACAGAAATGGCTTAATGTTATTCAAATAATCCTTGTCGAACAATTTTTATCACAGCTCATTCTGGTTTACAGAACCAGTTTGCTATGGCAACATCAGGCTTATTATTTTCCAATAATAGTCTGCCCAATTGAGACTATTATGTGTATGGTAAATTCTATATATGTATATCTATGAATTTACTTATGTCACTGTTCTGATGTTTCTACAATATCAAAGCAACAAACATTTCCACTGACCAATGAATGCATATGGCAGATATTTCAATTATTGGTGCTGTCATGTACTAACTTGAAGAAAGAATAAAACATGTGAAATACATGCCCATTCTGCTACTCTATAAGGGTATTTAGTGTTGCTTATTGTTGGCTCTATTACAAGAGGAATGATTAAGTGTCAGGTTTATTATGTGTAGATATAGTGAGCCCCACAAGCCAGAACTAATTCCTACATAGAGTGTCCAATCCCTTCTTTTATTCTTTTTTGCAATAACCTCCGTGTTAATTTGTCAGAATGCAATGTGACACAAGGTTTCTGCATATCTCTCAGGATTATTGTGTGTCAAACATAGATTATGTTATAATAGGTAACCATGATTAATTTATGGAGCCATATCACACATTACATAATGAGGGGGAGGGGCATACCACCATAAAATATAAATGCTTACAAAAACTTGTGGTTAAAATTTTGGAACTGATAGATTCTGCACACATTACTATATGAAATTAACGTGTAGATCAAAAGGTATATCTCTCTCTCTATTCTCTTTTGAAACCATGCCAAAGTCACATGCAGCCAAAATTGGGGCGATCAAAACCTTATGCCTAATTCTCTGCAGTTATGGCTCCTGATTGGAAAGTGTTAGACTTACTCTCTGAGGCAAGAGGAAGCCTTATTCATTGCTTTCATTAGGCACTAAAATGTGACTACCAGTCAAAGCATGGGTGCTGGAAATAAATTGAAGACACAGAAAACTGAGGACCTAATCTCATGAACTAGTCGAAAGGAGCTAATTTATGAAATCAGACTAGGCAGGTTATGAAGGAGCAAGTGTTTTTAAGCTAATTAAGAAGGAACTAGCAATGGTCTTACATGCATTTGACTTTTTTCGTCACAAACAGGTTTGCTACAGAGCTATTTGGACATCTGGAATGATTAAAAGTTCTTTTGGGCCAATAATGAGAACAATTCTGAAACCAAGTTCACTATTGGCATTCTTCACAAGACAGAACTGGTATTTCCGAAAGTGTTTTGGAACTGAGAAGGCCCTGGACTTACCTGCGCTACTAGAAAACTGGGAAAAGTGGCAGAAGTCCTGCAAATAAGCAGCAAGTAACTCGACAGGAATTTATGAACAACTGCTATAGACAATTGAGACATGCTAATGATAATAAAATTCTTGCCTCATTTTCATTGAAATTAATTCTCTAGGTAGTACAGCTAATTCACAATTGCATAATTCAATGACATCAATATCAGTACTTCACAGTGAAATACCGTAAGGGCACCTAACAAAGACTGTTTGTAACAGCAGAGAAATGGTTATGTATGCTGAACATTGAGAGGCATAACAACCCGAGTTTATGCTATGTGAATGGCAGAATCTTCCAGAATGCCTGAAAGTGTTTTTAACCTAGCTACCAGTTTAATTGTTCCAAATATGTGTATAATTTATTTGTGTCTGCACAATCCATGGTTGCCAGTATAATATATAGTAATAATAGTGGCTAGTCCTAGTTTCATGCTAATGAAATCATCAGGGACATTAGCATGAAACTATAGTAGGACTAGCCATCCCAGTACTTTTCTATCAATAGCTCTGCTTTAATACAGCATTGAGCACTATTTGTAGCCTCGCCAGCAAACTACCTTCTAAGTATATATATATATATAAATATATATTTAACAGATATAGTTTGCCCCCACCAAGTATGGATCTATGGTTGGAGTGGACAAGGATTGTAAAATTCCATGCTTCAGCAGACAAGCCATGGCCTACACCAAGTATGAGTCCAATCTTTGTGTGGGCAATTGGCCATATTCTATAGGTTAGCTCATAGCATATATATATTGGAGAATTATCTGTACAAAACTCTTGTTTTGCTATGTTGGACGCCTGCTAGACCAATAGCAGCTGCCATGGTTACTGCTAGTCTTAGTAGTATCTGCAGCCTTCCCAATTCTTATCTGCAGCCTTCCCAATTCTTCTATGTTGAAGGAACATTCTACTGGTAGTTATTGTGGCTAACCTAAGTTTTTGTGTGTTAAAAGCTATAATGTTTGTTCTTGTTCTAGTACAAGCACCCAGCACCAGAACTATGTAGCTATGCCCATATATATCAAAGGGAACTCTTAGAATATAGGTTTTGTGGCCTACCTAATTTGTGGTGCTATGTTTGTTCTTGTTCTAGTACAGGCACCCAACACCAGAGCTATGTTGATCGTGATAGATCAAAGAGAATTCTTAGAGGGTTTTTTTAATAATAAATACGTGACAACAGGCATAGCTAACTAGTTCAATAAGCTTTAGGCATAGTAGTTATCGATAATCCTCTACACTAGCCCAGTGGAAGTCATTAACTATGGTACTTATTAGGAGAGCTACTCACAGAATGGGATAGTTTCTGGAAAGTGTACAGTCTGAAATAGGCATAGAATCATTTGTAGTAACCAAATTTTTGGCTGGAGTACTTGGACAGGCCCCCAAGTGACGACACTGACTGTGCCTTCTACGGCTATCTGGATGAGGGCATTTTTGCAGTGGAACACGTGACTATTTTGATATTTGAATTTCTATAAAATGGCTTCTGCTGTGTGGGGTAATTACTTAGGTTTATATCTTAGCATCCAGGGACACATGCATCTTCCATTTAATTCTGTTTAGGGAGCAAATAATAAGCTTGAGATGACTCAAACAAGTCAGAGTTCATGTACTAGTAGTAATTTTGTTGTTCTTTATAGGACACATAAGAATAAGCATTTGATGATACTGAGATCAGGGTTAGGATAAAGGTGTGGTTCAACTCAGATGAATACCTTTTATTTCCTGTTTAGCACAATCCTCAGTGAAATTTTATTCAGCCGAACACAAATTAAGCAAGACTCTGCAAAACAAAACAATTTTCAGCTGCTGAGGGCCAATTTGTAGCAAGAAATGCTACATCTCAACACTTGTAGAGTGCATTGCATTGGGTTAAAACCTGTGGAACACGCTACAGCAGCAACCAAACATTCTTCACCTCCACAAGGAACGAACTGACTTAATTAATCTCAAAGGATGTTTCTATACAATTCATCAGCAATTCCTTTTGGGAAAATACAAGTAACACTATTAGCATTTTCCCATGAAAATATTGTCTCAAATGCCATTGTCTTCAGGATGAAAAAAACCCTTTAAATTACTATGCTCTGTATTATATTTATAATAGATAGTAGGCTTTAAATGAAGGGTAAAACTCCTCTCTAAACTCATCCCTGCCTGAGACCTTGTTGGGCACACAACGTAAAATTTGCCTGCTCCATCAATGGGAAGTGTTGATTATATATATAAAAAGAAGGCTACTCAATACAAGAGTGCTTGCAACCCTATGTCTACCAATAGGCGAATCTCTTTCCATTATTTTTTCTTGCTTTTCCAAATTTAAGATGTAGAACCTTGTAAGACCCAGGATGTAGTTGACTGCCACTTGCATTCAGTGGATCTGTAAATTGATAAGACATGTAGATCCATAATTGATTGATAAGATAATGTTCAAAAGTATTCCAGGTCAACTTAGATGACTTCTTGTTATTGTAGTAGGAAACCTACCAAATATACCACACACTACTGTACACCAGCACAAATAAGCAATCTGACCACATAGTGCCAAAGTTAGAGTGCATGGGCAATTCACTTGAAAGTCATAGAATCATATGGTGTGCACTTACTATTTACAGTGGGAGCCTGCATCATAAAACTTGAAAAAAATTATTATTATAAATGAAGTGTACCTGGTTTATACTCACCTTCATGTAGTTATTTGCAATAAAGTTTAAAAGTTAAGCAGCTTTACTCGGTAAGTATTTGCTTGTTCTTTTAATATTCATCCAGTGCCTGTGTTTTAGCACCTTACTTCACTCCATAATATTTATGGAAGTGAGTGTATTTGCCCTTCCTCTTAAGGCTATTACGGTAATATGAAGCTATTGTTTAGATAAACTATTCGCTGAGTAGAGAAGGCATCATCTGTGATTTTCAAGTATGAGAGTATATACATGTACATATGTGCTTGGCATGCAAAGTGCGAGCTTTTTGATCCTCAGGTTCACTGAAACTTCCAAGTTGTTGACTTAATCTGTATCCTATTCTACAGACCACTTGCATAGAATTTCTACAAAATTGAAAGACTGCATTGGTTCTTATTTATCCAGCAAACAGCATAGCTGGTGGGCACTATATATAATGAGTGGTTTGTTCCTATCATTGTGTGGGTTCACCATGGGCACTTACTACCTATTCTACTGAATACAAATAAGTCATACCTAGTCTACATGGTGTCTGAGATCTGGGGTAAGGAAGGAGGGAAAGACACCATCAGGGTTATATAGTTCTCTATTTCTCTATGGAACTTTTTCATCTAAAGCAAGTTTCTCAACTGAGTATTTATTCAGTCTGAAATACTTGCTCACACATGAGCAGATGTCATTTTAGTAGGTCAAGTTAGACCCACCATTTTCTGTGTATGTGTGTGTTGGTATGTTTCCTAAGTATTATAAAACCAAGTATACTTAGTTCGATGTGCATAAGGTTCCATTATTCCAACATGCACATGCAGCACATTTTAGTGGTTCAATGTGAACATATACAGATGTACAGAAAGAACATACTGTAGATGGCTTATGTTAAGTTCCACTTGCATCCCCTTTTTGGTTATGTGAGGGCAGCAGAGTGGTGTTGCTGTATCATGCCTATAAAGGGAGGAAAATTCAATGCTTCTGGAAAGATTCAATCCTACTATTATATTTTAGGCATGTTTTCTATTTAGGAAAATATTTAAACACAGGTTTAAAAATGATAATATTCTATTTGACTTAGATATCATCTGCTACCAGTACAAATAAAACTGACGCTTCTGGTGACATTGTGTGCTCATCACCACTCCAGTACACTGCGAGTGGTATTTGCCTAACTGAATTGACCAATATTATGACCTCCTCCAACTGTCCACTTGATCCAGAGGGAAATGTCTTGGTGGTGAGGAATGACGAGGCCCAAGCTACACAACTGGTTAATGGGCTTAGTTCTCTTGGAGCTAGTATTGAATGCAGAAGAAAAGCTATTCCCTTTTTGTGTCAGCATCTGTTTGGGCTGTGTGATGGTCAAGGGGTCTCTATCCAGCCTACCTTGAGTCAGTGTGAAGAGATAAGAGACACAGTATGCCGACAGGAGTGGATGTTTATAGAAGGATTAGGTATAGAGCTACCAAACTGTGCAATGTTCCCTGCTGGGACTTCCTCCTGTCCTGCACTAAATGGCAGCAATTCTACAAATGGAACGGTCCTAGACACAGGTACAGTAAGTTGGACAATGTCAACAATGTTTTTATAAGCCTCTATATTTGTCAAGAAACAGAGTGTACCCTATAAACCATAGTTAGACAATTTCAAATCATATACACCGAATATTATACAGATCTTAAAATGGAGAACAATATTCAGGTACATGATTTTTACAAATTGTCACGTGACTGCTTTAGGTGGTCAAGTGACAAACGCAGGTGGTATCATTAGACCTGAAGAAGAGACCGATATTGACTCAAAAGTTAATCTCTGAGCTAAAGTGCCTCTTCTTAAAAATAAGATAAAATTATTTTTAATTTTATTGTACTCTAGAAAAGTCATTTACAGATCAGCTATAGCCTCCTTCAAGGAATTTCAAGAGTTGCACAAGAGAACTCCACAGCTAACCAAATATAGCAGATGCTATTCTAAGCCATGTTTATTGCTAAAATACACACACATTATATATTGTTGCATAGTTTCTTGCTTTTGTTGACTTTTTGTTTGAAGAAGGTTATTCATCAGTAAACCACCTGACCATTTATTTCAGATTCAGCTGCACAGCATGGCATAGCTTATTAAGTCATGTGATAATGGTTGTCAACCAATTTTGTTTATAAGACAGCACATAAACTAGCTTGATTGCATCTTCAACAATCTCTGTTAAAATGCCCTTTTACTGTTATTAAGTACTCAACAAGTCAGAGATGTGATTTGGAACATTTAGAGTCTTCTGCTACTGATGTTATAAGCAAGTTATGTGCTGCAGAAAGAAGAGGTGCATGCATATATCCTTGGAGATAATTTCACGGATTTTTCTTAACACTATATTTTTTTGATCTGCCACTTTACAACCTTAGTGAATGATCAAGGCTGGCTAGAGCTAATACAATTTAGGCAAACAGCTGCCAGTATCAATATATGAGCTTTGGTAACTTTTATGCCATTTTCGTGTGCCATTTTAACAGACAACTAAAGGGAGTACACTACATATATACAAGAACAAATCATTATATATCAGTGTGTTGTTATAGTGGCTTAAATGGTAAAGTGTAATCTAACTGATTGTGGGCTTATTTCCTTCCAGTTTTGACAGGTCTATTTTTAATGAGAATTTTTTTAATTATTATTGTATAACTTGTCTTGTTGCTTTTAAATACATAACTAAATTTGAAAAAGGCCCTCCTAAATGCTGATTTTATAGAGATTTAAAAAAAGATAACAATGGCACCTATGATGCCTAACAATCATGTTCTGAAAGTTTGGAACCGTTTGAGCATTTTGCTATACAAGAAGCAGTTACACCCTCCAGCAAACATTCAAAAATTAATTATTGGAGTAATTGGATTTCAAATGCAATGTTCGGGCATGGCCAAGGAGAAGCCATATACTTCTGAGGTGCTTATTCTACCTACTTTGACATCATAATGTCTTCACCCAATCCTGCTACTTAAGGAATCACTACCATAGCATCCTTCTTTTCAGACCCTTGATTGCCTGTATTGTTGTTGTACCTATCTTTCTTTCTGCATTTTGATGAAGACTTGTGGAAACCATTTTCTATAAAGAAATGATTTTAATCCTTCCATACGTCCTTCTTATCCATCACTGCTCTCCTGGCTCTATAATACAAGCTCTTCACCACTTTTAGTTGGATATAAATGCCATGTAGGATAACTCATTGAATATTGCCACAACATTTCCATTTGCTTTGCACATATATTTTGAGCTTTGCATTGAAGAGAGCCCCTCTGAATTCCTTTTACCATGCAAAAAAATCGTCGAGCCCCACATCATTAAATACAGCACAGCTCTATAGTTAATTTTGCTAAAATTGTCTTTTAACACCAATGACAAGCATGGCATTGGTTGCTAAATTCACAGTTGGGAACTCTCTAATTGAGCCCATTCCAGAGTTAGCGCAGGTTAATCTGGAGAAGGGCACATTCATGGAAGGCAAAAATCCTTTTACAAAAATGATTGTCACATCTATCCTTTTTGATAAAATTGAACCACTGGATTGCTAATATACACAGCATAATCCTAGATTGTTGTCAAGAGGAAGTAAGCGCTTGTTATATGGTGGACACTTACTATAAATATGAGGTTCAAAACAATAACAAAATAAAATTTTTTATTGTTGTTCTTATTTCTCTGTCCCTGTGGAAGTGCGTGTGCATGAACCAAAGGGAGTACAAGACTCTCCATGATCTACAGACTCAGATTTAAATCAGCTTCGGCAAGAGAAGAACTCTTGGGAGAACCTCTAATGAGCAATACAAGCATGCAATCTCCTTCATAGAGACGGTAGAAGCAGTCTTGGTGTAGTTGCTACAGAAGTGGGACTGCTCTAATTGCTAATGGTGATAGGAGCCTGTGAAAGTGGCCCTCGAGTGCTTAGTTGGTGTTGTCAGTGTATGTGTGTGAGGGAGGGCATTGTTGTTGTTGTCAGTGTATATGTGTGAGGGAGGGCATTGTTGTTGTTGTCAGTGTATGTGTGTGGGGGAGGGCATTGTTGTTGTTGTCAGTGTATGTGTGTGAGGGAGGGTATTGTTGTTGTTGTCAGTGTATGTGTGTGGGGGAGGGCATTGTTGTTGTTGTCAGTGTATGTGTGCGAGGGAGGGCATTCTTGTTGTTGTCAGTGTATGTGTGTGAGGGAGGGCATTGTTGTTGTTGTCAGTGTATGTGTGTGAGGGAGGGCATTGTTGTTGTTGTCAGTGTATGTGTGTGAGGGAGGGCATTGTTGCTGTTGTCAGTGTATGCGTGTGAGGGAGGGCATTGTTGTTGTTGTCAGTGTATGTGTGTGAGGGAGGACATTGTTGTTGTTGTCAGTGTATGTGTGTAAGGGAGGGCATTGTTGTTGTTGTCAGTGTATATGTGTGAGGGAGGGCATTGTTGTTGTTGTCAGTGTATGTGTGTGAGGGAGGGCATTGTTGTTGTTGTCAGTGTATGTGTGTTAGGGAGGGCATTGTTGTTGTTGTCAGTGTATGTGTGTGAAGGAGGGCATTGTTGTTGTTGTCAGTGTATGTGTGAGGGAGAGCATTGTTGGTGTTGTCAGTGTATGTGTGTGAGGGAGGGCATTGTTGGTGTTGTCAGTGTATGTGTGTGAGGGAGGGCATTGTTGCTGTTGTCAGTGTATGCGTGTGAGGGAGGGAATTGTTGTTGTTGTCAGTGTATGTGTGTGAGGGAGGGCATTGTTGTTGTTGTCAGTGTATGTGTGTGAGGGAGGGCATTGTTGTTGTTGTCAGTGTATGTGTGTGAGGGAGGGCATTGTTGCTGTTGTCAGTGTATGCGTGTGAGGGAGGGCATTGTTGTTGTTGTCAGTGTATGTGTGTGAGGGAGGGCATTGTTGTTGTTGTCAGTGTATGTGTGTGAGGGAGGGCATTGTTGTTGTTGTCAGTGTATGTGTGTTAGGGAGGGCATTGTTGTTGTTGTCAGTGTATGTGTGTGAGGGAGGGCATTGTTGTTGTTGTCAGTGTATGTGTGTGGGGGAGGGCATTGTTGTTGTTGTCAGTGTGTGTGTCTGAGGGAGGACATTGTTGTTGTTGTCAGTGTATGTGTGTGAGGAAGGGCATTGTTGGTGTTGTCAGTGTATGTGTGGGAGGGAGGGCATTGTTGGTGTTGCTCTTTCTGCAGCTTTTCTACTGTTTTTTATTACTGCTAATTATTTAGCAGCAATTGTTGTTGCTATTTTTGTCATCACTTTTGTTATCTGATATTGTTTTATCATATATTTGGCTTAGTGTGTATGCATGGTACAAGCATTTCGTTACATATTTTATAAATCTGAATATTGCAGAAAAACGTCCAAGTGGAACCACAGTTGCAGTGCTGGAATGTAATGAAGATTTTTATCAAGATAATAATTCAAATATCTGTATACCAAGTTGTTATACATGGGGACAATACAATAAAGGATTGTCCACATTCATAGATGTGGTGACCCTCACAAGTACAATAATAGGATTTATAGGAGCTGCAGTGGTAATCATAATATCTTGCCTAGTACGCAAAAGAATGTGAGTTAGTATTCTAAGTATTATATGACTAATAATTATATAATATATATTTAAATTACTCATTGTTATTATCACAGGCTTACTTTCCCGTCAATCTTTATTGTATACATGATGATGGATGGACTGATTTACAGTATGTTCAAAATCATATTACAAACACAAAATGAAGATTTTATTATTTTTCAGCATTCATTATTGCTGTCAGCTTCATGGATCGCAACACACTGCTTTGCTCATCTAGGAGTTTATTTGAAAGTGTGATGAAAGTGACTCCCTTTTGTACCATATCTGGTAAGTTCAATTGTATTATAATATATTATATATATATACATGTATATGTATATGTATATAGAGTTGCACAATGTCATTATTACAGAAATATTTTTTGTTTAAGTTCTTTAAGTCTCGTCTGCTCTATGAAGTTATACAGTTCAGTAACCAGCCACTAATATGCATGCATTACACTTTATCTCTATCATGATTGCTGAAAGAAATAGTGAATGAATTATGGCTTAATAAAGATGCATGTAGTTATTGAAGCTCTCTTGGTTACCTCTAAGTGCAAGCTAGCTCTACATTGATTTACACACAGGTAAAGGGTTGCTAAAATACCATGCTTGCATGTGTGATGTATATATAGTGTATGTTAAACAAACACCACAAATATCATTGCAAACTCTGACATTATTTCTAAAAATAGTAACAACTGAACTGCGCATGTAAAATATTATGTGCATATGCCAATTAGACTGCTCTATTGCAATGACTGTTTGGTCATAGCAAGCAAAATGGAAGGGTAAAAAGGGTTTTAACCTGACAAACAATTATGAACGGTCTTTTCCTGACCTATACTGCTGTTTTTGGAAACAATTCTTCAAAGTAAAGCAGCACAGGGCTGATTGTCATGTTTATATATAGCTTGCACCTGATGATGAGAGTGAAGGAGATGATGTCATGGAAAACCATCATTCAGTCATACCCTGGCTAAGAGCTATGTAGAGAAGGCCCAAAAGAATACTATGACTGGAAAACAAAGGAAGCAGCCTTCGGGGTGGGGAACCGAGTGTTCATTTACATGACGAAGGAGAAAGCAGGCCTACAAGTTTGGTCGACCCTTCCGGACTCTTGAAGTGATGGAAAAGGATGTACTTGTCTGCCGAGTGGATCAACCCCAAGAATAGCGCATCTAAGTAGCTCTCAATAGAATTAGACATTGTCCTGGTGGTCCTATTCTAGATGAGTTTTGGCATGCAAGGAAGTTATGCTGATGGATCACAAGCAGTACACTTCAAAGTCAGAGGAATGAGCAAAGAACGATAAAGAGAGTGAAGCCCTGCTGTGGGAAGGAAGCCTGCGTCATGCTTGTGGTCAAGCTGGAGTGGGGCATCATGCTTGTGGTCAAGCTGGAGTGAGGCATTGTGCTTGTGGTCAAGCTGGAGTGTCGGTCATACGCCCTCCCCCAGAGTGTGGACATGTAATGATTGGCTCAATAATGATGGAAACAGGACATTATGGTGGAGTGTAAATAGGTACGGTCAACTGTGAATAGCATATTAATGTGTGCTGATTGAGAGAGTTCGCCTAAGAGAAAATCAGCCATAATAACTATTTAGCACTACATATAACAGAAACCAACATTTAGGAAGCTGTTAAGGTACTATTAGTAACTAGCTTGGGAGATATCAGCGTATTTGCTGACTGTCATATTAAAAAGTGGGTCAAAACATTTACAGGGATTTCTAGTGCACTCCCAGATAGCCTATCTTGTAGTATTATTTATAAATTAAGTTGGGCCTCTTTTATAGAGGGTGAGCATGTGTGCAGAATGTTCTCCTCCAATATAAAATGCATAATAAACAAAATAACATTTATTTTTTCTATTTTTTTGCAGGTATTGTCTTCATATATGCGACCTATCAATATATACTATGGTGGCTATTTCATATAGCTCTTCTCTTTTGGAGGGTTGTATTCCCATTCCATGCTCAGTCACATCAAAATCTCAAGTACATTCACCTAACATGTGTCATACTTGGAATTTTACTTCCACTAATCCCAATCATAACAACAATGGCTGACCTTGCAGTAGATCTTCAGAACCAAATTGAAAATTTCACAACTGAAGATAGGAAAACCCTGTTCTTATCACGCGGATTGGGATTTGGACCTCCAAGGATACCTACCTTTACGTGTGCGATTGTAGATCAAGATACATATTTCTATTCTTATATCATTATTATGGATATCATTATGGCATGTGGATGTACCATGATTCTCATCATTGTGTGGTCTCTGCGCAGGATTTACAAAAAAAAGAATGAAAAGGTTTCTTAATACAACTAAAGGTTGATATCTCATCGAATAAATAACATGATCAAAATTCATTTCACCAAAATTTACTTTTGAAAGTTAAGGAATATAGAAGGCTGTTCCTATTTTATAGAGCCAAGTAAAATACACAATGTATGTTTCATTTTATTATTTTATTCTGATTGTAAGGCCAGAATACTACCTGTTTTTGCATAGAATTATAAGATGGATTTTTAATTGGGAAGTGAATAATTTTAGCTGGATGATCATTCCTTCATTCTGTTCAATCTGTCCTTAATACATGGATGTATTATATGTCTTTCTAATTGGCATAACTCTTCTCTTGAATACTGGCAGATAGCTTCTGAAATAGCCGGAAAGACTGAAGCAGTTATTCTGTAATTTATGAGGAAATCATCGTCTCAATTTTTATCCACGTCTATGTCTAAACACTGCACCAAATATCTCCTTTAATGTTTATTTACCAATTTCTGTGCCAAATGTATATGTGAGCAGTTCTAGCTCTCTTTTTCCTGAATCACCTACTAGACCACCTGTTCTCACTATTCCTTCAGAAAATGATCCCAAAGAAAATGCTTCACGAGTAGTGGTCCAGAAAAGTAGTTTAAAAGGTGCAGGAAAAATCAATCCAGAATTCTTACTCTCTAGACTATCATAGACCTTATCACAGAATCACGCAGAGGCCGACCACCAAAACACAGAAGCTTTCCAAAAACCACACAGACAATGCCTAGACACATGATATTGATGGGTGAAGCAGGTGAGGAAAAGTGAGACTGAAAAGAAAAGTGTTTCCAGAAAAGTGGCCCAGAAAGTGATCTAGGAAAAGATGAGCTGGAAGTGCTATGTCTATACTACTAAAGCAGTCATTGCATATAAAAATTGCCAGTAACTTTTATGACCATTTGGAACATAAAAATATATAATTATAGGAGGCTCCTATTACCAATAAACTATTTGTGAGATTGCTGTTTGAGGACAGATAGTATTTGTGAAACATTATTTATTCGATGAAATATCATAGTTAAAGCTTATATATATATCTAACATAGTAAAAAATGTAATTTTGTTTTTTTCTGTTCGTAGAAAAATGTCAAGTATAACTTTGGGAAAGCCGAGAAGAAGCTAATTATTGTGTTCGTCTATGCTCTTGTGTTGACTATTATATTTTTAGCATGGGTTACAGTTGGTGTTACAAATGCTTCAAAACTGGTAAGAAGTATTCAACGGTACTTTTTCTGTGAGCAAGGAGGTCACAATCCAAGCAACCCATGCAGTCGTTCAGAAATTGAAGATCTGACCTATCCTTCTTTGGAAATTTTGTCAGTCATTTTGCAAGCCTTGTTTCCATATGTGAACATGATCTATGTTGTGAATATTCAAGAACTGAAGGAAATATGGAGAGGGAAATAGTTACAAAAATGGCATTAAACTTGTACATGTTGCATTTGGTAACCTTGTTTGTGTTTGTGTGTTTGTCTATTCAACTTTATTTAAATATTTATGGCTTGACATGTATGTGCCAAGAAGAGTGAACTAATCTTGTTGTCCATTGATGAATTTGTCTGATCAAGCAATTGTAAATTTTTATCCCATTTTCTTGTTTAGAAAAATTGGGAATTTCTAAGGAATTCAGTATCACAATAGTTGAAGCTTTCCTAATCCAGCAGGCCAGATATGTAAAAATAGTTACTATATTATAGCAATCTCTATAGCCCATTCAAGGATATGTAATAACCAAATACCAAATGCTAATAAGCCACTTAGGCCAGATGGATTACAGCCAATGCCTTGATGACTTATATAGGGGCTCTGTGTCATTCATTCTCTATCATATGTGTTGTTAAGGATACTAAATATTTGAACCTTGTAATCCTAGTGCACAGGTATATACCATATAATATAATGAAAGTGGTTGGGGAGAATGCGGTTAAAATCTTTTGAATTTGAATCTTAAATTTCACCTTTTCAATATCAGTTATTTCTCTTCATGTTATTGTGATTTACTGAACTTAAAGAACTATGAGCATGCTTGATTATGAGATTTGTAATCAATGTATGTAAAAAATCTTTATCTACTACCTAACATATTGCGAACATGGGTATAGAGCCTCATTGATGCACTTGTCATGCACATGGCACTTCTCATGGTTATTCTGGTACTATTGGACCCACCCACCCCTTTCTGTTCTTTACATTTTGGTCCTTTTCTGGGATCTCTTCAGTTCCCCATTTATATCAGGCAGTGGACTTGTTCTTGTAGTGACCATATGCAACACTACCATATAAGAGATTTCTGCCCACCCGTTGAGAAAGCCCTGTGTTCTGGTTAATTATCTATTTTATCAGGCTAAAAGGACATCAGAAAGTTCTAGTTTGGTATCCTAACAGTAAGTCACAAAACTTGGCTTCCTCAAAACCTGCCATAGTTAGGAGAGATCCTGGTCACAACACTTCCAGCTACTTAAAGCTTTTGCAGCAAACTTGAAGTAAAATGAAAAGCTAGCATCAACCTTCCTATGGCCATAGCCTCAGTACTTCCATGCTTCCACAAGAATATATCTTCTAGAAAAGCCCCAGCAAAGCCTATACATAGCTGTGTAACAATTCCCTCTGTTTTTAATCTGGGATATCGTCGCTGAGGTTTCAAAGGCAGCGCAATGAATCTCCAATAATGTAGTCAAATAATTATTATATACAGTAGCAATGAAGACAGAATAAGACTCACTCAAAGCACTAAGAACTAAGAATATGCAAAGAACAGCAGAGTAGCTGGTACACAACAACCTATTTATAGACATAGATAACACACAGCAATGTTCTTGCAGAATCCTGCACAACCACAAACGCACATCAAAGGGTGCAGGATTAATCTTGCAGCAGCAGTATCTTGCAGGTTTGTGCAAGTTTTGTATAAGATCCTGCAGTCCAGCCTGACCTCAAACTACAGCTATACAAACCTTCAGCTACACACATTATACTCACACAAACAACTACACAATGTTCTAAGTCAATCCATCACACATTCATGAAACAGAGTTCTTTCCACTACTTGTATATATCCACAGGAATGAAGCATTTAATCATGACACCCATCTCTTCATTGCCACAAGGAAATGCATGACTTGTAAAGGGCATAGGCTTCTCTTCAGAGCCTGGGCAAAGATTTGCAAAGCTTAGTTGACCATCCCTCTTGTAAATTCCAGCAACCGGCTCAAACTGCTCCCACGCAAAATAGTACAAATAAACTTGCTGCCAGAACAACCAACAGAACCAATCACTATTTCACTATCATTCTGTCGCACTACATCCAGCACCACCACCACTAGCAATATTCCTGGCACCAGCACAACACTCGGTGATGCCCATATTCAAAACAATCCTAGTCTCATTACCCTTCTGCCCCATGCACTACTACTTGTAAGACCAATCTCACTAGCTTGATCTGGTCACTGTCACAGCAGACACTTTAATACAACTGCAAGGCGAAAGGCTCAGTTGTGGTTGCCTTGCTATCATTTAAACCAAGAGGTCGATTCCTGTGCATGTTTGTTGGATGTGTCAATGGCCACTAAGAGTTGCTGGCTCTTCAAGGGTAACCCTACTCATAACTACTCCATGATATCGCCATTTTGGGAACCGGAACAAATCATATTCTTACACAGATCTAGTCATCTTCTTGCCTCAGCCAACTCCACATGTGCTTGCTCCTCCTTCAGCTGCTGTAATATCCTGTCTTTATAACTTTCCCACTTCACTTGTTCATGCTGCACCACACCAACTCTATTGATAGGATGATGTCCTTATATCAAGAATTGATCTCTTCCAAATAAGCTCCCTTTACTGGTAGCAGTTCCCTCATCACATCTTTGTTGAGCTCTCAGTGAGTCTTGAAACCACTAGTCATATATTGTGCCTGACTTGCATCTTTTCAGCCAAGTGTGCTAGTAGTTGGTCCCACACTGCAACAGCATCAGTTAGGGTGTTCTTATGGATACTTTTATCTGACATTCTCAACTTTAATTTGCTGATTTTTTGCCATAGGTTATCCAACTGTGTTTTCAAAGCTTCAGTGTGGATATCTCTGCTGTTTAGCTGCAATAGGCTATTGATTCTCCCAGACTAGACTTTAAATGTAGCAGTTGTGGCTGATTTTCTCTATAGCAAATTCAACATTATCAATAATATATAACATTAAAAGTTGACAACATTTATTTACATTCTACCATAGTATCTCTTTTCCATTCCTGGTCTATCAGATTTTTAGATAGTCCATTTGAGATGCAATTAGTTATGAGGCTAGTTTTTTCAGTATATTAGCTTATGATGAATACTATCAACAAAATTCTATGAGCAAGGTGTGAAGTGTGATACCACTTTCAAAGCAGTTAAGTGTTTAGGATCTGATCCATCAGAAATCCAGATAGTGGGTAACTAAGGAACACATCTACTCTGTACTTACATCCTGCTTCATGGGAAGCTCCTGGATGACTAGGTCATGCTGCATAGATAACACGGCTACTGATGCCTTGACCTTGCTTCATATAGGGAGACTAGTAACAAGGTTTCTAGGTCTACTTCAGCCGTACCAGCTACTAGATGCCAGGCCATGCTTCATGGAGGACACAGCTTTTGGTGCTTAAGCCCTTCTTCTTGGAGAGCTCAGCTACTGGATGCCTAGGCCCTCCTATAACTCAGCTACTGCATACCCGAGCTATGTTTCTTGGAGATTGCAGCTACTTGGTACTGTGCACCTCCTTCATAGGGAGCCTAGATACTGGGTACACTGAACACAAAACCTGCTTACTAGGCACCTACTGTTTTTCCAACTGGTGTGGAATCCAGACAGACTAAATGCTAATGTATGATCTGTAAAATCAATACTTGCGTCACTTCTCTGTTATGTCTGGGTGCCCCTGCTAATATATGATATTTAAGCTCAGCTATAGATGAAGATCAGATGGAAAAATCTTCTGGAGTTGAATCTCTAATAGTGTGTGTGTGTGTAGTCGAGTGGAAATGATGTTGAACTACCACTTACATGCTAGGTTAAGTAGCTAGTTAGCAACGAAAGCACAACAAAACTTTAAAAAAGTCACTTTCACATCTCCCAGTTAAAATAATGTTCAGACATGCATGCACAATACTTCAAAAAAGTCGTGTAAAATTCCTGCCATCACAAAACTGGCTGTGACATGTTTTTTGAGTCTCTTACACTCCTCCCTCCTTCTTCATTGGAAATTAGTCTATGGGAACTCTCAGAGGATATCCAAATTTCCATTGTTCTTTCCTGCTCTGTGAAAAATTTGATACTGGTAGGGCTAGATATGTAGACTCCAATCGGTGAATCAAGCATTGTCATCACTTAATCAATCAAGCCACACTATAGGAATGTGTGGTCTAAAATGGTTTCCCTAGAAGATTCACCTAAAAAATTACACTCCCAACTTAACACCAACACTCACTTTTTTCAATAGATGAATATCTTGGCTCTCCTGCAAGTAGTTTCTTGCTATGGTTGGTCTTCATTATTGTCATCCCCTTGACTTAGAAAGCATCCATTTGTAGCATCCAGTATGTACAGGACGAGTGAAGTATACAAGAAGAGCAATTTGTGAAATGCTCTTTTACATTCATCTATCCACTTCATTCTGTGTCGTGTTAGACCAAGATTTTCTGGTGAGATTGGCGATGGGATTGGCTTATGTGGAATAGTTAGGAATATATCTCCTGTATTATCCTACAGGCTGAGAAAATACATGCACCTGCTCCTTCATCTTTTGTGTCTCTTTTATAATTGTTCGGGACATACTGTCTGCCTATAACTGTGTGTTCCAAGTAAACATAATGTGTCATTCCAAACTGTAATTTTTTATTTTAACTCTCAGTCCTGCCACTCAGTTGATTGAGTACAGCTTCTATGTGTATGAGGTGGTCTGCCTGAATCCTCTAGAAATGTCCTGAGAACATGTCCATATCTCTAACACTTGGTCTATGACATGTTAGGAGTGCCTTTCAGACCAGATGGCTTGACATTGAACTGAAAGAGTTCATAAATGTTGTAAATGCTGTGTTCTTTTATGAATCCTCAGAAATAAGTACCTGCCAATACCCCAATGTGTGTTCCATTCTTGAGTTCAACTTTCTTGCCCTAAACATTTGTTGAGTCATCAATGCATTGGATAAACATCGATGGTTGTCCCATTCAGGTAACAATAATCTACACAGAAACATATGAACTCATCCTTCTTCTTTACTATCACTTCAGGAATATTTCATGATCCCATTTTTAGGAAGTGATTTAGCTCATCTTTTATTAAGTCTTGATATGCATGGGAATATGGAACACAGGAAGTTTTATTGGCTGACCCAAACCTCTTTCTAAGTTATGCATGGTCAGAGTTATTTTATACAGTATAATACTGAACACTTTGAAGCACCTCTCTGCATTTTCTCCAACTCGCTCTTCTGTGTAGTATGCACACTGAAAAAACATAGATTTGCATGGCTCACCTAATGTGGTGTGCCAGGTTTGTCCCAATACCAGATGTAAACTACACACTGATTGATAGGTTTATAGCACACCTAAATTGGTACACCAACATATGCTAGTCCACCATTGCTGTTGTTTTAACATCTTTTATTTAAATATCACTAGCTTAAAAGCAGCCATTTACCAAGCAAGGAATGGTTCTTGGCAAAAAGAAAGCAACCTTTTCAGAATCAACCATTTAATGGGGCTGACTGTATGATAGCCGGGCATACTGTCTTAACCAAAAATAAGCTAGACTTACTATATTACTACTTCATTGGAAATTTATAGTCTCCAAAGGGCAAAAAGCATTTTTTTTATTAGCCAGGTTCTCTGCTGGTCACTGAGTTTATGGGTATTACATGCCTTGTACAAACCAAGGTCTCTACAATTCTCAGGGACTGACTCTATCATCATTACAGAAGACTGCAATGCGGGAGATTGGTCTTTACCTATAATGGTATATATGGGCATAAAAGTAAACGCATATTTTATTTTAAGTATTTTACATAGTTTCTGTAGCTTCCAGAAAGAGATGATGATGAGGAGGAAGTATCTTGAGACAATTCTACTCATTCAATACTAAAATAAAGACTATGTCATCATGATACTCAGCCAGCTATTTTACCTGTTTCATCCACTTGCTCTGCTAATTTTAGTCCTTTACAAGCCAAAATTCAACCGAGAAAGCTGCTGTCTTTTACTCAAGATTATTCCTTTGTTACATGTGACAGAAGTGCTGACTGACAAGGTCATACATTTTTGTAGTATATTGCTATAAGTGCAAAATAATTGTAGTACACACAATTAGGACTAAGTGTGTGTGTGTGGGGGGGGGGGGGGAGGGGGGGGGGGCAACAGGAAACACTAGATACGGTATGATGCAGCTGCTGGAGAACTAACCTATCTTTTGCCTCCTCTCTCTCCACCTCCTCTAACAATTCAATTAAACAAAATTAATATATATTAATAAATTCAGCATTATTAACAATGCCATATTAGATAAATAATAATAGTTTACTTGTATTTGTGGTTCATGGAGGCAAAGAATAAGACCTGCTCTAAGCTTAGTTCAAAAAGGACAGAACAAAATTTAAATGACATATAAATAACAGTGTTGTGTTGTGGACATAAAGAACCTACTGTATGGAACAAATCTTACATGATTGCTGATTTTTTTTTAGAAATGGATTCTGCAAAAATATTATTATTATTATTTTATTTTTATTTTTTATATACGCTATATATATTTTTTATTGTTATTTTATTTATTTATTATTATTTAGTTTATTGTTATTTTTTATTTTTTTATTATTATTTATTTATTATTTTTTATATTCAAAATGTTTATTTTATTTTTTTGCATTTGTATATATTTATTATTATATATTTTTATTTTTTAATATTGTTGTTATTTTGTTATTGTTATTATTACTATTGCTGTTATTAATATTACTATTTTATTATTATTATTATTATTATTATTATTATTATTATTATTATTATTATTATTATTATTATTATTATTATTATTATTACTACTACTACTACTACTACTACTACTACTAATATTATTACTACTACTACTACTACTATCATCATCATCATCATCATCACATCATCATCATCATCATCTAACAACAACAATAATAATAATAACAACAACAACAACAACAATAACAACAACAACAACAATAATAATAAAAGTAATAATAATAGTAATAGTAATAGTAGTAGTAATAGTAGCAGTAGTAGTAGGAGTAGTAGTAATAATAATAATAATAATAATAATAATAATAATAATAATAATAATAATAATAATAATAATAATAATAATAATAATAATAATAATAATAATAATAATAATAATAATAACAACAACAACAACAACAACAACAATATCAATAACAATAACAATGACAATAACAATAACAATAACAATAACTAATAACAATGACTAATAATAATAATAACAATAATAATCACAATAATAATAACAATAATGATAACAATAATGATAACAATAATGATAACAATAATGATAACAATAATGATAACAATAATGATAACAATAATGATAACAATAATGATAACAATAATGATAACAATAATGATAACAATAATAATAACAATAATAATAACAATAATAATAATAATATAATAAAATTAAAAATATTTAGAAATATAACAAGACTACTAAAATACTATAAATAAATACAGAGAAATTATGGTAGTCATGAGATTGGCCACCTAGCAGCCAGGTAAGTCAAGTATATATCAAACTCCCATGAGTCGCATCTCTGGTGAAGTCTAGCTAAAACTTTAAGGGCGTAAATTTATTATGTGTGTCAGTAGAATCTAGCAACATTTTAGCTATGTGGTCTCCAACTTTCCTAACTCACTTAATATTTTATATAAATAAAACTGATGTTTCATTGAGATTACTATTTCGTTATTTTTGTTGTTATTATTTTATAGTGCTGTGCAGAGGTGTGTGTGCACATTAATGTGGTCATATTTTCATTATTCAGAGATAAAAACATTGAAGAGGCTATCACATATTATTCTACACTGTTTGGTGGTGGAAAATTGAAATAATTAAATGACCTCTGACAGACCTTCCCACTTGTATCACTCTATGTTTCTGATCACAGAATTTTCCTTTGCCTCTTCCCTTAACTTGCAGCAAAAGCTGCTGCAGATAGATCACAATATGCTTACCTCTATGTCTCACTTATATATAAAGCTGGTCAAATTATCAATAACCACCTAGCTAGTTCATGATGCAATCTTTGTTTTGAGAACAAAAATTCCTGCTTCTTGGTAGTTTTATATCAGCAGTAAAATAAATGTGAGAATGTGCATAAACCAGAAGTAAAATGTGACCAAGAAATGCATATCCAGTATAATTCAGATAAGATTTGCTCCATTGTTTGGAAGGCACTAACAGTTATGTAGAGGTGCTGGTGCTGGTCAAGAGTACTGCCAGAAGAGGGAGGATTTTTGCCAACTCTGCTTCTGTACATCTGCATTCATGCCTGGACATCATCTCAAGTATAATTACCTTGCCGGGCATATACTAGTCATTAATTCTAGGGATTATCATTCGTGAACAAGCAAGCATTCATAAAAAGTACCAATAACAAATTGGCCAATCCTACTATATACCTTGCCCATCTGAGTGAGACCACTTTTTTTAGAAACAATGTTTGGAAGGTAGTTTTAAAAATGTGGAACTTCTGGACAACGTCAACAGGGAATCTCAAATTTTAAATATTAAACACCATACATGTTTCTACATAAAAATGAGGAGAAATGTTAGAGTGGGTGATACTACATGTTCACAAACTACAACTAGAGCTAAATGGTCTTCAATATATCATATACTTGGGTAAGATTGTCTGTAGAATGATGTTATATGATCCTTTTTCTCTCTCCAAAATGTCTTTAGTTCTTGAACATTCACAACATAGACCAGGTTCACAAATGGAAACAAGGCCTGCAAAAAGTTTGACAAAACTTCTAGTAAGGGATAGCTCAGGTCTTCAATTTCCGAACGACTGCATGGGTTGCTTGGATTGTGACCTCCTTGCTCGCAGAGAAAGTACTTTTGAAAATTTCCTGTTTGCTGTGTAGCATTTCTAGCAGACAATGTCTGTGCAATTAGAAATATAACAGACAATACTACATAGTAGCAGAAGACAAACAGTAGCTTTTTCTCAGCCATCCCAAACTTGAACTGGACTCCTTTCTATAACAAAAATTAAAATATAGTTTTACGTCATCATAAAGTTTAACTACTACCCTTTATTCAATAAAGAATGAGTAACCTCCATCAAATAACAATCAGGTATACAGTTATTTGCAAATAAGAGCTTCAGGACCTCATTTTGTAAATGCACCATGCTATAGTTACCATTTGTTTTATATATAGCTACCTGATCTCTGTTTCTCTTGTAAAGTCTGTGTAAAGACCATACAATGATGAGGAGCATAGTACATCCACACGCCACAATAATATCCACAAGAAGAATATAAGAATAGAAGATAGCATCTGGATCTGTAGCCTGGCACATAAGGGTAGGAAATCTGGTAGACCCAAACCCCAATCCACCTGAGAAAAATAAGCGGCTCCTAAGTTGGGACGTGGAATTTTCATTAAGCTTCTGAAGATCTACTGCGAAGTCAACCATTGATGTTATGACAGGGGCTAGTGGAAATAGAATTCCAAGTATGGCACATGTTAGATGAATATACTTGACGATTTTTCCAGACAATCGAGCTTGGAGTGGAAATACAACTTTCCAAAGGAGAAGAGTTATATGAAATAGCCACCATAGTGCCAATTGAAAGATCACATATAAGGGTAAAATACCTGCAGGGGGAAAAATAATGAAAAATGTATTAAGTCTGTGAGAACTTCATAATTCTTTTAATTGAAGGGAGGGAGAGGGAGGGAAGTGGCACTCCTACCAGAAGATCAAAACTTCATATATTTTTTCTAATATTGGAGCTGCAATTTGTCAAAACCACTATTTAGGACACGAAGAAACTGCCAAAGAGATTCTTAGCTGATATATCAACTTTTGGGGGGGTGGGGGGGGGGTGGGAAGCCATTTTAAAATAGTAGTCATAGCAATAGAGAGAACGCTTCTGCACTCCCTAATAATTATATAAGTGGGGAGGATCAAATGTATCACTGAGTTTCCACTTTTACCATGAAGTATGCTCATGAGTGGACTACAGCATTATGTTCATGTAGAGATAGAAGCTGATGGTAAAAGTTAACCAACCAATGTTTCATCTAAAAAAGTTGCCCTTTCCACATCAAATGCACATGATCTATGATGTGTCTGATTGCTGCAGTGTAAAAGCATGCAGATAGATTGATGGTGGGTGTGACTTCATGCACATAGTCTTGAGAGTTGACTCCAGCAACTAGTAGCACTAGCCCTACATCTCCACTAAAGTGTTGATCATCAGGTGTGATATAGATGTAAAGTGCCTTCTTCACAAGCAGCTTCCTCCATCTGCTGGGTCTATCTATTAATGAGATCTCCTCGCACAAGATTTGTTGATGGTAGTTCTATGTATGTTCACTAATGAAAAAATTCCCCA
This sequence comes from Cladorhizidae sp. MBARI D1340-BT2, assembly GCA_028752905.1. Taxonomy (NCBI): domain Eukaryota; kingdom Metazoa; phylum Porifera; class Demospongiae; order Poecilosclerida; family Cladorhizidae; species Cladorhizidae sp. MBARI D1340-BT2. Next base: position 37,499,098 of record JAQNBH010000008.1, read on the forward strand.
GTTCTCCATTCTTTCAAGTTTACATGTGTTCCTTCATCTGGGTATCCAACTTTCTCCAATGTATACCTGCACACAGCCTCAAAGAATGCCATACAAAACAGGTGAGTTTAGTATATGGTAAATTAAGGTTGACCCTGAGATCCATGATCTTAGCTGGTTCATGCAAGACAATCTGTTGTGTGTGTGCTGGGTTATTCTGGTCTTTTGCATTAATGTTACAAACAGGAAATGCAATAGATCAGATAGCAGAACAGATATAAAATGCAAGAGTAGCATTTATTCAATTCATGTGTCCATTTCTCAGCATCGGACCAATCAAAATTTTAGAATCTAGCATTGATGAACTACATAGTCAGCTGTTTTAGGTATTTGTAGTGGAGCCTTGAAAATCCACTTCTAATTGTGGAAAGGTACTTTCTAAATCATTCTACACTATTAGGTCAGCTCATATCAGATATAACTGGTAACTGTGGTAATTAGAGTTGTGGCACTAGCTAATAGTAATACATCTAGTTAACTAGTAGTGCACCCAGTAACCTTGTTTTCTAGCAGAAGATGTATCTAGTCAATTAGTACCATTAAGATAGCTTTCAGCAGATGAGATAGCTGGTCAACTAGTAGTGATAGTTGAACACAATTGTAACACCCTACTTATCACAGTACATTCAGTGCTGGTTTATTATAGCAGTAATTCCTGAGAACAGCCATTACAACATCAGTGCCGACAATGTTTTAGTCATTCAGTATGTCTTGTAACATACATACTCAGCTGCTGAGCATGTATGTTGTTAGATAAGATACTCGATAAAAAACTTGAATTTGCTCTGCGACAGATACTCTAACATACATCAGGACTTTTCACCCATCATACCTGGAAAAAAATCCTGCTAGTCATTTTAGTGAAAAAGGAAAAGCACTTGCATGGATATAAAACTAAGGCAGTTGGAAGCTGGTCAAATCCTGCTAGTCATTTTAGTGAAAAAGGAAAAGCACTTGCATGGATATAAAACTAAGGCAGTTAGAAGCTGGTCAGCATCAAATTGACCTAGTTTAGCACTGTTTGGGTTAGTGATCCATGTTTTAGGAATGTATCCTGAGCATTAACTGGTACTACTGTAATGCGAGATGTGTCCCTCAGCTGAAGCTTCCTTCTATTGAAGGTGAATCAATCTCAAAATTCAAAAAGCAATATTTAATTCTGATGACGGCTAGAGAATCTAGCCAAAATGTCGAGAGAATAAATTTCAAGGAGATAGTCATTGTAATTTGTTAGGTCAACTGAGAGTACGAACATTATATTGTGAACTGTGCAATGGATTTGCAAAAGATTGAAATGCAACATGCATGCAACATGCATGCAACATGCATGCAATGCAAACCAAAAAAATGGACTGCATTTTGTCATCTTGTTTAACTATATTTTCTTGGATATAAGTTCAGTAGCAGCTATAAATTTCGTGTTCAATTCAGGGAAAGCAACTTTACCACAAATGATGAAGTCCAACAATGATTGTGGTATGTACTGTACTATGCTACAATATAAGAAAACAATCAGCCATGCCCTTTGCTTAAAGCTGCTGGTTATTTCTTTCTTTGAAACAAAGGAAATCGGAGTTCACCAAGTTGGTTTGTTGCTCATACAGTTATGGTAGTCATTTAACCAATGATCTACAGTTTAGTCTGCCTATAAATTTCATTTCGTATTTTCAACAAAAAAATATATTTAAGGAATGCAATCTATATGCAGGAAAACCAACAATATACTAGTAGATTTGGGGTTGTAACTTATACCAAAGTATGATATGCCATTTAAAAATAATTTATACTATAAAGTAAAAATCAAAACATATATATTTTTAATCCTTGCATTTCACAGCTCTGCACATAATATAGAACATACTAACTTACCAGATATGACACAAAATGGTGTCACCTCTTTCAAACTTTCAATTAGACTTCTGGATGAACAAAAGAGCTCGTTACGACCCACATGGCCGACCATAACGATGAATGCTAAAAATTAGTATAAACATCTCCATTTTATGATCATAATTATAGTATGATTGTACACTCACCATAAACCAATATATCAATCATAATGTATAGAATGAAGATTGATGGGAAGATGAACCTAAAAAATAAATTATTGTATCTCATATTCATAAACAACAATGAAGTATTATTTTATGTCACCAACATGTATATAATACATATATATATATATATATATATATATCCTTGTAATCAAATACTACTCACATTCTTTTGTGTAATAGACAAGATATTACGAGCACCATTATAGCCCCTAGAAATGCACTGATTGCTGATGTGAAGGACACGATGTCTAGAAATGTAGATAATCTTTTACGATATTGTGTATAGGTTAAACAACTTGGTGTGCAAACATTAGAATTGTTTTCTTGATAAAAACCTTGGGTACATTCCAGCACTTCATCTGTAGTTTCATTTAGAAGACTTTGAGGTATATCTGAATGTCCAAATACCACATTACAAAAAATATCAGATAACAAATACAAATGATAATAAAAATAAAGGCAAACTGACACAACAAGATTGTAAACACTCGTTTACTTCCGACCTCAATGTGCAAGTAAACAGGTGCTTAACTGAGAATAGGCAATTACTAAATGATATTGCTTAATAACACATGTTCACAGAAATGTAAACGAATATTTCCATAATTTTTGTAAGATGGAGAACTGAGGAGCTGATCTTGTGACTTGGAGCTAGTTTCTTGAACCAGACTAATAAAGACCCATTAAATTTCTTACCTCAATGTTTTGTTGAAATACATTGCCTAGGCAGTGAAGCTAAAATGCATGCACATAACTGGCCAATGATATCAAGACCTGCACCACAGAGTGAAATACTACAAGGATGCCTAACAAAAATGGTTTGTAACAGGGTGCTTAACAGTAATTTTTATTAAAGTGCTAGTATACATCGAGAGGCTAACAACCAGAGTTTATGGTAACATCAAATCAATTAGAGATGACAATATGAATAACCTCATCCCTTTACTCATACACCAAACAACAATATAAGCAACAACAAAATGGTATACATGTATTAGAGACAAAAATAATACCTCCATAAATTGATGTTTAGGCTAACTATTAGTCAACAGCCAAGTTTTTTCCCTTCTAGCTTCAAAGCTGCAATTTTCTCGATCTTTCTCTTCACTATAATGACTATTCTCTGGTTATATAACTTGCTTTATTAAAAGGTGGATGACTCAGGGTACACATACAGTAAATACATAGGTACATACATATATATACATTCACATCCCTGCATAGCATTATAACCAAGCTTTCCATCAGACTCCCCTGCAAGGCATTCTTTGCTCTCCAATAAAGTATTACCTCTAACCTGACCTCCTCTCTCTTTGTACGATAATGGACCAAATGTAACCCCACCCCACACCCTGTAGAAAAGTTTGCAGCGAACACAAATAAGATCGCAAATTGTGTATAATATGTATGAATGTCCACTTTGGCATGGCTGAGTGGAAGGAAAACAAAACTTCATCTATAGAGCCAGATGGTTAACTTGGAAGATTTTTTTAAAGTTTTGTATGGATTGCAGGGCCTCCTTCTTCGAATCTAACACTGCCAAAAATTGGACAGCACTTGGCATTACTGGTCATTTTGTTTGGGATAACATGCACATGCATTTGTCATGTTCCAGCAATAGCTCACAAAATTCACAACTTATAACACTGTTACCAATGAACTAAACTAGCTATATTAGAACCAGGATAATTAAACCCAAGCTGTTTTCTAGTGAGGATGCATTCTAGTTAAAAAAAAACCTTACACATGGCTAGATTATTATCATGAAGGTGTGTGATCCTTTCCCAGGCAATGCCCAGTAACTAGTGGAACCATAAACTGCGTGGTGCATTCATGATTGACCTATGCTTCGGCAAATTACAGTGTGGAAAGTCGGAAAGCACATTAAATTCATTCAGGAAATATTCAGGTTATAGTTCTCAATGAACTCTCAGTTGACAATTATCAGGAATCATGTTCCTGATGAAGGCTAGAGCATCTAGTCGAAACATTGAAAGAATACAATTTCAATTTGATTATTGAGAAGGTTATTGTCAGGTTATTGTTCTTGGGGTTTTTGGGGGGTGTTTGTTGTGCCTGTGAGTGGGTACAGGCCTTAATTAAGTGGCTAATTAGTCACAGTCTCAATAACATAATGTATTTTTATCTGAGAAAGATGGATGGGGTGGAGAGAAAACCAGTTCTATATTTTCCTGCCATTTATTTGTATATGATAAGTGCACAGACATGTTCTTTACAGTTGCCCAACATAAAGTTTAGTATGGTTGCACAAAATGAATCTCCTACTACACAGTGGGATGACTCATGTAACAGAAATGTAGCTATATGTGAAATATATCAGAGAGAGGGGAGTTTTATTATAGGCTAGTTGGAAGCAACTTTCCCTGAAGATGGGAAGCACACAAATATTATTAGTAAGGTCATCAGGCAGTCCTTGCTGGTAGACAAGAATTATCAGAGTACTGAAAGTGAGACCATGCAAAATCTGCCATTACCTTCAAACATTCTTTAAAGATATTGATTGTCCGTTAGTGTTCAGATTTTCTCCATGTTGGCATATCCTCTATAAACCATATGCAGGCATTTATATGCTGTCACATTTATATTCAATTATGAAGCTTTGGTATTCAACCCTGAGAGAGCACCACCATGAGTGGCAGCATATACAACAAATTATGCTTCTTGTGACATATGGTATATCTATCTCCTGAGGAATTGAGATGATATGTAATAGTAAAACTCTAGCAGATTTATTGTCCTGTCAGCAACTAACTATGCAGCCATTAAACACTCCAGAGTTCTAGTTCACTCACTTACCATAATCCTTGAATCAGCACAAATTTTTTTTTTTAACTGAGGTAACTAATTTTCTTTGATCCACCCTGCAGTTTTGTAGCTATTCCCTCCATAAAGGTATATAGCAGATGAAAGAAGTAGGCAAGTATTATTTAACATATTATGCATCCTATAACAAGCTTTAGCCTTTATTGACTATGCAAATGCTTACAACAAGCACCCACTTTTCCAACTCATACCTCACATCCACTCTTTTTAAATCAAGTGCAGATCCACAAGGGAAGAGTGGGAGGTGGGAGGGGTTCAGGGGATGGAATTCACCTTTTACACTCATGATATGAAATAGTTTATTGCTAGTTACTCTTCTTTATACTCCGATTGACAGAGACAATTTACAAGATACGTAAAATTGATGCAATAAGTACTCCAACCCCTCCCACCCCTCCCTTTCCCCCCAAGTCCCTGTATATTTCACATCTTGTATTAGCACATTAATTTTTCAATGTACTTGGACCACCCTTCTGAACCCCCCCCCCCCCTCCCCCCCCCCCCTCCCCCCCCCCCCCCCCCCCCCCCCCCACCCACCCCTCCCCACATCCCCATTGAATTTGGCTATTAGACGTTACATTATCCTTATCTTTATTACTATACCTGACACATTTTTTAGGACTGTTCCATTTGTAGAATGACTGTCATTTAGTGCAGGACAGGACAAAGCCCTAGGTGGAAATATTGCACAGTCTGGGATATCCATATTAAGTTTTAAAATAATCATCCACTCCCGTCGGCACAGAGTGTCTCTGAGTTCTTCACACTGACTAGAGGTGGGCTGGATGGAGACCCCTGACCCACTACACAATCCAAACAGATACTGACACAAAAAGGGAACAGCTTTTCTTCTGCATTCGGCACTTGCTCCAAGAGAGGAGAGTCCATTAAGCAGTTGTGTAGCTGTGGCCTCGTCATTCCTCACCACTAAGACATTTCCCTCTGGATCAGGTAGACAATTAGAGGATGTCAGAATATTGTTTAATTCTGTTAGGCATACACCATTGGTCGTAGCATACTTGAGTGGTGCTGAGCACACAGAGTCACCAGAAACAGTTCTATTTGAACTGGTATTAGATGAAACCTATATTTCAAACAAATTATGTAGATAAAATGTTAGTGGCTACTATAATAACGTAATAATTAGTTAGTTAAAGATGACAGTGATGATGTAATAACTGGAATCCAGCCATAGAACACTCTGCTCCATGATATTTATTTACCTGTCATATGGATATCCATTGGTGAGTGGATGGTGTTTGTGGCCTCGATAATGCATGTAATATTGTCAGAACATGGACAGATATTTAGTTTGTGATTGTTCAGTATGTAACATATATAAATATACAATTAAGTGTAGCTATACTTTGATGGCATGCAAGTTAATTCAAACTGTGTGAAATATTTGTCATACATTCTGCTTGTGTGTATAGTAGGGGTATTTATTTGACCAACCAGTGGTGACACATTGCACCACTCAAGAGAAGTAAGTATGTCAAGATTCAAGAATATTCTTTCTGATTGTGGGTTTTTGGCACTCATGTAGCTTTCACCCTATATGCTCGTTAGAGGAGTCTAGGAAATCAACACCTTGCTATTTAGAGCTAAGCCTAGCAATGGTTGATCCAGGGGGATTCATGGTTTCAACTATTTTTGGTTTGATGTGGTGCAGACACTTTTTCCCCCTAAAGGCTAATGACTGCAGACAATCCTGCTATTCCTGGAAGCTTTTCTGCTGAGGAGGGCTGTACAGCAACTATGCTCAACAAAAACACTCTATAGACAGCATGAGGAAAACGAGGTGTTTGTCTCTTCTGAACTGTCCTAGAGTTATTATGTTTTACTTCACATAGAGCTGTTTGGCATTGAGCCACAATCCTGGTATATAAGACTAGTAAAATATTCCCTCCGAGAATTCCAATGTAGCCCAGCAATTTACCCTTTGAGTTCAACTTGTTGTGTGAATATGGGTACAATTTTTTCTTTACTTTTTTCAATTGAGTTGTTAGTTTAAAAAATGGGGAAAATAAATTATTGTTCTGCTAAAATTTATTTTCTGTTTTTTGGGGGGGTTCATTTATTTTGTTTTGGTGTTTCTGTTCAGCAGTAGAAAACTGCAGCTATATATATATAGTCAGAGCTGTAGTTGTTTATTATAGTTTTACACTACAGGTATCTGCACATGAATGTCTTATTGCTTTTATTGACTGTACAAATGTCCACCATATATTCGCTATACAAAAATCAGCATATAACCATTATTATTATTATATTGTACAGAGCTCAATTAGCAGATATTTTGGCAGAGATCAACTACAGTTCCTTAAAATACTTGGTAACAGTTGCCCATGTACAAGAATACCACAAAACAAAAAGAAGGAACTCAACTGTGGTCAGTCTCCATTTATAATCATATTAGCTTGATTGCATCATCGACAACATTATTCGTTTTCTTTGCCATTTATTCTGCAATCAAGAAACAGTGAGTCATGAATGTGCACTGAACTATTCTTCTACTAAGGTTGTTTTTATGATTGTTGTATGCAAGTTGGACTTGGTAGCAATTTCACAGGAGAATCTGAACTAACCAACACAGCAGATGATATTACAATACCTTCTCAATAATCAACTTGAAATTTACTCTAATGATGTTTCGTCTAAATGATCTAGCCTATCAATAATATGCTTATAGCTAAAAAATGCTTATAGCTGAAGTATACAGAAATACTCTAACTTGCTTTCATTTATCTTAGCTAACTCCTTATGAGTCTTTAAAATAAAAAAAATAGACCGAAGTAGTTCTGTTGAAATGTTGGCTTCTAAAACCAAAAGGCTGAGTTACCTTGACATCAGCTGAAAGTAATCATCAAGTATTTTATTATAGAGGTGTAAAAGGTCTCCATGTATTGTGTTCCTTCTCTTATGTTACTGCCATTGTCATTGGCACTATTTTATGATCTGGGATACCCTTGTTATTACACTTATATCAAAGTAGTTAAAAATCAACCATACCTCTGATTCCTGCAAATGATAGAATATCACTGGTAGCGACAGTAGACTCCACACTCCAACAATAAGTACACAAAGCAGCACTACGTCTAGGTTCATCAGAAGTCTGTGACGCTTGGTTTCCTTTTTGGAGGTTGTGCTGATGGCAGAGCTATTCTGTTCTGCATTACTTGCGGGTTGTTGCATTTTCTTTCTAGTACTAACCAGTTGCGTAGTTGGAGCCACCGCGCAAATCCTATAATTTATGAGCAAGAGGAGAAAGTGATGTCACACATCCGCATGAGCTTCTTAGCCCCACCTAGTATTATTTACATCCGCGCGACCACCGCCCACACAGTAAATCTGAGAGACGAGGAAGCTGTGATGCTTAGATGTGGAGAGTGGTGGGCTTAGTAATAGCTCGACTAGCGCATACTTCAGTTGTATATCATTTCTTTCTCTATCATCTCTCAAGTGAATATACATTCCATCACTTGTAGCAATTAAGTAAGGGGACAGTTCCATTTTAATAGAAAGTGTTAAAATAAACTTGTTGTACCACTTTATAGCTTCTTCGATTCAAATTTCATGGTATGGACTTGATATTAGCAGGTTTCTCTGTGTGCTCTCTTTTGATACTAATACATTTTTCATAGGCTAACTACAGTCAAGTTATATAGTAGCTAAAGTGGAAACCTCAGAACCTGAGTGCATGATTTGCCACATAAGTATCTCCAGATTGCCAAATGTTAGAGAGTTGAAATTAGCACCAGTGACCCTATATACTTTAGGCGCTAAAACATAAGGACGTAGTCAAACACTCGGTTGGAATGAATGTTATGGAATTTTAACGTAATTCATTTTCCAACCAGGCGCGTACTTAAATTTTAGCGCCTAATGAAACAAGTCGTTGCAGAGTAGGGCTTCCTCTAGCCACTGGTGCTAATTTCAACTCTTTAGCACTTGGCAATCTGGAGATATTTATGTAAAAAAATTAAATGGAGGTGCCCCCCCCCCCCTTTCAATTCTAAGCATAGTTTAGTGTTTGCTGGTAGGGAATGAGCTGTTAACTGCCTGGATCTTCTGAGGAAGTCATAGATTTTTCACTCTGTCTATCTCCCTCCCTCTCTCCTTTGTTAACCCCTCCTCCTCTCCCCCCCCCCCTCCCCTCCATATCGGGACATGCAAATTACGGTGGCATACTTTTAGGCATAAGCCATAAGTTGAGCTGCACAGAAATAGTAGTGTTATAATTATGGCTTTGCTGCATGTTTCTTAGCACATGAAATGATTGACAGTTTACTAAAGTGCCTGGAGTTACATCTTTGCTACAAAAGATAAACCAACCAAAAAATCTGACATTTGTAGAAAAATCCAGTGTAACCATCCACATGGAAGAAATGATAATCTAGAAACAAAACACTTTTTCAAACTTTCTGCAGTTGAAAAAGCATTTCCTAGCATTTGGAACTAATTCTCTAGCAATCGCCTTAGAGGCTGACAACTAAATTACTCATCATTTAGTGAGCAAAATAGGTATAATAGAGCACGGGTATTGGTATTGCAGCAAATAAATGCATTCCCTAATTATTTAATCATTAATTGGAAATTTAATGTAAAGTGTACACACAATAGGTAGAGCTTCCGCCCTTGGTCCATGTTCAGCTTGTTTTTATTTGTATCTAAACCTGAAAAAGTCCTTGGCTTATTTATAGATGCAATTATTTCAGACCCAATACATGAAAATACATGAAAATACATGAAAATATTCGAAGATACGTGAAAATATTGAAAATACATGAAAATATATGAAAATACATGAAAATAGATGAGATTCCGTAGCTTTCCTCAAGCAAAACCTAAAGCAAAGAAACCCAAAAGGCTTCTTTAAAATAAAATAAAGACTTATATTAACTTTGACAAAGCAAGATTTAACCCTCTCACTGTCAGATTGTTGGGAGAGCTGTAAAAAAATGAACCAGCTTTATCTATATACCAAGTCAGAAATTCACTAACACACACTGGAACACAATGTATGATGTTGCAGAATCTACAGCAACCATCTGCTATTGTCGTTTGATAAAATACAAGCATATGGCTGTAGGTATTGAAGACAAAGGAAGCATATTACTGTGTCATTATAATAATCTGCACAACACAACATTGCTATTATACACATGGCATTTTTTCTGGCTTTTTTCAATAAAAAAACAAAGACCAGAACTTACTCTTTGCCACAATTTTAGATGGAGAATAAGGAGTTAAAAGAGAGGCTAGTTCTCCAGTTGCATCATGTGATCAATTCCATAAACATAATTTCAACAAGGGTATACTAGCTACCATCAAGCTATAGGTATTACCTGCATTTTACATGGAAAACATAGCTAATGCCTTTGGACAAATAACAGGTTAACTAGATCCCATTCACAAACCCAAGAAAGTCTTCTTATCCATGCCCTCCTTGTCAGAGACCAAGCCATTGTTTTTCTGCTGTAGCCCTGGGGTGAAGTGGTTAAGGAGTATGCTTCATGATAGATGAACAAATAAATTGACCACATGTCAAACAGGCCCTTAGCCAAGTTGATGACATGTGCCCATCCTTATTGTGAACATGTTAGAAGCAGCTGGCAATAAGGAAGTCATTACAGACAATAAAGGTGAAATCCAGGCCTCAAAAGAGATTGTTTCTATAAGTCATTTATATGGGATGAACTTTGTGTGATGATTGCTGGGTTTTTTGGGCACATCATATGCATGCAGAGGCATTTTATGTACAGGACCAATTACACGGACAAATACCTACACCAGCCAGGTTAAACATAAAATTACATATATATATATGTGTGATTGTGTTCCTGCATGACAGTGTGACATTACTTCCTTGGTTTCCATGACTTCACAGCTTTCACAAAACACAAGCTGTTCAAATTAACCTCCAAATTATGAGTTCCATGGACATCCTGACAACTAAGCAACATTTCTGCAATATTAGAGTACACCACCTGAATCAAGCACATCACTGGTAATAGCAAACTGGTAGCCAATGTCAATGCAATGCATAGCTTAGATCCTGAATAGACTTCACAGCCATTAGTGAAGCTAAGAAATGGCAAGGCCATTTCAGGATTAATTCTTCTCCAAGATATTTCATTTGTCCACATGGACACCATATTGTACTCTATTGTCTCCTTGGACAAACACAGCCTGCCATTCTCATTACCATTTGTTGGACTGTTTTTTGTCAGGATAGATGGAATCCTATCCCTCTATCCACGTATCCACATTCTCCATGGCTATGTATATTTGGCATGGATAATCACAAACAGATTGGTAGCTAGCTGCAAGCTGTGAGGCCAAGAACCTGGGACACATTAGGTCCCTGCAACAGACTTTCAATGTGCCCCACCAGCAATTATATTGCATCAATATAAAATTGTTGGCCCACTTCTGCCAACATAGGACTGAACTAATCTACTTGCAGTGTTTTGTTTTCCTTCAAAGAGACACAAAAACATGCATACAAGCATTGGGCACCTATTAGAAGTATGTGTTTCCAGGAAAAATACATTAAATTGTGTCCGAGTCTTTGACACACAACTTCACCACAGAAATTCCTACCATCAGCAGACAAACAGCCTTGTGAAGCATTTTTATTTTACAATGTCTGCCTTGAACTTACAAACTCCAACAGGCTGGATGAATTGCCATGGTTCGTGATGTTGGGAATCCTTATGGCCCCAAGGAGGAAGCGGCTTCTCATTGGCTGAATTGATGAATGGTTTTTCACAGAAGCCTGGGGAAAATGACCAAGCATCCATTCTGTCATGACTCCATGATGCCAACAGCAAATATATAGACCTATCTGCAAATTTCTCCACCATTACCCAGGTGGGGCATTGGACCTTAGCTCTTCCTGATTATCAGCAGCGAATATGTTTCCATTCATCGTGATGCCCACCACCATCACTTCAATGTTATAATGATGGATCTTTCCACATTTTGAAAGGGGCTCAAAGAACTTCGAGATTAATTTCAGAGGTAAACCAGATACTTTCTTAGTGTACTGCCCCAAGCCTGCAGATGTCAAAATTCAACAACCCATTCAGGCTGATAATACAGGTATCTACTGACGGGACCAGTTGTGCTAGTGCTACCAGGCACAGCCAATTTTCCTCCAGCAACAACAAGCATTGCAAATAGCTATTAGGTGACGACATATTGAAGATAATTACTTCTCATTTTATCGGCTTAAAATAATCATAAGACCAAGTTGACCAACTTACTTAGGCCTTCCTGTGGGTAATGTTGAATGACACACAGTTAACAATGTCAAAAGAAAGTATCTATTATGATCTATGTGATATCTGATTTCTAAATTGCATATGGCAACTTAACAGACATTAATGGGGGTGGTTTCATGACCACAGTCTTTGGACATCAAGCAACCAAGTGTTAGCCCTACATCTCTACTGATCCTTAGGTATGAGATGAAAGTGCAGTACTTTCTTCACGGGTGGCTTTTTTCCATCTGCTTGGTGTATCTATCACTGAGGTCTCCTCCCACATGTTTGGGTGGTAGTGGTTCCATGCATATTCCATGATGACAGACTTGCTCAGCTTTCTTTTCTTGCAGGTATCTTGTGTTACTTTCATTAATGTATACTTGTCTTCCCATAGCTGCAAGGAATGTGATGTAGATCAGAAAGAAAAGAGAATGTTGCTAGAACAACAAAAGAATGTATAGTTAAAGCAACCAACGATTCCCAGCAGAACCGAGGAAGACTTCCATCATCGAATATGCCACCAAATTGTGTTGGCAGATATAATAGCGACAGATAGAGCCATAGAGGGGAAACTTCCTATAAATGAGGTGCTACATATCCATCTCACACTGGAGGTTGTCAATGTTTCAAAAAGAATGTAAGGCTTGAGCTACTTGTTGCTGGACCTCAATTCTCCACTGAAACCACACCTATTCATTACTGTGCTTTTACACTGCAGCAGTCCGTCACCTCATGGATCATGTGCACCTCATGTGACTTCCTTTTAACATGTATTAGCTAGTCCAATTAGCCAATTTTAATGTCACATCAAGAATGCCAAAGCATGCTGGTCCAAACTATCACTCCACAGACATTTATCATAATTATATAGATTAATACACATGCATGAATAAGAAGTTCTGTTTTCTGATAAACCCATTATTATGTTAGCCTATTGTTCTTTACACAACTCCATCCCTATCCACTCCATCCTCAAAAGAGAGAAAAGAATGTCTAGCTAACATAAATATTTTTCTCAAATTGCTTTGATGATCAGTGGTTCACTATTGCAACCTAATTAGCCCTTCCCTCCTTCTCTCACCTTGTCACAGTTTGATGTAGGATAGTGCATGGAAGCATATATTAGTGCACTATACCTTGTGAGCATAGATATGCTATATTGTAAGGAAGGGCATGACAGTGTAGCATAGTACACGGTATATGGTGTTATAGGTTGATGCATGGCAGTGTTGTGTAGTGCTAGTCCTTTGTGAAAGGATTATTGTCTACATTTTGTTTTCATCTCGTGCTGATTTGAACATCAAGGTGACTTGTACCAATAGATAAAGGTCCTGTAATTATTTTTCATTATAGTATCACTGGTCTTGCTAATTGGTTTTGCTGATTGATGTTAAGACCCACTTACTGTGCTTGTGTGTACAAGCACAGTTACACCTACCTTCTTAAGTAACTTTTGGGCTTCTTCTTCGTGTCATAAAGTTACAGCAACCTAGAATTATATCTTAATGATGACATCATCGTAATATTGATTGATGTTATCACGTTGATGTGGATTCCGATATATTGAGGAAGTATAACATGTAAAATTATCACACCTTTGAAGGAGGGTGTAAAGGCCCGTGCAGGAAATTAATAACTTGAATATTGGTTATACTAAAGAATCTCAGTCAGATTCTGGGAACATTAGTAATGACACCTTTGGGGTAGTAAGCACCCCCAAAAAGCACAGCAGTGCAAAGCTTTCATTGAAGATTTCTTCAGTGTATTTAAGAGAAAACTTTCCAGCCTGTTAAAGGAATCCTCCATTGCTTGCTAAACAAGTTGAAAATCTACACCAATTTAGGCATTTTGAAGCAGCTGCTGTGATATGGAGGACACAAAGGAGAAGAAGAGAGCACACAAGAGCCTTATCCCAGAGAAGAAGGTAGGCATCATGACCAGGAAGAAGAACTACAAACTTCTGTCTGAGCAGTGTAGAGTTGGAATTCAGACATGAAAGAGATGGACAGTGAGTTAAGAACATCTTGTTTGGTTCAGCATATGTCTAGTCAGAGAAGCACATCAACTAATGATGCTGACAGTCACAATATTCAGTAAAATGTACTATGTAGCTTTCAATAAGCTCAAATCTCATAAAGTACCTGTCTGACACAAAGAGGAGAAGGTCCAGAAAACCTACAAATTATGATCTCGAGGTGTAGCATACACAAAGGAAAAATTATTTTTTTAATAATTGATCACATATGACACTCACACAGTTCACCCTTCCGCTCTCCCCCCCTCCTCCCACCTTGGGGGGGGGGGGGGGGGGGGGGGGGAAGCCTCCATTTTAAAAAAATTACAAAAACTTGTGGTTACCTAGAACTAGACCAATATTACTTGTCCTGCACTGAACTAGACCAGTATTACTTGTCATGCACTGAACTAGACCAGTAATACTTGTCACTGAACTAGACCAGTATTACTTGGTCATGCACTGAACTAGACCAATATTACTTGTCCTGCACTGAACTAGACCAGTATTACTTGTCACTGAACTAGACCAGTATTACTTGTCATGTACTGAACTAGACCAGTATTACTTGTCATGCACTGAACTAGACCAGTATTACTTTTCTGAGGGGACTGGCTTATAGATAGACTTCTGGGGGGCTGACTTATAGATAGACTTCTGAGGGGTTGGCTTATAGATAGACTCCTGAGGGGTTGGCTTATAGATAGATTTCTGAGGGGTTGGCTTATAGATAGACTTCTGGGGAGCTGGCTTATAGCTCCATAGATTCAGCAAACTTCATGGTATGGACTTGATATATAGCTCAAAAGATAGATCTCTCTGTGTGCTCTCTTTTGATACTAAAATATTTTTCAAACTGTAGCCAAGTTTCTTGAGCTAAAGTGGTGGGAACCTCAAAACCTGAGTGCCTGATTTTGCCACATAAATATCTCCAGATTGTCAAGTGTAGAGAGTCCAAATTAGACAGTGGCTAGAGGAAGCCCTACCTCTATGCAACCACTTGTTTCATTAGGCGCTAAAACTAAAGTAGCGGTCAAGCTCCCGATTGGTAAATGAGTTTCGTTATATTCATTTTCCAACCGCCTGCTTCACCTCGTACTTAAGTTTTAGCGCCTAATGAAACCACTCATTATAGAGATGGCTTCCTCTAGCCACTGGTGCTAATTTCAACTCTCTAGCACTTGGCAATGGCAAAATCAGGCACTCATGTTTTGATGTTTCCCCACTTTTGCTCCAGTAACTTGGCTATAGTTATACCAGTGAAAAATATTTTGTTTTCAAAAGAGAGCACACAGAGAGATCTATCTTTTGCGCTAATATCAAGTCCATATCATGAAGTTTGCAGAATCTATGGAGCTATAAAGTTGTAACCACAAGTTTTTTAAAAATGCTTTCAACTAAAATGGGATTGGATCCTGCTGTCCCTGATATATAGCAGCATGTGGAGTGGAAGTTATTGGGCATGCAGGATTCTTCATAGTAGTATAAGGTAGTATAGTATGTATGGTAGTAACTACATGGTAATGCTTGGTAGTGTAGGATAATGCTAGGTATTGTAAGTTAGTGTCTGGTAGTGTAGGACCATGCATAGTAGTATAGTTCGTGATAGTGTATATAGTATGTTGTAAAACATTGTTTGGTAAAATAAGAAAGATTTTGTGCAAATAACGTGCTCGGTTGCTAAAGCATGTGGTTTATCAAATAAGCAAGCATGTGCTTTTAGCTAGTATTTCACTGAACTATTGTGATGCAAAAAGAAAAACATTTTCCTCAGCTGCGAAAAAATACTTCTTCTTTAAACTCTGCAGTTATTGAAACAGCATTTTCTTTGTTTTGTGCAATGTTTGGAACAATAACAAATGGTTTCCATGGAATACCCTTCAAGTTCATAATGACTGATGAAGATCAAAGCATTCACAAGAAGTGATGGCATAAAAAAGAAGAGATGATTAAAAGATGTACATTTTATGAAGTTGGCTAAAAATCACTATTCTAGTATGGTTATTGGTTTCATAATTTTTTTAACCACAATAAGCAATTTATTGATTAGAATTGCAGCAGTTGTGGCATTAGAGCATAGTAATAGGGGTGAAACATTACCCTCCATGTAGCAATCTCCCCCATCATACTGATTACGAGTTTTACTAAAACATGGCATATCCTAGAATGGGACTGGTACAGGATAAATGGAAATGGCTGGAGGAAACTGTTCTTGGTCTGGGTGCTAAGCATAATCACCATATAACATTATAAAACTACTCAATCAACAATCAACTGTGCAATTCTCTGCAGCAAAGTGTGGCGACAGTTGCTTAATAAGCTACACATAATATTGTACCTACAAAAGTGTTTATTCCACCGAAAATCTATTATACATGTTTATTTAAATTAGCAGTAGCATATATCATTGAAGATGAATATCAATATATTTTTCACAGTTTCAGAGATGTAAGAAGATGTTTTTGGATGGGTGGCTGACTAAGTGGGAAGACATATAGCCTGCCTCACTTAGACTAGGCGGCGATCCAGGTGCATGCTTTGGTAGGATTTTTGTTTTTATATCTTATATGGCTCTTAGATTAATTCTGGTGCATTCTAAGCTAAATTTCAATATCATAAATTTAAATATTCAATATTCTGGTTAGCCAATTCTCAACTAAAACTTTCCAAAAACTAGTCATATTTAACTCTAAGATAAGATTAATGCAAAACTTGCAAAATCCTGGTGGTAGCTATATGTGTAATAAGTTTATTAATATGTACATGAGGTACAAAGGACACTCCATCTCATTTTGAGTGGGGATGGGGTGGGTGGAGCTTGATTCCCCCCCCCCCCCCCCCACCCCCCCCTCACTACCCCACTCCCTCACTACCCACTTCTTACACCAGTGAGTTTCTATGGTTTTTAGTGGCTGATTGGTAACTGATTTGAGTGCTTTTGTGTCAGAAAGCACCATTTTAACAGCAAAAGAAGCTGCCTATACGATTCATATAAGCTTTTTGTTTTTGTTCTTGCTTTGTTGCTGTTGCGGTTTGGGAAGGAGGGTTTGTTGTTCACTTTTTTTTTTAATAGGTCAAAACAATGTAAAGGGTACATTAAGGGAGTATTGGGGAAAAAACAGATCACTTATGTATGCATACTTTGTAGGAACCATGGTTACTATTTACTTCCATCCAATCTACGTGCAATTACTATTGGAAGGGTGGTTACTATTGAGTGCAGTTGTGAGAATTCAAGTGTACCTGTTTGGAGGACTTCTAAACATTTGGGTGCCTGTGTCTACTGTGCACACAGAAAGCCCTGTGGCTCAATAGTTGAGTAATGGCACCAGGTAAGCAGAAGTGAAAGGTTCAATCCCTGCGCTGGTGCCAGAGTTTTTTTTTCATGATTTCCCCTTCCCTCCCTTCCCCATCTTCAATTTTCAATTTATGAGGCTAATGAGCAATTATTTGGTCATGTCTTATTTGCTATCTTTGTGGTTACAATCGGAGGGGTGGTTACAATTGGATGGGCAGTTCCAGTATGCAGGACACAACATGATTTGTTGCTACACCTTTTAAAGAGCAACAACACAGGGTCCTACAAGTTACTTACAGTTTACGCTGCAGATGCTACAATTATTGGTAAACTTGAACTTTCACTTTCACCACGTGAACTTTTCTCTTTCACAGTATTCAAATTTATATAATTTTGAGCCTAATAGATACCTAGATGAGCATCAAATAGATACCTACACGAGCATTATAGACAAGCATAATAGATAACTAGATGAGCATCAAATAGGTACCTACACGAGTATTATAGACGAGCATAATAGCTACACGAGCATTATAGATGAGCATAATAGATAACTAGATGAGCATCAAATAGGTATATACCTACACGAGCATTATAGATGAGCATAATAGATAACTAGATGAGCATCAAATAGGTACCTACACGAGCATTATAGACGAGCATAATAGATAACTAGATGAGCATCAAATAGGTACCTACATGGGCATTATAGACGTGCATAATAGACGAGCATAATAGACAACTAGATGAGCATCAAATAGGTACCTACACGAGCATTGTAGACGAGCATAATAGATACCTAGACAAGCATAATAAGTACCTAATTAGCATCATCATTATGGTAATAATAATTAAGATCAGCAGGAACAAAAATAATAATAAAATATTAAAAAAACAATATTATTAGCAAGCTGAGAAATTGCTGGACCATATGCAGAGATTTCTTCTGTCAGCTAAGCCCAACTCGGGCTGGAAAGGTATCCTTCAAACTTACTGCTATAATTTATTTTGAAAATAGATTATTGTGTTGATATGCTATACAATTATATATTATTTTCTGGACCATTGGCAAGCTCCAAGTTAGTTTGTAGTAGAATTGAGCATGATAGTATTGACTCATGTGAAGAAGTATATGACTTTGTAACATTGCCTCCACAAGAGAGATCTCGCAAATTGCCCTGAGAACTATCATCACTCTTATAAATTCCTGGGGTCAGGGCCACCGAAGTTTCCTCCAAACTTGTTATTGACCTATGTACTATAATATATTAGGATCAAGGTGAACCTCACTGATACGTGTAGCACTGGTAGTGAATGAGGGAACACTTTGATACCTAAAAATCTATATTAAGCAGTCCAATAGAACGTGGTGTGTATTTGTCCTGTGGCAGAGATATACTGGCACCATCTAAGCAAAGGTGCAAAAAAATTAAAATCTTCATATGTCTGACTTCAAAGTTGTGAAGGTAAAAGAATAACCAACAGTCAAGTATTTCATTATTAGTTGAAACTGCTCCACTCAACTCAATAGGAAACAGCTCCTTTGAGAAACTTTTTTTTTTTAATGAAGTTGCCTTTCAACATTCTGCACTTCTTGTGTAAGAAAATCCAACGAGCAATATAATATTCAATCCAGTGCTAAATACTTTATTCATAAAAATGAAGGGAGTGACAACAATTGGTATGGAGACATACACAACAAAATATGGCTATGACTAACTCAATGGCACAATCCTATTGCACTCTTTTCAATGTCATATAGAACTGCTAGCAAAGGATTGCTTGTGAACTAGTTTACTCCACAATTCCTTTAATTCTTGAATATTGACGGCATACAACAGATTCACAATTGGTAGCAAGGCCAGCGTAATGTCTGACAATATTTCCAGTGATGCAGAATTCAGATGTTCAATAGCAGAACGATCACATAGGTTGTTACCACTTTGCTCACAGAAAAAATACTTTTCAACACTGTCCCTTAACTGCGAAGCATTTCTGGTGGTCAATGTAAATTGCGTTAGAAATATAGCAGCTAATACCACGTAATAGCAGAACACAATAAGTAGTTTCTTCTCAGCTGTCTCAAACTTGAAAGTTTCATTAATCTTGGACTTGAAATTTTGCTATAATTAAAAAACATCACAATGTTAGTATTAGGAATGCTACAGAGTACTATATCTACCTTAGCTCTCTTTCTTTTGTAGATCTTGTGGACAGACCAAAATATGATGAGGAGCAAAGTACATCCAGATGCTAAAAGGATATCCACAATTAGAACAAAAGAATAAAATATCGCATCTGGATCTGTACCAGAACAGAAAATAGGAGGGAACCTGGAAGGTCCAAAGCCCAATCCTCCTGACAAGAATGAGCTCTTTCTAAGTTGGAATGAAGATTTGGATTGCTTCTGAGTATCCACCGCAAATTTAGCCATTGATGTGATAACAGGGACGAGTGGGAGTAAAATGCCAAGAATGACGCACATGATGTGAATGTACTTGGCTTTGCTAGACAATCGAACATGGAATGGAAATATAACTTTCAGAAAGATAGAAATTACATGGAATAGCCACCACAGTGTCACTTGGCCGACCAAATAGGTGAAGAAAATACCTGCATGATGGAATAAAAAATATTAAATCATTAAATTCCAATTTCATAGCTGTTTTAAAGGAGTAATCAAAAAGCTATTGCATAGTCAAAGGTTGAAGAGCTGTTGCTAAAAATCAGGTGCATCTATCTAATTCTATATATACCTATCTATATATGGCCATCGCAAGGTTTTATGCATGAGTACTTACTAGATTAGCAGGAAAGACTGAGTAAAAATACATTAATCTATAATTTCATAGCTTCTGTTACTTGGTTACCATAAGTTTCATTAAATGTCTCTTCTAGAAAATTTGTTTTATATGGTATTTTGCACGTTGTTTTTGGTTATATGCATGAAATAAAAAGACATATAAGCAATAAGAAGCACTTGATTTGGCAAAGCATAATGCATTTCAGGATAAAAATCACTGCTTCCACCTTTAGACAGGACACACCAACTGATCATTGAGATTCAGTGCAATAGACATCATAATTACTAAGGATTTGCATTGACAGGACAAAAAAAACAGCCATTCTGAGATATGGAATGGCACCGCACCAATACTCCATGTTGAAGTCAACAACCTTATTGCATTTCTCCTTGAAACCTTTTTCGTAGTGGAATGATCAAACAGTATTTTGGAATTGGGTGATGGTGTTGAGATAAAATGGTAGGGGCAGCAGCTGTCACATTTTGTTTATATTCCAGTGTGTGATATTATCACAGCATGTTCACTTTTTACTGGGATAGTGAAAGAGTTCAATTCTCATATATAGCATCTCATGGAGCAAAAGGTATTATGCATCAGCCACTGCAACTGTTATATTGAGAGTATAATGATTTAATCATTGGAGAGTATGCAAATACAAGACAAAAACGTATACGTATTGGATTGACTAGTCCAAAAAAGAAATTAAACAAAAATTTACGAAAGTAGATAACAAACATTTACAGGGTCCTTCATCAATGAACTCCAAATATAATCTAAAATGCAGTATTATATAATATTGTCTTTATATTAAGGATCCTGTAAATGTTTGTTATCTTGGTGAATTCTTGTTTCATTTCTTGTCAAAAAATATTATGATTTTTTTTTGTAAAAGCATTTTTGTCTCGTTTAATTATATTCAAGCAGCCACCTATAAGAAGTTACTCAGTATAACAAACAACTAACCAAATTATATATTTTACTATTTACTTAATACAGAGGCATAATATTATATACAAATAGTGAGCTGGTTTTGTTAAAAGTCTGTGATGTTAATTATTGTCCATAGTAAACATCTGAGGATACCAACAATTGCCTCTTGGTACCAAAATGTGCTATGTTGTTGACTCAGCTCAGTGCTGCACTGTTAACTATTAAGAATAAGCTTCTGAGGAAACCACATGATACACACATTATATGTTCCTGATTTTGTTTAGGCTTTATTTGTAAGTATTGTCACAAGAGTAAAGTTCTGAGGAAACCAAATCACTTCTTAGTAGGAAAATGTGCAACTGCTTGATGACTTATCTCAGCTGAACTGGATATCAAAAGCTGTGTTTATGCATCTGATATACTTTACCTGATCGCAATTGTTTGGTTGAGTAGACAAACAGATTAGTACTGAATCAAGAAATAGGGAGGGGGATTTGAGTTTTTTTTGCAATGCATTAGGTCGTCTAATGGTAAAACTATAAAAATTACAAGTTAGGTAAGCAGATAGACAGTGCTAAATTAAGAAACAGTTTAGTCATGGCAATAAATGGGACAGTTTGGAATCCTCTGTCTATAATTATGATAAATGGACATACTATACACAAGTTATGCATGTTGGGAAAGAGATACACAGATAGATAAATACAAGATCTTGAAGACGGAAATTCATGACTGTTTATGCTCCATGCTTACTACCTTCGCAAAAGGATTCAATGCATTACTCAAAGTGTTTTGGTGGTGAAAATCAGCAGAAATACCATTTGATGATACAAACAAGCTGAGATTAAGTGTTGTTTTGTTTTTGGGACCACAATTTTTAAAATAAGGTCAAACCAATATTGCTAGTGCTACCACACTCCCCGATAAGTGTGATGCACTCTTTTTTAGTTTTGGTGGTGAACAGCAACCAACCCAATCCCCCCCCCCCCCCCCCCCCCCCCCCCCTCCCCCAAAAAAGCAACACGCTCATATATCTCAGCTAAATTTAACTTTAACATTAATAGCTAATTAGAAGAGGAAGCCAGACTTAAACTTAAAGTGTTGAAGCCTCAATGATGATCTCCCATAAATGGTGGTTTCGGCTACTTATATAGCTTCAGAAGGATTTCTAGTGTTTGAACTAGGTGGTAAACTGGCAGTTAAAAAAACAGAAATACAAAGTCTGAAAAAATATATATTATCTCACACCCATAACTTGCATGCAATAGTAGGTCCATATAGTACTAGAACATTCTAAAACTTCCAATGCATGTATGCAACTCATCTGTTACTCGATTGGTGTAAAAATGTGTGGATAGTGGTGAATGCTAATGATGCATTCAAGCTAGTTCACATGGTGTTATATAGGTATTCCATTCAGCATTGGTCAAAGATCTATTCACAAGCTACGCTCTTGATGCAGTTGAATCTAAACTAAGAAAACAGCTGATTTACTGATGAATAATCTTCTTCAAACAATAACAAAGCAAAAGCAAGCAACTATACTGCAAGATGTGCACATGCAATTTAGCAAGAATAATGTTGGCATGTTTGGTTAGTTCTGGAGTCCCTGTAATTCTTACCAAGTGCTTGAAGGAGGCAGTAGCTTATGCCTGACTGACTAAACAACAAGACATGGTATGTGGTGACTTGAATTGTGTATAAAATAAATTACAGAAAGTGTTTAATAGGTGTGGCTCATCTCTGCTGATTTCTTGCTGCAGATTGGTTCACGATAATGTGGAAGACAAAGACAACTAAAAACAACTCGATTCCCAATGAAGGCTAGAGCATCTAGTCGAAACATTGAGAGAGTAAATTTCAAGTAAATTATTTAAGTCATTATACCTATAAATAGCACACAAAAATCTTTATTTATTAGTACACAACTAAATTGGATTAGTGGACCAAAATGGAATGGAAACTAAAGTGTACCTATGTAGACCACAACCACTTATAGACGCCTTGCCAATTTGCTGTTAGGCAGATGCACTTATAACACAATCAGTAAGAAAAAAATTGTCATACCCATGAATTCGTGGGGGGTGTATGCAAAACTTACATAGCAAGGTTAGGTAGGCATGTAGTGCTAGCAATTAGGCTCTCAAGCCATAGCAGTTTGAAATGACTATAGCTGAAAAATATTGTTCGAGGTCATCATGTTTATTAGATGGATATGTATCGAAAGATGATGGAAATATTTATTGAAACAAGTCTAAAGGTCATGATGAAGTAGCTACCTAAATAGTAAGACAGGAAAAGCAGTGGCTCCAGGGGTGCAGAATTCTAGGAGGACCCCCAATCTGGGACACTTGCTATGTATTGGATGGCTAATGTGGGACTATGAAATAGGAGATGAAAAATGGTAAAAGTTACGTGAGAAAAAAGTTCTTCTAGTTTCCATAAATCTATATAGATGTGACCAAACCTAAAAAATGCACTAGCACACAAAAAATCATAGATAAATTCAAGACCTTTATGTCTGACTTGGGGGGGGGGGGGGGCTAGGGTTTGGTGAGCAAGCTCAGAAATGACCCCAAATGCAGGCTTTTGCATAATCGGGGGGAAACCAACCCAGACAGGACTCGAACCTACAACCTCCAACTTACATGGCTGGTGCTCTAGCCATTAAGCTAGTATGAACGAGATACTGACTGTACAATCGCTGCCTATGGTAACCCATACTCGAATCAACTTCTGCCATTTTATGAAGAAAATATATTATTAATATAATTATAATATTATCAAGGAACCAACTTATACTTCAACACTTGAAAACAAGGTGAATCTAACCCAGCATCATAATTTCATCATGATGCTTGAATAGAACTTGGGTCTAGCTATAACAGCGGCCAGTTTTGTGTTCAGAGTAAAACTGTGAACTGTAGTTTAGACTCAGTCCTGATCTGACAAGATGGTTACATCACGCTAATGGAGATGTCTTCAATAACATAATAAATGTCGCATAAGTTAGAAATATAACTTAGTGCCATCAATAAGCCAAAAATTAACAGAACTGTGATAATCTGACACTTGTTTAAAGCAAGAGAGAACCATATTAAAAGCAATTTTGTCATGCATATAATTATAGGCAGCTACAAAACACTTTTACTTACCATTTATGACACAAAAGGGAGTTACCTCTCCCAGACTTTCAATTAGACTCCTAGATGAACAGAAGAGGTTGTTGCGATCCATGTAACCAATCATCACAATCAACCCTGAAAAATAGCACTAACATCATCATTTTTCTCTATTTGGTATCGCATAGAACCATTGTACTCTTACCTAAACCTATAACATCTATCATCATGTATACTATGAAGATTGAGGGTATAGTAAGCCTGTGAAAAAATAATGCGATATATAATCAACATTATTAAGTACGAAGGCATCCAAAAATTAGCCAAAACTACTTATATAAATTCTTCGACTGAATGTTAACTCACATTCTCTTGTGTAATAGACACGATATTATGATAACTGCTCCACATGCTACAAATGCGACAGAAGCAGATGTGAAGGCCACCACATCTATGAATACGGACAACTGTTTATTGTATTGCAGCCAGGTGTAGCAACTTGGTGTACAAACACTTGAACTATTTTCTTGATAAAATCCTTCAGTGCATTCCAGATCTGTTAATGTTGTCTCATTTAGGAATAACTGATGCTTTTCTGCAAGATTTAAATGACAATAATTAGAAGATGTACCCAACTTTATACATTTATGGTACAGATATCAGATAACAATGAAGATGAAGAAATAACACCAACAATGATTATAATGCGACGCTATGTAATAGCAAATAATAACAAAATAAAAGCTTCAGCAACAACAACAACAACCCTCCCTTAAACACAACAACAATCTAACAAAACACAAAAGCATCCACAAAAGCAGAAGTGATACTAACAGGCATTGCTTTGAAATGAGAATACTGTTATGGCATCCAGATTACGTGATCACTGGTGACAATGCCTTAACACTTTGACAGCCAGTAACATCTTTATGCATTTGCATGCATCCCCTACAGTTATTATTCTTGAGAAGGGTAGAGCAACCAAGCCAAAACATGGAGTGAGAAAATTTAAGTTGATTATTGTTATTTACACTGTTAACTGAAAGTTCATTGAGAAAGTGATACATTTTATCACCTCTTTGGGAAGCAGCGATCTCATTTAGTTGGCTGAGACTTGTTGGTTTATAGAGAGGTTTGTCCAATGCATGCCACCTGAGTTTGGCTGAAATTATTTAATGGTTTACAAATGAGAACTCGGTTAGCAATTTTGATGACTCTTTGATGAAGTAAATATAGAATCAACAGTGTTTGGTAGAGTTTTACTAGAGCTTCTTCTAGCATCAAGCCTTTAGGACATTTCATATCTCAGCATTGAAGCTGCAAGCTTCTACTGCTCTATTACTGCTAAACACTTCCTTAACTCAGTAACAGGTATTGCCCCAATTACTCCTCAGTCCTCACCTGATATTACTGCACTAAAACCATATTTTCTCTCTTAAAGCCACTCCTGTGATCCTACTCATACAGATTACTAAGGATTTCACAAATTATATATCAATTATTTCCATATTATTACAACAGTAATTTCAGGATTGCACAATAGCATGGCTGGAAAGCCACCACATCATTTCTCCCCACTTATACCTGCAGTTTTAGACATAAGAAACCTATATAGTTCACATTATATCTGGTTAATATATACTCTTAAATAAATATGCTCCTTGACATTTCAGCTTAATATTTTCAGCTAGATGCTCTAGCCTTAATAAGGAATGATGAAGGCTAGAGCATCTAGCCAAAATGTCGAGGAGCAAATTTAATGTAAAAGTCATTGTAATTGTTAATAGGAGATAATACGATTAGATAATTATTACACAATCAATCAACACTAGTTAAAGTAACATAAACAAGTGTTTTATTTGATCATTTACGATTTTTTTGTCACAAACAGCTAACAAAGTAGCTAGCTTGGTTCTACATAAAAGGCATCTTATTAGAAGCATCCTGCTGACAGAGAATCGAACAGCAGAAACTAGACAGCTTGAGACTATCCAGATAACACATGAGGAGTTATAGCTCTCTAGACAGGATCATCTCATGTTCTGGATGATTCCAGAAACTCCTGTCTGTTAACACTCACACTGGACTTCAATGAGAAACTTGGCTGACAAGAAGGGCTTCTAGCCTATAGGCTTCATACTAAGACTTATAAAGTTGCCTGCATTTCCAGGAGACTGTCTGTTAGGAACCCATCCCTAGAAATAGAAAAGATCTCTCAGTTTATCATGATCAAGAACTGCTTACAGAAACGGACTATGGATTTTGCACATTATAACCAATCACATAGTCGCCCATGTCCACTGACAGAAGATTGCCTCACATGAATCACTATGATTAGATATAATTATGACCAATCAAATCAAAGTTCAGTTGCATCATCCTTAAACTCTCTGCAACTTGAGTTTTCTTTACCTCCACACATCTCGGGCTTATGACATAAGTTTCTTCAGGGCAATTTGGATCGGTGTTTTTAATATTAGTATTCAGACAAGTTGAAATATGCATGAAGCGGCAATGAATGTCTCGATTTTGCAATAATTATCGATACATTAGTGCTAATTAAAAAACTTGACATTATCTTTCTCAGTAGATAGAATGACTTTCTCGGTTTTCAACATAAATTTGCTCACTTAACATTTTGGCTAGATGATCTAGCCTTCATAGAAGCTAGCTATTCCACAGGAATAACCTGATAAAGGCTAGAGCAACTAACTGAAACATCAATGACAAGTTATCTTAGTTGATACGGTCTTGTATGTTTTTATGATCACTTGATGCCTTTTTATGAATTTTATGATATAAGTATGCGAAGAAATGTGGCTCATACTGATTCTCCCTGAAATGAACCTTTTCTCCCTGCAATCCAGATACAGTCTCCCTGAAGTGAATTTTGCCAACTTAACACTATGCTACAAACTTGACAAAAACTTGGAACTTGCATTAGTAGAGCATAGATTTTTTTGTTAACTGCCCATCTAATAAGTTCGAGGCAAAGGTATCTGCTCTATATACCTTCAAATCTCTACTTACCTGCTAGTAATGTTGGCTAGGCTGTTTCCATGGTAAATTTACCTGATGCTCAAGTTTAGTAAAACAGTTAGAAATGTTCATAATTATGTGATGCCATTTGCCACTTTTTAACCAACCATAGATGCAATGAATAATCACATGCCATCTGCGAAAGAGTTCAACTTTATACCACACTTAATTATGCTCTGCACAAGTAAAAATTTACATCTCTCTAGGAGCAAATGGAATAAGAAAAACCATTAAAAGGAGTTATCATAATACGAAATGCTGAATTGACATTCATAAGGTTAGAAACTCCAGACCAAATGTATATTACCTATCCAATAATAAAATTTGTAGTTTTCCTACTGCTTTTGTTACAGGCTACTGGGGAGCATACAAATACAAGTGGAGTGGAGTTTTCTGTTGGTAGAGTGAGGAAAGCTTATGCAGTGAGGAAAGCTTATGCAAGCAGCAGTATAAGCCATCAATTCTATTGAAAGTCTAGGAGAACTGCCTACAAGGTGAGACAAAATTGGCAAGGTCCGACAGAGTTTATTTAATTCTTAGAACTACTTTTAAAGAATCAAATAGCATGCAATACTCTTACACCCAATCCCTATTCAAAAATACACCTGGAAGCATGCACACACACACACACACACACACACAACAATAATGATATGCACAATAATATTATTTTAAATAAAAATTACATCACTAATTAATTACATTATGAATTCCTTACTGTACCTAAAACTTTTTTTAGGACTTTATCAAAAGTAGAGTCACTGTCATCAGGACAAGAAGAAGCCTCAGGAGGAAGCATTGCACAGTCTGGGAGCTCCATACCTAATCCTTCAATAAACATCCACTCCTGTTGGCAGACTATGTCTCTTACCTCTTCACACTGACTAGAAGTAGGCAGGATGGAGACCCCTGACCCACCACATATCCCAAACAGATACTGACAAAAAAAGGGAACCCCTTTTGTTCTGCATTCAGCACTTGATCCAAATGATGATAGTCCCTTTACCAGTTGAGTAGCTGTAATCTCGTTATTCCTCACCACTAAGATATTACCCTCTGGATCAGGTAGACAGTGGGAGGATGCCAGAACATTTACAAGTTCTGTTAGACAGATACCATTGGTTGTAGTGTACTTCAGTGGTGCTGAGCATACAGAGTTACCAGAAGGAGCAGTTCCCTTTGTGGTGGTACTAGATGATTTCTAGGTCATATATAAAATCCTATAAACTTATATACATATATATACATATAGTGCTGTTTCGACTGAATACGACAACAATAACAGTACAACAAATGTATAGAATAGGCAACCTGTATTATTGTATGTCATACATTCATAGACCAAGTTGTAATGTCAGAAGATTGACCGACTTCAGCCTTTGTTTCAATCTAACTGCTCTTGTTGCCATTATAAAACTTCACAAACAACTTTCATTTCATTGTCCATGCACACTGCATACTTTCAGACATACCAAAACCCATATATACTGGATTAACTACCTGCCGGAAAATTTTGGGAAATTGATCAAGAAAATTTTAATGTGTTGACTACAAATAGTTAATAAAAGGGTGTCTCCAACAAAAGTACCATGATGCTAAACAAGACCTCCCTACCCCATTCTCCCATCCAATGCTCTCTCTCAGCAATCGCTAGCAAGCAAGCAAGCAAGCAAGCAAGCAAGCAAGCAAGCAAGCAAGCAAGCAAGCAAGCAAGCAAGCAAGCAAGCAAGCAAGCAAGCAAGCAAGCAAGCAAGCAAGCAAGCAAGCAAGCAAGCAAGCAAGCAAGCAAGCAAGCAAGCAAGCAAGCAAGCAAGCAAGCAAGCAAGCAAGCAAGCAAGCAAGCAAGCAAGCAAGCAAGCAAGCAAGCAAGCAAGCAAGCAAGCAATCAACCATAAATCAACCATAAATAAATAAATAAACAAATAAATAAATAAACAAACAATGAATGAATGAATAAATTAATTAATTAATTAATGAAGGAACGAATAATAAGCAATGGTTCTGTGATAATACTTCCATCATTTCTCTTTCTAGGCAATGCCAGGTATTCCTACTAGATCTACACATTTTGTGTGGGTGTGGATGTGCATGCTCATGTGTGTGTATGTGTGTGTGTGTGTGTGTGTATGTATGTTTGTTTCCAACCTAGGGTTATAGGTGTTAACCAAATCCAAGCCCAATGAGGGACAATCTGCTAAAAGGATTGAATTGCAACTAAAAGTGGTACGTAGTATATAATTCATGAGAAACACACTATTAATGACTGAATTATATGCTCTATTGTACTGCATTGTGTCATCACCTTTAGCTACTTTCATTGGAGTCTCCAGTTTAAGTCACAGTTACTGTTCAGTTTGCATGCTACAAGAGCTCATTATTCCAAGATAGTAGTCTGTGACAATTTTGAGCTATTGCCACAAACCACAACTGTAGTTATAGCAGCTGTAGTAGTCTATGTCTTGCCCAAAGAAGGAAGTCCACAGACAAAACAGTTCCACGATTAGGCTTTCTGAGATGCCTAGTGGCCTTGTGACAGTGTGGTGCATGCTAATTAAAAACATATATATGTATATATTCTGATGACTAGAAGTGATCATATGATATGATTTCCTAATAGTTGCACACTGCTGTTTAGTTGCTGGATTTCTCATGTGCAACTATAAAATTGCCTTGAGGGAGACTGTAGCTTTTCCCTGCGTACAGTCCACAATACCAACAAGATATGGTAAGTCTAATTTTTGTGAAATAGACAATGCAGTGTACATGGAAACAGTCAACAATAACAACAAGATACGGCATGTTGTGATATCTGTAGTCTACAACAACAGTAAACAGTTTAGAAAAAGTGTTTAAAAGCCCTGGATACCCAGAAGCTCTTATTTAACAATGTACAAAAGAAGCAAGAAGACGAAGGAAAAAAACAAGCCAAAAATAGTATATTATTTACATTGGATTGAAGAAAGAAAACTAGACTGTATCCGTCTAGAGCACAACCAGTTTTACAATTTAAAATCATGTCTGGCACATATTGGTAAATGGTCATTGAACTGGTTGTGATCTCCATTGATAATGGTCTTGTTTCTTAATTTTTAACAGGTCAATCCAATATAGCTGTTTGCTTTGAATAGAACATTATCATTCTTTGTGATATGATATGTACATGATATACCCAGGAATGAATTTGGCATAAGTGGGAACTCTGACTTATCAAATGGCTATTTCCATGTCCAGGAATCACTTTTGAATAGGTAAACCATTTCCCATAGGAAAGTTGCATGGCAACCTATGTATGTCAGATGCCTTGCAGTTAGCCCTATTTACTATTATATGATAATTAGTATAAAGTCTCAACAATCTAAGGAAATGCATTGCACAAAATAATCTATCCTTTGGTCACTCATATCTATGAATTGGTCAATTGCTGCATGAGCATTGGAACTACTGCCACCACTCAATCATGTGGGAGGAGACCTAAGTGATCAATAGAGCCAGCAGATGGAGGAATTCCTAAACAAGCACTGCAAATTCATCTCTCACCCAAGGATCATCACTTCAATACGGATATGAGGCTGGAGCTACTTGGTCTCTGAATCTGAGCTTATCAAGATGAAGCATGTGAAACCGTCCATCATCTGTCTGATATATTGCCACGCTTCTATACTGCACAAGTAGACACCTCACTGTTCATGTGCAGCTCATTTGACTTTCTTTGGATACATGTCCACTAATCTAATTAAGCACTTGGAAATTCTTATCACATCTCCATGCTGATTGGTAACTTGGTATGCAACAGCCACACTGTGCTTAGTTTGCAGTTCTCCATAGCAACCTAGTTCTAGCCCCCATCCTAGCTGTCACGATAGTATAGGTGACAAAATGGTGCTGTAAGGCAGTGCATATTAGTATATGGTATTGCATGCTATATAGTGTGGATAGCATGGAGTAGTGTACATTAGAACATGGTAGTAGAGTGAGGCAGTGTATGGTAGTATAACATATATAGTACATGGTGGTGTAGAGTAGTGCTAATCCACGACAATCAATATGTTGTTTTATTTCTTCGGCCAATATCTTTACACCCCCCAATCCATATAAGTTTGGGTTAATATCCCACCCAGGCTGCAGGTTAATATCCATAACTTGATTTTAACAGCAAAATAAAGATCATAATCATTATTTCACAAATATTTTTGTTGCTACACTTATTGATTTGTGGTTAAACTTATGATAATGTTCTCAGTTATAGAAAGGTGTGGCAAACACAAAGGAAATGTAAAAATTAGTACAGTACATAGTAATAGTATTATGAAGCATATACGGTTACATAATGATTAAGGTGAGTGTGGGGGGCATTTTTTAATATTTTTCTTTCACTGTTGTACAACTAGCTATAATATTATTTCAAGTTTCAGTTCTTGTCAACCATTCTTGACTGATGATACTTTTTATGCTATACCATTTCTTGTACAACACAAAAGAGAAATGCAGAAGGAGCCTAAATGATGTTGAAAGTCGGAACATTTACAATGCACTAGTTGTTCACAGCAGAGTTGGAACTTTGTAAGTTTTCTGAAAGCTCTTTTATGCTCAAATGATCTTTTTCAGTTTTTCATGAGAAAAGTCCATTCTGAGTGCTGAGCTCATTTGAAATAATGAAAATGGGATTTTTTTAAAGTTGTTCAGATTTTTTTTAACCCTTCCATTGTCAGGTTGTTGGGAGAGATTTTAAAAATCACACCAACTTCAGTATACCAAGTCAGAAATCCTCTATTTTGGGATAGCACTATTGTTAATAACTGTTGTGGTCATATTTTGCAACCACAGCAATACATGAATATTATTATTTTTTTTATTATTTTTTTTTTTGCAAAATTAATTCAGTATTTATAACACAAACATTCAGCAATCATTGTTATTGTTGTTTGACAAAATATACATTGGCTATTGGTAGCTAAGGTATTGGGGAGAATAGAAGCATATTACTTTACAAGCATATTACTAGATCCACACATTAGGTTCTTGTATGTCCACAACACAACATTGCTGTTTATTTGAATTTTTGTATAATCTTTTTTATCCTTTGTCAGTAAAATCTAGACCAGGCTGAATTCTTTGCCATATTAAATATATATACACATATTTTAATTGAGTTGTGAGAGGTGGAAAGCGAGGAGGCAAAAAAGAGCTTCTCCAGCATCATCATCCATCATCAATTCTACGAACTTAAAATATATTCAGTTTACAATTTCAACTAAAGGACAACCCACTTTTGGACAATAGGCTAATACTAGAGATAGATCCCTCTTACAAACTTGAGAAGCCCTCTTTATCCAGCTTTCCTCGTCAGCGACCAAGCAATCACTTTCCGCAGTCATCCTAAGCTCATCAATTCGACTTTTGCAACCAACCTATCCAAGTCATGTTTGAAAAAAAGCTCTTCCAGGTAAGCATGAATGCCACAATCTTCTTCTTCACTACAATCATCCTTAGGTGAGTCAATACCACCTGTCACTATAATAATGGCCATTGTTAGACTTACGATGTCCACATTACATAAACCAATGTGCATCAATGCGTATAAATAAGCATTCATTGTGTCTACACTAAATTAGAATTTGAATAATGCGCGTTAATGTGCATTGATCTGGTCCACATTGATTGGTAGTTTGAGTTGAAACAGAGCAATAAATTACACTAGTGTACATTGAAAAGAATTCTATTCACTCGCATCTTCAGGTTGGCTGCTTGGAACTTTGAGGGGCTAGCTTTATACATCTGTGGCTTGTTGCCAAACTAGATAGCTACATATATGTCCTGTACATCTGAAGTTTGTGCAGTCCAGAACTATGTTGATGCTGCCTTTCTCACAGCTCTCTTCTCTTGATTCCCTGCAGCAAATATTTCCTATGCATCGGTAGGTAGCTGACCAGCAAGAAAAGAATACAAACAACAAAAACTCCATCTCAACTTCAGATACAGTTATCATTTCGACGTGACTTTCTCCTGACATTAGTAGGCACAATTAATTGCTATGTATGGTTTATTTCAGTGATAGTATGGATACGACAAACACGCATCGCCTTCATAGAGTTTCTTTCCTAGGATCAATTAATGTGCATCGGTTAAGGTGTAGTATGGATAGGACTTTAGTTGCTAAATTATTTTTGGGGTCACCAAAACTGTGAACAGTCTTTGTCTCAAGGTTTTTTTGCCTTGGTTACCAGAGAATGATGCACTTGAAATTAGGTAGTTCAATTGAGAAATAGGCACTTTATAAAAATTACGGCTCATAATTGATCCATGTATGCATTTGAAGAAAACCACATCGCTATGTGGCACTTCTGATGGTGAGAGGGTTGTGGAAGTGGGCATGCATCTGTGGGTACTCTGATAGCAACATAAATGGCAAGTATTGATGACATATGTTTAGGGTATAGGATTTCTAATAAAGGACCTCATTGCCATAGCACCATTACTCACCGGAAAGCACAGAGATTGTGGCTACCTTTGAGATCAAAATCAAATCACTGAAAATTAATAAAGCATTAACAGTTATGATTCTATATGCTTTAGTCCTCACTAAAGTCAGAAAAAGGGTTTGTCATAGATGGTGCACATCAGTGCATGTTGGGTCTTAGGAAAAAAACTCTTCGAAGTCAATTGTCTGCCACAGCTATACTAGTACCGAAATTATACCATACAAAACAAAAATAACAAACTGCTAATGTCAGGAGAAAGTCACGTCAAAATCATAAATATTTCTGTAATTGTTGTTTGCGTACTTTTCTTGCTGATTGTCTATCTACAAATGCGCAGGAAACAGTTGCTGCAGAGAAGATAGTACATTGCATGGTACATGTACATGTACTACTTATAACCATCTATGTTCCATGTGGGGGTCGGGTTACCAGCCTACTCTTTAAGTGGTGCTGTTGGCCTGATGTAGTGCATTGTAAGGCAGGGTGGTGCATGGTAGTGTAGGATATGGTGTTACAGGGTATTGCATGGTACGAGTAGTGCATCATAGAATAAGGTAGTGGCTCATAGAATAAGGTAGTGGATATATAACATAGAGCTATTGCGTGCAATTTTAGGGTATAGATGATATATATTGCATGGTAGTCCATGGTGTGTATGGTAGTGCATAGTTTATAATACTAGTACAAGACTACAGTACAGGACTATGCCACACAATACCAGAAAAGCTTAACTCTAAGTTGTTTTGTATAGGTGCGAGACTAAGCTGAACCCTCCAGTTTGAAACTTCTCAGATATTAGGTGAATTGCAGGTGGGCATATGGAGAATGACTCTTGTGGGAAAATTAATTTTATTTTCCCATCCTTGTTTGTATGTACCATCTGCAAGACCAGTGACTGTTTTACACACATATTTCCAGTAGTTTTCTCACTCTATAGCCAAGACAAAAGGGATGATCATATGCAGATGATCCATAATCAGGATGAGAATAATGCACAATATTATGGGAAATGGATGACCACATATATTGAAAACAATGACTTTGATTCAACTTGTCTATTCACCAAACCACAATTTCTCCCATATGCCATATGGTTAGTTAAATCATCCAGTTGTGGCATACAAATATATGTACTACACCCCAAAACATCAGAAAATCCTGGTGTTTTGGGGGTAGTGCATATATTTGATGTCAGCGACCATGCCATCACTTTCCCCAGTCTGTCCACCAATTCGACTGTTGCGACCAACTTCTCCAAGGCATGTTTGCAAGAAGGTTCACCCAGGTAAGCATGGATGCCACAATCTTCTTCTACGCTCTAGTTATCCTCAGGCATGTCAATACCACCTGTCAGTAGAATAAT
This sequence comes from Cladorhizidae sp. MBARI D1340-BT2, assembly GCA_028752905.1. Classification (NCBI taxonomy): domain Eukaryota; kingdom Metazoa; phylum Porifera; class Demospongiae; order Poecilosclerida; family Cladorhizidae; species Cladorhizidae sp. MBARI D1340-BT2. The sequence goes on from JAQNBH010000008.1 coordinate 37,534,358, forward strand.
GATTATTGCTAAACTTAAGGCCTGTCCACACTCAAATCAATGACCATTAATAGGCATTGTTTGCGTCCACACTGAATTAAGATTGAAATAATGCTGGTCCACCTCGATAGGTGGTTTGAGTCGAAACTAAATTAAAGCATTCAAATAGTATGCAAAAAAATTCATTCACCAACGTCTTCACAATGGCTGCAGGTTGAAACTTTGAGGAGCTAGCTGTATGCTAGCTGTGGCTTGCAGCCAAACTATATAGACAGCTAGACTAGCTACAGAGCTAGAGAACTGTTGCTATGTTTATACATCCTGCATCTGCACATCTGCAATTTGTGCAGTAGCAACCTTCATTGATACTGCCTTTTTCTCAGCTCTCTCCTCTTTCTTCTCTGCAGCAAATGTTATCTGCGCAAGGTAGACAATCAGCAAGAAAAGGACGCAAACAACAGACTCATTTCAACTTCAGATACAGCTATGATCTTGACGTGACTTTCTCCTGATATTAGTAATTGCTTTGTACAGTTTATTTCGGTACTAGTGTAGATGTGACAGATATGCATTGACTTTGAAGAGTTTTTTCCTATGACCCAACGTGCATAACAGTTAAGGTGTAGTGTGGACAGGACTTTAGTTGCTTAATTATTTTGTCACCAAAACATGAACAGTCTTTTGTTACAAAATTTTTATACTTAGTTACCAGAGAGTGATGTACTTGAAATTAGGTGGATAAATTGAGCAAGAAATAAGCACTTTATGAATTATGGCTCATAAATGGACACACATGCGTTTTTCCCATTGATGATACCATGCGGTGTTTCTGGTGGTGAGAGGGTTATGGAAGTAGGTATTCATAAGTTGTGTCTGTGGGTACTCTGATAGCACCATAAATGGTAAGTATTGATGACGTATGTTTAGGGTATAATAAATGACTTCAGTGCTATTGACTGTTTAAGCCATAGCACCACCACTATGCATTGGAAAGCACAAAGATTGGGCGACCTTTTAAGATACAAATTATAGAAAATTAATAAGGCAATAATAGTTATGATTCTACATGCTTTAGTCCTCATTAAAGTCAGAGAAATGTTTTTCATAACATGTTACATGTACTACTTGTAACCATCTATACTCCATGTGGGGGTCAGCTGCCTACTCTTCAAGTACAGTTGTTAGGTAGCAGTGGCGGCTCCAATGGTCCAGCCAGTCTGGCTTTGGCCAGACCTCTCTTTCAAGTACATTATTAATTTTATGGGCGTGGTCATTAGGAGGTGCATGCATAATTTCCGTGCTATACCAGCTAGCTATGAACAGCACCAGTAAACAACGTCGAGTGAAATCGTGTCTGTGCTGTTCCATGTCACAAGAAAGACTGAACAACTTGGTGTTAACAATAATTTCACAGATAAATTTACTGCATTCCCTTGATTGGAATGCTCCCTCAAATAGTAGTTGGAATGCTCCCTCAAATAGTAGTATGGCTGGGCAGCTCCCTCGAATAGTATATAAGCACAGCTAGGAATCTCAGAATGCACACATAATAATTTGATGTAGCCAATGGTAAGGGTGAACGTAGACAAAAAATTTAATAACTTTGTTGCAGTGTTGCAGTGTAATAATATTATATCAGCGATTGTGCGCACACCCAGACCTTATCCACTTCCTGGCCTGACCACTTTCAGATTGCCCTAGCCACCTCTGGATAGTGCATGGAGTATAAGGGCAATAATGGTTTGTATTGCATGGTAGTCCATGTGCATGGTAGTGCACTTTCATGGTAGATAATAGTAGTGCATGGTACTGCAGTACAGGACTATGCACCAAAATACTAAAAGAGCTTTTAAAAGAAAACTCTCAAATGTAACTGTTTTGTATAGATCCAGCCTAGACTAGGCTGAGCCCTCCAGCTTCAAAGATATTAGGTAGATAGCACATGTGCACATGGAGAGTGACTCCATATAACATTGTTGTCAATTATTTTCCCATCCTTGCTTGTAACACCTGCAAGACCAGTGATGTTTTACACACATTATATTTCCAGTAGTATTTCTCACTAGGTGCCAAGTCAAAAGGGATGATCACATGTGGATGATCTATAATCAGGATGAGAATAATTCACAATATTATGGCAAATGGATGATCACATATATTGAAAATAATGACCTACATCCACCTTGTCTATTCAACCAAAACCACAATTTTCTCCCACGTGGTTATATCATTAATATAGGCAAGAACCATGATGACAGATATACAACAGAAAAGCTTAAGTAGTGTTTATTTTAAGCTTTCCTGGTGTTTTGGGGTTAGTACATATATTCGTTTTATAATAAATGGTATGTAATAATAAACACCATGCTACAACTTGGATGATTTAACCAAATAACCATGTGTGAGAAAATTGTGGTTTGGTGATAGATATGGCTGATCAAAGTCATGGTTTTCAATACATGTGATCAGACATTTCCCATTATATTTGGAATTATTCTCATCGTGATTACAGATCATCCACATGTGATCTTGGCACCTCAGTGAGAAATACTACTAGAGATATAATGTGTGTGTAAGACGTCACTGGTCTTGCAGGTGTTACAAACAAGGATGGGAAAATAATTGCCTTGGAAACTCAGTGAGAAATACTACTGGAAATGTGTGTGTAATACGTCAATGGTCTTGCAGGTGTTACAAGCAAGGATGGGAAAATAAAATTAATTTTCCCGCTATGTAAAAAAGAGTCACTCTCTATGTGCTCACCTACTATTCACCTAATATCTACGAGAAGTTCGAAGCTGGAGGGAGGGTTCAGCCAAGTCTCTCTGGACCTATTCAAAACAGATAAACTACTGAAACAAATATGAGAAATTATTGAAATGATATATAGCCCATCAGTGGGAGCAAAAGCTGAAAAAAGGCATAGAAAAGGAATAGAGTGCAGCAGTCCCCCCCCCCCTCCCCTGCTCTTCTTTCCCCACCCAAACAGCAACAAAGTTAGAGAAGAAGGCCTGGATAAGTGACAGCAACTTGCAAGGAGAGAGCCGTAACTTTCTGCCTAGCATCAACAACATTGACATAAATTGAGGCACAGTGGGCATGTCAGGAGAGAGCATCAGTTAACCTGAGCAGTCACAAAGTGGACATTTCAGGAAACTGCAGGAAAATTTAGCAGAAATATCTAGTGCGGTGGCATATATAGTTGTGTTGAGACCATAATCTGAATGTTTTGTATAAAAAGTTGAGATTACTTGCTGTTCTAAATGAATGAATGAATTAATTAAGATATAGATAGATAGATGGATAGATAGATAGATACATAATGAATGTAATAAATTAATTAATCCTCATAACCATGTCCGTAAAAATTACTAAAGCCAGGGTTCCATTTTGATAACTAGCCACACTTGTACTAAATTCACACATCAGAAGAATCTTGGTGAAATAATTGTCCACTCCAAATATATATATATAGCTTTTAATGTGCACGTAACAGCTAATAGTACTTAATGAATATCATTGTTAAATAATTAATTCTTCTACATAAATTAATGCATAATGTTAGTGGAAGAACTATTCTTCCACAAGCTAGACACTAATTGAAAGCATTCAGGAACTCCATAAGCCACTGAGTAGGATTTAGGTTCCTGCAAAGTAACAGTTTCTTGAAGACTGGGAAAAGGACTAAAAGTACCCTGCAACTATATATACATTAGGTAGCAAGAAGAAGCTCATTGGGAAACTAAAATCAGTTTTTGCTAATGTTAGTTGTGGTCACTGGCCATTTAGTCAATGTTTCGTGAAATAGTGGTATGTTTGAGTAACTTCATAGTGATGCTACTATATACATGCATGAACAGAACCGCTTTTCACCCCAACAATAATGAGAGCAACATTCCTGATAAAGGCTAGAGCATTTGGTCGAAATGTCAAGAGAGTAAAAATTCTAAGTTAATTATTGAGAGGTCATTGTATGTCAACTGAGAGTTTGTTGACAGCAGCACTTTAAACTAGGAAAACATGCCCAACAAAGGCATTTGTGATAATCATGAGAGGATTGCTTAAGATCTAGATAGGCACTGAATCTCAAATTTACAGTGTATATCTTTAGGATGCAAGTGAGCAGAAATTGTACTGAGGGGTGCAATAGAGAACTAATAATGAATGATTAGTACCAAAAGTATCGTATTTGCCGGAGTATAAGTCGCAGTAGCAGCTCCAAATCTTCTTCTCCAATTGAAGGGTGCGACTTATAATCCAAACATGTCGCTTTTTCTAAAACAACTGGGCGGGGTCTCTAGTGGCACGTGTGTCGATAAAATGTCTGGAAAGCGAATGAGTTACACTGCTGGCTTTAAGCTCACAAAGTAGTTGGGTATGCAGAGAAGTTCGGAAACAGAGCAGCGGAAAGAGTTAGTGTGATATGTTCAAAACGCACCTTATGGATTCCATCAAGAAGAAGCTATAGCAAGGAAACACAGATGTTGCCTTCATTCCTGGTGGATTAACAGGTCAGTTGCAACCACTTGATGTTTCCATCAACAAACCCTTCAAAGGGAAGGTGAGAACACTGTGGTCTGATTGGATGGCTGGTTCAACTGATCATGCACTTACCAAAGGAGGCAGGCTAAGGAAACTCTCTATGCCAGTGGGTCCTGAAGGCATCGGATCCAGCTATTATCATTAAGGCCTTCAAGAAGTGCAGCATCTCTAATGCTATGGATGGATCGGAAGATGGTGTGCTTTATGAAAATGACAGCGATGATAGTGGTGATCCTTTTGCTGATATCGATCAAGATTCAGAGGACTGTGACGATATTGCACAGAATGATATTGACACATAATCATAGAATTGACAAGATACACATGCACACTACTGTATGCACCATTTCTACATGATATAATTATTTCAGTTTCTACATGATATAATTATTTCAGTTTCTACATGTAGCTAACTAGGAGTAGTAATATCTTGTTTGCCATCACTTTCACCAGCCTTTTGATCATGGTTGGCTTTGCTCTGAAGGTGTACACACAAGGAACCACTACACCTCTGTGTTGAGAACATCGCAAAACTTTCTTCTTCCTGTAATTTCACAGGTAATACGACCTCCATGCTGTAGAAAATAGAAGGCTACTCTCGAGAATTCATGTGGCAAATGTCTGACGACAATAGTACCAAGAGTAGTAGCAACCGCGTAGGAATCGTGGGTATTTTCCGCTTCAGATTGGACCAGCAGGAACTGTCCTATATGAGGTGTCCAAGTGTTCTTATAGACATGGTGTCCTCGTACTGAACTTTCCAGTTGGAAGCTTTCTTCCTCTTCAACTCCTGCTCCAGCCATGCTCATTCGTCTCGTGTATGTCATTGCGCTTTAATATAGCATGCGACCTATACTCCAACTATTATAGATTTTCAAAATGATGGGGGGTGCGACTTATATTCCGGTGCGACTTATACTCTGTATGCATTTTCTATCAGAGAGAGAGAGAGAGGGCCCACGGAGATTAAAAGTGTCAGGTCAAGTTTTGTTACCCCTGGTCATCATCCCTGAGCTCACTATGTTATGTTCAGAATGTCAAGCACATTGTACCAATGAAATGATCTTGCAAATTTTCTTTGCATACATTTGTGATAGCTAAGCCATAAGGAAGAAAAATGTTGTGTTATACTTGTCAAGACCATATTTATTGTGCATGCATAAAGAGGTTCTAGACATCCAGACTACCTATATAAAACCTACCAGCTAACTTCATGAACTCTAACTAAGCAGTTACACACAACTCACACAACTCATACCTCGGATACTGGTAAATGATAAAATATCACAGGCAGCGACAGTAGACTCCACACTCCAATGATAAGCACACAAAGCACCACCACTTCTATGTTCAGCCAGTGCTTGCAATTCCCTTTTATCTCTGTTTCCTTAGCACAGTTAATGCTAGTGGAAGAACCACACTGTTGTACGTTGCTAATGGGTTGCCGCTTTTGCATCTCGAACTCATTCATAGTTGGAGCTAGTTAGCCGATTCCCCAGATTGTAAATGCTCGTACACTTATAACGAGTTCCACACGCGCGATGAATATTTTTTCCTGCTTTTTTTTAATTTTTACTTGTGGTTACAACTTTAGAGCTCCGTAGATTCTGTAAACTTCATGGTATGGACTTGATATATAGCTCAAAAGATAGGTCTCTCTGTGTACTCTCTTTTGTAACTAAAATGTGTTTCATAGGTATAACTATAGGCAAGTTACTAGAGGTGGAGGGAATTTTCAACGCCCTCAATTTTCCACCCGCGCGCTTGACCAGGTAATAAATTTTTAACGCCTAATCAAAAAGGTCATTGCATGAGTCACTCGTACCATTTTCAATTTTTTTGCACTTAGCAATCTGGAGTTATTTTGGCGGAGGTTGCAGGGATTCAGGTTTTTGAGGTCCCTCCACTTTAGGGTCTAGTAACTTGCCTATAGTTATACATATTTTAGTATCAAAAGAGACCACACAGAGAGACCTATCTTTTGAGCTATATATCAAGTCCATACCATGAAGTTTGCAGAATCTACTGAGCTCTAAAGTTGTAACCACAAGTAAAAATTAAAAAAATCATCAACTCCCCTTAATTAAATACCGATCAAGGCCGAGGACAAGGTAGGCCAAATAAACTATACAAAAAGGGGGAGGGGAGGAAGCATAATTGCACAATGCATTAGAGAATGCCAAAGAGGTAAATAGTTTGTTCAGAAAACAGACAGCGGCAAAGGTAATCATTTTAGCATATTCTTATCTTAAAGTCTGGAGTAGATATCGACCAGCTTGCTCGTCTAGGACAGAGCTCCATAACTCTTGCCGACATTAATGAAGAAAGAATGTGGATGATAGCACTAATTGTTCATGTAATGCCTGGACTCACATCCTCTTGAGCATATGGAGAACACTGAAGATGGGATGATGGAAGAGCCTGAGAGGATCCTCCTGCAAAGGCAAAACTCTCAAAACTTTCTCCTCTGGGAAAGCGAACACCACCATAGCTCAGAGCACATTGTTGTCTGATTGATTGACCATCTTCCAGTTACTCAAATCTTTGGAGACATCCAGTTTTATTATCAATTACATCTTCATGCTTCTAATGTACCTACATCCATATTCAAGTTGCTATGCCAGGTATGCTGACCGCAAAAATCTTGGCGTTATCGCTGATTTTAGTGAATGCATATCTGCATGTACTAGATGAGTAATCCAGAAAGTGACAAAATCTCCTCCTCTGAGGGTACCACATAGAGGGACCCATTAGCAATGCCTATGATGCACTAAGAATCTAGCCACTCAATAATATGATTGCTGTTTATGCTGCACATAAATATTTGCATGTGCCTGCCAAATCATCTATGTCATCAAAGTCAGAGGGGTTAAGCTTTAGCCCTGTTTACCAAGCTCCTCAGTTTCTTATTATTTACACTAGCTGCCCCAAGGAAGATGCAACTTTTCCTTCAACATGATGGGAATGCTGTACATAATTGCAAGTGGCCACATAAATAAGTGCTGTCAACCAGTTTTTGTAACAGTCAATATTAAGCTCTCTATAATAATCAATCACTTTAATAGACTGAATCGAGTGCACTAAGTAGAAACATTAAATGCCCACAAATATTAGACAACCACAATGATTAGTATTATGCCACGATACAGGAGGTATATATAGTATTCTAAGACATTCCACAAGCTTAGTCAGCCTGACTAACTAAAATGGCAATTATGTTTATAAGTCAACGTCAAGATTTTAAAGTTTATAATTATTTGTATTGCTAAGAGTTTTGCTAAGAGTTTTGCTAAGAGTTTTGTTAAGAGTTTTGCTAAGAGTTTTGTTTTGCTAAGAGCATGTTATTATTCCTGGTGAAGGCTAGAGCATCTAGCTGAAATGTCCAAGAGCAAATTTAAGCTGATTATTGAGAAAGTCATTTCACTGTTTGTTTTTGTTTGTGCGTTTGTTAATTGATTGTTTGTTAATTTAATTTATTATTATTTCAATTTTTGTTTATCTCTTTATTCCTCATTCATTCATCATTTATTTTATTTATTTAATATTGCAAATTGATAGTTCAGTCTCTGGCTAGCTGAAGTGCCATGTGAACTTCACATTCATGGCAAGGTCATATGGCTTTTCATGGATTCATGGCCTGAAGTAGATCTACTGATGAGGTGATACCTGAAGTCAGAAGAGAGAGACTAAAGTGGACACATAATCAGGCTGTGCTGGAATGCTAATCACTTTTCAAAGGGAAGGTGAGCTTTTTGTACATTATGGTTGCAGACTTTGCTATTTCACCCGACATTGAAAACTCTAGTGGGGGTATAAGATCCTACCTCACATATGCCCTCTTTACTTTTTCCTGGTGTTTGTAGGCCATTCCTAACTGAAGGTTTGGTCCCTGTGAGTATATGGTTGACAAAAAAATAATAATACACACACCACACCCTCCCCCACAAAAAAGCTTGCTGGTGCTTACTTCCCTAGAATCTATGTGCACTTGGTCTAGCCAAGCTCCATCTTAACTTGGTAGAAGTGAGATCCGTCGACTTTCAATAAGTGGTTGTACTGGTACTCTACCTGAACATATTTGCATACCTCAGACATCAATGAACTTTCTCAGTAATCAACTTATAAGAGTGAGTAAATTTAAGTCGATTATTGCGAAAGTTGTTACTGTGTATCCACCACTCTGTATCTACTGAGAGTTTGTTGACTGATACATATTCTTGAGTGTAAGTATAACATCCTTTTCCATTTGTGCTGATGTTGACAGTTGAATTTTCAAGTTTATTCTGCCCTGAATCGATGCTGGTTACAATCAAGCTTAGAAAGAATAGTTATCTGCAATATTTCATAACCTGTCCTCTACAGGCACATCTAAATGCAGAAAGAAAGATAACCAGGGATGAGGGAAGAAGTCAGGAGGGTCTGCAAGAAATTCAGCATCAGAGTTGTCTTTAGATCAGGAAGAACTCTAAGGGCACAACTTAGTAGAGTGAAGGATGAATTACCAACTTGTATGCGCCCATGCTTTGTGTACAGGAAGTACTATATAGGGGAGAAAACTGGAGAAAAAATGAAAGATTACCATGATCTGTGAAAAAGTGCACAAAATTAAAATCTGCAATTGCTGAATTCATGGGACAATGGACATCCTATCTTGTGGGGTATCTCACCAGGACAGAACACAAAAGGAAAATAGATCAATATGGATATTATTTTTTAATTTGCTATTATAAATGTTTAGTTATTGACAGTTAAATACTTTTAGACTTTCTTCACAGAGTTCAGCGATATCTATAGATATTTCTTGAGGAGGTAGCTGCTTAATCACTTTCTTGTCTCCTACACAATTCTCATGGAAATTGTCAGAATGAGGCGAATGTTGCTGAGTGAATACAGAAACTGAAGACAGATCCATTGCAAAATTGGAATTTGGTGTCTGCAGTTTTTTGGAGACAATTCCCAGTGATACCGATTGAAAACTGATACCCTTTTCCATGTGCTGCAATTCAAGGTGATTGTTGTTGAGCTGTGCTATGCCGGTTGTTGGTGCTGATGATACACCATGGTTAATCCAATGTGGAATTGGAACTTGGAATGGATGGACCTTTTCTTTCCTTATCACTTCTCCCAAAGGTATCCTCTGAGCTACAATAAAAAAGAGAAAAATCCCATATCATATCATTCTCCTCATTATAGGTAGAGGAATGATTGTATGTGTATATGATCACATAGCTGCACACATTGACACAGTCATTTTGAAATCACACGATGGTTGATAAGTACCTCTGCCTATATGTAAGAAAACCAGCACCTATTAATGAGTGAATTCTTAAAAAAGAGGGAAAGCACCCACAGAGCTAATTAAATTCGCGAAGTATTATACTGACATATTTGTTGCCACGAAGCTGATGAAGAAAGCGATACCCTCTCCAACATCAGGCAATACTCTGAAAAGTGTTGTACGAGGACATCACATATGTAAAACTGTCTGGTTGCCCTTCATATGACAAAGACTGTTTCTCCTAGCAAGAAGGTAATCCTCATGACAGGCATGCTATAAGCATTGTGAAGGAGCTGGATATCATTATCAATCGTATGCCAAGAGACCTTCTCGAGCTTTAAGAGACAGCTCCTTTCTCTAAAAAAAATGCTCTTCCAAGTGTCAGCACTACATCCAGTGGCACCATTGATCTGTTGCACACATATATAACTGGTCCAATGGGTATCATCTGAATGCACTCATTGATTATCAAAGTACATGGTCGCCAAATAAATGCCAACAAAGAGAGCAGCACCTAACAGTAGGCTTATCACCAGATATATCTTAACAAACAATTTTTTATCATGTGTATCTTGAATTTCTCTTAAATTTGTTTTTCAATTCTATAAATTGATAATTGAAAGTCTTTGTCAACTAAAAGTTCGTTGAGAGTCTATATAAGAGAATGATGTGGAAGCAGTACATATCCTTTATAGTGAGGAATATGGGATAACAGTCCCTGTATTGGGTTGACCCCTATTTTTTAAATGGGCCCACAAAAAAAAATATCAACTAAAACTCACTTTGGCCACTTCTTAGTATCACAAATGGTGTCTTCAGCTGATTTTTACCTTAATAATATTTCAAACATGCCTTGAATCTTTCAGAGTTAGTAAACTGGCAGTCCCAAAACCTTTAAAACAGTGAAATTTGGTCTACAGGATCTTGTATCTATCTATCTATCTATCTATCTACTTTTTCCAACTACTTTTTCCAACACATAATTGCAATGTCCATTCATCATAATTTTACTATATACCAGTAAACTTAAAACTCTCCAATACATGAAAGACAAATCTGTTTCTTAATTTAGTATATACCCTATCTGGTTATGTATATTTCTATACTTACCTTTGTAGAATATGTTCAAACTTCATAATTTTCATTATTGAAATGATTAATGGTTTCCTCATCTTGAGTTAACAGCTCAGATGTTCAGGTAAATACATGATCTACGTGTGTTACACATGTGTCTACTTTAGAAAATAATAACATCTGTGATGGGTTACTTTTGGTGTTACACTGAGTAACTTCCTGTAGGAGGATGCTTGATTACTAAAAAACACGAATAACTATATTTATGAACAACATAGCATTTGGTTGACTAGTCAAAAAAGAAATGAAACAAGTATTTAACACGGTAGATAACTTACATTTATGTGACCCTTTACCTATTAAAACTAATGAAGACCAATAATATAAAAATGCTTTTAAAAACAACAAACTTGGAGTTCACATAAATGTTGGTTATCTTCTTTTTTTTCCTATTTTTTTAATAGGAAATATAATTATATATATATTTTTTTAATAAAACTTTTGTTGGTCATATTGACACCAAAGTGCTGTGAGTATTCTTTCTCTCTGTAATCTGTTTGGAAAAACATGTGAAAAAGATGGCCACATAATCAAATTCTTCACTATGAAAGGCAGCCAATGCACTATTAACATTCTAGTTGAAATCTAGATGAGACAGCACACAATGGCCAAACAAGCGAGAGAAATGTGACAAATGGACTGATTAGGCTTGAGGAAGCCCAAACTAGAGGGGCAAAGGATAAAAGCAAGATGACAGCAAGCTCAATCTGTAAAGAAACACCCTGAATAGCAACAGCAACAAGATTGATGAAATTGCTGAGTAGTAATAACTTCATCAGTGTAAGCATGCAAGGAGAAGGAAGGCAATACTTGAGCAGAAAAAAATCAAAACATATTGAGATGAAATGGACATGCCAGGAGGGAGCAAAGAAGCTGAGCAATGTTCTAGATAAGTGAAAGTGAGAAGATGATAACACCAGAATGAAGCCTGTTTATCTCAACATTCCAAATTAAGGAATATTCTTAGGATGCAAGCATGTGACCAGTACAATATACTTGAGGGCGCTACAGAATCATTCCACTGATATAATTATGGTAATCATGAATGCAGCAGTATAGGTGTGCTGAACTTCAAGTGTCTTTTAAGATTTGATGAAACGATGCGACACAAAGATAGGTGTCAGAGATAAAGATAGAAAGAATACAAAGAACAAAGCTTCCATCTTCTTTTCAGGTCCAGCAGGAGTTAAAAGTTCATGTTTTTGGAGATTGTAGCAAAAAAATGATCAGTGAAGCTGATATTTTTCAGGCGAGGTGGGGGCAGAATCATTTTATGGGTTGTCATTTCAAAATAACAGTTACAGAGCGTTTTCATGCTATGTCATATAGACTATAGAGTACTGGATAGAAATAATTCTGTCGAGTAATATTCCATTTACAACCAAAAAATTGTATTTGTGGTTACAAGTACCATTACTGCTGACAGTGCATATCCATATTTGTGTAAACTAATATAATAGTAAGCTTTCTCGTAAAAGTATGTGCAGGGATCGACGATATGTGTTTAACATTCTATAGAGTGCACACCACTATGAGGGTAGCAAGCCGGAGTGTAGCATAGCATTTCATTTTCATTATGTTCAAGCCCTTGCTTTGTTGAAATCTTTGTTTTGTGTACTTGTATTGATAGTCATTCTGCATGCATGCATTTGTGAATCAACCACTGAATAAGATAATCATTTTAAAAAGTCTCATGACGTCCACATATAAACTTCTCCATTTTGCACAGTTATGCCATCACCCTCCCCTTTCTACCTCTCTGAATTTCTTCCTAATTTGGAGTGCATGTGGGCACTCAGGTATTCCCTGTGGTCCTTCTTTAAACATGATAATATTTGGTCAATGAACAAAACATTCATGAGCATTATTTAAATAAGGGGGGATACCATTTTTTTTAAGGAGTTACAAAAACATTGTGGTTCCAACTTTAGTTCCATAGATTCTCTGCACACTTCACTTTATGATATGTTACTCAAACGATAGCTCACTCTGTGTGCTCTCTTTTGATCTGGTAAAATTACATTATTTTGGACCATTGTGTGCAAAATTCTACAAATTCTCCATCCTTGAAATAACAATAGCTTACCAATAGCTCTATTTATGTCTGCCATCTGTTTCTCCCTGAGTAATTTCACATCATCACTGTTGTACCGCCGGCCAACAATGTTTTTCTGGCAGTGCAGGAGTGCCTGGAGGACATTATTGGGGAGATGGTCGTCCACCATTCCTCGATCCACCACAATCACACATAAATCTTCACCGCTGACATGATGCAAGTTTAAGGTATCTGGATAACAATAGTGGAGCAGCCTGGAAAAAATCATAGCAATGGCTTTGTTAAATCATAAAAACATTTTATTCACTCACTCGCATGAGTATAAACAGAGATGTGTATTTTAGCCATATGTAAAGAAAGAAAGTCTGTGGTTTGACCTTTGAATGATGTGCCTTCATGACTTCATATGAAATTATAATTGGCATTGTACAACGCTTGCTACTACAATAAATCTTAAAATCAAAGCAGGAATACGCTAATGTACCTAACCAACATTTTAATAAGTTAGTGTTGTTGTTAATAAAGATTGTAGTACACCACAAACACAACTGATGTGAATATGCCTTTGATAACAATCAACACCAACGCAATTTAATAAAGCTGTTCGTAAATACTGAATATATTGGTTCCAACAATAAGTTGTCTATTTGACATCATGTAAATCTTCTAGCATAACAACCCAATTCCTACTCACCCATAGTATTGATTTTATATACAGTAGAACCTCAATTACCGTGACCCTAGTGATCCAGAAACTTGGCTCTCTGCAAAGCTAACTGTATGTGCATGCGCATGCAAGGAGTGTATGTCTACTCTGTTTTGGAGTGTGTCTGTTCCAAATCATTCGCATATCGAACTGGCAGGGAGTGGAAAGTAGAGCTACTGAAGGAGTTGAGTATGGATACAGCTGGTATCAAATATCAAGAGGAAAATACAATAATATATATATAACTGAAACTTTAATTTTGACTGAATTTGACCCAAAAAACTTCAAGCATATCTCACTCCTTTGCAAAAGTAGTAAACTGGCATATCAAATAAACTGTTAAAGCTTGAACAATTTCACTGTAGTATTCCAGAGTTTACCCTAGCTTGATTTTGACATGTTTCTGAGAATGAAAAATCAACAACTGGGGGGCGGGGGGGGTGGGAGAGGGAGAGAACCAGTTTAAAATACCTTCAAAATTGTGCGCACCACACACTGAACCATTTGAAATCTTGTATACCAGCACAGCACTGGTTATTAAGTATGTATAATGATTGGTGGTGTTAAATATGGTAGTGGTGTCTTGTTTCTTTTCTTTTTTGATATCCTATAAATTATCCTGTATTTTTATGATTGCATAATATATGCTGGGTTTCTACAAGACCATGTGCATTGTAATTTTTAGATAGAAGTGTGTGGTGATATGCACTTTCACTCTAGTTTTGAAAAAGTACGCAGTCTAATCAATGGTGCAGAGCTTTTGAGAACAAAGTATATTAAAGGACATGCTTAACTCATACCCACACATCCTATAATAGTGACCGGATCTGAGAAAACAGCCCACTTGGAGTGGATTATCAAATTTTAGTTTATAATACTAGATGAAAGTGCATTCAATTACCTTCAAATTGATGCCTGGTTCATAGCTCTAGGCGCTACCATTGCCAGGATATGACTGTTTAGGAAGAAATGCCCAAGCGTAGAAAAACAACGTTTTTAATGACAGTTTACTTCAACCAGGTCTATTCCGTATACTCGGTGCTGTGGTTAGAGACTTGCACGTGGGACTAAAAAAGGGGCATATATCCAACTTTGCTATAGAAAGAGAACAGTTATTCTGCTAGTTTGAGCAAGAATTAAGGAAGTTACGAAGTTAGTAGGCCCAGGTTGACGAAAGAGAATGAAGATTCTAAAGCCCATGGTGGGTCAAAACTCGTGAGCAACGAAAATTCTAAAGCCCAGGGTGCGTCAAAACTAGTAAGCATGGAAGTTTCATAGTTTTTGTGTGTTTATAGCTTGTTAGTTTTATTTACCTAGCTAGCTAGACTTGCTACTATATTTAGTGTATAAGGCTTGATGGTACTGAAATAAACAGCAAACAGTGCGTGTATAAAAGTTAAAAAAGATAATAAAAATGGTTATGAAGTGAAATGTACACAAGCAAGTTTAATTGTTCTTTTTGCATGATCTGCCTGCTTGTTTGCAGATGCTGCAGATATGCCTCTTCTTCGCCAGTGGTGGTACACTTGTATCATTGGTGTCTAGAGTTGGAAAGAGTGGTGTAGGTACCAGCTCTCCTGGTGGACCTTAGTTCATCAGGCAGAGGGCAAGTGATGTCCTTGTTTTGGTCTGGACAAAATGGCCTGATCTGATTGTACAGATACCATCACCGCTCTTTGGACAACGATTATCTATGTAAGTGCACACCACATATCTATGTAACCTTTAGCTACAAACACCACATATCTATGTAACAATTGCTGTAATCTGTAATATTTATATTGCATACATACAGAGAGGGAGAGACTGCAGATGTAGCTGTGATTAACCCTATTCCTTGTCTAAGCCCTAACCCTAGTCCTTCTCTAAGCCCTGACCCTAGTCATTGTCAAGCCATAACCCTATTCATTGTCCAAGCCATAATGCTAGTCCTTATCCAAGCCCTAACCCTAGTCATTGTCCAAGCCAAAACCCTACTTTGTGCAAACCCTAATTCTAATCACGAACCCTAGCCATTGTCCAATCCCAAACCTTAGTCATTGACCAAGCCTTAATCAGAGTCATTGTCCAAGCCCTAACCCTAGTCATGGTCCAGTCATGGTCCAAGCCCTAACTCAAGTGATTGCCCAAGCCCTAACCCTAAAAATTGTCCAAGCCCTAATCCTAGTCATTTTCCAAGCCCTAACACTAGTCATGGTCCAGTCATGGTCCAAGCCCTAACTCAAGTCATTGCCCAAGCCCTGATCCTAGCAATTGTCCAAGATCTAATCTCCTAGTCATTTTCCAAGCCCTAACACTAGTTGTGGTCCAATCCCTAATATATATAATAACAATAATAAAAATAAATAAATAATAAATAATAAAACGTAAAACATATGATAGCTATTTAAAAACATTACTATTTTTTTAAATTATTTATTTTTATTCTTGTTCTACAACTGTTGGGAGCTTTCTCTTTCACTGTATGTGAATTAACTTAGATGATCTACAATTCTAGGAAGCAGCATAAAATATATAATGTCCCTCTGGTTTTCTGAAAAACATTTAGCTAAGGATGTATCTAGTTGAATATTCTGCCTACTAATGTTATTTGTAGATATACCATCTCTGCTGATAGAGATCTGTACAAGGAAAAGACTAAGCAAGCTTTAGCTTGTCTATATACATACCAGATGTCTATGTAACCTTTAGCATACACACCACATATCTATGTAACCTTTAGCTGTAGACACTACATATCTATGTAACCTTTAGCTATGAACACAACATATCTATGTAACCTTTAGCATACCCACCACATATCTATGTAACCTTTAGCATACACACCACATATCTATGTAACCTTTAGCTGTACACACCACATATCTATGTAACTTTTAGCATACGCATCATATATCTATGTAACCTTTAGCTGTACACACCACATATCTATGTAACCTTTAGCATACACACCACATATATATGTAACCTTTAGCTATACACACCACATATATATGTAACCTTTAGTTATACACACCACATATCTATGTAACCTTTAGCATACACACCACATATCTATGTAACCTTTAGCTGTAAACACCACATATCTATGTATACACACCACATATCTATGTAACCTTTAGCTATACAGACCACATATCTATGTAGACTTTAGCATACACACCACATATCTATGTAACCTTTATCTATACACACCACATATTTATGTAACCTTTAGCTATACAGACCACATATCTATGTAACCTTTAGCTGTACACACCACATATCTATGTACCCTTTAGCTATACACACCACATATTTTAGGAACAACAATAGAAGGAAGCACATCAAAGCCGGTTGACAACTGATTCTTAAAAATCTGAAGGCTTGCAGAATTGCTTTCAGAATGTTCATTCATAGCTACTACCGCTGGATTCGAGGAATCAAAATGAAAGTGGGAACCTTTTTCATGTAAGGGGCAAAAAAGGCAGTCCAATCAAACTTTGGCATCTGTCTCATCCTCAGATGAAACAAGTTGAGCAACATTACACACAGCCGAGTCATTAACAACTTGTGCGATATCTTTCAAGCTGCCAATCTTAGTCCTTCTGTAGTGTCGCTTTAGGAGGCCAAAACACCAATCGGGCACAAATTTAGTATGTCGAACTACGAGGAATGACAGAGTTACCTTTGAGTGCCTTCCAGACAAACATCGCCACATCAAATACTGCATAACACAGATGTTTTTGTTTTGACCAGTGCAGTTGTCACAATGGAGGAAAACTTCATATTCACCAAACCATGCTGTTCGAAAAAAATTATGGAGCTGGCTCACCACTGCATTCCTTTTCCAGCCTCATCCGTAAGGAAATTGATCTGTCGAGGGAGAGCTTTGCAGTTAACTCATGCTGCACTGCCTTGGAGTTAAAAAAAGATCGGGCCAGGCTGCAGAGGATCAGATGGGTAGTGAACTTGCTGTGCATAATCGAATGAGTAGTGCACTGCAAGATTGTTCGAGTTGGAAGGAACTTTAGAGTGAGGTGGTGGGGGTGTAAATATGCCTCATGCCGAGAAAATACTAATCACTTGTCGCCTACAGTTATCACACAGAGTTTTGTAGAATGACCTCTCTAGCTGGACAACCCTGAGATGCTTTTCAGCTTCTCGTATGGTAGCAGATTTTTCAACATCCGAACAGTTGGCAGCTCGAAGGATCGCTGTACTATTTTGCTGACAAGTCCAACACAAATCAGACATAGGCTTCATTATTATCACTGCTGGAAGGAGTGACCACCATAGCCTACAGAAAGTGGAGTATGCAGCAGCATGAAGACATTGTGCAGACTCAGCAGATTCATGATACACCCTCCAAATTCCTCGCTTTTATACGCTAGATAGATATCTGATCTGCTATATATAGCCTGGAATGCGACCAGGTAGAAGAAGAGCATTCTGGTCAGCATAGTTTAGCAGAAAACGGACAACGTATTCCACAGAAGAAAGCAAAAGTGCATGTTTCGGGAGTCGTTTGATGTTTCCATGTATGCGAGGTGGGAGTCCGTTTACCTTGAAGGACTTGACCAGGTTCTTCAAGCGTGTTTCACTAATAGTATGCAAAAAGCGAAACATGTTGGGACATATTTGTCGACCGTGGTGATGATATTTTGTGTAGTTTTTTCCCCCTACTTGTCAGGGAGTGACGACAATCTGTGGACACATTCTCACTAAAGTTTGAATTTGCCATCAGTTGTCCAAGCAGGGCCATATCCAGCCCATTGCGGGAGAGGGAGGCACACTGCGAACAAATGTCACAGGTGTGTTGTACAGAGAACAGTTTCTTCCATGCCAGCTCTCACAACCACATCCAACATCCATGAAGTTAGTAACAAGTTCCTTCTCCATTGTGTCAGATACTATTGGCTCGATCTCTACATCTGCTAAAAATTGTACCCGAGTCAGTACTTCAAGGACTTGTCTCTGCCAATCTCTTCCTCTTCGTCGTTCCTACCCTCCTCCTCATTACTTTCGATCTCAGATCCTGCTCCAGCTAGAGGTTCCATCATACCAATATTGCACGCAGGTTCTTCATCGTCACTTCCTGTAATATTCATTAATGCATTTCATTATAATTATAGTCTCCCACTTCCCTATCATGGTTGTTGTGAAAATTAAGCCCCCTTCCTTTCCAATATTTTATTTTAGTGTCTCTATTTCTGTTACTCTATGACTGTGTTATACTACCTAAAAATGGTTTATAAATGCTGTGCTAGTACATACATTCATCATTTTCATCCTCATCCTCATCACTCCAGTTCTCTGCACAGTCTCCCATGGTGAAATAATCCTCAATGACATCAAGTAAGGGTTGCAGATCCTCACCACAGAGGTGAAGCAAAGCATTCACAGCTCTAGCAGCATCCTCAGCACTTGCTTTAGCATCATAGATTAAACAATGGATTTTTGTACTGAGTGGTAATGCACTTCGAACCCAGGAATTTAGGCGGGAAATTCCCATACTTCCACATCTTTAAACTTCAATTTTGTATACGCAGAGCTCAAAAGAGCTCAAAAGAGCTCAAAAAAGAAATAGAAGTTTTTAGAGGCCACGGTTGGCATGAAAGCAGCCGTTTCAAGCGGTCAAATTTGACACCGAGGTAGATGAAAGACCAATTATACTGGCAAGGTAATAAAAAAATTGTTATATTATTCATTATTGCATGGTTTTAGCTATAGCACAATTCAATACTCTGCTCCAAGTGGGCTGTTTTCTCGGATCCTGTCACATTGATTATATTTATATGCCCTTTGATTATCAATTAGGAGCCCGTACATCATAAATACATGTAATATATAATCACCTTCTCAATAATCAACTTAAAATAGTATTCACTCCTAGATACTCTAGCCTTCATCAGGAATAATGAGATGCTAAGGCTCGCATGAGCCTGCTATATACTGGTAGCTAGCTATCTACCATGTGACAGTACATGTGCCTAGCACATGCACCGGATATAAATAAATTAAATAATAATAAATAAATAAATAAACATAATAATAATAATAATAATAATAATAATAATAATAATAATTAATAATTAATAATAATAATAATAATAATAATAATAATAATAATAATAATAATAATAATAATAATAATAATAATAATAATAATAATAATAATAATAATAATAATAATAATAATAATAATAATAATAATAATAATAATAATAATAATAATAATAATAATAATAATAATAGTAATAGTAATAATAATAGTAATAATAATACTAATAATAATAGTATAGTAATAATAAAAGTAATAATAATAGTAGTAATAATAATAGTAATAATAATAGTAATAATAATAGTAATAATAATTGTAATAATAATTGTAATAATAATAGTAATAATAATAGTAGTAATAATAATAGTAATAATAATAGTAATAATAATAGTAATAATAATAGAAATAATAATAGTAATAATAATAGTAATAGTAATAGTAGTAGTAATAATAATAGTAATAATAATAGTAATAATAAATAATAGTAATAATAATAGTAATAATAATAGTAATAATAATAGTAATAATAATAGTAGTAATAGTAATACTAATAGTAATACTAATAGTAATAATAATAGTAATAATAATAGGTTATAATAATAGTAGTAATAATAGTAGTAATAATAGTAGTAATAATAATATAATAATAGTAATAATAGTAAAAATAGTAATAATAATAGTAATACTAATAGTAATACTAATACATGTAGTAATAATAATAGTAATAATAATAGTAATAATAATAGTAATAATAATAGTAATAATAGTAGTAATAATAGTAGTAATAATAGTAGTAATAAAAGTAGTAATAATAAATAATAGTAATAATAAAAGTAATAAGTAGTAATAATAGTAGTAATAATAGTAGTAATAATAGTAGTAATAATAGTAGTAACAACAACAACAGCAGCAGCAGCAACAACAACAACAACAACAATAATAATAATAAAATAATAATAAAAATATTATAAATAAACCGAAATAAGAGTATTATGGTGGCCGTGGCTTCAAGTTTAGGCTCTTCAGAGTAGCTCTCCAGCAGCCAGGCAAGTCCACTCCACATTCTCAATTGAACTGCTCACACTTTGGTACTATGTAGGCTGATGTGCAATGTCTCCTTCACTAGCAGTTCCTTCTGCTTTCTGGCCTGGTCTAAGATGGTGGCTCCCTCCCACAAAAGAGGATGTCCATTATCCCATTCATGCTCAGCAATTGCAGACTTCTCTTCGTTACACTTTCTACAGGCATCTTGATGTTTTTTCGCTCTGGTCTCCAGTCTTCTGATGGTCTCCAAGTCTGCAATTGCTGAGCATGCATGGGATAATGGAAATCCTATTTTGTAAGAAGCGACCACCTTGGACCAGGCCCTGCTAGTGAAGGAGGCATTGCACATTAGCCTAGTACCAAAGTGTGAGCGGTTCAACCTTGAGACTATTGAATGGACTTGCCTGGCTGCTGGGGAGCTATTCTGAAGAGCCTGAACTTGAACCTACGCCCACCATAATTATCCCTATTTTATATTTTTATCATTTATTTATTCATTTATTTATATATATTTATTTATATATATATTTATTTATTATTATTATTATTTTTATTATTTTTTTTATATTATTATTATTATTATTATTATTATTATTATTATTATTATTATTATTATTATTATTATTATTATTATTATTATTACTATTATTATTATTATTATCATCATTATTACTATTATTATTATCATCAGCATCATCATCATCCTCATTGTTATTATTATTATTTTTAAACAAATTGTTTATTATTTATTGTTTATTATTTATTTATTATTTTACATCCAGTGCACGTGTGTACTGGCACGTGGTGGATAGCTAGCTACCGGTATATAGCAGGCTCATGCAAGCCTTAGCATCTCATTATTCCTGATGAACGCTAGAGCATCTAGTCGAAACGTCGAGTGAATAAAAATTGAAGTTGATTACTGAGAAGGTGATTATAATGTTATTTTGTCAACTGAGAGTTCATTGAGAGTATAAATAATAATTGGCCAAACCCAACATGCAGACAACTACATAATTCCCTAACACTAACCTCATAGTCTATATTGTAATTGTGTATTCTACAAATCATGGCTGAAAGTGGCAACTTACCCAGGCTTTTTAGAATATTTTATTTCGATGTGAAGAATCTTACCAGGAGGGAAGGAAGGCACTTGTTCACCATCCTTCACTCCCTTGATGAAAGAGTGCAAGGTATTGTTCACCTTCCGGGAATTCGTTTTCCTATTGTAGAACACCATAAAGAATCAATAGCCATAAACATCAATAGTGGAACTATAACTATTTTAGTGTACCAAGTCAAGTTAATGGGTAATGCAGCTAATTTATGAATCAAAATGAGGACACCTTATATAAAGGGTGGAGTATGAAAATGTGCCATGGAAATGCTATTTATTATCTACAGGCTTCGTTAAAAGTTGCCCGGGACAATGCTAATTAATCCAGATAATGACAAGTGTGCCACAAGTGACTTTTGGCGCAGAGCGATCTAGCGTCACTATAGTAAAAGATCAAACCGTATATTTTATATAATAAAATAGCCTGATTTGAACTCTATTTATGCACCAAATAACGTGACCGTATGTACGCGGTAACTAGGGTAAAAAAGTATGAATCGCACAATGGCTGAACGACTGTCTCTCCAAAAGGTCCTTGCTCTTGTTCAAGATAACGACTTTGACATCTATGAGGACTCTTCCAGCGATGTAGAAGGGGATGGCATCCATGCGTACCTTGGAGAGAGAAAATCTAGCTGTGGAAAAGTTAATTCTTTGCTACTGTGGTTGCATATGTTTGCTGGCCAGCTGATTGTAGCAGCTGATCACGATGTTTTTCTCTCTGATTATGAAGAAGGAAGTGATGAACAAGGATACTAAGGTTTGTCATGATTCTAGCTAGCTATAGATAAAGATTTAGCTTTCTAGTAGCTAAGTGGGGCTTCTTTTTTTTTTACTTGGGTAGCAAAAGGGATAGCTTGTGCATGCACCCATGCAATAAGTTTTTATTGTATGTACATACAGACAACAAGATGGATACTGGACAGCCTGTGCTGCTTCAACCAGTGTCTACAACAGCTTCTCTCTCTCTCCTTCAGTGACATAAGCTGGCATGCCTCCAGAGATTATCATAGGCTGGAATCAGATAATCATATTCATAGCTTGTGGTCGGTTGATTAGCAACCAGTTGTCGACCACAATGTCTATCAACACAAATGCTATCCCATCAACGATGGTTGCTAGGGACTTTAGTGCACCCCTGACCTGGTATTTGTTATTTTATATACCGCTAGTAAGGTCAGCCATATCTCTGCAACACACTGGTCCACACACTTGATTTTAGTCTCAAAATGAAGCCCACTCCAAGCAGTACCTAATTATTCTAATTGAGCATAAGATTGTTCCTATGTGTACCAATACTGCGTGTGGAAAGTGCATGTTGGTGGCCCAACGACATTACCCAACGACATTACCCATACTAGATTGTGATTGCGAGTCCCCAAGAATGTGGATTTTCGGTCCAATTACGGGCGTAACGTAAATATGGAGATAGGTAAAGTAATCAGTTTTGGGGTGATTGAGTCTCTTGTAATACTCTCTCATGTGTGGGACATACATACCAGGCCTGGTGTGTGGGTACTTGGCTTGAATGGGCTTGTGGTTTAAAAAAACTTGAAATGCTCATAACACTTAAAGATCTTCTTATCTCCATATTTGGGAATGATGACTTTTTTTCTAGCCAGTTTTTTCTAGGCCAGTTTTTAGTCAGGTTAGTCATCATAAAGCATATCATTGGATTGCATTTGAATTAAGCTTTCTTTTGGCACCAAAATTACAAAATTAACTCTTATAGACCGCTTTAGCTGTTATTGTTAAATTATACCCAGACGCCAAGGCTGTTTCCAACCCAATAACCGCCATTTTTTAATTAACCAAAAAAAACACCGATTTTTAATCAACGCCTTTTTTGGTCAGTCAGCTGATTTATCACCAGATCTAGGCAGGATGCAAGTCGATCATTACCATTTACAGAACGCGAAGCCTTTAAAGAAGTAAAGCTTCTCCAAAGTAAGTGGACTACTTTGATATTAGTTATTGGGTCAGTTTAGCTTGTGTATAGGCTTCTGCCAACTAGCTAGAGAATTAGCGCTATCTCTGGGATGAACTAAAGGTTCCTAGTTACAGATACTGTGTAGTGTAGATAGCTATGCTAAGCTAGACACGCTAATTATAGGCTTCTGCCAACTAGCTAGATAGCTATGGAGTATTAGCGCTATCTCTGGGATGAACTAAAGGTTCCTAGTTACAGATGCTGTGTAGTGTAGATAGCTAAGCTAGACACAATAAGCGCTGGCCATATGTTAGCTCCTAGTATTTAGAACTGTTGTACAGAGATAGAAACACAAGCTTGTCTATAGGCTTCTGGCATCTAGCTAGCTAGCTATGGAATATTAGCACTATCTCTGAGATAAACAAAGGGTTCCTAGCTACAGCTGCTGTGTAGTGTAGATAGCTACGCTAAGCTAAATACGCTAATTTATTTTTATTTTATTATTATTTTTTTTTTTTTTAATTAAATTAAAATCATTATTATATAACAGCAACAACAACAACAGAAATAGTCCATATTCAGGCCTGCCCGTCCACCCTAGGAGATAGGGTTAGAAGATGCTAGATACACTAAGGGCTGGCTGTACGTTAGCTCCTCTGGTCTGTTTTACGTAGAGAGAAACACTAAGCGCTGGCATTTTCTTATCTCCTACTGATATTTAGTGCTCTAGCACCGCTAAATACCAGCAGGAGCTAGGAAACTGTCAGATCATAGTTTAGCTCATGAACTAACCTATCATTATTACTTCATTGTATACTTTGTGGATATCATCATAGTGATGAAGATAT
The DNA here is from genome assembly GCA_028752905.1 of Cladorhizidae sp. MBARI D1340-BT2. Taxonomy (NCBI): domain Eukaryota; kingdom Metazoa; phylum Porifera; class Demospongiae; order Poecilosclerida; family Cladorhizidae; species Cladorhizidae sp. MBARI D1340-BT2. Next base: position 37,559,035 of record JAQNBH010000008.1, read on the forward strand.
AGTCTGATTAGACTGCCGGAGCTGGAAGAGGTCTGGCTGACAGTTAGACTGCTGGAGCTGGAAGAGGTCTGGCTGACAGTTAGACTGCTGGAGCTGGAAGAGGTCTGGCTGATAGTTGCACTGCTGGAACTGGAAGAGATACTGCTAGCAGCACTACAAACCCTAACACAACCAACACCACCCTCCACCAACACCACCACTATCAACAACACCATCCACAGCACCAATAGCATCATCATCACTACCACTATAACCTTCTTCATCATATCCATCAAAATCTCTCATCACTGTCTTCAGCATCTAATAATCTTATAACATCATCTCTGTTATATCTCTCCATCATTTGTAACTCACTTCAGTGTACTTGCCTACTTCAAAGAATATCTAAAAGCAAAACACAACAGCCAACTAGCTGTCTGTATCCTATGTCAAAAGAAGAATAACAGATCTCTCAGATCAACTAGGAAGTGCAGCTGTAAGAGTAAGCAGCTGCGCAATAAACCAATAAACGCTAATGTAAATCAATTATAACGCACTTCAATGTACTTGCCTACTTCAAAAAATTTCTTTAAAAAACACACAACAGCCAGCTAGCTATCGGTATACTTTCTCAAAAGAACAAGAACAGATCTCTCAGATAAAATACAAAGTGCAGCTGTAAGAATAAGAAGCTACGCAACAAACGCTAATAAAAATTTACATATTTAGGAGCGTGTATATACGCCACCGGCGTGTGAGAGTAGATTTCAATTGGCATGTATAGACGCCACCGGCGTTCTAAGAGTTAAGGGTAGGGGGGGAATGATATGGCAGGTAGTAGTTATCTCATGAATAATTAATGAGCCGTGGGTTACATCTACCTTTCCTGTGTAAATTGTAAATCCGACGGTGAAAGAGTTAATACACTTTCCAGAGTGATTATAATTATTATTGAAATAGTACACAGTGTGGTCAAGGTCCTTGAGCCAAGGTTGTAGAATGTTAAAAAAACCTCATTTAGAATGTTATTACAACCTTGTTTCAACTAGAAACCGTGCCATCCAATGTTGCTTGCAGCAGCACTCTAGCCTATCACAACCTTGTTACAACATTGTGACAACCTTGAAGACAGGTGGTTTGGCAAGATTGAAACAATCTCATACAGGAGATCAGCTTACAACCTAGTTGGTAGTAGAATGAGGGCTTCAATCTGTGTTTCCCAGTGATATCATTGGTAGAACTTCTTCATCAGCACAGCACACTGATGGTAAAAATCTTGTATCACAACGGTCCTTTGGAACTCTGGCAATAACTTGCCCTGACACTTTCCCCACTCATATCTCACAAGTGGCTCCAGTAGTCCAGTAGAGTGGGGTTGTAACCAGCCTGGTTGTAGAGTGAGAAAATGTTTAAATCACTAATTAAATCCCTAATCAACTAATCCAGTGCCAACAGAACCCTTTAAGGATTTGAGATTGACTTTAGATATTTAACTGAATCCAGAGATATTCTGAATCCAGAGATATTAAATCCTCCTCCAGATGCTTTTAATTTAATTTAATATATATATATATGAGTGTGCAAAAAGAAAAGTAAATCCTTACTTAGCTTCTCTATGTGATCAGCATTGATGCCAACAATAGTCAAGCTGACAGTTCCATACTTCAGGTTTCCTTGCCACAAGATCATTAGTGAAGATTAGGGTCATTTATCAAGCCTTAAGAGAGCAGTTAGCATTAAAACTTGTCACCATATTAGTTTTAATAGTCAGAAAGAACAACATTCTGTATTCAATGAAATACTGTTCTCTCTTAGCGGACGGTAATCTCGCCATCTACACATCATGGTCTAACCTCCTTTATTTTAGTAGAAGTTGGTTTACCATGTGACAAACTGACATATCATCATGTATTATTTGTTTTTTTACTGATCACAGAAAGGGTATTAATATGAGGGCATGTTTTATTAACTGGCCAGGGTGGACTAAAGCCTGAATGGTTTATGTTTAAGGACCCATAAATTCACCTCCATAACTTGTTTGCAAGTAATTTGAGTATCATTTAATGATAAGTCTCTCTGTGTACTTGGATGTAAGGTAGTTGAATAATATGATACTGGATGGATATTAGTGCATATATCCAGTATCTAGCAATTAATCTTGGACTTCACTGCCTAAAATCCCAATTTTGACCCGCACTAAACATTATTAGATGTAGTTTTAGTTGAGACACTTCATATAATGTGCACACTATGAATAGATTTCACACTCTGCAAAATGCAAAAAGTAACAGAGTATATAATAGAGAAATTACTGCACATACTTACCAATTCTTGATATATTTTGCCATCGACATTACTCCCACAACCTTTCCCAAATTCTTCTTTTTCTTGTCTTTCTGGGAGGTCACTTTCTTCTTGCTTTGAAGCTGATTCTTCTTGTCTCCAAAGAGACAGTGTCGAATGAACAGAGGAAACCGATCTATAAATCGAGGGCGAAAGATGACTTCGAACTTTGACAATCGGCAGTTTTCGATGAGATATTCCATCTGTCTCTTGAGGAACAGTAGAGAACGGAAGGTAATTCTGAAATTGAGGGTTTGGGAAATTAAATGGTTATTGACATGAAAATACAGGTGGGACTGAGAATGTAATTAAATCAAACCAGCATGGGAATGGATGTATTGATAAGCTGTAGAATATGACAAGTACTTGCAATGAACAATCATGATTTCTATATTTGTTTTTGTGTACTTTAGGCCATGGTGCGGTTGGATATGAATATTCATGAGCAACTCTCTTTCCTACTTATATTTTATTTCAGGTTCAAGATACAGAGATACACTTTGGAACCATTGAAAAGAACAACACAACAACTGTATTTATGCTAATTTGTTCATTCGAAGTATAAAAGTGATTGGACATGGTTGGGAGAGTAGATGAATCCTGGTTTCCATGTAAAACCTCGACCATACCTAGGTTCATTTTTATAATTACTAGATCTGCAGGTTGTTATCAACTTACTCAAGTGCAGAATAGAGAAACAGTCTGACTATCAAGGTAACATATTGCAATGATGATAATCTGGCATGACTGACCTCCTACAAGACTCATTTTTAATAATTCTAATATGGATATGGAGTATTGTAACATAACAAAAGTTGACACAGAAGTCATAGACCATTCACAGCTACCTAGTTATTACAGAATTTTCCACCTTCCTCTATACTATGCCCAATATTTCCAGTGTATTAGCTAGAATGATTTTGTGCTACTTTTTAATGTCTCCAAAGTGGGTCTCTATATAATATCTTGAACATGGGACAAAAATGAAGATTGTTTATAAATGGATTGTAGCAGAGGTAGTGCAATGAAGTTCCAATAGCATATTATTTATTATTTCAGCACACAACTCACCCAGAGCAGACAGAGAACAGATATAAAAACCACCCTTTTATACACACAAAAATGTCCCTGCAGAGTTCTGCACGGACCACAAACAAGCATGAAAGAGAGCAGGCCTGAACTTGCAGCAACATGCAGGTTTAAGCCAGCTCAGGCTTCTGAGTAAGCTGGAAATGCTGACATGATGGCTCGATGCAAAACAAACTAGTTTGCTGCAGGAGTAGAAGGGAGGCGTGGACTTATTTTGTGTAGATGTGGTTAGTGTAGCTCGTAAGTGTCCCACACAGATGACTTCAAATTTGTACGGCTGAAGTGACAAGCTACATTTTGTTAGACGTTTGTTCTCCTTGACATTATCCAGCCAAAGAAAGTGTAATGACTCTGTTTACATTATAAGAGTCTGGTAAACCCAAAAAGTTTGTACTCCCAATTCGATTGCCAAGACTATTTTTCCACAGAGTAATGTTGACGCTCTCTCAGAAGGTACTTTCTGCTGTAAATTCCATCAGGTGATCACATCCTTTATCGCTTGGCTGGCTCAAGGCTGCCTCTAGTCCCCAGTCACCAGTCTGCAACATGAATGGCTTGGTGAAATCTGGACCATAGAGAATTAGGGTCTTGCATATCAACTCCTTCAGTATCTTACAGGCCTGAGCACACTGCTCATCCCAAACTACCATTTATTGGTGCTGACTTCCTGATGAGCAGAGCTGCAAGGGATGAATAGAGTTACGTACATCCAATGACTAAATTGCTGCAACCTTGGATTTCTCAGGTCAAACTATCCATCCACCACTTTATGTCCTAGATAGATGCAGTAGAAAGCCCCAACCTAACATTTCCTGGCATTCACAGTTAACCTGCCTACCATATGAGAATGAATGTCACTCGCAGATGTTCGATATGTTCCTCCCACATATGACTAAAGATGACCATATCGTAGACATGCTCTTCATACTCCTCCAATCCACAGACCACTCCATTCCACAGAGCAGCTGGTCTATCAACCTCTGCAAGTTTGACCCTTTGCAACCCGAATGGATGACTTTGAATGGTATAGACCAACCAATATGGCAAAGACTGTTTTCTTCCTTGCTCCATTAGCCAAAGGCACTTGCCAGTAGCAGGTGTAGGGTTGATATCTACTTTACCTGATGAAGTTGATCAATGAGTTTATTGAAGCATGGAATTGGGTAGGCATCTGATTTTTTCACTCTATTCATGCCCCTATGACCACACCATCTCAATGATCCATCATCCTTCTTCTTGACAAGGACACTCCTAAGACTGACTGAAAGCTCAATGATTCTGCTTGCTGTATCCTTCAAGTCTTCTTGAACTGTGTCATGATATGCATGTGGTAGCTTATAAGTACGAGGCCAAATCGGTTGAGTTGAACCAGAGATAAGATTGTGTTTGAACAAGTTCACTTTCCCAGGTTGTTCATCTCAGAACACATCCCCAACTCCTCCAGTAACTACATCACCATGCTCTGTTGTTGTCTAAGATGTTCTCCAACACTAGGTGCACTGTCTGTAGCATCCTCCTTCAATACTGCCACATTATGTTCCACTTCTCTATCCTGGATTCCCTCAGCATACAAATCTGTAGGAGGGGAAACGGTCTCAACATGTCGTATTCACATGTGAAGTGCTGTGTTTCTACTTGCTTTGTGACATGGTAGGGTCCCTGCCACCGGGCAAGCAACTTGTGAATTGAGGTGGACAATAGCATAAGGACCTGGTTTGAATTCCCATTCCCTAACCAGGCCTTCTGGTTCTCTTGTGCAGTAGTCAAATTCTTCCTTACCACCAGCTCTGACATCTGTTCAAGCCTCTTAATTTGGAATGATGTGTACACACATATCCCATGGTAGTGAAGATGAAGATATATAGTAATATGCAAGATGCTATAATGATGGTAATAAAGTTTGCTATAGTATACCTGAGGAACTGTGGAACAACTGTCTTAACAACAGCTATTGTTAGCATACCCAGATAACAATTAGCATGTGATATATATTAGAGAATTAACTCATTCCTAACTTGGTAAGATCCAACCCATGGGACAATGAAGATTTAAGCGTTTAGTTTAGCATACACATTACACAACAAATATATGTCAAAAGAAGGTAACTGTGAACTATGAAACATATAGAAACAGGTAGCTCTAAATTAGGGACACACCCTTTCTAACATTACCAATAAGGAGTGAGGGGGTTGGGGGACTGACCAGGTCTGACCTCAAATGGTAAAGTAGCTCACATACATACTATGGTTAGGGTTAGATCAATTACGCTAGCATAATTTTGAGAATAATAGGTATGCTTAAGAATCCAAGAATAATGCTGGAATAATAGGGAACATTTTGAGAATCTTATAGGGTCTAACAATAACAACACACTTTCCTTTTCTTGATACTTACACTATCATACGGGTTGAAGAGCGAGTTAGCTCTTTATATGGCTAAAGCCAATGGATTATCAGCAGATATTGACAAGCTACTATATATGGTGGAGAAGACACAAATATGAACTTCCCCTGTGGTCTAACAGTTCTACATCTGTTTTGGTTAGCAGAGATAGTATTTTCTCTGCTAGCTAATTATTTTAATGAGTAACAAACAGTTTCTTTGGAAGATTATGTACAAGCTTCACTTATGCTACAATATAACTATCGGAACCATGATTCTTAATACACGTTGCATAATAATCTTGAGAATAATTGACTAATTTTGAGACTAATTGAGAATAGTGGGCTATTATTGGGAATCTCAGTATAATTGTGAATGAATAATAGGTACCTACATGTAGTATGAGAATCCGAGAATAGAATCTTAGGGGAAAATTCGAGCATAATCTATTCACCCCTAGCTATGGTCCTGATTTGTATATCAAGCTTTCTAATGGTATTATTCTTTTTCCATATTAGCTTTTGTTTTGGAACTGCAGGTTGGAATGTGTCTAGTATGTGTACTGCAAGTAGGATGCAGCAAAAATGCCGACTGGTTGAAGGTTTGAATCTTGCCTCTTGCCGCTCTGTGGTCAAAGTTCATGCCACACCAGCTCTTTTTATATACAGTACGACAGGAAAGATCTGGGAATCTGTGTGAGTATACGTATTGGGTACACAAAGCCAACTTTCTTGTTTAAGCGCTGAAATGAGTGAGGATGTGGTCATACATGTACTTTTAACAAAACCATGCTAGCACCTGGTCAGACCCTCCACCCCCACCCCCCCCCCCCCCCACCCCTCCCTTAATAAAGATAGTGTGCCTTGGTGAAGATGAGAGGTATAACAGGCTAACTTCAAGTAGTTGTAAAACAAAAAATGAAAGTAAGTAGCAGGTATTCAGATCCATGTCCTTACATACTTAAGAAGTCATCCATGAACTGCTTTCTAGTATTATTATTATTGAGGGATGTGGAAACTATGCACGTGGAACAAGCAGGTATCAAATTAGCTGCGTGCATGATTCTCAGTTCACTCTTTTGCCCAAATAGTATCACCTTGGTTTTGAAGTCCAGTTGGAAATTACTCGTTAGAAATTATGGACAATGGTATAGCAAATTAATGAAATTCCACACCAGGCTTAGGTCAGACAAAGTGAATATCTTAATTTGATGTTGTCACTAACCTGCATGAAGGAAGTCAATGGCTTCTAGCAGTTTACACAAGTTCAAATGATTATAATTTCCTGAACCTTCCTAGTATACACATGACGCAGACATAACAGAGCCCTTCTCTCAACAGGTTACATGTGCTGACTCAGTTATCTCTCCCCCCCCCCCCCCCCCCACCCTCCCCTAGCACCCTAATGGTCAGTATAATTTTGTTATATGCACTTGTGGATAGTCTAGTAACTGTTTTATCAATGTGTGACAAAATGTGTGATATTATATGTGTATACTTATAACATAAACATATTTTGCATGTTATAATATCTGTTTTGATGTGATAAAGGACAGTGGCCAGAGCATTAGGGCCAGTAAAGTGGTTAGAGGGTTAAGGCCAGGCATGGCTAGAAGTAGGAGTCTAGAGTAATGGGCAAGTTATTCAGTGTGCAATATACTAACCCTCTCACTGCAACGCTATAAAAAGATAGTTTTATATAACACTAGGTTGCCCAAGAAATTTTCTGAGATTTAGTTGCTTAGCAACAAAACCACAAAATGTGAATATGTTTTATAAATGTTTTTTCTCAATATTTATTGGAGAAAAGAAAGGTAGTAGGGAGGAGGAGAGTACAAGGGAGGAGGAGAAGTGGTGAGAGTAAACTGAACCAGTTGAGCATTTAGATTCCAAGTCTGAGGAAGAATCTATCACCAAAGGATATTGCTATACAAAATCATAATAGCATGTTCAAGCTATCAAACTTGCTCCATTTTTTATTATTGTGTATATTTACTTAGCTATGGCTATCTATAAATAAAAAAGTCCTCCCTGTTCTGTATAGCTATTTATATCTCCTGACTAACCTTGAAACTGTGTTATAAAGGATGAATAGGGAGCAGCAAACACTGGTAGGAGGAGAGCACTGAGGGCGGCATTCAGAATCAAGGGTTCAGGCATGGAATAACTCTCACCAAACACATTATTTTCATTAAGTCTTTTTAATCTAATACCTACAGTATGTTATCCCTTCTAGCATATTTGATGTTAATAAATTCACAAAACAACAAAGAATGGACAATGGCAGATTATGTACAAGGATCCGATTGTGATCTGCCAACATTTTATGGTAAGGTAACAAATAAAGACCCTTCACCATAACACGAATACCTCGCAGAGTTTCTGCGGGTACTTGCGAGTATAGATAAATGCTCTGTTATATCCTCATCTTCTTAGGACCCATATGTACAATTAGATAATTAGCTGATCATACCTTGGCACCATGTCATTGCCCAGCACAACAGAGGTGATGAAGTCTCTAGAGTAATGTGCCAGTGGAAAACTGCAAAAAAAAAAGACATACTGATAAAGCTCGCACTATAATTATCACCTGAATATATCACAGCCATTGTTACATGGGCAAATGGGGTTTGGAGTTCAGGTCAAAAAATCAAGATTAATAATCTACAGAAAAAAGGTGAGTCACTAAGTTGAAGCTCTATAGTTTCTACATGGTTGGAGCTCTATAGCTTCTACATGGTTGGAGTTCTATAGCTTCTACATGGTTGGAGCTCTATAGCTACTACATGGTTGGAGCTCTATAGCTTCTACATGGTTGGAGCTCTATAGCATTGGAGCTCTATAGCTACTACATGTTGGGGCTCTATAGCTACCACATGTTGGGGCTCTATAGCTTCTACATGGTTGGAGCTCTTTGCTTCTAGCTCTATAGCTTCTACAAAGTTGGGTCGATAGCTTCAGTTCTACATGGCTGGAGCTCTATAGCGTCTACATGGTTTGAGCTCTATAGCTTCTACATGGCTGGAGCTCTATAGCTTCTACATGGTTGGAGCTCTATAGCTTCTTTATGGTCGGAGCTCTATAGCTTCTACATAGCTGGAGCTCTATAGCTTCTTCATGGTTGGAGCTCTATAGCTTGTACATGGCTGGAGCTGGTTGGAGCTCTATAGCTTGTACATGGCTGGAGCTGGTTGGAGCTCTATAGCTTCTTCGTGGTTGCTCTATAGCTTCTTCATGGTTGGAGCTCTATAGCTTCTACATGGTTGGAGTTCTATAGCTTCTTCATGGTTGGAGCTCTATAGCTTCTTCATGGTTGGAGCTCTATAGCTTGTACATGGCTGGAGCTGGTTGGAGCTCTATAGCTTCTTCGTGGTTGCTCTATAGCTTCTTCATGGTTGGAGCTCTATAGCTTCTACATGGTTGGAGCTCTATAGCTTCTACATGATTAGAGCGCTATAGCTTCTACATGGTTGGAGCTCTATAGCTTCTTCATGGTTGGAGCTCTATAGCTTGTACATGGCTGGAGCTGGTTGGAGCTCTATAGCTTCTACATGATTAGAGCTCTATAGCTTCTACATGATTAGGCTCTATAGCTTCTACATGGTTGGAGCTCTATAGCTTCTTCATGGTTGGAGCTCTATAGCTTGTACATGGCTGGAGCTGATTGGAGCTCTATAGCTTCTTCGTGGTTGCTCTATAGCTTCTTCATGGTTGAAGTTCTATAGCTTCTTCATGGTTGGAGTTCTATAGCTTCTACATGGTTGGAGCTCTATAGCTTCTTCATGGTTGGAGCTCTATAGCTTGTACATGGCTGGAGCTGGTTGGAGTTCTATAGCTTCTTCGTGGTTGCTCTATAGCTTCTTCATGGTTGGAGCTCTATAGCTTCTTCATGGTTGGAGCTCTATAGCTTCCACATGGTTATAGCTCTATAGTTTCCACATGGCTGTAGTTCTATAGTTTCTACATAGACAAATCTTAAAAATGGCTCTGTATGCTTCTTTTGGCACTAAAATTGTAGGTATAGGTAGAAAGAACCATACCAAAGTTGCATGCACCCTCAAGTGTGGACTGTATAATTCTACAAATTTGCATGTGAAGTCAGTAAAGGTGTATCAGCACTACTCATAATGTGCCTACTATATGAATTTAAATCAACAAAACTTCCTAAAACATACAACAACTAAGTTCATAGTTCATATAGCAATTCAGGGAAGTCTCGTCAGATTTTTTATGTTGAAATTTTACATATGAAAATGTTTTTTTTAATAAAGTCTCAAAAAGGTGTACTTTCCTGCATGGAGGTGTCTCTGGGCTCGCAAACTGTGCTACAGAACCACTAGAATTTGGAAGAAGATAAGGATAGTGAGGACTTGCAAACTTAGAGAAAAACATCTTGATAATGGACCTCAGAATTACTGGTTAATATGGATCAGATTTTATACCCAGTTATGCACATGAGAAAAGAAACTAAAAATTAGATTTTTCGTGAACATATACTGATATCAATGAATTCGGGAGTTATTATAACTGGCACCTGAAGATGCAGCCTGGAGGAGAGAAGGCAAAGCATCGCAGGTCTGGATAGTACGGCTTTAGCATGACACCCAGCACACTAGCCACACCTGCTCCCAGTGAGTGCCCTGCGACCACCAGGCGGTAGTGCTTGTGCTCACCCTGGAAGGCGTGGGCCAGCAGTTGCTTGCTCTCCAAAGTGTCGTAGATATACTTGGCTGTGATGTACATGCCCTGGTTTTTTAAGGAAGGTGGTGGGGGGTAGGAAGGGGGGGGGGGCAAAAGAGGAGAATAAGGAGAGACCGATATAGTAAAGTAATAGAAAAGGACAGATTTTTTCTCTTACAAGATGTACTCTTATAGATTTCAACACGCCAATCAATACCAGATCTGGTTAACCCAGGGTTGTATGGCTGTGAAGTATGATGTGTATTTGGGTGTAAAGTGTGTTGTAGGGCTCCTACCACAGGGAGGGGTGGGGATTCGTTAGACAGAACCAGGTACAATTTTGCTATTGGATGGTGATCAATTAAAATACCACACCACGTATCCAAAAACAGTCAAGTGTGCACTCTGCCTGAAATCCAGTGTCTTAGCCAGTCTATGAGTTCAAAAGTCAAAAATAACCATTAAGCGAGTACATAATAACCCCGATAGGACTGCTGAGCCAAACATCCAGAGATTGCTCTGGGAGATCATCTGTAGTCACAAAATGATCTATCATGTGGTCTTTGGTGAGGTATAAGAAAGCCTTCGAGAATAACTATGCTCTGTGAGCTAGGGAAAGGACCATTGGTCTGGCATAATAATAACCCTGTAGAGTCACGAGTACATACAGAAGAAGAGTCATTTGAGATCTGGAAACACTCACTGGATTATATGCTATGCACAGTTCTCAGCGATACACTATGGCTGTAATTGTACTCATCACAAACCAGCTACTAAGCTAGAAAAGAAGCTACTTTTCACAAAATTATGGTGATCTACGAAAGTTTAAGTATATAATAAAACTTCATTCACAGAACAAAACAAGTAAATATTAGTTGTGTAATATTCGGTGAGTGAAACAAACCTTCGTGGGGAAGGTGAATGGGAATCGTCATGTCACACAGTGTTGTTGTGGCAATGTACAATATTTCCTCGAATAAAATGCACCCTTGAGCCTTAGAATAGACTAAGCACCATTTACTATATCATATGAAAGCTCCAGAGAAAATGCTATCTGGGGGCGGGAAGGGAATCTTGGCAATCATTCACCACAGAAGTGATAAATTAAATCCTTTAAAAAGTTACAGTGATGATAGCATTCACTCATTAAAGCCTGGGCACCAGAAAGTGCTGCAGTAGTGGGATAGCCAAACTTCATAGAAAAAGTGGGAAAGACTGATAATGACGATCCGTGACAAAGCTGACTATGAAGAAGACGGAACTAGAATGGAGGTTGATGGCTAGGGTTTGTACCCTGTTATATCAATAATTGCCACCTCTTTGAGACGTGGTGATTTCGTGCAATTATTTTGTGCATGTCTGTTAGCCTGTAGAGCACACCCTCAAACAGAATGTGCCCTCGAATAGTGCATGCAGTTAAGCAGCTCGAATAGAACTTGCCCATTCAATTCGAAGAAATGCAGCTGTAAATCATCGTACATAATAAATATGAATGGGATGGCATGCACTCATGCCTGGCATGCATCTCTCCAGTTTCCAACAAAACAGCAGAGAAAAGTGATTAGGAAAAGTGAGATGAACAATTCGAGAAGGAAACAACAGAGAATGACAGATATAACATGTTAGAGAGGAATTGACAGTGTCAGAGTAAGGAGAGAATAAGGTGCCAGAGGTTAGAGTGAGAGACAGGTTGAATATACAAATGAGACTACACATCGTGGTTTGTACTATTTAAAGTGACTCACAATATGTACAATTTGTTTTCCTTCCACATGGGGATTGCGGTAATTCTCCTCCATGTCCACCATTGAGACGCTGAAGTCAGTCATTGCATCCTTAATTGACAAGGTTCCTCTCACAGTCAGGACAATGGCTCTCCGTCCTTCGTCGCAACAGATGCTAAAAGGTGCCTGGAACACCTAACAATAATAATGTTGTAAAGAAATCAATGAATGTATGTTGTCACTAATTATATAACAACGAGTGCCTTCAAAACCTTATCAACCAAAATTCATAAAAAAACGAGTCTAAATTTGAATTACTAAAATAACTGGACAAGCCAAAACCTCAGACTACACTGTATTGACTGTACCAACGAATTAAGTTCATTTTATCACAACTGATCACAGACCCTCGGTACCAAGAACTGTTTCTATCACTACTCAGCCGCATCACACACACACACATGTTTACACACCTCATTCTTGTAAGAGATGTAAAGCACATGGGATTCTCTGAGCTTAGAGCGAAGTCTGATAGTGCCCAATCCACTCATGCAGCAATCATCATGTGCCACTTGAGGATAGCCCTTCTTCAAGTCAGACTGAGCCATCGGATGACAGCACCGGTATTTACCAATGCAGCTAGGGCATTAATGTAAGAGGAGAAATGGAGGGAAGAAGGGCAGAGGGGGAGGTGTTAAGATATATAAAGGAGCGGAAGGATAGAGGGAGAGATGAATTGAAATTAACTAAATTGTCAGTTCTTTTCTAAATTCACACATGTCCTTCCTCTTCAATAACTAAGGTTTCCTATTACTTGCAATACTTTTGCCCCATACAAAAAATTGTTACCTCTCTCAATCAGGTGGGGATGATATAGTAGTTCATCTAACCTTAGAAAATTATAGCATCTGCATAATTCAGGTGGTTCATGTGCATCACAAACAAAGAATTATTAGTGATGTGATTATTTCTACCATGGCTATCTAGATTGCAGGTAAGTTAAAGCCCATTCCATCTGGCAGGACCATGACCAGAACACTAGTACAGTCTATTGCACACCAAATTAGTCGAAACTTGTAGTTGTTTAAAAAAATGACCTTTGTTTGATCATGCAAATTGTACCCGTCTATGTTGGGCATTGCAAGGTTTCCTGCTTGGTTTCTCCCTAGATTTGCAGCTAAATTATTTACTTGCAGCTGTTGCTGGGTCTCCATAAGCTTCTATCTCAGCACCAACAGAAGCTCCACTCTATTCTAGTCCATGCCGACCCATCTCAAAAGCAACAGTCAGTGCTACAAACTTTGCATGTGTCTAGTTTGGTCTAGCATTTGTGGGAAATTTTACTTTACTAGAGTAATCACATGTGCAATATATTATGAAACACAGGGTACAGAGTGTACATCTTACGAATTAAAATTAGGTCATCTTTCTTTGTGTGCAATCTTTCTGTGTCTCATGTTACCTCTTACCATGTGACAGAGCTCAGCTCACAGATGCCGCAGCAAGGTTTGTCAAAGACGTGCAGTAGCCAGCCATAGATGCCCATGGCATAGTGCATGTAATGGACCAGCTCCTCCAGCAGCAACCTCTCCTCCTGCAGGAACATGCACCCATGCATGCATCAACATTCTATAATACTATGAGAGGACATAAATAGTCAGGCTGTAATAGATGAGACCATCAATAAATTATCCCATTCAAAATCATGATTATTTCGCATCCTCTATCTTGTGTGGCATATATATATTAGGCAATAATGTTTATGAATCTACAAACAAACATTAGGTAAATATTCTGCTGAAAAAGAACTCATAGTGTAAGTACTCCTGCATTATTAATAAATTGGCAAAATTTGTTGCTGTAGCTCATTACAACTTGATTGCATGCACATAATTAACACATGATTTTCTCATGAGTCTATCACATTTTCTTCACTCTCTTTCCCTCAGCTGCCGAACTGCATACCAGTGTACTCTTACTGAAATAAGTTGGTACATCGCTAGCCTTCAAGCCTTTCTCCCCTCTAACCAAGACCTTTGAACATGGTTGAAAAAACTTGAGAAAATATGTTGCTGCAGATCATCAAGTGCCTACTTAACCCTGGTTCTTTCTGACTTAGTCAGCTCTCCTTCAATTCTTCCTCGCCTCTTGGGCAACAACCTGAATAAGCTAATTAGCTGTACTCCAGTTATTACATAGGAAGTCAATATGCTCTCCACCCAGTTGAACAGCAATGGAAACAGAAGGCAGCCCTTTCAGATTTACGTAGATGTCAGTTGACAAAGAAGTAGGGTTTTTTTGTATGCAATATTTTGATGAGGATGTAGCTGTTAATCTGGAGGGACTTCACTATACAGAGGCCACAAAAGGAGCCATATGGATTACATCCTGTTGACAGTGTGGACTAGCTATCAATAACACACATGCAATAGTCTACAGTGGTAAGAGTTTGTATGTATATAGGTGACTGCTAACCCTCACCCAAACTCTGCTAAAAGGAAAAACAAAGAACAAAAAAACTGGGTTGCAATTATAGCCAAGATAATGGGGAAAAGGTAATTATGATTATGTTGGTAGTATGCCATCTTGGATTTCCCACCATTTAATTTCTCACCACATTGGAGTCATCAAAGTCACTTGGCAGCTCAGTGCTATAGCCCGTTGGTCTAAGGTCATCAGGCAAGTTTTCCATTGTTATCTATATACACATCGACACAGAATTATAAGTGGGGGGGGGGGGGGGCAAGGGTTGCCATATAAGATATGTATTTGCATGTCCTGTACTGTTCTGTGTCCCATGGTTACTGTTAGGCCATTGTTTGGCTTTTAGATATGAATGGCCAACTAATGGTTAGTCATACTTAACACAGTGGGTGGTTAGGTTTGTTTTATCATTTGCATGCGAGTTGGTATCTTTCATCATATCAGGACTCAAAATCTTGGGTAGATATCCACTGGAGCTTGGAAAGATACGTTTTCATGTCCACCATTTATCTCCATGATTTATAACTAATGATCAAGCTTGGAGTATGCATGCCATAAGGTGATAATTATGTCTACATTTCAATTATGTCTACATTTCAGTGACAACCACAGTGAAGAAATGCGCAGGAAGATTGATACAATTTGAAATTTAATTGGTTTTACGACGATAATCTTCAATCTTCCTGGTTATTTTTTCTCACTCTCCCACTATATCACCGAGTGCCCCTTTTGTCTTGCCCCTACCTCCTTCTTTCCCCACTTGTATCCTTCCATTAAGCACAATTACAGTAATCTGACCTTCTTTAATCCACTGAATAAGCATGAGCACTTAATCCTGTCCGCATTGCAACTTTTGCAGCCTTCTCTCTTGACCTTCTGGTACTGACTGACCAACATCAATCCTGCTACTAAATCAGATGGAACCAGGTCATCATTACTGAACAGAGTGTGCAAGGCAAGCGCCATTTCTTGCATGGCAGTCTGTCTTGATCTATTCCCATTTGCATTCAGGCAGAGGAGAGACTGCACTTTCTTCAACACTTTCCCATAGCTGACATGACTTCGATGCAAGTGTCCCAGACGACTGTCCTTTGCATAGTTGCTCTCCTCCCTTGCTACTTCATGGTGTGTCTTCCTAACATAACCTTCAACTCTGGCCATGTCTGGGATAATACTAGGAGAACAGCAGATGCCTAGTGGATCTACGAAAACAAAGAAGCCCACCACATAGACTAATTGCGTCATCAGCATCACCACCATGACCACTTTAGCGAACACAAGAGGACCGTTGTGATACTCAACACATACCAGAGCACCAGCTGCATAGGGAGCCGGTCCATAGACAGCAAAGGTACAAATAATGATATCCAATGTCTCAAACACAATCAGCCCTATCCGCAGAGACAGCCAAACAATGAGGTGCTTGCGTTTGTTTCTTTTGTCCAAAATGTCTCCCTTGATGCTGATGGAGAAGATGATGTTTTCATTTAGGACAGAGAGGAAGAGGACAAAAATGAGGGAAAAGAGGGAGCCATAGAGGAGTGGAGGCACGCTCTCCATGCTCCCATTCTCATCCAAGCATTCCGGTGGTCCAATGTATAGGTACACCAAGACACCCACTGTAAAGGCGATGCTGTAGATATGATATAATATAACACATATCCTCAATAATTCTACACCCTCAAATTCCTTGCATGTGTTAACTACCTTGAGTGAAATATTGCATGTCATTGGTTAACCCTGTACTCCCATATATAATAGTATTGCCATGCCCATGACCATAAGTGAGACCCAGCCCAGCATTATGAACTATGTATAGCATAAATAAATGCATAGTGCCTTGAGGTATAAATATGTGAGTGGAATGGCTGAGGGGCATCCATCCAAGGAGCAGCCAATGGAGTGGATCAAACACTACAAAAATGGTGACATTTCTGTGAGCAACAGGTGGCTAAGAAAACCATCCCTGCTTAGACTTGCATCCAGTGCAAGTGTGTCTATATCGGTGAGGCAGGGTAGCCACACAATGGAGACTTGGATAGCCAGATGATGATTGTCTTTCAATGACTAGGCTAACCAGGAAGAAAGACAGAACACCAGCAACCAATGAATCGTCACCCAAACAATTGCAATATTTTGAAGAGATTGATATCTGGTGATCTATTATGCACTTATATGTCCTGCATGATAAAATAATATCGCATGCATGTCCTCGATCTGTCAATGCCCTTGAATAGTGCACACTGGCTATGCAACACTTGCTATCACTAATACACGTATTATATCAATGCCAAATAGCTTCAGCACACACATACACACACCCTCCCCCTCTTTAAATCCTGGATCCTCCCCTGGTATGTATCTTGTCACTCTGAGATGACAAATCATCTGCCATATATTTTAGCTTTGTCAGTTCAAGAGCTGTGAAAAACTGTATTTCAATTACAATCATTTCAATTACAATCATATATATATCCATAAATAAAAATGGAGAGGGGGAACAAAATCATCCTTTGGGCTAGCATCCATGTAGCTTGCACTGCACAGGGCTGCTAGCTGCACACTGGACCAGCATGCTTACTGGGTTAGCATACACACTGGACTAGCAAGTACCTTGAACTAGGATTAGCTGGGCCAGTAGCATACACGGATAGCATGTACATTTGATTAACACATAGCTATATGGACCAGCATGCACACTGGCTAGCACGCACACTATAGCTAGCCAGAAGACCAGGACAACGTGCCAATTATAATATTATTTTATTTTACTCACCACCCTATTCGTATTATGATGGCCAACAGGGATGGGAGGACGAAGTCATCAGTTCCAACAAGCCATTTCTTGCCACACACGACCAAGGCAGGCATTCCGTCTTAAATTGTCTTGAGGTACTAAATTCTACATTCTTTATGGTTCCGCGTTCCGACCGATTGCCTCAGTGGATTGCCTCAGTGGATTGTAGCACAGGGCGTGGCAGTTAGTATTATGGGGTGGGGATTAAAAGAGGCAAAAAAAAGTTGTGCAGGATCGTATCTAGCTGGGGCGTAGCGAGGGGGGTGGGGGAATGGGGCAAATGCCCCCCCCCTTTTTTCCAGAAAAAGAAAGACCAAAAATTATGAGTTAGCAAAAGTATTGTTTATCCAGAAAAAATTGTTTGATAACTGCTTACCAGATGTTTTAGCGTTCTTAATGCTGCCATAGATTGTAGAAAAGCTGCTGTTTCTTTCTCAACAAGTTTTACTTCACTAACTTAAAGCTCGCCACTTCGCAAAAAGGTTGGGTGTGGCTGTTCCAATTTGACCACAGCTATGTTATTATTGCAACCACGTGGAGCTGAACAGCTGGCTACATCTCAAACCGTATAGATTCTTCAAGAAAGTTTCAAGACCACCTGCAAACTCAAGGTAAATAAACTTGATGATGATTATAATAAAAATACATTCACAATATATAGTTACAATAAAAATTATGAACATAAATATTTGCATGTCCACATACAATAATACAGTGGTCCCTGAATCACCCACTCCCTCAACTTCTGAAGTAGAGATCACAGCCACCTCCTCTATTATACCATTCTTTGAATATGACTCGGAATCTGATCAGAGCAGTGATACTCTTCCACCATCCCCAAAGCATCCTCGTACTGTATTAAGCAGGAGCCTGAGGTAGTTAATAATATAGATGTAGCTTACTTGGCCAAGAGAAGAAGTTCTTTGACTGAACATGAAAAGTACAACTTCTACTGTAACCACTTCACTCATGATATCGATTACAAGTTTCCACGTGAAGGTGGTCGTGGCTTTCTACATCGGTATTTATGAAAGTACAGCTGGTTGACTTACTGTATGCCCAAAAAATGGTGGCTACTGTCTTCCTTGTGTGCTCTTTGTTAGGAGCATAGACGTACGGAAAGGTAAAGGAGTGTTTGTTGAGACAGCATTTACCAACTTCAAGAAAATGTATGAAGTGTGTGATCTCCATGCAGCTAGAGAGTACCACCAAGATGCCATTGCTGTCTGTGATGCTTTGGTAGAGAGAATGAGTGGTAAGCGAGAGAGTGTGTTAATTCAACTGAGAGAAGGAACCAGAGAAACAATCCAGAACAACAGAAGAAAGCTCTGCTCTATCATAGAGATAATCATCTTGTGTGGTCGGCACAACATTGCTCTCCGTGGTCATCATGATAGTGGCACTGATATGGAAGGTGCACAAGCAGCAAGCACAAACCATCGCAACTTTTGTGCTTTGCTCAACTTCCGTATCTCGGCTGGAGACACGATCTTGAGGGATCACCTTCAGAGTGCAGCTAGAAATGCCACATACACATCCCCTGACATTCAGAATCAGTTGATCATCATACTTGGTGACCACATTCGTAATCAATCTTAAGAAAGGTTCGTAAAACAGTCTTTGTATACTTTGATTGCAGATGAGGTCACTGCTCCAACAAGGAACAACTCTGCATTGTCATAAGATATGATGAGCCTGAAACTGCTTCTATCAGAGAGGATCTCGTTACATTTCTAGAATGTGACATTGGCAATACTGACAAAGCATTGGCTGACAAGATGCTTGGTTTTGTCAGAAATCACCTAGATCCATCAAAGATGCGTGGCCAGGCCTATGACGGAGCTAGCAACATGTCCGGAAAGACAAATGGAGCTGTAGCTAGAATAACTTCTCAGTACCCCCTCGCCCTTTACACACATTGTGCTTCTCACTGTTTGAACTTGGCAGTTGTGGCTTCATTCGAAGAAGTGAGTGTCCATAACATGATTGGTATTGTGAAGCGACTGTCCATCTTCTTTTTTGCACACCCCAAGCGTCAGAAGAAGTTGGGAAGAAGCTATAAAGAACACCCAGCCAGAATCGAATGTGGTGAAGCTCAAAGATCTCTGCAGAACAAGATGGATTGAACGTATCGATGCTCTCGATCGTATTAAGAAACTTCACTCCTCCATTGTTGCCTGTTTTGAGAGCATTTCAGCTGAAGGTTCTCGCATGTGGTCTCCTGACTCTGTGACAGATGCCAGTACTCTCTTGCTGGCTATAACAACAACAGAATTCATCTCTGCTCTTGTGATTACCAATTGTCTACAGTACATCAGGGGCCTCACAATAAGCCTTCAAGAGGAGGCTAAGGACATGGTTCAAGCAGTGTCTGAGATCAAGACTTTGATATCATCCCTCAAGCAAGTCGGAGAGAACGTTGACTCCTACCACAGTAGATGGTTTGAAATTCTGACCTCTGAAATGTGTAATGAGGTGGGGACTACACCATCAATGCCAATGATATGTGGTTGTCAGCAACACAGAGCAAGAATACCAGCATCTAATCCCTCTGAATACTTTAGAAGAACTATCAGTGATTCACAGTTCCAATTTTGGACCATCTTCTTGCTGAGCTTGACAAGCAGTTTAGTTCACATCAAAAAATTGCTTTTTAAGGTCTATACTTGGTACCATCAGTGTTGGTAACAGAAGATCTTGCAACTCTGTCCAGTGTGGTGATGAAAGTGGGGAGCTATATGCTGTAGACCTACCAAATGTGTCTTCTCTCAGTGGTGAGATCCACAAATCGTACACCAAGTGGAAATCTGAATAGAAAGATCATGGTTCAAATTCACTTCCTTCAACTCTCTCCTCAAAATTGATCTGCATCTCTATATAGCTTTTACCCTAACATCAAAGCCCTTGTTACTATTCTCTGCACCCTCCCCATAACTTCATGCTCTGCTGAGAGATCTTTTAGTGGGCTTAAAATATCAAAACTGCCCTTAGGTCTAGCATGAGTAATGAACGTCTCTCAAGCCTGACTCTACTTCACATGCATCAAGATATATCCATTGACATTGAGGAAGTCTCCAGATGTCATCCCAGGCGAATTTAACTTTCTGACTCCTCTCAGTAGCTATCTCTTCATTGTGTTGCTTCATTTTTTCTTCACTGCCGTGGCTAGACAGGGTTTCATTTAGAAAATTGTCCAAGGGGGGGCAACTAGAAGAATCTGGATTTTAGGGGGGGCCATGGGGGGACATGATGGTTAAAGTTTCACAAACTCCATCTTTGTTGAATGTGTGTGTGGTGTGTGCATGGTTTTATACAGGATTTTGTGTTTTGGGAGGGGAGGGGGAAAACTCCAAAGTTTGGTGTTGACGTTGAGGGGGAGTGTATATCACATAACAACTAGGGGGGTTGGGGGCATGCTCTTCCCCCCCCCCCCCCCCCCCCAAAAAAAATTGATGCTCTGAGATTGACTCCGAGGAATTCTGGGGGTTCTAGTAGTCAGTTCTAAAAGAGAAGTCTATACAGTCAGACTCTATTTTATTTGGGTTGTGAAAGGGGGGGAGACAGAATTTGTTACTAGGTACTTGTACCACTCTATTCCTTTTTTAATAAGGGGGGGGCAGTCTGTTCTTACCTGCCTGTACACAGCAAATAAATGTTGAGTCCCTTGGTAATAAAAAATAGATTATATGACTTGTGCTGTAATAAAGACTAGACAAATAACTATACACTTAAATTAGATAAATATTAATTTAATGTTCCATGTTCTGCTGTACGACATTTTCTGCTCAAATGGCACTGTTTAATTAATGAGGAAGGGTGTGGTTAACAGTGTGCATGCACAGAACTAGTGCAGTTTGTGCAGGGCTCTCACCCTCTCCAATGTAATTTGGTACCCCAGTTTTTGGCACCCCCATTTTTGGCACCCCTTGCTAGGATATTAGGATTCCACACAATATTCGAACAGGGAATATGGCATTACCATTAGTGACCAGTGTCAATGGCACTGGATGACACCACTGAAGAAACCTTCAATGGCAAAAGCTAAGAAACCAGCCTAGGCCTAGGTCTAAGGATAGAGATAGGGTTAGGGATCAAACCTTCATGGCCCCTTTTGATGTCTAGGAAGTAATGGATGTTAGTGAAGGTCCTAGCCCTAGCTTTAGCTTTATTCCTAGACCTAGCCTTAAATTAGAGCTTGTGAAGAGGATGGAAGAACAATATGACCACACACAGTGGTTTTAGGAATGAATTCAATATTGTTCAATCAAAGGATTTCAAAACATTGCTGAAGTGCCAACTTTTGATCATCTTTTTAGCCTTAGCCTTAGCGATATCCTTTCCTAGTCCTGGCCCTTCCTAGCCATATCCCTAACCCTATCCTTAGACCTAGGCTGGTTTCTTAGCTTCTGCCATCAACACTGGTGTGGATGCATATCTAGTGTCGTGTTGGATGCCTAAGGTATTATGCACAGAGGTGCCAAAAAGTGGGGATGCTGGGACACACCTGCAAAGGGAGCCAATTCCCTGAGTGATTACTGGTGTCTTAGGGAATTTGGTATCCCCAATTTTTGGCATCCCAAAACACTCGATCAGGGAATATCGCATCCCACGGCAACAGCTGAGAAACCGGAGGCTAGGAAGATTTAAAAGTAGGCCTTCAGCATTGCTTTGAAATATTTTGATGGTACAATATCAAATTCAGTCTTTAAAAACTCTGCATGTAGTACTCTTCCACCATCTCGCTGCACAAACTCTGATTTATGGCTAGGGCCTTGACTTATATTTTTATTCCCTAGACATCATGGTTACCACTGATCTCGGTTCCATGTCATCATGTAAGTTTTTTGGTAGGTGGTATGGAAGAAATTATGCCCACAACAGTTGCAAATTATACTGAGGGGATGTCAATCAGTTCTTTATTATTTGTTATTATTATTATTATTATTATGCTGTGTGTTGAGATGGCCTTCACAGGCTCAACATTATCACACAAGACATCAGCCATTTTATATACACAAATAGAGTTTTTTCACACAAATTTGTTTATTTTGTCACAGGATTTTGTCACAGGGGGAATTCTTCACTGGAATGATCGAACCACCTTGAACATCCATCACATTTCATCACGAACCTCTTAGAATCATAGGGTTTCTTGCAGTGGCAATAAACACAGATACCTTTTGTGTAGACCACACATTTATTGTGATGTTGCCCCTGCTAAGCAAAGGTGTCATTTGTCCTTCTTCAAGACATTTTATGACATGCTATCTCATTACATTGTGTGTCCAGTGATACTGCTGAAGAGAGAAGCCTGACAAGGAAGTGGCAACCTTGATAGCAAACAGGAGTCACAGGACACAATACAAGCTACCAACTTGTATTTGTTGATCTGCCCACTACACTGTTAGTGTTGAATAAAGCTAACTGCTTAAAAAGTTTGTCTTGTCCAACATTTAGAGGAAAGTCATATATATACTACTTGATGATAGCAAGGAACACTATCAGAACTTTGTTTATATTTATGGACAACAACTTTCAGATAGACCTTCCCATTGACCTGAACATTCTGAACAAGCATAGGAAGTGGATAATGAAAGAAGATCACATCTAATGTGTAGCAAGTTGAGAGCTGTTGTAGCACGTGGAGAGTATAAGCTGGGTGTATTTACTCTCCTTCAAGACTGACCTACAAGGAACAAAAATGGATTGCTGTGTGCAAAGATTTGCCACTACACTTGTGATTCTCTCTCCCAACTAGTCGGAGAAGCCTTTAGTGTGCTCCTCCAACATGGAGCCACAGTACTTCAACCCAGTTCTCATACAATTACCACCTGTTTGCAGATTATGAGAAGATTCTTTATTGAACGATGATGACATAATTAAGGATCTTCAAGAAAGCATGCTATCATTGTTAGAGTCTCCAACCCCACAAGAAACCTAACAGATACCAACCTTAGTAATTCGCTGCCACTAGAGTCTCTCCCTAACTTCTTATAGCTAAACCCCAAGCTTGACAAAAGAGTTTTAGATCTTAAGTAGCTTATATTAAAACAACAGTCGAGTAGCAGAATATGAAGATAGGATGAGACTGTCCAAGACTGGACTGCAGAGGGGTTTAAATACCCTTGCAGCAACACTTTCACAGCTTATGGTGTTGATAACAGTGTGAGAGTAGTGGGCGCTTGCTGTGTATTACGGTACAATTACTGTATGTCCCTACAGGACTTATCTAAGAGAATGAGATGATATCATAATTGCCCAATGTGTTGAGGTCATGAGTTCTGATTGTCCTATGTGTTGATCGGCTGAGGTCATGAGTTCTAGTTCTATTTGTAGATTCTATCTAGCTCTATTTATAAATTCTATTTATAGTTTGATCTTTGCAGGGGTGCTCTGCAGCCAGTCAGGGCTGAGGCCTGACATCACCCACTCCTTGAAAAGGTTGTTACCATTCTTTTTCTTCTTCCTGCTCTCCATCCCGAGCCTGATGAGAGAGTCCGTCGGTTACCATTCTTCGGGCCAGGATGATAGCAGGTGGTGAAGTTATTGGGTTGCAGCAGTAATGCCCGCCATGTTAATCTGCCATTGAGGTGAGTTGAAGAGTGGAGATGTGTTAAAGCCTTGTGTCAGTTTCAACAGTGAAGGGCTTCCCCACCAGGTAAGCACCAAAGTGCTGGATGCTTTGTATGATGGCCAAACATTCGATCTCCATGGCAGAGTACCTTGTCTCAGCTTCTGGAGTAGAACCCAACTGGTAATTCTTCATCTTTCCTGACCACACTCTGAACACCAGCAATCCCCTTAGTGGATGCATCTGTCTGCAGGATAAATGTGTCTGTGGTAGTGGGGATGGTAAGGGAGAACACTCGGGAAAGGGTATGGCATAGATAATAAAATTCAACATTCATAGCAATAGACCAACATGCAACACTAGTTGCACTCTCCCACATCGCGTTGGTGAGTTCTATGGACTTGTGTGCATAATTAGGGATAATTTCCTATAGTTACCCAGGAAGGATTGTACGCCCTTTTGAGGCAGTCGCATTATGCTCAGGGTATTTGCCAGACTTGGCCTTAAGGGACCTACAAGGTCAAAGGGAGGGGACAGAGAGGAACTATGTGAGAAGTTTTTCCAGCTGCCTTTTGGCATTCTGGGCATGATCTACACTAGGCTTTGGTGTTTTTAGATATACCGCGCCGGGTAAAAAGTCTGGCCAAAGCTGCTACTGTCTTTTTGTAAGAAATATGACCTCCTAATTTGTTGGAGTGTGCCATCTTAAGGATACCTTTCCTCCTCTCCACCAGTACGACCACCCTCGCACTCATGGTGTCGTCCTCCCTTTCCATTCTGTGCACCAGCACTTTGTTCTTCCAAATATATCCTTCCTTCCCATACTTGGCCAACTGCCAGATTTTGGCTAGGGTTGGGTCCTCTTCTTGCTGACTACACAGCTTAAGCTTGTCTGAAGCTTCTTCCTGAAACTCGGGGATAGGGATATCTATGGGCTCACCGTTCTGTGTTGCTTGTATTTCAACCTCCCCAACTTTCTAATCCCCAAACATTTCATAACTAAATTGAAAGGGCATGGCACCTGACTCTGCACTGAATTCTGTATCAGCCCATTCGCTGCTGCCTGACATGCAGCCTGATTCCTTGTGATTAAAGTTAGCTCATGCATCTTATTGTAGGCCACCTTCAGCTCCTCTTTGGCCTGCATTTGTTGAACTTCTAGCTCTAACAGATACCCGTATCCATACCCAATAGTATTTTTTCTGGGGCATTGTCCACCACTGCTACTATGTGGTGTAACCTGTGTTTCCCTACCTCTATCCAGACCTTAGCTAAAGGCTGAGATGCATTGAACCCATTTAAGCCCTCCACAAAGTAACATTCCTACCTAGGTAATCTTTTTCCTCTACCAGGTTAGCATCAACTACGGTCCTGTCTGCTCTCATACCTATGCGCATTCTGCATTCTCTCTGGCCTACCCTGCCCTCTACATATAGACCTGGTTGTTGATGGCTGCTATTATCGACCCAGACATTTCACTGGGTTTTTCCATCCTAACTTCACTCTCATCCCCAGAATTCTTTAACCTTCTGCTTCTGTTGGCAGTCAGGGCATTTATGGCCTTTCGTCCCACACTTAAAACATGTCGGCACAAAGTTAAATCTATCCCCAGACCTATCTTGAGGCTTTCCATGAGAGCTAACGTAAAACAGGTTATTTATGCCACCCATAGACTCACCGCACTGCAGGTGGTGTCCTTCCCTGCTGTCTTGGTTGATGTCGCAATGCGAGCGCCTGTTCCTGGGAGGACTGTCCTCATCCCATGGATTCCTCAACCAGTCTCTCGGGCGACTCCGCAGTTTTGTGTAGGGCAGTCATCTGTCGCGGAATTGATTCTTCATGGCTTGTCGCTCTGTCATGAAGTTGGCGACGTCCAGGAATGTCTCGGGTTTCCTTGCTCTGATATGGTTCGCATCCTCCAGTGAGTGGAGGGAGAGAAATTTTCCTGTTGCCACTGTCTGGGCTGCCTCTTTTATTGTATTGCAGTTTTCATGAACATCTCTGCCAAACTTAGTAATTCTCTTAAAATGTTTGTAGCTGCATCACCATCTTTCCTTTGGAAGGACTAGAACTCTCGCTCGCAGGCTTCTTTGGAACATCCGAGTGCCTTCAGCAAGGCCATTTTCAGTAAATTGTAGTCTACCTTGGCCTCCTCCAAGATAGATGTCGTGTAAGCTATGGACGCTCAGTAAAGGTACCAGGTGGCTTGCCCATTCATCCTTGCTGATCCCTGCTGTGGATAGCGTGTCTTCAAACTTTCAGAGTAGGATGCAGACTGGTCCTTGTCCATCTGTGGAGCAATTTCATCTGCCAGCTTCCTTTTTCTATCTCTGTCTCATCGGCTCTCATCCAAGTGTTTCTGGTGATACACACTTCATCTTGGTGTTCTTGCTGAAGCTTGAGTTGCATCAGCAGTATCTCATGGCAGGGCCGGATCCAGGGGGGGTTGTGGGGGTTGCAACCCCCCCCTTTTGAGGCGTTGATCATGCATGATCAATACTTCATATCCCTTACACATGTAACTAGCTAGCTATTCAGTAGCAGCTGTCAGCCTGTAGTTCATTACATAGCCATATCTAAGGCACATGTGTACCATGTATGGAAAAAGAAAATCAACTGTAAGCTCCAAAGTATGTATGAATATCACTGCTATGTTTAAAAGGTATATAGATATATTATCATCATTGTGATTATGATTCAAAGTCGCTGGAACCTGATGAAGAACAGCCTGGTCCTTCCAAAAGACCATGCTCATATGATAGCAACAGCAACATGTCATTCTCAAGGTACAGCTTCTACTGTTGTGACTAACATTTGTGGAACAACCGTGCCTGCTGCAACATGTTCTACTTCTGAGCTTTCAATAGCTAGTAGCTGTACACCTTATGCTAAGATTATTGACCTAGGTTCAGTTATAAATGCTTCGCATGATTCATTAGATCATTTGAGGAAGAAATCCAAGAATATTAAAGAAATCAATATCTTTCTCGTCATTACAAGCCAGCTTCGACTGATGTTCTTCATTCTCATGAAGTGACTAAGCAAGGTAAAACTTGGAATGTGCATTTTCGGCATCAATGGCGAGACAAGTTTCCATGGCTTTCATATAGCAAAGAGCTAAATGGTGGTATTTGTAGATATTGTGTGCTTTTCCCTGAGCAACCATATAGGGGTGGCAGCACAGGAGCAAAACCAGGTGTTTTAGTACTTGCACCATACCAAAGGCCTTACTCGAAGACTTGGAAAAGATGGCATTCTTGTTCGGCATGAGAAGAGTGCAATGCATAAGCATGCACCAGAAAAGGCTGATCTTTTTCAGCAAAATTTCAGAAATCCTGATGCACGAGTTTATACTAAACTGATTTACCAAAAAGCTCAACAAGCAGAACAAAATAGAGCCAAGTTGTGCTTTGTGTGGAATACTTGTCAAAGCAAGGCTTGCCTTTCAAGGGTAATAAGGATGATAAAGTGGACTTTGCTGATGACACTATCAACAGAGGTAACTTTATAGCTCTACTACAGCTCTTGGCACAGAAAAATAGTTGTCTTCAGTTTTGTTTGCCAAAAGGAAATGCTACTTATACCAGCAAAAGACTTATACCAGCAAAAGAATACAAAACCAGGTGGTACATATCTATGCCTGTAAAATTAGGGAAAGTTTAGCTTCGCTTACCTTTTACAGTTATTGCTGATGAGGTAACTGATCCCCATGCCAATCAAGAAATTATCTCGGTGTGCTTAAGATTTGTGGATTTAAAAAGTCCTTCAGGGAATGCTTGATACATTTTATTAGTTTGGAGAGAGCAAATGCTTTAGCAATTTCTGCCAAGACCTTGGAATCCCTTTCTCATCCATTGGTGTCTTTAAATCCAGCAAATATTCGTGGTCAGGCATATGATCACAGATGGTGATGCTGTAATGTCATCTGAAATTGCAGGTGTGCAAGCCTAAATTAAAGAGATTTCTCCCTATGCTTTGTATACCCACTGTGGATGATATTTGCCATGCATTTGCACAGGCACATCCGAGAAGGATGTTTGAAGCATCACTATTTACTGACTAACTACTGTTAAATCAATCAATTTTATCATTATATATATGTACATATATTGTCATTGTTTTTCTATGGCAGTTGTTAACATATGAGTACTATGAGATGCATCTCAAATTGTGGAGAATTTTCAGATTGTTAAACTGTGATGAATTATCAGTTTTGTGTTCTGAATGGGAGGCCTTATGGCCAATGATCTTGGATACCTGTATGATCTACAACCCCCCCTTGTTAAAATTCCTGGATCCGGCCCTGCATGGAGTTCTCTTTTGTGCTGTTCCTCCTCTTCTCTACGTTCAATTCTTTTGCTCTCCTCATTTGCTTCCAGTTCTTTGATTCGGCGTTCTTCTTCTTCTCTACGTTCAATGGTTATGCATTCTTCCTCTTCTCTACATTCAATTCTTCTGCTCTCCTCCATAGTCAGGATTAATGCCTGGATGGCCTCCAGTGGGTTGGGGAATTCTGTTGTAGTCCTTGTTATTGACAATCAGTGGCTTGCCAAGCCATTCTTGATATCTGTATTTGTGTCCTACATGTCAGTCTCATCTTGACTTGAGTATCTCCGTTTGCCCCCCTATCTGTTCTGTCTGCTTGTTGTTCACCTTCCTCATTTCTTGCCAACCCAGGGGCAAAATAATATGCAAACACTATGCAGAATATCAAACAATATACACAGAGAAATGCTGAATATGCACTCACACTTCTCCGAGTCAACCAAGCTGAGCCAAGCACTGCCCACAGATCCAATTCTCCACTTAGCCAAACACCAGCTGTCTTCTATAAGTTTATGAAAAAAATAAGGTAAAGCAACACGATAGCTGTCTTACTAACCAGTCCACTTCGATGACAAGGTAAGAATCATCGCTTGCCACCAGATGTTAGAGTCTCCAACCACAAGAGACCTAACAGATACCAACCTTGGTAATTCGCTGCCACCGGTGTCTCTCCCTAACTTCTTCTAGCTAAACCCCAAGCTTGACAAAAGCGTTTTAGATCTTAAGTAGCTTATATTAAAACAACAGTCGAGTAGCAGAATATGAAGAAAGGATGGACTGCCCAAGCCTGGACTGCAGAGGGATTTAAATACACTTGCAGCCAGGCTTTCACAGCTTATGTTGTTGATAACAGTGTGAGAGTAGTAGAATTACTGTATGTCCCTATAGGACTTATCTAAGAGTGTGAGATGATATCATTGTCCCATGTGTTGATAGTCTGAGGTCATGAGTTCTAGCTCTATTTATAAATTCTATCTAGTTCCATTTATAAATTCTATTTATAGTCTTATCTTTGCAGACTGCTCTGCAGACAGTCAGGGCTGAGGCCTGACAAACATATACCCTATATGTTTTCTCTGCATGAGAGATGACAAGCAACCTTACTGTAAATAGCCTGGAAATGTTGTAAACAGACATAAAATGGTACTCGGTGAACAATGAACTTGAAACTGTTTTTGTTGTGCCAGCTGTATTGTGGTGTTCATTATTATGTTTCCTTGTTACCTAGTATGGCCCAAGGCTCTTCTGGTAGCTGCAGCCATCTTGTATCCTATTGTTATAGGTAATTGATCTTAAATCAAGTCTATGAAGTATTATCTTGTTGATTCAGCATCAATACGGTATTTGGCATGAAACTAAACTGAACCTTGATGAAGGTGAAGCCAAACGGAGGGAAGTAGCCATGATTTTGAGCAAAGGGTTACTAAAGTAGCATCTTGATCCTAGCCAAGCCCACTTGCAACAATTATATTATTATTACAATAATGTTCTCAATAATTAACTTGAAATTGTACTCTCACAAAGTGACATTTTGATCAGGAATAATGAGCCACTAAGACTCGCATGAGCCTCCTATATACAAAAGTAGCAAGGTAAAGTTACTCACCATGTGCTACAAAACCGCACCTCGTCACATGCATCCAGCACATGAACCGCACGTGAACCGTATGTGGAAAGGAGGAAAATAGGAGGAAAATTAATAATAATAATATTATAATAATGATGATAATAATAATGATGATAGATGATACATGTAATAATAATGATGATAATAATGATGATGATAATAATGATGATAATGATAATGATAATAATAATAATAACAACAACAACAACAGTAGTAGAAGTAGTAGTAATTATAATAATAATAACAATAACAACAACAACAATAATAATCAATAATATATAATAATAATAATAATAATAATAATAAATAATAATAGTAATAATAATAGTAATAATAATTTTTTTTTTATACCAAAACAATATATAATATAATATATTATACATATATATAGATATCGCCCTATATATAACTACCAATAAAGAACTAGCTATATAGCTAATTTAAGTAAGAATAGTCATCACTAGTATACCGACTAGTGCCTAACACAGCTGCAGTGTTCCCACGCTGGATCGCAATGAAAATTCTCTGGAGGAGAAAATGATGGGAACGTGGTTCGTCGCACTTTGCTTTGAGACGGCCACCTAACTCCCGAAGGAACAAAGATGCCTCCCCTCCAAACACTCCAGTGGTCTCTATCCCAATTGGGACAAAGAAGTGTGTAGCAACAATGTTTCCGTATTTTTCCTTTTTCAGGGACTCGGCTCTGTTGGCCACTGTCCCAGGACCTTCATGTAATAAGTTGGCAGGAAGGTCCTGGGACAGTGGCCAACAGAGCCGAGTCCCTGAAAAAGGAAAAATAATAAAAATTAATTAATTAAATAAATAAATGATGGTCATGGCTTCAAGTTCATGCTCTTGAGAGTGGCTGCCCAGTACACAGTCCTTGATAGAACCGCTTACACTTTGGTACTAGGCTGATGCAATACCACCTTCACTAGCAATTCCTTTTGTCTTCTGGCCTGGCTGAAGATGGTGGCTTCGGATACCTATTATCCCATGCATGTTCAGCAATTGTAAACTTCTCTTTTGCATACTTTCTGCAGGCATCTTGATGTTCTTTCACTCTGGCTTCCAGCCTTCTGATGGTATCACCTACGTAGTACTTCCCACAGCTGCAAAGGATGTGATACACAATGCATGAGTGCATACTAGCTGGTAAAACCTCCTTCACTCTCTCTGCTCAGCTGTGTCCTCAGAGTTCTTCCCGATCTGAAAACGATTATGATGTTGAACTTCCTGCAGACCCTCCTGATGTCTTCACTCATCCCTGCTACATAAGAAATCAACACCATAATTATGAGAGTTCTTTTTTTAAACCTGATTGCCTTTATGATTGGTGTACTTAACTGTTTATTGATGAGCTTGGAAAGATTATACAATGGTGCATGTATACAAGACACAATTTGCCTCCTAAGGGTGAGCTCAGGTTTATGTATCTTAGGTAGCCCATCAGTGGAGTCTAGTTCCATTTGGTCTAATTAATGCAGTTGTTATTTCTACCATCTTCTCCATATTCTTTAATACACAATTCACCTTCTTTCCTGTGCCATGGTAGGATCCTTCTCAATATTCCATATGTTTTAGTCTCCAGCATTCCTGTCATCTTTGAAATGTAACTGTCATTTGTCATCAGAACTGTTGTCTTCCATTTGTCTGCTGGTAACATTATGAGCTCTTCCATCTTCCTCAGCTCTCCAAGGTCCTTTCTCTGTTTCTTTGTCAGGTGTTCCTTTGGTTTCTTTGCTCTTCTCAAAATTCTACATATTCGCCATCAAAGGTAGACTCTTTGGAGCAGGGATAAAGTTAAAACTAAAAGCCAGCACTTCTTCCTGAGTTGGAGAAAGATGCAGATTCACCACCATCTGTTCAAGCCTTGGGGGTGATATCTTCACTTTTCTCAATCTCCTTCTTGCCAAAAGTGTCTCCAGCTTCTTTTGATGATTCTGCTTGGATTTGCTGTGGGTCTTCTCCGCTGCTCCACTACAAAGGGTCTGAATCCTCCGATAGTCACTTTCCAGTGCTGGTTCCAGTTTGGCTTCCATATCTTCACTTCACACTCAGTTGTTAAGATACTGCTTCTTCTGTATATAGCACTGGCAAATTCGCTCTGGTAGGAATGCTTCGCTGGCAGTATCCGCTATCCTTTACCCTTCCCTGGTCTTTAATGGGAGGCTTCATCTTTAAACTTGCTGGAACAATTTCCTCCTTACGGCATCTCATACAGAACACATGGTGATTCTTTACTGAGCCCTCCAGTGTAAAATCTATTATTATTATGTTGTTGTTGTTATTGTTGTTGTTGTTGTTATTATTATTATTGTTATTATTATTATGAGAATGTTAGAATGATAATCGTAATGAGATGAGTTAGCAGTCAGCTTTAGTTCATCAGCAAGAATGTGTTTACCATTTGAAGTCGCCTGGGATGGCACTGAGCAAATTTGTCAATGACTGACCAAATGTCAATACGAATATTTTGATGGATGTGGAGTAATGTCAACACGTTGAGCCATGTATTACCCATTGTTGTACGAAGGGAAGTTTTTATTCATTTCAGTCGACTAAAAGAACGTCCAGAAGAACAGCTAGTCACAGGCAAAGCACATAAAATACCCAGCAATACTCTATGTGAACTAATTATGACAGAGAGCAGCTGAAGGTGTCACAGGTAAACAAGAATGTGCCAACAGTGCAGCTTACTCGGAAAATTTGTGGGGGGTGGAAGATCATCTTGATAGAATTCTGCCATTTGTTGAAGTTTAATGCTGCTCTCTTCATCACTGATGGGATGGTATATACTAAGTGCATAACCTGTAAAGCTCTTTGATAATGAAGGCTAAACGATCATCTATTTCTGAAATCAAGTGGTGAACAAGAGGAATAGAGATACTATGAGAGTAAAATTCACTTGGAAAGTAGGAACATTGTCCATGTGATGCTGGTGACAACAAAATCTAGGCAAGGATGGCTGTATACCAATACTCTGACACAGTTTCTCAATAGTGTTGAACCCTTGATAGTGATTTGTATCTACATTTCTCCTAACATCCTTCAAAGTTGCGGTCACATTGCCAATCTCACACTGCTTCAACTTATCTTTTGCTTCAGCCTGAAGACTGAAAGTTAAGGCTTGGAATACAGAGTGGTCTTTCAAGGGAATATTTTGTCGCCCACACAAAACAATTGTGTTTACAATCAATTTTAACATGTCTGTTATTAACCCTATAAGCCCTAACCTTATCAAGTTGACTTTGAAGTTTAGACTGACAACTACTAAAGACACTAATGACTGCCAACTTGTGATGCTGAACTAAAAGGCCAGGGTGAATTGATGCCTGTGCTTTGAAACATTTGTACAGTGACATTTTGCAATAAAATGGCATGCATTATGGGTGTTAGAATCTGATAACTCTTAATCTAGTTTTAAAAGTACTCTTAAAACGAAGCAAAGTAAATGTGATCATTGCAATTTGCACCCCTTTAATGTCACAATATTCAACAAGCAGGACAAATGGTCTTCTGTGATTCTACATCAACACTACACAGGTTCAATACTTCCCTGTTATTCTCTCTACCCGTCATCCTTCAGGTGGAATGCCATTGGCTGTAATGATTACATCAGAACAACAAAGGAAACACTCAAACAAGGACCAAGTCTTCTAAAAGATATTTTACCTCAAGTCACATTAAAAAATCGTGGAGGGGAGCATGGGCCTGTGATGGCCTTGGCAGATGACTCGCTTGCTAAAAGGAACGCACTTCATTCGGTATAGCCTGATATGTGACTACTCCCGTGTAAATTTCACTTTTTGAAGCGAAAGTGAACATGCTTGCCATGATGGACAAAATCAAACTGCAAAGGATTGTCGCACGGTTCTCATTAGGAAGCAAAAGTCATGGTGTATACTGAAACAGAGAATTCTAGAAGCAGAAATGTGATATTGTGAAGAGCACGTTATTTCGCTTACATCGAATCCCAGTAGGTTCGATGACAGGAATGGGCTGTATGCTATCAAAAGTATATTCTTGTGAGAGAAAATTAAACAAACAATTTTACTGAAGCTGGTATTCAAATCTTGAAGGATGTTATGTTCAGTAGAGTCAGAGTGTACAACCTTGTTGAAACATTCAGCTTTGTTACTGAGTGTATGGAGTTTTACTATATTATCAGGAAGATTCTGAGTGTGAGATATGACTGTCATATTTCACTTAAATTTCAAGGGATGAGGTGCTCTGTATCTTGTGGAGAAGTTGGATGAAGAAAACTTCCAGTCAAACTGAACATGGAGTGAAGTAACTTGTAGATATGAAGCTTGGAGTATGTAACTCTACTGCTGGTCAAGATGGCTCTCTGTGTTCACACCAAGCAACTATTGTGAAACATTTTCATATGCAAATGTTAACTGTATAGCTAGCTGCCAGCACTCTCACCAAAGACAAGACAAACTTTAGCATTGATTGCAGTTGTGCCTAGTGCTGTACAGGATCCTAACTTCACCAAAAGCATCATGATGGTGCTGTTTCCAGCACTGTTCATCCATCTGTTATGGAACTGCCTCTAATCCAGCATCAAATGATGAACTGAAGATGATGAAGTGAAAATGGTGCTAATACTCATTCAAGAGTTCACATGAAGACATAACTTCAAGAATCAAGGAAAAAGCAGTGGTTGCACAGCGAATGCAGATTATCCTAAGAAGGTATATACCAGAATCTCACCAAGAGCAGAACATATCAAAATGCAAGATTTTGAAAAGCTCTTCGTTGTTTCGGATGGGTGTTTGTTTGTTTGTGGTGGGACTAAAAACTCAAGGTGGATATAATTATGTGTCGAAATAGCCAATTAATGAATGCCCGTAAAGTTATTTCAAGGGAAAAGGCAAAATTCCCACCTGGCCACTGAATGTATGGAAATTGTTTAAACTGCGAACCGCGCCCACTATGCAAAAGCGACCGCTTTCTATTTTTCTTCGGAAACTCACAAAGCCATCCCAAGCTAAAATATTGAGATTGAAATTGTAGTATAGAGAAGTACGGAGTGAAAATAATTATGAGCACGGTTGAGAAACTAGTGGAGAGCATTTCTTCGACCTCTGCTGGGTACAAAAAGAGATTCTGGTGGTATGTACAAGTAGCCCTGCTTTGCGTGCTTATTATTGGAGTGTGGAGTCTACTCTCCCTGCCAATAGTATTCTACAATTTACCAACATCAGAGGTAAGACCCTGGGTTTATTATATATTATACATATATATATATGACTTCAATTTCTATGCTCAAATGAGTTCCTGGACTTGCTAAAGTTATGGTTAGTCTCTCAGCTAGCAATCCCCTTCCTTATCCTACTGCAGGGGAAGAAAAAGGTCTAGCATAATTATATGCCCTGGCTTTGGCCCTAGCATACCCCAGTCTTAGATGGCCCTAGGGAATTTCAACAATAAGTATATACTACTTCGCTACCTTTTTGCAAGTGTAGCGATAAGACTGGCTTGCTGATGTTACCTCTGTGCATGGGCATGGATACGGGCTGGCTATTGGGTTACAACCATAGGTTTATTTTTACTACCAGTGCTTCTGTGCATGGGTGTGGTGAGGGGCTGGCTAAAACCATAGGATATGAAATAAATTTTAAAATATAAAACCGGATATCCTCAATTAGGAATCACCCCTCCAGTTGTAACACTGCCCCTCTAATTGTAACCACATAGCAATTGGTATTGGGACCATCCTTCTAATTGTAACTGCATAAAAGCAGATGTGCGATATGCCCCACCCATTAATTAACATATTGCTAATAATTAGTAAAGTATACTACACGTACTGAGGTATATAACACAAACAGTACATTACAATGGTAGAAATTCAGCAAGTTGATCAGACTATACTGCAGCTTTCAAGCTTAAATTTGCAGGTAAATTTGCAGGGATAAACTGCAATTGAAGTGCAAGAAGACAGTTTGGGGGGAACCAAAGGAGCCACCATCAAAGAAGAGAAGGTTGATGGACAGAAAGTAGTACTTAGTGAGATGGAGGAGAAGTTGTTGGCATAGTTGGGCCACTGAAGGTTGAACACCTAAAGCCGTGGATGTAGAAGATGAAAAAACGATGAACTTGTTGTAGATGATAGCGATTAGCCATATATCCTAGAGTGTGTTATATGCAAGTTATCAGATAGCTACATGACTAGACTGAAAGTCAATCCAATTTTGCTTTGTTTTTAAAAGAATTTTTGAATGAGACCAGGAGCAAACAAATACATCTGCATTCTGATATTTATATAGCACATGTAGTCTAGATGAACTTTATACGATTTCTGATTATCCTAACCCTTTTTTTAAATTTAGTCATCGATAAACAGATTAGTTGTGTATTATTAGAAAATTTGGTGTCAGTTGGTATTCAATTATTATGAATGGATTTATGGTAATCAAGTTATGGCGATGAAAAAAGAGATCATCGCTAAAAATTTTACAGTATTTTTGGTCATCCAGTATACTACCTTGCCACTATGCAGGAAACATGTTCAGACTTGCACACAGCTTCCTGCAACTGAGTGTATCTCAGTTTCACTGCTGCTGCAAGCAGAACCAGTTTCCATCACTACTCATGCAACATGCATAAGATTACAGGTCAGCTGCACTAGGTGGTACTGGTAAAATTAACTCAGATCATTTTGATAAACATAGATTATTGACTCAAAATTTCTGTAAGATGAAAGAATTATCATCCCAGACACTTTTTCGGTGGGCTGGTGTTGCAATAATGTGTGGGAAGGGACTATTCTTTGACTACATAGCTACTCTGCAAGAATAAATATTGTAACAAAAATATATTACAAACATAAATCTCATTTAGATATCATCTGATACCAGTGGAACTAATAACTCTGGTAGTGACTCTATTTGCTCAGCACCTCTCCAGTATGCTACAACCAGTGGTATCTGCTTATCAGAAATGGCCAGCATTTTGACATCCTACAACTGCTCACCTGACCCAGAGGGAAATATATTAGTTGTGAAGAATGAAGAGGCCACAGTGACAAAATTAATTAATGGACTTAAATATATTGGAGCAACTACTGAATGCATCAATGAAGCTATTCCATTTTTGTGCCTGTATCTGTTTGGGTTGTGTGGTGAGTCAGGGATATCAATCCAGCCCACTTCCAGTCAGTGTGAAAAGATCAGAGATGGACTTTGCCAACAGCAATGGATGTTTGTTGAAAAACTTGACATTGGCCTGCCAGACTGCATGATATTTCCTGATCAGTCTT
This sequence comes from Cladorhizidae sp. MBARI D1340-BT2, assembly GCA_028752905.1. Taxonomy (NCBI): domain Eukaryota; kingdom Metazoa; phylum Porifera; class Demospongiae; order Poecilosclerida; family Cladorhizidae; species Cladorhizidae sp. MBARI D1340-BT2. The sequence goes on from JAQNBH010000008.1 coordinate 37,596,306, forward strand.
CATCCTGCCCTGCACTAAATGAAAGTCTCTCTACAAATGGAACTGTCATGATAAATATATCAGGTACAGTAAGGAGAATATGTACTAATACAAATGTACATTATGTAGAATTGCATATTAGTGAACAGTGGGATGGCGTGAACAGTGGGATGGCCAATTTTGTTTAGTAATGCCCCTTGTAAATTTGAGTTTGCAACTAGGATAGATTATAATAGACGAATGATGTCATGCTGTACAGCGATTTGGAGTAATCAACTTGTAAAGGTTGTTATAATAATTATTCCAAATTATATGGCTAGACAATCATGAATTTTTTTCCGTATTGAAAATGATTTTTATCGTAATTCTATATATGATTGAGTGTAAATTGAGCATTCTGATCATAAAATACTTATGTTAAAGTATTGTAGTGATGGGTAAGTTTTGTCATTGCCGCAACAGCATTCTCCTCCCAACTGAAACCATGTCTGCTAGCAATTATGTAATTCTCCCAGGTAGACTGGAGAGTCACATGATATGTGATGTAATATGTAAATGTGGGATAGGTTGTAGCCATCATCCAGGTTGAGTTGGGGTTGTCATGCCTTTCAATTCTTCCCCACTGTTGATACTCCTCCCTGGATAGGATTTTAACATTCTCCAATATGTATTTGTGGCCTTTTTTCCTTCAGATGTTTACCAGCCACTGTCAAATTTGAGCCTCCAATCTTTGATGTTCAATAACATTTATACCCCGAGGGGGGTTCAGTTTGGCCAATAATGATAGTAATTGGCACAATCAGTTCTATACACTCCACCACAACTATGTACTAGATGTTTAGTATGTACTACCAAGGATCATAGAGACAGTATGGGCTTGTGGTATTCATTAATGCCATGTTCCCTGAATATCTTCGTGAGGTTCTTGGATATACCCCTCACTCATAAGGGAGAGGGTATGATATTTTTTTGTTTTATTTCTTTAAGACTCGCTTCTTGGATTTTTGGGTGGTCCACTATGTATAACAAGGTCCTCACAACTGAACATTTGTGACTATGGTGGTGGTTTGATTCATGTATGTGGCATTGCAATATAGTGTAATCCAAGATAGACCAGTGTCACCAACACACACACACACATCAGAAACAGCAGTTTGTTGACATTCATATGCTCGATGGTGAATTCGATATTCGTATATATATGGATGTAAATAATTCTATGGAATCCTCCCTGATAAATAGAAGGTACCATTCACATTCCTGACAATGCTGGTGAGATCTGGTAAAAATTTGCACAGCCATGGATCTGCCAACAAATGGGTTTTAAATAGACTCCATTATTGCATCAATTGTTCAAAAGATTTGCTCATGTAAGATGTCTTCTTTCTACAATCTAGTCCTGGTATCAGCTAGAGCAAGATCTACAGGAATGCAGGTTTAAAAAACTCATATGAGACAATTTAATAGTATGTGTGTTGTACTTGCTGGAGTTGCTTATGTATATCTGGGAGTAAGGAAAATAGCTTTGAATTAGTGCATGAATTTAGGGTCAGTGAAAAGGAAGTGAGACTAGTATTACGTGAATCCCCTTACAATTTGATACCCTAGCATGTTTCTATATACAACACATATGTATTTCTCTGACAGTGGGTGTATTTATTTATATACAAGAGCAAAAATAGTTTCATTTTAAATTGAGAAACTATATTGAATTCACTATCGAAAATAAAGCTCACTCTGTTCTTTCCAAATGCACTCTTGCTCATCAATTTGAATATGTCCTGCTTGAACTCCGTTTGCAGAGCTCTGTTTTCTTCCAGATGTAGGACTCCATCCAAAGACTTTGATCAACTACAGGATGCAGTGTATCATTTTGACATGCATACCCTGTTGTAAGCAGAGTTGTAGTTTACTATAGAGTAGAATGTGCTGGTCTTTGACTTGGATATTAAAGCTGGTCCACCTCTGTGGATGTTCTTATCTTCTGGAATTGGTAATCAGGCATCATTTGCTGTTGTCCTTCATGCATTCTGGTGTGAGTGGATAGTTATTGTTATCTCCTGTAGCTTCTTCACATATTTGATTTCTATCCCAATGAAGCAACCCCTCTTTCTATCTGGTGGTATTGTGGCTATCCTTTCCAGTGTTTCCTTTAATTCAGTGTGTCTTCCATCCCAAAACCAACCTTCAACATGGCCAAGCCATTAGTAGTTGTTCAATTCATATTACATGAAGCTCATGGTGGGCTTGTTGGAATTGTATCCTGAGACCATGGATTATTGGCCCTCACAAAACAGCTCGAGACCACCCACACATGTCTCTCTCAATGAACAGATGTACATGTATGTCTATATCTTATATCAATTTGAATGCACATCCCATGCCTGTCTAGGGCTTGAGTAATACTGCATTGTAGCCATGCTGTAAACATCCAGAAAGGTGTGGTGGAGATTCTCAAACATGTCGGCCAAGACCAGAACATTTGTGCAGAGGTAGAGGTCCTGGTAGTTTTACATGTTCCTGCATCCAAACATGTGCCAGACATGCTGATAATCCTACTCGTTCATGCCGTCATCCTTTAGACACTGTGGAAGATCTCTGTTCCTGGAACTATTCCCAGTCATCCATATGTTCATAGAGGTAGATGACAATGCATAGTTAGCAGTTGATGGTTCTGTCCATGGGGTTCGTACATGAATATGATATGGAAGTCCTCTGGATCATTACCAGCCACAGACCCCAGAGAAGTGGAGAAAAACTGGAGCTGTCGATGAACCAGAGCTGTCACACTGAGAAGAGGATTTACTTGTCCAGCTTATTGGGGTTGCAATTGATGCAGCCCTTGGTCTATGAGATGGCTTGCATGAAGAGGTTAGTGTCGTATTCTCGCAAATAGCACAAGACTACTGAAATATGAGTGGTCTTTGGGTTGATTCACAGCTAGAGATTGCGGGCATAGTGAATGGGTTCCCGATACTTCCCCATGATGTAAAATGGTCATGTATGATGTCATTATCGAGTTGTTTTCCATAGACATGGTAGTTTTTGACTGCCTGGTGATCCTGCTGGTCCTTGCAAATCATCGAGATGGGCTTGGGAATATGCAGCACCTCCTGGATCTTCTTCTCCTATGCTACTCAGGGAGTGCTTGGTGGCGATGGGACCCCCATTACAATATGGATAGCTCCATCTTCCCATTGCATTAGATGACCATGTGGCAGTAGCCTCAGGCCTTGTGATGAACTTTCTGCTGAGAAACACTGTTAGAGGAGTCTTAGAGCCTTTGATCCTGTCAGGGAGCCTTCAGCTGTTTCTGATAGTTCTACAAATTTCAGCTTGGTCGAACTCCGGCATCTTCATGACCAACATAGAGTGTTCACGCCTCGATAGTCATATATCTGTCTCTCAAAGTATTCTCGGGTGAACCTATATACTCATAAAGAAGTTGAAAGAGGTATTTTGTTCCCCTTGTATTGTAGCTTCTCTTCATTGGAATGAGGAAGAGGCTAATCCTCCAACACTCTTTGGCTTTGGAGAATCAGAGCAGCACAAAGCCAGTATCCCATCCATACATGTTCAAGACCTGTCCTTTCTGCCGCTCCACCCTGCTATCTGGGATAGTGAATTGGGGATGCTGATTCCCATTCCGTCCAAGATGTCGAGGTATTTGGAGGTCCTTCCAGCATTCTTTACTACTTCTTTTGCTATGAGTAGGGTAAGGTAGGAGACCCATGCAGTGGTTGATCTAATGCTATATCCATCCAGAGAAAGAAAATGCAGCTGACCTCCCCCCTCCCAATCCCTCTTCCCTCTCCAATGTATTTCTTGAGTCTCTGTAGGAGTTGCAGGTGTGCTTTATTAAGAGCTTAAGGGATCCCATTCACCTGTAGAAGGACACTTTGCTTGGTCCAGAAAATCAGGTTGGTCATCTGTTGTCCCTCATTGGGTCTGTCTATCTTGAACTCACTTTCTTGGTGAGCTGAAACTTTACACCTGTCAGAACACCTATGCTGATCTTTGATGAGTTTTCATTGTATGGGGGTGATGAACTCCATTGAAGATACCCAGGAATCTTTGGCAAGTGGGTTCTCCTGGGACACTGGCATATACAAAGCCCAGAAGAAACAGAAGAAAGTGGACTCTTCTCATTGAACTGCAAGGAGGGTGGAGGCTTGTTTGTGCACTTTGACTATAGTTAGCTCTTTGAGAACATACTTTGATGGGATGTTCTAAGGGTTGGGCTTCCTCCTGTGGAGGGCTCCAAACGGGACGTTCTAGGGGTTGAGCTTCCTCGAAGGGCTCCAATTAGACTTTCCATGGGTTGGGATTCATCCTGGAGAGCTCCAATGGGAAATTCCAAGGTTGTAGCTTCCTCTTTCAAAGAGCTGGCATAGTCCTGTGCAAGACATTTGGACAGAGAGTGTGATTGGTATCCTACTTTGATATGCTGTCATCGACTGGGATTCAGCTCTGTGCAAGATGATTGGTGCAGTGTTTAGGGGTATCCCATTGTGTGTGGCATTGCTTTCAAACCAGCATTCAAAGTCTCTGACCTGCCTGTATAGTGACAGTAATTTTCTGACAGTATATCCATCATAAATACACACACATGCATATATACTCACATTTAAAATACTCACTAGGATTTCATATCTCTAATATGGTTGAAGCAGGTATGGCTTCCTGTGGAGTGACTGGTGGGATGCGCTTGCCAACAACTTCCTATGTATTCTAGGAATTTTTAGCTCTAAAAAGTGGTGAAGGGCCTTTGGCTTCCTGGGATGGACAATGGGATATGCTTGCCAAGCACTCCCTTCATACCTAGGAGTTCATTTCTCTAAAAGGGTTGTGGAGTATGGGTTCCTGGGGTGAATAATGGAACACTCCTGGTGAGACAACTCCCTATGTGCTGTATGAGAAAATTTCAGTTGCACCGCAGCTCCCACTGCATAGGGATTTTCCACAGAAGGTAGCCTGCTGGGTGGAATACCCTAACAACCCTTTTTCTAATCGAAATTTTTAGGAATGATGATGTGTCATCTAACCTAGATCTTGAGCGGGAGTGATAGCTTTGTTGTCCAAATACCAGGAAGCAACCGCTGTCACTGTGACTGGGAATGCATTATTCCTCACAATTTATAGATATTTAATGGCTTAGTTATGCAGTCATCATGTTACCGACCCAACAATGTTCACAGCATAGCACCACAAGCTTCTCGCTGACAAATTGTTATTCGTGCAGTCAATCAAAACACTACCCAAGCAAATAACCTATACTTGGAGTGCATGCGACTATGACATGTTCATGAGTCAGAACATTGGGTGTGGTCATAATATCATCATGCAACTACTACCATATTTCCTCATAGACTGTGTGCAGTCTATTCATTTGGATCACCTAGAATCTGTGCAGACTATACGAGGGCATAAACTGATCAAAGGTGTGCTCTATTTCACTGAGCATGGACACCCAGCATAGTAAAAAGGGCGCAAGCATCCTTAAGGATGACTGAGATTGGGGCAGGCACCAAGTGTGGGCCTTTGCTTTTGAGGTGTGCTCTCAGTCATAGCTGACGAGACTATTTAGCAGTGTAGCTTATTAGCAGTAGTTGGAGTAAAACAATGTGAAAAACAAAGATAGATGAGCTATTATTAGTAAGTTTATTAAGGTTGGAACAGTTAGTCGTCCTCTATAAGCTTCATCCTGTTGTAGGTCCTCAAACTCTCCTGCGCTGATGCTGGCGAAGGGATTATCTCCGCTGTGATCAGTATTGTTGAGGCAAATGGTCTTGGTGGTGATGGCCTCTCATCATAGGATTTGTTCCGTGCAAATGCTGCTATGATGTGAAGTTCCTCTATCATCAAACTTCACACAAGACACAAGACCACACATGCACAATATTTGCTGTTGTTGTTTGCTAGTGTATTAATTGTTAAATAGGGATTATTATGTGCGTGAACTATTCGAGCATGCAAGCTAATTAACTGAAGATCTAGGGAGTGAACTATTTGATGGGTGCGAACTGATCTAGATCTGAATATGGTATGTAGTGATCAAAGAAAGCATGCACAAATATGATTCTGCCATGGCATGTGCCTCCATGATAGCCATGAAGCCATCATGCACCTATGCAAAAGTAGCCAATTATTATGATAAAGCCACGCTGGATCACAGGAAGTGGCCAAACTGGAGTGTAGCATGGTTGAGTGAAATATGAGCATGCTGTGTACTTTATGAGGCCATCGTACATCCATGCAAAGAGTTGTGGTTACATAATTACAAAATTACTGTGACCTTGGCTGCTGTTAGGTGGCACAGGAATATTGTACATCTGTGCTGTGAGTGGGGCACGTGTGACTAAAGCGGAGACTTAGTCCCTGCCACCAAAAACTGCCATGAACCTATCATGCACCTGGTTTTCAGTGAGGTAAGCATGAGAACTGCTTCGAGCTGCTTTGCGGTCAAAAAGCTTCCACTGACCAATACATCTGTCTTTACAGCTTCTTTGTTATTCTAACCATTTCTTTAGTCTATGTTGGTATATAACTGTTGCTATTATATATGTCTACTTTGTATTTCATCTGATATTGTGTTCTTCATTTGTATATTGACTAACATCTTTTTTCTGTATTTAGATCTTCCAGAAAAACATTTGAATGGGACCTCAGTAGTAGTTCTGGAATGCAGTGAAGATTTTTACCAAGAAAATGGTTCAAGTGTCTGTATACCAAGTTGTCATACTTGGAAATTGCACAGCAAAGAAGTGACCTTATCAATTGATGTGCTGGTCTTCATATTTGCATTCACAGGATTTGCAGCAGCTATTGCACTAATCATAATATCTTGTATTTCACGCAAGAGAATGTGAGTTAAATTTAAGGTGAAGAGTAAAGTTTTTTTAAAGGCAAAAACTCAAAGTTTCCCTTTGAAGTGCCTATACTTGTTTCTCCATATCCAATTCCTCCTCCTTCAAGCCCATGCAATTTTAGTTAGTAGCTATATCATGATCACTGAATTGTTGTCATTTACAAATAGAAAATATAGACATAAAATACTGAATATTGTTATACCACCATTTGTATTGCAGAATCAATTGTTGGTCCAAAAGTTTCTATATGCTTTTTCATTATGACATTAATATCCTTACATTCTAGTCCAGAGAACTTGGTTAGCCTAATTCAGTAATTCCTCAAAAGTTTTATCTGTGTTAATGTTTTGAGTAAATATTGTCATAATATTATACAGGCTTACTTTCCCGTCAATCTTTATAGTCTACATGGACATTGGCCTTCTGATTTTGGGTAAGCATGCTTTTGTTTTCTTGTTTTCTCCATTTAAGTAATAAAAATGTTTACCATCACAATTTTTCAGAGGTTTTTATTATGGTTGGCTACACGGACCGGAACAAGCTCTTCTGTTCATCAAGAAATCTGTTTCAAAGTATAAGTGATGTGACTCCCTTTTGTGTAGTATCAGGTATAATATTATGTAGCCAAATGTAATATGTATGTTTTCAATTCTGTGCACAGGATGTTTGTCAGTCTAGGTTGTATTGTGGGAAGGGTCGTGGGAGTGGAACTCATAAAGTATTGGGGGGAGGGTCGTAGGAGTGCCAGGATGCATCCAGGGGTAATTTCCAGTATAAATCTAAAGACAATGTTACTGTCCATACAGAAAAGTCTGCATGGGTAATAACATGGTTATGACAATCTTGATTACTGATACATGACTTTATCAATAATCAATTTGAATCGATAATTCGGCTTTGTTTTAATTAATTAAGTAATAATGAGAAAGCTGCTTGGGTTATCACAAATATTTAACATGAAAGTTGATGCAAAACAACCTTGGATGACATGATTTCTAGGTTGTGGCAAGGTTGTAATAAGATAGTAAAAAGGTCGTAATAAATATTTATATTTTGTTTAAATTATTTTTAATAATCTTATTTATTTATTTATTTATTTATTATTATATTATTATTATATATTTTTTTAGCTGTAATTTTATTATTATTATTATTATGTATTATTATTATGTTTGTTATTATTGTTGTTGTTGTTATTATTAATTGTTTTTGTTGTTGTTGTTGTTTTGTTTTATTATTATTATTATTATTATTATCATTATTTGGTTTTATTATTGTTGTTGTTGTTGTTGTTTTTGTTGTTGTTATTATTATTATTATTATTATTATTTATTTTATTATTATTATTTTTGTTATGTTTATTATTATTATTATTAATATTGTTATTGTTATTATTATTATTATTGTTGTTGTTGTTGTTATTACTATTAATTGTTTTTATTTTTATTTTATGTTTTATTTTTTGTTGTTGTTGTTTTTATTTTATTTGTTTTTTGTTTATTATTATTATTATTATTATTATTATTATTATTATTATTATTATTATTATTATTATTATTATTATTATTATTATTATTATTATTATTATATTATTATTATTGTTATTATTATATTATATTATTATTAATATTATTAATATTATTATTATTATTATTATTATTATTATTATTATTATTATTATTATTATTATTATTATTATTATTATTATTATTATTATTATTATTATTATTATTATTTATTTATTTTCTTTCTTTTTTTCCTTCCCCCCCCCCCCCCCCCTCTTTCTTCTTAATAATTTAGTTAGTTAGTTATTTTTAATTTATATATAATTTGTTTATTTTATTTTTATTATTACACCTTTATTTTATTTTTCCACATCCGGATCATGTGCTTGACGTGAGTGCCAGGGTGTGGTTTGTATCACGTGGTGATTAGCGAGCTACTGGTATAAAACAAGCTCATGCGAGTCTTAGCATCACATTATTTCTGGTTAAGGCCAGAGCATCTAGTCAAAATGTCAACAGTGTAAAATTGAGATGGTCATTGTAATTTCGTTATGTCAACTGAGAGTTCATTGAGAAGTTAATAAGAACCTGCGGATCCAACCACCATTTATTTATTGAAAGGTTCTGTGTCTTCAGTGTGTGTGTGTGTCCTTTATGCACACAGCTATCATGGCTAGAGCTTTTAAGCTAGGAAGCTCAAATTTAGCAGGAAAATGTACTTTTACACTGGAATGGGGCATTAGGGGCATTAGGTAACATTAAATTCCAGGCTAACTGGAAGCCATCATTCTCAAAAGCAGTTCCGAATGTCGGTCATTCAGAAAATACTTGTGCATGGATTTTTCACTTTCAAGATGATAGGACACAAATAATGCTCCATGGCAACATAATATCAACAAAACTGAGCTAGCTATATTTTAGAGCTCATCTATACAAACAGTTTGCTATTGAGGCTGCTTCTAACCTTACTCTATTAAAAAACACAGAATTGCCAATATTTAAAGAGGGAAGCATCGTCTTTGACTGGTTCTGACATTATTTTAATTACGTGCTTTCTTTGTCTCTATCTAATATATTTGATTCATTAAAAGTAGAGTTAATTATTCCTTTTCCTCGGCATTCATTGTCATTTTTATTTGCAAATGCTTAGATGTTAACATAACAATTAAATGATTACTAGATACCTAGCTTTAAAAAGGGATTTGGGAGAGCAATATTGGGCAATCAATATTTTGGGGTGGAGTTGTGGGTTGGGGGAGACCACATCCTTCAGTCTCATTTTGTGCTCTTTTGCTAGATATTTACCACACAATTTCCAGGCTTCTCTGCTAATCTTATATATATAAGGTGATGTGCGTTAGTCTGACAGCTTATACAATTCCAGGGGAAGCCTTAGTTAACTCAAAGAGCCTCCTGGCAGCATAAGCAAGGACATGGGCATGTCAGACTTGCGATAGAAGTGCCTCATGGGGTTAAAATGGCATCCATTAGGCAGCACAGCACCTGGCATTATTGGCCAGTTGGTCATTTTGTTCAGGGAATTACCTGTGCATGCCATTTTGACATTCCCAATGATACCACACAAATAATATGTGTGCATGGGTCGGTTAAGAAGCGGAGAGTTCTCACAAAAAGACGTTTTCTGTCTTTTAAAGATAGCACACAGGTAATGCAACATGGCACAATTACCAACCAAATGCACTTAGCTACATTAGAGCTCACCTAATGCAAACAGAAGGCTACTTTTATTTCTACTGTTAGAAATTGCTGAAATGTCAGAAGGCTGTGTCATCTTCAATAACAATAAGGTGTCTAGGCTCTGCTCCATGGAGAGCCCAACTACTGTTCCCTAAGGATCCAGCTACTGGGTGCCTAGGCGCTGCTTCACAGGGAGCCAAGCTACTGGATGCCTAGGCCTTGCTTCATGGGGAACCCAGCTACTGGATGCCTAATCTCTGCTTCTTGAAGAGTCCAGCTACAGGATGCTTAGACCATTCTTTATGGGGAACCCGCTACTGGGGACCTATGCTCTGCTTCTTGGAGAACCCATATACTGGATGCCTAATCCCTGCTTCATAGGGAGCCCAGATATTGGGTACAAATTACATAACCTGTTTACTAGGCACTTATTATTTTTTCAAGTTGATGGGTATCCAAGTAGACTACCCAGAAAGCAACGCATGATATGTAACCAATATTTTCATCACCTCTCTATTTTGTCTGGGCAATACTGGACCCTTCTGCTGGTATAATAAGTCTGAGTGTGGCCAAAATGTGATGCAAAAACCTGTTCGCCCAACTATGTACAACATTTATACTCGAGGAAACATGTTGGCACACTTACTTAGAGAGCCCTTTTTCTTGTTCTCTATAGTGTGGCTCTATATCTTTAGCCTGTAATATAATCAAAGGGAAGAAGACTAGCTTAAGAATACTCATATCCAACATTTTGACACCTTAATAATTCTTGAGATCTAAAGCAGTGAGGAATGAATTGAATGCTTCTATGCTATAAAAAAGAGAAATATTTGTGTACTTATTCTCCATTCAGGCTTCATCCTTAACAATACCCATTAGCATCAACTGATAATACACATTAGTATCATCATTGACAATACACATTAGTATCACCACTCACAATACACATTAGTATCACCACTGAAAATACCCATTAGTATCACCACTCACAGTACACATTAGTATCACCACTGAAAATACACATTAGTATCATCACTGACAATACACATTAGTATCACCACTGACAATACACATTAGTATCACCACTCACAATACACATTAGTATCACCACTCACAATACACATTAGTATCACCACTGAAAATACACATTAGTATCACCACTGACAATACACATTAGTATGACCACTCTCACAGTACACATTAGTATCACCACTGACAATACACATTAGTATCACCACTGAAAATACACATTAGTATCACCACTGACAATACACATTAGTATCACCACTCACAATACACATTAGTATCACCACTGAAAATACACATTAGTATCACCACTGACAATACAATTAGTGTCACCACTGACAATACACATTAGTATCACCACTCACAATACACATTAGTATCACCACTCACAGTACACATTAGTATCACCACTCATAATACACATTGGTATCACCACTGACAATACCCATTAGTATCACCACTCACAATACACATTAGTATCACCACTGAAAATACACATTAGTATCACCACTGAAAATACACATTAGTATCACCACTGAAAATACACATTAGTATCACCACTGACAATACACATTAGTGTCACCACTGACAATACACATTAGTATCACCACTCACAATACACATTAGTATCACCACTGACAATACACATTAGTATCATCACTCATAATACACATTGGTATCAACACTGAAAATACACATTAGTATCACCACTCACAGTACACATTAGTATCACCACTGACAATACACATTAGTATCACCACTCACAATACACATTAGTATCACCACTCACAGTACCCATTAGTATCACCACTGACAATACACATTAGTATCTCACCACTGACAATACACATTAGTATCACCACTGACAATACACATTAGTATCACCACTGACAATACACATTAGTATCACAACTGACAATACACATTAGTATCACCACTGACAATACACATTAGTATCACCACTGACAATACACATTAGTATCACCACTGACAATACACATTAGTATCACCACTGACAATACACATTAGTATCACCACTGATAATACACATTAGTTTCACCACTCACAATACGACCACTCACAATACACATTAGTATCACCACTCACAATACACATTAGTATCAACACTGAAAATACACATTAGTATCACCACTGACAATACACATTAGTATCACCACTGACAAGACACATTAGTATCACCACACATTAGTATCACCACTGACTAGTATCACCACTGACAATACACATTAGTATCACCACTGACAATACACATTAGTATCACAACTGACAAGACACATTAGTATCACCACACATTAGTATCACCACTGACTAGTATCACCACTGACAATACACATTAGTATCACCACTGACAATACACATTAATATCAACCACTCACTATACACATTAGTATCACCACTGACAATACACATTAGTATCACCACTGACAATACACATTAGTATCACCACTCACTATACACATTAGTATCACCACTGACAATACACATTAGTATCACAACTGACAATACACATTAGTATCACCACTGACAATACACATTAGTATCACAACTGACAATACACATTAGTATCACCACTGACAATACACATTAGTATCACCACTCACAGTACACATTAGTATCACCACTGACAATACACATTAGTATCACCACTGACAAGACACATTAGTATCACCACACATTAGTATCACCACTGACTAGTATCACCACTGACAATACACATTAGTATCACCACTGACAATACACATTAGTATCACCACTGACAATACACATTAGTATCACAACTGACAATACACATTAGTATCACCACTGACAATACACATTAGTATCACCACTGACAATACCCATTAGTATCACCACTGACAAATCAAATTAGTATCACCACTGACAATACACATTAGTATCACCACTGATAATACACATTAGTTTCACCACTCACAATACGACCACTCACAATACACATTAGTATCACCACTCACAATACACATTAGTATCACCACTCACAATACACATTAGTATCACCACTGACAATACACATTAGTATCACCACTGACCATACGCATTAGTATACCCAGTGGAGTTCAATTAATTCAAAGTTGAATTAGTTCGACTGTCATTTGGGTATATTTAATTCAACTGGTTTAGTTAGTTTGTCACAGTTATTTTATTTATTTAACCTGGTTTTTGAGGCCCATTAATTCAAAGTTGAATTAAAATTGAATTAAGGGGGCATAGAGGGGGCATAGACCATATTTGTGGTCACCAATTTAATGCTTCATCCATTTTGAATGTTTTTGATCTCAAAAGGAAGCTCATTCTCTGTGCTTTCCAATGATATTTATAGCCTCTAGGCAAAGCAGTGTTGCCATCAACATCTGGCTGACAGCCTGACACACTGGCAATAGTACAGAGGTGTAAATCAGCCTTCATCAAGATTGCCATTTGCTGTCAGTCAGTTTCTAATAAAACTCCCCCCCCCCCCCCCCCCCCCACCCCCTTTTTTCATTCAGCAGGAAAAGTGAGCCCACAGAATGAACCGTATCTCATGGAAAATTGTCTGGATTGAAAAAATTAATCATTAATTTGAAGAGCAAAGAGAGAGCATTCAAATAATATAAAAATTATATACTACTATGGACAAACATTGAGTGAGCAAAACTGTGAATAATGTCGGGAATACAAATTTCTTTGAATCGTGAGAAAATAATGTTCAAAATACAACACTCCAGGGGGCAGGGGTAGATCCAGGGTGGTTGTAAACCCCTCATTTTGCTCTTGCTCTTGACTGTCATTCTTGCACTCTTTCATCAGCAACACACAGACTCACCAGAAATACAGTGAATGAGCAGAGTTGACACAGGAGCAGGCAGGCCTGTGATAGCCAGTGCTAGGGAAGGACCAGCTACAGACGCCATCTGAAGGTAAAGGCTGGAGCATAAATGGTAAAGCTGTTAATACTATAGTTCCAAACTTCCAGCATCATTTGAGTCTTCAGCTTCTAGATATCTCTTCTTCTCTCACGATTCTAACCCAGAAGATCCTTCGTAACTTCATGATTCCATACTTTCATCTTTCCAGAGCTTTTGTTTGCATTCTTCTTGACATGGAATTTAATAGTATTAATAATGCTAACAAGTAAATAGAAGTACCAATGTGGGTGGGTGTTAGTGCGTGTCAAACCAGTGGCCACAAAACCCGAACATAAGGTCCGGTGAAACTGAAAAAGTCCTCAAATAGAGCCTTCAAATAGAGTTTTCAAAGCCCACTTCCACGGCGGTGGGAAAAACGAATGAAATGAACGGACTTGCCTAAAAAAAGCAAATCTTATTGTCTCTTTATTTAATTAAAAATTAGTTCATTTTAGTTGACTTGTCATGTCAATTTTAGTTGAATCGTTTAGTTAAACTGTCATTTTGAATTTATTTGAATTAATTAGTTAACTTGTCACATCAAATTTAATTGAACCCCACTGAGTATACCACTGACAATACACATTAGTATCACCACTCACAATACACATTAGTATCACCACTCACAATACACATTAGTATCACCACTCACAATACACATTAGTATCACCACTGACAATACAAATTAGTATCACCACTGACAATACGCATTAGTATACCACTGACAATACACATTAGTATCACCACTCACAATACACATTAGTATCACCACTCACAATACACATTAGTATCACCACTGACAATACAAATTAGTATCACCACTGACAATACGCATTAGTATACCACTGACAATACACATTAGTATCACCACTCACAATACACATTAGTATCACCACTCACAATACACATTAGTATCACCACTGACAATACAAATTAGTATCACCACTGACAATACACATTAGTATCAACCACTCACAATACACATTAGTATCACCACTGACAATACACATTAGTATCACCACTGACAATACAAATTAGTATCACCACTGACAATACACATTAGTATCACCACTGACAATACACATTAGTATCACCACGACAATACACATTAGTATTACCACTGACAATACACATTAATATCAACCACTCACTATACACATTAGTATCACCACTGAAAATACACATTAGTATCACCACTGACAATACACATTAGTATCACCACAGACAATACACATTAGTATCACCACTCTATGTTTACCTTGTGGTATTAAAATAACCAGAAGAACAGATGTGTGAGTGTGTGTGCACATGTATGTCAGCATTCTTTTGGTAGGTGTTGGAGTATGAAATTATAACATGCTTATACTTGAATTTGGTTCATTCTGCAGGTGTTATATCCACATATGTTCTCTGTCAGTTGACATTATGGTGGCTATTCCATACGGTTGCTCTCTTTTGGAAAGTTATCTTCCCATTCCATGCTCAAGCTTATGATGTGTCAGGAAAGAACAAGTACATTCACATAGCATGCATTATAGTTGCAATGTTATTTTCACTGGTCCCCATTATAACTATAATGGCTGACACTGTATTGGATCAGAAACTAAATGAAAATTCCACCTTGCAACTTAGCAATGGCTTCTTCTCAGGAGAATTGGGATTTGGACTTAGCGGATTCCCTACTATTCAGTGTGCTGCTAATAATATGGATGCAGTTTTCTATTCTCTTATCCTTATTATAATCATCAGCTTGGCAACTGGATACCCTATGCTCATCATCATATTCTGGTCTGTGCATAAATTTTACATCAAAAGAAAGCAAACACAGGTTATTAAAAATGTAAAATTATATTTATATTTATATTTGTGATGCCATTTTGTATTTTTATAGAATCTAAACTTAAAGGTCAATGAAAAAGTAAGGCATCAGTTCACTCTTGGAACAGCTGAGAAGAAGATACTCATCGTGCTGTGCTACTATGTAGTATTAGCTGCTGCAGTTCTAACATCTATTACATTACATAGTACAAGTGCTGCAATGTTTGATAATGCCATTCAAAAGTATTTTTTCTGTGAGCAGGGAGGTTACAACCCAAGCAACCCATGTAGTCGTTCTGATATTCAAGATCTGAATTATCCCTTTGTGGCAGCACTGTCGTTCATTTTGCTGTGCCTGTTTCCAGTTGTCAACCTGATCTATGCTGTGAGTATTAAAGGAACAAAGGAATTGTGGAAAAAAGTATCCCTGTCCCACTAAACTTATTGACATTTTTGTTATAGAGGAA
The DNA here is from genome assembly GCA_028752905.1 of Cladorhizidae sp. MBARI D1340-BT2. NCBI lineage: Eukaryota > Metazoa > Porifera > Demospongiae > Poecilosclerida > Cladorhizidae > Cladorhizidae sp. MBARI D1340-BT2. Next base: position 37,612,592 of record JAQNBH010000008.1, read on the forward strand.
ACCTGTTAACACACATTGAAGTTTTTGTGTAATTACATGTTGAATTTTCTTATGTAGCATAATATTTCGATGTGCTTGTTTTGAAATTTTTCATAGATTTAGCGAAGACATTTCCTTATATTTACTAATCAATGTGAATGTGTTTGTGAGGAGATTGTTGTGTAATATCAGATGTACAGATTATTTAGAATTATGATTAATGCTAGACATGGCAGCCAAGAGAGGATGATGTGGGTGCCTATGCCCCACATCATATCATTTTAGGTGGTAGGACAGGATATTCAACTCTCCTGCTCAGATAGGTGACCGACTATATGGTCATATGATGTATAGATATTGCTGAGTGTGCAACCAGCTCTCCTATTCAACTCCCATGTGTTGGCTATAGCTTCACAATTGTACAATTCTAGACATTTTTATGGGCCAATTGATTTCATTGCAACTCCACATAAATATCATTGATCTTCCTTCCCCATGCCTACTACCCTCCTCATCTCATCCTCCTCCTCCTCATCTCCCTCTTCCTGACTCCCACCATCTTCCTTCTTATCATCGCCTTAGAATCTTTCTCCTCATCCTCATCTCTCGCTTCTTTACATTTCACCCATCTTCCTTCCCTAATACATTCCTCTCACAGTTGTTGATATATTTTGTCCAGGACTTGAACATTTTCATTCATGCAAGAATGAACTGGAATGAAACGATATTTACCCTCACGCAGTATGTCAATGAAGTATTTTTGGCCCTGTGTGTGTGGGTGGATGGGTGGGTGTGCGTGTATGAGCAAAATAACACAAAAAATCTTACTGGATTTTTTTCAAACGAGTACACATCAGCCAAACAATTGATTGAATTTAGAAAGGTAAAAAACATTAGTGAACAAATTAGACAGTATATTATGAAGATGGCTCCCAATAATGACTTTATAGATCTTTACTAAACTTGGTTAGCAGATTAAGTATATACGAAGGAAAAATTGATAAAGTTTTGAGAGGTCACGGTCAAAGTTTAAGATCATAAATTAGGTGATACATGAAGATTGCTTCATGGATCATTACCGAAGTTGGTAAGCTAAACCCGAGATAAAAACACTGAAAACACTTGTGGTCATGCCTTTGGAGTTCCGTAGATTTAGGATGCTTAACCGTATAAACTTTCAAAGATAGATCACTCTGTGTGCTCTAATTTGATTACTAGAATATGTTGCTAGACACAAACATGACAAAGTTACCTGAGCTTTAGTGGGGGTAGGCTACCTCAAAATTTGAGTGCCTGAATTTGTTGTAGTCGTTGAATACTGACTGGAAAATGCTCGACAGCAGAAAAATGTGGCTAGGTGGTCAAGCATAGATGCTGAAAATCAATTTTTTCCATTACAATTTTCATTGTCTATTTAGTCACATTTTAGTGCTTAATGATAACATCTATTTTGTTGAATAAGCATTTCAATAAAGGTCGCTCTGTAACACCTCCAAATGGCCTCCTTTGAGCAGGTGGCATTTGACTATGCCATTGAACTCTCTTTGACTACTTACCTCCAATATGTCTGACTGCCATGTTGTCATGTTTTCAGCGGAACAAAAATCTATGTCTACTCTGAAATGACTGCCATTATTCTGTTCAGTGTCCATGACCAAGGGAATTAAATGATAAAAATAGGTTTTTCTCCCATAAGTAAATCAGAGGGACTTCAATTAAATTATATTGCAAAGATATCTGGCATAATACTGGGTAGCCAAAAAGAATTATAATAATATGATAGTGAAGTTTTTTTTACATCACCCAAGCAATCAGTATTAAAAAAGTGACTCATAGTTTTCTGAAATGTCTACTTCAACTTCATAAAGACTTCTTTTTTTTTTCAAAAGCGATTTCTCAGATATTTGAATATTTGACTATTTCCTTTCCATAACTTGCCTTAAATTTGATCTCCACAGATGAGTCAGTTGGTTTAATCTCCCCATCTCGGATACCTCCTGCTTATTAAAGTCTTCAAGAACACTGTCAATATTGGCCTTCATTTTACTGCTAGGGAAGTTGCATTCCTCTTGGGTCAAAGTGTCCACCAACTTTGACCTTCTAAAGCAGGTCTTTTTTTACAAAAACATCAAGGAGCTCTTCTGAGTTAAACTTTTAATTCTTCTGACATAGTATCTCGTAAGCTCTTTTAGTTGAGGAGCATTTGTAAGATAGTATCAAGTTTGGGAGGAGCATCAGTAAAAATAATTTCACTACAGGCTGCACTAACAACACTAGATTTGTTTGCCATAGCTGATCATAAATAGTGAACAGTGCAAGTAGTCTTGATTTAGACTTGTAAAAATTAATCTTAGAAATCTTGTGATCACCAGCTTTTGAAATCCCTGGTCAGTAAAAATGGTGCAATTTTACAATTTTACAATTTTACAAAATGGTTGAATTTTACAGTTTCCCTGCCACATCTGCCGGAGTTTAACAGATTTAGGTCATGACATGAGGAATCTTATATAGGGATGTACAATTCATGGATTGTTTGGTTACTTGATTGATCATTTGTTTGACTTCTATAAAAGTTTAGGGAAAGCCTTGGTGGAGGGTTCATTTGGGGGTTTGAGATAAAGAAAGACTTACGCACAAGATTTATGTGCTCCTGACAAGAACATACAGCATGTATATAGGCATCACTGATAAATTATGTAAGGTACATTTGAGCTCACAGAATGCAAGCTCTTTGCTGTTGATCCTTAATCTACCAAGCACTATAATTTTTTAAACAACACTACACTAGGAAATTCTCAGAAGAAAGCGCCATTGTCATCAGATTGTATATACCAAAAAAGATTATGTTTTATGGAGGGTTTTGTTTCTGAGTAGCAGTAATGATATAGTGCTTAGGCTCTGCTTCAAGGAGAATCCAGATACTCGGTAGGGAGCCAAGCTAACTGGTGCCTATGCCCTATTGTGCTCTGAAGCAGAGGGATCCAGCTACTCAGTGCATATTCATGCTTCATGTGAGCCTAGCTGCTACTGGGTTACTCCCAATTACTAAGTTCCCAGGGCAAGTTTCTTGGGTATTCCAGCTACTGTGTACAATGGACAGGACTGGCTTACTAGGCACCTATTATTTTAAGAACCAGTTCAGCATCCAGACAAACTTCCTATAATAGCAATAATTATATGATCTATAATCCTCATCAATTATCTGTTTCTATCTTTTTTTTTGCAATGGCGGGTTACCCTGCAGGTGATTATTTTTAAAAAAACAGAGAAAAAAATGTTGGCATGAAAATAAGTCTGTTGCAAATGCAAACTCTTCCTCGCAGTAGAAGTCTTACTGTGAAAACATTTCCCACAGCTCTTGGTCAAGTATATAGGTCAATTTGGAAGGCTTCTGGCTTGCTACCTATTCAACTATTTATATGATGATTTTAATACTGATGTGAAATCAATTATGTGATGGTAAAGGATGGGTTTAAAGTTCTGAAAGTCTGTGAGAGTGACTTTGAAAACTAAAATTAGCTACAGTAATTTAAGAAGCTAGGAGAGGGAGGATGATTAGAACATTTACTATATACACTGACAAAGGTAGGGATATAGGCACACATTATCTGAGTGTTATGGCGGGACTAATCCATTAGTTCAAAAAAAAAACTTTTTTTTATAGATATTTATTCATTCTATAGTATAGTTCATGTAGTATTTCTATTTCAAGTTTCGGAGCATTTGAAGGCTTCACTGCAAAGTTATACACACTTTTGTCCATGCTATTGACTACATAAATTCGAAGTTACGAACCTGAAAGGAAGATAGAGAACATAATAATGTACTTTTTTCAAGAGCTGTTATCTCAAAATGAGTTATTTCAAGTTTGTGTGCACATAACTGGGCCATGCTTTGTCCTATATCAACTTTTAATATAATTATCATTTGAAAGCTTTTTTCATACTCTTTCATTTGAATAGAAAGAATCTACAAAAAAATCTATGGGGGAGATATTAGCCCTGGAATGTTGCTAATCATGAGCAAATTACTGACCTTTCTTAAAAATCCATTTTACAATTTATGATGTTTTCATCTATTCTAAATGCATGTATCTAAGTGCTGTCAAAATTGTAAGTGGTTATGTCACACAGGTGTTGAGTGCAATAATGTGAAATCACTTTGGTGTCCACAACTGCCCACAACTCTGATCAGGATGGCGCTAGGTCAAAACTAAATCTACCATTGGAAAGCTCTCTGAATGAGCAGCATTTTGTTACTAATTTCAACATCATAGTATATAGAACAAAAAAGTTATGAACGAATTTTTAAAAAAATGTCCCAGAAATGGATTAGTCCCGCCTTAATGTGATCAAAGAAATATATGAGCAATTGGTGGGCTACTGACTGTTAAGAGTTGAGAACTTGTAGAGAATTCCAAAGCCTAGATTTTGTAATAAAGTAGTATTGTTTTACATGGTTTGTAGTAAGGCAGAAGTAGTTCGGTTTAGAATATGATTGTAGATGAATTTGTTGATATCAAATCAATCTGTAGGTATTTAAACGGAATCGATGAAGCTATTAGCTACATATAATTATTAGTACATCATTGGCAGAAGTATTTATGCCTTCATCAAACCATTCAACACACACTCTTGAAGAACAAGATATTGTAGGTCACCTCTGCACTGCATCCATGCTATCATGTCTTTCACTCAATGAGTTGCTTTAAGGGAGAGCAATGCAGAAGGTGAGTGTTATGTAAAAGTGTTTCTTAGTATACTGACATAAGTTGTCTTAGTAAAGGTTCTGCACAACTGAGTCATATGGATGCTACACAAAATGTGAAAGTATTAGTAACTGCAAGATATGCCACTGATTAGCACAACTCCAGTTTTTGCTTTGTTGAAACAGGAACTGGTTAGCAGTTACGGGCTGGACATGGATTTTTGCTCCTTTGAAAAGGTGATGACATTGTCTTTTGCCACAAAAGAAGAGGATGTACGATTGATGGATACATTGATGACCATTTGTTTCATTGCTATATACAGAATTCCAGGGAAAACCTTTGTTGAGGACTGCAAGGGGCTCATTTGCAGATATATTTTTCTCGAATAAAGTCTTGGCATGGTAGATTTAAGGTTAAAAGTCGTCCCCCACCCATGGAAGTCGTGCTATACAATGACTCAGCATTGCTTTTTTGCTTAGGAAAAGAGCTGCACACACCTCCTCATGAGAGCATGTAATGTAACATAAAAGTATTACCGACAAATTACATTAGCAAAATTGGAGCTCACACTTGTACGCTGTTGAGTCTGAATCTAATCTCTAACATAATTAAGGGGAACATTACAGTAGAATATTTTCATTAAAAAAAAGTTTCGTTGTCAGATTCTACAAAAAATGATTACGTGGTTTTGTTGTTGTTAATGACTTAAGTATACATTGTTTAAGCTCTGCTTCAAGGCTAACCCAGATACTGGATACCTAGGGAGCCGTGTGAATGGGTGCTTATGTCCTTACAATGACACTGTATAAGAGGTATCCAGTTACTGGATGCCCAGCCATATCTCATGGGGAGTGAAGCTACTTGATTGTAAGGCCTGCTTCTTGGGGAGCCAGCTATTCTTCATGGCATCTTCTATTGAATTTGATGATGCCCATGAGATTTTCAGGCAAGAACTAAGGTTCATTACTTTAATAGCTCTATTCTAGTAAGAAAAAGTTCTGTGGTTACTTACTGGCATAAGACTGGAGATATACTGGCTTGGCTAATTTCAATGACATAAGTTGATCCTAGATCTCAGATGAAATTTATATTCTCTCAACATTTTGACTAGATGCTCTAGCCTTCATCAAGAATAATGAGATGGTAAGACTTGCGTGAGCTTGTTATATACCAGTAGCTAGCTATCCACCACATGCATGATATAAACTACACACTGGCACACCTGTCCAGCACATGAAATAATGTGGCATATAAATAAAAATTAAATAAATAATACTAGTAAAATAATAATAATAGTAAATAAAAAATAAAAATTGTTTTAATAAACATGCTTGATATATACCATTAACAAACGGACAGAAAACTTCTTGCCATTGTGTGAGCTCTAATGTAGCTAACAAAAATTGTTGATAGTTCCAATGTTGGGTTATTTGCATGCCTTCATCTGGAACATGTAAAATGCATGTGCAGATCTTTCCCTAAATGAAATGGATGAAAAGGCAGACGATGGCATTCTTCAAACCATGCAAGATATTACAACTTTAATAGACTATCTAGGCATTGGAATTCTCTACCAGTTATCGACCTAACCACGTAGATGCAAATAATCATAATGTGTTGAATTTATTCATGACAATCTACACGCACGTCTCTATCCATGTCAATGTAGTAAATATCCTAATTATCCTCCATTCCCTTGTTTCAGTCTGTCATAGTCGGACAGTCCTCCAGGACTTTACACTCGTCACCAATATCACATAATTGCTTTCTCATCAAATTCTATAAAGTTATCACTATTACCACGCTGTACACCACAAATAGTATATAGAACAGATCACAAGGTGAAGCCTTCCAAATTAACCTCTAGAGTTTGACAAAGGTTGTGGGAGATATCCGTAAGGCTTCTATTGATGGTGGAAGTGTTTGCATTTGCTAAAGTTTCTCATAGTGAATTAATTACTTTTTAATTAACTAGCATGAGCATGCTGTACACCATAAACAGTAGCTTTGTAGAAAATTGATGTTTTTAACCAGATTGTTTTTGGTAATTAATGGTTATCATTCAATAACCATGTCACTGCTAATCTTGTTTGACCATCAACTGAAAAAATAGTATGCTTAAGCAAGGTAGTTACAGACTATTCCAGAACAAAAATAAAAATAATTTGCGCTGAGCAAAGGGTCTTAATCCAAATCGGCATGGTTGCTTAAGTGTGAGAGAAACAATTGGTATGTGCTTATGCTTGCAATCCTAGCCGCTTGCAGTAAGTATAGAAAACGGGATCTGGATTCACTGAAGGGAAGAAGTTGCAACAATTTGCAGTGAAACATTGTTACCTAACACACCACTCTCCACCATGTATATATTATGTGCTCTCAAATATTGATTGACCTGAAGAAAAAGAATGAAAAAGATGACGTTTCCATGTAGACCATATAGACCTTCTATATACCTTTTTCCATCAATGTTAACTGCATCCTTTATATACCTCTGAATTACTTCACTTTGAAGATGATGCAAAATTTGACAAAAAAAATCAGTCTTCTGTTAACAATCTAAGCTTCAGTGTGATATGGATATCATGGAAAACTGGAAAGATCAATGGGACATTGACATTAATAATATGTCAAAATTCCATGTTGTCACGTTTACAAAGGAGTAAAAATCCATGTCCATGCATTAATTACTAAAGGGTTCCTGTATCAACAAAGCAGTCCTCTTAGGAGTCATGCTTATTAGTGACATATTATAAAGTTACTAATACTTTCACATTTTGAGCAGACTCCTTAAGACTCTGGTGGGCAAACCTTTTACTAAGCTAAAAAAATATTGTACCTATCACTTGTGAGATCTCATCATGTGTTTGTTCTCCATTGTGGCAATCCTATTTACTGTAACACATCAGAGCATCGGAACCAGTAAAGAGTTGACCTACAAAATATTGTCTTCAAGATTATGGGTTTAATTACAAGAGTGGTTTGATGAAGCACTTCCACTTATTATGTACTATGAGCTAATTGTTATTAAATCCATTTAAGTCATTTACAAACTGGTTTGATGTCAGCGAGTTCATCACAAACCTAAAATCACAAAATATTCGTCAAATTCTAAACTGAATCACTACTGCCTCACTTCAGACCACACTACTTTATTACTTTCTAGGCTTTGGTATTCTCCACAAGGTCTCAATCTCTCTAAGGCAGCAGTCATAATTAAATGTAACATGGGGGTTTATTTTCTTTGGTCATATTTTTCCCACTTTCATCCAGAAAATGTGTGCATATATTACATTCGAGTAAATGTTCTAATCATCCTCCTTCTATTGGCGTCATTGGTTGTCAGAGTTAGACTAGACCTTCAGAACTTCACACCCATCCACCACCTTCACATAATTGCTTTAGCATCAAGCATAAATGGTTAATACATTGATCACATGTGTGAAGCATTCCAAATTGACCTAGAGACCTGACTTGACCAAAGGTTACGTGTGATATTTCCGTAGTAAGGCTTCTATTTCTGGAGGTCTGCATTTGCTACGTTACATTTCATAGCAGAAATATTCTAAATTACAGGTGCACTCTCCATTCTCAAGACAAAAACAGAGAAATTATGTAAGTATTGATTACACATCATATATTGGTATTATAAGTGGTCTATATAGATACCAAACCAGTTCCTAGCCAGGTTCTGTCTTTTGTGCATGAAAGCTGGGCTCCCCAAGAAGCAGGTCCTAGGCACTCCATAAACTGGGCTGTCCAAGAGCCTAGTCATCCATTAGCTTGGAACCCAATGATGCATGACTGGGCAGCTAGTAGCTGGATCCCTATGTCTCAGGACATATCAGGGCATAGGCATCTGTTACCTGCACCCAGCATCTGGTTGCCCCTTGAAGCAGAGCCTAAACACCTCATCATTATGGATACTCAATTTATTAATAAACAAAAACAAATTTGGTAGAAACTAACAAAAATGACTTAATAATTTCCTAGTGTAGTGTTTTTCTAATTAGCTCTAGGATCCAGCTTGACAGCAAACTTCTTCCATTTTATGTTGTCGGTAATTCCCACATTTTGTCATTTTGTATTATTTGTATATATGCTGTGATCAAGAAAGTGTATAAAACATGCGCAGGTCTATATATCCCTCAACAAAATGGCAAAAAGGCAGATTGTGATGAGGGTTGTGCCATTTGATTGGTCCAATTCATCTGTGGAGAAACTGGAATCACAAATCTGAGACATTATTCGAGAAACATAACCCTCAAATGAGCCCCTTAAGAGTCCTAAATCAAATCTCTCCATGGAATTCTATAGGAGTCAAACAAACCATCGATCAATCAACTAATCGATCAATTCATCTTACACTCTCTTAAAAGATTTATTCCACCCATGACCCAATCTGTAACATTCTGGTGGATGTTGCAGAATAATGGTAAAATTGCATGATAAGGTTGTTTTATAAAACTGGTTATCACAAGAGTTTCAGATTAATTTTTACAAAGCTAACATCAAGACTACTTATACTGTTCATTATTTATGATCAGCTATGAATAATAAATCTAATGCTGATAGTGGAAGCACCTTTTCACTGGTCCTCCTACTTAACCTGATGTCTCAGGAAGAACTCTCAAGCAAAAGAGCTTGTGGGCTAGATTTTGTGAGAAAATGAAAACGTTGAACTCAAAACAGCTTTTAACAAGGAAAAGAAAGATCTACTGCGCATCATTTGTATGTTGTCATCAGCAACATGTAAATCATGTGCACAAGTCTTTCACTAGATAAAATGGATGAAAAGGCAGACAATGGCGAGTGCTCTGCTGTTCATTTGCACATGCTCAGACCTTAATATAGAAAAATAACCCTCCAACTGAGCCCTTACGAATCCTCAACCAAGGCTTTTCCCAAGTTCTATAGCAGTCAAACAAATGATAACCAAAAATTCCATCAATTTACATCCTCTATATAAGATTTCTCATGTCATGACCACAATCAATCAAACTCCAGAAGATGTGGCAGGGAAATGGTAAGATTCGACCATTTCTAAAAATTGTAAAATTATACCATTTTGGGATTTTTATAGCTGGCAATCACAAGACTTCTATAAGAATATTTTTACAAGGCTAACATTAAGACTACTTGCACTTATTTAAGATCAGCTAACAAATCTGGTGCTAGAGCCTGAAGTGAAATTATTTTCACTGATGCTCCTCCCAAACTAGATGGTATCTCACAAATTACTCCCTAGCAAAAGAGCTTATGGAATATGTTTTGTGAGAAGGTGAAAAGGTTAACCACAAAACAGCTCCTTGATGTTTTTAACCAGGAAAAGAACGATCTGATTAAGAAGGTCTGAGCTGGTGGACATTTGACTCAAGAGGAATGCAACTTCCTTAACAATAAAATGAAGGCTGATATTGACCGTGTTCCTGAAGACTTTAAGATGCATGTGGTGCCTGAGATGGACATTAAACTAACTGACTCATCTGCGCAACTTTTGAGAGCAGGTAGTCGAAAATAAGTTAACTTTATGAAGTTGAAGGATGCTTTTGAATGGTGTGTGCAGAAAACAAAGTAAGTACGTTTAGTCACTTTTTTAGTACTGATTGCTTTGGTCATGTATTGCTTTCTCTTCATTTTTTATTATTATCATTATGCAAACCGTAGATAGTTGCTGATTATTACAAGTGTGAAGCCTTCCTATAGACTTCTAGAATTTGATCAATGGTTGCGGGGGTCATTTCCATAGCAAGGCTGGAGGAAGTGTTTGTGTTTGCTGCAGTATGTTCATAGAGGAAATTTAGTTTTTGTTCTTTTTAGTTTACTAGCTGGGGCACCCACTGTTGTCAAAACCAGAGAAGTAGGCAAGTATTGATTACAGATCATATATTTCTATTCTCTGGAGGGTAAACCAAAATAATAGGTTCCTAGTGAGCAGGTTCTGTTCATTGTGCTTTGTAGCTGGGCACACCAAAAAGCAGGCCCTAGGCACACAATAATGGGAGTATATACAGAGCCTTGTCATGAAGTAGCTTCACTCCCCATTAAGTATGGCTGCCCCCCAGTAGCTGGATCCCTCTGGTTCAGGGCATTATATGATATAAGGGTGGATGCTACCATATTTAAAAAAGTGTTATAAAAACTTGTGGTTCCGATATTAGAGCTCTATAGATAGCACACCACTCCCGCCCATTATCTTCTCATCAAAAACTATGCTGTTCTAACGACGAGCTGTGACATGACATAATGCGACTTAAATAAGTTTTTATTGAATCTCCACAAAGTAAAAAAAATGGTGGTACTCGTCGCATCGCAGGGCCAAGCAGACCAGGCATAATAAACCCCCACAAGCCATAACAACCTCGCCACAGGCCATCATATGGAAGAAAAGGAAAATAATAATAATTAGAATGAATCCAAGGCATGTGGCAAGTGAAGGCATGATGGAGAGATGGATAATTACATTTAGCAAGATTATCAATATTAATTCCTAACATTGTTGCCCTAATCCCAAGCCTAGATCACATTGCTCTAGGTATTCTCCTATGCTAAGTATAGCTGCAGGCCTGACACTATACACTTATAAGTAAATCATTGATGATGTCATAAATTGTATTGCTTGGATTGTTACATGTAGAGGTTGTTAGGGAGTGTCAGCCCGTCCTAGCTCCCTAACTAACAGTTGAACTATTGTTAACATATATAGTCATGCAATGCACAGACAGTATATAAAACAGTTACCTAAGAGGTGTAGTCATTTGATTGGTTGTAGTTACCTAACAGGTGTAGTCATCTGATTGGCTGTAATGTTATTCGCTATAGGGACCTGTCAGAGCTGAGTAGATAACCTATAAAAGGAACAGTCTGCTCAGCTAGGAGAGTCCCCTCTGTATTGTATGATATTGTTAGTCAAGATACATTCTCTTATTACTTTATCAGCAGTTATAGAATTAGCACAGGGATTGAGTTCAGACCAGATATCAGACAGACAGGCAGAGGTTGTGGGTTAGCTATACAGTACAGGGCTAACCATAACAGAGGTAGCTAAGAGATATTCCTACAAACTGGTGGCAAGAAACCCACTCCGGCAACGAGAATTTCCAGTTTAGCGAGGCCATTGTCCATGACGATTATTTCCAGTTAAGCAAACCTGTTCATAGCTATAGCTAGAGTGTTAGAATGAAACTTCAACATCCCTTCTCTTAAACTATAAAAACATGAGCCCAAAGAAGCTTCTTCATTATGGCCTACTGTGCTTCTCCCACTCATTTTTCTATCACTCGTTCTTTAATCTCAGTTCTCTTTGTTCTGCTGTTTCAGAAGCACGCTTTAACTTTTCTCTCTCTCCTTTTCGGAAGTCTACTACTTTATCCATTCTGGAAAATAAACAGCTAGCTGTTCTCTCGATGAACTCTCAGTTAACATAATAACATAATTACCTTCTCAATGATCAACTTTAAATTGTATTTACTCGATGTTTCGAATAAATGCTCTAGGAATAATGAGACGTCTAACTATTCCTGATGAAGGCTAGAATATAAACGTCGAGTGAATACAATTTGAAGTGGATATTATATTGAGGTGATATAAAGCTAGCTGTTCTGTACACGTTTAGTATGCACTGTGCACAAGAATCCTCGCACCTCCAAAGCTGTTCTTTGATCCTAGCCCAGACCAGCACAGCTGCTAATATAGCTGTGGTTGGTAGCATAGCTCTAGCTAACCTAAGCTGTGGGCGCTTAGAAAGTTAGTAGTGATTTATCATGCCTTACTTACCACACTCCCATCCATGCCCCTTCCTTTCCCTCTCAGGTACGTGAAGAGGCTCATCAAATGTTTCAAGCACAAGAAAGAAGATGAAGAAGAAGTGTAGTTCTAGCTACAGATGAGGTCTGTAGCTATAGCTTTCTCACAGCTATGTCAAGCGCTCCATTGCAAATAGCTAGTGTGTTGTAGGTTTGAGTGTCTGTGCTTCTAGATTTCAAAGGTATTACTTTTGGGGCACTTCTTCCCTTGTAGAAACGTGAACAGATGGATTGTAGAATAATATTTTTCAATATGTAGCTGCTAGATAATTTAATCTTCAAAATGCTGCGTCCCTTAGGGCCATCGCACTCCAGTAATTTAAAAAAGTATATGAGGTAAGATGACTTGTTCTGTAATGACATACATATTAGATAAACATTAAGTTAATGTTCTATGTTAAATGAGTTGTACTGCTTGCTTATGGTGGAGTGTGGCAGAGGCCATAAATCAGTCCCTTCCCCCTCTGCCAACACTTCACTATGTACTGCAAAATGCACCCACACACTTCCACCATCATCTGATTACACACACCCTCCACCTCCTTCCAAAACAACAAAGCCACCTTACCCTTAGTGCCCACCATCTCAAACTCCTCCAACCATATTCCAGCTCCCTCAATTCCATCCAGCTCACGTTTCCCGTTCCCTTACAAATTCACAGAAAATGCCCCACATCTTGCACTTCCTTCCTGCCACTCAACATGCATCTATCATCACTACACAGCCTATATACATCGCTGCAATAGACCTGCTGACCCTAGCCTCAACCTAAACATCAACCTCACTCCCTCTTATCTCTGTAATAACCTTGTATACCTTTCTGCTCCATCACCTTTTGCCAACCTATACCACTTCAAACTGCTCATACTCTCGACATCCTCCTTCCTATCTCTCTTCTTCATCTTCACCTTCCATTGCCTCACTGTCCCTCGTTCAACATTCAGATCATATTTCCTCCTCAACAGTGTATATTGTTCCCACCATCCGATCCCTCCATCCATTCTTGGCTTGTCTGCCACAATTTTTATCAGTCTACCTCCAAGCCTCCTACCATAGACAATTCTTTCTCCTCTCCTCTCTGCCAACTTCCTCCATCCCAAGTCCCCCAGCACTGCCACTCCTGCCCATGTTGCTAAGTCCTAATAAGTTTCTTCCTACTCTCAGCTGAGCTGGCAGTCTGCCATCTTGTCAACCACACTTCAGCAGGCTTGGTCTTGCCAATAGCTCCCACACCATCCTACCTCTATCCACTTCTGTTTTCCCATTCACTTTACTCATCCACACCACCTTTTCTAATCCATTCCTCTGCTTTAATCTTTATTTTCTCCAAGTGTACATTCCCTCTCAGTTTCTCATCAAACCACACACCCAGGTATCTAAACGATTCCACTACTTTCAGCTCCTCTCCATCAATATTCCACTTTACACTATTCCTCCCTTTCCCAATGACCATTACCTTAATCTAAACTTCAACTTCCATCTTATCGCATAGTTCCGTACCATATCCTGGTCCAACATATCTTGCAACTCCACTCCTGTGCCAGCCAAAAGCACAATATCATCAATATAGAGCTATGCACCACACCATGTACCATCCTCCTTCAATCCCAGCTCAGCTCCCTTTACTTCATCCACCATTCCCTGTTGAATAATGTTGGTGACAAAGTACACCCCTGCCTAAGTTCCCTATCTATCCCCAACCACTTCGACTGACTTCCATCCGATACTCTCCTAGCTTCCACCCCATTGTAGAGGCCTTTACACATTCGTACAAATTTCTCCTCCACTCCTGCTTGTGTCATTGTATACCACAAACCATCCCACCACAGACTGTCGTAAGCCTTACTGATGTCTAGAAAAGCTAAAGACGATCCTTTCTCCCTTTTCCGAATCTCACATATACCCCTTAGGACAAACAACTGGTCTGCGCATCACCTCTTCCTTCTGAAAGCTCCCTGTGCCTCTATGAAAACTTGTTCCTCACAAAACCTCTCTGCCATCAACCTAGTAAATACTTTCACTACACAACTCCCCAGTGATATCCCTCTATAATTCCCAATCACTTCTGCATCACTGTCTTTGTAGAGTGTAACCAAACTCCTCATCCAATCCTCCAGAGCACACTCAGTTCCTCAGCACTATGTTCAGCAAATCCACTAATACTTCTACCATCCTCTCCCCTCCATTCATCATCATCTCGTTGAGTAGTCTATTTGGTCCTGGAGCTTTTCCTCCAAGATATCCACCACTTCTCCCCATCTTACTTGTTCACACATATCCATCTCATTGCCACCCTGACCTCTTTCACCTGAACTAGGTATTTTAGACACACTCTCTCTCTGCCAAGCTCCTCCCAGTGTCTTGCAAACTCCCTGTTCTCCCTCTATCACACCACCAGAGTTGGTCTTCAATCTTCCTATCTTTCAACTTTTCCCCTTTCCCCTCTTGTCTGACCAAAACAGCTTGCAACTGGTTCCACCCTATTCTCTTATTCTCCTCACTGTCTTTTCCCATAGCTCTTTCTTCTCTTTCCTTATCAGCAGCTTTACTTTTTTCCTTAGCTTTTTATACTCATCCCAGAGCTTTCTCACTTTAACATCGTGACATCCCATTCTTGTTGTCTTACATTTCCTACAAACACCTTTCCTGTTACGTATTGCTTTCCCTACTTCATCTGGCCACCATCTCCTCGAGTCCTCTTCTTCCCTAAACCTTTCTCCGCTGCAACCCACGGCTCTATTAGCAGCTGCACTGGTCTGGGTTAGACCTAAGAAGGAAATCTACTGTCAACTGATGATAGCACTCGCTGAAACCCACAGTTTAAGCGTTGGTTGTGCGCATGTGCATATTAAAACCGTGCTGCAGATTCCAAATCTTTTTAAGCAGAACAGGGAATGGATAAAGAATCAGAAAAGGAGAGAGAAAGACTTCTGAAACAGCGGAACGAAGAGAACTGAGATTTGGAAGGAAAAAAGAGGGAAGAAACATAGCAGTCCACGATGGGAAATCTTCCTCAGGCTCAAGTGAGGTTTTATTCTGACTAGGCAGCGGGAGCTAAAATTATCGTCACGAAGTTCTAAAATGGAAATGATCGTTACGGTCAAGCCATATACAATCCCGATCTGATAACATCAATAATAATAATAATTTAATTTACAAATCAGTGTGATAATACTTAGAGCAATGTGGATATAAATTTCAAATTGTTTTTTATTGCACCTTCGCTCGCCACACAATGCATTTCTAGTAGGCATACTTTTGTTTTCTGCATAAGCAGCGACATTCTCACTTGCTCGTGCAGCAAGTTCTTTCTCCAGCGAAGTGTTTTCTCGAATCGCATTATTTAAGACAGGTGTCCCGTTCCTATTTTTTGCTGGGCATTATTTTCATTCGCCGGGGGGGGGGGGGGGGGGGGACGAAATTTATTTACAAAAACTTGTAGATAGCTTGAAAACTTGGTTGTTATAAGATCACTTTGTGTGCTATATCTTAGTGGTAAAAGGATTTTCGTGGGTTTAACCATGCCAAAGTTACACGCATCCAAATTAGAAGACCTCAAAATCTGCATGCCTGCACGTTTTCCAACCAACTGTGAAGTGTTTATCACCTAAAATTACTGTTGTAGCAAGAGGAAGCCTAGCTCTATGCAAAAAAAATATTTTAGCGCGCAAGCATTCCTTTAGCTTTTTATTATCTTGTTTACAAAAATTTGCAAATCAAAATTCTTCCACGAGCACGGTAGACTACTCAGCCACTTTTTAGAGCTTAATGAGAAAAATCATTGCATAGAGAAGAGATAGAGCTTTCATATGATATAAAAAGTTCAACGTAAAAACAAAGATATTTTGGCAGCAAATTCATAAAGTGGGAAATGTTTCAGGTGTTTGAAGTTTGAGGTAAATTTAACAGGCACAATTCCCAACCCCCCCATCCCCTTTTTCCTTTTAGGTTCTTCTTGCAACCAAGTCCAAACTATGGAAGTCTCCTTGCAGGGAACTGATGAATGTTCTAGGCGAGCTAGTGGTGTACTATATAGCACCCAAGGAGAAGCTTCCGACTTATTTTGGTTTGAGGCTCTCTGCTTTGATTTTCAGTATTACTGAACAGTAATGATTCAAGGAGTGAATACTAATGCCAATAAATGATTTGTTGAAGTTGATGTGGATTGACTTCGAGCATTATGTAGTTGTTTAAGTGTGATTGTAATGTGTGTAGTTTGTAGTTTGTGGTCAGGCTTATAGCAGCCTGCAGGATCTTGAGAAAACTTGCACAAACCTGCTAGATCCTGCTGCTCAAGATTAATCCTGCACATGTGGTTGTTCAGGATACATTGCTGTGTGTTGCTGTGTCTATAAAAAGGCTGTTCTGTATGCCAGCTTCTGCATTGTGCTATCTTTGAAACCTCGGCGACAATCCATCACATTTGGTGGCAGCAGTGGGATCACTGCGCCTATCAAATGTACGACACATACTGTAGTTAATGATGATAACAGATTGACAACTAGATCAGGAGCTCTCTTTAAGCAGATACAAGCACCCGAGAAAACGTGTGCGAGACATAGGACAACGGAAGAACAGAGCCGGGATCCGATGATCCAAGATGGTCACATGCAGCAGTAGCTGCAGAATCAGGGATTTTGCTTATGAGGAGATGCTGCGAGAAAGGCAGCAGAGTGCTAGAGAAGCTGAAGCTCAATGGGAATATGATAGGAAGCAGATGCTGCGATAAATGGACATACTTCAGGGCTTGGTGACAGGGGTCCTGAAACAAGGTAGCAATGAGAGCTGAGAGGAACCGAGATGTGAAGGTCTCAAAACTATCAGAGGAGGAAGATGTCGTGGCATACCTCACAATGTTTGAGCGGCTCATGGTAGCCTATGAGATTCCACAGGAGATGTGGACATACAAATTCACTCCACAGCTGGTGGGGAAGGCCCAGCAGGTATGGGAAGGCTTGAGGCAGGAGACTATGTCCAGTTGAAAAAGGCAATTCTTTGTCGTTACAATGTGAATGAAGAGAGTTATCGCTGGCATTTTTTATTGACCATGTGACAGAACAAAGGGACAAATCGAGAGCTGGTGGCCAGGTTAGATGACCTAGCTGCCATGTGGATGGAGGAGTAAAAGGGGAGAGATGAGCTAAAACATTTTTTGATTGTCAAGGAACAGCTGATGAACTCTTTACCCAACAACATCTGCATCTATTTCAAAGATAGGAAGCCAAAGACAAGTCAGGAAGCAGGAGAATTGGCTATGTCAAGGCTAGATGGCAGCAAGATCAAAGCAAGAGTGGGGGAGAAGTGAGACTTCCACATTCAGGTCCAATGAAGCGCTGTCATTTTTGCAAGAAGCTGGGACATGAGCTGCAGAGAAAGGATGAAGACAGAGGAACCAGGAGGCTTTCCCCAGGACTCAAAGGACAAGAGGAAGAGGAACCTTCAATACATCACGTGCTTCAACTGTCATCAGAAGGGCCACTATTCTGCAAATTGTCTGCCGAATGCACTCCTCTATATGGAGAGGAGGGTCGATTACCAGGGAACATCGGTGATAAAAGAGCAAAGAGTCGACCCCAGACCAGGATCACCAAAACCAGATTCAGTAGAAGGTCATGTTGTTAATGATATTTTGTTCGATAGAGGCTGCTCCAGAAGTCTGGTAAAGAGTGAGCTGGTGCCAAAGGAGAAGTTCCTCGAGGGAGAGGTGGACTGGTTGCCATTCAATGTGCACATGGAGAGACTGTATCCTACCAATTAGCACCAATTCAGGTTTAGGTGGAAGGACACACCTTTGAGGTGGAGGCTGCTATATCGAGCACTCTGCCAATCTCCGTGCTGCTAGGGATGGATGTGCCAGAGTTGATGACACTTCTTGTGAGTGAACATATGAAGCCTACAGACGATGCAATGGTCATCACTACGAAGGCACAGGCTAAGCAAAAGCAAAAAGAAGAGATGGAGTGTGTAAAATAACAGAAGAGGTCAGGGGAGTCAAACCCAGTGGAGGAACCAGCGAGTCGAGTGAAGAATCGCTGACAAGGAGTGAGAAGTGTGCAGAGCATATGAGATATCAGGAAGAGAGGGACACTGTCAGGGAGGAAGCAGACTACACCCTCCAGCATGTCACAGGCTGAGCTACAGGAGTTGCAAGAAATGGATATCACTTTGGAAGCTATCCGGAAGTCAGCAGATAGTCGCCCTCCTTCAGCCTTGAGGATAGCTTTCTTCAGAAAAGATTGACTGCTGTATTAGTGATAGAGGAACCATTTCAGACAACTTTCCATGTAGTTACTTGGAAAAGAGATACATCCTGGTGGGATATGATTATGCCACCCGTTATCCTGAGGCCTTTCCCCTTAGACCTATTAACATGGAGTGTGTAGAACTGGTCCACCTCTTCTCCAGAGTGGGTGTACCATGGGAAATCCTCACAGATCAGGTCAAGAACTTCACATCACAGTTGCTCACTACATGTTTATCCTATCCGTATGACACCATATCGTCCCCAGACTGATAAACTGGTTGAACGCTTCAACCAGATCCTGAAGTCTATGCTACGTAAGTATGCCATAATGGGGGGAAGGGACTGGGATCAGTTTTTACCTTATCTACTGTTCCCATATCCCGAGGTTCCCCAAGCATCTACAGGTTTCTCTCCATTTAAGTTACTCTATCAGTACGTGGACCCCTGGATGTGTTGTGAGAGATCTGGGAGGCAGATGAGAAGAGCAGGGAGAGTGTCATCTCACATGTGCTGATGATGAGGGAGAGGCTGGAGCGGATGTCAGCACTGGCCAAAGAGAATATGACTATGGCAAAAGAGAGCCAGAAGGCCTGGTATGACAAGAATGCTAGGGAGACAAGTTCAAGCCAGGTGACCAAGTACTTGTACTGTTACCCACCTCCACTCACAAGTTGCTTGCCTGGTGGCAAGGACCCTACCATGTTGTGAAGCGAATAGGGCAAGTTGATGGAGAGTTGTCGAAAGAAATGTAGGATATTTGATGTGAACATGTTAAGATTGTTTGTCTACATGATGGAGCTGTGGAACGATGTACCAGTTTGGAAGGAGGATGTGGTGAGCATACACCAATGATCGGAGAACACCTCACCCAACAACAGAAAATCGAGATGAGTCAGCTACTGGAGGAGTTTGAAGACATGTTCCGGAATAAACCCGGGAAAACAAAGTTGATTGCGTCTAGCTGAGTCTGTTCAACAGAGTTGTCTTCTGTCTTCATTGCAACTGTATATAATAATAATTTGACTACATGATTGAAGATTCATTGCGCTACCTTTGAAACCTTGGCGACAATCCATCACTAGGTCATTCAAGGTTTAACTAGCATAGAAGTGATGAAAGGTTCAAAAAAAATTTTTAATTAATCACTGAAGACAAATGTGACACCAGTATATATTGTCTAGGCAACAACGACTTAGTTAAGTAAGGTGGACATGAGCATTCCTTTGGTTCTCTAGACAAGCTTTAGAGAAAAGAATATATTGAAGTTATTTACAGTCTTAAGAAACAATAGTTTAGAATTTTCTTTTCGTACAAACTGTGGAGACACTACTTTTTGATAGTGCAAATGGCAAGCCAGTTACTCTGTCTGAAGAGATTATTGACATGTTTGAAAAAGATATCGACATACAAAAGTCAAAACTCCATTACAAATTATACCAGATGTTATAATAAAGTCTGTGTCTATGGACAGAATTCTCGTTGGAAAAGTTACATGAGTGCAAACAATTTGTGACATCTTGAACAACCAGCATGCCTTGAAAAAATGTATAGCTGAAGTTTATAAGCTACTCAAATTATATTTGACAGTTCCTGTCATTACTGCTTATGCAGAGTGCAATTCTTCTGCAATGAAACATTCGAAAACATATTTGAGGACTCGGCAACATTTATATCATTATATATATTGCATATTCATCTAAATATCCTTAAATCTAAAAGATATTACCCTGAATTCTACATCACGTTGTATTACTTCTAATAGTTAAGTGGGTACTGGGGGGGAAAATTATATTTTTTGACAATGCTTTTCCTCCTCCTCCTTCTCCCCCCCTCTCCAATAAATTTCACTTTCCTACCCACTAAAGGCTTATGACTGTGTGGAGAGATGGCTTGTGGTATATGAGACAGGTGAGAGTGGAGGAGAAATTTGTACAAATGTGTGAAGGCCTCTACAATGGGGTGAAAGCTAGGATAGTTTCAGGCAGAGGTCAGTTGAAGTTGTTTGAGATAGAGAGGGTATATAGTCAATTTGTCACCAAAATTATTCAACCTGTTTCAAAAAGAATAGTGGATGAACTAGAAGGGAGCTGAGCTGGGTTGAAATTGGACGGTAACTACATGGTGTGGTGCATTGCTCTATGCTGATCAGATGATACTGTATTTGGCAGACATGAGAATGAAGTTGCAAGAGATGTGTTGGATATGGTGCAGAAGTATGCGGTAAGATGGTAATCCAAGTTTAATGGGGGAAAGAGTCAAGTAATGGTCATTGGGAAAGGGGAAAGTAGTTTATATTGATTGAGAGGATCTGGAAGAGGTTAGATACTGGTTTGATGAGGAACTAAAATGGAATTCTTACATGGAGGATGTGGATGAGTAAAGTGAATGGAAATGGAAGTGGATCGAGATAGAATGGTGTGGGTGCTGTTGGCTAGGCCAAGCTTGGAACATGCTGCTGACAGGAGGACAGACTGCTGGTAGGAAATTAGAGTCAGCTCAGTTGAGAGTGGTATTAGGAACTACTGGAAGGAATGGCAGTTCTGGGGAACTTGGAATGAATGAAGTTCACAGAGAGGAAGAAGGAGGGAAAAACCTCTGTAGCAGGAGGCTTGCAAAGATGAAGGAAGGTAGACTGGTGAAATGTGGTAGACAAGTTGAGAATGAATGGCGGTATAGAATAGTGGTAAAAATATGTTGAGGAGGAAGTACAATTTTGATGAGAAGCAAGATCAGTGGGGCAATGAAATGTGAGGATAAATGAAATGTGAAGAAATGTATGTGATTGAGAGGAGGAACTAAAGAGTAAGAGCAGCTTGAAATGATAGCTGCAGGTTGGTAAGATGATAAGCAGGATGTGTACAAGTGTCATTGGTGAAGTGAAGGAGTGGGGTTGATGCTTAGGTTGAGGACAGGGTCAGCAAGTCTACTGCAGGACAAGAGGAGATGTAGGCTGTGTTGTGTTCAACAGGTGCATGTTGTGTGACAGGAGGAAAGTGGAAGACGTGGGGGTATTTTCTAATAGGGGGTGATGGAATTTGTAAGGGAACGGAAAGCATTAATGAATGAGCCAGATGAAGTGAGGGGGCTGGAATATGGTTCAAGGAATTTGAGAAGGTGGGCACTGAGAGAAAGTGGCAAATGTTGCTTGGTAACGAGGTGGAGAGCATTAGTAATCAAAGTGTGTGGGTGCATTTTGCATTGTTTCTTGAAGTATAGGAAGACACTGACATATGGCTACCCCCCCCCCCCACACACACACTCCACGACAATCAAACAGTACAACTCAGAACATAAAACATTAAATTAATATTTAATTAATTGAAGTGTACAGCTATTTGTCTAGTGTACTTACAGCACAAGTCATATAATCTTATTTTTTATTCCCAAGGGCCTCAGCATTTATTTACTGCACAGGCCGGTAAGAACAGGCTGCATGTCTGGCAAGAAAGGATGATGAACATAGCAGGTCTGTATCCAGGATTTGTAAAGGGGCAGTTTCCAAATAAGACATAACATAGTAGAGACCTACAGTACTAGTTGCTAACACAGTAGAGACCTACTAGTTGCTAACACAGTAGAGACCTACTAGTTGCTAACATAGTAGAGACCTACTAGTTGCTAACACAGTAGAGACCTACTAGTTGCTAACACAGTAGAGACCTACTAGTTGCTAACACAGTAGAGACCTACTAGTTGCTAACATAGTAGAGACCTACTAGTTGCTAACACAGTAGAGACCTACTAGTTGCTAACACAGTAGAGACCTACTAGTTGCTAACACAGTAGAGACCTACTAGTTGCTAACACAGTAGAGACCTACTAGTTGCTAACACAGTAGAGACCTACTAGTTGCTAACACAGTAGAGACCTACTAGTTGCTAACACAGTAGAGACCTACTAGTTGCTAACACAGTAGAGACCTACTAGTTGCTAACACAGTAGAGACCTACTAGTTGCTAACACAGTAGAGACCTACTAGTTGCTAACACAGTAGAGACCTACTAGTTGCTAACACAGTAGAGACCTACTAGTTGCTAACACAGTAGAGACCTACTAGTTGCTAACACAGTAGAGACCTACTAGTTGCTAACACAGTAGAGACCTACTAGTTGCTAACACAGTAGAGACCTACTAGTTGCTAACATAGTAGATAATTGATAAAGTTGTGTAATAAAACAAAAATGAAAATAAGAACTTGAATGAGTCAGCTATTTAGTAAATCTGTAAGAAAAATTCTTCATGGATTCTGCCAAGCAAAAATATTTATTGTTTCCCATAGGGAGTTATTCATAAGAGCTAGACCAGTCATTCACTCTTGCCCCATGGTAAAATGCATAATATAGGTTTTGAGGCTGCATTCACATTCACAACTTGTGACTGGCAATGTGCAGATTACTGCATTAAAGTGTGTGAATGTTGAGAAGCATAGACTTGTTAGTGAGGGCTAGAGATTCTGAAGGTCTACAAGGAAGATCACTTTTTTCAACATATTTCCATTTGCTTTTCCATAAATGCATCTCTTACTGTTTGTACGACTGGGAAGGTCATCTATGTAATATTCTGTAAGATCTTCTACCAGAGACATTGTGGCCGAATCACTTTCATGATTAGTCATAAAGACAGCGGGAACAATACTTAAGCCATTCATGACCTTGCACTGGATTTATGATAATCTGGTGTTTATCTTCATCCAGAAAAGGTATCGCTATTGCTCCACTGTAGTACTCCTCAGGTGAACTTGAAGGTGTATTTTGTCGATGGGTCTGTTTCACACTTCTCCATGGAAGAGAAGGTGGTGATGCATTGATTTCGCCACCAAGCAACACTGCTGAGTCATAACATTTCTCATGATGCTTGTCAACTCCACTGCGAACTTCCTTCAAGGCCTCCGTAAAACAGTCACAATTTCATTGTATGCTGCACAAATATCCTTTGATGACCCTTCAAAGAAACTGTTAGTGAGTCTCTTAATGAAACCTGACCCAAGCTTCCATGGCTATCAAGAACTGAAATTGAGTATAATGGCAAGCAAAAGAATGGCTTCTTTCTCAGCACTCCAACCTGGCATTGTGTTGCTCAGGTATATATTAACAACTGCTGGCAACATTTCTCAAATCCCTTTATCCGAGCAACCCAACAGGTTACATTAACTAGTTTTTTTCTAGTGTTTGGACCCCCTTAAATTTGCAATGTGTTTTTCTAACTCTTATTGCCATTAGAAGAATAGATTTTTAAAAAGACAGACCTCTGTAACTGTTCCATACATGTTACGAATTACCTATACATTACAGGCAGCAACCACACATAGATTAAGTGCAGCAGTGCAACAGAACAATGGACATACAATGCCTTGGGAAAATCATGTCAAATGATTGATGCAGTCCATCCTGACAGCGTCATCATAACCTTGTCCATGAAGGTAATTAAGATCAAGTGTAAGAGCTTCAAGACTAGACTTTATCTTGTCAGTCTAACTGACTAATAATTATAAGGATTAGGTCATCGTGACAATACAGCAGCTATTTTACCTGTTACATCCTCTTGCTCTGCCTTTTCAAGCCGAAATTCAACACTGTCTTTTACTCTTTTGTACATGTGACAAGTGCTGACTCATATTGAATAATTGTAGGTAACTCTTAACAGTGTGTGTGTGGGTGAGGGGGGGGGGGGGGTGGGGGGAGGGGGGGTGGGGGGAGTGGGGGGGGGATTCCAGAACAGGAAAGCCGGGCCACAAAAAAATTCCCCCCCCACCCACATACTACTGTCGCTTAGGCAAGCGGTGTAGATCCATGAATCTAATTATTCATGATTTTCAAGTAGAAGGTAATATTTAGCCCCGCAAGATTTCTAAGAGGGAGCATGCCTGCCTTGGAAGTGTGTGGCAAGAAATGGCTCGTTGGAACTGATGACTTCGTCCTCCCAGCCCTGGTGGCCATCATTATACGGACAGGGTGGTGAGTAAAATAAAATAATTGCACGCTATCCCTGTGTACAGGCTAGCTAGCTTTGTGTGCGTTCTATATAGCCAGTGTGCATGCTGGTCCAGGTGTGCTTGTGTCAAATGTACATGCTATCCCTGTATGCTACTGGCCCAGCTAATCCTAGTTCAAGGTACTTGCTAGTCCAGTGTGTATGCAAGCCCAGTAAGCATGCTGGTCCAGTGTGCAGCTAGCAGCCCTGTGCAGTGCAAGCTACATGGATGCTAGCCCAAAGGATGATTTTGTTCCCCCTCTCCATTTTTATTTATGGATATATATATGATTGTAATTGAAATGATTGTAATTGAAATACAGTTTTTCTCCCTTGACCTGACAAAGCTAAATATATGGCAAGGATACATACCAGGGGAGGATCCAGGATTTAGAGAGGAGTGTGTGTGTGTGCTATTTGGCACTGATGTAATAGTGTATTAGTGATAGCAATCAGCCTGTGTGCACTAGCACTGGTCTAGAAAAGGGGGAGGTTGAGGTTGGGGTTGCCAGGTTACCCATAGCACACCTTCCCTCCCCCCTGGATCTGCCACTGCATACTGTACATATATCCTCGCCATGACTGCAAGCATACTTTATTTTCGTGAGTTGTCTAGCTGCAATCCTATTCAAGGGCACTGACAACATGATGCGATATTATTTTATCATGCAGGACATATGAGTGCATAATAGATCACCAGATATCAATCTCTTCAAAATATTGCAATTGTTTGGGTGACGATTCATTGGTTGCTGGTGTTCTGTCTTTCTTCCTGGTTAGCCTAGTCGTTGAAAGACAATCATCATCTGGCTATCCAAGTCTCCATTGTGTGGCTACCCTGCCTTACCGATATAGTTACTGCTGCAGTGGCTTCTCCCTGTGTAGACACACTTGCACTGGATGCAAGTCTAAGCAGGGATGGTTTTCTTAGCCACCTGCTGCTCACAGAAATGTCACCATTTTTGTAGTGTTTGATTCACTCCATTGGCTGCTCCTTGGATGGATGTCCCTCAGCCATTCCACTCGCATATTTGTACCTCAAGGCACTATGCATTTATTTATGCTATACATAGTTCATAATGCTGGGCTGGGTCTCACTTATGGTCATGGGCATGGCAATACTATTATATATGGGAGTACAGGGTCTATCCAATGACATGCAATATTTCACTCAAGGTAGTTAACACATGCAAGGAATTTGAGGGTGTAGAATTATTGAGGGTATGTGTTATATTATATCCCATCTACAGCATCGCCTTTACAGTGGGTGTCTTGGTGTACCTATACATTGGACCACCGGAATGCTTGGATGAGAATGGGAGCATGGAGAGCGTGCCTCCACTCCTCTATGGCTCCCTCTTTTCCCTCATTTTTGTCCTCTTCCTCTCTGTCCTAAATGAAAACATCATCTTCTCCGTCAGCATCAAGGGAGACATTTTGGACAAAGGAAACAAACGCAAACACCTCATTGTTTGGCTGTCTCTGCGGATAGGGCTGATTGTGTTTGAGACATTGGATATCATTGTTTGTACCTATGCTGTCTACGGACCGGCTCCCTATGCAGCTGGTGCTCTGGTGTGTGTTGAGTATCACAACGGTCCTCTTGTGTTCGCTAAAGTGGTCATGGTGGTGATGCTGATGACGCAATTAGTCTATGTGGCGGGCTTCTTTGTCTTCGTGGATCCGCTGGGCATCTGCTGTACTCCTAGTAATCTGCCGGACATGGACAGGGTCGAAAATTATGCTTGCAGGTCACACCAGGAAGTGGTGAAGGAGGAGGAGAATTACGCAAGGAGGAGTCGTCTGGGGACCTTGCATCGAAGTCATTTCGGCTATGGGAAAGCTTTAAAAAAAGTGCAATCTTCCCTCTGTTGTTTGAATGCAAATGGGAATAGATCGAGACAGACAGCCATGCAAGAAATGGCACTTGCCTTGCACACTCTGTTCAGTAATGATGACCGAGTTCCATCTGACTTGGTGGCCGGGTTGATATTGGTCAGTCGCTACCAGAAGGACAAGAGAACAGGATCCAAAGTTTGCAATGAGGGCAGGATAAAGAACGCGTGTTTATCCGATGGATTAAGGAAGGTTAGATTACTGTTGTAGTGTTTTATCGAAATGTGTGAGAGTGTAGGGAGGGCAATGGTGGGAGGTGGGAGGAAGAAAAATAGGTTCAATAGGGATAAGTTTTTATCATGGTAAAGTCGATCTACACAAGAAGCCACAACTGGTGATACAAATTTATTATTAATGCTCTACAATAAGCTGCAGAATAATAAAATGAATGGCGTAGGCAAATAAAATAATTAAAGCTGTTTTGTTCTGTCTACAACACATTTCCAGCCAAGGCCATTCACCTCCCTTTTCTGGGATTCAGAGTGATGTCTTGGTGGGAATAAGTACCTATGCAGACTTACTCAGCAGAAGAGCTTCCCCAAACAGCAGAATCGGCCTGGATGGAATGGTGCATTCACAAGGATGCATTTGCAACTAGCAACTGTTTGTCTATCAAGGGATTGTGCTTTTTAGAACTCTGTCTCTGACTAAAAACTCATCATGGCAGCTTCTTAGCATCCTGAACTGGTCTCAGCCAATTTTACAAGTCCCAAAAATACCTCCAGCGTTCCCTGAATCCTTTGTGAAGATAGGAGACCAGCAACCCCCAAAGAATGTTATAAAACCTTGAAACTTAATTGAACTCTCACCTGACATAGCATACAAGGACCACCTTGCATCTATCTACTATCTATATTTTCCCACACCTAACCTGCATTCAATAGGCCCATACAACATAACTTTTCTACCATATATAAGACTAATCTGCATTTCATTAACTGATCTGTTTCTGAATTCAAAAACACCCAAAGATCAGTTCTACAATAACCACAGTTGTATGCTGCAATTTTGAGTCTAGAAGTGATCAGTTGGTTTCCTCAGGAGCTTAATCTTAATTAGCAGCACATACCTTCAACAAAACCAGGGAACTATGTATTAAGGTGCATGCGTCTACTGTAAGTGCATACATGTATATGAATACATGGGCACGTATGTGCATGTGAGTCATAAACATGGTCAATAAGACTGCTATGATTGGTTTGGTCTAAAGAGTTTTCCTAAGAAACTTCTTGAAGATTGGAAATAAAATTAAAAAATTCAAGAGCAAAAATATTAAGTCGAAATCTGTGAAATATATGTAGACCACAAACATAATATTATGATTGAGGATTCTTTATAATATGGTCTAGTGTGCGGTTGGATTGGAAAATGAATTTCCCATTTTCTAACTGCATGCTTGACCACATCTCAAGTTTTAGCGCCTAATGAAAAAAGTCGTATGTGGTAGCTCTGCCACTGGTGCTCATTTCAGTTCTTTAGCACTTGACAATCTGCAGAAAAATGTGTTGCAAAATCAGGCACTGGTTTTGAGGTACCCCCACTTCAGCTCCAGTATAACTCGTGAAAATGTTTTAATATCAAAAGAGAGCTCACTGAGAGACCCAAGTCCATGCCATGATGATTCATAAAGTGGTAACCACACGCCTACTAGTTTATGATCCTCCCCCTTTGAAGCTGAGCCATTCCAGCCAGTGGTCTAGCTGTTTATACAGACGTAACACTATATCAACTACCCAATCGTTCATGACAAGTCAGCTCTAATATACCTTTGCTTTTTCTGAGTGCTTAATAAAAGATTAATGCTATGTGGATCACAGAAGGTAGAATGATTCAGCAACAAGGTCTAAGTGTTTCTGCACCCCCAAAATCATATCTATAGATAGCCTAATAAAGAGAAGCTGCAGTGCATAAACGTGTTACTGCCAAATAATGGGGAGTTGGTGCACTCACACAAATATCAAATGTATTACTGCACGTCAGAGGGTTGAGCGCTGGTTACAAATTTTCTTTGTTATGTATATACATATGTGGTGCCTCGCTAAGAAGCGCTGGTCTTGCTGTCATTAGAAACTGTCTTTGTTATGCGTATATTACCTCGCTAAGAAGAGTTGGTCTTACTGACATTACAAACTCTCTTTGTTATGCGTATATTTGGTACCTGCGTATATTTGGTACCTCGCTAAGAGGCGCTGGTGTCTTGCTGACATTGAAGAAGAAAAATGCAAGACGTAGAGGGGGCCTACAGCATCTCTGTCAATTGTCCAAGCTGAGCCGAAGGGCATCCAGATCGATTTGTAGATATGATTGCCTCGAAAACCCCTCGAGAAGCCATCACTGGCTCGTGCTCCAGCTCCCACGACTAGTTCTCTTCTTTGCTCGTCATGTCTGAAAAAATTATGCAAATTAAGTCGTAGAAGAGTCAGTGGTGTGCATTATTTAGTAATAGTATTCAATAAGCACCTATTCGCAGCTAGGCGCTGGTTTTCTCGCAGGTCGGGGTCAGAAGTGCGGCGCTGAACATCCGAATTTTACGGTGTGCGTGTTTGCAGTTTGTTTCGTTTCTTGTTCTTTAAAAAAAAATTGTTTTGAGTATATAGGACGGAAGTACAGAGTTCAAGCTAGATACAGCTGCTTGAGAATGACTCGGCTGTCTGTGGATGGCGGAGAAGTGATGCGGTTGTAGGGTGTGAGGTGGTGCACGATGACAGAGGGTGTGGTTGGTCTAGCAGAAAGGGGGAAAACCTGAGGTTAAAAAAACACCTCTTTGTGGGAAAAACTCAAAACAAGAAGCGAGAAGACAAGTCCTGGCTCTTCTCTCGAAGGGGAATGTTGCTACATGGTGGTGTGTGCACAGCATTCTGAGGTGGGTTCTTGGTGGTCTGTTTGGTTGAGCTACTTTCTTCCTGTCTTTGGTGAAAGAAATATGCATCATAATGCAGGTTTAAAAAACGTGGTATATACATGTATATATATATATATATATTCAGTGCAGATATATTTGCAGAGAACTTTTCCATGGTTACAGTCATTCTCTTACACACAGAATGACTTTCTCAATAATAGACTTAAAATTTACTCTGTCAACTTTCGTCCAGGTGCTCTAGCCTTCATCAGGAATGATGTTTACTGAGACATGGAAATGACATGTCTTCTTGGCTTGTATAGTGAGTATTGGTATGCGCATTATGAATCCAAATGTGTCTGTGTTATGCACTTATTCATGTTTTTTTCAATGATTTGATGTTTAGTACATGAACTCATGTTCGGGAGATCTGTTTGAGTGTTTATTAAGTGTGAGAAGATTCCATGCTCTGCTGGAACAGAGTCTCATCGTTCCTGACGAAAGCTACCTAATTGTTTAAGGGAGGAACAAGCCTGAAAACCGTGGTTTATCATTTTAAGTACCATATCTTTGCACACATTCATGCTGTGGTCCTGATTTATATACCAAAATGTAGCCAGTGCAGTATGCTTGCTGATGGTAGTTTTTACTTTGCCATACATGGTTATCTTTTGGAACTGCAAAGTAAAGAACTTACCAGCATCAAGTCTTGAATTGCTATAAAAACCGTGAGCTGTATACTAATACAGTGGTCCCTCCCTATTAAGACCACCCAGGGAGCACTTCCAACTGGTCTTATTAGAGAGGTGGTCTTACTTGGGAATATCGCTCTCGGGCATGGCAGGGGTCTCACAAAGCATTGCTCAGTGGATTTTATTGTGTAGTGTACACGCATTCATAATATTAAACCAACTGCAAGCTCTCCAGACAAGATACTGTATTCTCATTTGGAATTATGGGTGTGTTTTGAGAAAGACATTAGTTATCATTGTACACATGTATGTATTGTACATTAGACTCTTGCAGTGTCCTTAGGACACAGAAAGTCTGAGATACTGGACTGGACAGTCCGCTCCATCCTGTTCTGGATGACCATCTACCAGATAAATCAGCACATGCCACAAGCTTGGGAATTCCTCGATGAGTGGCCAGCTTGGACACCATCTCGAACACCTCTGACACAGGCACAGGAGTGGGCTTGGGGCCATCCTCCTCATCATCTGACTCAGGCTCCTCAGGGGAGGAGTCAGCAGGGGTGGCGAGGGCATCGTTGAGGGCAGGGTCATAGTGGTCCTCACTGGTGTGCACCTCGCTGTCGATGTTGGCGTAGCCCTCGGCAGTGTCACACCCTCCGGCAGCTGCGCATTGATGACCGAATCCTCAGCAGAGATGGTGAGCTCCTCGACCTCAGCAGCAGGGGCAGTGGTGGTCGTGAAGCCACACTTCTTAAAGCACTTCTTGATGGTAGACACGTGGAGGTCATCCCAGGCCTTCTTGAGCCAGCGGATCGCCATCAGATCGTCCACCTTCTTACAAGCGAGCTCATTTTCTCAGTGCAACCACTATCGGCATTCACAGTGTCGTCCATGAGCCGGAGAATATAGCGGATCATCTGCTTCCGGTAGACCAGCTTCATGGCCTGGAAGATGCCAGCGTCCATAGGCTGAAGCTTGGAGGTGGTGTTGTTGGGCAGGAAGACCAGCTTGAGGTTTCTGAGATTGATATCTGAGTGCGCTGAGCAGTTGTCAATGAAGATGATGGTCTTCCAGCCCTCGGCAAGCATCTTATTGTTGGTGTGCTTGAGCCACTGCTCCCAGATGGGAGCGCTCATCCACGCCTTGGCCTGTGCCTCATACTCGATGCCGAGGCCCCTCTTTGGATCAATGTATGTCGGCTGGTACAACATGTACATGTATCTGTACTATGTATGTCGGCTGGTACAACATGTACATGTATCTGTACTATGTATGTCAGCTGGTACAACATGTACATGTATCTGTACTATGTATATCGGCTGGTACAACATGTACATGTATCTGTACTATGTATGTCGGCTGATGCAACATGTACATGTATCTGTACTATGTATGTTGGCTGGTACAACATGTACATGTATCTGTACTGTGTGTATGTCAGCTGGTACAACATGTACATGTATCTGTACTATGTATGTCGGCTGGTACAACATGTACATGTATCTGTACTATGTATGTCGGCTGATGCAACATGTACATGTATCTGTACTATGTATGCCGGCTGATGCAACATGTACATGTATCTGTACTATGTAAGTTGGCTGGTACAACATGTACATGTATCTGTACTGTGTGTATGTCAGCTGGTACAACATGTACATGTATCTGTACTATGTATGTCGGCTGATGGAACATGTACATGTATCTGTACTGTGTATGTTGGCTGGTACAACATGTACATGTATCTGTACTGTGCATGTTGGCTGGTGCAACATGTACATGTATCTGTACTATGTATGTTGGCTGGTACAACATGTACATGTATCTGTACTTATGTATGTCGGCTGAGAGTTTGGTGGGAACTCTTACACAATCCCCCTAGCACCTAGCAAGATGTTTTGCAAGCCAAGCTCAGGTGCTTAGCCTTCTTGTTCTACCGTGTGTTAGGCTGACTAATCTGTTCTTTGTGAAGTGTGGTTCTGTACCAGCAGCAGAGTTATGCAATCTCCTTACACTTAATAAATGTCTTTGTACAGATCTCCCAAGCAGGACTTTACAATGACCTTCTCAATCATCTCTAGACATTTCGACAGATGCTCTAGCCTTCATCAGAAATAATGAGAGAGTAATTGGTCAATGTGGAGGTCAATGTGTAATTTTATTATGCCAACTGAAGTTCGTTGAGGAGTTCATTCATGTACTCAAAATCAAATCATTGAAAATGCACGAATAAATATACTGTTTCCTCTAATGTGCCCATCAGTACTCACCTCACAGTGCGGCCAAGTAGGCATGTTCTGTCTAATGTGCCTACCAGTACTCACAGTGCGGCCAAGTAGGCATGTTCTGTCTAATGTGCCCATCAGTACTCACCACACAGTGTGGCCAAGTAGGCATGTTCTGTCTAATGTGCCTACCAGTACTCACCACACAGTGCGGCCAAGTAGGCATGTTCTGTCTAATGTACCCATCAGTACTCACCACACAGTGCGGCCAAGTAGGCATGTTCTGTCTAATGTGCCCACCAGTACTCACCACACAGTGCGGCCAAGTAGGCACGTTCTGTCTAATGTGCCCATCAGTACTCACCACACAGTGCGGCCAAGTAGGCATGTTCTGTGCCCATCAGTACTCACCACACAGTGCGGCCAAGTAGGCATGTTCTGTCTAATGTGCCCATCAGTACTCACCACACAGTGCGGCCAAGTAGGCATGTTCTGTCTAATGTGCCCATCAGTACTCACCACACAGTGCGGCCAAGTAGGCATGTTCTGTCTAATGTGCCCATCAGTACTCACCACACAGTGCGGTCAAGTAGGCATGTTCTGTCTAATGTGCCCATCAGTACTCACCACACAGTGCGGCCAAGTAGGCATGTTCTGTCTAATGTGCCCATCAGTACTCACCACACAGTGCGGCCAAGTAGGCATGTTCTGTCTAATGTGCCTACCAGTACTCACAGTGCGGCCAAGTAGGCATGTTCTGTCTAATGTGCCCATCAGTACTCACCACACAGTGCGGCCAAGTAAGCACGTTCTGTCTAATGTGCCCATCAGTGCTCACCACACAGTGCGGCCAAGTAGGCATGTTCTGTCTAATTTAAGTGCCAGTAAACCATGCTGAAGCTTAGCTGATCCTTGACCTGCCTTGCGTTGGAAGAAATGGTGACCCTAACATGCACAACTTATTCCACTGGAATCCACAGCTGACATCAAGTATGGAGCCATGTTCTAGGACACGCAAGTGCCTCCCTTCCTTGCCGGAGATTTTGTGTCAAAAGATGCGTCTCCCCGAATGCTTGGGGTTAGGTGGGTATAAGGCCAATGTGAGCGAAGGGAGTTGAGCAGAGGGCCACTGATTCTGCAAGGTGTGCACTTGTAATAGTAAGTCCTATAACCTTGAAGCCGCTCGTCTAATATTCCCTACTAACTTCTACCTTCTACATGCTGTGCAATGGAATCCGAAGGTTGTCATGTCCGCTTGTTTTGTGAACCCCATCCGTAGCTTTAGTGGGGGGAAACCCCACCAGCACTCGCCTATGACATGCCAGATTCATGCTCAACCCTAGCAAATTGTTTGGTGTTCAGGTAGACTTCTTGCAAAATCAGCGTCCACAACTCGACTCCACATAGTGCAGGTGCACTCACTTGGGATGGGGGGCACAGGGAAGAAGTTGTGGGTGCCTGTCTCCATTGAATACCTTTATCCACCATTTATCAGCCACAAAGATTTTGGACTCGGACAGTTACGTCGGAAATGCGATGAACCACTAAAATGCCAATCAAGTCTCCCATCGCTTCAGTGTAGGCATGTAACTAATAGGAATACTCTCAACTAACTAGCTTGCAACTAGTTGCATGAAACATATTATGCCACAACAAATCCGCTACTCCAATGTAAAGATGGTAAAGGGTCCACTGTAACCAGACTGCAGAGAGCATCAGATGCATTAGGATACTTGTACGTTATTTGTGATAGTCAAAAAGACAGTATGAAGTTTAGTGACAAGAAGATGGTTAGCATTATAGCTCTGCTAGCTTGATAATTTGGAACTTTTGCTAGCTTGGGAACTGCTGCTACATATTTGCTAGGGAACGGCCTGAATAGTCTCTAGTTTAGGAACCGTTCTTGTTGCTAGCTTGGGAATGCTGTAACTCCTTTAAAAAATCATTCACGCCACGCATACATGTGTGGTCCTCATTTATATACCGTGTACATGTGTGGTCCTCATTTATATACCGCGTACATGTGTGGTCCTCATTTATATACCGCGTATGTACATGTGTGTTCCTCATTTATATACCGCGTACATGTGTGGTCCTCATTTATATACCGCGTACATGTGTGATCCACATTTATATACCGCGTACATGTGTGGTCCTCATTTATATACTGCGTACATGTGTGGTCCTCATTTATATACCGTGCACATGTGTGGTCCTCATTTATATACCGCGTACATGTGTGGTCCACATTTATATACCACGTACATGTGTGGTTCACATTTATATACCGCGTACATGTGTGGTCCTCATTTATATACCACGTACATGTGTGGTCCTCATTTATATACTGCGTACATGTGTGGTCCTCATTTATATACCGCATATGTATATGTGTGGTCCACATTTATATACCACATATGTATATGTGTGGTCCACATTTATATACCACGTACATGTGTGGCCCTCATTTATATACTGCGTACATGTGTGGTCCTCATTTATATACCGTGCACATGTGTGGTCCTCATTTATATACCGCGTACATGTGTGGTCCACATTTATATACCACGTACATGTGTGGTCCTCATTTATATACCGCGTACATGTGTGGTCCACATTTATATACCGCGTACATGTGTGGTCCACATTTATATAGTACCACGTACATGTGTGGTCCTCATTTATATATACCACGTACATGTGTGGTCCTCATTTATATACTGCGTACATGTGTGGTCCTCATTTATATACCGTGCACATGTGTGGTCCTCATTTATATAGCGCGTACATGTGTGGTCCACATTTATATACCACGTACATGTGTGGTCCACATTTATATACCGCGTACATGTGTGGTCCTCATTTATATACCACGTACATGTGTGGTCCTCATTTATATACCGCGTACATGTTGGTCCTCATTTATATACCGCGTACATGTACATGTGTGTTCCTCATTTATATACCACATACATGTGTGGTCCTCATTTATATACCGCGTACATGTGTGGTCCTCATTTATATACCACGTACATGTGTGGTCCACATTTATATACCACGTACATGTGTGGTCCACATTTATATACCACGTACATGTGTGGTCCACATTTATATACCGCGTACATGTGAGGTCCTCATTTATATACCACGTACATGTGTGTTCATTTATATACCAAAACAAGTGAGTCTGAGCCCTGCACAGGACAGTATGCCTCGACACAGCAAGAACTTTTTGAGAGCCACTAGCAGCCGTCTTCTTATTTGTTCAACTGTGGGAACGGATAACTACTACTACTGCTACTACTACTACTTGAGAGAGAGAGGCATTTATTACCGTGGACTGAGCGGAGGGTGGGGGGTGGGGGGGGGGGGGGGGGGGGGGCAGGGGGATCAATACTTGTTCTGTTGTGCAAGTTATGTGCATGTGCTTAAATGTAGGGACGCTTTGGTCAGGGGGGGGGGGGGGGGGGGGGGGCCTGACAGCAGCGCATGCAGGTGACTATAGTTACCATGGACAGGGGGGCGTGACAGCGAGTGCAGGTGACTATAGTTACATTGGACAGGGGGTCGTGACAGCAGCGAGTGCAGGTGACTATAGTTACATTGGACGGGGGGGCATGACAGCAGCGAGTGCAGGTGACTATAGTTACCATGGACAGGGGGGCGTGACAGCGAGTGCAGGTGACTATAGTTACATTGGACAGGGGGCATGACAGCAGCGAGTGCAGGTGACTATAGTTACATTGGACAGGGGGCATGACAGCAGCGAGTGCAGGTGACTATAGTTACATTGGACAGGGGGCGTGACAGCGAGTGCAGGTGACTACAGTTACATTGGACAGGGGGCGTGACAGCGAGTGCAGGTGACTATAGTTACATTGGACAGGGGGCATGACAGCAGTGAGTGCAGGTGACTATAGTTACATTGGACAGGGGGCATGACAGCAGCGAGTGCAGGTGACTATAGTTACATTGGACAGGGGGCATGGCAGAAGTGAGTGCAGGTGACTATAGTTACATTGGACAGGGGGGCGTGACAGAAGCGAGTGCAGGTGACTATAGTTACATTGGACAGGGGGGCATGACAGCAGCGAGTGCAGGTGACTATAGTTACATTGGACAAGGGGGCATGACAGCAGCGAGTGCAGGTGACTATATAGTTTCATTGGACAAGGGGGCATGACAGCAGCGAGTGCAGGTTACTATAGTTACATTGGACAGGGGGGCATGACAGCAGCGAGTGCAGGTGACTATATAGTTACATTGGACAAGGGGGCATGACAGCAGCGAGTGCAGGTTACTATAGTTACATTGGACAGGGGGCATGACAGCAGCGAGTGCAGGTGACTATAGTTACATTGGACAGGGGGGCATAACAGCAGCGAGTGCAGGTGACTATATAGTTACATTGGACAAGGGGGCATGACAGCAGCGAGTGCAGGTTACTATAGTTACATTGGACAGGGGGCGTGACAGCGAGTACAGGTGACTATAGTTACATTGGACAGGGGGCATGACAGCAGCGAGTGCAGGTGACTATATAGTTACATTGGACAGGGGGGCACGAGTGCAGGTTACTATAGTTACATTGGACAGGGGGCGTAACAGCGAGTGCATGTTACTATAGTTACATTGGACAGGGGGCGTGGCAGCAGCGATGACTATAGTTTCAAGAGTAGCCACTTTCACTCAGCATGAGTAAGAGGGTGGGCACTATTAGAAAGTTGCTACTAAATGAGAGCCAGTCTCGGGTCCAGCAATGTTATTATTTTAATTAAAGATCATTTTATCTTTCCTGTTATCTATATATAATATATGAATGGAATTCAATATGCCCTCCTAATAAGGTGTTCTAATTTCCTCTGTATGTGTGTGTGTGTTTGTGTGTTGTAATTTTTGTGTACATGTGTGAATATTAGTTGACATTTGATCACATGCCTGATGACCACAAACCTAAGGGATTTATCAAATCTGATCCAGCGAGGGAATTTGATGCTTCCGATGCGGTAAGAAATGAATGTGTGAGAAAAATCCTAGAATTTTTTTCTTACGGAAGAGCTGTCATGTTTTATAGAATTGAGAATCTGTTTCGGGCCCAATGTAAGCCATTGAACACACATATACAGGGTCTTGCTCACCATCAAATGGTTGCACGTTGTAGGTTGCTTTTAACTTATTAGGGGTTATTAAGGATTTATCTGCGTGCGTGCAGGTTCTCACCTCCCGACGATAATGGATATATCTGCTCAAAGATCGCAACTTGGAAGACAATACAAAAAAAATGCTTCAGTAGAACTCGCGCGGTGTAATCTAAGTCGAGCTGTTAGCTAGCAAGGCTGCATCAAATCCTGCTCGACTAGAACAAGCTCGCTCATGTGCTGATGTATAGCTTGGGATGTTGTCAGTGATGCACATAACCAAACGTGGGTGCTGAAACAGAGACGTTTGCAGCAGCAAGCATCATCGTTGAAATGATATCTATTTACACAGTGGCACGCATTAGCACCAACAAAAAGTGAAAGCCTAAGATTAAATAAAGTGAGTAGTTGCAGCACGTGCTATCTCTAGCTGAAGGCAACAAATGATTTCATACATGAAGTGGAAGTGCTCCGAGAGAGAGTCATTACCTGCCATACTAGAGAACTCGAAAACTGAGGTACCAGCTAGCTAAGAGCTAAAATGTCTGCTGTAGTCATTGGCCTAAACACTAGCGGGTTAAGGGAGGATGTAACCACAGAAGATGTAAAAATGTATTACCTCATAACATTTTAATTTTTAACACTATGCAGCTGATTTTGATATCAAAATGTAGACAATTGTATGTGCTTTCTATTGATATAATCTTAATGTATACCTACTCCCTGAAGTTATGGATCCAGCTGTGACCTAATATGGGTGTCACTAAATTACACACAACTCAAGATCAATTAGTCCTAACCACTTCCCACTTAGACAGCACCTGTAGCAACCACAGTGGCTTGATTGCAGCAGAAGATTTGGTCATATCATATACATGTGATTTTTAATAATTTTTAACAGAAAATCAATGAATTTTTCAACATTCTGACTCATATACCCACCAAAGTTGACTTTAACAAAAATTTCTCTGTTGCATAGAAAGAGCAGAAAAAGAGCTTTCTAATGATATCTTGAAAGTGTGTATATGTATAAAAAAATAAGGCAGTTACATGTAATTTAGTGACTCGAGTACATGACTTGAAATATGACTACTATGTAGATAGACAAAAGTATATATAGATGGCCCCCCAAAAAAAATTGTATTTTGACAAAAATGAAGAAAAAAATGGTTACATCCTGCCTTAACCGTCTCACCGCCGTATCCGCCATATGGCGGAGTTGTAAATGACCGCGACAAAAACAAATATATAAAATCGTTAGTTTTAGCTACGCATGTGCTAAATATACCTGGGGATGTCCCTTGCTTTGCTAGAGCTGGAATTAAAATAGCTGAGGTATAGTGCCTAGGTAACCAAGGTATTCGTGACGTCAAACTCAGCTGATCGATTAAAAAATGGCTTCTAGACTAAATTGGACGATGTTTTGGCAATGCTGGATGACGACGAATTCGGTCGTCTGAGGATGAAAGCAGTGATGAGGAAGGAGAAGGGATATTTGCCTACCACGGAGAACAGACTAGAGATCCTGAAGAGCTAGCAACTCTGAATGACATCGTAGATTCAGAACCTTTTTTGGCCAATACAGAGATAGTAGCGCTGATTTGCGTAGGGATCCAGGTCTTGAGACTGATGATGGTGAAGAACAGGAACAAGATGTCCCAGGAAAATAAATAGCCATACATGTAAGATCCTTTAGCATTACTGCTTTTTTTCTGAGTTGTATAAAAAATTGCATTTACCTGGGTACTTCGCGGGTACTAGCTATCCATCTATATAGCTATAATTATATAAAGCTAGTAGGTAGTCAGTTAGCTATGGTTTCTAATTATCTGTCCTAGTAAAATATGACACTGTCATTTTATTATATTTACATCATGATGTAATATCCAGTTATCTGTCCATATTCTGCCTAAAAATACAATCAAAACAAACAATCAAATCTTGTAATGATATTCATCGTATGTGGTCAGTTGCTAGGCAACCTACAGTTGACCACAATGTTTGTCAACACCAATGCTATAACATCAACCATGGTTGCTAGGGACAT
Organism: Cladorhizidae sp. MBARI D1340-BT2; assembly: GCA_028752905.1. NCBI lineage: Eukaryota > Metazoa > Porifera > Demospongiae > Poecilosclerida > Cladorhizidae > Cladorhizidae sp. MBARI D1340-BT2. Next base: position 37,652,138 of record JAQNBH010000008.1, read on the forward strand.
TTGTGCACTCCTGGTTGAATATAAAATATTATGTAAAATAACGTCACTATTTTTAAAAAGTGCTGTGTAAATCCAGCGGTGGAAGGGTTAAGGACACACACAAAAAAATCATTCCAAGAGTTTTGCTTGCAATTAATTTTGCTAATCCAACTAGCAGTGCTAAACTGATAGAGCCTGAAGCCATGAAGAATCTAGCAGTGCTAACCTGATAGAGCCTGAAGCCATGAAGAATCTAGCAGTGCTTACCTGATAGAGCCTGAAGCCATGAAGAATCTAGCAGTGCTAACCTGATAGAGCCTGAAGCCATGAAGAATCTAGCAGTGCTTACCTGATAGAGCCTGAAGCCATGAAGAATCTAGCAGTGCTAACCTGATAGAGCCTGAAGCCATGAAGAATCTAGCAGTGCTTACCTGATAGAGCCTGAAGCCATGAAGAATCTAGCAGTGCTCACCTGATAGAGCCTGAAGCCATGAAGAATCTAGCAGTGCTTACCTGATAGAGCCTGAAGCCATGAAGAATCTAGCAGTGCTTACCTGATAGAGCCTGAAGCCATGAAGAATCTAGCAGTGCTTACCTGATGAGCCTGAAGCCATGAAGAATCTAGCAGTGCTAACCTGATAGAGCCTGAAGCCATGAAGAATCTAGCAGTGCTTACCTGATAGAGCCTGAAGCCATGAAGAATCTAGCAGTACTCACCTGATAGAACCTGAAGCCATGAAGAATCTAGCAGTGCTTACCTGATAGAGCCTGAAGCCATGAAGAATCTAGCAGTGTTTACCTGATAGAGCCTGAAGCCATGAGGAACCTAGCAGTGCTTACCTGATACCTGATAGAGCCTGAAGCAATGAAGAATCTAGCAGTGCTTACCTGATAGAGCCTGAAGCCATGAAGAATCTAGCAGTACTCACCTGATAGAGCCTGAAGCCATGAAGAATCTAGCAGTGCTTACCTGATAGAGCCTGAAGCCATGAAGAATCTGGCAGTGCTTACCTGATAGAGCCTGAAGCCATGAAGAATCTAGCAGTGCTTACCTGATAGAGCCTGAAGCCATGAAGAATCTAGCAGTGCTTACCTGATAGCCATGAAGAATCTAGCAGTGCTTACCTGATAGAGCCTGAAGCCATGAAGAATCTAGCAGTACTTACCTGATAGAGCCTGAAGCCATGAAGAATCTAGCAGTGCTTACCTGATAGAGCCTGAAGCCATGAAGAATCTAGCAGTGCTAACCTGATAGAGCCTGAAGCCATGAAGAATCTAGCAGTACTTACCTGATAGAGCCTGAAGCCATGAAGAATCTAGCAGTACTCACCTGATAGAGCCTGAAGCCATGAAGAATCTAGCAGTGCTTACCTGATAGAGCCTGAAGCCATGAAGAATCTAGCAGTACTTACCTGATAGAGCCTGAAGCCATGAAGAATCTAGCAGTGCTTACCTGATAGAGCCTGAAGCCATGAAGAATCTAGCAGTGCTTACCTGATAGAGCCTGAAGCCATGAAGAATCTAGCAGTGCTAACCTGATAGAGCCTGAAGCCATGAAGAATCTAGCAGTGCTAACCTAATAGAGCCTGAAGCCATGAAGAATCTAGCAGTACTCACCTGATAGAGCCTGAAGCCATGAAGAATCTAGCAGTACTCACCTGATAGAGCCTGAAGCCATGAAGAATCTAGCAGTGCTTACCTGATAGAGCCTGAAGCCATGAAGAATCTAGCAGTGCTAACCTGATAGAGCCTGAAGCCATGAAGAATCTAGCAGTGCTTACCTGATAGAGCCTGAAGCCATGAAGAATCTAGCAGTGCTAACCTAATAGAGCCTGAAGCCATGAAGAATCTAGCAGTACTCACCTGATAGAGCCTGAAGCCATGAAGAATCTAGCACTGCCTTATAGAGCCTGAAGCCATGAAGAATCTAGCAGTGCTAACCTGCTAGAGCCTGAAGCCATGAAGAATCTAGCAGTGCTTACCTGATAGAGCCTGAAGCCATGAAGAATCAGCAGTGCTCACCTGATAGAGCCTGAAGCCATGAAGAAGGCACCCTCGACTCTTGTTATGTACTACACTGTATGTCACATAAATACAGTGATAGTCGGGTATGTGTGTGTGGGTGTGTCACTAATCTTCATTCCTAAAGAGTTTTGAAGTACATGTAGTACACACACACACAAACACACGCACATACAGAGAGAGAGAGTCCACATGGTATCTGGTGTAGGAGGGTAGGCTCATTTGATTGTTTGTAATCTAGACCCTAATATTAAAATTAGAGTTTATATGCATGCGGTTAGTTACTTCCACTTTCTGTAGGGCATTGGGTTTGATATGTTTTAGCTGTATACTGTCCAGAGATTGTGTAGTTGGTACCAAGACTAGCAGGGATTAGACATTTAGCTGTATACTGTCCAGAGATTATGTAGTTGGTACCAAGACTAGCAGGGATTAGACATTTAGCTGTATACTGTCCAGAGATTGTGTAGTTGGTACCAAGACTAGCAGGGATGGTGGATTCTAGACATTTAGCTGTATACTGTCCAGAGATTGTGTTGTTGGTACCAAGACTAGCAGTGATGGTGGATTCTAGACATTTAGCTGTATACTGTCCAGAGATTGTGTAGTTGGTACCAAGACTAGCAGGGATGGTGGATTCTAGACATTTAGCTCTATACTGTCCAGAGATTGTGTTGTTGGTACCAAGACTAGCAGGGATGGTGGATTCTAGACATTTAGCTGTATACTGTCCAGAGATTGTGTAGTTGGTACCAAGACTAGCAGTGATGGTGGATTCTAGACATTTAGCTGTATACTGTCCAGAGATTGTGTAGTTGGTACCAAGACTAGCAGGGATGGTGGATTCTAGACATTTAGCTCTATACTGTCCAGAGATTGTGTTGTTGGTACCAAGACTAGCAGGGATGGTGGATTCTAGACATTTAGCTGTATACTGTCCAGAGATTGTGTAGTTGGTACCAAGACTAGCAGGGATGGTGGATTCTAGACATTTAGCTCTATACTGTCCAGAGATTGTGTTGTTGGTACCAAGACTAGCAGGGATGGTGGATTCTAGACATTTAGCTCTATACTGTCCAGAGATTGTGTAGTTGGTACCAAGACTAGCAGGGATGGTGGATTCTAGACATTTAGCTGTATACTGTCCAGAGATTGTGTTGTTGGTACCAAGACTAGCAGGGATGGTGGATTCTGGACAGGCTCTTTGAGCTGTGGTGGGGATCTGGAAGAAGTCTAGGTTATCTGAAGAAATTTAGCAAAAGCCAGGAGAAGATAGCAGAGAGAATCAGGCTGAGTGAGGCTGCAGAGCCACTTCTTCACCAACAGCCATCTTGTCAGCCGAAGCTAAAGAATACAATCCGCTGGTTCATGAGCAAGTTGGTTCCTGCGATAGCCACCTTGAGCCGTTTAGCTACACAAGTTTTAGGTCCCTGCATAATTCACCGGAGTGCTTTTGTAGTTGATCCCTACTGTGAGGAGGAGCTTGATCATTTTACCCAAGTCATCATCGTGTGTTAGGCTACTTTAGTGTTAGGCTACTTTATCGCCTCTCCTGTAACTATTGTACATAATTATGTTTAAAAGCCTGTTGTCTAAACAGGTATCTACATATATTAAGCACAGCACCTACTTCACTGTTATTTAGCATAGATTGTGATGGTATGTGTTCTGCTCAAAAGTCAATAATTAGTTCCATTTTTGGTGACTAGACAACTTGTACATGTATATGAAAGCCGGTTGTTTAGTTAGGCGGTTATAGCGTCAGTCAGCAAGAAAATCATTAATGGATGATTTAACACCAAGAACGATTTACTGTTGGTAAGGTTCATCTGGTGTAGCTACCAGCCTAGCCAGAAGTGATGGCAAAGGATTGAAATGTGCTTGGGCAGAGCCAGGAGAGTGTCAGATATGCGCACACACTCACACAAACACACTCACACAAACACACAAGTTGTGCACAACATTTTGTTGTTATTGATATTTTTAGATAGCACGTGCAATGTGTGGAGGGTTGGGCGGGAACTCACTTGAAACTAAGCAATAAATAAAAATGTCTGCCGAATAGCTTTGTAAGCACATCATGTAAATACAGAGTCATATGTTTGTTGTGACGTACAAGCGCTCCACCCCGAAATTATTTTTCCATGGAGTGTTATCGGTCTGCAGTTTATGCAGTGTATCTGGAGGGAAGCTTCTGTCTGAGAGCTAGAAGTTTATGCAGTGTATCTGGAGGGAAGCTCCTGTCTGAGAGCTAGAAGTTTATGCAGTGTGCCTGGAGGGAAGCTCCTGTCTGAGAGCTAGAAGTTTATGCAGTGTGCCTGGAGGGAAGCTTCTGTCTGAGAGCTAGAAGTTTATGCAATATGCCTGGAGGGAAGCTCCTGTCTGAGAGCTAGAAATTTATGCAATATGCCTGGAGGGAAGCTCCTGTCTGAGAGCTAGAAGTTTATGCAGTGTGCCTGGAGGGAAGCTCCTGTCTGAGAGCTAGAAGTTTATGCAGTGTATCTGGAGGGAAGCTCCTGTCTGAGAGCTAGAAGTTTATGCAGTGTACCTGGAGGGAAGCTCCTGTCTGAGAGCTAGAAGTTTATGCAGTGTATCTGGAGGGAAGCTCCTGTCTGAGAGCTAGAAGTTTATGCAGTGTATCTGGAGGGAAGCTCCTGTCTGAGAGCTAGAAGTTTATGCAGTTTGCCTGGAGGGAAGCTCCTGTCTGAGAGCTAGAAGTTTATGCAGTGTATCTGGAGGGAAGCTCCTGTCTGAGAGCTAGAAGTTTATGCAGTGTATCTGGAGGGAAGCTCCTGTCTGAGAGCTAGAAGTTTATGCAGTGTATCTGGAGGGAAGCTCCTGTCTGAGAGCTAGAAGTTTATGCAGTGTGCCTGGAGGGAAGCTCCTGTCTGAGAGCTAGAAGTTTATGCAGTGTATCTGGAGGGAAGCTCCTGTCAGAGAGCTAGAAGTTTATGCAGTGTGCCTGGAGGGAAGCTCCTGTCTGAGAGCTAGAAGTTTATGCAGTGTATCTGGAGGGAAGCTTCTGTCTGAGAGCTAGAAGTTTATTCAGTGTGCCTGGAGGGAAGCTCCTGTCTGAGAGCTAGAAGTTTATGCAGTGTACCTGGAGGGAAGCTCCTGTCTGAGAGCTAGAAGTTTATGCAGTGTGCCTGGAGGGAAGCTTCTGTCTGAGAGCTAGAAGTTTATGCAGTGTACCTGGAGGGAAGCTCCTGTCTGAGAGCTAGAAGTTTATGCAGTGTACCTGGAGGGAAGCTCCTGTCTGAGAGCTAGAAGTTTATGCAGTGTATCTGGAGGGAAGCTCCTGTCTGAGAGCTAGAAGTTTATGCAGTGTACCTGGAGGGAAGCTCCTGTCTGAGAGCTAGAAGTTTATGCAGTGTACCTGGAGGGAAGCTCCTGTCTGAGAGCTAGAAGTTTATGCAGTGTATCTGGAGGGAAGCTCCTGTCTGAGAGCTAGAAGTTTATGCAGTGTGCCTGGAGGGAAGCTCCTGTCTGAGAGCTAGAAGTTTATGCAGTGTATCTGGAGTGAAGCTCCTGTCTGAGAGCTAGAAGTATATGCAGTTTGCCTGGAGGGAAGCTCCTGTCTGAGAGCTAGAAGTTTATGCAGTGTATCTAGAGGGAAGCTCCTGTCTGAGAGCTAGAAGTTTATGCAGTGTATCTGGAGGGAAGCTCCTGTCTGAGAGCTAGAAGTTTATGCAGTGTACCTGGAGGGAAGCTCCTGTCTGAGAGCTAGAAGTTTATGCAGTGTACCTGGAGGGAAGCTCCTGTCTGAGAGCTAGAAGTTTATGCAGTGTGCCTGGAGGGAAGCTCCTGTCTGAGAGCTAGAAGTTTATGCAGTGTATCTGGAGGGAAGCTCCTGTCTGAGAGCTAGAAGTTTATGCAGTGTGCCTGGAGGGAAGCTCCTGTCTGAGAGCTAGAAGTTTATGCAGTGTGCCTGGAGGGAAGCTCCTGTCTGAGAGCTAGAAGTTTATGCAGTGTATCTGGAGGGAAGCTCCTGTCTGAGAGCTAGAAGTTTATGCAGTGTGCCTGGAGGGAAGCTCCTGTCTGAGAGCTAGAAGTTTATGCAGTGTATCTGGAGGGAAGCTCCTGTCTGAGAGCTAGAAGTTTATGCAGTGTGCCTGGAGGGAAGCTCCTGTCAGAGAGCTAGAAGTTTATGCAGTGTACCCGGAGGGAAGCTCCTGTCTGAGAGCTAGAAGAAAGGAGTGACTTTGCTAGGGGGACTTGTTTCTGTACTGTTCTATTGCCAGTAGCCAAGTATATTTTAACCCAGTTCCTAAAAGATTATTTCCAGATCGTGCTGTGCCCACATTGAACTCCTTGTTGTTATTGCCTCCATCATGTTCTCTCTGGCAACTGCCTTTGCAGGATACGAGCCAGAGTAACCACAGAATTCTGTTGCAGTGTCGTCAATACCGTGGTTAATAAGACAGAGGTCGAGTTAGAGTGTGCTCTAATTAGAGTACAGTAACATGGCCACTTTAATGGCAGGCCATTATTGACCACTGTCACTGTAGTGTGCTGAATCAGTTTTGAATCACTGGTAATTTGAGCTGTCATAATTCAAATTTGAGCTGTTATGATTCAAATTTGAGTTGTGATAATTCAAATTTGAGTTGTGATAATTCAACTTATTTTGAGTTGTGATAATTCAGATTTGAGAGCTGTGATATCCAAATTTGAATTGAGATAATTCAAATTTGAGTTGAGATAAGTTGTCTAATGAGCTCTAATTTGAGCTATGAGATAAGTTGTCTAATGAGCTTTAATTTGAGCACTAATTGAGTATTAATAAGATTAGTGAAGTTGTAAGGATGCTATAATCTACTACTGCCTTTCCAAATATAAAAAGTAAATATATATATATATATGTAGAGAGAGAGAGAGCAGACCCTTGCATATCAAGTTGGCTATCTTTGGCAAGATATCCAGAAAAAAACACTCGAACTGGACTCGCACAAAAACAAGATTGGAAAGACAACAGAGATCTGAAGGAATGAAGCCAAACTTTTAAGAGTTTGCAAGCGCCCTTGGTGTCTTGCTAAAGGCGACCAGCTTGGAAGCTCTCTATACCTCTGGTCCATTCAGAAAGGGGAAGAAGGCACTCCAATCAGTGGAATATCACTAAGAGAGAAGGCAGCATATTTCCATGAAAAGTTACATGAACGAGAATCAGAAGCACCGCCATTTTCTGGAAATGCAAGCTGGCTACTGATGAGACTGTGTTGCAGGCTGAATTCTCTCAGACATCACTGATAGCCCTTATAGGAGTGAGACCTCTGGCATGCATGAAGGGGCATGATAACCTGAAGTAAACAACTTATTTTAGTGGTGTACGTTCAGAACCTAGTTGCACAGCACTAGCTTATCCCAGCAAGATGCACAGGCCACACTAGCTTATCCCAGCAAGATGCACAGGCCACTAGCTTATCCCAGCAAGATGCACAGGCCACACTAGCTAACCCCAGCAAGATGCACAGGCCACACTAGCTTATCCCAGCAAGATGCGCTGGCCACACTAACCTATCCCAGCAAGATGCGCTGGCCACACTAACCTATCCCAGCAAGATGCACAGGCCACTAGCTTATGCCAGCAAGATGCACAGGCCACACTAGCTTATCCCAGCAAGATGCACAGGCCACACTAGCTTATCCCAGCAAGATGCACAGAGTCACACTAGCTTATTCCAGCAAGATGCACAGAGTCACACTAGCTTATCCCAGCAAGATGCACAGGCCACACCAGCAAGATGCACAGGCCACACTAACCTATCCCAGCAAGATGCACAGAACCACACTAGCTAACCCCAGCAAGATGCACAGGCCACACTAACCTATCCCAGCAAGATGCACAGGCCACTAGCTTATCCCAGCAAGATGCACAGAGTCACACTAGCTTATCCCAGCAAGATGCACAGGCCACACTAGCTTATCCCAGCAAGATGCACAGGCAACACTAGCTTATCCCAGCAAGATGCACAGGCCACTAGCTTATCCCAGCAAGATGCACAGGCAACACTAGCTTATCCCAGCAAGATGCACAGGCCACACTAGCTTATCCCAGCAAGATGCACAGAGTCACACTAGCTTATCCCAGCAAGATGCACAGAGTCACACTAGCTTATCCCAGCAAGATGCACAGAGTCACACTAGCTTATCCCAGCAAGATGCATAGGCCACACCAGCAAGATGCACAGGCCACACTAAGCAAGATGCACAGAACCACACTAGCTAACCCCAGAAAGATGCACAGGCCACACTAACCTATCCCAGCAAGATGCACAGGCCACTAGCTTATCCCAGCAAGATGCACAGGCCACACTAGCTTATCCCAGCAAGATGCGCACAGGCCACTAGCTTATCCCAGCAAGATGCACAGGCCACACTAGCTAACCCCAGCAAGATGCACAGGCCACACTAGCTCATCCCAGCAAGATGCACAGGCCACACTAGCTAACCCCAGCAAGATGCACAGGCCACACTAGCTCATCCCAGCAAGATGCACAGGCCATACTAGCCTATCCCAGCAAGATTCATAGGCCACACTAGCCTATCCCAGCAAGATGCACAGGCCACTAGCTAACCCCAGCAAGATGCACAGGCCACACTAACCTATCCCAGCAAGATGCACAGGCCACACTAACCTATCCCAGCAAGATGCACAGGCCACTAGCTTATCCCAGCAAGATGCACAGGCCACACTAACCTATCCCAGCAAGATGCACAGGCCACTAGCTAACCCCAGCAAGATGCACAGGCCACACTAACCTATCCCAGCAAGATGCACAGGCCACACTAGCTTATCCCAGCAAGATGCGCACAGGCCACTAGCTTATCCCAGCAAGATGCACAGGCAACACTAGCTTATCCCAGCAAGATGCACAGGCCACACTAGCTTATCCCAGCAAGATGCACAGAGTCACACTAGCTTATCCCAGCAAGATGCACAGGCCACACTAGCTTATCCCAGCAAGATGCACAGGCCACTAGCTTATCCCAGCAAGATGCATAGGTAACACTAGCTTATCCCAGCAAGATGCACAGGCAACACTAGCTTATCCCAGCAAGATGCACAGGCAACACTAGCTTATCCCAGCAAGATGCACAGGCCACTAGCTTATCCCAGCAAGATGCACAGGTAACACTAGCTTATCCCAGCAAGATGCACAGGCCATACTAGCTAACCCCAGCAAGATGCACAGGTAACACTAGCTTATCCCAGCAAGATGCACAGGCCACTAGCTTATCCCAGCAAGATGCACAGGCCACACCAGCCACTGTACTACACCCTCTCTGAAGTATTCCCTGGTGGGCTCATCCTAAAGAGTAGTCAAACTACGAACTACATGTACTCGTATACTATCTACACAATCATTTGTGGGATTAAGATTACACCACTTCCTGTATACAAAACAATCAGTGCTGCGTGTAGTGATAGCACTGCAGTGTTGTGATAGTACTGCAGTGCAGTGATAGTACTGCAGTGTAGTGATAGTACTAGTGTAGTGATAGTACTGCAGTGCAGTGATAGTACTAGTGTAGTGATAGTACTGCAGTGCAGTGATAGTACTGCAGTGTAGTGATAGTACTAGTGCAGTGATAGTACTGCAGTGCAGTGATAGTACTGCAGTGCAGTGATAGTACTAGTGTAGTGATAGTACTGCAGTGCAGTGATAGTACTAGTGTAGTGATAGTACTGCAGTGTAGTGATAGTACTAGTGCAGTGATAGTACTGCAGTGCAGTGATAGTACTGCAGTGCAGTGATAGTACTAGTGTAGTGATAGTACTGCAGTGCAGTGATAGTACTGCAGTGCAGTGATAGTACTAGTGTAGTGATAGTACTGCAGTGCAGTGATAGTACTGCAGTGCAGTGATAGTACTGCAGTGCAGTGATAGTACTACTGCAGTGTAGTGATAGTACTAGTGTAGTGATAGTACTGTAGTGTAGTGATAGTACTAGTGTAGTGATAGTACTGCGTGTAGTGATAGTACTAGTGCAGTGATAGTACTAGTGCAGTGATAGTACTAGTGTAGTGATAGTACTGCACTGCAGTGATAGTACTGCAGTGCAGTGATAGTACTGCAGTGCAGTGATAGTACTACTGCAGTGTAGTGATAGTACTAGTGTAGTGATAGTACTGTAGTGTAGTGATAGTACTGCAGTGTAGTGATAGTACTGCAGTGCAGTGATAGTACTGCAGTGCAGTGATAGTACTGCAGTGTAGTGATAGTACTGCAGTGTAGTGATAGTACTAGTGCAGTGATAGTACTGCAGTGCAGTGATAGTACTAGTGCAGTGATAGTACTGCAGTGCAGTGATAGTACTGCAGTGTAGTGATAGTACTGCAGTGCAGTGATAGTACTGTAATGTAGTGATAGTACTGCAGTGCAGTGATAGTACTGCAGTGTAGTGATAGTACTGCAGTGTAGTGATAGTACTGCAGTGCAGTGATAGTACTAGTGCAGTGATAGTACTGCAGTGCAGTGATAGTACTAGTGTAGTGATAGTACTGCAGTGTAGTGATAGTACTAGTGCAGTGATAGTACTGCAGTGTAGTGATAGTACTAGTGCAGTGATAGTACTAGTGCAGTGATAGTACTGCAGTGTAGTGATAGTACTAGTGCAGTGATAGTACTGCAGTGTAGTGATAGTACTAGAGCAGTGATAGTACTGCAGTGCAGTGATAGTACTAGTGCAGTGATAGTACTGCAGTGTAGTGATAGTACTGCAGTGCAGTGATAGTACTGCAGTGCAGTGATAGTACTAGTGTAGTGATAGTACTAGTGCAGTGATAGTACTGCAGTGCAGTGATAGTACTAGTGTAGTGATAGTACTGCAGTGCAGTGATAGTACTGCAGTGTAGTGATAGTACTGCAGTGTAGTGATAGTACTGCAGTGCAGTGATAGTACTGCAGTGTAGTGATAGTACTGCAGTGTTGTGATAGTACTGCAGTGCAGTGATAGTACTAGTGCAGTGATAGTACTGCAGTGTAGTGATAGTACTAGTGCAGTGATAGTACTGCAGTGTAGTGATAGTACTAGTGTAGTGATAGTACTGCAGTGTAGTGATAGTACTGCAGTGCAGTAATAGTACTAGTGTAGTGATAGTACTGCAGTGTAGTGATAGTACTAATGTAATGATAGTACTGCAGTGTAGTGATAGTACTAATGTAATGATAGTACTGCAGTGTAGTGATAGTACTAGTGCAGTGATAGTACTGCAGTGTAGTGATAGTACTGCAGTGTTGTGATAGTACTGCAGTGCAGTGATAGTACTAGTGCAGTGATAGTACTGCAGTGTAGTGATAGTACTAGTGCAGTGATAGTACTGCAGTGTAGTGATAGTACTAGTGTAGTGATAGTACTGCAGTGTAGTGATAGTACTGCAGTGCAGTAATAGTACTAGTGTAGTGATAGTACTGCAGTGTAGTGATAGTACTAATGTAATGATAGTACTGCAGTGTAGTGATAGTACTAATGTAATGATAGTACTGCAGTGTAGTGATAGTACTAGTGTAGTGATAGTACTGCAGTGTAGTTATAGTACTGCAGTGCAGTGATAGTACTAATGTAATGATAGTACTGCAGTGTAGTGATAGTACTAATGTAATGATAGTACTGCAGTGTAGTGATAGTACTAGTGTAGTGATAGTACTGCAGTGCAGTGATAGTACTGCAGTGCAGTGATAGTACTAACGTAGTGATAGTACTGCAGTGCAGTGATAGTACTACAGTGTAGTGATAGTACTGCAGTGTAGTAATAGTACTAGTGTAGTGATAGTACTGCAGTGTAGTGATAGTACTGCAGTGTAGTGATAGTACTGCAGTGCAGTGATAGTACTGCAGTGCAGTGATAGTACTAGTGTAGTGATAGTACTGCAGTGCAGTGATAGTACTGCAGTGCAGTGATAGTACTAGTGTAGTGATAGTACTGCAGTGTAGTTATAGTACTGCAGTGTAGTGATAGTACTAGTGCAGTGATAGTACTGCAGTGCAGTGATAGTACTAGTGCAGTGATAGTACTGCAGTGCAGTGATAGTACTGCAGTGCAGTGATAGTACTGTAATGTAGTGATAGTACTGCAGTGCAGTGATAGTACTGCAGTGTAGTGATAGTACTGCAGTGTAGTGATAGTACTGCAGTGCAGTGATAGTACTAGTGCAGTGATAGTACTGCAGTGCAGTGATAGTACTGCAGTGTAGTGATAGTACTGCAGTGCAGTGATAGTACTGCAGTGTAGTGATAGTACTGCAGTGCAGTGATAGTACTGCAGTGCAGTGATAGTACTGCAGTGTAGTGATAGTACTGCAGTGCAGTGATAGTACTGCAGTGCAGTGATAGTACTGCAGTGCAGTGATAGTACTGCAGTGTAGTGATAGTACTGCAGTGTAGTGATAGTACTGCGTGTAGTGATAGTACTGCAGTGCAGTGATAGTTTTTACTGCAGTGTAGTGATGGATATTTGACAGAGTACTGCAGTGCAGTGATAGTTTTTACTGCAGTGTAGTGATGGATATTTGACAGATGTTTGTGTGCATGTTCCTGCAGGAGGAGAGGTTGCTGCTGGAGGAGCTGGTCCATTACATGCACTATGCCATGGGCATCTATGGCTGGCCACTGCATGTCTTTGACAAGCCTTGCTGTGGCATCTGTGAGCTGTGCTCTGTCACATGGTAACTAAGGGATAAGCAGGAGGTGTGTGTGTGGGGGTGGGGGTGGGGGGTGTAGGCAGTGCAATATGCTTTCTGGTACTTTTTTTGTGCTATACATATTTGGGGGGGGGGGGGGGGGGGGGAAGCAGATTGGAATGTGAGGTTATAAATGTGGCATCAAGTCTTGAGTGGCACTAACAACTGTGATTGATAGAGCAATATGATGGAATGATGCCTTACAATATTATAGGCCGACTTATGTTCTTGTGAAGGGGGTCACTAAATTTGCAAACACTAAAAACACTTTGTGGTTAAGCTTTTAGATACTGCACAATACACTATATTAACCAGATGTATAGCTCAAAAGATAGATCTCTCTGTGTGCTCTCTTTTAAATATTGCATAGGCTGCTAGTATGCCAAAGTTACTTGCAGCCAAAGTGGGGTACCTCAAAATCTGTGAAGTACCTAGTTGTGGTTCCTGACAGGATAGCCAATTGTTATGTGTGGCCTACTCTACAAAACTAGCGTATTCATTAGCTGCTAAAACATGCCTAATTAGGCAAGGTTACAGTGGGCACTAAAAATGATTCACCACCCATGCTTGCCTAATTGGTCACCTTTTAGCATAATGAAAACACTAATTTTGTCCAGTAGGCTCCCTCTAGCCACAACTGACTAGCATTCCAATCAGGAACCATAACTAAATTAATTTCGCCACTTTGCTGCATGTAACTTTAGCATTCACCTACGGATATCAAAACAGAGCACACGGAGAGATCTACCATTAGAGCTATATATCTAGTCCATACATAAAGTGTGCAGAATCCATGAAGCTCCAAAATCGTAACCACGAGGTTATGTAGTTTATAATTTAGTCCCTTCATATGAACATAAGACATAAAAAAGCATGACATTGTATTGCTCTATCAGTCACAGTTGTTATTGATATAGCCACTCAAGACTTGATGCTGGAAAGTAGCATTCGTGGCGGAGTTTGTGGTTATCACCATATTCCAACCTTATGTGTGGCAAAACCAAACTGCCATTAGAAAGCATACTCCATTGCCTACATTTTGCACGGACCCTAGTATGAATGTGGGTAAAGATTTTTTGATTTTTTAAACATGTTTTCTGCCCACCCCCCCCCCCCCCCCCCCCCCCCCACCCCCCAAAGATTACACACGGAGAAAAATAATTTCATTATAAAGATTAAAAATTAGGAGAGCTTCAGGCCCTTAGTGAAGAGCAAGTGTTTGTGTGTGTGTGTGTGTGCGTGTGAGAGAAGAGAGAGAGATCAAAGCTCTCTCTCTACAAAATAATTTGCTCAATGACATTCCCCTTTCATCATCACCTGTCTCTCTCCCTTGCTCTCGCCCCCACCCCACCCCTGCCTCAACACCCAGCTGTATCTGCAAATTTCGTTGCTGTCATCCCATGGCCCATCATGACCACATCTTGGGCTATCCTCAAGTGGAATACGATGACTGTTGCATGAGTGGGTTGGGCACTGTCAGACTTCGCTCTAAGCTCAGAGAATCCCATGTGCTTTACGTGTCCTTCGAGAATGAGGTATGTGAACATCCATGTGGCTGTGAGATAATACATCGAGACAAGGCTCAGAAGTGATAATGAGTGTGCATTCTCTGATACAATCCAATACACTAACTAGGTGCTCTTAGTCGTAGAACAGTACTTAAAATATATGTATATATTCATATCTTTCCCTTCTAATGAAGGCTAGAGCATCTAGTTGAAGCGTTGAGATAATACAATTTTATTGAGAAGGTTATTGCAATATATATGTGCAATCACCAATTTCAGTTTTTTGGCCCTGTTCAGCTAGATATGGTGACAACTACTTCCCACCTTGTTCTTAATGTCTTTATTTTTTTGCAGATGTTTTACTGAACACGCACGCACACACACACACACACACACACATACTAATCAATTTGATTACAATATGTTACTATTAGGTGTTCCAGGCACCTTTTAACATCTGTTGTGATGAAGGCCGGAGAGCCATTGTCTTGACCGTGAGAGGAACCTTGTCAATTAAGGATGCAATGACTGACTTCAGCGTCTCAATGGTGGACATGGAGGAGAAGTACCGCAATCATCATGTGGAAGGAAAGCAAATAGTTCATATTGTGAGTCACTTACTAGAAATGAATAAAATGAATACAAGTCATATTTTATGCAACATCTTGTTCTTGTCTACTGTTTGTTGCTGACACTACACAAGTCATATTTTATGCAACATCTTGTTCTTGTCTCTTGTCTACTGTTTGTTGCTGACACTACACAAGTCATATTTTATGCAACATCTTGTTCTTGTCTCTTGTCTACTGTTTGTTGCTGACACTACACAAGTCATATTTTATGTAACATCTTGTTCTTGTCTACTGTTTGTTGCTGACACTACACAAGTCATATTTTATGCAACATCTTGTTCTTGTCTCTTGTCTACTGTTTTATGTTGACACTACACAAGTCATATTTTATGCAACATCTTGTTCTTGTCTACTGTTTGTTGCTGACACTACACAAGTCATATTTTATGCAACGTCTTGTTCTTGTCTACTGTTTGCTGTTGACACTACACAAGTCATATTTTATGCAACATCTTGTTCTTATCTACTGTTTGCTGTTGACACTACACAAGTCATATTTTATGCAACATCTTGTTCTTGTCTACTGTTTGTTGCTGACACTACACAAGTCATACTCTATACAACATCTTGTTCTTGTCTACTGTTTGTTGTTGACACTACACAAGTCATATTTTATGCAACATCTTGTTCTTGTCTACTGTTTGTTGCTGACACTACACAAGTCATATTTTATGCAACATCTTGTTTCTTGTCTACTGTTTGTTGTTGACACTACACAAGTCATATTTTATGCAACATCTTTTTCTTGTCTACTGTTTGCTGTTGACACTACACAAGTCATATTTTATGCAACATCTTGTTCTTGTCTACTGTTTGCTGTTGACACTACACAAGTCATATTTTATGCAACATCTTGTTCTTGTCTACTGTTTGTTGCTGACACTACACAAGTCATATTTTATGCAACAACTTGTTCTTGTCTACTGTTTGCTGTTGGCACTACACAAGTCATATTTTATGCAACATCTTGTTCTTGTCTACTGTTTGTTGTCGACACTACACACGTCATATTTTATGCAACATCTTTTTCTTGTCTACTGTTTGCTGTTGACACTACACAAGTCATATTTTATGCAACATCTTGTTCTTGTCTACTGTTTGCTGTTGACACTACACAAGTCATATTTTATGCAACATCTTGTTCTTGTCTGTTTGTTGCTGACACTACACAAGTCATATTTTATGCAACATCTTGTTCTTGTCTACTGTTTGTTGTTGGCACTACACAAGTCATATTTTATGCAACATCTTGTTCTTGTCTACTGTTTGGTTGCTGACACTACACAAGTCATATTTTATGCAACATCTTGTTCTTGTCTACTGTTTGTTGCTGACACTACACAAGTCATATTTTATGCAACATCTTGTTCTTGTATACTGTTTGTTGTTGGCACTACACAAGTCATATTTTATGCAACATCTTGTTCTTGTCTACTGTTTGCTGTTGACACTACACAAGTCATATTCTATACAACATCTTGTTCTTGTCTACTGTTTGTTGCTGACACTACACAAGTCATATTCTATACAACATCTTGTTCTTGTCTACTGTTTGTTGCTGACACTACACAAGTCATATTCTATACAACATCTTGTTCTTGTCTACTGTTTGCTGTTGACACTACACAAGTCATATTTTATGCAACATCTTGTTCTTGTCTACTGTTTGCTGTTGACACTACACAAGTCATATTCTATGCAACATCTTGTTCTTGTCTACTGTTTGTCTGACACTACACAAGTCATATTTTATGCAACATCTTGTTCTTGTCTACTGTTTGTTGTTGACACTACACAAGTCATATTTAATGCAACATCTTGTTCTTGTCTACTGTTTGTTGCTGACACTACACAAGTCATATTTTATTCAACATCTTGTTCTTGTCTACTGTTTGTTGCTGACACTACACAAGTCATATTTTATGCAACATCTTGTTCTTGTCTACTGTTTGTTGCTGACACTACACAAGTCATATTTTATGCAACATCTTGTTCTTGTCTACTGTTTGCTGTTGACACTACACAAGTCATATTTTATGCAACATCTTGTTCTTGTCTACTGTTTGCTGTTGACACTACACAAGTCATATTTTATGCAATATCTTGTTCTTGTCTACTGTTTGTTGTTGACACTACACAAGTCATATTTTATGCAACATCTTGTTCTTGTCTACTGTTTGCTGTTGACACTACACAAGTCATATTTTATGCAACATCTTGTTCTTGTCTACTGTTTGTTGCTGACACTACACAAGTCATATTTTATGCAACATCTTGTTCTTGTCTACTGTTTGTTGCTGACACTACACAAGTCATATTTTATGCAACATCTTGTTCTTGTCTACTGTTTGTTGCTGACACTACACAAGTCATATTTTATGCAACATCTTGTTCTTGTCTGTTTGTTGTTGGCACTACACAAGTCATATTTTATGCAACATCTTGTTCTTGTCTACTGTTTGTTGCTGACACTACACAAGTCATACTCTATACAACATCTTGTTCTTGTCTACTGTTTGTTGTGATACTACACAAGTCAGCACATACTAAACCTTCTTGTTCTTTTGTTATGGCGATTACAAATGTTAAAAAGGCGGGATAAGGTCTGGAAAACATGGTTTCATAGCCTTGTGGATACGTCTTTGGAGCTCCATAGATTCTGCACACTTCACTGTATGAACTTTATATATGATAGATCTCTCTGTGTGCTCTCTTTTGGTATTAAATTAGCTGCATAGGTATAACTATGCTAAAGTTACATGCAGCCAAAGTGGGAGTATACTGAGTGCCTGAAGTGGTTCAAGATGTGATTCCTGATTGGAAAGTAGCCATTGTTATCTCTGGCTATAGGAGGCCCTACTCTACAAACAATCATAAGCACTGTAGGCAAGCGGGTGTGAAAAAAACAGTCCAAATTTTTTTCACACCCGTGCTTGCCTAATTAGTCACTTATTAGCACCTGGAGTAGGAGCCACAGAATGGCTGCACTACTTTCCAATCAGGAACCACAACTACAACAGTTCAATCACTTATATTTTGCCACTTTGCTGCATGTAACTTTAGCATATACCTATGGATATCAAAAGAGAGCACACAGAGAGATCTACCATTTGAGCTATATATCTAGTTCATACATAAAGTGTGCAGAATCTATGGAGCTCCAAAGTCATATTCACGGTTTTTATAGTGTTTGTATTTTATAATTTGTGATACGATCTGAGAAAAGGGCCCATTTTGCCTCAAAACTGATTTTGCACTAGGACCTGAAATAGCTACCAAGGTTATGAATCATTAAATTACCTCAGAGGCATCTTGGGTCATTGCTTTATCTTTCTGCAAAGTTTCAAGGCGCTTCCTTCCATCCAAGCGAGCAGTTAGAAAAAGCTTAAAAAATTGGAGAAGCCACGCAAAGCTACCGCGTGCATGGAATGAAAATACAGGCACACGGGAATTTTCCTTTGGTTTCCGTAGGAACCTAAATAAACCGCGTAGTGATTGAAAACGTGATGTCATCAATGCGTGAATCGGCGTTTTATGTAAAACAACACAAGGGAAATTTCAATACGCATTTTCTCGTTTCAGGGTATTGTGAAGAGTGGAAGCAAAACTGTGTATAACTTTGGAATGGCATTAGATCAAGGCACAATTCCAGTACCATTCCACTTAGCTATCCTTGCACTTTAACCTCACACCTATAATGCATAATTTTGGGGGTTTTGGGCGAAGTGGGCCATTTTCTCGGATCCTATCACATGATACCTCGTGACAAGTTGTGAAGTGTTTGTGCAGCTCTATCAATCACAGTTGTTATAGCCATGCAGACTAGATGCTGGGAAGTATTTGGGGAATGATTTCACTTCTCATTCCAACCTGCAGTTCCAAGCAATAAACATGTATGGCAACAAAAAACATACCACCAGAAAGTATACTTCACTGGCTACATTTTGTATGTAAATCAGGACCATAGCATGAATGTGTGCAAGGATGGTAACCCATGGTTTCCAGACCCTCCCCCCTTAATATTGTTTTTGACTGCAGTCTCCCCTTAATCTAGTTCAAGTACACTGAAGATTCATCTTTTAATCAGCCTCTTCAGCATTTTAATGAAGTCAGCAGAAAGCCACCATACTAGTTAAAAGTAGACTTTGTTCCTTGCATAGTTAGGTGCTTCTGTTTTGTTACGTTTTCTAATGTCATAGTATGTAACTGAACAGACCCTAGCATGGAATCCAGTGAGTGTATTCCACATCTCAGATTATCTTTATCTGGTAACTCTATAGAGTTCCTCTTACAGCAGATCAAAGCCGGTCCTACCGCTTGCTCAAGGAGCAGTCACTTCTTGAAGGCTTCCTTATGCCTCACCAAAGACCATGTGCCGATCATCTGGTGACTACAGGTGACCTCCCAGAGCATTAACTGGCTACTGTATGCGGCTAAGCAACCCTGCCAGTCTCTTTCCTAGCATCCCTCCCAAGGTTATAATAGTACTCGTACACAAGCTGAGGTCTGGAGTATGCTCACTGGATTCCAGACTGGAGTCCCCGTTGTTCTCGGATTACACAACGGCAACCACATCCCAAATGGGAAAATGGCAGGACATGAATAAGCATGGTCTCTCTGAGGCAGAAAATGCAAAGTAAAACATCTGGTGCAAGGTACATGGTGCAAGGTCGTGGTGCAAGGTACACGGTGCAAGGTACATATGTGACATGTGCAACCACTCCAGACAGCACTAGAACTTCCCTCGTTGCTTCAATTTGAAGCCTTCAAAATTATATGTTCGCTCGTTTAAATCTTTAGAGCTGGTAGGAGATATATCTGCGTGCATGCAGGTTCCACTTTCCGATGATAGCAGATATATTCACACAAACATTGCATCTTGGCTGCCATTACAAAAACCTTCACTAGAGTTCTGACGGTGAAATCTAAGTCAGGCTGTTGGCTAGCAAGGCCGTATCCAACCCTACTCTACTAGAATAACACTGCAGGTGCTGGAGTGGAGTGGGTTACATTGGCGAGCGGGACCGTTGGATCGGTGAGGTTCACTGCGGCAAACGCTGTTGTCTTCAACAAAAAGCAAAAGGTTTAAAAATGGAGTAGTTCACAATGTACATGGCTAGCTCTAGCTGAAGGCAACACATTATTTCGTTCATGGAAGTGCTCTGAGAGACTCATTGCCCACTGTACTAGAGCTTGAAGACTGAGATATTAGCTAGCTAAGAGATAAAGAGACTGCTGTGGTCACTGGCCTAATGAGCGCGCTAGAGAGACAAACAAGAATCACTCCAAGTGTTTTGTTTACTTTTAACTGTCACTAGGTCCACCTTGCATAGCAACAGAGCTCACCTGATACTCCCTCAAGCCAAGAAGAAGGCATACTTGACTCTTGCTGTGATCTGGAACGTGTGTGTTCTATGTCATGATCTGGAACGTGTGTGTTCTATGTCATGATCTGGAACGTGTGTGTTCTATGTCATGATCTGGAACGTGTGTGTTCTTTGCCATGTGTTGCCTAGTTATGTGTAGTATTCATGACTAGGCTCTAGTTCAGGTTGCTTTAGCTTGCTAGCCTACAGCTGGTATGCAGATCACTATATCATCATACTACTCTCATGTTCACTTATGAGCATGCCCATTGCATTGCAGTTATAGGTGGGTGGGCATGTATTAATCAATGGTACATAATTTAAATAAGAATGTGGTCTAATTAAAGGGTATATGAGTACATATGAGAGGACATCTTGAGGAGAGAACTGCTCCCTTGCTAGCCTTATCTAATCTCCTTCTGATTCCACTCTCTCTTCCTGCCCCTTCCCCCCCCCCCCCCCCTCCAAACCAGGGCATGTACATCACAGCCAAGTATATCTACGACACTTTGGAGAGCAAGCAACTGCTGGCCCACGCCTTCCAGGGTGAGCACAAGCACTACCGCCTGGTGGTCGCAGGGCACTCACTGGGAGCAGGTGTGGCTAGTGTGCTGAGTGTCATGCTGAAGCCGTACTATCCAGACCTGCGATGCTTTGCCTTCTCCCCTCCAGGCTGCATCTTCAGGTGCCAGTTGTAATAACACTTTTGGTTATGTTATATACATTGAAATTTTCATGTAAATGTTCGTGTAGTTTGTCCATATACGATAGCACCTCTTTTGAGAGACACCTCTCGCAGAGACCACCTCTTGTACATTTAAGACTCAGAGTTAGAGTTCTCCAATGCACTTACTATACAAATTTACATCTAGCCACCCGGTATGAGACCCAGAGTTCGAGCGCCCTAATGCACTTATCTTACCACTAGCCACAGACCATTCTGCCCACAGACCAACTCCTGTATGAGACGCAGAGTTCGAGTTCCCCAATGCACTTACCAACTTACCTTACAAACTTCCTCTAGCCACAGACCAACTCCTGTACCCCACCAGCAACTGAAGACCCACTACATAAGTGAACCACTCAAATGCTCTGTTGTTTCCATAAACTTGATAGGGGCCAAATGGCACCTTACCAGCTAGTATCTTGTGCAGTATGATAGTACTATGTGCCAGTGCTTGCAGCTGCTAGTGGCAGTACAGAGTTGTGTCTGAGTGTTATGGGCAGTTAGCCACTGTTGAAGGAGGACCGATATCATGAACTAGTAGGTGTTTATTTTAAAAAAATGTGGTTACCACTTTATAGCTCCGTAGATTCTGCAAACTTCATGGTATGGACTTGATTTATTATAGCTCAAAAGATAGGTCTCTCTGTGTGCTCTCTTTTGATACTGGAGTTAAAGTGAGGATACCTCAAAACCTGAGTGCCTGATTTTGCAACTCATTTTTCTCCAGATTGCTAAGTGCTAGACATCTGAAATTAGCACCAGTGGGTAGAGAAAACCCTACACAGCAAGGGTCCCCAACCTTTTCAACCCAAGGGCCACAAAGCTAAACTCAGGAGGGCCGGGGCCAATCTTGGAAGGACAGAAAAAAACATGCTAAAATCGCAAGATAACAATTAATTTGACACCTGATGTTGTTTGCAACCACAGAGAGATAGTGTATCAGGGTTAAATGAAGAGGTGGACAGAATGAGCACATCAGACAAGTGATGATCTGACAGTTGCGAACGCAGCCTATACTTGGCGTGCTTCATCTTGGAGAACAACTGTTCACAGCGGTACTTGGTGCGAAACATGCCCACTACTTTCTGGGCATGGGTGGTAAGGTTGGGGAACCATCCAGATGAGAGCATGTGGTTCTTATAGAAATTGAGAATGTGGCAAGCAAGGAACTTGGACATCAAAGCTTCTGAACATTGGAGATCAATGAGTTCCATCTGCAGTTTTAATGACACTTCTTCACAGCATCAAAAGGCGAAGAGAAAATTGAAAGCTGCCCAGGGCATATGACCTCATGTCAGCAAAACGGCTGGCAAACTCAGAGCGGAGGTCACCAATAAACTGCACCCAGTCGCTGATGCCAACATCTTCAGAGCAAGATGAGAGACGAGGAAAGTGAGACAGGTTGTTCTTCTCCAGCTGAGATTCCCAGAGGTGGAGCTTCAACTCAAATGCAGAGATAATGTGAGTGCAAGTCACAGACTGGGAGGTCCCCTGAAGCTGGAGGTTGAGCTGGTTCAGGTGAGCCGTGATGTCGGCAAGGAAGGCCAGCTTGGCAATCCAACTCGGGTCAGACCCTCCCAGAACTTTACTGTCGAAGAAAGCCACCATCTCCTTTCTGAGGTCAAACACCCTGCTGAGCATCCTGCCACCACTCAGCCAATGAACTTCACAAAAGTTCAGTAGACGCCATATTCTGCTTTCATCTCTACCAGAAGCTCTTGAAATCGGTGGTGATTCAGTCCACAGGCAAGGATCACATTCACTGCCTTCACAACAGTTGGCATGACGTCCTTCATAGTTACTGATTTGGCACACAGGGCTTCCTAGTGCACTATGCAAAGCAGCCTTTTAATCTTCTGATGGTGGCCAGATGCCTCAACATGCTTCTGCATAAGTGAGACGAACCCTTTCTTCTCCCCACCACAGCTGGAGCACCGTCTGTTTTGATTGCAGTCAGGCGAGACAAATCCAGTCATCAACGCACTTCAGCACTTTTTCAAAATATCTGTGCCAATATTGGTGCCCTTCATGGGGAAAACTTGCAGAAATTCCTCACATATAGTCAATTGGGGCCGGGTGGTAAGTTGGGGTAAAAAAAGACCAGGGGTCTGGGGAAGACACAGCTGCTTTAAGAATTTAAACAATCCTTGATCTGTCAAGTACTTTTAATGGGCTTTTTATTAATGTGTGTTTTTGTATAAAAATATTGACATGGAGGACATGACAAAATAAAGAACCTAAACATGTAGAAAATACCCGAAATTAACTTTTTTCTGGCTCGCCTGAACTTTTGGGTAGATTAATCAAACTAGTTAGTAAATTATGAACGCTAGCCAAAAGAAAATAATTACTAAATGGTTTATTCATTTTCATTGACAAAAAAAATCAATTTTTTTTGATATTTTAGGGGGGTTTGGACCGGCTTTTTTTTTACCCCAGATATTTTTGGTCACTCGGGGTTAAAAAAACCAGGTGTTTTTTTTTTTGCAATTTTTTTCTAGTCTTTTTTCGATACTATATTTTCATTTTTTCTTCTCCAGTCATGCTAATTTGTGAGTTAAAGCATAATATGAATTATTTGAATATAAATAAACCACCTAGTCAATGGTACATGGACTATTGCATCATTCTGATGGACAGAATGATACAATAGTATATATATATATATATAATGTGAGTAACTGAATATGAATAAACCAACTTTAGTCATTGATTATCAATGGTACATGGACTATTTCATCATAACAAAAGTTTTCAGTGATGACGAAGATGCTGATCCTACATCAGCTGAATTTACCTTCCATCACACAAAAAAGAGCGAAGCACAGACTCAACACGCATTTTCTACGATTGGCCAAAGCAGGAAGATGTGGAGATAGTAGCAGTGGATCATTGCATGTATGGCCCTGGCCCTGTTCAGGAAACAGTTAGTCGAGGGAAGGCACTGCTGAAGTTCGAGTGTGAAGCAAAAGTGATGAACATTTTCAAGTATTTTTCTTAAAGAAAATGCAATAAAACCGAACTGTTATCCATTACTGTACTATTTATTGTAGTATTTGAACAAATTTTAATGAAAAAAGATTCAATTGATAAAATATTGAAGGATTTAAATTTGATTTTACTGTTTAGGATATTTTTAAAGGGGTGGTTTTTTTTTACCCCGAACCGTACCCCTTTCATGGGGTAAAAAAAAAAAGCCACCATATTTTTATTAATATTTCATTATAGGACATAGGATATATATTTTTAATTTATGTAGTCATCATTTGATAGCAAAGTACTAGAGGATGGCACATGTGTTTTTAGTAAATCCTTTACTCTGGCTCTTAAAAGGTAAAGTTAAGGGAAACGGCTTTTTTTACCCCAATTGACTATACTTCAAAGTTGGAGTAGACGCATCGAACAAACACACACAACTGAGCTGTGTCTGTCATGTCGGTACTCTCATCCAAGGCCAGAGGAGAGGAAAATACAGCATTCCTTCACGGCAGATCTCACGTTCCCAGCGATCTCTTCTATACACTGTGTGACTGTCATTGTAGAGAGGCCGACATTCGCAAATGCATCCCTCTTCTCCGGGCAGACTGCATCCCACAGTGGCCAGCATACAGCTCTTCACAAACTCTCCTTCTGAGAATGGCTTCAGCTGCTTTGCGATCAGCAATGGCACATTGTAGCTAGTGCGAGTGTTCTGTGAGCTCTCCATTGCTTGCTTTCTGATCAAGGTAGTCTGCTTCTCCAGACTGGTAGACAAGCGGGCCACCTCTCTCAGTCTCTTCTCTGTGCTCATGTCGATGTACTTTGCATGCTGTGTGGTGAAGTGCCTTTTCACGAACTCCTTGAAGACACTCAACGATTCAAGGTGGATGAGGCACACTGACTTCCCCTTTTGCTCAACAAAGAACTACCAATCAATCCACGCCTCATTGAAAATGTGATTCTCTCCCCCCGTTTTCCTCTTTTTATTCTCAGAAGCCATTGCTCTGCGAATAAAAAAAAATAAAAAATACTAGAACAAACTCAGACTTAAAGAAATAGATTAAAATATTATTAACTAGAGGGTAGTCGATAGCCTGCGACATAGCAATTCAATAATTAATAATTTGAAGTCAGCTTTAGCATCTTAAGCAGGCATCTTCCCGCACTCATCAGTCACGTGACTGCGCTGACTCACGAACGAACACACACTAAAGCGAGGATGAGGACTTTCTCTCGTGATGAAAATCAGAAGAAGCATGGGCATTGCTTACATAAAACAACAAATGTCTTTTCCCAGGAGATAGGGCTGTAGGCCATACTGATGGACCTCGCGGGCCGGTGCCCTACAGCATAAATGAGTTAATTCATTAGGCGCTAAAACTATAGTACAGTATGTGGTCATGCTCAGCGGGTTGGAAATTGTATTTCCTAAAAATTCCTTAAAATTTATTTTCCAACCCCAGGCGCTTGCACGTACTCAAGTTTTAATGCCTAATGAAATAACTCGTGTACAGTAGGGCTTCCTCTAGCCACTGGTGCTAATTTCAGCTGTTGCAAAATCAGGCGCTCGGGTTTTAAGGTACATGTATCCCCACTTTAGCTCCAGTAACTTGGGTATAGTTATATCTATGAAAAATATTTTGGTATCAAAAGAGGGCACACAGAGAGACCTATCTTTTAAGCTATATATTAAGTCCATAAAATGAAGTGTGCAGAATATATGGAGCATAAAGTGGTAACCAGTAACGCCTATATACTAGTATCGATCCCCATTGGTGTAATACTCTGTCCCCACCAGAAGAGCTAACGTTGGACGAGTCACATGGTTACATATGCACTAGTGTGAAACCACTCTTCTGTCGCTATGCCATGCATCTATTCATGTGATGTTACTCCTCCCATTGCTCCACCCACATGTTCTCTCGGAACAGAGACCAATTGCATTCTATAATAGGAACCTTGGTTACCAGTCCAATCTACTTACATTGGAAGCTATTGGAAGGTGGTCACTATTGAAAGGTGGTCACTATTGGAAGGTGGTTACTATTGGAAGGTGGTCAATATTGGAAGGTGGTCACTATTGGAAGGTGGTCACTATTGGAAGGTGGTTACTATTGGAAGGTGGTTACTATTGGAAGGTGGTTACTATTGGAAGGTGGTCACTATTGGAAGGTGGTTACTATTGGAAGGTGGTTACTATTGGAAGGTGGTTACTATTGGAAGGCGGTTACTATTGGAAGGTGGTCACTATTGGAAGGTGGTTACTATTGGAAGGAGGTTACTACTGGAAGGTGGTTACTACTGGAAGGAGGTTACTATTGGAAGGCGGTTACTATTGGAAGGTGGTTACTATTGGAAGGTGGTTACTATTGGAAGGTGGTTACTATTGGAAGGTGGTCACTATTGGAAGGTGGTTACTATTGGAAGGAGGTTATTGGAAGGAGGTTACTACTGGAAGGTGGTTACTACTGGAAGGTGGTTACTATTGGAAGGTGGTTACTATTGGAAGGTGGTTACTATTGGAAGGTGGTCACTATTGGAAGGTGGTCACTATTGGAAAGTGGTTGCTATTGGAAGGTGGTTGCTATTGGAAGGTGGTTACTATTGGAAGGTGGTTACTATTGGAAGGTGGTCACTATTGGAGGTGGTCACTATTGGAAGGTGGTCACTATTAGAAGGTGGACAAAATTGGAAGGCGGTTACTATTGGAAGGTGGTCAAAATTGGAAGGTGCTTACTATTGAAAGGGTAGTCACAAGTTCTGGGTGAAGGGCTTCTGGTTTGAGGGGGTATATGACTTTAAAATGTCTGATTTATCATAGCTGCCTGCTTCCTTCAACCATCTCTTTCTGGCCAGTCCTACTGTTTCTGGGAGCCTTTCTGCTGATGAAACTTGCAGGCGCCTCTGTATGTGTGTATGTATGTATGAATGCTTGGCTGCAATTCCTCTGGATCCCTTTGCCTTTGAGATAGGAAGTGCTGTAGACGGATTTCTCAACTAAATTGTTCTGTACTCTGACAAAGTGCCTTATATTTTCAACCTAAAATGTAGACTCAAATGTTGGTACGTCTCAATTTGAAGCAGTCGCAGCTGGAGAGCTGATTAGAATTGGAGGCATTGTTCTTATAACTAACCGAGACAGAGCTACAGTGTTATAATTATAATTAGAGGGGCGGCTACAACTGATGGTTCCTAATAAATGATACACAACATATGATACTATAACCTGTTCTTCAAAGAGCCTAAGCTATGATCCGTCATCTGAGCACTCCATTGATCAAGTGTCTTTCTACAAGTATTCAAGTGCTCACTACCTTCAATATCTGCTCCTCCAAGCTCCGGTGGATCTCCAACTAAGCTATGGTCAATCAACACCTGCATGATGAAGAACCTTGTGGCTAAATTCAGAAAACAGTGACCTTCTCAATAACCAATTTGAATTCTGTTGATGATTCGATTAATTCCTGAGGAAGGCTAGAGCATCTAGTCGAAACGCAGAGAGAGTAGATTTCAAGTTGATTATTGAGAAGGTCATTGTAATTTTGTTATGTCAACTGAGAGTTCATTGAGAATTTATAGATATATTATTTGATACACATCTTTCAACCAACAAAAATATTCCACGACTTTTCCAGAGTGACCATTCTTAATCATTAGTTTTAGAAGGTTCTCTTTTGCTTGTACAATAGCTGCGACAAATATTTTTGTAAAAATATTGAGAGCTCTCTCTCTTTCGAGTTTCATCCATTTTCGATGTAAGATTTGGGGGATGGGACGATTTATTATTTTTCTTGTTGTTGTTATTGTTGTTGTTGTTGCTATTTTTGCAGTTTTCCACTGGCACATTACTCTAGAGACTTCATCACCTCTGTTGTGCTGGAGAATGACATGGTGCCAAGGTATGATCAGCTGTCTAATTCTACATAATGGGTGCTAGGAAGAGAAGAGAAATGTTTTTACAGTAAAGGAGCTATCAAACGTTTTCTATCTGTACATAGGCTCTATCTACACTCTTCTGTCCCCACCATTTTGATTTCTTGTTAGTAATTGCATGGTTACCTGCAGACTCTTCCTTGTGTACAGAGCATTTGGTCTCTTGTTACTGCATCTTGATCGCCCATGAGCTTCTTTTCATCTCTGTATCTTCATCTCTGTACCAACACTCCACTGCATTCACTCTTACCAGCATGCTGCAGTGTAGCCTGTCTCAAGAGTAATAACGACCCATAAAAATACTATATTGGGTCCAGAGTTACTTGTTACAGCACTTTGTGAGCATACTAGACATTCGTGTGGTGGCTTCATTAATTTTGGTTTACATGCTATTCTTATACGACAGTCTGTACATGTACTTTGATCTTAAGTTACACCTACAGATCATATAGTTAGCATTGTCAGTGCAGGGGCTGAGCTCTGCCTCTAAACTTAGTATCTGTCTAGCCCTAGCCTCCCTAGTCCAGCCCTAGCCTCCCTAGTCCAGCCCTAGCCTCCCTAGTCCAGCCCTAGCCTCCCTAGTCCATCCCTAGTCTCCCTAGTCCAGCCCTAGTCTCCCTAGTCCAGCCCTAGCCTCCCTAGTCCAGCCCTAGCCCAGCCCTAGCCTCCCTAGTCTAGCCCTAGCCTCCCTAGTCCAGCCCTAGTCCAGCCCTAACCCAGCCCTAGCCTCCCTAGTCTGCCTCCCTAGTCCAGCCCTAGCCTCCCTAGTCCAGCCCTAGCCTCCCTAGTCTAGCCCTAGCCTCCCTAGTCCAGCCCTAGCCTCCCTAGTCTAGCCCTAGCCTCCCTAGTCCAGCCCTAGCCTCCCTAGTCCAGCTCTAGTATCCCTAGTCCAGCCCTAGCCTCCCTAGTCCAGCCCTAGCCTCTCTAGTCCAGCCCTAGCCTCCCTAGTCCAGCCCTAGCCTCCCTAGTCCAGCCCTAGCCTCCCTAGTCTAGCCCAAGCCTCCCTAGTCCAGCCCTAGCCTCCCTAGTCCAGCCCTAGCCTCTCTAGTCCAGCCCTAGCCTCCCTAGTCCAGCCCTAGCCTCCCTAGTCCAGCCCTAGCTTCCCTAGTCTAGCCCAAGCCTCCCTAGTCCAGCCCTAGCCTCCCTAGTCCAGCTCTAGCCTCCCTAGTCCAGCCCTAGCCTCTCTAGTCCAGCCCTAGCCTCCCTAGTCTAGCCCTAGCCTCCCTAGTCCAGCCCTAGCCTCCCTAGTCCAGCTCTAGCCTCCCTAGTCCAGCCCTAGCCTCCCTAGTCCAGCCCTAGCCTCCCTAGTCCAGCCCTAGCCTCCCTAGTCCAGCCCTAGCCTCCCTAGTCCAGCCCTAGCCTCCCAAGTCTAGCCCTAGCCTCCCTAGCCTAGCCCTAGCCTCCCTAGTCCAGCCCTAGCCTCCCTAGTCCAGCCCTAGCCTCCCAAGTCTAGCCCTAGCCTCCCTAGTCTAGCCCTAGCCTCCCTAGTCCAGCCCTAGCCTCCCTAGTCCAGCCCTAGCCTCCCTAGTCCAGCCCTAGCCTCCCTAGTCCAGCCCTAGCCTCCCTAGTCCAGCCCTAGCCTCCCTAGTCCAGCCCTAGTCCAGCCCTAGCCCAGCCCTAGCCTCCCTAGTCTGCCTCCCTAGTCCAGCCCTAGCCTCCCTAGTCCAGCCCTAGCCTCCCTAGTCCAGCCCTAGCCTCCCTAGTCCAGCTCTAGTATCCCTAGTCCAGCCCTAGCCTCCCTAGTCCAGCCCTAGCCTCTCTAGACCAGCCCTAGCCTCCCTAGTCCAGCCCAAGCCTCCCTAGTCCAGCCCTAGCCTCCCTAGTCCAGCCCTAGCCTCTCTAGTCCAGCCCTAGCCTCCCTAGTCCAGCCCTAGCCTCCCTAGTCCAGCCCTAGCTTCCCTAGTCTAGCCCAAGCCTCCCTAGTCCAGCCTTAGCCTCCCTAGTCCAGCTCTAGCCTCCCTAGTCCAGCCCTAGCCTCTCTAGTCCAGCCCTAGCCTCCCTAGTCTAGCCCTAGCCTCCCTAGTCCAGCCCTAGCCTCCCTAGTCCAGCTCTAGCCTCCCTAGTCCAGCCCTAGCCTCCCTAGTCCAGCCCTAGCCTCCCTAGTCCAGCCCTAGCCTCCCTAGTCCAGCCCTAGCCTCCCTAGTCCAGCCCTAGCCTCCCTAGCCTCCCTAGCCTAGCCCTAGCCTCCCTAGTCCAGCCCTAGCCTCCCTAGTCCAGCCCTAGCCTCCCAAGTCTAGCCCTAGCCTTCCCAAGTCTAGCCCTAGCCTCCCTAGCCTAGCCCTAGCCTCCCTAGTCCAGCCCTAGCCTCCCAAGTCCAGCCCTAGCCTCCCTAGTCCAGCCCTAGCCTCCCTAGTCCAGCACTAGCCTCCCTAGTCCAGCCCTAGCCTCCCAAGTCTAGCCCTAGCCTCCCTAGTGTAGCCCTAACCTCCCTAGCTTAGCCCTAGCCTCCCTAGCTTAGCCCTAGCCTCCCTAGTGTTGCCCTAGCCTCCCTAAGTCCAGCCCTTGAGATATATGAAGTAGGATTTTAAATTTTGCCGTGATAACTTCTAGGGTTACCCTAATTTTACAAGGACAAACGTTGAGGAAATTGTCGAGTGTCTATTACCATGTTTTCATGCATGAGCATCAAAATCTTGATGGCATCATCTGAATGGTTCAATCTATTCACCCCTTCAGGATCTCTACTAGTACATTTTCTGCTAGGTTACAGAAGCCTTGTTCCCACGAGACTAGAAGGCTTGGTCAAGGCTGGGGAAAAGGCGTAGGTATGGTTTGTGCTAGGGTAATGGCTGAGTGAAGTACTGGGATGGACTACTGCTAGGGCATATGAAGTAGGCTAAGGACCAGCATGGACTTTTGCTAGGGAGAAGGGTGCAGTATCTAGCTTTAAGAGCTGTGGTGAATTGTAAATGACAAGGTCTGAGACTAGGGCAAGGGGGTGGGTTAGGCTATGGAAAAGTATATGGTGGATTACTTCTAGGGCAAATTATATGGTGGACCATGCTAGGGCAAATGGTAGGCATTGGGGCAAGGAAAAGAAAAGGTGTGGTGTCCAGATTACGACTTGAGTAGAAGGAATCTCTGTTGCAATGTCGATCATCATTATACAGTAAGAGATAGAAAAGAGTTTTTTATTAGCAAATGGTGTGCATGTATAAAAGTTGCGCTGCGTAGACGCCCATGCTTAGTACAGCTCATTTGTGATAACTTCTCTACACGAGTGTGAACCTAACAGCTTGGCTGGCCAATGAGGTGCAGTCTGATTACTAGGCTAGTTGACTGATTGCCTGCTTGAGGTGGATCAGGTGCAATCTCAGACATCCTTCAGAATATAAATGTAGGTGTTTTCTTTACCTGCACATGTGCAGTGGATTGTTGCACAGTTATAAAATAATCGTAAAACTTTACAAATGGGGTGAACAAGAAATTAAATAAGTGGATGCCAATCACAACTGCCATCACGAAGGTATCTTTCTGGCCTTTACGATGCTTCTGAAATTTGTTCTACTGAGGAGAGCTGTGAAAGCATCTGTATTTATCTGGAAGCACTCTGGATTCTTTCTCTCTTGAGAAAGGAGGCACTCTTAGATGTGGATTTCTTTGGTGATGTTGTAGACAAACTGATGAAGTGCTACATAGCTTTTGTTTGATGGAGCTGATTTGCTTCAGTATACTGCATTTTATTATAATGGTGTGGACAACTTGAAAAGTCTATTCTTGAAGAAGAAGAAAAGGTTATAGCTCTAAATATTATGGCTACAAAATAGCATACAAAAGTTGTGTTCACTCACTCTGTCACAAATCTTAGTAACTAATAGTGAGAAGAAGGTAAAGAGTCAGCTATTGGCTATGATTGGGATAGATTATGACTAAATTTGTAATGTATTCCAAGGGAGGACTATGACTAAGTCTATGCATAGAAAAGGCAGAGCAGTAGGTACAGTGTATTCTGGTGCATATTCCTACTGATTGGGTTCAGTTCCGTTCTGCTTTACTTCAATTCATTTTCTAGAATCACTTTCCGTTCTCTACTCTACCTCAAAAGACAGGTTGGATTCCTTATCGAAAAATGCCGACATTCCAAGTTCCAGGTTATCTTCCGTCCTCGATTTATGGACCGGCTTCCTTTCTTTATCCGACACTGTCTCTTTGGGGACAAGCAGGACCCCATTATGGACACTACCCTGTTTTACTGTGAGCTTGAACAGAGGATGACACTACCTTCCTTGAAAGTCCGGAAGAAAATGGCCTTCAAAGAGGTGACGCAAGGAGTGGTAAGAGTGGAGAGGAGCTTCAGCAAATGGTTAGTTTCCAATGAATATGATTATAGCTGGCACTATTTGCGTGGTTAAGAGTGTCAGCAAAGCAACAAACAAACAAACTCATATGAAAGGCTCTAAGATATCAATGTTATGTCCTGCAGGTAGCCACAATTTGGCTAAGATAGAGCTATATACATACTTGTTGTAGGCTATGATAGAGCTATATACATACTTGTTGTAGGCTATGATAGAGCTATATACATACTTGCTGTAGGCTAAGATAGAGCTATATACATACTTGCTATAGGCTAAGATAGAGCTATATACATACTTGTTGTAGGCTATGATAGAGCTATTATACATACTTGTTGTAGGTATTATAGAGCTATATACATACAGTACTTGTTGTAGGTTAAGATAGAGCTATATACATACTTGCTGTAGACTAAGATAGAGCTATATACATACTTGCTATAGGCTAAGATAGAGCTATATACATACTTGCTGTAGGCTAAGATAGAGCTATATACATACTTGCTGTAGGCTAAGATAGAGCTATATACACACTTGCTGTAGGCTAAGATAGAGCTATATATATACTTGCTGTAGGCTAAGATAGAGCTATATACATACTTGCTGTAGGCTAAGATAGAGCTATATACAAACTTGCTGTAGGCTAAGATAGAGCTATATACATACTTGCTGTAGGCTAAGATAGAGCTATATACATACTTGCTGTAGGCTAAGATAGAGCTATATACATACTTGCTGTAGGCTAAGATAGAGCTATATACATACTTGCTGTAGGCTAAGATAGAGCTATATACATACTTGCTGTAGGCTAAGATAGAGCTATATACATACTTGCTGTAGACTAAGATAGAGCTATATACATACTTGCTGTAGGCTAAGATAGAGCTATATACATACTTGCTATAGACTAAGATAGAGCTATATACATAGTATATCAAGTGAAAGCTTTTTTTAATTTTTATGTTGCAGTGTTTTTTTTAGTTGTATGTAATGGCATCCATAGCAAAGACATTTGTAAACAGACTAATTATTCTTGTAATGTTTCGAATAGGAGAAGGAATTCCAAGAAGAAGAAGGATAGCCTGCATAGCTTTATTGAGGGAGTTGAGAATGGTGAACATGTAGCTTCCTTTCCTCCCGGCAAGGTTCTGCATATCGAAGTTGAATACTCTAAAATGCCCGGGTAAGTTGCCACTTCCAGCCATGATTGTAAAGCACATGATTACAACCATGACCATAAGATTCGATTAGAGAGAATGCCGGTTCTCTCTCTCTCCGTTTGGGTTGATGTGATATCATTCATATTAATGATATGCATACATTTCAACGAATATGTAGCACTTTGTGCAAGGCTACTCTACGAACCAGATTGACAAGTATGCACCCAAGTCTCTATATCAAGTTTTATATTCTCTATGAGCTCTCAGTTGACATAATGACATTACAATAACCTTCTCAATAATCAACTTGAAATTTCAAGTTGATTATTATTGTAAAGTCAAGTTATATAGTCGAGTACTTGTATGGAGTTTAAGGTCCAGCCATAGCATGTTCATGAGAGAATGCTACAATACTTATCGCTGTGTATGTAACATATTCATGTGAATAAGCCACGCTAAATATTGTCGGATTAAAAATTATTTCTGTGATTTTCCAGGCCGCTGCATTATTGTTTTCCAGACGCCATAAACTTGCGTCATGTCAACGGTGAGGATTTATGTGTGATTATTGTGGATCGAGGAATGGTGGACGACCATCTCCCCAACAATGTCCTCCGGGCACTCGTGCGCTGCCAGAAAGAGCTTGTTGGCAGGCGGTACAACAGTGATGAAGTGAAATTACTCAGGGAGAAACAGATGGCAGACATAAAAAATGCAATTGGTAAGCTTTAGGCGCTTGTATATGTATATAGTACAGGAGGGGTGGGAACTGGCTGAACAAAATAATGTAAAAGCCAACTACAGTATAGTCAACACTTTGTTGTGGGGTTAAAATGGAGTGGAAATTACTCCACCAGCAACATTATAACCTACGTATCCTTGTGTATACTTTATGATATGGAAGTTGCAGTGGGTTGTGGTATTGGTAACTTAGCTGTAATCAGTTTTGCAACAGCCAGTTAGAACCTGATCAGAGAAGGGAGGGAGAAGAAATGCACTTAACTTATTTTGCCATTTTCATGATGGTGGAATTTCTGAGAAGTAAAACAAGGGATGATGACAATGTTCATATATCAGGTGACAACTGGAACTGAAACAGAGGCACAGAGGTCGAGTGAAAAAAAATTCAAGGTCCTACAATATTTCACCCATATTCTAGATGTGTGTGATTTTAGTGTGACAAGATAGCTTCCAAGTTTATTGCTGTCTAAAATAGGTGTAGATATAGGTGGCCATTGGGTCAAGAGATGGCCAAGAGACATGCAAAATAGTGGAGGTTCCTAATATTTCGCCTTTGCCATGGGCATATATATATATACATATTAATATACATAAACAGCTGGTGAGGGCAACTTGTGTAGTCTCATAGCCCATACATTTACCAGCTGCTAAATTCTTGTTATAGCAGTGTTATCCTGTTGCCATTCCAAAATTAACTTGCCTATGTGCACTATCACATGTTCACTCTTGTCATCCACTATTTTTGTTGATTGAACATATTTCTGAATCTACCACAAATATTTAATACAATTTTAAAAGTATCTCGCTCTCAACGAACTCTCAGTTGACAATTAGACTATAACGACTTTCTCGACAATCAACTTAATTTTTTCCCTCAATGTCATTCAGGAAGAATTCCTGATGAAGGCTAGAGCATCTCTCTGAAACATTGGGAAGAAAATTTAAGTGATTGTTGACAAAGTCATTATAGGTATGCTGGGAGCATTTCTTGACACAAAAATGGGGCAGAAGTTATGGGTCCCTGAAAAAGGAAAGATAGCGTACAGAAATTCACTCGTCACTCCACCTTAGTGATATGATCATAATCAGAGCTGTGGCCTAACTGTAGGCGATAGAAATTTTCTGTATTACAAGTTATAAAGAAGTTGGGGTACTACAGCACATCCTCGGAAAGTGTGCATCTTTTGCGGTAATATATTAGCTTAGGTTACAATGTATATACCAAAGGACATTCATATCTAGAAGCTTGGAGTTGGAATCTGCCCAACTTGTATTTAGACACCGATGATGCTGGAATGGTATTGCTCTCCACTATTCAAATATAAGAACATTCAAATATAAGAACAAGAACAAAAATGTTTTTTATTTTAATAATGTCAAAAATGAAAGGAAAGAAGACCACACCCACGTACAGTTAAATCAACCTTTACCATTTTGAATCATGTACACGGCTGCACTTTTTACTATTTAAAATCGGGCAAATATTATACTGCTTTTTAAAATCCATATAATTTTGTTCGTTATCTTTTTTTCAACAATTCAATACTTAAATTAAAATTAAAATATTTATGCGAAAAGGACAATACTAAAAGGACAGGAATAATTTTACAAAATTATATACTTGTATATATACAAAGGAAGGAAGAAACAAGATACTCCCCATGTAGATCATAACTTGTTAGAGGACTCTTTACCATTTAATGTTCTGTATACCAATATACTGCTTTATCAAAATCTGTATATATGAATTTCTAGCCACCTACTTATATGGTTATACCCCATAAGAAAATGTATTGTTCTTTGTGTCTCAATGAATTTCTGAGCATTGCACATGCTTTATATCATATATCACACCCACCCTGAGCATTGCATGTGCTTTATACCATTATATAATAATTATATATATATATATATATGGGCCAAATTACAGGATTGGAAAGACCACAATATTTGCTACTATCTGATATACTTTTTCATGTTCGTGCAAGCTACGGTTGAGGAATAGTATGGACTAGAAGCAAAGTGTTGTTGGTGCTGAGCTTACCTGTGAGTTAGCTGCTAGTTCTTTTCAGAACTCGTTGCAAGGTAGCGGTTGACTGGTTTGTCTCAGGAAAGAAGGGAGCATCATTGAGAGGGCATGACTATCATGACTGTGCTTCATGTAGTAGAGCTCAGGTGCTGGTTTAAGTTACTACAGTGGCCAGGAAGAAGCAGGATCCTGTGAAAAGGTGAGTAGGCTCAATGCCTGTTCAATAATGCTCCAGGAACATTTTATTCCCTGAGACGAACCAATGAACTGCTGCCTTGCAATGAATTCTGAGAAGAATTAGCAGCAAGCTTACAGGCAAGCTAGGCAATAACACCACTTTGACTTTCGTTCCTCGACCATAGCTTGCACAAACGGCAAAGTCCCAGGGCATGCCTTTAATTGGTAAAGGATCATCTATATAACTGGTTGTAGTCTACAATGATTCAGACTTTATTTCTTTCTTTTTCAATTACTTTATTTGTGGTTTTTACAACCATGATATTTATAGCTTGACAGGGATGGACAGAGGGATGGTCAGACAAAAAAATATTTCTACCTTCACTATTATGCTAACTGTGTTTCAAGTTTCAGCTAATTGTCATCAACCTTCTTCAGTGCCATTTCATTATATACCAGTTGAGAAGTGAGTGAGAAGAAGCATAAATAAACATGATTTCCCATAGAAGTGTATTGACACACCAAATATTTCTAATTTGGTCAATTTTAATCCTTGGTATATGATTTTGCTGCGTATTCCGAGTGATAGTTGGGTTGTTGTTTTGTTGTTTTTTGTTTGTTTTTTCCCTTTTCTCGTAACTTCAAGTTCATTCTGTGCTCTCCTAACTTGCCAGTAATGTGTATGGGCTATATAGTTTTCACCAGTAGTGTTTTGTGGGTACTCGGATAGTACCATAAAGGCAAGTGATAATGACCCATACAATTTTTGTGATTTTTTTAATTTTTTTAATAATGACCTCAGTTCTAATGCCAGTAATTAAGGCATAGTTGATTGCAAAGCTATTTATGTCAATATCATTGGAAAGCACACAGAATGAGCTATCTTTTGAGATGAAAATTAATTCAATTGAATAAGGATGAAGCATTACATAAATATCATTGCAAAGGAAACGGAATGAGCTATCTTTTGAGACTAAAATTATTTGAAGATGGTTTGATGCTTAAAAGGAAAAAAAGGAAATTTAAAACAACATAAATATCTTTTAATTTTTCAAATGCATTAAATGCAAGTTTAAAAAAAGCTTAAAATTGGTGTAAGGTTTAGGTATGTAAACGAAAGTTACATTGCACTATATTTACAAGAAGAAATCCATCCTTCCAGGAGTGCCTCTTTTCTCAAGTGCAAAGGGATTGAGGCTAAGCTTTAGGTTTTCTCCTTCCAGAAACAGCAGTAAAGGCCGGGAATGGTCGTTATAATCATGAGCCTTTTTTCCCCTTTTTTTTTCCTTCCTGCTTTGCTCTCTCCTCCCATCAAACTGGAAGTATAGTTTTATAACTAGTAGTCTACTGGGCATGTGCAGGTTTAGTGTGTTCAGCATGTACATCTCATTATAGTTATTTATTTTCTGTGGACAATGTCCGTGTGCTTGGTTATGGTAGTCAATCATGTGTGCTTGATGATGTGTTTGGTTATGGTAGTCATCATGTGTGCTTGAGGATGTGTTTGGTTATGGTAGGCAATCATACTTTTATTCCTCTTTCAATACGTAAAGAGAGGATGTGTTATTATTTTCATTGGCTTCACTACAGATCAGAGAAAACCTTTCGGGGAAGTGGTAACGAGCGAGGCATTGCCCTGTGATCACACTTCATCATTGCCATCGTCAGCTTGTGCTGCACAGCTCAATAACTATTCCCCTGATCATGAGAATGGCAGTTATGCAGTACTGCATCAAGAAACACCTGTAACGATTGAACTCGACTCAATACTTCTCTAAAAGTTTATAGCTGGTAGCTTACCTGTAGTTTGCACGCTAAAAATAAGAACTATAATATTCATGTGCAATTTATATTTTTATCCACTTTTGTTTTTGTTGTTGTTGTTGTTGTTCTAGTATTATCAATGAGCAGTAATTTGTTGTTGTTGTGTTTTTATATTTTCTAAACATTGACTTTAATCAAAAGTATTATCATATAAAACATGATTTGACTTGTCAAAAATAGACCACCACCACTTATATATAGAACCCTTTACCTATTAAAACCAAATATAATAACCACATATATTGGTCTTCATGTATTAATAGGTCCATAAATTCCTGTGGTCTGTTTTGGAATTTTTTTATTTGTTTTTTAAAGATTTCTTTTTTTTTTCTTCCTTTTTTTGGTTGCTGTTTTTATAAGACAAGCAGCCTTCTCCTAGAAGTTACTCGGGATAACTTCAGAACTTAGCGATGTTATATTTAGCGTGTTTACTATTCTAAAGTATGCACTATGCCAATATATCATTGGTGAGCAAAGCAAGCCAACAGTGTGAAGTTCAATCGAAAATGGAAAACTTTGATATTGCCACGCATAACATATGTGCACCATACGTTTACCTGTAAAAAAAACACTACTAGCAATGAATGTAAAGATTTTGAGTGGCGAGCGAAGGTGATGGAGAAATCTGAGAAGAAATAAATATTATTGGAAATCCAAGTATAGCTGACAGTACTGAACTGTATATTTTAATGTTATTGTATATAATGCTGCAATGCTTGGATTGTGGTGCTGATAAGTAGCCAAGAATTGTATGCATTTATGTGATTCCAAACTGGTGCAAGGTTGAACAACGTGATGCCCTGCAACATTATGGGATGGACAATTGTGTTTGCATGTGGAAGCTGGCTTTAAGGGGAGTTTTGTAAAGAGTACTTGGTAGCAGCTTTCCTTGAAGATGGGAAGCAAGCTAGTCAAACACTGAGTTGATCAGGCAGTGAGTGCTACCTGCAGGTCTGACCACTAAAGGGAAAAACATGTGAAGCTGACAAGAACTTGTCTTTCATCAGCTTTTTCAACTTTTCAACTGGAGTGCTTTGGTCTCCAAAGGGGCAAATTTAAAAATGAAAACAACGCAATCCAAACTTGTTGGAAACCTGTTTTACGCGATAAATGCGCATGATTCATGATCCATCAGATCTGAATAAGTAGCACAGCAACATATCAGACTGAGATTGGTGTGGTTTTATGCATAGTCTTTAGCAATCGTGTAGCTCCAACCCTACATCTCGCTTGAAGTCCTGATCCCCAGGTGTTACAAATGTCTCCCTCATGAGCAACTCCTCCCTCTATTTGCTGGCCCTATCAGTTGCAGATGTATTTGCCCACAAGATTGGGTGATGTTGATTCCACATATGCTCTCTACGATAGCAGACTTCTCAAGTTCTCCCTTTCTGCATGCATCTTTATGCTCCGTGATTCAGGTCTCCAACCTCCTCCTTGTCACAACTGATGACATCGTGGCATTGTCAAATTTATCTATTGGCTCTAGTAAGATCTTAATGTCAAGCCTGATTTAAAAATCTTGATATCAAATTCTCCAGACACATCTGATATCTCCACTTGAGCCAGCCACATTGGATTAAGGGTTGTGTTTTCTCTCTAGTCTCTTCTGTTTCCTTGTCTTCTTTCCTTCCTCCCACAAGCGAGTTCTTCGAAGCTGAGCAGATGAAAGTATCCATTGTTGTAAAATACTGGTGAAGGTGTCTGGCTTTGTCATAGAGGCTCTTGACAATTCCTCTTCTGACCAATTGGGTGGTGTTTTAATTTGGGGAGATGATGGTATTATTTATTTTTTTACTTGTGGTTACAACTTTAGAGCTCCGTAGATTCTGCGAACTTCATGGTATGGACTTGATATTTAGCTCAAAAGATAGGTATCTCTGTGTGCTCTCTTTTGATACTAAAATATGTTTCATAGGTGTAACTATAGGCAAGTTACTAGACCTAAAGTTGTGGAGGGACCTGCATCCCAAAAACCTCACTCCTCCAGATTGCTAAGTTAGAGGAAGCCCTAGACTAGAGCATGCAATCACCTTTTTCATTAGTCGTTAAAATTTTATACGTGGTCAGCGCGTGGGTGGAAAATTATTTTTAACGTAATCAATTTTCCACCCACGCGCTTGACCAGGTAATATATTTTTAACGCTTATTGAAAAAGGTAATTGGGGCTCTCTAGCCACTCGTACCAATTTGAAGTTATTCTGGATGAGATTTTTGGAATGCAGGTTTTTGAGGTCTCCACTTTAGGGTCTAGTAACTTGCCTATAGTCATATATACCTATGAAACATATCAAAAGAGAGCACACAGAGAGACCTATCTTTTGAGCTGTATATCAAATCCATACACCATGAAGTTTGCAGAATCTACGGAGCTCGAAAGCTGTAACCACAAGTAAAAATTTTAAAATGTCATCGTCTCCCCTATTAACCATGGTGAATAATCCATTTGTGCACACTGTGGAGTCCAGTGTGCTATCCTCTGTCCTATGCAGTAAGCAACTATGGAAGCCATCTCTCTAAAAACTCCATAGTGCACTTTATTGGGCCTGATGTCATTCAGATGGTTTACTAGTTCTTTTTACTGTCCCTCCCTTTACTATGCAGAATGTATCAACAATATTTCTTTTCCATACAAGTTTTGTTCTCATAATAGCTCCCTTTATCTGTTCATAGAGTCCCCCTTGAGGGGGGACGATACCTTTTTTTTTAAAGTGTTATAAGGGTTTGTGGTTCTAACTTTAGAGCTCCATAGACCCTGCACACTTTATTCACATCTTTTGAGCTACATATCAAGTTCATAGAGTGAAATGTGCATAACTTATGGAGCTCCAAAATCGGAATAACAAGTTTTTATTATATACACTTTGTAATATGTGGTATCATCCCCAACTGCCACCCTCTCCCCCCCCCCCCCCCCCCCCCCCCCTCCCTTGAAGCTAAAGTAGGTTGATTTTAGACAAATCTCCAACAGTTCAGGAATTCTGTTAGGCAGCAATGCCTACAGAGTTCAACCCCTTCAACATGTTCAACTGCCTCATCCATGGGTACACAAGTAAAAAAGAGAAGATACATCAAAACTGACTGGCATCTCACTGAATTAAGACATACTTTATTGACTACATCCATAAAATGTCATGAGTCTTTCAAGTTTTTCCTCCGAGCGGAGAAATCAACTGCTATATTTTTTTAAGTTGTTAAGTAGGACGACCTATATATGATACAATAGGTCTCAGGGGTTTTCATTTTTGTGTATTTTTGGAAGACCACAAAACTAGGGTGGTCTACATCCTGTTTATTATACAACATGGTAATATATACCTCCCATAACCTCTCTAAACTCTAACTGTGATTTGGTTGGGTCCTGTCTCAATAATTTGTAGGTGTCACAGTCCAGCATCTTATTTTGAGCAACACTCATCTTGTTTCAAAGTGAGTGATAATCCCTTTTTCTGCTGGAAGGATAACGACATCTTGCACATTGTGATGGTTGACTTCGAACATTGTGAAGTTGTTTATGTGTGATTATAATGTGTGTATCTGGTGGTTAGTATAGCTGTAGTGTGGTCAGGCTTATCAGCAGTCTGCAGGAACTTGCACAAACCTGCAAGATGCTGCTGCTGCAGGATTAATTCTGCAGCATTTGGAATGTGTTTGTGATTGTCAGGACTCTAAGAACATTTATAAAGGACTGTTGGGTCTAGTAGCTACTGTGCTGTTCTTTGCATATTCTGAATTAGCTCTGAGTCGAACTGAATTGAGTTGTGTTCTGCATATAATAACTACATTAATGGAGATTTATTGTGCTACCTTTCAAACCTTGGCGACATCCATCACAATATTCATGATTGCTCTGCTCTGCTTCTCACTCTATTTCCTTCAGCAGTTTAGATATGTAGTCATTATCTTGAATCTCGTACAGTTTCTTAAGTAGAATTTTATTCTGACGAAGATCAGAGTATTTCGGGTGAAATATTAAAACCAAAAAGCTAAGAACAAACACACTCATAGAACTTGGTAGAGTGATAGTTTGCACTCCGGACACTTCATATGCACTTCATCATTGGCACCATATCCTCATTGGCTATCCTTCCTATATAATTATGCCAATATGTATCCAGTTCTCTCTGTCTATAGAGAATGGCAGTACCTGTGTAGACCCTACAAAGATTGGTATTCCTCACCATCGTGATAAAAATGGCGAAACTCTCCTCCATAGC
Source organism: Cladorhizidae sp. MBARI D1340-BT2 (assembly GCA_028752905.1). Classification (NCBI taxonomy): domain Eukaryota; kingdom Metazoa; phylum Porifera; class Demospongiae; order Poecilosclerida; family Cladorhizidae; species Cladorhizidae sp. MBARI D1340-BT2. The sequence continues at coordinate 37,694,408 of JAQNBH010000008.1, forward strand.
TAGAGTATGTTAATAAAATTGACTAGTTTCGTCAGAATTAAACTCCATCAATCTTTCCTCTCATTTTATGTAGCTTTCTATTTTCTTTATCCATGCTGGCAAATCTGCAGCTGTGCATGTTGGCTTATGGTTTGAGTTTGTGCATGCATTGCTCAGACATTTTCCAAAATTGACCATAATCACAACTCCCCATAGCTAGAGCACACAGATGTATTGAGTAGCTACACTCCATCATCCTTTCCTGTTGGCTATATACCATGCAGCCCATTCTCGCTTGCCTGTGCAGTCACTCTAGCTTCGAATCTTTTGCTGTTTTATCAAGTTTTCTCTTAACTATGATGACCATTTTATAAAGCCTACTTTATTGAAGGTGGGTGATCCATTCATATCTTTTTTACTGGTGAACTTGTGGTGCAAGGTAAAGATATACATACATCTGCAATACCAATTTTTCTATCCCTAATTTCTGCATAAATGACAAATATGGCATATCCTACTTCCATGGCTATAGCATGTGATGGATTGAGTAGTTGTTAAAATGAAACTCAGGCATCCTTTCCTAATCTTTATTAACCATGCAGCCCATTCTCACTTACTTGTGCTGCCAGTTTTCTTTCCTAGCGGTTCGAATCCACTGCAATCTTTCTCTTTGTGTGATAACCATTTCCAGTTTACATAAGCCTATGGCAGGTGAGCAGTTCATATTTTTTGACAGGTGAATGTAAGTTAGACAAAAATGTTTTATTTATATGGATTATCATACATCCTGTATGAATTATATTATTACTGCTCTCAAATTTACATGCAAAGCTTTTGTTTGCAATATCACTTCAGTAACTTGATGGTGCCATGGAAATAGATACGCCTGAGAATTATTCCACAGCAAAAGGCATAGATCATGTTTCGTGGCTTAGGATAATTCCGCGGTAAGCCATTTGTTCCTGTATATCTCGGTAACTATGGTTAAATCTATGATACAGCCATACTGTGTGACTGATTGTTGATATACTGGAAATCAATGATGTATAGGGACTTTTTGATATGCATAAATACAGACTGTATGAATTATATTACTGCTCTCAAATTTACATGCAAAGCTCTTGTTTTGCAACATCACTTCATTAACTTGACGGTGCCCAGACCTTCTGTGCTGCTAACTATTGTAACAGGAGTAAGCTTCTGAGGAAACTAACTAATCACTTCTTGGTACAAAACATGCAGTTATTGATGATTCCGCTCAGTTCTGGGCTATTAACTTGTTATATACAGGAGTAAGTTTTTTAAGGATGATACCCACTGTATTATAAGTATATATATACAGTACCTGTAGTTACCTTTAAATTTGTGCTGTTCATTATTGTCACAAGAGTAAGTTCTAAGAAACCAACTGATCATTCATGGCATGAAAACATGCAGCTGCTCACTGACTTTTACCAGCTAGACTCAATATTGCACATGCAAAAAGGTGTTTATGGTATTGAAATCCATTTACCAATCACCCAGTTATCGGCTGAGTAATAAAATAAAAGATTAGTGCTGAATCGAAAAATAAGTTAATTTTTTCCATTGTATGTATGAGAGGGGGTTGGGGGGGGGGGGGGGGGGGGGGGGGGGGGGAGGGGAATAAGGTAGATTATTATCATTGCAATGCATTAGAAAATTTGAAGTTTTCTATATAGTAGAATAGTAGAATATAAAAGTATGAAAAATGGACTTAATATATGCAAGTGATGTGTTAGGAAGGGAAACTATATCGGAACATACACAAGATCTTGAAAATGTAATTTTACATTTTTAACAGGTTTTGGGGCTCCATGTTTACTATCTTCAGGAAGGGTTCAACACCTTCGAGGTCTTGTGTAGGCTCAAATCATCTGAAGACACCTTTTTTGAAGAAGCTGCCAAAAGATAGTTTTAGAAACTTTGTTGTTTTTTTGGAAATAAGGGTCAAATCAATATAGGCCACCTATACACTCCCAGATACACACGACAAAAATATTTTTAATATAATCTTCTGAGAGTTGGGGTGCCTCCTGAGGTCAGCAACTTCTGATGAGAAAACTCACATCAACATCTAATTCAGAGGAAAGTAGTACGTTTGGAATGCTGCTTCGGTGTTGGGGTCTTTGCCTTCTGTTACCCAGTCAGGAGATGTGGAAGATTAATTTTTGTGTGTAGGGTGTTTGTTATTATTATTATGTATTTACCTATTAATATTATATAAAGTTTTAATATAATATACTGTCAAAACCAATAATTTACCATTGTAGACAATAAACTATTGAGCTCCAAAAATAATAAAGAAGCAATATTGTAATATTGGATTTTATTATATTTTGACCTGTAGCTAAATATTTGTTGTTTACTGGTAAATTCTTGTTTCGTATCTTTTTTGATTAATTGTCTTGTTTCTTTTAGTAGTCAAGCAGCCACCTATAAGAAGTTACTCAGTGTAACACCAGAACTAACCCATCACAGATGTTATTATTATATACTGAAATAGACACACATACCTATGTTTCATATAATACACAGACATATATACACATTATAAGTGGTTACCTTTTGAGTTGAAGGTGTGTGCTGTTAGCAAAGAAAAAATTACTAGAGATGTTCATAAAGTGAGTAGCTATGTCCATCATCCTTCCTGTCAGCCAAGCAGCCCGTCTCAACCTCTCTGTGAGGGATGCGGGGGTGGGTGGGGGGGTGGGGGGTTATCAAGGGTCTTGGTTTGTTATTTGTCCTATTTCAGGCTGGCTTTTTCTGCTATCTGATAATGGGTTTAATCAGCTATTAACTGTGCAACCTGTTCTCACTTGTGCAGTACAGCCAGGAAAGTCAAGTTTCAAATCTGCTGCCTGGCTTTCTCTCAATCGTTCTATTCACTAGGACATCTCCTCAATATGATGATCATTCCCGATATATGTAAGCTTGCATTATTTAAGGCAGGTGCCCCTTTCATATTTTTGGCATCGATTGATACACAGGATGAAGAAGTGAAACAATCAAAGACAACAATAATTTATACCCTTTACCTAACTGTTTTGGGGGATTTTCTTCTAAGTATTAGATAGGTGACTCATGTGCTGTAAAAACGGCCGGTGACAGGAGCACTGTCTGATTGGCAGTAAGTTAGCAGTATATATATTGTTCATGAGCTTTTCCAACAACTGTGGAGATAATTCCTACGAATGACTTTTAGAGGGCTATAGGATTGGTTTCATCTTGATGAGAAAAGAATTTCTGATAAAATATGTGAACATACCATGTGTAAGAAAAACTATACTCTGCAGGAACCTTTATGCAATGCAAGTTGATTCAATCTCACTGCATAGAACAGACAACATGGTCGTGGAAATGCAATGGTCTCAATGAACTATCAATTGACGTAATAACCTTCTCAATAATCAACTTTTGAAATTATATTCTGTCGACGTTTTGACTAGTTGCTCTAGCCTTCACCAGGAATAATGAGATGCTAAGACTCTTGTTAGCCTCCTATATGCTATTTACCACGTGCTACAAAACCACACCTGGCATACGCGTCTAGCGGATGCGGAAAAATAATAATAATATAATAATAATATAATAATAACAAAAATATATAATTAAAATAATTAATATAGGGCGATATCTATATATCTATATATATATAATAATAAAATAATAATAATTTAAAAAAATTTAAAAAAATTATAATAATAAAATATATTTGGGAACAGGTCGATGGCTTTTCTGAGGGAGCTCAGCCTCAGGATAAGGGAAATAACTGGGGAGATGGTGCTCACTTTCTTCAACATCTCTCAGTGGCAGTCCAGTGGAGGAATGCCTTGACTGTTTTGGGGTCGGTTGGGAGTTGACTTTGTTGTTAGCTTTTTAGTTGTTTATTATTTGTTTGTTAATAATAATTTGTTAATAATAATTATTTTGGTATTTTTGTACTAACTTGTTATTATTTTTGTCTATAAGGAAGATGACCCAGTTTGGAGACAAGCTACCCTTCCTGTTAAGTTGGGAGGCTTGGGTATCGGGTGTGCTGTGGACATCGCCCCTTCTGCTTTTTTGAGCTCAGTATACTGGCCTCCTCCACCCTTGTCAAAAATGCATAGTCCCTCCTCATCTTCAAGACTCTCCACTGCCATATTTGGATGATGCTAAAGACCATTGGTCAGAAGGTTTTGATGGAGACCCTCCTGAAGGCGAGGCCCAACACAGACAGAAGGCCTGGGACTTGGCCAAGGCCTCTGCTTTAGCTGATTCACTGCTAGAGTCAGCTACAGATACAAAAGCCAGAGCCCGTCTGCTTGCTTCTAGAGCTAAAGAGTCAGGGTCATGGCTGAATGTGTTGCCCATTCCTTCACTTGGCCTACGTATGAGTGATGACACCATCAGGATAGCAGTTGGCCTCCGCCTGGGAGCTCCCTTGTGCAGACCCCACACCTGTCATCATTGTGGTGTTGCCGTGGACAGCCTGGGCTTACATGGTCTAAGCTGTAGCAGAAGTGAAGGCCGTCACCACCGTCACGCTGCAATGAATGAAATTGTCCACAGGGCACTTGCCTCAGCCAAAGTGCCTTCTCGGATGGAAAGCGACCAGATGGTGTAACAGTGATTTTTGGGTGAAATGCAGGTTTCCATTGATAGCCTGCAGTTAGTGTCTTAATTCTTTTTAGATCATGAAATAATTTGAAACATTGCACTTGAAATTCTTTAAAACCTGTACGGAAAACATAAAAGCTTGAATGATGTGGAAAAGTGTGTGTTGTTGTTGTTGTGTGTACATGTTGGCATGTATGTCTGTGTGTGTGTGTGTGCGTGTGTAATTACATGGAGGAAGTTGTATAATTGAGTAACACAAACAACTTGAAAGATTGATAACAATCAACAGTTTGTTTGTTTTGCATTCTTTATCCCAAGAAGAAGTATCAACTTTACACAAATGATCAATTCAGACATACAAAAAGAAACCCAAAAATGATTTTTCATGCCCAAACTAGAGGATGACGGAGCTAAGTTGATCACACGACAAAACCACTGAAGATCACGCTAGTTTTTGTCGGTAAGTTGTGTTAACAATATGATTTTAGATTTTTATTGTTTTTTTTGTTTTTTTACTCGATTTCTTCTGAGGGGGACTGTTTGATATCCAAGTGGCTTCTTCAACACTGTCACTTTTTTGCTAATTAGATCACACCAATAAGCTTCTTTTGATGGTTCTGCTTGGATTTCCTGTGGGTCTTCTCTGTTGCGCCCCCCTACAGAGGATCTGAATCCTCTGGTAGTCACTGGTTCCAGTTTGGCCTCCAGGTCTTAACACTCAACACTCAGCACTACAGGACAAGTGAATTCGCTAAATGTAAGTTTTGTTGTAGAACTATATAGTAGCACATAATTACTTCATTCGAAACTGTAGCTTTGTCATAATCACATCTATATCGCGAATAAAGGTCTAACTACAAATTTGACATATTACAGCTGGCTATTGTTAGAGAGGGAGTTATTTGAGACTGAGCTAGCTATGTGGTTAAGCAGAATTTTCATACCAGCAAATGCCATGCTGGTATGTGAAAACTCAAAATGTGTTAACCATGTACTGCAATATGGTGTTAACAGACACATAATATCTGTGCATTTGTGTATTAAATAGTTACCTTATAATTATTCTAATTGTAGGTTATTGTGGAGTAAGAAAGAGCACACACGAAATTGATTTTGGTGGATTAACATTTTCAGCACAAGAGGATAGGATACTAGATGGCCAGTATGGGGATTAGAAACATGCTGCAATAAACATTCAACTTTGGCAGAAGGACTTTAAAAATTGGATGTTCTGCATAAATAACAACCGATGGAAGAACATTTCCCTTTTATGGGCTCTGCATATATACAAGAATTCTCACTTTGTGATTAATGTAGCATTGTGACAAACTCTGGGAGAACTCTTGCAGAAGCATAAATTATAGAGAACAATTTGCTCTAGAACTTGCTGAACACATTGGATACCAGTACATAGCTCTATGTTGTCTTCTTGCCATAATCCTTCCCTCAAGCTCTACATTGTGCCGCCATGTTTCTTGTTGTTTTCTGTTTGTTTGTTTTTGCAGTGGACCAGAGGAATGTTGATCAGAGGAATGTTGACATAGACAGCCTCCCAAGAAATTGGGCGATTGTTGTTACCCTCATAATGCTGTGTCTGGTAGCACCACTGCCCATTACAAACAAAATGCCTCATTTTTTGTCTGCCTTCTCCATCATGAAATTACCCACAACTTCCACCTTCTTTACCAAAAATACCACTGGCACCTTCTTCGCCTCAAACTATATTCCAAACTCCTTAATGCTGTTCATCTCAAGCAATGTCTGTGATCTAAAGGTTATTATTTAATTATATACCTCAACGAACTCTCAGTTGACTTAAATGACCTTGTCAATAATCAACTTGTAATTTACTCTGAAAGAAGTTGACTATTGAGAAGGTTATTGAAATACCTATATATATATAATGGCCATTTTTTGCATATTGGATTGCCTGACTACCCATGTGCTCAGTTGTGATGGAGCAGTTTTGTAAGTCCACTTCCTTCCAGATTGGAATTGATGGTAAGAGGCTTGATGGGGTAACAATTGGATGGATTGTCACTATCACTATTATAGTGATAGTGACAATACACAGCTACACCCTAGGGCACCAGGGTTCTAATAGAAGCTAGATTGACCAGTAGTTTTGCAAGAGCTTTTATAACAAACAAGGCCTGAATGCAAAATTAGGAGTGTCATGGATGTAGTTGATGATTTGTGTTCCATGTGAGTTCTTTTGTCACTTGAAAAATTGAATATGATGAAGATATGATGACCTTGGCAGCATCACCAAGAAGCCTTCTAATTGTTGATTTTGATAATAGAGGGAAGATTCTCTTTTATTGCCGATGTTAAGCTTGGTAGTGAGTGGCCTAGAGCACCAATCTCTACTGTCACAAAAAGGGTCTTCAAACACTTAGCCTCTAAATCACTTTGCAACATCTGTCTTTCTCCACCTTCTTCCACCTTGCTTGTAAGGATTGTGTAACACGGTTAATTCCACACTATACCTGGCCATGTAACAATAATATCTGGATGAGCGGTGGCTGAGAGTAGCTCTGGAGGGATGGTACTAGAGCATAAGGATTTGCACTTGCTCTGGAACCTTCAGTATCTCCATCAATTTTGTCAGCTGGAAGGACCACTTTTCCGTGCAATGTTCTGCAATGGCAAGATTTTTTTACTGTTGCACTCAATTGTCCTTTTCAAGTACTTGATGGACTCATTAGGTACACCATTCATTTTTAATTGAGCTGGAGAGAGTAATAGATGGAATCTCTATCAGAGAATTTGGACTTTAGTTCTGAAGTGGGACATAAGTGGGATGTCCAAAATAGCTGGATGATGACAGAAACTGTGATTGAGTGAGATAGACCTAGCCAATTGGGAGACCACCTGCCCAATACTTAAATGCTCTACCTATGTAGCTAGAGTCACCTAGAAGTAGGGGAAGTTGCCAGCCATGCAGAGGACTTGAGAAGCCCTATCTTGCTTCGAGGTATTTGAATTTAGTTTTTGTAGGGTTTGGACCTGACGAGTCCCTGTAGCTGCAAGTCTTGAGCTAAGGAAAAGCCTACCCAAAAGCACTAGATTAATGACCCTTTCCTAACTTGAAGTAGACCAGTGTAAAGATTTCAAGCTATTCCCTTTTCTAGTTACATCAGGTTATCTGAAATCAATTTCATATTATTTCGGGGGTAGCCTGAACCTGAATAAATCATTTAATATGACCCCTGCACTGTGCACATTACCCCCTCTCTGAATTAGCTAAAATGATAATTACAACTCATGATATGGAAACGTATATGAAAAAATAAAAAATATCACAAAAATGTAAAACCACTCTACTCTAGTTCAAAGTGCATGACATATTACATAACATACAAAAATTCAACCTAATCGGAGAAGAAAAAATTATATTAATTACAAGAGTGAATATTGATTAGAGGTTACAGAATTAACACTAAATTTTGATTAATAACAATAACAAAAACTTAACAAATTGTAGGGCTCAAAGTGGTGTGATGATCATAATAACATGAATGTCTTCAATATCTGTCTTGAGTAGTTTATACTCTAACCACCATTATTTTATTGGCATTTCCATATAAACACGAGAAAGATGGCCCATTTTGGAACCTGCGGCACTGAGGTTGAGATTTTTGCTATGGCAACAGTTGGATTACATATACAGTAGAAAGGACACTCTGAAACAAACTGACGTTATCCAAAATGAATGAGACAATAATTGTCCTCAATTGACTATGATTTTCTTGAGTTCTATTCAGAATCTAGCTGAAGGAACGGAACAGACAATTGCCATCGGGTTTTATTCAGCAGGTCCTGAGGGGCTTGATTGAATGGAATGTTACATGTGCCTGATCCATGTTTTATTCTGGTGGAATGCACAAAGTCCAAGTCAGTTGACTTGAATGAGATTTCTGCTAATCTTTGCAAACAGGTGTGACTGTAATACATGGATTGTGTGGTTTCAGGTGAATTATAGCAACAGGTTTTGACGAGTTCTTTTCAGGAAGTCTGGACCATTTTGGAGCTTGGGCCTCCTGAGGTTCTTCACTTGTTTTGTGTTTTTTTTACTAGGTGAGGATGGTTGTTCAATATATTGGGTGGGGTTATTGGAAATTACTTTCTTTTTAGCATTTAATTATGATCAGAAAGTCGGTAGGTGTTTTTGCCACAAACTTCTGCCACAGTGTTAGGACTTGTGTGGCACTCCGTAAAATGCCCTCCCTTTATGTCCTCTCGTACTAGATGTTTTGAGCCCTTAAACTCTTGTCTTATATTATTTTTTTGTCATTTTTTTGTCATCATTATTGTTCCTTTTGAATGGACTTGCTGTTTTAATAATTGGAGGCAACTTTAGCAATCATGCTGTCCCAAATAGCTGTCATGATGTCAATTTTGCTGGATATGGATTGATCACTGTCAAAACCCTTAGAAGGTGTGTTGTGCTGCAGTTCAACTGGAAGTACAGCTTGCCTGTTGTACACAATTTGGAGTGGAGTCATTTTGGTGGAAGAATGTTTGGATGTTTGATATACACAAACAGAACTGCTGGTAAGCATTCAACCCAGTTGGAATGGTCCTCAAGGGATTTTATGACCGAATCCTTGATAGTGCGATTCTGACTATCCACAAGGCCATTTGCTTGAGGGTGATAAGCATTCATTATATGTTGTTGGGTTCAACTCAATCAATGTAGCTCAGCTGATACTTTGTTAACAAACTCTCTTCCTTGATCATTAATTTGTATTTTCACACGACCATGTCGACAGATGATATCCTCAAACTGAAACTTGCAACACTTTCTGCAGTGTGATCTTTTAAAGGTCAAGCCTCAGGCCATTTGGAGAAGTAGTCTACAGCAATAACATTACTACAATAAACATCCTCTGTTTTAGGCAGATTGGTGATATCAACCCCAATTTGGACCATCACTTCACTTGGCACTGGAACAGGATCAAGTTCACCAACACCAATCTTGCGAACATGGTTAACTTTCTGACAATGACCACAAGCCAAAATAAACTCTCTGACATCTCTGCCCACATTTCTCCAATAAAATCTCTCTAAAATTTTGGCCCTGGTTGTGTCAATGCCAAGATGACTTCCCAAGCAACGGCACTATCGCTATCTCCAGAGCCCATGTGATAATACGGCTCTGCTCATGCCAATTACGAATTTCCAACTCTGTCAGCTCTGAGGTGCAACATAATGTTTAGAGAGCCTAGTAGGTTTTCTTTGACATTCCAGAGGCATATCAACTAACAACTAATCAAAGATCAGATCAACGTTGCCAGATTTGTCTAGTGAGACAGTACTAAAACCGCTGTTTGGTCAGCTATTAAAATATGGCACGGATAAACCTTTACCCCAAGGGTGGTAAACAATCCAAACAAGAACTGTACACCAGCGATTGTTAGGAGTGAGGGGTTGATCTGAAATCGTAAGAGGTAGCTTGAAATCACCTTCAAGCCAGCTCCAGGAGTGGTAATCTGAAATTATTACACCAGACAGTATAATCTCACGTCACAAGACGGAATTTCATATGTTACGACTGGCTAGTCTGATTGTTGACCTCCAGATTATATAAAAGTGCTTCCGCTGCCCTCCACTGCGATAATTAGTGTTAGTACGTAGAGCAGAAAGCAAAATGGTCGAGACGAAAGGTTCTACTCTCAGCCCAACCTCGACTACAGTTGGAACCAAAAGTTGGCTATACCACGAAAATGCGCTGCTTATTGTGCTTATCATTCTAGTATGGAGTCTTCTGACCCTGCCAGCAATATTTTACCATTTACCAAGATATGCGGTAAGAATTTAGATGTGGAGGTAGAGACAACTTACCTGTGGTCATTTTTTCCTTTATCAGGCTCCCTTTATGTGTCATGGGAATAAATCTTATAGACTCCTTGAAGTATAATGGTGGATGTAGAGGGAATAGCTTTTCTCCTGACAACCATATAGCTACTCAAGTGGCTGTAGGTGTAATTTCACTACAAACGGTGTAGAATGTAATGAAAGATACATTATGCCTCAGCCCAAGCAGAGCTGTGAAGTTAATGTAGTAAGCTGTTTGGCTGGATTAGTTCCTACTCCAGTTGCTTGACTGGTAGCCAACATAGGAGGCCATCTTATGACTAGCACCGCTCCCATAGTGTAGCTAGGCTCTAATAATACATTCATGGAAGTGACAAAGAAACAGAACCCTTACATGTTGTCATCTTAAATGAGTTACTATTCTTGGAGCACACGGTCACATGATATTCTCTATAGTTTTGCTACATGTGAATTGTAGTATATACCTTTGTCTTGAAAAATAAAGGCTATGAAACTGAGCATATTTTTTCTACACTTTCTTCAAAACAGTTTGCATCAAGACAAAACATCAGCACTCATTCTCTTCAAGACATTTATGATATTTGTATTCAAAGTTTGCTTAAACCTTTGTACAGCCAAAATTGTTTATGTATACACAAAAAAAATCGAGTTCATTCCATAAATACACCAGTAGGCGAGAGGAAGCAGAGCTCTTCAGGATTCTTTTAAAAAAATTGTTTTTATTTGTTTGTTTGATTGTCTATTATTTATTTTTGTTTCCGTTTTTTTTGATTGATTGATTTTATTTAGATGCTAACTATCTAGCGAAGAACAATTTCAGTTGTGCTGCCAAAGCATAGCCAAGCTGCTAGAGATTAGTGCATGTTGTATGGAATATGCATGCATCTTCCCTTTCATCAAGCCCTCCTTCTTAAAAAAATTCTAAATTCACCCCTCAAATAGGCATTTTATTATAAGTATCCTGCGCCAGCTTGAAGTAGTGATGGTGTAGGGTTCTCAAACTTCTTGTTACCAAGCACCCCTTATAAGAGATTTAAATACACCCCAAACCCGCCCCCACCCCACCACAAACCCCACCAACCACCCCCACCCCTCCCATGTTCACATATGCCACGAACATGAAATATGATATTTCAGAATTAGTTATGTAGCTAGTTAACTGGCTAGTGCACCTTTCCTTTTGTTAAGAAGCTTCCAGTAACAGATTATGCCCTGAGAAGTAATCTTTCATCATCATAAACTGTGGCTCCATCCTTAGCCCTTGCCCTGAACCTCAACCTAACAATTATCCTATGTCCTATATTTAAGACTTAATTCTGTAGAGCACCCAGGGTACATGAGGGAAATTAAAATAGTTATATAGCACTAGTAATTTTATAGAGTGCCACCTAGTTTTCCTTTTTACTCTAATGAAATATATCTCAACAAAAATGTGAACCGAAAAAGAAGATTTGTGGAATGTGCACTGTTAATTTGCAACACCTTGGTAGCTCCACCCATGTATTTATGGCTATGTACAATGTATTTGTGTGCTTGTGTGAGTTTATATATATTAGGCGATGCTTATTGATGATGTTGTTAAAATATGGCAGATGTACTAGATTATTTCACAAGTTCTCAAGGTAATATATATATATTTGACTTATGGCAGAGGCACTGTTAATAATGAGTACAACTAGGTAATACTTGAGTCCTTTTTATTGGCACAGATGTACTCTATTGAGAACCACTAGGTTTTTTTAGTCTTGTTGTATTGATATATGTCTGGTAGCTAACTGGTGCTACACAGAGTATGATTAATATTTCTTCTTGTGGGTAAAACACTGACAGGTCATGATTATTGTGTACACTTAAAATATAACCACAAATATTCATACAGGAAATGAATCACCATAACCTATAAGTTAATCACAAAACACTTGGCATTAATGAATCGGTCAGTTGTTTGCTTGTAACCTGCAGTCCATAATTATACTGCCAGCACTTCATTCCCTTTGAATGTGACACTGGGATACTGGCCGTCTGGTGGACCGTCTAGGTCTACTACTCCCTTGGATGTTGGGAAGATTCATTTCCTGCAGGTTTTTGGGAAGGTTGTGGAGCTCAACTTGGAAAGGCATTAATCAATCCAGTTAACTTCTGTGACCAGATGACGTGATCTGTTTCGAATATGGTTAATGTGTCTTTAAGTAATACAATTATCTTGGCGAGGTAAGACTTTGGACTACTAAAACTGATCATGCCTGCTAACCATTTAGAAATTGATCCAAAATTCTTTGCAAACTTGGTGTTTCCTCAATGGTACTTCTCTTCTGCTCTTTCTCCTCTGTAGGCTACTGAATCATCCGTTTGTTGTGGATTTTGCTGTTCTAGATTGATTTGTACAACTTTCATGTGATCTTGGGGTGCCCAAAAGTAATTTTGCTGATCTTGGGATGCCAAAAAGTAATTTTGCTGGTGACACTCATATTGTCAAATATGGTGTTGTATGATAGTGAAACAAAATCTGTGATAGCTGCTTTTACTGACTTTTTTTTTGCTTTTTCACTGAGTTCTTGAGCTTTTCCTGAGATTCCACTTGAAGACTTTAATAGCTCTCTCAGCCTTGCTATTTGAAGCCAGGTGATAAGACACTGTATGAAGGTGTCAAGTTGCATCGAAATTCAAAAAGTTTTCGAATTCTGAACTTATGAAAACCGGTCATTGTCAGTTGCGACAGTTTCTTGTAACCCATGTACACTGACGATTGAACGTAAATGTTCAATAGTGGCACGTGATATGGCTGAGTTAACTATTTGACATCCAGCCATCTTGTGTGGGTATCAATCAAAGTGTAACCTAGACGTTTTTGGGGGCGTCACTCCCTGTTTATGTAGTGACTGAAACAGTTTGTGGTCAGGTTTGTTGACACGCATTGCACCCTCTGCACTTTCTCTTCAATTTCCTGAACAATACCAGGCCACTATACATAAGGCCTAGCAAGGTTTCTCATTGTCCATGTGCCTATGAAGACTGCCATGAAGCTCCTCAATCATCTTTGCTCTCCCTCTTTGGCCACCACTCTGTTACCTCTAAAAATACGACCATTATGTTCACTCAACTCTTTGTGGTGGGCTTGGAATGGAGCAAATTCCTTTGGTATATTTGTCTCTTCCTTGCAAAACCATCTCATGTTACACTGGGTCACTTCATGTCCATACAAATTTGAGCGGTTGTGACTATTGAGGAATCGAGCACTTCCATTAATAGAACAATCTCTCTGGCTCAGAAACATCTATCGGGGTTCCTAGTTATTATTATTACATGTTATGATATATAACCGTAAATATGCACACAGGAAATGAAAAACCATAGCTTATAAAATCACAAAACACATATCACAGTCAGTTGTATACCTTCAGTTGAATTACAATAATAAGTGATACTGAAGGAATTTAAATGAACCATGTCTATATTGCATATATAGACTGGTAATTTGGGTAGTTGCATATTAATTTTTTTATTGTGTCATACATGCATGAACATACTTGTACGATATACTAGTTCCAGAATGGCCTTGCATGCAAAAGCCAGATGTTAGGCGCATAGTACTATTAGCCGCATGTTTTTTGTTAGGCGCATATTCTAATCTCAACTTCTACACTTCTTATTAGGCATGTCTCCCCTTAAACCTTGTGTTATAAGCACATCTGCCTAACAACCAGCTCTTATGGAAATAATCTAGTACTGGGCAGCAACTCATACCCTCTCCTGCATACAACAGTGTTTTTTTGTTTTGTTATTTTAATAAAAATCAGCTCTAACCTTTTAAGGGGGAGACCGAGTGTTAAACATGGCATACACCCCTTGATCAAGGGTGTCTAATAGAAATATAGTTATACTTTTTAGGAAGCTTTAGGCAAGATGTCATTGACTGTTTGAGTTCAGTGCCTTACTAATCTGGTTGTCGAAGATCAGATCTATTCATCCTACAAGCATCATAGTACTGTCAAATGTGATCTGTATCATATCTAATGGCACTGTAAGCTATTTATCCTATATTTGACATCACTATCATAACTTTGCAAACTGATTCCTTGCAATATAATTCTTGCTGACAGTTACTTTGGCATTTGTGATTCTATTGGTGTCTACTGTTCAAAATCTCTGCTTTACTAAAGGCAAAGCTGAACAGACTTGTATTGAAATGGAGCAGATAAATACAATGGAGAATGTCTATATTCATGACAAGAACGCCATTGGTAATATTAGACAGAACTATATACTCCCTTCTCATGCTACACAACCAATTGATTCTGTTAGCTCAACAGAAATCAAAAGCAAGACTTGTTTGTTCTGTGTGCACCTTTATCATGATGCACGACTCTGTCATCTCATACTAATATAATCTTGGAACAGAAATATCACATTAACATAGGGGTACATAGGGGTAATCATATTAAGGTCTTGATAACAAAATATTACGGTACTAGTTATAGTCCTTATGGATTTTTCATGCTTTTTTATGTTCTATGTTATTCTTCTTTGGTCCCAATATATAATTGGAGGAGTTTTCTACAATATGGATTACTAGTTTTAAAGTGGGGCATCAAGTTTAAAACTATATAAAGGAAACCACCAGAACATGCAAGTGTGATTTTAACACCCAACTATATCACCTTTCTCTATAACTTGGCACTATCAGTACAGAGCTAAATCAGCCCTCCGAGCTAAATCTTGAATGAAGGGGTGAACGATACAATTTTTTACAAAATTTTATAAAAAATGTGCCCGACTTTGGAGCTCCATACGTTCTGCACACTCACTCTATGACCTTGATATATAGCTCAAAAGATAGATCTCTCTCTTTTTGTAGTAAACATTGTTGCATAAATATCATTATGCCCAAGTTACAGGCAGTCAAAGTTTGGGCCTCAAAACTTGACCAACTAGCTCAAAGTGCTAGACATTGAAATTAGTATCAGTTGCTAGAGGAAGCCCTATTCTACTAATAATACTAAATGAGTGTTTTCATTAAGTACTATGTCATGAGTACTTAGTCATACGCGTAGGTTGAAAATCAATTTAAAAATTCATTTCCAACTCGTGGGCTTGACCATGTGCTCATGTTTTAGCACTTTGATGAAAACACTCGTGGAATACTACTTCCTCTAGCCACTGATACTAATTTCAACTGTCTAGCACTTTCCAATTAGGAGCTATGCAAGTTTTGAGGCCTAATTTTGACTCCCTGTATTTGGGCATGATGATACCTATGCAACATTTTTAGTGTCAAAATAGAGTACATAGAGAGAGCTATCTCTTGACCTATATATCAAGTATATAGAGAGAGCTATCTCTTGAGCTATATATAAAGTATATAGAGTGAAGTGTACAGAATTTATGGATCTCCAAAGTCAGAACCACAAGGCTTTATAACACTTTGAAAAAAGCCCCCCCACCCCACCCCACCCCACCCCCCTGAAGAGGTTGAATCCTTCAATAGACACATTCTTTGGACCACCTAATCATGGCCTAATCATGGTTGTAATATAGCCAACCAGATGTATTATGTAATTACAAATAATATTCTACA
The DNA here is from genome assembly GCA_028752905.1 of Cladorhizidae sp. MBARI D1340-BT2. NCBI lineage: Eukaryota > Metazoa > Porifera > Demospongiae > Poecilosclerida > Cladorhizidae > Cladorhizidae sp. MBARI D1340-BT2. The sequence continues at coordinate 37,710,423 of JAQNBH010000008.1, forward strand.
AAGTGCCTACATGTGTCTTTGTGCTGCTTGTGGGTGGGATAATCTAAAATGAGTCTGAAGAACTCAAGATGTAAAAGGATGAACAAAGGAACTGGAAAGCCAAGGGAAGTTATTGAGACTCATCAGCAAGCTAAGGCCCACAATTGCCCTTCCCAGCCACATCAGAAAAAAGGGTTAGCTTAGCAACCTTTTGTTCGATCTGATGAGGATATACCTTTTTCACTGTGGTGATGTTCGAATTATAGAGTACACCCTCATATAGTACATGCAGGTTCTGGGAGTTCAAAATAAATAGACTGCAGGCAGTCTATTGAAGGATACACGCTATACATTCGAATGGTAGAATAATCAATTATGTAATAAAGTGTGAATGTTTGAAAGCAAGGAAAATCTATAGCAGCAAGCACAAGAAACATTTTATTGTAAGTAACCATCAACTACCCATTTTAGTAAACTACAATATAGTCGATTTAGGTGACAATCACTTCTTTATGTACATATACAATTCCCACATGGGCCTCGTTCATATTTTATGACAGATGAATGACGTAATTAATTTAACTGTTTTAAGATTCAGGTGTCCTAATGAAGAGAGCATTAAATGAGGCCAGATACCAACTGTAGTGTGTACACAATCAATCACTATCCCTTGGTGGCTGGTTGGGACTAGGCATGCACTCACACATTTAGTTACCTGTCATGTGCTCATCACTATCCCTTGGTGGCTGGTTGGGACTAGGCATGCACTCACACATTTAGTTACCTGTCATGTGCTCATCACTATCCCTTGGTGGCTGGTTGGGACTAGGCATGCAATCACACATTTAGTTACCTGCCATGTGCTCATCACTATCCCTTGGTGGCTGGTTGGGACTAGGCATGCAATCACACATTTAGTTACCTGCCATGTGCTCATCACTATCCCTTGGTGGCTGGTTGGGACTAGGCATGCACTCACACATTTAGTTACCTGCCATGTGCTCGTCTAGCTTCTCCTTGTCATTATTTATGTCACACTAACAAACACTCGCGCAAACAGTTACAATGAAAGTGAAAATAGTGCATAGGGATAAACAAAGTCATAAACAAGTTTGGTACTCACTGTTTACTAATAATTAGTGCTATCAATGAACTCTCAGTTGACATAATATAATTACAATGACAAGAGTAGTCAACTTGAATTTTACTCTCTCGATGTTTCGACTAGATGCTCTAGTTTTCATCAAGAATAATGATGAAGGCTAATCTAGTCGAAATGTCACGAGAGTAAAATTCAAGTTGCTTATTGAGAAGGTCATTGTAATTTAGTTCTTCTCTCTCATAGTTTTCATCGAGGTGATTGCTAGAACCCTCTAACATGGAAAAAAGCAGTGATGTCTTTGGAACTACTTCAGCTCACCAGCTCTTCTTTAGGAAATCAAAGTCACTTTCACTGTCATCAGCACCGAGATTACAGAGATGCTGCCTTCACCCCATGCTATATAATTATTATACCTTCACATGCATGATGCTAATGCATGCATGGCATGAACATGTGCTGCAAATTATAGGGAAAACTATATTATCATCTGCCAATTGGTAAATGAACAACACATATACTATTAAAGTGTGGTATATTACTATTCTAGGGGGAAGGTATTTATGGTAATAAAGAAAAGGAACTTTATATAGAGTCATGCATTTACATAACAATAATTATTATGCATTATGTTGTTGTCCTTTTCATTAGTATACTAAAAAAATGTTTTTACTTAGATGTCATCTAATGCCAGTACAAATAGAACTGCTGCTTCTATATGCTCAGCATCACTCCAGGATGCTGCGACCAATGGTATGACAATTATATTGTTTATGCTATCTGTATAATAAATATATTGTGTCAGAGCATTGTTTATGCTATGTATATAATAACATGCTATGTATAATAAACATGTTGTATCACAGTACAGTTGCTGCTGTTGTTGGATTACCATTTTTTTACAGATTATTTATGGTTATGACTTTGGAGCTCCATAAATTTTGTGCACTTCATTCTATGGATTTGGTATAGATAGGTCTATCTGTGTCCTTTCTTTTGATACTAAAACCTGTTGCATAGGTATAACCATGTCCCAGTTACAGGCAGTCAAAATTGGTGACAAAACCTGCATGCCCCAATTTTCTGCAGTTCGAGGTCCTAATTGGAAAGTACTAGACAGTTGAAATTAGTACCAGTGGCGAGAAGAAGCCCTACTCTACAAAGCAAGTGTTTTATAAAACGTGAGAATGTGGACATGTGCATGTCGAGTAAGGGCTTCCTATAGGCACAGGTAATGTCTGGCACTTTCCAATTAGGTCCTACAACTGCAGAAAACTGGTTTTTAGGTCCTGCTTGTAAACTGGGCATAGTTACACCTATATATGCAGTATCAAAAGAGAGTCACTATCTTTTGTACTATGTAGCAAGTTCATAGAATAAAGTGCACAGAATTTATGAAGATCCAAAGTTGTAAGCACAGATTTGTTAACACCTTGTAAAAAATGGCACCAGCCTCCCTTATGCTATGCATGTAATAAACATGTTTGTTTATGCTATCCATTTAATAAACATGTTGTGTCAGCATTGTTTATGCTATGTTTATAATAAACATGTTGTATCACAGCATTGTTTATGCTATGTATATAATAAACATGTTGTGTCAGCATTGTTTATGCTACGTATATAATATACATGTTGTGCCACACCATTGTTTATGCTATGTAAATGTTGCGTCAGCATTGTTTATGCTATCCATTTAATAAACATGTTGTGTCACAGCATTGTTTATGCTATGTATATAATAAACATGTGTCACAACATTGTTTATGCATGTATATAATAAACATGTTGTGCCACAGCATTTTTTATGCTATGTATATAATAAACATGTTGCGTCAGCATTGTTTATGCTATGTACATAATAATCACAGCATTGTTTATGCTACGTATATAATAAACATGTTGTGTCAGCATTTTTTATGCTACGTATATAATAAACATGTTGTGTCACACCATTGTTTATGCTATGTATATAATAAACATGTTGTGCCACACCATTGTTTATGCTATGTATATAATATATATAATAAACATGTTGTTTCCCAGCATTGTTTATGCTATGTATATAATAAACATGTTGTGTCCCAGCATTGTTCTTGCTATGTATATAATAAACATGTTGTGTCACAGCATTGTTTATGCTATGTATATAATATAATAAACATGTTGTGTCCCAGCATTGTTTATGCTATGTATATAATATAATAAACATGTTGTTTCCCAGGGGCTGTTGCTGCTGCTGTTGTTATTGACTTTTTCTCTTGTATATAGTAGGTTATGATCAGGGTTGTTGTTGTTGTTGTTGTTATTTTTGACTTTGACAACCACTTAATAGTTCTCTATCACAACCAGTTGTGTCACGTATTATGAATACTTTACACTAGCCTGTGTTAGATGTTATTTGTGTCAATATCAAGCCATGTAGTTCTAGTTACATTGGAACATCCAAACCAAAAGAGAGTCAGCTAAAGTATCAGCTATCACCATAATAGGTGATAGAAAGGGCCCACTTTGCACAGAAAAATTAAAGTTATTAGCCTGAGATTAAAGTTCAAGATGAATTGTGCTCAAACTTGGAATCATTCCAAAGTTATATGCTGCTTTGATCCTATACTTCAAAATGTTCTCAAGTGAGAAATAGCACGAAAAAAGCTTCCAAGTTTCAACAGAGCCTTTTTATGTGAATCTCCAAGTTACACAAATTGATATGGCATATATTCAATGAACACTATAGATAAAGAAAGGCATGCAACAGAGAGAGGTCTTCTTTCCTTATTGAGAAGTGCTTGGCCATACAACCTTGACTAAAACCTCACAAAAGGAATGGAATTCGGGAATTCTTGACCTCATTCTAAAATTGTATAATTACTGTCTTGGTTTTTGCACCTGGTAAGTTAGCTGAGGACCTGCTGCACTCTATCTTACACCTAAAGATCAGCACTTTAATTAACACCCAATTCTGGGACTCAACTCTCAAGACTGTGCATGTGACACCACACCCATCATCATCAGTCTGATCTGTTGCTATTCTCATACACTCTAGCACTCAGATGGATCATTTCATATGCATTTGATGAAGACCAAAGTACTTCAGTTGAAATGTTGGCAATAAACACAAGAAGTTCATTGAATATAAAACCTGATATTACTTATTTGTGCCTGTAGTTATGTCTGTCAAATTATCATCTACCTCGCTGTCATCCTGATGTTAATCAGGAGCATAAAATAAAAGTGGCTGCCAAGACTTCAAGGAAAGGTTTCTGATCTTCATGACAAAAGTGTAAAAGAAAATTCACTTCTCTTCTGCTTCAAAAAAAAATCGGATAATCAGCACTTTTTATAGGTTGCTATGGCAACCCAAGGAAAATATTGTCATTCCATGAACATGTTAACAGAATGCATTCTCTTTAGTAGACTTTATCTACTGCATGCTTGGAATGAAGAAAATACTTCTGGACCTTCAAAGTTTGCAGGAAAGTAGAAGAAAGATGTCTTGAGGTACCTTTTTTGTTGAATCATTCATTATTCATAGCTATTTTCAATCCTAGTACAAAATGAGTTTTTTATGAAGTGGATCCTTTTCTCAGATGCTATCACATATACCTTTCGTTATTTAAGACTCAGTTCAACTTTGTTCCCTAACATTCAATGTTATAGAGCCTGAGCATATCTTGCTCAGTATTCCAGAGTAATGGCTTGATCTCTTCGCATCCTTGTCACTTTGTATCCTCAAATAGTTAACTTCCAAACTCCAGCCTTCTGTGAATACATATCACCTTTGAACTAATCATGCATCCTTATTTGATGATTAATACCCAAAAAATTGCACCCATGCTACAAAACTATGGTTGTTAAGCCTTTCAGTGGCTTCCAAACGAGCTTCTTGCTGATTTTGAGGGGATTTCAAACCCTTTTTGCAGCCTTCTAGTAGAACATGTAACTCCTCCACAGCCTATGAAGTTCCAAAACACTGTCTGACATGCCAAACAATTGTGCTTCTGACTCATGAAGGATGCCAATAGCGAGCATGTTGAAAGAATTTTTCTCGTCATTGGATAAAAGGAGTTTTTTGTCATGAAGTTTTTTGTCATGAAGAATGTTCAATATGCTTCTGAGGAGTAAAAAAACTATGCTTGAGAGGCCAACACTAGCTCCTTATTAGATTACCTCGAGAGACTTCCTCCTTCCTAATATGCCTTATGAAACTGGATCTTGGAAATTAGCTTCTTCTTCAAATAACTTGCAAAATTAGCTCCCCAGTTCTCCATCAAAGAGTTATCTCTGTAAGTATTTATATTTAGCATTAGTGTTTAGTAAGTACTTAGTTAAATGCCCATTTTCTTGCAGGTTGGGGTTAGAAGCGGGTGCTAAAAGCAACCAGAGTTTACGGTATTCGAGAATAAGGACATGCATACACTTTTCACTCTGCACTGCTCAGTGAAATAGGGCAAGCTCTAGATATCCTTGCATCCTCGTATAGCATGTGAAGGTCTAGCGTGGACAAAGATATATCATTGATATTGTTTTTTTATGATAGACCTCCTTTTTTAAGTGGGTGTCTAAACAAATAAATGAGAAATATTCAAGGCCTCTAACTTCTTCCATGTACCTTCAATGCTGGTTATTTTAGAGGATGGACTTCTTTATTTGAATTTTAAAAACATAACATTGCTGACTTAGGTAAGCATAGGACATAACATTGCTGAGCTAGGTAGGCATAGGATCAGAATTAAAAAGGTGTAACATTGCTGACCTAGGTAGGCATAGGATCAGAATTAAAAAGGCTTAACATTGCTGACCTAGGTAGGCATAGGATCAGAATTAAAAAGGCTTAACATTGCTGAGCTAGGTAGGCATAGGATCATAATTAAAAAGGCGTAACATTGCTGACCTAGGTAGGCATAGGATAAGGCTTAACATTGCTGACCTAGGTAGGCATAGGATCATAATTAAGAAGGCTTAACATTGCCGACCTAGGTAGGCATAGGATCATAATTAAAATGGCTTAACATTGCTGAGCTAGGTAGGCATAAAGGTGTTACATTGCTGAGTCAGGTAGGAATAGGGTAATTAAAAAGATGTTACATTGCTGAGTTAGGTAAGTATAGAGGATCAGTGGCAAGCAAGAGTTGAGATTTGAAGGCACTGATTTTATTTGATGTCAACTAGAATGATAAAAAGTTCAATCAACTTCAAGCTACTCCTTATGCATCTATATGCTCTGCAACATGTAGTTCCTCAAACACTAAAATAAAGTGTCATCACAAAAACCTGGATAGCCTTGGCTAAGCTTAGTCATTAAGGTTTGTAACTTTGGGATATGATAGATTACGAGTGACAGGTCACATTGCCATGCCCATTTTTCACATTCCGTTAACCACAATAATGGAATTTAATTTTCGCGCTGGTTACTTAGAAAAAGCCTCTTTTAGGATTTACTCAAGAACCCCTAGGTTTGAAGTTTCCATATTTGGTATGGTAGTAGTAGACAGTAGATGTGTTGATTCTAGGTAAGTACATTGTGGTTGGCACACTACTAACATTTTCACAGCCACTTATAACTTTTACAATGATTGAGCAATTATAGCATTCCAGTTACTGATGAGGACCTAAAATTGCATCAGTTTGTTAATTAATTAACTCTCTTCAAACTAGTGGAAGCATATGCAATGAAATAAAATTTTATCAGAGATGCATGAATTTCAATATCAACACATCCTACACACATATCGATACACACACATATTGATATAATTAAATTGTTTTGACTTTGTTCGTTTCCCATTTGGCCCCTCTGTTCGTATAGAACACCATGGTGTACTCTAGAATACTTCAACACGGACTCTTCTATGGGACTTATACTGCTTCACTGCAACTTCCACTGCCTTCCCAGCTTTGTGACCCTCCCCTCTCTGTATGCCGTTTCATAGTCCCTCGCTTTCCTGAAATACTTCCTAATTAGATCAACACTTACAGAGTCAAGAGCAGGATCAAGAAGTTTCCGAAGCTTTTGTAGTGTAAAGTTTGTATGGGCTCTTGCATAAACTTTGGATTGTCCCCATACCCGCTCAATAGGGTTGAGTTCACAATGGAACTTGGGTAAGAAAAGGCACTTCATGCTCCAATTTGCAACAGTATGTTCCACTTGGGTTTTTTCATCTTTGAAATCCTGATGGTTCGACAGGATAATTCGCAAGTCATCCGCTAAAAAATTGCCTGCATTAATTCCTCTCTCTGTCAAAATGGTTTGTAGTCCCTTAGCTGTTCCATCTTGGTGCACCATCGATTGAAATTTTCCATTGCCCCACTCTGTGTCCCTAACCCTTCGTGCTCCGCCATCTTTCTTCAAAATGCTTTTGGCTGAAAGAGCTAATGGAGCATATTTTGTGTGACAGCTGCTCTGATCCAATATAAAGAGAACTGTATGAGAACTTGGAGGGTATTTATAGTTGGCAATTCTACAGGCTGTATCCATCTGTTTATTGAACTTGTCCCCAGTCCAATATCCGTCACGTTCAACTCCGTACTCAAATTGAACCCTTGCATGCCGACACAATTCAGGGATGATTGCTTCACCTTGTTGATACTCCTCATCAGTTAAACCCAAATAGCCATCGTACTCATCAACAAAGTCAGATACCATGATGCCGCTACCTTTGGTCTTAGGTAAGAGTGCTGGATGATCATCTTCGCCCCACATCCAATTCTGACCTTCATTTGTGTTATAAATAGATTCATCGTGATATAAAATGATGAGTTTCTTTTTATCCTCATCAGCTTCATCACGAACTCGGGCGGGCTCATCTGAACACAAAGGAGGTGGCTGATGATCTCTGCGAAGAGATTCCATCTCCTCTAAATATTCCTGTATATAATATAATAATAGTGTATATACATTGACGATGCAATATGTAACAACCATACCTCACGATGTTGAACAACATCCGGCCTTTCGTGTCCATCAATATATACTCCTTTCTTGTGGCTACGTGGCTTAAACCCAAGATGATGGAGCCATCGCCTAGCTGTACAGACTGAAATGCTTCGAGGATATTGTGGAGATAAGTGGCAAGATGGTAGCAAATGGTCATTTACCCAAAAACAGAAACTTCGTGCAGTCATATTAGCTTCACCCTTCCTAAAGGCATTTTCCCGAACCCATTCAGCTGCTTTGAGGTTTATCTATGTAACAAATACAAACAAAATAAAACATACACACCACACTTGGATGTATTCACACATTACACACACACATATACACCACACATGGACGTACACACACACACACCACACATGGACGTACGCACACCACACCTGGACGTACACACACACCACAAATGGATGCATGCATATGCCACACACAAACCACAAACAACTATTTATTAACAAACTGACCTTCTCGTCATGATAGACTGTTATTCTTTCATATTTTCCTTGCTTACTCTCAGGTAGTTCTCCTTTATTCTCCATGAACTGGTTCATGTACTTTCGAACAGTTTTTTCCTTGAAACCCAGCATGGATGCAGCTTCTGTGGCAGCCTGTGTCTTATTATATTTCTGACGAACTCTAAAACTGTTCATAATCATCACCGACAACATTTTACGGAGGTCTACTGGCAACGTCAGTACAAAATCATCCACACACTCCTGGATATCTTCCTCAGTAAAATCTAGATAGATAAGCAGTTATTGCAGCTAGAATGCTGACATAAATACAATCATATAGCTGCAGCTAATAACCAGCTAAATTCAGAGTAAAACTTACTAGTAGACTGGTCATCATGATGATCCTCGCCATTTTCATCCTCCTCGACGTTGCTTCGATCCATAGCATCTTCCTCACTGGCAATAGATCCTTGCTCAACTGTCTCAGAAGGCAAATCCTGCTGCTGCAAAGCAGGCTGTGAAGAAGCCATCAGAGGAGCTTCAGAAACACCGCCAGAAACACCAGCTTCAGAGACACTGCCAGCAGCATCGTCACCAGCACGATATACAGACGCCCCGCTCTTCTTCTTCTTAGCCTCAAGCATTTTCAAAGCCCTCGCTGTAGCCTTCCTTTTCTTACTCCAAGAGGTATCCATCATAGATAACAAATCCTCAAATCGTCCAACAAAAATTACTGCCGCGTAGTATTGCACGCGCACGTTTTTGAGCAGCGTGTGGTCAGCCATTTCCTTGGCAACGAGCGTCCGCGTGACCAAATTGCCTAATCTGATTGGTTACTTTTTAGTTTTCCCTTTCAAGATGCAATAAATTCCTCACTTGTGTTATTTTTTATGTAGATTAATAATATAATTTTTCTATATTTTTATCTGCAACAACAACAAAAATATATTAGAAACAATTTTGGAAGAGTTATACTGCACTGCACTAACATTGCTGACCTAGGTAGGCATAGGATCATAATTAAAAAGGCTTAACATTGCTGACCTAGGTAGGCATAGGATAAGGCTTAACATTGCTGACCTAGGTAGGCATAGGATCATAATTAAGAAGGCTTAACATTGCCGACCTAGGTAGGCATAGGATCATAATTAAAATGGCTTAACATTGCTGAGCTAGGTAGGCATAAAGGTGTTACATTGCTGAGTCAGGTAGGAATAGGGTAATTAAAAAGATGTTACATTGCTGAGTTAGGTAAGTATAGAGGATCAGTGGCAAGCAAGAGTTGAGATTTGAAGGCACTGATTTTATTTGATGTCAACTAGAATGATAAAAAGTTCAATCAACTTCAAGCTACTCCTTATGCATCTACCACAAAATGAAATTTGAAAACTGTCATAGCTCAGTGTGATGGGGTTTTCCAAGTGTCATAAAGTTGATTAACCCCAACCCTGTCCTCACACAGCATGGCTACTACACTGTTTTACATTTCTCACCAAAAACTTGCATCTGCTAATTGCATTAAAAACATATCAAATAAGTTCTTTGAAATATTTATTGTCCTATATAATTGGTGACCTTCAATCACTCAGTTTAAAAAATATCTAAGTCATTCACAGATGCTTTATCCACTTAACTCCTTTTGTTAAATATCTCTTAAAGTACTCAGAGAGCGCTTTTGACTTTGCCTGCATGACATTAGAAGTTGAATATATACACTTGATTCCTAATATTTAAAAATTACTTTTATTTAGAAAACGGAACCACAGTTGCTATCCTGGAATGCACCGAAGGTTTTTATCAAGAAAATGGTTCAAATATTTGCACACCAAGTTGTCATACTTGGACTCAATACAGTAAAGGACTCTCTACATTCTACGTTACAATGATTTTCATAGCTGCATTAATTGGATCTCTGGCAGCTTCAGCAGTAATCATAATATCCTGTCTATTACACAAGAGAATGTGAGTTAATATAATTTAATGATTATGTGTAAAATGAATTTATTTAGGCAAGAGTATTATTGCATCATTATCATCACAGGCTAATTTTCCCCTCAATCTTTGTGGTATACTTGATGGTGGACTCACTGGTTTCATGTAAGTGCACAAAAATACAGTGTATAAAAAATGAAGTTGTTTACTTATTTTCAGCACTCACTGTTATGGTCGGCTACACGGATCGCAACAAGCTCTTCTGTTCATCTAGGAATTTAATTGAAAGTATGAGAGAGGTGACTACCTTTTGTGTCTTATCTGGTAAGTAAAAGTGCTCTCTAGCTATCTACATGTGCATTATCATTTTTGCACATTGATGATTCACTACTGGTCTATTATGTTCATGTGGATGCCTAAATTTGTTATTAGGATTGCAAATACAATAAAGTGCAGTTAGGTTAAGAATTTGCTTCAATGAGTGAGCCAACGAAAGATATGTTATGTGGCACATACCTAAAGCATAACTTTAAGGGGAAGAAAATCAAATTCAAAAGTGTCTCCTTTCCACCAGCTGGGCCGTGTAGCCTTTCTCAGAAGAGTAGTTCCCAGATACAGAAGAATAAGCTTAGAAGTAGAAGAGACAATCCAACAACAATCTGCAATCTTCAGCTTTGTAATGTTTACTGCTTTTAGTAGCAGCAGTTGATTACCAGTGTCAACCAATGTGATTTGGCCTTCACCTGAAGAAGACAAAGCATATTGGTTGAAAAATAACATTTTAAGTAAAGTCAATCATGTGTTTTAGCTGATAGTTACCATACTAGTTCAGCTTTTTTAACCAGCCTCTATTCCCTAAAATCAGAATTATACTTTTCCCTATCAAGGAATGCACTAGTACACCCTTATTGGTTTACCTACTTCTTTAAATGGCAGCTGCTAAAAAAATTAAGTTCATTAAATGAACTTTTGCTTTGGTTCTTTTCTCTTGGTGGCCTAAATTGTGGTTATGTCTACTGCTTGCTCTGAAAACACTTCCAGCTTTTCAGCAGGCATTGCCTCCTTCACTAAAGTATGGTAAACCAACAGACCTAAAAAAGTAAAATCTGTCAAAATACACTGCAATTAATTTTCAGGGATCTAAGAATCTTCTTTATTCCTTCCCTTGCATAAGTTGCTTACGGTAGGTCCATTCATAACAATTTTAGTTCCAGAAGGCTCAGTATTCCATTGCACATACACAACTAATCTGTTTCTTGATTGCAGGGGAAAATATGGGTAACGAATCAAGCTAGATCATACGCTGTTTTATAAGCGCAACAAATAGTTCATGCTCAGTTCTAGTGTTCGGGTTTGTGAAGTTTCCCTCTCAACTGTTACTAAGTCCTTGAAGGAGTCTATAACTTGGTTTGTGGAGTTCTCTGTTCAAGAAGACCATACCACTGCATTGGTGTAAGTCAACAAGAGCAACAAATAATGGCATTTGAAAAGTACACAAGAAGGACAAGTTAGTTTAAAAGTGCTGGAGTCCCAGTACTTTGCTTGAATCTGAACTTAACCAATAAGTTCTTAACCACTTGACTATAATACGTGAAGTCATTATTAAAAAATATAATGATTGCTATACTCCACCCACTAGTTCACTACTTCATTGAGGCTGCTGAGTACTCAATGCTGCAGTAATTAATACTATTTTTGTTTGCAAATATAATTAAGAAGACTGTTTTAAATACCAGTCTTCATAAATCAATGCTTCACTTGATGAGAAGACAGAAGAAAATAATGTCCATCCCCATCATGCTTTGATATGATCTGTTTTGCGTCCTGGTCAACTTCTAAAGTTAACACTTGAACTTTCTCCTGATAATGTACTTACTAGAAATTGAGAAGTAGTAAGACCTCCTGCATCAAATGATAAACTATGCTTTCCAGCGAACCTTTTATGCATAGGTGCAAACAAATAACCCAAACAATAATTCATTTGTCAACAATTGTGTTACTGAAATGCACACAAACTCAAATAAACACAACAATCTGTCATGACTAATGTGACTCTTGGATAGAACTTGATTCTCGTCAACCAACATGGTGTAATGTGAGTGTAATGTGATGTTCTCAAAATCATAAAAATGGCATATCTTTCACATTGCATTGCTAATGTTTGCAGCATATTGTAAAGCAGCTTTTAGAATTTGAATATGTAGATGGTTAACTCACAAGATGGTTAACTCACAAGCAGCTTGAAGTTGATTGAACTATTTTTGCTATCATTAGAATGTAAATTCAATAAGTTATAGTTAGTTAAGAATCAACTCCATATCATTAGAATGTAAATTCAATAAGTTATAGGAATCAACTCCCTATCATTAGAATGTAAATTCAATAAGTTAGAGTTAGTTATAAGAATCATCTCCCTATTATTAGAATGTAAATTCAATAAGTTATAGTTAGTTATAAGAATCAATTCCCTATCATTAGAATGTAAAGTCAATAAGTTATAGTTAGTTATAAGAATCAACTCCCTATCATTAGAATGTAAATTCAATTAGTTATAGTTAGGTATAAGAATCAACTCCCTATCATTAGAATGTAAATTCAATAAGTTATTCAATAAGTTATAGTTAGTTATAAGAATCAACTCCCTATCATTAGAATGTAAATTCAATTAGTTATAAGAATCAACTCCCTATCATTAGAATGTAAATTCAATAAGGGTATAAGAATCAACTCCCTATCATTAGAATGTAAATTCAATAAGTTATAGTTAGTTATAAGAATCAACTCCCTATCATTAAAATGTAAATTCAGTAAGTATATAGTTAGTTATAAGAATCAACTCCCTATCATTAGAATGTAAATTCAATAAGTTATAGTTAGTCAACTCCCTATCATTAAATGTAAATTCAATAAGTATATAGTTAGTTATAAGAATCAACTCCCTATGATTAGAATGTAAATTCAATAAGTTATAGTTAGTTATAAGAATCAACTCCCTATCATTAGAATGTAAATTCAATAAGTTATAGTTAGGTATAAGAATCAACTCCCTATCATTAGAATGTAAATTCAATAAATCATAGTTAGGTATAAGAATCAACTCCATTGAGCTAAGCAAACAAAAGCCATATAGATCTGTATCTACACAACAAAACATATAAAAAGATGTTCATCCAGGAACAAATCCTTCAAGAGCAGAGGGATTCATATCAATTACAGGTAACAATATATACCTGTGAAGCTTTACTCCAAAGAAAGGTTTCCAGAAACAGTAAAGCACAGAAAGGGACCATTCTCCTGATAACGTTGCAGTCATCAGTCACTTCTTTTATTTTGCTTGCTCACCCCCTCAAGCTGGAAGTAAATATTTTATGACTGTGGTACATGTATATTGATAGAGCAATCTACTGTGCATTAGTATGCAGATAAAAATTATATTTGGCATGATTAGTAGATATTTCTTATAAAAAATATTTGAAATGGCATCCAAGATTGTACCTGGACACTTGTGGCAAGTTAATCGAATTAACTGACCTACCCTGCATCATCTGTCAGTGAAAGTGAACTGCCAGGGGTGTTATTGAAATGAATTTTTTCCCTACCTGAATTAATTTATATAAATCATGTCTGCTATTATTTTCAATTTTTCTGGATGATGTTTGCCCTACACAAAAAGTTGTTATGCCACTGACTCATAAACCTAATGCAACTTTGTGAATTTTTGTTTATTCTGCAGGTATTTTAAATATATACGTACTCTTTCAATTGGCTCTGTGGTGGATATTTCATATCACTACTCTTTTTTGGAAAGTTGTATTTCCATTACATGCTCGATCATTTGGAAAAGTCAAAATCAAGTACCTCCACATCACATGCATCATACTTGGAATTTTACTTCCGTTCATTCCCATCATAACGTCAATGGTTGTCTTTGCAGTGGATATTCAGAATCAAAATGAAAATTCTACATCTGGGCATAGGAACAGCTTGTTCTTATCAGGCGGACTGGGATTTGGGCCCACCAGACTCCCTCATGTTCAGTGTTTGACTTCAGATCCAAATGCAATCTTTTATTCCTTTGCCCTTATTGTGGATATTATTATGGCGTGTGGATGCACCATGTTCCTCATCATTATGTGGACTATACACAGACTTTACAAAGAAAAAAGATTACAGGTTAGCATATCTAAAAAGATATAATGTAAAAATGATTTATTTATTTATTATTATAGAATACTGGCAAGGTGAAGATCAGGGAGTTTGGCACACCAGAAAAGAAACTATTCATCGTGTTTTGCTACTATATTATACTAGCTCTCTTATTTATATCACAATTCACAGCAGCTGCTAGAGGTGGTCCACAGCTAAAGAACAATATTCAAAAATACTTTTGCTGTGAGCAGGGAGGTTACAATCCAAGCAACCCATGCAGTCGTTCTGAAATTGAAGATCTGAACAGTCTTGGGCTCGAAATTTTGTTGAACATTTTTGGGGCATTATTTCCAGTTGTGAACTTGATTTATGCTGTGGATATTCAAGAACTAAAGCAAGTGTGGAGAAAAATAGCTCACAAGCCACCATTGTAATACCGATGATGCTATTTCATAATAGACTGTAATACACTAGTATCCTTCAGCAATAGTCATGCTTGTATGGATGTCCTAGTTCATTTTGTTATTTCTGATTGATTACGCATGTATAGTTGAATCTACAGTTCTCTGTTGGACTCTTGTCACACCAAGGTGTAGAAAAGTAGTCATATTAATACTCAAGTTTACCCGATAAGTGCCCTACTATATAGATTGGGGTCAATTGATGAGGTTGACCATTATTGATAATACAACACAACACAAAGCGATCAAATTTTTTTTTTGCACATGACAAGCAGAAATATGCAAGGCTTGTACTATTATACCTTACGGAGATGACTGCACTTCAACCACCAATCAAGACCCACACCAAGAGTTCAAGACTGGAAACATACTGTTTTGTGCAGTCAGTGTAGATCACACTCTTGAGCACATCAGTATTAAGGGGTTTCGTGGGCATTCCAGTGCTTGAGAGAGATTGTCAGCACCAGAACTAGGAAGGCTTGCAGAAGGACCACATCAGATGGATGTGTCTCCACTCTGCAACAGCAAAACAGAGAGAACATCACAACTTGGCAATACCTGTATGGTCTAGGCAGGAGGAAAACACTCTTTAGCTTATTACAGTAAAAAATAGTTATAGTACACAACAAATAGAGTGTGCCAGTGCAGTCGCTATAAACGAGCTTTCTTTGCACACTCAATATTGTAGCATGGAGAAATGCACATATGAATCAAACACAGTTATCAGTGCACACACCAAAATCGAGTATTACCACATCAACAGTAGAATGATAGATGTCGAGGAAAACTGGGCAAAGCCTTTCCCAAACTAAAACTAGTGACCCAAAACAACACTAACATAAGCGAATCATGATTCACTATGCAGGTAGTCAGGAATATAATTATAGTGACACCAGTGACATCATTGGTGCCTTTTGTAAAGTGATGAGCGCTTCCATAAAGGCATAAAAATTAGAACCCCAAACTGAATATTGAATATTAAAAACAACAAAGCAGACATTAAACAAACGGAATATCCTCCTCTGAAATGATTTTTCTTGGCTGCAACAACGAAGGTTTGCATAGCACTCTCGATCCTTCCCACCACACCAGCACACCACAAGGAGCAAGATTAGGGATCTCCTTGACAACCAAGTTAAGATTTGTACATTCTTGAGGTAGAGAAAAAGGTATCATGGTCAAGTTTGATCATGTTCATTTCTGTTTATTTTCTTGAATTGGACCTGTTTGAATGCTATTTATTATAATTATTCTAGAAAAAATATATATTTATAAAATATATCTAGCTATACCTGAAGAATATTTCATGGTGGTAATTTCCATCTAAAAGTTGGGGATTGCCAAAAGCAGCATAGTGCTGGTCATCCTGTACTGGGGGCTGGGGTACTACCCTAGTATTTTTTATTTTAATATTGTCACAATTCTTAAACTGGATTATTCCTGATGAAGACTAGAGCATCTAGTCGAAACGTCGAGTGAATAAAAATTGAAGTTGATTACTGAGAAGGTAATTTTAAATAGCAGTTTTATCCCAATATCATTATAATGATATAACCAGATGTGACTACCATATAGACCTAGAGCAGGTCAGAGAGACCTAAAGTAGAGAGGCATTCATTCACATATTATATTATTGCTATGTGAAAGTGTTTTTTTTAACTTGGTTGAGGCTTCCTTCACCAACTCCTATGGACCATGCATTTCATAAGACGATTGAGGCGGTTGTTTGACGTGGTTCAGAGATAAGACTTCACCCTCCTCAGTGCATTAAAGCCATGTTCAGAGATGGCAGAATAATCTTGATCATCTGGTATATATGAGGGAGCAGATTTTTTTTTTCATTTTGAGAAAATCTAGATTATGCAATTTATCTCTCCCTTCACCTTGACTGAAACTTTGATAGGACTCTGAGTTGAATTCATGGGTATTGGGGTTGAACTCAGTGTAGAACTTACACAGTTGGTTAACATTTTGTGAGACAAGTTCCCCCAATCTCCCTTCACAAGAACCTGCTCACGTGTTGCATACATGGTGTACAATGTGTAATCCTTTTGATTAAAATGCTCTACAATGCAGCTAGCTACAGTGTCCACTGTTTCATAGTTGATCTGATGGTAAAAGTGTTCTACGTTGGAATGGTGCTACCCTCATAATACCTTGATGGAAGTGAAGGTGCTTGTAACTCCAATTTCACAGCAGTCCTTGGTCTAATGGAGGCTTGCATCCAATCTGATCGTATACCAGATAGAAAGATTGGCGTTCTCTTGAGATCCACTGCACATATCTGTGCCTTCTGAAGGCTAGTGCTGAGGTTATGGCTAGTGCTGAGGTTATGGCTAGTGCTGAGATTATGGCTATATAGTGTTGAGGTTATATGAATGTAAAAGTACTACATTGGTAAATTGATGGCCATACAAGTAAATTAAAAGTTTGCATTTTAGCATGCACTTCAATTATTCTTGATTCATGTCAGAGTCACTGACATTGTCCTGTGCCCAGTCCCATAGCTTCATCAAAGTTAGTTTTTCAGAATAGCATTCGCTCAGAGAGTCCACCTTGTTCAGCAGCAGATTTTCAGAGTTGGTGAGCCAATATTGCATACATAGAAATCACGTTCCACTTGACCCAGAATTTCTGCTTGTTTTTTCTGCATATCTTTTAGGACTTTTCTTTATGATTTCATTAGCAATATATTATATCAAATGTGCCTTTCAACAGGGGAATATTTTTATTGTATATATCCCTGACAAGCAAGGTTAAGTGAGTGAATAGCAGTGTGTCAGCAGACATTTTTCATTTAGTTTCTTTGATTTGTGCAGCAACCCAATTTTTGGTTCCAGTCATGGTGGAACATTTGTCATAGCACAGCAATTTTTTTCTATTTTATCCGTACCATTGTATGTCACAAAGAGGGACTGTTTTTCCCCCAAACATCACACCATGGTAGACTTCACCCAGTAGTTTCCTTGTGTTTTGCTTCAATCTGTTATTTGTTACATTTATTCATTTATTGGTTTCTACATGGTATTTTCTCATATTCATGTGATTCATTGTGATAATCATGTATTGTGCTAGCATGCATATATATGTATTCAAACTTCTGGAATATTATAATTCAGATCAATTGTGGTACACTGTACATGTAAAGTAATACATTTTCAATTATGAAGACATATTCAAAACACTCATTCCTGTGACAGGGCACAAGAGTCTCCTGAACCCTATTTCAATATTGTTGCCTTAGAGTATTCATAGTATATCTTGTAGTTTTCTTTTCTTTGTAACCTAAAAACCTATATGATCATTTAGGTAGCTTATTATTTTTACTGGCTAAACCCATCAAAACAAGAATTACCAATTCAAATGAGATGGTTTTGTGGTATATTTCTATGGTAACCACAATGTTGGTCAATACAAATGCTATCACATGTGGCAAGTTTTACACGTATTGCTGAGATATGTAGCAAGGCATATCTTCACATAGGTTATGTTTTTAAAATAAAGTCACCAGTGAAAAGGTTAACTTATTAACTGCATGTTTTTGACATAGCGAGCTTTCATGTTTTCAGAAACCCTTGGTTTTGCAAGATCCAATTTCTGAACTCATCAGACAAGAATGATCTTATATCAAGATGAAGCAGTCTGTCTGTGGCACAAATTACAGAATCTGAAATTGGAGGTAATGCAGCCATGAAAATTGTGAGTACCAGGCTGGGTTGCTCGTTGATGGTTTTGATGTTAACTGGTTGGTAGGGACCTTGAGGAAGGGCATTTCAAAGTTGAGAATATTTTACTGGCTCCAGGTTTCTGCACCTGCGAAACAAGGATTTATAAATATCTGATTTTTTTTGCTACATATATACTCATACTTCAGCTTGAGTGAAAGTCAAATTTTGCAAGTAAACAACAGGGTCTGACAATACATGATTGTTTTAGACTCGCTATTTCATGGGCCGAGATATCACCAAAAATTATGGGGCTCAGTGTTGACATTATATGTGATGGATCATGGCATACATGTTCAGATTCTTCAGATTCTTCAGATTCATGTTCAGATTCTTCTGGGCTACCAGCTTGGCAATCTGGTTTTTGGTCTTGATCATCAGCCTTCTCCCACTTCTGTCTCTTGCGTGTATATACTTGGACAAAAACTAAACAAGGAGGCTTGTCTTTTAGCCATGATTCATTCTGCGCTAGTTAGCTTCTAGAATATTCGAATAATGTGGCCAGCAAAGTCATGCATTCAAATACATGGCTTAGAATATACACTTCACAGTTAGTGAGTATTGTATTAGCTGGCAATCTTCACAGCAATTAACCATGAATGCCACTTCTATGCTCTTTTTGTTTTTCAACTCACTTCTGATGGTACCTTTCAGGGGTGTGTGAAAATCCCTGGAGAAAAAGAAATTCTGGCAAACCCCCCTTCTATATATGGCAGCTTTGTTGATCATGTTGGAAGCTTGATTAGGTCTGCCATGGACAACCTAAATTGCAAACATTCTCACACCTCATTGGCCTGTCACTTCCATTTCAAACGAGTTATGGAACTCCCTACTGAGTACTCCATCGCACTGTCTCCGCTAAACATCAAGCGGCACCTAATAGACTTCCTTTGGAATTACTTCCTGTCCATTTTGGCCGCGTACTGACCATTACCTGTCCCTGCTGGAAATGTCACCTTCAAATCCCACCCAAGCCTCTTTTAATTGTTGCTTGTTTACAGCACATTGGAAGTCGGTGCCTAGCTGAAATTTTATTTATCGCAAATCTTCTTTATAGCTTCATTTTCGTGTCGATAATGAAGAACAAGGACAGACACACAGATTTACTGGGGTCAAAATTGCCATTCCACAAATATAGATGAAGGTTTAAGAGTATATCCATCAGGGGAACAGATTTCCACAGGTGGAGGATATTTGAAGTAAAAGTGATGGAGTATGTGACTCGTGATGATGTAACTTATCAATATGTTCAAATTTCAAGAAAAGTCCTCTAGACATTTTACCATGAAGAGTAATTCTAGCCCATACTGTATATATATCAGAGGAAGGATGTTAAGATAGGTCTATTTAGGTTAACTGTCATTCAGAACATATTTTGTAGCACTACGTTCGAATCTTTCAAGACTTGTAAGTTCGAATCTTTCAAGACTTGTAACGTCTCCAAAGACTTTTTTCCCAATTAGATCTGATGATTTTGGCATGTTCCTACAGACTATGGTAACCTGGCTACTTCACATGTTTATGTAACATCAACCAAGCATCACCTGTCTCTACAGCTAGAGCTACTTGCCCACGACCATCATGGAGTATATTATATACCATGTTTAAATAGGCAGGGAGAGAAGGGGATGTCCCATCCCATCCGAGACAGCCACTTGTGCTGTGAAGTCAGAAATCAGTTAAATTTCTTGAGGAGTCTGTTGGGGGTTTGAACAAATTCCTCAACATTAAAAACTCTTTGCTGGGAGGACTTACACGTTCGGATCCACTCCCAAGCCATCTCTGTATTTCGGTTAAACTTTCAGACCGGAAATAAATATAAACGCAGATTGGTTGAGAATGCTTGAATGATCCAATCTGCACTCTCCACCAGCATCTTTCGATCTTTAGCTAAAGAGTGACCCAGAACCTCACGATGTATATATATGTGTGTGTGTGTGTGTAAAACAACAACAAATTACCCAAACACTCGGTGGAATCTATATAGCTGTAGTTGGAGTTTTCGCAAAGCTGTCCAGAGCTGCTACATATCTTTATCCCTAGAGAAAATAGGTTGGGGATGAAAAGAATCCTGGCCATCAGACCCGTACTATTTTCTAACACCATTTCACCTCCTATTCACCCCCATCCATGGCAAATGGCCACATATTGGTCGGTCTAGGTGCCTAATGGTATAGAACAACAATAAATAAAATCTGATCAGCTTGCAGATGTTACATACATATACACATATATACAATTATGCATGGCTATAAGTTCTTCTTAGACTGGAGTTCTTCAGAGAATTCAACCACTCTCTTGCGTTGTTGAACATTGATGCTGATTTGAGGTCGTTTGGATCGCAAATGCTCAATAGCTTCAGCCGGAGTATAACCATAATCCTGAGTAGGGAATAAACGCCACGGGTGATAATAAATATAAATTACATAGACACAGTTTTGAATTTACACATACAATGTTTGCGGACACTTGTGCTTGATGAGGTTCTTAAGACACAGATGCTGCTAATCGTTCATAGTGCAAGCCAACACTCTATAAACATTAAAATCACCTTCTCAATAATCAACTTCATTCGACGTTTCGACTAGATGCTCTAGCCTTCATCAGGACCATCTAGTCGAAACGTCGAGTGAATACAATTTGAAGTTGATTATTGAGAAGTTGATTTTAATGTTATTATGTCAACTGAGAGTTCATCGAGATTCTATAAACACTCAAGCTGGTTCTAGGGGGATTCCGATTCCCAAAGGAATTATTTACAATAAATTAACCCATAACAAGTCAAAACTCCAATACCAAAACAGGAAAGTACTCGCACCCCTCGTAATTAAGTCATGTGATGGGTAGCTACATTGTCCACAAGCATTGAGGTCAGTAAGGTCACCTTTATTAGATAGCACGCAGCCACCATAGCACTTCGACCTTTGCCGGCTTTACAGTGAACATAGACACTCGCGCTCCGTACTTTGTAGTCCTGAATCATCTTCAACCCTTTGTTGATGTCCACCAGCGAAGGAGGCTGCATGTCTACCGTTGGGAACCACTCGTGTTCCACGCCATGGCCTGCCCACTCCTGCAAGCACCACAGAGAAGTTCACTATGAAATGTAGGATGGAACTATCTTAGTATTAAAAAATTAAGCACATGTGCTTATAACACTGGCAACACTAACCCTAATCAAGAGCAGCCCATAATAATGTACATATGTCATCATGTTCACGTAGGGATTGAGGAGTTTACAAACAGGGATAGTTAGAAAGACGACGGATTATCAAACTGTCTGCAGAGCACAGCCTGGAGACCATTAAACAATGTGAGAATTACATCTATGGGTCTGAAGGACACACCAGAACATGTTCTGTTGGTCTGGGGTACTTTCCCATACAGCTTATTATCAACCTACTTCAATTTCATCCAGTGTCTGTCCCCATAAGCTATTGTCAACCTACTTACTTCAACCTGCCTCAACCCAGTGTGGTGTTGGTCCAGTGTATCCCATAGAGCCATTGTCAACCTGTCCTAACCCAGTGTGGTATTGGTCCAGTGTGCGTCTCCATAGAGCTATTGTCAACCTACTTCAACCTGAGTGTGCCCATAGAGCTATTGTCAACCTACTTCAACCTGCCTTAACCCAGTGTGGTATTGGTCCAGTGTGCGTCTCCATAGACCAACCTGCCTCAACTGAATGTGATGTTAGTCAAGTAAGTACAGTATAATCATCACTGACATGGAAAGTGCGCACAACCTCGTCTAGTACTCGGTCTCTACAATACAAGGAAAACATATTGCACAAGGGCATAGCTGCCCAGTGTTCTTTGTGACTGCAGCCAATTATTGCAGTTGGTCTTACATGTACCTGCATACTGTTGGTGAAGAAACTCAGTTCATACGCCTCATTGAAGGAGAGCACGGCTCTCACATTCTCAGTCTCCACCAGCTGCACAGACAAAACACAGTACACATGCCATTTCTGCAAGCAGCCATTACACTCGGCAGATGCTAACATGATATCCGAGAAGCTGCAGTACGCCATAGATAAGAGACTCATACATAATATATGAGCAGGGTGTCGCTAGCTGAAATGAGACGGGGGTAGGGGTGGGGTGGGGGGTGGGGTTAACGGTTTGAGGAATACAAAGCAAACGAGTCGTACAAAAAAGTAGATAATCATTTTGACAATAATACCTTAAAAGCTGGTTGTTAACTGATTCAACACCACGAGCACCACATGGGCAAACTCGGACATTGGCGGGATGGGAGGGGGAGGAGAAGAATTTGAACGAAGCGCCCATTTTTGGTATGCACATGCCCAACAGAAATACCATATTTCCTCGATCACTTCAACTGTCGAATAATTCGCTCCTTAGCTCCAATTTTCAGTTAATTAGCTTGCACCCTACCCCGCCCTTATTTGACAGTTAATACACAAGCAACGATAGCAAATACTGTGCGTGTGGGGTCTTGTGGGTGACAGAGAAACTTTCACAGAAGTACTTGCAAGGAACAAATCCTATGCTGCAGAGGCCATCGCCATGGAGACCGTTCACCTCAACAATACTGATGACAGTGGAGATGATCCCTTTGCCAGAATCAGCAAGGGAGAGTTTGAGAACCCACAACAGGATGAAGCTCTTATAGAGGACGACTAACTGTTCTAACTGCTTGATAAGCTAATACTAGCTCAGGTAGCTTTGTTTTTCACACCGTTTTGCTCTAACAACTGCTAACAAGCTACACTGCTCAATAGTCTCTCAATTGTGACTGGTGCAAAAACTAGGCCAACACTTGGTGCTGGAGGAATCTGATTTTAAGTTTTAAGGGGGGGGGGAGGGGGGGCATGATGTCAAGCACTTATCAACATCAATAATGAAACTAATACAATTTCCAAGGGGGGGGGGGCAAAAAGGTTCTAAGCCACCCCCCAAATAAGCCGCCTCCCAAATGCAAGTGCCCCTTTCACTAAGCTGGTACCAATGCTCAGTGAAATAGGGCGCACTCGCGATCAATTTGCGCCCTCGAATAGTATGCACAGCAGGCAGCTCATGAATTGAATCGTTCGCGTGGGGTATAATCAAGGAAATATGGCAGCTATAAAACTTTACTTCTGGTTCAATGGGGCGAGCGAGCCAAATTAACAATTTGAATGGCTGACAACCCCAACTGCCTTTGTAATCTGTCTCTTCCCTCTTGGATTTTGCTACTGTTTCTGGAAGTTCTTCTTCGGTGGAAACAGGCACCTGTGCTTACCTGGAACCACTCTGAATTCATTCACTCTTGAGCAAGGAGGTGCCCCTGGATGGATTTCTTCGCTGTATGTTTTGTTGTAGGCATAGAGCGACGTAGCGCTACATAGCTTTTTTTGCTTATCTCAATGGAGTTGATTATTACACCAAACTGCAGCTTATTGTATCTGCTTTCTTATATATATATATAATATACAAACCGTAATAAAGTCTGCATACAATTGGTTAAGATGGACACTTGCACACAAGAAAAGCTTATACACAAGTAAATGGGTGCTTAATACTGACCAGGCTCTGAACAGCGAGCATGCCAATAATTGTGAGTATATCAAACGTGAAGTCCTGTCGTTTGTTTGCAGCTTTGTTCTGCTGTGTGTGAGAATCGAGAAAACAACAAAGAGGGGTTCATTTAGAAAAATGTCCAAGGAGGCTGGAGGAATTTGGATATTAAGGGGGGGGGGGCAAATGAAACTCTGACAAAGGTTGGGTACTATTGTGCCCATTTTCATAGAAAAATCGACAACTTCTGAGCTTCGCTTGTCGGGTCTAGCTCCATATTTTCTATCTGTCAAGACTTGTTGCACTGCCTCTGCCATTTCCATGCCCCTTCTCACCATTGTTAGGTAAGTTTAGTGAAGCTAAGACCTGTGAGGAATACACTATGCACGATGACATGAAATAATTAATTAATGGTACCACTAGCAATAGAAAGGTCTCTGTCACTGAAGTCTCTATTTGGTGAACAAGGTAATTAGCACCTGGATGAGTGCTCTCTATTTGGAACAATAGCTAGCAATGGTGGTGCCAAATAAGGTTGCTTTTATACTTGTGTGGGGCAGTCATCCGTCCTCTAAGAATACATGTACACATATCAGTGTTTGGGTGCGTCTACCTATGAATGTGGCATTTTAGGAACAGCCCGGTGTAGACCTGTTAATTCCTCAGCTTTGGGGGGGGGGGGGGGAGGGGAGAGAACGATCCAGTGCCACCAGCACAACTATAACTATAGTGTGTCAATTTGGTTGACCACATTCTAAGCAAGTGGAAACGTGATAGAGCATTTTAGCAGCTCAATTATGGAGTTGCACTCCAAGCCATGCTAAATACAGGAATACTATGTCACTGTACATGCAAAACATTGTCCCACTTTTTGTGGGCGCTTAGTGCTGTTAATTAAGTAGTGATGTGTTAAATTCCCGTACACAAAGTCACATATGCTACAGACACTAAACCTTTGATAATAACCCTAAGATGAGGGAGGTAAGGGGTTATCTACGCCTGAATCTGGACCTCATGCCTAACTCTTTAGGGCCGAAAAATAAATAACGGCAATGCATGCGTGCACCTGACAAGAGTCCCTTCTTCACCACTTGAGAACAGTACCGCTGTTGCTATGCTACTTAGCTTAGTAACAATAGTAAACAGTTGGAATACTTTTTTGTTCATCTAACTCACTAGCATTTAGGCCAGAGATGGTCACAGGCATTTTAGCTACTAGTGTAGGACTTGAATCTTCAAAGCTCATGTGTAACAACCAATGAACTCAGAATACTTCATGTTATGACCTAAATCATTTGATGCCTCCATCTACAGCTAGCTGCAGGATGCTCACCTTGTTCTTCGTCAATGTCAACCTTGCCGCTGTAAACCTCTGTACTTCAGCAAACACAGCTGTGTGTTTTTGGTAAATAGGGTTAGATGTAGCCTTTCTAGCCAATAGCCTGGCTTAGATTTCACCATTTGAGCTCTAAAAATGTATATTTTTGTAATGGCTACCAATTTTTGTTCTTTGTGTGGATATATCCCGTTTGTTGGGAACATGAAACTCGCATACACAAGTACATCTACTATCAACCCTAAAAAGTTAACATAAGAGGCACTGATGGTACACACACACACCTAAGTAGGGGGTCTCAGTTGTTTTGTTTTACTTTCTGAGAGATGAAGGGTAAAAAAACAAGTCTTTCCTGCCTTTAATAACAACCTAACTACCAAGGTCCAGTTGCTGTGTACTACATATTATACTTGTATTACCTTTTTCGTTTGACTTCTGAAAGGGATGGCTCCTAGAACAACTGTAGAGTCTATCCTGTCGTACCAACGCCTTTTGGGCCCCTCCAAGAGTGTCATACGCAAGATGGAGGGAAAGTACCAGATGCGAACCAGACACTTGTGCAACATGGAGCCACCGAAATTTCTCAAAAAACTGTTGACGAAAACGGCCAGGATACTATAAAAACTCATTTGTCTGACTCTCCCCTCGCGTACCTATTGCCTGTCTCTGAGAACCATTAATCACTGTTCCATTCGCCCTGCCCGCCACGCCCATCACATTAAATTAAAGCGCGCATAAATTATGTTGCTAAGAGGTTAGGTGTGCGTTTTGTGGTTCCCTATCACGACAACCTGGAGCAGCTATGCCCCCTAAGAAAAAAGCTGTGAAAGACAAAGGGAAAAAGAAGAAGGGGAAGAAAAATGATGGTATAATATAAATAAATGAGACTTACAATATAAAAGACTGCCAATGCTGCTATATCCTGGTGTTCTGCAGGAAAAGGTGATGAAATGACAGTTGAGGAGTTGTACCAGCATTCTGTTCAGGAAGTGGATATTTTGAAAGGAAGGCTAGGTATGGTAACAACATGTACTACAATCTTTATACTAATGCCACTAATGCCACTAATGCCACGAATGTTATTCATTTGCCTAAATTGAGGGGTATGCAAGACTTTTTCCTAGGAAAATACAAATTGGATCAATAAACTAGCGATTATTCCTGGAATTATATATCCAGCTTTATGGCTGCATCCATGTTTATATGTACACATACGGGTGTCGTATGTTAATGTCTGTGCACGTGTGCACACTACTTGCTGCAGCTGAGAGGAAGATATATGCTCGACACACACATGCGGCAGAGGAGGCGATGAGAGATCGCATGCTGAAGGCCAAGAAAATGGTAGAAGAAGAGAAGGATAAAAAGATGTGCATTGCAGGAGGTGAGTGTATCAGCGACTATTACCCAATCAAGAAAAATCTGTTTTTGTTTGTCCGTTTTAAACCCAGTAGGCCACCAACTAGCGACCAATTACACGCATGAACTGAAGGCAGTTTTTCTGTGCTGCATGTGTTGCTGCATGTGTTGATGAAATGAGTAAGTAGATCAAGTGTTGTGTAATTGAAATTCTTGTTTGATGTATGCAATTACACCTTGAGCTTTCATCACACCCATGGTCGGAGTGTACAAACTTGCATTAAAGATAACCTGGAAATTGGGTTTGCGAATTCTCTCTCTGTGAGTGCTATAGCACGGAATTGACCCATATTTTTAAATAGTAGCCCCCCACCCCAACCCCACCCCTATACCAAGCTAATATGTGACTAGAATTGTGAAAAACGGACTCAACACAGTGCAACGATTATTGAGATATAGGTTATTTTTAATAATGAGGATTTTTGTTGTTGCACCAATGGCTAAACTTATCCTTCATGTATAAACCTATGGCAGTGATAAATCCAGGCACTAGTTCTAGAGAACAAAATAAGCCTTTGCAGTGAGCTAGGTCAATGCACTTACCCTTTGTGAATGGAGTGTTATTATGCTGGCTTCAAGCATACAATTATGCACGCTTTCTTCAGCTGTCTTGCTTTCTTCTGCTGCGAAGTTAGCCTTGATTTACAGCCTTGATTTACAGAGGTACAGTGTGTAGACGACATAGCTAGTGCTCTAATAAAAATTTTAACAACCACATTTTATCCGGTTTTCACAAAATCCGTGTCACAGTACTAAAGAGGTGAAAAGTCAGTTGGTTTACTGAAAATAGTTGAAACGTTTTGCTCAATAAAAAGTTGATGAACAGCACGGTTTGTGTATGCTATACCATTAAATGTGACAAGATCCGAGATAAAGGGGCCAATTTACAGAACGTAATTGCTGAAAAACAGACTCCAACTCTTGGAGGGCAGTCACAGAAATCACAAAATGCGGAGGCAACACATTTTTAATTTTCAGGAAGCAAGTTAGGATTGCTTCAAGTTCTTACTTCAAGGCTAGATTTAGGCCGTAAAGGATCATTGGATCTTCCATGGATACTGAAGAATAGCAGGATTACAATAAATTCCTCAATAATCATTTACTCACTGATATTTCAGCTACATGTAGATGCTCTAGTCTTCAGCAATAATAATCTACTATGATAACTGAGAGTTCTTCGAGAATAGCAGGACTTCTCTGAATGAATAGCCTACTACATGTTTGGACTAGAGAGGAGAGGATCTCACACTGCTAGCTACACTAGTGCAAGTTGAATTATTCAATATATGACAAAATTATATTCCCTCTCTCACTCTCCACATCTTCAGTATCTGCACCAGATATGGTCCGCAATGTTCCATGCATTCCATACTCGTGTATGCTATACTGTACTAGTTGACCAAGGCTGTTTTCTGGGGCTGATAGCTAAATATTTTGTGTACCAAACCTCTTGCAATGAATTGTGACACATTGCACATTGGTTAGCAGTTGTGGAGTGGTTAGAGGGTGATATGTAAGGAAGAAGCTGTCGTGGCTTCGTGGCCATTGTATTGAATAAGAATATGCGTGCGTATCAGATATTTGACCATTGCCCTTGAAGTCATTCTTGCAGGTATTAATCTATGCTTATGTAGTATCATTCTTTAACTTAATACAGACCCATTGGCTCTGACCCGAACCAAAATTCATTGCGTTGAGTTGAGGATGGATGATGAAATTATATGATGACAATGATATTCTACAGCAGAGAGGCCTTGAACCTTCCTCTGAGGTTTGTTACCCATGTAACACAGAGCTCCTGGGATCCCTTGCAGTATGGTGTCTATCGTCTTTTGAAACATATATATATAGTGCAGAGGCTATGCCAAAAAGGAGCCTAGTGAACTGATACAAACCTCTCGATGACTATTCAGCATGCAATACTTCAGTGACTCTGGGTCAAGTTCTAGCTGGAGGTAGGCCGGTGAAAGGTCGAGTTCGGAGAACCTCCTTCCTCCAGCGTAGAGGTCCTGGACAGTGGGGAGAGGGTACTGATCCACATTGAGAGCATGACCGATAGTAACCTGAAGTCACCAAACAGATGCACCCGTCCATCTAGCTTCAATACAGCCATAATTGGAGGTGCCCACTCACTATTGGTCACATTCTCCATTTCCTGTTCAAGGTGGTCCAGCTCATCTTCTCTATAAAACTCCTAAAGGCATAAGGAACAGTTTGGGGGTTGAATAACCTTGGTGGTTTATTAGGCTTAACATGCAACTTGGTACAATAGGACTTTTAATTGTCCCTAACTCATTTGCAAAAAAATGTCACCATATTTGTGCAGCAGGTATTCGAGAGTTTCCTTAACGCCTGCTCAGCAAAATGCATGAATTATAAACAAGGTTAAGGTACAAAGTTTAATTTACTACAGTAACTACTTACTAGCACATGTCTACATATAGGAATGCATGTCTACTTTGCATCTCTGATTGGTTAGTTCTGGTGTTACACAGAGTAACTCGTTGTAAGTGGTAAGTGGCTGCTTAACTGTAAAAAAACAACTAATAACAGACAAATTAAAAAACAAAAAATGTTAATTGGGTTGACGAATCAATGAAACAATTTGCTAAAGTAACCACGAACATTTACAGGAACCTTCATCTATTAATATAACGAAGACAAATAATACTCCTTTTTAAATTTTAAATCTCTATTATATTTGGAGTTCATTATAATTATTATATTAACAGATAAAGGGTCTAGTGAATGTTTGGGGTCTACATGGGTAAATTCTTTCTTCCATTTCTTTTCTGGCGAGTCAATCCATATAATTATATATATGTATATATATAAATATATATATATATAAATAACACAGTTTTGTCTTGTATATCTCTCTTCCTTCCCTCGCATAACTTGAGTAAAATAGGTCACTCCATAGCAATCTTGGTACCAGAAGACTCCAAATGTTACAATAACTATACAAGACTAAAAATTTTCAAATGCAGAGAAAATCTGTGGAGAACGATATTAAGCTCGTCAACTTAATCTGGCTAGCTCACATGTTGTATTATGACCAGAACGAGTGAATGCTCAGTTTATTTACTGTTCTTCTCTGACCAAGTTCTTGAAGGAGGCTGCAGCTGATCCTCCCCAAGAGGGTGACTCACAAACCAAACCAAAACATTACAATAACAAAGTATGGGATGTCAACATCACCACAGCCGATTGTTTGCCCAGCGACCATACAATATGGAAGCAACAACACCAGCAACAAACAACAAACTAGGACACAACAAACTAGGACACAACAAACTAGAAAACAACAAACTAGGAAACAACAAACTAGGAAACAACAAACTAGGACACAGGGCACAACAAACTAGGGCACCAAACTAGGACACGACAAACTAGGACACAACCAACTAGGAAACAACATACTAGGACACAACAAACTAGGACACAACAAACTAGGACACCAAACTAGGAAGCAAGAAAAAAATGCCAAGAATACACACACACACGTGCCATATTGCATATTGGATTGACTTGTCAAGAAAAAATTAATAGTTGAATACCCATGTAGACCCCAGTTAGATGACCCTTTACCATTTAATATCATAGTTAATGATTGGGTGCATTATTTTAAATAGTGAAGAGCCATTTAACTGTGTGTTCTACACATGTACACTCTTGTCTCCTTTTTTCTTCTTTTTTCCCTTAAAATTTTTTTTTTTTAATCAATCCAATAATTATATTTATTTTAAACAAAAACGCGGTTTGTCTCATCAGCCTATCCAGATATTGCTGACTCAGCATTCCTGCTCTCTCTACAAGTCCACTTTTGTTTTCTCTCTGTTGATTCTCCTCAGGGACAGTGTAAATACCCATTATGTAAATAACCATTATGTTTCAGCCAATCAACGTTGTCATGGCTGTTCAAGGATTTCATACTCCCTGTTTGCAATTTCACTGTCTACACTTTTTTCTTCTTTTTCATTTCTCACCTTACTGTCACCTCTCTCTTATTTCCTGTGCAAATCTAGATGATCCTTTACCCTTTTCTCCCACTGGTCTTGGCTCCCTTTTCCAATCTGTTTCTTACGTTTCACTAAGTTTTATCTTGCAAAGCCATGCTGGTGCTCCAGCTACCAGCTTCTCAGCTAACCAAGTGTGAATAGTACATTGGTACATTTTGCATACATCAAATGATCAACCTTTGACCTTGGACACATAGCTGTACATATTAGATATGGACACATATGGATATTGCTTTGGCTCACTTTTTAATATGGTGGACAGCACTAACTCCCCTCCTCCCCAAAACCACAGCTCATATTTCAGCTTAAATTCACATTGGGGGCTTCTTAGTTTCCTAAATCATACTAGCTCTAAGCGTGCCTTGAATCCTTCTCTACAGGAAGACTTATAAAAGTGTAAAAAAGCCCCTTGAAAACCATTTTCAAGGATTTTTACATCCCAACACATAACTGGTGAATAATAGGAACCACAGGACTCCAAGTCTTTCGATGCACATCTACAGCTAATCAGTTTCTCAATTGGGGGAAAGAGACGTAAGATAAGTTTGCCCATCGATAATGCGCTCAAGCTAGAGCTCATGTGTTAATTATAGTTGGGTAAGGATCGTCATTATCCTAACCGCCGCTCTATGCTATGCAGCTGAATTTTAACCGAGTGGTCAGTTGATTTACAGATGAAGAATCATCTTCAAGCAAAAACTAGAAGTAATTCTACAACAATATATATGTGTATGTATGTGCCTTCCTTAGCAGTAAACATGGTGTAGAATAACATCTGCTACGTTTGATTAGTTCTGGAGTTCTCTTGTGAAACTCTTGCCAAGTTCTTGAGAGAGGCTGTAGCTGATTCCTGGCTGCCTTCTAATAGCAAGATAAGGGATGATAAGGGCAGATTAGGATTTTTTTTTTTTAATGTACTCTCTCTAAACCTGGTCAAGATAACCTCGAGCTCAATTCTCTCTCTAAACCTCGAGGTTGATACCCGCTCTAAACCTGGCTCACAACAACCTCGAGCTCGATACTCTCTCTAAACCTGACTCACAACCTTGAGCTCGATACTCTCTCTAAACCTGGTGAAGACAACCTCAAGCTCGATACTCTCTCTAAACCTCAAACTCGATACTCACTCTAAACCTGGCTCACAACAACCTTGCTCGATATGTATGGTATGTGCTGACTGCAATGTACAAAATTATAACTAAAGTTAGATAAAATAATGTTTAATAGGAGTGGTCATGGCAACAAGACATGGCATGTGCTGGTGTGTGTAGTGTACAGCAACAAGACATGGCATGTGCTGATGTGTGTAGTGTACAGCAACAAGACATGGCATGTGCTGATGTGTGTAGTGTACAGCAACAAGACATGGCATGTGCTGATGTGTGTAGTGTACAGCAACAAGACATGGCATGTGCTGATGTGTGTAGTGTACAGCAACAAGACATGGCATGTGCTGATGTGTGTAGTGTACAGCAACAAGACATGGCATGTGCTGATGTGTGTAGTGTACAGCAACAAGACATGGCATGTGCTGATGTGTGTAGTGTCCAGCAACAAGACATGGCATGTGCTGATGTGTGTAGTGTACAGCAACAAGACATGGCATGTGCTGATGTGTGTAGTGTATACAACAGAAAAAGTGTTTAAAAGTCTTGGAGACAGAAGTTCTGAGTGGGACTTTGTAGAACTCTGACCTGGCGGCATCCTCCACATGCTCGACTAGACAACTGAAACAAAAACAAAAACAAATGTCTACCATAAATCTTGAAAGTGGTGCGAGCATTTGATCGCGCAAAGTCATGTGACTCAGTGGCAATCAGCACAAATTAAATAGCCACGATTTTTACTTATTGCGCATAGCCCTGCAAAGCTTTCTAAATATATCGAAGTCATGAAGTGGAAGAATGAGACACTTCAAACACTTCAAAAAGAAGGTCATCCTTCCAATGGCTGAACAAACTGTGTTGGACGAAAGGAAGTCTGAAGAAGCTAACAAAGGAATGGAGGCAGTGCTAGATGGCTCTACTAGAGGGAGGTCAGAGAAGGAAGGCTACAGCAGCACTCCTTTTAGTCGTCCTGATGGTTTTGCTTGAGATGGAACCACTGTTGCTAGATCTAATCCTACCTTCATACATGAAATATCCTCCATCTAGTGAAGAGGACGGACAGCCTCCTCAATTCAGAGGTATTCTTCATTACTGATTGACACTCAACTTGATCATGTAACATTCAATCACAAAATTCTGACGGTCATAATATACATATATACTCAGAGTATTACAAAACCTTCTCAATAATTGTACTCCCTTGACGTTTTCGACTAGATGCTCTAGTCTTCATCAGGAATAATGATCATTCTTGATGAAGGCTAGAGCGTCTAGTCGAAACATTGAGAGAATACTTTCAAGTTAGTTGATTATTGAGAAGGCTATTGTAATGTTATTTGTCAATTGAGAGTTCATTGATTATCTTTAAATTCTCAACTTAATTGAGTATTGTTGCATTTCTCACTCTGTAACTTCACTTTTCCCCCGCCAAAAGTGCCCTTAGGTGCAAAATGAATGACGATCACAAAATCATCCAGAACATGTATGTTTATGACAATATTTTGTTGAAAATGTGGAAAGGGACGCTCTATTAACAAGATGTTTTAATTAAATAGCTCGTAGGTAACTAAGGTAATCGTGAGGTCAAACTTGAAGTTGTGGGTCTGAAAAGATGGCATTACCGTTCAATCAAGACGAGGATTTGGAACTGCTATTTGACGACAACTTCACCCTCTCAGACAGCAAGAGCTAAGAAGATACTGGGACGTAGGTATACTTGGAAATCATGCTTGCACCCTGAGGACATGGCAGATCTCTTGTTTCTGATGAAGTATCTAGATGATAGTGATTCTGTAGATCAATTTCAAGGTAAGTGTAGATGTAGTCAGTAGATAGACCAGTGGAAGATTTTCATAGCTATAGTTAAGTATGGATGTGCAACAGAGCAAGGTTGATAGCTTGAACATTAAGCTGTTATGATTTTGTATATATAGCTAGCTAAATAATATTAGATATCCCTCCGCATGTTCTGCCTCAGACTTGGAATCTGTATGCTCAACTGGTTCAGTTTACTCACTGCCAGCTTCTCCTCTTCCCTTGTACCCTCCTCTTCTGCTACCTTCCTCTCCTCCAATCTACTGGTGAAATATAGAAATAATAAGTGTATTATAAACATTCATTTTGTGGGTTTGTTGCTAGCAACAAAATTTCAGCACGGTGTTGGTCAATTCATGGGCAATGTATTTGCTAGGCACATTTTTCAACTACTGATTTTTATAATGTTGTATTCTTTGATTTTCCTTTATAAAGTTGGCAGTGAGAGGGTTAAATCTGTACCTGCAGCATACTGTAATATGGTACAATAGATACTCACATATTCGAATGCATTGGGAGCTACCATAGTTCGGATAGGGGGGGTGCGCAAAAGCATGAATGTCATTATGAACTCATGAATATACTTTGTTTGGAAAAATATTAATGATATTTTTCTGCTGGGCTGGGGATGTGAGTAGCTTACTTACTTCCTGGTCCTCAGAGCAGAAGCAGTTAATGTATGTCCTCAGCAGATGTCATGGTGTCTGGCACACACATATTCATTTACAGTTGTGTTGTATGCATTGTGTACATATAAGGAGTTGTTGATCACAACTACATACAGTATAATTTACTTAGAAATATCCGAGAATTGTTTGCTTCAGGTTATTGTGCCATGCCAGAGGTCTCACTTCTTTTAAGGATTATCAGTAGGATTCAGAACACACTGCCTAACACTTGGTGGTCCATCACATCATCAGCCTGCACTGCCAGAAAATGGCGGTGTTTCTTCATGTAACTTTTCATGGAATCTGCTGCCTTCTCGTAGCAATGGTCTAATGACTGGAATGCCTTGCTCCCTGCAAGTGCAGTTCAAGTGGCTCCTTGAGATATCTTGCCAAGAATAGTTAACTTTGAGTCGATAGACAAAACTGTGTTCTTCCTTTATAGTATATTGTAGCCTGCCCCATAGCCTGCCCCACCCAACAAAAAATTTCCTGTCGTTGTATTATTTATTATTTTACCGAGTTCGGATAATCCAAGCTAATCAAGTCAGATATGTGAGGCTGTACTACGTATTGTAAGCAGCATGTAAACCCAAGTGCATGTAATTATTACATATATTCACGACAAATATTCACGACAAACAAGGAATTTTTAAACCTATATCCACGAATCCTTGAATTAGCGTGAACTTGAGTGAACTTGACTCTAATAAAGGTATCTTCAACCCAAAATGCATGAATTTAGTGTAACATGAATTTAGTGTAACGTGATTTATGGTTATATTGGATTGACCTGTTAAATATAGACACAATCAGTTAGGTGACCCTTTACCATTTAAATCATGTACACTAGAATTTAAGACTTTAAATGGTAAAGGGTCATCTAACTGGTTGTGGCATATATGGGGGTTTTTTAAACAGCAATATGGTTGTTTGTTTTTAATTTAATTTAAAACATTTTTGTTCTTGCCATATAAGCATATGTACACCATATGTACAGGCACTTAAAAACTGTCTCGTCACTTTGGTGCCATGACAAAAAAAGTTGATGCATTATTTTACACCACACCCACTTCAGTGATCGCTTATCTTTGGAACAAGCACAATCCACGTGCTGCAGGAGATGTGGACTTGCTGCAGTTCACAAAATAAAACTTGCCAACTTTATCAGGAAAACTTTGCACCTTTATTTAATATTGGGCAAATTTCCAGTGCTGTAAGTATATACATTGTGCTTGTTCTGAAGTGTATACAATGTAAAAACAATGTCATCCTTATTTCTACCCTTGATTGACTCCAAGTCTCCTCAGTTAGAGGATAGTCGTTGCACGATATATTCCTAATGAAGGCTAGAGCATCTAGTCAAAACATCGAGAGACAAGTTGATTATTGAGGTCATAAAGTTCCTCTTCCTTACTATAATTATGTTATCTTCATTATATACTAATTAGATCACATTGTAACTTTCATTTTATAATTTTATATGATAATCTTACTATAATCTAGTTTCATTACTAATTTGATCCTCTCCCCTCCCCCCCTCCCCCCCCAATATTACATGATGTATTGATTCAGTCAATGCACACCAGTGGTTGTGCTGGCCACTAGCCTAGGAGGGGAAAGTTAAGTTATAAGGTTACCTCAACTTCTATTCATTTCGATTTCGAGCACAGAGAAGCGAGGTGATCATGTTACCCTATCTTGACCTAGGAAGTAGCTCTACATTTGTCCTCACAATAACTTACAAAAAAATGGAGAACAAAAAGTTATGATGTGAAAATTAAAAATCGTGGCAAACGCCCTCTTCTGGGCAGTGCCTGGTCCTGAGCTGCGTAGGATAGAAGGCATTTGATTAGATCTCTTCATTAACATTTAGGTCACCATTATAATCTCTGTTGTGCTAATTAGATCTCATCATTAATAGTTAGTCATATTATCTCCATTGTCCTCTTCATTAACAGTTGAGTCACATTATTGTGTCACATTATAACTTCCAACTAATTAGATCTCTTCATTAACCACTTAAGGACGGATTTTTTTCTCTATTTCAATGCCCCTGGACGGGATTATTTTGAGTTTTTTTAATTTATTTTTTTAACATTTTTTTAATGGCTTGAAACTGTGAAGATATGATCAAGGTTGACCAAAAAAGGATTTCAGTCATGAATTTGCACATTTCACCCCATTTTTACCCCAATTTAACTAAAAATGATGTTATTATTTTAAAAAGACATTATTTGCTGAATATATAATATAGTCTTATAACTTGTTGGTATGATTGTTAGATGATTATAATTGTTAGATGACAAAGGAAGTTACATTATCTCCCAAAATTGCTTTCCTGTCATTTTCACATCCAATTCTAGTAGTCTTTGTTGACGTGGTAGTCCTTGAAACACGGTTCAGCACAAAGCGGAATGTCACATGTGTCACACTTATACTTGGTGTCTTTCCTTTTGCTATGTGAATAGCACACTACACAACATTTGCAGGGCTCCTTCTTCTTCTGATCCACTGCTTGGAAATACACCATCGATGACTTGTGAAAGCGTAAGGCACGATCTTTTCTTCGAAGCCATGACGATCCGATCGACTTGTGCTGCCGTCTGGAAGTAACCACCACTCATTAGACATGCGCAGCTAGGTTTTACTAGCCTGGTGCTTTCAATCTATATATAGGTCGACCTGATTACGAGTATTTCGTCATCCGCCATGGTAGAAATAGATATCTGACGAGTATTTCGTCAACCGCCACGGTAGAAATAAATATCCAGACGAGGATTTCGTCATCCGTCCGCAAGTGGTTAACAGTTAAGTCATTATATTGGGTCATAATTATTATAACTTCCTCTGTACTAATTAGATCTCTTCATTAACAGTTAGGTCACATTATAATGGGTCACATTATAACCTCCATTGTACTAATTAGATCCCATTTCATTTCTGTGTGCACAGACCTGACCAGGCAGTACATGACCATGCAGTTCCAAATGGAAGCCAAGGTAGAGCATCTGGAAACTCAAGTCATTCAATTGCAGCAAACCCTAGGTCAGCCAGAGAGATAACAGTTAGCTCAGATTGGCACGTTATATTATTATTATTGTTGTTACTGCGAATAACTGCTTCATAAGCCCCTCCTCCTATTACACATGTTGATGTGAAAGGATCTGAGCAACTCGGTCAATTATACAGATTGATCAGATTTTAGTTATTGATACTAGGTCAAAACCTACAGAATGGAACTTGAACTGGCTTGGAAATCCATTTCCAAACAAAAGGTAGGCATATTTGAAGGCAGAGACTAAGCAATGTGAAGTCTTATGCTTGAAAGTCCTATTTTAAACAATTGATACAATTTGCCCTAGTTCCTCAGATGCTATCGCTATAAGGCCTATAAGGCCAGCATGCTTACTTTAGCACATGCATGGCATAGTGTGGGATAAATATTTAAGACTATGGGCACTGCAGGGAATACCACCAAGAAGCTGGTGGAAGTCGAGGGGGATCGCGACTTAATTCAGGCCAAACTAGAGGAGGAGGTCGATGACCTACAGGTCAAGCTCAAGAGCATGGAGAAGTTGTACGAGGCTGTTCTTCAGGATGCTTTTGACACCTTGGCCGTCAAGATGGACACAGCCAGGAAGAAGTGGGACATGGAGTCACACCTTATGGAGAAAGAAGCTTTCGATATTCTCTCGGAGTTTGGGAAGGGGTTGAGACCAACAACACCTTCCACATTTACGTAATCAACAAGTGAGTGACGATGGAATGGTATGTGTAATGAACTATGTGTAATGAACTGCTAATATTCAGCACTGTGAGTGAACGCTTCCAGGATTAAAATTCCTTGTATCCCAGCATTAAGATCCAATTCAAGCCAATAATTATGCTTGAATAATTAGGTAGCCCTCTATTATGTGTATGTATATTACATCACCCTTGAATTCTAAAAGGAGCGCACCCCTGATTTGTACCTGCTTCCACGTAATTCATTTTACTTGTATACTTGGTATTAGGTGACCTGGTCCAAGAGAAGAATCAGTTTTACAGAATGCAAATTCTTTTGCTAGAGTTTAATAAAACTTTAAAAAACAACAACAGACTATTGGCATGGTGATGTTAGCCTCTTTTGTTTCCTGGTGGATTTATGAGCTGATTCAAGTTCTATTCTGTCGACCATTTTGTGTTCTTTGACCCGTTACCAATAAGTCAAATTTGGTTATTCTGCACAATTGGCCGTGGGCGTCGCTAGGGTGGGATTATTACCCGGGCTAAGCAGTTAGACTAATGGGCATGCGAAAATGCCAGTTTGTTAACTATGCGAGGGAGCAAAGGAGCAGTCATGTGATTTCTCATGGCGACTTCTCGCACGCGTAAACATGCATTTCCTGGTGGATAGTGAGCCCGTGCCTGAAAAATTTACCCGGGCTATATACATCAGTTTTTAAAAACCTGGTACTAAAATCTCAAAGCCCGGGTTCTAATGATGCCATTACAGTTGAGCCGCTTTCAGATGCTGTCTGTCACATATTCTCCTAATTATTGATAGAATTTCTTATTGCTAGATAGACCAGATCTCGTGGTTAAAAAAGCCCAACCCATTATATCTTTTTAACACTTCATCCATTTTCAAAGATTTTGGTCTCTCATTCTGTGTACTTTCCAATGATGATACAATAGTGGGGTGCTGCAATAAACCATGACTGAAATATGGCAAAAGCACAAAAGTCAAGAAACAAATCTGTATGTGCTCTTGCTCCCCAACCATAGGTCTTCAACACTGGAGAGGATAACAGAGTCCCTACGGATACTACTTTTCTTTTGAAAAAATCTCTTGTAAAACAATTTTATTTCCCCCATTATCCCAATTTCATTTTTGCTGTCAGGTGACCGACTATATCTTGTCAGAAAATGACTGGATTAGAAAACTGTTCAATAGCAAATACATATAACTAAAGATACTAATTGACTGAGTTTGACTCCTTTATAATTTATGATATCGATGTTACACTTTCGTGGTAAATCAGTTTGAAAGGTACAACACTAAAATCACATGGGTTTCCTCGTATTCTTACAAAGTGTTAAAAAAAACTGTGGGGGGTTAGCACTTTGGATCTCCATAAATTCTGCACTCCTCTGTCTATGACCTTGATATATAGCTCAAAAGATAGGTCTCTCTGTGTGCTCTCTTTTAATACTAAAACCTGTTGCATAAGTATAACCATGCCCCAGTTATGACCTTGATATATAGCTCAAATGATAGGTCTCTCTGTGTGCTCTCTTTTAATACTAAAACCTGTTGCATAGGTATAACCATGCCCCAGTTACAGGCAGTCAGAGTAGTGGACATCAAAACCTGCCTGCAAGTTTTCTGCATTTCTAACTCTTAATTGGAAAGTGCAAAACAGTAGTCACTACTGTACCAGTGGTTAGAGGAAGTTTTACTCTATATTACAATCATTAGGCGCTAAAACGTAAGTATGTGGTCTAGCGTTCAGGTGGAAAATTAATTTTTTTTAAAATAAATTTTCCACCCATGCGCTTGACCGCATTTTGGCGCCCAATGACTCATTGTATCGAGGAGAGCTTCCTCTAGCCACTGGTACTAATTTCAACTGTCTTGCACTTTCCAATTAGGAGTTAGACATGCAGAGGAGGCTGGTTTTCCCTGCATGTACGTACCCTGGGTATGGTTCAACAGTTTTTAGTATTAAAAGAGAGCACACAGAGAGATCTGTCTTTTCAGCTATATGAAGATCATAGAGTGAAGTGTGCAGAATTTATGGAGCTCCAAAGTCATAACCTCAGTTTTTATTTTATTACTTACCCCACTTATTCGTTTCTCAAGAGGTAATGGTGGCTAAAAAGTATCATAACTCAAGAATGGTTGACAATAATGAGTTGAAACTTGAAAAGCAGTTAGTATAACAGTGAAGGTAGTGAAGGGGGAAAATGGAGGGATTAAAAAAAATGGTCTACCCTCCCCACCTAAATGGTCCCTGTATTATTAATGTGCTTGCAGTCATCCAGCCAGGTGTATAATGTGCTTGGGTGTGCAGTCATCCAGCCAGGTGTATAATGTGCTTGGGTGTGCAGTCATCCATCCAGGTGTATAATGTGCTTGGGTGTGCAGTCATCCATCCAGGTGTATAATGTGCTTGGGTGTGCAGTCATCCAGCCAGGTGTATAATGTGCTTGGGAGTGCAGTCATCCAGCCAGGTGTATTATGTGCTTGGGTGTGCAGTCATCCAGCCAGGTGTATAATGTGCTTGGGTGTGCAGTCATCCAGCCAGGTGTATAATGTGCTTGGGTGTGCAGTCATCCAGCCAGGTGTATTATGTGCTTGGGTGTGCAGTCATCCAGCCAGGTGTATAATGTGCTTGGGTGTGCAGTCATCCAGCCAGGTGTATAATGTGCTTGGGTGTGCAGTCATCCAGCCAGGTGTATAATGTGCTTGGGTATGCAGTCATCCAGCCAGGTGTATAATGTGCTTGGGTATGCAGTCATCCAGCCAGGTGTATAATGTGCTTGGGTGTGCAGTCATCCAGCCAGGTGTATAATGTGCTTGGGTGTGCAGTCATCCAGCCAGGTGTATAATGTGCTTGGGTGTGCAGTCATCCAGCCAGGGGATGACAGGTGTATTAATGTGCTTGGGAGTGCAGTCATCCAGCCAGGTGTATAATGTGCTTGGGAGTGCAGTCATCCAGCCAGGTGTATAATGTGCTTGGGTGTGCAGTCATCCAGCCAGGTGTATAATGTGCTTGGGTGTGCAGTCATCCAGCCAGGTGTATAATGTGCTTGGATGTGCAGTCATCCAGCCAGGTGTATAATGTGCTTGGGTGTGCAGTCATCCAGCCAGGTGTATAATGTGCTTGGGTGTGCAGTCATCCAGCCAGGTGTATAATGTGCTTGGGTGTGCAGTCATCCAGCCAGGTGTATAATGTGCTTGGGTGTGCAGTCATCCAGCCAGGTGTATAATGTGCTTGGGTGTGCAGTCATCCAGCCAGGTGTATAATGTGCTTGGGTATGCAGTCATCCAGCCAGGTGTATAATGTGCTTGGGAGTGCAGTCATCCAGCCAGGTGTATAATGTGCTTGGGAGTGCAGCATCCAGCCAGGTGTATAATGTGCTTGGGAGTGCAGTCATCCAGCCAGGTGTATAACGTGCTTGGGTGTGCAGTCATCCAGCCAGGTGTATAACGTGCTTGGGTGTGCAGTCATCCAGCCAGGTGTATAACGTGCTTGGGTGTGCAGTCATCCAGCCAGGTGTATAATGTGCTTGGGTGTGCAGTCATCCAGCCAGGTGTATAACGTGCTTGGGTGTGCAGTCATCCAGCCAGGTGTATAACGTGCTTGGGTGTGCAGTCATCCAGCCAGGTGTATAACGTGCTTGGGTGTGCAGTCATCCAGCCAGGTGTATAACGTGCTTGGGTGTGCAGTCATCCAGCCAGGTGTATAACGTGCTTGGGTGTGCAGTCATCCAGCCAGGTGTATAATGTGCTTGGGTGTGCAGTCATCCAGCCAGGTGTATAATGTGCTTGGGTGTGCAGTCATCCAGCCAGGTGTATAATGTGCTTGGGTGTGCAGTCATCCAGCCAGGTGTATAATGTGCTTGGGTGTGCAGTCATCCAGCCAGGTGTATAAGGTGCTTGGGTGTGCAGTCATCCAGCCAGGTGTATAATGTGCTTGGGTGTGCAGTCATCCAGCCAGGTGTATAATGTGCTTGGGTGTGCAGTCATCCAGCCAGGTGTATAATGTGCTTGGGTGTGCAGTCATCCAGCCAGGTGTATAATGTGCTTGGGTGTGCAGTCATCCAGCCAGGTGTATAATGTGCTTGGGTGTGCAGTCATCCAGCCAGGTGTATAATGTGCTTGGGTGTGCAGTCATCCAGCCAGGTGTATAATGTGCTTGGGTGTGCAGTCATCCAGCCAGGTGTATAATGTGCTTGGGTGTGCAGTCATCCAGCCAGGTGTATAATGTGCTTGGGTGTGCAGTCATCCAGCCAGGTGTATAATGTGCTTGGGTGTGCAGTCATCCAGCCAAGTGTATGACAAAGTGCTCTAATCAGAATTCATCACATTGTTTGGAGTGTGACAAACCTCTATAATGAGATCTTAGAACTCTAGGAGTGCCAAGTTCATCCACCAGCGTCAGAATCTATGTCATGTTCTGCAATGCAAACATGTATTGGTTGATGCTGATATTGATTTAACTAGTTAGAAGCCCGTTATCTCTGGATGTGTCTGTAGACTATTGCCACAAAACACAGGTTATGATCCCAACAATTAGCACTTCATGGAGATGATAGTAATTCTTGACCTCTAGTTGAGTTCAACTGCTGTTAGAATCTATCTGGGTTCCGT
Source organism: Cladorhizidae sp. MBARI D1340-BT2 (assembly GCA_028752905.1). NCBI lineage: Eukaryota > Metazoa > Porifera > Demospongiae > Poecilosclerida > Cladorhizidae > Cladorhizidae sp. MBARI D1340-BT2. The sequence goes on from JAQNBH010000008.1 coordinate 37,753,401, forward strand.
TCCTCTCCAGCTGGTGTGCTAGAATATATAGTCCCTCCCAAACAGACATGCTCTGTGCAGATGTGTGTTACTCTTTATAGATCATTCTCTATCTCGATATCTCAAGTACAATGACACACACACACACACACACCACCATCACACCACACACGCACTAGAGATATCACTGCCATAGCTAGGCTAGATCCATCTAGCACAAGCACAAACTTCCATGGCTTAGTAATATAATCGCTGGTTTGTCAATCCTATATATGTGCATACAGAAATGTGATCTGCCAAATCCCCCGACAATCCCACTTGAACAAAATTCTCTCATAATTTGCATGCTACATGTTAGCTGTAATGACTACGCTATTTATCAGCAATTATCACACCATTGGAGAGCTTCACTTGTATATACAGTAGCAAATTAAGGTGTGTTTTGGTGGTTCATGTAGAGGTCAAAGTGGATGACAGAGGCAGTGTGAACCTCGTCACTCTCACCCATCATTAGTTATCAAACTATTCCTTCCAGCAGTTTGAATGATGCACGCCGTAATTTGCCTTTTTCTTATTACGAATTTTTTCTCGTTTATTTATTTTTTTTGCGTTATTTAACTTTGTACAATTGTGAAATATATTTCACAAAGCAACATGCATGTCCAAACACATCATCAACACAGGTTGGCAGCACAGTGCTGGCACAGCCGGCTGCTAGGGATGAGTGTGCCAAGCCTTGCTGTGCGAGAGGCTACTGCGTATGCAAGGTTGTGTATGGACAGCAGAAATTGGGGAGGAGTGATGTGTGTTAGTGAGTCCAAGAAATGAGAGAGGGATGTGGGACCTAGCTTCTTAGCTTTCTTGGACTCAAACACTCTCGCTATAATAGCCAAGTAAAAAAGTTTCGTACACTTGACAACCAGCAAAATTTATTTAACAAATGACAAAGAGCAAAGTGCAGTTTTATGACATCACCAAGTAGTAAAGGCTAATTATGGTTACCATGCCAATCTGTGCACAGAGATGACACGTTTTCCAGTGCTAACCAGCATTAGCCAGTGTTAGCCAGTGTTTGGGTGCAACACACCAACTGTAAAGTTACATATTTACTCAATATAAAAAAGGAAAAATATCGCACACTTCAATAATAATAATAAGAACAAGAAAAATTGTGTATTTGTGCTACCAGAGTTTGTGGGCGTGAAGGTTCCTACTAAGCACTGATCTGACATCGTTTGTAAATCTCAGGGCATCAAGAAGAGGCAAGAGGTCCAGAAGAGCCGTGTCGTGCGGGTCCACAAACCAAGACTTGATGGGAATGGCATTGTCTGTGTGACGGGAGGGGGAGGGTGAGGAGGGGGGGGGAGGGTGCAGGAAGGGAATATGATCATAATGAATGTGCGGCAATGAAAGGAGAAAAGAGAGAAGATGGAAGAAGAGAAGGGGGAAAGAACGAAGGGGAAGGGAACACGGTGGGTGTGAGGTACTAGGACGAGGGGAGAGGCAGAAAAGAGAAAAGAAATGAGGAGGAAGGAGGGCAATGAGAAAGGGGCAAGGGGTGGGCGAGAGGAGATAAAAGGCTGAGGAAGTTGACGGGTAAGGTAAGGAATGCAAAAGAGAGAGTATAAGAATACGAAAATGAGTTAGAAAGAGGCAAGCAGGAAAGGAGATTCAAGGGAGGAAGGTTAGAGATGGAAAAGGAGAGTCAGAGACAAGATGGAGTAGCGCGGAGTCCAAGAGAAGGAACACGAGAAGGAAGGCACAGAGACGGAAAGCAACAAAACAAAGACAGGTGAAACAAGGAAACGGAAGATTGTTACGCAAGGGCCCCGAGAGCACCAGTTCAAAATTCTTCTCCCCTATAATCATCCACATTACACTCTGTGGTATAGCCTAATACCAAATACCTAGACAGCTTAGCAAACAAGTTGAACAAACATTCAAGTTAATGAGTGTACAACTCCACCCTCACCACTCCCCCCCCCTCACCACCACTACTACCACCACCACCACCACCACCAATTCAATTAGACCTGTTGAGATTGATAGAGACTTAGCATAAGTTCAGAGCAGCAGCAGCACCAACCTAATTAATGCCCACCCACCTGGATTCCTCCTGTATGCTGCCGGAGAGTTGTCTAATATAAAGACACTCGACATGTCCTGACAGATTGTCCTCAAATCCTTCGTGTATCCGTTACAGTCCACCGTGCAGTGCTGCAAAAGAGACGACAAAAGATACAGGTAAACCCCTTCACTTATAGCCGTGATGGAAGCCAATCAGGATTTAAATTACCCATACAGGAAATCCACCCATACAGGAAATCCAGAATAAAAGAATCACTTTCACCAGTTGAATAGCATTCGAGATTGTATAATTTAGCAAGTAATTTCAAAATATGAACGACGTGGACAACATTATAGTGTTGCTTGTTAACCCCTCTCACACTCGCAGATAAGCCCTCACACTCGCAGATAAGCTCTCACACTCGCAGATAAGCCCTCACACTCGCAGATAAGCTTTCACACTCGCAGATAAGCCTCACACTCGCAGATAAGCCCTCACACTTGCAGATAAGCTCTCACACTTGCAGATAAGCCCTCACACTCGCAGATAAGCTCTCACACTCGCAGATAAGCTCTCACACTCGCAGATAAGCCCTCACACTCGCAGATAAGCTCTCACACTCGCAGATAAGCTCTCACACTTGCAGATAAGCTCTCACACTTGCAGATAAGCCCTCACACTCGCAGATAAGCCCTCACACTCGCAGATAAGCTCTTTTGCAGATAAGCTCTCACACTTGCAGATAAGCCCTCACACTCGCAGATAAGCTCTCACACTCGCAGATAAGCCCTCACACTCGCAGATAAGCTCTCACACTCGCAGATAAGCTCTCACACTCGCATATAAGCCCTCACACTCGCAGATAAGCTCTCACACTCGCAGATAAGCTCTCACACTCGCAGATAAGCTCTCACACTTGCAGATAAGCCCTCACACTCGCAGATAAGCCCTCACACTCGCAGATAAGCTCTTTTGCAGATAAGCTCTCACACTTGCAGATAAGCCCTCACACTCGCAGATAAGCTCTCACACTCGCAGATAAGCCCTCACACTCGCAGATAAGCTCTCACACTCGCAGATAAGCTCTCACACTCGCAGATAAGCCCTCACACTCGCAGATAAGCTCTCACACTCGCAGATAAGCTCTCACACTCGCAGATAAGCCTCACACTCGCAGATAAGCTCTCACACTCGCAGATAAGCCTCACACTCGCAGATAAGCTCTCACACTCGCAGATAAGCCTCACACTCGCAGATAAGCTCTCACACTCGCAGATAAGCTCTCACACTTGCAGATAAGCCCTCACACTCGCAGATAAGTTCTCACACTCGCAGATAAGCCCTCACACTCCCAGATAAGCTCTCACACTTGCTGATAAGCCCTCACACTCGCAGATAAGCTCTCACACTCGCAGATAAGCCCTCACACTCGCAGATAAGCTCTCACACTCGCAGATAAGCTCTCACACTCGCAGATAAGCTCTCACACTCGCAGATAAGCTCTCACACTCGCAGATAAGGCCTCACACTCGCAGATAAGCTCTCACACTCGCAGATAAGCTCTCACACTCGCAGATAAGCCCTCACACTCGCAGATAAGCTCTCACACTCGCAGATAAGCCCTCACACTCGCAGATAAGCCCTCACACTCGCAGATAAGCCCTCACACTCGCAGATAAGCCCTCACACTTGCAGATAAGCCTCACACTTGCTGATAAGCCCTCACACTTGCAGATAAGCCCTCGCACTCGCAGTTAAGAAGGAGCCTACTCAAGTCACAAAACGTTTTGTTCAGACTTGACTTGAAGAAAAAAGCTTTCACATTGAAAAGTATTTCCAAATAGACAAAACACAAAACATTCCATGGACCGTGTTCAAGTACAACACACAACACGCAAGAGAAGCTGGCCAGCAAGTGTGCGTGGAAACCTTACCTGTCGAAAAAATCTTCTCTGGAACACGTTCCTGTTGTTGTCGAGTTTATTTGCTACTGCCATTCCGTACATCTGCAAGTAAAATCATATGTTAAGTCTTGTGATGTCATGTGATAAGTCTTGTGATGATGTATTAACACGTACCTCCATGCTTGCCGTGAATATTACCAACTCGTACCACTGGCTGATCTGAGCGCATGTCATGTCGAGAAGGAATCAACAAAAATAGTATATATTTTTACGACCAACCATTGATAGGAAGAAGTCCACGTGAGGTCTCTTGTGCACAAAGAAACATACGGGATAACACTCGATTCTGACCTAGACAGCAGAGAGAGGGGAAGGAAGGAAAGCAGAGGAATAATGGAACGGGAGGGAGAAGGACCAGCATTGGGAGAAATGAGGAGGCATATTAATGAAGATCAGATATTTTTTTATATGCATAATGACATTCGTTACAGGTACACAATTACAAATTACCACTTCATTGTACAGATGGCCTCCAAAGGTATTGCAGTGAAGGTCAAATGCATTACAATACTCAGATAACATATCTACATGCACATACAGCTGCACAGAGAATGACAGTGCAAGTCAAGTAAATAATTGCAAGTGATTACTGTCATTACACATGAATTGTTATTATTATTTTTACAATATTCATTATCACCAGTCGACACAACTTACTCGAAGTATAAAATCAGGAGGGGTTGATGGAGTAGCTGAGTTAATTGATCTGTAGCAAGTTAAAGATGCAGAATGAGATTCATGAGTGTTTGATGAATTGTGACACCTCTTTAAACATTGTCCGCTAAACCGAATGGAATGTAGACTCACCCGTCGTGGTGGGAATGGATAAGGGTTTCATCCAGATCGAGAACCATTATCTTCCGACGCACTGAATCTGACGGATAAAAATCAAATAATGGTGCAGTTGAGGGAGAAGGCAGGGGGAAGGGAGATAACAAATAAAACGAGGAAACAAAAATAAACTTTAAAAAATGACAAAAATAATATTTGGTTTAGCCAACTCACAGAGCCTTGTTTCAGTCAGAGGTGACAGAGGGGAGTTGAAATATCTTACAGCATGGTACTCTGCAGTCTGTCGTGAATGGATAATTATAACAAGAATTAAAATAGCACCATAAATGGTGCTTATTACACCTGTGCCATCCATAAACATGGCCAAGTTCAGTATTGTCACAGTCAATTTAACTGCGGAGTTTTACAATTAAAACTGATTCATCTTCCTAATACCTTTCGGTAGCTGAGCTTTAGAAGTCCAACCACGAGGTGAAATACTCTCTTCATGAACTCTAAAATAGCTCCCAAAACCATCATAACAACTGCTTTAGACTTCTTGCTTATCCTCCTTCTATAATTTCCCTTCCCTGGGTATACTTTCCCTTGATTTACAACACTTCCCAGGACCCTGCTGGAATGTGCAGACGTCTTCGGCTCCGGGAAAGAAAACAGGGTCAATTCGACAAAAAGCGCCGCGGCACGCATCAAGTACCGATAAAGAATTGGTGGTATGTTCTTTAAAGGTGCTAGGGGGTGCCCGAGAGAACAGGCGCAGCTTGCGGCAATCTGAAAAGTTAAACTGACTCAGCATCAACCGTAACAATCGCTTCTTCGATCAACTTAACCAGCCCATTTAATGCACACCAAAGGTAATCACGCGACCTCTAATTTTTGAGATGCAGCTGCTCGACGTGTCAATTATATTGAACTGTGGGAACTGCTCCTTCTGTGATCTGGAGCTATAGATATGCAGAGGGGGAGAAGCGATCAAGTCCTCCCTACGAGGGACGTAGATGGCTTTGGTGACCATAGCAATCCTTCAGATGACTCCAAGGTTTACTTGACTCAAAATACTGCAGATAACGCCATTAAGCAGAAACTTTCTATCTGGGAGATAATAAAAAAAGACAAGAATACTATTCTACTACTCCTTCTCCTTTATGTCCTCCAGGGGATTCCCATGGGACTGGCAGGATCAGTGCCTATCATACTTCAAACCAAGAAAGTGGGATATCGCCAGCAAGCTCTATTCAGTTTAGTCTCCTGGCCATTCACAGTTAAGCTTCTCTGGGCCCCAGTGGTAGACTCTCTCTACAATCATCATTTTGGTCGAAGAAAGTCTTGGCTCATTCCCTCCCAGTACTTCATAGGGCTGACGATGGTGTCGCTCTCTTTTTTTATTGATGAGATGATGGGGGGTAGAAATGCAGCACCGAGTGTCGTCGCTCTGACTGCTGCATTCTTCTTTCTCCACTTCCTTGCGGCCACGCAGGACATAGCCGTGGACGGGTGGGCACTTACTATGCTCTCGAAGGAGAATGTTGGCCTAGCTTCCACCTGTAATTCTGTTGGACAGACCGCTGGCTTTTTCATCAGCTACACAATCTTCTTGGCATTTAATTCTCCAGAATTTTGTAATAGTTACGTGCGTTCTGTGCCGCAGGAGACAGGGATGGCTGACCTATCAAGCTTTATGTTCTTCTTTGGCCTGGCATTTATCGTTGTGACGAGCGGGGTTTGGTGGTTCAAGAAGGAGAAGCCTGCCGAAGACCACAAGGGGTCAGATAGAAGCATTCGTATTGGCTACAAGCATCTGTTGGGGGTACTCAAGCTACCTGCCATCCAATCGTATGCCCTGGCTATTCTCACGTCTAAGGTGGGAAGTGATGAGAAAGGACAAAGAGAGTGTGTGTGTGGGGGGGGGGGGGGGGGTGTAGGGGAGAGGGGACATGGGTAGATGATGGGCTATGAAAGGGGAGAAAGGAAAATGTATGGGAGAGGAGAAGGGAGGTATGGACAGGTGGTGTGGGGGGGGGGGGGGGGGGGTAATATTGGTGGGAAGGGTCCGAGCATGCATGGAGAAAGGAAAGCATGACTAGGAGAGAGCGAGGCAGCCATGCGAGAGTGACTGGAGGGGAGGGGAGGAGCTTGAAATCATCTTCTTGATAGTAACCCGCCAGATGCTACATCTATTTGTGTCCTTCCCACACATACAATCCAAAACAGTTTTAGTAACTTGAAGCCTCCAAATTTTCTAATGCCTTAGCATAGTAACACATCTCTATTCTGGGGGAAATGCTCATTAGGTAATGATTGTCACACATGTAAGATTGTTGACTATCTAGCTATAGCCCATGTGCTGTGTTAAGGCCGAAGAACAGGTGGCTGCTCAGTAGGTATACTGAGAATCTTGTTTTCTGTTGTTTGGTTGGTGTGGAGTTCTCCTGTGCAACTGTTGCCTTGAGTCCTTGAAGGAGGCTGGCTAGAACTTACTCGAGTAAGTTTGCCCAACAAGAGGATACTGTTCTGTCGTTTGCCTCTTTTTCGTTGTAAAATTAATTTCGTTTGTTACCAAGTGATGGAATTAAATAATTTTCACTTTCAATACGATTTCCCCCCCGACTACATACAAACATTTTTCACGGTATGAGCTTCGTGATTATAATTGTGCGCTGGGATCTTCTGGCTCCCCTCTCCTCCCATCCCCTACTGTTTCTTCACCACTCGTTCAAGCCTAGGGATGGACTTCCTGATCCCAAGCAAACATTGCCTCTTGATAATATAGTCTGGGGTTGTTGCATCAACAAGCTGGGAGGTGGAGGATGCAATAAGGATGCAATAAATAAAAAAAATTAAAGCGAACACTATTCCTGCTACAGTGGCCATGTCTCTTAATATTTGTTGGCTCACTGTGACACACCCACTCCTCCCCAACTGCTGCTGCCCATATAGCCTTGTATGCATGGTGGCCTCTTGCACAGAAGGCTCGACATATTCACAGCACTCCCTGTACTGCTCTCAGCATTGCTCTCAACATGGCCACACCAGCTGCTGAACTATCACAATACTCCCTGTACTGCTCTCAATCCTCTACCAAGGCCTGGCTAAGTGGTACCAAGTCCTTGAAGAAGGCTAGCTGACCCTGTACCAAGGCCTAGCTAAGTGTTACCAAGTCCTTGAAGAAGGCTAGCCCTGTACCAAGGCCTAGCTAAGTGAGGCCAAGAGAGCTGACCCTCTACCAAGGCCTGGCTAAGTGTTGCCAAGTCCTGAAGAAGACTAGCTGAACCTCTACCAAGGCCTGGATAAGTGTTACCAAGTCCTTCAAGGAGGCTAGTTGGACTGTAACGTTTAATTTGTTCCCCCCCCCAAAAGTTGTTCCCCCCTTATTGAAAGTTTTGTTCCCATCCTAGCCCTGGCCCTAGCCCTTTATTTTTCAAGAGGGATTATTTTTCAAGAGGGAACTTTTTTTTCAAGTAAAAAGTTCCAGGGGGAACATATTTTTTAAAGAAAAAGTTCAAATATGGGGGGACCAAATTTGTCATGACATGCCCTCTACCAAGGTCTGGCTAAGTGTTACTAAGTGCTTGAAGAAGGCAACAGACCCTCTACCTAAGTGTTGCCAAGCCTTGAAGGAGGCTAACAACCGACCCTCTACCAAGGTCTAGCTAACTGGTAATAACATAACAACAGCATGGTGTGGCATAAGGGGTATGTAGTGGACAACAAGAAGCTGACCCTCTACCAAGACCTGGCTAAGTGTTGCCAAGTCCTTGAAGGAGACTAACAACCGACCCTCTACCAAGGTCTAGCTAACTGGTAATAATATAACAACAGCATGGTGTGGTATGTAGTGGACAACAAGAAGCTGACCCTCTACCAAGGCCTGGCTTAGTGTTGCCAAGTCCTTGAAGAATGCTAGCTGACCCAGTCCTTGAAAGAGGCTAGCTGGCCCTCAAGGCCTGGAGAAGTGTTACCAAGTCCTTGAAGAAGGCCAACAGAGCCTCTACCAAGGTCAGGCTAACTGATAATGACAGAACAATAGCATGGTTGCATGAGGTGTGTGGAGTGGACAACAAGAAGCAAGTTGTAAAAAGTGTTTAAAAGTTGCTGGTAATCCACGAGCTCTGAGTTGGGCTTTGCAGAACTTGCTTGACTGATAAACAACAAAACAAACGGAAACAATAAAAAAAATGACTGAGAGGATAAAAGACTACCCATGTACATGTGACATGTGCCAAATACGTTTGATGATCCTTTACCGTTTATGTCCCTGCTTTCTTTCTTTTTTTAAATCTGCGTGATGATTAGTGTGCATGGTAAAGGATTTATCTGACGTGGTGTGCATGGTAAAGGATTTATCTGACTTGTGGTGTACATGGTAAAGGGTTTACCTGACTTGTGTGCATGGTAAAGGGTTTATCTGACTTGTGGTGTACATGGCAAAGGGTCTATCTGACTTGTGTACATGGCAAATGACTTATGGTGTACATGGTAAAGGGTTTACCTGACTTGTGTGCATGGTAAAGGGTTTATCTGACTTGTGTGCATGGTAAAGGGTTTATCTGACTTGTGGTGTACATGGCAAATGACTGGACTTGTGGTGTACATGGCAAATGACTGGACTTGTGGTGTACAAGGCAAATGACTTGTGGTGTGCATGGTAAAGGGTTTACCTGACTTGTGTGCATGGTAAAGGGTTTATCTGACTTGTGGTGTACATGGCAAAGGGTTTATCTGACTTGTGTACATGGCAAATGACTTATGGTGTGCATGGTAAAGGGTTTACCTGACTTGTGTGCATGGTAAAGGGTTTATCTGACTTGTGTGCATGGTAAAGGATTTATCTGACTTGTGTGCATGGTAAAGGGTTTATCTGACTTGTGTACATGGCAAAGGGTTTATCTGACTTGTGTACATGGCAAATGACTTATGGTGTACATGGTAAAGGGTTTACCTGACTTGTGTGCATGGTAAAGGGTTTATCTGACTTGTGGTGTACAAGGCAAATGACTTGTGGTGTGCATGGTAAAGGGTTTATCTGACTTGTGCACATGGCAAATGACGTGTGGTATACATGGTAAAGGGTTTATCTGACTTGTGCACATGGCAAATGACTTGTGGTGTACATGGTAAAGGGTTTATCTGACTTGTGTGCATGGGTACAGTCACATTTTCTTTCCTCTTTGACAAATAGAGTTGGTAACCACAACAACAGTAGCAAACACAAACTTAAAAATAGGACAAAAATGTAAAAAACTCCGTATTGGATGGACTTGTCTAAGAGGGTCTAAGAGGGGTAATAAGACTGTACCCGTGTAGACCACCACCAGTCGGACAGCCCTCTGCAATGTGCACCATTGTTAATTTGTATGCACGCACACTCCCTCTCATGCTCATAGGTAGCTTTTTCAGCAGCTGATATGGTGACTGGTCTAAAGCTGATCGAGGCTGGTCTCCCCTCAGAAAAAATAGCGCTCATGGCTCTCCCCATGGTACCAATACAGATCACGCTTCCCTGGATCATAAGGTAACAGTCGTTTCAGTGTTGTTTATACTAGCTAACAGGAGTGGAAATGTTTCATGAGTCGGTCTTTGTTTCGACTTGACTCGAGTCGTTATGCATGTGTCCAAATGGATTGACACAGGTTCTCCCACTTATACATGTACGTACTTAGTGGTATTCTCATAAGCTTCCTCAACAACCGACAGAAAATACGCGGGAGCTGTTGTGCTATATATATTTTTGTTTGGATCGTAGCCTATCCACGTCTTACGAAGGCCCACCTGTTCCAAGGGGGTGAGGAGAGCACCTCATCACTTGCAGATATGGTACCTTGGCTTTGAAGGTTCCTTGCCTTTGGTTTCTGCGCAGCTGCTATGCTGCTCAATTTCAGTTTGTGGACCAAAAGCCGCTAGCACATCCAGGGGTGTATTTAGGGGGGGGCGGGGGGGGGCATACGCCCCCCCTTGTATCATTCTCGCCCCCCCCCCCTTGAAATTAGACACCACCCTTATACATTACATACACCATCATTGTATCATTCTCGCCCCCCCTTATTTTTCCATATCTCAAGTTCGCCCCCCCTTGGCAAAATTTCTGTATACAACCCTGACATCCATACAGCACCTAGACACCATCTCATTTACAATATGACCTCATTGCTCCTGATGAAGGCTAGAGCATCTAGTCATTATTCCTGATGAAGGCTAGAGCATCTAGTCATTATTCCTGATGAAGGCTAGAGCATCTAGTCATTGCTCCTGATGAAGGCTGGAGCATCTAGTCATTATTCCTGATGAAGGCTAGAGCATCTAGCCATTATTCCTGATGAAGGCTAGAGCATCTAGTCATTATTCCTGATGAAGGCTAGAGCATCTAGTCATTGCTCCTGATGAAGGCTGGAGCATCTAGTCATGAAGGCTAGAGCATCTAGTCATGAAGGCTAGAGCATCTAGTCATTATTCCTGATGAAGGCTGGAGCATCTAGTCATTATTCCTGATGAAGGCTGGAGCATCTAGTCATTATTCCTGATGAAGGCTAGAGCATCTAGTCATTGCTCCTGATGAAGGCTAGAGCATCTAGTCATTATTCCTGATGAAGGCTGGAGCATCTAGTCATTATTCCTGATGAAGGCTAGAGCATCTAGTCATTGCTCCTGGTGAAGGCTGGAGCATCTAGTCATTATTCCTGATGAAGGCTAGAGCATCTAGTCATTATTCCTGATGAAGGCTAGAGCATCTAGTCATTGCTCCTGATGAAGGCTGGAGCATCTAGTCATTATTCCTGATGAAGGCTAGAGCATCTAGTAGTCGAAACATCGAGAGAATAAAATTCAAGTTGATTATTGAGAAAGTTATTGTAAGCTATCTAGCTGTTTTATCTTTGAGGGTCAGGTTCTTGACCCGAAATTCTGCATGGCTGTCATGTTGGTTCCATTCCAATGTCGGACAATAATGAGCAATTGAGCGCTCTTGAAAATCTGTGTCTGAAGGGACTATCCTATATAATGCACAATGGTTGAAGTCTGCTCAAGTGTGACCTATTTTGAAGGCTCCGAACGGAGTCATTTAAATTGACTTAAAAGTTTGTTTTTTTGGATTTTTTAAATATTTTATTTTCTAAAGTGGACATGTGGAAACATTTTTGAAAGGACCCAGTGAGTGGGTGAGTGGGTGGGTGAGTGGGTGGGCATGCCTTTAATGAATAATGCTTGGTGTATGTGCTTGGTGTAGGTGTACTATTTTAAAAACTAAGTAATTTTCCTGTTGTTGGACGTAGGGATATACATATATGTACACCACACACCCCACCCCGGTGCATGGGATATAAGTTATGTGTGAACTCCACCCTTAATTTATTCTTATGGACAACCAAAGGTCAAAGTTCTTGCCACCACTGTAATCCTATCCCTAGTCAGTGTTAGGTCGGCAAGAACTGTTGAACTTTGGACCTCCGCAGTTAATCCAGGATTTGCCATGGCAACACTGGGCGCAAGGTATGTGGTCACTTCTTTCCTCTCCATCCTGATTTAGAGCTGCGAACTCTGCGTTATGTTTTCCAGGCTCGTTGCTTATCGGCAGACGATAGCCTAGGTGTGTGGTTTACTGTTTCTACTCCTTAACCCTCTCACCGCTGTAAGCGCCATATGGCGTAATGGACTTTAAAAATCGCTAATAAATCGATCGCTTGGCCTAGAGTCATAATTTGCATACCACCGGAAAGAGCAACTATTACTCTATATGACGTCCAAAAATTACATCCGGAAACGCCCGATTAGTTAGCGAAAATTACGTGCAACTACCGACGGTTCGCGGTTTTGACGACCTAAAAATGAGTGGATGTTTAACGCTTAAAGAAGTACTTTCCCTGGTTTCTAGCGAGAATTTTGCTCTCACTGAGGATGAGTCGGAGGAAGACGAAGGTGAAGAAATATGTGGCTACCTTGGAAATGCAAGTTCTGATCGTGCAGCAGTGCATTCTTTAGCGCTGTAGTTGACCCTACTTTAGACCCTCAGGATTCTTCCTTTTGCTATAACCAGCTCTCTAGTTATAATGAAATTGATCAGGAAGCCTTCTCAGGTTAGCTAAAGTATCTACATATTTGTATTTGCATGTTCTTTCACAAATAGTTGAATTTCAATAACATAATAAACCATTGTATTGCTGGGCTATAGAATCATATGATCAAATTTTGTCAAAAACCCTCCGCTATATATTGCTATATGCCTAAATTATTATGACTAATGTTTACTAAATGCTAACTAAATGAGTAAATATATTATAAACATTTTTGGTTGATTAAATGTTAGATATTGATAGAGAAATTTAGCATAATGATATTCATATTTTGTGGTTGATAATGTGGTTAACTAATGAGATCACATTGTTTATAAACAATGGTGCTATCACATGACAAAATTATAACTGATATGAATGGATTGCTGATTTTATAATGATTTTTTGGTGTATCTGGTATACTTTAGGAAAAATGTCCAGGAAAGTCAGCGGTGAAAGGGTTAAGGGGGTAGTCTACCCAAAACTGGTAAAAAACGTCTGTTGACTTTGAATGCCCATAACTTTTTTAATAATTGGTTTGTGTAGATAATGTTATGCTCAAATTGTTGCTTGTTCTATGTGCTTTCCAATGATATATAAAATATCTCTAGAGGCATGTTTTGTCAGAAGATGCATGCAGAAATGCATGCATCTTCAGAAACAGGGACCCTCCTTCTCTTGGCAGACCCCCACTACTCATTTTTAAAAATCAAAAGCTGTAAATTGGTTTGTGGCTTGTCAAAGCTAACAGCTGTGATATGAGTCGTTATACATTGCAATAACTAAAGTGGTTGTTGAATGGCAATACATTGCAATAACTAAAGTGGTTGTTGAATGGCAACGTGCCGTATTTGATTACGCCGCTAAAATTTTATTTTTAGCGCGTAATCAAATACTGCACGTTGCCATTCAACAACCACTTTAGTTATTGCAATGTATAACGACTCATATCACAGCTGTTAGCTTTGACAAGCCACAAACCAATTTACAGCTTTTGATTTTTTAAAATGAGTAGTGGGGGTCTGCCAAGAGAAGGAGGGTCCCTGTTTCTGAAGATGCATGCATTTCTGCATGCATCTTCTGACAAAACATGCCTCTAGAGATATTTTATATATCATTGGAAAGCACATAGAACAAGCAACAATTTGAGCATAACATTATAACCAATTATAAAAAAAAGTTGTGGGCATTCAAAGTCAACAGACGTTTTTTACCAGTTTTGGGTAGACTACCCCCTTAAACGACAAAAACGGCTTTTGGTGAGAAATCTCCCCCTTTTAACCGAAAGAACGAAAGAAGCTCTATTTTGCTCCAATTGGGACATTTTTTAGCGTTTTGAGGAAAAACTGTCTGAACTCGCCCATTCATGTCAACATGGGCCCATTAGCTTCCTTTTTAACTCACTGCTTCATCATGACTCCATGTGGTGTAGCTCACACTTCGTCATGACTCCATGCGGTGTAGCTCACACTTCGTCATGACTCCATGTGGTGTAGCTGACACTTCATCATGACTCCATGTGGTGTAGCTGACACTTCATCATGACTCCATGTGGTGTAGCTGACACTTCATCATGACTCCATGTGGTGTAGCTGACACTTCATCATGACTCCATGTGGTGTAGCTGACACTTCATCGTGACTCCATGTGGTGTAGCTCACACTTCATCATGACTCCATGTGGTGTAGCTCACACTTCATCATGACTCCATGTGGTGTAGCTCACACTTCATCATGACTCCATGTGGTGTAGCTGACACTTCATCATGACTCCATGTGGTGTAGCTGACACTTCATCATGACTCCATGTGGTGTAGCTGACACTTCATCATGACTCCATGTGGTGTAGCTGACACTTCATCGTGACTCCATGTGGTGTAGCTCACACTTCATCATGACTCCATGTGGTGTAGCTCACACTTCATCATGACTCCATGTGGTGTAGCTCACACTTCATCATGACTCCATGTGGTGTAGCTCACACTTCATCATGACTCCATGTGGTGTAGCTCACACTTCGTCATGACTCCATGTGGTGTAGCTGACACTTCATCATGACTCCATGTGGTGTAGCTGACACTTCATCATGACTCCATGTGGTGTAGCTGACACTTCATCATGACTCCATGTGGTGTAGCTGACACTTCATCATGACTCCATGTGGTGTAGCTCACACTTCATCATGACTCCATGTGGTGTAGCTCACACTTCATCATGACTCCATGTGGTGTAGCTCACACTTCATCATGACTCCATGTGGTGTAGCTCACACTTCATCATGACTCCATGTGGTGTAGCTCACACTTCATCATGACTCCATGTGGTGTAGCTCACACTTCATCATGACTCCATGTGGTGTAGCTCACACTTCATCATGACTCCATGTGGTGTAGCTCACTTCATCATGACTCCATGTGGTGTAGCTCACTTCATCATGACTCCATGTGGTGTAGCTCACACTTCATCATGACTCCATGTGGTGTAGCTCAAACTTCATCATGACTCCATGTGGTGTAGCTCACACTTCATCATGACTCCATGTGGTGTAGCTCACACTTCATCATGACTCCATGTGGTGTAGCTCACACTTCATCATGACTCCATGTGGTGTAGCTCACACTTCATCATGACTCCATGTGGTGTAGCTCACACTTCATCATGACTCCATGTGGTGTAGCTCACACTTCATGACTCCCATGTGGTGTAGCTCACACTTCATCATGACTCCATGTGGTGTAGCTCACACTTCATCATGACTCCATGTGGTGTAGCTCACACTTCATCATGACTCCATGTGGTGTAGCTCACACTTCATCATGACTCCATGTGGTGTAGCTCACACTTCATCATGACTCTATGTGGTGTAGCTCACACTTCATGACTCCCATGCGGTGTAGCTCACACTTCATCATGGTGTATCTCACACTTCATCATGACTCCATGTGGTGTAGCTGACACTTCATCATGACTCCATGTGGTGTAGCTGACACTTCATCATGACTCCATGTGGTGTAGCTCATGACTCCATGTGGTGTAGCTCACACTTCATCATGACTCCCATGTGGTGTAGCTCACACTTCATCATGACTCCATGTGGTGTAGCTCACACTTCATCATGACTCCATGTGGTGTAGCTGACACTTCATCATGACTCCATGCGGTGTAGCTGACACTTCATCATGACTCCATGAGGTGTAGCTGACACTTCATCATGACTCCATGCGGTGTAGCTGACACTTCATCATGACTCCATGTGGTGTAGCTCACACTTCATCATGACTCCATGTGGTGTAGCTCACACTTCATCATGACTCCATGTGGTGTAGCTAACACTTCATCATGACTCCATGTGGTGTAGCTGACACTTCATCATGACTCCATGTGGTGTAGCTGACACTTCATCATGACTCCATGTGGTGTAGCTGACACTTCATCGTGATTACACTGATTAGAGCCTGCTGCACTTAAAACAAAAGAATACTCACAGTTGCAGTTCCGTGTTAGTTCCACGTGCTTGTTGCCATGCCAACTTCTGGATTGCACTAAATGTTATACTTGTGGTGAAAGTCATACACCCCTAACTGAAGAGTGGCATCAAACTCTTCACGTGAAATCCAACAAATAGGTTAGCCGCGAGTCGCTCTGTGGGGAGAGGGGGGTGCCGTAGTGTTCCCCCCAAAAACTTGTTGTGGCTTTAAAAGTTTATTTTTAGATTTCTTGGCTAGTTGTGTATAGGAATGTTGAGGTTGTTAACACTCACTTCCTCGTTCCAATGTTGAATCGATGCACGCTGGTCACGTGCACAGCAGCTAGCGGTCCAATGAACAACACATGCAGAAGGAGTGAGAAAGAGGTTTTCTCTGCTTGTGGATGAGTTATGCAAATTCCTAATTTGAGTTCAGAGTGGATGAGACCAGTTGTCAGGTATCAAATTCACTTAGTGTCGGTGTGGACAGGCCTTGGGAGAGACTGGTGCTCTATAGAGTCACCAAAAAAAAATGTAATTAAAAAAATAGTTCAGTGACTTTGAAGTCCTCTACCAAGATTTGAGTGGGGGGGAGGGGGGGGGGGGTCAGTACCTGTCTGGGAGTGTCCTAACTACCAAGGTTGGGGGGATTCTAACTACCAAGGTTGGAGGGATTCTAACTACCAAGGTTGGAGGGATTCTAACTACCAAGGTTGGGGGGATTCTAACTACCAAGGTTGGAGGGATTCTAACTACCAAGGTTGGGGGGATTCTAACTACCAAGGTTGGAGGGATTCTAACTACCAAGGTTGGAGGGATTCTAACTACCAAGGTTGGGGGGATTCTAACTACCAAGGTTGGAGGGATTCTAACTACCAAGGTTGGAGGGATTCTAACTACCAAGGTTGGGGGGATTCTAACTACCAAGGTTGGAGGGATTCTAACTACCAAGGTTGGAGGGATTCTAACTACCAAGGTTGGAGGGATTCTAACTACCAAGGTTGTAGGGATTCTAACTACCAAGGTTGGGGGGATTCTAATTACCAAGGTTGGGGGGATTCTAACTACCAAGGTTGGAGGGATTCTAACTACCAAGCTGGGGACTCGCTATACTAACCATCAGAGACGTAAAAGATAAAACCTTTCTTTCTGATCTGGTGAAGCACTTCCTCCAGAAGAGCTATTTCAATAGAGACTTGTCTTTAGTGTTATTTTAGTCATAGAAAGTTTTTGCTAGCTACCATGGAAGGTCTAGGGAAGTTTGGGCTAGCTACTAGGGAAGGTCTAGGGAAGTTTTGGATAGCTACTAGGGAAGGTCTAGGGAAGTTTTGGATAGCTACTAGGGAAGGTCTAGGTAAATTTTGGCTACCTAACTAGGGAAGGTCTAGGTAAGTTTGGGCTAGTTACTAGGGAAGGTTTAGGTAAGTTTGGGCTAGCTACTAGGGAAGGTCTAGGTAAATTTTGGCTAGTTAATAGAGAAAGAATAAATTCTAAGATTGACAGTGATCATCTAAGTGCTTAACAAAAATGCAACAAACTAGTAGTAGAAATAATAATAATAATAATAATAATAATAATAATAATAATAATAATAATAATAATAATAATAATAATAATAATAATAAATGATAACATAATAATAAATGATAACAACAACAAACAAGAGAGAGGGCATAGAGCAGATAGTTCTTTTAGGAAGGAGGATTTTTTAATATATATATATATATTTTGATACGAATTAGTGGCTGAAGTTAGTTTACTTCCTATTTAGGGTGCGGCTAATTTACTACTAGGAATACTAGGAATGCTACTCACAGTGGTTGATAGTTTCATGTTGTGTAGCTAGCACTAGAGCAGACTGTCCTGTAGCCACACCATGTTAATGCTAGAGGTTGGGATAGTGTGTAGTTAGCTAGAGCAGACTCTCATGTAGCAGGTCTCCACATTATGCTAGTGCTAGAGGTTGGGATGGTGTGTAGTTAGCTAGAGCAGACTCTCCTGTAGCAGGTCTCCACACTATGCTAGTGCTAGAGGTTGGGATGGTGTGTAGTTAGCTAGAGCAGACTCTCATGTAGCAGGTCTCCACATTATGCTAGTGCTAGAGGTTGGGATGGTGTGTAGTTAGCTAGAGCAGACTCTCATGTAGCAGGTCTCCACATTATGCTAGTGCTAGAGGCTGGGATGGTGTGTAGTTAGCTAGAGCAGACTCTCCTGTAGCAGGTCTCCACACTATGCTAGTGCTAGAGGTTGGGATGGTGTGTAGTTAGCTAGAGCAGACTCTCCTGTAGCAGGTCTCCACACTATGCTAGTGCTAGAGGTTGGGATGGTGTGTAGTTAGCTAGAGCAGACTCTCCTGTAGCAGGTCTCCACACTATGCTAGTGCTAGAGGTTGGGATAGTGTGTAGTTAGCTAGAGCAGACTCTCATGTAGCAGGTCTCCACACTATGCTAGTGCTAGAGGTTGGGATGGTGTGTAGTTAGTTAGAGCAGACTCCTGTAGCAGGTCTCCACACTATGCTAGTGCTAGAGGTTGGGATGGTGTGTAGTTAGCTAGAGCAGACTCTCCTGTAGTAGGTCTCCACACTATGCTAGTGCTAGAGGTTGGGATGGTGTGTAGTTAGCTAGAGCAGACTCTCCTGTAGCAGGTCTCCACACTATGCTAGTGCTAGAGGTTGGGATGGTGTGCAGGTGTATGGCAGCTGGCGGTAGCAGCACTCACAAGGATGGGGTTCGTCTTTTTCTTATCCCAAAACACCCTGTTTTGAGGAAGAAGTGGGCTGATCAAATGAAGGGGATTAGGAGTATACCTGACTCCATATAGTCATTAGAGGAGAGATGTGCTAATGATGTAGAACCTGCTGAACCCATAAACAGAGCAGAGGTGCAAAGTGTCTGATGTTATTGCAATACTTTGCCAACCAGCCAGCTGATAGCCAGATGCCTCCCCTCCGCTCGTGTGTGGCAAATTGAAGCATCCTGTTGCCTTGGGATATGATGAGTGTACGAGTATGTCCTCGACATGGAAGACCATCTTGTCACTTTCTGCAAGGTCTTTCTTTCTGTACAATCCACTTGACTCTTTCATGATGGCCACATTCTTGGTGTGTGGCCCATCTCCGGGGAAGCTGCTTCTTAATGGTCTCCACAAAGCCCTCCTCTCAGCCATGTTTCACAATAGGCAGCCCACTGTGTTCAGCTGTGCACACCTTGCATGAGTTGGACATCTGTGAAGAACGTGCATGCATGTTTGTCATGTTCAAGTATACGTGCGGGAGGCGCGAGGCTTGGTAAGGTGCTCACCACACACATCCTTTTTTGCAGCGATATATCCTGGAATGTCCCAAGTGAGGGTAACCGGAACCAATGCTAGGGCTGTGGTTAGGGGTAGGAGTATTCTGGGGCTGGGATGGGATATTCTAGAGCTAGAGTATTTTAGGACGGGTATTCTAGTGCTAGAGTATTATAGGCTGGGTCCAGGGGTATTCTAAGGCTTGGGTCTGATCTAGGGGTATTCTAGGGCTTGAGTATTGTAGGCCTGGGTCTAGGGGTATTCTAGGGCTTGAGTATTCTAGGCCTGATCTAGGGGTATTCTAGGGCTTGAGTATTCTAGGCCTGGGTCTAGGGGTATTCTAGGGCTTGAGTATTCTTGGCCTGGGTCTAGGGGTATTCTAGGGCTTGAGTATTCTAGGCCTGATCTAGGGGTATTCTAGGGCTTGAGTGTTCTAGGGCTGGGTCTAGGGGTATTTTAGGGCTAGAGTATTCTATGGCTGGGGCTAGGACTATTCTAGTGTATTCAGGATCGTATCTATATGCATCAGGATCAGATACATAATGCATCAGGATCAGATATATATGCATCAGGATCAGATATATAATGCATCAGGATCAGATGTATAATGCATCAGGATCAGATGTATAATGCATCAGGATCAGATATATAATGCATCAGGATCAGATGTATAATGCATCAGGATCAGATGTATAATGAATCAGGATCAGATATATAATGCATCAGGATCAGATGTATAATGCATCAGGATCAGATGTATAATGCATCAGGATCAGATATATAATGCATCAGGATCAGATATAAAATGCATCAGGATCAGATATACAGGATCAGATATATAATGCATTAGGATCAGATACATAATGCATCAGGATCAGATACATAATGCATCAGGATCAGATACATAATGCATCAGGATCAGATACATAATGCATCAGGATCAGATGTATAATGCATCAGGATCAGATAGATAGATGGTAGATAGATATTAGTATCCATTTATAAGGACTGCGACTTGTACACTGGAAAATCAACTACGGCACAGGTTTGGGACTGTATCTCTACGACTTATCCTGGTACATGTGGCTATTATAAGCACGGTCAAGTGAGTACACATCCCCTACACCAACTTAATTATATTCCATTGGAAAGCTCTTGAAATGAGCAATCTTTTGGTAGCACAATGAACCCAGGAAACTAAGTGGGAGTGAGTTATGATCCAACTATGAAGAACAATTTCTCTGACCATCAGAACTTAAAACTACCCTCCAAAAAGCCAATTCCGTACTGTATTAATGATGACTAAAAGCCAATTCCGTACTGGATGACTAAAAGCCAATTCCGTACTGTATTATGATGACTAAAAGCCAATTCCGTACTGTATTAATGATGACTAAACATTAATGATGACTAAAAGCCAATTCCGTACTGTATTAATGATGACTAAAAGCCAATTCCGTACTGTATTAATGATTACTAAAAGCCTATTCCGTAGTGTATTAATGATGACTAAAAGCAATTCCGTACTGTATTAATGATGACTAAAAGCCAATTCTGTACTGTATTAATGATGTCTAAAAGCCAATTCCGTACTGTATTAATGATGACTAAAAGCCAATTCCGTACTGTATTAATGATTACTAAAAGCCTATTCCGTAGTGTATTAATGATGACTAAAAGCCAATTCCGTACTGTATTAATGATGACTAAAAAGCCAATTCCGTACTGTATTAACTAAAAATGACTAAAAGCCAATTCTGTACTGTATTAATGATGACTATTAATGATGACTAAAAGCCAATTACGTACAGTATTAATGATGACTAAAAGCCAATTCCGTACTAATGATGACTAAAAGCCAATTCCGTAATGTATTAATGATGACTAAAAGCCAATTCCGTACTGTATTAATGATGTCTAAAATATTAATGATGTCTAAAAGCCAATTCTGTACTGCTCTTTGTTTACTTTGCCATTTCATTTAAATTCTCTCTCGTTATAGCCGGTTTACAATTGGTCCTAAGCCCATGGATGTGTTTATGAAGGCCTACGTACCTCGCATCTTTATGGGCGGTGTCTTTGCTGTTGTTGTTTGGTGGACGTCTCGAGTTGGAAGTGATGGCCAATTCCCCACCTACTATTATGTAGTACTGATCTTCCTTTTCCTCATTCATCAGGTTCTTAATTTACTTCTTACGCTACTTAAGATATATACCGTAATACCATTATTAATTTAATTAAGGAGTGTATCTCATTTACCTCCTCTCACCCAACTTTTTCCCCCAGAAATAATATGTTCAGAATGCAAATACAATAAGCTCTAATTTGGTATAAGAATCAGCTCCATTGAGGTGAGCAATCAAGGGCTATGCACCGATACGTCACTCACGTCTACAACAAAACCTACAGCAAGGGAGCCTCCTTTTCTCGAGCAAAGAGATACCGAGTGGCTACCGGTAAGCAAAGATCCTCAAGTGCAGAGGGATTCATCCCAGCAAGCTAAGGTGCCTATGCAGCTTTCCTCAGCAGAAGAACTTCCAGAAATAGAGTCAAGGCCAGAAGAGATGGTCAATGGTGGAAGTTGTGAGGAAGACCCCCACATCAGTGCCAAAGGCTTTGCCAGTATCTATATGAAGAGAAGAGCTACGATCAACGACACTTTGAGTCATGCACGTCTAGGCCTAGCCGCACCCATAGCCCAATGCCATTGTCCGGCTATAGCCACATCTAGTTATTCTATACTCTATTTATAGCCCTACAGCCTTATACACACCTCTAGTCCTATAACTAGTCACATCCCTTCCCAGTCGTTTAAAAAAACACGGACTGCCCACTCTAGCAAGCGATCCTTGTGCTGTCTAATTCTAAGCTCTATTTTATTTTTACACGACTACCACCTTGAAACTGTCCTTCAACATCAAGCAGAGACCTTGGTACTGAGAAACAGCCTATCTACAGAGACGCTACTACTACTACTGCCTATGGGCACAGTAGTGATAGCTCTGCTCAGAGCTGCAGGAGCTGTAACTCTTGGCCCTCAGTAGGCATGGACCCCCTCCCCTCTCCTTCGTCACAGCTGGATTCATCCCAAGAGGCTGAAGTCACTCTTGTAGTGCATTGACTGCACCTCGCTCACACTGAACCCGACCATCGTAAATCGATATTTGACGTCGCGGCTACCCTAGTTACCGATGTAGTAGGGCTTCAATATTACGTGCCAGGACAGAGCAACTGTCTGGGCACACGCTAGTACAATAGACGTGCTCGTAGCTGTGATAGTTGATTTGTTATAATAATTTTTTGTGCCAAGTAAGTTTAGCCTTGCAATGTGATGCTTATATCCACGAGAGGGTAAAGCACCTACTTCACTGATGGTGCTCTTCACTTGTTAAACGTTGGCGACTATATCTCGTCCTGCTCAAAAGTTTCTTCCACTGCTGGCCACTAGACAAACTTCTAGGTGGGTGCACTGCCTCCGTGCTCTGCCCCAGTTCAGCTTTTAGGATGTGGCTATAGCTGGACAATGGCATAGGGCTGGGGCTAGGCCTAGATGTGCATGACTGGATCATTGATTGTCTCCATGTAGATGCTGGCGAAGCCTTTGGCACTGATGTAGGGGTCACAGAGTACTAAGTATTTCACTCCTATCACCTAGTGTGGTAGCAACCCCTGGTCCACCTATGTCAGCGATATCTCCCCCTTCCCCTTCTAGCTAGCTCAACTCAAAACACTCCGTCATCCATGCCTACGTCATCCATGCCTACAAGGAAAATGATGAAGTTTACACATGAGGACTGGCAATTCCAGGTCAAAACACAGAAATAAAAATTTGTTAAAAATTTTTTTTAAGTATGTGCCCATACTATGTACATGTATATATCTAGAGCTCAATAACTTCTGCACTCCTTATAATCTCTCTCTGTGTGTTTTCTCTTGGCACTGGATTATAAGGTGCAAGTATAACCACCAACATGCATGCACCCAAAGTCAGACACCCATAATCTCCATTAATGAAATTTTGGCCTTTTGACTTTTAATCTCCTTTCACCCTCGACTGCTCAGGGTTGGCACACACTAAAAAAATGCATAATAATAATAATAATAGCTGTATAATGATACTATATTTACTCCCATGGGGATATGGGATGAGTACAATTATTCATTAATTTTGTAGCCCATGGCATTTTTAATTGTACTCGTATTGTAGCCTTTGTCGTTTTGTATTATACATGAACTCATTCTCTACGGCTTACATCGGTATGTTACCATAGCAATAAAAATTTGAGCATGCTCGAGTTTCTTTTTTAGCTCTTAATTATTGTTTACTACAGTAGAGAATGGAACTTAGCAATATGTAGTATGGAGGATATTCTTTGAGCCAAGCTTGTTGGAGTGCCTAACAGCAGGCGAGTTTATTACTGAAGTAGGTGAGTGACTTTGACCTGGAGATGGTAAGCTGATATCAGCTCTTGTTTGGGGGGCAAGTTAAAGTGAAGAATCTTTGAATGCGAATGAAAAACATGGAAGATGTTGACATGAAGAGACTTCTTGAGAACAAAAACACAGCAAATTCTACTGCTGCTCGGCTCAATATGTGCTCGGTATAAGGTTTTGCCTGCTGTATGATTAATAGCGTCTTCTTGTCAAATTTGGAAGCAAAGCCTTAGGCAATTCTCTGTTTCTCATATAAATATAATTATTCCCAAATTGGACACAAACCGGACACAAACCCCGTGATGATCTATGCAATAACAATGTAATATTATTATTATTATTGTAATGACATTTATGTCAAAGTTGATAACTAAATATAATAAACTAAATATAATATTCATTATAGTTAATAGTTATACAGTAAGTTGGCTGTCCTTGCTTGCAAAGCCTCCCATTGCTCCCTTGACTGTGATGGCATTGCCCCTTTGTCAGGTTTCACCGGATGTGGAATCCTTACTGAACAGTGTGTCAGACAACTTGACTAGAGCTATGCTTTTGGCCGTCTCTACAAAAGAATCTGGAGCATGGACTCCATGCCTCACCAATTTCCAACTTGGGTTTGAGGGTGGATGACACAACCATCAAAATCGGTGTGGGCCTTCATTTGGGGTCTCCCCTTTGCCACCCTCATCCATGCCAGCACTGTGAGGCAGAGGTGAGCAGCCTTGGCCTGCACACCTCATCCATGCCAGCACTGTGAGGCAGAGGTGAGCAACCTTGGCCTGCACACCTCATCCATGCCAGCACTGTGGGGCAGAGGTGAGCAACCTTGGCCTGCACACCTCATCCATGCCAGCACTGTGAGGCAGAGGTGAGCAACCTTGGCCTGCACAGTTTGAGCTGCAAGAAGAGTGAGGGTCGTCACTACCCGCCATTCCTCAGTTAATAATGTACTCCGTAGGACTATGTCATCCGCCCAGGTGTCCTCCAGACTCAAACCATCGGGTCTTGAGTCAGATGGAAAGCATTCGGTTGGGATCACCATGGTCCCATGGAAGTGTGGCAAGCCCTTGATCTGGGATGTAACCGACACGTTGGCTCAGTCCTGTCTTGCTGATGCCACCAGGGCCTCAGGCACTGTTACTGCAATGGTTGAGGAGAAGAAGAGGGCCAAGAATAACTGCCTCACCAGGAACCTTGTTTTCGTACAATTGCTACAGAGACTGTTGGTGCCATTGGCCCAAAATCCCTGGGAACTGGGGGAAACTATAAAACAACCCACCAGGGAAGAGAAGGCATTCCAATTTCTGCTCCAGCAATTATATCTGTGGGCTGTACAAAGGGATTATAGTAGAGACTTTTTTGTTGTGATATATAGTAATGTACTCCCTTAAGGGGGGACATCTGCATTTTTTTTAAAAATTTTTTTTTACCTGTGGTTACAACTTTAGAGCTCAGTAGATTCTGCAAACTTCATGGTATGGACTTGATATATAGCTCAAAAGATAGGTCTCTCTGTGTGCTCTCTTTTGATACTAAAATGTGTTTCATAGGTATAACTATAGGCAAGTTACTAGACCCTAAAGCGGAGTGACCACAAAAACCTGAAGCGCTCCAACCTCCATAGAAACCACTCTGAGGTGCGAAGTGCAAAAAAATTAAAAATGGTACGAGTGGCTAGAGGAAGCTCTAGAGTACACAAGGAGTATATTGAGCAGGCGTGAAAAATTTATTAACGTGGTCAAGCGCGCGGTTGGAAAATTGAAGGCGTTGACGAGGCGACGCCTTCAATTTTCCAACCGCGCGCTTGACCAGGTAATAAATTTTTCACGCCTGCTCAATATACTCCTTGTGTACTCTAGAGCTTCCTCTAGCCACTCGTACCATTTTTAATTTTTTTGCACTTCGCACCTCAGAGTGGTTTCTATGGAGGTTGGAGCGCTTCAGGTTTTTGTGGTCACTCCGCTTTAGGGTCTAGTAACTTGCCTATAGTTATACCTATGAAACATATTTTAGTATCAAAAGAGAG
This sequence comes from Cladorhizidae sp. MBARI D1340-BT2, assembly GCA_028752905.1. Lineage (NCBI taxonomy): Eukaryota > Metazoa > Porifera > Demospongiae > Poecilosclerida > Cladorhizidae > Cladorhizidae sp. MBARI D1340-BT2. Next base: position 37,779,459 of record JAQNBH010000008.1, read on the forward strand.
CACACAGAGAGACCTATCTTTTGAGCTATATATCAAGTCCATACCATGAAGTTTGCAGAATCTACTGAGCTCTAAAGTTGTAACCACAGGTAAAAAAAATATTTTTTTTTAAATGCAGATGTCCCCCCTTAATGGAAGGAGTTCATATTAACTATGGGATCCAATTTCTGCTCCAGCAATTATCTGTGGCTGTACAAAGGGATTATAGTATAGACTTTTTGGTTGTGATATATAGTAATGTACTCCCTTAATGGGAGGAGTTCATATTAACTATGGGAGCAGTGAGCTCTTAAGGGGGAGGGGGGGGAGGGGCACATTTGGATATGAATGTCCGTGAGCTACTGTATTAGTTTCAAGATTCAGAGACAGACCTTGGAAACAGAAGAACAACATGAGGACTTTGTAACCATGGTAATAAGTTTGTTGGGAGGGCATTGGGCGAGTAGGGACTAGGATATTCTGTGGCCACTGCTAGGCAGCCATTGCGGTTAGCTTACCGGCCTGCAACTTAACTGGCCATCTCCAGTGCTCCATAGCTGTCTACAAAGGCGTTTTCTGTTTATAATGAGACTAAGGGAGGGAGGCATGAAAGATATTCATTCAGAAGACTGCCATTGGCCAGTTATGGAGACCTTTTAGGAGCTTGGTCACGTCACTCACATCACTGGCAACATCTCTGCCTTATTCTCTGGATCTTAAAAGACTGTTGTACACCGCCCACGAATATGCTGATAAGGACCTGGCTATGGGCAAGATTCGGCATTGAAAACCAGGATTCCACCAACTATGCCCAGCATTTATGCGTCTAACAAATATTTATATTGTTCAATTCCAAACTGTGTCTCGGTACCTTGAACCTATCCATATCCAAACAGTAGCTTGCCCCTCTCCCCCAAAACTTCTCCAGGTCTTGGCCTCTTCCGATTACTCTTCCCTCCCCATCTGTTTCTCTTCTTCTTGCCCTCCCTCCCCATCTGTTTCTCTTCTCCTTGCCCTCCCTCCTCATCCATTGCTCTCTCCTTACCCTCCCTCCGCATCTGTTTCTCTTCTCCTTGCCCTCCCTCTCCATCTGTTTCTCTTCTCCTTGCCCTCCCTCCATATCTATTACTCTTCTCCTTGCCCTCCCTCCCCACCTGTTACTCTTCTCCTTGCCCTCCCTCCCCATCTGTTTCTCTTCTCCTTGCCCTCCCTCCCCATCTGTTTCTCTTCTCCTTGTCCTCCCTCTCCATCCGTTGCTCTCTCCTTGCCCTCCCTCCGCACCTGTTTCTCTTCTCCTTGCCCTCCCTCCCCACCTGTTGCTCTTCTCCTTACCCTCCCTCCCCATCTGTTTCTCTTCTCCTTTCCCTCCCTCCCCATCTGTTGCTCTTCTCCTTACCCTCCCTCTCCATCTGTTGCTCTTCTCCTTGCCCTCCCTCCGCATCTGTTTCTCTTCTCCTTGCCCTCCTTCCCCATCCGTTGCTCTCTCCTTGCCTTCCCTCTTTGTGTTGTTCCCACCCCAGGTCTTTACCTACTCGATGTTTGTATCCATAATGGCCTTCAACGCCAGGATCAGTGACCCCAAGATCGGCGGGACATATATGACGCTTCTCAACACCTTAACCAACATGGCCGGCACGTGGGCTGGCACCCTAGCCCTCTGGCTGGTTGACAATGTCTCCTTCAAAGGCTGTGAAGGAGTTTCTGACATCTCCCTGGATTGTGATACAATGCAGGAGTTGAAGGTATCGTTGGATTTTAAATGTGCAGTGCTCCAAGTCCGGAGATAAGATTCTTTGTGTGTTTTTTTGGTCTAAAAATGATGTCCATTACTGACAAGTTAATACAACTCATAAAATTACCATTGGGCATTTTTTCTTGCTAACTTTTACCTATTCAACCCAACCCATGACCACACCCACAATATAAGGTCACCTTGAATAGTTTCTCATGGAGAGAAACCTTTACCATTTTTCACTTGTGCACATGAAGAGCAAGCCTGCCCACACTGCACAAGTCAACGCTCATTAATGCACATCAGTTTAGGTGCAGTGTAGACCGGTCTTTAGCTCCTCGGCAACCTAAAGCATTTTCTACCAAGATTTCTTACAAAATTTACCTCGTACTTCATTCAAAAAGTACATGCTACAAAAAAAGTTAAGAGTTGGTACAGAAGCAGGCGCATGTAGTCGGATATACTTGCACGAGTTCTCATTTCATATTTTTTCCCTTCGTGACACCTGTCCAGTGCAAACATACTTACACTAACACCATAGGCTGAAGCTGCTCAAAAGTCATACTAATTACCTGTCCAGTGCAAACATACTTATATCAACACCATAGGCTGAAGCTGCTCAAATGTCATACTAATTACCTATACAGTGCAAACATACTTATATCAACACCATAGGCTGAAGCTGCTCAAATGTCATACTAATTACCTGTCCAGTGCAAACATACTTACACTGACACCATAGGCTGAAGCTGCTCAAATGTCATACTAATTACCTGTACAGTGCAAACATACTTACATTAACACCATAGGCTGAAGCTGCTCAAATGTCATACTAATTACCTGTACAGTGTAAACATACTTACATTAACACCATAGGCTGAAGCTGCTAAAAAATCATACTAATTACCTGTACAGTGCAAACATACTTACATTAACACCATAGGCTGAAGCTGCTCAAATGTCATACTAATTACCTGTACATTGCAAACATACTTACACCGACACCATAGGCTGAAGCTGCTCAAATGTCATACTAATTACCTGTCCAGTGCAAACATACTTACACTGACACCATGGGCTGAAGCTGCTCAAAAATCATACTAATTACCTGTCCAGTGCAAACATACTTATATCAACACCATAGGCTGAAGCTGCTCAAATGTCATACTAATTACCTATACAGTGCAAACATACTTATATCAACACCATAGGCTGAAGCTGCTCAAATGTCATACTAATTACCTGTCCAGTGCAAACATACTTACACTGACACCATAGGCTGCAGCTGCTCAAAAATCATACTAATTACCTGTACAGTGCAAACATACTTACATTAACACCATAGGCTGAAGCCCCTTACTAATTACCTGTCCAGTGCAAACATACTTACACTGACACCATAGACTGAAGCTGCTCAAATGTCATACTAATTACCTGTCCAGTGCAAACATACTTACATTAACACCATAGGCTGAAGCTGCTCAAATGTCATACTAATTACCTGTCCAGTGCAAACATACTTACATTAACACCATAGGCTGAAGCTAAATGTCATACTAATTACCTGTCCAGTGCAAACATACATTACATTAACACCATAGGCTGAAGCTGCTCAAAAGTCATACTAATTACCTGTACAGTGCAAACTTACTTACACCGACACCATAGGCTGAAGCTCAAATGTCATACTAGTTTCCGAGCGTGTATTTTCCTTGTTAAAAGATTTAATGAGCAACAAGATTTAATGAGCAACAAGACGGTGACCTACAAACTTTATGCTGCAGTAGTACCAATAATGAAGTACACTTGAATTTTAAGTGTCATGAACTGTTGTCTTGCACAATACTGCTTTTTATCAAATTTAATGAGCATAATTACGTACCACGTATTACTTACCATGTAGGCAGCATAATTAGGTACCAAGTAGACAAGCATAATATGTACCATGTAGCCAAGCATAATAGGTAATTGCTAAAGAAATGGCATAATAGCCTCAGGCCTACTCTTGATGACATTGGTACAAATGAAATGATTTTGTTTCTTTCTCTAAAAATGACTGTCAACTCAAGCTTAGATGCAGTGTCTGTGTGTGGCCTTATATTATATATATCCATGTATACTTAGTGCTACTTCTAAAGCAAACTCAAGCTTGGGCTAGCAGTGCCTGTGTGGCCTTATATATATATATATCCTAGTACATGTAGTGCTACTTCTGAAGCAAACTCAAGCTTAGGCTAGCAGTGCTTATGGCAGGGTTTCATTTAGAAAATTGTCCAAGAAGGTTCCAGGGGGGGGGGGGGGGCAGCCGCTATATATATATATATATATATATAGCGGCAAGTCCACTAACAAATTTTACATTAGTAAAACTTCTGCTCGGGTGAGCAGAGAGGGATTGCTTGAATATATTGTGGTGGAAGGAGGAAATGAAGACTCATGCACAACAGTAACCTTATGAGTGAATTTTCGAGGGTTTTTTATTGGCAATAAAAAAAATTACGGTCAAAATATTTGCCCATGAATAGATGTAGATGTGATGAAGAACAATAGAACAAAGTGTAGCTGGCACTACACAATTCAGGATCATTTGCCCCTCCAATTTGTCTGTTGGCGACATTTGCAAATATTTAACTCCTCGAAAATATCCCTCTATGCACTAAGTAGAAGATTGAATCATGATCATTCTTCCTCCTTCACCTTTCCTCCCTTATATACGTGCCCCGTTTACACCTTCTGTTCTTGTTTTCTCCCTCCTCACCCCCCAGATGTGTGAAGCAGCCGGAGGACATTGTGTGACGCACCTAGACGGCTACTATGTGGAAATGGTATTTTGCCTGGCTTTTGGGATCTTCTGGGTGCTGTGGCAGAGACGGAAGATTGATAAACTGCAGAACCTTCCATCCACAAGCTGGAAGGTCCAGTAGAAAAGTTGAACTTTTAGAAGGGAAAAATATATTCATTTTCATACTTCAAATTATCCTGAAATTTCACTTCAAATAATCTTTCTGTGGTGTACTAATATACATGATGTCTTGTGGAAGGAAGGTTGGCATTGCCAGTCACTAGGAACCGAAGACTGTCCTAGGAACCGAAGACTTACTTTGTAGACTAGCAATGCATACCAAGCATAATATAAACGTGTATATACAATTATACATATACATATTAAAATACTCATAGAAGTGGCACTTGGGTGCTGCAGAATATTTTGAACATGACAAAAATAATTGTCGCTGTTTGCGTGTCGAGGAGTTTGTAGACATGCTCACTTTCTGCCTTTCTGTTTGCGCTGATGTGCTACTATTATTGCATGGCCGGTGTCCTTGATGTGTAGGAATAGTTGGTTACGTGACAAAAACTCTTTGCTACACACGCTGCACCTCAAGTCCGGTCCCTTCCCATCTTCCACCCTGACTTCTCTAGTCGTCTTCTTTTTCTTCTTAGCTCTTCCTCTGGATTTGGTGTTGGCTGTTTCTTCTTCTTTGAGGGATGAGTTGTGTGCGACTTCCCTTCTGTTTGTACCCGTTTCTGCTTCTTTGAGAACTTGAGAGTCCTGCGTAACTTCCGTGCTTTCTTCATCTCCGAGTAAGAGATCTCTTGAGAATACCTCCCTGTTTCATCACACACACACACACACACAATGAACATAATACTGCATGTATGACCACATGTACTCAAGTTCCCCTCAATGTTACCTGCACTGCACAAATGCTGATTCCAAATGCTGATTCCACAGCTGAAATACTGGGACTTTCAATCAAGAAGTAATAATCTTGTGAATAGCTGAAACTTATGGAGATTATGCTTTTAAAATTTAAGGTGGAATAGTTGTATTTTTATTTTTACTTGTGGTTACAACTTTAGAGCTCCGTAGATTCTGCAAACTTATGGTATGGACTTGATATATAGCTCAAAAGATAGGTCTCTCTGTGTGCTCTCTTTTGATACTAAAATATGTTTCATAGGTATATATACCTCCATCCCAAAAACCTCGTCCAGAATAACTCCAGATTGCTGTGCAAATTAGCTAGAGGAAGCCTGCCTCTATTCAATGACCTTTTTCATTAGGCGTTAAAATTTAAGTACGTGGTCAAGCGCGGGGTGGAAAGATAACGTTGAAAATCAAAAAAATTAACGCCTAATGAAAAAGGTCATTGAATAGAGGCAGGCTTCCTCTAGCCACGCGTACCAATTAATCTGGAGTTATTCTGGGTTTTGGGGGTGCAGGTTTTAGAGGTCCCTCCACTTTAGGTCTAGTAACTTGCCTATAGTATACCTATGAAACATATTTTAGTATAAAAGAGAGCACACAGAGAGGCCTATCTTTTGAGCTATATATCAAGTCCATACCATGAAGTTTGCAGACTCTACGGAACTCTAAAGTTGTAACCACAAGTAAAAAAAGTAAAAATACAACTGTCTCCCCTTAAAGGTGGGGCATAAGCTCTTGTGAACAGCCATGGTCAAGGACCTGTCTGTCTCCCCCCACCACCAGGCCAGGTTCATAACTTCATCCCTGTGGCCAAGTGCTGGCGATTTTGGTGTCTAATAATTTAGAAATTGGTTGGGTCGTGGTTAGTGGCAAACCAAGGAGCCAAGATTTGGGGATTTTGCAACAAGAGGGGCACCATAACACAAAGCACAAGATAGCCAGTATATGACCTGTCCTGGGAGTGACCTGCCCCCTCCTAAATCTCAACCTCTTGCCACTGAGACTCTATACCTACACATACATAACTTCCAATATATGATAAAAGCCTTTTTGTTTACCGCAGGTCATCAAAGGGGTTATTGGGAGGGGGGGGGGGGAATGAGTGGGAAGGCTTATAAACATAGGAAAGCTTGTGTACCGAGACATAGATGAGAGAAATTACTAAATACTGTCTGACTCACTTGTTTCGAACTAAGAAGTTCACCTCGGACTCTGACGAACTCGAATCGCCCCTTCCTTCGAGCGGCATGCCTACATGGCTGTTGCAGCTAGCTGTGGCACAGAGTGGGTCCCCTCTGACCTCAGACGAGTCCACACCTTGAGACTCTTTTAAGCTGAGCTCGCTAAGCAAAGAAGTGACTGGATCTGGAGCAGCATCCAAGCCATCGCCTCCTTCACCATCCATTGCCTCATCGGAGCTAGCGTTTGTTGCTTTGCTGCTGTCCGAGTCTCTGCACGATGCCACAGTTCTCTCTCTGGTATCGTGTCCATGCCCACTCTCGCCCTGCAATCCTCTGAACGTGGCTCCCACTTCTTCCTCGTCTTCTTTCATCAAGTGCTTTAAGAGGGTAACCTTTTCTTTATGCTTTTTTGACTTCTCATGATTATCTAACCTAGCAAACATAGCAAACATTAAAAAAAATTTTTTAGATTTGGATTTGGCCGCCCCCCTGCCGAACAGAAAAGGGGAAGAAAAGGGTCCCAATCACTTACGCTTTACTGGACCTGAACGTCTTATTGCAGGCGGGACAGAAGAGGTCATTGATTGGCTGAGGTTCACCGGTGCTGCTGGCATCGCTATCCGAGTCTTTACCAAACTCGGCTTCTAGAGTTGCCCGCATTGTCACGAGATCCTGTGATAAGCAAGCAGGAGACAGTGAGTAAGGGGACGGGTGTGGGTGTGTAAGGGGATGGGTGTGTAAGGGGACGGGTGTGTAAGGGGACGGGTGAGTAAGGGGACGGGTGAGTAAGGGGACGGGTGTGTAAGGGGACGGGTGAGTAAGGAGACGGGTAAGGGGACGGGTGTGTAGGGACGGGCGAGTAAGGGGACGGGCGAGTAAGGGGACGGGCGAGTAAGGGGACGGGCGAGTAAGGGGACGGGCGAGTAAGGGGACGGGCGAGTAAGGGGACGGGCGAGTAAGGGGACGGGCGAGTAAGGGGACGGGCGAGTAAGGGGACGGGCGAGTAAGGGGACGGGCGTGTAAGGGGACGGGCGTGTAAGGGGACGGGTGAGTACTTGTTGCTGCTGTTGTTGCCCCCTACACATATCAACACATGCCACGTCTTGTTGCTGCTGTTGTTGTCCCCTACACATATCAACACAAGCCATGTCTTGTTGCTGCTGTTGTTGTCCCCTACACATATCAACACATAAGGGGACCGGTGAGTAAGGGGACGGGTGAGTAAGGGGACGGGTGAGTAAGGGGACGGGTGAGTAAGGGGACGGGTGAGTAAGGGGACGGGTGAGTAAGGGGACGGGTGAGTAAGGGGACGGGTGTGTAAGGGGACGGGTGAGTAAGGGGACGGGTGTATACGGGTATGTATACACAACACCAGCATACATTAGTTCAGCTTCAACTCAGAAGGTGGAACGTTCGGTGCACCCAATAACTTTCACATACCCACGTTAATAATGATCTACCGCATTTGCCGGAGATGATCGCAAGCGGGAACTCCAAACCTTCCTCTCCACTTCTAAGGTGCGACTTGTACACCAGCAGGTGAGTAAGGGGATGGGTGAGTAAGGGGACGGGTGTGTAAGGGGACGGGTGTATACGGGTGTGTATACACAACACCAGCATACATTAGTTCAGCTTCAACTCAGAAGGTGGAACGTTCGGTGCACCCAATAACTTTCACATACCCACGTTAATAATGATCTACCGCATTTGCCGGAGATGATCGCAAGCGGGAACTCCAAACCTTCCTCTCCACTTCTAAGGTGCGACTTGTACACCAGCAAGGAGGATGTTATTGCTGTGTGTGAAATGTCTGGAACTCTATGTATGAGCACCTACATACATGCTCGAACAAATTCATATTTGCTGAACTTGCGGTGAAGTCGAGCAACATGGTAGCTGTCGAGTGCAAGGCTGGAGAAAGAGTTGAAAACTCTACCAAGATCAGCCAGATCAAATCGAGTTGGAGGGCCAGAGCTTACTCTAGCTCCTGCATGCTTGTGCTCATGTCAGCTTTGGGGGAAGCGACTTGTAAAAAAAAAAGCCCATTCCTCTCAAAGTGGGCATATTCAGTTCCTTATGAAACTCTCTCCCCTCCTCTTAATGACAGAAAACTTCTTTTCAAGAAAAGTTCTCCCTTTTTAATTGAAAGAAGCTCTTTTTTGCGCATTCCCGTGCGACCTATACTCCGACAAATATGGTATTACTTGTCTGGTCTAGTGGGAGAGGGTTGAGGGGGTCACCAGAACAACATAAATTTAGACACCATTCCTCTCACTCTTGAAACAGTCTGATGCTCCAGCCAGCTTCTAGTATATACTGACCTCCTCAAACCTTGCAGAGGCTTGCTGATCATGTACGCTATCTTTCTCATACTCTTCCTGCATCCTGAACACAAGGGCAAGTGTCATGCAACTAGACTACACAGACAAAGAATAACAATTTTATAACGAGCTGCTCAAAAAATAATTTGCTCTCAAAGATTAATTGGGTAAGGTGTTAAAAGCACACTTTCTCTATTCAAGAATTAGGTAAGGTGTGAAAAGCACACTTTTGCATTAAGCAATAATGGCTATTTGGGACTACATTGGATGTTCTAGTGAGGGTGACTGACTATACATCATGGATCCGAGATCTGGCATGAGGCATTCGTTAAGGCTAGTGCTGCATATTCTAGAGTCATGGGACATTCTAGGGCTTGGGGTGTTCTAGGATTAGGACAAGGTCTAGGCAAATCTTGGAATAGTCACAAAGGACCCCAGGATACAAGTGTTCGCCTCTCTAGGGACAGCCTGGGAAAGCTTGCAGCAGTGAAGGACAACCTTCCTGGTGGGACACCCAAATCAGTCCTCATGTGACACGAGTTGACCCAGCCTCACTCTAGTCTCTTCCTTCTGTGTTTTTCTCGGTTCTCTGCAACTCTCTTTTGCCTCTCCTTCTCCTTGTCCTCCATAAGCAGCTGCACATTGCACGACATATCTCACCAGCCGTATGCAAGAGACAATGCACACACACACATACCACACACTTCACCAAACATGTACCTTGTTAGCTTGGATTCTTCGGTCTCTCTTACGAACAAATGCCACAAGTTGCTGGAAATGGCCACAAGCGAATAGAATGTCATTAACACACAAAACTATTTCTTCTTCCTCTTCCATGCAGGCATCATCGAATACTGCAAGAGGCTAGCACTTTCGAGGGCTTAAATAACTTTGTGTGCTCACCAAAAAAAAAGCTTCAAATAATTGAAATTCGAAGGGATCGCACCATGTCATTGAAATAGGTGTGGTCGGCCACGAGAAAAGGTTTCTCCGTACATAAATAAGTTGGAGGTGTGTGGGAACCTTGTCTCTAGGTGCTGCTTGGATGACTAGCTGTTATATACTACATTATAAGGAGCTAACAAAATCACTCGAGATCAAGACCAATTTCCATTGCAGATGCTCATTATGCATTCTTGTGCAGGAACTACTTGTATATTCCAAGCATTCAAAACGTCCAAGAAAACTACAGCACCAAGAAATAGATATAGACCCAGTACATAAAGGTAACACATCTAGGATCTAGAAGGTAAACCCAGTACATAAAGGCAACACATCTAGGACTAAAGGTAAACCCAGTACATGAAGGCAACACATCTAGGATCTAGAACACCTTCTGCACAAACATCACATTGGGTTGAGGCAGGTTGAAATATGACAATAGCTCCATGGAGACATACTGGACCAACATCACACTGGTTGAGGCAAGTTGAAGCAGGTTGACAATGGTCTACGGGGACACACACTGGGACTGGGTTGAGGCAGGTCGAAGTATGTAGGTTGACAAGCTCTATGGGGACTCACTGGACCAACACCACACTGGGTTGAGGCAGGTTGAAGTAGGTTGACAATAGGTCTATGGGGACACACACCTGGACCAACACCACACTGGGTTGAGGCAGGTTGAAGTAGGTTGACAATAGGTCTATGGGGACACACACTGGACCAACACCACACTGGGTTAAGGCAGGTTGAAGTAGGTTGACAATAGCTCTATGGGGACACACACTGCACCAACATCACACTGGGTTAAGGTAGGTTCATAACAGCTCTATGGGGACACACACTAGACCAACCCCCAATGGGTTGAGCGAGTTTGATAGGGTACAAGGCAATGGAGGGCTAAGTATTCTGAAGTTAATTCACCTTCATGACTTCATTCCTCTTTCTCTTGGCAGCATCTCGGAGTTTCTTGTTCTCTTTCTCCATCGCTCGTTGCACTCGACGGTTCGGAGCTTGTTTGAGTTCGTACATGTCCTCCCAAGCGTAAGACTTGCATGAACAGAAACTTTGCCAGTACGAGTAGAATCTGTGAACCTTCGAAACAAAAAAAGCACGCAACTGTTTAAATCTAGACTCATCATAGAGAGGGATATTTTCAAGGATTAGGTATTCTTCGCAGGATGGTGACTCAAGGTGACTTCATGCAGATACTGGCATTGTTTTCAATGGTGGACCTCGAGGTTTGAGTTGTGTGCCAGCGTTCTCTAGAGCCTTGAAAAGCTTGTACATACATAGAGCTGTGAGGTACAAGTAAACCACAACGTCTCTTGGATCCACACAATCACGGTTCAGTTAAGATTTGTAGTCAAAACTACATGCCTTTACAAGTAAATATTCACCGATTGGATTTCAACTGTGAAAACCACGAATATTAACCCCTCCATCTCTATAGTACACACACACACACACATATAGGTCCCATTCTCCCCCTAAAGGTGCCAAAACATAGCAGGTGGTAATACACGCATACTCACTTTTTCATAATTCGTTTGAGAGTTTCCTAATGTAAAACAACAACATTTGTGTTATATCATCAAAATAATTACCAACCGGGATTACAACCAAACTTACCAAAGCTCGGAAGATGCTCGTTATCATCCTTCATGTACTGAAGTTCTTCATCTGCGACTCTATCAAAAGCACACCCATACACAGCGTAGAAGCCCTACATGGGGTGTGTGTGTATATGAACAGTGCCGAGTTCAGTCACCATGGACGTTTGGTAATACGAGACTTAAGTGTCCTGAACCTTGGGATCGTCGCCATAGCCAGAGTAGCAGGAGGAAGAGAAGAAAGACATGAGGTTGATGCTGTTATCCTTGAAATCAGAACCAGCTACACACATATGGTTGCGAGAGAGACACAGAGAGGCAATCTAGCATTCATGACCTCGACAAAGTGTTCAAATTTAGTGGACGAGAAAGACCCTTGCCAATACAGAGTTCTCCCTATAGGATGGCGCCATGACACTCGAGACTGAACGGGCTACCATTTTTTCCTTCTTATTGCACTAGAGCAGCTCCAAGCCACTCGCGCATGCTTTCTGTTGTAGTTGCTTTTAATATGCTGTTGCTGAAATGATCTTTTAAAGGAAGTATTTGAATGAAAAGGAATGAAAAGAGAAAAAGTTGAGACTGGAGGGAGAGATTGGAGGATAGAGAGTGAACTAGCTGCGAATGCAAGATTTAGAAGTGCCATCGATGAAGGCTTATCGTTTGTTCAGTCCCGGAAGATCTTTGCCCTAAACTAAGAATCATGTCAATGATATGTGTTAGCCAGAGTAACACTATCTAAGTAATCTTTATGCTCAATCTCATGTTTATTGGCAGTTATGGTTAGGTAACACATGCACCTTTTAATCATGACATTATCACCATTAATGTTGGATAGATGTGGTTAACATGGTGGGTGTGGCTAGCATTACTATTTTTCTTGTTTTCTGGGGAGAACCCTGAAATATATCTGCAGCTACAGCAAATATTTAGGCAGCTACAGCAAATATTTAGGCAGCATCTAAATTTAAAAAAAATTTTAACAGACCCCAGCCTGAAGGCAAGTTTAATATCTGAGAAAATAGGTTAATTATGGAGAATTGGTTATTGGAATCTGGTCCAATCTGGTCCAAATGAAAGGTGCCTGAAGGCAGAGATTTGGCATTACTAGATGCCAAAATAGATGACTTAAAATTTTACAATATATTTCAGCACAATTGACTCCCTTTTCTCAGATCTCGTCATATATTTGAAAACACACCCATAGCACCTCCCACCTTCCTTCCACTGCAATTCTTCACAGAAAATAGACGAACAAAAACCTTATCCCTTAACCCCTCCCACAAAAGAAATATTAACGCACCACCATGAAGAATTTCTTCTCTATGCTTGTCATACCTGCACACAAAACACACCATCTTAGTAACCATAGCAATGCAGAAAGTCACATTTCAGTGAAGTACCTAGTGAAGTTCAAAGGTTACGATAATGTGAGTTCAAACTCCACACATTTTAGTTGTTAGCCACTATTAGGTACAAGCAAAACAAATTCAACCCGTCTCTCTCTTCCTCAACTAGACTAACCAGGCTCTCTCCTGGGGGTCACCCAACACGTCGTAGGCCTGCTGAATACTATTAAATAGTTGGCTACACTCATCCACATTATCAGGATTTTTGTCCGGGTGGTGCTTCAGGGCTAGTTTACGGTAGGCCTTCTTCAGGTCGGTATCTGATACGTCCATGGGAACTCCCAGCACCTCATAATGGCACCTAGTACCACTCATAATCATAGACGTCTACAACTGTATCCAGGATAGGCGAGCGCATGGCTATAGTTGTAGTCGGGTGATAAACGGACGAATTTCCCCCGCGTTTTACTAGTTTTGGAAGGGGGGGGGGGGGGGGGGGGGGATGAAAGCATAACACAAAACAGTAACACAGTTTGGGGAACAAACACATGAAGGTGCTTGTTTCAACCTGCCGCAGAGTTGCCAACTGTCCCGGAATGGCCGGGACTGTCCCGGAATTTTGAGCCTTGTCCCGGTGGTGTCCTTGTCCCGGAAATGTCCCGGAATTTACAGCTACGCGCACCTTGCGCTTCCACTCGCTTAGATGGCCACTGCAGTCTCAAGCTTGTCTAACACTTGTAAAGCAACAAAAACAGGACACTTTTTAGCAGAGAAAAACTTCAGATAAACAATTACAATTACGGCTCCAGCGGGTGTGCGAAACAACCTTTGACCTTGTTTTGAAACTTCTCAGCTTTTATTGCAATCTCAGCAAAATGGCTAGTGTATCAAAGAAGCAGAGGAGAGAATGCCATTTTGACAATAAATGGATCAAAGAATTTCAGGGGATAGGCAAGAGTAATATATAATGAAATTGATTGACAAAGTAAGTAAGCATGGAATACAGGTAAATAATAACATCATGGGTACAGTGTGCTGCTTGTGTTCAATGCAATAGTAATGTCAGTAGTCTTGCCTTCATTTTGTCACTTGTATCATTTTGTCACTTGTATGCCTGATGTACTCTGTGTGCAATCAACTTTGGTGTTACCCATGGTGGCCGTTAATGATGTCACATCTCACCTCAAGAGCAAGAAACATAAGGATATGTCAAAGGCTGTGCTATCAACTATTCCAATCACCTCTCTCTTCCAACATCAGAGAAGTGATCAAGTAATCGAAGCAGAGGTCAGGTGGGCTACATTTGTTGCTAAGCACAACATATCCTTTCTGTCTAGTGACCATGCCACCAAGCTTTTCAGCAAGATGTTCCCAGACTCTGAAATTGCAAAGAAATTATCCACCGCCATAGTGAAGAAAGCTCTTGCTCCTTACTTCACACAGAGAGTTATGGAGTCAATGTCAAGTGGTCCATTCTCTTTGATGATTGATGAATCCCAGGATAAGTCTTGCATAATTCTTTTGAGGCTTCTTGATCCACAGGTAGGTGAAGTATGGACGAGATTCTTGGATATGCCTGTTGTGAACATTGATATAGCTACCAACTTGTTTCAAGCCTTGAAGGAATCACTGACTAAGAATGGGCTCAGCTTTGACAATGCAGTGTCTTTCATGTCTGATACCACCAATGTTATGAAAGGAGTGAGGTCAGGTGTGCAGAAGCTGATTAAGGATGAGATCCCAACTTTGTATGATTTTGGTTGCATCTGCCATTCGACTGATTTAACAGTCAAAGCTGGTTTGAAGGTACTCCCAGTGAACATTGACCAGCTCTTCATCGACATATTCTACTACTTTCATAGCAGCAAGAGAGCAGCAATTTGTCATACTATGGTGTTCACTTTTCACTGAGCCAGGGGTGATTTTTAAGCATTGCCCCACACAATGGCTCAGCTTGCTGAAGTGTGTGAATCGTTATCTCAGGCAGTATGATGGTTTGAAGTCATTCTTCTTGTCTTGGAAGCTGAAACAGCTAAGGTCTGTATATAGCATTATTATATATAGCATTCTTTCAAGGCTTGAGAATCCTTTGACGAAACCTCTGTTGTTGTTTTATCTTGCCCCTTTTATCTTGCCCTCAATGATCAATTCAACCGCATCTTCCAGGAATCTACAGACCTCACAGCTGAGATGAACCGGTTAGTTAGGTCGAAAGTCGAAAAATCGCGTATAAAATTAATGGGGAAAGGCGCACGCTAATTAGGGGGCGTGGTCGAAAATCGCGCCTTGTTGTATAAAATTAATGTCCCGGAATTAACTTATGGAAAGTTGGCAAGTATGCAACCAACTCCTCCAAGTTACCACTCCAAAGCTATCGGTCCAAAGCTATCAAGCTGACGCTATCGATACTCATTTAACTACTCCCATTCACAAGTCGGTAATTGTAACAGGAGGGACCTCACGTGGATAAGAGTAAGGCCTTCTGAGATGATAGTGTCTTGCATACTGAGTTTGTATATAATGTTTAAAAAAAACAAGTAGGTGATTAATCCCAAGTTAGCAACTACACACATCCATCTCCCCTGTAAGTCCAAATTTCCGGAAAGAATTACTCCCCAAAAAATGCCTGGACTAGCTAGATATTGGCTAGGTTATCAACAAGTCTTCAACAAGACATAAAGTCTCTGATTGTAGAAATTTTGGAATATAGCCTTCAAAATCACAAATTTGAGTTACAAGAATGTCATCTCTGCTAGTTATAGCCTACCGTCAATAGTAGATGTCTACAAACCAGGAGTTATATACCTGTCATCCACGGTTTACAGATTACTTCATCTTCTTTGTCACCACTTCAATAACTCCCCTTTTGTTAGTGCTAAAATATCTTTCTACCTTTCTCTGATAAAATCAAAACTGGCTACCTTATTGTTCCCAACTATAGTGAACAAATTTTGGTTCAATTGAAGAATAGTCACCCGAGCGCGGCCCGGGTGACTATTCTTCAGAAGATCCCGGCTCGGGTGACTATTCTTCAGAAGATCCCAGGGATAGGGCTAGGGCTAGGGCTACCACCACGACACCAGCCAAAGGTACACATGGAAATTGTGGAGAGGAGGGATGCGGACACTCTTCTTCCCATTGTGCAGTCAGTGGCACAACAAGGCACAATCATTCACAGCGATGAGTGGAGAGGATACAGGAACCTATGCATGTACTATACATATATGTTCAAATAAATACGTGAAGTTACTCATTGAACCGTTTTCTTCCATCTTTTGATGTTTCTACTGAGTAACACAAACGTCAATAGGCGCTAGCCGCGTTCGGATGACTATTCTTCAGAAGGCGGGTCACTATTCTTCAGAAGGTCCCGGCTCGGGTGACTATACTTCAGAAGGTTCCGGCTCGGGTGACTATTCTTCAGAAGATCGGGTTTTCCTTGACCCGGGTGACTATTCTTCAGTTGATCCAAAATTTTATTAAGGATGACGTAAAAACGCTGAGAAATATCCAGAAAAGAGCTATAGTGTTTATTTTAATGACCACATGTCAGATAAGCTTGCCTCCATAAATTTTTCCTTGCAATTTTAATGATGGAGCTTGAACTTGCAGGCAACAGGTTTTAATAAAGTCATAATTAACTTCATCTCCTTCGCAACTTCAAACACGACTCATCAAAACTAAGATCAAGGCCAACAGTTATCCATTGTTACCAAGGTTATGGACCTTGCTTCTGCCCTTAAATTTACACTGTTATTAAACATTTTCATTCTCACTGCATTTCCAGAGCAATTTTTTTCTCAGAAACCCCCTGCTCTTTTTATTTTGCTTCTCTGCAATAATTGTTAACATCACCCTCCCCCTTCAAGCCATACTAACATCACCCTCCCCCTTCAAGCCATACTAGTATAGTATACTCACATCACCCTCCCCCTTCAAGCCATACTATAGTGTACTCACATCACCCTCCCCCTTCAAGCCATACTATAGTATACTCACATCACCCTCCCCCTTCAAGCCATACTATAGTGTACTCACATCACCCTCCCCCTTCAAGCCTTACTATAGTATACTCACATCACCCTCCCCCTTCAACCATACTATAGTATACTCACATCACCCTCCCCCTTCAAGCCATACTATAGTGTACTCACATCACCCTCCCCCTTCAAGCCATACTATAGTATACTCACATCACCCTCCCCCTTCAAGCCATACTATAGTATACTCACATCACCCTCCCCCTTCAAGCCATACTATAGTATACTCACATCACCCTCCCCCTTCAAGCCATACTCACATCACCCTCCCCCTTCAAGCCATACTATAGTATACTCACATCACCCTCCCCCTTCAAGCCATACTATAGTATACTCACATCACCCTCCCCCTTCAAGCCATACTCACATCACCCTCCCCCTTCAAGCCATACTATAGTATACTCACATCACCCTCCCCCTTCAAGCCATACTATAGTATACTCACATCACCCTTCCCCCTTCAAGCCATACTAACATCACCCTCCCCCTTCAAGCCATACTATAGTATACTCACATCACCCTCCCCCGTATACTCACATCACCCTCCCCCTTCAAGCCATACTATAGTATACTCACATCACCCTCCCCCTTCAAGCCATACTATAGTATACTCACATCACCCTCCCCCTTCAAGCCATACTCACATCACCCTCCCCCTTCAAGCCATACTATAGTATACTCACATCACCCTCCCCCTTCAAGCCATACTATAGTATACTCACATCACCCTCCCCCTTCAAGCCATACTCACATCACCCTCCCCCTTCAAGCCATACTATAGTATACTCACATCACCCTCCCCCTTCAAGCCATACTATAGTATACTCACATCACCCTCCCCCTTCAAGCCATACTATAGTGTACTCACATCACCCTCCCCCTTCAAGCCATACTATAGTAGTATACTCACATCACCCTTCCCCTTCAAGCCATACTCACATCACCCTCCCCCTTCAAGCCATACTATAGCATACTCACATCACCTTCCCCCTTCAAGCCATACTATAGTATACTACTATCGTGCTAGTAATCCTTTAGTTCTAACTCCTGCACACATCTTCTGTTCTTGCTCTTTCATGACATCAAACAACTACAGAGAAAAGGGAGTAGTTACAACCTGGGCAACCGCAGAGAAATGGGGTACAACCTGGGTAACTGCAGAGAAAAGTGGGTACAACCTGGGCAACTACAGAGAAATGGGGTACAACCTGGGCAACTACAGAGAAATGGGGTACAACCTGGGAAACTACAGAGAAATGGGGTACAACCTGGGCAACTACAGAGAAATGGGGTACAACCTGGGCAACTGCAGAGAAATGGGGTACAACCTGGGTAACTACAGAGAAATGGGGTACAACCTGGGCAACTACAGAGAAATGGGGTACAACCTGGGCAACTGCAGAGAAATGGGGTACAACCTGGGTAACTACAGAGAAATGGGGTACAACCTGGGTAACTGCAGAGAAATGGGGTACAACCTGGGTAACTACAGAGAAATGGGGTACAACCTGGGTAACTACAGAGAAATGGGGTACAACCTGGGCAACTGCAGAGAAAAGGGGGTAACTACAGAGAAATGGGGTACAACCTGGGTAACTACAGAGAAAAGGGGGTACAACCTGGGTAACTACAGAGAAAGGGGGTACAACCTGGGTAACTGCAGAGAAAAGGGGGTACAACCTGGGCAACTGCAGAGAAAAGGGTGTACAACCTGGGTAACTTCAGAGAAAAGGGGGTACAAACTGGGCAACTGCAGAGAAAAGACAGTACAAACTGGGCAACTGCAGAGAAAAGGGGGTACAACCTGGGTAACTGCAGAGAAAAGAGAGTATACAACCTGGGTAACTGCAGAGAAAAGAGAGTATACAACATGGGCAACTGCAGAGAAAAGAGAGTACAAACTGGGCAACTGCAGAGAAAAGACAGTACAAACTGGGCAACTGCAGGGAAAAGACAGTACAAACTGGGCAACTGCAGAGAAATGGGGTACAACCTGGGTAACTGTAAAGAAATAGGGTAAAACCTGGGTAACTGGGGTTCCTGGGTGTTCTTTAACATTTAATGACTGTAGACCACATTTTACAAGAGGCTGGCATGCCGTCTGTCAAGCAAGAAAACCATGCTCAGTAGCTAGTGATGGCATATATAAAGAAGTAAGACCTTCAGCTGTTTAATGTCTATTGGTTCCTGCACACCCTCTGAAGCTGAGTGATATCAAGATAATCTTGCTCCCCCCCCCCCCCCCGGATAAACATGGTATATAGATCTCAAGAGAGCAAACCCAAATGAGGGTACATTTCCTTTCTCACAAAGCATATATCCATTGTTGACATTATCAATGGCATGAATATGGCACACTCGACTTCTCATATACGCTGCTCATATGCATCTCTTCTCTAGTTCGTATGCTAGAAACTGCCACCGTGGGGCTGAATACATTCGCATAAAATGCCTTCTTAAATTACCCCCCCAACACACTGAATGGCACAGATAGCACAGTCCCTTTCCCATGTCCTTATATCTTTGGACCTCCAACCATCACCCCACCCCCAAAGAAACTCTTTGTAATTCATTATTTTGTTGCAATGGCTAGCACATCTAGTCGAAACGTCAATTTGAAGTTGATTATTGAGAAAATGATTTTAATAATTAATGTTGTTGTTGTTGTTTTCAGTAGTTGTTGTCATTTATTGTTTGTATGTACATAGTGATGGCCTATATATCTCAAGGCTCAATTTGATTTAATCTTGATACTGCTGAGCCTGTTAAGGCCACCACATATACTACAACACAGTGTGAGACTATGTAACAGTAACTATTATCGGTACTTAATTAATAAGTGTCCCGCCGCTCAAGGAGTGGGGAGGGGACAGGACCAAAGAACATTCCTCAGCTTGCATACAACAATTCCTTTCTCCTCTGCCACCACTTCCCTACCCAATTCATAACACTCTCGCCCACCTCCTCCATCACTTGCTCCCTCTACACCTTTCCCCAACAGCAATGCCACCTTTCCATCCTTACTCTACTATATTCATCCAGCCACTGTCCAGCCCCTACAATTCTGCGCACTTCATCCATCACTACCAGCTGACCCCTCTCAAATTCCTCGCACATTAACAAGAAATGTCCCACATCTTCCCCTGCTCCAAACAGCAATGCCACCTTTCCATCCTTACTCTACTATATTCATCCAGCCACTGTCCAGCCCCTACAATTCTGCGCACTTCATCCATCACTACCAGCTGACCCCTCTCAAATTCCTCGCACATTAACAAGAAATGTCCCACATCTTCCCCTGCTCCAAACAGCAATGCCACCTTTCCATCCTTACTCTACTATATTCATTCAGCCACTGTCCAGCCCCTACAATTCTGCGCACTTCATCCATCACTACCAGCTGACCCCTCTCAAATTCCTCGCACATTAACAAGAAATGTCCCACATCTTCCCCTGCTCCACTATCACACATGATACACCTCTCATCCCACATCTCTTCTTATCCTCTAACAACCCAGCTGATGCAGCCCTCAATCTAAATTGCAACTGCACATCTTCCTGACCGTACATGGATCCTCCACTCCTGCACCATTCTTTGCCAATTTATAAAACTTCGGCGTACTCTTGGCTGTTTACTTCCTCCTCCTAATTCTTCTCATTTCTCATCTTCATTTTCCTCTTCCTCTTACATACTGACCCAACCTCGTTGTTTATCTCATATTTTCCCCTCAAGATCTCATATTCTTCCCTACATCCAATTTTTCCATCCTCTCTTAGTTTATTTACAACTATTTTTTACCAATCTGCTCTGTTCCAACACCTCTAATCTCTTACCAAACAAAACCTTAATCTCTTCCCTCCTCTCCTCTAGCTTCCTCCACCCCATATCTCCCTATATTGCCACTTCTGCTAGTGTGTTACTTGCCCCCAACAATCTCCTACCCCCCCCCCCCCATCTGTGCTGACTCCAAATTCTTGCAAGCATTATGTTCTCCTGTCCTACTCTTCTGGTCTCACTAGAAGCTCACACACCTGTCTTACATCTGCCCATTCACTCTACTCATCCATGTCACCTTCCCAACCCACTCTTCTACCTTCTTTGCCATCTTCTCTAACTGAACATTACCCCTTAGCTTCCTCTCAAACCATTCCCGAGTACTTGAATTCTTTGACCTCTTTCCAATATCTCCTTGCCAATCCTCAATTCAATTCTTTGACCTCTTCCAAAATCTCCTCACTAATCCTCCAATTCACTCCTACTTCCTTCTTCCCTACTATCATGACCTTGCTCTTCTTACTATTAAACTTAATCTTCCACCTTAATACATAAGCCTCTACCACATCCAACATAGCTTGCAGTTCTTCCCCTGAGTCAGCCGGAACAACAATATCATCTGCATACATAAGTGCCCACACCAACAGCCTTCCACTTTGACTCCTAGCTCAGCTCTCTCCAACTCCTCTGCCATTCCCATCAAGAAATGGAGACAAAGGACATCCCTGCCTAACTCCATTTTCCACAGCGAACCACTTTGACCTCCTTCCGTTCAATATCACCGTCGTCTCCACCCCACTATACAATCCTACACATATCCTCACAAGTTTCTCCTCTACTCCATACTGCCTCAACTTGTGCCACAGTTCCTCCCTCCACACACTGTCATATGCCTTACTTATGTCCAGGAAAGCCGGATATGAATTTTTCTTCTCGCTCTTCCTCACTTCACAAACTCCTCTTAACACCAACCACTGGTCCAAACATCTCCTCCGACTCCTAAATCCTCCTTGTTCCATCAAAATCCTATCCTCAACAATCCCTCCCAACCTCCTCGCCGACACTCCCACAAACACTTTCACCATACTACAACATAACGCAATTCCCCTATAATTCCCTACTTCGTCCTCGTCTTCATCCTCGCAGAGAGGTACTAACAAACTCCTCTTCCAGTCCACTGGGCAGCACTCATTCCTCACCACCTCATTCATCACCTGCACCATCACTCCACCAACCTTCTGTGCCTCTATAACATCTCAAAATTCCATCAAGGCCTGGAGCATTTCCGTTCTTCAAAGACTTCATTACCTCTATTACTTTACTTCCTCACACATATATATACCCAACTTATGCCCACTCACATCCTATCTCTAATTCAGGCACTATGGCATTCTCATTTTTCCTCCCCAGGTCTTCCCAGTGTTTTGCCATCACCTCCAACACCTTGTCTTCCTCCTCCACCATCCTTCCCTCATCATCTTTCACTCCTTTTATCCTTCTCTCCTTCCTCTTTGCTCTTACATCTTTCCAAAACAGCTTACAACTAGTCCCACCCTGCTCTCTAATCTTCTTTATAGTTCTCTTTCTCAATTCCTTTCTTTCCTAATATTTCCTTTCTAGCTTCTTTATAGTCATCCCATAGTTGTCTTAATGTAAAAAGTGACTGTGGGTGAGGCTCTGTTGTGACATCATGACAGACATCCAACACTAGTAGTGAGGCAGCGATGATTTGCTCACCTCATTGTCTCACAGCAGGAAACCTCCTCGTTCTGCAAGACCAAGTGCATGCTCAATACTAAATTGGCAGCCTGCAGCTGCAATCTGACAGTGAACTCGAGGAATTGACTAATCGTATAGTAAAGAGGGTAGGATTCATGAATGTGCATTTGTGCAGGTCAAATATATTAATAGGTAAAGCAATCAATCAGCAACCTCCTTTTTAACTCCAAACAACAATGAAGGGGATTGAGAAGTTAGATTCCTGGAATTTTCTCTCTTCCTGGTACATCTATTGGAGCAAGATTTAGCTGTATGTCTTATGAAATAACTTGACAGCCGGCGAGAGGGTGCACGTGACACAAGAAAAGGAGCACTGATGAGTTGTCAAGTACTGTGCTCTTCTTTCTTCTTCCACAATCAGGAGCACTGCTGAGCTGTAAAGTACTGTGCTCCTCTTCCACAATCGGGAGCACTGATAAGCTGTAAAATACTGTGCTCCTCTCTGCAATCGGGAGCAGTGATAAGATGTAAAGTGTGCTCTTCTCCACAATTGCAAAATAATTGATCAACTAACTTGCAGTTAGTGCTAACATTTCAAAGACTAACTTGTATGGGGAAAACTGTCCTGTGAGTGCTGCTATCTCATGTGTTGGAGATAAATTAGAATTAAAGGAGGTATATAGCTAATTCCATCTTGAGGAAATACCACGAGTGAAGGCCATAACCTGCATGAAATTGTGTCGAGGCATTGTCGTAGCAAATATGCTGGGGTTTTCTCTCTTATACCCATGCTGTATTTCTTACAAAAGAAGCAGTATCCATAGCTTCACCCAGATAGGTCGTACACTTAACCAATATATACTAAGCATAAATTAATGACTTCTAAGTTATTTTTAATAACCTCGGTGCTTTTGCATAGATTGAACTTTTGCATAGATTGAAAAGCATAGATTGGTATAAAAAATTCTTTTAAACCATAAAAGATTAAGTCAAGAGGTCATCCTGTGAATCCAAAAATATAACAAATGTTTGGTATCATATGCCCACAATTTTACAGATAATTGTTTCACCAAATGACTAGCAGCTGTGATTGTATCCTGTCCAGTGTGCCTTGCAGCGATTTTCTTCAATATCCTCATTAATGACTTGACACCAGCGTCACACAAATAATAACCTCTGGAATAGTGTCTTGAAAATTGTAGCGCGCAGAAATAAAGTTCATTCCCGCGTGTACCTACGCTTGAGTAGTGCGCACTATGCGGAGTTTTGTTGAATTTCTGCTGTAATGGAAGTCCCAACTAAAGCTGAGCTGAGGAAGTTGAAGGTGGTAGAGTTGAGACAGAAGTTGTCAAATTACTCTCTTCCACAAGGAGGTAAGGCCATTTTTAATTGCCAACATGGTTAGTCGAACAAGACCCTTTACCAATCGCTCTGCTGGAAAGGGTCTGGCCAACGGGGGGGGGGGGGGGGCATGCACCATCGAAAGGGTAGAAGCAAATAGCTTGTAGGTAGCTAATCTCTATCTTTACTAGCTATTTGTAAATAGTCTTAATCATGTGAGATTAGGGAATGAGGGAGGAAAGATGTAGATAACATTGGGGAAAGGGGGGGGGGAGGGTAGTTGGTGTTAGATAAAGGGGAATATCTCCAAACAGAAATCCTCCCACCTTCCCTAAACCATGCAATCAAGAAATAAGGATGGATGATATTCAACGTGATAATTTTAATCGTTTGACTTTTCCGCTAGACACTCAGAATAACGAGACAAAAAAGACTAACGACACCAGCAGAAATTAAAGTGATCAATGTTGGTAGAAGAGGAGAGAAGGGGGGAAGTGTTCACCAACAGTCTTTTATTTGTTTGTTTGTTTGCCTGTCATGCATTACACTTGCCATAGTGTGTGGTCCCATCATGCACCACATGGTGGATAGCAAACAACTTTTTCCCTTTTTTCTTCTTCCTGAAGAAGACGAGCATCTAGGGGATATTTTTTTAAGTTCTTTGAAGTTCTTTGTCACCTGAGAGTCCATTGAGGGATCAAACGTTTCCTCTTCCCTACTAAAAAAAGAATCCTTCATGAAAGTTTGTGTGTGTGCATATTATATAATATTTATTCCTGATGAAGACTAGAGCATCTAGTCGAAACGTCGAGTGAATAAAATTTATTGAGAAGGTGATTTTAATAATATTTATGTATATATATATATAATGTGTGACAGTCTCAAGTAGAAACATTCATTAATCATTGAGAAAAATGCCCTTGAAATAAAGCAACTATAAATCCACGCAAAACACTCTTAATTTACTTGACGGCCTCAGAAGTAGTCAAGCTACTTGTATTCAAGTTTGCCATGGGCACGCTGTTATGTTGCACAGAAAGCTTTCTGGTGGTCTTGCCAACAACTGCTTCAAATCGAGCTCAAAACATCTGATTCTGCCTCTTCCGTGGAGTCCGTTTCCAACAAAAGGGAGTGCACAGAAAGCTTTCTGGTGGTCTTGCCAACAACTGCTTCAAATCGAGCTCAAAACATCTGATTCTGCCTCTTCCGTGGAGTCCGTTTCCAACAAAAGGGAACGAGAGTAGCGTGAGAAGCATCCGCAGGTTTCACGAATCGCTTGAAACAGATACGTATTGGAACTGCCTGAACACGATTTTTTTAATTCAAGAATGGCGTCAATTCCTTGTAGCTAACTAAGCTAAAAGTAATGGTCTAGCGATGTACCGTACAATGACCTTGCTTGACCCACCCAAGTACTGGGGAATGGAGGAGAAGCGAGGCACGTCGGCAACCAGTTGTGTTTGACATTTAAAATCTTTAGTGCGCCCGCTAATAATGGAGCTCTGAGGTGTGATGCATACAGCTCAAGCGTCAATGAACATATTAACAAAATTAAGCTCTGAAACTTTACAGGGACAAGGACTTGTTTGAGGTATTGATAATTAAATTTTTCAAAGCTGGAATAATATTTTGAGACCGTCTCTCTCTCTCTCATACACACACACACACACACACACACACACACACACACACACACACACACATACTAGCAGAGGTACCTGGTGTTGAAAAGAGCCTGGTGTTGAAAAGAGACATTGAATTTAATTTGCAAGTCATACATATATATTTCAAATTTATATTATATATAATGACGTGTGTGTGGTGTGTGTGTTATTCATGCATAAATGTGCAAAAAGAGTCACTGGTGTGCTACCTTGGAGGGTGTGTTTAGGCGATGTTTCTTTACTGTGAGAGGCGTGCTGGATCTTTGGGAGGCATTTTGTATCCTTGAGGAAGTACTCATCCACTTTATTTTAGTGTTCGCTTTATTCTGGCTCTCGGAAGGAGGGTGGGGTTAGTGCCATTTTCCAAGTTGGGTCAGTGTGTAAGGCCTTAAGGCCTTCACAACATGACGCTGGCCGAGTGTTGCATTGCATGTTGTTAATTGAACTTTGACCCTGTTCATTTTGAACCGCACTCAACAAAGATGGACACGTGGTAGGTCTGACACTGTGCTGGATTAGATTTAATCCAGAATCTGAAACGCAGCGTCGGACCAATCAGTGTCCATCTTTGTTGAGCACGATTCGAGGGTCAAAGGTAGCAGCAAGAGCTGTGACCATTTCTCGCCCACTAAAGGCTCTTCTAGCTTGCCTAGTAGCTGCTTGGTGTGTCTCTAGCATGATGACATCTGGGCCCTAGGGGGCATTCCTCCAATGCGCTAGACAATGAGGTTTTTCCTTGGAGACCTTCTGTGGAGTATTCAAAATCATTTCCTGTCATTAGTTATGGCGACTGTGTGGCTGCTTACTTTTTCTTCTGAAGTTGTCGACGATGAAGCTGCCCACTGTAGCCCTTGCCATTGCGGCTGTTACGGTGTGTGCAGCAAACAGCTTGAGTTAGATTTAATTCAGCTCCAGCAGAGCCGTTTAATACTTGTTGCCAGGTTGCATTCTTGCTGTTTATCTGCTTCATTTTTATTTTTATTTATTTATCTTTATCTTGTACAAGTGTGTGGATTTATCTGCTATCAGCCTTAAATGACTCTGCCGCTATGGGTGATGGTGACCTCCAGTGACCTCTGAGGCCAATGTCACTTAGCCTATAACTATCCTTGGGGTGAGCTCCATGGAAGGTTTCAGGTAGGTGGGGTAGGACCAGTAACCTGGCTATGCATAGCTACCTACCTACTTACCTACCTACCTACCTACCTACCTACCTACCTACCTACCTACCTACCTACCTACCTACCTACCTACCTACCTACCTACCTACCTACCTACCTACCTACCTATATACATACACACACATGCATAAATACATGCTTTCCCTTTTATAGTATTATTTATTACTACTAATTACTACTACTACTACTTCTACTATTACTACTACTACTACAACTACCACTAATAGCCAGAATTGGTGTGTGTTAATAGGGGAGGGCAAAGGAAACATACTTAACCCACCTACCGTCATTAGCGCCATATAGTGCTCTGGGTTTCGTCAATCGGGGGGGGGGGGATGCGTGCATTCGCTTACGCGCAATAATTTTTTCTTACTTAAAAAAGGTTATTTCCTTCTCTATGTATGCACCTAATATGATGAGCGTCACTTCCCGGTGGTAACTAAGGGGAAGGATCTTGAAATGTGGACCGTTTGCAGTTTAGACAACCCCCCAAAATGACTAGGTAGCTTAAAGTCTAGCAGAAGTTTTTCTAGTGACAGACGGTACTCTTGATTCGTCTGAAGATGATTATAGCGAGGGAAAATATTGTGGCAACCTTGCTTACTGGGCGAGCCTTCTTCAGAACATGGAGTCTTGGATAAGATTGTCACAGTAGCAGGAGTAGCAGGAAGTGTTGGAATGCAGGTGGATGTGCTCAGCGCTACAGCAAGAAGTGATGGCTTGGTTTCTGGCGAGGAAGGCATGGATAAGAAGACTTCTCGGGTTTGTAAATGGTTTGTAAATGGGATGTATATAGCTGTAATATTAGCCTGTTTGTTGTCCCAAGGCTATGGTTATTTTTTCCCGGGTAAAATGCGGGTGTTGCATCCCAGTATATCGTGGGACTTTGTTTATGTTTATAGATTTGGTGATGGATGATGATGCTGGAGAACTAGCTTATCTTTTGCTTCCTTGTTCTCATCTCTCACAACTCAATTATAATAAATAGGTGGCATATGTAGCAAGAATTATTATATTCATATGTGTGGTGCTTGTTGGTGAAGAGTGAGGCCTGGTCTATATTCTGCTGAAAAAGGACAGAATGCATGCAAACAATATGATACAGAAATTCAATACATATAATAGCAATGTTATGTTGCGGACTTGGTTATATTGGCAGTAACATACTTTATTTGTCTATAATGCCATAGCCACTTATAGTGGCAGTAATATACTTCATTTGTCTATAATGCCATAGCTACTTATAGTGGCAGTAATAATTATACTTCATTTGTCTATAATGCCATAGCCACTTATAGTGGCAGTAATATATTTCATTTGTCTATAATGCCATAGCCACTTATAGTGGCAGTAACATACTTCATTTGTGCCATAGCCACTTATAGTGGCAGTAATATTAATATACTTCATTTGTCTATAATGCCATAGCCACTTATAGAGACAGTAACATACTTCATTTGTCTATAATGCCATAGCCACTTATAGAGACAGTAACATACTTCATTTGTCTATAATGCCATAGCCACTTATAGAGACAGTAACATACTTCATTTGTCTATAATGCCATAGCCACTTATAGAGACAGTAACATACTTCATTTGTCTATAATGCCATAGCCACTTATAGAGACAGTAACATACTTCATTTGTCTATAATGCCATAGCCACTTATAGAGACAGTAACATACTTCATTTGTCTATAATGCCATAACCACTTATAGTGGCAGTAACATACTTCATTTGTCTCTATAATGCCATAGCCACTTATAGTGGCAGTAATATACTTCATTGTCTATAATGCCATAGCTACTTATAGAGACAGTAACATACTTTATTTGTCTATAATGCCATAGCCACTTATAGAGACAGTAACATACTTCATTTGTCTCTATAACGCCATAGCCACTTATAGAGACAGTAACATACTTCATTGTCTATAATGCCATAGCCACTTATAGAGACAGTAACATACTTCATTTGTCTATAATGCCATAGCCACTTATAGAGACAGTAACATACTTCATTGTCTATAATGCCATAGCTACTTATAGAGACAGTAACATACTTCATTGTCTATAATGCCATAGCCACTTAATAGTGGCAGTAATATACTTCATTTGTCTATAATGCCATAGCCACTTATAGTGGCAGTAATATACTTCATTTGTCTATAATGCCATAGCTACTTATAGTGGCAGTAATATACTTCATTTGTCTATAATGCCATAGCCACTTATAGTGGCAGTAATATACTTCATTTGTCTATAATGCCATAGCTACTTATAGTGGCAGTAATATACTTCATTTGTCTATAATGCCATAGCTACTTATAGTGGCAGTAATATACTTCATTTGTCTATAATGCCATAGCTACTTATAGTGGCAGTAATATACTTCATTTGTCTATAATGCCATAGCTACTTATAGTGGCAGTAATATACTTCATTTGTCTATAATGCCATAGCCACTTATAGTGGCAGTAATATACTTCATTTGTCTATAATGCC
Organism: Cladorhizidae sp. MBARI D1340-BT2; assembly: GCA_028752905.1. Taxonomy (NCBI): domain Eukaryota; kingdom Metazoa; phylum Porifera; class Demospongiae; order Poecilosclerida; family Cladorhizidae; species Cladorhizidae sp. MBARI D1340-BT2. The sequence goes on from JAQNBH010000008.1 coordinate 37,808,514, forward strand.
ATAGCCACTTATAGTGGCAGTAATATACTTCATTTGTGCCATAGCTACTTATAGTGGCAGTAATATACTTCATTTGTCTATAATGCCATAGCTACTTATAGTGGCAGTAATATACTTCATTTGTCTATAATGCCATAGCCACTTATAGAGACAGTAATATACTTCATTTGTCTATAATGCTATAGCTACTTATAGTGGCAGTAATATACTTCATTGTCTATAATGCTATAGCTACTTATAGTGGCAGTAACATACTTCATTGTCTATAATGCCATAGCTACTTATAGTCCTGTGTGTGTGTGTGTGTATTTTATCAAACACTAACGAGTGATCACTGAATGTTTGTAAACAATAAATTCTGCATTGTATGCAAAAAGGTAGATACCGGTATTCATATTTTGTGGTCAGAACTTTGTTTATCAACAATAACCTTTTCAATAATCAACTTGAAATTGTATTCTCTCGATGTTTCAACTAGATGCTCTAGGCTTCATCAGGAATAATTCGGTTGCTTGGGACTTAGTGAATTTCTGACTTGGTATAGATGTTTAATTGAAGCTTGGTTGATTTTTTTTAACTCCCCCAGTCATCCGACAGTGAGAGGGTTAAAAGATGCCAGCTTCCTGTGAGCCTCTGGCAGAAGTTTGCCAAGCAGATGTGTTAGTTACCCTATGGACAGTTACTTCTAAGTGTAGGTGAATATTGGAAGATGGTGACTAACATAGCAATTTAGAATGAAGGGAGGAGGAGGGGGGGGGTGATGTTCGTTGCAATAGAAGCCACACCCTGCTCTGGTCCCTTCATTCTGGCTTTCTTACGGATAGGATTCTAACCTTGAAAACGATGACTATTAATCTGTGGGATATCGCATGAGATGGTGATGTTGTTAGTAAAAATGCGTGTGGAGTGACCTTGTTCCTCATCTATTACCACCTGCACAGGTGTCAAGGAAGAGCTGATCAAGAGGCTAATAGCACATCACAAGACAGTAAGCTACGGAGGTTGTCAGGCTCTATTTGGAATGCTTGATTTTTTTTAAAAATTTTTCCCCAGTTGCAAGAAGAAGCAAGTGAAGAGGAAGAGGAGGATAGAGTTAATCAAGAGGAGGAGGAGGAGGCGGAGGAGGAGGAAAGGAAGGAACGAGCTGATGCAGGGGAGACCCAGGAGGCTGAGGCACCAGCTGGGCCAACAGAAAGTAAGGTGTCCAAGATCGTAGAGAAAGAAACGTTTCCAGTCGAGCCCCAGAATGCAGAGAAATCGAGTGAAGTGAAGTCCAAGGACATGGATACTTCTTCTGTTCCCATTCCAAATACTCCTGCTGTTTCCATTCCAGACACTCCTGTTTCCATTCCAGATACTCCTTCTGTTTCCATTCCGAGTACTGCTGCCGTTTCCATTCCAAATACTCCTGCTGTTTCCATTCCGAACACTTCTTCTGTTTCCATTCCGAGCACTCCTTCCATTCCAGATACTCCTGGTGATCCCACTCTGAATACTTCCAATGTGCCAATTCTGAATACTCCTGCTGTTCCCGTTTCAGATACTCGTACTGTGCCCATTTCAGATACTCGTACTGTGCCCATTTCAGATACTCGTACTGTGCCCATTTCAGATACTCGTACTGTGCCCGTTTCAGATACACGTACTGTGCCCATTTCAGATACTCGTACTGTGCCCATTTCAGATACACGTACTGTGCCAATTCCGGATACACATGCTGTACCCATTCCATCCCTCTTTCCGATGGCTCCTCCCATTTCTGCCATGCCCACTTCAGCTGCTCCTATTCTGCCTCCTCTCATGACCACTCCCGCACATATGGCTCCAGCACATATGGCTCCAGCCACACCCCCTTCTCTGATGGACATCTCCCTCCCACCATCGATGAGCATGCCCCTTCCCCCAAGGTTGCCAAGCGCACCAGCACCTACTAATAGGCCTCAACCTCAGTCCAACTCGGTGGCCAAGAGCATGAAACCCAAAGATAGCACACCGAGAGAGGTCTGTGATGTTTGTGCACTAGACAAGGCGTCTTGAAGGGTGTGCTTTGCTGTATAAAGGGGGAATTCCGTGGGTTTTCTTGTCAATTCACTTCAGTGCTTCTGAAAGATTGCGCTGGTTCGATCCTGGGTGGCATCCTAATTTTGTGCTTGTGGTTGTTGTTATTGTTCCTGGTCATTTTGTACTTGAGATCCTTATTTGGATCTAGGTGGAGAATCATTTTTTCAATTTTTTTAAATTTTTTATTTTTAATTTTTATTATTATTTTTTTTAACCAGCCACATCGGGAAATTCTGTAGGACGGCTTTGGACAAAAAGGGTGGGGGGTGGGTGGGTGGTGTGGAAGAGATCTGTACCACAAGGGATAGCTATAAATGTCAGTCTGTATATGTATGTGTGGATGCCACACCAGGCTTGAAGGCACCTCAGCTAAGTACGTGTTAATCTTCTTTGCTTTTCTAATACCTCCAGAAAGAAGTGAAGAAGAAGAAGAAGAAGAAGAAGAAGCACAGACGCAAACATGACCAGCAGCCACCCCAAGCAACAGTGGCGGTCAACGGCAAGTCCGAGGTGGAAATAGAGTGAGTGGGTGGGGTGTGGCCTAAGGTGCCTCAACACCAAGTCCTGCCGCTAGGGGACCTCTAGGTCAAAATTGGAAGAAAGGGTGTGCTGCTATTGGAGAACCCCACAACGCCCACGCAGTGATCAGTTGAGAACTTTTCTGAACAGCTCTCAATTTGTGTACTTCCTTTCGGCACATTAATTGTGGGTGTGGCTTGGTCCATTACCGAGGTACCTACACTCCTAATCTGCGGACCTCAAATCTTAAGAGATGTGCAAGGGCACCAGAAACAGCTTGGCTCTCTAGGTATTGATCGTGGACGTGGACTTTGAACTTTTTTGTCTGTAACTGCCGTGTTCCATTGAAATACGTACGTACAGCGTGAAGACAATTTGAAGAAGCAAGTGGAACCATTTAGAATCTCATGCCGTTGCACGTGCTTCATTTACTATTTTTATTCTCAATGAACAGTCGACATAATAACATTACAATGACCTTCTCAATAATCAACCTGAAATTGTATTCTCTTGATGGATGCTCTAGCCTTCCTCAGGAATGATTCCTGATGAAGGCTAGACCATCTAGTCCAAACGTCGAGAGAATACAATTTCAAGTTGATTACAGTAGACCCTCGCTAATCCGGACCCCGTTAATCCGAAACCTCGCTAATCCGAAGGGCAAAAAAAAATATTTAAAAAAATATAAAAAAATATTAATTAATTTTAAAAAAAAATTTTTAATATTTATTTTTTATTTTTATTTTATTTTTTATGCGTGCCATTATTGAACTTTGAACCTACCGCGAGCATGTCATAATGCTCGTCATAGATGCAGCTGCAGTGATATGGAGAAGAAAAGAGCACAAAGAGCCTTACCATTGAGGAGAAGGTCGAGATCCTGGCCCAGCTCGGGAAGAAAAGCTACAAGTTACTAGCTAAGCAGTATGGAGTTGGAGTCTCCACTATCTCAGACATAAAGGGCAGCGAGTTGCGAGGGTGCAAAAGGAAGATGACTGAGATGGAATTCCGGAGGATGGGAAGGGAACATAATGATTAAAAATTACTTGTACTCCCACCACCCAGTATTCAACCCACACCTGCCAAAAATAAACAAATTCAGAGTTCAATATAATGATATTCATACTTTTCACTAATCCGAAAATTTCACTAATCCGAACTACTCAGATCCCCAGGCTATTCGGATTAGTGAGGGTCTACTGTATTGAGAAGTTTATTGTAATATTATTTTTATTGTTATTGAAGTCCTGGTCTTTGGGAGCACGTCTCTTAGGTATTCAATTTTAGTGCCAAAGGAGAGCACAGACTAAGTGACGCTCGTAAATATTAGTATGAAGGGTTAATTAGGAGAAGGGTTAATTATGAACTAATTGTGTGTAATGGAGCACTGAACTAAGACATACCTTTTTCTCTGTATATTTTTGATTTTGACCTGTGTACATGAAGATCTTGGTATGTGTGTGTGTGTGTGTGACATCGTGTCCCTAGATATGTGCAGGAGAATATTCTCAAGCCAGGAGATCCCAATTACCGCCAGTTTCACAAGATCCTGGAGTCCTTCCGCATCTCAGAGCCGGAAGAACTGGCCAATGAGGTGAAGTCGCTGACTGTGAGTGAGCTGGTTGCAGAGGCAGCGCAGAAGAGCAAACTCTTGGCCATTCACCAGCCAGAGTTGTCCTCCGACGAGGAAGATGATGAGCAGGAACAGGCGCCGAAGATGTCCAAGAAGAAGCTGAGGAAGCTCAACAGACTGAGTGTGGCTCAACTGAAACAGCTGGTGGACAGACCTGATTTGGTTGAAATGCACGACGTATCGGCTACAGACCCCAAGCTGCTGATCCACCTCAAGGTAAGCCGTGTTGAGAACTTGTCTGTGCTGAGGTATTGCAGAACGGCACATCTCTTGCTGCTGTTGTTAGTGGGGATTAGGGTTTTGTTGACTCGCTTTGCAGTCGACGAGGAACACTGTTGCAGTGCCAAGGCACTGGTGCTTCAAACGCAAGTATCTCCAAGGAAAGCGAGGGATTGAAAAACCGCCTTTTAACCTCCCGGATTTCATCAAGGCAAGCGAGAGCTCCTCAGATAGTTGTTGTTGTTGTTGATGGTGTGTGTGGCTGACTTGTTCCTCGTGTTGCCGTGCAGGACACAGGAGTGATGGAAATGAGGCAAGCTCTGGAAGAGAAAGAAGATGCAAAGTCTCTCAAGCAGAAGACCAAAGAGAGAGTGAGGCCAAAGATGGGGAAGCTGACCATCGACTACCAGAAGCTCCATGACGCTTTCTTCAAGTGGCAGACTAAACCAAAGATGAGCATTCACGGAGATTTGTATTACGAGGTGAAGATCAGTCTGTTTTTTGTATAGCTTAATTAACTGACACTGATAGTCTCATCTTTTTTCTCCATCCCCTCTCCATTATTCCCTCCCTCATTCTGTTCCCCCCTCATTCTGCTGTTTCAAACCTCCCTCCCTTGACTACTTACCCCCCCCCCCCCTCTCCATTATTCCCTCCCTCATTCTGTTCCCCCCTCATTCTGCTGTTTCAAACCTCCCTCCCTTTACTACTTACCCCCCCCCCCTCTCCATTATTCCCTCCCTCATTCTGTTCCCCCCTCATTCTGCTGTTTCAAACCCCCCTCCCTTGACTACTTACCCCCCCTCTCCATTATTCCCTCCCTCATTCTGTTCCCCCCTCATTCTGCTGTTTCAAACCCCCCTCCCTTGACTACTTACCCCCCCCCCTCTCCATTATTCCCTCCCTCATTCTGTTCCCCCCTCATTCTACTGTTTCAAACCCCCCTCCCCCGACTACTTTACCCCCTCCCCCTCCTCCTCCCTTCCTCCCCCCATTATTTCTCCCTCTCTCCTCTCCCAACTATTTCTCCCTCTCTCCTCTCCCAACTATTTCTCCCTTCTCCCTCCCCCCTCATATGCACCTGCATTTCTCTCCCGTTCCCCTTGTGCAATCCCCGGAACTGGAAGGGGAAAGAGTTTGAGACACGCCTCCGGCAGAAGAAGCCTGGAGACCTTTCGGACGAGCTCAGAAAATCCCTCGGCATGCCCACTGGTTTTGTAAGCAACCACACCCAGTTGTCGCAAGTTGACAACTGTTGTTGTTGTTGTTGTTGTTATTGTTTGTTAATCCTTCTTTGACAGGGTAAACAAAAGTTTCCTCCTCCCTGGCTTGTGGCGATGCAGAGATATGGTCCTCCCCCTTCGTACCCTAACCTCAGAATCCCAGGACTGAATGCCCCCATCCCAGAAGTAAGTCACTGGCAGCAAGGATACTACAATGCACCGACTTCCTTGTGTGTGTCGGCATGCGAGGGACCCATATTCCACGACCAGTGTAATATTTTTTATCAGGAATAATGGAGGCTAGATGCTCTGGCCTTCGTCAGGAATAATGGAGGCTAGATGCTCTAGCCTTCGTCAGGAATAATGGAGGCTAGATGCTCTGGCCTTCGTCAGGAATAATGGAGGCTAGATGCTCTAGCCTTCGTCAGGAATAATGGAGGCTAGATGCTCTAGTGTTGCTGTTGAAGGCTAGAGCATCTAGTGAAATATATATATATGCATGTACATGTCATACATGTGTGTATATATATGCATATACATGTCATACATGTGTATGTATGCATATACATGTCATACATGTATATATATATATGCATATACATGTCATACATGTGTGTATATATATATGTATATACATGTCATACATGTGTATATATATATATATATACATGTCATACATGTGTGTATATGCATATAATGTCATATATGTATTATAATTGCTCTATTTGATCTGTAGAATTGTTCATTTGGCTATTACGTTGGTGGGTGGGGGAAGCCCCCTGTTGACAATATGGGACGTCCTCTCTATGGCGACGTGTTTGGTCTTGAGCATCAAGAGAATGCCCACAAGAACACGGCCGAGGAGGAAGTCGACAAGTCCTTTTGGGGGGAGCTGGAGTCTGAGGAGGAAGAATCCGAGGAGGAGGAGGAGGATGTGAGTGGGTGTGGTTTGGTGGGGTGTTTTTACGTGATTAATGTGTGTGCTTGTATGAAGAAGCTCTGAACTAATGTTGAAGACACAGAGATGTCTTTGTAGCTGACCCTTTACTGTCCTGAGATGTCCTAGGAATGGGTGCAGCAGTGCTGGGCACCCCTCGCAAACTCTCTTGTTGCCCCTGCCAGTGTGTGCCATGCTTCACATGTAGCACACACCATCACCACCAAACTCCCCATGGAGGAGCAACATCTTCCACATTATTACTGCCACACTCTCCAGTAGCAACAATTCAGTCCCCTTCACCATCTTCAACCTTGTATCCCTCCACTCATCCCAACCCTACACACGAGTCTACATCCAACTCACCTTATTCGCTTGCTATTCTTCTTCCCTTCTCCAACTAAGACCAATTACATGTAGCACACACCAATTACATGTAGCCATGCACTTAACAATGTGTGTGGGGGGCGTGTGGTTGATGTTTTAGGAGTCAGACAAGGAGGGCTCCCCCAAGCCAGATGAGATTGCAGCTGGTCTTGTAACTCCAATGGAAGGGTGAGAAGATGTGACGATGATAAAGATATGATAACAGTGATGATGATGATGATGCCGGCCGACCATTTCCCCCCGTCTGTGCAGGTTGGTGACCCCCAGCGGCCTCACTTCCATTCCTGCTGGCATGGAAACGCCCGATATGATCCAACTAAGGAAGAAGAAGATAGAGGAAGCCATGGAGCAAGGGTGAGGGTGATGGCGGTGGGAGGAAGACCGAGCGATAAGATGGTGGGGGGATGTTGTGGAAGAGATTGGGGAGAGTGGGGGAAGTGTTAGGTGTGTGTGTGTGGGGGGGAGGGGGGGGGAGGGATCGTTAGTGAGGGGTGGAAAGGGGAATTGAGTGAGAGGGGAAGATGATATCTTTAGTACACGAAGTAAATTTGTTACTCGTATATTCCGTAGAGGGGAGACGCCCGCTCTCTACACAATCGTCCCCGAAAAGATGGCCGCAGTAGGCGGGGCTATGATGGGATCTGCCCATGTTTACGAATTGGGGGCGTCAGCTCCAGCGACTGGTGCGACTGGTGCTGCAGCCACCACAAAGAAAGTAAGAGGGATCGAGTTGATGTACTTACTCGAGCTAACATTGTGTGAATAATATGTACAGGCTAACACAATTGAATTAGCGCTGGACCCCAGTGAGTTGGATCTCGACACTGCAACGATGTCAGCCAGGTAACTCAGAGTCGTAAAATTTCGAGTCGATCTAACTAGATGTGTAAAGCAGTGTAACTTCCACTTACTTAGTGTAGACATTCCTTATTTGATTTGCTCGTGGCAATTACGATCGGAGACTGGAGTTACTACTGCATAATTATAATCGCCAAAGGGACAACCCCTTCCTTGTAGCCATAAAATAGCTCCTGTATGCAGTGTGAAACGTGTTTGCAGATGTGTAAATTAACAAATTGTTACGGGCTTTGATGTGGCTTTGGTACGATGCCGTATAGGTACGAGGAGCAAGTGCGGGAGCAGATGAACATGATCCAAAAGGAGGACCTCAGTGACATGGTGGCAGAGCACGCAGCCAAGCAGAAGGTCAGCTCCCTCTATGCTGGATGTGTGTTATGTACACATGTACATGGAGCTTGTGTGCTATCGACACATGTACATGGAGCTTACATGTACATGGAGCTTACATGTACATGGAGCTTGTGTGTTATCTACACATGTACATGGAGCTTGTGTGTTATCTACACATGTACATGGAGCTTGTGTGTTATCTACACATGTACATGGAGCTTGTGTGTTATCTACACCTGTACATGGAGCTTGCTTGTGTTATCTACACATGTACATGGAGCTTGTGTGTTATCTACACATGTACATGAAGCTTGTGTGTTATCTACACATGTACATGGAGCTTGTGTGTTATCTACACATGTACATGGAGCTTGTGTGTTATCTACACGTGTACATGGAGCTTGTGTGTTATCTACACATGTACATGGAGTTTGTGTGCTATCTACACATGTACATGGAGTTTGTGTGTTATCTACACATGTACATGGAGCTTGTGTATTATCCACACATGTACATGGAGCTTGTGTGTTATCCACACATGTACATGGAGCTTGTGTGTTATCTGCACATGTACATGGAGCTTGTGTGTTATCTACACATGTACATGGAGCTTGTGTGTTATCTACACATGTACATGCATGGAGCTTGTGTGTATCTACACATGTACATGCATGGAGCTTGTGTGTTATCTACACATGTACATGCATGGAGCTTGTGTGTATCTACACATGTACATGCATGGAGCTTGTGTGTTATCTACACATGTACATGCATGGAGCTTGTGTGTATCTACACATGTACATGCATGGAGCTTGTGTGTATCTACACATGTACATGCATGGAACTTGTGTGTTATCTACACATGTACATGGAGCTTGTGTGTTATCTACACATGTACATGGAGCTTGTGTGTTATCTACACATGTACATGGAGCTTGTGTGTTATCTACACATGTACATGCATGGAGCTTGTGTGTATCTACACATGTACATGCATGGAGCTTGTGTGTTATCTACACATGTACATGGAAATTCTTTGAGCTTTTTTTTGTTGGTTTCCTGTTTTTCTCTCCTTTCTTCCCTCCCCCCATCCCCCCCGACGACACATGATTAATAACTGTGCAGACTGTTCTACACATACACACACTCACACACGCTCGCACACAGTGAAACCTCTGAATGAGGGATGCACTGGGAACAGGATAGTCGTCCTTTGTGGAAAGGAGGTTGTCCTTAACTCAGAAGGTTTCCCTTTCATTATATGTAAAACACTTCACTTTGTGCAGGGGAGGAGAGGAGGGGGTGAGGTTGGTGATTATTGATGGGGGCGAGGGGAGTTATATTGACCAGTGGTGAGGGGGAAGGGGGTTATATTTACAGGGGGAAGGAGAAGGGGTGTTATTTTTACAGGGGGAAAGAAGGGGTTATATTTTAAGGCGGAAGGAGGAGGGAGTTATATTTACAGGGGGAAGGGAGGGGTTATATTTACAGGGGGAAGGAGAAGGGGTGTTATTTTTACAGGGGGAAGGAGAAGGAGTGTTAAATTTACAGGGGGAAAGAAGGGGTTATATTTACAGGGGGTGAGGGGGACAGGGTTATATTACCAGTGGGTGAGGGGGAAAGGGTTATATTACCAGGGGGTGAGGGGATAGGGTTATATTACCAGGGGATGAGGGGGACAGGGTTATATTGTGAGGGGGATAGGGTTATATTACCAGGGGGTGAGGGGATAGAGTTATATTACCAGGGGACAGGGTTATATTACCAGGGGGTGAGGGGGACAGGGTTATATTACCAAGGGGTGAGGGGGACAGGGTTATATTACCAGGGGGTGAGGGGGGCAGGGTTATATTACTAGGGGGTGAGGGGGACAGGGTTATATTACCAGGGGGGTGAGGGGGACAGGGTTATATTACCAGGGGGTGAGGGGGACAGGGTTATATTACCAGGGGTGTGAGGGGGACAGGGGGATATTACCAGGGGGTGAGGGGGGCAGGGTTATATTACCAGGGGGTGAGGGGGACAGGGTTATATTACCAGGGGGTGAGGGGGACAGGGGGATATTCTGAGAGAGTTGGGATATCAATCACATTTGGATGGTGAATGACGGCAGTAGTAGTACTTCTGGTTAAGCCAAGCCAGACTTTGATCTTCCTTGTGCAAAGAGACTGCACCTTCCTGATGCTGGATTCAGGGATGACATCAACGGCCAAGGTGAAGTGGAAAGAAGGGATGAGGAATCTGCGAAGAATCCACAATTTGTATTCACCACAAATGGGGGATGCATCAAGGTTGGTTAACTTCTCCGGGAAGGTCGCAACAAATTTCTTCCCACACTCCTTGATTGTTACAGATGTATTATGACCAAGGGTACGGCCAAGGAACTTGGTGACGCCAGAGGTAATGCTGCGAGTATGATCATTCCCAAGCTGAAAAGTAGTGTGCATCACCTTACCATTGTAGACAAGTGATATACACTTGTCAGGCTTTAGTGTCAGGTTCAAGCCAGAGCAATGGCTTGCTATGGAATGGAGAGCAGTTGCATGGTGCGTTGATGAGCTGGAGAATACTGAAATATCGTCAGCAAACCCTTTCACTTTATGGACTGTGGAAAGTCTGACTGCATTGCCACCAGGCTAGGGTGGGTTGGGTAGATACCATTTCCCTTTACCACGTGCTGGGACCCACTCCATATCATTGAGATTGACATTCTCAGAGGATCTGCTCTTGCGGTAGTATAGTGTAGCCAAACCATCCGTGGAGATTGATGTGATCTTACTGAGGTACCAGCCTCTTGGTTCTTCTGAGGCTTCTTCAGCCCCGAGTATGTACAGATGCATGGGAGTTCACTCTTGGGAGTTCGACCTGCTTTGAATCTGGCAACCTAAGGCGAAAGACAAGGGTAGAGAGTGATTGGGCGAGTTGGATGATAGGGTTAAATGCAATCAAGAATATCAAAGGAGACAGAGTATCCCCTTGGAAGACACCCCTGTTTATAGAGAAACCTCCGCTGGACCATTCCTTCGTGACCACATAGGCTATCAGTTGCGAGTATGCACTGGAAATGTACATCCTCAGCTCAGTAGGGATGTTAACATGAACCAGCACGTCAGAGATAAGCTGATGAGGCACAGATCCGAAAGCATTCTTGAGATCCAAAAAAGTGACTGAAAGAGGAAGGCCATGGTGTATGGCATTCTGGACAATTGCTGATGTTGCAAAGATGTGCTCCATGGTTCCATTGATATTGCTAAGGAACCCTTTCTGGAGACTGGTATCAATTATTGCATTCAATCTGGTATCAATTATTGCATTCAATCTCAAAAAGTGTTCCAAGATGAGATGCAACTCTTTTGTTGAATAGCTTGCCTACAACAGAAGTTAGAGCAATTGGACGGAAGTTTTCTGGGTGCGATGTGTCTCTACCCTTTGAGATGAGTTTGATCTTTGCATGGCACCACGACTTTGGAGCGGTGTGGTCCTCACGTAAGATCTTAGAGAAGAGAGTAGCTAGGAAGAGATGGGTTGAGGGTAGGTTCTTTAGGTGGAGGTAGGAAATACCATCATCACCTGGTGCGGACCCAGAGGGACGTTTCCTTTTAAGGTTCTCTTGATGATACCCGGGGTTATTGGAGAGAGATTGAAATCTATCAAGTCATCCCTACATAAGGGCGGCATTACATCACTCGGCCACTCTGGCAGTGAGGCGTAGGACAGATGACTATCGGAGTGAGGAGTAGGACAGATGATTATCGGAGTGAGGAGTAGGACAGATGACTATCGGAGTGAGGAGTAGGACAGATGACTATCGGAGTGAGGAGTAGGACAGATGACTATCGGAGTGAGGAGTAGGACAGATGACTATCGGAGTGAGGAGTAGGACAGATGACTATCGGAGTGAGGAGTAGGACAGATGACTATCGGAGTGAGGAGTAGGACAGGTGACTATCGGAGTGAGGAGTAGGACAGATGACTATCGGAGTGTGGAGTAGGACAGATGACTATCGGAGCCGGTGTTCCTGAAGTACTCATATGCTATTTCAGCAGTGAAATTAGGCTCCATATGCAGTGAAATTAGGCTCACTGTGGGAGGTGTTTGCTGTGCAGCACTTCTTAGCATAGTGCCAGGCAGGGATTGCTTCTGAAAGAGGACTCCTGTTTCCTCGTGGTTTTATCAGAGTCAAAGCTCCTGGCCACTCTGCATGCGTTGAAGAAGGGCTGTGGTGCTGTTCGCCGGTTCTTCCTGTAATAGGGCATCATGCTCCTCATTCTGTCCACAACTTTATCAATTTTTCGGGACCTGTGTAGTAGACTAGCTGGTTGAGAGCTCGTAGAGCTGAGCGGTAGGACTTCGAACTCGAGGTGGGCAATTAATAGAGAAGTGACGATGTCAGCCGCATCCTTCGGTTGTAGTTCTCCCGAAGAGAGACGTCTTGGATAGGGGTGATTATAGATGCAAACTCAGCGTCGATAAGGGGCCAGGAGGTACAGGCACTCGCCGTGGCAGCGTCACAAGATTGTGAGAGCTCCTCTCTACCACGTGCATTTCCTTTCAATAATAATGCACAATCTGTTTGAGATTATTCGAGTTAATTCAGTTGTAGATTTAGCAAGGGTTACTATATTTTGGAGGGGAGAGTGAGTGACCATGTGGAGTGATGTTTTGCTTTGCATTATTCTGAGTGTGTGGAACTAGCTTGTCGGTTCATTATGCAGAGAGAATGTTTTACCCATGCTGCATTGTATCTCTGTGTGTTTGTTATGTAGAAGAGGAAGAAGACACCTGGGGACATTGGAGGAGCAGGAGGCAAGGCAACCAAGAAACTTAAGGAATTCAAATTTTAACGTAGAACTGCACATTTTATTATCTTTGTTTCTTTGCTAATTATGTTCATGTACGTATTGATTGGGCCAGCACTTTGGGGGTCAAAGTTTATTTACGTAAAAAATGTCGGATTCTCGACCTCAGAAAACAACTCGCCATTCTGTGTCTGCCTTCTCTGGTTTGAGAGTATGGACTTTTTCGGCGTCCCTGACGTCGGTCATTCTTGGAGCCACTATCTCGTACAGGGCTTACGGAAATTTCAATTTCGTTATCTTCTTCCTCACCATGGGCGCTGTTCTTGCAGTCAACGGCGCAGGCAATATGGTGAATTCTTACTTCGATCACATCAGAAAGCTAAACTCTGCCATGATCAGAAGCTCTTCTATTCAAAGTGAGAGAACTGGTGGACAAAGGGGTATCTTGAAAAACGATCATTCTGATGCGAGAAGAAAGTTTGCTGGGGAGGACGGTAGTAATGATCCACCAACCGCTCATGATGACAGTCTGACACGGGCACAGCTCTACCAGGCTTCATTGGTCAACTATGCTGCTGCCATGTACGGATTTGGGATGCTATGTGTACTCATGCTTATGGTCCTCTCTACTGCCAAGAGCGAGTTAATTGCAGCTCTATTCTTTGGCGGACTCTCCAGTTCATTCATCTATACTGGAGGCATTGGTCTGAAGTATTACATATTAGGAGATCTACTGGTTGTCTTCACCTTTGGCCCTCTCTCCGTCCTCTTCTCCTACAGTGTTCAGAGCGGTTTCTTTTCTTGCGGACCTCTCCTCCTTGCCCTCCCGTTCTCCTTCAGTACAGAAGCCATTCTGCACAGCAAGCACCTGCGAGAGGTCGAAGAAGACAAGAAAGAAGGGGTGATTACCCTTGCCGTTCTCCTTGGGAAGCAAGGCTCATATTTTCTCTTCACCCTCCTGCTCTTCCTGCCCTACCTTTTATTTGCAGTCATGGCTACACGATACTCGTGGCTTCTCGGCCTTCCTCTCTTCAGCATACCTTTCTCTTTCCAGTTGGAGAGGAAGTTGCGCGAGGAAGGGCCGTCAAAGAGTGTGTCGGTCAGTATTGCGAAGTTGAACGCAGCCATCAGTTTGTTGTTCATAATTGGCTGCTTGCTGGCCGCAAACATTCCCTTCATTCAATCTATGAACACTTTAATGGGCTAAATCGAAGGCTTGAATGTGTTGCGTTCAGGAGTGCATACAAGGGAGAGGATGTTCCTTTCCTGTAATATGTAGTTGGGCTCTGACTGTCCCTATATATCATTTCTGAACAAGACCCATTGGAATTGACGATGCTATTTGAAGATCAAAGACAAAAATCGACAACGGGGAAAATATAATTGACATTTAAAAACTTCATGCCATTGTCACAGACATGCAACACACATTAAACAACGATCAAATATTTCCTTGAAATAATTCCCTCACTAGTGATATTGCATAAATTCGGAACGTTCTATAGATCACATACATATCTTGTGTGCTAAAGATGCTGTCGGCCAGAGCAAAGGCTAGCATGGATGGGATGAATCCGTGCCCGTATTCCACGGCCCAGAATGGCGCAGTCCATTGCACAGCCGCACTCTCTCCAACATTGTGAAGAACTGTGTCGCCCGGTCCAAATACCTTGGCTCTGGTTGTTCCCTCGGGCCACTGCACAAACTTCCCAGATATAATGGTGTCGGAAATGTTGGCCCAGTACCTTCCTACATGGAACACATGACACCATGCAAGACGATTGCAAATTAGCATGTGTTAGATTCCCCCATATATAGACATATCACTTCCCACACAGGATAGATTTCCCCATATATAGACATATCACTTCCCACACAGGATAGATTTCCCCATATATAGACATATCACTTCCCACACAGGATAGATTTCCAAGTGCTTGGTTCCATCGTCACTTTACCTGAGTGACCAGACGTGTCGATGGCAGTGCCAAAGAAGAGGACATACTCGGTGATGGAGGCGTGCAGCAGGCACATGGCCCCCATCCATCCTCCGGCGTTCACAAAGATCCATTCCATCTGCGAAGGAGGCAGAATGTGGTCGGGATACATCAGACGTAGCTCCTTCTCCACTAGATCAAAGGTCACCTCATGGTCCATACCTGCAATGGGTAAAGGGTTACTGGGAATAATGGCTTAACACACTGGTAAGGGGTCTTCAAATCTCTCCAACCCCGGTCCATTTCCATGTTCACTCTCTCCTTTACAAATTCTGTATGAACACGATGTTATATCATCTTCTCAATTTGGTTTTCTTCCCCATCGGTCCACTTCTTCAGCCCTTCTCTTGGCCAATCAGTCCTTTTCTTCAAATTAATAAATTGGTTGGTACTTGTTTTCTATACGCATTTCTTGATGCTCTTGGCCAATCAGTCCTTTTCTTCAAATTAATAAATTGGTTGGTACTTGTTTTCTATACGCATTTCTTGATGGAGTTCATCCTATACACCCATTTCTTGATAAAGTTCATCCTATACACCCATTTCTTGATAGAGTTCGTCCTATACACCCATTTCTTGATAGAGTTCGTCCTATATAAGTTTGTCCTATACACCCATTTCTTGATAAAGTTTGTCCTATACACCCATTTCTTGATAGAGTTGGTCCTATACACCCATTTCTTGATAGAGTTCGTCCTATATAAGTTTGTCCTATACACCCATTTCTTGATAGAGTTGGTCCTATACACCCATTTCTTGATAGAGTTCGTCCTATATAAGTTTGTCCTATACACCCATTTCTTGATAGAGTTCGTCCTATATACTCATTTCTTGATAGAGTTCATCCTATATACTCATTTCTTGATAGAGTTCGTCCTATATAAGTTTGTCCTATACACCCATTTCTTGATAAAGTTTGTCCTATACACCCATTTCTTGATAGAGTTGGTCCTATACACCCATTTCTTGATAGAGTTCGTCCTATATAAGTTTGTCCTATACACCCATTTCTTGATAGAGTTGGTCCTATACACCCATTTCTTGATAGAGTTCGTCCTATATAAGTTTGTCCTATACACCCATTTCTTGATAGAGTTCGTCCTATATACTCATTTCTTGATAGAGTTCATCCTATATACTCATTTCTTGATAGAGTTCGTCCTATATAAGTTTGTCCTATACACCCATTTCTTGATAAAGTTTGTCCTATACACCCATTTCTTGATAGAGTTGGTCCTATACACCCATTTCTTGATAGAGTTCGTCCTATATAAGTTTGTCCTATACACCCATTTCTTGATAGAGTTGGTCCTATACACCCATTTCTTGATAGAGTTCGTCCTATATAAGTTTGTCCTATACACCCATTTCTTGATAGAGTTGGTCCTATACACCCATTTCTTGATAGAGTTCGTCCTATATAAGTTTGTCCTATACACCCATTTCTTGATAGAGTTCGTCCTATACACCCATTTCTTGATAGAGTTCGTCCTATATAAGTTCGTCCTATACACCCATTTCTTGATAAAGTTCATCCTATACACCCATTTCTTGATAGAGTTCATCCTATATACTCATTTCTTGATAGAGTTCGTCCTATGTATATACGATGGAGTTCATCCTATAATTATACTCATTTCTGGATCGGGTTCTAATAATTTTGGTTTGCTCTGGAATCTGAGAATTATGAGAATTATGATGGGTAATCATTACTCATTAGTTATTACTCACTATGATCCATCAACACGTTTTCAGCAATCAGCAGCCTGTCCTCATAAAGAGCTGTTAAAACATGACTCAGCAGCACATGTTATGTCTTAACCCTTTCGCTGCCGAATTTTGCTTATGTACAAGATATTATATGGAGGCCCTAAATCTTGTTATGAAAAGCAAAAAATGTGAATTAGGAATATGAATTAGGGCCTCACCCGCACAGAACTGTCTAGTTGTTTTGTCTCAATCAGCTGTCTTGCCTCCTCCGCCGTGTACTTCTTCCTGTGGGCCGCCATTTTTAAAAGTCCCGGCTCAGCTGATCTGGGCTACATGCCCTAACCACGCTCGATTCCAGCCCAACTCGCCAATGAACAGGCCCGAAACCTACGCAGAATTGACGTGTATAACCTGATCCATGTTACTGAAGATTGCAGAACTTGCTACGGCCATCTGGCGGGAAGTTGAAAAACTGACGACGCCGTAGCGGCAGCATTGGAAAGCAACAGAACATTTCCGATGCCGCCATGGGGCCTGTATAACAATTGGAATTGACTTAGCATATGGCAAACCTTAAGAACAAAGTACCTTTGAAATCTCACAGGAGTGGACAGTGAGTCTAGTGACTCCTACAAAGAATTAGAGGGTGTGATGATAGCTTAATGCACCTAGTCTTCTGGACAGGCTGAAAAGTCCCATTGTATCACAGCAAGATAACGGAAGGCTAATCCTCCTATTGGTGGGAGGAGATGTAAAGGAGCAGTTGCCAGTGAACCTCATTATGTTTCTCCCTCAACAAGACTCAAAGAACAGTCATTTCTGGAAAACTCTTTCGTGATGCTTGTCAAGAGAGACAGCTTCTGTGAAACTCTTTCGTGATGCTTGTCAAGAGAGACAGCTTCTGTGAAACAGAGTGTTATTGTGTGGCATATAAGCTCAGCAAAGCATGCAGAGGGAAGCTGCATAGAAATAAGGAGAAGAGGGAGACAAAAATGGCTGATATACTTCAAGTTCATGATAAAGAAATTAATCCATCCAGTGAAACACCGCTCGACTATGGCCGTGTTTACTGTGTCTAAGTTTAACAGCTTTCATGGAGTTGGTGTGCCTCTTAATAAATCGACTGCCTTCATGAAATCTTGGGGAAAATTCATCGCTAGTTGTGATAATTTGCGTGACTTTAATACTATTTGTTCTTCAGCCGAGGCAGAAGAGCATACAAGATTAATGGCAAGTGTGTGTTATTTTTTGATGGGACGACTCATGCACTTGTTGCTGCACTTCGATTTGTCGATGAGCATTGGAATTTGTAACAGCGTGCGGTACAACTAATGCCATCAGCGAAGAGCTTGACTTGGTTACACAAGTGCTGATTGGAAAGTGAAAGTGGTTTCTGTGGCTAGCTCTGCTCTACGGGACGAGTGTTTTCATTAGGTGCTAAAACACTAGGTGGTCAAGTGTCGGCATCGAGAAATAATTTTTTCAGCTGGAAAATTTTTTGATTTTCAACACTTGACCACCCACTCACTTTTTAGTGCCTAATGATAACACTCGTCCCAGTAGAGCAGAGCTTCCTCTAGCCACAGATGTCAGTTTCAACTTTCAACTATCTAGCACTTTTCTTATCAGGAGACACACTTGCAGACAACTCTGGCCTTCAAGGTTTTGAGGTGCCCTACTTAAAAACACTTGTTTATTGTTGATTAACACTGCACACATGAGCACGTGTCATATTTGACTGTACCCATGACCACCACGTTGTCCACAACACAATTATATATATATTTATCTCGTTAATCACTTACTCACTCGATGTTTCGGCTAGATTTGGCCTCCATTAGGAATAATGGAGGCAAGCCTTCATCAGGAATAATGGAGGCAAGACGCTCTAGCCTTCATCAGGAATAATGGAGGCTAGACGCTCTAGCCTTCATCAGGAATAATGGAGGCTAGATGCTCTGGCTTTCATCAGGAATAATGGAGGCTAGATTCATCAGGAATAAATACTCTGGCCTTCATCAGGAATAATGGAGGCTAGATACTCTGGCCTTCATCAGGAATAATGGAGGCTAGATTCATCAGGGGTTAGATACTCTGGCCTTCATCAGGAATAATGGAGGCTAGATACTCTGGCCTTCATCAGGAATAATGGAGGCTAGATTCATCAGGAATAATGGAGGTTAGATACTCTGGCCTTCATCAGGAATAATGGAGGCTAGATCCTCTGGCCTTCATCAGGAATAATGGAGGCTGGATGCTCTGGCCTTCATCAGGAACAATGGAGGCTAGATCCTCTGGCCTACATCAGGAATAATGGAGGCTAGATCCTCTGGCCTTCATCAGGAATAATGGAGGCTAGATGCTCTCGTCTTCATCAGGAATAATGGAGGCTAGATGCTCTGGCCTTCATCAGGAATAATGGCGGCTAGATGCTCTGGCCTTCATCAGGAATAATGGAGGCTAGATGCTCTCGTCTTCATCAGGAATAATGGAGGCTAGATGCTCTCGTCTTCATCAGGAATAATGGAGGCTAGATGCTCTCGTCTTCATCAGGAATAATGGAGGCTAGATGCTCTGGCCTTCATCAGGAATAATGGAGGCTAGATGCTCTCGTCTTCATCAGGAATAATGGAGGCTAGATGCTCTGGCCTTCATCAGGAATAATGGAGGCTAGATGCTCTCGTCTTCATCAGGAATAATGGAGGATGGCCTTCATCAGGAATAATGGAGGCTAAATGCTCTCGTCTTCATCAGGATTCAAGAAAGTCATTGTATCCACTGAGAGTTCGTTGAGAACAAGATATCTTGCTGCCATTGAGAACAGTTGCTGCCATTGTTGAGCGACGACACATGTATGGTCTGCTAGAGCCTCCTCCAAGGACTTGCACAGGAGAGCTCCACCAGTTAAACAGCACATGTTTTGGTAGAGGATCAGCTACAAGCTCCCTTAGACTTGGTAACAGATGCCCACGAGTGAGAACTCCCGAACCAACAGAACCAGCAGGTGTGGGCCATTCGTTAGTTATATCACAACGCGTGCATCCTCAATTCTGATCATGAAACAAGGTGGGAGCTAGCGTGACTGTGTCTCGTGCTGCTGACCACTCCCACGCCTCCTCACCCCACACCTCCTTACCGCTACCGAGAAACAGTTGGTCGTGCTAGGCATCGGAACACTTGGACTCTTCTGGCACTGCAATCATTATGAATGACCTCCTGTAATCATTATGAATGGACCTCCTGCATCATTATGAATGGACCTCCTGCAATCATTATGAATGGACCTCCTGCAATCATTATGAATGGACCTCCTGCATCATTATGAATGGACCTCCTGCAATCATTATGAATGGACCTCCTATAATCATTATGAATGGACCTCCTGTAATCATTATGAATGGACCTCCTATAATCATTATGAGTGACCTCCTGCATCATTATGAATGACCTCCTGCAATCATTATGAATGGACCTCCTGCAATCATTATGAATGACCTCCTGTAATCATTATGAATGGACCTCCTGCATCATTATGAATGGACCTCCTGCAATCATTATGAATGGACCTCCTATAATCATTATGAATGGACCTCCTATAATCATTATGAATGGACCTCCTATAATCATTATGAATGACCTCCTGCAATCATTATGAATGGACCTCCTGCATCATTATGAATGACCTCCTGTAATCATTATGAATGGACCTCCTGCAATCATTATGAATGGACCTCCTGCAATCATTGTGAATGGACCTCCTATAATCATTATGAATGGATCTCCTGCAATCATTATGAGTGACCTCCTGCATCATTATGAATGACCTCCTGTAATCATTATGAATGAACCTCCTGCATCATTATGAATAGACCTCCTACAATCATAATGAGTGACCTCCTACAATCATTATGAATGGACCTCACAATTGGATCTCATGTAGCAAGTTATGTGAGGGTAAGAAAAGCATCGATACAAAAGATAAAAACACGGAATAACCCTCAAGATAAATATCAATTTTCTACATTCTTTGTGCTGCTGTTTACTGCCCTAGCAAAATATTCCAAGGTACGCTTGAGGTCCCTTGGAAGCTAATATTGGCTGAAGCCATCATTTACACAGATAAGGAGCTGCCTGCGTGAGTTTCAGCCAGGATAGAGTTTCAGCCAGGATAGAGAGCTTAGGATTGCTAGTGGTACTTGCAGTCAGCCATTTTGAAAGGAGCGTGAAACCAATTACTGCATGTTCTATAGCTAGTAACTGTGACAATCATGAGGTCAAACAGACCTCCTTTCCACACAAATAATTGGAAGAAATGAAATGATTATGAATCTTCTCTAGCCCGTAGAGATTCACTGAAACCTCAACTGCTCCAAGAAACACATCTGCCAATGAGCTCCAACTAGAACATGCAGATCATAAACAAGCTAAATAAGGCTGTAGTCCTGTTAGTCTTGTTTTTTCATTCTGTTCCAATGAGCCAATTTACATGTATGACAAGCATTCTGTTCCAATGAGCCTATTTACATGCACGACAAGCATTCTGTTCCAACGAGCCTATCTACATGCAATGACAAGCATTCTGTTCTATTTACATGCACGACAAGCATTCTGTTCCAATGAGCTTATTTACATGCACGACAAGCATTCTGTTCCAATGAGCCTATCTACATGCACGACAAGCATTCTGTTCCAATGAGCCTATCTACATGCAATGACAAGCATTCTGTTCCAACGAGCCTATTTACATGCACGACAAGCATTCTGTTCCAATGAGCCTATCTACATGCAATGACAAGCATTCTGTTCCAATGAGCTTATTTATATGCAATGACAAGCATTCTGTTCCAATGAGCCTATCTACATGCAATGACAAGCATTCTGTTCCAACGAGCCTATTTACAAGCACGACAAGCATTCTGGCCTATTTACATGCACGACAAGCATTCTGTTCCAATGAGCCTATCTACATGCAATGACAAGCATTCTGTTCCAATGAGCTTATTTACATGCAATGACAAGCATTCTGTTCCAATGAGCCTATCTACATGCAATGACAAGCATTCTGTTCCAATGAGCCTATTTACATGCACGACAAGCATTCTGTTCCAATGAGCCTATCTACATGCAATGACAAGCATTCTGTTCCAATGAGCTTATTTACATGCAATGACAAGCATTCTGTTCCAATGAGCCTATCTACATGCAATGACAAGCATTCTGTTCCAACGAGCCTATTTACAAGCACGACAAGCATTCTGGCCTATTTACATGCACGACAAGCATTCTGTTCCAATGAGCCTATCTACATGCAATGACAAGCATTCTGTTCCAATGAGCTTATTTACATGCATGACAAGCATTCTGTTCCAATGAGCCTATTTACATGCATGACAAGCATTCTGTTCCAATGAGCCTATTTACATGCACGGCAAGCATTCTGTTCCAATGAGCCTATTTACATGCATGACAAACATTCTGTTCCAATGAGCCTATTTACATGCATGACAAGCATTCTGTTCCTATCTACATGCAATGACAAGCATTCTGTTCCAATGAGCCTATTTACATGCAATGACAAGCATTCTGTTCCAATGAGCCTATTTATGTGCAATGAAGAGCAAGAGGTCTAACAATCTGACTGTAGTGCTGGAATGTTTTGTGTGTGGGAGTTCGCGGGTACACGAGGGCTAGTGTCGGTCGTCTGAAACTATCCACGAAATGACTGCCATTACGGACCACAAAGTCCTACGCCAGAGGAGAGTTGTTGGCGCTGGTTTCCTGATGAGACCAGAGATGTCTCGAAACATGAGGAGGTGGTTGTGTGTCCAAAGTGGGTTTCCGCAGAGTATGATGCTTTTGAAGGTCACATTGCCCCATTGTGTTGGACAATGCTAACCACCTATAGCTAATCATGATAATGCTGCAGCACCTTCTCTGTGCACTGTCCAGCACATCACTGTAGCTAGTCATGATAATGCTGCATCACCTTCTCTGTGCACTGGTGAGCACATCATGTGAATCTGTGTCTGCAAGTTGTAGCTCAAACTAGCACATCAGTGAAGGAGGCTTTGCATTTTGTAATGCATTAATTCCCCATAAGCTGTTCAGAAACCACAGGAATCTCGCTCTTCCTCAGAGGTTAGGAGCGGTCCTCCTACAGGTGCACTGGTGCAGTACAGGCAATGATAGTTTGCCAGCTATGGAAGCAGTGTCCCTTGGCTCTGCTGGGGAGTAGAGATAGTTTTCCAGCTATGGAAGCAGCTCTGCTGGTGCAGTGGAGATAGTTTGCCAGCAGCTGTGGCTTTGCTGGCTGGTGGAGATAGTTTGTTGCCAACAGCTATGGAAGCACTGTCCCATGGCTCTGCTGGGGTAGTGGAGATAGTTTGCCAGCTATGGAAGCACTGCCCCATGGCTCTGCTGGGGAGTAGAGATAGTTTGCCAGCTATGGAAGCAGTGTCCCTTGGCTCTGCTGGGGAGTGAAGATAGTTTGCCAACAGCTATAGAAGCACTGCCCCATGGCTCTGTGGGGTAGTGGAGATAGTTTGCCAACAGCAATGGAAGCAGTGCCCCATGGCTCTGCTGGGGTAGTGGAGATAGTTTTCCAGCTATGGAAGCAGTGCCCCATGGCTCTGCTGGGGTAGTGGAGATAGTTTGCCAGCTATGGAAGCACTGCCCCATGGCTCTGCTGGGGAGTAGAGGATAGTTTGCCAGCTATGGAAGCAGTGTCCCTTGGCTCTGCTGGGGAGTGAAGATAGTTTGCCAACAGCTATGGAAGCACTGCCCCATGGCTTTGTGGGGTAGTGGAGATAGTTTGCATCAGCTATGGAAGCAGTGTCCCATGGCTCTGTGGGGTAGTGGAGATAGTTTGTTGCCAACAGCTATGGAAGCAGTTTCCCATGGCTCTGTGGGGTAGTGGAGATAGTTTACCAGCTATGGAAGCAGTGTCCCATGGCTCTGTGGGGTAGTGGAGATAGTTTGCCAGCTATGGAAGCAGTGTCCCATGGCTCTGTGGGGTAGTGGAGATACAGTAGTTTGCCAGCTATGGAAGCACTGCCCCATGGCTCTGCTGGGGAGTAGAGATAGTTTGCCAGCTATGGAAGCAGTGTCCCTTGGCTCTGCTGGGAAGTGAAGATAGTTTGCCAACAGCTATAGTAGCACTGCCCCATGGGTAGTGGAGATAGTTTGCCAACAGCTATGGAAGCAGTGTCCCATGACTCTGGGGAGTGGAGATAGTTTGCCAGCTATGGAAGCAGTGTCCCATGGCTCTGCTGGGGTAGTGGAGATAGTTTGCCAGCTATGGAAGCAGTGTCCCATGGCTCTGTGGGGTAGTGGAGATAGTTTGCCAGCTATGGAAGCAGTGTCCCATGGCTCTGCTGGGGTAGTGGAGATAGTTTGCCAGCTATGGAAGCACTTCCCCATGGCTCTGCTGGGGAGTAGAGATAGTTTGCCAGCTATGGAAGCAGTTTCCCTTGGCTCTGCTGGGGAGTGAAGATAGTTTGCCAGCAGCTATGGCAGCAGTGTCCCATGGCTCTGCTGGTGTCTCAAGACAAGCTTGCCTCTTTCATTGAAGGCTCACATTTGACACATTTTTATAATCGTATTGCATCTAGAGGAGAAATCTGAGTGGTGCTAATTTTCAAATTAATTGAAGAAATTGTGTGCAAAGATTAAAACTTCGAAAAACTAATTACCAAGCTGCTTAGAGATTGGTGAAGAGCTGGATGCCCAAGACCTATGCAACATTTTTAGCATCAAAATACAGAGACACCTATCCTTTGAGGTCCATACAGTAAAGTGAGCAGAATCTATGGAGCTCCAAACTCACTCTTAACAACAAGGTCTGTTAGCTTCCGTAAAAGAATAAGATTTAGTCCCCTGAGCAGTCAAGCATGGAAGGGATTTTAAATGAAGTGAACCTAGTTCTGTAGCTCACCTTGACAGCACACCTGCCCACAACAACCTGAGTGGAACAGAGCTTAAACATTTGAAAAATTCCATGACTCAGCAATTTGAATCTCTGAATCACTACATGATCTTCATATTTACCATGAAATTTATTTTTTATTTCATATACAAGTTGCAGTTGAATTTATCAAGAGTGACAGGAAGGAAATCTCTGGCAATGTATATATAGCCACGTGTAGTAATTCTAGTCATGTATAGTAATTCTAGCCACGTCTAGCCATCTATAATAATTCTAGCCATGTATTCTAGCCATGTATATATAGTAATTCTAGTCATGTTTAATAATTCTAGTAATTCTAGCCATGTACATGTATAATAATTCTAGCCACGTATAATAATTCTAGCCATGTATAATAATTCTAGCCATGTATAATAATTCTAGCCACGTGTAATCCCACGTATAATAATTCTAGCCATGTATAATATCTAGCCACATATAATAATTCTAGCCATGTATAATATCTAGCCACATATAATAATTCTAGCCACGTATAATTCTAGCCACATTTAATAATTCTAGCCACGTATAATAATTCTAGCCATGTATAATAATTCTAGCCATGTATAATATCTAGCCACATATAATAATTCTAGCCATGTATAATATCTAGCCACATATAATAATTCTAGCCACATGTAATAATTCTAGTCATGTATAATAATTCTAGCCATGTATAGTAATATATAATAATTCTAGCAATGTATCTAGTCATGTATAATAATTATCTAGTCATGTATAATATCTAGTCATGTATAGTAATTCTAGTCGACATGTATAATATCTTGTCATGTATATCTAGTTATGTATTGTAATTCTAGTCATGTATAATATCTAGTCATGTATAGTAATTCTAGTGATGTATAATAATTCTAGTTGTGTATAATTATCTAGTCATGTATAGTAATTATAGTCATGTATAATATCTAGTCATGTATAGTAATTATAGTCATGTATAATATCTAGTCATGTATAGTAATTATAGTCATGTATAATATCTAGTCATGTATAATATCTAGTCATGTATAATATCTAGTCATGTATAATATCTAGTCATGTATAATATCTAGTCATGTATAATATCTAGTCATGTATAATATCTAGTCATGTATAATATCTAGTCATGTATAATATATAGTAATTATAGTCATGTATAATATCTAGTCATGTATAATATCTAGTCATGTATAATATCTAGTCATGTATAATATCTAGTCATGTATAATATCTAGTCATGTATAATATCTAGTCATGTATAATATCTAGTCATGTATAATATCTAGTCATGTATAATATGTAGTCATGTACAATATCTAGTCATGTACAATATCTAGTCATGTATAATATCTAGTCATGTATAATATCTAGTCATGTATAATATCTAGTCATGTATAATATCTAGTCATGTATAATATCTAGTCATGTATAATATCTAGTCATGTATACTATCTAGTCATGTATAGTATCTAGTCATGTATAATATCTAGTCATGTATAATATCTAGTCATGTATAATATCTAGTCATGTATAATATCTAGTCATGTATAATATCTAGTCATGTATAATATCTAGTCATGTATAATATCTAGTCATGTATAATATCTAGTCATGTATAATATCTAGTCATGTATAATATATAGTAATTATAGTCATGTATAATATCTAGTCATGTATAATATCTAGTCATGTATAATATCTAGTCATGTATAATATCTTGTCATGTATAATATCTAGTCATGTATAATATCTAGTCATGTATAATATCTAGTCATGTATAATATCTAGTCATGTATAATATCTAGTCATGTATAATATCTAGTCATGTATAATATCTAGTCATGTATAATATCTAGTCATGTATAATATCTAGTCATGTATAATATCTAGTCATGTATAATATCTAGTCATGTATAATATCTAGTCATGTATAATATCTAGTCATGTATAATATCTAGTCATGTATAATATCTAGTCATGTATAATATCTAGTCATGTATAATATCTAGTCATGTATAATATAATATCTAGTCATG
Source organism: Cladorhizidae sp. MBARI D1340-BT2 (assembly GCA_028752905.1). NCBI lineage: Eukaryota > Metazoa > Porifera > Demospongiae > Poecilosclerida > Cladorhizidae > Cladorhizidae sp. MBARI D1340-BT2. The sequence goes on from JAQNBH010000008.1 coordinate 37,835,187, forward strand.
TATAATATCTAGTCATGTATAATATCTAGTCATGTATAATATCTAGTCATGTATAGTAATTCTAGTCATGTATAATATCTAGTCATGTATAGTAATTCTAGTCATGTATAATATCTAGTCATGTATAGTCATGTATAGTATCTAGTCATGTATAGTAATTCTAGTCATGTATAATATCTAGTCATGTATAGTCATGTATAGTATCTAGTCATGTATAGTAATTCTAGTCATGTATAATATCTAGTCATGTATAGTCATGTATAGTATCTAGTCATGTATAATATCTAGTCATGTATAGTAATTATAGTTATGTATAGTAAGTGTATCTAGTCTTGTATAATAATTCAGTTTTGCTGATAATTTTTCTGTTCTTTATTTTATAAAACTAAAGAAAAAACTTTTTATGCAACCATTCTGGATGGGAGGGGGAAATCCCCACACTCTTGCCATAAGGTTTAAAGCCCGTAATCTCCTGACCCCACCCCCCTCCCCCATATATGAAAAAGCTCCTACTCCTCCGACTGGCACATAATTAGTAGTTCATGACAAGGGATTGCAGAGACACAAGCAATTTCAGAGAGAACTGGCTATGCACTATTCGAGAGAGAGCATCTGATGTTGATGGAGACAGACTAACTAACTGAACAGAAAGAAGACCTTATAATCTGCACACATATTTTTTTCTTGTAAAATAATATGTTTTCAAACCCCTTGTGGGGTGTTGAGGAAATTAGCCTCTTCCAAAGTGCTCACTGAGGAGTTGCGCTGTGCATGTCTGCCTGCATTAAGTACTCCATAAGAGAGGAGCATCTTCATTCCATCCCAACCCTTGACTACATAGTCAGGCATAGCTGACCCTTATCCTTGGAAGGGCAGAGGAAGAAAAGATTCTGGTGCTCTAACATATAGGACTTGTGTCACTCAACTAGAATGATGTAGTTGCTTTCCAATCTGATTCCTGTGTTCCACTTAGTTGCATTCCAATCTGATTCCTGTGTTCCACTTAGTTGCATTGCAAGGCAAACAGGCCGTGATGCTGGAGAGAAACACCAGAAGTAACCATCATCTTGTTGCTAGTCTATCATCACTACGCTTGTAAAAGGTTGATTAGTACACATGATAAAGATTGTCTGACACCTTTTTAGACAGGTGGTGAGGTGTTAAATTGCACAAATCCTATATGGAAACAACAGACCCATTTCTTGCCCCTACCCAAGAGAAGGAAGGTAAAGATTGTCTCTACTAGACTGTTGGGTGCATTGGTAGGCCACTGAATTGGTAGGAACCGTACACTAGTCAGGGGAGGCTCCATAGGGGGGGGGGGGGGGCATTGCCCCCTCAATGATCTTGTGGCCTGCCAATGCATGTTATATATACTGTATTAGCTGCCTGTAAACACAAGGATCTCACAGATAGACTTAACTTACAAGAATTGCCCAAGATTTTATAACGCTAAATGAAGAAAGAAAGAGATACTTTGGAACATTGTAAGTAATCATTGTAATTTGTGTATGTGTGTGTGTGATAAAAGTTGTGGCTTTAAAAGTTGGGGTAGCTTCAACATTTTTAGCATGCTTACATGCACCATACCCTTGCCCCCCCCCAACCAGCAACTACTGGAGCCACCCCTGCTAATTTCACCATGAGCACCCCTTAATTTTTCACCTTTGGATGATCGTAGTGCGGTGATGGTGACTTCTGCCACAGTGTCTGCATCGAAGATGTAGCTCTTCTGTCCTATCCAGGTTTTTGCACCGGTGTAGCCCATAGCAACCAGCACCAAGCCCCAGGCGAAGAATTTCCACAAGCACTCGGAGCAAGCCATCGCTGCGTATCCACACAGTGTTAGGTAGTAGTCATCGAGTTAACCGATTAACCGCAATTAAAATTTTACGCTTGGGGTGGAGTCATTTTCAAGTGACCGCCTTGACAATCTCAATCTGAGAAAAAACCTGCCCGCAGCTTTGACTAGAGGTTGAACATGATCTGCCCTAAAGCAAAGCGAAGTCTAGGCTACCTGATTTAGGAAATAATCTAGTCAGCCACGCTTTGGTGACCGTTAGGAGTTAGTGCTTCTCAATCTCAAAGGCTATCTTCGATATTCAGGCAATGTTGATCGCATTTTGGGACGCTCCTTCTTCTGCCATAAGGTATTATGGCTCACCCCCAAAGGCTGGCTGTTTACATCTGGAGGGTGAATGCATCCATGTGAATCAGTAGGATTTTCATCAGACCGCTGTTGATTTACACATGTCCAACTGCCCTTGAACAAGAGCGCTTGCTATTCATGGGGCATGACTCAGTCTTGAGGTCTATTGTACTGGGAGTGGGCCATATCTACCTGTCGTTTGCCACGATCTATGCTGAGAATAATCCTCCAGCAATTCTCCCCCCCCCCCTCCCCTCCATTCTTCACTGAGACCAGACATCGTCAATATCTCGATGACAAAATGATCTTCGTCCTCAAACTCACTGTTCCAGCGTACTCCTGGAAAGGTCTTTCTTGATCAGACCCAAGGATCAAAGGCGTGATACATCAAAGGTGTGATACACATCTTACAATTCAGTGGAAATGTTCATCTTCCGTTGAACCCATTAATGACCTCTCTCATAGTTAGCCCACTAATCAGCCTGGGGTGTCCATGTTGTGCTCATACCAATCAGGACTCGAGATCGCCTGATCAAGTTCAAGGCCTTTGGTTTGCTAAATTGTTGTTTTTTGTTCGTTGATTATGCACTTTGCCATGCCCCTCTCCCCTGGGATAATTAATGCCATGCCCCCCTCCCCTGGGATAATTAAATAATGCATTTTGTAGTCCATGATAGGTCTTTCTCCTCTCCTGTGCACGTAGCAAGGTATTGATGTGAGATTATCTACTGAAGGTTTTATCTACTGAAGGTAATCTAAAACAAAACGCCAACAAAACGCCAACAAGATAAATTCACCACCCTCATCACTTGCAGGCCATTGTAGTGATTTTATGTGATTTTATGTACATTTCGATTCTACACGATGAAGCGAAGCCTTGAGGACAATTCTTGGTAAACAGATGTAAAAAAGCACCAATATTCTTCTCCACTGACATCTATTTCGGAATGTTTACCAAGAATTGTCCCCAAGTTCTATTGGGGCCTTTATGTGTCGTCACAAGGGTCGTCACAAGGGTTACCCCTCCCCCCCCTGAGACACTTTCTCTTGGATGAACTTAGCAGCTGAAAGAATCCGGCAGGCGAGATTTGGAGGGGGGAAATATTTCAAGGGGTATATATAATTATAGCACTACTGATAATAGGCAATTGTTAGCTCGTATTATTCAGATCACAACACTAAATACGAAGTAGGAATTCTATAAACACAGCTCGGATTTTTTCTCGTGCCCGACAGGCATATATAGCTATCATATGCAAGACATTAGCAATTGACGACAATTGGACTAGTGTGTGTGTGTGTATATATATATATATATATACCCAAAACATGTATATATAACACTTTCCCATTAAAAATATATATATATATACAAAAATATGTGGTATTATGTCTTATTATTAATATAATAAAAATATAATAATTTAAAAAAATGTATATATAATATATATGTACAACCAAAACGTGTATATATATATGACGATATAAAATTTTCATTATTTAGCTTCCGGGCCAGACCAGAGCCAGCTATATAACACAAGGCATGCATGTGATGTGCTGAGCAAGCAGTTGCAGATCAATAATAGCAGTAATATATAGTAGTAGTAATAATAATAATATCAGTAGTAATAATAACAACAGTAATAATAATAGTAATACTTTTTTTTAAATAATAGTTTAAAAAATAATAGTAGCCAATACAATAACAACAATAATAATAATAATTGTCCATAAAAAGTTGCGTACATTTGCAGGCTGAAAAAGACAATAATTGTGAGAGAAAATGCATGGATCCTAATTGTCAATGTAGTGTTGGTTTTTTGCTTATTATATTTATTATATTACAAGAACAATTAAAAAAAAATTATTTGTCAAAAATATTTTTCAATGACAACAATAAATTATTGCTATTATTATTATCTATTCTTCCTTGTGTACATGCATATAAACTATGTTTCACTTGCAAGATTATTCTGTTATATACAGGTTAGTTGACCATCTGATCTGGAGCATGAACTGAACAGAGGCATGGATGAAATCCTTGCAAACATTAGACCTAGATATTTATGTTAAGTTGTTTTGTTTTTATAATAAGTTTGTGACAAAAGGAATGCAATAAACCTTGCTCTTTGTGTTGGTGAATTGTGATACTAGGATTAGTTTGCATCAGAATGATAAGGACATCAGCTGATAATATTTCCAATGCCACTAATATATATAACTCGTGAAGTCCAGTAGCTACAAGTCGCTTCATGCACTGAAACTACAGAACGCTGCTTCAGATCTTTACACAACTGGAAAATAACTAGGTAAAGGATCGTCGACACATAAAATTAAATTTTGGGGCAAACACCAAACATAATAAATAAATAACACAAACTACTACGTTAATATTTAAAACAAACAATAACAACAAAGTCAAGGAGGTGGAGCTGGACACAGGGTGCCCAAAACTGCTGCACTCCCCCGCTGTATCGCCCCAGATTTTATCGTTTTTAAATTAATTTTTTAAACCTCCCATGGGCTAGCCTATTAAGAAAGGTGAAAAAGTCTGACCGTGAACATTGTCTTGTCATCATAATCACCACTAGACACTAGGCCTGAGTACAATATGCTGGCATAGTTTTTAGAATAATGGGTAGCTACCTCTGAGAATTAGCATAATGCTAAGAATAATAGGCAAATATTTAGCATAATTATGTGAACTTTGAGTCCACTGGCTATTTGTGTACATTATCACAACCACATGATTTATGGTGTTAAATCTAACATCATGAGTCACGATTCCCGAGGGTCACGTCATGTGATGTGACATGTGAGTTATGACATGGCACATGTAGTGTTGAAGAATGATCTAGAACTTCTATACTACAATTGATTTTAGCCTTGCTAGAAAACTATCTGTGCCCGAGGCAAGTAGTGTGCTAGTGAGGATTTTGATTCTAATGAACACATTGAGGCATGTACTTCAAAGCCTACTACAGCTGAATTTCTCCTCAGCAAGCTCAAAGCAACACCAACTAGTGAGCTCAGATGTAAAAGAAAAATCGTTTCAAACCCACCTCCAACTGGGAAACGTAGCAGCAGAGGAGCAACAAATGCTGAACCCAAGAATATTAAACCATACCAGCGTGCAAAGAAATTTTCTGGTGAATCTCTAAAGGTGAATGCCAATAAAAAAAATTATTCTGTGATGGCCTAAGGTTTTTATCTGATTTAATTCCTTTCATTTTCAAGCCCTTTATCAAGGAAAAAATCAGTGGTAAGCCAGTATCGGTTTATGGTACTACTCGGTTAGGAGAGGTATATACTTGCTATAGTTTTACGCTTTGTTGATGATACCTTCATTATACAACAGCGACTTGTCAGCATCCAATTATTAGCAAAGTCTTTAACCGGAGAGGAAATAGCATGTGAGCTTATCCAAGTTCTTTCTACCACATATATATAGCATTGAACCAAACATGCTATTGGCCAGCATGCGTGATGGAGCCTCTTCAAATGGTGTTGCCTTACGTACTTTGAAGATAGTTTGTGCTTTGCTTCTCCCATACACTTAAACAGGGTTGGTGAACACTGTGAAGTTCCAAACCTCCTAGAGTTTATGAGTGCATGGATAACAAGTTAGCCTGGAAACAAAAGACTGGTCGGTCAATGGCTTCCTATAGTGATACACGATGGTGGAGCAAGTGGGAGGTAACGCATCAGATGGTACATTATGGTGATATCGAGCCCTTTCTTTTGGAGAATAGTGATACATCTCCAGCATCAAACAAAAAAACTTCTTACTTTCTTCCAGGACAAGCAAAAGTGCATACATTTACAGTTGGAGCTTGCTGCAATTGTGGACTGGGGTGAACACTTCGTCAAAGAAACGTATTTCCTTGAAGGAGATGGGCCCCTAGCATTGAAGTGCTACACAATCTTAGCTGCAATACATTCAGCACACTGTCCCAATGTTCAAGCAGTGTCTCAAAAAATTGCCAGACAGATAAACACTCTTCAGCTACAACAGATGATTCAATATTCTCAAAATTGTGCTGAACCCGCAATCGGCAACAGTTGTGTGGAAGCATGCAAGCACCCCTGGAAGCTTTTAAGGCTGCGCGTCTTTTTCATCCACAAAAAGCACATGAAATGCAGCCAACATCACTGGATCTTGATTCTCTTTTTGCCATTCCATTCTTCTCTAGAGATGATATTGAGGAACTGAAAAAGGAATTACCATTTTATTTGGCCAAGTGTGATGACATTGATGAGAACTTCTGTCCCAATAAATGGTGGAAGGAGAATGCTCAGGCACTTCCTCATTGGGCTTCAGATTTTTCGAAAGCAGTGCTTGGACAACTCACTTCTGCAGCATCACAACATGTTTTTAAAAATTCTAAAGGCATCCTTCATGAGCAGCAGACCAGCACACTCCAAGATTACATTGAAACATTCCTATGTTACAATGTAATAATCGGCATTAATCACTTATACAACTTAAAATTGTTATAATCATCAACGTTGAACTTGTATTCATAGCTATATCCATTATGTTTAACGAATTTTTTTAATTTATGAGAATAATAGGCAGGAAAAAAAGAATAATGGGTACATTAGAAAGAATAATAGGTAGGGAAAAAAAGAAATTCAGCATAGAATAATAGGCAGCATAATTATTGTACTCGGGCACACATAAATAATGTCACATCAAATTTCCAACAACATTAACAACAGCTAGTCCTCGTCATAATAATCTATTACAACCGAGTTCTTGAACTTGTCCTCTTTCAGTAGTCTAACTAACTTCTCTATGGATTGTTTGACAGTTAGTGGCACTACACCAGTAATGAAGTCTTTGGGTAGCGCACTGAACATGTCGGTGTCGCAGGGCCCAGGGCTGTAACTCAACACGCGGACATCGGGTTGGTCGGCTCCAAGGACTCCCATGAAGGCATTTCTTGCCGCTCGGCTTGCACTATAGAGGGAAAATTTGGGAACATATAAAGAAGCAAGAAGGGTCGTGATGTTGACGACGTAACGTCTACCAGAAGGAGGGAAAGCCGAAAGAAAACGTGTTGTCAGCACCACCATGGAGGTGAAATTAATGTCCATGTAATCTTGGATAGGTCCTGGCTTATTCCAAATCATTTCAAAGTTGTTCATCGTCCCGGCATTATTGACGAGGAGCCCGAGTCTGTGCTTTGACGTGTCCACGCCCTCAAGTAGCGATGAGCATAAAGAGGAAAGGGTTGTCATGTCTCCAAGGTCACCGGCGACTGCATGGACACTGACCGCAGGGGCCTGGGTATTGATGAGTTGCTTCGTCTCCTCCAATGCTTCTTTGTCTCGAGCGGTGATGACTACATCACTGGGAACACCTGCTCATACATAAATTTGAATGAAGTAAGCTCTCACAGCATGCTCATCATACCATCGTCCCTCTTTAGCGAGACCACCTTCAAAATGGGTCTCTTGAAAGGGAGAGTGGTCTGCCACTAGAGATGGGTGGTGCAATGGGATGGGCCAACTTATGTGTATTACTGTATGGTGCTCATGAATAATGCATGTACTTATAGCAAGACTGAGTGCATAATAATAATGACCTGCCACTTCGAGTGCTCACGAATAATGCATGTACTTATAGCAAGACTGAGTGTATAATAATCATGACCTGCCACTTAGAGTGCTCATGAATAATGCATGTTGTTTATAGCAAGACTTGAGTGCATAATAATCATGACCTGCCACTTAGAGTGCTCATGAATAATGCATGTTGTTTATATATAGCAAGACTGAGTGTATAATAATCATGACCTGCCACTTAGTGCTCATGAATAATGCATGTTGTTTATAGCAAGACTGAGTGTATAATAATCATGACACTGCCACTTAGAGTGCTCATGAATAATGCATGTTGTTTATAGCAAGACTTGAGTGCATGACCTGCCACTTAGAGTGCTCATGAATAATGCATGTTGTTTATAGCAAGACTGAGTGTATAATAATCATGACCTGCCACTTAGAGTGCTCATGAATAATGCATGTTGTTTATAGCAAGACTGAGTGCATAATAATAATGACCTGCCACTTCGAGTGCTCACGAATAATGCATGTACTTATAGCAAGACTGAGTGTATAATAATCATGACCTGCCACTTAGAGTGCTCATGAACTTAGAGTGCTCATGAATAATGCATGTTGTTTATGTGCATAATAATCATGACCTGCCACTTAGAGTGCTCATGAATAATGCATGTTGTTTATATATAGCAAGACTGAGTGTATAATAATCATGACCTGCCACTTAGAGTGCTCATGAATAATGCATGTTGTTTATAGCAAGACTGAGTGTATAATAATCATGACCTGCCACTTAAGAGTGCTCATGAATAATGCATGTTGTTTATAGCAATACTGAGTGCATAATAATCATGACCTGCCACTTAGAGTGCTCATGAATAATGCATGTTGTTTATAGCAAGACTCAGTGTGTAAGACTCAGTGTATAATAATCACGACCTGCAACTATAATTATTTCTTTAAAAAACCAAATTCTCTCTATTTCGTAGTTAGCATTTCATAGTTGGCAATACTCTTCTTTTCCTGGTAGTCACTGGATAATTGTCCATAACTACTGTCCACAATAATGTTCTCTCCATGGCCGAGTCAGTGGTTCGGTCCACTACACAGTTGTCGAGTACAAACGTTATCAGATGTTTTGGGGTGATGGTTTGTAAATCACAGTTTAGTTGGGTAGGTACTGGGGTGGGGGGTAAGGTGAAGTTTGCATGGCAAGTTAACAAAGTTCAGAGATTAGTCTATTATATAACAACAGGGATTAATTTCCAGGTATCCCCAGCCCACAAATACAGTAAGACCCTCCTATTTCCAAATTGGGATCTAACCTTGATTGGATTGGATTTTGAAATTTCTGGTATGTGAAGCAGATGTTACATAAACATGATCGTGCACCAAGAAATGTCGTGCATCAAGAAATGAGTTAGTGTCAGCTGTTTTAAGTTTAGCATGTCCCTTTAACAAGTTAAAAATGGAAGGTGGGAGAAAGAAGGTTAGACAAACTTTTCAAAAGAAACAGATAAGATTGCAGCTACGCTATACTTAGCTGATAGCTGAAGTTGCTAGCAAATGAGTATTAGCAGGCTGGTGCCAAGTCCAGTACCTACATGTACAAACCATGTACCAGTGGGCTTTCAGGTACCTACATGTGCAAACCATGTACCAGTGGGCTTTCAGGTACCTACATGTGCAAACCCTGTAGCAGTGGGCTTTCAGGTACCTACATGTGCAAACCCTGTAGCAGTGGGCTTTCAGGTATCTACATGTACAAACCCTGTAGCAGTGGGCTTTCAGGTACCTACATGTACAAACCCAGTAGCAGTGGGCTTTCAGGTACCTACATGTACAAACCCTGTAGCAGTGGGCTTTCAGGTACCTACATGTGCAAACCCTGTAGCAGTGGGCTTTCAGGTACCTACATGTGCACACCCTGTAGCAGTGGGCTTTCAGGTACCTACATGTGCAAACCTTGTACCAGTGGGCTTTCAGGTACCTACATGTGCAAACCCTGTAGCAGTGGGCTTTCAGGTACATGTACCTACATGTGCAAACCCTGTAGCAGTGGGCTTTCAGGTACCTACATGTGCAAACCCTGTAGCAGTGGGCTTTCAGGTACCTACATGTGCAAACCCTGTAGCAGTGGGCTTTCAGGTACCTACATGTGCAAACCCTGTAGCAGTGGGCTTTCAGGTACCTACATGTGCAAACCCTATAGCAGTGGGCTTTCAGGTACCTACATGTGCAAACCCTGTAGCAGTGGGCTTTCAGGTACCTACATGTGCAAACCATGTACCAGTGGGCTTTCAGGTACCTACATGTACAAATACAAACCCTGTAGCAGTGGGCTTTCAGGTACCTACATGTGCAAACACTGTACCAGTGGGCTTTCAGGTACCTACTGTACATGTACAAACCCTGTAGCAGTGGGCTTTCAGGTACCTACATGCACAAACCCTGTAGCAGTGGGCTTTCAGGTACCTACATGTGCAAACCATGTACCAGTGGGTTTTCGGGTACCTACATGTGCAAACCCTGTAGCAGTGGGCTTTCAGGTACCTACATGTGCAAACCCTGTAGCAGTGGGCTTTCAGGTACCTACATGTGCAAACCCTGTAGCAGTGGGCTTTCAGGTACCTACATGTGCAAACCCTGTAGCAGTTGGCTTTCAAGTACCCACATGTGCAAACCATGTACCAGTGGGCTTTCAGGTACCTACATGTACAAATACAAACCCTGTAGCAGTGGGCTTTCAGGTACCTACATGTGCAAACCCTGTACCAGCTGGCTTTCAGGTACCTACATGTGCAAACCCTGTAGCAGTGGGCTTTCAGGTACCTACATGTACAAACCATGTGTACCAGTGGGCTTTCAGGTACCTACATGTGTAAACCCTGTAGCAGTGGGCTTTCAGGTACCTACATGTACAAACCCTGTAGCAGTGGGCTTTCAGGTACCTACATGTACAAACCCTGTAGCAGTGGGCTTACATGAATGAGACTGTAAACTGGAAAGCAAAGTGAAAAAAGCGAGTGTTGATTACATATTCCCATGCATTCAACACTGGAGTATACCCTGATTTTGAGCTTTTACCACCCTAGACCCTTTACCAATTTTAGGTGATTTGAACACACTCTTTTATGCACCCAAAAAATATGTATGGCTGGACTAGGACCAGGGTGTTAATTAGTCACGTGCCAGACCCTTTACCAAGCTGCTATGCGGAGAAAGGCCTGGGCACTTTGTGGGGCCTTCACACCTCTCTCAATGGGAACGTTCTGGTGCCAATCAGATTAGCAAAGTCGTGTTAACTGTTGTCTGATCAGCGATACTTAACTGGTGCTATAAGAAGGATGCCATCACACAGCTGGCTGATTTAACAATGACATCATCCTAATCACACAGTTGATTTAATAATGACATCATCCTAATCACACAGCTTATTTAACAATGACATCATCCTGATCACAGCTGATATAACAATGACATCATCCTAATCACAGTTGATTTAATAATGACATCATCCTAATCACACAGCTTATTTAACAATGACATCATCCTGATCACAGCTGATATAACAATGACATCATCCTAATCACACAGTTGATTTAATAATGACATCATCCTAATCACACAGCTGATTTAACAATGCCAATCATTGCTCAAGCTATAATTAATATCATACCAGCTCCTCTTTGTTTCCTGGGAGTAGCACCTTCTCCAGTATATGGGGGGAACTGGTAATTAGTCTGTGGACGTGAGGCCACCCTCTACAACTAGTCCTAACCACTGACCTGTGGGTGCTACGCCCAGATACCTTGCAAACCACACACCCACACCAAAGAGATGGTCTATGGGACAAGCTTCTGCTTCAAAACAATGACTGTATTTACTTCCTCTATCATCATGTGACAGAATGTGGTGTGTGATAGGATGTGTTGAGGATGTGGCCTGTAACAGGATGCGGTCTGCAGGTCAGGGCTCCTACGGAGAACTGTCAGCATTACTTAATATTGGTATGGAATTTAAAAAATGCATTCACGCACGCAATGTGAGGTGAGATGAACTCACCGCCATCTGGCTGCCGTCAATGATACAGAAAAGACTTCCTTTTTTAAAAATTGTCTTCACAAAGAAGTAATTGAGACGTCAATCACCTCAGCTGCCGAGTCAGCAATGACCATGATCCACTCTATACCTGAAGTAGGCGGAGCTATGGTTGCCTATAAATCGAGCGAACTCTTTTTACAAATCTAACACATCCTGACGGCTGATAAATTCCTCGGACGAGCCAGCATTGTTGTTGGTTTCCCTCCTAACACCACAAAGATTATTTAATCCCGACGTGGCCAATGGGAGTAATAGAGGACTAGTTACTGCACTAAGCAGGCAACTTGGTCGTGAATAGATATTTAAACTGCAAACACTACTAGTGTGAGGATTCAGTCTTAGCTTAAACAAGAAGGTTGGGTTTATAAACCCGAGTACGTATGTACGCGCGCGGAGATTCCGAGATGCTTCCGGCTCTACTGCATATAGGGAATCACTTTGGCCCCAGAGCAGCAAGATTCAAACATTCAACCAGTCTGTTTTTTTTTGGCTGGGACTTCAGTACACATACAATAAACCAGTTATAAACCTGTTATAAACCTGTTATACTTGCAATAGCTCCACACCCAATAACATCAAACAACCAAGCTGCTTTTGGAGGATATGGGTATGGTTTTCTTTCATCACACAGCTATTCTTCGGCTTTGGCTGGCCAGCCTCCAGAGGTGCCTAGCCATGCCTCCAGAGGTGCCTAGTCACGCCTCCAGAGGTGCCTAGTCACGCCTCCGGAGGTGCCTAGTCGCACCTTGAGTATGCTTGTTCTAGTGAGGGAGATGACAGCCAGCATACACACGGCCATTCACTCCATGATCGCTCGTGAATTAGCATTTTCATGCCATGCCCTTTTATAGCAACCTTCTCATTTAGCAACTTCTTTTCACACATATTACCATAATGAAGCTTTTTGTGCACATGACTTGCACCTGACTTTACACGTAGATATAGTGTGCACATGACTTGCACCTGACTTTACACGTAGGTATAGTGTGCACATGACTTGCACCTGACTTTACACGTAGGTATTGTGTGCACATGACTTGCACCTGACTTTACACGTAGGTATTGTGTGCACATGACTTGCACCTGACTTTACACGTAGGTATTGTGTGCACATGACTTGCACCTGACTTTACACGTAGGTATTGTGTGCACATGACTTGCACCTGACTTTACACGTAGGTATTGTGTGCACATGACTTGCACCTGACTTTACACGTAGGTATTGTGTGCACATGACTTGCACCTGACTTTACACGTAGGTATAGTGTGCACATGACTTGCACCTGACTTTACACGTAGGTATTGTGTGCACATGACTTGCACCTGACTTTACACGTAGGTATTGTGTGCACATGACTTGCACCTGACTTTACACGTAGGTAGTGTGTGCACATGACTTGCACCTGACTTTACACGTAGGTATTGTGTGCACATGACTTGCACCTGACTTTACACGTAGGTATAGTGTGCACATGACTTGTACCTGACTTTACACGTAGGTAGTGTGTGCACATGACTTGCACCTGACTTTACACGTAGGTATTGTGTGCACATGACTTGCACCTGACTTTACACGTAGGTATAGTGTGCACATGACTTGCGCCTGACTCTACACGTAGGTATAGTGTGCACATGACTTGCACCTGACTTTACACGTAGGTATAGTGTGCACATGACTTGCACCTGACTTTACACGTAGGTATTGTGTGCACATGACTTGCACCTGACTTTACACGTAGGTAGTGTGTGCACATGACTTGCACCTGACTTTACACGTAGGTATTGTGTGCACACGACTTGCACCTGACTTTACATGCAGGTACTGTGTGCGCATGACTTGAGATTGGAGTAGCCATGGTGATGTGAAAGATATTTTATGCGCTTTTGTTGCTTGTGATATAAATCGAGACTCGTCCTTATCAATCATGAATTTCACAGCTGCTAGTTGACTAGCTACATACTCTAGCCAGCAAGAGCTCGTAGCTCAACAATATTCACAACTGTAAGTATTGACTTCTCAACAAAAAAAGGGAGAAAATTGGAAGGAAAAAGAAGGGAAAAAAGAAGAAAAATGGAAACGACACCTGCCAAATAAAGCAAACGAGAATGAACCACACCCAATTAGATGTCCCTTTACCCAAACTCATATTGATATTAGTTATGAATCAGTGAAGGGAAGTCGAAGTGGGTGTGACTTAAATAGGAGCATTCTTGTTTCCCCTTTTGGGGCAACTTCCTCATTTTGACAGAGGCTGTTTCCTTATTTTGACAAGTGGTTTGTTACAGATGTTACAGATGTTTATGCATGCCAGGGAGCCATGGCCACCAGGTGGCAGGTTAGTTGGCTTCTGCTTCCTCTCACTCCTCAGCTAGCTCTGCCCTACAGCTTCTACTAAAGCGGCTTCACAACACAAAGCTTGCCAAATGTATTATACCATATCATGGCTCACAATATTATGTTATGTAACATTTCAGAAGCAATTGCGGACTTTGACGACACCTCCTCCACCATCTGCGGACAGCAGCGACAATAGATCTAGCTGGAGTACACATTATGGCAGTCGTGCGAGATGTTATTCTGCTATAGCTATGAAACACTAACTAGCTACACCAGTTAGCAAACATCACGCTACTAACTAACTAGCTACACCAGTTAGCAAACATCACGCTACTAACTAGTTACACCAGTTAGCAAACATCACACTACTAACTAACTAGCTACACCAGTTAGCAAACATCACGCTACTAACTAGTTACACCAGTTAGCAAACATCACACTACTAACTAACTAGCTACACCAGTTAGCAAACATCACACTACTAACTAACTAGCTACACCAGTTAGCAAACATCACACTACTAACTAACTAGCTACATCAGTTAGCAAACATCACACTAGTAACTAACTAGCTACATCAGTTAGCAAACATCACACTAGTAACTAACTAGCTACATCAGTTAGCAAACATCACACTACTAACTACTAGCTACACCAGTTAGCAAACATCACACTACTAACTAACTAGCTACATCAGTTAGCAAACATCACACTACTAACTAACTAGCAAACATCACACTACTAACTAACTACACCAGTTAGCAAACATCACACTACTAATTAACTAGCTACATCAGTTAGCAAACATCACACTAGTAACTAACTAGCTACATCAGTTAGCAAACATCACACTACTAACTACACCAGTTAGCAAACATCACACTACTAACTAACTAGCAAACATCACACTACTAACTAACTACACCAGTTAGCAAACATCACACTAATAATTAACTAGCTACATCAGTTAGCAAACATCACACTACTAACTAACTAGCTACATCAGTTAGCAAACATCACACTACTAACTAACTAGCTACACCAGTTAGCAAACATCACACTACTAACTAACTAGCTATACCAGTTAGCAAACATCACACTACTAACTAACTAGCTACATCAGTTAGCAAACATCATACTACTAACTAACTAGCTACATCAGTTAGCAAACATCATGATACTAACTAACTAGCTACATCAGTTAGCAAACATCACACTACTAACTAACTAGCTACACCAGTTAGCAAACATCACACTACTAACTAACTCGCTATGCCAGTTAGCAAACATCACACTACTAACTAATTAGCTATACCAGTTAGCAAACATCACACTACTAACTAACTAACTACATCAGTTAGCACTACTAACTAGCTACATCAGTTAGCAAACATCACACTACTAACTAGCTACATCAGTTAGCAAACATCACACTACTAACTAGCTAGCTACACCAGTTAGCAAACATCACACTAACAACAACAACAAGACTACAAGCTGTCTACTAGCTATCGAAGTGCCCTAGTTCCACTCATAGAACAAGACCTACCAGCTAACTAGAAAACCCCTCGAGGTATATAACACATTTAACCCGACACGTTCTGTGTTTCCAGACGTATATTCCACTGGTGTCCCTGAATGCTTTAGCAGGGACTCCAGTGGCCTTCTTATCATCCACAAATGTCGTTATCTTTACTTGAAGCTAAAGCTGATGGTACAGTTCATCACATGCTGCATTCTGATTGGTCAGAGCTCAACACCTGTGCTGGGATATAAGTGGATCATATTCCATTGCATCTCATCGTCTTGTACCATATCCTTGCATCCTCGCCGGTTCACAATAAAGGCCAGGTCACGTTGTGATGGTAGACGACTGTACTGTTATGTTACAATGCTTTACACTGCGTTACATTGAACAGCATGCTTCACAATGAAACTCCGACCTTGACTCCACCATCAGTTGCCCGAGTGACAGCTGCTTCAGCTAGAGTGCCACATCATGGCGTTTGTGGTCGAGAAGTTACTCTGCAGACTTATAAAAAACTGTCACATTCAACTAAGCAAACTATCATCCCCCCCCCCCCCCCCCCCCCCCCCCCCCAGGATTTTCAAAAATTATGATGTCATAGTGCAACATTGACATTGACATTTTGCTAACATTATAGTAATTTAGAAAACAGAATTTTATAAAGCAATACGACGATTTTTCTCCTTGAATATGTCCAAAATTTCCAAAATTGCACTAAAATCTACTGAAGTCAGTTCAGGCCCTTCAATTGCGATTCGCATGAGCCTAGCAAGGTGTCACTTAGTCTATTTCGAAGACGTGTCTTCACAATCTTCATCCGACTAAAAGAACGTTCGACAGTAGCTGTTGCAATTGGAAGAGTTAGCAAAATATCCAGTAACTTGAAAATCTCTGGGAAGATCTCTTTGTATGCTCCTGAAAGCTCCATCTCTGTCTTCATATCCTGTAGAGTGGGTGGTTTACTTAGTTTCTTTTTCTCCATCATTTTCTTCTTCTCTTGTGCCAAGACTCTCTTAAAAACTCTCCACTCAGCAAAGATTTCTTCTCCGAGGTGGAGAAGTGAAGCAGGGTTTTATCTAGGATTTTTTGGAAGGGGGGGAATACCGACAAATGTTCTCAGAATGTGTTAGCATAAATTTTAGAGGCAATATATGATAATGGCATTTTGGTGACTTTGAGACTTTTTATGCTCACGTAATTTTCCAGTAGCCTTACGAAAGGAGCCTTGATTCATGTTTGATGCAGTACCCGATTTCCCTTTAATATTTCAGCCCAATTCTCACACAGAACAAAACATACCTTCAACACCAGGCTGCTCATCATACCAAAAGCAGCAATGCTCATGATATGACATCTACTGTACTTGCCAGTGAGTCACAGTGCTTAATGCTTCCTAATATAGTAAAACTTCATCAAATCTATCAAATTATCCCACTAACGACAGCCACAGTTGAAAGAAGCTTTTCTATGCTTACACTTGTTAAGACAAATCTCAGAGACCGGCTGAAGGACTATACATTGGACAAGTGCATGCGAATAGCAATTGAAGGGCCGGACTCCCTAGCAGATGATGACATTGAGGCAATAATTAAGATATGGAAGCAGAAAAAGACTAGGAGACTTATTGTGTGACTATGTTTATTATCTATTTTTTAATTATATTAAAATTCACGGACACTAGACACTCCAGTACATTACATTACTCTTTACATTACTGCCTATCTGAAGGGGGGGAAGACAGCACTGAAGGGGGGGAAGATTCACCCCCTTCCCCCCCCCCCCCCCCCCCCTAGATAAAACCCTGTGAAGGTTTCACCATCAAACTCTACAGTTGCTTCTTTCCCATAGAAGTTAACTAGAGTTTGCAGTTGTGGATTGCCATACTCAAGAAGAGCAGTATTTTCTGTTGGCATCGAAGCAGGGTCAAAGATCGATGAGGAGACAAGTAGTTCCACAGCACCATCAGTGAAACGGCCATTTATATTGGAAACAAGTTTGTCAATATATGGAATAGCTGTTGAATTGCGGTACTCACTCATTGATGTGGCAGCTGCACTGCCAGTTCCAGTTGAACTCCTCCTGCATGTGATGTCATGTTCACTAGCAAGCATGTCAACAGTTGTTTCCACCAGAGAACACCATTCTGCATCCTCATTCTTGAGGCATTTCAGCTCTGAAATGATGCTCTCAAGGATGATTGGCAACTTGCTGAAATCAATTGCCTTGCTTTGCATAAAGCAATTGAGCTTAGCAAGAAAATCAAGCACGGATGATAGCAGAATGATAGTGGCCACTCCACTATAAGAGCCCAATACCAACGCTATGCCATATGCTTCTGCGTCACCACAATCTTCATAGAGCGTGTGCAAAGTAGTTATCAGAGCAGGAAGCTCCTTGCGAATGGCTCGCACACATCTCTCATGAGATAGCCATCTTGTTTGGCCTGGTTTGACTACTTTCAGCTCTGGAAAATTTAGGACTGACTGCACATTTTTCAGAGCTTCTGCTTTTTGGGGGAATAATAAAACAATTTCCACAAGCTGGCCATTGTGCCAAACATATTTTTCATGGTAGCAACAGACTCGGCTGTTTGCATGGAAGCAAGCTGCAACCTGTGGCAGGAGCAGTGGATGTAGAGAGCATGGGCTGCATGCACCCTCATCCTTCTTTGCACTCCACTTCTGCAACCAGAGAATGTTGCAGCACTGTCATACCCTTGTCCAACAAGTTTAGAGTAATCAAGATTCTTCTCACTGATGAAGGAAGTTAGAGCATGTGTAATTTCTTCAGCATCAGTGGATTTGAGATGAAGAATCGTCAAAAAGTGTTCCTCTGGGTGACCATCCACAAGCCACCGGAAACAAATCGATAGCTCCTCCTGTGTGGAAATGTCTTGACTCTCATCTGAGAAGAACGGGCTGGATTTCAGGCTTTCTATCAGCTTTCTGTCAAGCCATGTGTCAATGGCTTCAATCAGTGACGTAGTGCTGAACTTGGAGGTGTACTGGGCATTAGATGGGTCTTCATTGATATTTTGCTCAAGTTTTATCCCCATTGGCAACTAGGAGCTGGATCAAATGTGGATAAACACTCATATGAGGAATTCTATTCTTGACCAGAAAGTAGACTGCTCTAAACAGATTGAGTAACACACACCGATTTCTCTGTCTACGCTCAGCAGCCTCTTGTGCAACAGCTGAACACTGGAGCTCAAGTACAGACTTCCCACTCTCTACTTGCTGTGCCATGGCACCAACAGCTGCAGCATCTCTGTGCCATTGGGAGTCTGCATGCTTCTTCAGTACTTCACTAGCATGGTTCCAGTCAACTATGCCTCTGGTTGTCCAAGCCCCCTTGACCCAACAGGGGGCTTCCGCCAATTCTGGCATGTAGCACAGAACATGCCTCCACTAGGATCCTTGCAGGTGACCCAGGGGTATCTCTTCTCCCATTCTTTTTTAAATGAAAGTTTTTCCCTGTAGACCTTCCTCTTTTCACTAGCACCGAGTTTGTTCTTCTTCTTCTGAGGCTCCTGCTGATTGTCAGTTGTCTGGGAGAGACTGGATGAGGAATGGGCAGCTTCCTGATCAGTCAACGAGTCTGATGCATCACTGCTTGTCCTCTTTCGAAAGTAGGCTCTGAGATCCATGTTTGTGAATGATTTCTTCAGGGAAATCAACCCACCAGGGGTTAAAAATCAAGGAGCAGTGCTCAACAGGCAACTAACAGACAACACTTTATTAGACTAGTATTTACAGATTTCTCTTTTATACTTAACTCAGCATACAATCAATCAATACCAATCAACAGCACATTCACAACACATAACCACAACTTTCTGGCACAAACACACAAACATATCCACCTAAAGCAATTACAAGCAATCAACACATTCATAAACTATCCTGCTGCACACAAACACACAAACATGTCCCCACAAGCCAATCATGTACCCATAAGCCAATCAACAACATATTATATCACCAAAGGTTTTAGCAAGTGACTGAATGTGGCAAATGTAGGCCATACATACCCACAGATAATCAGTGGCTAACACTTTCCAGCTACATAGTATAGCGTGCTAAAAGTGGGCGATGCTAAGCTGGATACTTTTCTCCCCCCCCCCCCCCCCCCCCCCCCCAACCAAAAATCCTGTATGAAACCCTGATCGGGCAACCAAACTATCATTACATCCAGCATCCAGCAGCAAAGCAAAGTTATTAGCCAACTAGAAAAATAGAAAAATACTAGCTAACCTGCCTCACCACCTGATTCTAGGCCTTTACCTTCGTCCTGATGTATCTGTATGCTTGAGCAGAGACTCAAGAGGAGTGTTCAGGGCTCTAATGAGCTTCCCTCGGCCACAAACCACAAACACCCTAAGAGGTGTTCGAGTCTGAAAACATGTGGTTCATTTTAAGGTACCATATCTTTGCACACATTCATGCTATGATCCTGATATATATACCAAAATGTAGCCAGTGCAGTATGCTTTCTGATAGTATGTTTTGTTTTGCCATACATGTTTATCTTTTGGCTTGGAGTGAAATCACCCCCTCAAAGTCCTTCGAGTAACTATACTTTTCAGCATCAAGTCTTGATGGCAACTGTGGTTGATAGAGCTGCAAACACTACAGATTGAATTTTTTATTATTTTTATTAAAGTGGACTTATGTTCATGTGAAGAGGGTCTAAATTATACACTAACAAAACCTGTGATACTTCGTAATAAAACCATGCATTTTCAGTCCTCATACCCCCTAAACAGCTGGTGGGGTTCACCTCATGCTCGATCCTAGCATTCTGATTGGCTTAACACTGCATAGCTAACACTGGAACAGAACTTCTTTCTGATCGAGCGCACGTTGCATTCCAATACTTATCGCCGGACTGTCTGGTTGACTATATAATGGCACGCAATGGAAGGACGTAACGGATCGCAATATTCCGCTCAGCCACCACCATAATTATTTTGAACCAGCCTTAAGGCGATATGATACGACGAATGATATGCTCAGTGTGAGCCAGCCCTTCAGCCACTATAAAACAGAATTTATAGATATTAGAATATCATAAAAAATATGGCACGGGTATCTAATATACTACAGGAAGTGTCTAGTATGGATGTATCTAGTATACTAAGGAAGTATCTAGTATACTCCAGGAAGTATCTAGTGCACTACAGGAAGTATCTAGTATACTACAGGAAGTATCTAGTGTACTACAGGAAATATCTAGTATACTACAGGAAGTATCTAGTATACTACAGAAAGTTTCTAGTATACTCCAGGAAGTGTCTACTATAGGATGTGTTGTAATGAAATTAAACCCACAAAATCTAGACCCAATCTAGACCCAATCTAGACCCATAGTTAATACACAAAAGTTTGTAGTTGGCCTATTGCTTTTGAGGCTAGCCACCATAGAGCATGCTGGTGAGAGTGGGAAGTGCAGCTTTCTGTTGGTGTGGAGAGTAAGCTTATGCTGATCAAGCAGCAACTGCAAGTCACCAATTCAGCTGCAAGTCCAGGGAGGAGCCAAGCAGGAAGCGTGGTACAATTGGCAAGGTCAGGCCAAGGTCACTTGATTACTAGCACTCACTTTTCAGATTTCCAACTAAGTATTTGGACAGCGTGCAATAGCAATTAGCCCCTTTAAAGTTTTATATGTCAAAATTGGAAATAAGGGGAGAAAAATGGTGTCCCTCTTCCACGTAGTTTCTATTATAAGTTCCATCTGGGCACTTTCTCTCCGTACGGAAAAAAAGTATCGGTATAACTAACCAGTTACATGTACAAAAATTCAGCCAGCACTATTTCAAAAATTAACGAGGGCAATCAGATTCTAAATGCTAGGAGGTGTGGTCATGAACACTTGAAATTAACTTCTGTGGTTTTCTTGTTGTATGCTCCTTATGTGTTAATGCTAGCGATGAATGAATTTTTTTACACTTCAATCATTTTCCGCACTACTAGAAAGAGTTAGAACTTCAATCAACTTTTTTCGTGCATCTATTACTGGATTTGAATCACAAATATTCATGACCATCAGGTTAGAATCAGGTGCCCTCGACAGTTCTAGGCCCCCTAGGGTGAATATATATAACTTGGTATAGAATGGTAATTTTTAACTAACTTCATAAAACAGTTTCTTCTTTTAAAATACAGAATGCTTAGGTCTTCATCGTGGCGAAGGAGACACCATGATTGCTCTCGCCATGATCATGTTGAATGAGGCATCTTGATTGCTCTCGCCTGGTGAAGACCGAAGCATTCGGTTGAAATGTTAACATAAAAAACACAAACTTTGGTATTGTCATGCATCACAATTTTAGATTCTCATACACCACAATTTCAGAACTTTGGTATTGTCATACCGCAGAACTTGGGTATTATCATACCCCACAATTTTAGAACTTTGGTATTATCATACCCCACAATTTTAGAACTTTGATATTGTCATACCTCACAACACTCAAACTCCCCTCATCTGGGTGCCCCACATCTGCTAGGGCTAGGGCTAGGGCTAGGACTGGGTACATATGTCTATCGGGTACCTACATGTACGCATTGCACAATCGCGTCACGTGTATTGCACATGGTCCGCGAGCTCGCAGAAGTGTGACTCATTTTGATGGTAAAGTATAGTCCAATTTCTTGTCGACAGAAAGGGATTCTCACTTAGATTTTAGCTGGTTTCCTGTTTGTAGCTTGTATTTGGAGATGACCGCATGTGGAATGCTTCCCGCAACAGTGATGTTGAGAGGACAAAGGGGTGGAGGCTATGGAAGACCACACCCAGTGAAGCTTTCAATGCCTAGAAATCTCTCACTGTGTGCTTCGAAATCTTCTTGTGAAAAAAATGGCACGAAATTGCAGCTCTGTTGAGCCAGGAATCACTGAGGCAAACTTCCATCATCTCTTTTTAAAATGAGTTTGTTCTCATTGTTTCCAGTCAGTGCACATGTGCAGTATGTACGTGTACTAATGTAAGTGCATGCACTTAATATATGCAGGGAGGCAAAACTCAAGGCAGATCATGAATATTGGGGGAAATGTAGAGTTAAGAGAGTGCCCAGCTTCCCAGATAAGGACGGCTTTGAGTTAACTATGGAGCAATATGAAAGTTATGGAGCACTCAAGTATATAGGAAGACATCTTATTTTCCCAATGTTTGACCTAAAGACTTCCCAACGACATTTCGATTGCCAATCTACAAGCTTATCCCATAATGAAAGCTTATTAATTAATTAAGCTCTCAGCATGCAAAAGCAGTTAACTGAAATGTCAACAGCTGTGGCTCTCCCATGGCTAGTCCCTAACATCAACAGCTGTGGCTCTCCCATGGCTAGTCCCCAACATCAACAGCTGTGGCTCTCCCATGGCTAGTCCCTAACATCAACAGCTGTGGCTCTCCCATGGCTGGTCCCCAACATCAACAGCTGTGGCTCTCCCATGACTAGTCCCCAACATCAACAGGTGTGGCTCTCCCATGGCTAGTCCCTAACATCAACAGCTGTGGCTCTCCCATGGCTGGTCCCTAACATCAACAGCTGTGGCTCTCCCATGACTAGTCCCTAACATCAACAGCTGTGGCTCTCCCATGACTAGTCCCTAACATCAACAGCTGTGGCTCTCCCATGGCTGGTCCCCAACATCAACAGCTGTGGCTCTCCCATGGCTGGTCCCCAACATCAACAGCTGTGGCTCTCCCATGGCTAGTCGCCAACATCAACAGCTGTGGCTCTCCCATGGCTAGTCCCCAACATCAACAGCTGTGGCTCTCCCATGGCTAGTCCCTAACATCAACAGCTGTGGCTCTCCCATGACTAGTCCCCAACATCAACAGCTGTGGCTCTCCGATGGCTGGTCCCTAACATCAGCAGCTGTGGCTCTCCCATGGCTGGTCCCTAACATCAACAGCTGTGGCTCTCCCATGACTAGTCCCCAACATCAACAGCTGTGGCTCTCCCATGACTAGTCCCCAACATCAACAGCTGTGGCTCTCCCATGACTAGTCCCTAACATCAACAGCTGTGCCTCTCCCATGACTAGTCCCCAACATCAACAGCTGTGGCTCTCCCATGACTAGTCAACATCAACAGCTGTGGCTCTCCCATGGCTAGTCCCCAACATCAACAGCTGTGGCTCTCCCATGACTAGTCCCTAACATCAACAGCTGTGGCTCTCCCATGGCTAGTCCCTAACATCAACAGCTGTGGCTCTCCCATGACTAGTCCCCCATAAACAGCTGTGGCTCTCCCATGGCCAGTCCCCAACATCAACAGCTGTGGCTCTCCCATGGCTAGTCCCCAGCTGTGGCTCTCCCATGGCTAGTCCCCAACATCAACAGCTGTGGCTCTCCCATGGCTAGTCCACAACATCAACAGCTGTGGCTCTCCCATGGCTAGTCCCTAACATCAACAGCTGTGGCTCTCCCATGACTAGTCCCCAACATCAACAGCTGTGGCTCTCCCATGACTAGTCCTCAACATCAACAGCTGTGGCTCTCCCATGGCTAGTCCCTAACATCAACAGCTGTGGCTCTCCCATGGCTGGTCCCTAACATCAACAGCTGTGGCTCTCCCATGACTAGTCCCCAACATCAACAGCTGTGGCTCTCCCATGACTAGTCTCCAACATCAACAGCTGTGGCTCTCCCATGGCTAGTCCCCAACATCAACAGCTGTGGCTCTCCCATGGCTAGTCCCTAACATCAACAGCTGTGGCTCTCCCATGACTAGTCCCTAACATCAACAGCTGTGGCTCTCCCATGGCTGGTCATGGCTGGTCCCCAACATAAACAGCTGTGGCTCTCCCATGGCTGGTCCATAACATCAACAGCTGTGGCTCTCCCATGACTAGTCCCCAGCCAGCTGTGGCTCTCCCATGGCTAGTTACCAACATGAACAGCTGTGGCTCTCCCATTAGTCACCAACACCAACAGCTGTAGCTCTCCCATGGCTAATCACAAACACAAAGCCATGGTGCATGTTTGATCAGACTCTCCCCTTCTGTTTGTGTGTGCACATGCATACAAGCGTCTGGTTACAATCCTTCCACCTAGTAATAACTTTTGCTTGATTAGAGCAGCATAGATTCTGTGCATTAAAAAATTAGCATCATGCAATAAGGTGCACAACTGGCTTGGCCCACAGTAATGACAGGAAAGTCATGTCACTGGTAAGACTGTTAATTGCTGAGTCCCCAGACCCACTCTGGCCCCTTTGTACAGCTGTTAGATTATAATGGTGTGCCTAGCACATGAAAATGCAGGTCCCACAAATATATAGATACATATATATGTTTGGATATGGGGACATTATTACCACATGATCACAAGAGGACTCTTGTAGTTTACCTTCTTTGCTCCATCCAACTGCCAGCTGTATTGCTATCTCTCTCCCCAAGCCTCTGCTAGCTCCAGTCACCACACAGAAGGTTGTCTGATTGAACATCTCCATTGAGAGCTACAAAGGTCAATAATATTTCGGTTCAAAATAACATCGAGTTTGAAAAAGTAATTGGTTGGGACCTTCCGCTTAGCAGCTTTCCCCCCCTTTTTTTTCTTTCAAGTTCTATTACATAGTTTCATATAATATACAAGCTACTACAAGCTACTAAAAGTTCCAACACACCAACGAAACAATGGCGACAAAAAGACAGCAGCGAAAACAAAAAAACACAAACAACAACAGCTTGGTATGCTAATTTACAGATGATGTTTTGTCATAAACGCCTACAAGATACCATAGGAGAATGTTCGAGGCTTCAGATATTTATCCAGGTAAACTATTCATAAAAGCTGACGTACAGCCATGTACACCACTTCTCCCGTAACTCTCCTTGGGGGTGTCACTTCTCCTTTTTGGTTATCATGTTAGTTAAATCAACAACAAAGAAATTTACACTATGTTTACAGCTCACAAAGACCTTACACCGACTCTGTGTTGCAGCTGTCAACTTTTTATCAAAGATCACAGCTGCATTGAAAGTTCAAATTTTCCAGCAACTTTGGATTTGAGAGGCAGCCATTAAAAAAAAAATACCAGACACACGTAAATATTTTCATTTCACTTCTTTGAAGAGCATATAATTCACAATGAACTGTAATAGATTGCTGAAGTATGTATAGATACAGCTATAGCTCAAGCTAGCTCAGTTTAGTTCTTCTTAGTAGATTTAACTGTAACTACTCCAGTATAATGTCATTCAGTATTTTGCAGCTGGGACCTAGTCCAGAAATCACAATTACTTTTCTACAACTGTTGTCATCCCAGAAAGTTTGCCCAGCATGCAGTTCTTCTATGAACAAGCAGAAATGTGGAGTCACTGTGGACCCGTACAGGGAAAATGTGACTTTAATAATGTGTGCTATATAATAAATATATTATACATCAATGCATATATCAATGCTTCATTAGGTAGCAATGTATGGGCAGCACTTGCAGGTAATCGGTCTCCTTGAGGGAAGGGTCTTTTTTTCCTTTCATATTACGAAAATCCCTTTCATAGTGCTCGTGTACTGGTGGAGCCGTAAATACTCAGTCACCAAGTCACCCAGGCAGCACAGGAGGCTGAAGAAGTAGGCTATTTGCAGGGGGCTAATTTCCATATGAAAGTTGGGGTGGCCAAAAGCAGTATTAAAGCTGCTTACTCTAGGGGAGTCGTCTCTAGGGGAGTCTCTAGATACTCATCCAGGATATTTTGAAAAATAGGAGTAATTAGAACTAAGACTTTGGGGTAAATTAGTGTTGAAAATATTTTCAATTTAGTAATCACCCGAACACATAACATAACCAGATGACAAACAGTATACACTAGCACTAACATCTAAGAGAGAGAAAGAGACTATCATTCACATCTACTATGAAATGGAAAAGTGGCCGAAGATGGATGAGCGCCTCTCTACTCTATCCACAAAGTCATTTGTCACTTGCTTGAGGCTCAGTTCCTTCACCAGCTCTTTATGCACTGTGCATGTCATGAGATGATTGAGGCGGTTGTTCGACATTGTTGTACGAAGGTAAGACTTCACCCTCCTCAGCGCACTGAAGGCTCGTTCAGAGCTTGCATTAGTTTCCAGCATAAACAGAACAACCTTGACCAAAGACATGACCTCTGGTATGAGGGGCCAGATGCTTTTGTTCTTTTTGAGGAAATCAACGACATTTTGCAATGTATCACCACCACCTTCATCTTGACTGAAACTGCGATAGGACTCTGCCATTATAGATAGCTGGATTCTTAAGGTATCAGGGTCAAACTCAGTGTAGAACTCACATAGTTCGTCAACATTTTGTGAGACATCCTCCCCCAATGTTCCTTTCACTAGGATCTTCTCACAGGTTGCATATGTGGTGTAGTCCTTTCTGATTAAAATGCTCTTCAATGCAGCTAGCTACAGTGTCCACAGCCTCAAAATAGATTTGGCGGTAAAAGTTCTCTACATTGGTATGGTGCTCATGTTGAGCATTACCCTCACTATACCTTGATGGTATCTTACGGTGACGTGGAAGTGAAGGCTCTTTTAGTTCAAACTTCACAGCAGCTTGAGTTACTTTTGTTCAATGGAGGCTTGCATCCCTGTCTGATCGTATTCCTCGTAGGACAGTGACAGATAGCTTGGCATTCGCTTGAGCATCCACTGCACATAGCTCTGCCCTCTGAAGGCAAGTGCTGAGGTTATCTGAATGTGAAAGTACTACAATGGCAAGCTGAAGACCATAGAAGAAACTAAAAGTTTGCATTTTAGTCTCCACTCCAATTATTCTTGCCTTCATTTCAGAGTCTTTGACATGGTCTTGTGCCCAGTCCCATAGGATCATGTGAGTGCCATAATTTTTCAGAATAGCACTCAGTGATGCTGCTCGGACAGTACACCTTGTTGGGCAGAGGATTTTCAGAGTTGGTGAGTCAATATTGTCTAAATGGAGATCATGTTCCATTTGCCCCAGAATTTCTGATTGCTTTCTGCAGAATACTGCCTCTCTTTTTGGACTCTTCTTTATTAATTTAGTAATTTCATAAGGCACATCAAGCGTGTCTTTCAACAGGGAAATTTTTTTTTTGTATCCCCGACAGCAAGATTAAGCGAGTGGCAATAGCAGTGTGTTAGCAGACATTTTTCATTCAGTTTTTTGATTTGTGCAGCAACCCCATTTTTTGTTCCAGTCATGTTCGAACATCCGTCATAACATTGCTCACGGGCATCTTGAATTTTGAGATTCATGCGTAGCAGCACATCTTTTATGCAAGAAACAATTGTGTCTGCATTGGTCTGAGAAACTGACATCAGACCAATATATTCCTCACGTACTGTCATCTCATTCACCCAACGTATGCAAATCACAAGTTGTTCAATGTTGCTCGCATCTGCACTCTCATCAGCCAAGATACTGTAACATCCAGATTCAGCTATGTCAGCTGCTAAACCAAGAAGCACTTCTAGAGCCATGATTTGTAAGATTTCATTCTGAGCATCTGGACTGATATGCTTGTCGTAAGACTTTTCAATCCATTTACGAAGCACTTTATCATCTTCAGCTCGCAGAAGGAGGAGTTGCCTGAAATTTGACTCCTCTTCTTGCTTGCCCTTACGAAGGGCAATGCCCTGGTGGGCAAGATAGGATACACTTTGAATGATTTTCAGGAGGCAGTTCCTATTTTCCTCTTTCTGACTCTTAAGCTGCTCCTTCAGCTGCTCATCAATATGACAAGGTTGAGTTAACATAGCAACTGCATGCTTGTGACATAGCGAGCTTTCGTGCTTATGGAAACTCTTGTTTTTACACAGAGCATTTTTCCAATTTCTGAACCCATCAGACAAGAAGGAGGTTTCAGACCTTGTATCCAGCTTAAGCAGTCCCTTCAAATTGGCTGTGCCACAAGTGTCTGAAATTGGAAGATAATGCAGCCATGAAAATTGCGAGTACCAGGCTGGTTGGAATGCTCGTTGATGACCCATCTTGCTTTTAGGGTATTTGATGTTGATTGGCTGGTAGGGAACTTGAGGAAGGGTATCCAGAGTCAGGTATATTCTACTGGCTTCTTGTTGCTGCTCCTGAGAGATATCAAAAGTACTTGTAGCTTGAGTCAAAGTCTAATTTTGCAAAAACAACTACAACAACAGGGTCTGTCAATATATGATTGTTTAATAAGGATTCACTGACATCAGAGGCCGAGATGCCACATAAAAATTGAGAGGCTTAATGTTGTTATCATGTGATGGATTATGACAGACGTACCTGTTCAGATTCTTCGGGGTTTTCTTCAACCTGTACATCTTGGCTATCAGATCCTTGGGCTTGATCATCAGCCTTCTCCTCAGACTCCCTTTGTCTCTTAGTTGGACTTTGACAAAAAAACCTTAACAAGGAGGCTTGTCTTTTAGGCATGATTCACTCTGCAGCAGCACTAGCTAATTTCTCAATATATGGCCTGCTACACTGTTAGGGTTCACTCTTATATTGCTTAGTATTCCAAATAATGATTAACAGCACATTAGGTTTATAGCAGAACTCAGTGGAGAGCTTACTTATATAGGCACTCCACTGCTGTCATGGCAAAATCAAAATGAACCAATGAAATACATGAACTATATAAATGTCAAAATGATCCTAACAGCTAAAATGATCCTCACACCTAAAGTGTTAGTTCCATGATAAGGGAACAAAGTGTTGCTTTTACCAATATTATGGTGTTGTTCTATGGTGTTGTTCTATCTAGCATATTTCAGACCAATTACAATTATGAATGTGCTATAACTTCTAGTCAACACCTTCAACAGCTTGCGAAAACTACTTGTTTGGGCCAAAAGTTGGGGGGGGGGGGGGGCCATGGCCCCCCCAGCCCCCCCAGAAATTACCCCCCTGATT
Source organism: Cladorhizidae sp. MBARI D1340-BT2 (assembly GCA_028752905.1). Lineage (NCBI taxonomy): Eukaryota > Metazoa > Porifera > Demospongiae > Poecilosclerida > Cladorhizidae > Cladorhizidae sp. MBARI D1340-BT2. The sequence continues at coordinate 37,864,749 of JAQNBH010000008.1, forward strand.
TGTGACTGATCTGGCTGAGGGAGATGTGTACTTGGAGAATTCTCAACCATGACAACCTCATGTTAGGAGGTGCTACTCCTGTCCATCCTCAGGTTGTCCAGATCGATGAGTCATGCTTCAGCCACAAGCCAAAGGTGGTTGTCTTGTTGTTTTTTACTTACCAAATTTCATTAGCTTGTTTCTTTTATAACTTAATTTGCTTGTTCTCAATAGTATCATCGTGGACGTGCCCCTCGGGCTCCGGTTTAGGTTTTGGGATTGGTACTTCCCACACACCGATATCATGGAAGTAGTGGCCAGAAGGGGTGCTGCAACCTTGCTGCCAATAATACGTCATGTGAGGTCAGGGAGAGAGGTGTGGAGCGACCAGTGGAGAGCACACACTACAGCAGATCCATGTCGGGAATCACAGCACACCGTACAGTGCATCACTCCTTGTTTTTCAAGGATCCAGTAGCAGGTGTACACACAGAAAACATAGGAACAGAGTCAAAACAAAGTTCAAACTAATGTAAGGCATGCATCAGCACCAACTCCCAATACTTTGATGGATTTATGTCGTTCTGGGTCATACACTCATTGCTGTCGCTCCCTTAACCTCTCTATTGCAGCTTCAATTAATGAGTCACATTTGTTTTTGAACAACAGTCCTAAGAGGTTTTCTGAGTGAGCTTTGGATGCACATTTGCCAGCATCTTGGCTTCCTGGTCTTTGTAAGATGTGGTGGATGGAGCACCATACTTGTTTTTGAAAACTTTCCAGAGATGTATGGATGCTCTGTGGCCTTTTTGGATGCCATTATTTCATGGTATCAAGATTTGCTTTTGGATGAGGAAGCTGGAATTGGGGAGACAAAAGAGAAGGCTCAAGGAGTGAAGTCTTCTCTTTACTGTTTTCAATTCATTGCTGCAGTTATAGTCCCAAAAATTGTTCCTGATGAAGTGAAGCCACTGGCTTCAAAATTACAGAAACAAGACCATGATATTGTTGATGCTTACAAGATGGTCGATTCCAGGATTGAAAATATCAGGACTACTGGAGATAACATTGATGAAATATTCAGCTCGTGGTACAATTATGAGATCCTTGCACTTGCTGATGCCATTGCTGTTTCTGAATGTATTTCCAGAAAGACAAGCCTTCAGCGGAACCCTACCAATGTCCAAAGTGACGGCCCACAGGAGCACTATAATAGAGCACTTGCCATCCCTCTCTTAGATTCTCTTCTGGTTCAAATGAAGGACAGATTTTCAGAAGATCAGCGTCATGCTCACGGCTGCTCCATCTTGTATATACCCTCTGTTATAACAAGAAGTAGTATTTCTGCAACAGAATCACTTGACCAGCATGTGTTTGAAAGTTTACTTCATTGGGAAGGTGACCTTCCATTTCCAAAGTCATGAAAAATGGGTTTAGGAAGGTTTAACGTTCTCTGGCATATCAAGAAATGTGAAGTTGATTCTGCTGATCTGGAAACTCGCCTACCAGATAATCTGCTCCTAGCTCGTGGTGTTTGTGTCCTGGTGTTTGTGTGGTAAGGATTTGTTCCCAAATATTCACTGCCTCCTAGTAATTGCTTGCCCACTACCCATTTCTAGTGCTGAGGCAGAAAGGTTGTTTTCTCTTCTGAGAAGACTCGAGACTTATTTGAGTTCTACTATGAGTGAGGAGCATTTGGCAGATCTTTCTGTTATTGCCATGCACTATGACGAATGACATCCTGAAGATGAAGTTTGTCGGGCATTTATTCAAGCCCACCAATGAAGACTTCTTTAAAGCTTCATTGTTTGATAACTGGTTATGAATTGAGTGCATGGCCTGACCTGTGTGAGTGTAGTTAAGGGTGTGACCACAATATGTAGGTGTGGCCACAACCCCCTATTTAAAAAAACTGCCCCTGTAACCACTAGCTAAGCACGAATGTCCAGTTGGTGAATCCACCAATAGTGTGGCAGTGGCAGATCCAGGGGGGTTCTTTGGGTTCTTAAAAAAACGAACCCTTCAGCTGTAACTTGGCATTAGCCAATTTACTCAAAATGTTCTACTTTAGAGCTCCATAGATTCTGCAAACTTCATGGTATGGACTTGATATATAGCTCAAAAGATAGGTCTCTCTGTGTGCTCTCTTTTGAATATGTTTCATAGGATAACTATATAGTCTGATTCTTTTGCTGCCACCGTGTGCTGGCATTGCAATACGGGCCCATTGCCAGTGCTGCAGTTGGTAAAGGGTCTGTGCATGCGAGACTACTCAAGAGTTGCAGTTTAGTTGCTCAAACCCACAATTGTGGGTGTGTCAATAGCCATGCTGGCGCAGATGTCTAGCCCTGCCCCTCTTTTTGCATGGCGTGGAACTTGGTGTTTGAAATTAAGTTAGCCATGAAGTGGTCGAACTCCTCTGGGTACTTGGTACTTGGTAAAAAAAAAGAAAAAAAGAAGTCCTCAGAGGAAAACTAAGACTTTTTATCCCAGATAATAATTTATACACATCTACCTATATATCAACCTGCTGCAGTTTCCCTCAAACTGAATCAGCCCAGTTAGATCCTGAACCTAGTTCATCAAGTGTGACATCTTCTCTTCCACTTCTTTCTTCACTCCCTCTCCTGCCTATCTGGATATTGGCATTTTGCTACAAAGTGGAAATTTAAATCACCTATCACAAAGTTTACATCATCAACTGCATTCCAGATTCCTCATATAATTATCCTGCTGAGAATTTTTATGGCATCAATCCTCGCTTTATAGCTGAGTGGGTTAGGCATCATCCATGGTTGCATTACAGCATTTCTCAAGATGGTGTCTACTGTAAAGTTTGTTTGCTCCCAGCGACATTAGGCAGCAATCTTTGTAACAAAGCCTTTTCAAGTTTGGACTAAGCAGTCTTCAGCTTGTCTTAGCCATGAAGATCATCAATACCATCATGATTCAATGACAAGAGAATGGTTGCTTTCAGAGGTTCGTGTTCTGCTGCACCAACCCAGAATGTTGCTTGCATGCTCAGCAAGCAACGTGAAGAGCAAGTGGCTCGAAATACAACGATGGTGGTGAAGTCACTGTTGGAGTGTGTTTGCTTTTGTGCATGCAAGGCAATGAGGTCTTTCTTTTCGAGGTCATAGAGATGATTTTACAGCAACTGCGTTCGATAATAAACGTAACTTTACCAATTTAGGACTAAGACGGACGAGGTGCTTCACATACATCTAGAAAATGCACCTCGAAATGCAGTGTATACCTCTTAAGACCATCCAAAATGAAATGATCTCTATAGTAGGTAGCATAATCCAGAATAAGATTATTAAAGATGCAAAGTATTTCACCTTATTAGCAGATGAGGTAACAGATTGTGCTAATTGGGAGCAGGTTTCAATAGTGATACGATTTGTTGAAGCTGAGAAATAAATCAGAGAAGAATTTCTTGCTGTAGAACGTATTACTGGTGATTCCATTTCAACTGCTCTTCTTTCTTGGCTTCAAGCACATGACATAGATATCGCATTCTGTAGAGGTCAAGGCTATGATGATGCAGCCAGTATATATATATGTCTTCCCAGCAATGCGGGTGTTCTGGCAAGGATCTGTCAAGTATGCCCTTTAACTTTATATAATCACTGCCAGAGTCACCAGTCGAATCTTGGTATTATGAAAGCATGCTCAATTTCCAATATCAGAAATGCCAATGGTGTTATTTTCAGAAATTGTGAAGTTTTAAAAAAGTATTCCCTGCATTTTTTTTAAGCATGACATTGAATCAGTTTCACCTGCAGAGAAAAGAGTTGGACTCAAGGACTTGTCCTAAACACGCTAGGTTCAGAGGATAGATTCCTATTTGGTATTTTATGACATGTATCCTGCAATTATCAAGACGATGGAATCGACTAGTACCAGTAGTGTGCAATTGGTCTTGGGGTTCAGTAACCTTGACAAAATCAAATAGCAAAAATGGGTGCATCACAACAATACAGATAGAAGATAGATTTGGCAAGGGTGATCAATTTTCTTGGGCCTCACCCACTGTCCATTAGGAGGTTTACGTCTACAATGATTGATCTGTGCGTGTACTAAGAGCTCTCCATTGACTGGAATTGAGACATGTCCATTACAGGGAGGGTGGCTGGCACTATTTCATGAGGTGTACCACAAAATCATATTTGGTTGAGCGGAGGGATCTTATCACAAAACTAGATCTGACTGAGTGATATGGGGGCTTTACCACAAAGCCAAAGATGGTTGATTGGTATGGGGTGATACCACAAAACTGTTTGTGGAAACTAGAGGATCATAGGAAGAGCAACAATATGGAACACTCAATTTCTAGCCATAAAACAGTTTTTTATCACAAAGCCAAACATGGTTGATTGGTATGGGGGAATACCACAAAACTCTTTGTGGAAACTAGAGGATCATGATAGGAAGAGCAACAATATGGAACACTCAATTTCTAGCCATAAAACAGGAATTTTTTGGCTGGGTGTTTTATGGGTTTTTTATCACAAAGCCAAACATGGTTGATTGGTATGGGGGAATACCACAAAACTCTTTGTGGAAACTAGAGGATCATGATAGGAAGAGCAACAATATGGAACACTCAATTTCTAGCCATAAAACAGGAAATTTTTTGCTGGGTGTTTTGCTTACTCATTTCAATCGATGCTTTTACCACGCCACCTGCATAACTGAGCTACATCCTGATGTGCCACGAATATAAAAACTAACAAAACAGACCCTTGAGTTGTCGTGCCTTTCCAGCCACTAACTGGGCGATTATGCTTTAGTTAGATCCTCACCACAGAATCAATAATTCCCTTTTCCCTCTCAGTGGCCATATCAGAGCCAGGTAATGCTTCTGTTTGGGCATCACACTGCAATTTGCAGTCTAGCACCTCATAATAGTGTGGTGTCGTATCACTGGCCATCCTATGTCTTAAGAAGGAAGCTTTGTTTGGTTTCCTGGATGTCAGCCTCACTGGATCAACATCAACATCAACTAGTTCCTATTCAACACTAGCTAGGCACTTTTCTTGCACTGCATCACAATTGAAAGCAGATGACAAATACTCAGAAGTTGAACCGCATGAAGTAGACCATCTTCTGTTAGAAAACTGCCTATATTTCCCGGAAAGCCTTAATTTTATTATTGTTGTTGTTGTTGTTTTGTTGTTTTTGTTATTATTGTTGTTATTTTGTTGGCATTATTATTGTTGTTGTTGTTGTTGTTATTGTTGTTGTTATTGTTGTTGTTGTTGTTATTATTATTATTATTAGTATTAGTATTATTATTACTATTACTATTATTATTACTATTATTATTATTATTATTATTATTATTATTATTATTATTATTATTATTATTATTATTATTATTATTATTATTATTATTATTATTATTATTATTATTATTATTATTATTATTATTATTATTATTATTATTATTATTATTATTATTATTATTATTATTATTATTATTATTATTATTATTATTATTATTATTATTATTATTATTATTATTATTATTATTATTATTATTATTATTATTATTATTATTATTATTATTATTATTATTATTATTATTATTATTATTATTATTATTATTATTATTATTATTATTATTATTATTATTATTATTATTACAGTAAGGATGGGGGTAAGAACCAAGTACTGGGTGTTGTAATGCATATTGACAGAATTGCACCAAGATCTGTGAACAAAAACAAAGCTAGTGATTTCATAATGACATAACATGCTACATGGATATATACATATGGTACAAGGGTTGAATTTATTCCTGAAGTGAAGCCAGAAGTGTTCAAAGATACTTTACTTGATTGAATGCTAGTGTATCTCAAAGTCTTACAATATGCTACTGAAGATCCGAGTTTAAATTTGGCAGATGATCTTGTGGAGTTTGTGTCGAAGGAAACAAAATAAGACATCTTGCATTTCACACCACCATAAGGGTAGTATATTTAGTAATGTTAGAGTCTGGACTTGTACTCAGAGTGGTAGGCATGCAAAATATATATTGTAGGATGTTGTTGAACTCTTTCCAGAGTCCCGATGTCCCGGGTGTCCATAGCTGCCAGCAGTATGTAAGACGACTCCTCACTAAAGTTAAATATAACTTCTTTTAACAATGACAGAAGTGGAAGAGGGAATAGAATGTTGAGGAGTGTGCTCTAGAACACATTCTATTTACATGTTCTGACCAAGAGTAATAACCACACCCTCTACATGAATCAGAGAATTCTAGGGGTATACAGTCTTAACATTATCTGCAAAAAAAGGAATAGGATATTCTATCTGGTACATCAAATATTTATATAAACAAGGAACAAAAGAGGTCTAGGGACACTACCCTGTGGTACTTTACTGGAAGACAAGATTATTGTGAGCCAATATACCACATAATAACAACATTCGTCAGGTCAGCTATTCCTCAATGGTCCAATCTTCAAAAGTTTCCTACATGTGAAGCTATATGTGTGGGAGTGTGCATTAATAAACAGCAAGAGCAAGATAGTGAGCTATGGGTGCTTTCTCTTGCATAATTTGTAGCTAGCTTACCAACAAGCATAATACTTGTAATGTGCTTTCTTAGCAACTAATATTTAGGTCAAAACTGGTAATTTTTTTTTATTAACAAAGAAGTTCTTGGTGGGGAATGGAGTCAAAAGCTCTTTGAAGGTCTAGCTAAATCTTTTCTACAACAAGGTGTTTCTGACCTAGTTAATTGACAATCCTGTGAAAGCAAAAGACAGAGTCTGTGCTAAACTTCAGTGGTGTTAAAAAAAAAAATTTTTTTAATGGTCTGAGGATACCTGATATTTTACCATAGATAATCTTTTCCAAGATTTTGGATATGATACAAAGCAGAGATATGAGTCTATAACTGTTAACACTATTACTGCGACTTCAGTTTTGTTATTGGGGCCATCTTATGAACCTTCCATTCGGTTGGTGGCGCAGACTTCAGGCACTGTTTGAGATATGCGGACATGATGAAAGAGCAGAGCCTTTTAGAACATTGTCACATCCCATTTCAGAGAGTGATCAAAAAATCTGTGACATCTAGACTATGTCAACTGAACTCGGTTGTCGTGAGGGACTCCGGTAGCCTTTGGTTAGTACGGAGTAACAAAGTCACTTCTCAAAAAGGTGGAGTTTAAGTATTGGTTAAAGCAGTCAGCGATTTCAGATGAGTTAATTTGATGCGATCATCAACAGCAACAGGAGACATAGTATTGATTTCTTGCTAGGTGTTGAAAGAGTTTCTTGGAGTATTGTGCCATTAGCTGCAACAAGTAGCTATTCTTAGAAGAAATTATTGGTTCTAGGAGGGAAGATTCCAGTGTAGTTAGTTTACGTGTTTTTCAAACAGTACGATAAGACATATCAGTGTTGTTTAACATGTGTGCATTGAACCACTTGGGTGATTGCTACTGGAGAGTTTGATTATTTGGAGTCAAACTGTTCACAGACTGAAAAATTTCCTTTCACCAACGACCAGGAATGATTTGCATATGATGACAAGGATATCTGGCTGAAATCAACATCAACAATCTCAAATCTAATCCTTTCAGATCAGCCTAAGCGTAGTTCATCAATGTACGCTTTTGTTGCGAGTACTCGGTGGGTGTGGTTGTTGATTGAAGCTCTAAAGGATAACAGATAGTGGTCTGATGTACACTGACTTGTCTTTGGATCACAGTTGTCATATCTGTTAATCTACCTGGGGAATTTCAGAGCAGATCCAGGATATGTCCTGACTTATGCATTTCTTTCATAACTACTTGTACCAAATTATTTTCAAATAGTAAGTCACATAAAGAGAAGCATCCAGTGCTAGTAGAGGAGAGAGTATTCCAATTTATGTCGGGCATTTCAAGACTCCGAAACTGGAAGCCATGACAAAAAACACACCCAAAAACACCTCAGCAACCTCAGCGACGTATGATGACGTTAGGGAATTTTTTCGTGGGTGTGTGCGCGAAAGGCTTCATGGAACTAGCCCACCAGAGCAGTTTAGGGAACCAGAGGTCATGACATGCCAGCAGAACTCAATTCCATACGTTTCCCCAAGGTTATGCGTCAGTCGGTGCGCATATGGTATTTGGGCACGTTTAGCCACACCTACATATAATATAGTGCTTACCGTTCGAAGCCAGTGCATTTCCCAGTGAGCAGAGAGCGAGGATCTGTTGGTAAGTTAAGGTGAAGAGATGGGGAATAACTTCGTGTGTTAATAATGAATGAGCTTGTATAACTGCCTGCCTATATTTAACATCTAACGTAGGAATGTTTAGTGTTACCTGCAGCTTTATTATCGGGCCCTTATAAAAGCAGATAAAACCACATCTAGCTTCTGTCAAGTAGTTTCGTTATGGGACAGTTATTCATGTTTGTGTACACAATCTTGGTTTACACAGAGAGAATCATGGCAGAATCAGATGTTTCAGAACTTTCAGCGAAGTTAAATCGGCAACAACAACTCAACGAAGGTGAAGTGAAACCTGCAAAGATGTCCCAGTCCATTTATGCAGAGTTTAAGGAGTTTTCTATTCCGGAGATCAAGGAATTCAAAAAGGTTTTTCTGAAGTAAGTTCTAGAGTTTTGAAAGTTGGGATATAGTTGAGACTCAACGAAACCGAAACATTCTGTTAAGAAAAGATAATGCCAGAGGGAGTCCAAATGCCTCTGGGCAGACATGAACTGGACAATGGATCAACAACAGGTGCTTACATTAAGCACACTAAATAATGCTTCAGTTATGCTGACAAGCAATGCCCCAAAGTGCATTTTCTTTGTTTCAGAAATAGAAAGGAAATAGCTACTACCTCGAGATTATATTACAGGGACTGTTTTTGGTTCCAAAGTTTGTTTGGTTGCATGCTGAGGGTATAGGCACAGTCATACCCAGGTTCTCCATTGCTCAAGAGAGAGGTACTTTATTTCAGTGGTGTCTGGTGTTGCTAGGGCTGATAGTGTATAATTGTTACATGCAAACCTGGAGTTTCAAGATGTTCATTCACTAGAGCTTGGAACCTTGAGGATTGGTAGCTCAATGTCCAATATATCCCTGGATGCACCTCAGTTGTCCTATTCCAGGATTACCCCATCCTCCCAGGGTTACTTGTGCTATATATATATATATCCTGACATTCTATATATATATGGGTAATGCGTGATCTTGCACTAACGAGCCTGGTAAATGCTGGGATGTGCTAATCCAAATTGCATTGCCAAGAGTTCCAAATAGGGTTCATAGGTGCAGTACAGTGTTGTCCTTCATCAGTGTTGATGTCAATGCCTCGCTGTTGGGCCATGTCTATTTATCAGGGGAGTGCAGGGTTCATCAGTGGCAGTAAACACTGGTGTATGGCATTTCATTGGAACAACAACCCATTTGGTGAGCAAGGATTTAGCATCCAGCCATCCAATGCCTGTGTATACATCATCACTGTTCCAGTGAGTATGGTTGATGGGTTTATGCACTGGCACTGTTAGACCATCTTTACTGCTGCAGAGCACATCTTGGGAGTCTTTTACATAACAGTCACATGGTTAACAAGTCTGTCTGGTTTCCTATAATGGCAGAAAGAGCTGACTCTGTGAGCAGGAGGAGGCATGGTTATAACATTTTGCAAAAAGGCCTGAGGCAACAGAGAAGTGAGTGCTTAATTAAAGTCAACATTTAAAATCGTGTAAACGACTGGTGGTGCTTTGTGGTGAGAGGTAATGGACACTTAAACACTGACTAGCCTCTTCATAGGCAGTGACCACAAGCAGACAGGATCAATTTCCAATAGTCGCTGAGTCTAAGTGTCGGGCTAAGAGGAATGGCAGCAACTGGTGTGCTGCATAGCCACCAGCAGGATAGCAACACACATGGATGCTACTACATCAACAAGTCTTTATAGTTGACAAAAATGGAAGAACCTCTGGTTCTCGAGCAGGAAGAGACACAGTCGCAACTGATGCTTAACAAGTGAAGCCTAGCAACAACAATGGACTGTACACTTGAGAAGAAGTAGCCGCTTCATATAGCTGATCTCGTTAGCAACCAGCACCTGTGGTCTCTTAAATAACCAAATAATGGGCTGACCTGTGAAAAATCCCATCGGGTCAGTGTCTCTTCATACCAGGCACCCATGACATCACCGCTCACACCTCCAGCACAGAAAGAGGGGGACACTTCTGACGCCCATGTTGCCGAGCAGAGTGGGCATGAGAACCCTTTCAATCTGCAGCATCTCTGCAAGGTGATTATCCTTCCATCTTTACAAGCAAATAAATGTGTTGGTGCTTTTTAATGGAGTCAAGCACATCATGGCCTTGAAAGCAGTGTTCCTTCTCGCTTGCTTCCCTTGGTAAAGATCATGTATATTGTGCTATAACAAGCTGGCTCTAAGTCTCTGTGCCGGTGAGTATTGTGCTTGGCTGAGTGAAATGAGTGAACAATGAATAGACATCTTACCCAGTCTCCTTATTAGATTTAAATATGGAAGCTCAAGCTTCTCCTTGGAAGCATTGCCAAAGGTCCCCCTCCCTTACATCCCCCCTCAATCTTCCCAGACTTTTTTTGGGGTGGGAACAGACATCATCTCACAGGCAGCACTCTTTGCTTGCATGTCACTTGGGCAAGAATGGACTTGGAAAATGGGAGGTTGGGTGAGATGGAGGGAGGACGTATGGTGTTAACACCTCATCTCGTAATGACAGCCTAGCTTATAAGACTGCCCACAGTAAGTTTTGAACACCTTTTAGTTAGGAACACGCTAATTACTTAATGGGAACACTAATTAACAGTTGTGAGATGTGCTGTTTACATGATGCCTTCTTCCCATACCCTTTCAAAAAGGGGATGCAGTTAGTCAGCTATAGAATATTGTGGCTCATGATTCAACTGGAGAGCGTTAATGAATTGTATCTCAGCCAATCAACTGCAGCTCATGAATGTGTTGAATGAGCTTAGGCTCTCCCTCCCTGGCCCCTCCCTCAATTAATTCCCATCCCCATCACCACCTCACATTTCTCTGAAATGCCTGAGGCAATGTCCCTTACTTGGTCTGAATGAGCATGCACAAATCTCTCCACCTTGTGCTGCGCATGTGTGAAGCAGTGTGAGGTCATCAGGTTATATTTGTGCGATAAGTACCATGAAGCTTGTGGTTGATGAATTAGATGCATGCTCTCTCTCTCTCATGAGCTCACACTGGGAAACTATTTATAAGCTACAAGCACATGCCTTCTGTCCACATGGTAAAGTAGGTAAAGTAGCGCTGCTTTACAAGCTAGAAGTACAGATGTATCCATTATCACAACAACCTTCCTGATGGTGTCTCAAGATTTCCGGGATAGTTAGGATTAGCCTAACTCTAACCATAGCTCTAGAATCCACCCAGGCCTTGCCCTATCCCCAGCTACAGCGCTCTAGCAATGGTGGAGGGGAAAATCCCTAGATATTCCAGAAAAGGGACTGATCGCGTATTCAATTCTAAGATTCTGTGAATATTGTAATGGTCAGCTTTCTCAAGCTGACTTGCCTCTCAAAGTCACATCTCTTATGGAATTAACCCTTTATCTGCTTGAGTCCTGAAATTAACCCTTTAACTGCTTGAGCCTGTAGTCACCTCTCCTTGCAGGAAGCTTTTTTCAATTACAAAAAAACTTAAAAAACTTGTAAAATGTAATTAACTGCTGGTCTGCACAGCTGACAGGAGGGAAAAAATCTCAAGTGCTTAGTAAGTATGTAGTTATTTATATTTACTGCATCTAGTTGACGACCCACAGAACTAGCTAGCTACAATATCTAAACTTTATTGAGCTATTCATCTAGGCGTGGTGGTTTTCTATTTGGCTCCAAAAACTAGTTGGGCACTCCTGATCAGTCCCTTTGGTATACATAGATATATCTGTACAGGTATCCAACAGCAACAAAAAACCCTTCTAATATAAGCCAGCTCTTGGCTTGGTCACCTATACCTACCTGAAGTACACTTGAGTTGTATGGGAAGTTTGGTGCCACTGAAGGCAGCTGCAGCAACTGCTACTTGTCTGAGGTTGGCCCCACAAGCAGGCCCACAGGTGAAGGTCAGGAGCTTGTACTGAGCCTCCTTAGCTGTGATGTCTTGAGTACAAACATTACAAGCTGCAGTTGGACATTCTTGAGACATGAGAGGGTGTAGCTATAAATAATACAATACTCAGATTTCTACAAGGCTAATTAGCGAACTTTGCCCTTAGCATGAGCAGCTGCCAGAACATGCAAAGGAGAAGGCATTCCTGGTTTCAAGACAAATCTTCAGCACTAATTACCTGATAGAGATATAGACAGAAAGGAAGATGGATAACCACCAGACTAATTTCTTCTCTTCATACCTCTTGTCACAGTGAGAGGCGTGGCAATTTGCAGTCTGGGTGGTGGTGCTATCATGTTGCAGGTGAGATAGCACAAAGAGCCTGTCTCTGTGCTAAACTGAAATTTGCCAGTACCATATTAGCACACAAAAACAAATGGCTCATGGCATTTCAACCTTGACCCTATTATCCCTCAATTAAGTGGGTGGAGCTAAGCTTGCCTATAATTAGGGTGACCTTTGATTCTGCTTGAGCTGGGTAAGTAACTTCCCAGCTACTGGGGCAGCTGGGGAGTGACTTCTCAGCTACTGGGGCAGCTGGGGAATGACTTCTCAGCTACTAGGGCAGCTGGGGAGAGACTTCTCAGCTACTGGGGCAGCTGGGGAATGACTTCTCAGCTACTGGGGCAGCTGGGGAGTGACTTCTCAGCTACTGGGGCAGCTGGGGAATGACTTCTCAGCTACTGGGGCAGCTGGGGAGAGACTTCTCAGCTACTGGGGCAGCTGGGGAATGACTTCTCAGCTACTGGGGCAGCTGGGGAGTGACTTCTCAGCTACTGGGGCAGCTGGGGAGTGACTTCTCAGCTACTGGGGCAGCTGGGGAGAGACTTCTCAGCTACTGGGGCAGCTGGGGAATGACTTCTCAGCTACTGGGGCAGCTGGGGAGTGACTTCTCAGCTACTGGGGCAGCTGGGGAGTGACTTCTCAGCTACTGGGGCAGCTGGGGAGAGACTTCTCAGCTACTGGGGCAGGTGGGGAGTGACTTCTCAGCTACTGGGGCAGCTGGGGAGTGACTTCTCAGCTACTGGGGCAGCTGGGGAGTGACTTCTCAGCTACTGGGGCAGCTGGGGAGTGACTTCTCAGCTACTGGGGCAGCTGGTAAGTGACTTCTCAGCTACTGGGGCAGCTGGGGAGTGAATTCTCAGCTACTGGGGCAGGTGGGGAGTGACTTCTCAGCTACTGGGACAGCTGGGAAGTGACTTCTCAGCTACTGGGGCAGGTGGGGAGTGACTTCTCAGCTACTGGGGCAGCTGGGGAGTGACTTCTCAGCTACTGGGGCAGCTGGGGAGTGACTTCTCAGCTACTGGGGCAGCTGGGGAGTGACTTCTCAGCTACTGGGGCAGCTGGTAAGTGACTTCTCAGCTACTGGGGCAGCTGGGGAGTGAATTCTCAGCTACTGGGGCAGGTGGGGAGTGACTTCTCAGCTACTGGGACAGCTGGGAAGTGACTTCTCAGCTACTGGGGCAGGTGGGGAGTGACTTCTCAGCTACTGGGGCAGCTGGGGCAGCTGGGGGTAGACTTCTCAGCTACTGGGGCAGCTGTGGGGTGACTTCTCAGCTACTGGGGAGTGACTTCTCAGCTACTGGGGCAGCTGGGTAAGTGACTTCTCAGCTACTGGGGCAGCTGGGGCAGCTGGGGGTAGACTTCTCAGCTACTGGGGCAGCTGGGGAGTGACTTCTCAGCTACTGGGACAGCTGGCGAGTGACTTCTCAGCTACTGGGGCAGTAGATGAGTTCAATACATTGTTCCCTCCCCCCATCTTTTGTGGTAAGAAATAGCCCCCCTAACAGTGGTAAAAAGTAGAACTTTCGTGAGTTTCTTTAATAATGGCACAAATATATCAACAGCTATTACTTCACTCTGCTTCACACATGTGCAGGACATGGTAATTTGGAAGGATTTGTGCATGCTTATTCAGACGCCATTGCCTCAGGCATTTTAGAGAAATGTGAGGTGGTGATGGATGTGAATTAATTGTGGCAGGGACCAGGGAGGGAGAGCCTGGACCTGCAAGCTCATTCAACACATTCATGAGCTGCAGTTGATTGGCTGAGCTACAATTCATCAACGCTCTCCAGTTGAATCATGAGCCACAATATTCTATAGTGACTATGCACCCTTTTAAGCACTTTTGGGGAAGCCGTGTAGACAGCATCTCATGTACATATCACATGTGTGTTGATTGTGTTGGCATCTAGTTGATAAACTCACTGTGTGTTTTCAGCTGGTTGACCTGTGTGGGCTTATAACAGGACATGTGCTTGGTGTTGACCAGTGTTAACAGGACAGGTGCTTGGTTTTGACCTGTGTGGGCTTATAACAGGACATGTGCTTGGTTTTGACCTGTGTGGGCTTATAACAGGACATGTGCTTGGTGTTGACCAGTGTTGGCTTATAACAGGCCATGTGCCTGTGTTGACCAGTGTTGGCTCATTATTAAACCCTTACCTATCACGTCTCACACATTTTAATGTCCTCTCACTCCATGCTGGGCATTTCTCACACAATAAAATTTGCGCCAAAAAGTGCATAGTAAGTGCCCTCAGGGAGGAAGCACCCACCGTGCCCTTGTCACTGTTCAATAGAGTTTAACTCACAATGGTATTTTGGAAGGAAAATACACCTGTGCTTATGACTGGAAACCAACTCCTCCACTCAAGTTTTCTGGGCCTTAAAATCATGCATGCATTCCAGTCATCTCAGTTTTGACCATGCCAGTGGTGTCCACACCACGCTCTTCCAGGACTGTTCGTAAGCCCTTTGGTTGGCCACTTGCTGTAGTCATCACTTGTATCACTCCATCCTAGTATGTGTTTCGCCTCTTTGGCTGCTTGCCACCATCACTTACATTCATCCTGTGTGCATTTAAAGCATCATCAGCATAAGCAGTGTGTCCTGAGCTTTGGCCAAAGATAAAAGTTATAGAGTGTGTTTCACTAGGATATTTTGTTTCAGCTATTTCAACTGCATTTTCCAAAACTTTTCACAGTTCCAGTATCCTTCAGATTGGGCCCCATACTTGAACAAAACCCTGGAAGCTCTTGGAATGGCTGGATAGATTGGCTTTGCTTGCTCATGGTCTTCCTCATTGAGCTGTAGATAACCATGATGCTCAGTAATGAAGTCACTCGCCATAATCCCACGTCCAATTGATTTTGGTCGAATAGTAAGTTTCCCTGCTTCAGCCCGACGTCACTTGAGGCCAAAGAAACTCCATTGGCATGTACAGTATACAATCTCCTCCAAGATCTGCGTTCTTACCTCAGAGCTGGTGTCTCAAAAACCAGCTTTGGCCCAGAGACAGATCGACTGCTTGACAAATTCGAGGCTGACCAGAAGAGAAAATACATCAACTCATTTCAGACTGTGTTCAGACTGCCATGACGGTCCTTTTTTTTCCACATGAAAAGTGGACTCATCCGGTAAATAAGCACAAGCTTTCTTAAGGCAGTACTGGAACCTACATTTTCTTCCAATTTTTCATCCCTACACTCTGGTGGTGGCAAATGTGTGCATTCCAATACCTCAATTTTTCGTAAGTACATATTCCTGTACTCAATTCCCTCTCATGACCATCGACGTCCACACCCTTACTGTAAGATGTAGGATGGAAGTCAAGATAATGTAGCCACTTCCAAGCAGTGCGAGGAATTATGCTACGGGGAAAGCCAGGAGGGAGGTGGGAGTATGGAAGCACATCATGGTTAACCCAGGCAGCAAACCTGGCAGCTGTCATGGTTGGCTGACCTTTTTCATAGGCATTTTGCTGCTTTCGAGTGCCACTCCTCATCATCCAATACATAGGGCCACTTGTGCTTTCCTCGTAGAGAAGCAGCAAACTCTCCCTTGCTATTGTAAAAATAATTCCTCCATGATCGAATCGAGCGGTTACTGCACCCTACCACAGATCCTGCCTCATTAGCAGCTGCTACATTTGTCAGTCCAAATCTTATCCTGAAGTGTCGATAAGAATGATAGCAAACATTTTCTGGACATACTTTGGCTGACTATAGACTCATTCTTTATAGCAAGCTGTTGCTTCTTCTTCTTCTGTAAAGGTATGGTTGTCAGAGGAGCTATCATTGTCACTCTCTTCATCGGATGAATGAACTGGTAGCAGCACAAATGAGTCATCCAAGGGATAGAAGTTTGGACTGAATTGATCCAATGAAATTGTGGTTGTCCCAGCTTGTGAGCTAGGTATAGGTTGACTCACTTCTTGAAGAAGTGGTGTTTCTGGTTCAGACTCCAATTCAGGCAACTGAGACACAGCTGTCCTTGAAGATTCACTCATATTGGTCAGCACTTTAGCAGCTCTCATACTCTCACCTCTGGCTAGCTGATGCTTTCTTTTCACCCATTTGGGCTTTTTTGCACTCATTAGCCAAACAAACACAGAACAAAAAAATCAAGCTCTAGCACGTGTTTAGTTACCATGGAAACCGGCCATGCCTATATATATTTTCTACTGGATTTCCCACAGGACAAGTAACTTCACTCTAGCATGGTACAACTCTATATCTATTTAAAGAAAATGATGAGCTAAGTTCAATGGCTCACCAAAAAAGTTATTTCAAGAAAGTGTTCGCAAGTTATTTGCACGAGTTAAAATGAAAGCGTATGGCTATACATGGTTTTAAATGGTAAAGGTCATCTAATTGGTTGTGATCTACATGGGATCACTCTCGTTTCCTTTCCTGTCAACCCTGTTTGCTTTTAATTAGAAATCGCCTTTTCAATAATCAACTTGAATTTTAATCTCTCAATGTTTCGGCTAATTCTTGACGAAGGCTAGAGCATCTAGTCGAAACATCGAAAGAGTAAAATTCAAGTTGAGTATTGAGAAGGTTATTGTTATTTTGTTACGTCAACTGAGTTCTTTGAGAATATTGTTGTTATGGTGTGTGTATCTTTAAAAATAAATAAACATCTAGAAATAACTCATCTAGAAATAACTCATCTGTGAGCCTTGTAAGAACTAGGGCTGAATATCTACTCCTTCAGCCGGGCCTTTGTGATTGAGTGTGGGTGGGTAGAAGCTGCAGTTAGAAAACTTGTGTCGGGTTCAAAACATGAATAGACACAGCATGTGTGAGAGGAGGTTTCCATCAGTTGCCCTAAGCCACACTACAAATTACAGCTTTCATGGTATGAGTTACATTTGGAAGGAGCGCATTGAAGTGTGGTTAGACTATGGACTGGAACGTGGACTGGGAAACAGCGTCTCAGACAATGCCCTGTTCTTTGTAGGTGCAAACTGCCTCTGGCTACTACTCGGCTGCTCCTGAGCAGTAGATAATTGGAAGGGTGGTGTTCTTGAACTCGGCAAGGCCTAAGCACCCATGAGTACCAGTGGTCATGGTTTGGATTGATTTTCATTAGTCGAGACAATATTCCAGTTCAGATTCCAGTCCAGATTCCAATCCAAGTCCAGATTCCAGTCCATTCCAGATTCCAGTCCATGTTCCAGTCCAGATTCCAGTGCGGTCCTGAGTCCAGGTGTTTCCTAAACAACAATCACAAAGGGAGCAGAACCTCACAGACTTGCGTGCATGGCCACACCACCAAGTCCAGCAGGACATCATGCATGCTTAAAATATGAGCTCATGTTTATTTTTAGCACACATGGCATTTGCTAAGGCAGGGTCGATACCATAAATAGTAGGTGTTAATAAACAACTTGTGATTACCACTTTATAGCTCCATATAGAGCTCTCTTAACATTTTTCATAGGTATAGGTATAACTAGACCCAAGTTACTGGAGCTTAAAGTGGAGGCACCTCAAAACCTGAGCGCCTGCAAGAATAACTCGGGTTTGTCAAGTGCTAGAGAGCTGAAATTAGCACCAGTGGCTAGAGCAAGCCCTACTCTATACAACGACTTTTTTCATTAGGCCCTAACACTTGAGTACGTGGTAAAGCGGCCGGTTGGAAAATGAATTTCCTTAAAATTCCTTAAAATTTATTTCCCAACCACGTGCTTGACCACATACTTAAGTTTTGGCACCTAATGGGGGAAAATCGTTGCATATACGCTATAGGGCTTCCTCTACTATAGGGCTTCCTCTAGCCACCGGTGCTAATTTCAGCTCTCTAGCACTTATTAAACTGATCAATGAACTCTCAGTTGACATAACATTATAATCACCGCAATAATCAACTTCAATTTGTATTCACTCGACGTATCATTATTCCTGATGAAGACTAGAGCATCTAGTCGAAACGTCGAGTGAATACAAATTGAAGTTGATTATTGAGAAGGTGATTATGATGGAGATGTTTATGCTGAAACATCAGGCACTCAGGTTTGGTACCACCAACTTGGTTCCAGTAACTTGGGTGCATTAAAAATATTTTAGTATCAAAAGAGAGCACAGAGAGAGACCTATCTTTTGAGCTATATATCGAGTCCATAAAATGAAGTGTGCAGAATATGTGGAGCTATAAAGTGGTAACCACAAGTTAAGTTTTTGGGGGCACCTGCTATTTTATGGCGGCATCCCTCCCCACCTTTTTAACTCTTAATGTAGTTACTGCCACCCGTGCTTAGCCAAGTTTGGAGTTGATAACAACATCACCCTGAAGAGGTTTCAGTTTTGCTTGCAAGGACATGGCAGGTCTGGGGCAAACAGTACCATGGAGGTGGCAGTTCCTGTTGCCTGCTGACACTGCAAGGTGTGTTGTTGCCACTGCTAGGTGTGCTGGTGCCACTGCTAGGTGTGCTGGTGCCACTGCTAGGTGTGCTGGTGCCACTGCTAGGTGTGCTTGTGCCACTGATAGGTGTGCTGGTGCCACTGCTAGGTGTGCTGGTGCCACTGCTAGGTGTGCTGGTGCCACTGCTAGGTGTGCTTGTGCCACTGATAGGTGTGCTGGTGCCACTGCTAGGTGTGCTGGTGCCACTGCTAGGTGTGCTGGTGCCACTGCTAGGTGTGCTGTTGCCACTGCTAGGTGTGCTGGTGCCACTGCTAGGTGTGCTGGTGCCACTGCTAGACATGAGACTCTTCCTAGGATGGAGGGTATACTCTCTTATGCAGTGACTGCACGATGACTAGCTTAGCTATACTCTCTTATGCAGTGACTGCACACGATGACTAGCTTAGCTATACTCTCTTATGCAGTGACTACACGATGACTAATAGCTATACTCTCTTATGCAGTGACTACACGATGACTAGCTTAGCTATACTCTCTTATGCAGTGACTACACACGATGGCTAGCTTAGCTATACTCTCTTATGCAGTGACTGCACACGATGACTAGCTTAGCTATTCTTATGCAGTGACTACACACGATGACTAGCTTAGCTGTACTCTCTTATGCAGTGACTGCACACGATGGCTAGCTTAGCTATACTCTCTTATGCAGTGACTGCACACGATGACTAGCTTAGCTATACTCTCTTATGCAGTGACTACACGATGACTAGCTTACTCTCTTATGCAGTGACTGCACACGATGGCTAGCTTAGCTATACTCTCTTATGCAGTGACTGCACACGATGACTAGCTTAGCTATACTCTCTTATGCAGTGACTACACGATGACTAGCTTACTCTCTTATGCAGTGACTGCACACGATGACTAGCTTAGCTATACTCTCTTATGCAGTGACTGCACACGATGACTAGCTTAGCTATACTCTCTTATGCAGTGACTACACGATGACTAATAGCTATACTCTCTTATGCAGTGACTACACGATGACTAGCTTAGCTATACTCTCTTATGCAGTGACTGCACGTGCGATGACTAGTTTAGCTGCTGACAACTGCCTCAAACTCTGCACATAAAATAGAGCACACCTAATTTACCATTGCAGACAAACATTGCTTAGTCAGTTTACAACTTCCCTCTACTTGTAAGCATATAGTCCCTAGCTTGTTTGCAGGTATGGTAACCATGCCTATGACTTGAGTGCCAAAAGAGAGCACACAGGTAGAGTTTTTAGTTAGTTCCAAAGTGCCGAGACAATACAGATATAGCTATGTTTCCAATGTGGTTGGAATCTAATACCACCTAACATAGCATGTACAGGCTTCCAGTGAGGTTGGAATCTAATGTCACCTAACACAGCATGTGCAGGCTTCCAGTGAGGTTGGAATCTAATGTCACCTAACACAACATGTGCAAGCTTCCAGTGAGGTTGGAATCTAATGCCACCTAACACAGCATGTACAGGCTTCCAGTGAGGTTGGAATCTAATACCACCTAACACAACATGTGCAAGCTTCCAGTGAGGTTGGAATCTAATGCCACCTAACACAGCACAAGCTTCCAGTGAGGTTGGAATCTAATGTCACCTAACACAGCATGTACAGGCTTCCAGTGAGGTTGGAATCTAATGCCACCTAACACAGCATGTGCATGCTTCCAGTGAGGTTGGAATCTAATGTCACCTAACACAACATGTACAGGCTTCCAGTGAGGTTGGAATCTAATGTCACCTAACACAGCATGTACAGGCTTCCAGTGAGGTTGGAATCTAATGTCACCTAACACAACATGTGCATGCTTCCAGTGAGGTTGGAATCTAATGCCACCTAACACAGCATGTGCAGGCTTCCAGTGAGGTTGGAATCTAATGCCACCTAACACAGCATGTACAAGCTTCCAGTGAGGTTGGAATCTAATGTCACCTAACACAACATGTGCATGCTTCCAGTGAGGTTGGAATCTAATGCCACCTAACACAGCATGTGCAGGCTTCCAGTGAGGTTGGAATCTAATGCCACCTAACACAGCATGTACAAGCTTCCAGTGAGGTTGGAATCTAATGTCACCTAACACAACATGTGCATGCTTCCAGTGAGGTTGGAATCTAATGCCACCTAACACAGCATGTGCAGGCTTCCAGTGAGGTTGGAATCTAATGTCACCTAACACAGCATGTACAGGCTTCCAGTGAGGTTGGAATCTAATGCCACCTAACACAACATGTACAGGCTTCCAGTGAGGTTGGAATCTAATGTCACCTAACACAGCATGTGCATGCTTCCAGTGAGGTTGGAATCTAATGTCACCTAACACAACATGTACAGGCTTCCAGTGAGGTTGGAATCTAATGTCACCTAACACAGCATGTGCATGCTTCCAGTGAGGTTGGAATCTAATGCCACCTAACACAGCATGTACAGGCTTCCAGTGAGGTTGGAATCTAATGTCACCTAACACAGCATGTACAGGCTTCCAGTGAGGTTGGAATCTAATGCCACCTAACACAACATGTACAGGCTTCCAGTGAGGTTGGAATCTAATGTCACCTAACACAGCATGTACAGGCTTCCAGTGAGGTTGGAATCTAATGTCACCTAACACAACATGTACAGGCTTCCAGTGAGGTTGGAATCTAATGCCACCTAACACAGCATGTACAGGCTTCCAGTGAGGTTGGAATCTAATGTCACCTAACACAGCATGTACAGGCTTCCAGTGAGGTTGGAATCTAATGTCACCTAACACAACATGTACAGGCTTCCACTGAGGTTGGAATCTAATGTCACCTAACACAACACGTGCATAGCTATTCCTGTCTCAGTGTAGAAGTTTGAGCTTCCCAGCATAAAAACTGTGGCCATGTTTGAAGGACAAACAACAAACAAACATACACTCACACAGACTTGTTCTTCTGGCTTGTGCATATGATGGTAAACTATACTGCTAAAAGCAGTGCTTTCCTCTGGCTTATATGTAAGCAGATGCGCTCTTATAAGCTCACATGGTCAACTCTGATTTATAGTAAACAAGCACGCTTGCTTATAAGCTCATGATGGTCAACTATTATTAACAAGCTTTAACAAGCTAAAAGCAGTGCTCTTCTCTGGTTTATAAGTAAGCAGATGCTCTCCAATAAGCTCACATGGTCAGCTCTTGGTTATACAAGCTGTAAGCACATGCTTGCTTATAAGGTCAACTATTATTATTAATCAGCTATAAGCACGTGCTCTCCTCTGGATTATAAGCTATGCGCATTCTATACGCTCTTGCTGGTAAACGAGTTACAAGACTGAAATGTGGGATGGACTTGCCTGGCTGCTGAGTGGCCACTTTCAATAGTTCAAACCACGCCCACCGCAATTGTTCTGCACTTAATTAATGAGAAGAATATCTTTTAATTTTTATATTTTGTTATAATTTAATTATTTCTTGTTTTGTTTTGTTTGTTTATTTGTTGTTGTTGTAATTGTTTACTATTTTATCTTTTTTTATCTTATTTATTTTAAACTTAATTTATGTAATAATTCTTTATTTTAAAATTATTTTTGCCACATCCGGTTCACGTGCTGGACGCATGTGCCAGGGTGTGGTTTGTATCACGTTATCACGCGGTGGATAGCTAGCTACTGGTATATAACAAAGCTCATGCGAGTCTTAGCATCTCGTAAGGCTAGAGCATCTAGTCGAAACGTCGAGAGAGTAAATTTCAGTTGATCATTTGAAGTGTAATTTTGTTATGTCAACGGAGAGTTTGGCGAGAAAGATGTTTCATCAAAAAATGTTTTTGAATTGAATGGACTTGTCAAACAGAAACGAAGCAAGACTGTTCCCGAAACCAGTACATTAGTAGGTAAAGGTTCCTAAAGGGTCTCCTAATGATTGTGATCTGCATTGTTCTTCTTTGAAAAGTCGATCCAAAACCTTAATTTTTTTTTTTGGCCTCGTTTCTCACATTCGAGCAGCCACCCACAAGAAGTCACTCGTAAACCTCCAGAACTAACCATCTTTACCATGTTTAGTATACTCATGGTTGTGTTGAAGGTCAGTGCTGTTAACTATTGTCGCAAGAGTAAGCTTCTGAAGAAACCAACTGATCGCTTGTTTGTATTGAAGACGTGCAGCTGCTTGCTGTCTCAGCTCATCTAGACTTGATATTGCACAAGTGTGTTTATTGCATGGATGATCTTTTACCAATTCTTCAGTTGAATTGAGAAGCAGATTAGTTGCTGCAAAGCATTGCACTGCATTGCATTGCATAATCATCTCTTCTGGCAGTAAATGAATGAGCGTAACTTATGTGTGTGGGGAAGCAGGTGCAATGGTGTTGGGGGGAAAGGTATCGAGACTTGGGGGGGAAGGTATCGAGACTGGGGGGGGGAAGGTATCGAGACTTGCTGGAAGTATTTTTGGAGCTAAAATCGGCTGAACCCATTTAAGGTCACCAGCCCACCATTAAGGCCACCAGCCCACCATTAAGGTCAACAGCCACTAGCCCATCATTTAGGACACTAGCCCACTATTTAGAACATTAGCCCACCATTTAGGACACCAGCCCACCATTTAGGACACTAGCCCACCATTTAGGACACTAGCCCACCATTAAGGCCACCAGCCCACCATTAAGCTCACCAGCCCACCATTAAGGTCACCAGCCCACCATTAAGGCCAACAGCCACTAGCCCATCATTTAGGAACCATTTAGGATACTAGCCCAACATTTAGGACAGTAGCCCACCATTTAGGACACTAGCCCAACATTTAGGACACTAGCCCACCATTTAGGACACTAGCCCACCATTTAGAGCACTAACCCACCATTTAGGACACTAACCCACCATTTAGGACACTAGCCCACCATTTAGGACACTAGCCCACCATTTAGGTCACTAGCCCACCATTTAGGACACTAGCCCACCATTTAGGTCACTAGCCCACCATTTAGGTCACCAGCCCCACCATTAAGCTCACCAGCCCACCATTAAGGTCACCAGCCCACCATTAAGGTCACCAGCCCACCATTAAGGTCACCGGCCCACCATTAAGGTCACCAGCCCACCATTAAGGTCACCAGCCCACCATTAAGCTCACCAGCCCACCATTAAGGTCACCAGCCCACCATTAAGGCCAACAGCCACTAGCCCATCATTTAGGAACCATTTAGGATACTAGCCCAACATTTAGGACAGTAACCCACCATTTAGGACACTAGCCCACCATTTAGAGCACTAACCCACCATTTAGGACACTAACCCACCATTTAGGACACTAGCCCACCATTTAGGTCACTAGCCCACCATTTAGGTCACCAGCCCCACCATTAAGCTCACCAGCCCACCATTAAGGTCACCGGCCCACCATTAAGGTCACCAGCCCACCATTAAGGTCACCAGCCCACCATTAAGGTCACCAGCCCACCATTAAGGTCACCATCCCACCATTAAAGTCACCATCTCAACATTAAGGTCACCAGCCCACCATTAAGGTCACCAGCCCACCATTAAGGTCACCAGCCCACCATTAAGGTCACCAGCCCAACATTAAGGTCACCAGCCCACCATTAAGCTCACCAGCCCACCATTAAGGTCACCAGCCCACCATTAAGGTCACCAGCCCACCATTAAGCCCACCATTAAGGTCACCAGCCCACCATTAAGGTCACCAGTCCACCATTAAGGTCACCAGCCCACCATTAAGGTCACCAGCCCACCATTAAGGTTACCAGCCCACCATTAAGGTCACCAGCCCACCATTAAGGTCACCAGTCCACCATTAAGGTCACCAGCCCACCATTAAGGTCACCAGCCCAGCATTAAGATCACCAGCCCACCATTAAGGTCACCAGCCCACCATTAAGGTCACCAGCCCACCATTAAGGTCACCAGCCCACCATTAAGGTCACCATCCCACCATTAAAGTCACCCCCACCATTAAGGTCACCATCCCACCATTAAAGTCACCATCTCAACATTAAGGTCACCAGCCCACCATTAAGGTCACCAGCCCACCATTAAGGTCACCAGCCCACCATTAAGGTCACCAGCCCAACATTAAGGTCACCAGCCCACCATTAAGCTCACCAGCCCACCATTAAGGTCACCAGCCCACCATTAAGGTCACCAGCCCACCATTAAGGTCACCAGCCCACCATTAAGCCCACCATTAAGGTCACCAGCCCACCATTAAGGTCACCAGTCCACCATTAAGGTCACCAGCCCACCATTAAGGTCACCAGCCCACCATTAAGGTTACCAGCCCACCATTAAGGTCACCAGCCCACCATTAAGGTCACCAGTCCACCATTAAGGTCACCAGCCCACCATTAAGGTCACCAGCCCAGCATTAAGATCACCAGCCCACCATTAAGGTCACCAGCCCACCATTAAGGTCACCAGCCCACCATTAAGGACACCAGCCCACCATTAAGGTCACCAGCCCACCATTAAAGTCACCAGCCCACCATTAAGGTCACCAGCCCACCATTAAGGTCACCAGCCCACCATTAAGGTCACCAGCCCCCCACCATTAAGCCCACCAGCCCACCATTAAGGTCACCATCCCACCATTAAGGTCACTAGCCCACCATTTATGACACTAGCCCAACATTTAGGACACTAGCCCACCATTTAGGACACTAGCCCATCATTTAGGACACTAGCCCTCATTTAGAACACTAGCCCACCATTTAGGACACTAGCCCACCATTTAGGTCACTAGCCCACCATTTAGGACACTAGCCCAACATTTAGGGCACTATCCCAACATTTAGGACACTAGCCCACCATTTATGACACTAGCCCACCATTTAGGACACTAGCCCACCATTTAGGACACTAGCCCACCATTTAGGACACTAGCCCACCATTTAGGTCACTAGCCCACCATTTAGGACACTAGCCACCATTTAGGACACTAGCCCAACATTTAGGGCACTATCCCAACATTTAGGACACTAGCCCACCATTTAGGACACTAGCCCACCATTTAGGACACTAGCCCACCATTTAGGACACTAGCCCAACATTTAGGGCACTATCCCAACATTTAGGACACTAGCCCACCATTTAGGACACTAGCCCACCATTTAGGACACCAGCCCAACATTTAGGACACTAGCCCACCATTTAGGACACTAGCCCACCATTTAGTGCACTAGCCCACCATTTAGGACAGTAGCCCACCATTTAGGACACTAGCCCACCATTTAGGACACTAACCCAACATTTAGGGCACTAGCTTTATTTTTTGTGCATTTTTTAGAGTGCACTATTTTGAAATAGTGTTCACAAGGAGCACACTCCTTGATAAGCACTCTTAATATAATAACTCCATTTTTCCTTGTGTTTAGAAGCACGTGCTCTCTTATTAAGCTCACAGTGGTAACCTGTGGTTTATAAGTTATAAGCACGTGCTCTCATGAGCTTGTATTGCTCTATCAATGCTGTCAATGCTAAACCTGTTGGCTTGATTTATAAATCCATTCCATGCATAATCTTAATATACAAGCTTTTCCCTATAGTCATCTTGTGATGGTGGATGCCCTATAGTTATCTTGTGATGGATGCCTGGCTTCATGGTTGATCTGCCCAATGTTGTTGCAGGTATGATGTGGATAAGAGCAACTTCATCGATTTCATGGAGCTGAAGTTGATGATGGAAAAGTTGGGGGAGCCGCAGACTCATCTGGCACTCAAGGAGATGATCAAGACGGTCGATGAGGATCACGACAATGAAATTAGCTTCAGAGAGGTCGGCAGCATACCACTAGAACTGTGTTGTGCTTTGATGAAATTACACCCTGGAGTGTTAATTGTTGATTGCTGTAGTTAGTTACATGTAGTTACTTGTAGTTGCTTGTAGTTACAAGTTAGATACATCTAGTTACCTTTAGTTACATGCTGTTACATGCTGTTACATGTAGTTACCTAAGTTACATGTAGCTACATGCAGTTCTATGTGGTTGCACCTAGTAACATGTACTTACATGCAGTTACATGTAGTTACATTATATTATTTATGTACACGGTGCATGTAATCATTAAGATTGCCTCCTCCGATGGGAAAATCGTCCGCTAACCTCCAATAATCACTCGCTGATATTTTTCTCTATTCTTAGTTCATGTTGATTTTCAAATATGCTCGAGATGGCACATTGGAGATTGATGGTCTGAAGAAGATAGCTGCCACGTGTGATGTGTCGGTGGAAGGAGTGGGTGGAGCCAAGACCTTCTTTGAGGCTAAAGCTAATGAGGTACAACAATCATTATCTTCAGTGCATATGTAGTAGTACCTTATATGGTTATATTTTGTAGTGTAGGAGTTACCTTATACGGTTATATTTTGTAGTGTAGAAGTTACCTTATATGGTTATATTTTGTAGTGTAGGAGTGTAGGAGTTAACCTTATATGGTTATATTTTGTAGTGTAGGAGTCACCTTATATGGTTATATTTTGTAGTGTAGGAGTCACCTTATACGGTTATATTTTGTAGCTTAGGAGTTACCTTATATAAGGTCTTATGTAAGAAATAGTATAGAAGCCTTATAAGGTTATGGAGAAGTTTGGTAAAGTTATGCGCGGCTATGGTGGACCACCCACTCTCTACCTCTGATTAGAGCCCATCCTGGATATTTTTAATGTTCTGCATGACGTTTTATTGTCGCAGAATCTGTACCCCCGAATCTCAACTCCTTTGCTACCCCCAATATTTTAATGTCTCAGCTCTCAGAGAGATGAGGATTTTGGCACTAAAACCTCGTGCGATGGAGATACAGGGAAGAGGTGATGTTGGCTTGGACATTTCTCATCCATTTCACATCTAGACCTCTCAATGTTGACTTTTGCTCTTTTTTCACAATGACATCTGTGAGTCATGAAGTCATGAGTCATGTGAGGATCGATAGAGCCAGCAAATAGAGAGAAGTTCTCGCGAAGGAGGCAGTGCACCTCCATCTCTCACCACCGAGGGATCAGTGCCTCGATCAGATGTTAGGGCTCGAGCCTCCCATTTGGAGGGTCCTGACTCTCAAGACTGTGCATGTGGAACCACACCCACCATCATCTGTCTGATACGTTCCTATGCTTATACAGTCCAACATTCAGACGGGTCGGGAATCATGAGCATTACGCGTGAACACTTTGCCAGCGAGTGTGGATGTGTTGTATTGTTTTAATTTTTTAAATTCGCCCTATGGACCAAAAGGCAAGAAATCTACAGAACATTTGACGATGCCGGCTAAAAATACTCGCACATGTACTGTCCTTGTACTGGTCAAGTCAGTGTAGAGGGAGTGTACTGGTCAAGTCAGTGTAGAGGGAGTGTACTGGTCAAGTCAGTGTAGAGGGAGTGTACTGGTCAAGTCAGTGTAGAGGGAGTGTGCTGGTCAAGTCAGTGTAGAGGGAGTGTACTGGTCAAGTCAGTGTAGAGGGAGTGTACTGGTCAAGTCAGTGTAGAGGGAGTGTGCTGGTCAAGTCAGTGTAGAGGGAGTGTACTGGTCAAGTCAGTGTAGAGGGAGTGTACTGGTCAAGTCAGTGTAGAGGGAGTGTACTGGTCAAGTCAGTGTAGAGGGAGTGTACTGGTCAAGTCAGTGTAGAGGGAGTGTACTGGTCAAGTCAGTGTAGAGGGAGGTACTGGTCAAGTCAGTGTAGAGGGAGTGTACTGGTCAAGTCAGTGTAGAGGGTGTGTACTGGTCAAGTCAGTGTAGAGGGAGTGTACTGGTCAAGTCAGTGTAGAGGGAGTGTACTGGTCAAGTCAGTGTAGAGGGAGTGTACTGGTCAAGTCAGTGTAGAGGGAGTGTACTGGTCAAGTCAGTGTAGAGGGAGTGTACTGGTCAAGTCAGTGTAGAGGGAGTGTACTGGTCAAGTCAGTGTAGAGGGAGTGTACTGGTCAAGTCAGTGTAGAGGGAGTGTACTGGTCAAGTCAGTGTAGAGGGAGTGTGCTGGTCAAGTCAGTGTAGAGGGAGTGTGCTGGTCAAGTCAGTGTAGAGGGAGTGTACTGGTCAAGTCAGTGTAGAGGGAGTGTACTGGTCAAGTCAGTGTAGAGGGAGTGTACTGGTCAAGTCAGTGTAGAGGGAGTGTACTGGTCAAGTCAGTGTAGAGGGAGTGTGCTGGTCAAGTCAGTGTAGAGGGAGTGTGCTGGTCAAGTCAGTGTAGAGGGAGTGTGCTGGTCAAGTCAGTGTAGAGGGAGTGTACTGGTCAAGTCAGTGTAGAGGGAGTGTACTGGTCAAGTCAGTGTAGAGGGAGTGTACTGGTCAAGTCAGTGTAGAGGGAGTGTACTGGTCAAGTCAGTGTAGAGGGAGTGTACTGGTCAAGTCAGTGTAGAGGGAGTGTACTGGTCAAGTCAGTGTAGAGGCAGTGTACTGGTCAAGTCAGTGTAGAGGCAGTGTACTGGTCAAGTCAGTGTAGAGGGAGTGTGCTGGTCAAGTCAGTGTAGAGGGAGTGTACTGGTCAAGTCAGTGTAGAGGGAGTGTGCTGGTCAAGTCAGTGTAGAGGGAGTGTACTGGTCAAGTCAGTGTAGAGGGAGTGTACTGGTCAAGTCAGTGTAGAGGGAGTGTGCTGGTCAAGTCAGTGTAGAGGGAGTGTGCTGGTCAAGTCAGTGTAGAGGGAGTGTACTGGTCAAGTCAGTGTAGAGGGAGTGTACTGGTCAAGTCAGTGTAGAGGGAGTGTACTGGTCAAGTCAGTGTAGAGGGAGTGTACTGCCACATCGGTGAAAACAGGGGCAGTCAGGTTAGCATTTGCTGGACTTGCAGGGTGCATCTCGTGTCTTTGTATTCAGTCTAGGCATAGGAACACACACACTCTTGTCGTAGACACAGCAATAATCTTCGTGGTCTTGAGCTCTAGTTGACTACTTGAAGGGTTTACTCTGGTTGTCATAACTCTTGTGTGTCACCTCCCACAGTACTGAGCCACTGGGTGCCACCTCCTGCAGTGCTAAGCCCATTGAGGGGTGCCACCTCCCACAGTGCTGAGCCACTGGGTGCCACCTCCTGCAGTGCTGAGCCACTGAGTGTCACCTCCCACAGTGCTGAGCCACTGAGTGTCACCTCCCACAGTGCTGAGCCACTGAGTGTCACCTCCTGCAGTGCTGAGCCACTGGGTGCCACCTCCTGCAGTGCTGAGCCACTGAGTGTCACCTCCCACAGTGCTGAGCCACTGGGTGCCACCTCCTGCAGTGCTGAACCACTGGGTGCCACGTCCCACAGTGCTGAGCCACTGAGTGTCACCTCCCACAGTGCTGAGCCACTGGGTGCCACCTCCTGCAGTGCTGAGCCACTGAGTGTCACCTCCCACAGTGCATGTTGTGGCAGTATGTATGTGTTTACCTGCAGACCTCCTTGGACATGTGCAAGCAGAGTGGACTCATCGGACCATCGGTGGATTGGTGTGTACTCCATTTCTCTCCAAAGCCTCCCAAAAATGGGGGAGAAAGGCCACATACCTTGAATGGTTACCATGGATACAAATAGCGTCAGGAAGCCTAACATAGTGTGAATATCAAATGAAGGAGAGCACAACTGGAGCATGCTAGTCTTTATCCTCTGATGGTGGCTGGCTTGGGACTACACATGTGTTTGCATAATTAGCTGACTACGTGCTCCTGCATACCCACCTCCTTCCAGTCTCTAGCACGTGCTACAAATGCGTGCACAATAACGGTCCTTATATAATGCGTGGCCCAAACAAAGTTACGAACAAAGTTGGCGAGTCGTTGCCTGCTAGCAGTTCGTCGGTTTCCAGTTCTTCTTTGTACCTTGGTCATTGAGGTCATCTTTGTCAGCGAGGTCAGACAAAAGGGCGCCAGAATCAACAAGTTCTGTTGCTCAGACGTGAGCAGTCAATTCCTAGTTCCACTTTAGCTGCCACCTCCCCAAGCTTCAGTCAATGATGTCACCATCTTCATGGCCGCCAGTCTCCATTGAGATCCTGCAGACCCTTTCACGGCTTATTACAGCTAGTCACCTCCGCTAAAATAGTCAAGTTTGTTTTGGTTTGTTTGTTTGTTTGTTTTCTATAGGGTGCGGCAGTTCAGCAGTTGACGGCTTTTCTAAGTTGTTTTCTTCTCGTCTTCCACTACCTGCTAGAGGATCAGCTGAGTCAGCACATGCCACGCCTTGTTGTTAGAGTCAGCCCTTGCTAGAGGATCAGCTGAGTCAGCACATGCCACGCCCTGTTGTTAGAGTCAGCCCTTGCTAGAGGATCAGCTGAGTCAGTACATGCCACGCCCTGTTGTTAGAGTCAGCCCTTGCTAGAGGATCAGCTGAGTCAGCACATGCCACGCCCTGTTGTTAGAGTCAGCTCTTGCCAGCCCAGTCAGCACATGCCACGCCCTGTTGTTAGAGTCAGCCCTTGCTAGAGGATCAGCTGAGTCAGCACATGCCACGCCCTGTTGTTAGAGTCAGCCATTGCTAGAGGATCAGCTGAGTCAGCACATGCCACACCCTGTTGTTAGAGTCAGCCATTGCTAGAAGAGGATCAGCCCAGGCAGACCTTCATAACTTTTGACATAATAGAATTCTATCCCTCAATCAAGAAACAGCATGCAATGGCATTTGCTAAACAATGCACCACCATCACTGATGAGGAAGCTGAAGTCATCTGGCATGCACGAAAATCGGTACTGTTCAGCAGCACAACATGGGCAAAGAGAAACACCACCAACCTCTTCGATGTCACCATGGGGAGCTATGATGGAGCGGAGATATGTGAGCTTGTCGGCACATTCCTCCTGTCGCACCTCACAGCCAAACACAAAATTTGGCTTTATAGAGATGATGGACTTGCAATACTCCATGACGCATCACCAAGGCAATGTGAGAGGATGAAGAAGGAAATTATATCTATCTTCCATGCCTTCGACCTCTGCATCACCATTCACACCAACACCAAGATCACCAACTTCCTCGATGTGACACTCGCCCTCGCCCATGGGTCATACGAACCATACCGAAAGCCTAACAGCCATATCCTATACATCAACAAAAAATCAAACCACCCTCCATCTATAATAAAGAACATCCTCCTATCCATCAGTAAGAGAATCAATAGCATTTCCGACAACGAGAGTACCTTCAGAAAGCCAGCACCAGACTACCAGAAAGCTCTCCACAACAGTGGACACGAATACCAAATGAGTTTTCAACCCCCAACAACAAAAAATAGCACTAAGCCCACCAAACAGTCAAGAGGCAGGCAGATAATATGGTACAGCCCACCCTTCAGCAAAAATGTAGCCACCAACATCGGCAAATCCTTCCTCAACCTCGTCAAGTTCCACTTCCTCAAGGGCGACGAGCTGCACAAAATATTCAATGCCAACAATATCAAGGTCAGCTACTCTTGCTGCAGAAACATGAACAGAATAATTATGTCCCACAACAAAATAATAAACAAACCTACCTACCTACAACAAGAGCCAAGCAAGTCATGCAGCTGCCGGAATAAGAAAGATTGCCTGCTGGATGGGCACTGCCTCGCCACATCTATAGCCTCCGTCTCCACCAACCATGACGAAAAACACTACACAGGGCTCACGGATACAACTTTCAAGGCACGCTACACAAACCACAAGTTCTCCTTCAACCATGAAAACAAGAGAAACACTACAGAACTCTCCAAATACATATGGAAACTTAAAGACAGCAAAACCCAACACAACATAAAATGGGCCATTATCGACAGAGCAGCATCGTATACCACCATATCGAAACGTTGCAACTTGTGCATTGCTGAAAAATTCCACATCATCTACTCCGACAGCCAAACATCATTGAACAAGCGATCAGAATTCCTTTCAAAGTGTAGGCACAAGAACAAGTTTCTCCTCAAGAGCATTTGAATTATCACATTCATCAACACCCATTCAATAACGCCGACTTGCATCACCCCACTTGCCTGCCCCACCTCATATATGCTCACATGCCACCTCAGTTGCTCATTGTCCCTGATGATTGCATTAGCATGAAACTATAGTAGGACTAGCCATCCCAGTACTTTTCTATTACTACTATTCAATAGCTCTGCTTTAACACAGCATTGAGCACTATTTGTAGCCTTCATCAGCAAACTACCTTCTAAGTATATATATATATATATAATATAAATATATATATATAATATAATATAAATATATATATATATATATATGACGATCCCCCTGGAATGCAACAAGAATTTACCAAGCACAAACATTTTACAGGATCCTTTCAGAAGCAAATATAATGCAGATTAAATAATAAATGGTATTATAATATTGGTCTTCATTATAGAGTTATCTGTGTTGGTATATACAGTAGAACCTTGCTTAACCCCACTCCAGTTATCAACAAACTAACTGTGTGTCATGGGAAGAGTGCCAGATGCTAGACCCTTAGCTTAGCTACTACAGCAGCTGTAGTCTTTGCAGCTGCTAATGGTATAGTCTTACAAACTCACAGCAAGATCACAGATAAAACTCCTCCTCCTCCATCACACCTTCACTTGCCACACCCACTCCCCTCCCCCTCCATCACACCTTGACTTGCCACACCCACTCCCCTCCCCCTCCATCACACCTTGACTTGTCACACCCACTCCCCTCCCCCTCCATCACACCTTCACTTGTCACACCCACTCCCCCCCTCCACCACACCTTCACTTGCCACACCCACTCCACTCCCCCTCCATCACACCTTCACTTGCCACACACCCTCCCCTCCCCCTCCATCACACCTTGACTTGTCACACCCACTCCCCTCCCCCTCCATCACACCTTCACTTGCCACAACCACTCCCCTCCCACCCCCTCACTGCCACACCCACCATGCCATGCTTTCATAGTAACTTCTTCTGCAGTACTAAAATATTATGTGAACAATGTATTCACATACAATAAATGTTGATTAAAGCCACACCCTGACCACACCCACTTTACATCTTAAAGTTACTCGAGCCACTTGCCATGGAGTCCTTTGGTTGTCTCAATCCAGCGAGCTAAGTTTATAAAAGAAAGTCGTTCTAATCATGCGTGATTGTGGCCACACCCACTCCACATACACAGTTTGTGCTCATGTCGACTCCGCAATATCCTCCCACAGACTTTATTCAGAACTAGAACAGAACTTCTGCATATAAAGCCATGAGCACAGGAGGACTCGCACGAAACATTTATATTATATTCCAAGTCAAATCACAGAATCTAATTCAATCTGCTTTGCTGGACTCCAAGCTCATGCAGGACCCACACAGGCACCGATCAGCAGGACCCATACAGGCACCGATCGGCCAGCTTAAGCAGGACCCATACAGGCACCGACCGGCCAGCTCGCAGGACCCAAACAGGCACTGACCGGCCAGCTCGTGCAGGACCCAAACAGGCACCGACCGGCCAGCTCGTGCAGGACCCATACAGGCACCGACCAGCCATCTCGTGCAGGACCCAAACAGGCACCGACCGGCCAGCTCGTGCAGGACCCATGCAGGCACTGACCGGCCAGCTCATGCAGGACCCATACAGGCACCGACCGGCCAGCTCGTGCAGGACCCATACAGGCACCGACCAGCCAGCTCATGCAGGACCCATACAGGCACTGACCGGCCAGCTCATGCAGGACCCATACAGGCACCGACCAGCCAGCTCATGCAGGACCCATACAGGCACTGACCGGCCAGCTCATGCAGGACCCATACAGGCACCGACCAGCCAGCTCGTGCAGGACCCATACAGGCACCGACCAGCCAGCTCGTGCAGGGCCCACACAGGCACTGACCGGCCAGCTCGTGCAGGACCCAAACAGGCACCGACCGGCCAGCTCGTGCAGGGCCCATACAGGCACCGACCAGCCAGCTCGTGCAGGGCCCATACAGGCACCGACCAGCCACCTCGTGCAGGACCAGCTCGTGCAGGACCCATACAGGCACCGACCAGCCAGCTCATGCAGGACCCATACAGGCACTGACCGGCCAGCTCGTGCAGGACCCAAACAGGCACCGACCGGCCAGCTCGTGCAGGGCCCATACAGGCACCGACCAGCCAGCTCGTGCAGGACCCATACAGGCACCGACCAGCCAGCTCATGCAGGACCCATACAGGCACTGACCGGCCAGCTCGTGCAGGACCCATACAGGCACCGACCGGCCAGCTCGTGCAGGACCCATACAGGCACCGACCGGCCAGCTCGTGCAGGACCCATACAGGCACCGACCAGCCAGCTCGTGCAGGGCCCATACAGGCACCGACCAGCCAGCTCGTGCAGGACCCATACAGGCACCGACCGGCCAGCTCGTGCAGGACCCATACGGGCTCTGACCGGCCAGCTCATGCAGGACCCATACAGGCACCGACCGGCCAGCTCGTGCAGGACCCATACAGGCACCGACCAGCCAGCTCGTGCAGGACCCATACGGGCACTGACGGACCTGCTCGTGCAGGACCCATACAGGCACTGACGGGCCTGCTCGTGCAGGACCCATACGGGCACTGACGGGCCTGCTCGTGCAGGACCCATACAGGCACTGACAGGCCTGCTCGTGCAGGACCCATACAGGCACTGATCGGCCAGCTTAAGCAGGACCCAAACAGGCACCGACCGGCCAGCTCATGCAGGACCCATACAGGCACCGACCAGCAGCTCGTGCAGGGCCCACACAGGCACTGACCGGCCTGCTCGTGCAGGACCCATACAGGCACCGACCAGCCAGCTCGTGCAGGGCCCACACAGGCACTGACCTGCCTGCTCGTGTAGGGCCTAGCAGTCCCATGGCACACTTGCACGTGACTCTGTATGCAATAGGACTGTTCTAACTTGGCATGTGTAATGCCTGCAAGTATACATAATATATATATATTATATTTATATATATATTTGCCCCTCACTCCCAATAGGTTGCAGCTGGTGCCAAATTTGAGCAAGAGATCAAAGAAGAGCAAGAGAAGAAAAAACAAGAGGCAGAGGAAGCGAAGATAAGAAAACAAGCATTCAAGGACAAGGCCTCCATGTGGAAATAGAGACAGTCGATGGGTGCGTGTTTGGACTAGTAGTAACAAACCCATCACTCGGGGGTAATCTATTTTTTATTTTTATATCCCATTTTGTAAATTGTACCTCTTGCAACATGCTGCATGTGATGCTCTAGTAAATATGACTATTCAAACACAACTTCATCCCACAGTGTCCGGTCTGAGTGCGCGGCCTGCACGTGGGAGTGGTCAGCACTACTCTTAATTATAGCCAAAAAATTTCACCAAGTTTCTCCAATTTGAAATTTGGAAGAGGAAATTTAAATGTCATCATTTAACCACACCCTCCACTAATTAGAAGGCAGACTTGGGATTCAACCCCACGCTCCACTAAAAAAAATAATTGATTTTCAACTCCCCCCCCCCCCCCCCCCCCCCCCGCTTGCCTACTCAGCAAGTGTTGGTGCCTAATGATAACGCAAGCTTGTTTTGTAAGGGCTTTCTCTTATCTACAGGTAACAATTTCAACAAGTGGCTAGCACTTTAATCAGCAACCATAACTGCAAACAGTTCAGGCGCTCAGTTCCATCTTGCCTGCAAGTAACTTTAGCATAGTTATACCTATTAATATAAAATGAGAGCACACAGAGAGATCTATCATTTGAGCTATACCAAGTTGATATTGTGTACTGCTATATATCTAGTTGATATAGTGTACTGCTATATATCTAGTTGATATAGTGTACTGCTATATATCTAGTTGATATAGAGTACAGCTATATATCTAGTTGATAGTGTACTGCTATATATCTAGTTGATATAGTGTACTGCTATATATCTAGTTGATATAGAGTACTGCTATATATCTAGTTGATATAGTGTATTGCTATAATTATATCTAGTTGATATAGAGTACTGCTATATATCTAGTTGATATAGTGTAATTCTATATATCTAGTTGATATAGTGTACTGCTATATATCTAGTTGATATAGAGTACTGCTATATATCTAGTTGATATAGTGTATTGCTATAATTATATCTAGTTGATATAGAGTACTGCTATATATATATCTAGTTGATATAGTGTAATTCTATATATCTAGTTGATATAGTGTACTGCTATATATCTAGTTATATAGAGTACTGCTATATATCTAGTTGATATAGTGTACTGCTATATATCTAGTTGATATAGAGTACTGCTATATATATAGTTGATATAGTGTAATTCTATATATCTAGTTGATATAGAGTACTGCTATATATCTAGTTGATATAGTGTACTGCTATATATCTAGTTGATATAGAGTACTGCTATATATCTAGTTGATATAGAGTACTGCTATATATCTAGTTGATATAGTGTACTGCTATATATCTAGTTGATATAGTGTATTGCTATATATCTAGTTGATATAGAGTAGTGCTATATATCTAATTGATATAGAGTACTGCTCTATATATCTAGTTGATATAGAGTACTTCTCTATATATATTTGATATAGAGTAGTGTGCGGAGCTGCAAGTCATCACTTCAAGGTTTTGTTAGTGTTTCTATTTTATAATTTAGAACCCTCTTCACAGGATATAAGTCCATATCTCTGGTATCCATCTGTAATGTTTGTGCAGCTCTATCAATCACAATTGTTATAGCCATTTTAAGACTTGATGCTGGAAAGTAGTGATTTAAAAAGGAGTTCGGGGAATGATTTTACTTCACATTCCAACCAGCAGTTATAAAAGATAAACATGCATGGCAAAACAAAAGCTACCATTAGAAAGCATATTGCACGGGCTACATTTTGACATATAAATCAGAACCATAGCATTAATGTAGGCAAAGATATGATGCTATATAATAAAAATAAACACTTGGTCAGACGTGGTCAGACTCTATCCCCTTAATTAAATCTTTAACCATTGTCATCATGGAGTGAACTAACCAGTTGATAACTTGTTACCTGTACTGGTAAAGCTTGTCGAACTGGTTGCGGTCTACTTGAGTGAGTACTTTTATTTTTTCAAATGCCACCTCCATAGACATTTTTAAGAGATCATTCGGAGCAGTTGCAGCTCTAGCAGATGAGAAGAAGCTGGCCAAGAGTATGCTCACCCAGATCCACCATGCTTTTTCATTCCCGTAGCAGTGGAGACATTAGGGGTGTTAGAATCACTTGCTCTCCTAAAGGAACTGGGACATTGTATCAGGCAGGCAAGAGGCAAGGAGAAGGCCTTTATGCATCTCAAATAATTCTTGAGTGACAGATCTATTAACCGAATAATCTTACAATACAACAAGGCGAAGTGTTGCGAGAGAGATGTGCGGCAGAATTTATACGAGGTGGTGGATGAGGAGGATCTTGACGATGATTTATTGAACAAAATGCAATGAAATTGTCTGGAGGCTCATGCACTGACTGAGAATTATGTCTCATACCAGTACATCAGAGGAAGTATGTTGAGCTTAATTAACATGTTCTTGTAATCAGATTCATAATCATTCCATATGGACTCTGTAGTTCTCCTTTTCACTCTCTCTGGGTCGCTGATATCCTATACCAGGTGTGGCCTCCACAGCTGCAAACAGATGGCTTCTCACAAGAGAGATATAAATCTTCTTGATGATTGGAGGAGAAGACACGATAGTATGCCTGATTGGTCTTAGTGAGGCACATGGCCTTGAGCATATTTTGTTATAGTCCACGAATGGAGCATAACTTGCTAAGTGGAGAGTTCAAAAGTACAAATGGTCTGAAACTAAATTAGAGAGAATCGCATTGGTACTGTTAGGCTTGCGCTGAGGCTGTACTTCCACTTTTGGCACCATGACCCACGAGAGTCCAGAGTCAATTCCAATATATGAAGTTTTTGGTAGCTGGTATTTGGTAATCGCTTGACTAGATGCTTTCTGAATGGATACAATTCATGAGATGACTTATCTCGGGATTAAACCACTTTGGTGATTTATTAATGGGTATCGTAGTTATCAGCAACAAAATCTGGCAAGTATTGGTAATAATATAGTTCTTTAAGTTAAAGCAGATTAAAGCAGCATCTTTACAAGAGAAGACACTATTGAAGTCCATGATCCATTAGATATGAGTTAATGATGTTAAAGTCTGCTCTAGCATAATTCAATGAGGTCCTAAGTTTTGATGGTTTCTTATTTGACACAAGGTTAATCATGACTAGGTGGCAGTCTGAAGCAGGTGAGCAGGAACTCGAGTCTGCTGAGATAGACGTTATCCTGATCGGTCGGTTTGTTAAAACTAGATCGAGATGTTTCCACATGATTGAGCGCTTGGTTATTCACTTGTGAAAGATTATAGGTGAAGATAAGGTCACAAAGAGATGAGGAGAAAGAGCAATGAGTGTGGACCAGTTGATGTCTGGTGTGTTAAAATCTCCAGCAATAATGACATAATTGTAGGCCATTGGACAAATAACTACTTTGCGGTAAGCCTCAGGAGATGCAGGAGGGATAGATAGATAGATGCAACAAACTAGTGTTGGTGGGTTTAGGTAAACTTCAACAGTGATCATCTCAGCAGTGGCAAGTTTGGAAGGGGTCTTGTCAGATACAACAATCAGAGGGCACCACCTCCATGAGAACCCCCATCACGATGATGTACTGTGCAGTTGGGGAGGTGGGGAGGGGGGGGGGGGGGAAGGGGGGAGGTTACTTCATTATAATCATGCTATATATAGAACCAGGTTCCAGTTAGACAAAAAATATCAAAGGACTTGCAAATTATTAGCACTTGTAGAAATGATGCTTGATTTATGATGCTCCGAGCATTCCATGCACCCAGCAACCATCAGGATAGCTTGACTGTCTACACGAGAGGGAAGATGTTGAGGAGAGGGTTTGTGAGGAAAGGGTTTGTGAGGAGGGATGGGCTGAGTGAGGATAGAAATTGGGATCGTCAAGTGCATTGGTACTTGCATCAGTAGAAGCACATGCAGGAGGTTGGTGGATGGAGTGTGGTAAGTCTGTGTTTGGAGTAGTTGATTGATCCACCTGAGATGACTTGACCTTAGTGGTGGTATATACTTGGCAGAGTAAAACAGTCTGTAGCAATGCCATACTTCTTGCTGTTAACAAGAACTGTGTCAGCTCTGGTTTTTCTGTCTATGCCTGACGAGATTAGTGATAATCTTTCTTTAAGTAGCAAGGATTTAGCCCTTTCCTTTATCAGAGGTCAGCTATGGAGATGCCAGCGAATTCAACTAGTTTCCCCCCTGTGTGATAGGACAGAGACAACATTACTGAGTTTCACCAAAATTGGACGTCATCTTTCCTCGGAGTATTTACCAAGTCTGATCGTGTCAAGCACCGATTAATCAGTGATGAACGGTTCTATCTTGGAAAGAAGAGAAACCTGATTCCAGGCCCTTTAGTGAATGGGTTTAGAGAACCTTTGTGACACTCCTTAATGCTGAAAATACTGAAAATAACTGAAGTCCTAAGATTTCTTCAGGTTCATAATATGCCACACAGTAAGACACAGTAACTAAGACATTGTATAATAATTATTATGGATTATATGTCAGACTCCACCTGTCAGCTAGCTAGATGCATGTAGCTACACATTAAAGGATTTAGCTCAGGACCTGACCTATATATATAGTTCAGGTGCATTTTATAATGAATACTGCATACAGTGACAATTCTATTGAAATTGTATTTGTAGGGTTAGGTCAGCTTCTGGTGACAAGGCAAGGATGGATATCTTGCATCCAATGATTCTTTTGAGTTCCACCATGATGCTATGAGGAAAATCAGTTATGCGAACCTATACCCAAGGCTCGATAGCCTTACACAGAATAATACTTTTGCAAATAGCTCTAGCAGCCTAGAACTTTTCAGGATGGGCAAGGCAATTCTATGACAGATTCAGACAAG
Organism: Cladorhizidae sp. MBARI D1340-BT2; assembly: GCA_028752905.1. Lineage (NCBI taxonomy): Eukaryota > Metazoa > Porifera > Demospongiae > Poecilosclerida > Cladorhizidae > Cladorhizidae sp. MBARI D1340-BT2. The sequence continues at coordinate 37,905,442 of JAQNBH010000008.1, forward strand.
TATAACCACCTCACAAAGGAGTATCATGGAACTGACTTTGCTACTTATGAAGTGACAAAATAAAGGAAAATGAATCCACTTACTTTCCAGGCTTCTTAGTTGAAAGAATTTGAGTGGCTTTCTTATTCTCCCTGCCATGTTCTCCCTGCCAGGGTGGTGGCCACTGTAAGTACTGTGCTAAGCCAAGTGGAAAAAAGGTTGTTTTGTTTTGGGTATTCTAGTTAAAAAAACCTTTCCAAAACTTCAGCAAGGCTAAAGGCAAGGATGGATATCTTGCATCCAATGATTCTTTTGAGTTCCACCATGATGCTATGATGATTGGAAAATCAGTTATGCGAACCTATACCCAAGGCTCGATAGCCTTACACAGAGACAGCATCAGGAACTGTCAGATAAAAAGAGTCTGCACGTTGAGTCTGTATGGATTAATTGGTTCAAAGATGCTGAGATGATTGCTACCAGCATTGGATCAGCGATCACAATCCCAAGAAGAAGCAATCATCAGAAGCATCGAGAAAGTACTCCTGCTGACACAGCAAGGTAATATTTGAAGTGTTCCAATATACTCAACCCTAGCAATATTAAGCTTGGGAGGTGTTCCCAGTAAGAAAAACACATTTTAGAGCCTAGAGATGTCATCTTTTTAATACTGTGGAAATTAGCAAACATGTAGAAGATCTTGAATGTCTTACTTAATGTAGTCACTTAAATGATGAATATAGAGACCAACCTCCATAGATAAAAAGGAAACAGTCTAGTACTTCATTCAAGTGTATGGATACTTTTGCACCCTGGAGGATACCCAATTTTGAATTGTCATTATCTCCACTACCACAGATGGACAGTTGGATTACCCTTGCTGGACAGTCTGGTGCAACAACTGGATACCAGGTTTTCAGAGGACAGTCGGACAGACAAGTCCATCATGTCTCTTGTGCCACTAGTTTGTCTGATCCACACTTGCTACACTCACTGGAAGATGATCTACACTTTGGGGGTAGAGACTTACCCTCACCACATGCCCTCAAGGTTAGTTCCTCTGTACATGAGTTTTGATATGTAATGATAATTGTATCACCTTATATTTTTGGATAAATGTGACTAATTATTTTGTTGTGAAATAGGAAATATTACTTTCATTTTAGAGAGAGCTCCAGCATTGGAAAACCTTCTGGATGTCAAAGAAAAATCAAGTTTGATTGAGACATTGCCTTACTGACGTGGACATCTTTCTAAACATCCGGGAGCTTCTTCTCATAGGGTGTGTCTCTCCTGTAGGGTCTTGTGAAGTAGAAAGGTCTTTCTCTGTCCTTCGACATGTGAAGACCCATCTGTGCAGCCACATCTAAAGAGAGGTTAGCAGGACTGACACTGATGGCTGTGTACTACCCAGAGGCACTGAAGCTTAACACTGAGCAAGTTGTCAAATCTTATACACAGGCTGGTCCCAGGCACCTCTTCTGCAACTCTGTCTTATTTGACAATGAGTAGGTTGGATGTATATATAAAAATCTCTGTGCCTGTTTTATATTAGCTATACCAATTCTATGTTATATATATATATGTATTAAACTCAATGTTAAAATGACCAATATCGATAAAAAATACACCTTATTGCAGTTTTACTCTAAATCCTCCCACCCCGAGGAGGGAAGTGCTAACCCCCCCTTCTTTTCAAAATCCTAGATTTGCTCCTGCAGCCTGAGGTGTTGTGTTCAAGTTGGGCTAGATGTAAGAAAGTAATTGCTCGATAGCACTTTTAGCATGTCATCTGTTCAGTAAGGGAAGCCATGACTGCATTTAGGACAGCAAAATGGAGAAGTTGGCTTTGTAGCTGTGCCTTCTTCCCCGACTATGAGGGAGCCAGTTTTTTCTATTCTTGCTTGTGTGTCTGAACTCCGTCCTCACTGCATCCCAGTGCCGTTGCCATAACCACACCCTTTCACTCCTCCGTTCAGCAAAACATTTCTTCTTCCAAAGACTATCATCTTCTCCCAACTCTAGTTCTTTTTGGAGAGCAATAAAGAAATTAGGTAAAAAACATCTTGCATTCCATCCCTTACTTACCAAGTTCAAACTTGTGCTTCCCCTCAGTCTAAAGCTGTGGTTCTAAATCACTTCTTCTCCAGCTGTTTCAATAAGTCTTCTCCACTCCTCTGTAATCACACACCATCTCCTCCACAATCACACACCATCTCCTCCACCCTTCCCTTGCCAACCCGAGCTCCTCTGCCCACCGGACGAGATTGTAAGTCTTCTAACTTGCATTCCCTCTGAGAAATCAACTGGCCTGATTCTATCTCTGCCAGAAAGCTTAGATCCACAGCTGCTTCCATATCAATTCCTCTTTCTCTTATCTTGAATTCCTCCCTCTCTACTGGTGTACTACCTGCTGACTGGAAGCATTCCTTTGTAGTTCCTATCCCAAAAACATCTCCACCCTCGTCTTTCCCCAAGGATTATCGTCCCATGTCCTTATTATCCCCAATAAACAAAGTATTAGAATGCCACATATTTATGAACTTATCACCATAAAAGATGTTTTGTCAAACGTTCAGTTCAGATTTCGCCCAGGTCTGTCTACTGAAATAGCAATACTTAACATAACTCAATCCTGGTTTGCTTCCCTGGATGCCCACAAGTCTGTCTGTGCAGTCTTTCTAGACATCAAGAAAGCTTTTGACTCTGTGCCGCATAGACCACTCTTAAACACTCTGTCCTCACTTAATATTCCTTCTCACCTCCTCTGTTGGCTCACTTCCTATCTTATGACCCGGTCACAGACTGTCGCTACCTCTGGTGCTCTCTCTTCTTCGTGTCATTCATCCTCTGGAGTACCTCAAGGATCTATTCTTGGTCCTCTTCTCTTTGTTCTTTACATTAACGACATTGCAAGGCTCCCACTCTCGACATCTTCTACACTTACTCTCTATGCAGACGACATCCTCCTCTCCCATCCATTCTCTTCAACCTCTTCTTTAGATTCAGTGCAATCAGACATCATCATGACTATCTTCCTGTCTCCTAATAATTAACCCTAATAAAAGCAAGGATGATCTCTTGTAAACCCCTTGCATCCTCATACTCCACTGTATTAGTCCTCAATAGTACTCCCCTTGATCTCGTCGCTTCATTTACATACTTAGGAGTTACTTTCACCTCTAACCTCTCCTGGAACCTGCACATTGGCAAAGTACGTACCAAAGTACGTACTAAATCAAGGAAAATAATAGGATTAATTTATTGCAACTTTTACCATCACTTATCCTCTCATATGCTAATTAAACTTAGTTCTCCCTCATCTAAGTTACTGTTCCTCTGTGTGGTCACCTCCTCCCTCTTCTTGTAATTAAAAATCCTTAGAACACGTTCAGCACTTTGCACTCAGACTCTGTATTCGCCAATGGACTTCTGACTATGCATCCAACCTATTCCACCTTTAAACTTCCTACACTCTCAAATAGACGTGCTCGGGCCAAGCTCTTTCTAATTTACAAAATAATAAGCAATTACATCCATTTTCCTCCAGACTCAATCCTATTAGCTCCTACTCTGCTCATGTCTTCTCGCCAATACCACCCATCGAACATCATAATCCCATTCTCCTGCACTGCAGCCATGCAGTCTTCCTTCGTTCCCTCCGCCACAGTTCTTTGGAACTCACTCTCAACCTCCATTAGATGCTCGTCCTCACTCTCTTCCTTCAACAATTTATTAAACAATGCTTCAATCATTTTTCCACCTATCATATTATCATGTATGTAAAAGGCTCTAAATATCTTTTGCTCATTTTTCAACAAAAAATAAATATTATATATAATTATATATTTTATAAAAATTCATGAAAATACATTCAAGGATACACAAATAGCATAGTCTGCTAATGTTAAGGTACCCTGGCTATGAGTTATGATGACAAGAACAAAGGTGCAATGTAGTGTTTGAAAGTGATGAGTGAATGGGTCTCTAGAGCTTCTTGAGGCAAGTTGTTCCACAAGGTGACAGAACCAGGTATAAAAGAAAACTTGAATGCCTGCATCATGGTTGATTCAACAGTGGTATCGGTACTGGGTTACTCTGCCTGTTCAGTTTGATAATGAATACATCTTGAGGAAATAGCAGCTGGCCTTTCATAATTTTGAATACCATACATAAATTCAGAAATATTCTGCGATTCTCAAGAGATGGGCTTCCAATTTTGATTACTAGGTCCTGATAGTTTGCAGGTCAACTGTGTCGTACTCATCTTGAGAGCAAACTTTTGGACTTTCTCAAGTTTCGCAACATCTCCGATGCGGTATATATGGGTCCCAAGCAGGAACAGCATGTTCCAGATGAGGACATACTAGGACATTGTACATCTCTAGCATGCTGGCGGCATCTTTATGATTATAGAAACTCCTATATAATAGGCCAATTAGTTTCCTAGGTTTAGCACAAATACTGTCTATATGTGCAGACCAAGATAGTTCTGAAGAGAGCAGCACACCAAGGTATTTGTAAGAATTTACTTGGTCCAGAGTTGTATATACCATTTAGAACAAGTTTGGAAGGCTGTAATGGTTTCTTTTTCCTTGATATCATCATAGTCTTACACTTTATTGGGTTAAAGGAAAGATTGTTACAACAGGCCCCAGTCTCTGAATGCTGCATTCTTTTCCTGATTAACCTAATGACACGCATTGACAACCAAGGAACACTTTTCTCGCCACTCAAAGACAAGTTAGAGCAGAACAAATAATGTCTCTTTCTTCTAGTAAACTGTCCCAGTCAGATTCACTGATTATTTCACAAGCCATCTCAAAATCAGCATCACCATAGCCCAAATTACTCCAGGGCTAGTTCTCATGTGCCCAACTTTGTGTTTCCATGTAAGGGATAGGTCCAGACCAAGGTGATCTGAGTTAGATAGTGGAGGAACTACGACTCACTTGTGAATAGAGATATGGGACCAAATCTATCAAAGAGTCACGATTTTCCATGCAGATGTGTGTTGGTATTCTAACAACTTGCAATATAGTGAAAAATCTTGCTGAATACTTTGAAGTCTCGAATAATGTGAGTGGTTTGGGTTGAGGACATTAACATTAAAGCCACCAATTAAAATGAAACTGGACTCTATTAGTACCTCTCCATACAGATGGTGATGAGGACGAAGTAGGGAATTATAGGGGAATTTCATTTTGTTGTAGTGTGGTGAAAGTGCTTGTGAGAGTGTCGGCGAGGAGGTTGGGAGGGATTGTTGAGGATAGGATTTTGATGGAAGCACAAGGAGGATTTAGGAGCCGGAGGAGATGTTCAGACCAGCGGTTGGTGTTAAGAGGGGTTTGTGAAGTGAGGAAGAGCGAGAAGAAAGCTTCATACCTGGACATAAATAAGGCATATGACAGTGTGTGGAGGGAGGGACTGTGGCACAAGTTGAGGCAGTATGGAGTAGAAGAGAAGCTTGTGAGGACATGTGTAGGATTGTATAATGGGGTGGAGACAACGGTAATATTGAACGGAAGGAGGTCAAGGTGGTTCGCTGTGGAGAATGGACTTAGGCAGGGATGTCCTTTGTCTCCACTTCTTTTCAATATTTATTTGATGGGACTGGTAGAGGAGTTGGAGAGAGCTGAGCTAGGAGTCAAAGTGGAAAGCTGTTGGTATGGGGCACTTATGTATGCAGATGATGTTGTTGTTCCGGCTGACTCAGGGGTGGAACTGCAAGCTATGTTGGATGTGGTACAGGCTTATGTGTTAAGGTGGAAGATGAAGTTTAATAGTAAGGACAACAAAGTCATGGTAGTAGGGAAGGAAGGAAGCAGGAGTGAATTGGAGGATTAGTGAGGAGATATTGGAAGAGGTTGAAGAATTGATAGGAAGCTAAGGGTTAATGTTCAGTTAGAGAAGATGGCAAAGAAGGGAAAAGAGTGGGTTGGAAAGGTGACATGGATGAGTACAGTGAATAGGCAGGTGAAAGTAGACAGAGGAAGAATGGTGTGGGAGCTTCTAGTGAGACCTAGTATGGAGCATGCAGCCGAAGTGTGGTGGACAGGAGGAGGACGTAATGCTTGCAAGAAGTTGGAAGCACAGATGAGAGTGGGTAGGAGACTGTTGGGGGCAGTAATACAGTAGCAGGAGTGGCAGTACGGGGAGATAATGGGGTGGAGGAAGGCTAAGGGAAGAGATGAAGGTTTTGTTAGAGGTGTTGGAACAGAGCAGATTGGTAAAAGTTGTTGTAAATGAACTCTAAGAGAGGATGGAGGAATTGGATGGTGGGAAGAATATGAGATCTTGAGGAGAAAGTACGAGATAAACAACGAGGTTGGGTCAGTGCGCAAGTGGAAGGGGAAAGTGAAGGTGAGAAATGAGAAGGACTGGGAGGAGGAAGTAAACAGCAAGAGTACGCTGAATTATTATAAATTGGCAAAGAATGGTGCAGTGAATGGTGAGTGGTGGAGAGGTATGTGAGGTCCATGCATGGTCAGGAAGGTATGCGGTTGCAATTTAGACTGAGGACTGCATCAGCTGGGTTGTAGGGGATAAGAAGAGATGTAGGGTAGTTAGGGATAAGAGGTGTATAATGTGTGATAATGGAGCAGGGGAGGATGTGGGACATTTCTTGGTGACATGCAGGGAATTTGAGAGGGATCGGCTGGTACTGATGGATTGCGCAGAATTGCAGGGGCAGGACAGTGGCTGGATGAATATAGAAGAGTGGGTAAGGATGGAAAGGTGGCATTGCTTTTGGGGAAAGGTGTGGAGGGAGTAAGCGATGCAGTGATGGAGGAGGTGGATGAGTGTGTTATGGAAGTGGTGGCAGTGGATGCCGTTTAATATTTTTGCATTAAAGTTAAATGAGCCCATCAACATCAGGAGCTCGGGTGGGGAGCCAGCTCATTGAGTTCCCGCGCCATAGGGTCACGACAAACATCTGAAACAGGTGCCAGTTGTTCCAGATGGTACAATACCTAGACTCTGACCCTGCCGCCATCCAATGTTTAGCGATCGGATGTTCAGGTTATTTGTGACTCCTTTGGGGACCACCAAGTAGGCTGTGGTGGTAACGGGGATCGTATCCACAGGCACGACTCCATCCGAGATGCTCTATTTTCTGCAGCTCAATCCGCTGCTCTTGCACCAAGGAAGGAGTTGCCCTCTCTCATTCCCGGAACCAACAGTCGTCCTGCCGATGTCTTCTTGCCCACTTGGAAGAGAGGTCAACCAGCTGCTTTAGATGTACATGTTATATCTACTCTTCAGGGCAGGACATTGAAGGAGACTGCTGTCACTCAGGGACATGCCCTCTCCGTGGGAATCGAAAGGAAAATGGTAGCTCATTCTGAGGCATGCAGGGCTGTAGGTGTCACCTTCATTCCTATGGTCGTGGAGACTCTGGGGGGGGGGGGGGGGGTGGGGGGGGGGGGGGGGGGGGGGGGGGGGGGGGGGGGGGGGGGGGGGGGGGGGGGGGGGGGGGTGGAGCGAGGATGCAGCCAAGGTTATTCGGGAGGTAGGACGCCTTCAAGGACATCGTTTGGGCATTCCTCCCTCAGAAGCTACTCGCCATCTGTTCCAAAGGCTATCGATTAACCAATGCCACACTGTGGATCCGCGGATCCGCCGCCTCCCAATTCGATCTCCGGAGGTAGATGGCGTGATTTAACTTTTAACTGGTTATATGTTTGTACACTTTTGTCTGTACACTTTTGTCTCATCCACTTTTGTATTGATTGATTTACTGTCTATGGAAAAAAAGGGAAAAAATGTTCAAATCCGAACCGGGTGTGAAATCGATCGCAAAATCTCATGACGTTAACTCGTGGCCTAATTTATTTATCGTTATCTATACAACAGTATATATTATAACAAACCTTCTCAATAATTGTATTCTCTCGATGTTCAACTATGCATTTTTTGAGGGGGGGTGTCTCAGTTTTATGGTGCGCATGCGCGTAATATATGCGTAAATTACCCAAGTCTCATTAAAATTATTTTACCTCACTATCAAAGTGGCAAAGAAATCATTCACAAATCTTGAGCGTATTAATCCAAACACACTGACTGATAAGCACAAATGTAACACAGAATTCGCAGAACTCGGTCAAAAGCAAAGCAAAGAGACAAGGTCAAACTCGGACTGCCACGTAGGCCCGAGTCGAAGAAAATTGCGGATTCTTGTGCGCATGCGCACCGTCAGCTTTCCCTGGGAGACTGCATAATTATAGTTGTGCGGTCGAATTACCCCTAGTTACTAAATGTAAGCAGCCTGAGAAAAAGGAGAACATACAACATTGTACTCATTATCACTTACTCTGCTGGCTCTCGTCTTACCTCACAGCTAGCACACAAAGTGTGGTCATCACATTCTTCCCCATGCCATGCATCCTCAGGATTACTCCAAGTTCAATTCTTGGTCCACTTCTGTTTATTCTCTACATAAATAATATCACGAAGCTCCCACTTTCTCCTTCTTCTACACTAACTCTCCATGCAGGATATCTTCCTCTCCCATCCTTCTCTTCCATTTCCTCCAACTCGGTGCAACCGGACATTGAAGTGATATCTTGGTTAGCTTCCTGTTTCCTCACGGTCCACCCGAATAAGAGTAAGTACATGATCATTACTCGCAAACCCCTCGCCTTCTCACCCTCCCCTAAACTAGTTCTCAATAATGCTCCACTTGAACTCGTCCCAGAGTTCTTCTCACCTTAAACCTCTCCTGGAATCTTCACATCAAAAAAAAGTTTGTACTAAATCCAGGAAAATGATAGGCTTAATTTATCGCAATCTTTATCACCACTTATCTATATACTCAGGCACTAGTCACTAGTCAGTCTTTACACTACTCTAGTACTTCCTCATCTAATTTATTGATCTTCGTGTGGGCACCTCCCCCCCCCCCACACACACACTTCCTGCAACTCCAAGCTCTAGAACACATCCATCACTTTGCACTGAAAGTCTGCACTCACCAATGGAACTTCTGATTAAGCCTCCATCCTCTCAACTGCCTACTCTCTCAAACAGATGTGCTCAGGCCAAGCTCCTTTTACTCTATAAGATAATTAACAACACTATCCACTTTCCTCAGCTATGCAATCTTCTTTTGTTTCCTCTGCCAACACACTTTGGAACTCACTCCCACCCTCCATTAGATCCTCTCCCTCTCTGTCGACCTTTGGACGACTAATTATAAATCACAACATTTTATTTATAATTACACTATTTTGTGTGATGTCATGCTCTTGATTGTCTTTGGCTCATTTTCCTTTAAATTTCCCCCCCTTTATGTTGACTGGAGTTCTTTACAGCTACACCAGTGCAGTGTTAACTAGGACAGTGCAGTGTTAACTAGGGCAGTGCAGTGTTAACTAGGGCAGTGCAGTGTTAACTAGGGCAGTGCAGTGTTAACTAGGGCAGTGCAGTGTTAACTAGGGCAGTGCAGTGTTAACTAGGGCAGTGCAGTGTTAACTAGGGCAGTGCAGTGTTAACTAGGGAAGTGCAGTGTTAACTAGGGCAGTGCAGTGTTAACTAGGGCAGTGCAGTGTTAACTAGGGCAGTGCAGTGTTAACTAGGGCAGTGCAGTGTTAACTAGGGAAGTGCAGTGTTAACTAGGGCAGTGCAGTGTTAACTAGGGCAGTGCAGTGTTAACTAGGGAAGTGCAGTGTTAACTAGGGCAGTGCAGTGTTAACTAGGGCAGTGCAGTGTTAACTAGGGCAGTGCAGTGTTAACTAGGGCAGTGCAGTGTTAACTAGGGCAGTGCAGTGTTAACTAGGGCAGTGCAGTGTTAACTAGGGCAGTGCAGTGTTAACTAGGGCAGTGCAGTGTTAACTAGGGCAGTGCAGTGTTAACTAGGGCAGTGCAGTGTTAACTAGGGCAGTGCAGTGTTAACTAGGGCAGTGCAGTGTTAACTAGGGCAGTGCAGTGTTAACTAGGGCAGTGCAGTGTTAACTAGGGCAGTGCAGTGTTAACTAGGGCAGTGCAGTGCCAACTAACAGTGCAGTGTCAACTAGGACTCTAATTGGTCTGTGGTTTGTCAAGTACTTAGCTGTGATACATGTGGAAGGAAATTGTCTTTGCACATCTGTGCTGATTAATTAAAACCAAAGTGTCACTTCATCTTACCTCACAGTTAACAAGAAATTGAGTGACTGTAGCAAAGTTATGATTGCCACAAACCCAAAACTAGGAGTTTATGGGTAACCTTGATGTTGCCGGATGTATCTTCCAAGAATATGTTCCTATAGGGACATTCAACGTACCATTTGAAAGCACACAATCATTTGCTACCAAGGTGATCTGCACAGAGGAAAGGGAGGGGAAGTTATGGCGATCGTACTTTTTTTGGGGGGCCAGTGAAATGATGACTCATAATTTGTATACATTGAGGATTGTAGTATGTGCTCATTAAATCAAATATGCAACTACAAATGACAGATGCTTATTCATTGAGTAGTAATTGATGATGATGAGAGAGTGCTGTGCTAGAATATAGAATATCACATTAAAAATAGCTCATGTAGGACAATTAATAGCTGTTAACAGTTTAAGTACGTTATTGGGTAAAAATCACCACAATGAGCAACAACTCTTAAGGGTAACACCAAGTTAATTTGTGTGGATACTATTTTGAGTTTGAGGGAGAATTGATGAAGAGGTTTCCCGGCCTTCGGTAAGAGAAAAATTGAGCCGTTGGTCGAGATATTTGATGTGCTCTTGGGCCTTTTCCAACTCTTCTTTCATAGTTGTATATTTGTTCTGCAGCTCATGATTCTGGTTGGCACATTTCTGTTGTATAACAGTTCCAAAGTAATACAATGACAAGATACACTTTCACCTACACCCCCTTTCTTTTCAAGCAGATATGAATATGACAACTGTTATTGTATTGTCACATTGGTTATCACATGTGCTCAAATATATGTAGACACATGCAAATATTTTCTCTCTTCTCCTTTCTCTCTCTCTGTAGGATAGTACAGACATAATAATCCTCAATTCCTGCCAAAATGTGCATGCCCCCCCCTCCCTCCCGCTTCATTGATAGACTAGAGTGTAAAGGAGAAGCTGAATGAAGCGTGCAGCCAGTGTTCATTCCAACACAAACAAAGAGGACATACCAATTTCTCCTCTGCCAAGGCGTGGTTTTCATCTCTCAGTTTTGCCACTTCTGCTGCAGCAGCTTGCACAGATCTCAGTAAGGCACCTATGGGAGTAGGCAAGACGAAAGTTATCATAATAACAGCCCTCCATTGCTTAAGGCACCTATGGGAGTAGACAAGATGAAAGTTATCATAATAACAGCCCCTCCATTGCTGTAAGATCATACCGTACTTTCTGAGAATAAATATCATGGTGAAAGTCACACACATTGAACTGACTGGTAATAAATGTACCCGTGTACGTAGACCACAAATGGTTGACGATCCTTTACCACAAACATCAATAATCATTGTTATTTACTGCTAAGTACACTCGCACACACACACACACATATATATATATATATATATATATATATTGTTGCAAAGTTGCTTGCTTTTATAATAACAACCTTCTAAATAATCAACTTGAAATTGTAGCCTCTCGAAGTTTCGACTAGATGCTCTAGCCTTCCTCAGGAATAATGAGATGCTTAGCTTTTGCTTAGTTTTTGCTTGAAGACGATCCTTTATCTTTAAATCAACTGACCACTAAGGTCAAATTCAGCTGCATAGCACTGAGTGGTGTTTTGGAGACTGATGATCACTAGTTTGATTGCATCATCGATGGCCATCCTTATCAACACCTCTCTTCTGCAACCGAGAAGCAGATGAGTCTCTGCAAGGCTTTGGAACACTTGCAGTCTTCTGCTACTAGAAGATCTGTTGCTCGCAAGTTATGCGAGGGAAAGAAGAAGGGTCGTAATTAGATACAAAGAAGATTCTTGAAGGTCAATTTCATTTTGTTGTTGTTGCACTAATGTTTTGGGGGATGTCTGCCGATTCATTTCTTTAGCGAGGGATTCAAGTATGACGGGAATCTTTTGGTGAGTTACAACCCCAAACTACATGAACATGTAGCCAAGAAGCTACCCCTGTGAGCTTTAGCTGAGGTATGTGGTTTTCCATCAGCTATTAAAAAGTTCATGCAGGGAGCAGGCACACTCAGGGTTTGGAAATCTTCACAGATGCAGTCCTGGGAAAGAGAAGAGCATAGCAATTGCCATGAGGATTCCTAGGTCTTGTGTGACCGGTCTGAAAGAAGACTTGCAGCTGGAGTTTTGGTACCTGACCTGAGCCAAGACATGAGGAGCTGGGCAGTGTTGAAATGCCAAGGAAAGGCTTATGGCAGAGTGAGGAAGATCTTGGACCAAGAACTTTGGACATATTAGTGATAAGGGATGACACCAGCTTCCAACAGTATTGGTAAGTGTAGAACTTGATGCAGCTCCATGCAAGTCTGTATAATGTAAGGCCTCATGTCTGTATAATGTAAGGCATCATGTCTGTATAATGTAAGGCCTCATGTCTGTATAATGTAAGGCCTCATGTCTGTATAATGTAAGGCTTCATGTCTGTATAATGTAAGGCCTCACAGTAGCGATTATTGTAAGCTAATCTTAAAGAAAAGTTTGCCTTTAGAAAGAGTTGCAGTCTCAGCAGCGCAAAAGCCATGCTCTCTCCTGGCCCCCCACCTTGTCTCATCAGCATATCTATCACTGCTCAGCTTCCCTGTTCTCTGCTGACATGTCCACTTTGTCTAAGTTTGTGTGGTTTTTGACACTGGATTTCCAGAGTAAGGCCTTCACTTCTCACCCAGTCGTTGCTTGTAGTAGTTTCAGTTTCAGGTCTTGCATATTTTCCCCCTATGCAAGCTAATATCGTGGTCTTGTTGCTGCAACGTCCCAGAGCCTTCACTTCTCACCCTGTCATTGCTTAAATAGTAGTTTCAGTTTCCTGCCCTCCATATGGAGGTCTTGTCTTTCTCTCGGCTCTCCTTCCCACTGGTCTGGGCGACGTCCTCACTCTGCCTATCATCTTTCAATAGTTTGACTGTTTCATGCAGGGCCTCACAAGACTACTATGACTCCTCCTGCTTCAAGCTCCTCAGCTAACTAGTATTGTGAATAGCACAATTATGAGCTGCATGTGAGAGACACTCATACCATGAAATACTGTATGTAGTAAGCACCCTCGACGTACCAAGTGCCTACTCCTTGATTATGACAAGCTGGACTGAAAATCCCATTGGCAGTAGCACGTGCCCATTATGCTGTTTTCATGATGTACAAAGGATTAGCACATAAGTAGTAAGCACTCGGCATACAATATTTGGTCACAAGGACAAGAGGTAAGGTAACAATGAGGAACATTCATAAACTTGGATTTAAGCAACTTGGATGTTTTAGTAAACCAGTGGACCAAGCAGGGACTCTGGCTGGACATTACAGCAGCCCGATAATTCACCTAGAATTAGGTCTAAATGGTACCAAGCAGAGACTCCGGCTGGACATTACAGCAACCCGATAATTCACCTAGAATTAGGTCTAAATGGTACCATACTGTGTGAATAACATGGTATGCATAATCTTTCGCAATCATAAATCTCAGTTTTACGATGCAAGTGCATACTCATCCAATTTTTTAGGTGAACTGTTAAGTACCAATGGGTACTGAGCGTGTACTTAACAGTGCAAATAGCCGCTCCAAAGAGTCTGGCTCTGTACTAAAGTGCCGAAACAATGTTTAGATACATGGAAATTTGTTTTTGAGGTGCGCTTTTATTTTTGAGGTGTGCTTTTATTGAGAGCCAGTGAGTTCATGGACCGTGCCACTACGTATAGCAACAAGAAGAAATGTCGAGGTCAATTGTAGTGGCAGCAGTTTTCTTTATTATCATTTCAGCTGTGGAGATTCACACACAATCTCACCATGCTCTATACAGGCTTGGCTGCAAGTTAGAGGGCATATTGGTCATTCCAGTGGTCTATTGCCAACCTACTTCATCCCAGTGTGATGTTGGTCCAGTGTGTGTCCCCATAGAGCTATTGCCAACCTACTTCAACCCAGTGTGATGTTGGTCCAGTGTGTGTCCCCATAGAGCTATTGTCAACCCAGTGTGATATTGGTGCAGTGTGTGTCTCCATAGAGCTATTGTCAACCTACTTCAACCCAGTGTGATGTTGGTCAAGTGTGTGTCCCCATAGAGCTATTGTCAACCTACTTCAACCCAGTGTGATGTTGGTGCAGTGTGATGTTGGTGCAGTGTGATGTTGGTGGAGTGTGTGATTGTGATACATGCACAGCTCAAAACGAACATGACACCAACCCCACATCCGGACATTACAGATTACATCATCCCTCATCATAACTTTACTTACTGTACATGTGGTCTGTGCTGGCAGATGTATTCTCCATGCACTCCACCTTGAGGTCACACACACAAAAAAAACAATAATTACATATACATCGAATTTGTGTGTTTGCATGCCAGCTATGCTACAGTCCTGCAAACATATTAGCTAGTTTCATAATCTCTTTTTAGCTCTTGTCCTAACTGCAGCCAAATTCCAGCATAATCCCTTCTCCCAGCTCTTGCCCTGGCAACATTCACTCACCGGTGCACATTTCTAACTAATGCAGCCCCCTCTCCCAATGCTAGTCATCCCACCCATTTGGGATCTGACCCTAACCTATGTTGTCTGAACATTTTCCTTAGCCCTTGCAAATAATCATCACAGCCAAATCGATTAAGGGACTCGACTCACCTTGTGGTCTTCTGACGAGCTTGTGAGCACTGCCCTCCTGCATTCCGGAAAATCACCACCACTCTTATTTCTGTGCAACGTTCTCGAACATTCTGATAAATTTGAAAACGTGGGACTGTGCATTCGATCGTTGGTATACTTTGGCGCTTGCCAGCCATGAGTCCTCCGTTTCTGAATGGGCGTTGCTGGAAGGGATGTGGATTGAATCTGGCTTGCCACGATGGGAAGGTGCACAGAGTGAAGTAGTCTCGAGTGTTCTGAATTGGCAGAGCACAATCGGGGTGAGCAACACTTCTCTGTCGGAGACACAATCTCATCGAGCTGGCACTGGATCCCGATGTCAATGGTATGAGAGCGGTCCAGAGTTATGCTGATGTCTCTGAGTGAGAAGGCGCTGTTCGGTCTCTGCATTACCACCACAGAGTTCTTGTTCCTCTCTTCACTATCAACTGCTCCCGGCAGGTCGAATGGGACACTTCCCCCTAGGCCGGAGGTAATGGAAGAGGCTTCGGAACTGTCGCACATTTCCTTGTCGTGTATTTGAGACGCATAATGCTTGGCTCTTCTCCGGAATTCGAAGACGCGAGGTTCGTTCATGGAAGACGCTCTCTTAGCCTTCCTCTTCTCCTTTTCAACATCTCCACTCCGTTTGAATGTAAACTTGCGAGCGAGTGACTTCTGCCCATCCTTCCCAGATTCCTTCTTGTCTCTAGAATGAGAATGAGTCACATACTGTGTCATGTACTGAACATAGCATTTCCATCACATGATACATTCACAGTACTATACACTTATAAAATAAAAAAATAATAAAAATAAATAAAAAAACAAGGACGTACTTTTCCTCCAGCAGATCAGGTGAACTTCCCGCTAACATCCTATGCCCTGAAGGCGCTGCATCTGCTTGCAGCTTGTGCGAGTCCTGAGAGAAAACAAACAAAAACACGCATGATGGCACACTGCAGGCCTGCAGGGAGTGATGAGAGAACACACCGTCTAGAGGGGTGTTTTTGAGGGGCTAAATACTTGCAGGTGTGCCTAAATGAAGGATTCACAGAGGAAAATATTCGTAGATTGTGTAGTGCACCGTGATTTATGGTCCTCTCCGTACCTATTCACGGATCAGATTCTAACCGCAAATACTGCAAATATTAAACTGATGAGACTATCCCAGATGCGTGGATAGATCTCAACCAAGAGCACACACTATATATATATATGATGTGTGTGTATCCAATGAATAGGAATGACTCTACAGTCCGTAAACACCAGATCCCTATAAGAGATGCGTCTTCATGTGTATATATAATTATATCTTGCCATATATTGCAGGAAAACAAGAGCTGACCTAAGAGTGCCGAGTGGGGACCTCATTCACCATCACATTCTAGTTCTGTAAAAGGTTTGCTGTCAGTGGGTGTAGAGCTAGCCAGATGCAAGTCAGCAATGACCAGAGCAGCTATGGCACGCACACCTACAGGAAGTGCTGTAATGAGATTCATAAACTAATGATTGCACGTGCAAGGCTTGTTGTTGATCTCTGACATGGACAACTGCCAAGCATGTTGGGTAGAGTGGAGTTAAGGTTATGTTAGTGTAGGCATGTTGGGTAGAGTGGAGTTAAGGTTATGTTTTAGTGTAGGCATGTTGGGTAGAGTGGAGTTAAGGTTCTGTTAGTGTAGGCATGTTGGGTGGAGTGGAGTTAAGGTTCTGTTAGTGTAGGCATGTTGGGTAGAGTGGAGTTAAGGTTCTGTTAGTGTAGAGACAGTCACCATGCAGCAGCTGACCAATTTTGCTCTAAGTCTAGGGTGGAGCCACGCAGAAAACTCTGCAATCACTAACACAGAGTGGCACAATTGGCAAGGTCATCATTAACACAGAGTGGCACAATTGGCAAGGTCGGCAGAGGTCACCTTATCAAGCTTATGGCCAGTGTGTGACAGATGTGTACAAGTACTGTATAAGCTGATTAACCCAACAAACTCTCAGTTGACAAGAAATGACTTTCTCAATAATCAACTTGAAAGTTTCTCTCTCAACCTTTTTGGCTAGAAGCTCTTGCCTTCATCAGCAGTTGAGAAGATATGCCCACTTCAGCTATGGCTAGGACCAGGGCAGTGGCTATGCACAGAGATATGGCTAGGCTCAGAGGTATGTCTAGGACCAGAGATATGTCTAGGACCGGGGCAGTAGTTAGGACCAGAGATATGTCTAGGACCGGGGCAGTGGCTATGCACAGAGATTTGGCTAGGCACAGAGGTATGTCTAGTAAGAACATGACACACAATAACCTTTAGCCTTTGTACCTTGCATATATGCATGACATCATACAGGGTGGGAGGGGACAACCAACAGAAATAAACACAGCCACTTATACTATTATTTACTATTATTTATATGCACAGGGATGGAGCTAGGATTTTGAGAAGGGAAGGGGGATTTCCAGATAGATTGGGCTGTACGAATGCCTGCGTAACCTGACCAACAATCACACTTGCCTTGCCACTATTCCCACACAAAGATCTGGAGCATGTTGGCATGTGCAACTGCCAATGCCGAGGAAACTTGAGCTCACCATTTGCACATGCACACATATATCATATATTATATATCATATAATAATATATATCATATATTATATAGATATATATATCATAAAATTGTGGTTGACTTTTCTCTTTTTAAATTTTATTTGTTCTGTTTTATTTTCAACTCACCAAGTAGAAGGAGGGGTCATGGTAACTCCGCCAAGTGGAAGGAGGGGTCATGGTAACTCCCCCAAGTGGAAGGAGGGGTCATGGTAACTCCCCAAAGTGGAAGGAGGGGTCATGGTAACTCCCCCAAGTGGAAGGAGGGGTCATGGTACCCCCCCCCCCCCCCCCAAGTGGAAGGAGCGGTCATGGTAACTCCCCCAAGTGGAAGGAGGGGTCATAGTAACTCCCCAAGTGGAAGGAGGTGTCATGGTAACTCCCCCAAGTGGAAGGAGCGGTCATGGTAACTCCCCCAAGTGGAAGGAGGGGTCATGGTAACTCCCCAAGTGGAAGGAGCGGTCATGGTAACTCCCCCAAGTGGAAGGAGGGGTCATGGTAACTCCCCCAAGTGGAAGAAGGGGTCATGGTAACTCCCCCAAGTGGAAGGAGGGGTCATGATAACTCCCCCAAGTGGAAGGAGGGGTCATGGTAACTCCCCCAAGTGGAAGGAGGGGTCATGGTAACCCCCCCTAGTGGAAGGAGGGGTCATGGTAACTCCCCCAAGTGGAAGGAGGGGTCATGGTAACTCCCTGAAGCTGTTTTTGATATTATAAATAAAACTTTGTATAATGCAATTCACTTGTCCATAAGCAGTTAACAGGATGGTTT
This sequence comes from Cladorhizidae sp. MBARI D1340-BT2, assembly GCA_028752905.1. Classification (NCBI taxonomy): domain Eukaryota; kingdom Metazoa; phylum Porifera; class Demospongiae; order Poecilosclerida; family Cladorhizidae; species Cladorhizidae sp. MBARI D1340-BT2. Next base: position 37,923,532 of record JAQNBH010000008.1, read on the forward strand.
CATGCATTGCTTATCCATCCAAGATCAGCAACTTCTGTGAGCACAAACGTCTGAGAAGCACCCTCAGGTTAGCCACTTAGTCTCGACACAGCTTATACGACCTACAGCTACCAACTTATTTGGTATAAAATGGCACTTACGAAATCAAGGAAGCACTAGATAACCGAGAGAGCTCCTAGAGCTATGGCTGCTGCATTGGTCAGGCTCCAAAGAAGGAAGTCCATACATGAGAATTTACTGGATCAGCTACTAAGTTTCTAAAGGTACACAGCTAGGCTAGCTAGCAACTTTCTTATAAATGTGTGGTTGCACTGAGTGCTGTGAGAAAGGCACACAAGCTAGGCTAGCTAGCAACTTTCTTGTAAATGTGTGGTTGCACTGAGTGCTGTGAGAAAGGCACACAAGCTAGGCTAGCTAGCAACTTTCTTGTAAATGTGTGGTTGCACTGAGTGCTGTGAGAAAGGCACACAAGCTAGGCTAGCTAGCAACTTTCTTATAAATGTGTGGTTGCACTGAGTGCTGTGGAAAGGCACACAAGCTAGGCTAGCTAGCAACTTTCTTATAAATGTGTGGTTGCACTGAGTGCTGTGAGAAAGGCACACAAGCTAGGCTAGCTAGCAACTTTCTTATAAATGTGTGGTTGCACTGAGTGCTGTGAGAAAGCTAACCACAGCTGGATCAATAGCAGCTGCACCTGGTATAGGCCAGGCCCAAAGATGGGGAAAACTATACTACAAAGCTAGTTTTCCGTAAATGTTTACTCATTATTACCTCACTTGGCAGGGCCAGAGGGTGGGAAGGGTTTTAAAGATCCACTTATAATTGCACATGCCACCACTACTGAAAGACCTTGTATTTGTATGTGTTTGGTACCTTGGGCAAGCTTGTGATTAAGTTTGATTTCCTTCTAAACGACAGGCTCCTCATCGGAGAGACTGGAAGGCCACCGCCAGTAGTATCCTTCTTCCCAAACCTCCCTGTGAAGGTCTTCTTTCTCTTTGAGTTCTTGTCTTCCCTTTCCATGGAGGGACTCACAAAGCTGCCGTAGTCCAGAGACGTCGTCTACAACAGGGCATGCGACAGAAATTAATGGATTTGTTTGGCTGTTACAAATGCCCTTGTTAATGCAGTAATTAGTGCAGTTGGTGTTAAGTGTTGTTAGATCATATACATGTTTGTAGATTTAAGAAAATGTCAGCTAAGGAGACAGTCCTCCCCCCCCAACCATTTCCCAACTCTCCGAGCATCCTTAGAAAAGTGTCCCATGGTTTCTTTCAGGAGAGGAGTACCTCTGCCCCCTCACCCTCCAACCCCCTGGATCTGGGTTTCCACCCCCTTAGGAATTGACTATGATTGAAGAAATCCCGGCCCATCATCTCACTGTAGTTCATAAACCCAGATTTGCCTCCTGAAATTCATAAACCCAGATTTTCCCTTTCCCTATCTTAACTAACCCCCCCCCCCCCTCCCAAGAAGGACAGAACCTTGTACATACACTGTTCACGTACCAATTCCTTCGCCAGTGAAGTCCCATCAATATCATCAATGGACTGCGCGATTTCTTCGACCAGATAAAAAAAGAGTTGGTTTCTAGTCCGAGTCTAAAAGGAAAGAAACAATTAGTAGCTAATTACAAGTACTACACGACTGCAAATTCCTCGTCCAATTACGACCCATTTGTCAGGAGCTTCCTCTATTGCCATGCAACTCACAGCAAGCTTCTTGAAGCTGGGTGCTTGGTGGCAGTTGAACTCTGCGTTCAGAGCTTTTGTCAGCAGCCAATCTCTGAACTCTGTTCCCTTCTGGAAGAGTGCTGGCTCAGGAAGTGGCGGGCCAAAGAAAGGAACTTCGTCCTTGGCAGCGAAGGCCACCTTATAGACAGTGTGATCGGTGTTGGGATGTTCCACTTGCACGACAATGTACGAATGAACAAAGTGAGATCGAATCATGTCGGGGCAGAATGGCGTGTTCCCTTCCTGCGATGATGGATGAAGGGGGTCAGTGATAATTTATCATTTGTATAGTACGACATCACACAATACTCTCTCTTCATCAACCTCTCACCATCACACTGCTGGACCCACTTTTCACCTATTATGTGATAAGATTCGAGAAAAGGGCATCCAATTCAAGTCCTCGTAAGGTCAAACAGATCCAGCCCGAGCAGAGGCTAGACATTAGTGGACGGTTAAAGTGATCCTTGGAAGGGTTCTCTCCTCATTATCACCTCATGACAACCTCACCCACTTTCAACACAGCCCCCCTCCCTCCCTAATCTCGTCACACTCTTACCACTTGCACCGGTACACTTCTGTACCCCTCAGTCCCCCCCACCTCACACTACTTCACTCCTCATAAAGCACATCTTAATCACCTGGAAGATGATGACAACGATGTCATTGCCAATGTGTCTTTTCTTCTGTACCTAGAGACAAACCAACCATTGCATTGTCAACATTAATGAAATGTTCGTATGTGACTCTCTCATAGTTAGGGTCACTCATAATTAGGATCACTCATAGTTAGGATCACTCATATTTAGGATCACTCATATTTAGGATCACTCATATTTATGATCACTCACACTCATAATTAGGATCACTCATCAGTTAGAATCACTCATAGTGACATTCACACGCTCACAGAGGGGGAGATCGACCTCGGCTAATGTTGTGTGTGTGTGTGGGGGGGGGGGGGGAATTCATCCTTACACTACACACACGGCAACTCCGGTGTAAGGTGTAAGGTGTGAGGAATGCACACCACAATATCTGGGCGGCTCAAGTTTCGAATTTTGACGGGATTTTTTTCCATCTCGTGAAGTCACACTGGATGGATCTTCTCGTATTACGTGTGGTGAGATTCTGACTAATTTTAACTTTGAACTTAAGAAACCTCACAAGCATTGATCGATGGCACACAAATCAACCAATTTATCTGTGGCGAGCTACTAGCTATGAGCCATGATGTTCTCACCCTTACTCTTGAGATCCCCTCAGTGCCTTTATCTCTGCCGGGCTACTAGCTATGAGCCATGATGTTCTCACCCTTACTCTTGAGATCCTCAGTGCCTTTATCTGTGGTGGGCTACTAGCCAAGAGCCATGATGTTCTCACCCTTACTCTTGAGATCCCCTCAGTGCCTTTATCTCTGGTGGGCTACTAGCCATGAGCCATGATGTTCTCACCCTTACTCTTGAGATCCTCTCAGTGCCTTTATCTGTGGCGGGCCACTAGCCATGAGCCATGATGTTCTCACCATTACTCTTGTGATCCTCAGTGCCTTTATCTGTGGTGGGCTACTAGCCAAGAGCCATGATGTTCTCACCATTACTCTTGTGATCCCCTCAGTGCCTTTATCTCTGGTGGGCTACTAGCCATGAGCCATGATGTTCTCACCCTTACTCTTGAGATCCTCTCAGTGTCTTTATCTCTGGTGGGCTACTAGCCATGAGCCATGATGTTCTCACCATTACTCTTGTGATCTTGCGATCGGTGTGATCCTCAGTATGTGATCCTCAGTGCCTGCAGTTGTTGTGATCCTCAGTGCCTGCAGTCGGTGTGATCCTCAGTGCCTGCAGCTGTTAAACAAGCAGTCCAGGCTGCAGAGCTCGATGCGAGAACTAGCTCCTATGATCCTAGGAGGACTTCACTCCCTCTCATTAGAAGTCTTGCTGACTCCAGAAGACAGTGGAAGCAAGAATTGAAGTTTGGATATTCTTATGGGGCACTGCATATAACACTGCCCCCTGCCAGATTGTTTGCAAGCATGTTTCCAGAATCAGAGTCACTGCAATTCCAGCTACTCTATCTTTCTATGCAAATATTACATGCTGTTGATTGCTAGCTAGTCTAGTGTCAATAAGAGTAAATGAAGCGCTCGGCCAAAGACAATTAGCACTCATTTTAACCATCGATCTTTCCAAGCCTTGTGTGACAGGCGATGAATTTACTTGAGAGTTCTTCCATTTTATGTTCTGTCATTTTCTTCCTTCAGCTACAGCTACCTAGCTATGTGGCTATTATTGGGGGGGGGGGGGGGGGGGGGGCGAAGCCGACGATGCTTGTCAGTGTAAGTCTCGCTTTTCCAGGAACAGACGAGTTTGTCCAGTCGAGTAAGATTAGATGCAGCAAATAGTTTGAGTAGATTTCACTGGGCAAGCTCTATTTTGGTATTGGCTTCCACATTGCATCCTTTGCACATGGACATATCTGCTATCGGCCCTTGTCAGCATCCAGAATCAAGATATTGGTAGTCTTGCAAAAGTCTTCCATTATTGTGCCACGCGGGCCTGTGTCGTGGGAACATGACACAAGGGCATTCCGATACCAAATAAGGAAACAGGTAGCTGACGTTGAGTACGCAACTGCTATGGATATCAAATAAGGAAACAGGTAGCTGATGTTGAGTACGCAACACTTGCTATGTACACAATAACAAATGCGGTTTCCTACAGCTGGACTGACCAGTCACAAATGAAACTAAACAGGATTGTACTCATGCAGACCACACCCAGCTAGACGATCTTTACTACTTCAAACCATATACATCAACTTTTATAGTACTCGAATATAAAGTCTATTAAGCCCATTGTGGTGTTGGTCCAGTGTGTGTCCCCATAGAGCTATTGTTAACCCCCCTCAACCTGCCTCAACCCAGTGTGGTGTTGGTCCAGTGTGTGTCCCCATAGAGCTATTGTTAACCCCCTTCAACCTGCCTCAACTCCCAGTGTAGTGTTGGTCCAGTGTGTGTCCCCATAGAGCTATTGTTAACCTACCTCAATCTGCCTCAACCCAGTGTGGTGTTGGTCCAGTGTGTGTCCCCATACAGCTATTGTTAACCTACTTCAATCTGCCTCCACCCAGTGTGATGTTGGTCCAGTGTGTGTCCCCATAGAGCTATTGTTAACCTACTTCAATCTGCCTCCACCCAGTGTGATGTTGGTCCAGTGTGTGTCCCCATAGAGCTATTATCAACCTACTTCAACCTGCCTCCACCCAGTGTGGTGTTGGTCCAGTGTGTGTCCCCATAGAGCTATTATCAACCTACTTCAATCTGCCTCCACCCAGTGTGGTGTTGGTCCAGTGTGTGTCCCCATAGAGCTATTATCAACCTACTTCAATCTGCCTCCACCCAGTGTGATGTTGGTGCAGTATGTGTCCCCATAGAGCTATTGTGAACCTGCTTCCACCCAGTGTGATGTTGGTCCAGTGTGTCCCCCCATAGAGCTATTTTCAACCTACCTCAACCTGCCTCAACCCAGTGTGGTGTTTTGGTCCAGGGTTTGTCCCCATAGAGCTATTGTTAACCCCCCTCAACCTGCCTCAACCCAGTGTGTTGTTGGTCCAGTGTGTATCCCCACAGAGCTATTATCAACCTCCCTCAACCTGCCGCAACCCTAGGACCCAACACAGGAGGAGTATAGTTGACATTATATTCTCACATATTGGTTATCTCCTTGATCGTGTGGAAGTAGAGTGGACACGTGGAACATGATACTCCGGTTCATGAACTCCGTGTAAATGGAGTGCTCCCCAGTCTGATTGTTAGTGACGTCCAGCCCCCCTCGATACCTATAGGCACAACATACATACATAGGGGGATTGTTCAGAGGGATAACGTCAAGAACATATACACACCTGTTCATATACACACCTGTTCATATACACACCTGTTCATATACACACCTGTTCATATACACACCTGTTCATATATGCACCTGTTCATATATGCACCTGTTCATAATGGAGACATTTAATTGTGCGAGGTGCGAGGGGGATTATGTTCAAATATTATTTCCATCGTACATAAAATTAAATATTGATATCAGCCAGGTCTGAGTGTAACACAGTTGGTCCCATTCAACTACCAATTTCTACTTTTAAAGTAATATACATACAAATGTATAATAATGTATATAATATTCAGATTACATATACATGTATATATATATATATAATATATATGTAGTGATGAGATCTGAACATCTGTACAGAAGAATCAAATTGGTGTTATTGGTATGTGGTTAAAATATAAAAATACATACAGAATGGAACTGAAATCATCTATTAAATTCATTCTGAACAAAAGTTATGAAAGTCTGAGGGCAAAGGGTTAAGCATTAGTAGACAACTTCAAAGTTCTATTAATAGCAATTTGTCTTTAGAAAATATCATATCTTATCATACATGTGTATATATGCATACATATAAGCCACACATAGCAAGGTTCCATGCACATGTATATAATATAATATATATATTATATATACAGGCCACACAGAGCAAGGTTCCATGCACATTATATATATATATATATATATATATATAAGCCACACAGAGCAAGGTTCCATGCACATGTATATATATATATATATATATATATATAAGCCACACAGAGCAAGGTTCCATGCACATGTATATATATATGCCACACAGAGCAAGGTTCCATGCACAAGTATATATATATATATAAGCCACACAGAGCAAGGTTCCATGCACAAGTATATATATATATATATATAAGCCACACAGAGCAAGGTTCCATGCACATGTATATATATATATATATATATATATGCCACACAGAGCAAGGTTCCATGCACATGTATATATATATATATATAAGCCACACAGAGCAAGGTTCCATGCACATGTATATATATAAGCCACACAGAGCAAGGTTCCATGCACATGTATATATATATATAAAGCAAGGTTCCATGCACATGTATATATATATGCCACACAGAGCAAGGTTCCATGCACATGTATATATATATATATATATATATATATGCCACACAGAGCAAGGTTCCATGCACATGTATATATATATATATATATGCCACACAGAGCAAGGTTCCATGCACATGTATATATATATGCCACACAGAGCAAGGTTCCATGCACATGTATATATATATGCCACACAGAGCAAGGTTCCATGCACATGTATATATATATATATATGCCACACAGAGCAAGGTTCCATGCACATGTATATATATATATATATATATGCCACACAGAGCAAGGTTCCATGCACATGTATATATATATATATATATATATATATATGCCACACAGAGCAAGGTTCCATGCACATGTATATATATATGCCACACAGAGCAAGGTTCCATGCACATGTATATATATATGCCACACAGAGCAAGGTTCCATGCACATGTATATATATTATATATATGCCACACAGAGCAAGGTTCCATGCACATGTATATATATATATATATATGCCACACAGAGCAAGGTTCCATGCACATGTATGTATATATATATATATATATATATGCCACACAGAGCAACAGGGCTCTTTGCTACTGGGTTGGGGAATAATGTTTGTATGTTCAAAATTATATTTGGTGCACCCAAATAGGCAACATCCTATATATATATAAAGAGGGTGGAAGGATAAGAAACGAGTGATGCTGCCTTTGAAGATATCTTGGAAATGTATTGCAAGATAATAATAATTGATTAGTTGGGGTCTAGGGGAGGAGGAGTTTTTTTAGGAGAGATACGACCTTCGGAGTCCGACAGTAAAGGCCACGTGGGTGGGTGGGTTTAGAGAAGGTGTGTGTGTGTGTAGGGGGGAGGGTGTTGAGGGAGAAGGAAGCGGTGTATATTGCATCATGGTACCACCACTTAAAGATTCAGCGCGTCCACGAAACCAGATGCTAGTGTGTAAATAGTGTTGCAATCTTGCTGAAGACAACTACAACACATCACCAGCATGCCTGAGGACAGAACACAAGTCATAATGACACACATACAAGCAAGAAGACTTACGAAGGCCCACGAGTCATTTTAAAATCACACACTACACCTGGACTACTAGAGATTCCAGTGTACTCATGCAAAGCCAGAGAGAAGACAGGGATATATCCAGAAACACAGAGAAGCCAGTCAATGGTGCCCTATACAAACTCTATATATATATATGCAGAGAGTGGCTTGCAAAATAATTCTTGTAAACACAGGACGTTCTGATTTCCGCCAGTGCCGGACAAATATCCGCTAAGATTCATGGAAAAGACACCCAAACACAGAATACTCGCTCAGAAGAAGACCGAATAAATTTTCTGCCTATCAATGACTATTGTAATGCTCTCTGTACAAATACGTGGACTATTCCTAGAGCACTGTATGTAGAGCCAATAGGTATACACGGATGCGTGGTAGTATATTATTTGGCACGTGCTATTCTTATAGTAGATGACATGTACCCACAATCACTCTTACAGTAGATGGCATGTGCTACAAGCTGTCAGACATGTGCCATAAGTACTCTTATATCATTTGGCCTATGCTACGAACACTCATGATGGCACGTGCTACAAGCACCCATATGATACAAACACTATTACATTAGATGGGCATGTGCCACAAGGAGTCTTACATTAGTTGTGCACTCTAGATGGCACGTGCCCAAGGACTCTTACATTAGATGTGCTACAAACACTCTCATTGCATTAGATGGCACGTGCCACAAGAACTCTTTCATTAGATATGATACAAGCATTCTCATTGCATTAGATGGCACGTGCCCAAGGACTCTTACATTAGATATGCTACAAGCACTCTCATTGCATTAGATGGCACGTGCCACAAGAACTCTTTCATTAGATACACTACAAGCACTCTCATTGCATTAGATGGCACGTGCCACAAGAACTCTTTCATTAGATATGATACAAGCATTCTCATTGCATTAGATGGCATGTGCCCAAGGACTCTTTCATTAGATATGTTACAAGCACTCTCATTGCATTAGATGGCACGTGCCCAAGGACTCTTTCATTAGATATGTTACAAGCACTCTCATTGCATTAGATGGCACGTGCCACAAGAACTCTTTCGTTAGATGTGCTACAAACACTCTCATTGCATTAGATGGCACGTGCCACAAGAACTCTTACATTAGATATGCTACAAGCACTCTCATTGCATTAGATGGCACGTGCCCAAGGACTCTTACATTAGATGTGCTACAAACACTCTCATTGCATTAGATGGCACGTGCCACCACATTAAATGGCGCGTGCTACAAACTCTCTTACCCGTTGAATCCTTTCAGCTCAACCTTGTCCCCCAGCATCGTAAGAAACTCGTCCAAGCTATCTGGATGCTCGATATTTCCAAACAGTTCCTCCTCACAGGTCTGTCCGCACTTCTGATAGATCACGCCGAACTTGTGACACTCCGCCATCGGGTGCTCGTCAAACTTCTGGAGCATATCAGGAGCCTGAAAACACACAGAGAGAGCACACAACACAATGATGTGGCACGCTTGTAAGCCGTGGTTTCACAAATGGTAAAGGCAGGGCAATAGTTTGTTTGATATTAATTAGCAGATACGAGATTTTAATAGGTGATGCCAACATGTGCAATGAGAGGAATGGCTGTCCACCTTGCCAACCAGGCCACTTCTCACACAGTTAGCACGTGCACAGCCATGATGACTGTACGTACAGTGCCATGTAATGTGTTGCCGATAAAAAGGATACACACAAACAACAAACACATACAACACCTGGCGGCCAGCGGTAAGGTCACAGCAATTATCACAATGACCATGTCAGAGTCTGCTTAGACTTGCCTTGGGGTAGGTCAGAGGAATTGCTTTGTCCAAGAGAATCTCTTCACTGCCTGCCAAAGATGCAACCTGAATATGTATATATATAATAATATATATATAGCAAGTATAATTTTTTTGGCAGGGAGACTATTAGTCTAGTGAGCTTGCTAACCTGGCTTATTGCCCGTGCAAGAGTAGCTGAATGATGGAGGCATGTCAAATAATAATAGCACATGCCACTCCCCCCCTATGCCATGGGTGTGGTCAACTACATTAGCAGTGTTGCAGTACAAATGTCATATACCCTCCACTTCTAAAATTACTACTAGTTCCTTCCCTATAAAGCTCACTTCATAACCCCCCCCCCCCCCCCCCCCCCCCACACACACACACACACAAGAGCTCACTCGGATGTATTCCTCAATCTCTAGCCCTACATTCTTAGTAGGGAGCTGGGACACTGAGATGGTCTTGTAGATCGTCTCCTTCTGTGTGCGTACCAGAACTCGGGCCGATGTCCCCTGATAGTCCTCCTCTATTCTCAGAGACACAAGAACTGGCCCTTGTTTGGGGTCGCTCCCTATGAAGTTCTGGTGCTCCTAATATATATATATATATATATAATTATAACTTCCTATGAAGTTCTGGTGCTCCTAATATATATATATATATATATAATTATAACTTCCTATGAAGTTCTGGTGCTCCTAATATATATATATATATATATATATATATATATATATATATATATATAACGCCCTATGATATATATAATTATTTTAAAAAAGGACATGGACTACCATCTAAAGTTTCCCAATTAGTGCACACCACAATGTCAGGAAGCTGTGCGTGCACCGCTGGCATTCCGTGTACGAGTCAGCTTAACCGGCGAGCCACTTAGCTACACACAATTCAAAGAGAGGCCCGATGAATCATCGGAGCCATAGATACATGCGTTTTGTGTTTGTATGCAAACAGGGAAAAACAGATGGGAAGTGAGTCTAATGATGCAAACAGCAACTACTATGTGCACTGTAATCCTATTAGTGCAATTTCTGGTAATGTCAGGCACAAGCCAATGCCAATACCAGAAATCGCCATCCACCACTGAGTCAACGATCCGGGGTAATTTTGCCTATGGTAAACATGGGCTGCCAAGAAGCTCTCTTTGTTTAAGCACTTTACTTTTCGGTTACTTCCTCGTGACACAATTCTGGCATTACATCATTGTGACATCATCAACACGGCATGAATCACTCTTGACCTAGGGCTTTCAGCTAGGGTTAGGGCAATAGTTAGGAACAGGGCTTGGTTCACAAGATGACGCAGCCTTCACATCTCATCACTGTTCGCGATAATGCATGTCAACATGCATGTCAACATGCATTCAACACTTGGAGTTATGAACTCCACCTATCCATCCATGAGCTTCAAACCCAACATTCCAAACCAAGTGCACTATCCAGCAATGGACAGTGAAGACAACGGTCGCTACTCCCGGGGACGAGGAACTCGACCTGCTCGTGCCTTGAGCTATGAGGAGGAGGAGGAAGGGCACTGTGTGGTTCCTTCAACTCCCTCGCGTGCGAGTCAACAGGGGAACTACACACAAGCTTCTCCAAGCACATTAGACACCTCCCATGTGCAAAGAAGGGAAGTCGCTCACCGCCTTGATCATTCATGCTGAAGCTGAAACTCAAACATGCCACACCAATCAGTTGCAAGACTAGAACTCAAAGAGCTCATCCAACACTTAGGGTAGCGGCCTTCCACGGCAGAGGATTGTGTGCGTCATATTGTAAGCCAGCCTTTCCTTTGGAGCCAGGGGAAAAACTGGGGCTAGCCACCATAATGGTGATAGGATGTTTGTTAGACACTTATGCCAAGGGAGACCAGCACATTTTTTTTTATGACTACTTTAGTGTGGCCTGCACAGCCTCTCCTTGTTGAGCATTGGTTGTGACTTTGTCTCCTCTTGCACAACAATCAACATTTTTTGGTCAGCCATTTCTTTCTTTTTTGGCTTGCTAACTCTGTCAAGCAGGAAGTAGGTTTTCTGACTATTTTCTAATGATCTATTAGGCATGTGCTTAAAATTAAAATTAAAATAAATAAAAAAAATAAAAAAAGAGGAAAAGTCCATGGTTCAGAGCACACAGTTCACGATTATATATTTTGTGTGTGTATGTATGTGTGTGTATATAATGCCTGAGTTTCCATCTATGGACGGTTATGGTGGCCAATTAGTAAAGCAGCCATTGCCTTGCTGACTGATTCTTGCCAGTGCATGACCTGCTCTATCACAGTGTTAGCTTGCAAGTTTAGGCACTCCTCCCATCATTACATTAAAGCATCTACCTGTTTTTTGAAGTACCTCCCGTACACAGAGAGGGTATTGTCCGTCTGAATGGTGTAGTGCTCGGTGCTGATCTCCAGTGCCCGCCAAACTCCGTCTTCCCCATGGGCCATCTGGTATTCCCCATTCTGAACCCAAAATCCTCCACTTGGTGAACGAATTATTAACGGATAGGGGCCTTCTTCACTAATAACCTGTAGAGAATAATATCATCTCAAACATAATGATATATATATATACAGATAGAGATTCCATCATCAGATTGTCACTTACACAAATAAATTATGTCTGAACACAAAAAACAGCCCTAGCTACCCACCTTTCGACCTCCTTTCAAGAGATCCTCCACCCCTAAGATTCCATGTAGTACACTATAACCTTCACAAACACAAAAGCCACAGATTGGCAATCGCCGACCCAATTCACACCAATTAGTATAAGGTAATTAGCACCTTTCTCAGAACTTGTGTGGACTTTCTGCTGGGAGAAACAAAGCTATTCTCTGTGGATTCCTTTGTCTGTGTCCTTGTTTCCCTCTTGGGGGAGCTGGATGAGGACGCTTGTCCTTCAGTCTCATCAAAGCTACGCGAGTCTTCACTTAAGCCGGACATGCTTCCCATGCTCGTGGATTTACAAGTTCCCCTATGCAGAGCACTCGGCGAATCCGTGATCTCCACCGAGGGAATGTCGGATTTTTTTGACCACTGAACCTGCTGGTCATTGAAGAGGTCTCCATTCGCAGTGTTCTCTCTATTTCTTTGTGCCTTTCCCTCCTTGAATAGAGAACATAGTTTGGAATAAATGGACGACATGATTAATGCCAGTAATTATGAGCACCACAATCGGATCTAATTAACCATCAAGTGCTAATCCCTAGCGCTAGCTACTGTACATAACTCGTCTCCGAAGCGTTCCTTTCAAATTGAACTGAACCAACAGAGAGTTGAACTGTATATATACAACTGCTAGTATTGCAACACCGAACTGACAGGCAGAGGTGAGCTTTTTTTAGAAGCTGTTTGTTTTTGTAGACTGAATGCAGAGCAATGACATCGATACACATGAAGTCCTAATAGTCAGTGTTATGCTACCTACTGCTAAAACACACACAACAGTGCTTGAAATGACTAAGCGTAGAGCCATTTGCCCATTTGCACCGACGTGTGATTTGGGAGTTTCTTGGACAAGAGCGAGCGAGTGCACACATACAGACTCAAGCAACGAGGCTCTCTTCCCTTACTTTAAATGAGTTGTCCTGCTTTGGGTCGCTCTTGTTGGTCATGCTGACAGACCTGATAGTGTAACGTTGATTGTTGTATCGATTATCCTGAAGCCATAACACGGACATTATAAATAATTAATATAGCATAAAAAGTGTGCCACAGGAGATATGTACTACAGAGTAACAAGTTCATGGGGGGGGAGCAATCACACGGACGATTAAAAAGTGTGCAACAGGAAGCATGTGCTACAGGGTAACGAGTTCATGGGGGGAGGAAGCTACAGGGTAACGAGTTCATGGGGGGAGGAAGCTAATGCTGCATGCACACGGACTTCACCCACCACTAATTAATACACTCGTAGAGCGAGAACAAGTTGTTTGTTTGTGGAGAAATAAAATTGTTAATAATAATATTAAAAAAATAAATAATAATAATAATAATAATAATAATAATAATAATAATAATAATAATAATAATAATAATAATAATAATAATAATAATAATAACATAAAAAACTTTAACAAAAAACTAAAATAAATAATAATAATAATAATAATAATAATAATAATAATAATAATAATAATAATAATAATAATAATAATAATAATAATAATAATAATAATAATAATAATAATAATAATAATAATTAATAATAATAATAATAATAATAATAATAATAATAATAATAAATTACAAGCAAGGTTTGGCAGGTTGAGTTCAAAAGTTCAAAGTACATCCATTTCACTGCAACCACCACCACCAGCAGAGCACAACAGACGTGCAACAAGACCAGATCATGAACAAGAGCACACACCACACGACACACCTCCTTATCATCTAGGGCAAAAAATAAAATAAAATCCATAAAATCCACACACAAACCTGAACTCTGCACAACAGCTCTAAGAAGTTATCTTTCTCGAAGATCTAGTGGAAGAAAGTCATCAGTTAATAGACAGCGTGAATACCATTGCTAGTTCTGTCTCACCTCGGACTTCCTCTTCCCTTGGTCCTCCAAGTCTGTTCCATCAGAGCTGCAGTCAGAACAATTATATGCATGGGTGTTATCAAGGCACAAAAGGCCAGCATGAGTCATATGCTACATCCTATATACCTTGACCCCTACTTGCTTTCAGTGGATCTCTGTTAGGATTGTTGACCAACTAGCGGTTGCATCATTAACCACAAAAATGCTATACACAAACCTCAATTATTCATTATTATTATTATTATTATTATTATTATTATGATGATGATAATGATGATGACGATGATGATGATGACGATGATGATAATGATGCTGGTATAGGTGATGATGGTGGTATGGTGGTGGTGAAGGTGATGATGATGATGACAATGGTAAGCCATATTGATGTCGGAGGTTTATCGGCACTATTACCAAAACACTGAGTTTTAAAGAGACCAGCCACATAAAGGGGTTGTTACGCCAGGCGGCTATGGCATCCATTGGTGAGAAAATGGCCGCTTAACACTGAGAAACACTTGACAAGTAATGCCCAGGCGCAGACTTAGCCCATTTCCTACCTATATATCGGGATAGCTAGAAAGAGATGCAGGTGGTTGAACTACTGCAGAGCAGACAGAGCCTGGAGAATGTGTTTTGTGAGGACACCATGTCTGAGCAGTCTGTGCAGTGCCCTGCAATGAAATAAATGCACATTTCTGAGCAGGAGGGGAAAGAATCACGACCAGTATTTCTGAGCAGGAGGAAACAGAATCATGACCAGCATTTCTGAGCAGGAGGAAACAGTATCATGACTGACATTTCTGAGCAGGAGGAAACAGAATAATGACCACCATTTCTGAGCAGGAGGAAACAGTATCATGACTGACATTTCTGAGCAGGAGGAGACAGAATCATGACCTAGGCTCAACAAGTGAAGGCTAGAACCAACAGAGGGGAGAAGGTAGAAGTGGCCACATGTAACTCAATAGGTCACCTTTCACTCTGTTCTGTGTATATCAACATGCCACGACATTTCATGATATTTCTCTTGCTAAGCTTCTCCGATTAACTGGTTCCCCGAGAAGATGATGTCAAGCCGATGATGTTTTGACAGTTTTTATTTTCAGACCTTAATACAGAGCTGTCTAATATCAGTTTAAGTTGAGAGATCTGCATTGTGTATTCTAGTAATCTAAAGGTCTATCTGTCATCTACGAAAATAACAAGTACGAGGTATGTATCAGTAATAATAGTAATAATAGTAATAACAAAATAAAGATGATAGTACATGTAGTAATAATGATAATGATAACAAATGGCCTCTGAACTTTAATAGTGTAACAATAATATTAATAGTAAAGCAGCAGTAGTAGTTGTAATAATAATAATAAACTAAAATAATAATACTGGTATTAGTAGTAGTAATAATAATCTAATAGCAGCAGTAGCAGTTGTAATAATAATAAGTAACAGTAATAATTATAAGTCTAAAATAATATTAATAATAATAGTAATAGTAGTTATAATAATAATAGTAATAGTAGTTATAGCAATAATCATCTAAAATAATAATAATAGTAATAGTAGTAGTTATAATAATCATCTAAAATAATATTGGTAGTAGTTATAATATAATAATAATAATAGTACTACAAAATAATAATAACAGTAGTCAGCAGAAGTAATCATCACCTTTCAGTTCATACTTCTGAAGGTGTTTATTACATAACAAAAAAATGTTCAACTTCAGAGGTCGTTGTATGAGCACACATATAGTGCATGAAAGGTTGCAACAAGGAGTGTCAATCATTTTTCATAATCATTCTTAACCCCCTCCCCCCTCCCTCCCCCCTTTTCTGCCGGTCACTCGATTCTCAGAGAGGAGAGCATAAAAGGAAAATAAATAGGAGCACAAAAAGACAAGCACAACTACGAAGGAAAGCCACTAGAGGGTGCTAGCACATCATAACTACACCAGCACATTGACCTGGCACACAACACCGCCCCATGTGTAGTAATATCACATTTTGTTAACACTAATTGTGTCCAGACTGGACGGAAGTAGGTCCGCCAGACAAGAGCACAGGTAAGAACTCCATGCTTACAAAACACCTCAATAGTGTCACTTCAACACACACACACACTCACACACACACTCATTCTCCACTCACACAGTACAGGAACAAAAGCCTCAATAAATCATTCAACAACAACCTAGTAATCTCTCAGCCAAACTCAGTAATCCAGAGCTGTACCCTAGCAACGACCAAAACATGAAAAGGATGAAACAGTTTTGTTTGTGTACAGCCATAACAAACAATGCCGAGTGAAGCGAACCCAGAGCAAGGTCGCCATGGGATGCTACCAGTCGCAGTATTGCTACATTAGCACGCGCCTACTTCTAGCACACAATTACCTCCAAGAGATGCCTGTGGAATTATCACGGATGTTGGCGGCCCTCAGCTTCTTGGATTTCAGTTTGATGGAGTTGTATGCTCGACTACGCCTGCGTACAAGCAACAAAGAGAATTGGTACAACCACGAACAAACGACCATGAATTAGGAACACATCGAGGCAGGTTTAGAAGCTATTACCACTTGCACTTAAAAAAAAAAAATCTTTGCGTCGAGAGAATTGACACTTGCGATTATCACACCACGCTGGTCCCCTAGCTACTTGAGATAAGCAGTTTTTGATAAGAAGTTGGTCCAACAGATGCAGTTGATTGGGTCTCTTCAATACACTGGCTAAACTCTGTGTAGCTACACACTGCTCTGAGGATTGGCACCATCGCCTACAGCTATTGCAGTAAACAGTAACTGATTAGCATCTTGCAAGCACCTCTAAAGCTCATGCTGCCATAACAAGAGATACGCCAACCAAAAATGCCGGTGACAATAAGGTTGAACAAAGACATGTGGATGGATGCCTAGTTGAATTACACACTCCTAATCTAGTTATGAGAACAGAGACGTCAGTGCCAGTGCTACCAAGCAACAACAAAGACATCATCATTCTATGCATAAGCTCAAAGATATGCCACCATTTTTATGGCCAGAAAGGTGGGTGACTGCTCAATAAAGAAGGCAGTAGCTAACTAATAGTACTTACCTCATGTTGCCAATGAGAGAGGCCATCTTTACAAGCTTATGCAGCTACAATAGTATAGTCAGCATAAGTCAACCAGAAGAGGTTCTGCTCCAGACTGCAACTTTTATCTGCCAAGCTAGTGTATAGTAGTAGCTATAGCTCCAGAAGGGCCTTCCTAACTCAGCTATTGACCAGAATGGACTGCACCCCTTGCTTTGCTGAACAATGCAGTACTTATAGAGCTTGCCAAGAGGAAGGAAATAGCTCGGACAGGACACATGACAAGGTTTGCTCATAACAATAACATAAGCAACGTCTACCAGACTTTCCACCGCTCCAAGGGGAATTTGTGTGTATACTTTCACACATTGGACCTTAGTGTATTAATTTCCATGTATGTACCACATCGTGTAGAAAGCCGTACAAATGATGTTCAATTTTGTGAATAAAACAGTTGACATAACAAGTTGTGTGTGATGTAGCATAATCCTAGGGCTTCAGTACACTACTGCCAAGAGCCTATTAGTCTGTTCAAGCGAGAGGACTGAGTGGGGTTCAAGAAAATCATTTATGACCACACTTATGTGGCATGTATGTATAAAGAAGCAGGTTCTTCTCCTTACAAAACATCCTTTGAATCATCCTTTCCTGTGCATCCTTTCCTGTGCATGGAAGGCTTCATTGAAACACCCACTACTCCATTAGGAGTGGAGTGAAACCTAATTTTTGCGTTCACTGAAAGTGCACTGTCAGAGTGACCTTCTCATTGTCAAAACTAAAACTAGAGCTTACTCCATGAGGGTATACTAAACACACCCACAAACTCCATAGGTTGAACTAGAGAACGGGTTTCATTGGGTAATCTCAGGCTGAGCGGATCACCCGAATCTGCCTGAAGGTTGGTCTTGAAGTCTCGACGTATGCTTCGGTAATATGAATAACAGCAAACAGGAAGTTGCACCTTGAAATAAACTTTTGCACTTTCCTAACTCACCCGAGACATTTGATTTCCTTTGACTTCCGGCTCGTGCAAATTAACACAATTGCCAATACAATAACTAGCACCATGAGGATTGTACAGGGTACACAAGGTCAATATAATATCATTAGTAAAGAAACTGTCCTCTCTTCAAAACTAATTTGCCAAAACTGCGTATGCCATTGCTTCCTGTTTAGAAAGCCCCACTTTCCATAGCTGGTTAATTTGCACTCTGAACTGGAAGATACAACAACGAAGGGACTTCCCTTTTCTTTAAACATTATGTGTGGTCATGCAGCAAGACAGTCCTGCAGCAAGACAGTCCTGCAGTAAGGAAGCTGTGTCAGTTATATACTCCTGGCTAGGCTAGTCTGCCAATGCTGACCAGATACAGCATGTCTGCAGGTGCAGGCTAGAGATACTTCTGCAGGTGCTGGCTAGAGATATTTCTGCAGGCGCTGGCTGGCTACAGATATTTCTGCAGGTGCTGGCTAGAGATATTTCTGCAGGTGCTGGCTACAGATATTTCTGCAGGCGCTGGCTGGCTACAGATATTTCTGCAGGTGCTGGCTAGAGATACTTCTGCAGGTGCTGGCTACAGATATTTCTGCAGGCGCTGGCTGGCTACAGATATTTCTGCAGGTGCTGGCTAGAGATACTTCTGCAGCTGCTGGCTACAGATATTTCTGCAGCTGCTGGCTACAGATATTTCTGCAGGTGCTGGCTACAGATATTTCTGCAGGTGCTGGCTACAGATATTTCTGCAGTTGCTGGCTACAGATATTTCTGAAGCTGCTGGCTACAGATATTTCTGCAGGTGCTGGCTACAGATATTTCTGCAGCTGCTGGCTACAGATATTTCTGCAGCTTTTGGCTACAGATATTTCTGCAGGTGCTGGCTACAGATATTTCTGCAGTTGCTGGCTACAGATATTTCTGCAGGTGCTGGCTACAGATATTTCTGCTACAGATATTTCTGCTACAGATATTTCTGCAGTTGCTGGCTACAGATATTTCTGCAGGTGCTGGCTACAGATATTTCTGCAGGTGCTGGCTACAGATATTTGTGCAGGTGCTGGCTACAGATATTTCTGCAGCTGCTGGCTACAGATATTTCTGCAGGTGCTGGCTACAGATATTTCTGCAGGTGCTGGCTACAGATATTTCTGCACGTGCTGGCTACAGATATTTCTGCAGCTTCTGGCTACAGATATTTCTGCAGGTGCTGACTACAGATATTTCTGCAGTTGCTGGCTACAGATATTTCTGCAGTTGCTGGCTACAGATATTTCTGAAGCTGCTGGCTACAGATATTTCTGCAGGTGCTGGCTACAGATATTTCTGCAGCTGCTGGCTACAGATATTTCTGCAGCTGCTGGCTACAGATATTTCTGCAGCTTCTGGCTACAGATATTTCTGCAGGTGCTGGCTACAGATATTTCTGCGGCTACAGATATTTCTGCAGGTGCTGGCTACAGCAGGAGTTGGCTACAGATATTTCTACTACAGATATTTCTGCAGGTGCTGGCTAGAGATACTTCTGGGTGCTGGCTAGAGATATTTCTACAAGTGCTGGCTACAGATATTTCTGCAGGAGCTGGCTACAGGTATTTCTGCAGGTGCTGGCTACAGATATATTTCTGCAGGTGCTGGCTACAGATATTTCTGCAGGTACTGGCTACAGATATTTCTGCAGGTGCTGGCTACAGATATTTCTGCAGGTGCTGGCTACAGATATATTTCTGCAAGTGCTGGCTACAGATATATTTCTGCAGGTGCTGGTTACAGATATTTCTGCAAGTGCTGGCTACAGACATATTTCTGCAGGTGCTGGCTACAGATATATTTCTGCAGGCGCTGGCTACAGATATATTTCTGCAGGCGCTGGCTACAGATATTTCTGCAGGTGCTGGCTAGAGATACTTTTGCAGGTGCTGGCTACAGATATTTCTGCAGGTGCTGGCTATAGATATTTCTGCAGGTGCTGGCTACAGATATTTCTGCAGGGGTTGGCTACAGATATTTCTACTACAGATATTTCTGCAGGTGCTGGTTATAGATATTTCTGCAAGTGCTGGCTACAGATATTTCTGCAGGAGTTGGCTACAGATATTTCTACTACAGATATTTCTGCAGGTGCTGGCTAGAGATATTTCTGCAGGTGCTGGCTAGAGATACTTCTGCAGTTGCTGGCTACAGATATTTCTGCAGGTGCTGGCTACAGATATTTCTGAAGGTGCTGGCTACAGATATTTTTGCAGGTGCTGGCTACAGATATTTTTGCAGGTGCTGGCTACAGATAGTTCTGCTAGTGCTGGCTACAGATATATTTCTGCAGGTGCTGGCTAGAGATATATTTCTGCAAGTGCTGGCTACAGATATTTCTGCAAGTGCTGGCTACAGATATATTTCTGCAGGTGCTGGCTACAGATATATTTCTGCAGGTGCTGGCTACAGATATATTTCTGCAGGTACTGACTACAATATTTCTCAGGTGCTGGCTACAGATATGGCTGGTTACAAATATTTCTGTATTGGCTACAGATAGCAAGTGCTGGCTGTGAGGTAGCATTTATGCTGATGTCATGGCAATAATGACTAAGAATTGGAGGAGGGGGGAATTGACCCACCTTTCAGAGGTTGGCTGCAAGCTTAGGAGCTAGTGTTAGTGGAGAGCCTGTCTAAGGCATTTGTGGTCAGCACTTGGGTGCCAGTGCGCTTAAGGGAGTTGAAAAGAGAAGCGATGACACTGCAAAACACACTCAAAATATTTTGTCACAGTCGATGCGTAGCAACGCTTCACATCCACACCTGCTGATGTGTCAATACCGTTCTACAGAAACACACAGTGTCTTCATCTCTATCCATTAAAAGCAAGGATTATAGGTCAATATCAAAATTGGAGAAGAAAATGGAGAAAAAATGTAGTTACGTGCTTCCTCTGACACTAAAATTACAGGCATTGTCCCAAATTACATGCATCCATATTGGGGGGCTAAAACCCACAAATCTTGAGGTAACCAGACGCTAACGCATCCGCTGTTGCCATGCACAGTTCTTCCCTGTAGTGTGGTGTAGTGATGTGCCGTAAGCTCCATTTAATGAGTTAGAAAAGCATTTGAAGACCTCTTATAAAGATAGACAGTTCAAGTACAAAATGACCAGGTTTGCTGTTCTGTTTGTTTGCTTATGCTGCACCAATATCGCCACAATGTTGATCTCTAGCTAGCTACTATAAAATGAGGACTAATTTCGCTGCAGTAACCTCGAGACCTGCCTATGAAGACGTTGTTGAAATAAGCATGGTAGCAGTTATGAACCTAAACCTTGTGTCATTACAAAACCCAAGTCGGTTATCTTGGATTAGAACTTATTCCTGATGAAGGCTAGAGCATCTAGTCGAAAGGCCGAGAGAGTAAAATTATTGAGAAGGTCATTGTAATTACATCTCCGTGTGTTTGTTTGTTGCTGTGAATGTGCTAACAACAACATAGCTAGCTATAACCTGGTTAATTGTAA
Source organism: Cladorhizidae sp. MBARI D1340-BT2 (assembly GCA_028752905.1). Taxonomy (NCBI): domain Eukaryota; kingdom Metazoa; phylum Porifera; class Demospongiae; order Poecilosclerida; family Cladorhizidae; species Cladorhizidae sp. MBARI D1340-BT2. The sequence goes on from JAQNBH010000008.1 coordinate 37,945,267, forward strand.
TTAACACACCTGCACTGGAATACTCCATGTTTAAATGATATTTCATGTCATTATATTTTTGTAGAACTAGTTGTCTACGAACAATTTTTTTTTTACTGATGCGATAGATGAGACAATACGCAATTGACTTCTGAGGAAATACCAGTTGGGAAGCTGTGGATGAGATTGCCAGGCCATTCTTGAAAGAGACTGTCATGTTTACACAGCTACATGGGAACCAAACAGTTGAGGGATTGTGAAAGAGAGCCATCAACTAAGAGATTGCTATGCAGCAGCTAGTAGTGAAAAAGATGGCATCGAATATTGGACACATATACTGAGGAAATTGCCAAAGCTGTTCACTTCTCTTAACTTAGGAGAGATATTTCCAGCACTTCATGAAGATAACTCTCTTCTCTGTCCCGCCTGGTGTGTGCACGACTCATAGCTAACATATAACCTTACCTAATTTATATTTAAATTAATGTTTAAATTTTTTCCATTGTTTTTAGTTGGTAGCACTACACAACGAAGAATCCCAGATTTATAGTAACCACAGAGATAAATATTGCTCCAGCCATTGCCCTAACCCTAACCACCTGCCTCACCCTTGCCATTGATCTAACCCTAACCCTAGCCCAAGTAACCCTAATGCATTTTTGAGGGTCGAAATATTTGAGGGCTTCATATCAAAAACTTTCCAAGGGCCAGAGCTCTTAACTCTGCTGGACGTGCAAAAATGTCTGAACTTATTTTTATCGTTTGCATTCAGTTAGCCACTCCACTCATGAGAAGACACACCCTTAACCGCACACCCCACATGGATGCCCACACATACTTAAATTAATGATTACACGGCTTACACGGCTCAAAATTTTAAGTTTATTATGCTTTATAATAAACCCTAAAAAATTCCAGCCTCTTTACGGGAGAGATATGTACACACTTCCACAAGAATGGTTCTAGTGGCAGGTGTATGGAGAAACAATCCTACTCACAGAGTGACAGGACTCAGTGGGAAGGGCTCCAGCTTGAACGTTCACTGTCAAATCCATTAGCACAATGATTGGTTTACTAATCTACGTTGCCAAGTATTAAATCATCCAGTGAGCCACACCCTAGCTCTTCACTTTCATTTGCACCGATAAAAATATTCTAGGAAGGCTAATGATGCTATATTCTGGATGGAGTTTTGAGGTGACTGGACACATCTTACCAACTTTTCTAAGTTCAAGTTAACAATATTTAACTACTTTAATGAGAGCTGCAGAGTGGTACAAGTCCCCATCCCATATTTCTGTCCCTGAGAGCTGCAGAGTAATGTAACCCCCAAGTCCAAATCTCATTCCACTTGCTGAGAGCTGGAGTGTGTGACACAAGTCCCAAGCCCATATCTCATTCCATTGATGAGTCATTCATAGCTAGTTATGGGCAACTCACACAACCTACACAGTCAGAATACTATTTACTAGGAGCCAATACAATGGGGTGAATAAAGTGGACACACCTGTTTAAACAGCTGGTTACAGACCAGTCTTCCAACACCTAGAGATTCTTTCTCACCCCACAATAAACTGTACCATAATTAGGTCAAGTCTAAAAAAAGCCACATCAGGTCTGCAACCAATTCTTTCATCATTACTAGCAGCTGACAATAAACACACCAGAAGGTGCTAATTATTTAAAATAGGTGACAGCACACCCTGCCTCTACCAATGACAATTAAGTGCCTCAGTCCGTCTATCTCACTCATACCCACACCAGCAAAAAGCATCCACTGCCATGAGCCCAGTAGCATTTAGCACCTCACCATCTTCCAGCTGTCCTTCTTGCATTCCTCTTCTGGTTCAAGTGGACAATGAATGGAGGGTCACCAGTGCTCATGATGTTCATCTATTCCCTTCACTCCCAGGTAGTTGTCTCACTTGCAAATCCACCAAGGAAAACTGCTAGAAGAAGCTAAACTGAGCTGAGTGTATTTCCACACGTAGCTAAACAAAGTTGAATAGTGTTTTGTGTTCCAGCTAAGCAGCATGCACAGCATATAACTATGCCGCAAGCCAGCTAACTGCAGATTACACAGTACAGGGATTGCATAGTCCTTTACGCACTTCCACTACGGCTTCATTAATTGTTGTTTACTACGTATCAAACAGATGCCAAAAGCTTATATGTCGTGCATAAAACAAGTGGAATATCCTTACTATGCAATGATACTCAACCCTGACTTCCAATATGGTTATAGACTTCCCAACTTGGATATTCTATACACTTGGGGATTTACTGGTGTGCGTGTGTATTTATATATACATACATACACATAGGGGGTCGTGCAAGCTGTCACGTCCTGATTTCTGATTGAGAGCAAGGGGGGAAAGCCTATGGCACGCAAAATAAGGTAGTAGAATTTAAAGAAATGCCATTAGGAGTGAGTGAGTGCTGTAAGTATTTAATCTTGCTAGGGTTTGTTTTATTTTGAAAGCCTTATTGGAGAATGGCTCAATTAAACTCAACCCACAGCAAAAGTCCACCTCATGCTAAATCCAGTCCCTCCTCTTCTATATATCCATTTGTTGCCAAACCCAAGCCTTATTAAGGTTTACAATGTTTATAACTTGGCAATTAAGTCAGTGCGAATCCACTGGGGGTCTGTATACATGGGATTAAAAAATAAACCAAAAAACAACAACAACAACTCAACCTTTTTAAGCCTTGCTGGGTAAGCCTTCTTGCTGGGTAAGCCTTCTTGCTGGGTAAGCCTTGTTGGGTAATGGCTGTATCCACACACCAAAGTCCATCTAATGCAATCCTTATTAAATCTCATGTAACAGCTCATGTTACAGCAGCATACCACCTGGCAGCTTCAAGGGCCACTGCACTGGCCCAACAACCAGCACAGAGCTCATGGGAGGCTTCACAGTGCCAGTGTAAGAAATACACTGTGTCGTCAACCCTCCGTTATATTATACATTATCAGTGTGAATCTTAAATTCTATGAACTTGATAATTCAATTTTCAAAATTCTGAGTCCCTTGAGCCATCGCACCCCAGTGCAGTACAAAAATAAATAATGACAGTAAATGAGGTAAGATGACCTGTGCTGTGCAGTACAAAAATAAATAATGACAGTAAATGAGGTAAGATGACCTGTGCAGATTGTTCCAAGCAAGCCACAAGTTCTGTATTGCCATCTCCTCCAAGCACTGAAAGACTAATGAGAGGAGTCTAATGAGGCTCGTCCTACAGCTCAACTTGAACAATCAATTATTATTCCAAACACAAAATAATTATGTGAACAGTGATGTCATTTATTCTGTAGTCCCATTCTCTCTGAATTCCCCCCCCCCCCCTCTCACCCACAAAAGGATATCTCAGGAGAATGAATGCATCATGAGAATGGGATCAAGTTGCTCTGCAAGGATGCCCAGGAACTCCCTAATTCCCATGGTGGTATAAATTATCTTTTCATTATCTCTAGATTAAGCACTCTAGTGACACACAAGTTATACTGTACTATAACAAGCATAATAAAAATAGTACGGAGGGAGAAACCTACCCTTTTCAGCAATGGCTTCCCTCAACACTTACTTCCCTTAAACTCTTGTTGAGCTATCAGCAGAATACACCCAGAGAACACCCCAGCTGAATACACCCAGAGAACACCCCAGCTGAATAGACCCAGAGAACACCCCTAGAAGAATACACCCAGAGAAAAAACCCAGAAGAGAACACCCCTAGCAGAATACACCCAGAGAACACCCCTAGCAGAATAGACCCCAAGAACACCCTAGCAGAATAGACCCAGAGAACACCCCTAGCAGAATAGACCCAGAGAACACCCCTAGCAGAATAGAACCAGAGAACACCCCTAGCAGAATAGAACCAGAGAACACCCCTAGCAGAATAGAACCCGAGAACACCCCTAGCACAATAGACCCAGAGAACAACCCCAGCAGAGAACAGCCCAGCAGAGAACAGCCCAGAAAACAACCCCAGCAGAGAACAGCCCCAGCAGAATAGACCCAGAGAACACCCCATCTGAATAGACCCAGAGAACACCCCTAGCAGAATAGACCCAGAGAACACCCCTAGCAGAATAGACCCAGAGAACACCCCCAGCAGAGAACAGCCCCAGCAGAATAGACCCAGAGAACAACCCCAGCAGAGAACAGCCCCAGCAGAATAGACCCAGAGAACACCCCCAGCAGAAAACAACCCCAGCAGAATAGACCCAGAGAACACCCCCAGCAGAGAACAGCCCCAGCAGAATAGACCCAGAGAACAACCCCAGCAGAGAACAGCCCCAGCAGAATAGACCCAGAGAACACCCCCAGCAGAGAACAACCCCAGCAGAATAGACCCAGAGAACAACCCCAGCAGAATAGACCCACAGAACAACCCCAGCAGAATAGATCCAGAGAACAATCCCAGCAGAATAGACCCAGAGAACAATCCCAGCAGAATAGACCCAGAGAACAGCCCCAGCAGAATAGACCCAGAGAACAGCCCCAGCAGAATATAGCCTAGGGATCAACTCGAGCAGTACGAGGTAAAAACAACAGTCCAACCACATCGCCTGCTGATTTTGCTTCAATTCACGAGGTGGTCAACGCATGTGATGTGCACCGAATGACTGTTGACCAAACCAACGCTGAAGAAACGTAAAGTGCATTTTTGCACTTACGTTTACCTCAAAGACAAGTACGTTTTATAGCAAATGCAAAGCTATTTTTATTACATCTTATGACCTTGGTCATCAAGCAGACGTAGCAATGGCCATGCCACAAGGTCAGCTAGCCTTAGTCTAGCACATGCCCTAATCAACACACCACTCCTTGGTCGGCTAGCCCTAGTCTAGTACATGCCCTAATCAATACACCACTTCTTGGACGGCTAGCCCTAGTCTAGTCCATGTCCTAATCAATACACCACTCCTTGCCCTAGCCCAGCACATGCCCTGGTGAACACACCACTCCTTGCCCTAGCCCAGAACATGCCCTAGTGAACACACCACCCCTTGCCCTAGCCCAGCACATGCCCTGGTGAACACACCACTCCTTGCCCTAGCCCAGCACATGCCCTACCACTCCTTGCCCTAGCCTAGTGAACACACCACTCCTTGCCCTAGCCCAGCACATGCCCTAGTGAACACACCACTCCTTGCCCTAGCCTAGTGAACACACCACTCCTTGCCCTAGCCTAGTGAACACACCACTCCTTGCCCTAGCCCAGCACATACCCTAGTGAACACACCACTCCTTGCCCTAGCCCAGCACATACCCTAGTGAACACACCACTCCTTGCCCTAGCCCAGCACATGCCCTAGTGAACACACCACTCCTTGCCCTAGCCCAGCACATGCCCTAGTGAACACACCACTCCTTGCCCTAGACCAGCACATGCCCTAGTGAACACACCACTCCTTGCCCTAGCCCAGCACATGCCCTAGTGAACACACCACTCCTTGCCCTAGCCCAGCACATGCCCTACCACTCCTTGCCCTAGCCTAGTGAACACACCACTCCTTGCCCTAGCCCAGCACATGCCCTAGTGAACACACCACTCCTTGCCCTAGCCTAGCACATGCCCTAGTGAACACACCACTCCTTGCCCTAGCCCAGCACATGCCCTAGTGAACACACCACTCCTTGCCCTAGCCCAGCACATGCCCTACCACTCCTTGCCCTAGCCTAGTGAACACACCACCCCTTGCCCTAGCCCAGCACATGCCCTAGTGAACACACCACTCCTTGCCCTAGCCCAGCACATGCCCTAGTGAACACACCACTCCTTGCCCTAGCCCAGCACATGCCCTAGTGAACACACCACACCTTGCCCTAGCCCAGCACATGCCCTAGCGAACACACCACTCCTTGCCCTAGCCCAGCACATGCCCTAGCGAACACACCACAGAGGTGGCTCAAGCAATTTTAAAGCGGTCAGGCCAGGAAGTGGGTGCAGTCTCAGTGGGTGTGGCTTAATATGTACACACAATGGCTGACATAATATTTCTAGGCCAGCAGAAGCTGCCAAAAACTTGTTGTCTACATTCACCCTCACCTTACCAGATTTCCTTTTTCTTTTCATCCCCTCCCCCCTCAATTATGCACGCGTTACATTCACTATCTAGTTCCGCATACCACTCGGAGGCACGCTCTATTAGTAATGCGCACAACAGATCACCAGATCTTGAACAGGTGACAACTATCAATAGTAATAGTGTTCGTATTCTAGCCATTGTCTCTAGTGCAAGCAGCCACAAGCTTCCATTTTAACTAGTGCGAATAACTTGCGAACACTTTCTTGAAATTACTTTTTGTGTGTGTGCAAATGAACTTAGCTCATCATTTCCTTTAAATAGATACATAGTTTTAATAAATTCAATAAGTTACTTGTCCTATGGGAAATACAATACAATATATATGGGCGTGGCCTGTTTCCATGGTAACTAAATGCGTGCTAGAGCTTGATTTTTTTGTTCTGTGTTTGTTTGGCTAATGAGTGTAAAAAGGCCCAAATGGGCGAAAAGAAAGTGTCAGCTAGCCAGAGGTGAGAGTATGAGAGCTGCTAAAGTGCTGACCAATATGAGTGAATCTTCAAGGACAGCTGTGTCTCAGTTGCCTGAATTGGAGTCTGAACCAGAAACACCACTTCTTCAAGAAGTGAGTCAACCTATACCTAGCTCACAAGCTGGGACAACCACAATTTCATTGGATCAATTCAGTCCAAACTTCTATCCCTTGGATGACTCATTATTGCTGCCACCAGTTCATTCATCCGATGAAGAGAGTGACAATGATAGCTCCTCTGACAGCCATACCTTTACAGAAGCCTTTATAGAAGAAGAAGCAACAGCTTGCTATAAAGAATGAGTCTCTAGTCAGCCAAAGTATGTCCAGAAAATGTTTGCTATCATTCTTATCGACACTTCAGGATAAGATTTGGACTGACAAATGTAGTAGCTGCTAATGAGGCAGGATCTGTGGTAGGGTTCAGTAACCACTCGATTCGATCATGGAGGGAATTATTTTTACAATAGCAAGGGAGAGTTTGCTGCTTCTCTAAGAGGAAAGCACAAGTGGCCCTATGTATTGGATGATGAGGAGTGGCGCTCGAAAGCACTGACATGGTTGAAGCAAAATGCCTATGAAAAAGGTCAGCCCACCATGACAGCTGCTAGGTTTGCTGCCTGGGTTAACCATGATTTGCTTCCCTACTCTCACCGCTTTCCTCGTAGCATAATTCCTCGCACTGCTTGTAAGTGGCTACATTATCTTGGCCTCCATCCTACATCTTACCGTAAGGGTATGTACGTCAATGGTCATGAGAGGGAAGATGTAATGGAGTACAAGAAGATGAACTTATGAAAAATTGAGGTATTGGAATGCACAATTTGCCACACCAGAGTGTAGGGATGGAAAATTGGAAGAAAATGTAGGTTCCAGTCATGCCTTAAGAAAACTTGTGCTTATTTACCAGATGAGTCCACTTTTCATGCGAAGGAAGGACCATCGCGGCAGTGGGCTGAAGCAGGGAAACTTACTAATCGACCCAAATCGATTGGACGTGGGATTATGGTGAGTGACTTCATTACTGAGCATCATGGTTCAATGAGGAAGAACATGAGCAAGCAAAGCTAATCTATCCAGCCATTGCAAGAGCTTCCAGGGTTTTGTTCAAGTATGGGGCCCAATCTGAAGGATACTGGAACTGTGAAAAGTTTCTGATTCAATTGGAAAATGCAGTTGAATAGCTGAAACAAAATATCCTAGTGAAACACACTCAATAACTTTTATCTTTGGCCAAAGCTCAGGACACACTGCTGATGCTGACGATGCTTTAAATGCACACAGGATGAATGTAAGTGATGGTGGCAAGCAGCCAAAGAGGCGAAACACATACTGGGATGGAGTGATGCAAGTGATGACTACAGCAAGTGGCCAACCAAAGGGCTTACGAACAGTCCTGGAAGAGCGTGGTGTGGACACCACTGGCATGGTCAAAACTGAGATGATCCAAGTCCTGGAAAGCATGCAATATGAATTTAAGGCCCAGAAAACTCGAGTGGAGGAGTTGGTTTCCAGTCATAAGCACAGCTGTATTTTCCTTCCAAAATACCATTGTGAGTTAAACCCTATTGAACGGGTTTGGGGTCTGGCAAAATGGTTCACACGTACTAACTGTGATTATACATTTGGAGCACTGGAGAAAATCATTCAACCAGCCTTGGATTCGGTTAGTCTTGAGTTGATACAGGAAGCATTATAGAAGAGTGAGGGAATATCATCGTGCGTACCGTGAAGGAAAAACAGGAGGTGTTGAAGTAGAACATGATGTGAAATTATATAAATTGCATCGTCGTGTTCCTGAAACAGAGCTATAGTAATCAATTTTTGACTTTACAGATGTTTAGTGAATGGATAGTAGCACATATTTAGAATTTTGTAACTCCAACATAACTCATTTTACTAATCTCAATATAACACCTTTTCTCAAACTCCACCCCTTTGTTTTTGGAATGAACGTAAAATTAGCTTTACAAAAACATTTCATTTGGTGGAAAGTAATTACATACCAAATTTCAATTCTTGTACACTAACTCTAGAAATTATCCCAAGAAACAAACATAAAAGCATTCAAATTGATATTCATGAGATGTTGCCAGAAGTTTATGGCACGTCAGGTTTCGTGTCCTCAAATATAGTCAGCTTCGTTGCTTTTATTCGAGTGCGCATTCTAATCAAGAAAATGTGGTAAGTTTGTCTGAGATCATTGTGAACATGAAGTTGCTCAGTCTTTCTTGTGACATAGTCAAGCGGGACGGACGTAAACACGATTTCACTCGACGAAATGGTCGTTCACTGGTGCAGTTCATAGCTGGCATAAATAGCACAAAATGTGCACGCGCCTCCTAATGACCACATCCATAAATGGTACTGAAAGGGGTCCGGACTGTTGGAGCCGCTCCTGCACCACATCAAGACCCAGCCCACAAAGTTGCGTGCCGGGATCTTGTTTAGCCCCTTCTGCTAATTTAAAAAATAATAATAACTATTTAATTACTAAAACAAAAACCCTGGCTTGCCTATCTTCACCAAACTTGTAAGCAGATGAAGTATGTAGCAAGGAACAATTGATTAAATACTGAAAGGTCAAGGTCACAAATAGAGTACATGAGTGTTAACAAATTTACTCAAAAATAGCTCGACAGCTCTTTTCAGAACTTGGGAGGGAGATAAAGTACGGACTGAGGGAAGAAATCATTAAAATTTTGAAAGATAGTCCAAGGTCTGTGTTCTGATTCTGGTTTTCATTAGTTTTGTGCTCAAGAGCAACAGCTCATGGGCCTGAAATGTTGCACTGGAGGTGGGCATGTAATTATAACCTGCACTGTCAAGTGCAAAGTAGGGTAAACTGATGGTAAATTAGTAGATAGGCTTGTGTAATCAAAACAATTGTGAAATTTCACTTTTGTCTCTTACATCTACCTCACAAGACATCTTCATGCCATTTAGCACCCATCACAAAAACCATTTAGCTCTGTAAATTCCTGGGTCTGTAAAAAGATAATTAATTGCCCACTTCAGGTGTGATTATGACTGTGTGGTGACCAAACAAGGACAAGAAACATCCTCAGCTGGGGCTCCTCCCTCCTCTCTAGTTACATTCACTACAATACAAGAATAGGTTGCTAGTCAAGCACTGATCTTAGAGGTGGGTGGGGAACACAGTTGAAGTAGTCCCTTAATAGGGCACCTTACCACCCTGAAGAGTGATGGGAGCTAAATCATAATTACCCTCATCAGCTACAGGTCAGCTAATCAACACCTCATGTGGTGTAGTTCATTTCAAAAGCTAATCTGCCTAGTGACTATTATCTCTTTGTCTGCTTCACTCTCAGCTGCACACTTGGTTAAATACCAGTGGGTAGACACTGACTGCCACTAAGCCCAGCTGTCCTCGGCAAGTCAGTTCAAGTGTCTCACCTACATATAAGGACTAGCTATCGTTTCGAATATGCCAGTGGCTAATGAATGACACATTTGTGACCTCCACACTGAAGAGAGGAGTGAGGCACTGGGATATCCAAAAAGTCCAACTACCCCTCCCCTTAATCGTGTTATATTCAGCATCAGTAGGCAATTCCAAAGGTCAAAAGGACACTTTCTTGTAAAAGGAAACAAACAAACAAACAAACAAACATTCTTATGTCATCTTTGAAGTTTGCAATGCAGCCAAGCTGTAGCTATCCTTTCCCTCAGGTTGCTATAACACACTAAGAGCAAACCAAGAACACAGTCCTGGATGTTGCAGACAGATATGCGTGTAGCACCTGACACTGCCTCACAACAAACACCAGTGCCTATACATGGCAGGTAGATACCAATCAATTAAGAAGCACATGCACGACCTTGTACAGTTGCCAACTTAAACATGGCCGCACAAAGAGCGAGCGAGCTAAGAGCAAGCTAAGAGCAAGCTAAGAGCAAGCTAAGAGCAAGCTAAGAGCAAGCTAAGAGCAAGGAGCAAGCCTTAAGAGCAAGCTAAGAGCAAGCCTTAAAGAGCAAGCAAAGAGCAAGCTAAGAGCAAGCTAAGAGCAAGGAGCAAGCCTTAAGAGCAAGCTAAGAGCAAGCCTTAAAGAGCAAGCAAAGAGCAAGCAAAGAGCAAGCAAAGAGCAAGCTAAGAGCAAGCTAAGAGCAAGGAGCAAGCTAAAACAAGCCTTTAAGAGCAAGCCTCAAGCTAAGAGCAAGGTCTCAGAGAGGCTAGATAGTGCCTAGACACAACAGGCATCAGTGCACATGCATGATGTGGCACTGTGTTTAGTCATTCATGTCCTCTACAGATGCTTAACTTATGCATGGATGGATGCACGACTTAGCATAACTACTCCTCTAATGACTATAGGATGTCACTTACCTTCCTCTATATATAGCTACTCTACCTGGTATGCATTGAGTGAGGTAGCAGCAAGAAATTGTATTTTTATTTAACCAATCGTGATATATCTTCGACATCGCCGACCCTCACGACAAATCCACCATGTGTCGACGAATTATGTAGCTAGCTACCTTATAGTGAAACTCCATACCCTTTCCTTGACCCAGCTATTAGACATGTGGCCGGCTCCAACCTCCGGGAAGCCCTTTCCTTGGCCAGCTATTAGCCATGTGGCCGGCTCCAACCCCCGGGAAGCTAGCAACCTTTCCTTGGCCAGCTATTAGCCATGTGGCCGGCTCCAACCCCCGGGAAGCCAGCAACCTTTCCTTGGCCAGCTATTAGCCATGTGGCCGGCTCCAACCCCCGGGAATCCAGCAACCTTTCCTTGGCCAGCTATTAGCTATGTGGCCGGCTCCAACCCCCGGGAAGCCCTTTCCTTGATCTTCAAATCTGCAAGGCTGTTCCCTCGACCATTTCTTCACTAAAACGATCGTTTTCTTGTGTGCGTGAGCCATTTTATTTAAGGCAAGTGAACCGTTCTTATTTATATGCGGCAGATATATGGACACGTCACAGCTACATGTATGGCTGTGAGTGGCAATACAAACTTTTCCACCCCACTTCCCAGAGAGGGCTTGCTTCACTCAACAATCATAGCCATGTAGCATCTACTAGTCATAGCCATGCAGCATCTACAGAGTGCTTTTGATCAGCTCTGTTGTTTGACAATATCCAATCATCAGAATCAATCTTAGAAAAGGGATATCAAACAGAAAAGTTCCTGGGGAGGACCCTTAGCCTCCCCCCCCTTACAAAATCCTGATGAAACTACATGTGCAGAGAGAGACAGAGAGAACATAAAGTGTACTCACAGGCTCTCCTAACCTCTGACCTCTGTAGCTCAGCTAATAAGCTCTCACTCTGGAGGCATTCAGCACAATAATGCACTTCCATATATATATTGTGAAGGAGGCTGTGTACACTCATTGTCAGAATGACAAGCTCTGCTTCCTATAAATAGGCATGCACAAATTAAGGTGTTCTATAATTACCCTCAACTATTGGACCACCAGATCTTCATCAGGTGACACCGGCTACCGTCTGCACGACGATTCTAGTTTCACGTGACTAGACTGTGATTTCCTCAACAGCAGCAATAAGTCTGACCAGGGGAGATTGTTATCAACTCCTTCCCAGACAGCCTCATGTCTTGCCAAGGTATCCCACTGAGAAGAGTTGCCCCTGCACTGCCTGTTGCCTGCCAAGACTTGTCTCAAGCAATGGGTGCTGGTACCTTCAGAGCCACCCGGCTTTATAGATAGAGGCCATAATATTGTTGATGACCACTTCATGCCCAGCCATGTGTGTTGCCTGCCAGCTATTCTGCTCTCAGGTCACTTAGAGATACCACGTGTGTGTGTGTGTGTGTGTGTGTGTATGTGTGTGGCCCTAACCCTAACCATTTCCCTGGCCCTAACTCTACTATTTCCCTGGCCCTAACCCTAACCATTGCCCTGGCCCTAACTCTACTATTTCCCTGGCTAGCCCTAACCTTACCATTTCCCTGGCCCTAACCTAACCTTTACCCTGGCCCTTACCCTAACAATTGCCCTGGCCCTCACCATACCATTTCCCTGGCCCTAACCCTAACCATTTCCTCGACCCTAAAACTAGCCATTGCCCTGGGACTAACCCTAGCTGAAGGCCTACTCAAGTACTGATCTGCATAATAGTATTGGCGATGCCCCACAGTGATGCTATATGCTATATAGCGCAAGAAGCCATAAACTTCCACTTAGGTATTACTTACATAAATGACTTGAACTAGACTACAACAAAATTAGTCTTTCAGTGAAAACAAGAAAAATGTGTCTCAAATCGTGTGGGCTTAAATTTGGGTTGCTATGGCAACATCTCATGAATATTTATGTGATCGATTTGAACGCTTTTATTGTTTTGGGGGATGATTTCTCTAATTCTGTTAGTGTACAAGAATTGAAATTTGGTATGTAATTACTTTCCACCAAATGAAATGTTTTTGTAAAGCTAATTTTACGTTAACCCCTTTTCACTCTAAAACAAAGGGGCAGAGTTTGAGAAAAGGTGTTATATTGAGATTAGTAATTTTAAGGCAATGAGTTATGTTGGAGTTACAAAATTCTAAATATGTTCTACTATCCATTCACTAAACATCTGTAAAGTCAAAAATTGATTACTATAGCTCTGTTTCAGGAACATGACGATGCAATTTATATAATTTCACATCATCTTCTACTTCAACACCTCCTGTTTTTCCTTCACGGTACGCACGATGATATTCCCTCACTCTTCTATAATGCTTCCTGTATCAACTCAAGACTAACCGAATCCAAGGCTGGTTGAATGATTTTCTCCAGTGCTCCAAATGTATAATCACAGTTAGTACGTGTGAACCATTTTGCCTGACCCCAAACCCGTTCAATAGGGTTTAACTCACAATGGTATTTTGGAAGGAAAATTCAGCTGTGTTTTGTGCTTGTGACTGGAAACCAACTCCTCCACTCAAGTTTTCTGGGCCATAAAATCATGCATGCTTTCCAGGACTTGGATCATCTCAGTTTTGACCATGCCAGTGGTGTCCACACCGCGCTCTTCCAGGACTGTTCGTAAGCCCTTTGGTTGGCCACTTGCTGTAGTCATCACTTGCATCACTCCATCCTAGTATGTGTTTCGCCTCTTTGGCTGCTTGCCACCATCACTTACATTCATCCTGTGTGCATTTAAAGCATCATCAGCATCAGCAGTGTGTCCTGAGCTTTGGCCAAAGATAAAAGTTATTGAGTGTGTTTCACTAGGATATTTTGTTTCAGCTATTCAACTGCATTTTCCAAAACTTTTCACAGTTCCAGTATCCTTCAGATTGGGCCCCATACTTGAACAAAACCCTTGCAATGGCTGGATAGATTGGCTTTGCTTGCTCATGTTCTTCCTCATTGAACCATGATGCTCAGTAATGAAGTCACTCACCATAATCCCACGTCCAATTGATTTGGGTCGATTAGTAAGTTTCCCTGCTTCAGCCCACTGCCAAGATGGTCCTTCATTCACATGAAAAGTGGACTCATCAGGACAAGCTTTCTTAAGGCAGTACTGGAACCTACATTTTCTTCCAATTTTCCATCCCTACACTCTGGTGGTGGCAAATTGTGCATTCCAATACCTCAATTTTTCATAAGTTCATCTTCTTGTACTCCATTACATCTTCCCTCTCATGACCATCGACGTACACACCCTTACGGTAAGATGTAGGATGGTGGCCAAGATAATGTAGCAGTGTGAGGAATTATGCTACGAGGAAAGCCAGGAGGGAGGTGGGAGTATGGAAGCAAATCATGGTTAACCCAGGCAGCAAATCTAGCAGCTGTCATGGTTGGCTGACCTTTTTCATAGGCATTTTGTCTCAACCATGCCAGTGATTTCGAGCGCCACTCCTCATCATCCAATACATAGGGCCACTTGTGCTTTCCTCTTAGAGAAGCAGCAAACTCTCCCTTGCTATTGTAAAAATAATTCCTCCATGATCGAATCGAGTGGTTACTGAACCCTACCACAGATCCTGCCTCATTAGCAGCTGCTACATTTGTCAGTCCAAATCTTATCCTGAAAGTGTCCATAAGAATGATAGCAAACATTTTCTGGACATACTTTGGCTGACTAGAGACTCATTCTTTATAGCAAGCTGTTGCTTCTTCTTCTATTAAGGCTTCTGTAAAGGTATGGTTGTCAGAGGAGCTATCATTGTCACCTCTTCATCGGATGAATGAACTGGTAGCAGCACAAATTAGTCATCCAAGGGATAGAAGTTTGGACTGAATTGAAATTGTGGTTGTCCCAGCTTGTGAGCTAGGTTACATAGGTTGACTCACTTCTTGAAGAAGTGGTGTTTCTGGTTCAGACTCCAATTCAGGCAACTGAGACACAGCTGTCCTTGAAGATTCACTCATATTGGTCAGCACTTTAGCAGCTCTCATACTCTCACCTCTGGCTAGCTGATGCTTTCTTTTCACCCATTTGGGCCTTTTTACACTCATTAGCCAAACAAACACAGAACAAAAAAATCAAGCTCTAGCACGCATTTAGTTACCATGGAAACAGGCTGCGCTCATATCTTTTTTTGTATTGAATTTCCCACAGGACAAGTAACTTCACTCTAGCATATTAAAACTATAATTATATCAAGGAAATGATGAGCTAAGTTCAATGGCACACACAAAAAAAGTCATTTCATGAAAGTTAGTCACGTGAGTTAAAATGGAAGCTTATGGCTGCTTGCACTATAATATATATTCAATCTTCCGTGCTGGCAACTGTAGGTATATGCATACAACCCCACAGAAGAGAGCTATCAAATAAACACACAACTTGGATTTGTAGTAGTTCAACTAAAGAGCAATTCTTCGTTGTAAATAATTTGTTGTTCCTCCACCCCTCCCCCCAGACCGTGCACAGTGGGTGTGGCTTATCGTACATGCTGTATGACTTAAAAGCAGCTGAGCTGTGTGTTCTAGTTTTAGCGATATACATGTTCACTGCTACACGTGTTCACTGCTACACGTGTTCACTGCTGCACATGTTCACTGCTACACATGTTCACTGCTACACATGTTCACTGCTACACATGTTCACTGCTACACATGTTCACTGCTACACATGTTCACTGCTGCACGTGTTCACTGCTGCACATGTTCACTGCTACACATGTTCACTGCTACACGTGTTCACTGCTGCACATGTTCACTGCTACACATGTTCACTGCTGCACGTGTTCACTGTTGCACATGTTCACTGCTGCACATGTTCACTGCTACACATGTTCACTGCTACACATGTTCACTGCTGCACATGTTCACTGCTGCACATGTTCACTGCTACACATGTTCACTGCTACACATGTTCACTGCTACACATGTTCACTGCTACACATGTTCACTGCTGCACATGTTCACTGCTACACATGTTCACTGCTCACTGCTACACATGTTCACTGCTGCACATGTTCACTGCTGCACATGTTCACTGCTACACATGTTCACTGCTGCACATGTTCACTGCTGCACATGTTTACTGCTACACATGTTCACTGCTACACATGTTCACTGCTACACATGTTCACTGCTACACATGTTCACTGCTACACATGTTCACTGCTACACATGTTCACTGCTACACATGTTCACTGCTACACACGTTCACTGCTGCACATGTTCACTGCTGCACATGTTCACTGCTGCACATGTTCACTGCTGCACATGTTCACTGCTACACATGTTCACTGCTACACACGTTCACTGCTGCACATGTTCACTGCTGCACATGTTCACTGCTACACATGTTCACTGCTACACATGTTCACTGCTACACATGTTCACTGCTACACATGTTCACTGCTGCACATGTTCACTGCTGCACATGTTCACTGCTGCACATGTTCCATGCTGCACATGTTCACTGCTACACATGTTCACTGCTACACATGTTCACTGCTACACATGTTCACTGCTACACATGTTCACTGCTACACATGTTCACTGCTACACATGTTCACTGCTACACATGTTCACTGCTGCACATGTTCACTGCTACACATGTTCACTGCTACACATGTTCACTGCTACACATGTTCACTGCTGCACATGTTCACTGCTACACATGTTCACTGCTGCACGTGTTCACTGCTACACATGTTCACTGCTGCACGTGTTCACTGCTGCACATGTTCACTGCTACACATGTTCACTGCTGCACATGTTCACTGCTACACATGTTCACTGCTACACATGTTCACTGCTACACATGTTCACTGCTGCACATGTTCACTGCTCACTGCTACACATGTTCACTGCTCACTGCTACACATGTTCACTGCTACACATGTTCACTGCTACACATGTTCACTGCTGCACATGTTCACTGCTACACATGTTCACTGCTACACATGTTCACTGCTACACATGTTCACTGCGTTGTCGCCTCTCCATACACCTACAGCAAGGGTGCAGCAAGGGTGCGGCAAGGGTGTGGCAAGGGTGTGGCAAGGGTGTGGCAAGGTTGCGGCAAGGGTGTGGCAAGGGTGCGGCAAGGGTGCGGCAAGGGTGTGGCAAGGGTGCAGCAAGGGTTATGCTTCTCAACAGCTGAGTAGAGGGACTTTATTTATTATTGTTGTTATTAAATATTTATTACCTCTGCCCAGGAGGTCATGTCTTCGTCACAGTTTGTTTGTCTGTCTGGCTGTATTTTGCAGGACTACACAAAAACTTATTGATGGATTGTCATGGAATTTTACGGACAGGTTAGGCAAGGGTCAAGGTCCAATCATTAGATTTTGGTGGTGATACACGTTGCTAGAAGCCACCGTCGCCAGCACGGCACTTGTGTTGCCGGCCACTTTGTTGATATATCTGCCACCATCACCAGCATGGCACTTGTGTTGCCGGCCACTTTGTTGACATGTGTGCATGCGTCTTTCGCATTGGCAATGATAGTTCACAAATTACACCTTTTCCCCCCATATTTACATCAATAACTCCATTAGAAATTGTTGGAATTGGCGTTGCTTTGCAGTCTCTGATTACTCCTGTTTATTTAAATATTATTATATTTGTAGGTTCACACCCAGTAACGCAGTACATCTTAGTTTAGGTCCGTGCAAAGCCTCCATGGGAATGATCGTTGGTTGTTGTTTTTTTGCTGTTTTTGTTGTTGTTGCACAAACACTGATCAAAGCACTTGCAACGGAGCCCCCTGGTGTACTCAGCTCATCCCATATAGACACAGAGAGGTTCTAATTGCCCCATGCCACAGCACTCTGCATGAAGCAAGGGAAAGTATGCAATCAAGTCTGCCGTGCTAATTACCGTCCATCCTGAATGCAATTACCACTATCCATATGTACTTGCTGCTAATAGAATTTTTTGAGTGGCTTCACTTTCAACACACAATTACTTGGAAGTCATTTAGCCATGGACCCTGGTAATCTAGTTGGCTAGATCTCTTGTGCTGAACAAGGGAAAATCTTTTGAAGTCACTTAGCCCCTGGTAATCTAATTGGCTAGAGGTAGCGCATATTTACATGCTGGAATGACTTGTCAAAAGGAACCAGAAATTAAACCATGTAGACCACAAACATTTAGAGGGCTCATATTGTGAAAGGTAAAGGGTCTCTAAATGTATGTGGTCTACGTTGGTAAATTCCTGCATCTTTTTATATTTTGACGAGTCAATCCAATATTTTTTGTCTACAATATTACAAACACACACACACACACACAGAGAGAGATGAGGAAATGAGCAATTCCCTGGTTTTTATATGCAGCAGCAGCTATTGCCAATGTCATGATTCAGCACATTAGTTACCTGCTGATTTACCCAGTACATCAGCAGCAACCAATTCCCTTGATAGCTGCCATTGTTAACACTACATTATCCCCATCACCAACTCCTTCCTCATCAATGGCAGTGACTGCTTCCACTGCTCCTTCGACGTCAACCATTACCGAAATGGTAGTCAACACTAATTCACCACCCACTGCTACTCCAAATTAAGATGGGCAGATTGATCTAGGAACTTTACTCCAGGATGCATGTGGCTCCGGACAGACTGGGGGCATTCGTAAATAAACTCACCAATGGTCGGAAAAAGCAAAATCTTGCACTCCATTTCAAACCTGCTTCTTTTGAGAATCTCCATTCTCATCCAGTCTCACAAAGCTAGGCAAAACCATTGCGAAGATTAGATCTTTCTGTAGAAGATACAATAGAGGGAATTCCATTGCAACAATACAGCTCATGGCAGAGGAGGTTATCTATGCAAGCAGAGTCAGAGATAGGCTTACTAAACAACTACGACAGAGTTGCTTGCCTTTCACCATCCTAGCTAATGAAATCTCAGATCCCCTTTCCAACCAGGAGATCCTATCTGAGGTGTGTAGATTTACCTTCTCTTCGAGATCCTCACATTAAGGAGTGCCTAATAAGCTTAATCCACCTGGAAAGAGCCAGTGCTCTCCAAACTCTAGGCCCAATAGAAATGACCGTCCTATAAACTCTAGGCCCAATAGAAATGACCGTCCTATAAACTCTAGGCCATGAGTTCTTAACCTGGGGTCCATGGATGGGATTTAGGGGGTCCATGAACTAGGTACACAACATAACTAGATTTAATACTCATAATTTGTGGAGGACCCTAAGGTGAAGCCCAGGAGTAAGAAATATCTAATTTCCACAAAGTGGTAACAAACTTTCTGAATCTAAGCATTACCACCTGTTTAAATATGGTGGTGACCAAACTTACTGATACTTTGCTAAATTGTTATTTGTTAGACATCACACTTCATTCATGTGGGTTCATGTGTCTATCACACTTCATTCAGGGTTCAATTTACTGCAGCCTTGATCCATGATTTACTGCACTTTCACTAGCTTTTTATAGCAAGACTTCTAGCTCAGCTTGAACAAAAAATGTCAAAGAAAAGGACACAATGAAGACTATGTCACCTTTGGTTTTACTTGCATCACTGAGCGTGATGGGACACAAAAGCCAGTGTTTCTTGTGTGGCAAAGTTCTTGCCAATGGAGCATGAAGCCAACAAAGTTGAAGGAGCACATCATGGCTGTACATCCTGAAAATGTATCAGAGAGTGCAGATATATTTCATGCAAAGAAAGCTTGATTTGAGAAGGCTGGGACTTTGCAAAACTTGGATTTGCCCAAACGCAAAAGCCTTGTCTTGAAGCTTCTTACAAGGTTGCTTATCAGATTGCCAAAGAAAAGAAGCCGCACACAATTGGGGAGACTTTAGTGAAGCCATGTGCACCGGATATGGTTGAGCTGGTTTGTTGATTGGAGCAGAGGAAGAAAATTGAAGCAATCCCTTTGTCAAAATGACGTCATACATTCCAGAATAGTTGATATGTCTTCTAATATTTTGAAGCAAGTCATGGAAGAGTTGGCTGCTACACCATTTCAATTCAGTATGCAACTGGATGAAAGTACTGACATTTCTCAGTGTAGTCAACTACTTGCTTTTGTCCGTTATGTTCATGCTGATGCCTTTAAAGAGGAATTCCTATTTTGTGAGCCACTATTGGAAACAACAAAAGCCATTGACATATTTGATATGGTGAAAAGTTTCTTTGCCAAGCTAGGTTTTGACTGGAAGAAACATTTGGGTACTTTATGCACAGATGGAGCACCAGCAATGCTTGGTAACACATCTGGTTTGGCTGCTTTAGTGAAGAAAGAAGCTCCTCACGTCATTGTCACTCACTGTTTTCTACATCACCATGCACTGGCATCAAAAACTCTGCCAACAATCCTGAAAGAAGTATTGTCACTGCAGTGAAAGTTGTCAACTTCATCAGAGCCAGGGCTCTGAATCATCGTCTTTTCAAGATATGGAAGCAGAACATGAAGTTCTTCTTTACCACACAGAAGTCCGCTGGCTTTCCAGAGGACAAATTTTGAAGCGTTTGATTGAACTTAGGGCAGAAGTTTCATTTTTTTTTAAAGAAAAGAACACTCCACTCTCTGAA
Organism: Cladorhizidae sp. MBARI D1340-BT2; assembly: GCA_028752905.1. Taxonomy (NCBI): domain Eukaryota; kingdom Metazoa; phylum Porifera; class Demospongiae; order Poecilosclerida; family Cladorhizidae; species Cladorhizidae sp. MBARI D1340-BT2. The sequence goes on from JAQNBH010000008.1 coordinate 37,965,753, forward strand.
CAATTTGAAAGGGAGGAGTTCATATATGGCTTGGCAGATTTCTTGGGCCATATGAATGAGGTGTGTCTTTCGATGAGCAGTCACCATTATGGATGCTGCTGAAACACTACAAGCTTTTTGGGCACTTTGGAAGAGGAGACTGGAGGCACACAATTATGCTAACTTTCCAATACTTGAGGAAGTGCTTCTGCCAAGTGGAGTAGAGAGAGAGAAAGCGCTGTCGGTTTATCTGCATAAAGAAATGTGCAGACACCTGGAAACCCTGCAGAACTCTTTCAATGGTTATTTCTGCTTAAACGTTGAGGCATGGCATCATGATGGATTCGTTGCTGACATTAATCAAATTAGTGATGCAGACCTTGCCAAAGATGATCTTATCGACTTGAGAACAAAAGAAATGAATTCAACACAAAATGCATTGGAGATTTTTGGTGCTCCTTAACACAAGGCTATCCTCACCTAGCAAAGAGGGCTTTGATACCATTTGCAACCACATATCTTTGTGAATCAGGATTTTCAGCTCTTGTTACAATTAAGACTAAAAGTAGAAATCGATTGGATGTTAGACATGACATGCGTGTTGCCTTATCAAAGACAACTCCAGAATTTCAACTTCATAACAAACAGCAACAACCTTCTCATTGAAATGTATTTTAGAGCGGACATGAATAATCTTTTTCTTTTTTGATTTAGACCTAATGTATGTATGTTAAGGAAATCACCAATACATTCTTTCCAAATTGTTTATTGCATTTTTCTGGGGAGGGGTCCGTAGCTTTTGCCAGACTACCAAAAGGGTCTGTGACTAAAAAAAGGTTAAGAACCCCTGCTCTAGGCCTAATAGAAATGACCTTCCTATATACTCTAGGCCCAATAGAAATGATCATCCTATAAACTCTAGGCTCAATAGAAACGAGGAAGATCTTGGAAGCCATTTCTATATCTTTGGAGCCATCTATAATTCGAGGTGATGGAGCTTCAGTAATGACACCAGAGGTACATGTAGCAGGTAGGGCTAAGATGAAAGAGATTAGCCTACTAGCTTTGAACACACCCTGCTGTCTGAATCTTCATCTTGACAAGCTCAAGAAGTAAGAAATAGGACTTCACTGAATATCTCTTTCTCTCCAACAGCCCAAAGTGACAAAACCTTTTTGAGTTAACTGAGAGTGAGCGCCTACTGTACTCCAAGGTAGGCAAACTCCCAGGGCTGTGCAAGACACAGTGGGTGGGGAGACACACTTGCTTTGAAATCTTTCTGGAAATAATGAAATTCTTGTAACTTTCTTGGATGATATCTCGTCTCCTTCAGTGTATCTCAACATTGCCTCTTCTGCTTGAGGTTGGAATTGGGATAGGGAAACCAAGGCTAAGGCACAAGGACTGGAAACTGCACTTTCTCACTTCCAACTCGAGCTGTTTTTGTCATCACAAAAAAAAAAAAACTTGACAAAGTTAAGTCACTCGCTGCAAAGCTCCAGTATCTTATGTTCAAGACATCCTCAATTCTGGTGTACGAGGAACTCCTTACTGGCTGAAACAGTTGGTGCAACAGAGAGGGTCCCAGGGAGGAGAAGCTTGCAGAGGAACCGCCAGCACTCTAAAGTTGATCTCCTCCAGGATTGTTCACTGGTAAACCACAACATTGGATTCACACATAGTCACATGCATTAGTCACATGCATAACTACAATTTTAATTAATTAACACTATCATGGATTCGTGTAGGCCTCAGGTTATTGAGAGGAGGAAAATGCAGAAGAACACATGAAACAAACAATATTTCAGCATACATGTGTACATTTTTTTAATCAGAAATTCTTGTTGGGTCTTCATCAAACTGTTTCTGCTCACTCATGAATAATTCGGAATATAAAATAGTTGGGGGAAAGGAATGTCTGGGATGTGATGATGTGCTCTCAAATTAAGTATTTGTCGTGGGCACGTGTAAAGAGGATGAAGGTCGAGCAGAGGAACCCATCACTTGTTGCAGGAACCTGAGCACGCTCTGGTTCATCATGTTTGCATTCTTCAGCCCATTTCTTCTCCTCCAGCTCCACCTCATGGTAGCCTTCTCCTCTCTTCCAGCTCAGCTTCCAACATCATTCATGGCCCTCCATCAAACTTAAACATTGCTCATTCATTGAAGCCATGGTGGTAGCCATTTTTGCTGAGGCATATTCTTCCCTCTGCTTCCTTTCTATCCCTATATAACATTGGAAATATATGAGTAGCTATTATCTGTAATTGCTGTCCGTGCAAGCACACTTCTCCTGTTCCTGTCCTTTGCTAAAAGAGGTTACCCAAGAGGTTACCCATAACAATCGCTAGCATTCTCCAAGGCTAGTTCCTACAGAGCTAGTCAGCTAGCTAGCTAGCATCTTTGCATACTTGACAAAAATACACAAGCTAGTCCAGGCCGGCTAAGCTGATGTACAAATCTTTCCAATCTGTGCAACTAGTTCTTTGAGTTTGGGTGTACCATTGCCAGGTTCTCTCATATCCCAGCTCCAACATTTTCTTGGCAATGGACTCGTAGACTGTCCTGTTCCTAGAAACTGAAACCAGTATTCTCTGGGTGCTCTCTCTCACCCCACACTAACTAGAACTTCTGTCTCTTGCGTACTCCACCCACAGCCTCCCATCTGCACTGCTTATAACTCACGCTTGCACACAACTGTCACGTGACCACTGGATTTTAATTACTGCATTGCGTTCCATTCAATCCCAAAAAACAATTTTTCGTGGACCAAGAATGAACGTGTTTGACTCGACTGCAGTGTTGAGATCGAAACACATTCAATTATGCAGTGTGGACTGGCCTTAGTGATCAGAAGTACACTGCCATCACCAGTGCTGAAGCAATCATTTGCACTCCTTAGAAGGATCAAGATCTACCTTGGCTGAAGAGAACTTTCCTGGTCTTGCAATGCACGCATGACAGAATTGCTGTGGATGAGATTTACCCTGCCTTTGTGCAGGCACATCCAAGAAGATTATTTCTATTTTCTGACTGACAGGCATAATCTCTACGACCTATATATATTACATGTTGCATTAACAACCCCCCCCCCCCCCCCCCCCCCCCCACACACACACAGACATTAAAAATAAATAAATCCTAATCCGCCCTCACCATCCCCTGTTATTTTGCTATTAGAAGGCAGCCAGGAATCAGCTACAGCCTCTCTCAAGGACTTGGCAAGAGTTTCACAAGAGAACTCCAGAACTAATCAAACGTAGCAGATATTATTCTACACCATGTTTACTGCTAAGGAAGGCACATACATACACATATATATTGTTGTAGAATTACTTCTAGTTTTTGCTTGAAGATGATTCTTCATCTGTAAGTCAACTGACCACTTGGTTCAAATTCAGCTGCATAGCATAATAGCTAGAGAACACGTCTCAGACGTCAGACGCACGCCCTGAATCTACCCAATTCTGACAGACATCACATGGGCTAGCTTGATTGAGTCATCAACAGCCAATCCTTCCCACATCATTTTACAGCCATCGAGTAACCGATGAGTTGTGGATGTGCATGGAGCCTTCTGGTACTAACGTTTTTAAGAATGGACCTACTGCATGCGAGGGGGAAGAAGATGTTATGGGGTGTTAGTTTACTACCTTAAGTAGTGAAGGATTATATCAAGGCAGGCTTTGAGCCTTTTTGGAGCTAATATCGACTGAAACCATGATTTTGACAATTTCTGATGTGAGTTTTAGATGAGATACGAGTTTTGAGTTTGGGTGAGTTTTCCGTCTGTCATTTTTTTAAATAGGGGTCAAACCAATGTACTATCGCACTCCTCGATACATGTCTTACCAGACCAGGATGGTGCTGTGTTCTACTATCCCAACTATCCCCATAAAGCAACAAGACTCCATACTCGCTCTAAACCTGGCCCAAGACAACCTCGAGCTCCATACTCGCTCTAAACCAGGCTCACAACAACCTCGAGCTCGATACTCCTCTAAACATGACTCACAACAACCTCGAGCTCGATACTCGCTCTAAACCTGACTCACAACAACCCGAGCTCGATACTTGCTCTAAACCTGACTCACAACAACCCGAGCTCGATACTTGCTCTAAACCTGGCTCACAACAACCCGAGCTCGATACTCACTCTAAACCTGGCTCACAACAATCTAGAGCTCGATACTCGCTCTAAACCTTGCTCAAGACAACCTCGAGCTCGATACTCGCTCTAAACCTGGCTCATAACAACCCGAGCTCGATACTTGCTCTAAACCTGGCTCACAACAACCCGAGCTCGATACCCGCTCTAAACCTGGCTCACAACAATCTAGAGCTCGATACTCGCTCTAAACCTGGCTCACAACAACCCGAGCTCGATACTCGCTCTAAACCTGGCTCACAACAATCTAGAGCTCGATACTCGCTCTAAACCTGGCTCACAACAACCCGAGCTCGATACTCGCTCCAAACCTGGCTCACAACAATCTAGAGCTCGATACCCGCTCTAAACCTGGCTCACAACAATCTAGAGCTCGATACTCGCTCTAAACCTGGCTCACAACAACCCGAGCTCGATACTCGCTCTAAACCTGGCTAACAACAACCTCGAGCTTGATACCATAGCTTCCATTATTCCTGACGAAGGCCAGAGCATCTAGCCTCCATTATTCCTGATGAAGTCTAGAGCATCTAGCCCCTGATGAAGGCTAGAGCATCTAGCCTCCATTATTCCTGATGAAGCTAGAGCATCTAGCCCCCATTATTCCCGATGAAGGTTAGAGCATCAAGACTCCATTATTCCTGATGAAGGCCAGAGAATCTAGCCTCCATTATTCCTGATGAAGGCCAGAGCATCTAGCCTCCATTATTCCTGATGAAGGCCAGAGCATTTAGCCTCCATTATTCCTGATGAAGGCTAGAGCATCTAGCCTCCATTATTCCTGATGAAGCTAGAGCATTTAGCCTCCATTATTCCCGATGAAGGCTAGAGCATCTAGCCTCCATTATTCCTGATGAAGCTAGAGCATCTAGCCCCCATTATTCCCGATGAAGGTTAGAGCATCAAGACTCCATTATTCCTGATGAAGGCCAGAGAATCTAGCCTCCATTATTCCTGATGAAGGCCAGAGCATCTAGCATAGATTATTCCTGATGAAGGCCAAAGCATCTAGCCTCCATTATTCCTGATGAAGGCCAGAGCATCTAGCCTCCATTATTCCTGATGAAGGCCAGAGCATTTAGCCCTGATGAAGGCTAGAGCATCTAGCCTCCATTATTCCTGATGAAGGCTAGAGCATCTAGCCTCCATTATTCCTGATGAAGCTAGAGCATTTAGCCTCCATTATTCCCGATGAAGGTTAGAGCATCAAGACTCCATTATTCCTAATGAAGGCCAGCCTCCATTATTCCTGATGAAGGCTATAACATCTAGCCTTCAATATTCCTGATGAAGGCTAGAGCATCTAGTCTCCTTTATTCCTGATGAAGGCTAGAGCATCTATCCTCCATTATTCCTGATGAAGGCTAGATCATCTGGCCTCCATTATTCCTGATGAAGAAAAGATGCTCAAGCATTCATTATTCCTGATGAAGGCCAGAGCATCTAGCCTCCATTATTCCTGATGAAGGCCAGAGCATTTAGCCTCCATTATTCCTGATGAAGGCTAGAGCATCTAGCCTCCATTATTCCTGATGAAGCTAGAGCATTTAGCCTCCATTATTCCCGATGAAGGTTAGAGCATCAAGACTCCATTATTCCTAATGAAGGCCAGAACATCTAACCTCTATTATTCCTGATGAAGGCTAGAGCATCCAGCCTTCAATATTCCTGATGAAGGCTAGAGCATCTAGCCTCCATCATTCCTGATGAAAGTTACTAGCCTCCATTATTTCTGATGAAGGTTACTAGCCTCCATTATTCCTGATGAAGGCCAGAGCATCTAGCCTCCATTATTCCTGATGAAGGCTAGAGCATCCAGCCTTCAATATTCCTGATGAAGGCTAGAGCATCTAGCTTCCATTATTCCTGATGAAGCTAGCCTCCATTATATATTCCTGATAAAGCTAGAGCATCTAGCCTCCATTCTCCATCATTCCTGATGAAGCTAGAGCATTTAGCCTCCATTATTCCTGATAAAGCTAGAGCATCTAGCCTCCATCATTCCTGATGAAGCTAGAGCATCTAGCCTCCATTCTCCATTATTCCTGGAGCATCTAGCCTCCATTATTCCTGATGAAGCTAGAGCATCTAGCCTCATTATTCCTGATAAAGCTAGAGCATCTATCCTCCATTATATATTCCTGATGAAGCTAGAGTATCTAGCCTCCATTAGTCCTGATGAAGCTAGAGCATCTAGCCTCCATTATTCCTGATGAAGCTAGAGCATTTAGCCTCCATTATTCCTGATGAAGGCCAGACCATCTAGCCGAAATATCGAGAGAAAAAGAAACTTTTAAGTTGATCATTTAGAAAGTCGTTTTAAACAGATCACGATCTGGCATCTTCTGTTAGGGATAAACTTATGGTATTCAAGTTGTGTGTGTGTGTGTGTGTGTTGTTTGTGTGTGTGTGTGTGTGTGTGTGTGTGTTATTAGTGTGTGTGGGGGGGGAGGGGGGGAGAGAAAAGAAAGAATACATGCTCCCAAGATGATTTCTTAACACTCCAGTTTACTAATTTAGTGAAGGATTTAAGGCATGCTGGAAGTCATTTTTGACCTGACAGCAGCTAGAACTGGTCAGGCTGATAAGATTAGTTGAGATATGGCATTTTAGGCATCCACCATCTTGAAATGTGATAGAGAGCACCATGGAGAGCGCAGCAGAACTCGCTCACTATATTAGTTTGACCCCTGTTTTTAAACGGCAGACACCAAAAAAACCCACTTTATATCTCAGTAGCTCACTTTGTGGCAGCTTCCTACTACTCTAAAGAGTGTTTTTCAGCTCCTAAAAGACTACCAGCATGCCTTGAATCCTTCACTAAGGTAGTAAACCAGTAGCACCCCAAAAATGTGAAATTTGTCTAAGAATTTGTTCCTAGCCATGCATTTATCTACTTTACCCCACACCAGGTTAATTTGCTATATGATTTTACTACCAGAAGATTGTATGAAATACCAAAGAATTGGTAAAAGGTCATCCATACAATAAACACGCTTGTGCATGTGCAAGTCTAGCTGAGTTGAGTTAGAAAGCAGCTGTACTACAAAGTGATCAGTTGGTACTCAGAAGCTTACTCTTGTGATAAAGTTAATAAAACAGATCTTCAGAAAATACATATATCTGTGTCTATATATTATACATGTATATGAATACAATGGGTATACTTTAGATTCTGGTGTTACACAGAGTAACTCCTTGTAGGTGGTGGCTTGACTATATAAATTAGACCACAAATATTATATTGGGTCTTTTACCTATTAACCGATTAACCGCGTCATTAAAAAACACGTGAGGCTGGAGTCACTTTCAAGTTCAGCAACTAGAGAGGGGGGAAAAACGCCTGAAGCTTGGACTAGAGCTTCACTGTCATCTGCCCTAAAGCAAAGCGGTGTCTTGGCTACCAAATTTCTAGTCTGCCACGCTTTAGTGACCGTTAAGAGTTCATGCTTCTTTATCTCAAAGGCTATCTTCGATGTCGAGGCAATGTTTAGCTAACAATCGACTCTTGTGACGCTCTTTCTTCTATAGAAACATGCCACAGATGGAGTGTAGAAGCTTTACCTGAGCTTTTAAGGAAGCCATTAGATGGTATGACCCAAGCACTAGCAGTGAAGGTGGGGAAAAGCCAACTATAATTTTGTGCTCAAATAATTTTTCGCAAGGGATTCTCATAAAGCAGCGTCCTTTTTTTCCAGAAGTGCAATACAGCCACATATATATATAAACAAGTTTAAAACCAACTTGCAATTTTTTAACTAATCAGCACTAAAATCGCTATTGATGCCAACTACCATTCAAAGCTTGCGCGTGTGTGATGCCAATTGGCGTCTATTGCGATTAATCGGTTAACAACTACAAAAACAGGCGTTCATTCTTTTAGTAGGTAAAGGGTCTTTTTGTCTCTACAGGCTCATCTACTACTGCAACAGAATAGCATGTCACACACTCAGAACAGCCTAGCTAGGTGCCAAATACATGTGGTAAAGGGTAGATTATTAATACTAACAACTTGGAAAACTGTAAAAGTGAAAGTATATATTGTTGTTCTTGTTCTTGTGTGTGTTGTGTGTGGGTGTGTCACAGGCAGTCAGTTACTTAGAACACAACATGCATGGAGGAACTCTGCCACAAACAACATTGCCTGCCACACTAGAGAGTTCCTCCACAAGCGAAGCACTGGCTATAGCCAGTAACTGAAGGCTAAAAAGGTCGTTCATCTAAACGTTAGAGTGTTCTATATAGAACCAAAAGAATCGGTTTAGTTTCATAGTTGCTAGCACTCAGCAGAGCTTACGTGCTGGAACCCTCAATGGGCTAAGACACACGTGACCCTTGCCTTAACTCCACCCTATTTTCTGAATGGAGATAAAAAATAAAATAATAATAATAATATATATATATATATGTCGATCCAACTAGGAAAATGGCACTAACCCGTCCACCTTCCAAGAGCCAAGGGTAAAATAAAGTGGAAGCACGAGTGCTTCCTCGAGGATACAAAATGCCACACTTAGAAGATTGACAAAGCCAGAAGAGAAGCCCATCCATTGCCTAATCAAGGCAGCAACATCAAGCAAGTGATGTCTTGGAACTGCAGTCACCAGCAGAGTAAATCTAGGCCAGAGTAAGTAAAAGAACTGAAATATTAATAGAATTTCAAATCCATTACAATGTTCCAGACAATGCTTGCTACATCTGCTAGTAAATTTGTGCTATGACGACTTTTATGGCTGAGCATCAGGCGAGTAGAACAGCTTGGGAGCATTTGCGTATTCATCAACACATTCCTACTTCTCCTCCTGTACCACTTGTTCTTGGGGGTAAGGTCAGCTTTAAAATGCTCCAGGGCACCTTCCATGTGTTTCTATAACAAAAGTAATGAGAGAGAGGCAGCAACTACAAGCATAAGTCCTGGCAGAGGCAGCAACTACAAGCATAAGTCCTGGCAGAGGCAGCAACTACAAGCATAAGTCCTGGCAGAGGCAGCAACTACAAGCATAAGTCCTGGCAGAGGCAGCAACTACAAGCATAAGTCCTGACAGAGGCAGCAACTACAAGCATAAGTCCTGGCAGAGGCAGCAACTACTTGCATAAGTCCCAGCAACTACAAGCATAAGTCCTGGCAGAGGCAGCAACTACAAGCATAAGTCCTGGCAGAGGCAGCAACTACTTGCATAAGTCCCAGCAACTACAAGCATAAGTCCTGGCAGAGGCAGCAACTACATGCATAAGTCCTGGCAGAGGCAGCAACTACAAGCATAAGTCCTGGCAGAGGCAGCAACTACAAGCATAAGTCCTGGCAGAGGCAGCAACTACAAGCATAAGTCCTGGCAGAGGCAGCAACTACAAGCATAAGTCCTGGCAGAGGCAGCAACTACAAGCATAAGTCCTGGCAGAGGCAGCAACTACATGCATAAGTCCTGGCAGAGGCAGCAACTACAAGCATAAGTCCTGGCAGAGGCAGCAACTACATGCATAAGTCCTGACAGAGGCAGCAACTACAAGCATAAGTCCTGGCAGAGGCAGCAACTACAAGCATAAGTCCTGGCAGAGGCAGCAACTACAAGCATAAGTCCTGGCAGAGGCAGCAACTACAAGCATAAGTCCTGACAGAGGCAGCAACTACAAGCATAAGTCCTGGCAGAGGCAGCAACTACAAGCATAAGTCCTGGCAGAGGCAGCAACTACATGCATAAGTCCTGGCAGAGGCAGCAACTACATGCATAAGTCCTGGCAGAGGCAGCAACTACAAGCATAAGTCCTGGCAGAGGCAGCAACTACTTGCATAAGTCCCAGCAACTACAAGCATAAGTCCTGGCAGAGGCAGCAACTACAAGCATAAGTCCTGACAGAGGCAGCAACTACAAGCATAAGTCCTGACAGAGGCAGCAACTACAAGCATAAGTCCTGACAGAGGCAGCAACTACAAGCATAAGTCCTGGCAGAGGCAGCAACTACAAGCATAAGTCCTGGCAGAGGCAGCAACTACAAGCATAAGTCCTGGCAGAGGCAGCAACTACAAGCATAAGTCCTGGCAGAGGCAGCAACTACCGTATTTGCCATAGTATAAGTCGCACCGGAATATAAGTCGCACCCCCCAAAGTTGGCCATCATTTGATAATAGTTGGAGTATAGGTTGCATGCTAAATAAAGCGCAATGACAATAGGTAAAGTTTCGACTACACGAGACGAATGAGCATGGCTGGAGCAGGAGTTGAAGAGGAAGAAAGCTTCCATCTGGAAAGTTCAGTACGAGAACACCATGTCTATAAGAACACTTGGACACCTCATATAGGACAGTTCCTGCTGGTCCAATCTGAAGCGCAAAATACCCACGATTCCTACGCGGTTGCTACTACTCTTGGTACTATTGTCGTCGGACATTTGCCACAGGAATTCTCGAGAGTAGCTTCTATTTTCTACAGCATGGAGGTCGTATTACCTGTGAAATTACAGGAAGAAGAAAGTTTTGCGATGTTCTCAACACAGGTGTAGTGGTTCCTTGTGTGTACACCTTCAGAGCAAAGCCAACAATGATAAAAAGGCTGGTGAAAGTGATGGCAAACAAGAAAAAGACCATTACTACTCCTAGTTAGCTACATGTAGAAACTGAAATAATTATATCATGTAGAAACTGAAATAGCAGCAACCAGTCCCTAAGTCCAAGCTTCAGTGACCAGTCCCTCAGTCAAGCTTTAGTGACCAGTCCCTAAGTTCAAGCAAGCTTTAGTACCATTCCATAAGTCAAGCTTCAGCAACCATCCCTAAGTCATCGGCAGTCCCTAAGTCAAAGCAAGCTTCAGTGACCAGTCCCTAAGTTCAAGCAAGCTTTAGTACCATTCCATAAGTCAAGCTTCAGCAACCATCCCTAAGTCATCGGCAGTCCCTAAGTCAAAGCAAGCTTCAGTGACCAATCCCTACGTCCAAGCAAGCTTTAGCACCAGTCCCTAAGTCAAACTTCAGCAACCATCCCTAAGTCAACCTTCAGCAGACCCTAAGTCAAAGCAAGCTTCAGCAACCAGTCCCTAAGTCCAAGCTTCATCGACCAGTCCCTAAGTCCAAGCTTCAGCAACCAGTCCCTAAGTCCGAGCTTCATCGACCAGTCCCTAAGTCCGAGCTTCATCGAACAGTCGCTAAATCCAAGCTTCAGCAACTACCACCATGTATATAGTCCTTTTTTGCTAACCTCGACTAGAGTCAGTACAAACCTTATTTAGTTCCCATGTTCTTCTTCTTTTGGTAGGATATCAGCTACAGCCTCCTTCAAGCACTTGGCAGCACTTGCACAAGAGAACTCCAGAACTTCCCAGCATAGAAGATATCGTATTTACTGCTAAACCACACACACACTCCCTCGCGCACACACTCCCTCACACACACACTCCCTCACACACACTCCCTCACACACACACACTCCCTCACACACACACTCCCTCACACACACACTCCCTCACACACACACTCCCTCACACACACTCTCACACACACCATAAGATGAGCTGTGAACCATAGTGTATTGTCATCATAACACCTCACCATTCATGACATATTTACTGTTAGTGATAGCTAATCAACCAGCTAATACACTTGCATGACCCAAGACACACGCAGTTACTTGTGTGCATATCGTTTATAATGGTTGCCAGGTAGATGAGGTTTGGTTAGATTCTTGCATAGACATACCAGCATCTATTACAATACACTTCACATGCTTCAAGAAGCTAACGCTGGCTACTGCACTACAGAAGGGTGCTGTAATGAGATTCATAGAGTCCACACAATCTTCATATGTACACACACAGAGGTTGTAGCCAGCGTATTGCTTCTGAGACGGGCCACCACGGAGCTTGCTAGCGAGAGTGTAGTGCAGCTTTCTGTTGGTGCAATGTTGATCAAGCGGCAGCTGCGAGAAACCAACATTGCTGCGTGTCTAGGGAGGGGCCAAGCAGGAAGCCCTGCGGGTGCCAACATCGAGTGACACAACTGACAAGGTCAGACAGAGGTCACTTGATTTCTAGCAAATTGCACGATTTGACAAAGTCTACAGACAAGTGTGCGATAGCTCCTCTAACTTACTAGTGCGCGACTCACCTTGTTCACCAGAGATCAGTGCGTGGGCAGTAGTCAGTTCTTTACAACTCCGCTGTGGAAACTCGCCAGAATAGACCTATGAATAATGCATGAAATATCACATAATTAGACTGTACACACACATATATATTTATATATATGTGTGTGTGTGTGTGTGTGTGGTGTGCTCCGGAACTATCTCCATGTGGTAACACTGATTACAGATAGGGAATTTGAGTCCCTTCACACACTGTAGCTGCAGGCTTGAAATGAGGCAATGGAGGACCTCATGGTGGTACTCATCTCATGTTGCTATGTTCACAGGTAGGATACAGGCTTAGCTCAGTTGCCAAGTGCTAGACCTTCTGGGGTTAAGCTCAAAATCGGGGGGGGGGGAGGGGGGAGGGAAGGGGGGGAAGGGAGGGGGGGGAGGAGGGGAGGGGAGGGGGGAAAGGAAGGAAAGAAAAAAAAGAAAACAGGTGCCAACCTTAAAGCTCGTTAAACTTCCGTATGCTTTCAACAATTATTTAAACATGGCACCATCAGCCATCAAACCCTGCAAGGCTAATCTCTCTTCTCTCCTTTCTGAGGCCAACTGACTCGGGGGGGGGGGGGGGGGGGGGGGGGGGGTAAGGTACTTGCTGCATCTCATTAGTGGGAGCAAGTTCATTGGGGAGTTGGATTCATTGGGAAGTTGGATGGAAAAATTGGCATATTGCTGTGCTGTATTTTCCTTCTAATAAGCCAGCCAGAAATAGGCAAATAACAAACAAAGGCCCTAATAACCCCTCCCCCACCCCACCCCACACACACACACCCAATCCCTCCTAAATTACTTAGTCTAGGTACCTATCAGAGCTAGAAATAACAGGTGGGTCATCGTTCATTTTCTGAGCAATTCACCAATTTGTCCGACCAAATCACTACTTTCTCTGCCAGATTGTCCTAACAGCACAAGCTAAGTGGCTACTACTAGTCAGCTGCTTAGTGCTGCAGCTGCAGTGGTTACCCGGGAAGTAAAATTCACTTAGTGTTGTGAAAAAGAAAAAGGAGGGGGGTAGTGTGGTTAGCTAATAGCTTGCAGTGCGGTGCCCTTTGCTAATTGTATCCCCTAGGCTAATTGCTATGTACTAGGCTGAGGTCTGGTGATTGTAGGAAACAGCTGAGCTAGGTACAAATGATTTCAATGCTGATCTAGCATTGAGTTATGGTGGGAAAGTACAACTAGACCAAACCAGTGGCCAAGGAGGAAGTACAGGATGAAAGCCTGCTACTGCTACACCAAGCTCCTCAGCATTGGTAGTGAATGAAGATGAAGAGAATGAGTCAGACAGAAGTAGTGAGTCTGGTGACAATCTTCCTTTAGAAGACTGGGATAACTGGATGGAGAAGATGCAGTGACATTTTTGTCCTACTTAACTTTTCATGCTGTATTGTCATTTGTTTTTGTTTTTATGAATCATGCTATTATTAATGCAAGTATACCAACATTTAGTACAAGTATAATGACTTACCAATATTAGAAAATGACCTAGCAAATCTTATTATGCTAGGACATCATGTCCTACCAACATTAAACCATATTTCTAGCTCTGCCTATTATGCTCATCTAGGTACTTATTACGCCAATCTAGGTACCTCATCTAGGTACCTATTATGCTAATCCAGGTACTATTATGCTCATCTAGGTACCTATTACACTAATCTAGGTACCTATTATGCTAATCCAGGTACTATTATGCTCATCTAGGTACCTATTACACTAATCTAGGCACCTATTATGCTAATCCAGGTACTATTATACTCATCTAGGTATCTATTACACTAATCTAGGTACCTATTATGCTAGTCCAGCTACCTATTATGCTAGTCCAGCTACCTATTATGCTAGTCCAGCTACCTATTATGCTCAAAATTAGGCTCATAAAATTTGATGAAAGGTATTGTGAAAGCTCATGAGGTGAAAGTAAAATTCAAGTTTAGGCACTGCAGCATAAGAGATGATTGTAAGTCATCTTGTAGGGCAGTGTCTTATTGCTCATTAAATGTAGCTCTTTAAGGAAAATACACGTCGGAGTCAGCGGAAGACATTTGAGCAGCTTCAGCCTATGGTGTTAATATAAGTATGTTTTGCACCTGTACAGGTGTCATGTAAAAATGCTGAAATGAACATTTTTAGCTAGAGTGAGATTTTTGTCCCTCAAATTAAGCTTGACAGAATCTCAGGCCTAACTTCCTCACTGGCATGATGCTCTGTGGTTGTCCATCTCAAAAGCAATGGACAAACCACAAACCAGCCATGTACTAATTGGGTCCAGAGTTTGTGTACATGCAAATCTCATTACTGCACTTCCTGTGGTATGGGCAGGAAGCAAAACAAGCACCCAGATAAAAATTGCTAATTATGATGCATGTGGATGATGCATGTGGAGAATGGTAGGCGCACACACTTTATCTTTATGAGCTGAAAGTCCCCCAACCCCCTTCCTCCCCTCAGTCAGCTGAACTAAAACATTCCCAAAAGCTTGTCTGTAGTATATACATCCTTTTGGAAGAGAGAGGTGTGTTGGTGTGCCTTAATTGGGGAAATGTTGGTGTGCCTCTGAATGACATAGTTATGCTTGGCTAATGAAGAGCCAGCTGTGGTTGTCATAGTAACTGACAACACCATGAGTCTATTTATAGCACACTGTTTATTATTCACGCTCCCCCGAGTATTCGTTATTGGTGTCTTCACAGGAGTTATTAAATGCGAGAATTGATCCTGCTCATGGCCATGCCACATGACATGCACCAGTAACCCATTAAATATGAACAGGTCATTCACCACCCAAACTGAACCTCCTTTGAACCCACAGGGTTGGCGACCTTCCTGCCTACGAATCTATTTGGTGTCAAGGTTGATATGGTTTTCTAATACTCCGAGGGGTTTTAGTCAACAGCCTAACTAGATTAAAATAAAATGGACATCCCCCCCCCCCCCCATAATGTCTTGCATTTAATAAGATGGTTATAAGCATACTCACATATGCACTAAACAAAAACAGATTTTATTTCTGTTTTTTAACGTTAATTAATATCTTATTTTTCAAGATTAATCTCATCTAATCTCGAAATACATTCCAGTATATGAATACAATAAGCAGAGGATTTCAGGTGCCCACACAGTTTTCCTCTACAGAAGGATTTCCTGAAACAGCAGTAAAGGCGAGGAAGAGGTTGTTTGTGACAGAAGCTGCGATCATCAGCCGAATTTATCTGTGCTTATGGTGGGCAACTGATTACCCGAGGCAAAACTGTACATGCCTAAAATGCCATCACAGTTATCAAGTAATGTCAAGGAAGTTGCAGAACCTTTGCAAACGGGCAGGTGCTAGCCGACCAATATCTTCAAAGGTGGTTGGTCACAAGGGCATCTTTGAATATGGATATGTGATGTGACATTCTGTACAGTCAAGCCATCCAAAGATTCTAGTGGGATAGTACAATACAACAAGCAGGGGGAGGGAGGTTGTTCTTGCTGTGGCCAAATGGTTTAAACCAACACAAACACACTATATCAGACTACTACTGCATAGGGAGAAGTCTTGAGACCACAACAAAACCAACCAAACCAACCCAACCCCTCCCCCCCCTCCCCCCACCCCATGCTCATAGAGCCTGCCTAATCAACCATGCTCCTGCAAACAGTGCTAAATGTAGAGCAGGTTATGTTCACCTTTCTGGAAAATTGTTAGCTACTTTCTCACCTCTCAGGTCCAGAGAACAGTGCCAAGTTCAGCCATTAGCAGCTTGCTGCTCTCGTTTACAGATTTGGTAGGGCAAAAAAACACCTTGGCAACGAATGATAATTTAAATAGCGTGAGGCCAAAGTTTGAAGAGCTAGGCAACGACAACCGAAGATAAACCGTCAGGTACACAAAAGTTACAAAAAAGGGCAGATAACCCATAAGACACCAGGTGGTGACTTGGTAATCCAACCCCCTACTTCTGAGATATCCACTGAGCCAGAACATTTTATTCTTTTAACAGGTTTCACTTAGAAACTCAGATTCGCGCCATGCCTGCCACGCGCACGCACTAGTCCTACTTCCTCCAGAAAGAATAAACATCAGCCTTCCCTTTACAGAAATTGCCATGTCAGTTGGAGACGAATGACGAAAGGATGATTGACAAACTAGACTAGGCACACGTAGCTAATGTGGAAAGGAAAAAACGTAAAATTGAAGTGATTCTTATGTGTGTTGCTCAAGACTAACATTTTATGTAGCGTCACCTAGTCGAAGATTGTTTAATGCTTTCAGTGGTAGTGAACACAAGGCACATTGTTCAACTTCCATAAATCCCAGACCAGGCTCGGAATGTTTTTCGTCTTCTTGAGGTCATTGATGTGCCAACCTATCATCAAAATTGCATTTTGAACTGGTCTCCAGAATCCCGATGCCTAAAATGTGCTCTACCCCTCTGTTGGAGGTAAGGTAAATATTCATCGGCTGCAAAGATGGTTCTACAAACTTTATTCAGTGGAGTCCTGGATTCTATTGTGACACAAGATGGAGAAGCCTCCCTTTATGCTGGTTATAGATAGCATGGCCAACAATATAACTAGCAACATGCACAACAGGGGTGGCAACTAGTACTGCCCCGACAGTGGGTCTATACACCCTCCAAAGGACATTGGTAGGAAGCATCTGAGAGGAGAGTTTCCCCTCCCCTCCCATCCCGAGGGCTTCTCCGGTAGTATTTGCAGCTTTCTGAGCCATATTAAACGTGATTTTGGAGTAAGTTTGTGGTTAGCTTGTCAACAATGCTGGGGGGAAAAACTGAACTTTCTTCTTCATAAAATCGGCCCATCCTGTCGAGGGATATCGCTTTTCCCTCCTATGACTGGGCGGTATTTGAAGTTTCCTGAGCCATATTAGACACGATTTTGGAGCAAGTTAGGTTGGATTGTTGGCAATGCTGCAAAAAACAACTGTTCTTCGTCATGAAATTGGCCCACTCCGTCGGGGAATAACACCACTTTTCACCGATGACTGGTCCCCGATAGGGCCCATGCCTCCCCCACGCCCATGCCCCCTCCCGGACCCCACCCTGGCACTGCTAGAGATGTGAAAGAGGAGTATTGTTAAGGTTTCAGCCGTAACATGTACACAAAAAAGAAACATTCACAAGTCCACCTTTGTTCAGTTAAAAACCCATTCCTGTTTACATTCTGTCCATGCTGCAGAGTGTCTGCACAGGTAGAGCGATGACATCACCAACCAACAATATGCAGAAACCAATAATGCAGAAACCACTTGTCATCGGAACATAGTTCCATCCTGTGGTGCAGCTTGCCTGCCCTAATGCCACTTTAACTTGACCATGCTTTCACCTTTGTTTATAATGTGGCTACTTTGTACTTTTCCCTGTGGTTATCTCAAGCCTGACTCGCACCCTAGTCTCAAATTTCCCACACTGTGCTTTCTCCCTGGGGAAGGAAAGGGACATGCCAAATCTGTATTGTATGCATACATAATGTAGCTACATGCAACTTGCTGGACCACAGATGTTTCAAATCAGAGAGAGTCTGTGGGCATTAGAAGAAAACAAAATTCCAAGACATTGAGGCATTGCTCCCAGATTGGTGACTTATTTTAAATGAGATTTATGGGAAATGAAGCTTGAGCCAGTGATTGTGTCGAGACTGTAAGTTCATGATAATGGTTCGTTTGCAGAGGGAAGAAAAACTGAAGAAAAGGAAGGTGTGATGAAAGCTATTCTCCAGACTTTGACAGTAAATATATAGCAGGAACAAGGATTTTTTTCGTGAATAAATCAAGTGCTTCTACTGGAAGATCAGTTTTCAAGTTTTGAGACAAACTAACACCAGTAACTTCTCTTTTGCACATGTGAGTGGCAGCAACAGAGTTTAGATAACATATGCATGCGTAAGTCGGGTTAAGCACTGTTTCTTAGTCCCTTCATGATTGCATTCGATGCATATGTTAGCCGGGTTAAGCACTGTTTCTTAGTTCTTTCATCGACAATTGCATTCGATTAAATTATTATAGCAGCGCACTGGAATTATATGCAGTTTAACAATGGTCTCCAAGCATTGCTTGCTGTAGCATGGATTGACTCAGCATCCTGCCCCCAAGAAATCAAAATCTACATTCTCTCTGCTGGAATGGCATTCCAATCCTCCATTACATGGAACACATGTTTGTGGAGTCATGGTAAAATATGTCGATGCTTTTGTGTGTTGGGTACAAGAGATATGCGAATTAAGTCCAACTCTGTTATGGTGCTGTGTATGTGACACCCCCTCCTGCTATAATAGGCCCTTGTGGAATATACCAATGCTATGCCAAGTTTCCATAGTCCAGCTCTTGTCACACTCTATTGACTGAACTTTAAACACAAAAAAGAGCATAACAGAATTTAAGTTTCATCCTGCGATACCATTTCTCTTGTTTTTATAGCTACCATTGATGGTGGATTGTATCTGCAGACTTGACTCACTTCCAGTTCAGTAGAGCTACTTCTCTCTCACTTACACAAATAAATACTCGATGATTTTGAGAAAGGGCAGATCAATAGAATTGCTCTGGGTGTGATTGTTCTTAAATGCTGTGCTTACAAATAAAATCGTATCAAGTCAGAATTTCAACAGGGCCACTGGGAATACATTCGCCCAAGTAGATGAGGTCACTGAGAAAGGAACGAATCTTACTGGGGTTGACTACTGATTCTCATATTTCCTGAGGATTACTAGATCTAACGATGAAAACTGTGTTAGTTATACTTTCTGCCAGTGTTCCTCAACCTTCCTTGGTTATCCCAACTTTTGGTCTACCTCTAGATGGCTATACAGAACAGTTGCTCAGGAGCAAGAACTCCACCTATCAAACAGCAGGTGCTTTGGTCGAGGATGAGCTTCAGTTCCGTGGACATGTTAATTGACTGTTTCCCTATCAGCCCCTCCCACCTCCAATGTAAAGAACAACACTTACTATGCTAATAGTTATTATTCCTCTCTCTTCCTCTCCGCACAGGTCTTGTATTGCTCAATGGCGAACAAACTGTATTGGCTTTAGGCATTACTACTATGTCCAAATCCTTGATTTGGAAAATAAGAAATGACCAAAAATCAGGATGCTGCTCAATTAGTTTCTGGTAGTATCGCTACAATACAGGATGCTCAGTTTGTTTGAGCTTAATGCATAACAAGGTTAGTTTTCAGCTGCTTGAGCAGCTGTTACACATTACTAGAGTTCTAATAAGTGCCGAAGGCTCAGAAATACCATAGTAACTACTACTTAGCGTTGCCATGCAAGAGCAATCCTATTTTATTTCATGATTGTTTAGGCTAAGTTTTATGTCTTTTCTCATTTTCGTGCATTTTTTTGAGTATGCAATGCGCCCATGAAACACCCTCTCTCACCTACTAGCTAGCCTTCCTTTTTCAAGGAAATATATTTTCACACATAATATATACACACACGCACTAAAAATGAAGGAAGAGATGTTCCACATTTGCCACGTAAGACACAGCATGATGCATAAATTGTAATTGCTTCTTTCATTTTTGCTAATAAAATTTTGTATTATTATTGTCGTTGTTAATGTACTACTACTACTACTACTTTTATTACTTTCTATTATCATTATAAGGTGAAATTAAAGAGATCTGTTCCAGGATGTGGTTTTCATCAGGTTGTGGATAGCTATGTATATATACATGAGTCTTAGCACCTCGTTATTCCTGTATTCCTGATGAAGGCTAAAGTATCTATATAGCCAAAATGTAAAAACAACAACAAATTTTATGTTGATCATCGAGAAAATCAACTCCTTTCCACAGACAGATGGCTAACCTTCGAAAGAGGTGTGGTAGTGTCAGCAGGAAAGCTGTTCAACCTTTGGCCCTGCAGGCAGTCACTATTCCTTTTGACCACACCTCTTTGCTGATCCAACCCTTCGTTCATGGCATTGTCCTGGGTGGAAGAGGTCCTGTCGAGATAGTGTGTATTTTTTAACAGGATAGACATCACAGTCACATATAACTCTGTTGCTGATCCATTTCCAGTATGGAAAATACAGATTTAGGGTACTGCTGCAGGTCGTGGATATTAGTGATGGCATCTTCCGAGCTGCTGACTGAGCAGCAGAGAACAGTGCATCACAAAGGGAGTCATGTCGATGGACCCGATCATCATTTCCCCAACAGCCTAATTGGTGGTCTCCAAAAGAGTTGGATATTAATGAGCAGATAAGTCATCTGGCAACCTCTTGATCTTCTCCATAATAGGGTGGAGAGCCAAGGCGGCCAGTGGGCCAAGAGGATTCTCCTGCTGAACTCCACAACGGCCAAGAATGGTGTGGTCTCCAAAGTGTAGCACAGGTTGAGCCTGTAACAGCATTACAACCAGGCTGTCATGAAGATATGTGGCATCTCACCTCCTCAAACATCCTTCCATGACTGACACTGCTAAAAAGCATTGGAGAAGTTAAAGAAGAAGCATCCGCTTACCATCCAAACTGATGTAGGTGCCCTCGTGCACACAGCGTGTGAGGCATGCACTGCCTCACAGCCTAGTGGGACAACAACTCCTACCTGGAGGATTGTGTGAAGACTTCAAATGCCTCACCCTATACTGACCAAGGGATGCACTTTGACATCAGTCTGCACAAAACCTCCCCATCTGCAATATGGCACACCCCATACACCCAAGAGATGCACTTTGTCAGCCTGCACAAAACCTCTCCGTCTGCAATAGAGCACACCCCATACCGACCAAGAGATGCACTTGGACATCAGCCTGCACAAAACCTCTCCATCTGCAATATGGCACACCCCATACCGACCAAGAGATGCACTTTGATATCAGCCTGCACAAAACCTCTCCGTCTGCAATAGAGCACACCCCATACCGACCAAGAGATGCACTTTGACATCAGCCTGCATAAGACCTCTCGATCTGCAATAGGGAACATCCTTGAAAAGCAGCTTTAGCACTATCAGGAGAGGAATAATACACTATCTCTTAGGTGGTTGGCCCTAAAGCCAGAAGGATCAGGAACAATACCACTGAGAAAACTCCTCGGCACCTTCACAACTTCTGCCTCAGGGATGGGACCAGGGAGGAAGGAAATTGTAATGGACCATGTTGAGGATGCTTCTCATCTACTGCAATTCTGCAAGAACCTCATGTGATGGAATAGCCAAGTCCACCAAATGTCATGGCATAGGCCATGTTTTTCTTATTCTGACCACTCTCCAGGCACAGATAGAAATGGCTGCAGATGAATTCAGATTTCTCCTCGACTTTCTTCCTGAGACACTAGTGTGGTATATGAGTCTTCTTCCAGCTCCCATCACCTTTGACCATGATATCAGTTTCACCATGCCACATATTAATCCACACTCAAACAATCTTCAATGTCTATATAGGTGGAAGCACTCTCCTCCCACAAAGTTGGCCAGGATGCTTCCTCCAAGCATCAAGGTTGGCTGTATCTGAGCTTGGAACACATCTCCAACAACACCAGCCCAGGAACCCCTAGCACCTTTTTGACATGTTGTTCAGAATATTGATGAACATGAAAAAAGGTGGGGAAGATGTAGTAGGTTGTTCAGGAGGAGGTCTATGGCTTGCCAAAAGGAACACCCTGGGAAGAGATACCCGTGAGGCTGAGAAGAAAGATATTTTTTTTGTGTTTGTTTTTGAAGTAGCTAGTGGCTAACTAACACAGGGTGGTAAAGGACCATTGATGGAACTGAAAGGAGGTGGGCTACAGAAAGAGAACGTGGTGGTGGCGAGAATAATATTATCAAAGGGGTATCCAGAGAGGAGGCGCGTCATGTGTGGAAAATGGATTAGGCCCAGGCACAGTTATAGCAACGGAGGTTTGTGGACCAACACTGCAGCTGGAAATGACACTGCCGGGTTGTTGACGCAATTCCCCAGGTTTCTCGGAGGCAATTAGCAACAGCAGATAGTGCTGTTACCAAGAAGAACTCGTACACTTCCCTTCCTAGTGCTGGTCTTACATCACATGATCTGTGGCTAATTTGATTGGTTAATAACTATAGGTTACCTACACTTTTTAACCGCATGTAGTTTAGCGCATGCGCAATGTAGTAACTCCACTCGCGCCAGTGTAACCTACTCGTTTGCGGTTAGCTTCGCCTCGAGGTAACCGCAGACTCGGAGGCCCCTATACGTATATAAGCCGGACTTCCTGTAGCGTACTTCCCTTCCTAGTGCTGTGACGTGAGCGAGTCTGCACAAGACCGCAAAATCCGGTGGAGGGACTCTAAAAAGAGAACGCTGGATGCAAAAATGTTTAGTCCTAAAGCCAAATGGATAACGTATTGCTTGCTAGTGTTCTGGTAGCTGCAATCTGCTGCTTGTGTTTAGCATTGGAGGATGTCGAAGTTCCAGCAGACGCATTGTATGAAGCGGCAGTCCCCATCTCTGATGAATTTCCTACAGTCGTCTATCCAAGTGCAGAATCAAGTAAGATGTTGGCAGTTTAATAACTCATTCCAGATTTGGGATGTGGAGCATTTTATTATTGAATAGAGATTTCGTTGTTTGGAAACTAACCCTGATGAGGAACAAATTATAAATAATGATAAGATGCAAAGGACCAAGTATATATGTATATATATATATATATATATACAGAACCATATTATATGAATTACATTTTAATGAAGGAGACAATATTAATGAAGGAGACAATATGTCATAAGTCTAGGGAACTATTTAATGCAACCTTAACACTGAAGGTTTGAAGATGGAGATATTCATCACCCCAAATGTACAGTGACCTAAGCATGCATGTGCAATGATGCTACTGTAGAGTATTGCATATATGCCACAGGGGTGGCTCCAGCAGTTGCAGGTGGGGGGAAGGGGGTGGAGGGCGGCAAGCAGATGGCGCACGTAAAGCGTGCTGAAATTCTTTAAGACCACGGCTTTTTTTTTTAAGCCACAACTTTTAATCGTACATACACACATACACAAATAACAATGATTACCAATCACAATGTGTTTTTTGCAGTTTAACAGGTGGAGGGTAAACTTCACAGGCAGCTATAAATAGCATGCAAGAGAGGAGTGGCTACAAGAACATTGCCCCCCCCCCCCCCCCCCCCCCCTTCTTTTCTGCTTGTTTTTTTGGGGGGGGGGGGGGGGGGGGGGGGGGGGAGGGGGGGGGCTTGCCCCCCTTATGGAGCCTCCCTTGTTCCATAATGAGCACAAAGTGTGCAATACCTTATCGCACAAGCTGTAGAAGCACACTACATAGTAATTGCTCACAAATTGTAATGCAGAATGGAAACAAAGCCAGACCACAGGTACTCCAAATGTTGGGCCTATCTATATATATATATACATATAGCTAAACCTGCAACTTGGTTTGTCTGTAAGAATGACCATGCTTCTCCCATTCTTATGTAAATAGTAACTATTTTGTGTAGTTTATGCTAGTTGGGTGCCTAGCAGGATGAGTAATAAATTTGCCATACCTAAAACAACAACAACAACAACAATTAGCTATAGCTTGTACATTGCTTTGAAAATGTGTGCATAGCCTAGAAGTATATATTGTGTAATTTGAATCTTTGACTCATAGGTAGAGTAAGTATATAGGAATCCTTGGCTCACAGGTAGAGTAAGTATATAGGAATCCTTGGCTCATAGGTAGAGTAAGTATATAGGAATCCTTGGCTAATAGGTAGAGTAAGTATATAGGAATCCTTGGCTAATAGGTAGAGTAAGTATATAGGAATCCTTGACTCATAAGTAGAGTAAGTATATAGGAATCCTTGACTCATAGGTAGAGTAACTATATAGGAATCCTTGGCTCATAAGTCGAGTAAGTATATAGGAATCCTTGACTCATAGGTAGAGTAACTATATAGGAATCCTTGGCTCATAGGTAGAGTAAGTATATAGGAATTCTTGACTTAGGTAGAGTAAGTATATAGGAATCCTTATCTCCTAGTCCCCAAAGCTAGGAAGAATTTAACATGTGAAAAAAGTGAGATACTATGTCTCATGATTTCTCATGATTTTCCTATGTAGGCTGCTTGGTAAAAACCACATTAATTAGTAAGTCCATACGCAGCTGGTGTTAGCTTTGGATGGCAAGTACCTAAGGCTACAGTTGGCTATAGAAAATGATATTAGGAAGGCTGGAATAAGTAATCCAGTGCTGTATGAGGTGATATAGCTAGTGTTAGGGGGGGAAAGAAAGGGGGCAAAGAACCACAAATCTAGCTGTTTGGGGGGGAAATGGGTAACTAGCTACTTCTTGGCCAATAATTTATTGAATTTTGTAATTACATTGCAGTTCATTTAAAGCATGATGGAGATATCACTCACCTTGTGCTCAATGAGCAGGAGAACGTCACCAGGAGCAAGAGAAATGCAGTAGTAGAATCTACATACCTAGGCATCTGGACCAATGGAAGGATTCCTTTCGTGATAGGGCCGGAATTTGATGGTACAGCAGTAATACCACAGCAATATATATATGTATATGTATATTGTGCATGCATATGTTTGTATCTACACACCAAGTGGTGGTCACAAGGTACAGACAACAGCAAGCCTTGTAGTGTGGCACTGTGTGTAAATCACACACATTGTTCCAAGAATCAACACTATGTCACACCAAAAAGGTGTCAAGCCCATATAATTGTTAATTGTGTTCAAGTTCTGAGTGTTGAGGCACTGAGTGCAAATTGTGCGCAGAAGCTCATGTCATAATAAGCACGAGTATATTCATGAGAGTTGTGGTCAAGTTCTGAGTGTTGAGGCACTGAGTGCAAATTGTGCGCAGAGCTCATGTCATAATAAGCATGAGTATATTCATGAGAGTTGTGGTCAAGTTCTGTATCCCATTAGCTTAATTGCCTCAGACTATTATATGTACCCATGTGTGAAGCATATTGGTAAATTAATTGCTGTTTGTATGCTTACATGAATACTTATCCAGGACCTAAAATAATGAAACATTCACTTTTTGCGTCTATTATCATCTATGTTGTTGAGACATTCTAAATACTGCTGACCAGAATTGGTACTACTACTAGTTTGCTCTTTAGGTAATTATAGTAATTATAGTATTTCAAGCTCATTCAACCCATTCAAGGAAAAACCAATCCTATGTCAGTGTCAGTATGTTAGTGTCAGCATAAGTCAGTACAAGCTACATTCAGTGCAGTGTAGCAGCTTCTTCAGTACTAATAGCTGTGTCAGCACAAGCTACATTCAGTGCAGTATAGCAGCTTCTTCAGTACTAATAGCTGTGTCAGTACAAGCTACATTCAGTGCAGTGTAGCAGCTTCTTCAGTACTAATAGCTGTAGTCAGTACAAGCTACATTCAGTGCAGTGTAGCAGCTACTTCCAGTACTAATAGCTGTGTCAGTACAAGGCTACATTCAGTGCAGTGTAGCAGCTTCTTCAGTACTAATAGCTGTGTCAGTACAAGCTACATTCAGTGCAGTGTAGCAGCTACTTCAGTACTAATAGCTGTGTCAGTACAAGCTACATTCAGTGCAGTGTAGCAGCTTTTTCCAGTACTAATAGTCTGTGTCAGCACAAGCTACATTCAGTGCAGTGTAGCAGCTACTTCAGTACTAATAGCTGTGTCAGTACAAGCTACATTCAGTGCAGTGTAGCAGCTTCTTCAGTACTAATAGCTGTGTCAGTACAAGCTACATTCAGTGCAGTGTAGCAGCTACTTCAGTAGTACTTCATGTTTAGTATGATGTGATTTTCTCTGAAAAAGGTGAAACAAAATCATCATGTCAGACGTGGAGCATCTACAGATCTGTCTAGTTTCCATAGAAAGACTTTCAAGCCGGAGGAAACGTGGCTACGATACTCAACAAATAGAGGGTAGAACCAAGAATAAAGTTAAGTGCTTAGCAAGAGGGAGGTACTTGGTGTAGACATCGGCTAGCAACCAGCTTTTACGGTAGATACATGTCACAGTGAAGGCCTGCCTGGAAGATCTGACAGTCTAGCACCAATTTTGATGTACCTAGTGAGTGTCTGTGAACACACACAGTGCAAGTTGAGAGTGCATGAGTGATTAGAGCAGTATTGGGAAAATTCAGCTAGCACTGCACAAATAGAAACTAATCGTGTTCTCCATTGGTAAATATGTTAAGCTATGATAAAATACAACCTTGAAATATCTTCATTAAAAATAAATTTCATCGCATTCCAAGCCTAGTAGAGTCTCTGCCACCTTTCCTTCCTCCTCCTTGGTGACTGAAGCACCTTTGCCTCCTCCTGCTTGGTGACTGAAGCACCTTTCCTTGGTGACTGAACCACCTTTCCCTCCTCCTCCTTGGTGACTGAAGCACCTTTCCTTCCTTCTCCTTGGTGGCTGAACCACCAATGCTAGATGAATTGATGTGCTCTGCCTGTAGCGTTATAGAGTATAACTGTAGGGTTCATGGCTATCTTTAACTTGCACAAACTAGCTACAGACATCACCACTTACTTCCCTGTCCAGACAAGTTCTAGGCAAAGGAGATGACAGGTCAGTTGCTCACTAGCACAGATACATGTATTCTGTGGGCAAGGTCCGTTAGGCAGTAGCTTTATGCAAGGCTAGCATACGTTTCAATGCCACATGCAGGAGCTTGCTAACAATGGTCACCACATCTTAAGATTAGATCAGGAAGGTGTATAGGAAGGTGTGGCATGTCAGCATTAGAATAAGGCATCAATTACAGTATCTAGGAGGGGGATCAGGGAGCTAACCGAACTTTGAACTTCTTGTTCTCTACAAAAGTGTACTTGTGTGGTTGATTATTAACTAGTGGTCTCAGGCCACTTAGCACCCTGGCAACTGTAATTAGAATGACATCATCATAAATGATCGTAGTACAATCACCATGACAACAATGGGTCATACTTCAGTTCAAGGGATTGTAAAACTGAAGTCATTTGTTTTGTTGGTTCTTCCTAATGGAGGCTAACAGGGTGTGTCTTAGGGTATTCCACTGAACCTCATTATCTATGTACGTATATGCCGCTCAAAATCTAGCAGTATGTGTGAGGTCACTATTTCTACTAAAATTAGGTGGATATGTGTAACCATGCCAAAGGTAGTTGCAGACAAATTGACAGGCAACCTAATTTGAATTTTTGGCGACCTTCTGCTGGGATGTTCCTAAAAAGGAAATTTACACCAATTATCACCCAGGGATTCTTTTTTTAAACTAGATTTTGGGAGAGCTGTATAGCAGAGCAAAGATGCAAGAAACTATGCACAACCTAGCTGTGAAATAGCAGATGGATGTCAAATACTGCCACCTTTTCTAGGACACACCCAGGATGTTTACCCGAGTATGACTAGCATATACAGCATGCAGCCTGGAGTGCTTGGCACATCAGGTTATTCTGTGACTATCATGGGACGTCTCTAGCCCTAGAATACTCTAGCTCTTCCTAGCCCTAGCACTGATTGCAGTACCAATGATGTAGCTATCTATCTGTCTATCTATCTGTCAATCAATCAATCAATCAATCAATCTATCTATCTATCTATCTACCTATCTATCTATCTATCTATCTAATCTAATCTAATCTAATCTAATCTATCTATCTATCTATCTATCTCATTCCGGCCAAAGGCCACCTGTCAAAAGCATGGTTAGTTAGGAGCTCCATAACTTGCACACAAAGTTTGCACATGCTTCAAATAGTATCCTCCAAAGCGTGGGCATGCATCAAATAGTATCCTACTCCAAATCTTGGGCATGCTCCACCTAGCATCTCTCATGTAGTTTTCCTATGCTCCAACCACTGAAGAAACACATGGGCGAAGCCCCTCTCCCTAGGGCAGCCCTTATGTGCCCAAGGTCAGTGGTCTATTAGAGGCTGAACTTCCATCTGGCCACTCTACTCACAAGGAAGGACAATGATTGAAACAGAGCGATAAATGGGTAGAAGTGGTGTGCATTTCAATCTGTGGCATCCCCATATCTTCTTCCCTGGCCAGATGGAAACCGGTCACAAAGACGTTCTGGTTCCAAGATCTCTCTTATAGACACTCTTTCTGATAGACGTTGGCTAGACTTTCCCTAGTTGGTGGAGTGATTTCTCGGCTTAATTCTGTTAACAAACGAGACCTTATCTTGTTAACGCGAGTCCTAGCTGCCATTTTTGAGTTGGGTGTGTGTAGGTGTGGATGTGTTGGGGGGGAAGGGGGGGAGGGGGGGGGTGTGTGGGGGAGAGGCACCATATATGGTGTTTGTGCAGAACTCTCAAATTTGCTTTAAAGCCTGAGAATTTTGATTCACACCTGCCTCTTCAAATAGTTTGCACGGGAAGAAAAGCGTGGCTCTAGGCGAGAACCTGCTGGTTGTTTCAACAAGCAGCCTCTTCCTCTACTTGAGCTATTGTTGTTCGTAATCTTCATCCTAAACATCACAGGTCCATTCAGGGACTGCCATCACCATCCTTCTCGTCAGCTTTGCGTATGATTTCAACATCAAAATTTATACACTAGGACGCTTACTATATGTGTACTCGGCATAATCCTTGATCACTGAAAAACAGCATAGTGAGCTTGCTACATGGTGGCGCGGGCACTTACCAGGAACTCTTCAGCGAGGGAATAGTGGGAGCTTGCTATGTGGCGGGTACTTACCAGTAACTCTACAGCAAGGGAATAGTGGGAGCTTGCTACGTGGCGGGCACTTACCAGGAACTCTTCAGCGAGGGAATAGTGCTACATGGCGGGTACTTACCAGGTACTCTACAGCGAGGGAATAGTGGGAGCTTGCTACATGGTGGGTTTACCAGGTACTCTTCAGCGAGGGAATAGTGGGGGCTTGCTATGTGGCGGGCACTTACCAGGAACTCTTCAGCGAGTGTGTGTGAAAATGCATGCATGATCTGGTTGGAGTGCATAGCAAGACGTTGAAATACTTAACCATAAGTCACATCCCCAAGTGTAGACATGCCTGTTTATGGTTTGAGGTTTTAAAATCAGTGTAAATGAGCTGCAAGGTGGTGGGTGTGTGGGTTGGGGGGGGGGGGGGGGGGGGGGAGTGGAGGGGTGTTTCCCCCCTTGCCCTGCCTGTGGAACATCCTCTGTACGTCACACATCCATCACATATAAAGCACACCTAGTAGTAAACAACAGCTATGCTCATGGCAAGCAGTGTAATCTAAGTATGTGTAAACAAGTGGAGCTATACAGGTTAAGGTGTGTGCATGTGTGTGTGTGTGTGTGTGAGTGT